>CM037878.1:266269805-268893796 GCA_021292165.1 Shinisaurus crocodilurus | reverse complement strand
AGCCCATCTCATGAGTAGTCAGTCCGCTCTTGAGTAAGTGAGCACTCATTTGCCTGGCCACTGTCCTATCATAGATCATAAGGTGCAGGCATTCTCAGGGCTAGCTGGTGGCCAAGCATCCCCATTACCTCAGGAGCTGAGCTCTCTGCCTCTGTGGAAGGCAGATTTGAAGGCGTCATCCCCAATGGTCCCAAACCATCTTGGCTAGTGCCAGGGACTTCTGAGGAACCAACTGGCTCTGAAGGTTCTGGCTCCTCCTCTGAAGATGACTCCACTGGCAGCATGACACCTGGGACCATAACACTTAGTCCTATTGAATCAATGTTGAAAAGTTAGTCATGACTAATTTATGGGCAACTAAGTTGACCTGAATCCAAACAACATTTCTTACAGGAAATAACCCAGGCACTCAGGCTTGCAGCCTCAGTTGGATAGCATTGCAATGGGCAGGCTAGATCAACCATGAATGTTAGCTCTTTTCACGTGCAGTGACTTACACAAATGCTGACTATGCATTTGCATTTCCGTCCACATCAAATATGCATCCAGCCAGTTCATTGGGACTCATGATCAAATTTACTGGAAAACTCTCTAGGTGACCCCACTGGATTGTTGCTGTATATCATCATCAGGCGATCACTCGTGACCGAGTAAGATTGTCTTCCAGGATAAAGGAGGAAATTCTAAAGAAGATTGTGTAGACTCTAGCGATGGGTCCGTAAGTGACTGTGGAGGCCAATTCTAGATCCACACAGCTCCCCAGTGAGGACACAGGTTACCAGATGGAAGATGGTCCTGTGAAGGGTTCGTTTGACGTGCTTTTCGCTTAGCACGTTTCTCCCTTTCACCTTGCACTCGGGCTTCTTCAAAGTCCATGGAACCTTTGTGAAAGGCCAACCTCCATTTAGATCGTTCATGTGCCAGAGCTTCCCAGTTTTCGATGCTTATATTGCATTTATTAGATTAGCCTTATGAACATCTTTAAACCTCTTATATTGACCACCGATATTCCGCTTTCCATCCTTGAGTTGGGAATAAAGTAACTGCTTTGGGAGACGGCAGTCAGGCATTCGAACAACATGACCGGTCCATTGAAGTTGGCGTTGAAGGATCATTTTTTCAACGCTAGTAGTCTTTGCTTCTTCCAGTACATGACATTGTTCGCCTATCTTCCCAAGTAATTTGCAGGATTTTCCGGAAGCAACGTTGATGAAATCTTTCAAGGAGGTGGAAGTGACGTTTATAGATAGTCCATGTTTCGCAGGCATACAATAAGTTGGCAATACAATGGCTTCATAAACCAGTGTTTTGGTCTTCTTACAAATATCCCGATCCTCAAACACTCTATGTTTCATTCGAGAAAACGCAGCACTTGCGGAGCTCAAACGATGCTGGATTTCACTGTCGATGTTAGCTGTAACAGAAAGATAGCTGCCAAGATAGAGAAAATGATCAACATTTTCCAGTATTGTCCCGCCAAGCTGGATAGATGGCATCACTAAAGGGTTAGCTTTCACTTGCTGATGAAGCACTTTGGTTTTTTTGATGTTACGTGAGAGACCAAGTTTTTCGTATGCTTCTGCAAAAGCATTTAAGATAGTTTGGAGATCATCCTCTGAATGTGCGGAGACCATTCATCAGCATACTGAAGTTCCACAATGGAGGTTGTAATGACCTTACTTTTTGCTTTCAGCCTTCTGAGATTAAAAAGCTTTCCATCAGTTCGATATATAATTCCCACACCAGTGGGAAGTTTCCCCTCGACAAGATGTAAAATCATGGCGATGAAATAGCAAATAATGTTGGGGCGATAACACATCCCTGTTTAACATCTGATCCCACTTTAAATGGAGCACCATGAGAGCCGTTGTTGTCCAAAACCGTTGGCGTCATGTTGTCATGGAGAAGTCGCAAGATATTCACAAATTTATTGGGGCATCCAATTTTCATAAGGATAGTACAGAGAGCTGTACGGTCTACAGTATCAAAGGTCCAAATTTACTGGAAAACTTGGCCCTAGTGTACCCCACTGGATTGTTGCCTGTTATATATCTGTATTTCTGAAGGGAGTTTCTCTTGTTTCAAGCGTCCCAGTCCTGCAATGAAAGCCACCAGAAAAATGACCCCAGAGTCCCCAATTGGAAATTTGTCCTTCCTCATCCTTTAACCTGCTATTCTTTCAAAATACCACCAATTAGTAGTAGGCTGAAATTTAAGGGAACATGTGAAGTTTGGCTTTCCCCTGAGTTCAAACTATTTGTCCATCTTGTCCCATTCTGCCCTACTCATGGTTCACTGGGATCTCAAGGCACAGTCCTTTCCTGGGAAGGGAGTACTGTATATTGAACATGGGTCCCTTTATCATGCAAGGGTGCTCCATAACTGAGCTTTGGCCCCTTCTCCCTCTTCAGCTCCACAGTCCCCTTGTTGTTAAAGGTAACTGTCTTCGTGTTCACAGTTTGCATGTGCTTGCAATGGATCTCAATCTGGGACAAGCTCCACATGCCAATCTGCCAATAGGTTAATGAGACAAGTACTGTCTACAATGCAAACAAAAATAAACATGGCATCGTTGCAAAGCAATGAGCTAGGTAACAAGCTTGTAAACAGGACATTTTTGTTCTCAATTTAAAAAAAGGCTTATGATAGATTAATAATAATAATTATTATTATTATTATGATTATTATTATTATTATTATTATTATTATTATTTCTTTATATTTATTAATCACCCATCTGGCCGGTCACCCGGCCACCCTGGGCAATGTACAATTAAAATAATACAATAAAACAATACAATAAAATATAATAATTAAAACAGTATAAAAAATTCTTTTAAAATCCTAACCCTCCCATATTCCCGCCTGAACAGTCATGTTTTTAATGCACAGCAGAAAGGCTCATCATGGAGGGGGCATGGCGAAGGTCACTAGGGAGGGAGTTTCCATAATGTGGGGGCTGCCACAGAGAAGGCCCTCTTCCTAGTCCCCACCAGCCTGGCTGCTCTGGTTGATGGGATAAGGAGAAGGCCGTCCGTGGCAGACCTTGTTGAGCGGCCTACTTGATGTTGCTAGAGGCGCACCTTGAGATAAACTGGGCCGGAGCCGTGTAGGGTTTTAAAGGTCAAAACCAACACCTTGAATTCGGCTCGGCAAGCAACTGGTAGCCAGTTGCAACTCATTAAGCACTGGCGGGTTTTGTGATCACGCTGGCAGCTGCCCTTAATCAGGCGGAGCCGCTGCGTTCTGTACCAGCTGAAGCTTCCGAACCGTCTTCCAGGGTAACCCCACGTAGAGCGCATTACAGTAGTCTAGGCGAGAGGAGACCAAGGCGTGAACCACTGATGGGAGCAAGTGATTAGGAAGGTAGGGGCGCAGCTGCCGTATCAGATGGAGTTGATACAGCGCCGCCCGGCTCACAGCTGCCACCTGAGCCTCCATGGACAGCTGGGAGTCTAGAATGACCCCCAAGCTGCGGACCTGGTCCTTCAGGGGGAGATGTACCCCATTCAGCACCAGGTCAACATCCCCCTAACCTCCCCTTGTCCCCCACCAGAAGTACCTCAGGTCTTGTCGGGGTTCAGTTTCAGCATGTTCCTTCCCATCCAGCCAGGTCACTGACTCCAGGCACTTGGACAGGGTCTCAACGGCCAACCTCGGTGAGGACTTGAAACAGAGGTAGAGCTGCGTGTCATCCGCATATCGATGACACCGCACCCCAAACCTCCTGATGATAGCTCCCAGCGGCTTGAGGTAGATGTTGAATAACATCGGGGAGAGGATGGAACCCTGCGGCACCCCACAAGTGAGCAGCTGAGGGTCCGAAGCCTCCTCCCCGAGAACTACCCTCTGATACCTTCCAGAGAGGAAGGACCGGAACCACTGCAATACAGTGCCTCCCAAGCCCAAGCCCTCCAGGCGGTCCAGGAGGATACCGTGGTCAACGGTATCAAAAGCTGCTGAGAGATCGAGGAGGACTAGAAAGGAGCATTCGCCCCTATCCAAAGCCCTCCTCATATCATCCACCAAGGCGACCAAGGCCGCCTCCGTCCCATGTCCAGACCTGAAGCCCGACTGGTACGGATCTAAATAATCGGCTTCATCCAGTGTGCCTTCAACTGAGCACCCACCACCAAAAGCATACTGGGCAGTATCCAGCAGGGTGCTTACGCCACCAATTCTTTTCTGCCCCACCGATTCCATTTGCAAGCGGTAGGTCCTGCCAACTGTGTAGCACAAGCAGGACCCACCACTCATGCAAAGAAGATTTAGCGCTTTCTAGGGGAAGCCCAGAAATGCATGGAAATGCTCATTCTGGAAGGAGGTAGGTCAGAGCAGCTCTGAGCAGCCTCTGCCAACCTGCCTCATTCCAGAAACTTGTGATTCCACTAGTTTCAGGTTGCCCTAGAACAGTGTTCTCCAACCTTGGGTCCCCAGACGTTTTTGGCCTACAACTCCCAGTATGCCTGGTACATGCCAGACCTCTGCTCATCTCTGGACTTCACTCACGCCTCTGGCCCTGCTCTGCCATGTACATATTTGACCTGTGCCTCTTCCTGGACTACACCTCTGCTCCTGGCCTCGTCTGTGTATTGACCATTGCTTGCTCTGGACTCTGCTTTGTCTCTGGCCTGCATCCTCCTCCATCACCCGTGGCCCCAGCATTCTAGCCTAGGACCCTTGCCACTCATGCCCCGGAGCTGACAGGTCTGCTTTCACCAGCCCAGTTACACATGCCTAAATCTGGATCCAACCCCTCAAAAATACATTTCTCTAGGTGTTGTACACTACATAATACAAAAATACAAATCAACAACATGAAACTAAAAAACATGCCAAAGCAGCATGAAATAGAATGTGTGAATACAAAAACTAAAGTGACTCTCATGCCTCCCCCTCTACACGCTCCCTTCACTCCTCCACTACCACCAACCCCCTTAGGGTAACTTATTCTATCCACTCATTTTGATTAAATAAATATGAAACAAGTTCTATTAATTACAATTAAGGGTAGGGAAATACAGTCATGCCTTGGATTCAGAGCATAATTCATCCCCGAAACGTGCTTATAATTCAAAACACTCTTATATCAAAATGAAATTCCCCCAAAAAAATTTGTACAGAGGTTTTTAATTTAAGTCGTACTACAGTACTTGTATTGCAAGATGTCGCTTGTATATCAAGTCCAAAAAATTTTAATACATATTTTAAAATTTGCTTGCCTTGCAAAACGCTCTCAAACCAAGTTACTTGCAATCCAAGGTATTAATTTAGATGAGGTTAAACGTTGAAAACCCTCTCTCTCTCTCTCTCTCTCTCTCTTTCTCTCTCTCTCTCTCTCTCCCTCTCCCTCTCCTGACTCCCCTCCCCTCTAACTCAACAGCACTCCCCTTATATACACTCCCAGTCTCCCCATTCCACTCCCTCATACAATCAGCAGACATCTCAACATTCCACACTCCTCTCACACTCCCTCCTCCCCTCTCATACTTACTGCTAGGGCTTCACCCAAGGTTAGTGGCATGATAGTGACCATCAGGTATAAAGGTTAAAAACACATTTCAGTCAGTAAAATAGATCTTAAACACTAAAATTACTAAAATACTTTAAAAGCCTGGGATACTTGGGATAACAAAAAAAAAAGTCTTAGTTTGCCACAGAAAAGATAGCAATATGGGTGCCAGGAGATCTTCCCTTGGGAGAGCATTCCAGAGCTGGGAAGCCACCACCCAAAAAAGGCCCTATCTCTTCTTGCCACCCTCCGAGCCTTGAAATGACAGGGCTCTTAAAGAAGGGCTTTTCTGGTTGACCTTGATCGCATTATAAGGTAGTCTTCCTATATAAGACATTCTAAGGATGGTTTAATTAACTTTGCTGGATAAGCCTGCCTCTTCTAGCTTGGAAGCATACCGAGTGATATGATGGGAGAGTTTACTTTTAGCTCTGTGTCAGGGAGCAGTGTTGTAGATTTTGTTTTGGTCTCAGTCACTTAGCGAGAGGGTCCAAGAATTATATATTGACAATTGTACAGACAGTGATCATTACCCATCTGCCTTTAGGAACTTCCTTGTTATCTTGTGGCAGAGAGGATCCAATGGACAAATAGGACTGGAGGGAAATCTCCTTTTTTATATTCTTCTGCCTGTGTTCAGCTGTATCAAAACATTCCTGGTCCCTCTGATGGTGAAAAATTGCTGTGGCGTTACGATACACTTATTTTTTTAACATGCAGAAGGTCTTAGGGGAAAACTGGTCTTTTCTAGCAAATATTCTAGGAGCAAGAGTTGGTTTGATTATGATTGTGTTTTGCTCAAGAACCAAATTAGCCAGTTATACCTTATCTATCAAAAGGAGGGGCTAAATCCTTACCTCAGGCTTATTATAATTTGAAATGGGGATATAAAGCAGTTATCTGCTAAAAGAAAAGAGATGCTGAGCGAGGGAAATTGAATTTACTTATATATGCTACTGTAATAAAGGATACAAAATCATTTGGCAGAAAGTGATTGAGGGATCATCAGGACCTGGCTCTTCATCTATATGAGGCTGAGTCTCATGCCCCTAAACTATCTACTATTCAATTTCCCTATTGCTGTATGCCAATGATGCTGTGTTGCTTTCATTGTCTAGAATATGTCTCAATCATTTATCAGCTGCTTTGGGGACTCCAAAAACAGTGTGATCATCAACTCTATTTTAATCCAAAGATTTTAGTGTTTACCAGAGCCCGAAAGAGATATACATGGACCTTAAATGGCAAAAACATAGAGCAAGTCCCCTATGTAAGATATCTAGGTATACAAATGCTGAGCACTTGCTCCTGGTGTGAACAATGGAAACAGGCAATTAAGTCAGCCAATCTTAGCCAACAGCCATCTCAAGGTTTTTCTATATGCAAGGTGGTAATTTCATACCTTCTGCTACCCAAGCTTATCAAGTTACGTCTCTGGCCCAACTTATTTTTGGCATTCCAATTTGGATCTCTGGGTTTTACTCTCAAGTGAAAAGAGCTCAATCTCGTTTCCTTAGGAAAATTCTGAGGTTACCTCTTTGTGTGCACTGCTGCTAGGTTTTACTTTGGTTTTTACTTCTATTTTATCCTGTAGTTTTAAACTTTTATAGTACAGCTTATGTTGTATTTTATGTTTTTAATTGCTGTGAACTACCCAGAGAGCTTCAGCTATTGGACAGTATAGAAATGCAAAAAAATAAAGAAAGAAACAGGCCATGGGTTTGTTGCTTCTTTGTTGCTTTTTCCTATAGCTTGATTTCAGGTTCAAGTTCTGTATTTTTATGAGCTAATACTTTAAAATCCACCTCCACCCCCCAAAAAATTGCTTTGCAGTGTACTCCTGATCTTTATATTGATGTGCGTGCCTCAGTTTCCCTTTCTTGTGCAATGGATTGTGGAGAAATGGGGAGAGACTTGGTTGTATGGTTTCATGAGTTGCTGGCTGTGTTGCTCTGAAATTATTATTATTATTATTATTATTATTATTATTATTATTATTTAATTAATTATTTCCCCACCTGCCCCTCCTGATGTAAGATCAGGAGTACACTGCAAAGCAACATTTTTTTGGGGGGGATATTTTAAAATATTAGCCCACAAAAATACAGAACTCTAACCTGAAGTCAAACCCAAAGTCAAACCATAGGGGGGAAATGTACAGTTCATAGAATAGTACAGTTGGAAGGGGTCTATAAGGCCATCGAATCCAACCCCCTGCTCAGTGCAGGAATCCAAGTTAAAGCATCCCTGACAGGTGGCTGTTCAGCTGCATCTTGAATGCCTCCAGTGTGGGAGAGCCCACAACCTCCCTAGGTAGTTGGTTCCATTGTTGTATTGCTCTAACACTCAGGAAGTTTTTCCTGATGTTCAGCCGGAATCTGGCTTCCTCTCTATTCCCCCCCCCCCATGGCTTGACTTTGGTTTTCAGTTCTAAAACTATACTTAAGCCCCGGGGATGGGGTTGGGGATAGGATATACAGCACTCCAAACCATAGACAAGCCATATGGAGATAGATAGATAGATAGATAGACAGATAGACAGATAGACAGATAGACAGATAGACAGATAGACAGACAGACACAGACGGCACTCAAATCCACAGTCAAACTATAGAATAAAATGTATAGATCAAAACCATAGTCCCGGAAACAAAGGCCAGAATGCAACTATAAATCAAGTCATTAAGAGCACCTTGTCTGGGTGGCTATAAGAGAAGTCGGACTCCCCACTGCAACCTTGGGAATCCCTTCCGAGATCGGAGTGCGGAGTCCAGAGCATGGAGCGCCCTCCCTCCTCCACCTCGCAGCTGGCGCGATTCTTTCCTCACCAGATGGGAACCAAAACTGGAAGACCATCTTCGGTTCTGGCATGGGAGGGGGCGTTCCCAGGGGCAGGAAGGGGAGGGGTGAGGCACGGCTGGCTTCCAAGGAATCCAAGCAGCGCCTCAGCCTCTCCTCCTAGCAAGGAGGGGTAAAAAATTTAGACAGCTGAAATTGGCTGTCTAAATGTTTTTGAGGCCAAGGGGAGCACGGCAGCAATTCTATCTACTGTGCTCTCCCTGTCCTCAGTTGGATGCCCTGCATAATCCTGCAGGTTCAGAGGGCTACAGACACCCACATAGGATGGGGCTGTAAGAAAGCGAAAGAAATGCAACTACAGATCAAGCCATTTAAGAAAACATAAGAATACAATACCATTGCCGGCAGCAACCAACCACAAGGAGAGCAACCACCACCAGATTATTTTCTTTTAAGTGAACAACAGATCATTGTCAGCCAAGCAATTTAAAAGCAAGATAAGGATTGCCATCCTAACAAACAGATTTTTAAAAACGGGGGAAAAAAAATATGTCCCAACAACCATGATTACAAAATAGCAGCAGCAACAGAAAGGGGATTAAGGATGCAATCCTACATACACTTACCTGGCAGTCAGTCCCATGGAACTCAATGGGGCTTACATCTGAGTAGACATGTATAAATAAGATAGAGAGAAAAGCAGGGGGGAAATGCCCACCCCCAAATTGGGAACCATTACTTGCCTTTCAGATCTCAGCTCCTGATGGGGTGGCCATGCCGGGCTGCTACACACACACACGTTCTGTTTGTTGTTGTTGTTTAAACATCCACTCACTCCTGTTAGTCCAAATGTGAGGGGGAGCGATGTTTTAAAAAACGTCAGTATTGTTGATCTATGAAATCTATGAATCTCCAGCCTTGTTCAACAGAATTTCTGTTGTTTTACTTATGACCTTTATTGTACATATCCTTGGAAATGTTCAGTTGGTAATCAGGATAGATTTTATTCATATTTATTTATTTCATTTATATACCGCCCAATAGCCGACGCTCTCTGGGTGCTTAACAACTATTTATTTATTTATTATATTTATATCCTACCTTTTTTCCTGCAAGGTGCCCCAAGCGGCTTACATAACCCCCCCTCCTCCTCCTCCTCCTCCTCTCCATTTTATCCTCACAACAACCCTGTGAGGTAGGTTAGGCTGAGAGTCAGTGACTGGCCCAAAGTCACCCAGTGAGTTTCATGGCCAAGTGGTGACTAGAACCCGGATCTCCCGAGTCCCAGTCCAGCAATCTAACCACCACGCCACAGTGGCCTTCACTATATAGGATATAGATGTTCAAAGTAAAATAAAAAATTCTGGAAGTTGCATTATTATCACATTACCAAAGCAGTGTGGGAAGGAGCCACACTGCAATGGGCTCCCATAGCGCAAATGTAACATGAGAAGGGATCTACGCTATCCATGCTCTCTACCATGTGCACCAAACATGTCAGCCATTTCTCACACTAGCAGTTGGATCACTAAATCTTAAAATAGTATGTGCATTTCAGGAAATGTTCAATTACTGCTAAGCAGGGTAATGCTTCATGGCTGGCTCAGCTTGTCTGAGCGTGGAAACCTAAGCAGGGTCAGACCTGGTTATTACTTGGGTGGGAGACCCCTCCTCCAGTTTCCTGCATTGCCCAGGGGGTTGGACTCTGTGGAGAAAAAGAGCCTCTGAGGGTTCCTACACATACACACACATGCACACGCCTCCTCATGTGTAAACCAAGTAAGGCTGGGAGGAGGCGATGGCGCCTGGAAGTCCTGAAAAGCCGGCGACCCAGCTTTCAAATGCAAATGTAGTTCAGGCCCAGTAAGTCATGAGTTATGAGTCCCCCTCCCCCTGTCTGGCCAGGTGAAGTGCATCCTGATTGGCTAAGAGGCAGCAGAGCTACAGAGAGGAGGGGAGGGGGGAAAGGTATATTTCCCAATGTGTGGGTTTTGTCTTTGTTCGTCGCGTGGTTGCTGGCTGTGGAGCAATGGCAGCAAGCCAAGCAGAGGCCCAAGCCTTCGGGCGGCCTCAGGATCCGACCCCAGGTAGCTCCTGGTGAAATTAGCTGAATGAGGGCTTTGGCAAGGCAGGCCTTGTGGAGGGCTACCCGTCTCGGACCTTCGGGTAGGTGAAGTAGTCCCCCGGGTGGCAAGGCTGTGCTGGATCCAACCCTGGAAGAGAACTGACCCCCAGGTAACACAGTGTGTGCCTGGGAGATATAAAGAATCAGGTTTTGTTATTTTTGCAGCTCTATTACTTTGTACCAAAGCGTCTCTCTAATTTCGTGTGCTTCCCTCATTTCCCTATTCTTGTTGTAAAATGCTACCAGAATAAACCTTCTTTGGTTTTTTACCCCACATGGTGTTTGTGGATTGCTCTGTGGTTCCAGCAACTAAATCCAGGTTACAGTCAGAAGGGCAAGTCCCTGAACAGAGATTCAAGTAGGATTGCTTGGCAGTCTGGTACCTTGAGATCTCTGGGGGTCTTGGGTCCTTTGGGGTAGGAAAGGGTGGAGTTGTGGTGGGTCAGCCAGCCCCCCCTTCCTCCACATGGTGGCAAGCGCTGGGATTCGAAACTGGACCACAGAGTGGGTGCACGTGGGCAAATAGGGAAGCTGCCTTGGAGAGATTTGGTGCATTGGTAGAGGGTTTGTTATTTTTTAGAAATTGAAGTGTGAGAGTGAGCCTCAGAAAAAACGTTCAGATTGCTTGGCAGTCTGTGGAAGCCTAGCTGCCAGCGGGGAGCGTTGAAGGCAAGAAATCTCAACTGTAGAGTGAGTAAGCAGAGGCGGATCCTACCCATCGAGTGCAAAGAGTCTGTGGCTGGGGGAAGGCGGCTGTGCGTGTGCGTGTCCCAGAGGCTGGGAGCAGCAATTGCCAGTGAGTAAGCGGAAGAGGATCCTACCCATCGAGTGCAAAAAGCGGGTGAGCAGATGGCAGCTGTGTGATCCCAGAGAACCGGAGCAAAGAGAAGAGGAAATAGTGTGTGTGTGTGTGTGTGTGTGCGCGCGTGCGCGCGTGTTCCAAGGAGAGCAGAAAAAAGGAGAGAAGACCAGAAAACCTCTCTTAAGAGACTGGTGAGCAAAACGTTAAATTTTGGGACAGCGTTTGATAAGTAATTTAGTTGTGCTATGTGCCCCAGAGAAATTGTCAAGACTTTGGGGGGGGGGGGACATGGTGAATTGCCAGGCTAGGCAGCAGCAAGCAGAGGGGGGGCAGACATCAGAAAACACCCCCCCAGAAAAAGAGACTTTGTCCCTGTGCTGCCGAAATGGAGAGCTGAAAAGAGCAGAAAGAAAGTGGGATTTCCCTCCTAGCTGGCGGAGAAGCACGGACAGAAGAATTTCCCTCCAGGTGTCTCCAGCGAGAAGAAAAGGGGACTGAGATTGGGTGTTGATTAAAGCCAATAAAAGCTGATAAATTGTTGCTGGAGTGGGAGGGGACGGGTGATCCAAGTGTATTTGTCTTGTCGATAAATTGTTGCTGGAGGGGAGGGGACGGGTGATCCCAGTGTAAGCAACTGAACTATTTGTGTTGTCTTGTCCCCAAATGCAAAAGTCAGTCCCAACTGTATCAGGTCAATTTGAAATTTGATGATAATAATAATGATGATGATGATAATAATGATGGCTGCATGTGTTCAAAGGGCCTCAGGGCAGGGAAGAGTTGCCAGAGAAAAATCAGTCAGAGGCCAGAGAACAATGCAGAGGGTTAAAAGGAATGTTAGAGGCAGGAAGCCCTCTAATGGCTGAAAGATTGCCAGGCTGGTGTTCTAGCCACCTGGGTGGAGCCTCCATGGCTAAGCATTTAATTCTGAGGGATACAGTCATCCCGTGCAAGTTTGGGTGGTGGGCTAAAGGAGCCAAGCCCAAGAGGCTGGAAGATTGCCAGGTTGTGTGTTCTAGCCGCCTGAGTAGAGCCTCCATGGCTCAGCATTTAATTCTGAGGGAAACGGTCATCCCATTCATGTCATTGGGTAGAAAGTGCCACAAGCAAGCCTTTGGGGAAAGGGGTGGTGTAGTCGTGTCATTGGGTGGTGGGACGCCACCAGCAAGCCTTTGGAAAAAGGGGTGATGGATTCATGTCGTTAGGTGAAGAGTGGCAGAAGCAAGCCTTTGGAAGCAAAATTAAAGGCGAATTGAAGAGTCACATTTCAGTCAGCAATCTGCCCCCTACAGGCTTGTGTGAAAAGTAGAAACCCAAAAAAGTTTTTAGACAGAGTGCCAGTCAGGCAACAGAAGGGTTGGGGTTCCCATTTAAATTGTATATGATGTTTCTTGTGTGTGCAAACCTGTAAACTTCTGACTGTTGTTTTGCTGTTTTGATGTTTAAGGAGCTTTGAGATTTAAGATTTAAAGCTTTAAGATGTTTAAGATTGTAGTTAATGTGTTTTGATGTTTTTTCGTTTTGTTTTGTTTTTGTGTGTGTGTGAATGAGAAGAGGTGTGCTAGTGGTAGAAGGCTAGCAAAGGCTTTTTCTTTTAAGTTAGTTTAAAATTAAATGAGAGGGTTGACCTCTCAGGTTTCATTTTTTTTAAAAGGGAGTGTGTGGAGAAAAAGAGCCTCTGACGGTTCCTACACACACCTGCACACACACACACACACACACGCACACGCCTCCTCATGTGTAAACCAAGTAAGGCTGGGAGGAGGCGATGGCACCTGGAAGTCCTGAAAAGCCGGCAATCCGGCTTTCAAATGCAAATGTAGTTCAGGCCCAGTAAGTCATGAGTCATGAGTCCCCCTCCCCCTGTCTGGCCAGGTGAAGTGCATCCTGATTGGCTAAGAGGCAGCAGAGCTACAGAGAGGAGGGGAGGGGGGAAAGGTATATTTCCCAACGTGTGGGTTTTGTCTTTGTTCGTCGCGTGGTTGCTGGCTGTGGAGCAATGGCAGCAAGCCAAGCAGAGGCCCAAGCCTTCGGGCGGCCTCAGGATCCGACCCCAGGTAGCTCCTGGTGAAATTAGCTGAATGAGGGCTTTGGCAAGGCAGGCCTTGTGGAGGGCTACCCGTCTCGGACCTTCGGGTAGGTGAAGTAGTCCCCCAGGCGGCAAGGCTGTGCTGGATCCAACCCTGGAAGAGAACTGACCCCCAGGTAACACAGTGTGTGCCTGGGAGATATAAAGAATCAGGTTTTGTTATTTTTGCAGCTCTATTACTTTGTACCAAAGCGTCTCTCTAATTTCGTGTGCTTCCCTCATTTCCCTATTCTTGTTGTAAAATGCTACCAGAATAAACCTTCTTTGGTTTTTTACCCCACATGGTGTTTGTGGATTGCTCTGTGGTTCCAGCAACTAAATCCAGGTTACAGTCAGAAGGGCAAGTCCCTGAACAGAGATTCAAGTAGGATTGCTTGGCAGTCTGGTACCTTGAGATCTCTGGGGATCTTGGGTCCTTTGGGGTAGGAAAGGGTGGGGTTGTGGTGGGTCAGCCAGCCCCCCCTTCCTCCACAGACTCGATGGCCTTGTTGTAGGCCCCTTCCAACTCTATGATCTATGAAATCTATACTAACCCAAAATGACCAGTTTTATCAGTTTCCTGGCACAAATTATGAAACTGGCAGCAGATGATATCAGCATTGCAATTAAATGTCATATTTAACACTCATTCTGCTATGGCATTAGGAATGTAAATGGTAATGACATTAGCAACTCATGTATCCTATTAAAGCGCCAGCTGCCAGCTGTTTTTCCTACCACCTGCTTCCTCCGCTGTCTTCTTCTGCTGCTGCTGAGGGGTTTGTAGAAAAGCTCTTAGCCTGCCTCCCATCACAGCCCAACAGAAGAGAAACTGAACATCTCTTCCCTGTTGAGATCAACTCCGTGTGTTCTTTGGCCCAGAAACTGGGAGAAACTGCTTACAGTCTGTAGGTGTGTGAACCGTCTCTCACGGGAAAAGTAAAATAGGAAAGTCTGCTCTGGTTTGCACCATTTATTATTTATTTCAAAGCATTTACATCCTGCTCTTTTCCCCTAAAGAGAGCGGAGTGGTGTACATTTAAAAACAAAAACAAAAACACCAGTAAAACAATATAGACACACAGTAACAACCAACAAAACTCACAGTGGCCAAAATATCTGCGAGGGCTCAAAAGCATGATTAAAAAGAACAGTCTTGCTGCCCCCTCCTAAGTGCAAGCAGTGAATGAGTCATAGGGATCTCCGGAAGGAGTAGGTTCCAGAGGTGGGGGGGGATCCCTCTCATGTGTTGTTACCTTATGAATAGCTGGAGGAACAGCATAAAGGGCCTTTGTGGAAGATTTGCTTCTCAAGCAGGATTATATGGAGAAACCTGGTCCCAATCCATTTAGCACCTTACAGGTTAAAATCAGCACTTGGAATTGTGCTTGGAAACAAATAGGCAGCCAATGCAGTTGGTACAAAAGGGGGTAACATAAGCCCTGTGTCACACCCCCATTAGAAGCCTGGCTGCAGTATTCTGAACCAACTGAAGTTTCCAAACCATCTTCAAAGGAAGCCCCACATAGAGCATGTTAAGACAAAATGTGACTTGCAGGTGGACTCCATGGAGGCGGGCTTTGGAGGCTTTGAAAGTCCCTTTCAGAGCAGCAGCAGTACACAGGGCCCAAGCCTTTGTGTTGTCCACCTGTGCGTCTCTCTCTCTCTCTCTCTCTCTCTCACACACACACACACACACACACACACACACACACAGAGGGAGGGAGGGAGGGAGGGAAACACAGACAATCTAGATGGAAATGCACCCAATTCTAGCTTGAATAATAATGAAAATATTATGAAAATGTGAAAAACATGACTTCCATAATAAAGGTTGTCAGTCCTATGCACATTCAGTATGCACACATTGAATCTATTATTATTATTATTATTATTATTATTATTATTATTATTATTATTATTATTATTATTATTATTATTATTATTATTATTATTATTCATGTTGACTTGTGCCATGGCAATGATCTTGTGACACTTTACAAAATACCAATTACTTCAGAACACGGAATATCACCTGGGTGTATCTTTATCTGTTCACCATGTATGACTGTTGTCTTTTCCCCCCAGTAGGGCTGATATCCCTTTAACGCAAGTAGAAATTCAACAGCTACAGTGATTCCACATTATTGCTCAGCATGGCTGTACCCACTGAAATCCTGCATTTCATGCAGCTGTTATAAAGGAATAAGAACCATGCCAGATGTTGGCATATACGACGAGAAGATGTCAACTCTGCAGGGAGGGTCTTTTAAGCTGACTGCCCAGTAAAGGGTTAAGATACACTGTTATAGTCTAGTTAAAGGGCAAAGGCAGAAACCAAGCTTCTCTGAGAAGTTGGGGGGCAGGGTTCAGTGGAGCAAACCACTTAGTGGTACCAGGGGAGGGGATGCTGGACATTGCCTAGCAACAGATTAGAATTCCATTCTACCATTCCTCTGATAGTTAGACTAGTCTACAGTTAACTGACTTAACTGATGCTTGCTAGGGTTTAGCAAAGGAACTTGATCTATGTTTTCCTTTCCTCACAAAATAAGTAACATCTAAGAAACTGAACTTGCAAAGTCTGTAACCATCAAGATTATAGTACCTGAGAAATCATATCTCACTTCTGTTATTAACTTTGAAAGCATCCACGTAGAAACAAGTCCTGTGTGTGCATGTGTTTTTTTGGGTGAAGTCTGCTGCTGGTGGTACTCTGCTATCACCAGAAACATAAGGCGGGAAGCCATATCACCATGGTGGTCTTCTCACACAGACTTCATAATGTATCCCAACTGAAAAGGTTGTAGCGATAGAGCTGGGGTGGGCAACCTGTGTCTCTCTAGAAGTTGTGGCCTACAACTCCCATCAGCCCTAACTACCATAGCCAATGGTGAGGGATGATGGGAGTTGCTGTCCAACAACATCTGGAGAGCCACAAGTTGCCCACTACTCACCCCTCCTATAGAGACACATTTTGGTTTTTTAGAATTCTATAAGGCTCACCTCCCTATCATTTAAAGCTCATTATATATGTATTTATACCCCCACTCCTGACTCTTCATGAAGACCTGTGTGTCCCCCCCCCAAAAAAAAACCCATCTCTTGTCTAGATGTCTGACTCTCTGACTTTTCTAAATATTGCTTGTCTGTTTTGTACAGTTTTGCCTAAATGTAGCTCTGCCATTTGTAATAAGGTAATAGGCCTCAGAATTACCTGTGTGTCATCTCATTGCATCCGCAGAGGTACATCTGATCTTTTACCTAAATTGATGCCATTATCACAGCATTCTCTTTTACAGCCTTTTCCTTGTGGAAATCACTGGCTCAGAATATTTACAAGGTAATTCCTGAGATGAGTGGTGAGGAGAAGAGTTTACAATGCGATTGGGATGCTTCTGGTGTTCTCTCTCAACTTCTGGAAGATTCTAGAAAACTGTTTCAGTGGCAACTTGAAATCCCCGAGAAAAGCAGTATTAGCAACACTGGTAAAGACCAGAACTGGACTGCAATGGTACCATTCAGGAAAGGGGGCATTCTGTTTTTCATTCCTCAAACAGCAGGTGGTAAAAGTCAATTTTCCACTGGAAAAGACCAGGGCCGACCCCACCATAGGCAGAGTGAAGTGGCCGCCTCAGGCAGCTGATTTAGCATAAAAGGGCAGCAAATTGTTGTTCTTTAATGGGTTATTGCTGTAGGGTTGCTGCCAGAGAAAGGCACTTGTGGGACTTTCTGCCACAGATGCATCTTCAAATGCCACAGGAGGGGGGTGGCCAGCAGCATTTTCCATTCCACCTCATTAGACAGCAAAATGTCTTGGGCTGGCCCTGAAAAAGCCTTTATTAAAGGCTTACATTGTCTTACTAATAATTTGTTTATTTAGAAATGTACAGGTTGAGCAAACATTGCGTGGGCTACACCTTTGCTTGTGAGAAACACAACAGCATAGAGCTCTTTATTGACTTGAAGCACCAAACACAGCTTCACTGGACAAATTGCTGCCCCATCTTGCTAGCTTGCAGCCCTCCCCCCCCAGAAGTTCTTTTCTGTTCTAGGCCTCATCTCTTATCTGTGAGGGTACCAGGGCCAGTGCAAGGCAGTTTGGTGCCCTAGGCAAGATCAGATATTTAGCGCGCCCCCCTTCCCACTTGAGCCCGCCCTCCCTCCAGCCCTATGCTCCTGGCGCCCCCTTTAGCCCGGCGCCCTAGGCAGCCGCCTAGTTGGCCTAATGGTAGCACCGGTCCTGAGGGCTACTTTCTCTTAAAGTGGCAGGCACACTTTATAAAATATCTTTTATACAGGACATTGTAGGGACAAACAATCATACAGGAAGCCAACATGAGGTCAGCAGCATCCCAAAATGCAAAACTGGCTGACATCCAAGCTGACATCCATTCACAGCCCTACAAATCAGGACCAGTGTCAACACCCAGCATTCTTGGGCAGTTGCTGGGCCTCAGGACCTTAACATGGCCCACCACTGTCTACTCTGCCTTGTCCCCTTTTAAAAAAACTGTTTCTGGCCCAGTGTTCTGAGCAGCACCAGGTAGCTGGTTCTAGTCACCATTTTTATTTCCCCAAATGCCCTGGAGCAACACTGTGTCAGGAGCATTGAGGTAAATCAAAATGGTGGCTAGACCTAGCCTCCTAGCCCTGCTCAGAGAGCATTGCTGCCAGATAAGCCTGCCTGGCCCACCAGAGGAGAAGTGGGGCATCAGAGCACACTTTGCCCAGGGCCCCCTCAAATCTGGAGCCGGCCCTGCTAGAAATACACACACATGCACTCTTTGCACTCCCCTCTAAGCAAAACCAGTTTCCGTCCCTAAAAGTGAATGTGACTTGGGGTGGCCACTTACAAATCACCAATGCATCACCCAAAAGGAGCACAAAACAGGACACTAATGTGCGTAAAATTTGCATGTACTAATTCATATGCATAGATGCAAATTTAGAAATACTTATTCTAATGCAAGTAGAAAAACAGTGCATCTCACCATAGTGTGGAAGACAATGACCAGGTGATGAGCCTACCTGCTCAGTCTACTGTGCAGGTGCTAACTGTTGATAGGCAACTTCAGGGCCTCTGCCTACTCTCCCCCTTCTTAGGGTTCTTTATCTTTAAACCGAAATTCAACTGGACAGCCATTCAAATAGAGGTCAGTCCTCTGTAAAAGAGGACATATGGCCACCCTTCACTTCCAAACACTTGAAACAGGTACCTGTTCCATTCATTAGTTCCATTGCTTCTTATGAACAACCAGCTTTTGCTCAAAGCCATCTCTTCACTTGTATAATAGGACAGTGAGACTGTAACAATGTTTAGATAAGGTATTCAGGGGAAGAGCAACAAAAGGTGATAAGATTCTAGAAAATAAAGATTACAGTATAGTGGGATATGTTGACAGTTTTCAAATATTGCTTGCTTTGAAGGATTTCAGAGAGAGCCGTTAAACTTGCAGGAGAATTATGAAGCAAAAGATGTTCCCCAGTCACTAACAAGATTCTACATGCAAAACATCAGCAAACAACAGATCTAATTGTTCACCTTGGACTCAATATATATCAGAGCATCTCTCTTTGAGAAAACTTACCAGACACTGAAAGATCAACCAAGAGTACCTTTCTCTGTTGTCTTAATACTTTTTTATGGGAAGTTTTTTAAAAAAAATAAACAAAAGCTTCTCTCAGGCTCCCAGCAAACAAAAAATAATACCAAAATTAAAACCTATATAACAAACATTGGGTGCTTCCTGACAAGGTTTTTATGATGCCATTGCTCTGCCTCATTACAAGGGGTTCAGATGATGTCATCTTCTACTTATTACCTTGCCATGTTTTCTGTCTTTTACTTAACACAGAAAATCCATCAAGGAAGGAAACAGATGGAACAGCTGTACAATGCCTTCTGATTGCTAGTGCTAGGAGCCCTCCATCTGGAAGCACCCATTGATGTGATCATTACTACTTTGGTAAAGTAGAAAAAGGAA
The DNA here is from genome assembly GCA_021292165.1 of Shinisaurus crocodilurus. Classification (NCBI taxonomy): domain Eukaryota; kingdom Metazoa; phylum Chordata; class Lepidosauria; order Squamata; family Shinisauridae; genus Shinisaurus; species Shinisaurus crocodilurus. The sequence goes on along the minus strand of CM037878.1, from coordinate 268,874,503 downwards.
CAAGTACAAATAAATAAAGACATCAAAAACACTTTCACAATCCATTACGTGTTTTCTTTCTCCCCTTCATGTTTAACAATGAAACTGAAAATGATTGATTCAGCCCCTCTACTCTAGTTAGAGCAGTGTTCTCCAACCTTGGGTCCCCATATGTTTTTGGACTACAACTCCCAGCATGCAGACAATGGAATCAACTACCTAGGGAGGTGGTGGGCTCTCCCAATCTGGAGGCATTCAAGGTGCAGCTGGACAGCCATCTGTCAGGGATGCTTTGACCTGGATTCCTGCATTGAGCAGGGGGTTGGACTCAATGGCCTTGTAGGCCCCTTCCAACTCTACTTTTCTATGATTCTATGATTCTACATTTTGGGTGCCATTTGGACATTTTTGTTTTTAACCTTGCTGAAAAGTTAGTAGACTAGAATTGTTTACATTGTTTACACATTGTTTACACATGGAAGAGACAGAATGGCTCGGTAAACAGGTTTTGTTATGTCTTACTAGAATCCTTGTATTCTGGACTGTGGGAACAATATGAGCTGGTCACATGGTTTGTATGTTCTGATGACGTGCTAACTTGTTTTCTGTCTGAAGCCATCTTAGAGAGAGGGTGGACTGCTTTCTCTGTTCTTGTTCTTCTTGCTTGACTTTGTTCCTGCAACAATGTAACGTCTTTGCTGAGGTGGAGTGAAGCTCAACTTACTCCATGTAATGCTTGCTATGCATTTATACTCTGCACATGGAGTATAGGAAATGTATACTCTGTAGAACTTTACTTGCTAAGTAAATAAACAGGTAGAATTAGACCTGTGGTGTTCCAGAGTGTTTCCTGACTCCATGGATTAATCTGCAACGGGGAAGCTGGAAGCAAGTCTGATTACAGGGCAGACTGGGCTGGCCAAACTGGTACCGACACAGCACGCTGCGCAGGGAGGTGAGATCTGGAAGATGTGTGTGTGGAATTTCAGGCGTCTGTTAGCACACAGATAGGATTATAAATCTCCCAACTCGCACACAACTCCAACACCTTCTTCTATAATCAAGACTGCATAATCAAGAACAGACACAATTAATACAACAATTAATATAGCCGGAGAGTCCCAGCTGCAGCTAAGAGCACCTTCCTGGTCTTACCAGCCAAAACTCTACAGAACAGGGCCGGTGTCATGGTTTGGTATTAACTGACAGATGCCAAGGTCACAACTTCCTTGAAGGGCCCACTGTTCCCAGAAGACCCCTGCAGCTGCTCCTCATAGACATTGCCAGTAGAATGCTTGCCCAGCCACCTGCTCAGACAAGCTGGCAAGTGACAACCAAGACAAGGAACAGCAGCTTGTGCTACTTGACTACCCACTCCCTTTCTCCAGTAGGGTGGCCATTTATATATTGCCAAAAAAAGAGGAACTGCATCAGACCAAAAAAATAATAAATCACACCAATTGGCATAACATTTGTACATGCAAATGTACAGGTATAGGTGCAAATTTATTATCCATAATTTTATATTATATTAACTATAATTTAACTATATTAATATTTACTATAAATTAAATATAAATACAACAGATGTCACCATAGTCTTGAAGACTGACCTGGTGACCTGTGTGCCTGCTCAGTCTGCTGTGTTGATGGACAAGGACAGGTTGCTTACCTGTAACTGTAGTTCTTCGAGTGGTCATCTGTGCAGTCACACACATGGACATGGGCTCTGCGCCTGCGCGGAGGCCGCTTCGGGAAGCTTCCATAGCTGAGGCAAACTTTGGGCGGGAACCCCTCCCCCCTGCGTCTCTACTGCGCGGGTTCCCGCCCTCTCCCTCAGTTCCCCTGAGACCGCCATCGCGATCCCAGTGCTAAGGAAGAACATAGGGTAATTTTCCTACTTTGTACACCAATACCGAGAGTCGAATTCGATGGTGTCGTACGGTATCGATGGTGCGCCCAGGGGTCCCGGTCCAGTACACCATCGAACTCGACAGTGACACCGTAGCGAGGATGGATGGGCGGGTTGTGTGACTGCACAGATGACCACTCGAAGAACTACAGTTACAGGTAAGCAACCTGTCCTTCTTCTTCGTGGTCTCTGTGCATCACACACATGGGCAGAGTAGCAAGCTGACTTACCGGCGGAGGGTCGGTGTCGGTATCATTGCAGGACCGAGGAAAGGACAGCTCTGCCGAACGCGTTGTCCTTTCGGGATCGGACATCGATACGGTAGTGTGTCACGAACGTCGAAGGTGTCGACCACACTGCCGCCTTGCAGACATCCGTCAGGGAGACACCCCTCTCAAAGGCAGTCGAGGTTGAAACGGCCCTGGTAGAGTGGGCTCGAATCGAGTTCGGTAGAGGTTGTCTCTTAAGATCGTATGCCAGTTTGATACAGGTTACGATCCATGAAGCTAGGCGCTGGTTCGATACAGGCAAGCCTTTGGAGTGTCCCCCGTAACAGACGAAGAGACGGGGAGACCTCCTGATGGGCTCGGTGCGGGACCTATAGAACAGTAGAGCCCTTTGCACGTCCAGCATGTGGAGTTGTTGTTCCAGGGGAGTCGACGGACTCTGGAAGAACGCTGGCAATATAATATCCTGGTTAAGATGGAAAGAAGAGACCACCTTTGGAAGGAAAGCCAAGTCTGGGCGCAGTACTGCTTTGTCTCTATGAAAAACAAGGTATGGAGGGTCTACCCTTAGAGCCGTTAGTTCCGATGCCCTGCGGGCAGAAGTGATGGCGACCAGGAACACCGTTTTGAAAGTTAGTAAACGAAGGTCTGACGTCGCCATAGGTTTGAAGGGTTTAGACATAAGTACCTGGAGTACGAGCTGTAGATCCCAAGCCGGGGTTACCGGTTTGAACGAGGGATTTATGTTGTTCAGACCTCTCATGAAGCGCTTGACTAAAGGATGCGAGAACAATGTATATCCATCCCGGCCCTCGTGGAATGCTGACAACGCTGCTAAGTAGACTTTCAACGAGCTCGCCTTGAGCCCTTTGAGTTGCAGATGGAGCAAAAACTGCAGTACACGATGAATAGGTGCTTTCGGATAGGGTACCTCGATCTCCCCGAGGTACTCGACGAAGGCTTTCCACTTCCTGGTATAGGATGCCCTGGTGGATGGTTCCCATGCCTCCCGTAACACGAGCTTGATCTCTGGTGGAAGTGAGTCTGGAATTAGATCATCCAGGCAGTAAGCTGCAGGATGGATGGGTTCAGGTGGAGAACCGAGCCTCGAGCTTGAGAGAGGATTGTTGTCGAGCTCGGAAGGCGTAGGTACTCCCCTTTGGACAACCTGAGAAGTGGAGCAAACCAGGCTTGTCTCGGCCACCATGGGGTCACGAGTATACAGTTCGTTCGGTCGGACTGGATCTTCGCGATGACTTTGGTCAACAACGGGATCGGAGGAAATATGTAAAATAGAGTCCCTGACCAGGTTAGCAGAAAAGCATCTCCGATCGACAAGCTGTCGTGACCCGCTCTGCTGCAGAAGACCTGACACGCAGCGTTGGTTGTCGTTGCAAAGAGATCCACCGCCGGGGTCCCCCACCGTCGAAAAAGGGACTGACGGATTCGGTCCTCCAGTTGCCACTCGTGAGAATCGAAGGATATTCTGCTGAGGGCATCCGCAAGATAATTGTCCTTTCCCGCGATGTGGATGGCTTTCACAGAGATATGGCGTGGTATCATCCAGTTGAATATACGGAGGGTTAGGTTCGTCAGCCGTATCGAGCGGGTACCTCCCTCCTTGTTCAAGTAAGCAACGACAGTGGTGTTGTCGGTGACCACCTGTAGGTGTTTGCCCTTGAGTTTGGACTCGAGGGATTTCATGGAGTTCCACACAGCTTTGAGTTCGAGGACGTTGATGTGTCTCCCTCGGTCGTGAGGGTCCCACTGACCCTGCGCTGTGTGGTCCCCACAATGAGCTCCCCAGCCCAGGAGAGAGGCGTCCGTCGTCAACGTGATCGAGGGTACGGCGGGTCGAAATGGCAGGCCTTTTGTTAAGTTGTGACGAGTCGTCCACCAAAGAAGTGACTGCCTTACTGTGGACGGGATCGACAGACGGGTTCGATGGGCATTAGTCTCGGAATCGAACGACCTTATGAACCAGTTTTGGAGCTGGCGCATGTGGAGTCGAGCGAGAGAGACGACTGATATGGTCGAGGCCATGAGGCCGAGGAGTCGCTGAATCGAGAAGGCTGTGCACGAGGTCGCCTTGTGTATTTTCCGGGCGAGGGTAAGTGTTTTTAGAGTTCTGTCCTCTGGTAGAAAGGCGCGACCGACAGTAGCATCCAATAATGCTCCGATGAACTGGATCCTTTGAGTGGGGAAAAGCTTGGATTTCTTTGTATTGAAACAGAGTCCGAGGGTGTTCAGAGTGTTGGTAGTTAAATGTAGGGCATCCTGAAGCTCCTGTGCAGAAGGTGCTACGATGAGCCAATCGTCCAGATAGGGGTAGAGCGTCACCCCTTGAGTCCGAAGATAGGCACACACTACCGCCATACACTTGGTAAACACCCTCGGTGCCGTCGAAAGCCCGAATGGGAGTACCTTGAACTGGAAGGTATAGGGTCCGACCTTGAACCTCAGGTATTTTTGGCTGTCCCGATGGATCGCTATATGGAAATATGTGTCCTGGAGGTCGATGGATGCAAACCAGTCGTTCTTGCGAAGGAGAGGCAGGATCGACTGGAGCGTGACCATCCTGAACTTCTTGGGTGGAATGTAGAAGTTCACTGAGCGAAGATCCAGGATCGGTCGGAGCCCACCATCCTTCTTCGACACCGTAAAATACCTGGAGTAGAGGCCGTCCTGGGCGAGGCGTGGAGGAACCGTCTCGATGGCTCCCTTGATCAGTAGGGAGTGGACCTCTTCTCGCAGCGCTTGAGATGGTTGCGTTGTGCGGGTGCCAAGGAAGGGTGGGAGGGCGGCGATCTTGAATCCGATCTTGTATCCGTGTTGGACAATGTTCAGAACCCAACGATCGGTGGTAATTTTCTTCCATGATGGTAGGAAGAAGGATAGTCGGGTTCCAAACTGAGGTCGAGCCGGAATCAGAGTCAAGAGGAGTTGGAGTTGTCGGTCGTGCCTTGGGTCCCGTCAAACCTGTCGCCTTTGAGAGTCACCTCCTTTACGGGAGCCCCGGTACCGTTGTTGCTGGAAATGACGGCTCGGTGCCCGGGGCTGCTGTGGACGAGTGCGGCTATCCTGCCACTGCTGGTGCTGTTGTCCTTGTAGGGCTGGGGCTATAGGCGGTAAGTATGGGGTCCACCTTTGGCGCCTGAATGATCGAGTTGGCTGCATCGGAAGGAGTCCCATCTTCCTAGCGTTCACTCGGGCTTTCCGGACCGCATCGAGGGAGTCATCTGTTTTGTCATTAAAGAGACCGACTCCATCGAAGGGTAAGTTCTCGATCTTGGCTTTAGCCTCCGTTGTTAAGGTTGAGGACCGTAGCCAAGCGTGTCGGCGGAGAGCGACTGCGCTCACCAGGGATCTCCCGTGGCAGTCCCCCTGATGTCTGGCCGTGTGGATCTGTTGCCTGGAAGTGTTCGATGCTTCGGCCTGGAACACCCTAGCCAAGTCTCTCTTCTCGTCCGGGAGATAGTCTATGAATCCACTCATCTTCTCCCAAAGGAAGAGTTGGTACCTCGCCATTGTAGCTTGGTACCCGGCGACCCGGATCCCCAGGGCGCTCGAAGTGTAGACTCTTCGTCCGAAGTTGTCTAACTTTTTTCCCTCAGGGTCCGATGGAGTGGAGTGCTGCTTGCCCGACTTGGACTGCGCCGACTCGACTATCATTGAATTTGGAGTAGGATGAGAGAAGAGAAACTTGGCCGTGTCCGGTCTAACCTTGTAGAGCGCGTCCAGGCGTTTAGCCGCGGGAGGAGCTGTGGACGGGGAGCTCCAAGAACCTTGCACCGTTTCCAACATGGTAGGAGTAATTGGAAGCAGTGTGGGGCCCGAGGAGGATTTCGAGACGGCATCGAATAGAGGATCCACCGCTTTTTTCTCCTCAACCACCGTCTCCAGGCCGAGGGCTTGGGCCATCCGGAGGATTTGTTCCTGGAAGGTGCCCATATCTTCAGAGGGGGACACCCCCGACTGGGTGGTCACTTGTTGGTCTGGTGACGTGGAGGATGGAGAGAGAGAGATGATCGAATCCGAGTTCGAGATAGGAGAGCCCGGGGTCGACGATCTACGGGATCGTGTGGCTGCCTCTGGCGAGTAGGCAGGTAAGCCGATCCTCTCTCACCTCACTGCGTGCCGGCAGAGCTAGGAGACGAATCGCTGGAGACCTCCTAGAGCTCTCGGGTGATCTCTCCCGCCTTGGTGGGGAACGTCTCCTAGGTGGGGATTTATCTCGGGATCGGTAAGTTCTCTGGTATCTATAATGGGAAACCGGAGAGCGTCCTCGGTGGTAGGTGTCTCGCGATCTCGAAGAGTATCTCGAGTCCCTGGAGTAGCGGGATCTATCCCTGTAGCGTTGGGGATCCCGTGACCTCGAAACTGAGGATCTGGATGAAGCCCGGTCCCGGGTGATCAGAACCTCCTCGATCTCGAGAGACCTGGATCGAGTTCGTGGGGTACGAGCCCGCACCCCATGAGCTGGTGAGGCGAATGACGGCGCGGCAGAGGTCTGTGCCAAGGGTCTCGGCTCCGACGGCGAGTCCACGATCTCCCCATCCGAACACGAGACGGCCTGTGCAGCTTCCTTCGAGCCCGAAGGAGCTTCTGGAACGGAGCAAGGAGGCGGGTCCCTCGAGCCCGAGGGAACCGAAGCGGTAGGAGATTTGTGCCCAGCCGGGCGATCTGAGGCCGCGACGTCCGTCGGGTCCATAGCTAGCGTCGATCTCGATCCCGAGAGGGACGAAGCCAGTTTTTTCGCCAATCTCCTCGCTTTTTCTTTCCGTTCCTTGCTTCTCTTTTTCGCCTCCTCCTTCTCTCTGCGTGCCTTCTTGGCCTTACTCTTAGATAACATAGTGGCTATAGGCCTCCTGAGCGTCCGCTGAGGAGACCGTGTGGGAAGGCGGCGTACTAGGCCTTGGTAAAGAGGAAGGCTTTTCCGCGGGCGGTTGGAGGGCTTTTTTGTAGAGGATCGCCGTCAATTTATCCGCCCTATGTTTCCTCGCTTGCTTGGTGAACGCTTGGCAATGATGGCAAGCGTCCACGTTGTGGCCTTCTCCAAGGCATGCAAGGCAAAGCGAGTGCCCGTCCGCCGGGGGAAGCTTGGTCCCGCACCTCACACATTTGCGGAAGGGGGCTTTCGGAGCCATAATTACTTTTAGATGATCCCACGAAGAACGGGGGGAAGATAGAAGAAGAAATCTCAGCTTTTTCTAGTCGGATTCTGTGAAGAATCGAAGAACCTCTCGAAGAACAGCCACACGCGATGGCGGTCGAAGAGGAACTGAGGGAGAGGGCGGGAACCCGCGCAGTAGAGACGCAGGGGGGAGGGGTTCCCGCCCAAAGTTTGCCTCAGCTATGGAAGCTTCCCGAAGCGGCCTCCGCGCAGGCGCAGAGCCCATGTCCATGTGTGTGATGCACAGAGACCACGAAGAAGAATTTCGAGGTCCCTTCTTCTCACCTCCTTATGGTTCATTGACTTTAAACCAGTCTTTGACTGGACTGGCACCAACATTGGTAAGCTTTCAGTGCCGGGTGGAAACAATCCTTTTCCAACAGGTCTTTTGATTAGATGGTTGGGGCTATATATTAGAGCAAGATAGTTGATGGATGGTATATATGGAAATTGTGATACTGACCAGTCATGCATTTTTATTAGTTTTAATGATATATTGTGTATTGTGACCCACCCTGGGATCATTTTGTGATAAAGGGTGGGAGATAAATTTAGAAATAAATAAATAAGAAGAGCTCTGCTGGATCAGAACAAAGGCCTATCTAGACCAGCATCCTATTCCCATAGTGGCCAATCAGATGCCCTGATGGGAAGACCACAAGCAGAGCATAGATGCAACAGCATCCTCCAGCTCATGTTTCCCAGCAACTAGTTTTTAGAGGCATGTGGCCTCTGATCCTTGAGGTAGCATAGTCATCATGACTAGTAGCCATTGATAGCCTTATCTTTTGTGAATTTGTCTAATCCCCTTTGAAAGCTGTCCGAATTGGTGGCCATAACTATATTTTGTGGTAGTTAATTCCATAGGTTAACTATGTGCTGTGTAAATAAATACTTCCTTTTATTTTGCCTGTCCTCCCACCATTAAGCCTCATTGGATGATCGCAGCTTCTAGTATCATGAGAGAAAACATCACCCTCTCCACTTTCTTCACGTAGAATTAAGTCCAGGGTTGCCTTCCCTCTGGATGGTTCCATGGCCATCTGTTCTAGGGTACAGTTGTTTAAGGATCTAGTACTTCTTTAGCATGACCAGAACATGCATTTATCCAGTCTATGTGTGGGTGATTGAAGTCACCCATTACTACAACACTTTCTCTTTAGGGCAGAATCCACTTCCACCCCAATTCTGTTGTGCAAGCAGCCCACATCACTTCACTTGCATAATGGCAATTTAGTGCTTCCAGGGCAACCCAAAATGGGCAGAAACTTGTTTCTGGAAGGAAGAAGGTCAGCAGAGCTCACATAGGGGAGCTCTGCCAACCTGCCTCCTTCCAGAAATGAGTGTTTCCAGAATTGATCTGCTGCTTGTGGAAGGGAATACGTGGGGTGAAAGGAATCAGCAGGGGTGGAAGCCCCCCGCTGGATTCTGCCCTTAGATGCCTCCCCAATTCATTCTTCATCTCAAGATCACCCTCCGCATTCTAGACAGGGGGCAATAGCATATCCCCAGTACTAAATTATCTTTGGGGCCTGGTATTGACACCCACAATGTCTATTTGAAGAAGCCTGCTCCTTTCGTAATTTCCAGTGTGTTTAACACCATGCCCTCTCTGCATACAGAGTGGCCACCCACAGTATGTCCTTCCCTATCCATCCCATATCCAGAGATGACTGTATCGATCTGCTTCTCTCCATTCCACCAGGTTTCCATTATGCCCACTATTTGTATGCTCTCCTAAATCTGAAGAAATAAAGTTAAAATTAGGAGGGGCAGGGAATCTAGCAGGTGCCAAGACAGGTATCTGCGGGCACCACATTGGAGAATCCAATGTTAGAGCATAGCATGAATGGGTCACCTGAATTCTAATGTTGATGTCCTGAACATACACTGTAGAGATCTACGCTCACAGTTGGCCAGGTGTACAGTATGTAGATATAACAGCAGATCAATTTACATTCGGGGGGGAAATTGTATTCTGATAATTGAAAACTAGACATAAGAAGATGTGGCCACTCAAGGATTTGACCCAAGGTCAACAAAAGAAAAACATGCTTATCATTTTAATGCTTGCAAAAATACTGCTGATTCAAGCACACACACTCATTTACAACCCCACGTAAGTATTAAAATCTACTTTTAGCTTTTAATTTTTTAATGGGAACAGAGAACATTTGCTTTTCACATACAACTCAGCAGCCAGTTGTAGCCAGGGTCAAGGACTATTTATACATACAGGTGTCGGGTGACAACCTTATAAACTGTTGCTTCAGTACTGAACAAAACATGGCTCCCCTGAGAAATAAAAGACCCAGAGAAAAGGCTAAAGATCAGAAAGCTCTTGAAAACAACTGAGAAAATGGGAAGCTTGCTACTAAAAAAAGAAGAGTGCAATCCATATCCCATTATGCTGTCCTTCTAAGCCTCTTCTCGTTCTTGCACACACACACACACACACAAGAGAGTCAAGGATGCCACTGTTCAATGAAATACATTTAATTACATTTTGAGAAATTCCAGATATTTGCATTGCAATCAGACATAAGTCTACTCAGAAGTAAGCCCCACATAATTCAATGGGCCTTACTCCCAGGCCAGGATGTATAGGATTGCAATCTAAGAGAATATTATTTTTGCATAAAAGGGGATTCTCAAATTGTAGGAACTTGTTCTTCCTAGTAACTCCTAAGAGCTCCTGGAATTTGGCTATAGCTAGGGCTGTTTGTGTTGTAGTCAATGGTGCAGCTAGGACTGGCCTTCGAGGCAAAGTCTAGGGAGCCCCCAAATGACTACCAAGAGAGCAGCAGATGTTGGGGGCAACAGCAGACAGGATCAGCATCAGCACCTGGGCCGGTAGAGGAATGCTGCAGCTCTCTAGGGCAGACGCTGGTTGCCGGAGCATCCTCTCTTATTTCTAAAAACCTTTTACAGTCAAGGCGGTGTCTGGGCAGGCATGTACATGATTACAGATGCACATTTTACTATTTTTACTTTTAACATATATTATCCATTTATAATGAAAGTATATTTTACATATATTACTTTTATCACTATACCGTCTGTGTGTGTGTTTTCTCTAACATATCAGGAACGAAGAAGCAGTTGCAAACCATGGAAGGGCGGTACGGCGGTGGGGAGAGAAATGTTTGTGCTTCCTAACTGGCTATGTGGAGGTGGCTGGGGGTGGGGGGGGAGACCATTACGTCCAGTCTAAAATTACCTAGACTCACCACTGGCTGCAGTTTCACATACAAGCACAGGAAAACTTGCAGAATGTGGTGTGGGCAGAGTATTTAGCTTCCTGAGAATGTCGGCTTTTGCTGGGAGCGGTGCTTTTGATACTGTTAGATATTTGGGCGACATTGCATGTGTAGAGTCAGTAGGAGGGGGGGAATGGGTTAACGGGGACCAGGGACTGACCTGCCTGCATGCTTGACTAACCATACCCACACCCACTTTCTCCCACATCCTGTGAAACTTGCTTTGAAAGTAAAATCTCTCTCTCTCTCTTCTCTGACTTTCCATGAGGCAACACGTGCCTGGCTGGCTCTCTTCCAGCCATGCTGACTTCAATGGACTCTAAGCTGTACCAGCATGAACTGACCAGTTGTTTTGTGAGTACAATCAAACCCTTTTTGTTATAACTACTCTGGAAAACTTTTAATCCTAAAAAGCCTTCCGGGTCCTAACAGGCTACATGTTGAACAGCCTTTCAGTTGAGGAAGTTAGTAATAAGCTTCTGCATCTCTGCTACGATACAAACCAATCCTTCCATTAGGTACAATCCGACAGTTTTGCATCAAACACAACCTGAACTTCCCCATTCCATCCTATGACTATAGCTCTGTCCAGAAGAACTCTCTACACATTCATGGAACACAAGCCTCTTCAGTCTCCACCGACCCCACCACCTTGTATTCAGTGGAAGAGCTGAATTACTTGCATAGGCTCTCTAGTCAGACTAATTTTATAGACTATGCTGTGAAATCTGGAGGGTTGTCAACCAAAGACTGAGACCTATCAATGTAAGTCACAAAGCCACTGAAACAGAACACTGCAGCACAGTGGTAGAGCACACTTAAGTGGTGTTGGACTCAATTCCTCAGCATCTCCAGTTAAAGATTTCCCAGAGGGCTAGGAAAAACATCCTCCATGCCTGAGACTTTGTTTGGAGAATTGCTGCTGGAGTACACAGTAGAGCAAGGGCAGGCAACTTTGGGAGATCTGTGGGCCACTTTCCATCCCCAGACACCCCCTCCTGTGGGCCACACTCCTGCCTCCACTGCAATTCAGCTTAAAGAGAGCAGATTTGAAAACAAATTGGTAAACTGCAATGTTTTGCCACTGCACCGCACAAGGATGGGGGCCACAAGTTGCCCACCCCTGCAGTAGAGAGCTAATAGGTCTGATGTGGTATACGCCTTAAGGTAGATTTCATGCATTCTCCCAATGGCACTATGTATGCAGTCTGCAGGAGCTTCTTAGAGCCATCAGAATGAGAAGGGAACAGAACTGAAGATTTTGTTCTTCACCTTTAGGGCAATGCAGCAATAGCTACAGTCACTGTAGCCTTGGGAATGTCTATTGCTGTTTTCTCTTGCTGGATAGGACAACTATTTGTTAGAATGTCCCATTTTTGTAGCTGCAGCCACTGTAGCCTGGGAACTTCGTTTGCTCTTTTCCCTTAATGGGTAGGACAACTATTCGTTAGAATGTCCCCAGAACTCATTTTTGTTTGCTGACATTCATCTTGGCCACATTAAAAAAATAAAAAAATAATCCCAAAGCCTCTCCCCTAGGGACTGCTCTGATTTCAGCTGTTCTTCAATGCTGGAAATTCCTGCCCCTTTGAATGACCAGTTAGGGCCAAGCCATTCCCATTATCGCACAAGGTTCAGGTCCTTGGAAGTTTCTGCTTGCTTTGGCTGGACACTTTCAGACATCCTCCCCACTGATCCTGTTCTAAATTGCACCACCACCACCCAGGCCTTCCTCGTATAGAGCAGTGCAGTTTGTATGAACAAAGCAAACATAGAGGAGTTATGACCATTTAATGCAGCCCGACTATGTAACTGACCAAGGAGGGCACATTCTTACACCAAAGCAACCTTACAATTTGTATTCGGGAGGGCGAAGAGTATTTACAAAAATCAGTCTGTCTTGTTATGAGAAAGAAACAGATTTCTAAGTTACCACATGATAAGATGGATCTGGAGTGGGGCGAAGGGCTTTGGCTCAATATTTGGATCTCTCATTTCTCCAGGAGAGTCCCACGCTCACCTAACTCAGAAGGGAGGTCTAGTAGTAAACCTGTTAGATCCACAAGCATTGTTTACCTTCAGTTAATGAATAGGTAGCCACATTTTATAATTTAGTCACTAGGAGCAAAAAAAATGGCTATGCTGAACAGAGGGATTGAATCGGAGAATACTATAGAGGGAGATGTGGCCTTGCTGGATCAGAGAGAAGGGGAAAGCGGTTTGAGGCCTGCAGCTTTTTCAGTTTGTGTTACTAAAGGGTGTACTGGATCGGCTGGTTAATGAGAAAATACCGGATTGGGTTTATTTGGCAGTGCCTTCCCACTGAGTTGGAAGCTGACGGAGTGTTCCATTCTGTCTCTTCCAACTCTTCAAATGCCCGCCCTGTGGAGCTGTGGAAATCTTCAACTTTGTGAGCAATAACCACTTCTAAATGATCCAGCTTCTGAAGTAATCTTCTGTCAACAGCATCAAATCTATTCAACAATTGATCAGCCAGCTTAAAAAAAAAAATCTCGTGTAACCATTTTGACTATGCATTGACTGTAATAGCCTGTTAGCAAAAAAGTGTCATGGAAAAAAAGGGTTACTTCCCCGTAGGGAGTTTCAACTTCATTGTAGATAAAATCTCTCTTTGTTCCAAGTTGGCAATAAAATCTTTTAAGAAATGGAGTTGACGAACTTCATGCCCTTAATTAAGAGCTCCAGCCTGTCTTTGCTTTCTTGTTTGTGAGAGGCAATAAAGTCCTTGTCTAGCTTCCTGACTTGTGTGTCCTCTAAGCCAGGGGGTGGTCAACTTGTGGCCCTCCAGATGTTTTGGCTTATAACTCTGATCAGCCCTAGCCAGCATCGCCAATTGTGAGATGATGTGAGTTGTAGGCCAAAACATCTGGAGGGCCACAAGTTGCCCATCCCAGCTCTAAGCCTTCCATGGCAGTTACGATTCAAGAGGTCTGCTCTTCATAGGCCCAGCTTCCCAACTGAGCACCTGTGGTTATCAGGAAGCAGCCTTTACATTCATAGGGCTACCCCACTTCCTGATACCGCAGATGCCTTTAAAGCCATGTGAGTATAGGATAGACAGCTCATGTACTGTACAGGTTGTCTCTGTACAGCATCATGGCCAACACTACTAGCAGCATAGTCCTCATATTCCTAAGATATGTCCCGGAGTTCCTGTGCATCCTATTTCTGAAGCCAAGAAGCATGTCCTTTGTTGGGTCTGCTGCTGCCTCAGCCTCAAAGATAATGTGACTGATTTAAGACATGGAGACCAAAACGCTGGTTTATAAAGCCATTGTATTACCAACTTCATTGTATGCCTGCGAAACATGGACTATCTATAAAAGTCATTTCCACCTCCTTGAAAGATTTCATCAACGCTGCCTCCAGAAAATCCTGCGAATTACTTGGGAAGATAGGCGAACAAATGTCAATGTACTGGAAGAAGCAAAGACTACTAGCGTTGAAAAAATGATCCTTCAACGCCAACTTCAATGGACCGGTCATGTTGTTCGAATGCCTGACTGCCGTCTCCCAAAGCAGTTACTTTATTCCCAACTCAAGGATGGAAAGCGGAATATCAGTGGTCAGTATAAGAGGTTTAAAGATGTTCTTAAGGCTCATCTAAAAAAATGCAATATAAACATCGAAAACTGGGAAGCTCTGGCCCGTGAACAATCTAACTGGTGGTTGGCCTTTCACAAAGGTTCTATGGACTTTGAAGAAGCCCGAGTGCAAGGTGAAAGGGAGAAATGTGCTAAGCGAAAAGCACATCAAACGAATCCTTTACAGCACCATCTTCCATCTGGTAACCTGTGTCCTCTCTGTGGGAAACTGTGTGGATCTAGAATTGGCCTCCACAGTCACTTACGGACCCATTGCTAGAGTCTACACATTTTTTTTACAATTTCCTCTTTTTATAATTTTCTTTTGTAATTTTATCCTGGAAGACAATCTTACTCAGTCATGAGTGATCACTTACTACTACTACTACTGGGCTCAACATATCATTCTGTTATGAAATAAAATAAAACAAAACATTGGCTTCTTCTCCACTGTCCTTCCTAAAATATATTTTTTATTCGAGCAGGCCTTTGGCATGTAAGCTGTTGGTGAATTGGATTCTATTGGGTTGGGTGCTGTTTTTATTTCTTTTATTGATGGTTTTGATTGTGTTTTTAATCTATTTGTTTTTATGATTGTTTTAACTAAGTTTATTTTAATCTTGTTTTTTATTACCATTAGCTGCCTTGAGCACCATTTTGTTCAGTGAAAAGGCAGGATATTTATTTATTTATTTATATTTCTATCCCACCTTTTTTCCCGCAAGGGAGCCAAGGTGGCTTACATAATCCTCCTCTCCATTTTATCCTCACAACAACCCTGAGAGGTAGGTTAGGCTGAGAGTCAATGACTAGCCCAAAATCACCCAGTGAGCTTCATATATGAATGGGGACTAGAACCTGGATCTCCTAAGTCCCAGTCCAGTGCTCTAACCACTATGCCACACTGACTCTAACCACTACACCACACTGGGATACAATTTTTTTAAAATGAGTAATATTACAAAGATGGCTAATTTAGGAACAAGCTGATAACAAAGGAGAATCACGGAAATATGAGTATATCAAAGAAAGTGTGAAAACACCACCGTGATAGAACTTTCTTTTATCTATTTTTTAAAAAAAATTAACTTTTTAACAATACATGTTCAATCATTATATTTAAACTTTCTCAAGGCACTTTCAAGCCCAGCTGTTCCAATTTTGTCAACCTCCAAAAACTCAAAGTAAGTTTTTGTGTGTGACTCACAAGAACCATGGTTGCAATGCACAGTAGTCTGTAGCAGAATTAGCCAGATGACTCTCCTCACAAGGGTAGTTCTCCTTCTGGCCCAACAAGTTTCCTGTCACAGCTTAAATTCCAACGAACTTTACTAGTACTTCCTTCAGCTCTTAGTTATTATTATTATTTGCATTTATTTATCGCCCATCTGGCCGGCAAATTCTTCAAATTTGATTGAGCCATTCCATTGCACAAAGTAGGGTAACCAGTTATAATCAGTAGAACCCATAAGCTAGACATGTTCAGATCCATATTTTGATGCAATCTGCTGAGGCAGTTCCATTGTGAGAGCAGGGAACACAGGCTAACATACCTTCTGTCCCAAGTCGCAAATGGGTAGATGTGTTGAGTTTTGGCTAATGTAATACAGTTAGCTCCATTCTTTCCTAAAGCCTCTCCAACCAATTTTAAACAGCCCATCGGATGGTGTGTGTGTGTGTGTGTGTGTGTTTTCTGAGTTTCCTGTGTCTAAATCCTGTCACACATAGGGAGTAAGTTGTAAACTCTGGACCATCTCTGTTTCTTTATTCACAAGTCCACTTCAGTGAGGGTAGGGGACACCTTTTCATGGCAGCTCCCCATTTATGGAACTCCCTCTGTAGAGCAGTGTTTTCCAACCTTGGGTCCCCAGATGTTTTTGGCCTACAACTCCCAGCATGCTTGAGCATGTAGAGGGATACCTTTGGCCCATCTTGGTTTTCTTTCAGACGAGCCCTGGCGACATTTTTGTTTCAGTTCATTCGGTTTGGGTCAGGTTTAGTTATTGCTCTTATTTAAATTTTGGTTTATGTTATGATTGGTTTTTGGCTGATGTATTATTGTTGTGTTGTATTATGCTGCTGTTCTAGTTACCATATTTTACAGGATTTTAACGTGGTCTTAATATCGTATATTTTATTTATTATATTAGCTGCAATTTTTGTAGTTTTAAGCCACTTTGGGAGAACTTGTTTAGCTCTGAAATGTGGCATAGAAATCCTATAACTACATTAAAAAAAAATGGATTTAATTGAAATGAAATGATCCTCTTTTGTCTATAAAAAAAGTGGGGCTCAAGATTCCTGGCAAGTCCAATTCTGTCACTGCCTCCTCAGACTCTTGTCTAATTGATGTCCCATCTTCACAAGGCAGTTTAGAAAGGCATTTGCCTAATAATCTCCACTTTAAAAAAATTGCTGTTTAGCCAGTTTTATAATATTTTCTTCTTTTTATATTTAAAAATCAATACATATCTACTCAGAAGCAAGTCCCACTGAGTTCAATGCGGCTTATTCCCAGGTAAGTTGGTACAGGATGGATTTTACCCTACACCAATTCTCTTTTAAAACTGTAATACTACAGTTGAATCTCCCCCCAAATAGTCACAACTTAAAATAGGATATTATTAGAAAGGGATTTTAAATAATTACAACTTGAGCAGCAAATTTAACACATTAAGAAAGAAAGGAAGAAAGAAAGAAATGACACTGTCTCATATGAAAAGCTCACTGCATTATAATCTATGGAGATGGACTACCATTTTACAGAATGTAAATAGGCAAATACTGAAGGATGGAGGGCAAGAAGAATAGCTTACAGAACACATGTCTCAACCATCAAATTAAGGACTTAAATTTTCACCAAGCATTTATGTCCATATTGTACCGTAGAAATTCATTTGACTTGTAGATAACCCAAGTATCTCCATCTTAAATCTATGAATTGCCTTCCCCTTAAAATATAATTTTGCATCTAATCGGATCACTCGGAATGCAGAAAACATCCACATTGTCTTTGACATGAGCTCCTCTATAAGAAGAATGAACGTCATGGATTTTGACTATTTATTGATAATCCAGCTATTGCATCCATCAGGGTACGGCCTACATCTTCACTCTTTGCTTTTGGTGAAGTCATACAGTTTCCACCTCTGAGCAAAATGCAACACCTTCTTTCTCTGGTCCTCAAAGTTTTCTCGCAGTCCTTTTCTCCAAAGTCTGGGCTCCAGATCCAGCATGCCACCAATTATTTCCTTTCAAAGTAGAACAAAGAGAAGAATATTAGCGCTCTTAAACAACTTGGAGACCCCACACCTGTTCAAAACAAGGACTGCAAAGTAAGAGGGAAAAATCATTCTGGCTTTGCATTTTAAGAACAGGTGATTCACCCACTTGGGTAACACCAAAATGTACTACTCAAACTACTTCCCTCAAATGACAGGGACCCAGTTTGCACATAATAGCATCAAATCGTGGGTTAATTCATGGGTTAAAATCATGGGCTGATACGTCAGCTACACCCTTTCCAGGATAGGGAAAGCGTGGCCATTGTAGTCCATGCACTGGTAACCTCACATTTAGATTACTATAATGTGTTTTATGTGGGGCTACCCTTGGTCCAGAGCTGCAGCTGATACAGAATGCAGCAACCAGGATGCTGAATGGGGCACCTGGCCATACAAAAATTAAACAGGTGTTGAAGCAACTGCACTGGCTACCTGTTAGCTACTAAGCCAAGTACGAAGTCTTGCTGTTGGCATATAGAGCCCTGAACAGCTTGGGTCCAGGTTACCTGACAGATTGCCTTCCCCAATATAGACCTGTGAGATTGTTAAGATCATTGGAGGTGGTCTTGCTGGTTGTACCATGACCTGCAGATTGCCATTTTGCAGCAACACAGAAGCAGGCCTTCTCTGTGGTGGTGCCCACCTTATGGAATGACCTCCCCGGTAGTACTCGGGAAGGCGGCAACTGTAGCGTGCTTTAGGCGCCAATTAAAGACCCACCTCTTCACCCAGGCCTTCCCTGAGTGAGTGTGCTGCCCAGTTTGTTAATTATTGTATTATATTAGTGTTTAATGTTTTTATCAATGTTTTATATAAATGTTTTAGCAACTATTATGTATTTTAATTGTATTTGAATGTATATTCCATTGTATTTTAATGTATTTAAATTATTTTGTAAATCACGTGAAGATATTTTTGAATATGGCACACAGCAAATAAATCTGTTAAGCAACAACAACAACAACAACAACAATTGAACAACCCACAGTTAACAACCCACAGTTAAACAACCCACAGTTTACCTACAATTAGTAGCTAGGTTAACTGTGGGTTGTTTAACCCATGATTAACCTATAGCAGAGGTCCCCAATGTTATTGGACATGTGGGCACATTTGGGAATTTAAAAAACTGCTGTGGGCACCACCACCAAATGCCTAATCAGTGGATTGCTGCTTTGGTGTCTACCTGTCACGTCTATGGATCTTAGGCTATGTCTTATTCAACAAAAACGTTTGTTTCGTGTCTATTGGACACTGCAACATCTCTTTAATAACAGATTGTCTAATTCAGCTCATTGCTGGTGGTGCAATACAGCTAATGCTTCTTTTCAAGATAGATTCATAGATCATAGAGTTGGAAGGAGCCTACAAAGTTATCAAGTCCAACCCCCTGCTCAATGCAGGATGGGAGGGGTCTCCCATCCAAGTAACAACCAGGCTTGACCCTGCTTAGCTTTCCACGCTCAGACAAGCTGAGCCAGCATAAGCCACAGGCAATGCCAAGTAGCTGCTGCTGCTTCTTGGTAGGAGGTTATTACACAGATAATTTTTGTACTGGAACAGCTTCAATGTTCACTGATGAACACACTCTTTTAAATTATTTACCTGCTTCCTGAAAATTAACAAATGGAAGGGGAAATGTATTCTCTGCACCCTTTTGACAGCTAAAAGACTGATATTACGAAATTGGAAGGACAAACACTCACTTCCTACAATACAGTGGATTGAGGACCTTACAGTGTTTTTGCTATATGAATGGGTGACATATAGACGCCAACTTCAAATGGATTCTTATTTGGATATTTGGTCTGCTGTTGTTGAAGCCTATGTATAGTTGCTAGAAAGTTGTATGTGTTTCCTACAAATCCATGTACATATATTTTTAAAAATAGAATAAATAAATTTGGGGCCCACCCACGGACACCATGGGGACCCTTTCATGGTGCCCACGGGAGCCATGGTGCCTGTGTTCACCGTGTTGGGGACCCCTGACCTATAGCATCCAGGTTGATAGGAAACCCTTATGTGTCCAATCGTGGGTTGAATATTCAAAAAGGCTGCAGAATGCACCTGGCACACACCACAGCAAATTGTGGGTTAATTAACCCAAGATTTGCCACCGTTACGTGCAAACAGTCCCTATGTGGGTCGTGGGAAAATGAGATTTGAACAAAGACACCCTCCATTCCCTGCAAATTTACCCACTGATTGTAGTTGGAAGGGGGGGGGGGGAGGATTAAGTTATTCCCTAAATCCATTACTGAACTGAGTATCTTTTAGACTCACAATATTGATTCTGCTAATTTAAAAAAATCACCCTTTACCTTCAAGCAAACATTTATTGCAACTTTCACTTTGCCCAGTAAGATATTAACATCAAGTAGAATGGCTTAACTACACAGCTCATTCCCTGATATAAGAAACATTAGTCATGTCCTCATGATGTTCTAAGCACACAGTAATAATTCTGCCATGTCTATTCAATTCTGCTACTATATAGTGAGCTTCTCAGTACAGTGCATGGGGAACATCTCTTGCTCCAGCCTCATTGAACAGAAGTTGGACATTTCAATACCTTTCCAAAATAAAAAGGAAACTTGTGTTGATCTTCAATGACATGAGCAAAGCCTCCTTGGAGGCCAAAGTCTACAGAGAAGTAGGGCAAACCTTTTGGAACCTAAACAGAAAACCAGACAGTGCATTAATTATTTCATTCGAAGAAACACATTTGAAAATGTTTAATACTGACAGCTAGCTTCTTTAATTAGACTGCAGGGCAGAAAAAGTAAGAATCAACAAACACAAAATGATATAACCCTGAGCCTCAAAGGCCAGCCCACAGAGGTAGGTCTTACAATACTTCCAAAAGGTACTCAGGCTGGCTTTGGCAAGTCCACAATGGGCATAAATTGTATAACCGGGGGACCCAAGGTTGGGTGTGGCAGGAAACTACCAAGAATATCTCTTTTTGTGTCTCTGGTGACTTAACCTGATATGCATATGGATTCAACAGGGTGTCCTCGGTGCATTTCATTTTAAATATATTGTATTTTTATTTTATGCCACTTGAGACTTGTCTGTGGGAAAACATAACAGCCAGGACTGTACAATGTTAGACATGCAGAACTTAAAAACAAAAACAAAAAAAACCTCTCATAGTGCAGGAAGAGAACAGGATGAGGGGAATTCCGGGATGCTTGTCCAGAATACATGAGGAGCACCACAGAGAGGTCAAATGCCTATTTATTTATTTATTTATTTATGAATCACCCATCAATAAGAACATGTAAGCTGCCCAGAGAATTTGCTATTGGGAGGCATGTAAATATTTTTAACAACAAATAATAAGAATCAGAACCCTGGGTGAGATGCAAACTATGTACTTGGACCAGACTTTGCTCCCACCAGTTGAAGTGAGGGAGGCGATTTTGGCCAATTTCCTCTTCTCCCTATAGCTCATTGTGCCCTCTGAAAATCTGCTCCAGATCTCTCAACTGGATCACACACACAAAAAAAAGGCCAAGTTTGGATCCAAATCAGTATGTTTAGGCCAGGGCTCTCCAACCTTGGGTCCCCAGATGTTGCTGGCCTACAGCTCCCAGCATACCCAGCCAGCATGGCTAATGGCAAGGGATTCTGGGAGCTGTAGTCCAGCAACATCTGGGGACCCAAGGTTGGAGAGCCCTGGTTTAGACACGTCATGCAAAAGAAAAAAAAACAGCTATTGCAGATTTACCTTAACAGAGGTCTGAGCTTGCCTTGCATGATTTAGAGCAGTGTTCTCCAACCTTGGGTCCCCAGATGTTTTTGGCCTACAACCCCCAGCATGCCCCAGCCAGCATAGCTGGCTGGGACATGCTGGGAGTAGTAGGCCAAAAACATCTGGGGACCCAAGGTTGGAGAACACTGATTTAGAGGATGCAGCAAAGACAGTAGCTCCAAAATATTATACCTTTCCCACAGTTTGGACATCAAAGTTACTTCATACTCCCTTGAAAACAGTTTGTTGCAGCTATAGCAGTGCTACTGCACACATAACAACTAAATTATGAAGGACACTGTAACGCTGATCTTCCCACAGAAAATGTAAGTTTGAAGTGGTAAAGCTCTGGTATTTTCTCTGCAATCACTCAGATGTAAAATACTGGGCTTTTCTTGAATAGTTATCAGGTAAATGTTTGTGGAGCCCTTTAAGGAAGCGATGAAGTTAAGAGCATAAAAAGGTTGTCCAGTTCATGGTATATGATACCAAAACTTCTGTCTGTCTCCAGAAATACAGGGAGCCTTGCCCTCAAATGCTGCAAATATCACAGCTGTGTTTAATCCATTATGCCTAGGAGATGCTCTAAAAAAAATTCAGCAAGTTCTTTAAACATGCTTTCACTACTGATGTACAAATCAAGAACATGTGTTTATATTTCAGAGCTTTAATAGTTTAGGAATATGCCCACATGGATAGGTTAGCTAGGCATGTCAATATCGCTTCCTGGATTTTTTTTCTTCAAACCTTGAGTTTAAATTTGCTTTGCAAAATTCATTTTGGCGCCATACTCCGATAACCATTTTAGTGCTGCAGACTGAAGAGCAGGAAATAATAAGAGAGGAAATAGAAATACCAAGCGGGGGGGGGGGGGGCACACACATTATTTTATGTTAGAAGCACTTAGCCCTGAAATTTAGTTTTGCAGCTATAAAATCAAATGATGCTTCGCCAGTGTGGCGTAGTGGTTAGAGTGTTGGACTGGGACTCAGGAGATCCGGGTTCTAGTCCCTGCTCGGCCATGAAACTCACTGGGTGACTTTGGGCCAGTCACTGACTCTCAGCCTAACCTACCTCACAGGGTTGTTGTGAGGATAAAATGGAGAGGAGGAGGAAGAGGATTATGTAAGCCGCCTTGGGTTCCTTGCAGGAAAAAAGGCGGGGCATAAATATAATAAATAAATAAATAAATAAAAATTCCCTACGTTGGCTGATTGTTTTGAAATACAGAGAAATAATGCTCCTTACTAAAATTTCCTTAGGCTTTCATGATTTAAGTGTATGGAAACAATGTTAAATAAGCCCATAGATAACACACCTGTTTTCTTCTACTACAGAAAGACAAATAAAAAAGGGGCCATGTAAACAAAAACAAACAAACAAAAATCTTTAAAAGGGTAGCAGTAAAGAGGCATCTATACACTGGAAAGTTCCCCCTGTGAAAGTCTGAAGTGATCTAGGGTCCTTTTATTTACTCTCAAACCTGGATAGGGCCAGGCGGGGGGGGGGGGCGCAAAGGGAGACAGATTTTGGAAGGCACTGAATAATCAGCTGCCCTGAATGAGAACCCTGAAATGGGCAAAAATCAGGAGTGACAGACAGGATAATCAGTATCTACAACTTCCAGCATCTATGTGATGGGGTGCCTGTAGATTTCTGAACTTTGCTTCCCGCCACCCCCACCCCCCTACATCACAGACATGTGAAGGGCACAAATGGTCTTGTTTGTTGAAAAGGAGGCTGCAAGGGCTCCATCTTACTCTAGCAAACACCAGTTTCTACAAGTCATCCCACATAAGTGCAGGCCATGCAGTGCAATCTTAAACATGTTTACTCAGAAGTACTGACCTCAATGGGGCTTACTTCCTAGTAAGTGCGTTTAGGATTGTAGCCTTAGATATTTGGATAAATGATCTAAAACAGGAAGCCCTTTGCCACAATGGATAGCACCTTTGCAAACTCACAGTGCAGTTTAAAAGGCTTGGCTCACTAGCATCAATTTATCAAGTTTAATTTTCATAACTCCAGCAGAAGGGCTTTGCATCAACGTCTGTGTAACTGTGTTTAGCCCTGAAAAATTCAAATCTCATATTTTTCCATCAACTGTATTTTCCCTTTTCAAAGTTGTGTCTTTTAAAATATAGCTCATACTCAAAGAACTGCTCACATGTAGAGGACCTGCTTTGCATTACATGTGACAAGCTTCAATACATACCGACTTGCGAACATCTTTTGAAGATAGATCAATCAACTTTTTGTTCATGGACCATTCTTCATCAGACTCCATTATAGCTTTCTGAAAAATTATTGCAACAAGGTATGAAACACTCTTAGAATGGCACTATATGCCATAAAGTAGAACTTCATTTGTACTTTTTAAAAAAAACAAAGAGAAGGAAGACTGTGCAATTTCAATAACACATATTAATTTTATAATGTAAGAAATTAACTTGGAGACATTTCTGTGATTTGTAGAATTCAATTTACATAGATTAATGCATAATGAAGTGATTTTCATACTAATTTTATTCACTACCTTTCCCTTTTAATTTTTATAATTTCAGAACTACAGTCTAACTTTAGTCTGACACAAATTACCTTGAAATGAGAACTTTATAGAATTAAAAGGCCACAGGCCTTTTAACAGCGAATTAATTAGGTTCCATTAGCCCTTTTTGTACATAAGAAAAAAATCTCAGGCAAAAACTCATAATGCCATGTTTCTGTTGTGATTAAAATCTACAGTACCTATATGTCAGTCATTACTGCCTCTAAATGCTGTTTAAATGGCTCTAAACTATATTCCTATAAAGACTCAAATATTCATATGATCTGGAGAGCAGCCACCAAGGGACTCAATTTTCAGTTTAATGCCTGTGAAGCAAGGAAGAAACATACAAGACTGAGACAATCAGGCTGTTCACATGTGACAACCCATCAGTTTTAAAAAAAATGCCTCCTCTGCTTTACAGCACAACCCATGAATGGCTCCCTAGTAGGTTGTGCAGTGTGACATGTGAACCTAGGGGCTAAACAACTCAGCGGTTAACACAACAACAAACCATGGGTTAACTGCTGGCTTGTTTAGCCCCTAAACAATCCAGCAGTCCAGGTTTGCATGTCACGCTGCGCAACGTAAGAAGGAACCAATTGTGGGTTGTGCTGTAAAACAGAAGAGGCAGGTGCACTGCAGGCACCATACCTGTGAGTCCCCAAGAACCCATCAGTTTTTAAACAGATGGGTTGTTGTTATATAAGAACCAGGTCACAGCCTCAAAAACTGGGTCCATGTGTAACATTAACTCATGGTATGAGTTGAAGAATTCTGGGTTGTCAAGTTGTGTGAAACTAGCTGTGTTAAGAACCCATGGTTTGTTAACCACAAACAACCCAGAAAAAGAACTCATGATTTGTTATTGACTTGTGAACTCTGGGTTGTCAAAACCATGCTTTGTTGTTATGTGTGAACACAGAATCATGGGTTTTTAATGGGACTGAGAAAATAAACCGCAGGTTGTTTGACAGTCTGACAGGCAAACTCTGTGATCTTCTAGAGAGGCCCTTCTCTTAGTTCCGCCACCATCTAAGGCACGCCTGGCAGGAACTTGAGAGGGCCTTCTTGGTGGTTGCTCCAACACTGGAATTCCCTTCCCAAGAAGGCTAGAATGGCACCCTCCTTGGTATGTTTTCGAAGGCAGGCAAAAACTTTGTTCTGGCAGGCCTTCGGGGAATAAATTTGGACCTTTGAGAAAGCGATGGATTTGCACTATTCCTATAGCTATTGTTGTTTTTAGCTTTGATATTTTATATAATTTTAATACTATTGCTGATTTAATTATATTTTTAACTTTTGTATTTCTCTATATGTTTTAACTGTACACATTTTAATGTTGTAAAGCCACCTTGAGTCCAAATATTGGGAAAAGGGCCGGTTATAAATAAATATAATGATGATGATGGTGATGATGATAGTAACAACAACAACAACAACAACAACAACAACAACAACTCTGGGTAGGATAACATACCATGAGTTCACCATGGGTTAGTGTTATGTGCAAACCAGGTCACTGTCACCACATACTGAGATGGGGGAGGGTGGAGATGTTCCAAAACAGCCCCATTAAAAATAACATTCTTGCTCTCAATTGTCAGACAAAGGACACACCTGATCAGCCATTTGGACAAAGAGAAATGTACATCCAACCCCACAGACTCCTTAAACTGGCAGCTCCCACCCATGCCAATCCTTGCCTTTCTCTGCCTGTCCACACTGTAAACTGGGAGAGGGAAACTGTGGGACAATAGAGGGCTATGCACTTTGCACAGCAGGATCCATATGACCCAAGGGGCTTTTTCCAGGTACCATTTTGACCCACCTGTTGTACTTCCAATTTTTCCTGAACAGATTCTTCAGGAAACTGCACCTTAATAGTTTCACTTTGCAGAAGGGAAATGAATTAATATGAGATTTTATAAGGATTTACTTTATATTTTTGCATTTCATATGACTCACTTTTAGTTTTGTTTTTTTTTAAATTTAAGTTCAGTGACCAAAACACAAAATGGAGACAACTAGAGAATATAAAAAACAAATACCTTGAAGTAGATGGGAGCCATATCCCCCACTTCCTTTGGGAGAGGGATACATTCATATACCATGTGATACCGCTTCTTTATGCTTAAATTTGTCTCAAGAAAGACACAATCCAGCTCCTGAGCTTCAAACATCTTTACCAATGTTTTTCTGAATAGCTGTAAAAGGGATAACAGGAAAGAGAAGAGTCAAGAAAGCTCTTAGTTTCCAATAATAAAATAATTAGATAACATAGTTGTATAAGTGTCTGGTACTAACTGAGAAATCTTATACTTTCATAGGCTAATGTCATGTTGCATTCAAAATAAGTAATGAGCTCTGCACTGGAACATGATGAGTAATTTAAATATTTATACTATGTGCATAATACCAATGCCAGATGTCGTCTTACCTGTCAAATGAAAGGCATACTAAAGTTCAGAAAATTTGAGGGTACCATAAATGGAGGCAGAAGCAACAGGAGGTCTCAGAGTTTCATTTCCCCCAAAAGTTAATACCTTGTCTTGTATTGACTCCAAATGCCACCATTCCTCCACTCTGCCTTCCAATTACGCAATTTATCAAAAAGTGACATTTTCATCAGGCATGATTGACCTTTAAGTCAGATACTAATATTCCCTTAAAGAAAAGCAATCTTAGCTCTTTCATCTCCATTGTGCAGAAGTTTACCCGACCTGTTACTATAACAGACTTGACCTGTATTCACACTCACTCATTCTCTTCCATGGGATGGAATGTCACAAGCAATTATGGAGTGGATCAGTTTGCATCTGGAGTGGTGCCTGGAAGCTGGCATTTTTAAAAACAAGCAGATAAGGTGGAAATCAGTCTAGATTTCCAATAAATGAGAAATGATTTTGGTCTCCAAACTTGAAATGTCATGATGGTATCCAACAGAAAGGAGGCAGGTGCTAAGAGCTTCCTTCAAATTGAGCTCCTTTAAAATTCTAACAAGTTGGAAACCACAAGTTTGAGGCATCTTAAGTCACTAACCATTTGTAAAGTGTTAGACCCATATATTATAGAATTCACATTTCATTTTACACCCCATAAGCCTCGTTAGCCTAGTAAAGTTAGCACATTTGTTACACTAGCAAAAAAACTCCCATATTACATCTCGAAACAAAATTGCATGTTTGTTTTTAACATGGGAACAACTATTTGTTTTGTCATTCAAAACATTTATGTATTTATTTATTTAAAATATTTATTTACCGCCCATCAGCCAAAAGGCTCCCTGGGCGGTTTATAAAAACAGTACAAAAAACAAAAACCACCCATAAACATATTAAAATACATCAAGATAAAAAACAAGCAGCCAAATAAATTCAATCCGGAGGTACAGTGCCGATAATAAAAAGAATAAAAGGAATAAAATCATCCATTAAAATACTGGGTAAATAAAAAGGTCTTCACCTGGCGCCTATATTTTATTTAAGCATGCATAGCAAAGCAAATGAAATGACTGACATTCAATTCTCTGGATAAAACAACACACACACTCCTATACTGCAAAGTAGTATGTTCTTAATTCCCAAGCAAACAAAATGTCTTACCTAATTCACACATTTGACAATGGCTGCCTAGTTGCATGGCCCTCTCCCTAACAATTTTAAGGAACATATGATGTTGGATTACACGGAGTCAGACCATTGGTCCATCCAGCCCAGTGTTTTCAACTCTGGTAGAAATAACAAAGTCTTGTGGCATCTTAAAGGCTAACAAATTTATTCTGGCATGTGCACTTCGTGGACTGCAATCCACTTGAGGCTCTCCAAGGTCTCAGGCTGGGGTCTTTCCTGTCACCTGCTACCTGATCCATTAACTGGAGATGCCAGTGATTGGACCAGTGGGCTTCTGCAAGAAAGGTGTGTGTTCTACGGTCCCTTCCCATTTAGGACCAGCTATGGTCCCTTCCCATTTAGGACCAAAGGTCCGACAAGATGGAGGATAATAGGGTTAACCTGTATCCTTGTGAAGTACCAGAAACCGCAGTGGTACATGGGAGAATGAGTTCAGAAATACCACTTCATGATCATATACTAGCAAGCTAGGGCCTTTGTGTCTTTGACACCTGACACTCCAATAAAGCAGCACACAAGTTTCTTGGCAGATTTGGTTTTTCACATTTAAAGGACAAGAGCTAAAAGATGAGGGTCTCTAAAGTCCTGTTCTGCTGGCAAAGATTCCAGCTTCTAATAGCCCTAGTTAGTTAGTTAGTTAGTTATGGAATGATTCTCAACAGTGTTTTCCAACTATCTTGCAAGATAGCACCCCATTTTCTTGTGCAGTGGGATATGCTTAAAACAGGGGGAGGGGGAGTTTATAGCACTTGTGATATCAAGGCAAGTCTCTGCAAAAAATGTTTGGAGAATATCGGAGGGCAGGCCATCTCTGATTTTGCTTTACAGTTCATACTTGTCCCTGAAAAAGCACATCTGCCTCAAGACTGCCATGAAGCCAAGCAGAGACTGTGAAGGCAGGCTAAGGACTGTCAACCGAAAATACTGGCACCGGGATATCCAAGTAGCAATGACATTTAAATGCAAACTAAAATTGAAACAACCCCCTGGCCAGCATCTTCAAGAATCATACACCAGTAAACAGAACTATTCATTATTCTGTTCTAGTTGCAGAGACTAAGAATCAATTCAGCAGCTGACACATTACTGCCTGTCACTTCCATTAGCACCCATTCTGCCAATGGTACTTTGGAGACTTTCAAGCCAAATTACAAAGAGGATTGCACTTTTGCCATGACTACTGCAGTTACTAGGACAATTTTAAGGAAAGACTCCTGCCTGAGATCCTGCAGAGCTACTGCCAGTCAGTGCAGACAAGACTGAGTAGATTGGTCCAATGGTCTGACTTAGTATCAGGCAGCTTCCTATGTTATTCCTAATTTTCTGGGAAGTTAAACATTAAGCAATCTACATTTGCTTTTCAAACATCTCCCAATCGCTTCACAATAAATAATTAATGTGCTACACATTTTTTTAATAGAAGTACCATATCTTGACTGAATTTTATAACCTGAGACACCCCCACCCAGTGCATTTTCACAACTACGGTAGAGACTTTCAGTATGATTGGTGGTATGATCTTTAATTTTCTTAAATGCATCTTGTGCCAAGCATGAAATTTATTTATTTATTTATTATATTTTTAAATCGCCCATCAATGTACAGCAGGATAAAATACAATAAAACACCATTAAAACACAATTAAAACAGACACAATTAAAACAATATAAAAGTATTTTTTAAAATCCTAACCCACCCCATATTCCAGCCTGAAAAGCCATGTTTTTAAAGCCCGGAGGAAGTTCATGGCGAAGGTCACTAGGGAGGGAGTTCCATAACTTGGGGGCCGCCACAGAAAAGGCCCTCTTCCTAGTCCCCACCAGCTTGTTGAGTGGCCTACTTCATGTTGCTGGAGGCACTCCTTGAGATAAACTGGACCGGAGCCATGTAGGGTTTTAAAGGTCCAAACCAACACCTTGAATTCGGCCCAGCAAGCAACTGGTAGCCAGTGCAACTCCTTCAGCACTGGTGTGATGTAACCTTGCTGGCGGTTGCCTTTAACCAGGCGAGCCGCCGTGTTCTGTACCAGCTGTAGCTTCCAAACCGTCTTCCAGGGTAACCCCACGTAGAGCACATTACAGTAGTCTAGGCGAGAGGAGACCAAGGCATGAACCACTGATGGAAGCAGATGATTAGGAAGGTAGGGGCGCAGCTGCTGTATCAGATGGAGTTGATATAGCACTGCCCAGCTCACAGCTGACACTTGAGCCTCCATGGACAGCTGGGAGTCTAGAATGACTCCCAAGCTGCGGACCTGGTCTTTCAGGGGTAGATGTACCCCATTCAGCACCAGGTCAACATCCCCTAACCTCCCCTTGTCTCCCACCAGAAGTACCTCGGTCTTGTCGGGGTTCAGCCTCAGCATGTGTCGATAAATTGAAATACATGTAATACTTACATTCTTATCAAACTTAACAACCTCCAGATTAGAGATAGGTAACTTCAGGGAGTCCGCAGGCTACATCGGACACCCAACCCTCCTCCCACAGGATGCAATCCTACTGCAAAATTCAGTGGTGCATGGGGCAAAAAAGCTGCTGCTCTGCTAACAAAATTCCATGGCAAACTACTATGTATGGTTAAAAAGGACACATTTGTAGCTTATTTTAAAAATGTCATAGAATTTTGGTGGCAAACCACTGATTTGAGGATGGCGGGGCCACATGTATCCCACCCCTGATCTAAATGCAGAAATACATCTCTGATTTGAGTGTATATGTCTACTGTATACACAGGGATCATCATTCTCTAATGCTGTAGATTGTCTTACATAAAATTCTTCATACTGCACATTGTAAACCCTTATCTTAAAAATTTAACTCATTCGTGTGTGTGTGTGTGTGTGTGTGTGTGTGTGTGCGTGCATGCGCATCTGCACACACTTGAGAGGTTGATCAGAGACTACAGGTGCAATCCTACGCATGTTTAGACAGAAAAGAGTCCTACAGCTCCCAGTATATCCCAGCCAGCCATGCTGGCTGGGGCATGCTGGGAGTTGTAGGACTTTTGCCTGTCCAAACATACAGTACATAGGATTGTGCCCTAAGTGCCTTTTTAAAAGCCTGACAGCAACAGAGTAGACACTGTGATCTTACAAAAGAGGCGGTGGTTCAACTGTGAAATATGAGCCTTCACTTGTATTTTAGTTGGTGGCAAATTTCAGTTTAACCCTATCCATAATTTTGAATCATACAGTTGCGACCAGAGAGCAATAAAAGATGGCCAAGCCATCCATTTTCAGATCTTTCAGCCTGAAATCAGTAACAGCAATGTTCCAAAGGCTGAGGCCGACAACCACTTTTTCATATTGCCTTTTCTATTTGCTTGTCTCCAAGGTACTGGAGTTTCTGGTGCTGGCAAAGTACAAAAGGCCACTTTAAAACACATATTAATTTGTTCTGTAAAAGTTAGAGCTTCCCTATAAGTTTTGAAACCACTCTACCACCTCTACACTAAAGTAGAAATCTGGAGTGGTCAAATGAAGCCTGCTTTTAAAAAAATAAATAAAATAAAATACCCCAAAGGGAAACTTATCATTAAAGCAGGCTTATAAATAGCCACTTGTCTGATCTCCTCTAGTGAGTAAAAATGACCTCAAGCCAACTAGACAGGGAAGTTTTATAAAAGTTCATCTTTTTTGTCTTTCAGGCAACAAATGGCTAACATGTGCATGCAGGCAGGCTACTAACCATTTTTGTGAGTGAGTAAATGTCTGTGAGCTTATGTGTGTGTTATGTTTTTATTACTAAATTATAAGGCTGAGTTTGCTCCCCACACAGGTGCAGGCATGGAGTGTTCCCCATAGGGCATAACAGAACCCTCTTCTCAACCCCCATGGCACATTCCTCGACCAAGCAGATGGGGAGAGCTGGACAGGGAGATATGCACAGACTTCCCTGTCCCTGTAATGTAAAGCCCAAGTGACTTCTGTGGCATAGAACACCTTTTACCAACCTCGGCTGGTATGTCAACTGTGCCCATTCCTGGACAGGAATAGCTTAACCACTGTGATCCATGCATTGGTAACAATGCAACTAGACTACTGTATTGCTCTCTATGTAGAACTGTCCTTGAGACTGTTTCAGAAGGTGCAGTTAGTGCAGAATGCTGCAGCAAAGCTGTTGAATGGAGTGCCTTGCCTTGTGCACATAACACCTGGGCTGAAAGAGCTACAGTGCCTGCCAGTTTGCTACCAATCCAGGTTCAAAGTATTATTATTGACATATAAAGCCCTAAACAATTTAGAACCAGGATGCCTGAAAGATTGCCTCCCCCTATATAGACCCATTAGACCACTAAGATCTTCAGGGAAGGCCTTGCTCTGTGTGCCATACCTTGCAGAGTCTGATCTAGCAGCAACACAGAAACGGGCACCCTCCCTTCAGAATGAACTCCCCTCTACAATATGCCAGGCATCAATGATCATGAGCTTTTGAAGGTTACTAAAAAATTACTTCTTTACCCTGGCTTTTCCTAACCATCAACTTATATAAATGCTGTTATAGTTTTAATGACGCATTGTTCTGTAATATGTTGTGAACCGCTTTGGGGTTTTTAAAATGGGAAGTGGTATACAAATGTTCTAAAATAAATGAATAAATAAATAAATATTCTGAAACATGACTGTATGCACTGAGGAAGGGAGGGTAAAAACAGGGCTCTGTTATGCGGAGATCTGTCTGTGCATAGGTTGTACCCACATGGGGAAAGATCATGTCCTATTGTTCTATATAAGGCGACAATTCCCAGATACTCTCCAAAGTTTATCAGGCTAATTAAAATTCATTAGGGAATTATAATAGATTCCTATATGTCCTTAGGAATGCAAATAGCATGCATGAAGAAATATAATCAAACTAATGTACAATTTGTACAAATTTGTACAATACTGTTGTACAAATATTGTACAATTTGTACAATACTGTACAATGTACAGTAAGAGCCAGTGTGGCGTAGTGGTGAGAGTGTTGGACTGGGACTCAGGAAATCCGGGTTCTAGTCCCCACTCGGCCATGAAGCTCCCTGGGTGACTTTGGGCCAGTCACTGACTCTCAGCCTGACCTACCTCACAGGGTTGGTGGTGAGGATAAAATGGAGAGCAGGAGGAGGAGGATTATGTAAGCCGCCTTGGGTCCTTACAGGAAAAAAGGTGGGTATAAATATAATAAATACATTTAAAAAAAATTAGTTGTAAGGTCTCTCTGAGTTAAGGCCAACCCGGGTAGGCTTGCTATCAACACTACTACTGTTAGGATTTACAGGATATTACTAAAATATTGTGGGAGTTCTAAACTCAGTGGATAATTAGGGAGTTTGCTTTTCAAAAACAATGGGCAGCGCAATCCAATGAGGCAGCCCGTAACCCTCTGGACTCGGAGGATTACGGGCACCCTATGGAGGGCGGAAGGAGCATGAAGGCAAAGGTCACCTCCACACTTCTCCGACCCTGCAAAACACTTAGATGGCCGATTTCGGCCATCTAAGTACCGTACTTTGCTCGGGAGTGCAAGAAGAGGAGGCGAAGGTGCCACCAGGATACTGCGTACGCTGCCGGAGCCTGTCTCCTCCCCTCCCTATCCAGAAAATTCCATTTGCGAGGTCACCTTTACGACCTCAGAACCGCAGCTGGCGTGGTTCTTTCTGTGCTGGCTGCGAGGGCAGGGGAGGGTGCTCCAAGTTCAGAGCCCCAGCTCCAACTTCGGAGCACATTTCTGAGGTCAGTGCTGGGACTCCGAATTATCCTATGGTCATCTAGAATCTGTCTAGCAATCATAGGATTGCACCCACAGAGTCTTGTGGCACCTTAGAGACTAATCAACTTATTATGGCATAAGCTTTTGTGGACTATCGCCCATCTAATTAGATGAAGTGGGCTATAATCCATAAAAGCTGATGCAATAATAAATTTATTAAGGTGCCATAAGACTTGTTTTTGCTGCAACAGACTAACACAGCTGCCACTCTGGAAATTCCTTTTCAAGCTTATTTCTACACTCTCTTGCCCAAATTGGGATAATGAAGCAATGCACAACAAATTTAAAAGAGCTCTGAATCTTCCCAGTGATTATAAAGGCTCTATTTGATTTTTATTTATTTAGCGGGTGCATAACTAGCCAATCTACTCTGGAGACATGCTCTTAGAGGAATGGATGCATCTTCTAAGTATTTTTGCAGAACTTCCCAGGCATATTTAATTACACTTTCTCATTATAAAAAGGTCTCTTTTTTCCTTCTTCATTTCCCAGAGTTTATATTTAGCTCTTCACTGAACTTCAGTTGCCTCTACATGAGACCAAATCCTAGAAAGCTCTTGGCTTGAATGACCTCTAGTTGACTCAATTAATCCTCCCAAATAAACATTACCCTCAAATGCAAACCATCCCTGTGTTTTGAATTCAATAAAAATAATATGTCTGGTTTGACAACCATATCTGCTACAAATAATCATTAATAGAGTTATCACTGTTCTGGCCTGTTTTGCCAAGGCCTAAAGCCAAGGGATTTAAGTTTTGAAGTGTTTAAAATCCAGTGATGCCAACAAGATTTGCAAACAGCTCATATATTTTGTTAGGGATCTGGTTTTGCCAGAAGTCTGAAAAGCTCCAGTCAAAGCATTTTTTTTTCCTTTTTTAAATCAAAAGCAGTTTAGCTTTGGGTGAGTGGATAAAATGGGGTGGGGGCACGTACACCACCTTAAGCTCCTTGGAAGAAAGATAAATGTAATAAACTGTATTAAATTTTTATTTATTGCACTTCTATATGCTCTCCTTTGAAGAGTTCAGTGCACTTTATGTATGGCTCCCAGGTACTCTCCCATCCAAACAGCTTAGAGGTCCAAAAGCAATAAGCTTCAGCAGCAGAAATGCATCAGGGGGGGAGGGGGAGACCGGGGGGGCAACACACACACAGGCAGGAGAAGACCTCGGAGCCTGCTCCAGCTGGCTTGCCTCTGCCCCAACAGGCCTAGTACGCCCCAATTGCCCTGTGGGAAGGCTTGCAGGAAAAAGGAGGCAGCAGGCGGGCTTATAAAGACCACCTCAGAGCCTGCTCCAGCTGGAGCGCCCCTCCACCACCACCCCACATGGCCTTCTACCATCAACTGCCCTATGGGAAGGATCCTTACGAGTTGGGTTTTTTAATATTGTTTAAAGGGTTTTATTAAGGTATCTTTATCTTACTTGTAAGCTGCCTCAGAAGGATTTCTATCCTGAAAGGCAGGGATATTAACAATTGTAATAAGAAATAATACATAAATGTAACTTCCAATCGTTCTTTAATCCTAGCTATTGACTACATTTTTCTTACAGGATGCTGACTTTTAGAACCCAACAGCCTATTCCACAACTCTGCAGCCCATGGTCACTGCACTAGCAAACCCTAGGCACTCTTGGGGGATCAGGAGATACCCCAGTTGAGCAGCTATACAAGTGAGCCACATGACTACAACTTGCATGATGTCGCAACAGCCCCCAGTAAAAAGACACATGCCTGTTAACACCCAGTTTCATGAACTGTTGCAAATAGTCCCAGCAGTGCCAGTGGTTGCTGCATAGAAACAAAAGCTCGGCTGAGCTGTTCCACAACGCTAAGTATAGGAGGGCTACATAAATGCAGTAGGGAGCACTTGTAGATCAATCCCTAAGATGTTGCTAAAATGTAAGGAAGCATGCCAACGTGAAATCGCTAAAGGTTGGTTATAAGTACACAGTTCTGTTGGATTAAGAAAGCTACTTCTAAATAATTTTTCTAATATTTTTGGAGCTCATGCAAAAAAAACATTCACAAAGTGGAAAAAATATTCACAAAGTGGCTATTTGAAAGCTATATCAAAGACTGTCTCAAGTTAAGATGCCGTCAACCTAAGAGTATTAAAACAGGCAAATAACACACAAGAACATCATGTCCTGTACTAAAAGGATTAAAACAGGCAGACAACACTTAAGAAGAACATTATATCCTGTGCAGTGAAGCAATTCACTGAATTGGGTTATCCGCATCAGATCCAGTACAAGATCACTTCCTTCATGCCTACCTCAGAGAGGACATGAGTGTAGAGTAAAAGTCCAAAACGCACTCTGGAGACTGAACATCTCCCAAACATATGATTACATTGCCATGGGCTTCAGAAATGGGTGTGCTTCCAAAGAGCACAACTACTTCTACCTATCATTATCTGAGATAACACCAGTTCAACTCTGAACCAGTAAAGTTTTTATGACTTCTGCCACTGTGATAGACACTCTCAGGATGGGCTGAAGAGAAATCATTATATAGCTCTTACGAAGCCTGGTTGCACAGATATACCAGACCTCTAGGTTTATTCTTCTGTATTTAGCAAGATGGTTCTACATGCTTGGATTAGCATGCATGCTACGGGCAGCTTTCTGCACCTTGCTAGGAGAAGGGTTCAGTTTCCTTGATTCTTCCAAGAATCTGATTCCATGTTCCTCTCATAAGCGGGTTTTCGGTGCAGGAAGTGATAGAACTGGTCTAACTACCAATGTAATGTACAACGTAGCATTAAATGGCAATCAATCCCTATACAAATTACTAAAGCATCTTCATTATTAAAATATCCTTGATTACAGATGTCAATGCCTCTCTAAAGCACATAGGAGTAGGAAATATCAGAACCACCAAAGGGAATCAGAACCATTTTATTACTGGCTGTTTTTAAATGTACGTAAATGTCTGTTTTATTTGTTTGTTTAAAAGTCACAGTCCTAGACCTGTTTACCAGCATTTTGACCTGCGCCCATGAGAAGAAATGCCTGCATATAACTATTGTTGATCTGTAATGATTTACTTGCCTTTATGAGGCAAGGATGCATCTGAGTAGGCTTGAGGCCTTGCTTTGTTAAGGTCAGAAGCCTGTGTAGTAGTTGCTTAGCGACATTCTGAAGGGGGGGGGGAGAGACAATAGCTTTGAATGTTGTTAGATGGAGCCTGGATCGGGTAAATTCAGTTCTGACCAGCTGGGGATTCTAGCTAGGTGGAAAAGAGCGGTTGGGAAACAAAGGTATGACAGTTGACAGGAGTTTAGTCAGTGAGAGCCAGTCTTTGGTAACCAGAGAGGTTGGTGTGTGGTGTTTTAGAAGGACTGAGGAGAAAGTGAGTAGCGTTTTTTTCTCTCCATGAGTTAACCTTAGGTGGCTGGTGAAGATCAGGAATAGGGAGCAGGTGGCTGCATTATGCCAAAAGGCTGCCCTAAGATCTTGCCAGAAGGAGGTTATACAAGCAGGCAGTAAAAACCCAGATAAAGCTTCCAAGCAGCCAGTAATACAACAGGAGGAACTTGGGTGGCAGAGGATTACTGTACCCTGAAACTGGACCTGGTTGTAAGGGTATTTGGCTGGGGTGGAGATTTAGGGAATTTGGCCTGAGGTAAATGAAATCCTTAGCAGTGTTCTCCAACCTTGGGTCCCCAGATGTTTTTGGCCTACAACTCCCAGCATGCCCCAGCCAGCTATGCTGGCTGGGGCATGCTGGGAGTTGTAGGCCAAAAACATCTGGGGACCCAAGGTTGGAGAACACTGCCTTAGAGGCTTGTAACAGCAACAGTGTCTCTGGAGTCCTAAAGAACTGTCACTAAGAAGTCTTTTGAAAATCACAAAGTAAATATTAGTAATCCATCATGTACAAAATTTCCCTTTAATAAATTCCTTGTTTAATTGTTCATCTTGTCTCTAGTGTTGGTGCCCATCTCATGCCTAAGCCTCATATACCAGCTACTAGAAGGTGATAAATTATTCTAACAGAACTGGTGGCAGCGGGAAGGGGTCAGCTTGTGGAACTCTTGAGTTATAGTGGCAGAGAGTTCCTTGGGCACCAAAAATATAAGCATTTGCTATAAATAAGAAACCCCATAGGTGGGACTGCCCAATGAAGGGACAGTTTCCCCATAGATGGTGGCAGTAGTGGGGAGAGGAAATCCCCCATAGCCATTTTCTAGAGATGTCTGATCTGGCCACGGTTCTGCATGCCTTAGTTACATCCCATTTTGACTAATGTAAAGTGCTATATGTGGAGCTGCCTTCAATAACTGTTCAGAAACCTCAGCCAGACTGCTGACCGGGTCCAATTACAGGGAGCATGTGACTCCCTTTCAGGGCAGAATTCAAAGTGCTGGCTATGACCTATAAAGCCCTCGATGTCTTGGGATCAGGCTATCTGAAAGACCGCCTTCTCCCATACAAGCATGCCCAGGTCTTAAGATCTTCGGGAGAGGCCATTCTTTCGAGACCGCCACCTTCAGAGGCGCGTTTGGTGGTGACCCGAAAGAGAGTTTTCTTGGTGGCTGAACCCAGGCTGTGGAACTCGCTGCCAAGGGAGGCTAGGTTCACTCCCTCTCTGTTGTTCTTCTGCCAGCAGGCAAAGACCTTTTCATTCAAGCAGGCATTTGGCATGTAAGTGGGTTGGATGCCATTTTTATTCTGTTGTGGTGGTGGTGCATTTAATTGTGTTTTAATATATCTGTTTTTATTATTATTTTAATCAAGTTTTATTTGTGACTATAAGCTGCCTTGAGTGCCATTTTTCTTAGTAGAAATGTGGGTACAAATCAAGTAAGTAGATAAATAAATAAAATTCAGATGACTATTACCGTACCCATTTTTAAAACCATTTGAATTTTTTTATAAAATGCACAAAATGAAAAAATTAAACATTCACATAATCACACAGAAAGACAAAAAAAAGTAACATTAAGCAAACATACAATCCTATAGTATGTGGAACAGTGGAACTGGAGGCACATAAAATAAATTAATCTGGAGAGATGTTTTAGGTAGAACACTCTATTTTAAATCTTCAGTTGAAAGAAGCAGAAAACATTTGTATTTATCCAGTGCCTTAACAGGTTTTTCAGCATAAGAGAAAAAACAAAATCCAGACAGTAAATAGTCTTCCTGCTTGTCCTTCCTATGAATAACATTGTCCTAGTGCCTGCGTTTGTCCATTATAAAGTGCTCCCAAATTCTTTTATGTCTATTTGTAGATTTAGCAGACATTTAATGTGCTCTGTGCTTGGAATATATGTGCAAGCACTATGCCAATTTAAACAAATACTATTAAAGTGCCTCCATTTTCAAACCAGGTTATTTGGGGCAGATAAACTGGCATGTTAGATGTTGCTAACCTATATACAACCACTTGGTATTACTGTTATACTTCAGAGCATTTGTTCACAATGTTGATTTGTACTACCTTAATGATTCTAAATCTATTTACTCTACTGTTGCAAGTCTTTATCTCTTGAATACATAAAAAGT
Source organism: Shinisaurus crocodilurus (assembly GCA_021292165.1). Lineage (NCBI taxonomy): Eukaryota > Metazoa > Chordata > Lepidosauria > Squamata > Shinisauridae > Shinisaurus > Shinisaurus crocodilurus. The sequence continues at coordinate 268,835,853 of CM037878.1, read as the reverse complement.
TACCAGTATATTAATTGTTCATTCAGAAGTCACTCCTTCCAACTCTATGATCTATGAAATCTATGAAACTATTCTGATTATTGGGGGGGGGGGGGATGGCTCATCTCTGAACATAACTACCATACCTGGGATGCAAGCAGACTGCTAAGTACAATGGTCCCCTCCCCACCACTCACATGGCAGTCTGTTTCTCTCCCTTTGAAATAAATCAAAACAGGATTAACTTTGGCTGAGTCGCACCCACTGTGTTTAGATAAAAGCAGGTAAGGCTCAAGAAACCCACATAGCAAACCACATCAAACCTAAGCTTTGCCCACCTGGATTTCCTCCCAGATGTCTTCATCTAGAAGAGTGGCTGCAGTGTAGTGCTGCATAGGAGCTATCACGCAATGACCTTCAGTAAGGGACTGATAGTTTGGCAATGATAAGTATACCTAGAGAAGGGGGGGAAATACAAGAATGTTTAAGCTTCGAGTTAGTGTATATTTAACATTACTGATATTTTAATAAATGAAGGCAGTCCTGTTCAATACCCACACACATCCACCCTTAAAAGAAAGTGACAGGCAAACTAGACGTAACAGTAGAGGTCCATCTCTTTGAATCTGGGTCAGGCCCAATCACAGAATAAAAACTAAAAGGGCCTATGTGTGTGTATGGCTTCTAAACCATTGACAATCCATTGCTTATCTTCCCTCAGCTGGACGCCAAAGAAGAAGTAAGCCTGGATAGGAAAAAAACAATGAGGGGAAACAGAGAAGGTAGGGAGTGCTTAGCACTTCGCACCTGTGCTCCCTTTTTGCTCTGGAAGTTGGAAATCCCCATCTCTACTTTATGCGAAGTTGGGGCAGACCTACGTTTAAAGAGGCAGGTTTGCTGCCATCATGTCTCATTTGGGCCATAGTTAGATTGGTTCTTGCCATTATGAAGAATTTCCATTTATTAAATGGAGGGGAAAGAATGTCTCTGTATTTGCTGGACTTTTGAACAATTACACCACAAACACTGCATATTCTATTTAAAAAGAATGGCAACTCAGAACCATATTTTTGAAACATTTCTTTCACAGCTTTTGAATACAAGACAGTAACCTTGTTCACACATAACTGCAGTGCTTTACTGCAATTCATGCGTTAATTAACCCACAAATTGCAGGGTCACGAGCTGCTTCCAGTTTCCAGCAACAACATACAAATGCTACATTTGTAGGTTGTTACTGTGACAGCCGAACCCAGGCACTTGGGGTTGTTCATGGGTTTAAAAACCCCAAGTTAACCCATGGTTTGTTCCTCGGTTAACTTGGGGTTATTTAACCCACGAACAACCCAATGTGCCTGGGTTCGGACATCACAGTAACAACCTATGAATGCAGCATTCGTAGGTTGTTGCTGGAAACCAGAAGTGGCTCACACACAGCACGTATCCCCACAATTTGTGAGTTAATTAACCCATGAACTGCCACAGAACACCAATATTACGTGCAAACAGCCCCAGTATATATATATATATATCAGTACAAAAATTTCAACACCTTCTCTAGTCCCTAAGCTTCCCTCTCCTAATATTTTAGTTCATAACTCTCCATAATTTCGTCTGATGAATAAATGATTTCCATAGGGTTTAACACATATATAATCTTACATGTGTCTGTTTTCTCCAGTCTTGTTTGTCCTTATCTACAAATTTAAAAAAGAGAGATGGACAGACAACAGCCTATGGGTAGTATCCAACTGTGCCCCAGCATTAGTGCTAATGCTGTTGCACTAGCGTAAAACAAAGATTATGCAACGTAACTAGTGCTTGTTAGGGCAATGGGGAAAAAATGCCCTAATGCACAGCCACCAAATTTTGGCAGCAAATCACTGCTTTTCCCCATTTCTCTAGCAATCATTAGTTACACAGTGCAAGCCATGGTTTACGCTAGCACAACATCATCAGCACTAGCTTTGGGACAGTTGGATACTACCCAAGGTTCTAGGAAATAATTTTTTCCAAAAAATTTATACCAGCCTTCCCCATACTTCCCAATGGACATACTGCCTGGGTATGGCAGTTCAACACACCTGGAGGGCACCAGCTTAGGGAATGCTGATTTATACTCTGAACCACTATCACACACAGTGAACCTTGTGCATTTTTCATGAGAATTGTTCAAGAATTCCTCTGTTCAGTGGGCTGCAAATGACAGATGCATGGTGGGGGGTTTTCTTCATCAGCAGCTAGATTATGGAACCCATAGTTCTGGGAGATTCGACTCTACTCATCCCTGAGTGTGTTCAAATGGCCAGTGAAAACTGTTTTCGTTTGAGCACACATTTTATGGTATTGTTTGATGTTTCTGTGATGACCTGCTGTTTTTCTGGTTTTTGTTATTTTCACACTGTTGGGTTTGTTTTATTGCTCAGTTGAATAGTTTTATTATTTTATTACATTTTTAGATCACTTGTAAGCTGCTCTGAATAACCTATTCCGGTGTTAGATGCAGGGCAGAAATGACTATATAGATCAAAACTTTTGTTTTATACCCATTTTTCCAGTGGATAAAACCCAGCCAATGGAAAAACTTGGTATAAAGAATAAAAATTCTGTTAAAATCTAAAATGTTAACATTTTAAATTAAAATTAAATTACAATTGGTTTTTTTAAAAAATCTTTTTAAAAAATTATCTCTGGTGAGTGATGCAGTTCTTTCTTATGTCAGTGGATGATGCTGGCATACAAAAGAACATGTCATTTACCCCAGGTGGGGCGGGCTAAATTATGTAGTAGTAGTAGTTGTTTTCATTTCTATATCACCCAATAGCCGAAGCTCTCTGGGCGGTTTAGAACAATTATAAAGCACAATAAAATACAATATAAAAATACAAACAATAAAAACATATTGTGGTCCGAAGCTGTGTAGGGCTTTATAGGTTAAAACCAGCACCTTGAATTATGTACTTTCAGGTGGCAGAGTGTCAAGCTTCCTCACATGAACAGTTAGGGACTCCAATAGTGAACTGTTGTGGAGCTTCAAGAAAACTATGGCTGAATAACCCCCCCCCCCCGTGAGTTTCCAAAGTGCTCCCTCCTTAAACATGCACCACAGGCTCAGAAAACAGCTTCCACTGTCTTAGAGCCTTAGATTAGTTTCTCCTTAATACCCTTTAAGAACCCAAGCCTAAAGCAGGGCATGATTACAAGAGCCAGTGCATCAAACAAGTGAGGCAACTTTCATGAAACAAGTGTCTTCCCCTGTATATTCTCTCCTAAGTTTTGAAATCCTCAAGGCTCTGCTCTAGATTCCTGTATGTACAAGGTAAGGCTTACAGCATTGAACAGTGAGGCCTTTCCTGTTGAACAGAGGCCCTCTCATTACACTCTCCACCTAGAGAAGATTATATACCCATCTGTTTACAGAGGCTTTTGACTATTTTTTAAAAAAGAATTATGGTTTTGCAACACTTTGAACAAATAACTGAAGAGGGGAGGGAATAGGAGGGAATGGGGAGGATGTAAGGGGTTGCATGGTAAAGGATGTGGGGGTGAAAACATGGGAGGAAGCCAAAGAAACCAAGCTAGCAGATGGCACATTGTTCCTTTTGTTCTTCTGTTGTATGTTTTGGCCCTGACAAAGATTATTGTGGTTTAAGTTCAGCATGTTTCCTGTGGTCGGGGGAGAGGGGAGGTTTGGTTATCTTTTTCTCTTCTTAAAAAAAATATGTTTTATTTATTTTATATGTATTTTAGGTTAGTTATAGGCCACCTCAAGAGTCTTACTTGTCTGAAAGGCAGGGCAATTTTTCTACAATAAAATAGGTCACAAAGAATATACAGGCCTGTGGCTTACACTGGCTCAGCTTGTCTGAGCGTGGAAAGCTAAGCAGGGTCAAGCCTGGTTCTTACTTGGATGGGAGACCCCTCCTCTAGTTTCCTGCATTAAGCAGGGGGTTGGACTCGATAGCCTTGTAGGCTCCTTCCAACTCTATGATCTATGAAATCTATGAATCGGATTTCCTCTATATGTAATGTTGTTGCAGTAACATGTTGATCACTTGGGGTGGGTGGGGCACACTGCAAGGTCTAAAGCAGGGGTGGGCAACTTGCAGCCCTCCAAAAGTTTTGGCCTACAACTCCCATCAGCCCTAGTCTGCAGAGCCAATGGTGAGGGATGATGGGAGTGGTAGGCCAAAACATCTAGAGGGCCACAAGTTGCTCACTCCTGGTCTAAAGTAAAACATTTCGATATGTTCTTTGCAACTAACCCAAACTTTGTTTTAAAAGGAGGAGGCTACTGTCCATATTGCTGCTTATATCTGAATGACCTTGCTTTGTCTTTGTTATTTTCTTTTACAGTTTCTAATTTCAACTCCTCCTCCATGACCCTTTTCCTCTTACACCTGAACTCAGCTTTGGCCCCTCAATTATGCATCCTAAATATTCAGCTCTTGTATATCATTGCTGCAAAGTCATCAGCAAATCTGAAGTACTGAAGAAGATTAACTTGATCATTCAAGACAGAGTCATAACATTTTCTGCATCCTTGAGGAAGTGGCTTGTTCCTCTTAATTGAAAGGGCCAGGAACATTCAAAGACAATAACTCATGTCACAAGACGCAATCTTACTTTTAATCTCATAAAACCATGGCTCGGAAAACAGCCTTCTTTTGTTTCTTCCCATTTGCATGTAAAAACAAGCCATGTTGCTTTCTTACCTTGTTACCAATTGCAATAATCAGATGCTTTGGAAGTTCAGAGCTACCAAAGCAGTGAGGACACTTTTCCATGCGTGCAGCAAGTTGCTGGTGCTCACGGATTGCTTGTTTCCTCTGCCTGCCTTCCTCTTCTCCACTTTGCTCACCCTTTGCTGCTTTGGAAACAAACATGTCGTCCAGAGTGTAGTAATCTCTATCAGTTTTGTCTGAAAACTGAAGCAAGAAGAAGATTTAGCCAGTGAAGATAGAGAGCTCAGTCATGGAGACCAGAGTTCAAATTCCTGCTCAGTAATTAGGTTTATTAGGTGACCTTGAGCAAGTCATGAATTCTAGGCCTAACCTTTCAGGGTAGTTGGGACTATCTCATTTTATCATCACATCTACACTGCCTTGAGGTCCCTGAAGGAAGAGAAGGATACCAATGTGACCCCAATAAAGAAAAATGTATAAAAATCAAGTTGCACTTTATTTTTATTAATATATCCTGCTATTTGTTAGATAAGCAACATCTATGTGAGAGGTGCTTCACAATACAGGGCAGGGCCCATACCCTGTGTCCATCTAATGTAGACTATGTTCTTACAGTCTGCATTAGATGGACACATCAAGGATGCAGACCAAGGAATTGACCAACAACTAGCATGGATGAGGTAACAAATTTCATGATTAGTCGCCCCAGTTCAGGCGACACAACAAACCATCATGGGTTCAGCAACCCCTAAAAAAAGCCATGGGTTGTCAGGGTGGCTTGTTGGGGGAAAACAAGACACCCTGCGGGAAGCAGTCTGCATTCGCATGACACAACAATCCACTGTGGCTAGTTACCCACAATGGGTTGCCGTGTCATACAAACCCAGTCAATCAGATGGCAGTGGAGGTTCAAAAAAGGCGTTGCTAAAAGGGAATTATGATATGGGAAATGAAGGAGAAGGTTGGGAGAGGGAGGGAAAGGGGGGAGGATTGAGAGACAGACCATTCCAGGCATAGAGTGTAGCATGGCAGAAGATGCAGGCCCTAGAGTCAGCATAAGAAACAACAGTAGAATGGTATTCTGAATACAGGAAGGAAGAAGAGGGATAAAGGGAGATAAAGAGGAATAACCACCTTTGGGGGAGAGAGAGAGAGAAATCCCCAAAATAAACTAGCACCTATGACAGAATTCAGGCATTCAAAATCTTCTCCAGGTAATATGGCCCAGAGAGGTATCTGTTCCTCCAGGGGAGAGGCTTGGCTCTTCTCAGCACTGGCCAATACCATCCATGGATACAGATGCAAGTTCTTGGCTGCAACTGAGATGCCGCCTTTTTCAGCTACAACAGCTATGGCAGTGTTCTCCAACCTTGGGTCCCCAGATGTATTTGGCCTACAACTCCCAGCATGCCCTAGCATGCCAAGGTTGGAGAACACTGAACTATGGGAATCATTTTCAAGTAACTGCTGGCAGCTGTGGACAGGCCTGAGTCATGTGTTATGTTTTCCATGTAAATATGCCCAGGAACTGTCAGAAAAGATTGTACAAAGCAGGGGTGCAGAACTATTGGGGGGAACTGTACCCCACTGGGCCCTCTGCAGGCTGGATGACATCAGTCAACATGGTCCAGCCAACTGACATTATTGTCCTGCCCATTTTGCCTTTCTCCTTGCTGGGAGAGACACAAAGCTCAGTGCCTCTCAGCACGGAGAAATGGACTCAGCCAGCACTGGGAGGAGCCCAAGGAGACTCCACGGGCCAGATATGGAACCTCTGTGGGTCAGATTAGGCCTGAGGGTCAGAGATTCCACATCCCTGGCATAAAGAATTGAATGTCTAAATCAGCCTTAAGACAGACGGAACAGAGGTCAAAAGAAGGTCAGGAGCTACAATATGGAAGCAAAAAGAATACAGGTTGGGAAGCATTAATTGATACTGGGCAGGGCAGAATAATTAAGATTGCAGTAACTGACAAAGGAGGGTTTAGAGAAGGGGACTAAAGGAAAAGGGGTTGTTCCTCTACACGAGTGTTCTCCAACCTTGGGTTGGCTGGCTGGGGCATGCTGAGAGTTGTAGGCCAAAAACATCTGGGGACTCAAGGTTGGAGAACACTGCTCTACACAAACAACACAGTGCTCTTCCCATATCTTACTCCAGAAAAAATGAGCAGAACAAAATAGAAAACTAGGAGGGAGAGGGATGTTACATGTAACCAAGGTCCATATTACTTCACTGCCTTGCTCTAGCCAGGTATGCCCAAAATGTTAAGTACCAACAGTCTTGCACATATTCCACCAAGGTCTTTAAAAGATACTACAATGAACTTAGACAGAAGAGCAATGTGTTGCAATCTGTAATATAATTCAAGATCTTTAACACATTTCCTTGTGGTTTCTATAGAAACCACATAGTTGCTCCCTTAGAAAGCTTTTTAAAATGTCCAATATAAATCCTCTCAATGTGTGGGAATTCACAACACCTTTGTTGCAATGCCATAAAAATGCATCCCTTATGAAATTAAGTCCATTACATAAGACTGTATAATCTTAGCAAAAGATTTTTAAATTTTTGGAGCAGTATTAAAAAAAGGTTAACACAGCCATCATCTGCTTTAGAAATCCACGGGGGCGGGACGGGGGGGGGGACTGTAAACTGACAGTGCAATATTCAATTTTAGAATTGATACACCATGCAAAAACAACATCAGGAATTAATTTAGAAATAAAATTTTAAAATCTTGACTACAGAAAGGGGGTCAGAATACTTCTCATAACTTAATGAGAGAACCAGTGTGGCGTAGTGGTGAGAGTGTTGGACTGGGACTCGGGTGATCCGGGTTCTAGTCCCCGCTCGGCCATGAAACTCACTGGGTGACTTCGGGCCAGTCACTGACTCTCAGCTTGACCTATCTCACAGGGTTTGAGGATAAAATGGAGAGGAGGATTATGTAAGCCGCCTTGGGTTCTTTGCAGGAAAAAAGGCGGGGTATAAATAAAATAAATATAATAAATAAATAAATAAATAATCACTTCCTTATGCTAATTAATTTTAAGATGTGATTATTAATACATCTGCTCTTATATTCTAATTTAACTCATTTTAAAAAATTGAAAGTAAAGGACAGCATTCACCCCCGTGCCTCTGTACTCCCTTGCTGTATAATACCACTACAGGAGTGCTCATCTAGCCTTATTTAACAACAAAAGGCAAACAAGAAAGTGAGCAAAAGCAAAACTATCCAATCCTAGCAATGCTCCATTATTTAGTGACTCCCCCTCCCCCAGGTTTTGTCTCACATATTCTCCCACTCATGCATGCCATGAAGAGGCTGCGTTCCCCATCTCTTCTCTCCCTGCACTGTGAAGTAGCTTTTTCCATTTCACTTTGCAACCTAAAGGACCCGTGTTAATTTCAGTTGCCTGCTTTGAAAGTAATAGTGAAACTAGACAAATTAATCCACAGACCACGGGCAAAGATCTTATCCCTATACGTGTGCCATATAATTGTAATCATGTATACCAGCCTACAGACAAAAAGCATGGGTACGCCAGTGGCATGGACATTTGGATCAGATGTTCCTGGTATGCTAATACTACACTTGCATGGGCTGGCACTTTTAAACGAGATGGCAATCATATGGAACACTTTTATGGATACTTTGCTTATGAACATAAGAGCCGCACCGTTGGACCAGATTAAAGGTCTATCTAGTCCAGCATCCTGTTTCCCACAGTGGCCAACTAGATGTCTATGTGAAGTAATTTTGTTGATTTCACTTTGTAACCAGCAGAACATGAGGGTAGTAGTCCTCTCTTCTGCCGTTATCTCCCCAGCAACTGGTATTGGTTCCTCTGATCCTGGAGACAGCAAATAGTGATCAAGACTAGTGGCTATTGATAGCCTTATCCTCCATGAATTTGTCTAAGTCACTTTTAAAGGTAAGTTGGTGGCCATCACTACATTGTAGTTCAAAATATCTGGTGGATGCCAGGCTCGGAAAGGCTGGCATAAGCTTTTGTGGACTAGAGTCCACTTCATCAGATGCATCTGGGGGTAAAGTGTTCCACATTGCATGACAAGCAAAGAAGAAGCAACAAGCACTACTGTGTAGGAGGCTCAGTCATTACATTTACTGCAAGTTTTATTTCTTCTTCCTGTTTTCATAGTTGCTGATTATGGCTTTTCAGAAAATGACAATAGAATACTTATGTAACTGCTATAATTAATCCCCATACAAAAGGTCTTAGGAGAGATGATCAATACACACAGATGAGGAAAGAAAAACCAATACTAAAATGTCTACTTTGGGTAAGAATGCTATCTCAAAAGACAGTGGAGAAAAGCAAAAAAAAAAAAAACACCTATTATATAAAATCCTGTAACAACATGTGCTTGCGTATTTGACTCTATTTTTTACCACAGTTTTGTAACCAGTTTTCCATTCATCATCTTTCGTCAGCTGATGCATTTCATCCTTGCATTCACCCACTGAACCTTCTCCTCCCCCCCCCCCGTAATAACACTAACACAATCATAATTCAGGTTACACTCTACACATAAATGCAAGACTTACTGCTGGTCTGAAAATCTGCCAGAAAGAAAAAGGTGTATAGATTGTGTAAACTGGATCAGTGCAATTTTAAATTGCCATGGCAACACTGACATCATCCATTTTAATTCATAGCCTTTATATTTCAGGAATGTTATACTCCAAATTTATTACAGGAAACTGACAAAACAGTACACTGTTGGTATTTGTGAACACAAAAGGTTTCAGTTGAATGTACTGTGAATACCTAAGTAGTGTACATGAACTTAATGTTCCACCACCCTTAAATGAAAAACTAATAAAGAGATGAGAGCCTTTATTCAGGTCTTAATTAAATATTGCAGTGATAAGGATTCATTATGCAAATTTCCTTATTACTAGCTTAAATCCTACTATGACTGCTGACACCTGAGTTTGCCAACTAATTCATATATTAATAGAATGTCTGCCAACAGTTTCTTCCTATTACAATATAGCAACTTTACTATTGAATAATCATACTGTGCTATTACTTTATGGTGATATAGGGCAGGGACTAAAGTACCAATAGTGGAAAGAAAATGGATGCTTGCACTCTTCCGAAAGTGTTTCTGCATGAGTTCACACAGGACTATATTGGGTAGGTTCTAATCTATAGCAGTAGTTCACATGTTTCCTTTGGCACAAACAAAATAACATTGATTTTCTCTCACAATACAAGCAGAAGACACCGGCACACAGAAGGGCACCTTTAGATCCAACCCATAGTAGTAATAATTTTAAAATATGAACTTCAACAACAGTGAATATGATAATCACACAAATACATCAAACCAATCCAGTTTAGTTCTTACACATATTTTGAAATATAACACAACCAACAATTTTAAATTTAAAGAAGACTATAAACTATGTGTTTAAGAGCAACTCAGTTCATGTGGGGTTTAAGTGTGCATGATTCCATAATGGGTTACACCCTACATTTCTAAAGATCATAAAAATTACAGATGCCCAGAAAATGATAATTTTAACCATGGCATGCAAATAGGATTAACAGCTATCTATAGATGTCAGTGGTGAAATATTCCATCCCTACATAATGTACTGAAAAAGGGTTAACCTTGCTGCTGGGGAGATATCCCCAAAGAACTGCTTATTTGTTTGTTTGTTTTTAAAAACTCCAAGGAAGAGATGTACTCAAGTAATGTGCAGAGGGAGCTATACAACCTCCCAAAAACTGCAAGAAAAAGAGAAACAGCCATGCAATGTAAGATTTCTCTGTAGCGCAATAGGAAGAAACTGGAGGGTGGCTGTAATGCCAGGGTTTCATTACCTTTAAAAACATTCATTTGACTTTTTATTTCTTTAAAATGTCCAGGGGGCCCTGCTATACACAGCACTCATGCATCAAACAAAAGCTTATGAGGGGTCCTCAGAAAGAAGATCAGTAATGACAGACAAGGTTTCCTGAGACAGCTTGCCCATCACCACCGATCTTCAACAGCACTATACAGAAAAGTATTCATATGGATAGGCAGTGAGACATGACCAATGCCCCTCGTGTACTAAGCCTCTCAAAAGGTTCCATGGTAGAGCTTGGGGGAAGCCAAGTAAATGCAGAAAGTATTCCCTGAAAGGAGAAATGTTGAAATAATTGCCCCAGGGTGGGTATCCCTGGCAGTAGCATCATTGGAAGTAAGGGATGCTCTCTAGCCAATGTCTCCCAACGACTTTAGACTGTCCATGCCTACAGAACAAATCCAGCTTTCCCAAGGCAAGGGGTGGTCTGAGGGAAGTATCACCTGGAATTTGGCACAGTAGGGGAAAAGCTGGTTTGGGGGGGCAGGCAGAAAGAAGTATAGTGTCCTCTTACATGACTTACATCTATTCCACTGCTCAGCTTATGAAAATGACAAACCCTTTGCTAGTTCTTATATTTGGAGTATAGAACATAGTAAGCTATGTTATACCATCATCCATCATCCATCAGGCGATCACTCGTGACCGAGTAAGATTGTCTTCCAGGATAAAAAATTTTACAAAAAGAAAAATTTTAAAAGGCGGAAATTCTAAAGAAGATTGTGTAGACTCTAGCGATGGGTCCTTAAGTGACTGTGGAGGCCAATTCTAGATCCACACAGCTTCCCACAATGAGGACACAGGTTACCAGATGGAAGATGGTCCTGTAAAGGGTTCGTTTGACGTGCTTTTCGCTTAGCACGTTTCTCCTTTTTGCCTTGCACTCGGGATTCTTCAAAGTCCATGGAACCTTTGTGAGAGGCCAACCTCCAGTTAGATCGTTCATGGGCCAGAGCTTCCCAGTTTTTGATGTTTATATTGCATTTTTTTTAGATTAGCCTTATGAACATCTTTAAACCTCTTATACTGACCACCGATATTCCGCTTTCCATCCTTGAGTTGGGAATAAAGTAACTGCTTTGGGAGACGGCAGTCAGACATTTGAACAACATGACCGGTCCACTGAAGTTGGCGTTGAAGGATCATTTTTTCAACGCTAGTAGTCTTTGCTTCTTCCAGTACACTGACATTTGTTCGCCTATCTTCCCAAGTAATTCGCAGGATTTTCCGGAGGCAATGTTGATGAAATCTTTCAAGGAGGTGGAAGTGACGTTTATAGATAGTCCATGTTTCGCAGGCATACAATAAAGTTGGTAATACAATGGCTTCATAAACCAGTGTTTTGGTCTTCTTACAAATATCCCGATCCTCGAACACTCTATGTTTCATTCGAGAAAACGCGGCACTTGCGGAGCTCAAACGATGCTGGATTTCACTGTCAATGTTAGCTGTAACAGAAAGATAGCTGCCAAGATAGAGAAAATGATTGACATTTTCCAGTATTGCCCCGCTAAGCTGGATAGATGGCATCACCAAAGGGTTAACTTGCACTTGCTGATGAAGCACTTTGGTTTTTTTGATGTTAAGTGAGAGACCAAGTTTTCCGTATGCTTCTGCAAAAGCATTTAGGATAGTTTGGAGATCATTCTCTGAATGTGCGGAGACCACATTATCATCAGCATAGGAGTATAGAACATAGTAAGCTATGTTATACCAGGTCAGATTATTTGTCCATCTAGCCCATTAAATTGTCTGTTCTGACTGGAAGCAGCATTCCATGATCTCATCACCTGATACTTGATCCTTTTGACTGGAGATACCAGGGACTGGCACCTGGGACCTTCAGCATGCAAAGCATGAGCAGTACCACTCAGCTATTTGCAAGCAATTCTAAACTCGTCCAACTCCATCCCCTCTTGATCCCTTGTTGAATTCCTCTACCAAATAGTACCTGGTTTCTCATTTCCAAATGTGTCAAAATCTGCTTTCCTAAAATCAAACACCTTTTGTTTTGCTATTCTTACATCTTCCTTTTCTTGAAATTAATTATTTCAAGATTGCTTTATTCCAAGGTGCCTTCTACCTTCACAATCTCTTATTTCTACTTGTAATTTCTACTGAGCATAATGCAGATTGAAAATCATCTGTTTGGACAGCTTTACACACAACTGAAATCTAGCTGACTTTCATGTTGAAAGCAAAGACATTGAGACTGACCTCAGTGTTATTTTATTATTGAGTTTCCAAGTTCAGGGAAGAAGAAAAAACTTTGGAAAATAAATGGTTTAATATATCCCAAATTTAAAAAAACAGACAATAATCTTAAAAGTAACATTCCCTTACAATGTGTATAATATTCAATGAGCATTAGAAATCACATTTCAATATTTTCCTAGTTGCAACAGGACTTATTCCTTGAGGAAAGCCATTGATTTAAAGTAATACAAACACACCAAAGCCAGCATTTCAGTCAAAAAGATTAATACAAGTCCTCTACAGTATTGAAGGGCCACTTTTCTCACATACTAGGCAGAATATCATTTTTAGACTTCCATCAATTTCAAGAAGATGACATTCATTTCAACTGATATATTTTTCATTTTTCTCCCAAATGAAAGCATCAAAGAGAAAGTCATTATTTGGGTATCAATTCTGTGCATTTCATTAATAAAAAATGACAAAATGGCTTCAGGTGCTGTTCTTTAAAAAAAAGAGAGTTAAATTACTACCTTTCAGTTTTGAAGTTTGCCTAAAGCACTCATATGTTTTTAAAAGATTATATAACAATATATAATCACTGAATTATAGTGGCCTTTCACAAAGGTTCCATGGACTTTGAAGAAGCCCGAGTGCAAGGTGAAAGGGAGAAACGTGCTACGCGAAAAGCACGTCAAACGAATCCTTTACATGACCATCTTCCATCTGGTAACCTGTGTCCTCACTGTGGGAAGCTGTGTGGATCTAGAATTGGCCTCCACAGTCACTTACGGACCCATCACTAGAGTCTACACAGTTTTCTTTAGAATTTCCTCCTTTTATAATTTTCTTTTTGTAATTTTATCCTGGAAGACAATCTTACTCGGTCACGAGTGATCGCCTACTCCTACTACTATACTTTAATAAATTAGTATGAGCTTTTGTGGGTTACAACCCACTTCATCAGATGCTGTAAGTGGAACTGAAGCTTCATGTCGGATAAGACAGTTAAACAGGTAGATCCAGGTAGTTAACTATATTTAACCCTTGAATTTGTACACAGAAGGCTAACACTGTTATACTATAATATTATTAACTGTGTTTTAAGGTAACATATGTGAGACGGCTGGAGCGTAAGTGGTGTAAGACTCGTCATGAAGGTGATCGAGCATGCATAAGAGCGTATAGTCATGCCTACTGCATGGCGGTGAAGGGGGCAAGGAAGGCTTACTTTGCCACCTCCATTGCATCCTCGAGTATCCGTCCAGCTGAGCATTTCCATGTGATTCCAGGGTTACTTTTATCTAACCCAGTGAACCAAATACTGGAACCCTCACAGGCCCACTGTGATGAGTTTGCAAGACACTTCAAGGATAAAATCGTTCACCTCCATGCTGACTTGAACAGGATAAGACTATTGCTGCAGTACCTGTTGAAGTCTCCAGTGCATCGTCTTATCCTGTTCTGTGGGATCAGTTTCAGTTTTTGGAGCCTGAGGATGTGGACATGATGCTGGCATCTGTATGAGCCACCACATGCTGCCTCGACTCTTGCCCTTCATGACTTATTCAAGTTAGCCACCCGGGGACTGCCCGGATGGATCAGGAGAGTGGTGAACACATCATTGTATGATGGAGTGGTTCCTACTGCCTTGAAAGAGGCAGTGGTGCGACCACTCCTGGAAAAACCCTCCCTGGATCCAGAGAGCAATGCCAACAAAAAAGTGCTCAAGAGAGTAGTGGCGTCTCAGCTGCAGGCAACTCTTGAATGAAACTGATTATCTGGATCCATTCCAGTCTGAATTCAGGCCCAGTTTTGGGACAGAATCAGCTTTGGTTGCCCTGATGGATGAACTTCTTCGGGAGAGGAACAGGGGGAGTGCGACCCTGTTACTTCTTCTGGATCTCTCAGTGGCTTTTGATACTGTTGACCACGGTATCCTCCTGGACCACCTCCGTGAGTTGGGAGTTGGAGGCACTGTTCTACAGTGGTTCAACTCATAGTTGTGGGGTCAGTTCCAGAGAACAGCATTGAGTGATTGCAACTCAGCACTATGGCAGCTGAACTGTGGGGTGCCACAGGGTACCATCTTGTCCCCAGTGTTATTGAATATCTATATGAAGTTGTTGGGAGTGGTCATCAGGAGATTTGGGCCAAGGTGTCACCAGTATGCTGATGACACCAAGCTCTATTTCTCTGTGAGGTCTGAATCAAGAGGGGCCGTGCACATTCTGAACCAGTGCCTGGATGCAGTTATGGCTTGGATAAGGGCTAATAAATTGAAGCTGAATCCTGATAAGACAGAGACCCTATGGGTTGGCAGTTCCTGGGATTGGGCTCTTTGCCTGTTCTGGATGGGGTTGCACTCCCTCTGAAGGAGCAGGTATGCAGTTTGGGGTTAATTCTGGATCCATCTTTCTCACTGGAGGCCCAGGTGTCCTCAGTGGCTTGGAGTGCCCACTACCAGCTTCAGTTGGTATGCCAACTTTACCCATTCCTGGATAGGGATAATCTAGCCAAAGTGATCCATGCACAGGTAACCTCACGATTAGACTACTGTAATGCACTCTATGTGGGGCTGCCCTTTGACCTGGTTCAGAAGCTGCAGCTAGTGCAGAATGCAGCAGCTAGGGTGCTCTCTGGGACACCCAGCTATGTTCACATAAGACCTGTGCTAAAAGAACTGCATTGGCTGCCTGTAAGCTACCAAGCCATATTCAAGGTTATGGTATTGCCATACGAAGCTATAAACAACTTAGGACCAGGATGTTGGTGCGTGTGTGTGCGTGAGCAGCAGAGTGCGTGTGCACACAGGAGATTTAAAATCCTGTCTGTGTGCTAGCAGAGGCCTGTTATTCCACACACAGATCTTCCAGATCTCAGCTTCCCCCTTTGCTCAGCGTGCAGCGTGTTGTGAAGATGCCAGCCCAGCCTGCCTGTAATCCAACTTGCTTCCAGCTTCCCCGTTTGCAGATTAATCCATGGAGTCAGGAAACATTCTGTAACACCACAGGTCTAATTCTCCCTGTTTATTCACTTAGCAAGTAAAGTTCTACAGAGTATACATTTCCTAATTACAGTCCATGTGCAGAGTATAAATGCATAGCAAGCATTACATCCAGTGGAGTAAGTTGAGCTTCACTCCACCTCAGCAAAGAAGTTACATTGTTGCAGTGACAAAAGTCCAGCAAGAAGAACAAAGGAGAAGAGAGAAAGCAGTCCTGCCTCTCTCTAAGATGGCTTCAGACAGAAAACAAGTTAGCACGTCATCAGAACATACAAACCATGTGACTAGCTCATAATGCTCCCACGGTCTAGGCTTCCCATGCGAAAAACACGAGAACCCTTAACAAACTTGTTTACAGCCATTCTGTTCTTTCCATGTGTAAACAGTGTGCTACAGCTGTGAAGTGATACATATCACAACATCCTCCACACAAGCTGAAGTACATCTTGTTTCACATTTGCTCAATGAGGCCTAGCGCCATCATTAGCTTCCTGTGTCTTACTACAGGCAATGGTTTTGTGAAAAGATCTGCCACCATGTCCCCTGTTGCACAGTATTTGAGTGTTACCCACCCTTTCTGCACACAGTCCTTTACATGAGAGTAACGAACATCAATGTGCTTGGTTCTTGGCTTACATTTTTCATTTTGAGCCATGCTTATGCAAGCCTGGTTGTCTTCAAAAATTGTAACAGCCTGGTCTAGTGGTATTTGCAAATCAGTAAACAGTTGTTTGAACCATTCAATCTCATTGCATGCTTGAGATAAACTGATGAATTCAGATTCTGCACTAGATACAGCCACACAAGATTGTTTTCGTGTATACCAGTCAATTAAACTTTTATCATACATGATCACAGTCCCACTTGTGGACTTTCTATCTGTTGCAGCTCCCCAATCAGCATCAGTGTACACACAAAAACCTCCCTCTGTGTGTGATGACAATTTCAGTTTGCAATTCATGGAACCTTTTAAATACCTTAACACACGTTTCACAGCTAGCCAATCATACATAGAAGGATTTTGGGTTTTCCTGCTAAGTATGTTCACAGCATTGCTGATGTCTGGCCTACTCACATTTGCCAAATATAGCAGGCTTCCAATAACACTTTGATATTTTCCAATATCTTCAAATTCAGTGTTATCTGTGTGTTTCTGATATTCAAGAGTCATTGGAGTGGTAACTGGGTTACAATTCTCCAATCCATGAATTTCCAGCAATTTCTGAATTTTTCCACTTTGTTCAACCAAGAAAGAACCTTCCTCATCCTGGGATAATTGCATGCCAAGATGGTGTTGTACCAAACCTAGATCTTTCAGTTCAAAGTGTGCTTGCAATTCTTTTGCAATTTTGTCTTTTTGACTTACTGATTCTGTTATCAGCAATATATCATCAACAAAGACTAACAAATACACCCAATGTCCCAATTCTGTGTGACATGTGTACAGACAGTGATCAGCCTTGCTTTGTTTGAATCCCAAACTAATCAAAACTCTAATTTTTGGTTCCAGCACCTTGCTGCTTGCTTCAGCCCATATATGGATTTGTGCAAACGACATACAAGACTGGGATTTTCTACAAAACCTTTTGGTTGCATCATGTAGATTTCCTCTTGTAAATCACCATATAGGAAAGCAGTTTTTACATCAAAATGAAATGCCATCATTTTTCTTTGTGCTGCCAATTTCAACAACAATCTTACAGTTGCATACCTTGTTGTTGGTGCAAACACGGAATCAAAATCTATCCCATGTTTTTGTGCAAATCCTCTTGCCACGAGTCTTGCCCTGTACCTTTTCACCTGCCCCTGGTGATTCGTTTTCACCTTGTACACCCATTTACAGGTGATGGCCTTGCGCCCTACAGGTAAAGATACCAGACTCCATGTTTTGTTGACATGCATTGCATTAATTTCATCCTGCATGGCTTCAAACCAATCATTTCTCACCTTTGGTTCCATGCTCTGGATTTCTTCAAAACTTTGAGGTTCTAAAGCTATTTTGAGAGCTTTATGTACAACAGTTTTGCCACTTTGGAATTCATCCTGATATCTAACAAGTGTTTTACGTTCTCGGGTTGAACGCCTTAGAGATTGTTCACCTCCCTCCTGTTCCCCAGATATCTGCCCAGTGGTTTGTTCTGTTTCAGAAACTTCCTGCTGTGTTTCAGTCATTGAATGCATTGGCAATTCCACCAGCTGTTTCTCATCATGTGTTTGCTCGTGAAAAATCACATCTCTGCTTAAAATTACCTTTCTGTGTTGTGGTGACCATAACCTGTAACCTTTTGTTTGTCCATCATACCCCAGCAGAAAACATTCAAAGCTTTTAGCCTGTATTTGAACAAAACATTTGCACCCAAAAATTCGTATGTGTGCTATCTTTGGTTTCCTCCCATGAAACATTTCATATGGAGTTTTCCCAGTTGTGGTGTTAGGTAATCTGTTCAGCAGATAATTTGCATTTGAAAGTGCATCCCCCCAGAAATGGTTTCCCACCTTTGAGTCAGCTAATTGAGCCCTCATCATTTCCTGGAGTGTTCTTTTGCATCTTTCAGCTACGCCATTTTGAAACGGTGAGTTTGGGGCTGTGACTTTGTGCCCAATGCCCTCACTTTCCAAGAATTTCTTAAATTTTGTACTCATGTACTCTCCCCCACCATCTGTGAGCAGTTCACCTATGGGGTATTGTTTGAATCTGTTACCAGCCCATTTCACAAATGATTCAAATTTCTCTCATACCCGAGACTTATGCTTCAGAAGATAAACAAATCCAAATCTAGAAAAGTCATGAATGAGAGTCATGTAGTACCTATTTCCCCCATAGCTTTCTTCAAATGGCCCAGCAACATCAGAGTGTACCAGCTCAAATATTCTTGTGCTCACTCTATCACTGCGTTTCTGAATGTTAGTCCTGTGCGACTTTGCCTGACTGCATACTTCACATTCCACATAATTAGAACAAGGTTTCATTTTCATGCCCTCACACAGACCCGGCATCTTCTCGATGCTCCTGTAATTAGCATGTGCAAAACGTTTGTGGAATAAATGTATACAATTATCATGAGGATTACAATTTGCATACGTCACACTCTCATCATGTGTTACAAATGGATTTATAACATACAGAGAATTCTGCAAATCACAGACTGTCCCTTCACGTGAAATCACACATTTGCTGTCTGAAAAACACATTTCATAGCCATTTTGAGCTAATTGGGAAATACTTATCAGATTTGTGTCCAGTTCCGGAACAAACAATGCTTTCTGTTGACCCAAAGTAGCGAATTCAATTGTTCCTGTTGCTGAAACATCTATTCGTTTCCCGTCAGCTAATTCCACATGATGACCTGGACATCCATCTTCTTCCAGAGATTGAAATACGTTCCTGGAGTTAGTCATGTGATGAGAAGCTCCAGAGTACAAAACCCAAAACCCCCCACCCTTGCAATCAAACTTTTGCCCGTTTTAACTGCCTCTTCAGGTGTGCTTGTAGTTTCCGGTTTGTTTCGTTTCTTTCTCTGTTTGACCTTACAATCTTTTTTCAGATGATTTGTAGATCCACAATTAAAGCATTTTTTCACTTTTAAAGCAGTGGCTTGGGTAACTCCCTGCTTGTTGCTGCTCCCTTGGCTGTTTATCACATCAGCTGAGCTGTCTGCAAATTTACGGCCAGAATTGTTTTTCTTTCCTTGGCGCTTTTCCCACTCAGAAAGAAGTTTGCCTGACACATATTCCATTGTCAGATTTTGATCTGGCTGCCCCTCCATCAATGTGACAATTGTGTCATATGATGAGTCAAGACTAGATAACAGAATAGAAACCTGGTTCAATGGATCAATAGTCATCCCTTGATTTCTCAGCCTGTTAAACAAGTCCCGGATCGTACTCAAATGCTCTGGCATAGAGCCACCTGGTTGCAAGCTTAATTTGTACAGTTTTCGTGCCAGCAAGATTCTGCTGCCCGCTGTTTGCATTTGATACGTATCTCTCAATACATTCCAGATCTCCTTTGCAGTGTTTTGAAACTGGATAAATGGCACTTGTGAGCTTTCAACAGATAAACAAAGAATTGCTTTGGCTTTATCGTCTTGCTCCTTCCATTCATTGTATGCCTGATCCCCCACTGCAAGTGGATCCTGCGTTCCTACAGTCCATAGTCCCGCATGGGTTAAATAATGCTGCATCTGGAAACTCCACAGCACATAGTTCGAGCCAGACAATTTTTCCACGATTTGTGGATTCAGGGATTGTGCAACAGCCATTTCTGTGACCGGGGGATTTTCTTCCTCCTCCCCTCCAGAAATCTCAGCTTCGCTTTCTCCCTCCAAGCTGTCGGCCTTGAAACTTGCCTTCAAGCTGTCTAAGTCAGCCAGCCAATATCTCCCCCTTTCTTCCCCCTCCTTACCAGTTGAAGGACCAGGAGATATTTCGTCTTCGATGTCTTCCTCCTCTGCCATTAATCACTGCAATCACAGAGTCGAAGCTGCTGCTTAGCTGTGTTAGAAAACAGATCCTGCTGCTGGAGCTGGCGCCGACCTTCGCCTGGTTCTGAACTGGTACCGGTCCGGTTCTGGTCCAATCTGGGCCCATAACCCTGTTGGTGCGTGTGTGTGCTGTGCGTGAGCAGCAGAGTGCGTGTGCGTATAGGAGATTTAAAATCCTGTCTGTGTGCTAGTAGAGGCCTGTTATTCCACACACAGATCTTCCAGATCTCAGCTCCCCCCTTTGCTCAGCGTGCAGTGTGTTGTGAAGATGCCAGCCCAGCCTGCTTGTAATCCAACTTGCTTCCAGCTTCCCCGTTTGCAGATTAATCCATGGAGTCAGGAAACACTCTGTAACACCACAGGTCTAATTCTACCTGTTTATTCACTTAGCAAGTAAAGTTCTACAGAGTATACATTTCCTAGTTACAGTCCATGTGCAGAGTATAAATGCATAGCAAGCATTACATCCAGTGGAGTAAGTTGAGCTTCACTCCACCTCAGCAAAGAAGTTACATTGTTGCAGTGACAAAAGTCCAGCAAGAAGAACAAAGGAGAAGAGAGAAAGCAGTCCTGCCTCTCTCTAAGATGGCTTCAGACAGAAAACAAGTTAGCACGTCATCAGAACATACAAACCATGTGACTAGCTCATAATGCTCCCACGGTCTAGGCTTCCCATGCAAAAACACGAGAACCCAGAAAGACATAACAAACTTGTTTAAAGCCATTCTGTTCTTTCCATGTGTAAACAGTGTGCTACAGCTGGTGAAGTGATACATATCACAGCACAGGATACCTAGCAGACCGCCTTCTCTCATATATACCCAACCGACCATTAAGATAATCAGAAGAAGCCTTGCTGGTCATTCCAAAATTATTGGAATGTCGCTGTGCAATACCTCGATGGCGGATCTTCTCAGTAGCGGCACCCACCCTATGGAAAAAACTCCCTCGTGCAGTTCGGGAGGCAGAAAAATTGGCATCTTTTAAACGTCTCCTGAAAACACACCTGTTCACCCAGGCTTTCCCTGGCCCATAATTAAATTAACCATGCTGTCCCATTTTTACTGCTCCTGTACTGCTGTGTATTATTATTGTTGTTGTTGTAATTATATTGTTTTTAAAATTGCATTTTAAATGTGATTTTATTTGTGATTTTAATATTTGTATGGCAACCGCTTAGGGATTTTTCTTAATACTGTACTTAGCAGTATAGAAATAGTACAAATAAATAAATATGTCTAACATCAAGTTTCCATGGAAGAAAGTTTGAAAAATATCATTATAGACAAATTAAGTCTGTAATTTGGTACACACTTAGGAATAAGCTTCATCAAACATAGTGAAACTTACTTCCGAATGAACATGCACAGGAGGGCATTAAGAACCATGGTCAGAAATGCATGCTAAATCACAAACACTACAGGACAGAGGAAATGATTCATATGCTTGTCCATACATCCTTGTTAAAAGAAAACCTGTATTTGAACGAACTGCGTTGCTGACCTAGGTTTCTTCAACTTTACAGTACTCACATAAAGACCTGAAGATGGCTTGGGACATTTTATGCCAAACAGCCTTTTCTTTTCTTGAAAATTAAAAGTAAGGTGTGTGGAGTTTTTTAACATTACAAATGCTTCCTCCGTTTTAATATCAATTCAGACACACCAGGCCTTACCTTTGATGCCATTCTCATGAAAAGCTTATTTTGATCCTCCGCTGTTCTCATCTTTTCATTCCTGACCAAATCCTTCAAGCTAAGATTATCATCATCCTGAAAATATCGGACCCTTTCCTTATCCATGTGAGTAGTGATCTGAAAATGAATGAAGATTAATTTGGTGTGATTGCCAACTATTTTGAAACAAATCTTATCTAAAAACTTTAAAAAATTCAACTACCCCAAATCAGCACTTGAATTTTATAAAATGCCCTGGTTTCAGCAAAGTAACCTCAAAGTAACATAACAGAAAATTCACGGAAGCAATCTGATTTCTCATTAGACACCGTCAACACAACAGGCTTTTGCAAAAGGCTATTGAAAAGGTACCTAAAAGGCTGATAATTTTGCACCTGGGAGCAAAGCACTGATGAACATGTTTACAAAACAGACTGCACAAGTATAAATCTTATCACTCCAGATAAGAGAGTGACAAGTCCTGCTGTTGGATCAACTGACATGGACCCTCCCCTTCCACAGTGGCCACCAGAGAAAGATAGCCTTCTGTCTATTTCATGGCATTCTAGAAATAGGTAGTAACTTTCTTACATGGTATCTGGAGTTCAATTTTCCTCTGCACCCTCCACAAATGAATTACATTTAGGAAATACATTCTAATAAGAAGTGAAATAAGACTTGTTATTACACTTACTACTTGCTTCTTCCTTCTTCTGCCTGTGGGCTCCTGCGGTTCTCCTGCATTATTAACAGGCCATGCTCTACCAGATTTATCAGTTCTGACCAAGATCACTTCACTGTCTTCTTGGAAGCCTGGTGTCTGTATGCAAGGTGCAAAAAAGGTCAGAAAACATAATTAAAAAGGGAAACATTGTAACAGATGTCATCTGTTGATTTTAAGAGTCAATAATTGATAGCTCTAAACATGGCACATAAAACAGAACAAATGAAAACAAGTTATCCAAAGTGAAATTTTCCAGTGAAAGAATCTGAGAATTAAAAGCTTTTCAATGAAGGTAGCCCCTTTACCAGATAGCAGATAAAAGTTCACCTGGTATGATCTCCTATACTAAAGACTGGGTACTCTAGGTAGTTGTAAACAGCCCTGAAAATATTTTAATTGAAAGGAGGTATAAAAATCTATTTAATAAACACATGCACACATATAATACTACATACTGTTTAAAAGCTAAGCAATAACAAGTCTTGTGGCACCTTAAAGACAAAACAAATTTATTATTGCATAAACTTTTGTGGACTAGAGTCCACTTCATCAAGATGCATGAAGTATTATCCCGAGCTGCAGTCTCATACACATGGCTGGGAGGGTATTATGAGTAGATATAATCATAACCATCAGGTTATGATTGTGGCTCACAAGGAAGACCACAACAGGACCCCAGCAGAAGTTTGGATAAGCTTAGGTTTGTGGGAAATGACTGGCTAGGCCATTTGCTGGACTGACAGAATGAGAGAGAGGAGATGCAAATGAGGGCTTGAATGGAGCGTGATTGGATTCCTGATGCAGATGAGGCATGAATGGGCAGTGGCTGAAGTCTTGCAATGATCAGATTAACACACATGGTCTAAAGGGACAGGAGAGAGAGTTTCCTGAAAATAAATTAAAAACAGCCCTGCAGAAGGATGGCCTCCAACCAATGGCAGGATTCAATCAAAGTCTTAAGCTAATCAGGTGAGGGGAGCCCACAAAAGGCTTCCCCCTATCAATAACACCCATTCATATATCACAGCCCCTCCCCCCTCACACAAACGACAGGACACACTCAGCAATAGTCAAACAAAGAAGATTAACAGAGCCAGTGTGGCATAGTGGTTAAGAGTGTTGGACTGGGACTTAGGAGATCCAGGTTCAAGTCCCCACTCGGCCATGAAACTCACTGGGTGCCTTTAGGCCAGTCACTGACTCTCAGCCTAACCTACCTCACAGGGTTGTTGTGAGGATAAAATGGAGAGGAGGAGGATTATGTAAGACGCCTTGGGTTCCTTGCAGGAAAAAAGGCGGGGTATAAATATAATAAATAAATAAACAGTGATTAAGAACATCAAGAAAACAAAGAAGACTTTTGTCCCTCTCATGTAGCAAGGAACTCAGGGAAAGGTATAAAAGCTGAGGTTTTAGTAACAGAAGTCAGTCAAGAGAGTCATCCTAAGCTGTCTAACACGCTGGTGTGTTGAGACGCAGACCTCTGGCTTGCCTCCTGCCTCCACGGGAATACGGTTGGGAATCCACTGCAGGGACCACCAAAAGACAGGTAGTAACTGGGACTTCTTTCTCTGACTATCCCTTTAGACCAGTGTTCTCCAACCTTGGGTCCCCAGATGTTTTTGGCCTATAACTCCCAGCATGCCCCAGTCAGGCATGCTGGGAGTTGTAGGCCAAAAATATCTGGGGACCAAAGGTTAGAGAACACTGCTTTAGATGGAAGGGACTCCTTCCTCTCTTAGAATTATAGTGTGTGTTAGAGAATTAGCATAAGTGTATTTGCTGCCTGAAATCATTGGGTTTACTGTAACACCAGAAGTAAGACACTGTACCTGCTGTATATATCAGCTTTAATAAACAACTCATTGTTTCTGACGAGTGTGTGTGTACGTTTAGTGGTAAAGGATGGAGTGTGCACTTCCCCCAAATTGCATGTGTTTTACCCCAGCCAAAGATCCCAAACCTTTTGCAATAGTGTGGCGTTAGCCTCTCTTCTTTAAGAGAATCTAACACCCAGATTATCTGTCATTGACAAGTGAAAAGGAGAGGGAATTTGCTCTGGTGAGGTGAGGTTCCTGAGGTTGGCTTCTCAATTTGCAATCCATGGTTTGCAGGGACCCAGGGTTATATATCATCAGACCTAAGTAGTGGGATGTCAAATAATGGGGAAAGCATTTTCCAATTTATAGGGAAAAAAGAAGCTAAAGAAAATTAAGACAACAGACTATGTATAAGCTTCTCACTCAGTAATTAGAAAGCAGCAGCTTATTCTATGTTAATTGATTAAATTAGCTCTAATAAGGGGAATGTCATCAAAATTGGGAACATTAAAACCGACTTTGTCAAGTTTGATAAATGATGATATAAATCTCTATCCAAGTCATTTTCAGACAAATAAACCATGTGTCTAGCTCACATCTGCTCTACCAATAATGACAGCTTATCCCTGAAAGCTCTGAGAGAGTAAGAAAGGTATGTGGGTATGAAAGCATCAGGGCTCTAAGGGCTTAATTATATTCTTCAAGAAAACCTACACAGAAATAATAGATAAAGAGCGTGGAAACCTCCTCCTGCTCTACACATTTCCCTCCCTACTAAATTTTTGTCAGCAAATGATCTTACTCGTCCTTTACTTTACTCAGAAGTTTAAGCATAGATTTTTAGCTTGGCAAACCTTTTTATATACGGTATTATACTTCCCCTTCTGCTCACAAGGGTTTTAAGCAATCCTTTGGGCAATTTCCAGCTACTGGACAACTTCCAGTTATTAAATACTTCAAACAATATTTCTGCACACTGTTAAGCCCAGAAGACACCATCATCATCACCACCTCATAACAATAATAATATGAAAAAAGAACAAATAAGATTTTAAGTCAATGTTATACATGTATCTGTCTGGGGAAACTATGCATCTTTACAGGAGTTGCTTATTCACATGCAATAGAACTCCCTGGAACACTGGAAAAATGTGATGCAACAAAATGTGATGCAAATGTGATGTCATGCCCTCTAGCTGTTCCCTGCTGGTGTAAATAAACCCCAAAACTCAAGTCTAAACAAAGGTTCTGTGTTCCAGTAGGACAGCAATTCTGAAGGTATGCTCTATATAACCCTGCTAAACTTTTTCTCTGTGAAGATTCACTTTAAGTCACCTGTGCAATCCCACATGCTTACTCAGACATAAGTCCCACTGTGTTTAATGTGACTTACTCCCAAGTTAGTGTGCATAAGACTGCAGCTGGGCAGCGTGATCCTATGAGGCTGCCTGTAACACTCCGAACCCAGAGGATTTCGGGCATCCAATTGAGGGCGGGAGGAGCACAGAGGACAGGATATCCTGGGCACCCCCCTCGCCCTCAAAAACATACAGATGGCTGATTTTGGCCATCTAGATGTTTTACCTATCCTCACAAGGAGAGGCTAAGGCACTGCCTGGATTCCTTGGAATCTGACGGAGCCTCACTCCTCCCCTCCCCACCCACACCCACACCGGGGAACTGAACATGGTCTTCCATATTCAGTTCCCTGCTGGTGCGGAAAGAACTGTGCCGGCTACGAGGTGGGGAGGGTGCTCCACAGCGCTGCAACCTCGGAAGGGATTTCAAAGGTTGCAGCACCTTCCAGGCTCAATCCCATGTCCCCCCTAGGTCGGAGGGACATAGGATTGCACCCTAAGAGACATAGCTGTGAGCTAGGAAGCCCTGGTTCCTAGTAGTTCAAATCTCACTTTTGCTACGAACTCCAGGGTGGCCTTTCACAAGCCACTCTCAGCCTTGTAGCTGCAATATAGGAAAATACTGACTTATCTGACAGGGTTGTCGTAATGATTATTTAACTAATGTATGCAGAGTGGACTGATTTAAATGAAAGGTGTTTAGACCACATTAAAAATACAGATTTAAAAATATAGGTTTAAATGATAGTTTTAAATCAAGTTTCCCATTTTGAAATTCATGTATTTCCTGAACAATTGTGCATACTAAATAGTTAAAATAACAATGAAAACATTTGGCTTCCAAATAAATAGTCTTTATAAAACCTAGGAACATAAGCCAAAATCACTGGTTATCCTGCCCACACAAACTACAAAATTATATCTCTTTGCAGTGCACAAACTGTGCCATCTGGCTGCTCCCAGTACGGCCTGCGAAGCCACTGGCACCCCACCCCCACTCAGCAGTCCAGCTAACCCACCCAACCAGCTTCTTCCCAGGCCCTGCCTCCTCTCCCCAGCAGGGAAAATCTCTTACCTCTGATCAGTAGCTCATCAGAGCTTTTCCCTGCTGAGCACTGAAAAAGGCTGCCTTTCGCAGGGCTTAGCAAGAAAAAGCTCTTATCTCCAATCACATACTCATCAGAGATAAGAGAAAAGCTTATCACACACAAATGAAAAGCTAGTCCCTTTTGCTCAGTTAGAAACAGTCCAAATATTTTAAAAAGTCATTGCAAGATATTGTTAATACGAACTAGTACTATATGTTACTACCATCTCCACTATCAGCCCAGTTATCAGAATACCACCCAGACTTGATCAAGACAGTCCAAGGTAAGACTCCTTCTTCAGTAGTGGTAGTTTGTTAACACAGGTACAGAATAATCCCTAAAGAAGCCACAAGGTAACTGTGAAGCATCTGAAGTGCAATAGGGTCTATATGCCAATAAAATGACACTGAATAAAGTACCCTGAAAACATAATGGGTAGGTGCATATGCAATGCTTGCAAATCATGATTTCTAAATTGATTGCCAATTACAAAGGTGTTCACTCATTCCCCCTGTCAAATTTTCTTCCTCCCTTCCGAGTATTAACCAGTGTTTCATACACGTGCATCAATGCAAACCAAAGACTGAAACAACAGTTATTAAGAATCTTGGTTTGGATTTCATCAAAGTTTGCAATGGCATACACCTAACATGAAACCATGGTTAACACCATGGAGGGAAGGAGGCAGGGCAAGCAATCCATGGGAGAGAAGAACTCCTCCCCTCCCAACAAGGCCAGCTCCCAATTTGCAAAAGCATGGTTTTCAGGGAGCCAGCTTTTGTACTGAACCTGCCCAAAGTAGATGATTTGTAATATACAATTTAAAATTAGTTTAAATAAGGATTTCAGTACAAAGCAAATAACTTCTGTTCTAGTCTTACTGTCTCGGGCACCAGGATTATCCAAGTTCAGATCATCTACATTCATTGTATGTTGCCCACATCAATGAAAACTTATGCAAATAGAGTATTTGATTACCCAAATAGCTGGTTATTCAAGTGTTGTGTATATCCTGCAGGTCAATTGAATTACTGAGATTGTATGGTAGTCTCTCTCCCTCTCACCAATTAATGCACTACAATCCAGGAAGACCAAAACAAGAATCTCAAAGGATGGCATGTTAAGTAAAATACAATCTTAGGGAGTTATTTGTGCAGCCTCAAGAGAGGTAAACTGTTCCATAATTTAACAGCAGAAAATGAAAGGGCCCCACAATGCACGCAGTTTAATTTGAAAAGCAGCCAGTTGACTCTGAGCAGATGAGCAAAGGGAGTTGACAGAAGACTGATAACTTGAGGTTGCCAACTATTAAACTGGAACTACTCCTCAATATTTAATGGCTAAAGTAAATTATAAAAATTGCAAGAGTCCCTATTATCACAGGGATGGGAGGGGGGGAATATTAGTGCTCAAAAAGAAATTCATTTTTTTAAAGGCTGAGTTAATGAGCAGATGCATATTGCATGAGCTCAATATGATGCAAGGATAACTTTAGTTCTCCACCAAGAGCTACACAAAATTAATGCAGGCATGGTATCAGGAAGCCATTATAAATGATAATATCAACATGTAAATTAAAAAAATAACTTTGATACTCTTAACAGTGAGATCATCCAGAATAAAACATCCAATTTCCGTGGACAAATTTAGCTATATCACCTCCCTAATACTAAACTGCGTGGCGTAGTGGTGAGCGTGTTAGAATGGGACTCGGGAGATCCAGGTTCTAGTGCCCGCTCGGCCATAAAACTCACTGGGTGACTTTGGGCCAGTCACTGACTCTCAGCCTAACCTACCTCACAGGGTTGTTGTGAGGATAAAATGGAGAGGAGGAGGATTATGTACTAAGCCGCCTTGGGTTCCTTGAAGGAAAAAAGGCGGGGTATAAATATAATAAATAAATAAATAAATAAATAAATAAATAAATCCTGTGTCTATCAGACAGGAAGCAAAACAGGACAGCCAAAAATAAGGTAGCAGTTTCTACATACACAGAGGGTTCCCTGAGTATGTTGAAGCATATTAGTCTGTAAATTTAAAAGAAAATGGAAAAAAAGTTTAAACCTGCAAAGCAACCCAGCAAAGACTTCCAAGACCTATAGAATGCTGAGTGTGTTTACTGAAAAAGTGGATGGGTCTGCTTTGAGACCCTAGCAACCTATTGTAACCTGGAGGTCGGAGATGTATGTCATGAAGTTAAAACAAAAACTCCCTTTCCCTGAAGGTTTCAGGAGAGAGAAAGGACCCCTTCTCCCTTTCCAGCTCTGCAGAACATCCCTCTCCAAGCTATAAAGCATTCAGATTCCGGAGTCCTGCAGCACTACAAGGCAGAGGGTGGGAAAGTGGCTCCCTTTTTTCTTTCCTCCTTCCTCTCTATGAGCCTACAAGGACTCTCTTTCAGGCTAGCTGGAGCTCTGAACTGGAGCATTCCTGTAGATTAGCACAGGATCATGACTATAATGTAGGTAAAATGCAGGTAAGAGCAGGGGGGGGGGGGATAATAATTGACCAAGAGAAGGTATAGAAACAAAACACATATGGCTAAGATGTAAACCAGCCAGTCAAGCTGTAGTAACACAAAAACTAACAGAATCAATTTCTCCCATTATCTGAATGATGCAGGGAAATGGGAACAGTTGCTGCCCATACAGGGAATTCCACTGTCCCCAGCTGTCAGGCTCCCATCAGCTAAACATACTTAACTATGCACATATTTCAAACTGTGCAGTTAATTGGAATATCATCCACACACACCCAGTTGCGTTGGCAGAAAGCCAAACATCTTCATAAAGAATATAGCTTAATTACTCATCTTAAACTGTGTAATTACTTCCATGAAAATGCTTTCCTTACATTTGGGAGACAATTGACTAATGAATCTTATAACACCAATTACGCAATGACTGGGTTCACACGACACAACAAGCCATCATGTTGTGCGAATCCAGAGCACTTCCTGCAGAGTGGCTTATTTTTCGGCAACAAACCACCCTGACAACCCATGATTTGTTCTAGGGGCTGTTCAATCCACAATGGGTTGTCATGCTGTCCGAACCCAGGAGAGCAATTTCATCATGGGTTGCGGGGATCGGCTAGCAAGCTGCTTGGCAAGGGTGGCAAAAACTCCAGCCGCTCTTCGCTATCTCGTACTTACCGCCACCAGTGACAGCGCCTCCACCAATGTCCAAGCGGCACTTTGGAGCACTGGTTCATCAATATCTCCCCTTTCTGGACTAGCTGGAGACTCAGGGAAGTGTTGAAATGTTGGAGGATGCTGAGAACAGAGCCATTATGATGACCTGGAAAATATTTGAAACTGGGTATACAGGCCACAATGCATCCGATGACTGGCATCATCCAAGGTTTTATACTGGGTTACCTATTTTACATGCATTTATCCATCCACTAAACCCCTAGGATGTGGAGTCTCTTGTCAGTTCTGACAACGCTATTTTCCTGGAGATAAAAGTTTAGAAATGTTTTCAATTTCTCCTATATTAAGCAAGTAATTAGTATTTTTTTAAAAAATAAGATGACGCCCTAACTTTTTTTTTTTTTTTTTAAACAAATGATTAAAGTAGCATGGCATGGCACATCATTCATGATGCTGTATTTCAAAAGAACAGTTTGGATCCAAAGAACTATGTGATTTACTCCACCATGCCCAAGGGAACTTTGGACTAGTGTGTCTCAAAAAGCAGTGACTCATGCTGCAAGTCAAACCACTTTTGAAACTGAGGGTAGTCTGAAAAGTAGTTGGTGATATGTCAGGGAGGGGGAGATCTATTACTCAAAAATAAAGTTATTCTGTTTTAACTGTATTTGCCGGCCAGATGAGCGATTCATAAATACAACAAACAAACAAACAAACAAACAAGAAAATCCCACTGGGTACACCCGATCACTTGAGCACACCTAAAATATTTATTTCTATTTTAAAACTCTTATATCCCACTTCTGTTTAAAAGAAACATCCAAAGCAGCTAACAAAACAAAACCAAGCCTAAAAAGCACAATTAAAGCAACCATAAAAGAATAACTAAACTAGGAGAGAGATAAATAATGCCAACTGAATAGAAGCAGAGCAGACACATCAACCCTCTAGAGCAGGGGGTGGGCCACTTGTAGGCCAAAACATCTGGAGGGCCACAACTCCCATCAGCCCTAGCCAGCACAGCCAACAGTGAGGGATGATGGGAGCTGTAGGCTAAAACATCTGGAGGGTGACAAATTGCCCACCCCTGCTCTAGCGTCTACCCAATTCCAAAATTCCTCTGAGCAAAAAAAGAACAAAACACCAAAAATTGAAAGGCCAGGAGTGAGGGCTAAAGAAACATGACAAGAGAGGGAGTTTCAGAGCCAGGGTGCAGTGGTCAACAAGGCCTGGTCCCATGTATCCATCCACCTAACTTCTGAAGGCTCTTTGGATCCCAGTCAAAGTTTTAGAAGTGCCTCCAGATAGGCACTTCTGCAGTCCTATAGCTGTCATAATAACTACCTATGTTTAGAGAAAAAAAAGTGTACTACATTTATCTTACCTTTCAACTATATTTTCTAACTAAACTGTTTATATCCTGCCTCTCAATCACAAGGGTCGCCAGGGGGCTAAACAACATGAAAACCACCAACAGAAAATTGCAACAAAATGAAGTAGATAACACACAACCAACAAATTCAGCTGGCTGCAGCAAACATCAAACCGCATTCAAAAAGTGCAGCATTGTCAGTGGCCTTCTAAAAATCAAAGACAGAGACTGATGGTGGAGAAAGGGAAGGGTATTCAAGCCTTAAAGCACCATTTCCAAAAAGGACCTGTCTTATCACTGCCTACCACACATCAGAAGGTGGGGGCACTCCGAACATGGACGCTGAGGATGATCTTACTAGCCAGAGAGTACTCATACAGAAACAGACAGTCCATGTGATACAGAAGCCTGCAGTTCCAGAGGGTTGTGTTCCCCACCACAGGATTCTTCAATGAATACTACAGACTGATGAAAACCAAATACAACATAGGAAGTAGCCAGGGCAGCAACAAGTTCAGACATACAAGGAGTGACTGAAAGAAAGGGTAATCAAAAAGCACCTAAAAAATTAGAGACATGGAAAAAACAAAGTTCACTTTTGCCTATACCATTAATAACTTAATAATACTATAGACAAACTGTTCTCAATAGTACTTCTTGTGTTAATAGCTCAATTCATGAAAGTTACTCAAGATTTATCACTTGTAATAAAGCTTCCCATATAATTTCCTAATTAATGTCTTCTCAAATAAAAACAGCTCAGAACATTTCCCTGTAAAGAACCTGAACAGCACCTTCTTCACAATAACACTATTTACCTGCAGAATGCCTTTTAGTTTAGGTCTTCTGCTCCACAAAACAGGTCCACCCACTGACCCTTATGCCTGGAACTTCTGTGCAACCACCTCTCTTATTTCCTTTAACTCACCCTTTCCGGGAACCCTTTGGATCATTCCTCTAGCCCCTATACGTTATTATAACAAAGCCAAAGTATGTGTAAATAAAATACACATATCCTTCACCTGATTCCCCATGCTTCCATTTCCCCTTCTGTTGTCTCCTGTGTCTATTTTAGACTGTAAGCCCCTTGGGAGTAGGGACCAGTTATGCCTGTTCATAGTAGTGTGCCACGGATCTAGATTGCGAACAACAGCTTTCTTAAGATGATTTGGCCCCATAAACTCTTTGGCAGGCACCCAGTTTCATAAAGTAATTTATATTCTTATCTGTATATCTTTGACAAGTCACTTGTCAAATGTCATAGTCTACCTGCCTTATTATGCATTTTGTTGCACTAGCAGATATAGAGCTCATCTACTATTGTTTCTTCTATTTAAAGAACTCTTTCTTCCCCTATACTTTACCGCTTACCTTTTTCAACTTGTAGCATATATTTAACCTGAATCTCTATTATGGTGCTTAAATAAACTTTGAGCATAGATTTCATAGATCTGATAGAGTTGGAAGGAGCCTACAAGGCTATCAAGTCCAACCCCCTGCTTAATGCAGGAAACTAGAGGAGGGGTCTCCCATCCAAATAATAACCAGGCCTGACCCTGCTTAGCTTTCCACACTCAGCGACATTTTGTAGGATGTTTACGTTTGTAACTGCTCCTGTCATTTCCTTCCAACAAGAAGAGGATATTGAACATAAACTACAGTAATTGCTGCATTATTTGAATCAGAACCTGTGCCCCACTTAGCTGTAATAATTGCCTCTCCTACTGTTGGATACTGCCATAGCTCTGAGGAAGTCATTTATTGTGTCTTGAAATTAAATGTCCACATAATGGTACAAGGTGACATTGTCCTAGTCAACATGAACATAAATGAAAAAACCTTACCCATTATTATGTTTGCTGCATTTGTAGCTTCTAAATGTAGAAGGGGCAGACATTTAACTGCTCAGTTTGGAACAGAGGACACTTAGGGCTGGTTCAGATCCATCAGGGCTGATCTTTTAAACATGTTTAAGAAATTGGGAGTGGGCTGCAGAATGGCACGCTCCCTCCCTGAAGCAAATTCCTCCCTCCCACTTTAACTATGCAAGCCACAATTGTTAACCACACTTAAATCTAACAAAGTTCCTTGATTAACCAGGGTTTGAAGGTGCTTAACCAATCAGTCTAATGCATGCTTACAAAGCCTCATTGAATTCAATAGAATTTACTCTCTTGAAAGTGTGCATAGGAGTGCATCCTAAGTAAGCTACTTAGCCCTGACTACAATTAATATTGGTGGAGATTTATCCCTTAACTCAGCCTTCCCCAACCTGGTTCCCTCCAGATGAGTAGGACTACAACTTCAACTATCCCCAGCCAGTATGACATTGGCACCATCCAAGGCATCAGGTTGGGGAAGGCTGCCTTAACTTCAGTTAATGTGGGAAGAGGGGGATTCATTCCACACAGACAACGCAAAATCCTACAGCTAAGATATTGGCCCCATTATTTCTGCAGTGATCCCTACTGTACAGCTTCATTTGGAGAGAGAAAGCTATCAGAAATTATTCTGAAAATATCCTTCAGGCTTGCGACAAACATTCTCTGTGTTAATTTGATTTTTTAATTCATGTCAGACAAATTTTGTAGCAAGTTGAAGCAACACAAAACGACTTGCTGCAGTCAAAGGAAAATTTCTGATGCCATTGTGTATGCTAGAATCCATAAAGGAAAGAGGAGGATGTTCTCTTCTTCAAATCTTTTGATACATAACCATAATTTTACAAAAGCATTGTCAGTGGCACAATAAGTTAGGATCCCAGAGTAAATATGTTCTGAAATGGCTATTAAGTGTATTGGGCATTCTTCTTTCCAAATATGCACCTCTCTATTTTAAACAAATAAGCATGCATAAAATACATAAAATATAACTATTATCTTCAAGATTCTAACATAATGTTTCCGGAAAGGGTGCTTGTTGTTGTTTTGTGGTTCTCATTCAAGTTATTTCCTTCTTACTGCCTATACCAGCCTTCCCCAACCTGGCTGGGGCATGCTGGAAGCTGCAGACCAACACATCTGGAGGGCAGCAGGTTGGGAGGGGGGAACTGTCTGGAATGATCACACTGGAGTCAGATTTGTTTTTGTTACATGCATACTGATATGGAAATAAAAGATGGGACTGCTTAAAACTGTACTTTATTGAATTCAAGTACAGTATCCAACAAAAAACCACAAGAGAATTGTGAGTTAACTAGTAACTCATCATAGGAATTTTAACATTAGAATTGTGGAGTTTCTTGAGAGATCAAAAGCTTCTTTGGGAGTTAATTTATTTAACTGATCTGCCTGACTTTTTTTTCCTCTCCTTAGGCTTATATATAAGGAATCAGACTGCATAACGAATGTGGAATGAATGAATGCAGAATGCAAGAGCATGATATTGTACATGTGGCATAAATCCGTAAGGAACTAGGAGGTATCTCGGTAGGGTTCCACTAGTCAAGGAGGTATACTACCTCAATTGGCAGAGATATATGGCTCTCTTGTCAGTGCTGTCCATCTAGATTTACCCACATACTTATATAACTTAACCCTCCACCCACCCAATGTTCTATGAACCCCAAATGTTATTTCTTTATATTGGGAAGGGGCTAAGGAAGTGTTTGCTCAAAACAGTTTAATAATTACGGTATGTACATAATGCCTTCTGATTACAGAGCCCGCCCTTCACTGAATAACCTAGTCTAGGATTTCTCCCCAAGGTCTCTTAATGCCAGCCTCACTGGAGCACACATGATCCAGCACCCTTGAGAGCAAAATGAATATTTCCTTACATTAAAGCGCAAAGCTAACAATAATATAATTAGAATGATTTATAGTTACTTGTCTACAAAAAGTTTAGATGTGATACAGATACACTAGATATTTATATAATTAGAGGCGTGAATGTAGGGAAACGAATAAATGTGTCCCAGACTGCCAATTATTTTTGTATCCAAAACATATTGGAAACACTTCCTGTTTACCCAGGGCCATATCTTTAGTTCTCTTGGCTCACATTCTTTATCCGGAAGCAAAGATGCAGGAGTTCTAGAATGTTTACATTTGACAGTGAACATAAGAAAGAGGGCTGAAAAATATCACATTCTTAAGCACCTTATCAATAAAGTGAAACATTTAATGTATAATTAAGTCTGTTGTAAAACTGCCTGAAAAAGTGGGGTTCATAGATTCATAGATCATAGAGTTGGAAGGAGCCTACAAGGCTATCGAGTCCAACCCCCTGCTCAATGCAGGAAACTAGAGGAGGGGTCTCCCATCCAAGTAATAACCAGGCCTGACCCTGCTTAGCTTTCCACACTCAGACAAGCTGAGCCAGCATAAGCCACAGACCTGCCTAGGAAGTGGGGGTTCAAAGATTTTAGGCAAGCTTAAGACAACCGAAAAGTCTGCATTTCTAAAAAGTAGATTGGTGCCAAAGAATAAGATGCAAGCTATTAAATACAGGTGGACCAAAAATCACAGACACATATTATTTTCAGCAAAGTTTCATATGCACAGATGGCATAGTAAGAACAACATGCACTCCCAAACACAGTAGATATGCAACCACACATGCCAATTGTATAAAGTTATCCAAACATGCCATAATTCTAAGTATTTGGTGCACTGAAATGTGTCTTTAAAAAGTTTTCACAGCTTCCCT
Source organism: Shinisaurus crocodilurus (assembly GCA_021292165.1). Lineage (NCBI taxonomy): Eukaryota > Metazoa > Chordata > Lepidosauria > Squamata > Shinisauridae > Shinisaurus > Shinisaurus crocodilurus. The sequence goes on along the minus strand of CM037878.1, from coordinate 268,799,773 downwards.
TCACAGGATAATATCCTAACACACAGCGTGAATCCTAATTGTTTTGTAGGTACTCTCTGCCAACGCTAACAACTACAGTCATGCCTTGGATTGAGAGCATAATTCATTCCGGAAAGGTGCTTGTAATCCAAAACACTCTTATATCAAAATGAAATCCCCCCCAAAAAAATTGTACAGAGATTTTTAATTTAAGCCGCACTACAGTACTTGTATTGCAAGACGACGCTTGTATATCAAGTTAAAAAAAAAATTAAATAAATATTTAAAATGTTGCTTGTCTTGCAAAACGCTCTCAAACCAAGTTACTTGTAATCCAAGGTATTACTGTATATTTAAGAGTGTCACAGTTCGAGGTGCTACACATCTGTCACTGCTGTTTTTGTGTCAGCCTCCAAAACAAAATACAAGATAATGTTGTTTCCTTACCTTCCTCTCAGACTCTCTAGTTTGAATCTGTGCTCCACTGTCTTTTAGCTTACGTGCATTGTTAAGCCGAGTCTGAAGTTTTGCAGCTAAGTCCTTTGAAGAGAACAAATATTGTTGAATGTAGTTGTACTATCTTGTTTTAAACATCAAATGCATCTTCTGTTACAATAATGTCTCTATATTTTATGCCTCAAGAATCACCATGAAGTCAGTACCACATTTATTATATGCAGCCAAAGCTCTTGAATCCCGCTGCTGTGTGTACCAGAGTCAAATCAATTTTAAATAATGAAGACAATTCTGAAGTAGCTTCTGAAGGAATTAAAGGTACATTTTGGTAGCTGGATTTAATTATCTGATGGCTTCGGGGCTCCCAGATCATTTGAACAATGATCTCTCTTTGGACTAAAACACTGAGTTAAAATATATAGCAATAAAATAAATGCATTCAATACCCATTTCACATACCTTGTTCCCCATCAATTCTGCTTTTACGATCTTAGCTCCCAGTTTGTTCATTTCCTCATCACTAAGAATATGGGGATTCTCATCTTCTGAAATAGATCTGGTTGAACACAGACGGCAATCAGCTTAGAGAACATGAGAAAAAGCAGTTTATTGTCCCCGTTTTTCAGGTTGGAAGGGGCAGTGACTACGGCTGGGAAAGAGCGGGACATGACAGCCCTTTAGTGCAGTTCACACCAAATACTGTAGGTCAGGTTCTGAGTGGTTTACAACAACCCTGCAGTGTTGTCCAGTGGTATTAGACTAAATAAACCTATTAGGAAGGTTTATTTACTTAGGTGTTAGCCTAAATAAACCTATTAGGCAGATTTATTTATTTATTCATTTATGAGGTTGGGGAGCTGTGCTGAGAGAGAGAAGATTATGACACCTCTGTTACTGTCCACTGTTACTACTGCAGATTAGAGGTGGGGCTGAGGCTGGTTTAGATTCCCAGTCAAAAATTCCCCATAGATCTCAGGCTGCCGCACAGATCAAAATACTTAATTGGCCCCTCAGATCTCCTCCCAGGTCAAATCCACCACTCAGTTGCAGGCAAAAGCTTTATGTTCCATTGACTTGTATGCAGACTAGATGCACTATTAAATGTTTTGAAAAAATTAAACATGAAGTCACAACTAGAGCCAGGATTCCTGTCTTGGATACTAATTTTTCATTTCTCAGCCCACTCAGCCATAATCTCAGGCAACACACACCAAAGATACGCTACAACATTTTGCTGCAGAGCACCACTTGTACTTCCTTACATCCAAACTACGGTATGTTATTTAGCAGGCATGGAGAACCGGTGACCCTCCAGATGTTTCTGGACTCCAACTCCGATCAAACTACATCTAAATGTTGTAGCCTAACATCATCTAGAGGACCACAGGTTCCCCACCCCTGTTATACAGCCATGTAATCTTGCAGTAAATTAGTTAATCTACATTTTGATAGGAGAGATTAATGCATTCAAGATTAGGATGAATTTGTAGCCAAACCTCAAACTTGGGTCCTACTGAATCTAGGTACCTTGCACATAAAAGGAAAAATGAAGACTGCTCCTGAGCCCTCTTGTCTTAAGTGTTCCAGTCAGCAGATCTCATAGGACAATCTGATGTGGCATCATCGGCCATTAAATCAAGGAAAAGGCAATGTTTGAAATGACATCATTATTTAAAAATACAGCCCATCTTCTCCTGAAAAGCCACTATTACTTTTTAAGGCATGCATGTTTACGATGGCTATTTTTTAAGAAATAGGTTGGATTTTACAAGCCCTTAATGTAAGGTTCTTGCAACAATTCATTAATAAATTAATTATGGAATTCATTACTGCATCAGATTTCTTATATTTACACAGTGTTACAACTATGCATGTATAGCTGATATCTTCGTATGTAAGAGTACCCAGCTCATGAGGGTTGATTTGTTTGTTTTGCACTATAGGGCTTCATAAAGATGAAAGCAGCTTAGAAAATAAATAATGGGCTAATAAAGTTCTGCAAGTATTTAATTAAAAATTAAAGACAACTGAAACAATATTTGTCTCCCCACTATAAAAGAGAGGGTACTTTCTTCTATATGATGAACCTAATGAGCAAATTAAATAGTCTCAGCTGAGCATATATCTAGCAGGTTTACAATATTGGGCATATCCAATGCTGCCTGCGTGCTAATAGGACCCACCACTAGTACGACAGGAAGCTAGTGGTTCCTGAAGCAGCTGGAAAGAGCAGAAATTCCTTTTTCCAGAATGGGGCAGATCAACAGAGCTCACAGCGGGGAGCTCTGCTGCCCTGCCCTGCTCCAGAAACAAGCGTTTCCACTTGTTTCCAGGGTTGCTTAAGGAAGCACCAGTTCCTGTTGCGCTAGCAGTGGGTCTCACTCACGGGCGTAATGAAACTAGCAGAGGTGCAGCAGCAGTATTGAGAAATGCCCACCTTCAGCTATTTTCTTCTAGACTTCATCTATTTTTATTTGTAATTCTTTTTTAGACTGCCTTTAAAGATGGAATCCTCCCAAAGTGGCGTACATAATAAAAACAGACCATACAAAACAGTAAAAATCCATAAAAACAGCAATTACAATTAAAATCAGCAGCCCAAAAACATAATTACAAAAAGGCCACTGAGAACAAGTGGATGTTGGTGAGTACAAGGGAGAGGGCTGTTTTGGTAGTGGCCCTACTTTTCTGGAATGAGCTTCCTCAAGGGTTCATCAGGCCCCTTCTTTACAGTCCTTCAGGAAAGCTCTGAAGACCCTTGATAGTGGAAAGTGAGAAGGGCCCCATTCAATTCAAATTCAAAAGCTATTCTGTATGGTTTCTATCTTGTATGCCACCTTCGGAGGGTTTCACCTTTAAAGGTGGCCTAGAAACCATTTTAAATAATTAAAGGCACAATCCTATGCATGTTTAAACATGCATAGGATTGGACCCATAATAAAGAAAATCTCCTACTGGATGAAGTTAATGGCTCTACTGCAGTATGAAGCAAATAAAAACCAACACAGTGGCTTCCATTTTTAACCATGCCATATTAGAACCATGTCCTTGTCCCAGCCTCAAAATGGCACCTCTGTACATGGAAGAATCTGCTGGACAGTATTTCAAAATGAACTCTGTGAAAGAGTAACTGTGTGCAACGGCTCTTAAGGCAGATTAACGTCGTTTCTGAAAGCTCCTCAAGGCCGAATCCAAGCTTCCCAAGCATTTATAGTAGAGGTACCCAATACGTCTTAAGTCCTGTTCTCAAGACTGCACCACAAGGAGAATGCAAATGATACTTCATAATGGGGAGGAAGGTGGTTGAGTGAATCCCCCCATCAATCCCACTTTGTCAAGATGTGCATCATAAATGCTGATCAAAAGTGTTTCAGCTTTCCAAGTAAAGTGGTATCATCAACATTGCATCTATGTGATGCCATTCACCCTGAAGAATCAGAAACACTCCACATCTCCTCTCTTGGACAGATATATATATTTTTTAAAAATCTAGCTACCAGCGTACAGTCACACTCTATTGCCATTCAGATTGAAAAGAAAGGCATACTGTCTGCATACAGATGAAACAAAATGAAAGAACATGCTATCATATGTAGAGTTTATATCAACATTAATAGCTTTTTAAACCCACAACTAAGGTTATGTGAAGAAGAGGAAGAGCAAATATCAGAGCTGAACATGATCCACTGGCATCATCCTGTACACATTCATTTTGTACTAAATTAGTCAGATTCCTAAAACTTTTACCAATAACTAACCTGGTTCGCACATAACGTCAATTCATGGGTTGTTTAACAGAGGGCCACACCGGAGCAAGTGAGCATACTGCCTTTTGTGCGTTCGCTATTTCAGCTTTGCATCAGCTTTCCATAAACAACCCAAGAATGCCTGCCCCATTCCTTGGTTGTTTGATGAGATGTGTGAACCCAAAACTCTGGGTTGTTGAGGGACAAACAGCCCAGAATTTTAACTCAACAACCAACCATGGGTTAAAACCCTTCACAACAAACCCTAAGACCGAGTTTGGACAAGCCGTGGCAGATAACCCTAAAACAGACCATGGGTTATATGCATGGGTTGTTTAACCCTCGCATAACCCACACTCACCAGATTCACAGAACATGACAACCCTTGAGCGCGGGTTGTATATTCAAAATGGAGGCCACACAAGCCCCACACATGCCACAGTCTCATCATGCGTTAAATAACCCATGGTGTTGTGATGTGGTGCAAAAAGCCCCATAGTTAGTCGTTACATGCAAACCAGGCCATTATCTCTTCTGTTTTATGCAAGGAATAGTGTGGGGGGGGGGGTGAGCAGAGAGAGAAGACCTCAAAAGTGCACTGCAAAGGATTTATTTGGCACAACACACATCAAGTCTTGCGACTCTTCTTCAGGGCAACTGGTTTAATCCATTCAAGCTAAAACAGTTGTCCTTGAAGAAGTCACAAGACATAAAACATCTTGGACAGAATACATAATTTCCAGTGTACCTTTGATGTCTCCTCTTACCCTTTGTTTCCTTTGTTTCTATGCAAGAAGTAACCAGGCACCTTTACTCATGTACACCCAATAGCAAATGTATAGAAGGCAGGTGGGCCAGAAGCAGGACAGACAAGCCGAACCCCACTATGGACAAAGCTGTGCACAGAGCATCATTCCAAGCACCTTATGTTTAGCTCCAGTTTAATTTGCTTTTGATGCTAGCTCTCCACTCTTGAAAGATGGAGTAACAATATATGAAAGTTCCTTTGAGCCAATGCGGTCCCCATGCATTAGGGATTAGAGGAAAGGGCTTCAGTGGGAATGTTTCCAGGCTGACTTGAGCCCCAAGTCAGCCTGGAAATACTATTATACAGAATAATCATCATCATCATCATCATCATCATCATCATCTTGTTAAGAGATTAGGTACTATTTAGATTTCTCACAGTTTGTACAACTCTTAGAACAGGGAAATCACCTTGGGTGCAGGCAGAAAAGTGATAATAAAATTAAGCTCACAATCCTAAAAAATAGACTTCAAGTTTATCCCTCATGCAGATATAACCAAGACCTTCCTGCCATCAAAAAATAAAATTCCTAAATACCCCAAATGTGATGATTTATTATCCAACGGTTCCTTTATTTCCAAGGCACCTTTTGGTATCTCTTCCTGCTTCTCTCTTGTATCTTCCTCCCTATTGGGAACACCCATTTCAGTGTTGAATGGTTTCTCATCTAGGATTGCTTTTCCACTTTCTTCCATTGGTTGTGCTTTGCGCCATCTTGGGATAGCATCAGAATCACCAGGTTTTCTGAAACCACGACTCAAAGGACTAGGAGTATGTATTCGGGATGAAGTACTCTGCAGCCTGCCTTCTTGGTCCCCATCATCATTAGGTTTCAAAAATGTAGCTTTCAAAGGGCTCAAAAATGGTTTCTCATAATTTCTTATTTGGTAAGAATCCTTTGCAGTTCTATATGAAAAGTCGTTCATTGTAGATTCTTTATTAGTATGCCTTAGTTCTTTATCTTCTGCTGGCCTCTCTCTCTGGCAACTTCTCTGTTCTTGGGAATAATCTTTATTATACCTCTCCTTAGGTCGTTCCTTATATGCACACTTTTCTACACTGCTTTCATCTTGCTTCTCCTTTTCCTCCCTCTGCCTCATACTACATTCATTTCCTGAATATTTATATTTATGCCAGCCTCTTCTATAATCATTTTCTTTTTGGACTGCAGCTTTCTCAGCTTCTTCTAACCTTGACTGAAATAGCTCCACTGACTGCAAGAAAAAAAGGAAAGCACATGGTATTTTAGTATTAAGCAGCTATTGAGAATATAAGCACATGAGAGAAAATCTGCTATGTCAGGTTTTAAATGAGCTGCATTTGAAATGGTCACGATTTATACAAGTCTGATAACATCTCATGCAAAAATTATTAATCACACTTTTATCCTACCCTTGCTCCAAGGAGCTCGTGGTTTCCCCTCTCCCTGCACTGTATTTTATCTTCAAAACAGTGTATATTCGGCACATAGATAGTAATTGCCTCTACATTACTTAGTGAGATTCACAGCTGAGCAGGGATCTGAACCCAAGTATCCCCAGTCAAAGCTAACATTATATCCATCACATTGGCATACTGCCAGCAAAATCTCTTTTTCTCTATTGTCTGGTACACATGTGTCCCAATCCTAAGCATATTTATTGAGAAGTCCCACCAATTTTAACAGGAGATACTTGGAAGTAAACTCCATAGGATTGCAGCTTTGATCTCATCCCTAGAGGATACTTGATTAATCTTAGCCAAATGTGTTTCCATTGAAACTAAGTATTAGTTACTTAGAGCCAGTGTGGCATAGTGGTGAGAGTGTTGGACTGGGACTCAGGAGATCCGGGTTCTAGTCCCCACTCGGCCATGAAACTCACTGGGTGACTTTGGGCCAGTCACTGACTCTCAGCCTAACCTACCTCACAGGGTTGTTGTGAGGATAAAATAGAGAGGAGGAGGAGGATTATGTAAGCCGCCTTGAGTTCCTTGCAGAAAAAAAGGCGGGGTATAAATGTAATAAATAAATAAATAAAATAAATAGTTTCCATAGCAATGAACTGATCTGACATGTAGAAAGAACTTTAGGGATACTGGTCAAAAGGTATAGCCTGATCCAGTTACATAGCTTCTCCCAGTATCCAACTGTCCAGGGTTAACATGCATAGCCTCCATTAGAAAAGTCAGCAATTATGCAATTTAGCTCTTCAAGAAGACAAGTGTTGGGAGGGGGGGTGTCTGGATTTAGTTCCCCTGCTTTCTATCCATACGAAACAGCTGATGGTGCAATTGCCAATTTTCTGATAGGACTAAGCTTGCACAGCTCTAACTAAAACACACAAAGATGGATTGCAACCATGAAGTAAGCATTCCCAATGTAAGCTGTACAGTATAAAAAAAAAATGTACACTTAATTAATACCTAATCATTGTATCCATATTTAATCATTGTATTTATACCATGAGTGTAATTATGAATAGTCTTATATCTACATCTATACCAGTCTGGCATGAGAGCCAGTGTGGCGTAGTGGTGAGAGTGTTGGACCACGACTCAGGAGATCTGGGTTCTAGTCCCCACCTGGCCATGAAGTTCACAGGGTGACTTTGAGCCAGTCACTGACTCTCAGCCTAACCTACCTCACAGAGTTGTTGTGAGGATAAAGTGGAAAGGAGCAGGAGGATTATGTAAGCTGCCTTGGGTTCCTTGCAGGAAAAACGGTGGGATATGAATATAATAAAGACATAAATAATCTATACCTACTGGAACCGGTATATAAATCAAGTTTGGATTGTATTAGTCTTTCCTCCACTTTTTTTTTTTTTTTTTTGGCTGAAGGTGCTTTGTTAGGAAGCAACATTTTTTCCACTGTACAAATATTTTTGCTAGGGAAATATATTCTCCTTTCAGCACTTACCCCATATCTTTCAGCTACAATTTCTTCCAAATCCCGTTTCTCTCTCTCAGATTGCTCCTTCATTCTTTGGTAGGATTTCTTCAGCCAACTTAACCCACCATCTTCTACTGCTGTCACTACAAAACAAAGTAATTAAATGTGATATTTACATACAAGTTAATATCACAACCTTATTGCTAAGTGCATATGTTGTGCATCACGCACGTAACATATGTTAGCTCAGCCAGAAATATACTTAACACTGGCACAGTTCTCCAATTTGAGCTCATGTTCTTACACTTATTTGGAAACACAGCCCACTTCTCTTTTCCTAAAGAGAATATTGGTCCTGAAAGTGTCAAATGAAGATCAGAATTAACGAACTTCATGCCAATCATTAATCTAGCACATTCAGTGAACTGGCTTAAAAAGAAGATTGTTATAGAGTTTTCACTTGACAAATTGGAAGCATGCAAAGGGAATATCTAGAAAGAAGAATTAACACCATGGAAGGCAGTAGGTCTCAGGGTCATTTCACACTCTACAGTTTTTTAGGTGTGCATCTACAAATTGAGCACTCACACACAACTATTTCCACCCATCTTTCCCCACACGTCCCCAAATACAGAACTTGCAGCCTAATGTATTTGGCAATTATGAGGCTCTATTCCACCATATTCCCCTGAATATTATCTTCATAGGCATCCAGGAAAGTTACTGACTACCATAGTACTATTCTCACATTTATACATAGTTTAACTGTGAAGTATCTTGCTGTTTTTAAAATTATTTGAAATGTGTGGCTTTGTTGTTGTCGTTGTTTGGTACTTATTATTGTTAGCAGCTGCCTTGGGCCTGATTCATGGAAAGGCAGGATATAAATATTTTAATACATAAATATTATGTAAGCTCATATTATATATTATATACATCTTATATGGACCATGGGGAAACTCCAGCATGTCCAAGTCCTATAAAAATCAATGGGACTTAAGTACAAAGTTAAATGCTGGAGCCCCATTGACCAATGTGACTTTAAAATGCCCGCATTTCTCTGGATTGTAGTCAATAAGCTATAAAATCTGAAATATTTCTATCAATACAACTGCTTCCTTTAAAAAAAAATATCCAGCCCTATAGTGCTAATCTTTTTTTTTCTGTAGTTCCAAATCGAATGTGTGTGCTACTACAGCTGATATAAAGATTAAACTTTTTTTTACAATCCAATCCTACAAATAAAGCCTTTAGGGTTGAGCTAGATGTGATGCCCAACTCAGGGCTGTTGCTGTACACAGCCGCCAAGTATATTTACCACCACCACCAGCAGTAGCAGCCAATGAACAAAGGGTGGGGAAACACATGTGATGTCACAACACACGTACTGTACAGTCTACCTAAAGCTTATAGGCGGAGAGAGGAATGGAAACTTAGGTACTTCCCATGAAGTTCCATTCCAATTCAGTGCGCAGGAGTCATCCAACATGGGTTAACGCCTCCCACTGCCCAGAACAGGCAAGGAACTACAGGACCAGCAGGCTTTTTGCTTTGGTCCTGTGACTCCCCCCAGCCAGTTCTTTTCTAGCCGAGCTTCAGACACAGTAGTGATTGAAGAGCCAGAAACAAAGGAGGGAGAAAATGTAGTCACAGCTGAAGAGACAGAACAAAAAACCCATCTCTTAGGTAGGGATCAGCAAACTCCCTTCAGAAAAACTTAATTAATGAGAGTGCTCAGCCTACCACATGGTGTGGTGCGAATGTCTCCTGTGCACCAAATTGGAATGGAACCTCGTGATAAGTACCCAACTTTCCTTTCCCATCTGGTGCAAGGAAACATCCATCATGGGATGTATAAAAGGTACTATTCCCATAGGGTAGAGCCCCCCAAAGCAGACTAAACCTAAGTTTGAGGGAGAACCTGTTTTAATACTCTAAGTCCAAAGGATACTTCATCTGAAGCATATTTGTTCTGTTTATAATGCCTAATAAATATGTGCTGAGGTGATCAAGTAGCTGCCCTGCAGATCTCCACTAAAGGAATGTTAGTAGAGAAAAAACAGTGAGGCAGCTACAGAGTATGGTGTGACGTGTGTGGGTTTAGGGAGCTTTTTAACCTCATAGGTCGCCAAAATACATACCTTCAGCCCCCTAGAGAAGGTGGTACATGAGGGCTTCTTTCCCAGGGCAGTAGGATGGAATAGAACAAACAGGGAAACAGAATGTCAACGTTTCTCAGTTCTTTTAAGGTATGTCTCCATGATGGGAAAAACTCAACATGGAGCAACTATTTTTGGAAAAATCCCTCTATCGAGCATAACATCTAGTTCCAGCTTTAGAGGCTCTCAAGTTGTTTGTTCTGCTAGTAAATTGGGATTTGCACTTCCTACTCTTTCTAAAGGAGCAGAGGGGAAATCCTGTAAACCTTTTAGGTCAATCTCTACGATTCAACACACAATGGAGTTTGTACAGTTTTATAAATGGGATGCAACATGCTGAAAAATATTTTTTCATTTGCTCTTGCCACAAATAGACAAAATAACCATAGAGGAGGAGGAAGTGAAGTGAAAAAGGTTATATAAATAATATTCTCCACCAACTGCATACTTAATGTACTTCATTTAAAATGGGATTCAGAAGAGTTCAGCAGCTGAATATTTTAAAGCTGTAATTTGTGTAATGGAATGAAAGAGACCAAATGGGATGACAACAATTCATCATGTCTTGGTACAGTCAGGTTCTTTTTTTAATTAGCTCACAATGAAGAATTCTGCTGTAGAAACTGAAGGTCAAGCCATGGGAGATTAAAAAAAAAAAAAAAGGAAAAGTTAAAAATATTCTGCAAAGCTATGTGCTATGATTTTAATCTAGAGATCATATCAGAACTTGCATGCAAATATTAATTTAGCTTTTCTTTAGCATTAATGAGGGGTTACAGGGAAGAAAGACAGTGACACTAACTTTTATAGAAAGATGATCTTACCTTTTGTTGATGGCATTACCTCTTGTGGTGGTAAGCCTGTGCCACCATCTTTCCAGTAGGGGTTGAGCTCTCTTTCAGAAATCAGCAACTGTTTAAAGGGGGAGGCGGGGAGAAGTCAACTCCAATTTCATGGAAGTTCCCTTTACCCCTCAACAAATTCACTTTGATATTAGTTGCATCTTTAATAATTCTGTATGAGTATCAAAGTAATCTATTTTATTGTATCCTTTATAAACAAGCCCATAATGAGCCACCTCACAAGTTGCACATGTCTCCTCCCTGCCCCGAGAGTACAACAGCAAAATACCAGTTCATGGTTCTTTTAAGGGGCATTAACCTATACTGCTGCTGCACTTCCATTAATTTGGTTGCGCTAGAGGAATGGACTGCTAGCAAAACATGAACTAGTCATTCCTGAACTCAGCATGGAAATGAGCGGACACGCTCATTTCCAGAACAGGTTCAGGTCAGTGGAGCTCCCTTATGACAGCTCCGTTGACCTGCCCCATTCCAGAAACAAGCATTGCCACTTGTTTCCAGCTGTTTCAGGAATCGCTAGTTTCTGTTGTACTAGTGGTCCATTCCACTAGCGCAGAGGCGGTATAAGATACTGCCCAAGAAATCCACTTTTCATCAAGGAGGAGGGCTTGAGGCAATCTTCACAGCCTGTGCAATACAGAGCCCAGCTCTTCTCTGGTGGGGTTTTTTAAACAACTTATCTGCTATCTGGAAAGTATCCACAGTCCTGGAGATCCTGTACCTGAGCTATTTCCTGTGCCCGCTCCCCAATTTCTACTTGTGGCTGTTCCCCAGCCTCTACTACAGTCCCCTGGCTACAGGCCACTGTCCTATCACCTCTTCTTTGCCTTTCCATGGCTTTCATCAGTCCCCAAGGGTCCAGCTCCCCACAGGAACTGACCAACCAAGACAGGACACACATTAGTAGTCAAGTCCTGACTTAGGAGCGATCTGGTCCCAAAATGGAAGGCTGCTAATTGAAGAAATGTAATGATTTTGGCTTCGGCAACTAAGCACAGTAACCTTACAATAATGGTTAGTTTCTCTGACTGATGTATTCATTAATAACCTAACCCACCTGTTCATTCGCTTGGGCTTTCTGTTGCTCCAGTAATTTTTCCTTCTGCTTTTCAGCCTTCAGTGATGCTGAAGACAGTGTTTTCACAGACATAAAATCGAAGGTCATCCACTCCTCCCTCTGTAAATAAAAACAAACAAATATTTTTTTTCCACATTAAAACAAACACACATTCAGCAAGAACATATTTTGAGACAAACTTTTGGGTGTAACAGTCAACGGGTTTTCTTTTCTTTTTTACACACAAAATTGTAATTTCATTAAAAGCTTTTATGACAATTCATAGACCAAGTTCATCCAAGTTCATCCATCATAAAATGATGTGTTTATAAGTAAGCCTGGTGGTAGATTGGGGGGGGGGGGAGAGAATGTACACAAATTCATATCAAGGTTAAGAATATGAATTTTTCATTTTTCAATTAGGGTCTCATATTTTGTAAGTCATTCCTTCAGGAGAATTTACATACCCCTCAACCCAAGAGTCCTGAAAAATTGATGGTTCTCTTTGCACACAGCTTCAGGATCTGTTGGGTCCAATTTGGCAGGAGCATCATCCATCATGGGTCACAGGTGCACTGCATAGCTCTTATAACATCTAGCTACTCAAACTGTGCCCAGACATCAGATGGACTGTTAAGTGGCTCCAATTAGTGTACATGTTTATTTGTGCCTACATTTGGAAGCCCCGAATTGCATCTACAGTGTCAAGGGCAAGGTTGAAGGTCTTTCAAGAAAAACAATTTCGGAAGCCTAGGACAAATATAAAATGAATGGGAGGGTACTGCCAGCTATACAATAGCACCTGCTACACAAGATAAACAAGAGAACACATTCCTGACACAAAGAAAGACAGTAAGTAGGCAGACTTCTGTGTGATGTATGGGGGAGGGCCAGCAAGAACACAATTAGGTAAAGCTGCAGCAGCTGCACTGCCCCTGTTTATTAGTATAATAGTCCACTTTTCCACAAGTTTAAAGTGGTTGGCAGGAACAATCCACAATACGCATAAAAGCACCATAACCCGAACAATCCAGAATTCATATAACAGAGTTAAATAAATAACTTCAACCTGCTTAAAAACTTGCCTAAACAAACATTTAAACTTGCCTACAAGGGCACAGAAGCATGTAGAGAGGTGATCTCACTAGTTGTCCCACAACTGTTTCCCTGGAGAATCAAAGACTCAGACTTAAGACTTTCCAAAAGCAATGTAAGAATGTATTGTGGGAGCCAGTATTTAATGCCTAAAATAACCAAATAAAATAATTTTAATTTGGTGTACATTTTATTTTATGGTATAACCCAGGGACGGGCAACTTGTGGTCCTCCAGATGTTTTGGACTACAACTCCCATCATCTCTCACCACTGGCTATGCTGGCTAGGACTAAGGGAGTTGTAGGACAAAATACCTGGAGGGACACAACTTGCCCACCCCCTGGTATAGCTTATGGTAATTTTATAATGTCAATTTTACTGAGGTGATGTTTTAGGGACGGTTACAAGTCATTCCAGAGGAGTTAGAAATGAAAATCTCTTTTTTTAGTAAACTTACCAAGAAGCTGTTGGAAATAATTGAAAACACTTTTTTAATGAATATGTTAGAGATTTGGGCAAGGTATAAAGAAAAATTTGTACCAGTTATTTCCCGATTAACTCCAGTGGTGGTGTTGGAAAATTTTCCAACAAATTTAAGAAAGGAATTGGAAGTGTTCATAAGGGGAAAGAAAGTAATTAAATTAAAGGATTGGGTGGAGAAGATGGGCTGTAAAGAGCATATAAGTGAAATGTTAGGAGAGAGGAAGATATATTGGCTTAATTGTATCCAACTAGAGCAATGGGACAAGGAATTGGATAAGGAAAAATAAGGAATTTTTTAATTTATTTATTATATTTATACCCCGCCTTTTTTCCTGCAAGGAACCCAAGGCAGCTTACATAATCCTCCTTCTCCTCTCCATTTTATCCTCACAACAACCCTGTGAGGTAGGTTAGGCTGAGAGGCAGTGACTGGCCCAAAGTCACCCAGTGAGTTTCATGGCAGAGCGAGGACTAGAACCTGGATCTCCTGAGTCCCAGTCCAACACTCTCACCACTACGCCACACTGGCTCTAGAGAGCATTTAGAGAGTATGCAAGATTTGAAAAGATGATTAAACAAAGCAAATCTACAGAAGGAAATATAGTTATAAAAGGTATAACAAGCTCAAGATACTAAAGATCTAATTACAAACTTATTGACAGCAGCAAGGTTAATGATACCTAGAAAATGGAAACTGCAATGTGATTATCAAATAGAGGAATGGTATAAAGAGGTATGGGATATTGCTATTAATGATAAGCTAACGTGTATTAAAGTTAATAGGGGATTATCAAACAGAAATTATTTTAAAGATATCTGGAGAGCATTTGTAGATTTTGTTTTATTAAGTGGGAAAGGGTGTACACCTTCACAAGAGTCATTACAATTTTGGAAGGTTGAATAGTTATGTAGTTATTTGGTCCCGGGGGGCGGGGGGGCATGCACTTATTATTATTATTTGTTGTTTTGTTTTGTTATGTGTTTGTTATATAATTTGTAGGTTTATGTCTTTGTAGTTTATATGTTAAAATTTAAATAAAAATTATTTTAAAAAAGAAATGAAAATCTAAAAAACCTCTTTAGGTACTGAGAAAATCCTCAGAGGCCCTCCTCCAGCTGCCCATGCCATCTGGAGGTGAGGTAGGTGGCAACTAGGGAGAAAGATGGCCTTCTCAGATGCAGCAATCAGGGAATTCTCTCCCCAGAGAAGTTTGCCTGATACCTATGATAACGCCTTTCTGGCATCAGGGAAAGACCTTGCTATTTTCCCTTTTGACATCTGAAGGGTTGTTTTTTTTAATGCTGCTCTGTTTAATCTGCTGGTTTACCAACTGCAATTGTTTTATTGTGTATTTTTCTGATTTTATTGTTTTACTCTTTTCATGTCAACCATCCTGAAAATATTTATTTATTTTTTTCAGGGTGCATATAAATCTATTAAATAAATAAAACTAAAGACTAGAAAACCTGCAAAATGCATAACACAGATTTCAAAAGCCTGTCAGATTCATCTTGATGCCTAGCAGGGAACACCATGTTTATTATATTTATGCTCTAAGAAAAAAAATAAAGAATCCTGAATTATCATCTCACAATTTTTATATCAGCAGAAAGATTATTTGTTTCCTTTTGCCAGCATTGCAGCCTGAACACAGAAAACTTGGCTTACATATGAACAGAGATGGGCAAACAAGTGATGTTCGAGTTTGCCAGGATTCCCCGAACATCGTCTCACAGCTCATCTCATGCTCAATTCCCGTTCACATTTGCTATCACTGCTCACTCTGTGCAAATGGGAAACTTGCGCAGATCCAACAGTGATCTAACAGATTTGCGCAAATGTCCGTAAACTTTCCTCCATAGACTAACTCCACAGAAGGGCTGATTCAGCCCACAGGAAATTTGTGCAAATTAGGAAATTTGTGCAAATGAAACCGGGAATTGGGAACAAGACGAAGGCAAGCATGTATACCACAATTTGTGAATATTTTCAGTGGACACTTGCTCATGCTCGGTGCTTCAAATGGGGCACGCTTGCGTATCTTGCAAGCAAAAATGAAATTTTCATACATCCCTGCATAGGAAAAGCAGCACAATCATTCCAGGAGAGAGTTATTTCTAATGAAATGTGTATATAATCTTCTCATTTCCAAACAGTTAACCAATGTATAGAGAAAGATAGGAGAACAAGGTCACGCAAACTCCTGATGTTCTGCGAAAATTAATTAACCGAGTACCAACTTGTGAATTTGCAGTTCAACAAGTTTTGGGGCAGAGCAGCAAACCATACTGTGCTATGACTGAAGTTGCTTGCATAGAGCTCATCACACCCTTTACACCCTGCCTGTATCAGTGAAGTGAGTAAGTGTAGCTGAAGTCACAGATGACCAACCACTGGAGTAATAGAAGTTCCCATAAATTAACAAACTTTTCCTGGAGACTTCACATGATGAAACCGGGTAGAAACCTGGAGAGCAATGATGCCAAATAAAAGTCCTTAGGGCAAGAATGAGCAGCAGCTAGTTAGGAGTTTGCAATGACATGTGACATGAAAGAAAACCAGGACAGCATGACAGCACTTAATGGCAGTGCAGTCACACTCTGCATCACCAGAGAAATACTGCCACATTCAGGTTGAAGCAACTTGAATTAAAATGTTTTAAAGCGAAACCACCTCTTCCCAAACTTTGGTGAAGCACCTGCCTTACTGAGCAGAACAAGTTTTGTTGCTGCTGTTTTTATCTCAGGCAAGATCATGTTGCCAGTCAATTAGTGAATAAAATTCACTTGTTTCTCTTCAGCATTTTTTCCTCCAGTGATAAAGCAACAAATAAATTGAACTAGTTAAAATATTATTGCAATATTATACTAAGGACAAATATGTAGATGAAAAGGTAAACTAATACGTAAAACTATAATACAGGTTTTAGAAGACAAAGAATTCAGGTCTTAAAACTAATAATGTTCACAAACAACTGCATTCCAGAAAGTGTGTAACAATACTCCAGCAGCTTTATAAAGAAACCAAATTCCATTTTAAACTAGACCAATCCATAGAATTCGCCAACCCTTATTGTCCTGTCTTCACTGCCTTAACATCACTCATATTCCATTTTTCAAGGGTATGTCAGCAAAATGATATAATAGCTAATTTACACTGCAACTAGAAGGGCCACAACAAAAAACAGTAGTTAGGAGAACCACACTGATACCAAATAGCTATCAGATCTTCTCAAGACTATCAGAGTGGGCCATTCCTGCGTCCCAAAGGGGATCTTCCTTGAAAGTGGCCATTTGCAGACAGACACACACACACAAATACAAGAAAGAGAGTAACCAAACACACTATGAAATTTTTGTGCAACTGATATTGGTTTTGATAATGACTTTTCCTCCCAGGACACAATTTTTTGCTCTGGAAAAATCAGGTTTGTCAGAGCAACTCAAGCTATGCTATTAGATACTTTTGTTTCTATGGCATGAAAGTGTCTGTAGTAAATTTAATTGGACAAAAAAATAGAAAATCTTTTAGGTAAGAACTTAGTTACCTCTGAATAGACATGAACAGGACTTCATTGTAAGAGAATAAGTTGTAAACCAGATCAGTTCTGTGAAGGACCAGCACCTGGGTCCTTTGCGTGAGTTCAGCGCTTAACGGGTTAACCAGTGCCGCATTACAGCTCGTACAAGCAAGAGGAACCACCTAGGAGGTTTCTAAATGCACAAAAGGAAACTCCGCCTTTAAACTACCAAATAAGGCTTTTATTTGTTTACACAAGATATGGATCGGAACTAACAGCTTTCTAGGAATTACTACAACGTCAATAAGACCTGACGTGACCTTTAAGTTTATCAATGAACAGGCTCAGGCTAGCGCATTTGGATTAGTCAGTTACCTTAGATCAGAGACATCACGTTAGTCAGTTTCAGCCTAGCTCCGGGTCTGTCTGATCCGGGGAAACAGCTTACTCCAGCCGCTGCTAGAGGGTGGTTCGTGCTCAAAGCACCCTGGGTTCCCAACAACCAACAGAGGGAGGAGAGAGGGGTTTTCTACCCCTGGGTTTCCCGCTCTCCCGCCCCTTAGGTCAGGTGGGGCTTATTGCCTGCCCCTTCGTGTCAGGTGGGCTTATTCCTGCCCGGGAAGAAGGTGACGTATTGGATACTTTACAGCTCTTTTGAGACTGCCCTGTCAGGTTGATGGTCTTGATGGTCCTTTCCTGGGTTTTGTGGATTACAAGCGAGATCCTCCTTTGCTGGAATGCCGGTCTGTCTGGCTGCTTCCCTGTAACCCAATCCCCCCTTCTCGCCCCCCTCCCCTGGAGGACGGAGACTGGGGTGTGCGTGTACATGTATACTCGTGTCAGGCTTTCTCCACAGGTTCAAATCTTGCCCCCGCCATGAACTCAGTGACATTAAATAATCCACCATATCTAAGCCTCAGCTACCTGTGTAGATATGGGATAATAATACTGACCTATAGTGTTGTAAGAATAATGTGTGGGAAGCATTTTGAACATTCTAAAGCTATATATAAATGCTAAAAACAACAACATATCTAAAATAAGGGCCAAACTAGACATGCTGTGGGAATCCATGAGTGGAAAGCCTGGAAGGGGAAGGGGTATATAACCCTATTACTCTCCAAGCCATTTCCTTGATTTAAATCCTCATCACCTTCTAAACCTGCTTTTAACCATAGAGGAGGGGGAAAGTACAATATGGGTACCTGTCTTCCCGCCACCTCACTCCGCCCGGTTAACAGCAGCTTCTGAGTGGAAGATTTAAACTGCATAAATGGTATGAAGGGAAGGGTTGAAGCCCCTATCCCCTCAGTCCCAAAATCACACCCTTTCCTGCAGCTGCTTTTAAGTGAAGAGACATCAGAAATCATCCATATCACACCTAGTTTGGCCCTATGTGTTGCACAAGCCCAGAACAAATTACACTTTAGAACAGTTAACCACAGCTAGTAGTGGATTTCCTGCACCGGCATGGGTTTAGACTAGATGACCTTCTAACTTTATGATTCCAGGTGCTTACCTGAACTGCCACGGGACTATCCGCACCGTCTGATTGTTCCTTCTTCACCTTCCAAGCCTTTTCTGTGCTTGAAGACTGTGAAACAGAAGCTTCCACCCATTCCTCCTCAGAATCCTAAGAACAAAAGTTTAATCATAAAATTTGTTTTAGAGGACTGAAAAGGCCTTTAAAATCCAGCTAAACAATTCAAGTGTCATTTGAAAAATAATTCATCTTCTTTATCCATGTCAATAGTGACACCGACAGAGGGCTACTTTTGCCATGCAGGAAAGGAAAGAATAAAGGGGACACTTTAAAATTTCAAAATAATTTTGAACTTATTATTGGGGGTTACAGCTCTTTACGTGTATTTATAGGAACAAGACATTCATATAAAATAAAAAGTTCCTTGACATTGGGAAAAATTTCTTAGTTTGGATATTGTCACTGTCAATATAAGGGCAAACAGTTAAAATTGTGAACCACATTTTAAAGGTAAGAAATGAGAGACACCCACACTTATTTATTTATTTGTTATCTTTATACCCCGCCTTTTTTCCTGTAAGGAACCCAAGGCAGCTTACATAATCCTCCTCCTCCTCCTCTCCATTTTATCCTCACAACAACCCTGTGAGGTAGGTTAGGCTGAGAGTCAGTGACTGGCCCAAGGTCACCCAGTGAGTTTCATGGCCAAGCGGGGACTAGAACCCGGATCTCCTGAGTCCCAGTCCAACACTCTCACCACTATGCCACACTGGCTCACATACTTTCCTTGTTTCAAAATAACAACTTAAAATGTTACAAGGTCTTCTCACAGCTAGAAATATCACATGATTCTTGCAGACCTTGTTATTATTTCACTTGCCTTTATAAAACTTCAACATGGGGACAATGAGAAGGGAAACAATAAAATTAACACAACCTCTTCTTCTTTTTTTTAATGGGGTGGGGAAAAAGTAACAAGACATTCAGAATAGAAACCTAATCAAACTGCAGGCAAACGTATGGTCAAAAACAACCCATTTTGGTATGGAAATAATCCATACACTGAAATAAGAGCAGGCAGAAGCAAGTCCACAGACTAAGGGAAAGCATTCTAGCCACCAGATGTAAGACGTTGCCTTACACAGGACGACTTCACGTGTCACAATAAGCCACCCTGAAAACAAACCATGGTGGCTTGTTTAATCCATCACTAACCCATGCTGCTGCCCCCAGACAAGCAGGCGCTCCTCAGTTCACTATGGTTTGTTTCTCCCTTGGTCCTCCTGCCCACTCCCGGCATATATTCCACTTTTGCAGCACAACTTTTTTTTTGTTGCCAAATTCATTCCATCTGTGTTTCACAGACTGTCGGGAGTCTTTTTCTTTCTTTCTACACTTTCCAGAATTGCACACAAATTTAATCAGGGGAAAAGAACACAGAGACCAAAAATATACATTTCACCACCATAGGATAAAGTGTGAAAATGCAGATATTGGGGGGATTTGTACTTATTAACCTTTTTTCACTTCTGGGGAGATTTGTGCACATTCACAGTAACTAATGCACATTTGTTAATGCGAATGTGCGTAGATCTCTCCAGAAATGGGGAGGGGGGGAATTGTGTCTGCCATTGTTGCTGTGTTTGAGAATTGTTATAATGGCAACTGAGGAAGCTCCCTTGGCAATATGCCTTCCTCTAATTTACAAGCCACTTGTGCACATAAGAAACTGGTGGCTTCTATCTACACTTTCTTTTTAAATGGATTGATGCAATATTGTACCAGCAATTGTACCTCAAATGTACATCACATTTACCCTTTAGAAAGACCTAATTACAATCTCAAATGTAGGTGGCAATAGTCTTCTCCAGCTGGTGATTCAGATTATAAAACTTACAGAAGTGCTATCAGCTGAATCACTGTTCTTTTCGATTTCATTATGCTTCTTCCTCTTCTTTTCTTTTTTATGTTTTTTTGAATGCTTCTCCTTTTTCTTCTTTTTTGTAACAGAATGTTCCTGCATAAAGAAACATTTATATCATTGTGTCAGGCCACAAGACTAGAAGCAGGACGGTACGACTCATTTTGTCATTTTAAATTGCAGAACATTTTCACTATCAAGTTAACTGTGCTACTTGATCTCTCCACTGCTGCTGATATATCTATAGTTTAGATTTATTTTGCATTCTGGATACCTGTTTTCATAGTTTATTTTATTGCACATCACATTCAGTATTCTTGTCCCGAAAGGCAGTATGTTTTACAGAGATATGAAACAGAAATACATTTATGTTCCAAATCAACAAAAAATATATGCTAGTGTGTTGTTGTTTTTTAACGTAGGAGTATTATTACTGTCAACGAATAAAAGATGTTTGTCAATTAATGGAAAACAGCCCTTTCTTGCTAATTCCATTCATCAGATTTCTCCCTTAAGTGTTCTAAGTGTGCACAACCCAAGGCCAGAGAAAGAGAGCCCTATGCTGTGGGGGCTTATTATCTGAGTTATGTTCTCCCTGTGAGAGGGTTAATTCTGATGGTGCTGTGCTGTGCCTGGGTGCTGATTTGCAGCATATCTTATACTCCATCATGACTATGTGGGCAGAATTACAGGAAGTGGTGGGATAATTATATATATATTTTTTTGTTTTCCTCTCCATTGAGTTGCATGCAAGGAATTTTCCATACACCAGTATAAAGTTCTATTGTTGTTGGGGCATGTTCAGTATCAGAAGGATATAGCTTTCATAGATTTCATAGATCTTAGAGTTGGAAGGAGACTACAAGGCTATCGAGTCCAACCCCCTGCTCAATGCAGGAAACTAGAGGGGTCTCCCATCCAAGTAAGAACCAGGCTTGACCCCACTTAGCTTTCCATGCTCAGACAAGCTGAGCCAGTGTAAGTCACAGATTTGGCATACAAAGTCTGCTCCTCCCTGTTCCACATCTATGTCCCATTTGGGCTATTACACCAGCAGAGTTGCGCCTGCATAGCAGATTTGCTAGCATATCCACACAGTTATGCCAGCGTATTTCATGCAGAGGTCTAGGGGAGCTTCTGCCATATCCTATACAAGAGCCTTCCCAGACCTGATGCCCTCTAGACCAGGGGTTCTCAATCAGGGGGGAGTTCTCCCCAGGGGGGGAATTTTAGGGTTTCAGGGGAGGAATTGGGACCACAGACTCAAACTGTTGGAATACTGATCTTTCTACAAATTACAATTCTACAGATTGTACATAATCTACAGGACATCACTCCTTATTATATGGCACAGATTAAGTCAGACAATCTTGGAAAGGGGGGAATTACATTCTGACATATGGTGAAAAGGGTGCATGGGGCAAAAAAAGGTTGAGAACCGATGCCTTCTAGACAATCTCCATTACCCCCAGAAAGTATGGCCAATAGGCAACCTGCGGGGAGATGATGGGAGCTGTAGTCCCACACATCTGGAGGATACCAGTTTGAGGAAGGCTGCTATAGACCCTCAGTCAGTGTAACTGAAGCATAGGATTGCACCCTAAATCAATGTCTAAATAAATGTTGCAATTTTAATTATACTTGTAGGTTGGAAATAAATATTTGAAACTAATTTATTGAACAAATATTTAACCAGATCACTGTCTTCTGAATATATATGCAGGCCTGTGGCTCACGCTGGCTCAGCTTGTTTGAGTGTGGAAAGCTAAGCAGGATCAGGTCTGGTTATTACTTGGATGGGAGACCCCTCCTCTAGTTTCCTGCATTATGCAGGGGGTTGGACTTGATGGCCTTGTAGGCCCCTTCAACCTCTAGAATCTATGAAATGAAATCTATTTCTTCATATGAGAAGAAAGTCATAGTAGTGTCACCCTAAATGGCAAACCAGGTGTTAGCTTTGAACACAATGGGAAGGAAAAGACCAGTTTCTTGAACATCAAACCTAAGAAAGAAGGAAAGCAATGTATCTACATGGTTTGCAGGGTAGCAGGTACTCCAGTTCTAAATATTAGGCTGAAATTTGCTTGTGCTGTCAGTGTCATGTCTTTTGGCAGTTGCTCCACTCATTTCCATTAAAAACTCATCAAGTTTGAACCTGAAATGTTGCAGAAGTGTTTATTTATTTATTTAAAATATTCATCTGCTGCTTTTCTGGTTCAAGAAGCCTCTGCCTTCTCCCATATGAACCTGCCTGATCCTTAAAACCTGCTCCAGAGGGCCTTCTCCAGATGATCCTAATCCAGAGATTATAGGCGGGTGATGACTGGAGGGCCTTTTCAGTGACAGAATCAACATTAAGGTCATTTCAGCACAAGGTAAGACCTCTTTAATCTGTTGTTTCTAATATTAGTTATTTGATGCTTTACTTTCAACAGTATGGAAACTGTATTTTTTTATCTTTAAGCAGCTGAATATATTCTACTAAGTATGTGTTATATTCTAGATTATTTGATTAACTATCTGTAATCAGATAATTAAGCAGAGGTTTAATACTTGTTAAGCTACTGTTACCTGTCCAACCACCTTTGGAATTGGAACAAACCAAAGAGTATTTCACTAAACCAAAAATTAAACATAACTGCAACACCAACATCAGCATCATGTTTGACAATGTTGCACTGCCACAGCCATGAATACACTTCCATCACAGGTATGTATTAGTTGGTGCTACAAGTATCACCTTTCCCAATTCTTCTAAACGTTCATTCACATCAGACAGCATCCATGTATCTTCCCCTCGCAGTCGCTTCAGTTCTTTACGTCGCTCTTCTTTTTCATAATCAGCTTTTGCCTAAAATGTAGAAAGGAAGAAGGATAAAAATCCCACAAAGTGCAAACATGTGAATAAATACTTCATACTTCAGTGAGACGCTCTGTTTTGTGTAAGTGTGTAATGCTCCATTATTTTAAGAGCTACTTTATTTTGTCAGATCAGTGATACATTAGAATAGCAAGGACACTTTAAAAAAAGAAAAAAGAATCACAATGAGCTTTATTTCTTCACCAAAAACTACAATAAGATCCAAAAAGCAAAATATATTTAACCACTTAAGAAAAAAAAAATGAACTACCAATCTAGTCTATTATAGCAACAACACAGTGAGTCATCCTGCAAAATATTCATTGTGGCCTAAGCTTTCATAGGCTGGGGTCCAGTTCGTCAAATGTGTGAAGAACAGAGTTTGATCGCAAGGATGAAATATGTACAGATTTCCCTATTTTCTTTCTTGCAACATAAGCAAAGTGTTAGAGCAGTGTTTCCCAAACTGTGTTCCACGCAATAGTGTTCCATGAGAAAATTTCGATGTTAGCAAAATTTTCCTCTCTAAAATATTAAAATCTCTAAAATCATGTAAATATCAAAAATACTTTGCTGAATAGTGTTTCTATTGTAAAAGGTGCTATTGTGACATGGCTGTCACGAAGCCTCATTGGCTCCTGCAACCTGGAGCCAATGAGGAAGACAGAGCAACCCCATCCCTGCTCAGACCATTATGGGCGGCCTTGGCCTAATCAGAGCACACATGGCTGGTGTATGCAGCCAGAGCCAGGACTCGGGATATAGACTCACATAGATCAGAGTTTGGAGCCAAGCCTCAGTCTCTTCTGCAGCTAGCAACAGGCGGCTGAGCAGTGGGTGGGTGGGTGGGTGGGTGGAGGGGGTAGGGGCATTGTTTATTTTATTTTTTTTTGTTTCTGAATTTTGTGTGTGTCTGAAAGAGTGGTGGGGCAGCCTAAAAGCCTGGCAGCCAACTTGAATCCTTCCAGACCCTCAGCAGACAGCAGCATCTGACAGAAGGTAGGAATGTTTTTCAGTGTTTTGGTATTTTTTACAACTTGGGTGCAGCCCCAGGCTTTGTAAATTAATTTTAGAGGTCTAGGCTCTGTAAATTAATTTTTATGGCTTGGGTGCAGCTCTAGGATCTGTAAATTAATTCTTAGGGCTCTAGATTCACCAAATGTGACGAAATGTGCAGTTCAGGCACTCCTTCCTTTCGCTTTAACTTACTAATGTGAAACTGGATTTTCATATTATACTGGAATAGACTTGATGCTGAACCGGATATGAGGATCCAGCTCTCCAGCATTGTTCCCTCTGTTAAGCAGATTTGTGAACAAAAGATACAAAAATACTCTTCCCATTTTAAAACAACTGTCAAAATATGTATTTCCCACAAAATAATTGACTAATTTTTTGTTACTTATTTTTATTTCCCACTAGTTTTCTGTAATAACACATTTATGGGGGGGGGGGGGGATAAAAAACTAGACATATTTTTGAGCATTATATGCAGCAATTTTTCAGTATGAAAATAGGCTTAATTTCCTCTATCTTTTTTGCTCTAAAATTTCTCCAAACCCCCCCCCCCCTTATCCTAGGCTTATTCCATACCTCCCAGACCAACATTTATGAGTTCCATCAATATATTTCAAGTCCAAAAGTGTTCCATGGCCAAATTAGTTTGGGAAACACTATGTCAGAGAGTTGATGTAGTGGAACAAGCTGTGCACCTGCTGGTTTATGAGCCAAAATACAATGATGTATTGGATCCTCACTTCACTCAACCAGGGAATGACAAAATGACACTAGCTTACAGAATTACCTCCTCACTCATTTTACGAAACCTTTCACGAAAGTCAGCTCTCTAGTCCTTTGAGCCGCCACACTGGAAAATAAATGCCTAGGATCACATACAAGGACTGCTACACAGTGCAACATTACAACCCACAGTGTTGCAGTAGCACTTTGAGCTGATCCAGGTCCTACTACTTAGCACAACACTATAAATCAGTGTTCTCCAACCTTGGGTCCCCAGATGTTTTTGGCCTACAACTCCCAGCATGCCCCAGCCAGCTATGCTATGCTATGCTGGCTGGGGCATGCTGGGAGTTGTAGGCCAAAAACATCTGAGGAACCAAGGTTGGAGAACACTGCTATAAATCAACACTATTGCAAAAACAGCAAGAACCATTACCAGATATGTTTCACCACTGTTACACATCTCCATGATGCAACGCATGGAATGATTACGAAGTGGATGGTGAAACCAAGGCAAGAAGGAAACCAGACAACACATGTGCCAATCTTTAAGCAACCAGTCAATCTTCCAACTCAAGCCACGCTCTCCCCATCACAGATACACACATCCTTAGGAGTGATGGTGTAAGCGATGGAGTTTTGGTCACCCCACTATACCAGGTTTTAGGCTGGACTAGATGTTACTCATGAAGTATAGCTGCTGCTCTTCAAACAATCAGTCCTGTGCTAATGTTTCCTCTCCATGCCACAAAAGGCATTCAGTAATACAAAATGTGTGATGTGACATCAGTGCAGTCCAGTTTCCCCACCTCACTACATTAGCTATTGGTTGGAAAGCATACGACCTCATGTATTTTATATTACTAGAAGTGGTCAGAGAGAAGGGGCTGCTTTTTCAGTGGCAGACAAACATTCTCTGTGATGTATAGTTACCGCCCTTAATCGCTCAAGAGAAATTAAGAATGTTTTATCATAACCAGCATCAGGCCAAACAGTAGCTCAGTTATTAAGCATAGAATTGTACACAGGTTATCTCCCCATTTAATTAAATAGAAATAGTCAGTATAATTCCTGAAGGTAGATTTTTTACCATTCTAGCTAAAAGTCATCTTTCAGGAATCTTGATGTATAAACTACAGGAACTAAGTGAAATAATTAAATGGAAAAAAGAAGAAAGTGTATTATCATCTTGTAGCAGGTTGCAATACTCCAAGTAACTGGATGGACAAATTGAACAATTAGCTTTAATTGCTACAACACCTAAAGCCTATTCCTTTTCTCCATGTCCCCAGTATCATTTACCCTCAAGTAACTGCAGCCCCAAACAGCAACACAGTGATATTTCTGTCTCCAAGAACGCACATTACACTCTCCCCATCCCTATTAATATTCCATTATTCCCAAATTTAGGTTTGTCTCTCTCATTTCAACCATCCCAATTATTTTTTGTTGTTGCTGCTCAGACTGAAGTAGAAATGAAAATCAGACACTGACCTCTTGCTCCATTTGCCTAACACAATCACAAACAGCTTACTGACATCAATCTTTTTCTTCTCTCCTGTATTTTATAATTAAATCCCCTGTTAGTTGCAAGTTTCTTTCCTGTGCTATAAAAGCCAAGCCTAATTGTTTCACATTTCTCAACTCTCACCCGGTGCAAGCATTTTATTCTGAGCCAAAGCTCATTAGCGTTGTCCAATACCACAGAAATATCCACCAATTTTCCTTTTGCCCTTACAGATTAATTTCTACCTTCCAGTAATTTCGCTTCATGTCATGAGCAGAGGCTGCTTTTAACATCTATTGTTCCAAGCCCATTAGGAAGTCTAAAGCTTTAAAGCACCTAACAGATGTTCACACACAAACCTGCACATGCATCAACAGGAACCTCTAAGACTCTGCTTTGCTGCTACATATCTGATATGGCCCTTAGGGATTCCTAAAGACTTTCTTAGACAACATACCAGCCCAATGAAAGGCCATGTTTTGAAACTGTCAATGTATTCTAGCTTCTGACTCATTATTTTCACAACATAATCTTCAATGTTCATGACAGCACAACATCATACAGCAGCGTGCACAGAGAATGCTACCAAGCCACATACTATCCCTTTTGACATAAACCAGCCATATTTCATGTTGTGTAGCTATGACTCTATATATTTCAGTACCTAAGGTCATCTTTGCCACTCAAAAATTTATTTATCTCATTTCTATACCACCCAATAGCCAAAGCTCTCTGGGCAGTTCACAACAATTCATAAAAATTACAAAGCACAAATACAGATAATAAAATACCACATACAATTTCAATATACAAAATTTAAAACAATTTAAACAGCTAAAAACGATTTCAATGAAAATACTAGACATATTAAAAAGACAGCTGACATAAATGCCCCCCATCATATGGCATTAAATACCTTTAAATGCCTAGAGTAGAGGGCAGTCTTAACCTGGCACCAAAAAGATGACAGCATGGGCACCAGGTGGTCCTCAGTGGGGAGATCATTCCATAATTGGGGGGCCACCACTAAGAAAGCCCTGTCCCTTGTTGCCACTCTCTGAACTTCCCTTGGAGGAATCAACTGCCATCTCCAAAGAATATTCAGACAAATGCATGTGGGCTTAAAGTGTGGAAGGGAGAGGATGTTTACAAGCCCCGCCTTCAATCTCCCTGTGTGGGCCCAAAGATCAACACAATGGAATCAGCACATGTAGAGACATTGGGGTGGGGCTTTATCTGTGTGCCCCCTCTTCCCTCCCCAGTTTAACCCCTCATGCATTTGCTCAAAAGTTTAATAGGTCTATATAGATAGATAATGCCAGTGTGGGAATACTGTTTGTTCACAGTGCCCTGCCAAAAAATGGGAGGTGTAGGACTGCACTGGTGCCTTCACTACCCCTGCTATAGGCGGTGCATGTATACCTGAAATGCTGCCGTAGGCAACAGATAGTGAAAGCAACACAAGCAGGCAAGCAGCTGTAAAAGACCTTTGTCCAGTGAAGCTAACAGACAGCAAGAAAAGGACCGGACTAACACAGCCAATGCCATCCCTCACTCCATGATGGCATTTAAAATAGAGGGAATCTTTGCCAAAGTAGTCCATAGTGCCAGCAGAGAACAACTTATTTATTGTTTAAGAGAACAAACAAGGGTGACACTGACCCAACTAACTGCTGTGGCCTGGCTTAGACCTTCCCACCTTATTCACCTGACACAGATCCTCAAGGTGAAGGGTCCTTTGCTCATATGAATTATTTTTACATAGTCCCAGCAATGCTTAAAGGAGAACCATAGTGTTAATTTCAGATCTGGATTATGTCACGAACATAATACTTAATACAGAGAGAGAGAGAGAGAGAGAGAGAGAGCAGGAGAGAGAGAGAGAGAGAGAGAGAGAGAGTCTTCAGACTGGTGCTCAAAACCAGAAATGCATTATAGTGAATTGTATGTCCAACAGCTTCAGCAGTTCACTCAAAGCATGTTCTATTATTTCAGCATCACTGATAGAACATGCTCTAAGTGAACTGCCATAGCTGTCATCATTGTAACAAAATAGTGAAAGATTATTGTTTCTTTTGCCTCGGAAGTTGACTAAGGCTGCAGTTCTGCGCAAGCTCACTTGAGAGTAAATCCCACTGAACTCACTGGAGCTCCTGAGAAAATATACAGAGGATCGGGCTGTAGATTTCAGAACACATTGTGACATAAAACGCTCCATAATAAATATGCATTTTTTGAGCACCAGTTTGATACCTTGCTTTTTTCTTTTCTTTTACTCTTTAGGGCTGCCCATGTTTTCCTCTTTCACGTTCTTAATGCACATTATTTCCCGACAGTTTATAAATACAAGATACATACCTATACTGCGACTAGCAAGGTGACTGTGGTTGAAGTGGGGAAGAAAAAGAGAGCCCCTTGTAGCACAACACATCTCTATGAACTCTGTGGGATCCCTCTTGTGGAATCCAGGCCGTACAGTATCAGGGTGCAGGGTAGCTTTTGCTCTCAACACAATACTGTCCCCAAATGCACCACTTTTTTTTAATTCTCCAGGGAATGAATGGCAATCATTCACCGATATAGGAAAAACTAACTCAGGAAAACCATTGGGATGATCAACACAGTGGCCAGCTAGTGACCCCAGATTTTATTTATTTTGGGGAGGGAAGTAGAAGCAGGTTTTGTCTATCTTCCAGCAGTCTTGCAAATTGCAAGAAGTTCATAAGAGCCTTTAGGAATAGAACTCGGTTTGGATTCTGTTTCTTAGTCCCACTAGAGCAGACTTCCCCAACCAGGTGCCCTCCATGTGTGTTAGACTACAACACCCACTAATACCAGCCAGCATGTTGGCTGCTCTAGAGGGTGGGAGCAGCCTAGTAACTGACTTTTATGAATGTTCATGCGTGCGCTCTCAATTCCACAGTTATGTTATTCTAAGTAACAGAAGAAGGAACAAGACAGAAACAACAAGACAGAAACAAAATTCAAAGTGACCTCGATAGGCTGGAGCGCTGGGCCGAAAACAACAGAATGAAATTTAATAGGGATAAATGCCAAGTGCTGCACCTAGGGAGAGGAAACCAAATGCAGAGTTACAGAATGGGGGACACTTGGCTCAACAATACTACAAGTGAGAAGGATCTTGGAATTGTGGTAGATCACAAACTGAATATGAGCCAGCAATGCGATGTGGCTGCAAAGAAGGCAAATGCTATTTTGGGCTGTATTAATAGAAGTATAGCTTCCAAATCGCGGGAAGTGATAATTCCCCTTTACTCGGCACTGGTTAGGCCTCATCTTGAGTACTGCGTCCAGTTCTGGGCACCTCACTTTAACAAGGACATAGACAAACTGGAGAGGGTTCAGAGGAGGGCAACAAGGATGATAAAGGGACTGGAAACAAGGCCCTATGAGGAGAGACTGAAAGAACTGGGCATGTTTAGCCTTCAGAAGAGGAGACTGAGGGGAGATATGATCGCACTCTTCCAGTATTTGAAGGGATGTCACACAGAGGAGGGCAAAGATCTCTTCTCGTTCATCCCAGTTTGCAGGACACGGAATAATGGGCTCAAGTTACAGGAACCTAGATTCCACCTAAACATCAGGAAAAATTTCCTGACTGTCAGAGCAATAAGACAATGGAATCAACTACCTAGGGAGGTGGTGGGCTCTCCCAGTCTGGAGGCATTCAAGGTGCAGCTGGACAGACATCTGTCAGAGATGCTTTGACCTGGATTCCTGCATTGAGCAGGGGGTTGGACTCGATGGCCTTGTAGGCCCCTTCCAACTCTACTTTTCTATGATTCTATGATTCTATGATTCTATGCCTCATAAATACATCTACTGGACATGTCAGGAAATGTTTTGGGCCTTTGAAACTACTAAATCCATCTTTAGATGTTTTGAACAAAGTTCTAGGAGATAACCCACACAAAGTTCCATAATAACTGGTGAGTACATTATTATTTAGAAGTCTAAAGAATGTTACCTTCTATTATTTGTGTGACAAAATTCTAATTATTTAAGTGCATCTACCTTTGGAAATACGTAAGTAGAGACGCTGCTCTAGCAAGTACGTACTTGTGTGAAGATAAGAAATATACCAAAGACGGAGACAACAGAATGCTTTTTTAAAACATTCCTTTCAAAAACCCATTCAGTATGAGATTATTAGCACCATTTTCCCAGCCTTTGGCAGAGGAATATCACAGTCTATTAAATCCTGCACAATAGCTCCAATATCTCTATGAAGAGAGACACATTTTTCATAAAATTATAAGTCCGTTTAAACCGCACATTTTTCACAAGGCAAGAATAGGGGACAGAACTAACGCTACCATTTCTGTCAGTATACAGGAATATTGGCTGGGATACAACAGCCTTCAGCATGACCAGTAGGGTTTTTAAAATATATATATTTTCAAAGCATACTATCACAGCATACCATAAAGTACATCCACTTTCAAAAACGGTCTATCATATGGGGGCAGGGGTTGTTTAAGAAACAGAAGCCAAAAGCTTTCTTGGGCACACACAACAAATTAAGCAGCTCTTTAGATCCAAGTTACTGTCTATTCACATTTCCCAAGTTTAGTGCTTACTTTACCATTTTTTATTTACAATATCACCGAAAATTCAGCACAAAGACTTCACATCTTCAAAACATCGATCACATACTGAAAGACTTGGCAACTTACAAAGAATGGAAAGGGGAAATGCAATGCCTGGGATTGTCAGTCAGAAATCTTTTAAAGCATTGGCTGACAGGAATTCTGTTCTAATAAATAAATAAATCCCAGATGCATTCAGATTAATTTATTGTTTGTATCTTTAATGCTAATAATTTGTCAAATACTTTAAGACTGCAATCCTATGCACATTACTTGGGAGTAAGTCCAACTGAGCTCCAAGGAGACTACTTACAAGTAAACACACACATAAGAGAAGCAATAAATTAAATTTAGTGCTTTGCTATTCTACAAGCTACAGCAGGCCTTACATTGCTTATATATATACCGGTATATACATACATATATATATATATATATATATATATACACACACACACACATATATATATATATATATGAAACGTCAATCCAAAATGAAACCTGGTTTTAGCATTTGTTTCCAAAGTAATCAGATACTGACAGAACAAGCATTTGCTCAGCTCAACTTTCTATAAAGGGGAAAAGGAAAAAGGAAATACCAGTTCTGGCATTGAAAGAGACTGACAGCTCCAACAGATGCACCCCTGACATCCCCTCAGGCACCACAACTGTTTTTAAAAAATATTCTGGAATCTGCAAGTCTACTAAATTCGTTTGTATTTTGATGACCTGTTTGCGCTCGAAGTTCAATACTTTCTTTTTGCTTGTTAATATGATAGAAGTATGTAAAACCAAAGCTTCTTAGATTTTCAAATTGATACGCTCATGACTGATAAATGCAAGATGGTACTGGGTATTGAGGGAGATTGCTAGGGATGTTGCAAAATATTTGGTGGCTTGTAAGTTCCCTCAGTGCCGATAGCCTTTTCCTAATGCAGAAAGACTATTTAGAACAGAGTCTCTACTCCTAGATGGAGAACACTGGAATGTAAGAAAAGGAGTGTGACAAGTCTTGGTTGTGTTTTGCTCACTGATTTGAGCAAATCACATCCAAGACTTTTCACACTCCTTTTCTTACATTCCAGTGTTCTCCATCTAGGAGTAGAGACTCTGTTCTAAATAGTCTTTCTGCATTAGGAAAAGGCTATCGGCACTGAGGGAACTAGTTAGGGAACTAGTTACAAGCCACCAAATATTTTGCAACATCCCTAGAATCTCCCTCAATACCCAGTACCATCTTGCATTTATCAGTCATGAGCGTATCAATTTGAAAATCTAAGAAGCTTTGGTTTTACATACTTCTATCATATTAACAAGCAAAAAGAAAGTATTGAACTTCGAGCGCAAATATTTGTTACAGGATAAAATACACAGACCAGGGATGGGAAACCTCTAGTCTGCAGGGCTCTGTATAATTCAGCCTGCAAAGCCTTTGCCAGTGGATACTCCTCTTCTTAACCCCCCCTTACCTTTCATCTGCCCTTCCACACCCTCATTTTCCCCTAGTTTTCCTGTGGGTTGTGGGGAGGGGCTGAGCACTGAAAAAAGGTCCCTTTTCTCAGTGCTCAGCAGGGAACTGCTCTTATCTCTAATCAGCTGCTCTCCCTGCAGGAGAGAAGGGGGTAGGGCAGCCCTGCTTACTTCTGAGTAGGGATGTACCAAAAGCTCAATCTGGGTGGAAGCGGGGGCAAACTCACCACCCCTGAGCCCCGCAGTACTTACCTTCTCCCTGGCTCGGCGCATCTCCCCGGAGAGGAGCTGGGGAGAGGAACTTCCTTGTCCCCAGCGCTGCGGTTTTAGCATAAAAATACCATAAAGAACCCCCTTAAAATGGCTGTTTTAAGGGGGTTCTCTATGGTATTTACGCTAAAACCGCAGTGCCAGGGACCCGGAAGTGATGCGACGGGTCCCTGGTGCTGCTTTTCCCACATAAATATCATAGAAAACCACCTTAAAACAGACATGTGGCCATTTTAAGGTGGTTTTCTATTATATTTACATGGAAAATGCAGCACCAGGAACCCGTCGCGTCACTTCTGGGTCCCGGGAAAATCCGGCCGAACCCAGAATTGTTGCCGCGGGAGGAGTCGAGCAGTGGGGGTGCTCGCCGGGCACTAGGCGAGCACCCCTTAAGGTACGTGTACATTGCTACTTCTGAGGCTTGTCCTGCAGAGGCTTGTTCAGCTTTCTTTTAAGTAGACATGCAGAGGCTTGTCCAGCTTACTTCTGAGTAGGATTAAAATCAGTAAAAGTTACATTTCAGCCCCACCCACTTTGCCTTTAGCCCCTGCACCATTGCCCACCACCACCACCAAAACCATTCCCAGATTGGACTTCAGCCCTTGAACTGGAAAAGGCTCCCCATCACTAGCATAGACAACATATTTAGGAAGTGCATATGTATTTTCCCATCTACTATAAAGTTTTTCTTTCTTGATAACCAGCTGTCTCTTAATTCCCAGTGAAAATGACATGGATCTTCGGTGCTTTTTTGGCTGCCACTTCAGCAAATTCTTTGGAAATGCTAATCATACATCCAGCCATATTTTCTCACCATACAGCTCTTTTTAATGAACCACCTACGGTATATGATCCACAGCTATTAGTCCATAATCCTTCTCTACGAATGTGAACTTGATGTAAAGAAAAAGCTGTTTAAACTGTGATGCCGTGCCATCATTTTTCAGCAATGGAGCGGCATCAGTTTAAAGAGTGGTTTCTTTTACAGCTGTCTAACCAATCACCTGATTTCTGCCTGCTCCAACTAGGGATGGGCAAACTGCTCGATGGGGGGTGGAAGCAGGGCAAACTCGCCCCGCTCACACACACCCCAAGCTCCCCGCAGCTTACCTTTCCCCGGCTCAGCACAAGTCATCACAAGAGGAGCCAGGGAAAGGAACTTCCAGGTCCCCGGCGCTGCGGTTTTTACGTAAAAACCAAGGTAAACCACCTTAAAACAGCCACACTTTGCAAATCGCAGCAGTTTTAAGGTAGTTTACCTTGGTTTTTACATTAAAAACACAGCGCCGGGGACCCGGAAGTGACACGACGGGGACCCAGAAGTCCACCGAGTGCCTGAACTGGCGCTTGGCGAGGCGCTTGGCGGGGCGCTTGGCGGATCGTGTGGCGCGGGTACTTGCTGAGCACCCAGCGAGTCAGGTGGTGGGCAGTTCACCCATCCCTACGAGTCCAAGCCCTGGAGATAGCAACTGGGCCTATCAATAGTCATCCCACCAAACTGTTGTAATTGCTTGTGGCTCTTCTAAGTTTTTACATTTCTCCTACTAGGATCTCTTAATATTTCTACTCATCATATTCAGAATTATTTTATTCATCCCATTACATTCACTCATCTCTGCTTACATTGAATCATGGCTTTTACATATAAATAACTTAATACTATATTAACACACATTTACACTTCCAATGCTATTCAGAAACACAAGGCTGTTGTGCCCACACAAATAAGTATAAAGTATTTACAAGTATGCCTACTGTAGCTCAATACAGAATACTGACTATGGTCTTGCGATTGGTGGTCAAATACGGGAGACTGACCCCTTTCCGTAGGACTGTACATGGAGCAAACTCAGCAGAAGCTTGTTCCATTACTTATTCCATAGTCTCCAATTGCCCCGAAAATGCTGGGACCCTCTCGAAAACCCCCAAGCCATCACGGCTTCTCACTTTGTCATGCAGAGTCCCAAATTCCCCTGCCTCCCGCAGTTTTAGCTTAGCTGCCATTTTGCCCATGGCCCCTTTAAGATAGACAAGACGCGTTCTGCCACGCAGGACCCCTGCGATACCGATACCGGCTGGAGGACTGGGGGAAAGGAGGGGGAGAACAACCCACAGTAAGCCCGATCGTCTGTCAGGCACACTGTGGGTTGTTCCATGAACAAACCACACTGTGTAGCTTATTTGCAGGGTGGTTTGCCATGTTGAGCGAACTCGCCCGTATACTTGAGGTCATTTAACATGGATTAGTTTGCCCTTAAAAGTAACATCCTTGAACCACATCTTTTCCACCTGTTCAAATTATGCTTATGGGTAAAGTTTAGAACACAAAAATAAGTTAGTTCTTTAGGATTAATCCTATGCACATAAATGAGATCATGTGTAAAAGGTGAGAAATATTTTCAGGTCATTTCACACAAGAGGGATTTCTTCCATTCCCATATTGCAAATTATAATACTGATCCTGAATGTAGTTTGTCACAGATGACAATGTACTCATGTCATATTTCATCACATACACATACATCAAGACAATATGGACAGCAGCAGCTTCCCACTGAATCTACATGTAGCGAAATATACATGTGCATATTCTTCACATGTGACAAAAATAGGGGGGTATGAGCCACTTCCATCAGGTAAAGTGACTTTTGTGTAGGGAATCCATTGTGTACAAAGCAACACTAAGAAGTTGCTAAATCCCAGTGGGTAGAAATGTATATTCCACAAGTTGAGCAATAAAAACTATAGGCAGAGTATAAAGAATATATGGGGCTGAAGATTCACAAATGCAAACAAACATCTCTATGAAGATGCCTGAAAATAAGATGAAAATACCTACACTAAAATAGTGCCCTCCCGACCCCCAAAAGACTCCTGAGGATTGTAGTGTGAAGAACAGCCTTCCCCACCCTGTCCAAACTGTTTTGGATATCAGGGGAAGGATCATAGTAGAGCACATGCTTTGCATGCAGAAGGTCCCAGGTTCGATTCCCATTGGCATGTCCAGATACAGCTGGAAAAATTCCTGCCTGAAACCCTGGAGAGCTGCTGCCCGTCAGTGTCAACAGTACTGGGCTAGATGGACCAATAGTCTGACTCAGTATAAGGCAACTTTCTATGTTCCTGTGACCATCTCCCATCAGCTCCAGCCAGCACAGCCCATAGTCAGAAATGCCTGGAGTTGTAGTCCCAAACATCTGGATGGCACCAGGTTAAGGAAGGCTGCTGAAGAAGGTGCTGACACTTTCCTCATAGAGATCCACAGCCCCACTCCCAGAACTACATTTCCCAGAGTGCTCGGGAATATCTCCTACAAATACAGAGGAAGTTATATAGACCCTATAATTACAGAGAGCGACTGCTCTGACATGAGGGACACTCCTGCTCTGACATGAGGGACACTCCTTCAGAATAAAGAGTGCCCCCTTACCTTATTTTTGCGGCTGCGCTTCCTGACAATTGCTGAGGGGATTAAGGGGGACCTCACACTATATATATACACACAGAGAGAGACATAGAGGGAATGGCGAGGACGAAAGACGCCCCACCGACTCTGAGGCGTTCTTAAACGGGGGAGAGGAAGCAGGAGGTTCCCCAAAGGGGAAAAGGAGCCCAGAAACGGGGCAAGTCAGGCCAGCCCGTCACCTGCTGCAGCAGCGCCTCGCGCTGGCGGCGCCTCTCTTCTTTACGCGCCGCCAAACTCCGCTCGCTTTCAAACCCGGACGCCATGATTGTTAGGGGGCGAGGTCGGACGCTGCCATAAAGCACGCAGGGAGGGAGGAAGAGCCCTCCCACTAGTGCGCGTGCGCAGCGCGCCGAGAAAAAATTGTGAAGCGACGTAAAAACATGAGAGGCAGGCGGAACATACGGTAACATGCATAGCCTCCGCTTCCTTGCGCGTGCGCTCTGTGTTTCTAGCTTTTCAGCTGCCTCAGAGCGGTCGTGCTGCGTTTGAACGCGTGCTTCTTTACTAAGGCTGAATGTAGGGCCCTGTTCTAAGAGGGCATCAGTCGTTGCCAGTCGAGGGAGGCTGCCCTCGGCGTAGAGCTGCTTTTAGCTGGCTGGGCGATTATAGGATTTACAGTCCCAACACATCTGGAGAGCACCAGGTTAGGGAAAGCAGGCATAGGTAAATTTAGTTGAGAAGAGGGAGTTTTCTTTTTTGAAAAAGGAAAGAGATGTCAGTAGTTAGACTCTATCAAGGTCAATCGTTTTATCGTTTTGTATTATATTGTATTTTATTCTTGTAAATATTTATATTGTATTTTATATTTTTAACAGCACAATCCAATGTGGCTGCCCCTAACCCTCCGAACTCAGAGGATTATGGGCATCCTGTGGAGGGCGGAAGAAGCACGGAGGCGAAGGTCGATTTTGGCCAGCTAAGTCTTTTGTCCCGGAGCGTGAGGAGAAGAGGCTGAGGCAGCACCGGGATACTACATATGCTGGCAGAGACTGACTCCTCTCCCCCCCCCCCCCCAATGGCCTCAGCACGCTGTTTCTGAGGTCGGTCTTCCAACCTCAGAGCAACAGCTGATGTGGCTTTTTCCGTGCCAGCTGTGAGGGCAGAGGGAGGGCACTCCGAAGTCGGAGCTGGGACTCTGACCTCTCATATGGCTGTCTAGAGTAGACTGTCTAGCAGCCATAGGATTGCACCCTAACTATTTTTAAATTGCATTTTAGTTTTTTAACAGGTTGTAAGCCACCCCAGAGAAAATTAGTTACTGGGGGGATTAGAAATGTACTAAATAAATAATATGGGGTGATACAGCTCCATTGACTTGAAGAGAACTGCGGGAAATGGTGCCCTGGTGAAAAATGGCTTGAGAGGTGGCCAGGAGCCCCTCCCCTCCAAGGGCCCTTATTTTTCCCCACCTCTGTTAAAAGGTGGGGGGAAATAAAAGGTCCATTGATTTTAATAGTGATGGGGACAAAAGTACCCCTGCCATAAAATGGCTGAGGGAGGTGGTAAGAACAGTAAGAATCCAGAGAAGGAGTCGGTCCCAAGATTTTGTGCTAAA
The DNA here is from genome assembly GCA_021292165.1 of Shinisaurus crocodilurus. Taxonomy (NCBI): domain Eukaryota; kingdom Metazoa; phylum Chordata; class Lepidosauria; order Squamata; family Shinisauridae; genus Shinisaurus; species Shinisaurus crocodilurus. Next base: position 268,761,851 of record CM037878.1, on the reverse strand, counting down.
CCGGTGCCTGACCGCAGCAATGGACTGGATGAGGGCTAACAAACTGAAGCTCAATCCAGACAAGACTGAGATGCTGTTAGTGGGTGGTTCCTGTGACCGGATGGAGAAGTTTGTCCTGTTCTGGATGGGGTTGCACTCCCCTTGAAAGAGCTGGTCAGGTCATAACTGTGAGGTTTGGGCTCTTCCCTGGAGATCAAGGTGCAGGCCAAGTTAGTCCTGTTTGAGCAGGGGTTGGACCGGGCTTGTGCAACTACTTTTCTATGATCTAGCAGGTCCGTAGCTTGGAGGTCCTCTTTGAGCCATCGTCACTTGAGGCTCAAGTGGCCTCAGTGGCAAAGAGTGCCTTCTACCAGCTCCAGCTGGTGGCCCAGCTACGCCTCTATCTGGACAGGGATAGCCTGATTTCAGTAATCTATGCTCTGGTAATCTCTAAGCTTGACTACTGCAATGCACTCTACGTGGGGCTGCCCTTGAAGATTGTTTAGAAGCTGCATTCTACTTTTTATAATCTTATCTTAGCTATTTGAGTTAATTTTAAAATTGTTTTTAAAATGTTTAGTGCAAATTTTTTGATGGTTTTTTATTGTTTGTATTTTTATATTGTATTTTATTGTAAAATTGTATTTTATTGTAAATTTTTTTAATTGTTGTAAACTGCCCAGACAGCTTCAGCTATTGGGTGGTATAGAAATGAAATGATGATGATGATGATGATGATGCCGCCGCCGCCGCCTCAATGGCAATTTGTGGTGGTGCCCAGGACACGTCTTGAAAATGTCAAATGTGCCCACAGACCAAAAAGGTTGCCTACTCCTAGGTTACAGTGTTGGACTAAGCCTGAGGAGATCCCCCGGTTCAAATCCACCCCTCAACTATGAAGTTCATTGGGTGCTATCACTTTCTCTGCCTAACCTACCTACCTTACAGGGTTATTGTGAGGATACATTTGGAGGGGAGGAGCCATATAGTCAGCTTGAATTTCTTGGAGGAAAGGAAGGATATCAGTTCAATAAACAAACCAGGTAGCAATATAGCTGTGCCAGCTTCAGGACAGCTGCACTTCCTGCTCTTGTGTAAACCCTATTCAACGTGAAATACCCTTGCATGTGTGAAGTGGAAGCAAGATTGTGCCAGCTGGACCCATAAGGTCTGAACAAAACCTATGCTATGCATGTATAGTTATACACACAATTGGGGCACCTGCCTTTGCAGGATTCCCAGTAATGTAGAGAGAGCCTGCGCTCCAAAATCCGTTTTGGTTTTCAGATGAATGTTTGGTGTTTGGGTGGAGAGACAGCAGGCATGATCCTGCTCTCCCCCAAACAACACATGCATGGACTTCATGCACCTGGTCAAGTGGACAGTGTCCATTAAAGCTTATACCATAATAAATGTGTTAGTCTTGAAGATACAACAAGATTCTTTGTTGTGTTTTCTAGGAAGATAAGCAAATGTACTTGGTTGTTGATCTGTCATGGTGGCAGTAATGGCTTTCCACAGCCTCAGGCAAATATCTTTGCCATCTCCCGCAACCTGATCCTTTTTAAAATGAAGATAATTCAGGGATTGGAACCTAGGACTTCCTACTGCAAAGCATTTGCTCTGCCACTCAAACCCTTTCCTCAAGCCATCAATTGTTTCTGTGCCCCAGATTGCTCAGAAACAGATATTGCATACAGGAGATCCGAGTTCTAGTCCCCGCTCGGCCATGAAACTCACTGGGTGACTTTGGGCCAGTCACTGACTCTCAGTCCTAACCTACCTCACAGGGTTGTTGTGAGGATAACATGGAGAGGAGGAGGACTATGTAAGCCGCCTTGGGTTCCTTGCTGGGGGGAAAAGGCGGGGTATAAATATAATAAATAAATACATACATACATGACAACCTTTCAAAGTCTTCTGTTCCTAGAATGCTCCTTGCCTTTGGAAAGGCAAGCAATATAAGGTGTCTGAGAAAAATAATTAAAGTTTTTATTAGTAAATCAGAACAAACCAAAGCCCCATAAAAACAAGAATTACCCACAATTAATCCCAAACTGTATTTGCATTGGAAGTATGAATTTTATTTTATTTTTTCACAGCACAATCCTATGGCTGCTAGACAGCGTCTAGACGGCCATAGGATTTTTCGGATTCCCAGTTCTGAGGTTGGAAAATCACTCCGACCTCATAGCTGGGGATCTGCTGCTCGGATCCCCCTCCCCACTCACAGCCTGCATGAAAAGAATTTGGAGGGTTACTGGCATCCCCATAGGACTGTGCCCTAAATATGAAATTTTCAACATTTAATAATACCATTTTACATGGCACTTTAGAGACTTCACATATGTCTTCACATACATTATCTCCCACTGGTGGAACATGAGCTCCATTCAGGTGGTCTGTGGAAAGATTGTGGAACAGTAAAAAATGTCTATTTTTGGCCCTGCACTTGATTTATTTTTTCTGATAGAGATCATGGCTGTTTTGACAAGGGCCAGATTATTGAAAAGGTCAGGGATAGGCAACTAGGTTTGTGCCTGCCAAAGTGGCACCGTGTGTGAGAGACAGAGGGAGCCTATGGGTGATAGGCCAGGGTGGGGGAGAGTTATGGGTGTGGATCCCGATGTGGGGAATGTGTTTCCTGGTAGAGGGGGTGGGGCGGGGAGAAAAAGGTTGCCTTCTGTGAAATAGGTTTCTGTTGGCACTGAAAACTGTGGGTCCAAGGGAGTTGTTTGGTGTGTTGGGTCTCAGAGCCCACCTCTGCCTTGTACTCAGTCTTTTGGGCAGATTACTTGTCCTTTATGACTAGCCATGCCCTCCCATGACAGATATTTTGTGGTGGTGCTCAGGACAGTTTCTCAGATTGCCAAATGTGCCCACTGACCCAACAAGGTTGCCTACCCCTGGAATAGGCTGACCAGGTTTGATCACATTTTTTTTCTTCAGTGCTGGCATCATTGTCAAAGCCAGTGCCGTATTATGAAAATCATGGCAGCTAAGCCAGGCTGCTGAGAAGGGCCCCTTTTAACTGGTAAATTAGTAGACTGCACCAGCACTGTATTATGAAAATCAATGTGTTCCGGGTGAACATGGAGCTTTGAAAGCCGCACAGAAATTCTGTGGGGAGCTGGCACAGCGTTTCCTGGCCAGAGAATGTCTCAGGCTGGGGGATCTACTTCTCATTAGAGAAGCGAAGATCTGAGGTTACCCCCAAATTATCTCATAGGGTCATAAATCGCTATTTGTGTGTCGTATGACGGATAAATGCGGTGGTGATCTGAGGTGGGGGAAAACGGCGCTGTTTTCCAGAGACCGGTTTTACCGATCATCAGAAGTTTGCATGTTCGCTTCCAAAATAAAGGAGTACATCTGGAGTGGCTAATTGGAATCTTTCGGCAGCAGAGTGGGATTTATAATTAACTGTAAGTAGACTATGTTTATCTGGGAGGCGAAAAAGATAAGAGAGGAAACCTGAAAGGAGGTCTATAAATCTTATATGTTTGGAAGCGTCTTGGAAATATCTATACGCAAGGCAAGATGTTTGCAGTTGCAGCATTTTTAAACCTGTGGAACGAAATGGAGAGAGAAATTCTAAACAGATTGGAAGTAAGGATCCAGGCTTGGAACGTAAATATGAAAGTGGATCAATCAGAAGAACAACGTAAGACGGATTTCTTTACAGGACCGGCAGAGGAGAAGACAGAAGAAGTAAATAAGGACTTGGGAAACTTACCAGAAATTCACAGAGACTTTGAAGTTTTAATTGGGTCGAAGTGGCATGAGAAGACAGTTCAGGAAGATGTGACGCACTTTTTAAAATCTAAGATGGCGGAGCCGGAGATCGGTATGCAGGAGACCACAAAACAACAGAACAAGCTGATTTCATTCTTGGTTCAAAACCTGGAACTTAATGAATATCCCTTTGACAGAGGAAAGCAATGAAAGGGACTATCTTCACGGTCTTTTATTGGCAAAGATAAAGGGTTGATGTATACTGAACTATATGTCTAGTTGGAATATAAATAATTTTTTGATTTTAAATATTAATGGCAAAGGTAAAGGGATTGCTTATATGACTTATTTGAATTTTAAATATTAATGGTGATGTAAGAGAAATTATTATAAGTAAGGTATAATTATATTTGGTTTTGTTTGGAAACATTTATTTAAAAAATAATAATAATAATTTGTTGTTGTTGGGGGTGTTGTTTTGTGGAGGCTTTGAAGTATTAAAGGGGAAGGTCTTTTGTTTTTTTTTTGTTCTATAAGTAGCATGATGGCTTATGTGCTTCTGCTGTTCTGTCAGACGTCACTTATTTCTTAATTTTTTAGACTTATCTTTCTTTTCTTTCCTTTAAAAAAATATATCTTGGAGATTAAAAGTGAAGGAATTTCTGTTTAGATAGAAAGGAATAATGAGTAATTGTAATAATACAAATGTGTTGATTCGATGGTTAGGTACTAGAGAGTGCGGGAGCGGTGGAAATACAAAATGCTTTTGGTATGTGGTCATTTGCTAATTAGTTTATAGTTACTTTTGGGATTCTTAATATACTGTATTTTGGAATTGAAAACAATATTTAATGAAACTATAGGTTTTCTTTTTTGGAGTATCCATAAATGTTGAATTTAATAGATTAAATGGTTGATGTTTATTGGGGGAGAGTGGAGACCTCTGGTGTTTGTTCCTTTTAGGGTTCTTTTTTGCCAGAACTGGAAGTGATTTTTTGTTAACAGAAAAGATTTTAAGATTAACTGTGGTTGATTAAGCTGTGGAGAAGATTGGAAGTCCATTATTGTGTTTGTGTTTGTTTGTTTGTTTTTATTATGAATAAAAAATAAAAGTTGAAAATCAATGTGTTCCATTCAGTTATACATACTTTGGTTTAGTTTCAGTAGAGGATGAGAACCAAGAGGTTGTTCCAAAGGCCTGGTGGGGAAAGTGGGCTTCGGGGAGGAATTTGAAGGAAGAGGGAGAAATAGGCAGCATTGCATAACCGCTATCCAACCTTTCTGGGTTGGTGAGCACATCTGGAATTTTGAGAGTGTCGTGGGCATGCTCACAAAATGGTTGCCATGGGGGGGTGGGGCTTGCCCATTCATAAAATGGCTACTGTGGTGGGAATGACTGATCACAAAGTATTCATTTTCCAGAAGCCAACTGGTGAGACTAAAAGAAAAGTAACTAGCCCAAGAACCTAAGTACAAGGCAGAGGTGGGGTCTGATCGCCGAAGCACAAAAGCATTATTTTGAACCCAAATAAAGAGGACACCGGAGGGCAGCACTTTGTTTTGCAGCATGCCAACCTCCCGGTGTGTGTGTGTGTGTGTGTGTATATAAATAAAAATCAGGAGGGGCAGAGAGCCTGGCAAGTGCCAAGAGAAGGTGTTTGTGGGCACATTGGTGCCCATCGGCACCACATTGGAGACCCCAAGCATGTTCTGGAAGGGAGTACCAAGCATAAGGAATGGAAGGGAGAAAGGAATCAGGAGACCTTTGGGCAGCTGAGGATGGTAGAGCTGGAGAAGATAAGGCCCTGGCAAGCAAGGATATGTAATAAGTATATAATAAACAGGCAGCACCAGTGTCAAGGGTAGGCATTGTCAGGCACCTGCCAAGGGCCCACACGTCAGCAGGGGCCCACTGACAAGAGCCCCTTGGAGTTTCTCCTCTTCACGAATGCAACCTGCTTGTTCCCCTGCCTCTCATTTTGGCCCAGATAATGGTGGTAAGAGAGGAGGAGGAGCAGGTTCACTGGTTCTCTGCCTGTCAAACAAGTAAATGGTAGCAATGATGAGAAAGAATGAGGAGACATAGCAGCTAGTGACAATGGCAGTGAGATGGTAGACTCACTGACCTGGTTCACATGATCATTTTCAGCCATGGTGTCTTAAATAAGCCACCGTGGTTTGCGGCACATGCCAGGCACCTGTAGGTGCCCGTTCCGGTAACCAAACCCCCACTCATAGGTGGTTGTGTCATCCTAACCAGCAAGGGTGGGTTGTTGGCGTGGTTAACAAACCACCTACAACCCTAAAACAGCCAATGGGTTCTGGGTGGTTTGTTAACATCACCCAGGGTGGCCAGGTGACCAGCCAGATGGGCGATTCACAAATGTAATAAATAAATAAACCACAGCAGCAAACCACCCTTGCCGGGTTTGAATGACACAACAACCTGCAAGAGGGGTTGGGTTACTAAAAGGCACCCACGGCACCCATCACATGCCGCAAACGATGGTGCCTTATTTAAGACACTGTGGCTGAAAATGATCATGCAAACCTGCCCAGAGAAGGAGGGGCCCATTGAGGGTGTCTTGCCCATGGACCCCCCAAAACCTGGAGCTGGCATCGTAAGCAGGGATAAGTCAGGAAATGTAATATGAGGATTGATGGAGAGATTGGGGAAGGGGCAAGGTGAGAAAGGGCTTTGAAGGAAAGGACAAAGTGATTTTGCTGGATCAGGGAGCAGACAGGAAGCCAGGGTAGAGATTTAAGGAGATTGTCATATGGTCAGAGGGACAAGAGAAATGAATGAGGTTTGGTAGCAGAGTTTTGGATAGTGGTAAGAAGGCCAAGGTGTGACAGTGGAAGGACAGAGTATAAGGCTGCATAGTTAAGGCAGGAGATGATTAGAGAGTGTGAACCACAATTGTTGACATACTCCCATCACTCATGAAAGTAGCTACTCACCATTGCATATGAAGCCTCTTATTCACGTAATGAAGAACTGGTGCCATTTATTTGCTTCCATCAAACTTTAGAGGACAAGTGAGTTTTCCCAGAGGCCAAAAGAAGCATCTCACGCTAATCTCGTAGGTAAAAGTTCAGGACAAACATTCTGAAGGCAGCAAGATATCATCTTTGAGAATGGCTTTTCCTTTTAATAGATTTTCACTCTACCCCATCCATCTGTCATCATAAACACAGAGGAGGCTGGAGTTCTGTTTCCTACTCTGTGGCAGCCCAAGGGAACATTAATCCCACTGAAGTATAAGCAAATATTATGGTGGGAGGTTGATGGCAGTAAACATTGTGAAAGCGTTCTCAATGCAAAAATATATTCACATTGACGTATTCAGCCTTTTTTTTTTTTTTTGCACCATACTGTAATCCATCTTTAAAAGATTGCCTATGCAATAACAAATTCATTATTTTCTCCTCTAAAATGTGCGTATATAAAATACATCTTCTTTCGGATCTCAGTTTGCCCAGCTGCGAGATGAGATTCAGGAAATTTGTCGTCCCTTTTTTCAGACTTATTATTTGCTCGTGAAAGGGCAGCAGTTTATATTGCATGTCTCCTTAAAGGCTAACTTTCAAAATACTTAAGCTAGATTTCCCCCTTTGCCATTTTCCTATGATACTTGTCTTCTCTTCAAAACACTTGCACACATGTAGCAATACAAATTCAACATGTAGCTTTAACTGTTTTTTTCCCCCCCTCAATATTATTTCCTCATAAACACCTATGCCCAAGCAGAGCCATGGAAGATGGGCTGCACAGCTGAGTCCCAGACAGATAATGTCACAGGACTAGTTTATATTATCCCACCCGATCCACCAATACCTTGAAGCCCGAGTGGCCTCCAAGAGGTGTGGTTCCAAGTGGATGTGTTAAGTGTCACTGCAGGACACTTAAGTGTTAAGTGTCACTGCAGGAGTGGGAGTTTGGACAGGAGAGAGTTAATGGAACCAGAAGTATCACTGGAGGCTCCCTTCATAGTCCTGGCAAAGTGCTGCAGTGCTGCACCCCTTGTTGCTGCTACTGTTGCTGTTGTTGGGGAGATACTGGCTAAGGGAGCCATCCTATGGCCCCTAGATAGCACTTGAGGGGCCATAGGATATTTCAGATTCCCAGCTCTGACGTCGGAGACAGAGCTCCAACCTTGAAGCTGGGAATTGGAGCTCAGACCCCACCCCACCCCACCCTCACAGCCAGCGTGGAAAGAACCATGCCGGCTGCTCTCCAAGGTCAGGAAAGTGACCTCGGAGAGGGGAGAAAGGGGGCGTTTTAGGGGGCAGAGAGGGGAGGAGACTGGAGAGGCCAGGATACGAACTATCCTGAAGCCTCTCCAGCCTCCTTCCCTCCCCCTCTGAGATGCTCCAACAAGCAAAAAAGACCATCTAGCAGAAAATGCAGGGAGGACAGGGAAGTGGAGATCATCTCCACCGCTCCTCCCTCTCTCTGCGTTGGATGACCTTAAGCCGCCGGGTTCGGGGACTTAGGGCCATTGCGATAGGATTACGCCCTATATGGCTAGGAAATGCCTGAAAGGAGGTATGCCTTTCTCCCCCCACTCCTAGCTAAATATATAATCAAGGTGCCTGGTTCAGACTATCGCTCTATGCAGGCGATTAGTCTGCTTGCATAAAGCAGGGAAGGCATGTGGGTGCACACACAAGCAGTGGCACCGCTAGGACTGGACCTCTGGGCTGAAGTCCAGGGCCCCACAGCCCGGGGGGGGGTGTCCAAATGACCACCTGGAGAGCAGCAGGTGATGAGGACTGCAGAAGCAAACTTCATTTTGTTCCTGAAGTCATGATGGCGCTATGAGGTACGTGAGTTTAAAATGCAAAACTGCAGGTGCTCAGAGAGTTGTTGTTTTTAAAGCGGGGTTGGCAAACAGTTTTTGTTGTTGCTGTAACCTATCAAGAATGTAGAAGCAGTTATAAAGCATAGAATGGTGAGTGGGGAGGGGAAGAGAAATGGCAGTTGTGGCCTTCACAACTGAAGTAGTACGCATGGCTTTGGCCCCTGTAGGCCGGAGGCATTTTAGGGTTCTCTGTCTGTCCGTCTGTCTTTGTCTGGAGATCTGATGTGGAAGCAGTGTCTGTCTGTTGGAGTGTTTAATCTGTGCTCCCAGCTATATTTGCATACATAATTTACACACACACACACACACACACACACTGAAATGTTACAGAATGCTGTTACCCTTCAGTGATACCCTTCCACAAGAAACCAAACTTGGGTAAGCACTGTAAGCCCTCACCGCTCAGAGTCAGGGCAACAGTATTATCATGACATGTGTACCCCGCCCTCACTCTAGAAAGCAGAGGTGAGCAGAAAGTAGCTCTCCAGAGGTTTTGGACTTCAACTCTCGGCACTCTTGACCACTGGCCATGCTGCCAGGGGCTTCTGGGAGTTGAAGTCCAAAACATTGGCAGATCTGCCTTCTGGCCACCCCTGCTCTAGGGGATTCAGAGCAGCATATATGGGGGCTATCCCATTTTATCCTCACAGCAATGCTCTGAGGCAGAATTGGCTGATTACACCACCATCAATGTGCGTGGCAGTTACAAAGTACAAGAAGGGCCAGGTCCCTGCCCCAAGGGGCACACAGTCTGAAATTCAATACAGGAGAAACAACAGAGGAAAGAGGGAAATGGAGGCAGGGGTAAACAGGAGGAGAATATTCATTTTTCTCAGTTACAGTAATTAAGGGCACGATGCTATGGCCCTCTGACCCTGTCTGGGGGGGTCATAGGAGATGTCAGGCTCCCCGCTGTGACCTCAGAAATCCCTTCTGAGGTCACAGTCGGGAGTCCAAGCACGGAGCGCTCTCCCCCTCCCCCCACATTGCAGCTGGCGCAGTTCTTTCTGTGCCTGATGGGAACCAAAGCCAGAAGACCATTCGGTTCTGGGGGAGGGTTCCCATGGGTGGGGAGGGTGGAGCGAGGCATCACCAGCTTCCGAGGAATCCAGGTGGTGCCTCAGCCTCTCCTCCTTGTGAGGAGAGGTAAAACATCTGGACAGCTGGAATCAGCCGTCTAAATGTTTTTGAGGGTGAGGGGAGCGCAGAGGCAATTCTATCCGCCTGCACTCCTACCGCACTCAACTGGAGGCCCATAATACTCTGAGGGTTCAGAGGGTTACGGGCACCCACATAGGATGGGGCTGCCGCTGCACACATGGTATGGGCACTAAGCGGTAGTGCCAAAAGCTTCATAGAAGAGGTGGGTTTTGAGGACTGATGAGGCAGAAGAACCTCAAGGAAGGTTTGGAACTGGGTACACAGTGCTTAGATCAGTCTGGGATTGATCCTCAGATATATTAAGAGGATGTCATAGCATGCGTCCACATTATGCCCCATTATTCTCCTCCTGCAAAATGGAGACATCCTATACTAATAGCAAACTCTCAGTGTGGATCCTTATGTAGCCGAAACAGCACCAGTCACACAGAAGAGGAAGGTATCTGCAGGCTTGGGGAACCTAAGGTTTCCAGAAGTTCATGGGGCAAAAAAAGAAAAGAGAAAAAGGAATAGAGTGTTCTGGGAGAGGACATGGCTGGCTGGAACTGGAAACAACAACATTTTGTAGCAGGGTCCACTTGTAATTCTAAACAGTTATATCAAACATCAGAAGACAACAAAAGAAACATGATGAAGGTTTAAGAGAAGCTGACCCAGACTAACAATAGGAAGAATATCTCGCAAAAATCTATCCATTCATGGCATTATATAAAGGGCATTGTCAAGAGGTGAAAAAGTTAATCCTGCTTATTTCATTTAGGATGAAAAATGTTCTGCAACCCCTTCCAGAGGTTCTCTAATCACCTTAGAGAAAGCCTTAAAAATAAAAAGACAAAGAAAAGGAAGGGAGCACTATTCCAATTGTCTATTTTAAAATTTTTGTCTTAAGTTTAGTTTCATGTTTATAAGAGGGTGATGTTCTGCTCACCTTTGCTCTATAATCCTCTACCCACTGAGGAAAACAACCATGTTAATAAAATACAATGGTCTCAGCTGGCATCGCTCCCCATAACTGAACTCCAACAGGGAGGCATTAACCTTTGCAGAGTGAGTCACCGTTTCCCTATTCAGCAGAGGGTTTTACGGGGCTCTCTAATAGGAACAGCAGGAACCACTGGCGATTTCCACAATGAGCGATTGCACATGTATCCAACACTGCCTTCCCTCAATGCCATGCATGAACTTTTTTCACAGAAAAGGCAATCATCAATAAAGGCCAAGGGGGCAGCAGGGGGAATATTATTCAGTGTCCGGGAGGAAGGGGGGTGTTGGGACTTGAAAAAGATACTAGGAGAGGATATATTGTGGAGTAATATCCTTCCTATCTCACGTTAGTGAGATCAGCAGAGTAGAGTCCCTTTCCAGCTTAAAAGAAGCTTAGATTTGGCTAGTGTTAGCCAGTTAGCATTTGGTAATCCAGGATGCTTTAAGGCAGACTGGAATTTCCCTGGTTTTGCCCCCTTTTCTCTCCCTCAGAACAATAATCAGAGACACAGTCTTGTAAAAGTTAAAAGTAACATTTACTCACTCAGATTATGCAGTTTCATTCAGGCAGGCTTAAAAGAGTTTCTTACAGTTGGTTACAAGTTCATTTGGAAATACTTGGGGTCTGAACTTGTGGAGTTCAGACCAGCAACTCTGGCTACATGCTGCTACAAGGACCACGTGGAGACAATAACATGGTGGTGCCACAGCTCACTAGGAGTCTGAACAGAAAGAGGAAGAAGCTGGGAGCAACGCCCACTTCCTGTTCAGGCTATTAATAATTCAATGAGTACCTTCTAGGAAAACCACCCTAGAAGGTATCAGTGATCTTAACCATTTCACCCAATTACCTGGTGAAACATGAGCCATAAGTTTTGACTGCAATTTTAGTTATCCAACAGGGGGGAAAGTCCCTGGGTAAAGCAAGATTTCACCCGGGTGGCAAAGGTGGGGAAGTGCCGCTCTTTGCTTTGGGAGCATGCGGTTTGTTTAAGACAATGGCAGGAAAAGCTGGGATTTAATAGGTATGTCGCTATATGAGCTCTCAATCGGAATGTTATCACTGTACTCTAGAGAGTAGTATTCGGAAAGCAAAAATGTCATAGCCCATGGGGTGTGATTGGGGTGGGGGAGGGTGACCATTATGAGGAATAGAAACCCTGAAGGCCAAAACTGGCTCCATCTAATCCAGTTCTTATTTATCTAAAAAAAAAAAAAAAAAAGTGGGGGGGGGAACAATCTATTCGTCAATTCAGTACCTTTGTTCCTGAAAATGATTGCCAAGATTGAAGTGGGAATAGTTCATGGCTTGACAAAAGAAATAGAGACAGGCCCATGAGAAATCATACACACAAACAAAAAGAATAAAGAGGAGGAATATATATGTATACACACACACACAGAGAGAGAGAGAGAGAAGTGCAGGGGGGGATATCAGTGCACAGTGTAGGCCTCTGTGAAAGGACTGTTGGAATTATTTTCTTCCTGCATTTCTCTGGGAGGACCATTACCCAGTCTGGTTGGGTAGGTAGATGAAAAACTCTTGCTTCCTAGGTTTTCAAAACAGCATGCACACATCTGCTTGGGGCAGGGGGCATGAAAGCCCTGCAAAGGGGCTTGATTGCTGGGGCTCTGGGTGTGATCCATAAGTGCCCCTGCTAGGTGGTAGTGGTGGTGCACATGCTTTGCATGCAAAGGTCCCAGTCAATCCTCGGCATCTCCAAGTAGGACTGGGGATGACCCCTCTCTGAGAACCCGAAGAGCCACTGCCAGTCAATGTAGACCAGAGGTAGGCCACCTGGTACCCTCCAGATGTTTTGGCCTACAACTCCCACCAGCCCCATTCAGCATGGCCAAAACACAAGGATTATGGGAGTTGTCATCCAAAACATCTGAAAGGCACTGGGATGCCTACCCACTGGCGTAGATAATACTGAGCGAGGTGAGCCATTGGTCTGATACAGTATAAAGTAGTTTCCTATGTTCATAACATATATTACATGAGCAGGGACTAGGAATCACTCTTTCTGGGAGGTTTCTCTCTCTCCTTCCTTCAGATGACTTTGCCCAACTAGTGTTATTGCAGGGAAAGCACATTTCCCCAAGAATAAACTGCAATATTTTGTGGGTGAGACAATGCAATGCCATTTTACACACACACACACACACGCGCGCGCACGCACGCACGCACGCACACACACACAGCAATGTATTCCAATACACAGTGCCATGTATTCTTGTGTGGACTGGATTTCAGTCTAACATTTCATGGATCTTATCACACACACATACTCGTTTGAAAGCTTCGTGTTCCCTCTCTCCAGCAGGGCAGTATCCTTTCTCCCCTGAATTTTTACCAAAGCTCCCCCTTGTAGATTTCACCTCTCTGGGTGCTGAAATGGACAACATTCTGCATCAAAGCATTTTTCCAAAGAAAGACTAAGTTGTCAATGTTAGCGCCTCACATGGCAAAATTCACAAAAGCCCTGCAGCCAAGCATTTCCTCTATCTATATCCTGTTCCTAGATTCATACTGCCTATAACAAAATGTTGTTGTTATATAGTCATTGGCCTTAATGGAACCCAAGTCTGTCATGATAATATCCATTTGGTGAGAATAATACTTGGTGCAGAATTCTCTAGCAAGCCTTCTCCTAATACCAGGGCTGATACCTTGATAGGGTTGCCAAAAGAGGCGTCTACCATTAAGCATTGCATTGAACAGGAAATACTGCCAAGTGTGGCTTGTCCTGTCCGTGCAGCACTGTGATGGGAATAGCAGGGAAATGTTCCTTTCTGTGCAACCTTAGTGACCTGGCCCACACATAACAACAACCCAGAGTACCGGGTTATCATTGAATTGTGGGTTGTTGTTGAATCATAAGAACTTAAGAAGAGCCATGCTGTATCAGACCAAGGGTCCATCTAGTCCAGCATTCTGTTCACACAGTGGCCAACCAGCTGTCCACAGGAAACCCACAAGCAGGACATGACTGCAACAGCACCCTCCCACCCATGTGCCCCAGTATATGCCTCTGATACTGGAATCGTGGGTTGTTGTTACATCGAAACCCTGCACTGTGATTTAAGTATGAGTTGTTAACCATGAACAACCCAGGGTTCACAACCCAACAACAAACCATGGATTCTCTTCCTGTGTTGTTCATGCTTAACAACCCATAGTTAAACCATAGTGCAGGGTTCACACAGTGAGAACCCATGATTCAACAACCCATGATTCAACAACAATCCATACTCTGGGTTGTTATGCACAAACGGGCCATAAAAGCCATGTCAGGGTCAGGATCTGGTAAACCTACACGTTGGTATCAAGAGCCTATTGCAGCATTTCCAAGCAGATGCCCTCAGGTGTGTTGGACTACAGTTCCCATCATCCCCAGCCAGTTTGACTAATGATCATACTGGGCTAGGGATGATGCGAACAGCCATCCAACACATCTGGAGGGCACCAGGTTGAGGAAAGCTGGCTTATTGTGTCAGGAGCTGAAAAAAGGCAAGTTTGGGTTGCTCAATTTCCTAATTTTCAGATCAGTAATATTCAGTGGCAGGAAAATGCATAAATACTGATAAGAAAAACAGGAAATGTAAGTGACTGGCATGTTTAAAAACCTCATCAGCAAATACTAACCCACCCCGAAAAGGATTTATTTATTATTTTTCTAATCCACCCAATAACCAATGTTAGATCTCTCACTGATTGTAAGAAATCTGTGTGTATCTCAGGCACATATACATACCCAAGAGTATGAGGCCAAAATCTTCACAATCCAGAGGGCAAGATCTCATACGTAATACTTTCACTATAACATTTAAACAGATGGATTAAAATTTCACACTCCAGATGGTTTCAGACACAGCCAGTCATTCATAGGGAATAATGCTTACAGCTTTGTGTAAGGTCAGGTATTAATTTTGATGTTTTATTTTTTTTAAGTAGCCTCTGGGCTAAGAAAGGCATTTTACAGTAAAGATGTCTCCAAAGTTCTCTCTCACACATACACACAAAACCCTGAAACATTTGCACCTCAAACTGAATATCAGTTTCTTGAAGTGATTTGTTTAGCTGCAATCAGAGGAATAATTCCTTCAGGGCTCCATCCTATGCATTTAGACAGAAAAAAAGTCCTACAACTCCTTGCTGGCTGGGGAATGCTGGGAGTTGTAGGACCTTTTTCTGTCTAATGCATAGGATTGTACCATCATCAGGCGATCACTTGTGACCGAGTAAGATTGTCTTCCAGGATAAAAATTTACAAAAAGGAAATTTTAAAAGGAGGAAATTCTAAAGAAAAATTGTGTAGACTCTAGCAATGGGTTCGTAAGTGACTGTGGAGGGCAATTCTAGATCCACACAGCTTCCCACAGTGAGGACACAGGTTACCAGATGGAAGATGGTCCTGTAAAGGTTTCGTTTGACGTGCTTTTCGCTTAGCATGTTTCTCCCTTTCACCTTGCACTCGGGCTTCTTCAAAGTCCATAGAACCTTTGTGAAAGGCCAACCTCCAGTTAGATCGTTCATGGGCCAGAGCTTCCCAGTTTTCGATGTTTATATTGCATTTTTTTAGATTAGCCTTAAGAACATCTTTAAACCTCCTATATTGACCACCGATATTCCGCTTTCCATCCTTGAGTTGGGAATAAAGTAACTGCTTGGGAGACGGCAGTCAGGCATTCGAACAACATGACCGGTCCTGCAGTCCACTGAAGTTGGCATTGAAGGATCATTTTTTCAACGCTAGTAGTCTTTGCTTCTTCCAGTACACTGACATTTGTACCATAAGACTGCAATTCTATACACACTTACCTAGAAGTAAGTTCCATGGATTCAGTGGGGTTTACTTTTGAATAGACATTTCATAGATTTCATAGATGATAGTTGGAAGGAGCCTACAAGGCTATCGAGTCCAACCCCCTGCTCAATGCAGGAAACTAGAGGAGGGGTCTCCCATCCAAGTACCAACCAGGCTTAGCTTTCCACACTCAGACAAGCTGAGCCAGCGTAAGCCACAGGCCTACATCAATTGGATTGCATTGTAACTAACAAACCAATTAATGAAGTAGTACTAGTTTCAATTCTTGCCCTTTAGTATGCAAGATATGAGAATATGAGGAATTATTAATGTTTGCAATGCTTATTACAAACCAGTCTCATGTGCGTGCATATATCTCACTTGAAGGGGTTTGGATCTCAATCTAAAACAATGCTAGGCATGTAATAGAAACCTACCTATGCAGGCTATTCTTGTGTTTAACTGGTGCTACCTCCCAACTCCTACTCATACAGCATTAGCATCCCAGCACAGCATGCACCTTGAGCAGGGATTCCTAGTGTGCTGATGCTGTGTGCACTGGCACCAGTAGCCCAATTTAAATTGGTATCTGAAATTTTAGTTCATAGAGTGTAAGATGCGTACGTTTCCTGTAAAGGCTAGAACCAAGGGTGAGTCCTGCACACACACAGAGAGAGAGAATGGTGGGTGAACTGCTGCCTCCCTAGAGATAGCCTGCTTGGAAGTTTAAGGGGGCGACGGGTGGGATTCTAATACACAGGCATGTGCTCCAGCAGAGTTGAAAAGCTTCCTGCAGCAGGAGCATGACTAGGTAGAAGACGGAGAGGAACAAGGATGGGAGGGTGCTATTACACTCATGTCCTGCTTGTGGGCTTCCCGTGGGCATCTAGTTGGTCACTGTGTGAATAGAATGCTGGACCAGACAGGCCTTTGGTCTGATTCAGCATGGCTCTGCCTGTGTTCTTAAGGGCCTTTGGGTAATTTAGAGGACTTATCTAAGTTTGAGGAGACAGTAGAGCTACTTCCGCCAGAGCCAAGAACACAATTCGCCCTGTCTGTTGGGGCTCCTCAGGGACCCGTAGGCCTGTTTTACGCACAATACTGGCTAAGGCCTTTGATACTGTAGACCGTACAGCTCTCTGGACTATCCTTATGAAAATTGGATGCCCCAATAAATTTGTGAATATCTTGCGACTTCTCCATGACAACATGACGGCAACGGTTTTGGACAACAACGGCTCTCATGGTGCTCCATTTAAAGTGGGATCAGGTGTTAAACAGGGATGTGTTATCGCCCCAACATTATTTGCCATTTTCATCGCCATGGTTTTACATCTTGTCAAGGGGAAACTTCCCACCGGTGTGGGAATTATATATCGAACAGATGGAAAGCTTTTTAATCTCAGCAGGCTGAAAGCAAAAAGTAAGGTAATTACAACCTCCGTTGTGGAACTTCAGTATGCTGATGATAATGTGGTCTCCGCACATTCAGAGGATGATCTCCAAACTATCCTAAATGCTTTTGCAGAAGCATACGAAAAACTTGGTCTCTCACTTAACATCAAAAAAACCAAAGTGCTTCATCAGCAAGTGCAAGCCAATCCTTTGGTGATGCCATCTATCCAGCTTGGCGGGACAATACTGGAAAATGTCGATCATTTTCTCTATCTTGGCAGCTATCTTTCTGTTACAGCTAACATCGACAATGAAATCCAGCATCGTCTGAGCTCCGCAAGTGCCGCATTTTCTCGAATGAAACATAGAGTGTTCGAGGATCGGGATATTTGTAAGAAGACCAAAACACTGGTTTATGAAGCCATTGTATTACCAACTTTATTGTATGCCTGCGAAACATGGACTATCTATAAACGTCACTTCCACCTCCTTGAAAGGTTTCATCAACGTTGCCTCCGGAAAATCCTGCAAATTACTTGGGAAGATAGGCGAACAAATGTCAGTGTACTGGAAGAAGCAAAGACTACTAGCATTGAAAAAATGATCCTTCAACGCCAACTTCAGTGGACCGGTCATGTTGTTCGAATGCCTGACTGCGGTCTCCCAAAGCAGTTACTTTACTCCCAACTCAAGGATGGAAAGCGGAATATCGGTGGTCAGTATAAGAGGTTTAAAGATGTTCATAAGGCTAATCTAAAAAAATGCAATATAAACATCGAAAACTGGGAAGCTCTGGCCCATGAACGATCTAAATGGAGGTTGGCCTTTCACAAAGGTTCCATGGACTTTGAAGAAGCCCGAGTGCAAGGTGAAAGGGAGAAACGTGCTAAGCGAAAAGCACGTCAAATGAATCCTTTACAGGACCATCTTCTATCTGGTAACCTGTGTCCTCACTGTGGGAAGCTGTGTGGATCTAGAATTGGCCTCCACAGTCACTTACGGACCATCGCTAGAGTCTACACAATCTTCTTTAGAATTTCCTCCTTTTATCCCGGAAGACAATCTTACTCGGTCACGAGTGATCGCCTGATGATGATGACTAAGTCATGGTGTGGTTTCTTGAAATCTGGCTTGTTGTCATGCCAGAACCCAAACCCTGGAAACAAACCATGGTTTGTTAACCTGCTTTAAATCACAAATAGAGCCTGTGGTTTGTTGTTGGCTTACAAAGTCTGGCTTGTTTAAACCATGGGTTGTCAATAGGCGGGTTCACACATCACTTTGAACCCACAGGGGTTCTGGAACAACTGTGGGTTTAATGTTGCTCTGGGCCATGGCTGTGTCTGGGCACAACAGGGGTCTGGAGGTTCCGCCTCTCCCCTCATCCTCCCTCAGTCCTCCCATCCGGCATCCATTGGGGGCTGGGCAAGGAATAGGTGCATGGCAGCGGCAGCTGCCAAGCCACTGGAGAATAAGGTAAGTCGGGGCAGCGGCCAGGTGAGGTGAAGGCGAGGGTGTGATCCAGCTGGCCAGGCCTCGCGAAGCCTGGACAGCTGGATTGCACCACTGCTGCTGCTGCCCTTTCGGCCAAAAGGATAGTGCTGGCAGCACAATCCAACCAGCCAGGCCTTGTGAGGCCTGGCTGGCTGGATTGCGCTGCTGCTGCTGCTGCTGCTGCTGCTGCTGCTGCTGCTGTGCAATCCAGGGGGGATCCAGGCACCCGGCCTCGCTTACTCTCAAGAGAGAAAGTGAGGCTGGTGTGCCTGGATCTCCCACGCTGCAGCCGATCCCCCCTCGATCGCTCATGAGCAATCCCACTCTCCCAACATCTGCCGCTGTGCAGGTGGGAGCCACACTAAGTGCTGCTTGGGCACTTGGCCAGCTGTCATTGGCCAGAACCCTGTGCCCAGAGTGGCAGCCATTGTTTGCTGCTCTGGTCAGGGGGCTCTATGCCCCCTTTGGCTTGCAGTAGGGTTAGCGTGCCATCCAGGTTCGGACAACACACTAAACCTCAGTAGGCTTAGCAATCCATGGTTTAGTAGGGTGGTTGAGGAGACTCTCCTTAACTAAACCTTCCCAGGTTCGCACAACACTTTACCTTGGAGTCTTCGGAACTCAAGGTCTTGGGCCATGGTGATCTACAGCCAGCTATGATAGATTAAGTTCTACATATGCAAGACATTATTTCCCTCTGTGAAAGACAACCATGGAAGAACTTGTTTGTATGTGCCTATGATAACACATTAACGTGTGTGTTGTTTTTCTTTTAAAAATGCAACGAATGAAAAACTGTTTGTGCAGATCTAGGCCCAGAAGCTGTATATTAATTAGCTGTGTTGAGTTGATTATATGTGCAGTAAAAAGGAATTATTGTTCTTGTTAATGAAATAATGCTCTTGTTAATGGCATAATTCCAGATAAGTGAATCAGTATGCTCATCAAATTATCGCAGTGATGAACAACCTATCTTGCCCCACAGTAGGTTATGAAATGTTGCACTGGCCTATAAACAAAGTGGCTAAGATAAGAATGAATGAAACGTTGTCTGAAAAATGAAAAGCCTGTATGCAAAAATAGTGGAGAGTAGCAGAGGTCTTTCCCATTGCCTGCTACCTGTTCTGTTCTAAATGGCAGATGCCAGGATCAAACCTGCAAACCATGAAGCTGAATGGTGAGATTCAGGACAAATAAAAGTAAGTATTTCTTCACATAGCACATAGTTAAACTATGGAATTCGCTACCACAAGGTGTAGTGAAGGCTGCCAATGGCCTGCCATCTTGGGCAGCTTTAAAAGGGGATTATACAGATTCTGTCAGATATGCTGCCCCAGCGTGTGTTTAGAGACGACCAGAAGACTCAGGATGTTCATCAGCAAAATCCTTTACTGAGGCTTTTGAGCATAACAGAAATATTTACAGAGCAGTTGCATAGAGCCCCATGCAAGAGGCACAGTCTTCCATACAGTAACACAGGCAGAGAGCTGAGAGCTGAACATTAACCACTGGCCACCAGAAGAATAACGCAGCTCCCAGATAAGCGACTCCCTGCCTAGGAATTTGTCCTTGAGCTAATTACATTAGCCTTGTACACTCACAGGTGCACAGCGCCAGGCTAACTTCTCGATTCTTTCTGCCCCAAGGACAACTTAACACTTTCAGTACTTGACAGATTCATAGAGAAGAAGACTATCAGTGGCTACTAGTCAGGATAGCTACTAGTCTTTTCTATTACCTCCAGTATCAGAGGCAGTATGCCTCTGAATACCAGTTGCTGGGGAACTCAAGCCAGATGGTGCTTTAATTGTGCTAATACTCTGCTTGTGGACTTCCCATAGGCACCTGATTTGCCCCCATGTGGAAGAGGATGCTGGACTACATGGGCCTTTGATCTGATCCAGTACAGCTCTTTTTATGTTCAGACACATTCTTTACATAGGAACATAGGAAGCTGCCTTATACTGAATCAGGCCATCGGTCCATCCAGCCCAGTACTGTCGACACTGACTGGCAGCGGCTCTTCAGGGTTTCAGGCAGGAATTTTCCCAGCCCTACCTGGGGATGCCAGGGATCGAACCTGGGACCTTCTGCATGCAAAGCAGGTGCTCTATCACACTGAGCTATGGTCCCTCCCTACTACTGAGCCCCCCTTGGTGTCTTTATAGCAGGCAACAAATCCACTTCCTCAGTCTCCCAGAGAATTTGGGAGCCACCCCAAAGCCACCCATGCAGCTCAGCTAACTCTAGCTCAGACTTCTCCAAGTCAACCTGGTGTCCTCCTGAAGATTTGGACAGCAGCACCCAGCATTTCTGACCCTTGGCTATTTCCTTCCTCTATGTTCTGCTTGTACAGCTGTACAGAAAACAGATATTACAGAGACACCAAGGGGAGAGACCATAGCTCAGGGGTAAAGCACTAACACCGGCATCTCATTCCACGGTATGTGGAAATCAGGCCTGCATAGGTCACAATGCATTTTGCTAGCAATACCAAGGAAAGACACGACTGACATCATTACCATTTTGCCTTTGTTAAGTTAGAAAGGTCATCAGAACCTTTTGAATCATAAACAAATCCATTTATCTGAATTCCAGATAATCCAAATGCCATCCTTGCTCCTGCACATTCTAAATTTCACTTTATCTAAATTTTGAGTATTCCTACATTTTTCATGCCAACCCAAGATATTTTGATTTTTGTTTTGTTTTGTTTTTTTAAAGGGAACTACTTCTATTATCCTACTATCTGACAGGAGTAGGGTTGCCAGTTTTTCAACTAGCCTTTGTAGCTGTGCCTTTAACTGGAGCTTGATCTGCAGACATTAGCTAGTGACAAGTGGGACCATCAGTCATCTTTGCCCTCCCCCATGACACTCCATTCCACCCACCTTCCTGGTTCCACCCACCTTCCTGGTTTTCTGTTCCTCCCTGCTATAGACAGACAGACAGACAGACAGACAGACAGACAGAAATTCCTGCAAACCATGAGTTCCCCACAAGCATGCTGATATCTCTTGTGCATGGGTGGTGCTGTTTTGGCTTCAAAAGCAACAGCATGCATGCCTGAACATTGGAAATAGAGGGAACAATCACCATTATCTCCATGGTGCAAAAAGCTGCACCTGCTGATTTCTGCATATCAAGCTGCTGCTGCTAAAAGCACAGCAGCAGGTTGGGGCAAGGTTTTTTGAGGCCAGCTAGCAACCCTAGATTGGAAAATGCTGGTCCATGCCATCTAAATGGACCCTACATCCCACATATGGAGTTTAATTGCTGTTGCTAACTCCTGGAGCATTTCACATCCTCTCACAGACAAGGCCATATTAAGCCCCCCTCCCCCCGCATTTTCAGACCTGTCCCAGGTTGTGCACAAATGTGCGTAAGGTTGTTTTTTTTCTCCCCGGAATCGATGCTCAGCGGTCAGCACGCCTTTGCAGCCTCCAGCTAGAGCTTTTATAGACATTTGCAACTGTCTGTTTCCTACCTACTTGAGCAATCTCTTGTTTGCCCACTGCCATGCAGAGTGATGGGTGTGCTTCTGTGCTATATTTAATATCTACCATGGCCATTTATTTTAATTGCCCCCTTCTCAGCTCCTATTCCACTGGGCTGACTCCATTTAATTGGCTGCCATTTATCTCTGCTTCCCACTGTCACACTCATTTATCTGGCTGCCATTAAAGCACGGCTGTTGCTGCATTAACCCAGTTCTCTCGCTTTGCGCCTGTCCCGGCCTTCCAGCTCCTCCGCTGGTTAGTGCGTCGCTTCATTACATGCAGATCTCTTGCTGACCTTCACCAAAGACATCTTCCTAACCCATCCTTTGCCCCCTTCTCAGCCAGGTTGTGCATTTCCCCCTTCTACTTCATGGCCAACTTTTTCTGAACATGAATTTACATACACACATACTACTCCTAACTAGCGGACAGCACTGGGTCCTAGCTGCTGAAGTCATGTCTTCTCTCCCCACAAAAAAGGAATAAAAAATATTTGAAGGGAGATTTCTCTCTGATTCATTTATTATAGCACACTCCCTCCCAACAACTCAAAACAGGGAGGCAACAGAGTAGCATTATGTAGGTTTCTGGCCTACTCCAGTAGCTGCGCCAGGCAGGTTATTCTTCAGAGACGACAGTGATCCAGTTTAGGAACACAACAGATATTTTCTTTGTTCTTCTTCTGGAACACAAAAACTAGGCCTCTACACACACCCAGGCCTTGATATTTCCAGCAACCTCTCTGGCCTCCTGGGCCCACCTTCCCACAGACAGCTTTCCTACTAGGGGCTGCTGTTAAAGATACATGAAGGATGAAGGATGAAGCATGAACTGACTTTGTTATGGTACTAATGATCTACCTAATCCCTGGCCACCAAAGGGCAGTTTTGCCCCTACTAAAACCAATAAGGATGACCCATTCATTACTAGAGTTTGACCCTATTCCTTCCGAGCTGAGCCAAGAAGTTAGGTAGCCTAGAGATACGGGGTGTGGAGGCAGGGGGGAAGAGAGATCTGGCATAGGGCTCAAATCCATGGGACTTCCCAAGTAAACGCATTTTGAATCTGGCTTGAAGAGTTTCATTTTCAGCCAAGTGAACGATGTTGAGAAGATTCATGGATAAGAATCCACAACTTCAGATCCTGAATTCTTCAGGTTCTATTCAAGTGCTTCAGAAAAACTGAGGATAATGAAACAAGCAATTCTGTTCCTACACATAAGCCCATTATGTGACATCAGAAAGCCGTCCAATGTAAAAAGAGACCAGTATTTAGATAACTGATACTGTAAAGCAAAGCAGAAAAAGAGGGGGGAAATGTAAATATTGCATATTGTAAAGCACAGAAAAGATTATGAAGTAACTACAGTAAAACCTTGGGTTGCAAGTAACTTGTTCTGCAAGTGTTTTGCAAGACAAGCAAATTTTTAAAATAAATTTTAACTTGATAAACAAGCGACGTCTTGCAATACAAGTACTGTAGTACGGTCAAGAAAAATGAAGACTTTACACTATCATTCTTTATTGCAGCTTAAATTAAAAATATGTGTACAAATTTCTTATGGGGAATTTCTCTTTGATATACAAGTGCTTTGGATTACAAGCACGTTTCCGGAACGAATTATGCTTGCAATCCAAGGTATTACTGTATATGTTTTAAATTACTTACAACTGTTTTATTTGAAATTTTGTAGGAGCATATTTCATGCAGTACTTTCCATTTTTGTATAAACAAGAAGGAGAAGGAGAAGGAGAAGGAGAAGGAGAAGGAGAAGGAGAAGAAGATCAGAAGAGCCGTGTGGATCAGATTTCTACCCTGCTTTTGTTTAAAAAACACATACCGTAGTTTTTAAAAAAGTTAAAATACACAATACAAATATTAAAATGAATATTTAAAGTATTTATTATGATTACTATAAATAATACAGAATCATCTTCATCATCAATAATAATAATAATAATAATAATAATAATAATAATATTTTAGCATTGTTTTGGCTGCAAAGAAAGCCACCTAGCCTCTGTTCTCTTCATTCCTTCTAGCTTGCTGCAGCTTTCCTCAATCTGTTGCCATCCAGACATGTAGTCTATGTTTGGTCTACAAAGCATGGACTACAACTACCATCAACCCAAGCCAGTATGGAGAATTGTCAGGGATGCTGAGAGCTGTAATCTAAAACATTAATGCAGGGGCGGGGGTTAAAAATGCAATAAATGAGAAGCTGTGTGTACTGATCTAGGCCTAGAAGCTGTATATTAATTACTGGACAGATATTATTTGTTACCTGGAGTTGCCGGGGTTTGAACTGAGGACCTTCTGCGTGCTGGGCCATCCTTAGGGATAGGCAAGCTAGGTTCTCACCCAGACACCAAGCTGAAAGGGACGCTGAGCTGAGCTGAGCTTGGGGACACAGCCAATTGCAGCAGTCTAGTTGTGACACTTTGGACGGGGAGGGAAGAAGGCTGGAGCACCACCAGGATACATCGTATCCTGGGAGACCCAGTCTCCTCCCCTTCCTGCCCCCATTTACCCCTCGGAGAAGCAGCCGGCAAGTAGCCGGCAGGTGGGGGAAGGGCAATCCGAGAGCAGATCCCTAGCTCCGAGGTCGGAACCCTTTTCCGACCCCGGATCTGGGAATCTGAAGCATCCTATGGCCCTCTAGATGCTGTCGTGGGGCCATAGGATTGCTCGGTTATTCTAGATAAAAATCAGCAGAACATGGCTTTACACTGAGGCAACATTACTAAGCACTATAACAGGACTCTTGAACCTCAGGCTCACGGGCCAAATCCAGCTGCTTGGGGTCCCAGTCTGGCTCTCCAGGCTTCTAAGATAGCCACATCCTCTTGCCCTTGGACCTACCCCTTTCTCCCAACCACAGATTGCGTTTGTGCAGTATTTTTCCATTTTGATATGATGAAATGCCTCTGCCAAGGCTTAGTTACTGGCAATAAGAGCTTTCAGCTACAATATGCTGGTATGTTTGGTATTTTGCCCCACCTACCATGGGAACGCAGCCCCAACAGCTTCTCCTGAATTGAATTCGGCCCTCGAGCTGAAAGAGGTTCAACACCCCTACAGTATAAGCACTACAAATACTATAAACACTATACGGGCACCATCCAATGTGGCTACCCATAACTCTCCAAACTTGGAGGGTTACGGGCATCCAATGGAAGGCAGGAGAAGTGTGGAGGCTAGGATTGCCTCCACACTTCCCTCGCCCTCCAAAACATTCAGACGGCCGAGTTTGGCCTTCTAGATGTTTTTCCCCTGCTCATGAGGAAGAGGGGCTGAGGCACTGCCTGGATTCTTTGGAGGGCAGCAGTGCCTCACTCCTCCCCTCCCCGCCCCCCCAGAACATCCCCCCCCCTGCGCCAACTCCGAAGAGGGTCTTCTGTCTTCGCGGCCACAGCCAGCACAGAAAGAACCGCACCAGCTGCAAGGGCAGAGGGGCCCCCCTCTGAGTCAAAGTCCCAGCTCCGACCTCAGAAGGCATTTCTTTTTTAAAAAAAATATTTTATTTAGCTTTATTTCAAACGTTATATAAAGCAAATAAAAAGAAAGACACATACATATAACTCCAAAGGTGCACCCATCGCCATGGTACCAAAAAGTATTTTCTATCATCATAGTCCATTATTATTCAGTATTCCAAAAATACATCATATCTTGACATGGCTTACTCCCCTTTCCCTTTACTTTACTTTATTTATTTATTTATTTATTAAGTTTATTAAATTTTTAAATCGCCCATCTGGCCGGCCACCCGGCTAAAACATAATCTAGGAATGGTCCCCATATATACTTGAAATTATTTTTCTTTAATTGTCCCTTTTTACATTTGATACTACATGTTAATTTATCATTTAGAGCAATATCCCACACCTCTTTGTACCAGTCTATAATTAAATACTGATGTTGAACTTTCCATTTCCTTGTTATCAATAATCTCCCTGCAGTTAACAAACTTACAATTAGTTCCTTTATCTCTTGAGAGCAGAGAAGTTTCTCTGTTATTGATAACAATGCTAATTTTGGACAGACCTCCAAGTTAATACCAATAATTTCTGAAATTTCTACAAAAAATTTGTTCCAAAAATCCAGTACACTTTTACAACTCCACCACATGTGAGCATAAGTACCAAGTTCCTGACATCCTCTCCAACACGATGGAGAACAATTACTATCTATTTTATTTAATCTTACTGGAGTCAGATACCATCCCCAAATAATTTTATAAAAAATTTATTTTATCCTCAGAAGGCATTTCTAAGGTCAGAGCTGGGACTCCAACCTATCCTATGGCCCTCCAGACAATATCGGGAGGACATAGGATTGTGCCCTAAGTAATTATTTTTTTTTAAAAAAAAGAAAGCCATAAGCCACTGGGAGGGTGCTGAAGGCACTCTTCGCCCTGGGTGCTATTTATCCTAAAGCCAGCCTTCAGACTGCATGCTCTACCATTGGGCCATAATCCCATTCCCCACCCCACCCCACGCCCTGTAAGTAAACGTTCTCGCTGTAAGTATATAAACAAAATACCTCATCAACTATAGACAATTAATGTTTTGTTCCTGGGCTTGTTTTGAAATATTCTGGATACAGAAATCAGATTAAGGACCTTTGTAAGGACCAACCAAAATGTCACAAATGTGACTTCAAAACTGGAAAGATCTTAATCCAGGTGATTTATTTGAGTTGCAGATGATGAGACGCTGGTGCATGCAGGATTAAGTGGAAGGAATGAAAGGGAATCTTGGACTCATCACCAGGCGTTTCAGAAACACATTTCTCCCGCTAGAACTCCTATAATCCGTTCTGTTCTTTTTATAATTATCTACCCATTATACTTACATGTTTTGTCTTTCTGAGATAACAGAAATAAATTAGGATTCTGTTGCTAGCATCACATAGTCACTGAGAAACCTCATTAAAAATATGCCAGTGCAGTAACAGCAAGGAAAAAAAGAAACAAGGAATCTTTTATGAGGAACTATGGTATTAGGGATTTAGGTGGATTTCTTTGTTTCATTGTGGTCTTGCTAGGGGGGCATGTTTGCGTCTCTCACACTTTGTCAAATACAGTAATACCTTGGATTACAAGTAACTTGGTTTGAGAGCGTTTTGCAAGACAAGCAAATTTTTAAATATTTATTTATTTATTTATTTTTTACTTGATATACAAGCAACGTCTTGCAATACAAGTACTGTAGTACGGATTAAATTAAAAATCTCTGTACAATTTGGGGAGGGGGATTTCGTTTTGATATAAGAGTGTTTTGGATTACAAGCACGTTTCCGGAACAAATTATGCTCTCAATCCAAGGCATGACTGTAGGGGTAATAAAATTATTCATTGACCTTCTCAGTATTATGAAACTTTCAGTCTCATCTTGTGAGCCACTGAACATAAAACGTTAAGGGAGGCACAATAATTCTGTCAGCATAATTGCTCATGGATGAGAAGCAGGGGGGCATAGGCTTTGAACAATTCATTTGTTGTTTATCAGTTCAGGAGGCTGGGTCCTTATATTGGCCAAGTAAGATTATTACTTTGTCTGATAGGTGTGTGCTCAACAAAATGAAGATTCTATGGCAGGGTTGGGGAATGTGCAGCCTTCCAGATGTTGTTGGACTACAAGTCATAATAACATAAGAAGAGCCATGCTGGATCAGGCCAAGGGTCCATCTAATCCAGCATTCTGTTCACTCAGTGGCCAACCAGTTGGCCATAGGATCCCATAAGCAGGACATGAGTGCAACAGCACCCTCCCTCCCATGTTCCCCAGAAACTGTGGCGTACACAGGCATACTGCCTCTGATGCTGGAGGTTGCATATTGCCAATCAGGGCTAATAGCCATTGATAGCCTTCTCCTCCATGAATTTGTCCAATCCCCTTTTAAAGCCGTCCAAATTGGAGGCCATCACTACACCTTGTGGAAGTGAATTCCATCACTGTGTGAAGAAGTACTTCCTTTTATCTGTCCTGAATCTCCCACCAGTCAGCTTCATGGGATGACCCCGGGTTCTAGTATTATGAGAGAGGGAGCAAAATGTCTCCCTATCCACTTTCTCTGCACCATGCATAATTCTGTACAGCTGTATCATGTCTCCCCTTACTCACATTTTTTCTAAGCTATAACAGTCCCAGGTGTTATAACCTTTCCTCATAGGGGAGTTGTTCCAGCCCCTTGATCGTTGTAGTTGCCCTTTTCTGTACTTTTCCCAACTCGACAATATCCTTTTTTAAGTGTGGTGACCAGAACTGTACACAGTATTCTAAGTGTGGTTGCACCATAGATTTGAATAAGAGCAGTATCATATTGGCAGTTTTAGTTTCAATTCTTTTCCTAATTATGCCTATCCCATCAGCCCTGGCCGGCATAGCTAGTGGTGCGAGGAATTGCAGTGCAACAACATCTGGAGCGCCACACATTGTCCATATCTGTTCTACCAAGTTGTACAGAGCAATCCTATTCTCGAGTTACTCTGACTGAGGAGCTACAGGATTTGACGGAACACAATATACGCCACTGCCAGGACAGATACACTAGTAGAACATCTGAGATATGCTGGCAGAATGGCTAAAATGGGGTGGAGTCAGTGGCCAGGCCAGGGAAGAGGCCTGTTGATGGTGCAACCTTTACACTGGCCCCAGTTCTGTCGTTTTGGGATTTTCAGGTTCTGTGTTTTGCCCTTCTGCTCCTAGGCTGAGCAAGTATAAGATACAGCGGCCACTCCGCCAGTGCATCTTCCCCTACCCCCCATCCCCACACTGCAAATGGAATACAGGATTGCTCTGCCCGCGTATTTCCTTGTATTGTATTTTTAAAGCTTTATATAACGTCATTCTTGCAGAGCTGTCTCACTGGGCTTGTGACTGCATTTGCAATAATGGAAGCTAATGTGAAGAAAAGTAATTGGTTATTGATTTATCCGTAGGATTCCACCAGCAGAGCAAGGAATATACAGTCTTAAAGGCTAAGGAGACTCTTCCCCCACACCCCACCGAAGGCTAAGAGGGAAGAAATATCTTTCTCCTCCCTCCCCCCAGCCATGTAAAATGCATTGAAGAATCAATTTTGGGGTGCTTGAGGTACACTTCCAGCTCATGCCTGCTAAGCCCTGGAGCAGTCATGGCCAATCTGAAAAGTCTATGTACTTTTCCTTCATAAGGGATGTGCGGATTTTGTTAAATCTGTTCTGTTTGTGTTTCGCAGATTGTCAAGCGCCTTTCGTTCCATCGTCCGCTCATTGACAGAATCAGATTTTTTTCCATTTCCCAAACTTGCACTTGTGCAAAATTGCACTTCCGAAAATGCACCAGTACCCCCCAAATGTGCAAATCCCCCTGAAATACACATTTTCACACTTTAGCCTATGGGGGGGGGAATGCACATTTGTGGTCTCCCCCCCCCCATTTTTCGTATTTTTCTACAACTAAATTTGTGTAAAATTCCAGAAAGTGAAAAACCAGTCTGCAAGTCTGCAGAATCCGTACAACTCGGGAAAAGCCGGTCCGCTGCGGAATCCACAGGTCAGAGATTCATAGAAATACGAACTCATATGAATCTGGTGGGGATTTCTCCGATATCCCTAAAATTTCCTCCTGCTCTGTAGAACATTCGTTTCTTTTACTTTTGCACATTCGCACCTACATTTTCAAACTGTAGTAGTCTATCCCCAGTCAGCAGTAAAATTTCACAATCCATATTAAGGTAATGCCTTTATTAGGCCAACTCAAAGTCACAGAAAATGTGCAAGCTTTCGAGATCTCTTAATCAGGCAAGTTGTTACAAAAAGCAGGTTGGTGAGGGCATGGGGGAAAGGTAGGAGAACGGTCTATTTCTCTCTGTTTCCGATTTCCACCTACCAAAATACCTCCAGTGTTTTACCTAAGGATGGAGACAGTTCTGAGTAACACCTAGAAGCCAGCCTTTGCCTCAGTCCAGCTGGGGGCCTATGCAGATCCCTAGGTGGCTGAGGAACCAGGTAGCTCCTCGCCTCTCCAATCCTACTGTCAGGCCTGTGTGCACAGAGCTTTTTTAGCAGGCAGGCACTGCTGGGTTGAAGAAACAAAACAAACAAAGGCTGATCTCCCATTTTTGAATATACAGTAATACCTTGGATTGCAAGTAACTTGGTTTGAGAGTGTTTTGCAAGACAAGCAAATGTTTAAATATTTATTTTAAAAAATTTGACTTGATATACAAGCGACGTCTTGCAATACAAGTACTGTAGTACGACTTAAATTAAAAATCTCTGTACAAATTTTTTTGGGGGAATTTCGTTTTGATATACAAGTGTTTTGGATTACTAGCACGTTTCCGGAACGAATTATGCTCTCAATCCAAGGCATGACTGTATAAAGATATTGCTTAGAAGACATACTGCTGAGGGAGACGAGAGGGTGAAGGAAGACCATTCCACCTGAAAAGGAATTAACTTTATTTCCCTCTTCCTTCTCTGTTCCTTTTCCCTTGTGTGTCGTGTCTTTTTAGACTGTAAGCCTACGGGCAGGGACTGTCTTGTTTAATTGATTATATATACGCTGCTCTGGGATCCATTTTGGCTGAGGAGCAGCATAAAAATACTTCAAATGAATAAATATTGTGGCCATACTGTAATATTATATGAAATATTAAATTTTGTGTTAACTGATTTTAGTCACTGGCTTTTTAGTTATACTATGCAGGCATTATGCCCTCATGGGATTACCACTGTAGAAGGGGAAGAGCGGGATGTGCTCCCTGTCTCTCCCATTGTACTCCCAAAACCTAGTCATAACATAAGAGCCATGATGGATCAGACCAAAGGTCCATCTAGTCCAGCTGTTCTGTTCCCACAGTGGCCAATCAGCTGGCCACAGGATCCCACAAGCAGGACATGAGTGCAACAGCACCCTCCTGCCCATCTTCCCCAGCAACTGGTGTACGTAGCCATACTGTCCTCTGATACTGGGAGTAGCATATAGCAACCAGGATAAGGCCATTCATAGCCTTATCCACCATGAATTTGTCCAATCTTCTTTTAAAGCCATCCAAATTGGTGCCCTTCACTATAACTTGTGGAAGTGAATTCCATCGTTTAACAATGCTCTGTGTGAAGAAGTCCTTCCTTTTATCTATCCTGAATCTCCCACCAACCAGCTTCATGGGATAACCCTGGGTTCTAGTATTATGAGAGAGGGAGAAAAATGTCTCCCTATCCACTTTCTCCACACCGTGCATCATTTTGTACACCTTTATCATGTATCCCCTCCCTCACCTTTTTCTAAGCGAAACAATCCCAGACACTGTAACCTTTCCTCGTAGAGGAGTTCCTCCAGCCCTTGGTCCCACTCCCTTCCATGCGTTGGAAGGCAAAGGTATGCACAGGGGAGGCTTCCTGCAATCAGGATTCTACACCCCGTGGAGAACCTACACCCATACAGCAACACCCTACACTCATACAGCAAGCCCTGCTGCAAATCTTCACCCTCCAATGCATGGAGAGCGATGGGGTTGCAACAAAAGGATGAGGCCAGCATCCCTCTTGCCCCCTCCCACCTTAAGCATTGAACACCTCAATCGGGCTTTGCTTTCATTTGATTCAATTGTTATAAATCGGGTGTCCAACCTCTTTCAGCCCAAGGGCCAAACTCAATTTTGGAGATGCTCTTGGGGGCTGCATTCCAGTGGTGGGTACAGCCAAAAATACCAAACATACAGGCATAGTTTAGCTTAAAGCTCTTAGTGCCAGTAGCTAAGCCTTGGGAGAGGCATTTCAACCTTTAAGAATGGGGGGGGGGGGAACAGTGTGAAAGTGGAGAAACCACCAAACGATCTGTCGGGGGAAAGGGGGCATGGCAACCTGGGGAACCCCAGAAGGCTGGATTGGGACCCCAGGCATGTCGGATTTTTCCTGACTGTCAGAGCAATAAGACAATGGAACCAACTACCTAGGCAGGTGGTGGGCTCTCCCAATCTGGAGGCATTCAAGATGCAGCTGGACAGCCATCTGTCGGGGATGCTTTGACCTGGATTCCTGCGTTGAGCAGAGGGTTGGACTCGATGCCCTTGTAGGCCCCTTCCAACTCTACTTTTCTATGATTCTATGAGGTTCAATACCCATTAAAGATTATTTTTGTTGTCTATTTTTTCATTTCAACGGGTTGTAAAATGACCTTGAGAACTGCAATGTTGAAAGGTAGTATAAAAATTAAAAACGAAATACACTTTCTGTGCCATGACAGGCTAGTACCAATTTTAACAATATAAAATCTGAAATTTTCAGGATTCTGTCAAATATCTTGGTGCCAGACAGGGTGATCAGACCACTGGGCACTCTCTCATATGATTTCCTAATTCAAGGAAGCAGATCAGCACCATCTAATCCCAATGATGTTGTATAAACAGTATTTATTTTATAAATGAAAGGCAGGATTAAAAGCCACCAGAATACCTTGTTACAGAAACACCACTGCAAACAAATCTTCATGTCAAAAATGGTACTGTTAACTCTTTACTGCTTTTCAAGAACCACACACCAGTTTCCTTGGTCATAGTAGCTCTCTTGCACCTTTATGCAATCCAGCCTTTTGCAAATCAGTTCCAGTTCTCCCTCACAGAAGACATGGTAATAACGGTGGAAAACAGGACTAGGTTCGTGCGACTTTGCAGAGCCAGCCAAAGGTTGATGCGGCTTGGCATGCCCTGCTTTTTCCTTCGTTCCATCTTTCAGATGCCAAGGGACCAACAAGTCTTGGGAGTCAAAGGATGTTCTGTTGGTATGAACAGGCAACTTGGCATGAACTGTCTGGTTGCCATTGCAGCACCGGCCCTTACATTGACTAAAGCTTTCATTGGGGTACACTGAACACTCGCAGTCACTGTTGCCCATTCCCTTTACTGCGTCGCTGACGATTCTCTCTATCTTACCATCGCCAGCTCTCTTTGCTTTCAGATACTTAGACTTCTGCTTGTTGTATTCCTGTTCCATAGCCCAGACATAAACGAGCGCCCTTCCACCTGGCCGCAGCAGCCGGACTAACTCACAGAGAGTAGCCAGCCTTCTTTCCTAGTCAAAGGAAAAGCAGATCAAGTCAGTCTGAAGGTGACAGCAACAGGACCACAAGTGAGAGCAACAACTTGGTACAGTAAAAAAAAAAATATTATTTTTTTAAAAGATGTTTCCTAGTGATTTATATAATCAGGAGCAGCGGTATTGATCTCTTTATTTATTAAAATAGTTGCATCCTAAGGCAACTAACAACCTCAATGAAAACAATAAAAATAATCCGGCATGCAAACATAAAAAATGGGAAGCATTAAAAAAAAAAGAAAAAGAGCAGCCACCATAATAAATGTGAGCACATTATTGAAAGGCGTGCCTAAATAAGAACAATTTTAATTGGTGCCCAAGAGAAATAGAGAGGGGGCTCTCTGAAACCCTTGTAACACGGCAATCCGTAACGTAGGCCAGCCTTCTCCAACCTCATGCCCCCCAGAAGTGTTGGACTACAACTCCCAGGAGGGATTCTGGGAGTTGCAATCCAACACATCTGGAGGGCACCAGGTTAGGGAAGGCTGGCCTAGGCCCTGTCTCTTGTACCCAAGAAGGCCTTGTGTCTAGTAACTGCACCTCAGATGGTGGCAGGATATGTAGCTGGGCCTCCTCCAAGGACTGGAGTGTGAAGGCAGGTCTGTTTGGGCAGAAGCAGACCTTCAGGTATCCAGGCTCCAAACCTTTGGCATCTTTTCTGTACACTGATATATGTGTTCATTGTGCCTCAGCCAATCAGTGGCTTAGAAGTCAAGCATGGGAGATCTGTGGTCTAATCACACCAGCATAGGAAAACTGAATGCATTTGAACCCATCCCATGTTAGCTAAATCCTAGCCACTGAGAGCCAAATCAGCTAGATTGGTTGGTCTTGCAAAGCTTTTAGAAGATACCCATGCCACAATAAGCCATTTAGTTTATAAAGTGCCAACACACTCTCTACCTTCTTGGTATACTATTTCATGCTTCTTCAGTGATGTGGGCAAGGGGCCAGCTCAGTGGTAGAGCATGTACAAAAGGTTCCAGGTTCAATTCCCAGCATCTCCAGGTAAAAGAATCATGGAGCAGGTAATGGGGAAGACCTCCACTGGTGACCCATGAGCGCCGCTGCCAGTCGAAATAGATAATGCCAGTGTGAGAGCCAGGGCCGGCGCTACCGCTAGGCAAACTAGGCGGTTGCCTAGGGTGCGTGGCTAAAGAGGGCGCAGAAATGCTGCGCCCTGGAGGTAGTGGTGGGGCCGAGCCTGGGCGCCGCTGCCGCCCCCCCCCGCAGCCGCCGGACCCCCGCAGCCGCTGCACCCCCCGCCACCCCCCCGCAGCTGCTGGACCCCCCCAGCAGCCGCCGGACCCCCGCCACCTACCTTCTCCGCGCCGCTGCCGGAGCCCCACCCGCGCTCTGTTTTGGCAGGAGGAACCAGGGCAACAGGGCTTAAACAGCCCTGTTGCCCTGGTTTCCCCGGCCAAAAACAGAGCGCAGGGGTCCCGTCACGTCACTTCCTCCTCCTCGGAGGAGGCTGGCCAGGGCGGGAGGGGGGGAAGGTAGGTGGCAGGGGGTTCCGGCGGCTGCGGGGCGGTGGCGGGGGGGTCCGGCGGCTGCGCGGTGGTGGTGGTTTGCAGAGCAGGGCTGCTTTGCTCCGGAGCCGCCCCCCCACGGCACGAGAGGGGGGGCGCTAAATATAATTTCGCCTAGGGCGCCAAACTGCCCTGCACCGGTCCTGGTGAGAGCTAGCGTGGCGTAGCAGTTAAGAGTGTTGGACTGGGACTCGGGAAATTCAGGTTCTGGTCCCCGCTCGGCCATGAAACTCACTGGGTGACTTTGGGCCAGTCACTGACTCTCAGCCTAACCTACCTCACAGGGTTGTTGTGAGGATAAAATGGAGAGGAGGAGGAGGATTATGTAAGCCGCCTTGGGTTCCTTGCAGGAAAAAAGGCAGGATATAAATATAATAAATTTTAAAAATAATAATACTGGGATAGATGGACAAAGAGTTTGACTTGGTAGAAGACAGCTTCCTATGTAACAATACTGCAAAGAATTGTTGGCAGGAGGTTGACATACCACTGTTGAAAAATGGTGGATGACCGCAATGGAGATACAGGCATCACAGGAGCCACTTCGTATTGGCACAGAGAGTGCATCACACACAAAGGCCTGAAATCCCTTCTCGCCACTGATGTCCACAAGAGTTCTGCTACGATCACAGCCAAACTGCAAGAGAAAATGGGGAAGATTGTACATGAATAAGGTATGAACAGAACAACCACCTGGATTTTGCCAAAATAACCTATGGGCAAGAATCAAGTTTCCCACTGATGGATTTTCCCCACGATACTGAGGATTTTGAATTCTGATGCATTTTTCCCCTCGGTAGAATTTTTTATTTTTTTATTTGTATGAATTCAACACTGGACCTTAAATTTTAATAGCAAACTTGCTTAGTGTGAAGAAAAGTGTCAGAGTCTCCTGCACACCCCCACACACACATAAATAAGTGTAATCCCAGCTAGAGGCTGAGAGCCTCATGCAAAATGTACATAGTTCCTCTGAAGACTCTAGGCATCAAGAGTCTCTTGCAAATATGCATAGTTTCTCTTTGATCTCCCTGTGCCACAGGTATTGGCATACAAATGTGGCCCAAGCCCTCTGGTCATGAGCCACCCCTCTTCTGCCTAGCCCAGATGAAGTTCATCCTGATTGGCCAAGGACAGCCAAGCTAAGGAAAGGAGGGGTGGGGGGGGGAATCTATACTGCCAGCTGTGGCTTCTGGTTTGAGTTGTTGTTGTCTGGATGTGAAGGCAGGCAGAGTAGGGCTTTTTGCTGAGGCAAGCCTTAAGAAGACCAACCCCCAGGCAAGGAGTAAGTGCCTGGGTATCTATATAGTAAGGGACTAGTTTTGTTGTTTTGTAGCTCTGCTTGTGTATACCAAAGCGTCTCCCTACCTTTCTCCCCTTCCTTCATTCCCCACCTTTTATTATACAGTCATGCCTTGGATTGAGAGCATAATTCGTTCCGGAAACATGCTTGTAATCCAAAACACTCTTATATCAAAACGAAATTCCCCCAAAAAAATTTGTACAGAGATTTTTAATTTAAGCTGTACTACAGTACTTGTATTACAAGACGTTGCTTGTATATCAAGTAAAAATAATAATAATAATAATAAATATTTAAAAATTTGCTTGTCGGGGAGGAGCCTGCGCTGGCTATGGAGCAGTAGCTTTTCTGCCGAGCTCCCGGAATGATTTGAAAACATCTGCAAATACACAGGAGAGACAAAGCGTGAGTTTAAATTCCTTTGCTGTTTGCTTTCTGGAAGGTATGCAGATATAGAGCTAACAAAGAAATAACAAGAATAGCTTTCTTTTGATGTGCTTCGCTCTGGATTGTTTATGAGCTCCAGACGGGTGAAAAAGTCCCTACCCCCTCTTTGGAAACGCGATCGGGCGCATCCCTCGGATAACAGTTTGAAAAGGCTAATTAGGATCCTTGACACTAAAGACATTGAATGTTCTTATCAAACGGTGCAACTGGGTCCAGATAAGAAGCCACGAGGTAGTGAAAGTTTCGAGACAGCGAGGGGGAAGGGCGGAAAAATGGCGGATTCAGCTGGCAAATTCCCTGCTGGTGCCAAGCCAAAGTCAATATCTCCAGCCAAGCTTAAAGGGGCAGCACCAGATTGGGAGAAAATTCTATCACAGTTTCAAAGCTCTATGGAAGCAGGCCAGCAGAAACAAATAGAAGCAATTGAGAAATTTCAAAATCTGCATCAAGAGGATATGAAGCAAATGCGAAAGTCCATAGATCATTTAGGGGTTCAAGTTAAAGAGCTGCAAGTTAGAGTGGATAAGGTGGAAAAACTCCAGGTGAAGGATGAAAAAAGTTTTGAAAAGTATGAAATGAAATTTAATGAGATGGAAATACAGATGATTAACATGCAAGACAGGCAACGGCGTTCCAACATTCGGATCAGAGGCTTCCCCATGGAGATGGGGGAGACTGGATATAAGTTAAGAGGCAGTATTTTGGAATGGATGAATGAAGCTGTCTCTGGAGAAACAATTTTTTGGGATGATATGGACATTGAGATTGTGCATAGAGTGGGAGCATTAAGGCGTGGTATGACATCCAGAGATGTTGTACTGAAATTTGCAAATTTATACAAGAAGGATGTCTTCATGAAAGAGATTAGAAAGAAAGGTCAAGTAGCTTTCAAGGGGGCTACTTTGCAAATCTACAATGATCTTTGTCAGCAAACAATAAAGTGGAGGCGAAGTGTTAAACCGTGTACAGCAGTCTTGATCAGAAAGGGATTACAATACAATTGGGGTTACCCAGTTTTTCTTACTTTTGTGTGGAACAGTAAGAGATACAAGATCTCATCATGTGATCAAGGCATGGGCCTGCTGGGAGAGTTGGGGCTTCATGATGATGCGGAGGGTCCAGAACCGATGGGTCAACTGGAAGAAGAAGGAGCCAGTGGAGGAATTGTATAAGAGGTCATTTCAACACGAGAAGAAAAAAGAAATAGAAAATGTTTTATAAAGAAGTTATCCGGGAGGGAATGAGGGGCTGCTGTTCGGGCTGGTGATGGGTCCTTTCCCCCCCCCCTGGGATAGGTGGGTAGGTTTAGGGTGGGGCAAGTTGCCCTGGCTAAGCAGGGGGGATAGTTTAGATGAATGTGGGGGTGGGTTAAGGGGTATGTTATTGTGTATTATTTTCACCCTTGGGGACCAAAAAAGAAAAAATGTTGTTAATAGATGGATTATAAGTTAAGAATTTCAACTTTAAATGTTAAGGGGCTAGGTTCAGTTACTAAGAGAAGGCGAATAGAAGCACTTCTTAAAAAGGATAAGGCAGATATTATATTCTTGCAAGAAACGCACCAGGCAAGGAAAGGAGTCAATGAATTGAAATTGAGGTGGTCTAGAATATATGAGATAGCATGTGGATCATCTAAATCGCGAGGAGTAGCAATTATAATTTCAAAGAATTGTGGTTTTAATGTTCTAAAGGTGAAAAAGGATGATACAGGTAGATATATTATAATGTATGGGACCTTGGGAGGGGAAGAATATGTTATTGTTAATGTTTATGCTCCCAATCAAAATCAAGGAGAATTTTATCAACATGTGTTTAAAGAAATGGGTAATTTTCAAAATCAAAGGGTTATTATGGCTGGGGACTTTAACATGGTATTGGATAGAAGAAAAGACAAATCCAATCCGACGAGAGAAGATCAGAGAAATAATCTAACGATCTTGAATAAGTTAATTAGTAAGGAAGGGTTGCTAGATGTTTGGAGAGGGGTCAAGGGGAATGAGGAAAGATATACATTTTACTCATCAGCAAATAAGAATTATTCTAGGATAGATTTTATTTTTGTGTCCAGGACACTGTTTTCAAGGGTCCTGGGCACAGAGATAGGAGTGATAAAAGTTACAGATCATGCTTTGGTTAACATGGATTTGAAGATACATAAGGATTATAGAGAAGCGAAAAGATTGAGATTGAATAGTAATATTTTTCGTTATAAACATTTAACAGAGAAAATAGAGAAGGAATTGAGGGAAATTTGGGAATTAATCAAACAGAAGAATGTACTGAAGCGATAATATGGGATACAATGAAGAGTGTAATGAGAGGAATAGGATTGAGAGAGGCAATAAATTTGAGGAAACAACAAGAAGTTTTTTATCAAAAGCTAGAGGGGGAGATTAGGGATTTGGAAAAGAAGTATTTAGAGAAGAGGGATAAAAAGATTTTTGCAGAATTACAGGGTAAAAGGAAAGAATTGGAGAATAAAGAACTGGACAGGGTACAAAGGAATTTGATTTACACAAAAAGGGAGTATTTTGAGAATAGTAATAAAAACTCTAAAATGTTGGCTAGATTAGCACAAAAAAAAAAAGAAAAAAGCTTAGTGGGGATGATTAAAGATAAGAGGGGTAAAGAATATAATCTAGTAAAGGATAAATTGAAAATTTTTCATGAATATTACACGGAGTTATATAAGGCAGGAAAATGGTCGGAAGCTGAGA
The DNA here is from genome assembly GCA_021292165.1 of Shinisaurus crocodilurus. Taxonomy (NCBI): domain Eukaryota; kingdom Metazoa; phylum Chordata; class Lepidosauria; order Squamata; family Shinisauridae; genus Shinisaurus; species Shinisaurus crocodilurus. The sequence goes on along the minus strand of CM037878.1, from coordinate 268,722,842 downwards.
GTAGAAGATATATCGAGAAAAATTTAAAAATAAAAATCCAGGATGAAGATAGAGAGAAAATGGAGCAACCATTCACAGAAATTGAAATAGAAAGTGCTATAAATAAATTAAAACAGGGGAAAACGCCAGGACTGGATGTTCTGGGGGCGGAATATTATAAAGTCTTTAAAAAAATGTTAATTCCGAAGTTAAAACGGTTGTTTAATGATATTTTACAGGGGGGAGAGATCCCCCCGTCATGGAAACAGTCCTTGACCATTTTAATCCCGAAACCAAGGAAGGATTTAGCAGAACCAGGTTCTTATAGACCAATATCATTAATTAATCAAGATGCTAAACTATTGACAGCAATTTTAGCTAGAAGAATGAATAGTTTTCTAAATAAGTATATAGGGATAGATCAATGTGGGTTTATTCAAGGAAGACAAATGGCAGATTTAACAAGAAGGGTTCTGAACATAATTTATTTAATAAAGAAAAATAATTTGAAAGCGGGGGTTCTTGCATTGGATATTTTTAAAGCCTTTGATTGTGTGGAATGGCCTGCATTAAAGATGTTAATAAAAACTATGGGGTTTGGAGAAAAATTTATAGGTATTACTAACCAATTATATACTCATAATGTCACGTCGGTAATTGTAAACGATGGAATAACAGAAACTATTAGCCTAGGCCGGGGAACTAGACAGGGTTGTCCCCTTTCCCCAGTATTATTTGTGTTAGTTATGGAATTGTTAGCGAATTCGATAAGACAGGAGAAGAAATTATTGGGGATAGGAATAGAGACCAAATGTAAGATAAACCTTTTTGCAGATGATATCTTGTTAACATTAGAACGGCCTATAGAAAATTGGGATTGGATAGAGAAACATTTAGATGAATTTAGAGAAGTAACAGGGTTAAAAGTTAATTGGGATAAATCGGAGATAATGACATTTAATTATAGTAAACTGGAGGAAAGGGGATTTAAACAAAGGGGAGTGGATATAAAGATAAAAAATATAATTAAATATTTAGGTATTGATATATTAAAAGATTTGGATAAAATAGGGGAATGTAATTTTAAAAAACTAAAAGAGGAAGTTAAAAATCAAATAGAGGATTATAAAAAATTGGGATTATCGTGGTTTGGTAGGATAGCTTTGATTAAAATGAAGATTTTACCGAAGTTTAATTTTTTATTTAGAATGATACCATATAAGATATCAGAGAAAGAAATTAAAGAGTGGCAAGTAATGTTAAATAGCTATTGTAATGGGGGGAAAAAATCAAGGATTACTAAGAATAGATGGTATAAAGCTCAAAAAATAGGGGGACTTGGTCTCCCTAATTTAAAATGGTATTATATAGCTAATCAACTTAGATATATCATGGATATTATTGTTAGAAAAGATTTTATGTGGTGGGAAATAGAAGCATTTGAATTGGGTAATAGGGTGGATAAATTCTTATTTACAAAACAAGGACATATTATGACAAAAAGATTAGAAAATCCCTTTTTAAAAAATATGTTAGAAATTTGGGGTAGAAGTAAGGAAATATTTTTACCAGGTATATCCCCGCTTACTCCAGTGGTGGTTATGGAAGATTTTCCCGAGAATGTTAGACATTTAGAACGAATTTTTAGAGAGAAAAAGGTGATAACTTTAATGGATTGGCTGGAAAAAATGGAGACAAGACAGCAAATAATTGATAGGGTTGGGGCAGGAAGAATTTCTTGGTTAAATTTAATTCAATTAGTACAATGGGGTAAGAAATGGAAGAGGAGACATGAGCATGAAAGGGATTTCACTGCATTTGAGCAGGTGGTTATGTCTAGAGAACTTGTAGAAGGAAATGCATCAGCTAGGGGTCTTACAAAGATGTTATATAAAATGTTGCAGAAATCAGAAGAGCAAGCAGAAAATCTTAAAATAGTTTGGGATACAGAGTTTGAAGAGGAAATATCAAAGGATGAGTGGAATAAGATTTGGGATAGGCGAATATTGAAAAATATGTCTATAAGAATTAAAGAGAATTTTTATAAGCTAATTTGGAGATGGTATTTGACCCCAGTGAGATTAAATAGAATAGATAATAAATGTTCTCCAATGTGTTGGCGAGGATGTCAGGAATTGGGTACATATGCTCATATGTGGTGGAGTTGTAAAAATGTAATGGATTTTTGGAAAATGATTTTTGAGGAAATATCAGAAATTGTTGGAGTTGAGTTAGAGGTATGCCCTAAACTAGCTTTGCTAACAATAACGGAAAAGGTGATCGGTTCACAAAATGTTAAAGAATTAATCATAAATTTGTTAACGGCAGGTAGACTAATGATAGCAAGGAAATGGAAAATCCAGCAAGTTTTCACTATTACTGAATGGTATAAGGAAGTATGGGATATGGCTTTGAATGATATGTTGACTTGTAATATTAAATGCAAAAGGGGTCAATTAAAGAAAAATAATTTTAAGGATATTTGGGGTTTATTTTTGGAATATGTGTTTAAAAGGGGGAAAGGGAGTTTACCCTGTCAAGATATATTGTATTTTTGGAATAATGAACAATTATAGAGTTATTGGATTGTTTGGTCCCATGGTGATGGGAGCACAATATTAGTTATGTGTGTATGTTATTTTCTTTGTATTGTTTTAAAATTTAATAAAATATTTAAAAAAAAAAAAAAAAACTAAAAAAAAAAATTTGCTTGTCTTGCAAAACGCTCTCAAACCAAGTTACTTGCAATCCAAGGTATTACTGTAATCTGTTTACCTTAAATAAACTTTCCTGGTTTTACCCCACACGGTGTGTGTGGTTCTGTTGTGTCCCCAAGAGGAGCAGAGAGAAGGGGACAGATGAGCCTCCCGTAAGAAGGAGCTGTATGATCTGGGGACAACCAATGAAAATGTGCTATTTGTAGTGAGAACTAAGCTAGCCTCTGATGGAGGCAGAACATGGAGCAGGTCCTCAAATGATGATCACAACATGCAGGCAGATCCACAAAGCCAGTTCTCAAGTCCCTGGCCATGCACATTTCTATGCTTAGGAGTTTGTGTTTCAGAGAGAGGCATGGACTCTTCACCCAGCAGCAGTTCCCAGTCCAAACCTGTATTCCAGACATAAACCTCCCCCCTTTCCCTGCAACCTTGCCTTCACCAAGTTGTGTTCACAGGCTAGACAACAGCTTAGCCATTGTCTTCAAACCATGCACCATTACAGATTTCTTCAGCAGCACATCTTTCATGGAAACAATACAAGTGTTCATGATCAAGGTCCCTTCTTCTAACAGGAGCCTCTCTCAGCTGCTTTGCCTGTCTGCCACCTACATTCTAATTTCACTTTTCCCCAAGATTATTATATTTACTTTCGATTATAAAATAATCAGCTACCAGCCAGATAATAGGAGCCAAGTTCAGACTTCTGAATACTTATCGCTGGCACTATTTGTGTTCACTGGAGACAGAAACTGCACTAAACCAGCTTTAACGCAGGGAGAATACCAAACAACTAATTCTGAATAATCCGTGCCAGTGAGAAACAGAGATTGAACTAGAAAAGATTTACTGCCTATGTGCTCTGCTAAAATAATTGGAGCAATAGGATAAAATGGGATAACTGCGACATATGCCACCGTGGGCTCCATGCAGGAAGGATGGGATACAAATTTATAGTAGTAGCAGTAGTAATGTGCTATATTAGAAGGCTGCACATGGCAGCTAATATTTGTAATTGTGATGTTTATGTATTTTCAAAAAGAAATAAAGGGGGAGAAGCAGCATGCATAGTTTTCTGCTGGTTTGTCAAGCTTGTGCGGAATTCAAACCAGTGTTGCTAAAATCACTGCTAAGACAAGTGCAGTGGTTAAAAAAGCTGAAGGGCTCCCCCCCGCCACTCCCCAGTCTTATCCAAGTGGAGTAAATGAAGACCGGGGAGAACTAGCCCCATGAGGCAGGGCTGCCCCATCCCAAATATTCGAGTCATTGGAGAAGACAATGACTGGGTCCAGACAACACGATAACCCACACTCAAGAGTTGAGTATGGGTTGAGTGTGGGTTGTCATTGAACTGTGGGTTGTTGTTGAAACATGGGTTATCATGTTGTCTGAACCCAGCTGCACTAACAAGCCATTGCTTGTTAACTATGAGCAACCCATGAAGAGAACCCATGGTTTGTTGTTGAGTTGTGAACTCTGGGTTGTTCACCATGGTTTGTTATCTCAGCTGGGTTCAGATAATACAATAACCCACATTTCAACAACAACCCACGGTTCAACAACAACCCACACTCAACCCATACCCAACCCTTGAGTGTGGGTTATCATGTTGTCTGAACCCAGTCAATGAGATGTCTGCCTTTGGGTGGAAGTCAGAGGTCCAGATAGTGAGAAGAACCTTAATGGGGTGAAAAGATCAATCCTATTGTTGCTGTTAGTAAGACACATTATATATAGTTTCATCCCTCACTCCTTTTCCAAGGAAATTTCAGGGGGAAGCCTGGATAGGGGTTATTAATTCACTAACAAATATAGTGCCTTCCAGCTCTGCATTTGTTGCAGGATAAGCTCACAAGCTCAGTCCAGATAGCATGAAGACTCACAGCAGGAGATATCACTTCAGCTTTCAAACCCAAGAAAAGAAGCGCTGCTGCAACGCTCTCATTTGGCTTCGAGATCACATCGAACAGCCTGAAACTGCCTCATGGGTTACTTTGGGGCTCCAACAGGATCATAGCATGGGCAGCTTTACAGAATTACAGTTATGCCTTGGATTGAGAGCATAATTCATTCCGGAAATGTGCTTGTAATCCAAATCACTCTTATATCAAAACGAAATTCCGCAAAAAAAAAATTTGTACAGAGATTTTTATTTTAAGCTGTACTACAGTACTTGTATTGCAAGACGTTGCTTGTATATCAAGTAAAAAAAAAAATTAAATAAATATTTAAAAATTTGCTTGTCTTGCAAAACGCTCTCAAACCAAGTTACTTGCAATCCAAGGTATTACTGTATTCCTATAAACTTGGGGAAAGAGATTTGCACAGGAAACATAGGCTTGGATCCTAAGTTGCTCTTCCATTAGTGCAAGGGGGGTGGGGGGAGTAATTTCTGCCAACTGTCCCCTTCATCTGTAGTCCCCCACAATATATTCCGTTCCCAAGAGTCCCACAACACTTAAAAGCAGATGGGGGGCACAAGCGGTTGCAGAGGGAAGGGAGGAGGTAAAATCCCATTGCAAGAACAAAACTCAGTTCACAGAAGGGTTATTAGGATCCAAGCCACAGAGAATAAATAAAGATTTATTCATAGCCATCTGCAGGCCTGTGGCTTACGCTGGCTCAGCTTGTCTGAGCGTGGAAAGCTAAGCAGGGTCAAGCCTGGTTATTACTTAGATGGGAGACCCCCTCCTCTAGTTTCCTGCGTTGAGCAGGGGGTTGGACTCGATAGCCTTGTAGGCTCCTTCCAACTCTGTGATCTATGAAATCTATGAAATCACACATTGCATAAACCTATCCAATCTCCTAACATCCAGAGCATTTTATAGGTAATGATGAAATGAACTTTATATATGTAATTGATTAAAGTTAAAGAAAACACACAACAGCACTGGGAATAATGTAAATTTCTACCAGCAGCAGCTTGCTATGAATACAACAATATTCACAAAAGGAATAAATTAGTTGATGGATGGATGAGCTGCTGAAAGACAATAAAAACATGATGCACGGACCTCCGAACAGAGGTTGATTAATGCAACCATGTATATCAAATGAGAAGTATTCACAGCTCTGTCCTCCAATGCCCCACTGCCATTGCCTGCCCCTTGGGGCATCTGTTACCTGATGTGGCTGCTTCACTCTGCCTAGTGGCAGATTTTGGTTTTAATCTGGATTTTATTGTTAGTCACTTTGAGTACCATTTTTTGGCAGAAAGGTGGGATATAAACTAAATAAATTGATGATGATGATTATGCTGGTAGGGCTGGCCCTGGCTTCCGTATAAAACTGGTACAACTCACCCACCATATGTTGATATTATTAATATAACAACAACAACAACAACAACAACAACAAGAAGAACTATTATTATTATTATTATTATTATTATTATTATTATTATTATTATTACTATACCCCACCTTTTTTCCTGAAAGGAACCCAAGGCGGCTTACATAACCCTCCTCCTCCTCTCCGTTTTATCCTCACAACAACCCTGTGAGGTAGGTTAGGCTGAGAGTCAGTGACTGGCCCAAAGTCACCCAGTGAGTTTCATGGCCGAGCGGGGACCAGAACCCAAATCTCCCGAGTCCTAGTCCAACACTCTAACCACTACGCCACACTGGCACACACACACACACACACACATGCACATACATACATATATATATATATATATATGTCTCTGTGTATGTGTGTGTGTGTGTGTCTATATATGCTGTCAACCAATAAGGATTTTAAATCCTCAGTTTGTCTGACTTTAGCTGCCAATGGGAGAGATGGGTGACTAGCAGCCCATGTACTAGATCTGACCCCCTCAAGCAGATTACAGGGGAAATAATAATAGAAATATTCCATACTTTAATAGAGCCTTCCCCAACCTGGTGTGTTTGACTACAAGTCCCATCGTCCCCAGCCAGCCTGAGGTGAGGCTGTGGCAAGTGTGGGGTGCATGTGGCTGCCATTTTTAATATGCAACCCCCACTCAGGGGTTGTCATGTTGTGCAAACCTGGTGAGCATGGGTTATGTGAGGGTTAAAGAACCCAGTGAGCATGGGTTATGTGAGGTTATGTGAGGGTTAAGTAATACTTGCATAACCCATGGCCTGTTTTGCCCCTCACGTAACCCACACAAGCTGGGTTCGCTTGACACAATAACCCCCAAGGGGTTTGGATATGCAACATGATGCCTGCGGGTGCTGCAGGTTGTTGTGGACTGCAGTGTTCCTATTACAATAAAATAATATGCCAGAGCAGGGCTTTGGCCAGAAAGGTAGCATATACATTTCTTAAATAAAATAAAGAAATAAAAGTTTCAGAAACTTAGGGTTATGTTGGAATGGGTCCTGCGATCATCCTAACAACTGAAAGCAGGAAAAAAAAAAGGTCCTTCATTGTGGCACTGAAGCACTTTGTACTGCTGTAAACAGAAAATATTCCATTGACTTCAATCACGCTCTGTCCCAAGTATGTACAGTATAAATTGACTGGGAAGCAGGAATTCAATCAAAAAGACAATACTGAAATGACCTTGAAAGGGACAACACTGTACCCTGATGAAATGTAATGAGCTGCAGCTAAGCTAACCAAGAGGAATAAAGCACACGACAGCCAGAATATGAAGTCCTAATTTGCATCTAAATTATATCAAATAATTGTGAAGTCGGGCTCACTTGTAATGTCCCACATCTTAAAGTGAATCCACTGCCCAAAGCAAAAAGATTCGATCTTGCATTTCAAGAAGAGGACTTTGGAGCATCTATTACCTCAACTGAGATGCAGAGGAGAAAATGCAAAGGGTACACTGGCTTCAGATTAAATTTGCCTTCGATGTAAATATTAGGATGGAAATTGCATGCATGCACAGAATGACTAGACACAGATAATTACTGCAAACCTATATTTTTTTTGTTGCTAAACAGGTGTAGTGATCTTACCAGGATTACCAGAGGATTCTTTAATATTATTCTAATTAACTCATTCTCTCTTGCGTTCTTTTTTACATGCTTATGTGGATCAAGATTTAATCTGAGACACGGTTCAGTCCAGCAATCTGCTTGGAATGCCAAGGCTCAGCCTTGGCGCATGTGAAATAGCAAAGATGAATACCACTAAGCACATGCAGATGAATGCATGACTGAGTAATCACAGCCAGGGCTGCCATCAAGATCTTCTGCACATGGTATGTTATTTGCACTCAGACCACCCTGGGCAGGGGTTGGGGGATGCAGTTGTTGGCCACATGACAGCCCATCTGAGCTCAGGAACAGTAACAGGAGAAGGGCAAGTCCACGGAATGATCAGAGAGGCCTCACATTATGAGGAAGCAAGTAAAAGAAGAGTTAGGCAGTAGGCAAAGTAGTCCAGGATACATGGCACCAAGTGAGATACGAGGTAAGCGAGAAGCAGCTGCTGCTGCAATTGCTGATGCAGGCACCAGTATTTTCTACATTGGGAGCTTTGATTTTGCAAACGAGAAGCCACAGGGCCAAGACAGAGGACCTGGTGCAATGGGTATCTAGAAATAAAGAAATAAATGGGAAGGATAGTTGGAATCAGAGCTGGTGTCAAGGGTCGGCATCGTTAGGCACCTGCCGAGGGCCCACACCTCAGCAGGGCCCACCGGCAAGAGTTTCTTGGAGTTGGTTCTCCTCTCCACCATTGCAACCTGCTTCTTCACTTGCCTCTCGCTCTACCCCAGACAACCGTGGTGATGGGAACGAGGAACAGCACATGACACTGCCTGCATGCTCATTGGCTCTCTGCCTGGCAAGCAAGCAGGTGGCAGTGGCGACAACACAGAGGAGAAGGAGCAGCAGGAGACAATGGTGGTGAGAAGGTAGACACACTGAGGGAGAGGTGCCTACTGAGGGTGTCTTGCCCAGGGGCCCTCTAAAACCTGGAGCCGGTACTGGTTGGAATACATGGAAGTGTGAAAGTGGAGTAACTCTTGCAGTAGTTTGGATTCTAAAACCAAATCTATGCAATCCTCTCTGCATTGGAAAAGCCATCAAAGCTCTGGCATTGACTTTTAAAGTTTGGGGCCAGGTTATTTGAAGGACCATCTCCACTGATATGAACCTGCTTGCACTTTGAGATCAGCCTTGGAAGCCCTGCTCACGGGGACCACCACTCAGAGCAATTGGGTTGGCAAGCATGAGGGACAGGAGATTTTTGGCAGTGGTCCCACACTTTTGGAACTCCATCCCAACTGAAATACATATGGCCCCATCATTGCAGGCATTTATGGGGGCTCTAAAGCTCCGTTTACTTAAAACCGCCTTTTCTTAGGAAGATTTTATTGTGCTGCTTGCCGACTTGATGCTAAAATAATTGTAACAATTTTAATTAATTGCGGCATTGATATGCTGGGCAGGACATTGCTATTGTTGGTGGTACTGCTATTTTTATTGTACATTTTATTTAGTTTTATGGGTATATTTGAATGCTGATTATATATTTTGTGTTATTATGCGTTGGAAGCTGACATGTGAGGGAATGGCCCTAAAAAGTGGTCTAAAATACCTCAGATAAATAAATAAATAAAATAAAATCTTGACGAGAAACTGTTTTCTGAATGCTTCTTCATAGGGTGAAACTAGTATTTACCAAATCCTGACAAAGGTTAATTTAAAATCAGTTTCCAGCTAATGAACCTTACCACAAAGGAATGAATTCAGAATACGGCTTCACTACATGAAAATGACCATGAAAAATAATTGTGTGGTGGCTTTTCCTTTGCAAAAATCATCATCCAGGCAGGGCTTAAGAATTTCCTTAATAGGCTTCCATACAAAACAGAGAGGGATGGCAGATGAAGGAACAGCCAACTTCTGCTCCTCCTTTTTTTCTACGCACCAGATGGTCTGCATTTCTTCAAGACTGTGAAGGAAAGAAATCAGAATGCCGTGGTTTCACCCCCGGCATGTGGCTGTATTTCAGCAGTGATCACATTTATTTCTATTACCAAGTTAGTAACGGAGATAGAAAGATGCAAACGATAATAATTATTATAATCCAGTAGAGACTAATTATTTACCCATGTTCAGGGAACAGAAAGGACCAAGAGATATGTGGTCATTTAGCCTTACCTCACAATAACTAACTCCACCTGGTGGAATTAGATAATTTAAGTCCATTGGAACTTGATTGATGCAACTTATCAGAAAGCTGATGGAGAGAGAACTACGCCTAATTCTGAAACTCAGCCACTAAATGAAATTATGTGGCTCCCCAGAGAAACATCTCAGCTATAACTAATAGCATGAGAGTCTTGAGGAAGCAAATTAAATTCTGGCAAATGCATACAAACACAGCAAGAAAGATGACAGCATGCAGCCACAGTGAGAGAGAAATTCCCTTGCTTCACTTGTTCTGAGTCAGACCTTTAACATTTCTTTCACGTAGTGTTTTGTTTTCCCTCACAGAGAGTCACGTCACCTTTCGGGGGGGGGGGAAGGCGCTGTGTCTAAAAGAAGAAGTCCATCTCTCACTGGCAAAAAAGGGAGAATACCCAGTGGGCTCCCTATTCTTTATCTTTTGTTTGCTGTTTTGAGTCCTTCATCTCCAAGATATTTTACCTTTTCGGTTCCTAATAAAACAACTCTTTGAGAGAGTATCAGAGGTTCCCAAGAGCAAGTCCTGTCTCTCCTCCGGCCAGCACAGGAAAGCCATAACTAGCTTCCATTACACAGGGCTACCTCAAAAGCCCCTTGGGAATGTCAACGCTGTGTTGGCCATTCCACATGATCTACAGTGAAAAAATTCAGGTCCAGATTGAAACCAAAGTTGTGAAGTGAGGTGTTATGGTGCCACTACAGGGCCAGTGTTGGGGGCCAGGATAGCTGAGCATCTGCCAAGGCCTGTGCTTCAGCAAGGGGCCATTGGCACTCCTGCAGCCTCCTGGCCCTGCTGCTTCTCCTCTTCTTTGCAGTACCTGTTCACTTGCCCTGTCCATGTGAGTGAGCAGCAAGAGGAGCAAGGTGAAGGAGCAGTAATGTCACGGTACAGGACTCCGACCCCTCATCCTCATAGGGCAAGGCTCCTGAGTTAACAGATCAGGAGAGGGCTCAGTTACAGAAGGGTGTCATGAGGTTCCCACCTCCTTAGGCCTATTTTGCCAGGAAAGCCCAAGGAACCAGCTCCCTGTCTCCAGAGGTCATGTTGCCATCCTTGAATCCTGAGGATTCTAGCCATGAAGACATCACCACACCGCAGTCACTTCCATGTTGTCATAGCCCAAGCCTGCAGAAACAGACCAGGCCCCTTTAAGAGAGAAGGCCTCAGTTAATAGGGAGCCAGGGCTAAGCAGCCTAAAGGAAGCCAAAACAATACTTAAGGCTCAATCACAACCTGCTGCTTGTTGGAGCAACATGCAGGCAAGCTTGTCTGGTTTCCAGCCCCAACATCACTCAGACCTCTCCATGGTGCTGCTCTATTTCCTAACTCTCTGGAAAACTTGACTCTTGCTTGGTCAGTATCCACTGAACCTAATTTGCTCAAGTCCTCAGTGTGAACTGAACCTCATAGTGCTCAACAATGCCAGATCCTCACTGAGACCACAGGGCTTGCTGGCTGAAACAGAAAGAGTAAACTCTTCATGCCTTGTCTTTTTCCTCTGGGAGGTGGAACAAAGGGGGCACAGAAGGCCAATGCATGGGCAGCCGTGAGAGCAGTGGGCAGGAGGTGGTGAGCCTACTCAGCAAGGGGGCCCCCATTGGGAGGATCTTTTGCAAGGGCCTTCCAAAATCTGTGCCACCATGCATGCTATTATATCAGAGCAATCTGACACCTCAAATACTCACGTCCACTTCAAATGCCCCTTCCTAGAGTGCCTCACAAGGCTGTGGAGGATGGCAGAACTGTTCCTACAGTGGGATTTGTCTCCTCTCCATGGTGTGATGTTTAGGCCGTGGCAGCAGGGGGAGGCAGGTAGGAGAGAAGAAAAATAAGCAGTCCCCTGCCAAATCCAAGTAATAGCCATCCTACAAGGTTGGGTCTAGATATGCAGAAGAATGAGGTGGTAGAGTCTTCATAGAATCATAGAAAAGTAGAGTTGGAAGGGGCCTACAAGGCCATCGAGTCCAACCCCCTGCTCAATGCAGGAATCCAGGTCAAAGCATCTCTGACAGATGTCTGTCCAGCCGCACCTTGAATGCCTCCAGACTGGGAGAGCCCACCACCTCCCTAGGTAGTTGATTCCATTGTCTTATTGCTCTGACAGTCAGGAAATTTTTCCTGATGTTTAGGTGGAATCTAGGTTCCTGTAACTTGAGCCCATTATTCCGTGTCCTGCAAACTGGGATGAATGAGAAGAGATCTTTGCCCTCCTCTGTGTGACATCCCTTCAAATACTGGAAGAGTGCGATCATATCTCCCCTCAGCCTCCTCTTCTGAAGGCTAAACATGCCCAGTTCTTTCAGTCTCTCCTCATAGGGCCTTGTTTCCAGTCCCTTTATCATCCTTGTTGCCCTCCTCTGAACCCTCTCCAGTTTGTCTATGTCCTTGTTAAAGTGAGGTGCCCAGAACTGGACGCAGTACTCAAGATGAGGCCTAACCAGTGCCAAGTAAAGGGGAATTATCACTTCCCGCGATTTGGAAGCTATACTTCTATTAATACAGCCCAAAATTGCATTTGCCTTCTTTGCAGCCACGTCGCATTGCTGGCTCATATTCAGTTTGTGATCTACCACAATTCCAAGATCCTTCTCACTTGTAGTATTGTTGAGCCAAGTGTCCCCCATTCTGTAACTCTGCATTTGGTTTCCTCTCCCTAGGTGCAGCACTTGGCATTTATCCCTGTTAAATTTCATTCTGTTGTTTTCGGCCCAGCGCTCCAGCCTATCGAGGTCACTTTGAATTTTGTTTCTGTCTTCCAGAGTATTAGCTGTTCCACCCAACTTTGTGTCATCTGCAAATTTGATAAGCATTCCCTGTACCTCCTCATCCAAGTCATTAATAAAAATGTTGAAGAGCACCGGGCCCAGGACCGAGCCCTGTGGTACCCCGCTCGTTACTATATCTTGTGGCTATATACCAGACTGTTCTACAGTAGTGAATTCACATTGTTAAATGCTCCTCTACATTAAAACAAAAAACCTCCCTGCAATTAGAAAAGTAGCACAACAGTGATTGGGCTGTGCTATTCTCCCTGGTATGTAGGTTTGTTTGACTTTTTATGTGAGGGATCATTTAATTATATTTATTAGGTCATTTCTATAGCACAACCTCAACCACAAGGTCCCCCAGAGTGCCTTACAATCATATTAAAATGCATATAACAAGAAATCCATAAATATATAACAAAAGAAATAAAATTTCTTCCATTGCAGCAATAGCACAAAAAAGCATCAGTAACCAGTTTTAAAAAACAAAACAAAACAAAGGCACCAGAGAGGCAGCAAGGCCATAAGCCATCAAATAATACACAAAACAATTATTCGTGCAGAATGGTATTCATTTGCATCTGAATGTACTACGGGAGAAGAAGAAGCCGCCTGGCAGCGCTGGCCCAAGACATTTTGCTGCCTGAGGTGGAACAGCAAATGGGCCTCCCCGGCCCTGTCGTCAAGGTGTACGGTATCCAAGACTGGTCAAGTTATTTTGGCACTTGAGGCAGAAAATCCCACAAACCTCTCTCCTTGGGAATAAAAATGCAATAGTAATACATTAAAAAGTAAATATTTGCTGAGCCTTCCTTCATGATACCCAGAATCAGCTGCCTGAGCTGGCTGCCTGACTTGGCCCTCCATAATCTGGGCACTGCTGAGGAAAAAGCCCAGCCGCCCAGACTTCACAAGGCAAAGAGACACACTAAAGGCCTCTCCTGTGTGAGTAGGCTCATGCAGTTGGAGGGAAGCCTTCAGATATCCCAGCCCCACGCCATCTATCCCTTTAAAATTAAGGAACAGGACCTTGAATTGGGCCCCAAAACATGCTGGGAACCAGTGCAGCTGACAAAGCACCAGTGCATTCAAAAACGGTGTCTCTACTACCTCAGGTTTCTACCATCTTGTTCTGTTCTATGTAGGGAGGGGGACCATAGCTCAGTGTGATAGAGCACATGCTTTGTATACAGAAGGTCCCAAGTTTGATCCCCAGACTCTCCAGGTAAGGCTAGGAGAGAATCCTGCCTGAAACCCTGGAGAGCTGCTGCCAGTCAGTGTTGACAATACTGGGTTAGATGGACCAATGGTCCGACTCAGTATAAGGCAGCTTCCTATGCTCCTATGCTGCCTGTGTTGGCCAGACCCATATTATGCAGAATGAGGCAGCCGGCTTAGGTATTAGAATCCTGTACCACTTCAGATTGCACATGAGAAGCAACGTTTTTTAATGATCCCCAAAGTGCAAACAAACAAAATCCTCCCTGCTCACAAAGCAGGGGAAAGGACTATGCTACAACTTTCTCCCTGATGTGCTAGTTTTCTACATGCCGGCCAGATGGGCAATTAATAAATGTAAATGTAAATAAATAGAATAAATAAATGCAGGGAGGTTTCAGACTGCAGATATGAAGAGAGCCATACTCTGATCTGTGCCACTGGCCATAGGACCTAGAGGGCCACCGGGAAGCTGCACCTCTGCCTCCCAAAAAGGCTGTCATGGCAAGGAGGAGACCAACCTAGCCCGAAACATCAGGAGAAGCTGCTGCAATGCTTGCTTTCCTCTTCCCTCCCCATTCCTTTCCCCTTTTGTATCCTGTCTATTAGAGCACGAGCCTGCCAGGAGGGACTGTCTTACCTTTTAATATCTCTGCAGTGCTTCATAAGAAATAAATACATAACAACAAGGCAGGGAAGCATGAACAATCTGAAGTGATACAGTCCAGAAGTCCTACAGTCCATCACCTCATCTTTCAGAACAGCTCTAGTATGGTGGGGGCAATGTTTAAACAGAGTTGCGGGAATTGTTTGCCCAGCTGTCCTGGCTGCCAATTTATGCAGTAATTCTCTCTCTCTCTATATATATATATATATATGTGTGTGTGTGTGTGTGTGTGTGTGTGTGTGTACATTGTAAAAACATTGGAGTCTTTCAAAGTGAAAGGTTTATTATTATTATTATCATTATAATTGGCAGATACGTTTATCTCTGCTTCTTTCTATTCACTTACAAAATATAAGTTGCTATTAAAAACCCTGTCTGGAATTATAATGTATCTGCTTCCAGCAATTTATTTTAAACCAGAAGGAATCTACTGATTTATAAGCAGGCATGTTTATGCCTGAACATTGTCGCTTGAAAACAATTATTAGTTCATTGGGGATGTTAACTACATTGCAGACTCCAGTTGCTGAATGAGATTTTGCTGGAGAGAGAAATCTGAAAATCTTAATGACAGACTGCTGTTAGAAGGGAGAATTTAAAAAAGCAAAAGCAAAAGCAAACCTTCCCTCGCCTCTTCCAGACATCAGCAGATCCTTTAGCACTGGCTATATGGCTTGTTCTTATTAGATCAGGGGTCTCTGCCAGTGAGCTTATTTTTGGATATTAAGTGTTGCGGGCACCATCACAAAATGGATGCCATGCGGGCCCTGGCCTATTCACAAAACATACACAGACAAAAGCACCCCACAGAGAAAACACATACGCACACATACAAAACAAGTCACCCGTCTTCCCCACCCCTGTGCTGTCCCCATGCTGCCTCACCATGGCCCGAGGGCTTACCCCAACCCCGTACTCAGACCCGCTGCCTTCCACACACCCCTGACATCTCCCCCCACCTTGGTGCCCAGTGCCCCCCCAACCTCCATGCTGCCTCCAACCAACACTCCTGTTTACCAAGCAGTGCTGATGGGGATCTCTTTTTCTTTTCTTTATCCTTTTTCAGGCAGCCTGGAGTGCTTCAAAGCAGCCTCCAGCTGCCCACCATCTTTACTTCTTAAGAATGTCCATGTGGGGCCCATAGACACTCATGGGAAACAAAGATGGTGGTGGCTGGAGGCCCATGCTTTGTTCTGAAGTGATCCCACCTGCTGGGAATAAATGTGTGTTAATTTAAAAATATAAAATAAAAACCACTGGGGGGGATGAGTGCCTCAGCAGGGGTCTGGGGTCCATCAGTGCCCACGGGCACCATGTTGCTGACCCCAGTTTTAGATGGTCTAAAAGCAGCTTTCAAAGGGTGTACCAGGTAACCGTTTACTGTTCTTAGAGTTCTGCTGGCTGAGGAGCCATAGGATTTGGTGGTGCCCTGCTACATCAGCGGAACACAAGGTATGCCACCACTGTGATAGATATCCTGGTTGAACACCTCAGATATGCTTGCAGAATACTTCGCTAGTGAAGCTGTTCTGCCAGCAAAGATACACCTGCAGAATGGCTAAAATGGGGTGGAGTTGTAGGCTGAACTGGGGCGGTCCACGGGACTTCCATCTGAACCATGCCACTTGGTTGATGGGGTTGGGTGGGGGAGAATCAGGGCCAGCCTAAGACATTTTGCTGCCTAAGGCGAAGAACAAGATGGTGCCGCCTCCCATTTCATGTACAAAAGCCAACCGGACTGGCAGTTGACTCTTTCTTCAATACTGGCAATGGGGAAGTGTCCTCCACCACACCTGAAGGCAGCTTAGGGGTCACAGGGCAGGCCGTGCGGCACACAGCTTTCTCTTCCAACACTTTGCTGAATCGCTATCTTCTCCTTGATCACTGGTTTTGCTAAAGCTCAACCAGAGCTCTGTCTTTGATGACTCGCACCAGGAATAATTTCCTGTGTCAAGCTCAAGGTGCTTGCATTCAAACAATGGAAGTGATTAAGTAATAAGTAAGGCCCAGCTGTAACAGGAAGCCCTTTATACACCTTCCCATCCGGAAGGATCCAATGGGCTAGCCTGGGTGGGTGGAGTCAATCTGGAAGGTTCTTTATGAAGAAGGCTGCCACCTACAGTTCAGTGAGTCACCGCACGGGGGTGCGCCACACAGTTCCAGCAGCATCTGACAAAAAGCAATTTTACCCTGTCCCTGGAAATCTACCTGATTTTAACTAATGTGGGCTAAACACGTTGTAAAGTCATGGTATTAGATGGGCAATACTGGAAGAATGGTGAGGAGGATGAGGTTCAACAGGTAGTAACTTTCCCAGTATCCAAAAGCCAGGATAGATTTTGGGAGCCATGCCAAGGCCTTACCTATGACCTTCAGAAGAGCACCTGAGATCATTGCTTTGAAGCTGTTCTCTCCAATTAGATAAGGGCTACTTTTGCTGTAGAAACTGAAACTGTTTGATTTACTTAAGCAGCTTCCCCCGCCTCATCTCTCAGGAAGCGGGTTAGCTTACAACAGTGTTCTCCAGCCTTGGGTCCCCAGATGTTTTTGGCCTACAACTCCCAGCATGCCCCAGCCAGCATAGCTGGCTGGGGCATGCTGCGAGTTGTAGGCTAAAAACGTCTGGGGACCCAAGGTTGGAGAGCCCTGGCTTACAGCTTACTGACAGCCTCTGACCTATAAGATCTGTGGCAGACGCCTCCTTCCTCTGTTCTCAGCCTGGGAAGAGGAGGCAGTGTGCCTATGCACTCCAGTTGCTGGGGAACATGGACAGGAAGGTGCTGTTACACTCATGTCCTGCTTGTGGGATTCTGTGGGCAGCTGGTTGCCCCCTGTGTGAACAGAATGCTGGACTAGATGAACCCTTGGTCCGATCCAGCATGGCTCTTCTTATGTTCTTAACTGATGCGTCGCTCGCCAGAGAATTTTGGAGGGCCAACAGAGCATCCCCTGGCCTATTCAGGGAACCAGTATGGACACAGATAAGGAGTTAGTGTAAGCTTTCTTTTGCTCATTTATAGTCTGCATCCATATTTCATCATTGTATTCAATAAACTGTATATCATCTTTGACACAAGTAGTTTTGTGTCATCCTCAGTATCCTCAAATCTGAAGTGAGGTGCCTTGGCTGGGCCAGGCCCCTGAGTAATTAAGACAGTCATGGAAATTGTTTTCAGATGGAAGTGGGGGGATCTTCCATGCTGGAACGCTACACCGCTATGAATAGTGTATGGAATTCCCTGTTCATGCCCGAGTGCAACTGCTATGTGGCATTGACTTTACTACAGAGCCCCCTCATGTACGAGGGATTTGAGCTGTGTGGCAATGAACAACTGAACCATGGTGTCGGGGCTAGCTCCCCTAGCCCCTCAAGTTCCGACTCCCTAACTCCAAAACAGCACTGGTCAGATTCCGTGGGAATGGATTCGGGAACGGAAGGGGAGGGGGAGTTAGAAGAGGAGCCACTCACTGTTGATAACCCTGACCCAGCTGCGCCATCAAGGTTACAGCTGGAGGAGGGGGGAGTAGAAGAAGAATCCCTGGGAAAAGAGCTCCCAATGGGAGGGGAGGAAGAGTTCCTGATGGGGGGGGGGAGCCAGCCTCCGTGACAGATCCTCGCGAGCAACATTGCCTAAGGAGGCAGGAACAACTGACCCCTCTTCGCCGCTCTGCTCGATTGGCTAACAAGACTTTTGACCCGCCCTAGGGTTCTCAGAAGGTTCTCTGGTTTGAGGTTGGGAACGCGTGAAACTCCTCAGTGCGGAATCAACTGTTGATCATTCCTGACCTCCCATTGACGGGATAAAGGGTCTTGAATTACTTTATTTACTTTTGTGTAAAGCTTTTCTGCAGCCACCTGAGTTGCCCTGCTTTTTACTCAATAAAGCTCTACAAAGAAACCCGTGAGCTGTGCCTGACGTTCTGGCTGGCGGGAGGGGAGTAGGAGCGCGAGAGAGACACGGCACATGGTCTGGAGGGTAGAATGCCCCCTAAGAATCCAGAAGTTGCCCACTTTGCTCTTCTCTAAAGATTACTCTGTCCCCCCCCCCCCCCAAACCTGGCACTTTGAACAACAACTATCGAAAGTAGGCTGAAGCTGAAATATCACTCCTGGGGTTTTAATCTTCAAGCGCTTCCCGCAAAAATGTCACTTTGCTCTCTGTACTATCATATTTTCTTGACTTTTCTGGAGATGATTACAAATAGCTTTCTCCAGGCAGGTATCATTATGTGGCAATAAATCTAGCATGAATCCAGGCACAGTCAGCCAAACTGGCCAGGTTTATAACGTCTGGATTTATTCTGCTATAATGCAGGGCAGCAATTTTAGGACACACTCAAGAGAAAGAATTCGAAAGGCAGGGGAAGCAAGCAAGCTGGGGTCCATTAGTGCACTGGGCAGGAGATCGTCAGCTGGAACCTGGAGCAGCACAGTCTGTGACTAGTGATGCTTCCAGACGGACAGCTCCTAGCACTAACAATAAGAAGGCATTGTGTAACTATTCCTTCTTTTCCTCCTTAACGGTTTGTTTCTTGGTTAAGAAAAAAGACAGAAGTGGTGAGAATGTATGGAGGGGCTACAAAAGAAAGACGACAGCTGGACTCCCCCATAAAATTCCATGAATAAGGCAGGGCGATGGGACATCATCCCATCTTGAAGCACCATAGGACCAAGCCTAGGAAGCCACCTAGGACTGTGTGTATATAGGCCTGAGAGTCCTCTTCAGGCATAGCAGGGATGTGCAGGACCAGGGAAACTGGCAGGCAGTACGAGGCCTACAAGGTAGGCAGTAAGAGGCATTCCAGCTATCTTTTTCACATCATCATGATGATTACATTACATTTATATCCCACCTCTTTTCCTCTTGCAAGGAACCCAAGCTGGCTCACAACGTTCTCCACCTCTCTGTTCCATCCTCACAACAACCCTGTGAGATAGGTTAGGCTGAGAGTCAATGACTGGCCCAAAGTCACCCAGTGAGCTTCATGGACATGCGGGGACTAGAACCCAGATCTCCCGAGTCCCAGTCCAACACTCTAACCCAGTGTTCTCCAACCTTGGGTCCCCAGCTATGCTGGCTGGGGCATGCTGGGAGTTGTAGGCCAAAAACATCTGGGGACCCAAGGTTGGAGAACACTGCTCTAACCACTGCACCACACTGGCCCTTAATGATATCTTCCAATTTCCCCAAAGGAACAAGCATGAAATCAATATGAACATTGTCATGTGAGACAATCATATACACGAGTACATACACGCACTGGGAAGTTGCAACTGGTGATGTAACAATCTATATCAGTTACAGGTTTGCTTCCAACTCAAGGTGCTGGTAAAGCTATTTAAAGTCCTACACGGCCTTAGACCAGGGTATCACAGAGGGCACCTTCCTTTATATGAGCTTCCCTGTATATTGCAATCCTCAGATGCAGTTCTGCTCCAAATACCTTGCTTGTCAGAACTGTGACTCCTGTCCATCTGAAGATCAAGAGGAAGACCATTTCAGCCATGGCCTTCTCCTTGAGATGCTCTCCCTCAAGAAGTATGCAGTTGCTGATTTCTAGAAAATCACCAGAGCCATTTATTCCCGCTAGGATTTGGGGTCTGTAGGGAGTAATTATTAGTTTTATAGCTTTATTTTTGTGCTGCTAATTATTACATTTTAACTATTATGATTGTTGTACTGGATAATTAACGATAGTTTGATTGGACTTTTAAGCCGTGTATCAATTTGTAATAGTTGTTTGAATATCGGCTCAATTCAGATGACCTTCCAAACCATAGTTTGGGGGATTGGAAACAAGCCACTGGCGTATTTGCTCTTCCTTCCTTCCCTCTATTCCAAAGTACGGATAGCACTTGCCTTCCAAACCAGACTTGGAAACTCTCTTAGAATGTGGTTTCCAAGTATGATTCAGAAGTCACTGTGGTTTGCTGATTTGGATGTCATGGCAAACTACAGTTAGCATCAAACTGCAAAGTGAAAATGAAGCCATGAAAGAAAGGGCAGGAGGGTATACAGAAGCCCATCTGAGTCTTCTGAACAGAATTGTAAGCCACCTTGAAGGTCTTTCTTGTGGAAAGGAAGGAAGGAAGGAAGGAAGGAAGAGCTTTTCATGTAGGAAAAATGTCACAGATGAAGCAACCCTAAACGGATATTGTGCTTGGCCCACAAACTATCCTCTTCAAAGCAGAGAGAAACACAAATAACATGGTGCCTTACCATATACAAGTCCTTGCTGACTCCTAAATACTTTCCATTGCCACAGCCAACATCAGCCACGACAGACCCACATGGTAAAGCCCGAAGGAATTCAACTACCCGCGGCCACGGACTATGTCTGGTGCTGCTGAAGTGCGTGGCGATCTCTTCATACACCTCGTGGACATACTTTTTCTCTAGCTTTGAGGCTTCTCTCTCATCATCTGGGAACGAGGGTGCTGTGTCTTTATGCTGACTGTCACATACCGAAGGATAAGCTAGGGGGAGAAAAAGATAAGGATTTATTTATCTTTTAAAGGAACACTGTGCATTGAACCAGAGCAGTCCTTTTTTTATTGCACTTACTTAATAGAGAAAATACTCAAAGCTGCAAATTGAATGGGAAATCTTGAATTTTAAGCTTTAAAATTTGCAACTTTAATTAATCCAATAATGAAGATGCCAACTCCTTTGTCTCCTAACAAGGAAGTGATCTTCCCTGTAAACTGGAACATTTGACAAGTTCAAAAGGTATTCATCTGTTTAAACTGGGATACTATAAGAGAATCAGGGTGCTATTGTGGACAGCGTACTTTTACTGGACTTTGGTTCAATCCCATCCCAGCAGCTATAGGTGGACAGTACTATGGCTAGGATCTAAAGCAGTAGTTCCCAACCTTGGGTCCCCAGATGTTGCTGGCCTACAGCTCCCAGCATACCCAGCCAGGACTGCTAATGGCAAGGGATGCTGGGAGCTGTAGTCCAGCAACATCTGGGGATCCAAGGTTGGGAACCACTGAAAAGTATCACAGACATTATTCTACCCATGTGTGGGGGCTCCCCCTTCTACTTGCAGCCCCCTCCAAATGTCTGGGGAACTTTTGAAGTGGCACTTGATGAGGCATAAAGGGTTGTCCCAACAGTGCCTCTGGCCTCCATTTAAAGGGTTAAGAAAGGAAGGAAGCACACAAAAGATGTTGCATGACTGCCAGTGCCCGTGCTGCCATTTCAGGGGCCTGGAGCAGTGCCCCATGGTCCAGCCCTGGCATCGGCCACTATTCCCACCAAAATACTTGCATTAAGCATGAGATCCAAAACTTACAGCAACTGCAAGGGCTTCTCCTCACTTTCCTGAAAGTGAAAGATGTCCTTCTCCCCCTTTTGTTTAAGGTTAAATCTCCAATGTTAGCAGAGACAATTCCAGTTTTCTCTCCTTCAGATGCTTGAACAATGTCAAACTTCCTAGGTGTAATGCTTTAAAATAAAACAGAGGTTAGTTGTTGTTGTTTTTCCCCTTTCATTATTTTTTGTTTGGCTTACAATGCTTTAATGTCAGATTTTTCAGATGTGACACACATATCTGATGAAACGGTTCTTGAAAAACCTATGAAATGCTGAGACAAGTCCTTGAATATCTATGGTGAATACCTCAAAAGAAAAACCACCCCACAAAGCCAAATCATGCATTTTACTCTATACATGCTATCTTTTGTGTCTGTCATACAATCACTCCTTCTAATACTGTTCTGGCTCTACCAGGAGGGAGAGGGTGCTTAGGAGTCATGTTGTCAATGTCCTGCGCCATTTCCGTATTCCACTGGTCAGCTGGGGGTTCAACAGTACCACTGACACATGAAGAAGGAACATCCCCAAGCCCATTCTGGAAAACATCTGGATCCACCAGGCGCCTGGGGTGGACCACTCTAACTGGTCCTCTACCCTTGCAGAAGTCCATACCGGCAGACAGTCCAAAACTAACCAGATAATGATCTGTCCATGACGACAGAGTCACGTGCGGTTCCTCCACCTTCAGAGTGCCAACTCCATCCACCAGAGCAGAATACCAGATCGAGAGGGTGCCCTGCTAAACATACTAGTTGGGTGGGACAGGTCCATGGTTGCCATAGCAGACATGAAGTCCTGAGCCGCTCCTGGCTGAGCGACCTCAGCATGAACGTTGAAACCCCCCAGAACAATAAGCCTGAGATGATCCAGCGCCAGCCCCAAGATCGCCCTGGCTAGTCCAGGAAGGGAGACTGTTGAGCAGCGGATTAGACGGTACAGCAACAGAAGCCCTACACTGAGCTGGCCACCCAACCACAGCAGCATGCACTCAAAATCAGTGGACTGTCCGATGGAGCATCTGTGACAGTGAGACAGAATTCCTATATTCCTGCTGCTGCCACTCCACCTCCCCGCCCTAGCCTGCTGTACCACGGAATAAACTGGCGGGCAGAGCTGGGTGAGACACACTCACCCTCCTTTCCTCAACCAGGTGTCTGTGATACATGCCAGCTCAGGTATCTTCATCCACAATCTGAAACACGCACACACTTTCTCCCCAATAAATAGGGAGATCAAAACAAGAACAACCCCAAAATTACCTAAAACAGCAGCGGAAATACAGGCAGTCCCCAGGTTACGAACGAGTTCCGTTCTTAAGAATGTCTTTAAGTCGAATTTGTATGTAAATCGGAACAGCATAGCATTCTATACGTTAAAAATCGGCATTTACGCAAATTGCGTAAGTTACGCAAATTGCGTAGCATACTACGCTATGTACCCTACGTAAACGACGTAGCGCCGGGGAACCCAGAAGTCCGTTCTTAAGTATGGGTTGTCTGTAAGTTGGACGTTCTTAACTCGGGGACTGCCTGTAATAAAGATAATATCCACCAGATCCACCGAAGAGCAGAATAAAACTGTATTATTATGGCTTTAGTGGATACATTTTACATAGTCCCATACATGCTTAAACCATGATGTCTGAAGTACATGCAAGTAGGGCAGTGGGTGTTTTCCCCCCAGCTTGGCTGTGTGATACCCGGAAACACACTGGGAGACACTGGGGAGGGGGTCATAGCATAGATGTGGAACAAAAGCTTTGGACATAGAAATCTTTGGCATCTCTACTTAAGACAGAGGTGGCCAACATCTAGGAGTGGGGGGCCTGTCCTCCCCCGGGCCTCACCAGGGGCTGCACTGCTGCCCCCCACCACTGTGCTGCTGAATTTGCCGCCAAGATTTGGTGGTGGTGTGATGGCAGCAGCAGTAAAAAGCGGTGATTTTACTTGAAAACAAGACATCCAGGGAGCGCGTGCCTTGCTTGGAAGCAAAATCACATTCTCGGCAGGCTTCCGGGACCATGATTCTGCTCCCCGCACACCTTTTTTCCAGGACAATCACCACAAGTTCAGTGGCGGTGGTGATGAGGAGGTGGGGGCAGCAAAAATAGGCCAGTGGGGCCCACATGTGGCCTGCAGGTCACGTGTTACCCATCCCTGAATTAATATCAGAGGCAACAGGGTTGGGAAAGGCCCCTGTCTGAAACTTGTCTGAACCTGCCCAGCAGCTGAGATTGTCATCAGAGGCACTCCTGCAGGCACCTCACCCGTGAAGCTGGCCAGCAGATCTACAACTTAATGCTTGTTTTTTTAGTGTTTTAATTTTGGCTTAATGACTTGCTGGCCACTTCGACTGCCACTGATGGGAGAAAGGTGGCACACAAATGTTTTAGTAAACCAACGAAGTAAAATAAGAGAGCCAGTGTGGCGTAGTGCTGGACTAGGACTTGGGAGATCCGGGTTCTAGTCCCCTCTTGGCCATGAAGCTCACTGGGTGACTTTGGGCCAGTCACTGACTCTCAGCCCAACCTACTTCACAGGGTTATTGTGAAGATAAAACAGAGAGGAGGAGGAGGATTATGTAAGTCACCTTGGGTTCCTTGCAGGAAAAAAGGCGGGATATAAATATAATACATAAATAAAATAAATAACACATCTTGAGGGCACCAGGCTGGGGAAGGCTGTCATAGACAGTGGGGGCTTCCAATGTGGTGAGATCACATATTGCATTGTAACATTTCAAACAGGGACCCAAGTGGGCCAAATACATGGTATGATGACTCCCCATGTCAGTATCACATCTCCCTGGAGGCCAGAGGTGCTGGTGCAAGAAGCAACCATATCATCAGCCCATCCCACATCATCCTTCTATTTCAAATGCTGCCAGAGCCAAGTAGGATCCAACTGCTTGGAAGCACTGGCCGTACCACAGAACAAATAGGCCCCAAGTGAGGGAGCAGTGAATAGGACTGAAAATGGTGACTTCTTAAAAGAAACCTGCCCCAATAGCAGCATTAACTGTTCGTTGAGTCAGTAAACTGAGAGTCAGCGTGGCGTGGCGGTTAGAGTGTTGGACTGGGACTTGGGAGATCCAGTTCTAGTCCCCACTCAGGCATGAAGCTCACTGGGAGACTTTGGGCCAGTTACAGACTCTGAGCCTAACCTACATCACAGGGTTGTTGTTAGGATAAAATGGAGAAGAGGAGGACTATGTAAGCCGCCTTGGGTTCCTTGCAGGAAAAAAAGGCGGGCTATAAATATAATAAACAAACAAACAAAGCCTAGAAAGCTGCAGCTAGTCCAAGTAGACAGTATGAGCAGGACAGACCAATGGTTTGTCTCTAATATATTGGGCATGAGGTGAGAAATATGTATTTCAATAAGTACTTCAAATGTTAATATTTTAGCAGGTATATAGGCAGTTCTGTAACCCATTGGCATCAAAACTGGAACGTATGAAGTGGTCCTCAGAACAATAGCTACTGAAATGGGAACTGTGTACAGATCCACCCAAAACAGATCTCTCAGAGAGAGAAGGGCCGTGGCTCAGGGATAGAGCACCATCCTAGGTTCAATCCCCAGCATCTCCAGGTAGGATGAGGAAAGAATCCTGCCCGAAACCCTGGAAGAGCCACTGTCAGTCACTGTTGGCAGTGTTGGCTAGATGGACCAAGGTCGTGACTCAGTATAAGGCAGCTTCTTATGTTCCTATAATCCGAATGGTCAAAAGCCAAGGAATCCATGAAATCATGAGAAGGCCATGAAGAGGAAATAGGATAATGGTAAGAAAGCAGCAAAAAGCTATTCCCACAAGCATCTATTTACTAGTAGGGGAGCAGGGGCCAGATCAGACTGGTTGAGCTTCCTCCAGGAAATCCTGCAAAACTCCAATTTTTTCTCATGCTGAGCCTTTTCCTCAACTTGATAATCAAACAGCTACATTAAAGCAAAATGTGCCTCTGTAAAAAGAAACTGGCTCTCCAGTGGTCTAGCCTGCATTGAAAGCCCCTCAGAATTGCTGACTTCAAAGTCATCAGCACTTGACTCCCAGTAAGACAAGCACTGAGTCTGTTATTGACTTCTATGCTGGTGAGCCAAGTTCAGCCCTGTCAGAACGGACTACAGCAAGGAAAATATTATTTCTCCGTAAGTATGAACAAAGCAAAGCTGAAACACATATATACACACTCACACAAAACACCTCGCCATCTTTGCATTATCTCAAACATCTAATCTGTTTTCTAAAGCCTATATAAATGGGTAAAGCAGATCCAGGTGGATGAACAATCCACATGCATATCTTCGTATCTTCGATGGGGAAACAGGCCCACCTCATAAATATATCCCTGTCTGTGACCTACATTCCTCTAGCTCAGGCGTGTGCAACGTGGCCCTCAAGATGTTTTGGCCTACAACTCCATTCAGCCCTAGCCAGCATAGCCAATGATGAGGCATGATGGTTGTTGTAGGCCAAGACCTCTGCAAGTTGCCCACCCCTGCTCTAGCTCCACCACCCTAAAGTCTCCTACTCCCTTAAAGACGTCCAGCTCCACCCATTCTCACTTGCTGTCCGCTGAAATCCAGTGTGGTGTGGTGGTTAGAGTGCTAGACTAGGATCGGGAAGACCTCCGGTTCAAATCCCCGCTCAAGCCATTGAGCTCACTGGGTGGTGACCTTGGTCCAGTCGCTACCTCTCAGCATAAGCTACTTCACAGGGCTGTTGTGAGGATGAAATGTATACTCCCCGTAGCTCCTTAGAGGAAGGGTGGGATAAAATTATCATAAATAAACGATGTCTGAAACTTCCTCCCAGAACATCTATGTTGTGCCACCGCTCTCTCTTCCTCCAAAACCACCTTTTCTGTGAAGACATGACTCCTCTGCACACGTTCTGCAAAATGCATGAGGGCAAAACTGGGGACAGGTATGGGGCTGAACAGGCTGGCCCCACCCCCATCGTCCCCCGTGTGCCAGCCCTGCCCCCTCAGATCCCTGGCCTTGCCTCGTTGAGCGGCAACGTTCTACTCACAGTTGCTTGAATACGAACAGAACTCCCCACGCGATCAAGGAGAGAACATGAGTAGAACTCCCCTCTAGATCATGCTGCACAACATGGCAAGGCAAAGGATTTGGGGCGGCTGGGGCTGGCGCACACACTCTGGAGAACACACGAAGAGGGCTTTTGGCTCTTGGCTTATTCTTTTAGTCCTCACTTCTACAGAAACTGAGCCTAGTAGGTACAATTGCATTTGCCAATTTCCCCCGCTCTTCCCCTTGCCTCCATCTTTCCCGCCCTCCTCTCCCACGCCGTCAAAACATGGACTATATCATTGCAATATCATTAACTTGTGAATGCCAGCACCTACCCATGGGTCCAAAGGTATCTGGATTCTCCAGACATCACGAGCAAACTACGTTGAGGCAGCACAACTGCAGCCACATGTCCATCGGGATGCTTAAAATCCATAACAATCTGCAAAACAAAACAAAAAAGATGGAAATATCTATTATTTCTTGCAATTAACAATGAGTAATCAAGAATGGCATATTCAGGCTGCAGAATTTAGCATTTGGATTGTGTGTGTGTGTGCACGCACACGCATGTGTGCACACAGTATGTATATACACAAAGTGTACACACAGTCCTGGTAGTATGGCTTCCCCCAGTCTTTAGACAGCTTTGCAAGGGGATTAGACAAATTCATGGAGGATTAGGCTATCAACGGCTACTAGTCATACTAAGCTGTATGTTACCTCCAGCACGAGAGGCAGTATGCCTCTGAATACCTAGGAGACCATGAGTGGGCGGGTGCTATTGCACTCACGTCCTGCTTGTGGGTTTCCCATAGGCATCTGGTAAGTCACTGTGGGAACAAAATGGTGGACTAAGATGGGTCTTTGGTCTGATCGAGCAGGACTTTTCTCATGTTATCCCTGAAATTCAGGAAAGACCCTTGGAGGAGTCCAGCTAACAGAATAGCCCCACAGTGCCCCCGATCTGTGTCCTCAGATCCTAAAACACAATTTCAACCTTTTTTGCAATCTTGGATGGTGGCTCTGGATAATATCACCCATTTGCCTTTGAGGAAGAGAAAGCAATATTTTCAAAATAGCTTGGAGAAGCAGGGGAAAGCTTACACTGATGTGCACAGCGAGGAAGTCAGTGTCAAGAATACTGTGGGAAAAGAAGAAAAACAGCCCATGGCATCACTTGAAGAGTCAAGGGGGAAAGTTTTGTACCACAAAAGGAAAAGGGGGGATAACTGTATGGGAATGGGTGTAGTTGGTGTACCAGATGAAGCTGGTAATGGGCACTCTGAGCCACTGAGGTCACCTGGCCCTCTAGAGACAAAGATGGATCCAGGAGTACCTCCAAACTATGTACCTGTGCCTTCAGAGGGAGCACAACCCCATCCAGCACAGGTATAAAAAATCAACCCGATTCCCAGACCTGGGAACTATCTACTCATAGGATCTCTGTCTTATCAGGATTCAGTTTATTAGCCCTCATCCAGCCCATAACTGCATTCAGGCACCAGTTCAGAACATGCATGGCCTCTTCAGATTCAGATGTTACAGACAAACAGAGCTGCAGTAAATCTGCTATATGACTACTTCATACAGATGTTAAACAACATTGGGGACAAAATGGCACCCCCTGGTTCAACTTCCAGGGGGCCAAGGCACAATCACCCAATGTTATTCTCTGGAACTGACCCTGTGAGAGCTGAATCACCATAAAATGATCCCAACTCCCAACTCACGGAAATGGTCCAGTTAGATACTATGGTCAACGGTATCAAAAACCACAAATAGATTGAGAAGAAGTAACAGGGCTGAACTCCCCCTGTCCCTCTCCAAAAGAAGGCCATCCATCAGGGCGATCAAGCCCAATTCTGTCCGGATATATACATTAAGGGAAATCGTTTCCATGCTGCTAGTGGTATGTAAGAATGGGGCCTTAGACACTATGTGTCAAGACTGTAAACCAAGGGGCTGTTCTGGGTTTCAAGGGGTGAGAGCTGATGAAGAGATTCAGCCCTGAAAAGATGTGGCTAAGAATTGCGGACACTTACACGATGCTACGCCTTGATGGACACATAAAAAAAGCTGCAGTGTGTATCTTTAATGATCTACAAGTTGACCTCAAAGCAGCAACTCTAGAGGTAAGCCACCAGAAAGAGGTACAAAACTACCAGGGCTAACTGCAGCCTACCAATAAACACGACATATTAGCAGATAGATGGCAACCAGTCCTTGGTAAATGCCCTAAAAAAGGACATAGCTTAAAATCTCATCATTTGGGCAGATAAAACTAAAAAAAAAAAAAACTTCATAGACAGTAGCAGGCGGCAGTGCCCGTTGTTTCTTGAAGGAAAGGCACTTTTTGCATACTCGTCACCCACAAAATACACTTTGTCCCTTTTGTACTCTCCCAAATATTTTCCTTCTGGTGCCGCCACTATCAGGCTTATATTACTTATTGACGTTGATTCAAAGGAACCAGCTAACACATTGGCACTCCACAGGAGTGGAGCAGGAAGTGAGCAGGAAGCTGCCCCAAACTCTTCAGTGTAGAGTAATATTCCTCAACCCTGGTGCCCTCCAGGCTATTGGCCATGCTGGCTGGGAATGATGGGAGGTGTAGCCCAACACATTTGGTGGTCCTCGGGTTGGGGGAAGGCTGATTTAAAGGAAGCCCTATTGCACACACGATGCATTTCCCAGACTGACACATGCCCCGGAGCTTCCCTGCTGGGACGATAGTTTGCAAAACATTTTGAGGTCCTAACATGAAAAAGCATTTACTACTTGGTTACCACGAAAACCAGAAATGTGTAAAACCATCATCATGTCACTTGCACGACATGTGTCCCACCATACCTAACACTGCACATCACCTGTGCATTGTGGCCTGCCAGGGCCTTGGCAACACCCCTGATTGTATAGTCCAAGGCAAGCAGTCCCAGACAAGCAGCAGAGGCTTACAATGCCCCTGGTAGGCTACCATGCACTGGGTGAGAATAAATGGTCAATGTCTGAAGCCCTGTTGTACATTACAGAACAGTAGATTTGTGGCGCTAGTCATTGACCATGCTGCCTTCAACCAGAGGAATCTGGTTCAGCTATGACAAGATGGGGCCAGTGCCAAATATAGGGCTGGTGATGTGAGCCTGCTGTTCTGTTCCCCGAGTATCGGGCCCCACCTTAAGTTGTGACGGTGGAATGGATCTTACAAAAGTAAGTATTGGGGGGAAGAACAATCTCTTAAGACTTCTAGTCCAAATGACTCCTGGTGCTTGATCCTTGGACTTTCGTAAGAACTTTACTGGCTAAAATCCCCGGACTGTTTGACTATGCTTCTCCCTGTGATTTTCTTATCAGTCGGACTTGGCAACGCTCCCAGAAGCCAAGACAGCTGCTGGCTGCCGGCCAGCCTTAAGCAGGATAGTACCAAAGGTCCATTTAGTCTAGCGTTCAGTTCACACAGTGGCCAACCAGCTACCCACAGGATCCCACAAGCAGGACATGAGTGCAACAGCACCCTCCTGCCCATGTTCCCGAGCAACTCGTGTACATAGGCATACTGCCTCTGATACTGGAGGTAGCATATAGCCAATCGGGACTATTAGTCATTGATAGCTTTCTCTTCCATGAATGTGTCCAATCCCCTTTTAAAGCCCTCCAAATTGATGGCCATCACTATATCTTGTGGAAGTGAATTCCATAGTTTAACTATGCGCTGAGTGAAGAAGTCCTTCCTTTTATCTGTCCTGAAACTCCCACCAATCATCTTCATGGGATAACCCCGGGTTCTAGTATTATGAGAGAGGGAGAAAAATGTCTCCCTGTCCAATTTCTCCACACCATGCAGAATTTTGTACACCTCTATCCTGTCTCCCTTTACTCACCTCTTTTCTAAGCTAAACAGTCCCAGAAGTTATACCCTTTCCTCGTAGGGGAGTTGCACCAGGCCCTTGATCATTTTATTTGCCCTTTTCTGCACTTTTTCCAGCTCTACCATGTCCTTTTTTAGGTGCGGTGACCAGAACTGTACACAGTATTCTAAGTGCGGTCGCACCACAGATTTGTACAAGGGCAGCATGATCTCAAGTCAGACCATTGGTTTATCCAGCCCAGTATTGTCGACTCCGACTGGCAGAGGGTCTCTCGCGTTTCCAATAATATAATAAAGCTTCCTCTTAAAAAAAAAAAAAAAAAAAGTAATTTCTTTCACTCTTTGAGACACAACAATAATGGTAACAACAATAATACATTAATCCTGCCGCGATTTTGAAGAATCCTGTTCTCACCCACTACAGAGGCCACTTGCTAAAGGACGCAGATAACATTGCTGTGCCTCTTTGTGACTCTTTATCCTAGCAGGGCATTCCAAATTGCAGCTTCTTTGTCTCACTCCCACAGACACAAAAGGAAAGGAGGAGGCAGGTTTCTGGCCCTCTTTTTAATTCGCTAAGGACTCACAATCAATAACACTACTTCTGCCACTGCCGAATCAATCTGTCTCATGACAGCTTTCCTCCAGTGGAGCTATTTCCAATTACTATTTTCGTTCCTACCCATTTTCTTTATTCTCAGAGGTGGCAAAGTCAATAAAGATCAAATTTCCAGCTTGCCCATGGTGCATCACCGGGGACTGCAGGCAATAATAAAAAAATTGGGGTGGTGTTGGTGTGATGCTGGATGTTTTAATCTCGCACATTCCTTTGCAATCATTCTTTGCCACTATGGGAAGGGGTCGGGGAGTTACACGTCTTCACAGCCAGCGCCTCCCCCAAAAGCATGAGAGATGCGTACGAAGCTAAGAATACCACTCCACTGTGTCAACATGACGCTGGAGCCAACGTTTGTGACGAGGGAATACATGATGGCGCTTTCAAAGATGCCTAGACATCAGAGCAGGTACCTGCATTCTGAATGCTGCTCCCATTGCATAAGACAAGAGAAAAAAATAATGCAGAAAAAAGGGGGGTGAATGGGATCATTATAAAGAGAAGCAGGGTGGGAGAAGTTCTGCACGGCTGTTTGCTCGCAGATGAAATTAGATCTGGTGGGCCACAAAAGAGACAGCAGGGAAATCATTGTTGAAGAGGCTATATAAAGTGAGTCATTGTTTAACTGTGTTAATAGTTTCTGTAACGCTGGCACAGAGAATAAGGGATACAACGTCAGGATGAAGAAGAAGAAGAAGAAGAAGAAGAAGAAGAAGAAGAAGAAGAAGAAGAAGAAGAAGAAGAAGAAGAAGAAGAAGAAGAAGAAGAAGAAGAAGAAGAAGAAGAAGAAGAAGTCCTGCAAAGAAGAAGTCCTGCAAAGCAAAACCTGCAAAACAAAACATGATGTGGAGCAGGGGAAATGAACAGAGCCTGCCTGCCATGTGTTGGACCCCCAGCCAGCATGGCCACTGTCTGGAGGACACCAGGTTGGGGAAGGCTGAACTAGACATTATGGAAGGGGAGGGGGAGAACTCGACACGGGCAAAAATTTTGAAAAGCACACATGGGCAAAAAGCCAGCTCATCCAGTGGGATCAGATGCAAGAGAGCTCATCAGGGCCCCTGTGCCTTGATTTCAGCAAGTGCCCATGCACAGCAGGGTGGTGGGGCAGAGGGCCTCCCAGAGATTCAGGGCTCCAAATGAAAGGTTCGGGGCTCCGGCCCTAGTGGGCTGCCCTCTAAAACCGCCTCTGTGCAGCTTGCCATTTTATCACTCGTCTGAAATTCCCATAATGCCTGGCTAGCTTTCCCTGCTTCTCTTCCCTACTTGCTTGCTTATTTGGAATTACAACCTGCCTGCTATAAGCCACAAAGTATTTTTTTATTGCAAGTCTTCTGCCGAGAACCTTCAGCTCCCGAGGCGGAGAGTTTAAATGGGTTTTCATTGCTTCCTGATTTCTCTCGTGCTGAGTAACTGGTGTTGCTGGAACTTAATCCCTCCAGGAAAAGTAATGCGGGCCGTGGGCACCTTCTGCGATTACAAAGCCAACAATTCAGTTAGGCTCCCAGCATCACCTAGCATGTTTATTAAATTTCGCCAACTGCCCACGCTCAGCTTCTTATAAAAGGCTCCTACGGTTTCCCCCCATCGCTTCCTTTCTATGAGCATGAAGCATTTAATGCTGTTTAGTCTTCATTTTGATTGTGTCTTGCTTGAGGATTTAGAAATATCAAAACACACCTTGTACTCGTAAATTCAGCACTGATGTAGGAAAGCACAGTGCACTTCTTTTTTTTTTTTTATTTTTTTTAATTAAATTTTAAAACAATACAAAGAAAATAACACACACACATAACTAATATAGCACAGTGCACTTCTAATCTGACCCTTTGAACGTAAGAACTGACTTGCTGGATCAGACCACGGCTCATCTAGTCCAGCATTCTGTTCTGAACATCAGCCAGTCAGATACCTCTGAGTGCTGAGAAGCAGGGTATGAAAATCATGTCCTTCCCTATTTTGTTGTCCCAGCATCTGGTATTCAGTATATTGCTGGTGTGCAGAATACACATTTGGCAACAACTGTTCATAGGCATTAATAGACATAATCCACCATGGATTTGTCTACATCAGCGTTCTCCAATCTGGTACCCTTCAGATTTGGGAAAGAATGGTCTATAGAATATGTCAGAAGCCCCACCCACCCCATAACACCACTGTATGAGATACACGACCCCCATGTGAGTTATGCCGGCACAACTGTGTGCATACGCTGGCATATCTGCTATGCCAGCACAACTCCACCAGTATAGCAGCCAAAACAGAGCACAGATGTGGCTGGGATGGTGAGAATCATGTGTCACACCCCAGCTGTTGGGATGTGGTTATTTGCATTCCTGTTATCTAGCCTTTTCCAACCGAGTGCCTTCAGATGAGTTGGACTACGACTCCCATAAATTCTCCAGCCATTGGTCACGCTGGCTGAGGGATGATTTAAGTTGTAGTCAAAGACATCTGGAAAGCACCAGATTCAAGAAGTCTGGTCTATGTGCTCATTAAAACCATCTCTGGTCAGGCTGCATCAGGAGTACTATGTCCAGTAACTGACACATTTAAGGCGCCATGTTTTAAGGAGGACATCAACAAATTTGAGTGTGTCCAGAGGAGGGCGACCAGGATGGTGAAGAGTCTGGAAACCAATTCCTATGAGGAAAGGTTGAAGCTGAGTATGTTTAGCCTCAAAAAGAGAAGATTAAGGGGAGACATGATAGCTATCTTCAAATATCTGATTGGCAAACGTATCATTTTACAGCACTGGAGAGGTAAACACAATCCAACAACCTACTGATAGGCAGAAGAGCTATCTCTGCTTACCATACATGAAGTAGCTACATATTGCAGATTACAGAAATTAGATGCTTACCAAGCTACATGGCAAGTCTATACCGAACCCTATGCCTAGTTGAATGCGAAGGTGTTTTGTTTATGATGCCCCCATGAATTGAAAATGAGCCAAACTTATGGACAAAACCTGACCCACACTCCCTTTCCTTCCCCTCCTCTCTCTACTAGCCTTCTTGTGTTAATTTAGTTTACATTATTGTAATTAAGGCTATGTTTGTTGTATTGACAAACTAAAAACAAAACTCAATAAAAATATTAAATAAAAAAATATCTGAAGGGCTGTCGCACAGAAGATGGTGCAGACTTGTTCTCTGTTGCTCCAGAGACTAAGATTAGAACCAATGGGTGGAAATTGCAGGAAAGCAGATTGCAGTCTAAACATTAGGAGAAACTTTGTACCGGTTAAGACAGTGATGGCAAACCTTTTTGAGCCCGAGTGCCCAAACTGCAACACAAAACCAACTTATTTATTTCAAAGTGCCAACACTGCAATTAAACCTGAATACCGAGGTTTTAGTTTTAGAAAAACAACTCATACAGTTGTCCGAACTAATTAACATCTTTTGTCTTAAAAGAAAAACACAATAACAGAGCTTTCAATGATACAAACAGTTTTTGTTGGGGAAAAAATCAACTCAAAAAATTATTATAGTACTACATTGTACACATAGCCTGAAGGGAATTTATACACACTTTTAAAATAATTAGGCACATGTATTTTTGGATAAGGGATTCTCAACTTGTAATATGATTATATGCCAGACTGAAATTGTATGGGGCAAGCTTTACTCCGGGTCCTTTCCCTGCTTCTACAGGTGTCGGATTAGTAAAAGTAAAAGTCAACCTGTACTAGGATGAGCAAGATAAACAAGAAAACTAAACGTGCTTAACACATTTTAAACACTTTATGTCTTGGACTGCAAACACTGCATTAGGTAAAAGTTTGCATTGGGCATGCTTTTGCACAATTAATGTGATTTTTGCTATTGCATGCATGCTGATAATTTGTCAAACCTTGGCTCATACTCCGTTAGTTTGAGAGCAACACATGCAGCACTCGGGTCAACTGTTAGGGCTTTACATCCAAGCCATGCTCTGTGCATCATTCTTCAAAATCTTTTAAATGTGATAACAATGTAGAAAAGAATTCAGTAACAGGAATTCTAGAATAAAATCATTCTGTTCCACACTGTGAGAAAGAACAAAATCATTAGTGTTTTGCAGAAGGGGACAGTCTTTTTGTGATCTAGTGACCAATGGCTCGAGTGCCCACAGAGAGGTCCCTGCGTACCAGCTGTGGCACCTGTGCCATAGGTTCGCCATCACTGGGTTAAGAGCTGTTCAACAGACTGTCTCCAAAGGTGGTGGGCCTTCCTTCACTAGAGATATTTAAGCATCTATCAGGGATCCTAGGTTGCATCCTGCAACATAGATCCGGCATTGAGCACGAGGTTGGACTAGATGACCGTCGAAGCCTCATCCACCTCTATAATTCTACAATAAACTAATGGCCATCACCACATCTAGTGATAGTGAATTCCATAAGTTAATTATGCAGTGTATGAAGATGTGCTTCCTTTAGTCTGTCCTGAACCAATCAAATTTATTGGGTGACCCCAAGTGCTAGTATTATGCAAGAAGGCAAGGCTGTGTGGTATATTGGTTGGGCAACTTGTGGGCAACTTGTGGCCCTCCAGATGTTTTGGCCTACAAATCCCATCAGCCTTAGCCAGCATAGCCAATGGTGAAGGATGATGGGAGTTGTACGCCCCCCCCCAAAAAAAATATCTGGAGGGCAATAAGTTGCCTATCCCTGAGCTAGAGTGTTGGACAAGGAGCAAGAAAACTTAGTTCAAATCCTGACTCACCCATGAGGCTCACCAGGGGTCCTTGGGTCAGTCACTTGCTCTCACCCTAACCTATCTCATAGGGTTGCTGTGAGGGAAATGATAGGCAGGGGAGAGAACATGTTCACTGCCCTGAGCTCCTTGGAAGACGGGCAGGATTTTAAGTAAATGAAAGGAGAAAAGGATATATTAACTTTCTCCACAGGATCATAATTTCAGAAATCTCCTATCATATACTCCATTCCCCAGTCATCTTATTTTTCGAGACTAAGGGTGCAATCCTATGCATGCGGGGAGTTGTAGGCCTTTTCTCTGTCTCAACATGTATAGGATTGTGCCTTAAGGCTGTAACTTACTTGGGAGTAAGTCCCATTGAACTCAGTGGGGCTTACTTCTGAGTAGACATGTATAGGATTGCACTGTTAGCCTTACCACATAGAGAAGATGCTCCAACCCCTTGATCAATTTGGTAGCCCTTCTCTGTACCATTCTCTGCTCTAGAAAAGGACCAACTAAAATGATCAAGGGGTTGAATTCACTTCCCATCATTTTGTATACCGTACTTGTCTTCCTGGAGCCTGCTGTTTTTTGGGTAGAATAAGATCAGGGGATTAGATCACCAGACTCCTGAGGCCGACAAAAGCTAATGAACAATTCTTGACCCCCTGCCGATGTACTGGAGACACTCATTTCACCTAAGCTGAAGAATAATGCAGTTCTGCACAAGTGGCAGAAGCAAAGCAAGGCCTCACATTTGACTCTTATTTAGACAAAGTATCATCTGCTTTTTCATCAGGATTTTCAAAGAGAGATGCAAAACTGAGAATTACAAATACAGCATAAAATAGTAAAACAGCGGCAAAACATGACAAAACAAAAGGGACAGGTTAAAACCAAAGAGCCAGCGTTATACCTAAATATACAGCTAATCAAAGAAGACCTGCCTAAAATGATCAATCTTAATAGCCCATTTAACAGCGACAGTCTCCAGGACCTGCCATACTATGGAGGGGAGCGGGTTCCCCAAGTTGGAGCACCTAAGTGGCCACCATCATGCTAATAGAGGGTGGGACTGCCAAGAGATTTTCAGCGCCAGCTCTTAAGGATTGGAAAGGCAAGGATGGAAGACGGTGCTCCTGGACAGCCTTGGCATCATTTCCGTGTGTGCCAACCCGTGTAATCGATTCTAGCACATCAAGGATTATTCTAAGGCAGACTTGAAGTAAGTCCATGAAAGAGACTAGCCTACAAAGGTTGTGAGGGGCCCAACTGCCTGCCTGCACATACCTATGGGAAGTTATCAGTGGCACATTAACAGTCTAAGGCAGTGTTCTCCAACCTTGGGTCCCCAGATGTTTTTGGCCTACAAAAACATCTGGCTGGGGCATGCTGGGAGTTGTAGGCCAAAAACATCTGGGGACCCAAGGCTGGAGAACACTGGTCTAAGGGCACAATCCTATGCATCTTTAGACAGGGGGAAAAAAAGGCTGGCTGGGGAATGCTGGGAATTGTAGGACTTTTTTCTGTCTAAACATGCATAGGATTGCAGCCTAAGGGGGGGGGGGAAGAGAGATGCAAATCTGCATTTACAGAAACCTAGCCACTTGGAGGTAATTCTTGCCTGCCATGGGGGGCTCTTTGAGACTACTGCTGTTAGTGTCCCTTGTGAGGTCTCTCTTTTGCACTTCTCTGCAACATGGCACATAGTTGCAGAGAAGGTATCCATCTCCTCCTCCCAACCAGCTACCATAATTGTTGTGAACCGCCCAGAGAGCTTTGGCTATCAGGCAAGATAGAAATGTATGACTAAAATAAATAAACATGTGCATTCCCTCCTTCCTCTTCAGGCACAGCTCCTTATCATCCCTGCAGCACTATTCCAGCCCTATGTCCTCCCCTAGCCCCTGCGTAGCTCAGTTGGTAGAGCACCTGCTTTGCACGTAGAAGGTCCCGGGTTCAATCCCCGGCATCTCCAGGTAGGGCTAGGAAAGACGCCTGTCTGAAACCCTGGAACACCACTGCCTCCAGATGTCATCA
The DNA here is from genome assembly GCA_021292165.1 of Shinisaurus crocodilurus. Classification (NCBI taxonomy): domain Eukaryota; kingdom Metazoa; phylum Chordata; class Lepidosauria; order Squamata; family Shinisauridae; genus Shinisaurus; species Shinisaurus crocodilurus. The sequence goes on along the minus strand of CM037878.1, from coordinate 268,684,810 downwards.
GACTCCAACTCCCATCAGCCCAAAACAGCATGGCCAATAGTCAGGGATGATGGGGGTTGTAGTCCAGCAACATCTCGAGGGCCATGGGTTCCCCAGCCCCAGCGTAGACAATACTGGGCTAGACGAACCAATGCTCTGAGTCAGGAACTCAGGAGTAAGACCCAATGGGTTCAATAGGGCTTACTCACAAGTAAATGTATACAGGGTTGCAATACAGGCCTGTGGCTCACGCTGGCTCAGCTTGTCTGAGTGTGGAAAGCTAAGCAGGGTCAGGCCTGGTTATTACTTGGATGGGAGACCCCTCCTCTGGTTTCCTGCATTGCGCAGGGGGTTGGACTTGATAGCCTTGTGGGCTCCTTCCAACTCTATGATCTATGAAATCCTATGCATGTATTTTAAGGTGCAAGCCTATGCATGTTTAGACAGAAAAAAGTCCTACAATTCCCAGCATCCCCCAACCAGCACTGCTGGGAGTTGTAGGACTTTTTTCTGTCTAAGCATGCACAGGATTGTGCACTTAGTCTATATTTTGTAGAAGGGCCCCCAAACATGATTGCTATGATGCCTCTTTACCTTCTTTTTTTCCTTGTGGGAAGAAGGAAGGGAAGATATTTCCAGACAGGAATTTCCAGCCCCCCTATTTGTAGTGAGATGTAAAACCGAGCTAATAAGGGTTTTGGGTTTTTTTAAAAATCCTGTTTGGAAATATTATGGCGGATTATCCAGTTTCTCTAATCCAGGCCTAAAATATACTAGTATGTTTAAAGAACAACTATCCTTTAGCCAGAGGATTTCTTACAAATATCCATAAAGCTAATGAAAGCCATCACCTTGGTCGACATTATCATACAGGAGACATGGGAATTTAATTCAGGCACACAGCATGGCTTGCTTTTCAAATTGATTTTTTAAAACTCACTTGGGGAAATTGTTCTATCTGTATATGCTTCACTCCACGGCTGCGTTTTACTCAAAACTGAGAGTAGACATGTAAAATGCAATATATACCATTACATTCATTCTATTTGCATTCTAATTTGGAATGCAAAATAAAAGGAATAGATATCCTTTGAGATAGGCAGGAGGTGGCAGGAGGACCCCCCAAGCCAGGAGCAGCTGCTCGGACTCCAGTGGGGAGGGACCAGGCCCATCGAACAAGCAGAATGAGAAGCAGAAGAGCTGGAGTCAAGGCCTGTCAAATTGGGGGTCCTCGATCCAGGGACCCCTGGAGTAGGACCTCTAGAGCAGTGTTCTCCAACCTTGGGTCCCCAGATGTCTTTGGCCTACAACTCCCAGCATGCCCCAGCCAGCATAGCTGGCTGGGGCATGCTGGGAGTTGTAGGCCAAAGACATCTGGGGACCCAAGGTTGGAGAACGCTGCCCTAGACCACATTTGACCCTCAGCCATATTTCATGTGTGTGTGTGTGTGTGTGTGTGTGTATACACACACACACATATCCAGCACATTACAAATCAGCATTCATGTTCAATAGAGTCATTGCCTATGTTAAAGCATTCAAAGACACCCTGCATATCAAACCAAGGACCCCTTTACAGGGGAGGTGCCCCCAAAGATGTTGGATATTGCACAAGCCACAATGTGGATTCAGAATTCCTTTCCTTCCTCAAGCAAATATAAACAGAGATGATGCCACATTAAAAGCAAAAATACAAAAAAACAAGGAGGAGAAAAAAAACAGCACCTTTGACAGGAGTATACTTCTGCCACATTAGAGCAATGGAATACAGTAAAACCTTGGATTGCAAGTAACTTGGTCTGCAAGTGTTTTGCAAGACAAGCAAATTTTTAAAATAAATTTTAACTTGATAAACAAGCGACGTCTTGCAATACAAGTACTGTAGTATGGTCAAGAAAAATGAAGATTTTATTTTTCTTTATTGCAGCATAAATTTAAAATATGTGTACAAATTTCTTATGGGGAATTTCGCTTTGCTATACAAGTGCTTTGGATTACAAGCACGTTTCCGGAACGAATTATGCTTGCAATCCAAGGCATGACTGTACACACACACACACACATAACTGGTGGTTTGCTAGCTATACAAATATTAGGTGTATCATTCTAAGACAGGGCTCTCCAACCTTGGGTCCCCAGATGTTGCTGGACTACAGCTCCCAGAATCCCTTGCCATTAGCCATGCTGGCTGGGTATGCTGGGAGCTGTAGGCCAGCAACATCTGGGGACCCAAGGTTGGAGAGCCCTGTTCTAAGATCTCCCCTCAGGCCTCAAAGAACATTCACGTGTAGGACACTTTATGCTAGCATAGTAATGCGAGTAAAACACTCCATGGCTACAGTTTTTGTGTTCAGACACAGTCATGCCTTGGATTGAGAGCATAATTCGTTCCGGAAACGTGCTTGTAATCCAAAACACTCTTATATCAAAACGAAATCCCCCAAAAAAAATTTGTACAGAGATTTTTAATTTAAGCCGTACTACAGTACTTGTATTGCAAGACGTCGCTTGTATATCAAGTTAAAAATAAATAAATATTTAAAAATGTGCTTGTCTTGCAAAACGCTCTCAAACCAAGTTACTTGCAATCCAAGGTATTACTGTATTATCAAAGCCTATTTTACATCCAGCAGAGACCATACCGCCAAACTGTAACAATTGCCAATTTAAGCTAGTTTCACCACTTGAAAGACCAATTGTGCCTCCTTCTGGTTTCAGCGTACCACCGCTTCATCTGCATGCAGAAAACTTTTTCAATGAAATTTGCCACAGCCTTAAAATAGACTCTTATAACAAAAAGGGAATGACGTCACGGGCTAGATGAAATTAGCCCTCTTTATTGAATCCCTGAGCAGAGGTATTACTGAAATACAACTGCTACTTTCTAATGCTCCACAGCTCAGCTTGGCTGTTGTTAATTTCTGGCAGGCGTCAGCAGGTTCATTTCATGCTCCATGAACTGATCTTCCAAAAATAGCTGGGAAAGTTAACAAAAAAGTAACCACCACTGATAAAAGCTCTTGCAGAACTTCTTAAACTTCTTAAGTTTATTAAGAAGTTTATTCTTAAACTTCTTTTTAAAAAAGAAAGAAATCGCAGTGTACTTGCAATAACAGATTATAGAAAGGGCCCAAATTTAGAACCCTGAGTTTGAAGGGAAGGATGAAGAGATATAAATGCTAACCTATATAATTAAATGTATTGGATATCGGAACCCTTTATCATTTACTCTAAGAATATAGCAAACAGAGAAACAATAAGAAAAGGTATTAGGATAAAACTGGATTAAAATGTCAAATAATTTTTTTAAAAGAGGTGAAAAGAGAGGCACACCAATTCTCAAGTATCAGAAGCAAGACTTCTGCCAGGTAACTGGGGAAAATGCCTATCATCCCAAGTCCTCAAGGGATAAAATAGACCACACCCCCCCCCCCCCCCAAGATAACTCTCTGTCAGATAGGATGATGGGGAGGAGAAATCACATGGTGGTTGCTAGGAAACTTCAGACAACCTCCTCTACTCTAGAAACAACCATGGTTGCCTAGCAACTGACACCCGCATTCTCCTCCCTCCAAATAGGCCTCAGTCAAAAAGAACCTCCACTCCTTTTGCAAACCTGGAGCAACAGATGCAGTAGCAAAAAGGGTGAGGGTGGGGAGTGCGCGGAATTATCTTAACATAGAATCATAGAATCATAGAAAAGTAGAGTTGGAAGGGGCCTACAAGGCCATCGAGTCCAACCCCCTGCTCAATGCAGGAATCCAGGTCAAAGCATCTCTGACAGATGTCTGTCCAGCCGCACCTTGAATGCCTCCAGACTGGGAGAGCCCACCACCTCCCTAGGTAGTTGATTCCATTGTCTTATTGCTCTGACAGTCAGGAAATTTTTCCTGATGTTTAGGTGGAATCTAGGTTCCTGTAACTTGAGCCCATTATTCCGTGTCCTGCAAACTGGGATGAATGAGAAGAGATCTTTGCCCTCCTCTGTGTGACATCCCTTCAAATACTGGAAGAGTGCGATCATATCTCCCCTCAGTCTCCTCTTCTGAAGGCTAAACATGCCCAGTTCTTTCAGTCTCTCCTCATAGGGCCTTGTTTCCAGTCCCTTTATCATCCTTGTTGCCCTCCTCTGAACCCTCTCCAGTTTGTCTATGTCCTTGTTAAAGTGAGGTGCCCAGAACTGGACGCAGTACTCAAGATGAGGCCTAACCAGTGCCGAGTAAAGGGGAATTATCACTTCCCGCGATTTGGAAGCTATACTTCTATTAATACAGCCCAAAATTGCATTTGCCTTCTTTGCAGCCACGTCGCATTGCTGGCTCATATTCAGTTTGTGATCTACCACAATTCCAAGATCCTTCTCACTTGTAGTATTGTTGAGCCAAGTGTCCCCCATTCTGTAACTCTGCATTTGGTTTCCTCTCCCTAGGTGCAGCACTTGGCATTTATCCCTATTAAATTTCATTCTGTTGTTTTCGGCCCAGCGCTCCAGCCTATCGAGGTCACTTTGAATTTTGTTTCTGTCTTCCAGAGTATTAGCTGTTCCACCCAACTTTGTGTCATCTGCAAATTTATTTTTTTTACTTTTATTTTTATTTTTATTTTATTTTTTATATAAGACAAACATAGTATCAAACATATAACAATAAAACCAAACAACAAATACATACATAACCCACAACAACACAAAACTAAGATAGACTTCCAACCCCTATTACAGCAATATAAGCATTTCTTATATAAAATAATAATAATGTCTATACAATAATTAATTCTAGTTATGGCAAAAAGAAACCACTAGAGATCTCACCCTACATATAAATCCTAACTCAGCCTTCTATTAGAAATCCAAAGGAAATAAAATTCAAAATTCAATATTCTTTTTTCAACACACCAACATAATTTTAAAAGCAATCCATCCACCCCATTAACCCCCCCTTTTTTTCTAGGTAACCCACTACAGATTTTAACTTCCAATCCAATATACAACCCACACATTTTTTTTTTTTAGTCCCCTAATATTTCCATAACAAAACTGATATATATAACAAAGTTAGCAAATGAAACAATATTCCCAACCCTTAATAAAAAACTCAGTCTATTCTAATACTCAGTGGGGCATTCCAATTAAAAAAAAAAAAAAAACAGAAGGAAATGCGTCAGCCATCTTCTTTCTAATCGTCCTGCATCTTATACATTTTCTGGATATATTTCACCCTAATACTATATTTAACATATATATGTTAACTAATACATACTTAACCCTGATTCTCATTTTTCAAGTTCCAAATCAACCTAAAGCATAAAATTTTAAACTCCCAATACATTTATATCTTAATATTTAAAATCAGAGCATATTTCAAAATCAGCCAATAAAACAATAAAACAATCTTCCAAACCCTTTATCTTACCCAGTAAATCCAAAAAACTGTCTCTTTCATATCCCCCTCCCCCTATCAAATGGAAATCCCTTAAGAATCAGTCCAAAAGCGAAGAATAAGGTCCGTTTATTCTGTTGCGCTAAGGGTTCCTGCCCTCCCATTTGTATTGTTGAAAAGGACACGTCGTCCATCTTCGTTCCAGTAAAATACTGCGTCACACGTATCTTGTGAGATATTTCTTCTTCAAAGCCTCTATACAGATCTGGTATACTTCCAAAATTGTTACTTACTTCTTTTTTCTTCCGTGACAGACCTGAGTAAGTATCCAGTTTCTCTTGATCATGTTGTAATTCCAATTGAAGGTTAACACACCAAACATCCATTTTCAACACCATTTTATTCACAAGGTCTTCCACCTTGTTATCGAATTGCAGTAATTTCTCTCTTAGTCTCATAAACATTTCCCATGAAACCATCTTTTCTTGTAGATATTTTTCAAAGCACTCTCGGCCGAATTCCTTATTTCAAGCTACTGTAGATAAGATTAGGGAACCTCCTTTCAGACATTCCATCAACTTTTTTTTTTTGCCTCCCGGTTATATCTCTTGATGTACTCACATTAAATTTCAAGTCCAATTATGCTGTAGAGAGATTCCTTGCCGTTACAAATCCAGATGTTTCCATTCATTTTGGAAGCAAGCACGGACTTTCCTAATGATCGGTAAACCGACCTCCGAAATGCAACGCCGTTTTCCCTCTATCTCAGATCACGCAGCAAATCTATCTGTCAACACGGCAGACAGAAAGGAATGTATGACCCTTGAGACAATTTGAGGGTAACGCCAATCTTATCTTCTTCCTTAAGAAGTAGATTTCCCGGCCAGAGAACGTCTCTGACCCAAGAAACGCTGCATTCGTATTCCCCACAGATCTCTCTGTGAGTCTTCTAGAAAGCCATGTTTTGCCCGGAAGTCGTGTCATCTGCAAATTTGATAAGTATTCCCTGTACCTCCTGATCCAAGTCATTAATAAAAATGTTGAAGAGCACCGGGCCCAGGACCGAGCCCTGTGGTACCCCGCTCGTTACCTCTCCCCAGTTTGAGAAGGAACCATTGATAAGCACTCTTTGAGTCCGATTCTGTAGCCAATTGTGGATCCACCTGATAGTTGTTCCATCTAGCCCACTCTTAGCTAGCTTACTAATCAGGATATCATGAGGCACTTTGTCGAAAGCTTTGCTGAAGTCCAGATATATAATGTCCACAGCATTCCCACAGTCCACAAGGGAGGTTACCCGATCAAAAAATGAGATCAGATTAGTCTGACAGGATTTGTTCTTGACAAATCCATGCTGGCTTCTAGTAATCACTGCATTGTTTTCAAGGTGCTTGCAGACTGACTTCTTTATAATCTGCTCAAAAATCTTCCCGGGGATTGATGTCAGACTGACTGGCCTATAGTTCCCAGGTTCCTCCATCTTGCCCTTTTTGAAGATGGGAACAACATTTGCCCTCCTCCAGTCGTCTGGCACTTCACCTGTCCTCCATGATTTCTCAAAGATAATAGACAGTGGTTCTGAGAGTTCTTCTGCCAGTTCCTTTATTACTCTAGGATGCAGCTCATCAGGCCCTGGAGATTTAAACTCGTTCAGAGTAATCAGGTGCTCCTTGACCATTTGCCTATCAATCTCAAGCTGCAATTCTGCCCCTTCAGTCTGCACTTCAGGTTTGCCAGGGGGGTCATAGACCCTCTTTTGGGAGAAGACCGAGCCGAAGTAGGAATTGAACACTTCTGCCTTTTCTTTGTCTTCTGTTATCAATTTGCCATCCTCATTGCGTAGTTGAACCACCAGTTCTTTCTTCTGTCTTTTACTGTGCATGTATCTGTAGAAAGCTTTTTTGTTGCTTTTAGCATTCCTCGCTAACCGTAGCTCATTCTCAGCTTTAGCCTTCCTGACACTATTCCTGCAGTTCTGTGCTACCTGCCTGTACTCTTCCCCTGTAGCCTGTCCTTCCTTCCACTTCCTATACCTGTCCTTTTTTGTTTTCAGGTCATCTTTGAGTTTATTGTGAAGCCACATTGGCTTCTTCTGTTGCCCTCTGCCTTTTTTCCTTGTGGGAATTGTTTGCAATTGTGCCTTTAAAATTTCCTTTTTTAAAAACTCCCACCCCTCCTGGGCTCCCTTTCTCGTGAGAGTCACTTGCCATGGGATCTTACTAATCATTGTTCTGAGTTTGTTAAAATTGGCTTTCCTAAAATCCAGGGTACGTGTTTGGCTACACTCAGCTTTTGCTTCTGTTAGAATCAAGAACTCAAGTATAACATGGTCACTTTCCCCCAGAGTTCCCGAAACTGCCACTTTATCCACTAACTCGTCTCTGTTGGTTAGAATCAGGTCAAGGGTAGCCGATCCTCTAGTTCCTTCCTCCACTTTCTGTAGGAGGAAGTTATCAGCAGCACAGCTCAGGAATTTCTTGGAGGGGCCATGTTTGGCTGAATAAGTCTCCCAACAGATATCAGGGAAATTGAAGTCTCCCATTACTACCACATCGTGCCTCCTTGAAACAATGGCAATTTGCTTTTCAAAAGTTCCATCCTCGTCTTCTCCTTGATTGGGTGGTCGGTAGTAGACTCCAACCGCCACATAAATATCCTTGGGGGGGGAAGGGGTGTTTCCTGTCCCCCCCCCCATCATGTCCTGCTTGTGGGTTTCCTGTGGGCAGCTGGTTGACCACTGTGCAATAGATGGACCTCTATCAGTATAGAGACCAAGACTTAACTCTTCTATATCTTCTTAGGTATAGAAGATTATTTTGGTCAGAAGCAGCAAATGCTAAGCTTACTGGCCTTTTAAACTCTTCTGTGGGTCAAGAATTGAAAACCTCTATCTTAGGAGCTACTGAAATTTCTTCAGTCCTAGATAATTATTCTCAGTTGGTTTTTGTGCTGAAATCTGCCTTATGTTTAAAACAATCTACTCTGAAAAATGCTCTACAGAAGAGCTTTCCTAAGTGGTTTGATAAAGAATGCCATGCAGCCAAGAAACAACTGAGAGAGGTGTACAATCAGTATAGGAAGGAAAACTGTGTGGTGCCTTACCCCAAGAATATTACCTGGCTAAAAACCACTATAAAATATTGCTAGCTCAAAGGAAGAAAAAAAGCAGTACAAATGGGTGGAAGGTTTTGATAGGGTCCCCATTAAATAACAACTCTAAATTATTTTGGGCACTGGGCACTGGCGCCTTGGGTGATTCCTCAGCTTTAATTAGCTGTAATATCCCAGCTGACATATGGGAACATTATTTCTCCAAAATGTTTGTGGAATATAGGGAGCAGCCAATGGAAAATCTACCCTCCCTGGAATTAAACTATTTGTAAGAATGGGACCCGGTTTCCCAGTCTGAAACAAAGACTTTGATCACCTGTCTTAAACCGGGAAAGGCCCCAGGATTAGATTTAATAACTGCTGAAATCCTGAAGGCTAATATAGACTGGTGAGCTCCCCTTTTAGCTTTTTTTTTTTTTTTTTTACACTCATTAACAACACTGGCCAGTTTCCCCCTGTCATGGCTGGAAGCTGTTTTGATCCCAATATTTTAAAAAGGAGATAGAGAGGATCCATCAAATTACAGACCCATTAGTTTACTTTTGGTAGTGGGCAAGCTACGTATATGCTAGCTACTTACATTTGAGACTTACCACCTGGATAGAGGAGGAAAATATCTTGGGGAATGAACAAACAGGTTTCAGGAAGGGCAGATCAACCCTTGACCACTGCCTAGTTCTAAGTTCTAGTTGGCAGAGAAATGTATGAATTATTTTGGCAATGGTCTATTTGTTGCTTTTATTGACCTGAAATCTGCCTTTGATACAATATCAAGAGACAGATTATGGGCGAAATTATATCATTCATCCATTGATAAAAGACTGCTCTATCTTATTAAATGTCTCCACTAATGCTCTATGATCCGAGTAATGTGTGGATTGGAGGGAAATCTGACAAAACCTATTCTAGCCAATGAAGGAGTTCAACAGAGTTGTATATTAGTCCCTACACTATCTAATCTTTATTTAAATGACTTGTCCAGGAATTATTTAGGACCTGACTTCCACATACCAAAACTGGCTGAAACTAAAGTCCCTCTGTTGTTATATGCAGATGATGCTGTCCTAATGTCAATGTCTAAAATAGGTCTTAAGCGTTTATTATGTGTTTTTATGACTTATTGTAAGGTTAATCTGTTGACAGTCAATTACAGTAAAACAAAGATCATGTTTTTTTCTAGACGTAAATCAACAAATAATTGGATAATAGATTGACAGCATATAGAGCAAGTCAAGAAGTTTAGATATCTTGGTATAACGTTTTCTTCTACACTTTCTTGGGCCACACACAGACAGTCTGCAGTCCAGGCTGCTCAGAATACTACCAACGTAGTTCTTAGATTTTTCTATACTAAGGGGGCTCAGTTTATTCCTTCTGCCCTACAAGTACTTAAGACTCAAATTTTGTCTCACTTGTTATATGGTGTACCAATATGGATCCAGGGATTTAATTCAACTGTCAAGAGTGTTCTTTCAAACCTCCTATATACGCTTTTTGCGATGCCAAGATGTGTACCATCTGCTGGTTGACGGTTAGAGGCTGGCCTTGCCACTGTGGAATGCAGAGCTTGGTCCCCTGCTTTTCGATACTGGCTAAAGTTTGTTTATATTAACCAACCATCAAGTTATCTTTATCTTTTACAAAAAGATGTTTTTACCAGTTTATGGCTTAAAGAATTTACCAATAAACTGCATTTATTAGGCCTTTCTATGGACTTTCTCAGAACACGTGATCATTCTGCTATAAAATCTATTTTAGAACAATGGATTAAAGATATTGATTTTCAATATTCTATATCAAATGCACACAGATCATGTTCTCCATTGCACTCTGGCTTAACTTTTGAATTTCCTAACTATGCCAGATATCTGGATAATCTGACTATTCCCAAATATCATCATGTCTTTTCCAGGGCTCGATTCAATTGCCTTCTTTCTGCAATTTGGGAAGGCTGTTACCTTCCCTTAAGAGGAACATTTGTGTGGAAATGAAGCACTCAAAATTTTAGGCCATGTCTTTTTTTAATGTAACCTTTATAGCAGTGTTCTCCAACCTTGGGTCCCCAGATGTTTTTGGCCTACAACTCCCAGCATGCCCCAGCCAGCATAGCTGGCTGGGGCATGCTGGGAGTTGTAGGCCAAAAACATCTGGGGACCCAAGGTTGGAGAACACTGCTTTATAGAGAAGAAAGTAATAGACTACTTTTCCTTATTACGGAAGAATGCCCTGGAAGGATGTCGGAACAATATCTGGAACATTTATTGGCTGGTACAAATAAGTCAAGGACAGTCAGTGGTCAAGTTTCTCTTTTCTGTTCAGAGGTCTCACAAGTGGATTTCTTCATTTTAATTGTAATATTTTATGTTTTTATCCTTAGTAGTATACTGTGTAATTTTAACAGTTTTAACAAACTGTTTTAACAAATTCGTGCACTGTTTGTTTGTTTTAATGGGTCTGTGACTGCATTAAAAAAAAAAAAAAAGCTCTTCTTCTGTTCTTAGGTTCATGTGCAGTGGATGGAGCTTGATCTTAAAGCCCTTGCAGTATTTTGACTGTTACATAGCTGTCATTTACTAGGAAGATAGGCAATGACATGGACAAATGTTACGAAAAGCTCCCTATTTGTTGGAGCAATGGTGAGGTGGTGAGGCGTGGTGTGCCCCCAGTGGGCTTGTGGGGGGCATTGCAGCTCCCTGACCCTGGACATTGCCCACCCCTGTTCTACATTACATCGCACTCCACGGTCATTTGCAATATATTATGGGATATTGAAAATAAGGTTGCGTGACAGGCAAGGCATCAAACGAAAGAAGCCGTTTTCCCCATGGCACTTCAATTACTCCCTTCCCTTCTACCTTATTTCTCCAGGTGTCCATGAGGTGACGGGAGAATTGGAAGTGACATGGCACTGTAGCACAATCGAAAGCGATATTAAGGAACATCTTATCATGGAAACCTTCTTACTGGTTCTGCTCCTTGGGACCAAACTAGATGTGATGGGACAGCCATGGTTGTTTATTCATATGTCTGCCCCATTCACAGAGAAAGTGGGTCTAATTTGGACAACAAAACCCTGTTCCTTATTCCCCTCTCCTGCCTTATCTCTCTGCGCTCTGTCAGGTACTTTTGTCCCTCAGCCTATCTCACGTCCACTATTGGAGTCAGGTTGAAGGCAAGGAAACTACCTGCAATAACAGAGACCGGGCACAAAAGGCAAGGAGGGGGAAAGGATTCAATTCCCCTCACGGGCAAATATTGTTTGCTGTAAAAAAAAGTCCAGCCTTCCTCAACTGGGCACATCCCAACTGTGTTGGACTACAACTCCCATCACCCCAGCCAGTGTGCTGGCTGGGGACAATGGGGACTGTAGTTGGCACAGCTGGAAGGTACTGGGTAGGGGAAGGCCCAACTAGACCCTCACCTCCTGCTTTAGACATGAATGGGGCAGACACACAAATCTACAGGAGTGACTTCCTCTGTCACATCTACTGTGTCAGCTTGCAAAAGGGAACCGTAACTCTTTCCCTAGGTTTAAACTGCTGAACTCTGTCCAGATCTTTACAGAAGCTGGGCTTGAGCTGAAGCAACTGCTCCTGCAATACAGCTGGCAGGCAGCTGATGCATCTCTAGAGACACCATATGGAAGCCATGAATATAACAGCCATACCTAACCGAGCAGCTTAAGAACTTGCTGTTCTTCCAGGGCCTGCTTTCAAATTTGGCATTTCCCAGGCACAGAGATTATCTCCCTGGGGAAGCACTATGTATGCCAATGCTAGCGAAGTGCGGCAGGGGCGTAGACTTCTCAATTTCCGGGGGGGGGGGATGGGGCTACACGGCTGGTTGCCTGGAGGGGGCTTTGCCAATTCTGGGAAATCCCAGGGGGCATTGCCTCCCAGGAAATCCCAGAGGGGGCTTGAGCCCCACCGCCCCCTAGTTTATGCCCCTGTTCTCCCCCTTCTCTTCCCCCTTCTTTCCTACACACTTTCTTCCACCCCTTCTCTCTCTCTCTCTCTCTCTCTCACTCACTCTCTCTCTCTCTCTCACACACACACACACACACACTCCCTGGAGGTAATTTAGATTGCCCCCCCAAACACGTAACGGCTGGTTGCCTGGAGGGGGCTTTGTCAATTCTGGGAAATCTCGGAGGGGGCTTGAGCCCCACCCCACCCCATAGTTTATGCCCCTGAAGTGCGGCACAAGTGTTGGTTTCATTATGAGCCTGCTGTTTATGTAAACCAGGGCTGGGCAGACTTCTGGCTTGTGCTGTTTTTACCAGAACCCCGAGATCCACCAACCAGAGCCGGTGCAAAAGACATACACTCAGAAGTAAAGAACGCTGAGCCCAGGAATTTGTTTGGTGTACCAGAACTGAACTGAGCTCACAGTCTCTCCATACAAAAATCCACGCTTGGTTACCCCAAGCTTTCTTCCTTTCAGCAGTACAATTAGTGTTGTTGGGGGGTGGGCAGTCATTTTGTTGCTGCCATGGTTAAACAATCAGTAGACAGAAGTCTTTGCTGATCTACTGCAAATCATCCAGAGATCTACCAGTAGATCCAGATCTACCTTCTGATTTACACAACAGTAAAGCTGAAGATCTGTGGCCAAAGACAACCTGATATTAAAACAAGGGCATTCCTTTAAAGCTGACCACTTCCAAAGCTGACCACTTCCATAGTGGCTTGAAGTAAAAAGATCACAAGTCTCTTGCATGCAGAAAGGAAAGCTGCATTACAAACTATGACATGGATGCGCATGATACAGGCCTGTGGCTCATGCTGGCTCAGCTTGTCTGAGCGTGGAAAGCTAAGCAGGGTCAGGCCTGGTTATTACTTGGATGGGAGACCCCTCCTCTAGTTTCCTGCATGGAGCAGGGGGTTGGACTCGATAGCCTTGTAGGCTCCTTCCAACTCTATGATCTATGAAATCTATGACTCAAAACAGCAGACAAAAGATAAAGAATAGGGAGCCCACTGGGTATTCTCCCTTTTTTGCCAGTGAGAGATTGACTTCTTTTAGACACAGCGCCTCCCCCCCCCCCCCCAATATTTTAGTCACTACACAATCCTGGCTCTCATATATTTCCAAGTTGATCTAGGTAGCTATGAAGTTTACCTGTTTGTTTGTTTTTAATTTAAATTGGTGTTTCTTTCAGGGAACTGTGGAGTATAAAGGGTTCCACAATCAGAAATTCCACAATCAGAAGATTGGCAATGCCAGGAAGCTTCCCTGAAAGGTCGACCCACCACTCACCATCTTCCCCAGCAATGTGCTGCCGGCAGAGGAGTGTCTTGTGTAATCTTGGGCATCACCTTCATCAGAGCCAACTCCAGATGGTGGTATGATTGGCTACTTGCTGGGCTCCCAAAACCAATGAAGGGCCATTGTCCCTTTTCATGGTGAATCCAAGAAAGTCAAAGGACACCTGTTTTGGCATGCCCCGCCTCTTCTGTGAAAGGGGATCCACTTACGAGTACCTTCGATGACGGTACCCAAAATCCTGGAGCCAGCACTGATAGTCTCAGTTTATACAAGGTGTTGACTGACCTTTACAGACCTGGCCAACTCTCCATGTGAACAAACTATGCGCCCCTAACACATACCTCAGGCAGGGTGGAATTTGAGGAGTTGGCTGTTGTTATTATCTTGGGGTCTCAGTATATACCCTCAGCAGTTAACCTTAGGTTACCAGAAACGCAGGGAGGTTGGCCTATGAGCTGACTTTGATGAGTAGCGCCACCGCATACCTCAGCTACAAGTACTGGGCGGTGGTAAATAACCTGACCCCTGGGAAAGCCAACAGCTTCAGGCGGAGGAGCCTGACTAGGTTTGCACAGCCTTGAGGAATTAATCGCCTCTAAAATCTACCTGACCTTGGGCAGCAGCTGTGCCAGCACCAATTGGAGACCAAGACAAGGGATGCCTGATAAGGCTTTGGTGTGGAAAACTGCAGGCGAGATGGCAGCCATCGTAAATGGCTATAGCACTGCTATGTGGAAGGCAACTGAAAACCACCACATTATATTTTCCAAGTATATTCGTCATGACTAGACAGTCTAGCCATGATTATGACCAACCTCCGGTAAGGGGGGGGAACGAGAAGAAGAACAGAAAGCTACAGAAATATTAAGGCAATTCAATTTCACTAGTGTACCCCATCTGTACAATGGGTGTATCTTTTCTAACCTATCTTCTAAAAGACTAGCAAGAACCATTTAGTTCTTTTACACACACTTAAATCCATAGTAATAAGCTACATATATGCATGTTATGTTTTGTAATCTGATGTGTAGTCTGTAGAGGAGAACATGTGCTGGCATTATTGGCTCTGAGCTTCTAGTTGTTGATCTGTGCTTGTAGCATACTGGATTATGGTGGATTGATAGTGGTAGTCTCATATCATCTGTGGGGATCTGCCCTACTTCTTGCATTCGAATCCCACTCCTGCCCAGTGCAGGGATGGGGACTCGGATTCCAGGACTCAACTCATGAGTCAGACTGAGTCCCCCCTCTGACTCGAGTCCCACTCGAGTCCCAATATTTTTAATGGGACTCGAGACTCGACTCGGGACTCGAGACCAAGGACTCTTCAACATCCCTGGGCTGTGCCAGAAGGAGTGGACAGAAGTGCGATCGCCGGCGAAGATTTTATTTTTTAAAATCATTTTCCTAAAATGCAACCTTTCAGACATTTTGGGTTTGGCTGCCTCTGCCTGCCTGCTTTGGGGTTCCCTGCCTCCTCTGCTTGCCTGGTTATTTTGGGTTTGTCTGCCTGGTCTGTTCTTGTCAAAATCAGTTGCAGAGTTTTGAAATAAAAAGGCACACTTGTGCCTAGAATTTATTTAAGCCACACATCTGAAGTAGCCTTATTTTGTTGGGAAAAAACCCCATTGATTTTAATAGGGACTCGTGGAATCAGCTTTGGGAGTGACTCGTGACTCACCATTTTGGACCAAGGACTCGGACTCAAGACTTGGGTCCAAAGACTCGTGACTCGAGACCAAGGACTCTTCAACATCCCTGGCCCAGTGTTGTAATTCAGTCTGGTTCAGAGAAAGCCATTGTCAGTACAGTCCAAACTTCAAGCCAACAAGATAAATCCAGAAACAAGATAACCAGGAGCAGTTCAGGAGCAGGCAAACAGCATAGTCAAGGTCATTCCAGAAGTCGTAAATCACTTGTCTGAGGCTGGGGCAGTCAGGAGTCTCAAGCTATAGCTGTTAGAGCAGTGTTCTCCAACCTTGGGTCCCCAGATGTCTTTGGCCTACAACTCCCAGCATGGCCCAGCCAGCTATGCTGGCTGGGGCATGCTGGGAGTTGTAGGCCAAAGACATCTGGGGACCCAAGGTTGGAGAACACTGTGTTAGAGGCAACAATTGCTTCCAGCGACTGATGTGTGTCTTGAGTTGCCTTTTGAGCAGGCACTGATTGGTAAGGCAGCCCGGCTGGGCCAGGCTGCCGATGACACGCACCTGGCCCCACCCCAAACACACACTGG
Source organism: Shinisaurus crocodilurus (assembly GCA_021292165.1). NCBI lineage: Eukaryota > Metazoa > Chordata > Lepidosauria > Squamata > Shinisauridae > Shinisaurus > Shinisaurus crocodilurus. The sequence goes on along the minus strand of CM037878.1, from coordinate 268,668,838 downwards.
CACAGCTGCCCCATGTCTTTCCAAGTGGAGGCCCAACACCCAGAGAGGTTCCATGACAGACATTAAAAGGTTCCTCAACAGACAAATTAAAGTGGAAAGGCCGTTCAAAAGGCATACAGTTTAAAAACCACCGTTTTAAAGCTGCAGTTTTTTAAAAAAATTGTGTACTTTTCCTCCTCTACTACTTTTTTTTATGGTACCCTAATCACCACCTACATGATCCTGGCTATAATATCCTATGTCCCTACGGGCGTCTTGAGATACATTTTACCACTCGCGTTTTGTATCTACGGCATGAGGATAATACTGCTTCTCCAACACACAGTAATGTGATAACTATAATAAACTTCCAAAGTGCTCATTTGCCTTCATAGCTGGAGGCCAGATTGAAAACCTGAACTGCAGACCAAAACCAAGTAGAGCTGCTGAGATAGAATTCTGGACATTATGTACATGTCTTCTATTTTTTAAAAAACCAACCCTTTTGAGGAAGAATGATTTGTTTTCCAGGTTTCATGGTGCAATTTTCTTCATTACGAACACAAGCACAAAGCAAGATACAATACAAGTCAGGATTTTTTTTAAAAAAAAAACGAACAAGAAATTATGTGTAAAATAAAGAGGGCTTGGGGGGGAAATAAGTGTTTCAGACAGAGCAAATATATTTTATAGGATAAGCTAGGAAAGTTTCTACAGGAGATCCGGCTATAATCAACAACTCATCGCTCATAAAAACTGGTGGCTCCAGATAGGGATGTGAACCACCTAGAAAGCTTTGGCTATTGGGTGGTACAGAAAGGTAATCAATAAATAGATGTGTGTGTCCCAAACGCATGAAAAGATGCATCCATGCAGTTCAATGGGGCTTCAGTGAGCATTAATGGCTACCAGAGAATGAGACTTCTCTGTGGTGGTCTCTGGATGCCCTCCCCAGGGAGATCCACCTGGTGTCTTCTCTGCACACATTTAGATTTCAGGTTAACAACTTCCTTTTCCAGCAGGCATTTAATCTGTTAAGCTGTTGTTCCAACTATTGATTTTACCAGCTGGCTCCTAAATGTTTTTTTAAAAATATTTATAATGCTTAATATTGTATTACTGTGATACTTTTATGGTTGTATTTTTTGTTTGGTTATTTTGTTGTTGTTTTGGTCTTTTATTATTGTAAACTGCCCTGAGGGCCATTTGCCAATTGGGCGGGTATACAAATCTAACTAATTAATTAATTAAGAGAGCAATCCTATGGTCCCTGGGCGAGCGTCCCAGGGACCATAAGATAGTTTGGATCCCCCCTTCTGAGGTCAGAATGCTGTCTCCGACCCTCCTCCCCCAAACAAGCTAAGAGGAGGAGGAAAGGGGGCATTTTGGTGGGTGGGTAGGGGAGGAGAATAGAGAAGCCTGGATATGAGTTATCCTGAACCTCCTCCAGCCTCCATCTCTCCCCCTCCAAAGTGCCCTCACTAGATGGGCTAGAAAATCTGTCTAGCAAAATCTGCAGGGCGGGTGGATGGGGAAGCGAAGGTTGCCTCCACCGCTCCTCCCACTGCATTGGATGACTGGACGCTGCTGAGTTTGGGGGGCTTCCGATTACTGAGGGCGCAATCGATCGTATTGCGCCCCAATAGATATATGATTCCATTTCCAATATTCAGGCTGAGTGCCATTGTTATGTAGTCAAAACAGCACCAACTTTTATACATAAAAGGAAGGTATCGGCAGGCTAGGGGCACCCTAAGATTTGCAGAAATACAAAAATCTTTAGGGGGGGGAAGCCTACTGTGGGAGCGGGGATACAATTGCCAAAACAATCCAATGAGTGGTCATGGAATGCTGAGCGTTAAAGGGGTGGGGGGAGAATGGAAAATGGGGAAAGAGGGGGAATGGAATGGAGTATTCTGAACTGGAGTATTCCATCCTGAACGCTGCCAATCCATAGACAGGTGCAATTTTTATACATTGGACACTGTGCAGAAAAATAATCAGGAGTGAATATTTAATTTTCTATGAAGAAACGACGGCACTAAATGCAGATGATAACATCTAGCTCCCCGATTGGAAATCTTGCTGCACCAGCTCATAATTTAATTTACTATCCCTACTACCCCTAATCATTTACTCAGCTTTTTAATATGCAAAGCTCTTTACGATCACACTAGTGCTCTATGCTGGATGTTTGCAAAGAGGGCACCAATGTACAAAATATATTACAGAGTAATCAGGAATAAGTACACTGCCAGAGGCAAAGGCAACCAGACCAGAGCAGTATCTGACCTATCGGGAGATTACTAGCCCATAAGTGAGCAGTTATGGCTGCTTTTACCAAAGTAGGAGATTCATATTCTATTACAAAATGGCATCAAAGCCACAGCCAGAATAGGAGCCGTAGGGCATTTTGCTGATGAGATTCATGCTTCACGGGTGCTCTCTAAGCAAAGAATATGAATGCCGGCCATATCCTAAAAAGAACCATCAAATCCATTTTTATTTTACTGCCAGATACTTGAATGGGTTTTGGTGGGACTTACAAGCGTATCTCTGCAATGAAACAGGAATACATCCTGCCTTCCTCAAGTTGACTTCTGGCATGTGTCCTTGCCATCCCCCCCCCCCCCCCGGTAAGTCTCCCCTTCATGAGTTGCGGCCTGCCACCTCCGTCCCCATTCAGAACAGCCGGCTTCTTAACATTTGCCTATCTGATGTGATCACAATTGCTCTGAAACAGGGCTGCAAGCTTTGATCAGCTTAATCGATAAATTAATCAGCTAGGGATTTATTTATTTATTTATTTTATACCCCGCCTTTTTTCCTGCAAGGAACCCAAGGCGGTTTACATAATCCTCCTCCTCCTCTCCATTTTATCCTCACAACAACCCTGTGAGGTAGGTTAGGCTGAGAGTCAGTGACTGGCCCAAAGTCACCCAGTGAGTTTCATGGCCAAGCGGGGACTAGAACCCGGATCTCCCAAGTCCCAGTCCAACACTCTAACCACTATGCTACACTGGCTCTCCTGTATGCAATCCTACACAAACTTACCTGGGAGTGAGGCCAATGGAACACAGTGGGGCATAGAGAAAACATGCATAGGATTGCTTTGTAAAGCTTGAGGGCAGCCTTCCCAAACCTGGTGCCCTCCGGATGTTTTGGACTTCAATTCCCATCAGCCCCAGCTAGCACAGTCAATGGTCAGGAATGCTGGGAGTTGCCATCTAAAACATCTGGAGGGCACCAGGTTGGGAAGGCTGCATTAGGACTTTGTAAACCAGGGCTGGGCAAGACACACCCTCCTATCTCTCAGTGTGGGCCCCACAGCCCCCCGCTTCTGTCATCTCACCAATATTTGTGGTGGTGCCCCCCCCAAAGTCAGCAACCTTCAGCAGCAAACTGCTACAGAATCCTACAATGGCCAGATGTAGCTTATTTGCAAGCTAAATTTGGCCACTTTAGCGTTCTGTAGTGGTTTGCCACTGAAAATCGGCATCAAATTGTGATTTTGTTTTGCTGCCATGGAATTCCACCAGCAGCATGTGAGGGTGAGGCAAGCATGGCCCCTGGGCCTCCTAAAGTTGCCCACCTCTGAGGTAAAGCTTTAGCTGACTAGGTTTATGTTGCAAGTTAAAGGTACAGTTGTTTTTTAGGCTATTTTAGTCCTGGAGCGTTACTGTAAGAAGGAACGCAAAGGAAAATATCGAAGATGGCCATTTCCTCTAACAATGACGGGGCGCTCGAGCGGCTTCCCATTGCACTGATGAAATAAGCTTCCAGGTTCCTCCAATTTGGAGTGCTTTAAAGGGGGATTGTATACATTCATGGAGGAGAAGGCTATCAGTGGCTACGAGTCCTGATTGGCTATATGCTACCTCCAGGATCGGAGGCAGTGTGCCTATGTACACCAGTTGCTGGGCAACATGGGCGGGAGGGTGCTGTTGCACTCATGACTTGCTTGTGGGTTTCCCGTGGGCAGCTGGTTGGCCACTGTGTGAACAGAATGCTGGACTAGATGGGCCCTTGCTCTGATCCAGCATTGCTCTTCTTATGTTCCATCAAAATCCAGTTTGTTAAATTGAAGAGTTAACCTACGTCTTGTTCAATGTCTCAAAAAGGCACTGTGTGGCAGAGGACCTGCTTTGCAGGTAGAAGATGTCGGCTCCACTCCCGGGCATTTGCAGTTACAAAAGGGTCAGGTGATAGGAAAGACCCTTCTCTGCGTGATGAACAGTCTGACCAGGCATAACAAAGATTTTTCTTCCCAGCCTATATTGCAGATTGAGTAAAATGCAATTTTATTTAAACTTCACTGATTCCATCAGCTACAAGTTCTTTAATCAACGGACAGACAGACTCCATTTAGTGCAATCTGCTTTAAAAAGCTTGGCTGCGGAATATTAACAAGTTCATCTTAGAAGCACACATGTTTCGCTCTCTCTCACCAGCCCTTCTCCTCTGCCTTTGTCTCCTGTACACCAGCATCAGCCTTCATAATTGACAATGGAAGATAAAAAGCACCCAAGGGTTTCTGGCTCAGGATGGACAACGATGTGGGGGCAGTGCAGGCGGGGAACCCACTTCAATGCCAGTACATTTGAAAAGTAAAACCGCTGAATAAAGCAACTTCTTATCAAGCCAGAGGCTTCTCAGGCCCAGCTCCCTGCAGGAATTCCGTTGGCAGCACAGTTATTTTTAAGAAATTCTTGTCTTGTATTAAAAATTCAACAGGTGGGGCTAGGATGGCCCCAGGGTGAAGAGAAGAGACAGCAAAGCCTTTCTTCTTCTTCTTCTTCTCGGCAACTTATTTTTAATACCAGCAGTTTTTTTTTCTGAAAGGAGCCATCAGCAAATGTCTGAAATTACCAATGTTCAGAACAGAGAAACGCTGCCACCACACACAGCTTTTGCTGTCCTGAATGCGACACCAGGAACTCGGGACAAGGCACAGGGACTAGTTTCTCAACCCAAGCAAGCAAAGACATCAGTGTGCTACAAGCAGGTTTGGCCGTGTCCAGCGGTATTCTATAAGGAACACATATATTGGCCCAGTTCAGACCAAATGCTAAAGCAGGGGTGGGCAACATGTGGCCCTCCGGATGGCTTGGCCTACAACTCCCAACAGTCCTAGCCAGCATAGCCAATGGGGAGGGGTGCTGTAAGTTGTAGGCCAAAACACCTGGAGGGCTTCGTTGCCCACCCCTGTGCTAAACCACAGTTTAGCATGCCGGGAACAAGCTTGCTCAAGCCTCATGCACAAATGGCCGCGAGGTGGCTACTGGAAGCATCAGCTTCCTACTCTAAACCAAACACATTTTCTCGTTGCAACTGAATCAGGAACTGTATTTAGTTTAAAATATTGTTTATTGAAACAAGCCAAGATCATGGCTTGATCTAGGCTTCTTTCAATAAACTATGTTTTAAACTAACCACAGCTTGACCTGGTTTGGATGTAATGACAAATGGTGGTTAGCTTAAAACAGGAAGTGGAAAATTCCAACCTCTTCCTTGCAACCGTGCTGGAGAAGGAGACAGGGGTGCTCATGTCCAAGTCTCAAGTAGGCTCATTCTTATAACACTAAACTATGATTTAGTGTTGCATCCAAACCAGGCCACTGTTACACCTCCCTATTTGCGGAAGTGCTTTGGTGGAAAAAGATGATCTGGTGTTCCTGTGAGGTAGTGAAATCCCCAGGGCCACCTTCCTGCCCCCCTGAGTCTAGGCCACATGTATCTCAGCAGCATCTGTGGACTGACCCCATATCCTCCCACTGTCCTAAATATTGCCTCGATGTTGGCTTCCTCAGCTTCTTACCTACCCTTGGCTTGATCTCACACTCCTTCTGCAGCATTTGTGGGAATTGATTCTCTTTCTAGAAGTGGAGCAATAGGATCTCCTTTTCTAAACCTCCACTTACTCATTGTCCATTTCACTACACTGAGCAAGTTCCTTCAAACTTCCAGGACTTCTCAGGGCGCCCCCAACTAGAGTGTCAGAAGGCCCACGTGGGGCCATTTTATCTCATTTGTATGTTAAAGAAACAGAATCCACCAGAAAATGGCTGAACACAGGCAAACGCCCATGCAAGCATATTTAATATGGGAGTAGGGAACAGTAATGTTAGAAGCAGACACTAGAAATTGCCATCCTTCTGTTTGGAACTATAGAGAACTCTACTAGGGCCACGTGCGAAATAAAATGTGTTACTGTATGGCAGCCTTCCCCAACCTGGTGCCCTCCAGATGTGTCAAACTACAGCTTCCATTGTCCCCAGACAGCATGGCAGGTGCTGGCTGGGGATAATGGGAGTCGGTCCAACATATCTGAAGGGGGCCAGATTGGGAAAGCCTGCTGCACAGAATGGATATATGGGTCAAAGAGATAACAGTGCAATCCAATGTCTACTCAGAAGTAAGTCCTATTGAGTTCTATGGGACTTACTTCCAGGTAAGTTGCCAAAGGATCCCAGCTTAAGCCTCCAGAGCGATACGTATATTGTGAGGAAGAAGATGGCACTTCCCTGCCATACAGGTTTGCATGTTTCTTTACTTGTTGAGTATACTCCAGAAGGAAGCCTTTAGCTACCCTGTTTTTTCAACAAAGATGCCCGTCCTTGGGTGGTACAGGCTCTGGGGACAAGAAATTTGCGCATATTTCTGCATTTTTCTTAGAACTGTCAGGGAACCACAGTAAGTGCAGCACTAAGTACTCTGAAGAGGAGCCATGAAAATACTATCTCCCCTTTCTGGAGTAGCTGCAGACTCAAGGAAGTGTTGAAAAGGTGGAGGGTATTGAGAACTGTCAGTTCAACACTTAAAATCGAGAAGATTACAGTGCTGTTGTTCCCCCACACCCCTTTTGGTGCACCTTCTTTTGCCACCTTTCCCCCCTTTACCAGTGCTTTTCAGCTGACAACTTGGCAAGTGGGAACTGTGCGCAAATTAGCCTATATGCAGTCTCGCCTTGTCAATCTGTTACCTACTTGCCTTCACCGTTCCCTTTGACAGCTGAAATAGACAAGGCAATTGACCAGGCAAGACGCACTAACCTGATTGTCTGTTGGATGTACTGTGGGTTGTTCAGTGAACAATCAACCCACCGTAGCTTATTCGCAGGGGGGGTTAGCGACTTAGCGTGACATGTGAATGCGCCCGAAGTGCACATTAGATATATACCCAGTTCATCTGGACTCCAAAAGACCAAGAGAAAAAAAACCCCATACATTACCTTGGCTCCTAAACTTAGAGAAATTATTTCATCCTCGAAAGCAGAATGCGTATCAATGTGAGGAGGGATTCCTGCAACGTAAGATAAAATGGCTGATAAGTAAAGAACAACTGAAATATATTTTTCAAATTTTATTCACTGTTAGACCAAGGAACTTCCACCATTCTCTGCAACCCTCCTAACAAAACTCCACTTGAGAAACGAAGATGTGTGAAGCTCACAACAAAATTTTAAAAAACATGCAAAAAAACCATTAAAACATTTTTAAAAACCTAAAGAAAACATTAACTTGCATAAAACCATTATTTCTAAATGTAAAAAAGCATTGGAAAAAGCCACAAAATTAAAAAAAACACAGACATGCAAACATGCAAAAATAATAATAATAATAATATTTAAAACCTTGGGTTTGGGTGGGAAATCCACCCCTCATGGCAAGGGTGGATTTGCCACCAAAAACAGCAGTCCCATGTTTCCTCTTACTATTTCCCCATAATTTCTAGCAACACAGAATGTATCCCTTTCCTCCCCACTATTGGCCGACGTTTGTAGGGAATAGGGAGAAAGGGAAAACTGTAGCTCAGTGACAGAGCACCCACTTTGCATGCAGAAGGTCCCAAGTTCAATCCCTGGCATCTACAGGTAGGTTTGGGAAAGACTCCTGTCTGAAACCGTGGACAGCCACTGCCAGTCAGTGTTGACTGAGCTAGATGGACCCCATGGTCTTTGTTATAAGGAAGCGCCATACGTGCCTAACAAGATGTGACACTGGCAGCTTCAGTTTCAACTGGAGACATGTGGGCTTGCCCCACACATCTAAGGAACTGCCACCTCCCCTAATCCCCGTCACATCTCTAAATTGATCAAGAGCACTTTCTTAAGTTGGATTCACAGTCTTGGATCGCCTGGCTCTAGGAAGATTGAGCCTGAAGGGTCAGGTTAAGGATGTTAGTGGAGCGCATGCACATACCCTGTCCAGGTTCATACTGATTTATAGTCAGTTGATCAGGTTTCTCTTTAATGTATCCCATCTTCAGGCATTTTGCAAGAAGCGTGTTACAGATATCTGGGAGATCTGACATTGCAAGCAAAAGATGTAAGTGAAAGATTTTCTAACTTCCCCACATGTCAAAATTTCTCCATAACAAATAAAACATAAGAAATAGGAAAGCTGCAAAATTAAACATGAAAATCTTCCTACCATAAAAAGCAACACTTATAACATGTCAATTACCTTCCAATATAGTCGGGGGGGGGGGTGTGTCACCAGCATGGTGTAGAGGTTACAGCTGCCTCCCCCAATTTCGGACCATGCTAGGTGGGGATTATGGGATTTGTAGTCCAGCACATCTGCAGGGCAATAGGTTGAGGACAGCAGTTGCTGGGGAACATGGGTGGGAGGGTGCTGTTGCACTCATGTCCTACTTGTGGGATCCCGTGGACAGATGGCTGGCCACTGTGTGAACAGAATGCTGGACTGGATGAACCCTTGGTCTGATCCAGCATGGCTCTTCTTACTTTCTTACTTCTTATGAGGAAGGCAGGGTTATAGTGTCGGACTAAGACTGACACTATAACCATACCAGGCCCAGGTTCAAATCCCTACTCAAATCCCACTGGATGACCTTGGACCTGTCACTACCTCTCAATCTGAACTAACTCACAAGGTTGTTGTGAGGACTACAGCTGGTATGCCACCTTGAGCTCCCTGGAAAAATGTGGGCTAGAAATGAAATAAATATTATATATATATATATATATATATATATATATGGCATCTCTAACCTATTACCCACATTTATTCATCTTGCACGTATCTGCTACATGAGTTTAAAAGGTTACACTTTATACCAGCAGTGGGCAACTTGTAGGCCAAAACATCTGGAGGGCCCACCCACAAGTTGCCCACCCTTCTTTTATACCATTGTAGAAGCAAGCATATTGGAATTTTCACAAGGGTCTTTTTCATATGACTAACTTGCACCCACGTATCTTAAGTATGCTAAACAAATGCGCGTGCGCACACAATAGCAGAAAGCGATTTTAGACAAGCTAATTGCAACAAATTGATCTCTTCATCTTTTGAACATGAGTTTTTTGTTTTTTCCCTAGATTGCAACATACTGGCTGCAATACTGGCAAGTCACCAGAGAAAACACTTGGTTATTTATTTGCCAAATTAATGAATTTGAAACTATCGTATTATGCCTCTGGCTTGGGGCAAGCTAATTCTGCAGTGCAGGGGGAAGGGCTGGGGGCTGGGAACTGTAATGCACTGTCCTAATGGCTTAATGCACCTACCTACTTGCTGTGAGCAAAATTTCAGACTCCTAATAGAATGCGAGGAGAAGTGCTTTAAGAGCTGCTTCCAACTTTATTCTCCCCCTGCTGGCGTTTAAAATCAGAGCTGTCATATAGGATGAGTCAGATGTTAATATGAAATCCCTTCTTTCAAAAATCCTGGTATCTTTTCAGGGATTCACACATTTCATACACATGTCAGATCTTCCTGACATTACAAAGACAGTCACCTTCAAGTGCTTTCCGGAGTCTTCCCTATATCCGTTAAAAAGAAGTTTACTCAAACACGTAAGTGCATAAAAATAAAGCCAGGCTGGGCCAGACCAAAGGCATCCTGTTCCCCACAGTGGCCAACCAGAGGGGTGGGGCCATAGCTCAGTTGGCACAGCACATGTTTTGCATGCAGAAGGTCCCAGGTTCAATCCCCAGCATCCCCAAATAGAGCTGGAAAAACTCCTGCCTGAAACCCTGGAAAGCCACTGCCAGTCACTGTCAACAATAATGGGCTAGTTGGACCAGTGGTCTGACTCAATGGGCTGGTTTGCACGTCACAAACCCACATTACTCCCAACAGACCATCAGGCACTCTACGGCTTGTCATGGCTTGTTCCCTGTCAGTCCTCCCGCCCACTCCCAGCATGTATCCCATGGACCTTTGCAGCCCAACCTCAGCAGCCTACTCTGCTGATGAGCACATTTATGCTCATTAGTGGAGTAGAGTTTTTTTGTAGATTTTTTTTCCACCTTCAGGCAGATTTGTGCAATACTTTTTTTTAATCTTCAGGGAGATTTGCACAAATTTAATGTAATTTTTTTTCACCTTCGAGGAGATTTGCACCTATTTAACATTATTTATTTTACTGTAACTTTGGGGGAGATTTGCGCGAATCCACTTTAGTGCGGTAACTACATTCCCCACCTTTTCCCGAAGGTGGAAAAAACCCAAGGTGTCAACTCTCCAGGAAGGCGATGAAGTGACAACCCACCGTGGCTTAGCATGACAAGTGAACCAGGTCAGTATAAGTCAGTTTCCTATGCTCCTACACACCTAGATGCCCATGGGAAGCCCCCAAGCAGGACATGAGCACAATAGCACCCTCCTGCTTGTGTTTCCCAGCAGCTAGTATCTACAGGCATATTGCCTCCAATACTAGAGATGATGTAGAACTATCGTGACTAGAAGCCATCAAAGTCCTGTCCTCTTTAAAGCCGTCCAAGGCTGGTGGCAATCACTACATCTTGTGGCAACAAATTCCATAGTTTAACTATGCACTGTGTGAAGGTTTTCCTTTTGTCTGTCCTGATTCTCCTACCATTTGACTTCACTGGATGACCCCAGTTTCTAGTATTATGAGAGAGGGACGAAAGTATCTCCCTATCCACTTTCTCCACATCATGTAAAATTGTATAAAGCTCTACCAGATCCCGCCCCCCTATGCACTGTTTTTCTCAAGCCCTGAATGTTGTAACCTTTCCTCATAGGGTAGTTTCCCCAGCCCCTTGAATCATACCTAGGCTACACTCCTATACCCTCTTACTGGGGAGTAAGCCCCATGGAAATCCATGGGACTCACTTCTGAGTAAACATGCTTAGGATTACACGGTTAAGGTGAACGGGAGCCTTAAGGCGCAATCCTATGCATGCTGAGAGTTGTAGGCCTTTTTCCTGTCTAAACTTAGGGTTGCGCACTTACTCTGAAATCTCATTTTCACATTTACTCGGAAGTAAGTTCCATTCATTTCAGTGGGGCTTAGTCCCAAATAATGGGCACAAGATTGCAGCCACTGTTACATAACTGGAGAGGGTACTATTGATCAGTAATGAAAGAACCTGCATCTTTTATTCAACACAGCACAAATAAGGGGCATTCTGATTAGATACTCACCTCCAGGTAATGGTCTGTCTCGATCAACGTTGTTGTTATCATACTGAAACTCATATCCAAAGTGTTTTACCCTCCTGTGTTTTAAAGACTTCTGAGCTGTGAGATGAAAAGGAAGCAAAACAATGTGTAAAAAGAGAATGATTAAAAAAAATCATCACAATATATTGTGAGCTGGAGTAGTGTAGTGGCTAAGCTATGAATTGGGAAGTCCCCAATTCGAATCTCGCCTCCACCATGAACTCACAAGGTAATTTTAGGCAAGCTGCTCTCTCTCTCTCTCTCTCTCTCTCTCTCTCATGATGATGATTTATTTTATTTCTATACCGCCTGATTGCTGAAGCTCTCTGGGCGGTTTACAACAATTCATAAAATACAATAAAATACATTATAAAATACAAATAACAATAAAAAATATAAAATTTCATTGCAAAAACATTAAAAGTCAAATTTAAAAACTGAATTTAAAATAATTATACTGATCTACCTTAGAGGGTTGTTTTAAGGATTACTACTAGATCATGCATGTGAACACTTGAAAGCACTATGTAAATGTTAAACATTATCATTACATTAATAATCCAAGTGTTTGTGTTGAGGCTGGAAATCTAGAAGGGGCTATATGCTCACGGCAGCATCTCTGGAGCTGAATTCTCCCCTTGCTCCTGCACATGACTCTTTAAGCAGTGAAAGCCTTCCTTTGTCACTAGAAGGATCCTGGCTGGGGGTAGGGAACTGGGCTCCGACATGAGCCATGTGGTGCTCATCGTCAGAGCCCAAATATGTCCTCTTCCACCACCGTCTCCTGAACTCCAGTACTGTTTCAGTAGTGAAGAGACAACTTGCCTTCGGAAGGGGACATTTAGGCTGTTGAATCCAACACCCTGCTCAGGGCAGGAAACCAGTTTAAAGCATCCCTGACAGATGGCTGTCCGGTCTTTGCTTGAATAGCTCCAGCGACAGAGAGCCCACCACCTCCCTAGGCAGTTGGTTCCATTGTCTGACTGTCTGACCATTAGGAGGTTTTTCCCGATGTTCAACCAAAATCTGCCTTCCTGTAACGTAAACCCGTTATTTCACGTCCTACAGTCTTGGATGACAGAGCGGCTCTCTCCAACCAAAAGCATCATTAATCCCTGTGAAAGTATTACAGGTTCCTACTTTTCTTATCAGGGTTAAATGACCTATTTCTCTTGTCTGAAATAAGGACCTAAACAGCAGCTGTAGAGATTATTTGGATGCTACATCTGGACAGACAAACAACAGCCGAAAGAGTCACACATGCTTCTGCTGCCTGGGGCGAAAGTACCCAAGTCAAATTCATGAGTCCTCAAGCAAGTGGATATTTCCTGCGGGAAAGGGAGGCAGCGGGCTTCCTTGGCCACCACTCGGCCAGAACACCCTGAGCCCCTCAGCCAAGTAGTAGCCGGACAGGCAAGGGGAGGGCAGCAGGTGATCATGATTTGGGGCTTTGCTACCAAACCCAGCTGAAAATGGTGTGCCCTAGTTGAAGGCAGGGATGGGGACTCGGACTCGAGGACTCGACTCGTGAGTCGGACTGAGTCCCCCCTCTGACTCGACTCGGACTCGAGTCCCAATATTTTTAATGGGACTCGAGACTCGACTCGGGACTCGAGACCAAGGACTCGTCAACATCCCTGCTTGATGCCACCTGCAGGTGCTGCCTGGACCCAGTTGCAGTAACAATCCAAGTTTATTTTTTAAAATAATTTTCCTAATGCAACCTTTCAGACATTTTGGGTTTGGCTGCCTCTGCCTGCCTGTTTGGGGTTCCCAGCCTCCTCTGCCTGCCTGGTCTTTTCTTAACCAGTTCCACAGTTTGAATTGTCCAAGACAAATGCCTCTGCCTGCCTGCTTTGGGGTTCCCCGCCTCCTCTGCCTGCCTGGTTATTTTGGGTTTGTCTGCCTGGTCTGTTCTTGTCAAAATCAGTGGCAGAGTTTTGAGATAAAAAGGCACACTTGTGCCTAGAATTTATTTAAGCCACACATCTGAAATAGCCTTATTTTGTTGGGGAAGAACCCCATTGATTTTAATAGGGACTCGTGGAGTCAGCTTTGGGAGGGACTCGGGACTCGGGACTCGTGAGTCACCATTTTGGACCAAGGACTTGGACTCGGACTCGAGACTCGGGTCCAAAGACTCGTGACTCGACTCGTGACTCGAGACCAAGGACTCTTCAACATCCCTGGTTGAAGGCCCCAAACCTACAGCTTCCTTTGACTGGCAGGATGGAGTCTGGCTGCTTTTAGAAAGGATTCGCACAATCCATTTTGTGTGGCAGTGGCTACGGGATGCTGACTGCTTGGGGGAAGATTCTGCTGTGTGCATTGATCATCCCTCGTCATCCCACTGAGATTGTGACTTGCCGTTCTGGCTAAACTCTCTTTCCAAAGGTTCTGCCTGCAAGGGAAGCAGACATTTTGACAGAGTGGGATGTTTACAGGAAGAGTTTACCCTGTCCCCAAAAAAGTCCCGCAAGGAGTTAATGAATGATAACTTTTCAGAGTTATATAAAATAACAAGCCAAATGAGAGGTTTTTTTTTTTTTTTTAGAAAACCAGGCTTACTGTACACATCACTTACCATTTGGAATGACCTCATCTTCTGCCCAATCAATGCTTTCCAAAAGTTGTCTTTCTTCCTCAGGCGAAACCAGCTCTTCAATTACCCTCAGGCCAGGAGGCAAGGTTACAGGTGTCATATCCTCCCAAGGAACTAGGAGTATAAAAATGTAGAGAACACTCCATGAAAATGACACACTTATGCTCTTTCAAGCAGTCACAAGTTGATTAGGCTCACAGTTCTCAAACAAACATGTTCGAAGTTTATTTCTATTTCTTTTAATTGCTCAGTCTTCAAATGCAGGTAGCACCTGTAAAATGATACAGCACTTTAATACACAGCTGGTTCAGATGTAATGCTAAACCTTTGTTAAGCATTACAAGAATGAGCCCAGTCTCCTGTGGGACTCATGCGCTCCCCAATCCTCCTCCAGCACAGCCACAAGGAAGACTCTGGAAGTTTTCATTTCCATTCTGGATTAACCACAGTTTGAGGTGTCATCCGATCTTGGACAAAATGCAGTTAATCTTAACTATGGATAGTGGAAACAAGCCAACTTCAAACCACAATTTATGAAGCTGGCTTGTTTTCACTAACCATAGTTACAATTAACCATGGGTTTGGATGATACACTAAACTGTGGTTAGTCTAAAACAGAAATGGAAGCTTTCAACCTCCTCCTCGTGACCAAACCAGAGAAGGAGAGGGAAGCATGCAAGCCATGCAAGGGACTTCCCATAATGCTAAACCATAGTTTTGCATTATGTCTGAACCTATACCCCTCCATCAATCCGAAGCCCTGCAGGCAGGGCGGGTGAAATGCCAGAGGCAAAAATGTCTAACTGTCTAATGTCTCGGCCTGTCTAACTGACTTACCTTGCCATAGACAAGAACAGGCGACAAAGAGGCCTGTGGATCTAGTGGATCCACGTCTCTCCTCTTCCCTCCCACTGTCCTGCCCCCTTTCCTTCCTCCCCAACCCTCTTTCAAGGTCGCAACAGTGACCTCTGAAAAGGAGCTGCTGCAGAACTTTCTGCTTTGGCTGGGAGCAGGGAGGGAGGAAATCCCCACTTGGATTCCCCCCCCCCCTTCCCGGAGTCATAGCCTCCAGGGTTGGGAAGAATCTGCAAGAAAAGTACCATAAAAAGGAACTCCCTGCTCAAAACCTACTGCCAAACACTTGCCTGAATAGAAAGATCTTGCAAAGCATCTTCCGGAAAAGGCATTAGTGAATTAAGCGATAATGCCAAAAGTGACCCTTGACTGAGCTGGTAATGATCTCTGGTCACGCACCGTGGGACTGGTCCCCACATGCTGTGCTATACAAACCCCCTTCTGTTTAGGACCAGACAATCTCACTGCTTTTCAGCTTCAAAGGCCCGACTGCTCTGTCAAAGCAAAGGTCAGCCTTTTCCCCAGTCGTTTCAGGTGAGATGTCAACCTGCATTCAGCTGTCTCTTTCCAGGACTCATGAGGTTTGTCAGTTATTTCTGGCTGACAGTGAACATAACAGAGAAAGAAGACATGTCTAAATACCACGGCCAGGGTCCAAAGGACTGAGGAACTAGATCTATAAGCCCAAGGTAGTTTTTGCTCAAATAGCAGCCCCCTCCTGAACTAAGGGGAGTTTCAAAAACAGTTTGTTCTTCTACGCGGCCAGCACAAGACCGCTGCATGAATCTAATCAGCTCTTTCATTCTTGGACTATGGCTCTGAACCCCTAAGGCCAGGGGCAGGCTGTTGGGAATGGGCAACAAGCTTGTTGGCTAATTCCTTTCTCTGGTAATTAAGGGGTTAATCTGCTTTCCCTAATTGGTTAACTGCCCTTCTCTGTGCTCCTATATCTGGACCACTCCCCTGCCTCCCCACCTCCTTTCTTTCCTTTCTCTTTTTCATCTGAAACCAAGTATTGGTTTTGCAGCTGGAGATATGTATGTATACTCTTACTTGGAAAAAAGCCTTACATTTTTTTTAAAAAAACATTTCTTTTGCACTTAACTACAAGTCTTAACAGACTCTTTATTACAACCGCTGATTGCCAATTCTGCTAAAACCAGAAGATATTCCTACAGGTTATGGGCCCAGAGTAATTGATATGCAGATTGAGCAAGTTTGCAATTAAACAAAAGGTGGAGGAAGAAAGTTTGTTTTTTGTTTTGTTTTTTAAAATGGCTTTACAAGTAAATAGTTTTGTAGTTCCAAAATTGGTTC
This sequence comes from Shinisaurus crocodilurus, assembly GCA_021292165.1. NCBI lineage: Eukaryota > Metazoa > Chordata > Lepidosauria > Squamata > Shinisauridae > Shinisaurus > Shinisaurus crocodilurus. Next base: position 268,652,649 of record CM037878.1, on the reverse strand, counting down.
CCAGTGATTTTGATAACTGGCTTTTTCATCTGGAAGTACAGGCAGTCCCCAGGTTACGAACGAGTTCCATTCTTAAGAATGTCTTTAAGTCGCATTTGTACGTATGTCTGGAACAGTATAGCGTAGTATACTGCATTTATGCAAATTGCGTAAATTACATATACTACGCTATACTCTACGTAAACTATGTAGAGTCAGGGAACTCGGAAGTCTAACCCGGGGACTGCCTGTACTTTTAAAGCAGCAAGGACTTTTACAAGTGAGGTGGGAAAAAGCCCCTTCTGGGCAAGCTGCTGCTGAGGATTCTGAGGTAAGAACTCCAAACAATGGAGAAGGCAGCTTAACAGCTTCCAGTTCAATAGAAACAACAAACAGTGAGTGGCATCAAAGAGACTTGAAAGCACAGCTTTATATCTCTACAACCAGCAGATATAGCCAGGATTAGAAGGGAGCAAAGTGCAAGCTGTGTGCTTAAAAAGGTTAAAGACTCTTTACGGCGGGTCTTCCCTTCAGGACAAAGTATTGCTTTACAAAAAGCTTTATAGAAAGGACCTGAAAGAGGGTCAGTGTTCCTCAGAACACCTTGATGAGATATTGGAAATGATACAAAAGCTTGAAGCATTGGGAGATAAAATTGGTGAGGCCAAAAATTGTCAGTTCTACAGTCTTTATTACCACATTCCTGGTCTCCTTTTATCTCAGCAATAAGTACTATAGAAAATCTGATCTTTAATGCTGTGTTGTCATCTTATCGTTGTGAGGCAGAAAGAAAGAGATATGAATCTGAATTGGAATCTTTTACACAGAGCTCAGGATCAAGTTTTATAGTTCATGAGAAGACACAGCAGAAATCTGCATATGGCCAATCAGAGAGAAAGATGGAAATTTAATGCTCTGAATGTGGTAGGCATGGCCATCTAAGGTAAGATTGTAGAGCAGTGTTCTCCAACCTTGGGTCCCCAGATGTTTTTGGCCTACAACTCCCAGCATTCCCCAGCCAACTATGCTGGGGCATGCTGGGAGTTGTAGGCCAAAAACATCTGGGGACCCAAGGTTGGAGAACACTGTTGTAGAGCGAGTAACTTGAGCTCTGCTAATTTACAAAAGGCCAGAAAGCCAGCGGGACAGAGAAAGAATGATTTTGAGGAGAATAATTCAAGCCAAATTAAATACAGTCATGCCTTGGATTGAGAGCATAATTCATTCCGGAAACGTGCTTGTAATCCAAAACACTCTTATATCAAAACGAAATCCCCCCAAAAAAATTTGTACAGAGATTTTTAATTTAAGCCGTACTACAGTACTTGTATTGCAAGACGTCGCTTGTATATCAAGTAATAAATAAATAAATATTTAAAAATTTGCTTGTCTTGCAAAACGCTCTCAAACTAAGTTACTTGCAATCCAAGGTATTACTGTATAAGGGTACTCCTAGAGTACATAAGGAATTTACTGTTGTTCAGGCTAGTCAAAAGAATAATAGTTGGATTATTGATTCAGGAGCGAGTAATCACATTTCCAGTGATAATAATTTTTTTGATAACATTGATGAAAATGAGATATTTGTAACAGATGGAAGGGTCAGATATTTGTAACAGATGGAAATTCAGTACAGATAAAAGGATGTGGCAAAGGTGGACTGCAATTTGATGGTTATTCTATTAATATCACAAATGTGAGGCATGTCCCACAGATGGATGGCAATGTGTTAAGTGTTTCCAGTTTGAACAAAAAAGGCTTTGATGTGTTATTTAATAAAGATGGACTGTGCACGATAACTGCAGAAGGACAAACGTATGCAGAAGCCACTGAGGTAGAAGGTGTTTGTATTGAATAATATACAACCGCAAGTGAATTCAATTAGATGCTGTGAATCTGCTGATTTAATAGGTAATATTGAGAGAGAGCATCCATCAAGAGACATTGATCTAGTTTGCTTACCAATAGACATGGATGTTGGAGATAAAGAACAGCAACTCTTTACAAAGTCAGAAGGGGATGTAAGGCCAGTAGAGGAAAGTTCAGAGCTAGAAGTTGATGTACCAGCAGATGGGGCTACTGAATGTGAATTTAGACGTTCAGCTCGAACTAATAAAGGCATATCACCCTTACAACTATCCTACCTTACAAGAGCAGCAGAAGTGCATGAACCCTCAACTTGGGGAGAAGTTGAGAACATGCCACCAGCGGAAGCATACAAATGGAAAGAAGCGATGCAACAAGAGATGGATGTCACAATAAGACATGGACTCTTGTGACGCTGCCAGAAGGCAAGAGTGTTATAGGATGTGAATGGGTTTTTAAGGCCAAGCCAAATGTAGAAGAAGTAATTCAATGTTATAAAGCCAGATTACTTGTTAGAGGCTTTTCCCAGATTCCAGAACAAGATTCTGGAATCTGGGAACAAGATTACAACCAAACTTTCTCGCCAGTGGTAAAACATAATACAATTAAATTGTTTCTAAGTATTGCTGCATCACGTCAGTTACACATGAAACATCTGGATGTGAAAACTGCATTTCTTTATGGAGATCTTGAGGAAGAAATTTTTATGGAGCAGCCTCCTAGATTCATAAAACCAGAGAATAAGGAACGTGTATGCAAATTACAGAAAAGTTTGTATGGCTTAAAGCAAGCCTCCAGAGTGTGGAATGGAAAATTGAACCAACTACTTATTAAAGAAGGCTTCACATCAAGCAAACTTGATTCCAGTCTTTACTCATGATGTAAAAATAGAAGAAGGACATATATTGTGATTTATGTAGATGACTTACGGTACTTTTGAGTTGTGAGAATAAGGCTGATTGTGAAGAAATTGTGTGTCATTTAAACCAAGAAGTGGAAATGAAGAGACTAGGAGAAGTCACCCATTATCTTGGAATTCAGATAGAAAGAGAGGAAGATGGAAGTTATCTTCTTAACCAAAGGCAAAAGGTTCAGGAAATTATTGAATATATAAAGCTTCAAGAAGCTAAAGAAATGGCAACACCTATGAATACAAACTATTTAAAGGAAGAAGATAACAGTGAACCTTTTCTTCATATTGATCAGTACAGAACAGCTATGGGAAAACTGCTATATTTATCTAACGTGAGTAGACCAGATATATCTTTTGCAGTTGGGATTTTGAGCAGACGTACCAATTCGCCCACACAGCGAGACTGGAGTGCTGTGAAGAGAGTGGTTAGATATTTAAAGGGGACTGCACATTTGAAGTTAAGATTGCAAGCTACTGAAAAACCTACATTAGTTGCATATACAGATGCAGACTGGGCAGGAGATTTGATAGATAGAAAATCTACCAGTGGAAATTTGTTCTTTTATGGAAATACAGTAATTGGCTGGCTTAGCAAGAAGCAAGATACAGTTGCAGCTTTGTCCACTGAAGCAGAGTATATATCAGCTGCATATGCATGTCAATTAGAATGTAAATTAGAATGTAAAATAGAATTGCTGTTTAAGTTATGGAAGGATTTTGGAGTAAATGAGCCAGCACCAATACAGGTCATGGAAGATAATCAAAGCTGTATAAAGATTTCTCAGACAGAGAAAATCAATGCACGTACCAAGTATATCGACGTAAAGTACCATATATCGAGAGACCTGTATATGAGAGGGCTTATTGAAATGAAGTATTGTTCTACGAAAGAGATGATTATGGACATTCTTACTAAGCCACTTCCCAGAGAGCAGTTTCAACTTCTATGAGAGAAGATGAATCTTCTGGACTTGACCAAGCGTGGTTGAGAAGGGGTGTTGGGACTTGGGAATGGGCAACAACGCTTGTTGGCTAATTCCTTTCTCTGGTAAATAAGGGGTTAATCTGCTTTCCCTAATTGGTTAATTGCCCTTCTCTGTGCTCTTACATCTTGACCACTCCCCTGCCTCCCTCGAGCTCCTTTCCCATCTGGAACAAAGTATTGGTTTGGCAGTCGGAGATATGTATGTATACTTTTTCTTTTACTTGGAATAAAGCCTTACCTTTTTTTTAATGTTTCTTTTTCACCTTAACTACAAGTCTTAACAGACTGTTTATTGCAACCACCAATTGCCAATTCTGCTAAAACCAGAAGATATTCCTACATAGGCAACCTGCTGCTCTCCAGATGTTTTGGGCCACAACTCCCATACTCCCTGATCATTGGCCATGCTGGCTGGGACTGATGGGAGTTGCAGTGCAAAACATCTGGGGAGCATCAAGTTGCCTAACCCTGCCTTACACAGTATGTCTGTTGCTACACCCGCAGAGCTCCATTTTCCCTACCTAACAGATGACCAACCTTGCACATAAGTTCACAAAAGATGCTAGTCCACAAGATGTTTTTATTATTTTTGCTAGCATCATACCTGACCACAAATATATCTATGATTTTTAATATTGTTATATGTAATCCACTTATAGGTTTTATTATATTAAGAGAGATATAGTAAGTATTATTAATAATAAATAAGTTAGTAATTTGTGGCACGTGATGGCCTGAAAGTAAAAAAACCACAACAGCAGCAGTCTTCCACTTTGCAAAAGGATTCCTGCCTGGTCACCTCGAGATGACTTGGACTAAATCTGGTGCCCACTTTCTCATCCATCCTACCCAACAGGCAAAGGGCACTGTAAGAGTTGACAGTGCTGACCATCTTTGAACCAGGACACACAGGGAGGTGGCAGACCATGAGAGAACATGATGCCGCAAACTTGTTGAAGCTAAGATGGTCCAGGTCTGGTTAGTACCTGTCCGAGGAACCTATGTAACCTGCTTTCCTAGGTGGAAGCAAGGTAGGATATAGATATAATACAGCCTTTTATTTAACAGCTGAGCTGGTAGGTACAGGCAACCAGAAATTACCATGCAGGCGAGTGCATGGAATTTGGAGTGAGCAAGCTCGTGGAGGAGAGACAGATAGCTCCATCCCTCCTCTGCCAGCTCATTTGGTTTCCATGCTAGCTGCAGAGGAAGGAAAGTCTTCTTCCTCCAAAACCAGTATGGAAACGCAGCAGGCCAGGAGAAGGGGGATGGATCACTCCAGCATTCCTCCTCTATCACTCTGCTTGGCAGAAGGCACATTTTTAAAGTAGCCTGCGTTTTTGCAATGGCCAGAAACACAGGCTACCAACCTCTTAGCAGGATAGTAAAATTTGTCACAGGCCAGTAAACTTTGTGGGCTTATTTATAAGGCTGAACAAAAAAGCAAATAATTACTGTAGGTACCAGATGCAGGGCTGCTTTTCCTCCCCACACGCGTACAGCTTCAGTACCTTTCTCAGTTGGTGGTAGACAGCAGGGGAAATCCATATAGGTTTGGCAGTAGGTATCAGCAGGATTGGGGGAGTCCCAAGGTTTGAAGGGTACAAAAAGATATTGGGGAAAGTGGGAATCCCTAATGAGAACTGAGCATGCTCAGTGACTATGGAATGCTGACTGACAGTTGGGGAGAAGGGGGATGAAATTCAGTGGCTGGAGTCCTCAGCAGAAGCACTGCACGCTGCAACATTTTGTTTCAGGTTCCACCGGTCATTACTATTACCCATGATGGCAATACTGCTTGCAAGTTGTGACCAAGAACCATCGAGAGCAGCCATGTCAAAATATTAAATACAAATTGTCCCAACAAAGTTCTGCTGTACCAAAACAAGAAACATCCCTTCAAACCTGGGACATATGGAAACCATGGACACTAAAGAGCCAGGGCTCATACAGCTACATTATGGCCTGATTCACACATGACGGTAACCCATGATTTATTTAGCCCATGGTTTGTTGCTCCTCCCAGGTTTTGTCTGGCACAATCAAACAAACCGTGGTTTGTTTTCTCAATCCCCAGGTTGTTTGCTCCCTCCACCTTCACCCATGCCCTTCCTGTATTCCAAATGCCTTTATGGCATTGTAGCACTGGCATGTAGAGAGGCTGATTACCACTCTTGCCTGTCATCTCTGTAGCCTGTGAAACGACCCATGAACAACCCAGAGTTCTGGGTTCACATGTAACGACAACCCATGGGTAAAGAGCCTAGAGTTCACAACCCAACAACAAACCATGGTTTCTCTTTCTAGGTTGTTTGTGGTTAACAAACCATGGTTTGTTAGTGTGGGCCTGCGTGGCTGCATTCACACATCACAACAACCCAGAATTCAACAACCCAAACCATGGCTTAGTGTTAAGTGTGAACCAGGCCTATGACTTTAATTCAAGGGTGCAAACCAATCAAAGTTAAGCACTTTAGGCTATGATCCTAAATACCAGTGGAGGCTGGTGACTCCTATTTCGGTGGGGCTCCTAATCCATTGCAACTTTTATTTGGAGCTTTGTAGGAGCTATCCATGGTGCTCCATGGTGGTGAACCTATTTTGGGGGTGGAGTTCAGCACCATGGATAGCTCCTATAAAGCTACAAATGAAACCTGCAATGGGTTAGGAGCCTCACCAAAACAGGAGTCACCAGCATCCCCTGCTAAATATGCTTACTAGGAAGTGAGTCTCATTGAATACAGTGGGACTTACTTCCAAAAAAAACATGTATAGGATCATGCAGTTCAAATCCCATTGATTACAACAGAAGAGCTATAGTCTGGTCAAAAGTAAATCCCACTGAAATTCATGGGACTTAAAAGTTCTTCGTTTTGGCACCATAGTGTTCACGTTCTCTTAAAATCAACCCAGAACTTTTTGACTTCCATTGGTGTGTGTGGACTGCATGCAGTAAGATCATAGAGGGGGAAACAGCTGTAGGAGGGCAGGTTATCTCCGTTTGCTCAACTATAATAATAAACAGCATTACGACAGTAATACCTTCTTCCACAAAGTTGAAATAGAGAAAGACGTTTTGACTAGAGCCCTCCAACATGATCTCTTTTCCATTGAGAGAGTCATAGGCTCGCTTGGAATCTTCTGCTGTCCCATATATCACAAATGAATAGGGTTTCTTGGGCGGCATTAAGAGAGCTTCCACCAGGCCACATTCCTCAACCACGCAGAGCAGTTGGCATCTACTTACGCCATTACCCAGGCCTCCGTTGGCAATAACCAGGCTCTAATTATGGAGAGGGGGGAGAAAGGGGGGGGCAAAGAGTCACAGCCATGACTAATCAACACTAATTTGTTCGTCTGAAAACAGCATTCCATAAACACAGCAGAGCAATAAAGAGAAAATGAGGCTATTATCCCAGAACTTCAGGGTAGCCAATTCTATTTGAAAACCTGAATTATATGTTTCACATAGCCTAGAGTGTTACAATTAAAAAAAAAAAAGATCTGAATTTCATCTGCACAGCCTTTGACATTTATGGGACATCTGTTCAGGCATAATAATCACAGAATCATACAGAGCTGGAAGGGACCTCAGAGATGGCCTAATCCAAGCCGTTCCTCAATGCCTAATCTACAGCAGGGATGTTGAACCTCTTTCTGCCCAAGGGCCAAATTCCATTTCGAAGAAGCTCTTGGGGGCCACATTCCAGTGGTGGGTGGGGCTGAAGGCAGAAGGGGCGGGGTCAAAGACAGAAGGGGCAGGGCCAATAATACCAGCATATTTTTGCTTAAAGCTCTTCCTGCCAGTAATTAAGCCTTAGGAGAGGCATTTCAACCTTTTAGAATGGGGGGCGGGGACTGCATAAAAGCCGAGAAGCCATCCAACAATCAGCGACTGGGGGAAAGGGACAGGGGAGCCAGATTGGGAACCCATGAGGGCCAGATCTGGCCCACAGGTTTGAGGTTCTGCACCCCTGACCTACAGCACCCCTGACAAGAGAGCCACCCATCTTCTGCTTAAGTACAACCGGAGAAGGAGAGTCCGCACCACCCAAGGCAGTCTGTTCCACTGTCGAACAGCTCTTACTGCTCCCAAGGTTTAGGCAAAATCCTCTTCCCTGCAATTTCCACCCATCGGTTTCAGTCCTGCCGTCTGGAGCAACAGAGAACAAGCCTGTCCCATCTTCTGCATGACAGCCCTTCAGATACTTGAATCCAGGATGGGATAACTGCAATAGCCATTTGTCCATTCCATTGGTAACTTGAATCTCTGCTACACGATACACCATAGCTCCTCATGCTGACACATTCTAAAGAGTCATAGAATTTGGGCTAGCCTAAATATGACATCTGGGGTCTCCAGCACAGGTCCTGTAGGTGTCCCTATGCCCCCAGATGCCTCCCTTGGTGCCCACAGACCTTCTTTGCCCCTCCTGATTTTTTATTTTGAAAAATGCCTACTCATAAATGGATAAAGCCAAATGCTGAAAATTCCCCTGCCCATGTCTAGAGTGCCATTTGGGCCTGTTTATGGAGCTGGATAGCTATGCTAGTTCCCAGGGCTAATTCTGTTGACGCTGTAACAGCTTGAGGCTGGTAGATAAGCCTCTGGCAAAATCTGATGGTTAGGACACTTGTTTAATAGATCATAGAGTTGGAAGGAGCCTACAAGGCTATCGAGTCCCCTGCACAATGCAGGAAACTAGAGGAGGGGTCTCCCATCCAAGTAATAACCAGGCCTGACCCTGCTTAGATTTCCATGCTCAGACAAACTGAGCCAGCATAAGCCACAGGCCTGTTGTTAGCAGAGAGCTGAGATGAGAGTTATCGGGGCTGCTGCTTGCCAATGGGTGAGGTTGGTGTTCTTCCAGTCTGAAGGGTGTGACTATGTCCAGAACAGGAGGGATTAAGGGGATAGTATACAATCCCCTGGGACCCTCCCAAGGCAGAACCTTGCCACAGCCCGATCCGGACTGGTGCTGTGGGCCCAGGCCATTAGAGTGCGATCGTCCATGATTTTCTCTGATTTGCTGATAAGATACGGGGTTCCCGGTGGCATAAGGAATGTATGCTTTATCTTGCAATGTAGATGTGCTGCAATTATCGTATTTTGCTTACTTTTACTTCAATGATTTTGGTTATCTGCTTCTCTTTAATACAATCTTTCCTTCACCCATTAGTGCGTCCATTGCAGTCTGAATATCCTAAAAAGAACAATTGTCTATTGGGAAAACTATTGGCAAAACACATATCTAAGATTGTAAGCCTGTGGACAGAGACTGTCTTGCTTGTTATTGCTTGTATTGATCTTATGTATGCTGTTTTAAAAAATGCTTTAAAATTAAATACATAACTATAAATAAACTCAAGACGACCCAATGAAATAGATGGACAGTAGATTCAGGGCAAGCAGCACAATAAACATAGAGCGGGTCCCTTCGTATGATAGATTTGCAGAGTTACATTTCAAAGTGAAACCACCTTTCAGTCCTTAAAGAAGTGAGGCTGGAACATGAATAAGGTTGCATCCAATATACTAACAGTGGATCCCTATGTAGCCAAAATGGCATTACCCACACATAAGTGGAGTGGAATGGAATATCCTGGAAGAAGGCATGGCTGTCTGGAACCCTGAACAGGACCACTCAACACTGTAACATTTTGTTGTAGGTTCTACTTGTTCCTGTGAACACTTACTGGGAACTAAGGCTGCAATCCTATACCCACTTACCTGGAAATAAGTCACATTTCCAGGTAAGTGGGTATAGGATTGCAGCCTTACTTACCTGGAAAATAAGCCACAGTGGGACTTACTTCCGAGTAGACATGTGTAGGATTGTGCTGTTTAGTCCCCTTAAAATCATTGGGACCTACCTCTTAATGTAGCTGCTTAAGATCATGACGCACAGTGTACATTCTCAGCTAGAAACAACCACAATGACTGGGTTCACACAACATGGCAACTCATCGTGGGTAACTAGCCACGGTGGGTTGTTGTGTCGTCCAAACCCAGACTGCTTCCCGCAGGTGGCTTATTTTGGGGCAACAAGCCACCCTGACAATCCATGGCTTGTTCTAGGGGTTGTTCGATCCACGATGGGTTGTTCTGTCATCCAAACCTGGGAGAGCAACTTCATTGTGGGTCGCAGGGATCAGCTAGCAAGCCGCTCGGCAAGAGTGGCAAAAAACCCAGTCGCTTCTTGTGATCTTGCCCTTGCCGCCACCAGTGACAGCCTCTCCACCAATGCCCAAGCAGCACTTCAGAGCGACCATCACTGGTTCATCAATATCTCCCCTTTCTGGAGTAGCTGGAGACTTGGGAAAGTGCTGAAAAGGTGGAGGGCACTGAGAACTGTCAGTTCAGCACTTAAAATCAAGAGGATCACATTGCTAAGGGGGAGATATTGTCTCCCCCCCCCCCCGCTTTTGGTGCACCTACTTTTGCACTTTTCCCCCTTTACTGGTGCTTTTCAACTGACAACTCAGCAACTGGTCCCTGGCAACTGTGTGCAAATTAGCATATATGCAGTCTTGTCAATTTCCATGTAGCGTGGAAAGCTAAGCAGGGTCAGGCCTGGTTATTACTTGGATGGGAGACCCCTCCTCTAGTTTCCTGCATTGAGCAGCGGGTTGGACTCGATAGCCTTGTAGGCTCCTTCCAACTCTATGATCTATGACATCTATGTATATTACCTACTCCACTTTGCAGCTCCCTTTGACAGCTGAAATATACAAGAAAATTGACCGGGGAAGATTACATATATGGCAGCCATAAGAGTGCACTTGCACATTTGCAAAAGACCAAGAAAATAATAATAATAATAATAATAACAACAACAACAACAAATAAATAAAAATTATTAACATAATAGCACAATTTTCTTGGGCCGAAAACATTTAAAAAAATACGACCCCCAATTGTGCATTTTTGAGGGTCCAAAAAACAGCAACACAGCAGCGAATGAAAAAGGGTAGTGATTGGAGCGGGGAGGAGTAGAGAAGATGGGTTCTGCCATGAAGGACCTGGGGATACCAGCTAGAGGACCACGGGGGAAGGAGGGGGAGAACAAGCCACATTGAGCCCAATCGCCTGTCAGGCACACTGTGCGTTGTTCCGCAAACAACCCACACTGCGTAGCTTATTTGCAGGGTGGCTTAGCTTTCATTCAAACATGGACAATGTCTAGTCAGTGTGGCGTAGTGGTTAGAGTGTTGGACTGGGACTCGGGAGATCCGGGTTCTAGTCCCCACTTGGCCATGAAGCTCACTGGGTGACTTTGGGCCAGTCACTGACTCTCAGCCTAACCTACCTCATAGCGTTGTTGTGAGGATAAAATGGAGAGGAGGAGGAGGAGGATTATGTAAGCCGCCTTGGGTTCCTTGCAGGAAAAAAGGTAGGATATAAATATAATTAAATAAATAAAAAAAATTAGTCACCTTGGTAGGGTACGATACACACTCAATGCCCTCGTGCCTTAGTAGAGTGTGTCCTGGCCTTCATCTGTTTTTGCCACAACTTCTTCTTGGTTTTACTGAGTTTCTGTTGATGCTGACTGATGCCCTCCATTTCCATGCTGAAAAGGTCAATTTAGAAGGTACCATTGAAAGAAAGTACCAGGCTCAAAATGCTTTTTTTGTAAGAAAGCAAAGTAAAATATTATTAAGAAATTCTGAATTTACACATTTATTTTTTTATTAAAACCCAATTATTGTTAAATATTATTAATGGAGGGGAATGCACAGACATTGTCAAAGGTGCTGGTTTTGACCCACAAAGCCCTGGTTCAGGACCAGGATATTTGAAGGACCACCTCCTCCCATATGAACCTTCCCATAATTTATGATAATCATCAGAGGCCTTGTTTTATATCCTACCACCTGGAAAGGGTAGGTTGGTGGATATTCAGGATAGGGTCTTTTCAGTAGCAGCACCCCTGTCCCTCAAAAACAATACTGTAGAGCCGAGAAAAGTGCAGAAAAGGGCAACCCAAATGAACACGGGGCTGGAGCAACTCCCCTGAAGCAAGGTTATAATGGGGGGGGGGGGTTTAGCTTAGAAAAAAAGTAAGGGAAAACATGATAGGAGTGTATAAAATTATGCATGATGTGGATAAATGCTAGAACCCAAGGTCATCCAATGAAGCTGAACAGTGGGAGATTTGGAACAGATAAAAAGGAAGTACTTCTTCACACAGCACATAGTTCAACTGTGAAATTTACTACCACAAAATGTAGTGATGGTGTCCAACATCGACAGCTTTAAAAGTTAATTTGACAAATTTATGTAGGATATCAGGCTATCAATGGAAACTTATTTCTGAGCAAACATACCCAAGTTTGAGCTTGAATTCCACTTGAATGGAACAACGTGACTCAGTTTTTCTCCTTAGGAACTCTTTCTTGACGTACAGAGTGTATCCTGTGTACCAGCAGATGGTGCACTGTGCCCATTTATACTTTCCCCCCTAACAGGTTTCAGTTTGATTTTTGTTCATTCCTAGTTTCCACAATCACAAGTTTAGGTTTGGCTTGGCCATAATCTTCACCTTAGTGAAAAAGTTGAGACTTTCTGAAAATCTCGGTATTTGTCTAGTAGCTAATGAAGTCGCACTAGAATTACCGTAACATTAAAAAACAAAACAACCCAGCTCTACTGCTTGGCCTTTAACAGCAGCTCCAGCTTCACCTGCTAAATATCTTTTTATCAGGCTGTTCTTAAGGAGCAGGGCTAGCTGTGTGTTTTTTTAAGGCAGTGGGAAAAAGCGGGTAAAGGCCCCCAGCTCAGTGACAGAACACGGTGCATCTAGTTAGCAAGTTTGGGCAAGTTTTAGAGGGGCAAAGTGGGGCAAAAATCACTTAATAAATAAATATAAACATACAGAAATCTATAAAGTTCTAGGCTCAATCCCTGCCATATTCACCCATCCATAAAGACCCAGGTAGCAAGGCTGAGGAAGACCCCAGCACGAGTCTCTGGAGAGTCACTTGACAGTCAAGAGTAGACAGCACAGCAGTTTGATAGATCATAAGAACCGCTCCTTCCCATCAAGTGTGGTTAACAAAATGCAAAGAAGAATTGTACAGAAGAGAGATCTTTGGCAGATGCAACTTCTCATGCAGGGGTAAGAAGAGTTGCACCTGCTGAAATTCTCTTTTCTACACAACTATCACAAGCATGGGAGCCCCGCTCTTCCTTGCATCTGCAAGTCTATGAACACTTACTTGAGAGTAAGTATTTATATTGCTTTTTGTTGGTCGTATTTTTATTATTTCATATATGGCTTTTGGGTTGTGGTATATGCTGCTCTGGGTATATTTAAGCAGAACAGCAGGATATAAATAATAAATTACCACCATCGAGTCCCATTGAATTTACTGGGCCCTCTACGTAAACATGCTTAGAATGGCATTATAAATGTCTGGCTGAATCAACGAGGGAGAGCCAGTGTGGTATAGTGGTTAGAGTCCCCACTCAGTCATCATGAAACTCACTGGGTGACCTTGGGCCAGTTACTGACTCTCAGTCTCAGCCTAACCTAACTCACAGGGTTGTTGGGAGGATCACATGGAAAGGAGGAGGACTGTGTAAGCCACCTTGGGTTCCTTGCAAGAGGAAAAAAGGTAGGATATGAATGTAATAAATAAACGTATGTGGAGAAACACAGAACTACTCAAAGTCTCCAAAGCGGGCTGGGGCTGGGGCTGCTGGGGGTGGGGAGGCGGGGTGGGCTGGGCTGGCACTGGTAAGATGGAGAACAGAGCTGCCACAGCCCGTGCCCTTTGCCCCCTCAGCTAGTCTGCTGCCCTATTGCCAGTGTTGAAGTAAGCCTCAGCTGTCAGCCTGGTTGGCTTCTGTATATGGAATAGGGGGGGGAGGGGTCTTGTCCTTGGCCTCAGGCAGCAAAATGTCTTAGGGGGCAACTATATGCCTGTTTAGACAGAAAAACGGGCCAACAATTCCCAGCATTCCCCAGCCAGCATGGTTGGCACATCCAACTTGGTTTTTTTTTACACATGATCTAATGCAAAGGAGGGGGGAAGTGATCTACTTTTGCCAAATGTATCCCCCTCTCCTCCCCAGCAAAATCAAAACAAAAAACTTTTTTTAAATGCAACTGTTAAATTCAGGCAGAGCAGCCTGCAGTCTTTTCGGCTGCAATCCTATACCCACTTAACTGGAAGTAAGCCTCGTTGAACTCAAAAGGGGCTTACTTCCGAGTAGACATGCACAGGATTGCACTGTTGGCCTATAATCCTCCAAACACTTATTTTCTATTTACAAAACGTGAGTTAACCAAGCCCGGTTCTCATCGTGTTAACAAAGTGACATGAACAGACTGGATTCTGGCTTAAAATCAGAGAAACAAATCTCCCCGTGCTACATTCAAATTTGCCCCCCTGCGTTAAAATTGTTGCCATTTCTTAGCTATTTTACATTGCAACGGAGAACGTAGCTGAGAAAGCAAACTAGCTCAGCTTACCTTGCAAGAGGCAGCCATTCTAGAAGGGAGGAAAGGAGACCAAACTACACTTCCCATGAACCTCCTTGCCTACAACTCCCATCATGCCCGCAAATACTCCAAAAAAATTAACCCCTTAATAGCCTCCGAGTGGTGTCTCACGTTATGGGTGCATTTTAAGAGATGCCATTATTTCTCAAACTATGTCATCTCTCGACGAGGCAAAAAAAGATACTCATTTTCTTGCCTTCGTGCAAAATCGGAGAAATTAACCCTGATTTGATTTGCAGAGCATTGGGCGTAATGGAGGAGTATGTGGATATATTTATTTATGCGTAGAAAACATACTGTATTGTTCCCCATTCTTCTCTGTATTTCATTCTCTCGGGTTTTGTGAAAATCTATATGGCCTTTTCTTTTAAATTCGACAAACTGAGATAGCGTTCCTGATGTGCAGCCCGAGCCCATGAATGCTTCCTCCGAAGTAAATCCCTCGGAATTCAATGGATCTCTCTTAAAGGTAAACGCGCGTGGAATTGCAGCCTTAAACGCAGAGAAGATCACCCTTTAGGGCACAATCCTATGCACGTTTAGACAGAAAAAAGTCCTACAACTCCCAGCATTCCCCAGCCAGCCATGCTGGGGAGTTGTAGGACTTTTTTCCTGTCGGGACATGCTTAATAGGATTGCACCCTTGCAGTTCTTAAAAGAAGCAAAACGCGAGCTAGGCGGCGGGCAAGTAATGAAAGAAACTAGCAATATTTCTTTTAAAAATTACGGATGATGATGATGATGGTTATTATTTTGGGGTGGGGTCAAAATACCCCAAATACCAGCACATTTTAGCTTAAAGCTCTTACTGCCAGTAACAAAGCTTTAGGAGAGGCGTGTCAACCTTTATATTCATGTGATTTATACCCTGCCTGTTCACCCAAAAACAGCACTCAAGGCAGCTTATAGGCACAATTAAAAACAATGTATGGGAACTGGGACTTTTTCAGAGTCCCAGTTCCGGCCTGGGAAACTTGCTCCGAGGTCAGGTTGGAGCTGGGACTCCAAGCTCGGAGCACCCTCCCTCCGCCCTCGCAGCCGGCATGGAAAGAACCGCACCGGCTGCGGCTCCGAGGTTGCAAGAGCGACTGGGAGACGGGCTTTTGGGGGCGGGGAGGGGAGGAGACAGGCTCCGGGCCAGCATACGGCATATCCGGGAGGTGCCCAGCACCCCTTCCAGCCCACTCTGAGGGCCGAACACTTAGTCTGCCAAAATCGTCTTAAGTGTTTTGCGTGGCGGGAGGCCATGCATGATGAAATTTTGCATGCCTCCTGCACTCCTCCCACCATGCGTGGAGGCTCCAATGTCAGCGGGACTGTGTATCCACTCCAGGTTTTACTTTGAACTTTTGAGGAGCTATCCATGGTGCCAAAACTATTTCAGTACCGTATTTCAGTACCTCCCTCTCTCCTTCTTCCTCCCTGCCAAGCAGGTTTCCAGGAAGGCACAGATCACTCTTGCCAGGGGTCTGAACTGATCACCGGCAGACGGCTTTTGAAATAAGGCCGAGGGTCAAATTTATTTATTTATTTATTATATTTATGAATCACCCATCTGGCCAGACATCCGGCCACTCTGAGCGATGTACAATCCAATAAATACAAGAGGGGGGGGGGACACATACACACAGTATAAAACACAATTAAACAGAAACATACAACAAGGGACTATGTTTAAAATCCTGACAACACAAAGCATAGAAACTTAAAAGTCAAGAATTGTATATATAAAAAATAACCATAAAATATAATAAAATAGATTAAATTTTATAATGTAATATAAAAATTTCCAGAAATGTTTTTTAAAAAATTATATATATAAAACATGTATAAGACAGAACAAATAGACCTGTAAAATACAACGTCTTAAGGGCTGAAGATGATAATAATGTCCTTTCAGACTTGAGGACCTCTCTCTCTGGATGAAGTATTATTAGTGCCAAAGTTTTTTTGTTTGGTGCTTCCAGAGAGATGTCCTCACAGCATGTAAGCTTTCTTTACTCGTGTGTAGAAGCCAAACGCATTTCGGCCCAAAGGCCTTCTTCAGTGGCCCTGTAGTTTTCACTTATGTCAATATACAAGCTAATGCTCTGTATCTCTCCAATTCAAGGTTGGTTTCATCTACCAAGCTCCTGAGGCAATGGCTCCGCGGCTCCGCGGCTCGTCCTTCCTCCCTTCCTCCCTTCCGCTCAAGCAGCGCCCAGGTAAGCGGGGACGGCGTTAGATCCAGGGAAAGCAAACGCCGCCCCCCGCCGGAAGAAAAATAGAGAGAGAGGCGGGGGGGGGAAGGAAACTTCAGGCGCCCCCCTGGATCGCTCGCCTTTGGCCGGATCGCTCGCCTCGGCGCCGCGCAGACGGAGCCGCCGGTCCACCACGCGCCCTCTCCGCTGCGCTCTGCGAATCCGACGCGTTCGCTGCTCCGGCGTGCGGGCTTCTCCTCGGCGCTCTTCCTCCTCCTCCCTCCCTGCCAAACACAGGTTCGGGCGGGAAGAGGATCGCTCGCGCCCTCCCCTTCCGAAGTGGGGCTTCGGCGGCGGGAGCATGTACGGTGACGGGGGGTGTCTGGGGGGTGTCTGGGGGCTGGCGGCAGGGGTCCTGGGGGTGGAGGGGGGAGCCTGGCGGTCCCTTGCGCTGGCGGCAGGGGTCCTGGGGGGCGCTGACCCACGTATAAGTCTAGGGGGCATTTTTCAGCACAAAAAATGTGCTGAAAAACTAGACTTAAAGTCGAGTATATACGGTACCTTATCTTGTCTCATGAAAACCTTTGCATGGTATGGTTTTGTTTTTGTAAACAAACAAAAGCCCAAAGAGCAAACACTTTGGAATTATCAGCAAGATTCCAGCCCAAATGATGCACTGTTAAGCCTATTTTTCTTTAAATGGGAACACTCTGTTAGGTTTAGTGTGGGGTACAGAAATAAATAGTGTATAAGATGTCTTTTGACATACATTTAAGGTGACTATGAGTCACAGTCTAGTGATGATATATGCAAGTCAACAAGTTTGTAAGACAACATATGTTATATAGTTGTTGTGTAACTGTTGTATAACTTTTTTATTCTTTACAGTTAAATACTATAAAGTAGGAGTGAGCACGGTGTTGTGCTAAACAAACAAAACTTTTACTCTAATTTATTCTCACACGCTCAGCATGTGCTTAGCTGAGCTCTGCCTGGCATTACTCTCACTGAAATTGGTGGAATTTAGAAGTGCTTACCTTGGGCTGGATTGT
Source organism: Shinisaurus crocodilurus (assembly GCA_021292165.1). NCBI lineage: Eukaryota > Metazoa > Chordata > Lepidosauria > Squamata > Shinisauridae > Shinisaurus > Shinisaurus crocodilurus. The sequence goes on along the minus strand of CM037878.1, from coordinate 268,635,163 downwards.
ACCCCATGGATCTAAATGATGGGACAACAGCAGAATGTTTCATGGGCACATGTATGTGCATTTCAGGAAAGTGGGGTTGACAAATATGCATTGACCTACATTCAAATTAGGTTTCAGCTTCCAGACAGGAAAGACCAATTCTCTGTAGTAAAACTCCAGAGCCAGAAGCTCTTCCTCTTCAGGAAGACACTCAGAGAATCCTTGCACTGCATGTCAAGTTGATTCTGTGTCTCTGCTGTTCACAATTACATTTGCATCTTGAATGGTTCTTTTATTAAAAAGCATTATCTATTGCTGGGGGTGGGGGGTAGACTTTCTGTGTCAAAATATCCTAGATTTTTGCAACCAGAAAAACTAATAATGGCAGTAAAGGGGTTCCACACTCCCTACCTTATGGATTACTAACTGGTTAAAAATAAGGAAAGGAATAAACAGAGGGGTATCCATGCTAGCTTGGTCCCAAGACGTTGTCCGAAGGCACATGACACAGCAATCTTGCTGAAGCCAAGCAAGTCGGAGTCTGGTCCATGTCTGGATGTGATGGGGAGATTAGCCAGGAAGTCAGTATACTCTCCTAGTTCCGTTGAAGAAAGGTGGGAATATACAAGAAATAAATAAACAATAGTTGCTGACAGCAAGGAGTCTGGTGGCACCTTACAGTGCAATCCTATACATGTCTCCGCAGCTATAAGTCCCACGGAGATCAATGGAGCTTATTCCCAGGTCAGCGGGTATAGAACTGCAGGCTTAAAGAATGTCAGATGCATTATGGTATGGACTTTCATGGGCCAGATGCCATTTTGTCTGATGCATGGAGTAGTATCCCTAGTTGGCAGATATACACACGCACACACATGTACAGACATAATAAGAAAGGTGTGTATGGAGACTGATGGAAAATGTCAATAGAACTGGAGCCAGAAGCAATGCAAAGTAGTTGTACGACACATTATTATGCAGAGCACCAATGAAATGAAATCTAGGAATTAGAGCGTAAACGATACAGACTGAGTGACTGGTTTCAGACAACACGATAATCCACACTCGGGTTGAGTGTGGGTTGTCATTGAAGTGTGGGTTGTTGTTGAAGCATGGGTAATCATGTTGTCTGAACGCAGCCGAGATAATAAACCATGGGGAACAACCCACAGTTCACAACCCAACAACAAACCATGGGTTCTCTTCATGGGTTGTTCATGGTTAACAAGCCATGGCTTGTTAGAGCAGCTGGGCTCAGATGACATGATAACCAACGACTCAACAAAAACCTACACTCAACCCATACTCAATCCCTGAATGTGGGTTAATGTGTTGTCTGAACCCAGTCAGTGTGACCCATTTCCACTGTAAGATTAGTAGTATCAATATCAAATCTGTAAATGAACTCCAACCCAGAGGTTTCATGTTGGAGTCTCCTTGCAAAGGGGAGACTCCAGTATGAAGCTACTAAGGTTTGCAGAGCTGACACTATCAGACTTGGGCACAAGAGAAAGAGGGGGCATGGCTAGCTCACTACAGAAAGTAATTACGGTATATCCCTCTTTAGGTGTCTATGCATGTCATTCATCACTATTCATCTTGCTTTGCTAATTCATTGCCAGTTTGAGAGTGGGGTCACACCCACTCTGATTGGATCTTTTACTCTTTTGGCTGGATTTGATTTCAATTTGTGCTATGCAAATTATTAATGCAGAACACCTATACCCTGCATCACATAAATCTATGCACCACAGATTTGTATTTTAAGTACTGGACTTGTGCTGTATTTTAAACTCTGCTGGTTTTGCTCAAGTGTCTTACAGAGTGATCCTATGCCCCCCCCCCTAGACAGTGTCAGATTCCCAGATCCGAAGTTGGAAAAGAGCTCTGACCTTGGAGTTGGGGATCTGCACTTGGACATATCCTAGTGGCGCTCCAGTTTCCTTTCTCCTCGTCTGAAGTACTGCAGCTAGACAGCCGAAATTGGCCGTCTAGACTCTAGCTGATTTGCCGTGTGGGAGGAGCGCAGAGGTGAAGCTCACCCCCGCACCCCTCCCACCCTGCATAGGATGCCCATAATCCCCCAAGTTCAGAGGGTTGTGGGAAGCCCCATTGGATTGCACCCTTAATGAACATTTAATGGTGTTATTTGTTCACTGATTTTAATTAAGCCATTGTATTGTTGTGGGTTTTGTTTTAATTGCATTGTAAACCACCCTAGGCTAGATATGATAAAGGGTGGTATATACCGGTAAATGCATTAAATAAAATTAAAAAATACTGTAGGAGACAGAGTATTAACCTGGATGGACTTTTCATCTGATCCAGCAAGACCGTTCTTGCGGTGTTATGCACCCAAATTCTGGTGTGCCTACAGTGAAGGGGCTGAATAACTGCACATCACAGGAACACACCAAAACATATTGTATCATAGCTCAACCCAGTTTGGCTTGTCATGTGGAACTGCTGGTTGCACCCATTACGCAGAGCCTGAAGCATGACGTTGCTATATAGTCATGATCGAATTGAAGCTGATGAAAAAGCCAGCCATTAGCCCAAGGCACGTGTGCCACAGCAGAATAGGAATCTTCTCTGAATTTCTTGATCAGGTTCTTATTTCCTTAATCCAAATATACTCCTCTTTTTCTTTATGTAGAAGAATCCATACATATGCAGCATGTTTACTTGGAAGTAAATGTATATGATTGCATTCAAAGGCATCTCTTGCCAACAGAATAGCATCCATCAGTGGGACAGATTCTGCATCTCCCTGCAGCCCCCTCCCCCAAATCTGGTCTGAAGGGCTGAGGGACCCTCTGAAGCCGATTGGAGGGAGTGTGGAGGGTTGTGGTAGAGTTGGGGGGAGGAAGGGAAGTTTCTGTCGTGCAAGAAGAAGTTTGCTTGGATAACATTGAATTTATTCCACAGGATGCATGCATCATCCAGAACTTCTTTTAATAACTGTAAATTTAAACACAGTCTCTGGAACATCAGTGTCTCCAGACTACTGTCTCCTCCTCCTCCCCCTCCCCCTCCTCCTCTTCTTTCTTTCTTTCCTTTTAAAGAATCTTTTATTTGCAAATACAACAATAACAGAAACAACAACAACAAAACAACAAAAAAGGCACAGGGGAGAAAGACCGTATCATCAAACATATCCATACACAGTAACCATTTATGTCACCCTTGATATAGAAGAAAGAAAAGGAGGGGGGAGAGAATTTAACACTTCCAGTTCAAATGTATACGTTAATATAAGCGGTCCATATATCTAAATAAGCATTTATTTATTTATTTCTTATATTTATTAATCGCCCATCTAGCCGGTCACCTGGCCACCCTGGGCGATGTACAACTAAAATACAATAAAACAATACAATAAATATAACAATTAAAACAATATAAAAAATTCTTTTAAAAACCTAACCCACCCCATATTCCCACCTGAACAGCCATGTTTTTAATGCACGGCGGAAGCTCATCACGGAAGGGGCATGGCGAAGGTCACTAGGGAGAGAGTTCCATAATGTGGGGGCCGCCATAGAGAAGGCCCTCTTCCTAGTCCCCACCAGCCTGGCTGCTCTGGCTGTTGGGATAAGGAGAAGGCTGTCCGTGGCAGACCTTGTTGAGCGGCCTACTTGATGTTGCCGGAGGCGCTCCTTGAGATAAACTGGGCCGGAGCCATGTAGGGTTTTAAAGGTCAAAACCAACACCTTGAATTCGGCTCGGCAAGCAACTGGTAGCCAGTGCAACTCATTAAGCACTGGTGTGATGTGATCACGCCGGCGGCTGCCCTTAATCAGGCGAGCCGTCGCATTCTGTACCAGCTGAAGCTTCCGAACAGTCTTCCAGGGTAACCCCACGTAGAGCACATTACAGTAGTCTAGGCGAGAGGAGACCAAGGCATGAACCACTGATGGGAGCATAGGGGCGCAGCTGCCATATCAGATGGAGTTGATACAGCGCCGCCTGGCTCACAGCTGCCACCTGAGCCTCCATGGACAGCTGGGAGTCTAGAATTACCCCCAAGCTGCGGACCTGGTCCTTCAGGGGTAGATGTACCCCATTCAGCACCAGGTCAAAATCCCCTAACCTCCCCTTGTCCCCCACCAGAAGTACCTCGGTCTTGTCGGGGTTCAGTTTCAGCATGTTCCTTCCCATCCATCCAGCCACTGACTCCAGGCACTTGCACAGGGTCTCAACGGCCAACCTCGGTGAGGACTTAAAACAGAGGTAGAGCTGCGTGTCATCCGCATACTGATGACACTGCACCCCAAACCTCCTGATGATAGCTCCCAGCGGCTTGAGGTAGATGTTGAATAACATCGGGGAGAGGATGGAACCCTGCGGCACTCCACAAGTGAGCAGCCGAGGGTCCGAAGCCTCCTCCCCGAGAACTACCCTCTGATACCTTCCAGAGAGGAAGGACCGGAACCACTGCAATACAGTGCCTCCCAAGCCCAACCCCTCCAGGCGGTCCAGGAGGATACCATGGTCAACGGTATCAAAAGCCGCTGAGAGATCGAGGAGGACTAGAAAGGAGCATTCGCCCCTATCCAAAGCCTTCCTCATATCATCCACCAAGGCGACCAAGGCCGTCTCCGTCCCATGTCCAGACCTGAAGCCCGACTGGCACGGATCTAAATAATCGGCTTCATCCAAGTGTGTCTTCAACTGAGCACCCACCACCCGCTCGATCACCTTGCCCAGAAATGGTAAATTGGAGACTGGGCGAAAGTTGTTTAAATCCTGGGGATCCAAGGAGGGCTTCTTTAGAAGTGGTCTTATTACTGCCTCCTTGAGGGCTGATGGCATCACTCCCTCCTCGAGGGAGGCATTCACCACCGCCTTGATCCCCTCACCCAGTCTCTCCCTACAGCTCATGATGAGCCAGGATGGGCAAGGATCAAACAAGCAGGTGGTCGGCCTCACAGATGAAAGCACCTTGTCCACTTCATCAGAAGGAAGAAGCCGGAACCAATCCCACAAAACCGGTCTGCCATTGGCCTCCTCCCGCTCACTCCCTGTGTCCACGACGTACGATATCCCACTCCTAATCCGATCGATTTTATCTGCGAAGTGCTTCGCTAAAGCCTCACAGGAGGCTTTTGACTGTTCCAGTGGGTCTGGAGCGACTGGACCAACCAGACTCCAGACCACTTGGAACAGCCTCCTGGGGCAGCACTCTGCAGACGCAATGGAGGCAGCATAGAAATTCTTTTTTGCTGCCTTCATCGCCACCCGGTAGGCTGAAGATGCAGCTCTAACCCATGTTCGATCGTCTTCGGAGCGGGAATTACGCCACCGGCGCTCTAGCCTTCTCACCTCTTGTTTCAGAGCTCGCAGCGAAGGAGTGAACCATGGTGTGCCGCGCGAGCTCTGTTTAGGCGAAGAGGGCGCTTCGGGGCAACTCGGTCTAATGCCCTGGTGATTGCAGCATTCCAGTCATCCACCAGGGTCTCGACCGAGCTACCGTTTGTGTGCTCCAATTCCCCAAGCGCGTTCAGGAATCCATCCGGATCCATAAGACACCTGGGGCGGACCATCCTAATAGGTCCCTCACCCCTGCAGAGGGGTTGTGGCACCGAGAAATCCAACCCCACCAGATAGTGATCTGACCATGACAAGGGGGTGGTGGATATACCCCCGATTTCCAGATCATTTCCCCCCTCTCCAGAAACAAAAACTAAGTCCAGTGCATGACCAGCTACATGGGTAGGTCCAGTTAATGCAGGGTGCAGCTCCCAGGAAGCCATGGTCCCCATGTAAGCATCCATACAAATCTGTAGGAAATACGTTCAAATGTAGCAAGAGCTGTAAGAACTTCAGTCCACTGAATGATAGTTGGTGGGTGCTTATCCTTCTAGGCTTGAAGTACAAGTCTCTTTGCAACTGTAAGGGCTCTCTCTTCTTCAAAGAGAACGATTTTTTACAGGTAATAACTCTTTTTTTTTTTAAGGTTTTTTTTCCAGGTACTACAAGCACCTCTGCTTTCACTCTTAAGATCTGTTCTGTAGTGGGAGATGAAACTCACATTTTGCATAATCTCTCCAATTTAAACTGATATCACAGTATTCTGTCCTTCCCCTTAGTCAAATTCCTACAGTAACCTGGCAAAACCCAATTCTGTCACAAAGTATTAGGATTTGGTGAGCAGGCTGGAAAGCTATGCAACCTTTGTCTAGGATTCTCATGCTAGCTAGGCTGAAGAAGCAATATTTTTTACAATTTATATCTCTTCAGGGCACAACCCCATCCACTGTCCAGTCCAGGCAGCTATGAACTGGGGAAGTCTCCTTGAGCTAGCAGATTGGCTTTTAGATGGGAGTGCTGGAGATTACTGGAGGTTTATTTATTTATTACATTTCTATACTGCCCAATAGCTGAAGCACAGATTTTAGGATTGTTGAGGAAAGGCCTTGGCACGGGGGGGGGGATTGTCACCTGTAGGCTTAGTTTTATTAACTTTGGATTGTTATTTTACACTGTGTTTTTAAATTTGGTTTTTAATCTTTTTAACTATTTTGTATGTTTTTATTGTTGTTTTTATGCACAATCTGTTGTGAACCGCCGAGAGAGCTTCAGCTGTGGGGCGGTATAGAAATGAAATAAATGAAATAAATAAATGAAATTGGCAGGCCACAGTTCGTGGTTGGTGGCTTCTCTGTTCAGATGGTGGGTCACAAGTTGTGCAGGCCTGAGCTGGAATGTGGGAAGTTGACTGTGTTCAGACGACAGGATAACCCACTGTCAAGGTTCCACTACTGCAAGGACCCCTTGATCTGCCCTTTGGGAGATCTCTGCCTCTTCCCAAAGACCCAGTCCTTTGCCTGCTTCCTCCAGTAACGTGGGTGTAGGCTGTAGGCGTGGTGAATAAGTCACTCCAAACTCCAGGGTACACAACAAACTTTACTTATAGTATTAGGGAAATTACTTAATAGAGTGGTTTTAAATCAAAAGCAGGTATGATAAAATAAAACAAACAAACAATGTTCTCTAGTTTCACTTCAGTCTACCTAATTCCTGGGCAGTCAGCCAGCCAGTTTCTTTTTCTCTCTGCTGTTTCTCTCTGCTGCTTCTAGCTCTCTCTGCTGCTCAGCACACACTCTCTGACTGCTAGCTGACCACACCCCACATATATAGTCTTCCCAGGACTGGAAGATTATAACCATGTGACCTTGCACAGGAGAACTAATTCTTAACTTCTATTGGGTAACTTAAAACTCTCAAACTCCCCCTCCCATCGTGGAGTGTTTGGGCCTTCAGGCTTCAACAAACTGAAGCCTGTGTAGGCCTCAACAAACCCAATCCTGTGTAGGCCTCAAACCCTCACACCCACATTCAAAGGTTGAGTGTGGGTTGTCATTGAACTGTGGGTTATCATGTTGTCTGAACCCAGCTGCGTTAACAAGCCATGGCTTATTAACCACAAACAACCCATGAAGAGAACCCAAGGTTTGATGTTGGGTTGTGAATTGTGGGTTGTTCACCATGGTTTGTTAGTGCAGCCGGGTTCAGACAACACAATAACCCATGTTCCAACAACCCACAGTTCAATGACAACCAACACTCAACCCATACTCAACCCTTGAGTGTGGGTTATCATAGATTTCATAGATCATAGAGTTGGAAGGAGCCTACAAGGCTATCGAGTCCAACCCCCTGCCCAATGCAGGAAACTAGAGGAGGGGGGTCTCCCATCCAAGTAATAACCAGGCTTGACCCTGCTTAGCTTTCCACGCTCAGACAAGCTGAGCCAGCGTGAGCCACATGTTGTCTGAACCCAGTCAATGTCTTCCTAGCCCCAAACATGCAAGTGTCTAAGATCTTCATTGCAAAGTAAAACCCACCTGCAGAGTTTCTTTAAGAGAAAAGGAGGTAACCAAATGGAAACTGTCATATAGTTGTGGGGAAGTATACAATTCAAAAGGCTTTCAACTAGTGCTGCAATGTTTGTTAGCAGCACCATCACTGCACTGAGCTTCCTGACACAGCAAGAACTAGTAATCCCATTGAGGTGACCATAGAAAATACCACCAAAGCACCTAGAGTGTCAGTAGTCATGGGCTGTTTAACAAAAGCTGGTGTATGCAGCAGTTCTCCACTGAAGGGACAATGCCAAAGAAAGTTGTCCCTCTGGGGATATCACTTTGCGGGGAGGGGCAAGGGCCAGATCTTTGAGAAGATGTAGTAGGCGATCACTCATGACCTGGGTAAGATTGTCTTCAAGGATAAAATTACAAAAAGAAAATTATATAAAGAGGAAATTGTATAAAATTGTGTAGACTCTAGCGATGGGTCTGTAAGTGACTGTGGAGGCCAATTCTAGATCCAGACAGCTTCCACAGTGAGGACACAGGTTACCAGATGGAAGATGGTCCTGTAAAGGATTCGTTTGATGTGCTTTTAGCTTTTCTTTTCTTTTTTTGGTTGAGTTGGAAGACGTCTGTGCGCAGGACCGGTGCAAGGCAGTTTGGTGCCCTAGGCAAGATCAGATATTTAGCGCCCCCCCTCCCACTTGAGAGCACTGTATTTTTTTTCAAGGCGTTTCTGGCGCCCTCTTTAGCCCTGCGCCCTAGGCAGCTGCCTAGTTGGCCTAATGGTAGCACCGGCCCTGCCTGTGCGTGAAATTGTTTTATCTGGGGAGATCGGTGCACAACGAATCACCACACAAACTTGACAGAGTACAGCAATGATCCAATGGCATGGCTACCAATGGCATGGGAGTACATAGCTCCCAACGGCATTGCTCACAGGGTTCATAGGAACACGCAAGCCCACTCACCACTTCAAGGTGACGATCCGGCAAGGGGTGAGAAGATGTACATCTGATGGGACAAGAGGTGAAGGTTGAAGATTAGAGTTGTACAGTGTTAAGGCTACGACTATGTTAATGGTGCAACCAGGAACAGAGTTAATTGTAGTTCATGTTGACACCTCCCTGCGGGGATGGATGAGAATCGGTTTATTGTACTCTGTGTGATTTTAATTATTGTAAAAGCACCAACACTTTTTCAGATTCAGAGCAACATTGCATTTGACCTGGGCAAGCTCAGAAAGACCATTATGTATGCCGCTGGAGACTTCTGTTCCGCCCTGTGACCTTTAACTTACAGGTTCCATCTTGTCCCTCATGCTCTTTAATATCTCCATGAGGCCACTGGGGGAAGTTATTCAGAGATTTGGGCTGGGATGCCACCAGTATGTGAGTGATATGCAGCTCTACCTCTTTTTTCCACCTACAAATCCCAGGAAGGCTGTGGAACACTTGAACTGGTGTCTAGTGGTGATTTTGGGATGGATGAGGGTGAACAAGCTGAAACTTAATCCAGATGAGATGAAGGTGCTGTGGGAAGGGAAGCTGGCTGATCTGAGTGGAGGTGTGAAACCAGTCTTGGATTGCACTTCCCCGAAGGACCATGTTTGCAGCAGCTTAGGGGTATGCCTGGACTCATTGCTTTCTTTCGAAGTACAAGTAGCACTAGTGGTCAGGAACAGCTTGTACAAGTTTGGTACACCGGCTGCAACTCTATCTAATGCGGTGAAACCTAGCTTTGGTTACTCATTCACTAGTTACATCCAAGCTTGACTGCTGTAATATGCGTTACATGGGCTGCCTTTGAAGACAGGTCAGAAACTTCAACTGGTGCAAAATGCAGCCACCCAGATGTTCCCCACCCAGATGGAGGGAAGGAAGTCAAAACATGTAGCACCAATTTTATACCAGACCAGTTGCACTGACTGCCAATGTATTTCCAGGCCCAATTCAAAGTGCTGGTATTAAATTTTAACGCCCTAAATCAGGGGTAGGCAACCAGGTCCTTTCTAGATGCTTTGGACTACAACTCCCATAAGCCCCAGCCAGCATGGCCAATGGTCAGAGATTATAGAGCTGTAGTCCAAAACATCTGGCGGGCACCAGGTTGCCTACCCCTGCCTAAATATTTTGCAGGCAGCTTCTCTAAAGGGCTGCCTTCACCCAGTGGATCCTGCCCATATGTTAAGATCAGCTTCAGAGACCAGGCTACTTGTATGCTGCCCAGTAAGATCAATTAGGTTGGTGGGCATGAGAGACAGGATTATCTCTCTGCCTTCCATGTATGACCCCTACAGTTCAGGCCTTCAAACAGGATTTTAAAATGTATCTGTTCCAGGGTGCCTTTCTATAGGTCCTGGATTTTTTTGCCACTGGTTTTTGAATGTCTGAACTGAATCATGTTTTAAATGTCTCCAATGTGTCTCACTGTGTACACTGCCTTGTGAGGGCAATGTTCCAAAAGGTGGCCTATAAACGCGTCAAATAAATAAATAAATAGTTGATTAGTTGGTCTGATTAATTAACTAAATGCCACAATCCTATGCATGTTTAGACAGAAAACAGTCCTACAGCTCCCATACTGGCTGGGGGATGCTGGAAGCTGTAGGACTTTTTTTCCCCTGTCTAAATATGCATAGGACTGCACCCTAAAAACATTTTGATTGACTAAAAAGTTGTCCCGATTAATTGGTCAGCTGATTTTTAAAAATTTAAGAATTTTTTGAATATACAAGCACAATTCCGAATATTCTAATCGCCTTTTTAGAAGTGGCCTCCTCAGTACCTCTTCATCTGTGAGAAGTAACACTGTAATGCCTCCTCTAAGACAATGCCTGCTGCGACACACCACACGTGCATTGTCTTAAAAAACCTGAACTATTTTTTTTTCTTTAGAACTATTGTTTTAACTCATAAGCAAATTTCTGCAGATTTAGCTGATTCCATCCATTCATTAATTGAATAAAACCCATGTGATGAATTGGGTGAAAGCCTTACTTTGAGCTTGAGGGTGGGATTGCATAATATTTCATTTTCTGTACTGGACTGGAAGCCTCCTTTCTTGTCCTTTGGCAAAAGCATGTGTGATTCTTGTTAAGACACTGTAATTCGCTGAACACGCTGAAATCCTAATCGATGCTCATGTCTATGGCATTGCTCCCATTGATTGAAACAGGGTCAGGGTTATATCTTCTGGCCTCCGTCCAGGAAGGCATTTAAGACCCTGCTTATAAGCTTAAGTGTATATGACTAATCCCTGGTTAGCCATTCCTCTTGGGTGGTAGATTGGTTGCCTAGTCCTTGAAACTGCTTTGTTGGCATAAGCCTAACAAAAATGGCTAGGGTTTGTATTGCTGGAGCTCTTAGAGCAGAGGTGAGCAGCAGAGGCTGTGTTAGGGGGTGGCCCACTAGGGCTGGAGCCCTGAATCTTTCATTTGGAGCCCCAAATCTCTGGGAGGCCCTCTGCCCCACCACCCTGCTGTCCATGGGCACTTGCTGAAATAAAGGCACAGGGGCCCTGATGATCTCCGTTGCACCTGCATGTGCTTCACCTCCTGCTGCCCCCCCCCCGCTTGAATCTTTTTACCTGAGGTTTTTTCTGAGATCAAATGCCCTCCTCTCCCCTGTCCATTCATCACTTTTACAAATAAGGGTGTCCTTAGGAGACAGGGTCCTTTACAGACACACACACACACACACACACACACACATTTTAGAACATATGTAAATTAGCATATGCTAATTTGTGCTTTTTCTTTTTTCTTTTTTGTCCTGTGGGCCTGAGCCCCAAATCTTTTCAGTACCTAGCACCACCCCTGGTGGGCAAAGGGTAGATCTTAATCTACTGGTAGATGTCTGGGCAATTTGCAGTAGATCTGCAAGGATTTCTGACTCCCAATTTTTTAACAATATCAGCAGCAAAATGACTCCCCCTGTCAAACACATATAGAGAGAGAGGGAGAGAGAGAGAGAGACCAGGCATGGATTTTTATGTGGAAGGACTGTAAGGTCTGTTCAATTCTAGTACTTAAAACAAATTCCTTCTTTAATTCTAGTCCTCAAAACAAATTCCTGGGCTCAGCATTCTTTAACTCTAAGTGTTTGTCTTTTGCACCAGGTGTCTATCGGTAGATCACTGGAATCTAGTAAAAAAAAAACCACACCAAGTAGTTCAGCCCGAGATCTGTCAACCTCTTGCCACCAATCTGGACAGCTTTAAAGGGGGATTGGAGAAATTCGTGGAGGAGAAGGCTATCAATGGCTACTAGTCCTAGATTTATTTATTTTATTTTATGTATTATATTTATATCCCACCCTTTTTTTCCTGCAAGGAACCCAAGGCAGCTTACATGGTCTTCTTCTCCACTTTATCCTCACAACAACCTTGTGAGATAGGTCAGGCTGAGAGTCAGTGACTGGCCCAAAGTCACCCAGTGAGCTTTGTGGCCGAGTGGGGACTAGAACCTAGATCTCCCGAGTCCCAGTCCAACACTCTAACCATTACACCACACTAGCTCTCTGATTGGCTATATGCTTCCTCCAGTATCAAAGGCAGTATGCCTATGTACTCCAGTTGCTGGGGAACATAGGCAGGAAGGTGCACTCATTTCCTGCTTGTGGGATCGCATGGGCAACTGGTTGGCCAATATGTGACCAGAATGCTGGACTGGATGGACCCTTGGTCTGATCCAGCATGGCCCTTCTTATGTTCTCTGTTTTAGAGAACTGGAGGCATCCCCAGTTAAATACTAAGAAGAAAAGCAGCATGCCTTGTTGATTCAGAGAGGTCAAGTGCTCCCAGATAAATTGAAGAGTCTCTACATTGGGCCAATCTCTACATTGGGCCAATAGAACAGGTACCAGGCCTTGCAGGGGCTGGTGAGCTGCTGGTCTATCCCAAATTCATTGAGGCCAATTCTGTCAGTGGGTATTAGCTGTGATGGCTAAGTGGAACCTGTTTGTTCACAGATGCAGGACGTTGCTTCTATCGAGTAGGATTATTAATCCATCCAGCTCCACATACTCTACAGCAGGGGTGGGCAGATCTCCAGATTTTTGGACTTCAGCACCCATAAGCCCCTGCCAGCATGGCCAATGGTCAGGAATGCTGGGAGCTGAAGTCCATCTGGAGATCTACCTTCTACCCGACCCTGGTCTACTACAGTATACAGTCACGGACTAGCAGTGGCTCTCCCGGATTTCAGAGAGGATTTTTTCCCAAGCCTATCGGACATGGCAGGGATCGAACCTGGGACCTTTCGCATGCCAAGCATGAATGATCTAACTGGAGGTTGGCCTTTGTAGAAGTAAAATTTATCCAGGCTTTAGTTTAAACAGAAAGGCCTGGAAGTCAGACCTTTCCTTCTACCTTACAGAAACATGTCCTGACATGTCAAGAGTCAGACCCTTTCCTTGACCTTCTGTAGAACAACCCTGGGGGCAAATCACCCATCTATTGATTTGCCTAACCCTCTTTCCTGCTTATGCTAAAAGTACTGTGAGCCAGTATCACTTTGGGATTATCACCTTGGGAAAGACTACTGATTAGCATAATGGCTGGAAGATGGGCAATACCTGTTCTTTTGTTTTGTTTAAATGTCTCCTTTTGAATTGTCTCTCAGTTTCCTGTACTGACTCAATTGTCACCTGACCTCTACATGATATTATTCAGTATAAATAGAAGTGTCTCCCTTGTGTTCTTGTTGGCATTCCTGACTGTGCTCAGATGCCATCCGTGAATTCACTAATAAACTTTCCTCTCTAAGAACCTCTTAAAAACACAACGCAGTAGATCAATTTTTCCACAACAATCTTGGTGCCGTGACTCGGATCGCTTCAAGGGACTGGACCTGCCTGAAACAGGGAAACACCACTAAACTCCCAGGCGCCAAAACCCAGGTAAGAGACCTTTTGAAATCTCTTTTGGGTTTTTGGTGTGTGTCCTTCTGTTTCTAGCAGACTATCCTTTCCCCCCAACGCGATCTGAACTTTGAGTCCATGAGGTTTTAGAGACGAAAGAAATTTCCTATAGGATTGTATGCATGTCTGTGAAAGTATGATTGCTAGATTTATGAGCTGTTGACCAGGGCTGGGACTAGGCGAAAGCTGAACCTCGTGCCCCAACAGACAGACCCTTTTCCCTTTTCCCAATTTGCCCAGTACCCATGGTTTTACTGTGTAGAAAAGGCACATCTTCCTAAAAATCTCACGGATGAGTATGTATAAGTTGCTGACCAGGTCTGAGACTTAAGCTGAGTCAAGACGCCCTGAACCTGTTCGTGAGGGGAAACCCAATGATCGGCAGTGTTTCAAAAGCAAGTGGGCTCAGTGGAACCTCGTGACCCAGTGTGACTGTTCATGAATCTGCTGATCAAGACCAGGACTTAAACCACATACTAAACCAGTGTGTGGTAGAACCCTGTGTCACAGTGGAGCAAGTAAATCCCTTTTCCCATTTCCAAGACTCATGAGTCCCATTTGAAGTCATAAGACTGACTGAGCCGACAAAAAGGGGATTGTGCCGCAGTTGAAAGACTGAGTGAGCCGATCAAGGTGTTGAGCCGCTGTCTGAGACTCAAATGAGGAACATCCCTCAATAAGTTTGCCCTGGATGAGTGTCCTGTATGAGTGTGAGGAATAGGGGGTGCAAGATCAAAGGAGATCCCCCCCCAAGGGAATGCTAGCATGTTATAGGTACACACCTTATGGCCATAGGTAGGTGTGTAAATTTCTCGAGAAATGGAATGTCATGACAAAGGATGATCCTAGTAAACAGTTCCCACTGGGAGGAAAGTTTGACTTGGACAGGATAGTGCACTTAAGGGGAGCGCTCGAGTCATGAGGAAGTAAGGTACCTCAGACTCAATGGGGAGTGTATTTTAATTGGTATGAATGAAGAAGCTTCAAAATGCATGCATGAATCCAAGCTTAAAAGCTTGAAAGATTCAAATATATATATTAAAAGATCAACTAAAATTTAAGCAGGCCTGCAGCCAACCACCACCATTGGCTCCTATATCCATTGCTAGTAAAGAAAAATGATTTTTTTGAGAAGAAAAAGCAAGATCCTGTAAATGATTATCCTTACCTACATGAGAAGACCCCAAAATGAGAATGCATGAAAGTAGAGGGTTTTTGCATGATGATGCTGAAACTACCCCAATGACCACTCCTTCACCCTAACCCACCTCTGCCTAGCCAGAAAGAGCAGTTAACAGAAAGAACTAGATGCCCAGAAAAATTAAGAACCCAGAAGCAACCACCTTGCCTGGCTCTGTTCCTTCTCAAAGACTGTTAGTCACCCCAAATTATGGGTCAGTCACCCTGGCTCCACTAAGTAAGAGGTACCTGCAAGAGATAAGACTCTAGTGGCTGTCCATGACCCATAGACACCAAGAGATTTAAAGAATATAGTAAAATAATTTCCTAACATGTGAGAAGAACCAGTCAAATTCAAGAAGAATTTGAGACTGTAATTATTTATAACCCTAGCTGGATAGACTTAAATCAATTACTTAAGACTTGTTCTGCCAACAGTAGTCTTAAAAAAAGAAAAAAGAAGAAAAGAAATGGCCAGTAACTGATCCAAAGTTTAATGATCCTGTTAAATTGATAGAGATGCAAATGAAATTACTTGATGCGCTTCTATGAGAAATCAGAGTCAAAGCAAAGAAGTTAAATGTTCTACAAATTGAAGGCTTCAGCAATGAAATATTCTAGAGATGCCCTTACTACAGTAGTGAAACCTAAAACTGACTAGATCAAGATTAATACCTGTAAAAAAAAAAAAGTATTTTTGAGATTTTTTGAGAATAAGAGATGCCAAGAAAGAATGCCCCTCATACTATCAAGAAAGCATTTGTTGCAGGACTGTTACCTAAAGTAGGAGAGCAGCTGAAGACAGTATGTGTAGGATGGCAAACTGCAAACCTGGCAGATTTAACCAATTATGCCAACCACTGCATGGACATCCTAAATAAGAAGGGAAAAGAATGTATAAGTTGATTAGCTTGCAAATCCAACAACTAGATCTAAAGAGAGGCAAAAGAAGAAGAAAAAAGTCAGTGAGTGCAGCTGTCCCTTTAAAGTAAAACCCCTGCCTGCTTGCCCAGTTGCCACATTCCTAATAGATTAGAAGCCAAACACAAGATCTAAGAATGCCAAGAAGTACTCAAAGAACCCTGTGTTGTGTTAAAGAAAAACAACAACAATAACAAAAATGTTTGTGAGCTTTTTGTGCAAAGAGTTCCTGAGCATAAGCAAAGTTTTAGTGCCTTTTAGAGTCTCCACCAGTCCTGTGTTTAGTGAAGAGAGAGAGTGTGCTCGCTCCTAACCAAAGCACACACTTCCTCAGATCTGAACTAGAGGCGAGAAGTCCCAAAATTAGAAGAAAAAAAAATATTTGTTATAGCTGCTAGGAAAAAAAATCAAACAAAATATTTTTAAAAATGGCAGCAACACTCATGAGTGTGGCTGCATTCAAGTTTTGCCTTTAAGTTTTAGTGCCCAGTTTTGTTAGAGTGGGCTTCCCTGAATTTTACCCCTCCCCTCTTTAACACAATCCATGCTTAGTTGGGTTTTTTTGCCAAAGGCAAACCAATAAGGCATCCTTGGTTAATTTGGGCAGTTTAATTTCAGAATTTATGCTTGGCTAGTAGCTTTATGGCAAGCTAGCAGAAAACTTTTGTTAAATAGTATTTGAGTGCAACATAGCACAGTAGCACCAAGATACTAAAAGAATTGCAATTCCTGTTTCACTTTATTGTTATTAGGCTGGTTTTCAAGAAAAGTGTTCTAGTTTAAATTACACAAGTGCTCCCTTTGTGGCTCATGCTGGCTCAGCTTGTCTGAGCGTAGAGGGGTTAGACTCTATGGCCTTGTAGGCCCCTTCCAACTCTATATCTATGAATCCCATCACAGTTGCCACTGCATTTTAAAATTGCAGCTTCTAATTGCTAATAGTTTTGGCATCCCAGTATTTTTAAACCTTTGGTTGCATAAGTGCCTTATTTTTTGGCTTTGTTGTGTTTTAAAAGGTAGCATTTGGTTAGTTTTCTAAAGCTTGGTTTACCTTGCTAAAGATTTTTATTGTTAACCCCTCCCGACTTCTTGGCAAAAGACAGGCAAGCCTAAGTTCAAAAAGTACATTTTTCCTGCATTTATTTATAGCAATGTCACAAGCACCTGCTAATACACCTGAATTGCAAAATCTTGCTGCTATCCAGAATTTGACCCCAGAAAATGGGGGGGGGGAGGGACATGGAAATTTGGCAAATTGCTTTCTCTCTAAAGACTCTATGGCATCATTCGGACGGCCGCCTAGTGATGCCCAGAGTTCTTTTCCCTAAATTACTCACATGCTCCATAGACTTGTCGCATGTGAGCAAAGGAGAGATCATTGAATTGTTTAACAAAGATTGGTTTAGATTAAATTTTACATCTGCAGCAACTCAGTCCTGTGCCCAATGTGCAGTATGCCAGGCTCATAACAGTGGTAAGCCTGTAAAAAAAAAAAACCAAAATGAGCATGCACCCCACACCCTGGGGACCTTTTGTAAATATACAAATTGATTTTATTGAAATGTCCAAGTGTTGTTCCTATCAATATGTTCTTGTAGTTATTTGTATGTATTCTAAATGGGTTGAAGCATACCCTTGCGTAAAGGCTGACACCACAACAGTAAGCAAAAAAATAATAATGCTAAAATAATTGATCCCCAGATTCAGAATACCTTGCTCCATAAACAGTGACAGGAGATCACATTTTACTGGACAGGTGGTAACAGAAGTGTGCAGGACATTACAAGTCCAGCAACATTTCCATTGCCTGTATCATCCACAATCTGCGGGAGCTATAGAAAGACATAATAGAATACTGAAAAGCAAACTGGCTAGAATATGTGCAGAGACAAGACTAAAATGGCTAGATGCACTGCCCATAGCCTTCATGAGTATGAGATCCACAGCAAATCAAGTAACAGGACTTGACCCCTCATGAGATATTAATGAGACAGCAATCTAGGCCTAGCCAGACATATACACCTGCTTGATGATACAATTCAAAATTACTGCAAGGCCCTAATGAGATGTGTGAAGACTTTTCATTCACAGATAGAGGTGGCTCAGCACCAGCCCAGCACTGATGGACACTATTGAACCAAGTGACTGGATTCATATTAAGATACATCAAAGAAGATCATCTGCTGGATCCAAAGTGGAAAAGCATCATACCAGGTACTTTAAAGCTGTGAAGTGCCAAGGACTCCAGATGTGGATCCAAGCCTCCCAACATCTCTACCCGCGATTAGAATGAGGACACAATAACGCCTCCACCAATTCAGGGTGAAATGTGCTAGTAACCTCTTCCCCTGAAACAGAAGAATTTGTGCCAGGACATCAATATCATCTCAGACCTCGGACGGGATGACCATCAAAGACAACACCCAGAGGATCGGACGAGAAGAACTGATGTCATCATTTTAGAAGAACACCACCTCAGCCTGAGCCAGGAGCCTTACTTATCAGCCCTTTAGTACATCAAAGTTAGAACAAGAAGAAACACCTGTAGTTGTGCTCTTGTTAGTGACTGGTGGTTCTTTTGCCTTAATTGATATATATATATATATATATTAATATTTGAAACAATATGGCCAAATAGAGTATAGTTATATTCTTAGAGCTCATAGTCCTCATCCAATCTGCCTTCCAAAAAAATACTTACATTCAGCTTTTTTTTAAAGTTTGCACAAAGATTTAATGCTACCAACTGCTAGGAGTATGTAGCCACATGCCAGTACATTCCCAAAGAGTAGTTCCCATGTGGCCAGTGCCCATTACACTAGTAAACTTGACCTTCACCAACAGACCCTTGTACTCTAAAGGGTCCAGTTGTTGCAAGTTGTTCCTACATTGGGGGAATGGTGTTTTACATGCAACAAAACACAAAATCACCCCTCCACATTTGTAGGACAAAGTCAATGTAAGCATTATTTTACCCCTCACAGAGATTGGAGAAATAACCATACTGCCAAACCCATATTCTGCACCAATTATGGAAATTAGTTCTCCCAAAGTAATCAAACTATGGGCAATTCTCTTAAATGTAGTACCTGGAAGAGTTTTAATGATAAACTGTAAGACTGTACCCTTACAGAGAAAGGGCAGTGTTTTCGCAATGCCACAATGCAAAATAGTACTGCCAAAGATGACATTAGACATGGTGTTTGCCTCAAAAGGTAGAGTATGCGCCTTGATTGGTCAAGAGTGTTGTGTGTTTATTCCTGATAATTACAATCAGAAAAGATACTTAAATTGCTTTTGTTGCCCCTGACAAAAGCCTGAAAATATGGTCTTGGCTAACAAGCTAGATACCAAACCTAAGAAGTTAGAGTAGAGCAATTGTTCATAGATTAATAACCCTATTGCTTGAATTTGTTGGGTTTTATATATTATTGTTGTTAAGCAAGTGTTATTTTACTACATGCGGCAAAAGCAAAAGCTCTGTATTGACTCAGAAAAAAACTGATGCTTGAAAAGATTGATTAAGAGAGAAAAAAAAGTAAAAGAAGCTTTAGATGCTAAATGTAACAGTTACAAGTGTTAGTTGTGCTATAAAAGCACAAAATGGGGGAATGTAGAAGTAAAATTTATCCAGGCTTTAGTTTAAACAGAAAGGCCTGGAAGTCAGACCTTTCCTTCTACCTTACAGAAACATGTCCTGACATGTCAAGAGTCAGACCCTTTCCTTGACCTTCTGTAGAACAACCCTGGGGGCAAATCACCCATCTATTGATTTGCCTAACCCTCTTTCCTGCTTATGCTAAAAGTACTGTGAGCCAGTATCACTTTGGGATTATCACCTTGGGAAAGACTACTGATTAGCATAATGGCTGGAAGATGGGCAATACCTGTTCTTTTGTTTTGTTTAAATGTCTCCTTTTGAATTGTCTCTCAGTTTCCTGTACTGACTCAATTGTCACCTGACCTCTACATGATATTATTCAGTATAAATAGAAGTGTCTCCCTTGTGTTCTTGTTGGCATTCCTGACTGTGCTCAGATGCCATCCGTGAATTCACTAATAAACTTTCCTCTCTAAGAACCTCTTAAAAACACAATGCAGTAGATCAATTTTTCCACAACACCTTTCACAAAGGTTCTATGGACTTTGAAGAAGCCCAAGTGCAAGGTGAAAGGGAGAAACGTGCTAAGCGAAAAGCACGTCAAATGAATCCTTTACTGTGGGAAGCTGTGTGGATCTAGAATTGGCCTCCACAGTCACTTACAGACCCATCGCTAGAGTCTACACATTTTTTTTTAGAATTTCCTCTTTTTATAATTTTCTTTTTGTAATTTTATCCTGGAAGACAATCTTACTTGGTCACAAGTGATTGCCTACTACTATGTGCTCTACGACTGAGCTATATCCCTTCCTGACAGTATTCCTAATGCTGCGGGCAAATAACAGAGGGGCTGTCACCTTCATGTTATGCTTGTAAACTATGCTGGCTGGGGCATTCTGGGAGTTGGAGGGCTTTTTTCTGTCTAAACTTGCATAGAATTGTGCCCTAGGGCTGCCATCTAGTAAGCCCCATTAAACACACTGGGACCTATTTCTGAGGAAACATGCACAGGATCCACAGGTGTCCTGTTCAGGTGATCCAGCTGAGCTGTTAAGTTCTTTCTTATCCCTTTATAGCTGGACTATACGGAAAATAAGTCATCACACCAGGAGACTCTTCCTGCTAATGCTTCATTCGTGGTAAACACCACTAGAGCTGGTGAAGGCCAGTGTTTTACTTTGGGTTTGTTTTTTTGTTTGTTTGTTTTGTTTTTCCTTTCCATAGTAAGCAGTGCAATGTCACAATAAACAGTTGAAAACACACTGTAGGGGTTAAGCACATTTGCTTTGTGTTGGAAGTTCACAGTTCATAAACTCAGTAAGCAAGGCATTATCTCTGAGCCTCAACACACACCCTTTAATATTGGGACAGTGTTCCAGTTAAGAAACATTAGACTTTTGACTTAATGGTCTTATGGGGATGGCCTTTTTTAGATGGGAATGTAAGTACTTCACATACTTTAAAATGTGGTAAGCCAACCCTGCTGCATTTAGAGGCCCACCTGCTCATACTACCGAGTGAAAAAATGATCCTTCAACGCCAACTTCAGTGGACCGGTCATGTTGTTCGAATGCCTGACTGCCGTGCCGTCTCCCAAAGCAGTTACTTTATTCCCAACTCAAGGATGGAAAGCGGAATATCGGTGGTCAATGTAAGAGGTTTAAAGATGTTCTAAAGGCTAATCTAAAAAAAATGCAATATAAACATCAAAAACTGGGAAGCTCTGGCCCATGAACGATCTAACTGGAGGTTGGCCTTTCACAAAGGTTCTATGGACTTTGAAGAAGCCCGAGTGCAAGGTGAAAGGGAGAAATGTGCTAAGTGAAAAGCACGTCAAATGAATCCTTTACAGGACCATCTTCCATCTGGTAACCTGTGTCCTCACTGTGGGAAGCTGTGTGGATCTAGAATTGGCCTCCACAGTCACTTACGGACCCATAGCTAGAGTCTACACAATTTTCTTTAGAATTTTCCTCCTTTTAAAATCTCTTTTTTGTAAAAATATATATATATATATATCCTGGAAGACAATCTTACTCGGTCACGAGTGATCGCCTGACTGACTGTTGTAAGGATTGCCAAGATAATGAATATGAAACTGTTCAACTGTTTATTTATTAATTTATTACATTTTTAAATCACCCATCTGGCCCGTCACCCAGCCACCCTAACGACGGAAATGCTATATAAATACTAGGGCCACAGTCCTATGTCCACTTACTTGGGAGTAAGTTCTGTTTAACTCAATGAGACTTACTTTTGAGTAGGCATGCATAGGATTTGTGATGTATGTATATTCTTAGGGCTAGTCTGCAATGTCATCATCATTACGACTATTTTATTTACTTAAAGGGAAAGCACTCTGCACATGCTGGAATGAATTGCTTCCAAAACCCCAGGGGTGAGTGTTTGCCAGGGCCAGCCCAAAACATCTTTATGACAGAAGTGAAGGATTAGATGGCACACACATACACACATTCAGGGGCTGCTGGACCGGGACTCAGACCCACAGGACAAAAGAAATGCACTAATTTACATATGCTCATTTACATATGCTCTAAAGTCTCTCTGTGTGTGTGTGTCTTTAAAGGACCCGGTCTCCTAAGGACACCCCTATTTGTAAAAGGGGATGTATGGACAGGGGAGAGGAGGGCATTTGATTTCGGGGGGGGGGGGGGAACCTCAGGCAAAAGATTCACGGGGGGCAGCAGGAGGTGAAGCACACATGGGCAAAAAGCCAGCTAATCCAGGGGGATCAGATGCAACAGAGATCATCAGGGCCCCTGTGCCCTTATTTAGCAACTGACCATGGACAGCAGGGTGGTGGGGCAGAGGGCCTCCCAGAGATTCAGGGCTCCAAATGAAAGAGCTGAGGCTCCAGCCTGTTCCCTAACACTGCCTCTGCACACATTCCACATACCAAAACTGAGTGGACAGGCTGTTGAATCTTACTTCAACTCTAGCAATGGGACAGCATCTTCCACTACACCTGAAGGCAGCACAACAGGCTGTGTGACACACACACAGCTCTCTCTTCCGACATCCCACCCCTCTACCCCAATCCCAGCATCCTCCACCTGAGGCAGCCACCTCAGTCTGCCTCAGGGTAGGGCCGGCCACAGCACAGATTTTGAGGCTTATACCCTGGCTCAAATGAGGCCTTGCTGTTGAGAAAATCCAAAGGCTGGCTCAAGAACAATATTGACTGAAGGCTTGACAGCTGCAACATTGAGTGATAATCTGCATGTGTGAATGGGCCAGATACAATGGGAGCAGCTACAACGGACTAAAGTGAACACTTAAATATCTCCTCACATCACCTCCTCAAGTACAAAGGCTTTGCAGTAGGATCAGATCTCACTGCTGATCTTCAAGGCCTAGGTCTTCCTGAGGTTTAAAAAACAACCCTTATTCTGGAATGTACCACTTTAAACTGGGGAGGGGAGGTTATACATGATGCTTCTCCATTCTAACCACAACTGGACAAAAATTCCCTGCATATAGATCACCAGCATGTCAGGGAATCATCATCATCATCATCATCATCATCATCATCATCATCATGCGATCACTCGTGACCGAGTAAGATTGTCTTCCGGGATAAAAGGAGGGAATTCTAAAGAAGATTGTGTAGACTCTAGTGATGGGTCTGTAAGTGACTGTGGAGGCCAATTCTAGATCCACAAAGCTTCCCACAGTGAGGACACAGGTTACCAGATAGAAGATGGTCCTGTAAAGGATTCATTTGACGTGCTTTTCGCTTAGCACGTTTCTCCCTTTCACCTTGCACTCGGGCTTCTTCAAAGTCCATGGAACCTTTGTGAAAGGCCAACCTCCATTTAGATCGTTCATGGGCCAGAGCTTCCCAGTTTTCGATGTTTATATTGCATTTTTTTAGATTAGCCTTATGAACATCTTTAAACCTCTTATATTGACCACCGATATTCCGCTTTCCATCCTTGAGTTGGGAGTAAAGTAACTGCTTTGGAAGACGGCAGTCAGGCATTCAAACAACATGACCGGTCCACTGAAGTTGGCGTTGAAGGATCATTTTTTCAATGCTAGTAGTCTTTGCTTCTTCCAGTACACTGACATTTGTTCGTCTATCTTCCCAAGTAATTCGCAGGATTTTCCGGAGGCAACGTTGATGAAACCTTTCAAGGAGGTGGAAGTGACGTTTATAGATAGTCCATGTTTCGCAGGCATACAATAAAGTTGGTAATACAATGGCTTCATAAACCAGTGTTTTGGTCTTCTTACAAATATCCCAATCCTCGAACACTCTATGTTTCATTCGAGAAAATGCTAGAACCCTGACAAGCTAGTTTTCCATGAGGCAGGGGATTCTTTTATATGGGCGGGGTGCGTGTGGGTGTGGAGCATCCAAGCACCCGGGTGACAACGAGGCTGGAGCATACACCAATCAAAGGTAGAGAAACCAAGCGAGCCGGACGTGTGAACCAGGCAGGCCTGACCCTTACACTACAGGCACCTCGCACGTGCCTCTGTCGCCTCGCAGTTCTCAGTCCCCGCCAGCAGGGGGCAAAACGAGCGCAACGTCCCAATTCTCCATTCGGACTCGCCGAAGCTGCGCCTCACCTTCCCGGGCGCGGCGGCGACGGCGGCGGCGGCGACACCGGCTCCTCTTGCGCACGCCTTCGTAGTGCGGCCGCTTCCTTCTCCTTCGATCCCTTCCAGCCACCCACATTCCAACAGCAGCCCCAAGACTCTCGCCGCCGCCCGAGAAAGGAAGGCTTGGCGTGCCGCTTGAGCCTCTGCGGAGCGATGGGACTGTGATAGCCAAGAGCAGGGGTGAGTAAAGCCGCTGGGAGCGGGGGGGGGGGGCAGGACTGCTTATTTTTTTAACTCCCTCTTTCTCATTGCAACTGGGGCGAGTGGTCTGCAAAATCTAGAGCCTCCCCCCCCTTCCGTCACCAGCTGTAACCCTTGCAATCTTTTAAAATTTCATTTGCATCGCACCCCAACTCTGCATGGAAATGGTGCATGCATCATTCGACTGGGGCAGCGCGCGAGCGATGGGATGCCTGCCCTGCCTCCAGCCCCGGCTACCTTCAAAGGGGCTCTCCTTTTATTAATTTTAATGGCCGAAGCTGCTGCTGCTGGTGGTGTAGCTGGTGCTCTTGGAAAAGCAACGAAAGCCCGGCGCGGGTCGCCTAGCGACTGGCAATCAATTAATCATGGCGAACACGCAGCGCGCAAGAGAGCTCCCGGGCCGGGGCGCCGCGGGTGCCCTGCACCCAGAGCCGCCATCTGCACCACTGAGCAAGCAGATGGGTGGGTGGATAGGTGGGAGGGGGCGGGCGCGTGGGTAGGGTAAAAGTGGCGGGGGCGGGGAGGAATCTGCGGTTATTGATTGTGGCTTGTGGCACCCGCCGTTCTTTCCGCCGCCCCCCTCCCGCTAGTCTGCGGGGTTCTGTTTCTCATTGATTATTCCTGGTTCATTTGCTGACTACTGTTGTTCTAGTTGGGGTTTTACCTTTTGCTAGCCTGCCTGGGAAAATCCGCCTGGCCTTTTAACCTTGGGGAGGGTGGGGAGGAAGAAGGGAGCCTAGGAAGGTAAGTATGAATAGAAAACAGGTTGTCCTCCTTTGTTTAACTTGAATTTTATTCTTTTTTCTTTTTTTTTTGCTTCTTTAGGGTCCCTCGTTGACCATTCCTGTGGCACCGTAAGAATGAACCAGTTGAGGCTGCAGTCCTGTACACACTTACCTGAGTGTAAGCCCCATGGCATTCAGTGGGGCTTATTCTGAGTAGACGGTGTACAGGATTGCGCCATTGTGGCATAAACCCAGGCCAGCCCCGTGAAAAGCTGATGCTACAATAAATGCAGTTAGTCTTTTGTTATCTGTTGCTGCTTTATTCTAATGGGTCCCCAAGGTGGCTTTAGGAAACAAATAACAGTACAATTTAAGATCAACGTCAGGGCAAAATATCAGTGAAACGTTGCAAATGTAACTTAAAATCCCAGCCTAATAAAAATTACAGGACACAGCAGAGCCATAAAAACAAAAAGCAAAAAAACAATAAAGCAGGCCAGTTTTAAGGTGCCACAGGAATCTTGGTTGCCATTGCCTCATTGGACTAACAGGGCAACCCCCAGGAATTCGTTGCTGAAGGGAAGATTTCTTCTCTCCCCAGTTCTCCCCTCCTCCCCATAGAACCAGTGACATTCCCTGTTCCTCTGAGCTTAGCTGCAATCCTCAAAGTAGCTGCTGGTGGATGGATTTCCCCTCAACAGTATATTGCTCCTTGTTGTAATGTAAAGTATTTTGGGGTGGCTTGGTCTTGAATGGGCAAGTAAGACCCACTAGCTCTACAAAAGACATGCTCCTAGTAGATGAAAACTCCTAGAACTGTTTTGTTGATATGGCTCACACTGGCTCAGCTTGTCTGAGTGTGGAAAGCTAAGCAGGGTCAAGCCTGGTTGTTACTTGGATGGGAGACCCCTCTAGTTTCCTGCATTGAGCAGGGGGTTGGACTCGATGGCCTTGTAGGCCCCTTCCATTCCAACTCTATAATCTATGAATCAGCTGCCTGCAGTTGTTGGACTCCCCTTGGGTGAGCGCCTGCACCTCAAAATTTACCACTATGCCACTGGATAGAACATGATGAGCCCTTCGATACCATGAGTCCTTCAATAACATGAGTCCTTCGTGCATAATGCTGTTGTGGACAAAGGGGAATTCTCCGTTCCCTGTGCACATAGATCTAATCTCAGTTTGGACCAAATGCTAACTTGGGAAGGGTTAGCTCAGACACACACATAAACACACACAGAAAGATGTTTGCTTTTCCAATGGATTTGTAGAGCTCTTCATTATTATTTTTATGAGTGACCAAGATGGTTCACATGTTTACAGCCCAATCCCCAGTGGTTAGGTTGGGATACTTAGATGTAGGTAGCTGGGTGCAGCCTAGTCCTATTATAATTCTCAGCCAGCATGGCCAGGAGATGATGGAAGTTGCAGTTCAACACATCAACAGGTTGGAGAAGTAGTCTACACTATACTCACAATACAGTCCTATGCATATCCAGCGTGGCATAGCGGTTATAGTGTTGGTCTGGGACTCAGGAGATCCAGGTTCTAGTCCCCGCTCGGCCATGAAGCTCACTGGGTGACTTTGGGCCAGTCACTGACTCTCAGCCTAACCTACCTCACAAGGTTGTTGTGAGGATAAAATGGAGGGGGAGGAGGATTATGTAAGCCGCCTTGGGTTCCTTTGCAGAGAAAAAGGTGGGATATGCATATAATAAATAAATAAATAAATAATCAGAAGTAGTAATTTCCATGGTTTATAGGGGCATTTACTCCCAGGTAAATGTGTATAGGATTGCAGGCTCAATGTGATTTATTACCATGTAAGTGTATATAGGATTGCAGCCTTAATCTCACTGAGAAGTTTCATAGATTTCATAGATCATAAAGTTGGAAGGAGCCTACAAGGCTATCAAGTCCAACCCCCTGCTCAATGCAGGAAACTAGAGGAGGGGTCTCCCATCCAAGTAACAACCAGGCTTGACCCTGCTTAGCTTTCCACTGCTCAGACAAGCTGAGCCAGTGTAAGCCACAGGTCTGTATAATGTGATTTAAGAATGCAGTCTTATACACATCTACTCAGAAGTAAGTCCCACATTAACTTTGATCGGGCTTACTTACAGGTAACTGGATATAGAATTGCAGCTTTAAATTGATATCAAACTTATAGTTTAATATGATTTGTAGGTCACTCAGTGATACTTGGGGGTCGATGAGTGGTTGGTGGCTCTCCTTGACTTATGAATAGTGGGGGAGGGGAGTTGCCCCCAATACACTGACTGTATAATGTTCTATAGTTATAAGGGGGGATGTGTGTCTGTCTGTCAGCGTCATAGCTCCAAGACCATGACACCTAGACACCTGAAACTTGGCATGCATATTAAGGGAGCCATAGCAGTGTGCAACGCGCAGTTGTTTGGTTTTTTAAAATGCATTCATTAATTTTAATTAATTTAAATGTGTCTGTGTGGTTAAAGCCTACATTACCGTCTTTGGCCACTAGGTGACAGACTTCCCTAACTAATGCATAGCTTTGCAGTAGATAAGGTTTGAAGCCAGGGAGGAGGAGTCTGAAGGAGAGAATTATATGACTGCCTCCTCCTGCCTGCTGTGGGGCAGACCCTCTTGAGGGGAATGGAGTGGCCAGGGGGATGCGTAACTTTGAAGACATTGCTGTATCACAGGAAGGGCTATTCTAAGCTGAGCAAAGCCAGGTACATTCGCTAGTAATATAAATAAATCCGAGGAATGCTTAAGGGAGGATTTGTTAGCAGTTTCTGGGCTGGTATCCAGGTGCCTAGCTCTGCAGTGTGTGTCTGTGTCATGCCGATGGCTTGACAGTGCTAAACTCAAGTGGAACAGCCAACATGGTGGAAAGCAGGTAATGAAAGCTACATGTCAGACAGAATGGTCCTTCGTGTTTTAATCTGGGTCACAGCTATGTAGGATTTCAGACCATCTAGGAAGAGTTGGATAGCCCTTGGAGGCAGAACGGGAACCTGTATGAGCAAGATACAGAAATGGTTGAACATTTTGCAGACTCACCTCCAACCTGTTAGGAATGATGTTTCGAGGCAATTAATCCAGTTGCATCCCTTGATGATACAATTTTACTAGCTTGTAGTGTTCCCTTTAAAACAGCTCGGGGGTGGTCGGGGAGCCCATAATGACTAATTTCATAATAAAGGAACAATTTTATCATTATAGGTCACAATCTCCAATTCTTACAACAAAAGGAGACTTTAAAAAAAAAAAGCCTGAAAGCATTTCCTTGCACCCTTAAATATAACCCAGTTTGTTACTTGCTTTCTTACTAAATCCGTATTTATCCCCCCTCCCCCAAAATGAAATAAGACTTGCACTGCCTCAAAGACCTGCTGTTGCTTGTCTCCTTCCTCCCCCCCCCCCAATATTTGCATGCATGGGGGGGGGGCATTGTTCTTGTCTTTTGTTAGTCTGTGACACAGCTAAATGGAAAATGGTCAGGGTGGCTGGTGTATCACTTAACTGTGGCCTGATTCCATCAAAGCAAAAACCTGCTACTTGTAATAAATATGTGAGCAGCTTCTACTGCATGCTGCTCGTTCTACTACGCAGTGATAAATAACTCATGTCTTGCAAGCAGCAGTACAGAAAGATGCCATCTTATAGCTTGATAACCTTTTTACATTTAGAGAGTAATTTTGGAAGGTTCCATCTCCAAATAACACAGTTTTCTGATTTTAGCTTTTAATAGTTATTAAAATGTTAAAAAATATAATTTTTCTGTGTGTTTTAAGTCAGAATGCTTTTTATAAATTTTTTGAGCTGTGTTTTCCTATTTTATTTCATTTTTATAAAACTAGAAGACTCAAGTTTTTACCCTGTGGCTTTATAGTTTTATTTACATCAGTAGATTCACATTTTTTCTTGTTGTTCAACTGATGGTAATAACTGCAATCATACCCATGGAAGAAAAATGTCCTGAAAGCATAATGGGAGTGCATGGGGGCTGGATTGCTACCCACACACTCATTTGAAGTTACCAGTTTCTTCATTGAAATGGTATGTTTAATTTTAGATAGACCGAAAGCCATTGGGTTCCACAGGCTGAAGGCTGCATAAAATGGTGACACACTCAACTAAACTACGGTATCTTTCTCTGAAATGTAAAGTCTGTTGAATGACAAGATACCTTTTCTCTGTTGCCTTTGCCTGGGGATCCTAACCTATTGGGGCTGAGCGATCTAACAGAACTAGACAGCCAAACTGCATTCCAGCTACAAAACGCAAAGGTGGTGCCACATTGGCTTGTTGTTTTTCCTTTTCCACTCTTTTTTTTTTTTAACCTTCTTGTTGGTGATAGGAGCAACAATGGGGGTGCTAATATATGCATAGCTCCAGATGGCATCTTAAACAGGTCATCTAAAATCTCCTTGGCATAGTTCCTGCTTTTTGCAGAACCATGAATCCTTCATGTCTGTTGCAAATAGCTTTGCTTGCTGTGTATAGATAGACCCTGCAGCAGCTTTAGCTTGCCAAGTGTTGGTGTAAGATTTGAGGCTGGAACGACTCATTTGGTTGCAGAATCTGCGGCTCGGACAAACCGTGGCAAAGAGGCGGAATGGGCCAGGGGCAACTTTGAAGGGGAAAGCAGTGGGAAGAAAGGAGGTACGTAACCATCTTTCCTCAGCTGCTTTTGCCGCAACTGGTGTTCCAGAAACGTGTTTGCCGGAACAGAGTCTACGTCCCTCAGATAACCATGGAGGATGTAAGAAGTGTTTTGAGAGTCAGTGAGTTACAGAGTGTTGGATTAGGACCAGAGAGAGACAGACTCAAATCCCCACTCAGCCGTGAGGCTCACTGGGTGGTCTTAGGTTAGTTTCTGTCTCTCAGCCTAACCTACCTCACAGGGTTGTTGTGAAGATAAAGTGTGCAGGTGTGTGTGGGAAGAACCATATATGCCTGCCTTGAGTTCCTTGGAAGAAAGGTAGGGTATCAAATAAATAAATACAAATAAATTGTTTCTTTTCGGTACAGAGCTCTGCAAATGTGCTCACCAATGGTGACTATTTCTTTCAACCTGGTGGAGCACTGGGCCAAGAACAGAGAGGCACTGCGCTTTGGAAGGCCCTCGTTACCACTGAGAAGACAGGATGATTCTGGGTGCCGCAGAAGCTCCAGGCAACAAGGGAAGGCCCCGCCCACTCCCCTGAGGCAGTATCCGTGGCAACCACAGATTTTGGCTGACTACTGAGGCCAGCCAGAATTTGGGTACCTCTTACATTCCCTAAAAGGCAGTGCTCCTTGTATCTTTTTGTTATCTGTGCCACAGCCCAGCATTGGCTCCTGGGGCCGCATAGTCCACAACACCCACTCACAGTAGCTCAGCAGCCCTGTGGCTTCATCGATCTACTGTTGCTTTCAGACAGTCCACCTTATTTCTAAAAATCTAGCGGTCATGTCAGAAGAAGCCGCATAAGTTGTTCACTAGCTGTCTCTTGGAGGCGTCCAGCCACCTACAGAGAAAAAGACTGCTAAATCACTAGTGCTTTCTGCTGTAGGGCCTGACTCAGTAACTGACGAACTACGTAAACTTTGCCTACAGTCCTGTGAGATACCAACACTGTGGCTGACTTTCGTAGCTTATCCTAACCTGAGTCTTGCTTTCCTGTACAGCACTGGGTTTTTGCAAAACATCAACGAAAGCAGTGCATGTTGATTTTCCTGCTTCTGTGCATCTTTCTCTCCCTCCCTCTCTCCTTTTCTTTAATGCAGGAGTGGGCAACCAGATGATTTGGCCTACAACTCCCATCAGCCTAGCCAGCATAGCCACTGATGAGGGACCTGGGAGTTGTAGGCCAAAACATCTGGAAAGCCACAAGTTGCCTACTGCCGTAGGTGCTGCACCAGCCTTCCCCAACCTGGTGCCCTCCAGACTTGTTGGACTGTAGTTCCCATCATTCCCAGCCAGCATGCTGGAGTGCACCAGGTTGGGGAAGGCTTCTCTACACAGTTGGAGCCTTGTGAGATCTGCCCTCTCTCTCTCTCTCTCTCTGCTGTGTGCATGTTGGTGTTTAAGCCATTTCACAGTTATAGAAAGTGATCTGTGAGCAGAGATCCTCCAGTATTGGCTAGCCATATTAACTAGCCATTACTTGTGGTCACCGCTAACCTTGCCCTTCCCCCCTGGGTCCTCTGGCATGCACACAGGACATGGGGCAGGGTCTCATATCTGAGATTCCACTGGAGGCTATATCCATCATTTTTTAAAACAAAGTGTAAATCAATTTCATTTATTTATTTAATATGTTTATACCCCACCTTTTTTTCCTGCTAGGAACCCAAGGCAGCTTACATATTCCTCCTCCTCTCCATGTTATCTTCACAACAACCCTGTGAGGTAGGTTAGGCTGAGAGTCAGTGACGGACCCAAAGTCACCCAGTGAGTTTCATGGCCGTGCGGGGACTAGAACCCGGATCTCTCAAGTCCCAGTCCAACACTCTCACCACTACGCCACACTGGCTTAACTTCATCTCTGTCACTTAACTTCATCTTGGTAGATCACAAACTGAATATGAGCCAGCAATGCAATGTGGCTGCAAAGAAGGCAAATGCTAATTTGGGCTGCATTAGTAGAAGTATAGCTTCCAAATCGCATGAAGTGATAATTCCCCTTTACTCAGCACTGGTTAGGCCCTATCTTGAGTACTGCGTCCAGTTCTGGGCACCACACTTCAAGAAGGACGTAGACAAACTGGAGAGGGTTCAGAGGAGGGCAACAAGGATGATAAAGGGACTGGAAACAAGGCCCTATGAGGAGAGACTGAAAGAACTGGGCATGTTTAGCCTTCAGAAGAGGAGACTGAGGGGAGATATGATCGCACTCTTCCAGTACTTGAAGGGATGTCACACAGAGGAGGGCCAGGATCTCTTCTCGATCATCCCAGTTTGCAGGACACGGAATAATGGGCTCAAGTTACAGGAACCTAGATTCCACCTAAACATCAGGAAAAATTTCCTGACTGTCAGAGCAATAAGACAATGGAATCAACTATTACCCTTGAAGGGGTTCGGAAGCTGCAGCTGGTACAGAACGCGGCGGCTCGCCTGGTTAAAGGCAGCCGCCGGCGGGATCACATCACGCCAGTGCTGAAGGATTTGCACTGGCTACCAGTTGCTTGCCGAGCCGAATTCAAGGTGTTAGTTTTGACCTTTAAAACCCTATACGGCTCTGGTCCAGTTTATCTCAAGGAGCGTCTCCAGCAACATCATCATCAGGCGATCACTCGTGACCGAGTAAGATTGTCTTCCGGGATAAAAGGAGGAAATTCTAAAGAAGATTGTGTAGACTCTAGCGATGGGTCCGTAAGTGACTGTGGAGGCCAATTCTAGATCCACACAGCTTCCCACAGTGAGGACACAGGTTACCAGATAGAAGATGGTCCTGTAAAGGATTCATTTGACGTGCTTTTCGCTTAGCACGTTTCTCCCTTTCACCTTGCACTCGGGCTTCTTCAAAGTCCATGGAACCTTTGTGAAAGGCCAACCTCCATTTAGATCGTTCATGGGCCAGAGCTTCCCAGTTTTCGATGTTTATATTGCATTTTTTTAGATTAGCCTTATGAACATCTTTAAACCTCTTATATTGACCACCGATATTCCGCTTTCCATCCTTGAGTTGGGAGTAAAGTAACTGCTTTGGGAGACGGCAGTCAGGCATTCGAACAACATGACCGGTCCACTGAAGTTGGAGTTGAAGGATCATTTTTTCAACGCTAGTAGTCTTTGCTTCTTCCAGTACACTGACATTTGTTCGCCTATCTTCCCAAGTAATTTGCAGGATTTTCCGGAGGCAACGTTGATGAAACCTTTCAAGGAGGTGGAAGTGACATTTATAGATAGTCCATGTTTCGCAGGCATACAATAAAGTTGGTAATACAATGGCTTCATAAACCAGTGTTTTGGTCTTCTTACAAATATCCCGATCCTCGAACACTCTATGTTTCATTCGAGAAAATGCGGCACTTGCGGAGCTCAGACGATGCTGGATTTCACTGTCGATGTTAGCTGTAACAGAAAGATAGCTGCCAAGATAGAGAAAATGATCGACATTTTCCAGTATTGTCCCGCCAAGCTGGATAGATGGCATCACCAAAGGATTGGCTTGCACTTGCTGATGAAGCACTTTGGTTTTTTTGATGTTAAGTGAGAGACCAAGTTTTTCGTATGCTTCTGCAAAAGCATTTAGGATAGTTTGGAGATCATCCTCTGAATGTGCGGAGACCACATTATCATCAGCATACTGAAGTTCCACAACGGAGGTTGTAATTACCTTACTTTTTGCTTTCAGCCTGCTGAGATTAAAAAGCTTTCCATCTGTTCGATATATAATTCCCACACCGGTGGGAAGTTTCCCCTTGACAAGATGTAAAACCATGGCGATGAAAATGGCAAATAATGTTGGGGCGATAACACATCCCTGTTTAACACCTGATCCCACTTTAAATGGAGCACCATGAGAGCCGTTGTTGTCCAAAACCGTTGCCGTCATGTTGTCATGGAGAAGTCGCAAGATATTCACAAATTTATTGGGGCATCCAATTTTCATAAGGATAGTCCAGAGAGCTGTACGGTCTACAGTATCAAAGGCCTTAGCCAAATCGATAAATGCCATATAAAGGGGTTGATTTTGCTCCCGGCATTTTTCTTGGAGCTGACGTGCAGTAAAAATCATGTCTACTGTCTCTCTAGAGGGGCGGAAACCATATTGAGTTTCAGGGAGGATCTCTTCTGAAATAGATAGAAGACGGTTTGCGAGAATCCTAGCAAATATTTTACCTGCGGTTGCTAAGAGAGAAATGCCCCGATAGTTTCCACAGTCTGTTCTATCACCCTTCTTAAAGAGGGTGATAATTATGGCATCCCTGAAGTCTTCTGGGATCTCTTCTCTTATCCAGATTTTTTCGATGAGTTTATGAAAATGTTGTACAAGTTCGGGCCCCCCTTCTTTAAAGATTTCAGCAGGAATCCCATCTGGTCCACTAGCTTTGTTGTTCTTCATTTGATTAATGGCTTTTTTTACTTCATCCAAAGTGGGGAGTATTGCAAGTTCCTCTTTAA
Organism: Shinisaurus crocodilurus; assembly: GCA_021292165.1. Taxonomy (NCBI): domain Eukaryota; kingdom Metazoa; phylum Chordata; class Lepidosauria; order Squamata; family Shinisauridae; genus Shinisaurus; species Shinisaurus crocodilurus. Next base: position 268,601,087 of record CM037878.1, on the reverse strand, counting down.
TTTGTTTTTGTGGGATTTGCGAAAAAATCTCATTATCCACCTTAGACTTACGATTTAAAAGGTCATAATAATGCTCTTTCCAACGCAGTGCAATAGACTCTTTGTCTTTTAAGAGTTTGGTGCCATCTTTTGATTGTAAAGGGTTTGTACCATAGGTTTTTGGTCCATAAATGGCCCTTGTGGCCTTAAAAAAGCCCCGTGCATCATGAGATTCTGCAAGTTGTTGAATTTCTTCAGCTTTCTTTTTCCACCAAGCGTTCTTAAGTTCTCTTGTTCTTCTTTGGACCTCAGCCTTTGCGCTAGCGTAGGTTTTTTTCTTGGCAGCGCAGTTAATATCATTTTGCCATATTTGGAAGGCTTTCCTTTTTTGGTCAATTATATATTTAATCTCATTGTCATTTTCATCAAACCAATCCTGATGTTTCTTAGTTTCATATCCAATAGTTTGTTCACAAGCTGCAGTAATGGAGGTTTTCAGCTTAGACCAATGGTCCTCAATGTTGTCAGGAGGTTCCGTAGGTAGATGTTCCTTAAGAAGTGATTGAAGACGAGTTTGCTTAATAGGATCTTGAAGGACTTGGATGTTCATTTTACGCCTTGGTTTCCTTCCTTGAAGCCTACGTTGGGGAGCAATGTTGATAACCATTGTGGACCGGATTAGTCGGTGGTCTGTCCAGCAGTCGTCGGCACTCACCATGGCCCTAGTAAGAAGTACATCGCGGCGATCTCTAACACGGACAATTACATAATCCAGAAGATGCCAGTGCTTTGACCGTGGGTGCTGCCATGATGTTTTAAACTTATTCTTTTGTCGAAAGAGCGTGTTTGTGATAGTGAGATTATGCTCTGCACATATAGACAAAAGTAAGAGTCCGTTCGGGTTGCTATTACCAACTCCGTCTTTTCCAATAGTTTCTGGCCATAAATCAAAGTCACGCCCGACTCTTGCGTTAAAATTGCCCAGGAGGATAATTTTATCCTCCTTAGGTATCTCTGACAGGAGAGTGTCCAACTGGCTGTAAAAACTTTCCTTGATGTCATCATCAGCATCTAATGTTGGTGCATAAGCGCTCAAAATAGTTACCTGTTGGTTATTGGCGAGCTTTAATCGAAGAGTTATCAGGCGTTCGTTAATGCCAGTAGGAACTTCTGACAAAGAGTTCACTAGTTCATTTTTGATGGCAAAGCCTACACCATGTATTCGTCGGTCCTGCTCAGGTAGTCCTTTCCAGAAGAAGGTATAACCTCCTTTTTCTTCTTTCAGCTGTCCCTCTCCTGCCCTTCGAGTTTCTTGAAGTGCTGCTATGTCAATTTTAAACCGTCTCAGCTCCCTTGCAATAATAGCAGTCCTACGCTCAGGGCGTTCACTATCTATGTTATCCAGCAATGTCCGTATATTCCATGTTCCAAAATTCAAATGTCTTTTTCGACCGCTAAAATGGTGACCCCACTGGACGCGGTAATCCAGTCAGGGGAGAAAGAGGTAGACTATGTTTAGGGCACCTTTTCTAGCCCCCTCCCCATACGGGGTGAGCAGAGTGGATCCTAAACAGGGCTGCTCAGTCATGGATACAGCTGCCGAGCTGCTCGACTACCTCGTTCCTTGAACAGGGCGACTGAGTCTGCATCCACCGCCCATGTGCTGGTCCATGACTAGGGGCTTCCAGATTCACAGTCCTGCCCCCGTTGCCATTCGCCAGTCGCCATGGGACTTTTTTTTGTTTGTTTGTTTGGGTTGGGTTGGGTTGGGTTGGATGGGTTGGGTTGGAAGACGCCTGTGCGTGAAACTGTTTTATGTGGGGAGATCGGTGCACAACGAATCACCACACAAACTTGACAGAGTACGGCAGAGATCCAATGGCACGGTTACCCTGACGATTGGAAAACCATTCTCTGCTGCAGCCTTCATCCGCCTTCACAGCCGTTGTAATTTAGGTTTAATTATCTTCCGCCTGTTCTGCCGTTGAGGACTTTATGTTTTGGATCGTTCTTTGTCTGGTTCCTCTCCCCGGACCTTACCGCCATGGGTGACCCTACTGGGAGTACATAGCTCCCGACGGCATTGCTCACAGGATTCATCGGAACACGCAAGCCCACTCACCACTTCAAGGTGACGATCCGGCGAGGGTTTATCTCAAGGAGCGTCTCCAGCAACACCAAGTGGGCCGCTCAACAAGATCTGCCACGGATGGCCTTCTCCTTGTCCCTTCAGCCAGAGCAGCTAGACTGGTGGGGACGAGGGACGAGGAAGAGGGCCTTTTCTGTGGCGGCCCCCGTACTGTGGAACTCTCTCGCGAGTGACCTCCGCCATGCCCCCTCTCTGATGAGCTTCCGTCGCTCATTAAAAACCTGGTTGTTCAGGCGGGAATATGGGGTGGGTTAAGATTTTAAAATTTTTGTATTGTTTTAATGTATTTTATTGCATTTATGTATTTTATTCTGTGTACATCGCCCAGGGTGGCCGGTTGCCGGCCAGATGGGCGATAAATAAATATTAATAATAAATAAATAAATAATAACTACCTAGGGAGGTGGTGGGCTCTCCCAATCTGGAGGCATTCAAGGTGCAGCTGGACAGCCATCTGTCAGGGATGCTTTGACCTGGATTCCTGCATTGAGCAGGGAGTTGGACTCGATGACTTTGTAGGCCCCTTCCAACTCTACTTTTCTATGATTCTATCTCTGTCACTGGGCTGATGCATTGCACAGCACCCCATTCGACTATTCATGGCTTCTAATTTATGAAGAGATTGGGGTGAGGATGCTAACTAAGGCTTAAAACCAACATTGTGCAAGTGGTTATTGTATTTCCTCCTCCCCATCCTGGAGGGTTGGGGGACCCTCTGGACAGGATTGGGGAGGCTGCAGGTGGGAGGGGAAAACCTCCCAGACGGTCAGGGTTGGATACAACCCAAAGGTAAAGTGATTCTCAGCCCTGGAGATAGTTCAATAATTTGTAGAGGTGTGTGGGCTGCATTGGAGGTCTCCCAAATAGTTTGAGAAGGCCCTTGTACCTTATATTTAACCCCCTGAACTAGATAATACAGCCAGCAATCACTTTTGGGGTTATCATTCTTTCAAATGCAGTGCATTTGTGAAGGAAACATACGTTCCCCAGAAGCTTAACTCTTTGAGGCATTTGTGTACATGGTTTTCTTCATGGTGTTCCAGATCGTTGTAGTCAAATTGATTTTCTGAGAAGGACTTGAAGCAACTTTTTCAAAGGTTTTTGTTTCAGTGTCGAATTGTACTACGCATCGGGGGGGGGCTGAACAGAAGTAAGGGGGGAGAGGAAAGAAATAATTTTGTGTGCATTTTATTTAAATTATTCCATTTGCTTAAATATTTACAGGTGCAATCCTATGCAAGCTTAGACAGAAAAAAGGCCTACAACTCCCCTAGGCCTTTTTTCTGTCTAAACTTGCATAGGATTGTGCCCTAACAGACTATATTATTTGGGAGAACTTGGATTTTCTTCAGAACTTAGATGCTACTGCCAAAAGAGCCATATTGCTAAGCAGTTTGTTTTTATTTAAACTACGTACTTATATACTGCTTGATAGCATAAGATCTCTAAGTGGTTTACGTAAGAAATACATAAAGTACAATATAAAAGAGAGCCAGTGTGGCGTAGTGGTGAGAGTCTTGGACTGGGACTCGGGAGATCCAGGTTCTAGTCCCCGCTCAGCCATGAAACTCACTGGGTGACTTTGGGCCAGTCACGGACTCTCAGCCTAACCTACCTCACAGGGTTGTTGTGAGGATAAAACAGAGGAGGAGGAGGAGGATTATGTAAGCCGCCTTGGGTTCCTTTGCAGGAAAAAAGGCAAGGTATAAATATAATAAATAAATAAATAAAATAAAATAACAAGTATCTTTAAAACTTTACAGAAACAGTAAAGCAGAGCAGTGCAGTTACACATCAGGGTAAGCCTGAGTAAATAAGGGTGTCATCAAGAGGCGTATAAAGTTCGCCACAGTTTCCACCTCTTGGGCCACATGTGGGAGAGCGTTCCAGAGGGTGGGTGCCATTCCCAAGAAGGCCCACTTACTCATTGTTACTTGATGACACACTGTTGCTTGTGAGACGACCAGTCAGGCCTCCTTGGAAGGTCTCAGGAGTCGAATTTGGTGTATATAGGGAAAGATGGTTTGCTAGGTATCCTGGTCCTAAGTTGTTTAGGGCTTTGAATGTCAACAACAAAACATTGAACACGGCTCGGTAGCCAGTACAGTTCTTTTAATATTGGTGTAATGTATGTATAGCTAGGTGCTGCACTGAGCATCCTAGCTGCTGCATTTTGCACTAGCTGTAGCTTCGAAACTAGACACGTGAAAAGACTTAAGGCAATGACTTGAAGACATCAGGAGTAAAAACAAAACAAAACACTGAGCAGGGGGTTGGACTCGATGGCCTTATAGGCCCCTTGCAACTCTACTTTTCTATGATTCTTGAACATTAGTTCCAGAACAAGAGTTATGCTCTTGAGAGGAGAGTTATGTTGTTTGGAAGGGCTGTAGTTCAGTGGTAAAGTGTGTGATTTGCCGAGTTGTGGGATAGTATCCAACATGGTGCCTCGCCCCTGCCGATTCTGTTGTGCTCCTGCCAATTTCATTCCACAAGCAAGACCCACAGCTTGCGCAAGGGAGATCTAGTACTTCCAGGAGCAACTGGAAACGAGCGGAAACATCATTTCTGGAACAGGGCAGGTCAGCGGAGCCCACATATGGGAGCTCTGCCGACTTGTCCCGATCCAGAAATGAGCATTTCCACACATTTCAGGCTTCCTATGGGAAGCGGTAAACCTCCATTGCGCAAGTGGTGGGTCTTTAAAGCCCTATAAAACATTGCCAGAAGATGTGGTGATGGCCGATCATCATATGTATGTATTTATTTATTTATTTATTATATTTATTAATCGCCCATCTGGCCGGTCACCCATACAGGCTTAGCATGTATCAGCCATGCTAAGCCTGGTACCTTCTGGATGCGTTGGACTACAACTCCCTTCATCCCTGCTTGTGCAATGGCCCCGCAGTAGCCCATGGCTGGGAAAACACCTGTCTGAAAGCCTGGAGAAATGCTGGCAGTCAGTGTAAACAATATTGGACTTGGATTTCTCTTGCAGTGTACATTTCAGTGCAGGGTGCTCTGATCTTCTGTGTGCCATTGATTGGTGGCAGTGCGCACGAGAACTTTCTCTGTGGGAGCACTCTGTATGTGAAACTCCCTGTCCTCTATCTGTGTTCCGCCAGCATCTTCAGAAATTTCTTTTTAAGCAAGCCTTTGATTCAGTTGCTGCTTAATGTTATTAACTGTTAGCTCTGGTTCTCTGGGCCCCATTTTTAATGCTTCTTTTAATCTTGGATTACGTTTCATTTATCTCGTTTTAATGGTGGGTTTTTTGTTAATTTGATTTTTGTATCTGTTTTAATATATTAGCCACTTTGAACACTTCCTTTATGGAGGAGAAAAGCGAGATAGAGATTTCTGCCTAAATAAATCAATAATCCCCTTGTAAAGCCCTGTAAAACATTGCCAGAAGATGCGGTGATGGCCGATCATCGTATATATCAGCCTTGCCAAACCTGGCGCCTTCTAGATGTGTTGGACTACAACTCCCATCATCCCTAGCCAGCATGGCATGCTGGCCAGGGGTGATAGGAGTTGTAGTGCAATACATCTGAAATACAGCCGTTTGGGCGAGGCTGATATATACTAATAACAAAGAAGTGCTGAGTTACTTATTATTTATTATTAATTATATTTATATCCCGCCTTTTTTCCCCGCAAGAAACCCAAGGCGGCTTACATAGATTTCATAGATCATAGAGTTGGAAGGAGCCTACAAGGCTATCGAGTCCAACCCCCTGCTCAATGCAGGAAACTAGAGGAGAGGTCTCCCATCCAAGTAATAACCAGGCCTGACCCTGCTTAGCTTTCCACGCTCAGACAAGCTGAGCCAGCGTAAGCCACAGGCCTGTATAATCCTCCTCTCCATTTTATCTTCACAACAACCCTGTGGAGTAGGTTAGGCTGAGAGTCAGTGACTGGCCCAAAGTCACCCAGTGAGCTTCATGGCAGAGTGGAGATTAGAATCAGGATCTTCCCAGTCCAGAACTCTAGCCACTATGCCACACTGGCTGTGTAGTTGAAACGGGGCTGCTTCGAAACAAGAGAGAGGTATCAGATGCTTGGGGGAACCCCATGGTTTGTAGAAGTCTTTTTAAAAAATACCTTGGGGGGAGGGGAATCCTAAGGGGGCAAAACAAAACAACCCCCGAAACAGCCCAGTGAGAACTGAGCATTCTCAGTGACTACACAATGCTGAGTATCTGGAGGGGAAAGGAAAACTGGGGAGTTGGCAGGGGTGGGGGAGAAATAAATGGATTATCCTGGAATAAGGCATGCCCGGCTCGCTGGCTGGACCCCTGAACAGAAGCATCCACACTGCAACGTTTTGTTGCAGTCCCACTTGTGCAGTCTCACTATAACTAACTTACGCATTGAATAAAGAAGTCGTTTCTTTTGTCTGTCCTGAATCTACCACTGCCAATCAATTGTATTGCATGATCCCACATTCTAATATTAAATAACTGGGAGAAGCTACTCTCTCTACACACTCCCGTAAACCTAGTCTACCATGCCTCTACCCCATTTAGAAACCAGAGGATGTGGCAGTTGGGTTAGCAAAGATTTACCTGTGTCTTAAATGAATTAGGTTTCATTAAGAAAGTACATTTGTCTCCACCCCCTTCGCCCTCCCTGTCTCTAAGGAATGGGCAGAATGAGATGTGTGTAGGTCAATAATGCTTACAGCTCATTTTGGGAGCCACTGTTAATTTCCTTGTGACATCTCTTTGATCAGAAATCAGGAAGGCAGATGTCTCTGTCATTGGGCCAGGCTGCTCTTCCCCAGTAATTGTGCACACAGCTCAGGAATTCAGCTACATTTAACTGAAACACTAATTTTTTAGAAGCAGCATAAAATGTCCCATATTCTTAAAAATGTGCAGCAGGAAACATCGAGAAGTGGCAGGACTCTGTAACTTAGCATTTAATTTTAGGCTTTGTTACAAAGTCCCATAGCATTCCCTAGCTTCCCATTTTTCTGCTGTCTTCATCCTCTTTTGTGACTCCTGCCTGTTATCTTCCTGCCTCTCTTGTGGATCTCCCCCCATTAGCATCCTTTTAATGATACAGTTTAAACCAGGCATGCAGAACCTTAGGCCTGTGAGCCAAATCCGACCCACCTGGACTCCCAGTCTGGCCTCCTGGGGTTCCCGAGGAAACTTCCTTTGGCTCCACCCCCTTTCCCCTGACCACTAATTGTTTGATGGTTTCCCAGTTTTTGTGAAGTTTTTTTTCCCTCCCATTCTAAAATATTAAAGTGTCTTTCTCCTAAGACTTAGTTACTGGCAGCAAGAGCTTTAAACAATAACATGCTGGTATTTTTATCTCTGCCCCAATTTACCTTCAGCCCCACCCACACTGGAGAGCGGTCCCCAGAGCTTTTCCGAAATGGAATTTGGCCCTCAGGCTAAAAGAGGTTCAACACCCCCTGGTTTAAACACTTCCCCTCTGCCTCCTTCCCTGTGAAAATATCTCACCGGGACAAAGACTCGACTTCTTTTTTTCTTGCAGCATCCGTTCACTCACTGCAAATTGTTCCAGAGGGTTCTCCTCAGCTTCCCCTTGTGCTCTGGCAGAGGCTGAATTACCCTTCCATGAAGCAACAAGGCAAGCCCCGTCTTTGAAGAGGCATCCAGTGAGTGAATGGATGATGCAAGGAAAAAAAGAAAAGAAAAGATTTGAGTCTTTGTCCCATTGAGTGGCTCCCTATACTGCTATGAAAGTTTGCACTGGAGGCACTTCTTACATTTTAAAAATACAACCAGATCCAGAATTGGGTGCCACTGAGTGGAGCCCTTAATCCTCTGCCTGACACAGCCCACTTCTTCCTGCTTCATGGTAGGATAATCTCTGGTTGCTTCCGGCCACACAGTAAACCCAGTGGATTGGATCCAATGCTGGCTGTCTGCCAGTGGAATGAAAACCATTGGCAGAACGGATTTCCGTTCCACTCATGCACGCTCCAAATCTGCTCTGACTGGTTGGGGGACACACACACCCTGGGGCAGATTTGGAGGGAAAAGAGCAAGGGGAAGTCCTGTTGCACGCAGACATCTGCTCATGCAACATTGGATTTAACCCAATGTTGCCACTTCTTTCTGCATGTGCAGTTATATGTGACACATGTAAGATAACCCTGGTGCTGTCTTGAATGTTGCAGGGGGTGAGGCGGGGAGCAGCTTATAGGGGGCAATTTAGAGGAGAGTTTGGGGAAAGAATTAAGCACCCTTGCCCTACTGCTGCTTCTCTGCTCCAGACTCCCATCTCCCAAAGCTGCATTTCTTTGTTATATGTTTCCTTGTTACATGTCTCTGGAGAAATCAGGGTATTAATGCTGGGCTAATTAGATGACCGAAGCCACAGGAAACAGCTGCCAGTACATAAGCTTTTAAACAGCCATGGCATGTTTCCTATTTATTTATTTGTTTGTTTGTTTATTTATTTATTATATTTTTAAATCACCCATCTGGCCGGCCACCCTGGGCAATGCACAATCATGGTAAAATACAATAAAACACAATTAAAACACAATTCATCTGTATTGATCCCAAGGACGGGTACTGACAAATCCACTCATCATAATCATTCATCGGTATTTTGATCCTACGAAACAGTTTTTCTCTCATTTGATTATTTTTGTATTGATAGTGATGAAATGTATTATTTATTATTAACATTTATATACCACTTTATCGGCTGAAAAGCCATCAAGGTGGTATGCAATCAATTTAAAATGATAAAACCGTAAAACGATAGAAACGAGAACATTAGAAACAGCAAACATTGACATTTTAAAAAGCTAAATTGAAAATATGCGTCTTCACTCCCTTTCTAAAGGCAAAGGGAGTGGGAGCCAATCATAGTTCTTGAGGGGGTGCATTCCCTAGTTTGGGGGCAGCACAGGAGAAAGCCCACCCCTGCATGCCCAACAAACAGGCCTTAAATTGTGGATAATGGCACCCTCAAAAGGGCATCTCCTGCAGATCTTAATACCCCGGGCAGGTTCATAGCGAGACAGGTGGTCCCTCAGTGTTTGCATGAACCAGGATAGTTTTTTCTCCCTCTCTCAGGACCAGCCCTACCATTAGGCAGAGTGAGGTTAGGCCGCGGGGTGTGTGGATTGTGGCAGGGTGTTGGAGGACAGAGCTGTGTGTGCCATGTGGCCTGCCTTGCATCCCCTAATCTATCTTGCTGGCCTCAGGTGCCATGGAGGATGCTGTCTCATTACCAGTGTGGAGGTAGGATTCAACTGTCAGTCCAGTTGGCTTTTGTAGGTGGAATGGGAGCAGGGGCGCCATCTTGTGCTTCCCCTCAGGCAGCAAAATGTCTTGTGCTGGCCCTGCTCATGCTGCTAGAAGTCAAGCTTCTTATCCAATGAATTTGAATTATTATTTTTTTAAAGTACTTCTTTGTACAACATAAAGGTTATGGTATTCACTACCATAAGAGGTGATGGACGGTTGTTGAAGGCCAGTCCTTCTCTCCCACCTTCCTGGCAGACACAAACAATGGCTTCTTAACTAAAGCTTTATTATGTTAATGCCAGCCGGTCAGACTGACTTAAAAGTACAAATGAAGCCTATTGAAAAAGTCAGTAACAAAAGAAACAAGCATAGTTAGAATACTAGCCATCCCTTCCGAACCCAAATTACCCACACTCTGCCTCTAAGGCGGATCCTCTTGCTTCAGGGCCAATCGCTTGGAATGTCTGACACTTCTCAGCTGGTCTGCCCCCTTTAGCTGACCCCAGACCCTGGGATCAGTGATGCCTGATCCGCAGTCCTCCTCATTAGCATGCTCGGTTTGCCTTCCCCCAGTGTCTGGACTCTGGAGTTGCTTCACTCTCAAATATCCCCTGGTTTATCTCTGAGTCCCATGTCCCCAAGGAGCTCAGAGATCCTTTAAGGAACTCTATTTCCCACTTCCCCCCTCTTTAGAACAGCCCTGTGAGGTAGGATCAATGGAAAGGAATCTATGCACTACCCACTGCCTGAGTGCAAATGACAATCATTTAATCCAGGGTGGCATAGTGGTGAGAGTGTTGGACTGGGAGCCGGGAGATCCGGGTTCTAGTCCCCGCTCAGCCATGAAACTCACTGGGTGACTTTGGGCCAGTCACTGACTCTCAGCCTAACCTACCTCACAGGGTTGTTGTGAGGATAAAATGGAGAAGAGGAGGAGGATTATGTAAGCCGCCTTGGGTTCCTTGTAGGAAAAAAGGCGGGGTATAAATATAATAAATAAATAAATAATCAGTTACATGGTAGTGAAACAGTAGTCCTAACAAATGTAGCAAAGGCTTCAGTTCAAAGATTTCCATGCACTTTGGCGCCTTTTGGAGACTTGTGTGGCACAAATTTGCCATAAACGGAGTCAGAGAGAAGCAGTACTCCCGATAAGATTGTCGGGGAAGGAAAAAATTCACTTGTTCTTACTCTTTAATTTGGTCCTGCTTATGTTTCAAATGGAAATATTGTAGACAAGAATGGGTGTGAATTCCAATTCCCTGGGTGGCTAAATAAATAAATAAATAAATTCGTAATGTTGCTATCTCTTGACTGGCTCAGAAGGCAGTGAATAGGATGTTCAGACAATGGCATTTATCCATGACAGAAGGTTATTTGTGGCAACCAGCAGGGCAGCCTGTTATGCTCTTTGCTCCGTCCTTCATCTAAAGAGGAAGAATTCCTCTTGTGCAGCTCCCATTTGCTTCATTGGTGCTTGCACAGGGAACGTCTCTGGTGGATTATGCTTTTTTTTTTCATCCCTCACTTTCCCCCCTCCCCAAGCAATATGAAGTCCCAGGGCAGTTGTATAGGTTCATTTATTTCCTTCTGTGGGTAAAACATCATATATAATATCTGTTTGTTCTTCAACCAGTGGCCGCGTCCACATGCAACAGTACGCGGCAATTCCATGAATGGCCTGTGTGCACCAGTCTGCAACCCATTCACTCCCACTTGGCTCCTGCAAGGAGATAAGCAGCATCAGCCCTTGTGATTGGCTTGCAGTATGGAGCGTCTAGATTGGCCCAACCAGGTATCAATACAGTCATGCCTTGGATTGAGAGCATAATTCGTTCCGGAAATGTGCTTGTAATCCAAAACACTTTTATATCAAAACGAAATCCCCCCAAAAAAATTTGTAGAGATTTTTAATTTAAGCTGTACTACAGTACTTGTATTGCAAGATGTCGCTTGTATATCAAGTAAAAAAATTTTTTAAAAAAATTTGCTTGTCTTGCAAAACGCTCTCAAACCAAGTTACTTGCAATCCAAGGTATTACTGTACTAGCAGACCTCTTTTCCCAGACCAAAAAAGCAGAACCTCCTGCCTCTTTTACTTCATCACTTAATTTCAGGGGTCCTAGATTTGAGAACACCCACTGTGGCTTTGTTCCAGATATGGCCAGGCCAGGCATAGGCCCCAATATGTCACATCTGTGCCCCCGCCCCAAACAACAGGACCTCCTTGCAGCTCCACAAGGCCACCTTTTGCTACTTGTCTCCAAAAGATACTGTTTTTCTTTCTGTCCTAATACAAAACTGTTTCTCCCTCTGTACCCTCCTCAGATAAAAGGCCAGGTGTGTACCAACTTCTGCCTTGCCCGCAGGGGCTTTGCCAGGGCTCAGTCCGTGGAGTCCAGGTCCTGAATCTATTCCCAGAGCTCAAGTGCCTGTTGGTGTCAGTGGAAGATTTTTTTTTTCTAAGTGTAATTGTCATGCAGGGCCAGCATTCATGGAGGAGAAGGCTATCAATGGCTATTAGTCCTGATGGCTCTATGCTACCTCCAGGATCGGAGGCAGTATGCCTATGTGCACCGGTTGCTGGGGAACATGGGCAGGAGGGTGCTGTTGCACTCATGTCCTGCCTGTGGGTTTCCCGTGGGCAGCTGGTTGGCCACTGAGTGAACAGAATGCTGGATTAGATGGACCCTTGGTCTGATCCAGCAGGGTTCTTCTTATGTTCTTCCCCAAAGCTGGGGAAGGATTAACCTTCCCCAGTGCTGTAGCATTCCACACACACCCATCTCCCCCCTGTATGGGAATTAAGCTTAGGAAAGACACTTCCATTTGTGCCCATGAAAGTGGTTACATGGGGAAGGGTTTTTTTTCCAAAATTGGCACATGTCAGGGAGGAAAGGGCCAACCCTCTCCAGGTGCTGCAGTCTCCCCTGAAAATCACCCCTCCACATATGGCAGTTAAACTTAGGAAAACATAACACCTCCATTGGTGCCAATGGAAAGTTTTTTCAAATATTAATTGCCATGCAGGGGGGATTTCTGGGGTGGGTGGGTTCACAGCTGGGGAGGGAAGGGTTAATCCTCTCCTTTCTGTGTGCTGACACTCTCCAAGATCCTAATCCTGTGGGATCAGTGTGACTTTCCTCAAGGTAGAGAAAGATAGAATGAGGGGGACTGGATAGAGAAGCATGAGTGGGGGAGAAAGGGAGGAAAAAATGTGTTTATTGCCCTTCTTAAAGGTTACATAAGAACATAAGAAACCCTGCTGGATCAGACCAAGGGTCCATCTAATCCAGCATTCTGTTCACTCAGTGGCCAACCAGCTGCCCACGGGAAACCCACAGGCAGGACATGAGTGCAACAGCACCCTCCTGCCCATGTTCCCCAGCAACCGGTGCACATAGGCATACTGCCTCCGATCCTGGAGGTAGCATAGAGCCATCAGGACTAATAGCCATTGATAGCCTTCTCCTCCATGAATTTGTCCAATAAATTATCTAGGCAGGAGTTCCATCTTCAGGTACCCCAAGTGCAGTGGCGTTTGAAGTGCAGGCGCTCATCATGACAGCCCTCGTAGGCATGCCCCCAAGGTGAGTCCAAAACTACAGTCAGCTGCTTTGATCCATGTCAACAAATCAGTACTAGTCGTTTCCATCTCCACCAGGAGCAGGTCTTCAGTAAAGCTAATGAGTCTTAAGGTGCAATCCTATGCTAATTTAGACAGAAAAAAAGGCCTACAACTCCCAGCATGCTCCAGCCAGCTCTGCTGGCTGGGGCATGCTGGGAGTTGTAGACCTTTTTTTTCTGCCTACACTTGCACAGGATTGCACCCTTAATTGCCCATTCAAGTCCAAGCTGCCCTAAAATACTTTGCTTTCCAACAGGGAACAATATAAAAGTGTGGGCACTGCATCCCTGTTCTCCACTACTACACCACTGCCCAAGTGTTTATTACGTCCTGGTCTGTGTGTGTGTGTGTGATATGGCTCCTCTTGATCCTTGTGTGTCTCTCTGCCTTGTGTTGTGTCGCAAACTTGTGAAAGAGGTGGTCCATGCTAGGTGTGGAGCTTCCTGTCTTGCTCTGCTTGTGTCTTCGTGTGTGTGTGTGTGTGTGTGTGTGTGTGTGTGTTAGAATGTGGGGGGAGGGAGTCACAAGTCTTCACCATATAGAGAGAGAACCTCAAAAACTGCAGTGCTGAGAAAGGGAGAGAACCATCCTTCCAGCACCTCCTCCTCCTCCTCCTCCTCCTTTCTCTCTTTCCAGGCTCCCTCCGTCTCCTCCAGGCTGCTGGGTCCTTGCTTCATCCTTACCCTGCCCTCTGATTCCCACCCTTCAACCTGCCTGGTCCTTCCATCCTTGCTTCCTTCCTTCCTGTTCCCCCTCTACTCTCTTTCTAATCTTCTTCTTTGTCCCCTTCCCTCTACCTCCTCTGCCTGCCCTTCTTCCACACCCCACCCAGCATTTTGAACCCTGCCCCAAACAAAATTGTGCACCACTTTGTTTTATTTTGAATTTATTTTGTGTGTGACAGGGTAATGATGATCGATGAATGGGGTAATTCATTGAAGGGGAATTGATTAAATTCTGGAGCAGGATCTGGGCGCAATTTGGGAAATCAATTGGGGGTGACCTCCTGATTCACCCTTGGCTTGCTTGTGAATTGGTGCTTCCTCAAAAAAACTTGGAACTCCATTTTGGTACAGAAAAGTTGCAATTTCTGGGGTGGGTCAGGGAGGGGGTGAAAAAGGCTCATGGGGGGGGGGGAATCCAGCCACACTGTTTTGTGCATTTTTTTTCACACCTGCTTGCCTGTTGTGCATTTTTCCCGCACACTCAGCCGATTGAAAAGCTTTTAACAAGACTGCGTGTCCCAAGAAAGCAAAGCTGAACACCTCAAGGCTAAAATAGACATTACTTCAAATCTGTGGCTAGCAGCTGCATCTTTTTTTTTTTTTCATTTTTGCTCTAGAGCAAGTGCTGGGGCTTTGATCCAGATTGGGACCCTAGCATGGGGAATAGGGGGCTTTTAAGATCTGCATGGGAAGACCTTGTGCCTACTTTAGACTAAAAATGAAGCGGGGGGGGGGGGAGCCGTAGCTGCTAGACACAGATTTAAAGTAATATCTGTTTGGCTCTCATGCACAAGCATAAACTATTCTTCTCACTTTTAAGGCCACTGTCAGATCGGCGAAGAAGGGTGAACTGCTTTCCTTCTAGTTTCTTACCTTTTCTCCTCCCTTTCCCCCAACTTGCTGTTACATAAGGAACATCAAAAGCATCTTCAGGGAATGTTAGATGCTTGCTTGTGGAGTTCATTAATGAATCAGTTTGCTGTTCGCCTTTCTCTCTGCTCCTCAAGCAGGTGTCACTGCTGTCAGTAGTAATTAGAGCTGAATTTAAGGGGGACAGCAGCAGGATTCAAGCCGTCAGAAGCAATCTTAATGAAAGAGGCTGGGTTGAGGCTGTTTTTGAAGTGAGCGCTCGCATGGCATCCCGAGTTCCTTTTTGAGTGCTTGCTCTTTTCCTTTTAGCAGGTGGCATTATAATTTATATATTCACAGCTATTTTGAAAGGAGAAGAAAGGGGGAAAGATCAGTAGGCGGATAAAAGGATTGCATTTAAGCTAGCTGCCTCATTGGGTTGCACAGTATGGTCGGCCATATTTTTATCCCAAGAGCACTTGACACTTAAAATGTTGGGGAAGGAGAGGCAAGCAGGCTGTGTGTCTGCCCTTTTGGGTTTATATCTGATTTGCACAATCCTAAGGGAATGTGACTTTCGGCCCATGACGTGGCCGCACTACAACAGTGGGCCCAAGTCCCAGTTTTCCCACCATGTGAACTAACATTTTAATTCATCTCCATGAACGCCAGGAAGCCTTTGCAGTAGCATGGTGAAATGTCAGCCTGTGCTAAACATATTAGATAGTATCCAGTTGTGCTCCAGCGTTAGCGCTAATGATGTTGTGCTAGTGTAAACTGATGGTTGCACAACGTAACTAACGCTTGCTAGGGCGACAGAGAAAATCCACTGCATTTCAGCAGCGAGTCACCACTCTTTCCTATTGCCCTAGCACAGTGTTCTCCAACCTTGGGTCCCCAGATGTTTTTGGCCTACAACTCCCAGCATGCCCCAGCCAGCATAGCTGGCTGGGGCATGCTGGGAGTTGTAGGCCAAAAACATCTGGGGACCCAAGGTTGGAGAACACTGCCCTAGCGAGAGAGGTTGTGTTGTGCTAGCGTAAACCAACACTTGCAGAACATCATCAGCGCTAGCGCTGGGGCATGATTAGATACTATTCAGTTGGGTGGAGCTACGCTCAAGCTACTCAGCTGCTTCGCAACTTGGGTGAAGCAGGCCTCCTTGGTTCTGCGACTTAAAGTTTTGGAAGAACCAGGAATTATTCAAGTCAACTGCTTTGGAGTTGTGCTAGGGAGTGTGCCCAGTGGGTCTGGAGTCTAGTGCGGTGAGGTTGCTTCTAGGTCATCCCTCCTGCTCTGCAAATGTGGTGTGCGTCTTTACCCTGAGTGCTGAAATGCATCTTTCCGTGTTGATGTTTATTTATTTTTAATGTGAGGACACTTGAAAAGACACACACACACACCCCAGTTATACCCGGGCACTTTTACTAAATGTGTTCAACTTGCTTTCACAGCCTAAGTAAGTTTTGGAGAAGCAATTTCCCTGTGCTCAGCTGAGGATAGTTGCTGAAACTGAAGAGCAAAACTGCCATAATGAAGCACTTCCTGAGGTAACTTTCCTATTCCTTGCTTATAAAATGCCCAACTTATCCTGTCTAATAGAGCTAACAGTTAAAATGAGTTATAATCAGGGCTGTGTATGTACGCTGCTCTTCAAAAAAAGGATTACAGAAAGTTAATATTTTTGCAGCAAGAATAGCTGGGTTATGTGATTGGTTGAAATTGATGTAAGTTAAACAGTTTGGCTCTTTTTTTGCCTCTCTTGTACAATTATACTTCTGTGTAGTATACTGAAGCACTGACTTTCCTGGCCGTTGGAGATCTTGCCTAGTACTTTCCTTCATTGCCTTCTGTAATTTCAATAGGCATTGCTCATTCACTTTCAAGATCAACTTCATAACATTAAGGACGAGAAACTTGAAAACTGTGAATCAAACCTAAGAGTCTCACAATGCTGAATTTAAGGTTGAGCTAAAAGTGACTAGGGTATCATTTTTTTCTAGAGACTGCTGCTAAGCGTGATGAAAATTTTCACCTATTGAGGAAGCAGTATCTTGAATAGGTTTTGTTTGCTCTTAAAGACGACCTAAAAGAGAAATGACTCTGGAAAAATTTTATTGGAACACAAATCCATTCACCAGCCATCCAGCAGCACGTGTCACTGGCCCACTAGTACTCGGGACCCCCAGAAGGACACAGATACCTTCCTGCCTAGAGTCCTGCTTTGCATTGAAGTTTGAAGGAGATAAGAAATAACAGAAGCCTTTTCCGAGCTGCTGAAAAAGACTTGCTGTTTCTTATCTTCTGCAAGCTACAGCAGAAATGAGAGCAGACCCTGCCTCTCTCCTAATCCCTGCCAGTGCCAAGAAACTTGCAAGCTGGTGGGGTAGGGGAGGTTGGTGGCAACCATAAATAATTGCTGGCCAGTAAATCAAGTCAACAGTTGTGGACCCCTCCATATTGGGCTTGATGTCTTTTGTTCTGCAAGAATTAAACTTCAAATTTGATAGCAGGCTGAGACCTGCTTCTTGTATGTGTTCCTCAATCATCCTACACAATGATTTTAGATGTAAGGCATGACTTGCTAATGGGTGCCTCAAGTGAAACTGTATTAACTGACTGAAAAAGGACCTTGAGGTTTCAAGTTCTCTATCTTTTTTTTTTTTAACGAGGTTTATGAGGAATATGCAAGTTAACATATTTGGGGTATGTATGTATACTTGGGAGTAAGCAGGGATGTTGAAGAGTCCTTGGTCTCGAGTCACGAGTCGAGTCACGAGTCTTTGGACTCGAGTCCGAGTCCGAGTTCTTGGTCCAAAATGGTGACTCATGAGTCACAAGTCACTCCCAAAGCAGACTCCACGAGTCCCTATTAAAATCAATGGGGGGTTTTCCCAACAAAATAAGGCTACTTCAGATGTGTGGTTTAAATAAATTCTAGGCACAAGTGTGCCTTTTTATTTCAAAACTCTGCAACTGTTTTTGGCAAGAACAGACCAGGCAGAAAAGCCCAAAATAACCAGGCAGGCAGAGGAGGCAGGGAACCCCAAAGTAGGCAGGCAGAGGCCTTTGTCTTGGACAATTCAACTGTTGAACTGGTCAAGAAGAGACCAGGCAGGCAGAGGAGGCTGGGAACCCCAGACAGGCAGGCAGAGGCAGCCAAACCCAAAATGTCAGAAAGGTTGCATTTTAGAAAAATGATTTTAAAAAATAAACTTGCTGTACTTCCTAAAACTTATCCATGTTGCATTTGAGGAACATGATTTTTTCTAAATGTTTGGCCCCCCATTCTGGAACAGTGAGATCTCATCACAATTCCACCCTCACTGAACACCCGCCCCACTGGTGATGAACTTGCTGGAACCAAAAACACACTCAGAGCAGCCACACAGAGTAATCTCAGGTCCTTCTTCTGCCTCTCCCAAGTACGCAACACATCAATCAAAATAAATCTTGACACACTGTTGGGGCTGCACTCCTGGTAGCCGTCCATAGTGGCCAAGCAGCGGCACACCTCGTTTCCATGCGCTCTTCGCCGGCAATCACGCTCCTCTCCACTCCTTCTGGCACAGCCCAGGGATGTTGAAGAGTCCTTGGTCTCGAGTCCCGAGTCGAGTCTCGAGTCCCATTAAAAATATTGGGACCCGAGTCGAGTCAGAGGGGGGACTCAGTCCGACTCACGAGTCGAGTCCTCGAGTCCGAGTCCCCATCCCTGGGAGTAAGTTCCACAGAAATCATTGGAATTGACATGCATAGGATCATGCTGCAATAGCCTTTCTATAATTGTGTGTGTGTGTGTGTGTGTGTGTGTGTGCATTTGATAGGAACATAGGGAGCTGCTTTATACTGAGTCAGACCATGGGTCCATCTAGCCCAGCATTGTCGACACTGACTGGCAGCAGCTCTCCAGGGTTTCAGGCAGGATTCTTTCCAAGCCCTACCTGGAGGCCGGGGATCGAACCTGGGACCTTCTGCATGCAAAGCATGTGCTCTGTCACACTGAGCTATGGTCCTGCCCTACAGCACCTGGTATTCCAAGGAGGTCACCCATCCAAGTAGTAACCAGACCCAACCATGCTTAGCTTCCAAGATCAGACGGGATCGAGCTGTTCAGGGCTGTGATAGTGTTATGTACACAATTTTGGGCTTTGATTTTTTTGTTGATGGCAACATCAGTATTTTTAGAAGCTAATTTAAAACAATAGGGGCTCAATCCTATGCATGTTTAGGCAGAAAAAGTCCTACAACTCCCGGCATGGCTAGGGGATACTGGGAATCATAGGACTTTTTTCTATCTAAATGTGCATAGGATTGCATCCTAGGTTGGTTAGTAAGCAGTTATCTGGAATCGTAAATATGAATGAGGAGTTCCTAGGCTGAATCTCATTAAGGCATGTACTAACTTGTATATCTTGAGAAACAGTATTATGATTAGGTTGAATTCCAGAATGGTAGTAGCTAAGTTAGTTGCTCACACAAAAAAAGTTTCAGCACACACACACAAAAAGAGTAGTAGTACTTGTGGCCATTAGACTAGCACATGTATTGTAACATAAGCATTCATGAGCAGGAGTCCACTTCATCAGATGCACTGAGTAGTAACTTCAGTGGGCTATCCACAGAGGTTATGCATGTGACAAAGTGGGCTCAGGCCTGTTTGTTAGTCTATATGGTGCTGCAGGAGTCTTTGATGTACTGGAGAAAAGATCCCAGTTACACTAAGCAGACTTTAGGCTTGTCAGATCTGCTTGGTTGTTTTTTTTTACTTGAATCCCAAAATCCACCAGCTACAGCAAGGTGCAGAAGGCATATGCTTAGCATTAAGACAGGGTGTCTCTGCGTGCATTCTGAGCTGAAGAATTTGTTTTAAGTACCAGAACTGAACGGAGAGCCAAACAAAACTTTATGCCAATTGAGTAGTACGTAGCTGAGGCGTGTCTTTTCTTTTTACTCTAGTGTAAGTATGTGTTTCCCTGGTTTGGATCAGGACCACCATGTTTCAGGAGGGGAGGGTTAAACCCCCCTCCCTCCCTCCCTCCCTCTCTCTCTCTCACACACACACACACACACACACACCATTTTTTCCTGAAATCCCCTGCTTCGTGGGAATTGGGGAGGAAATCGGTTGGGGAAAAGTCTAACCCTTCCCTCCTGGAGTGCGGTGGTCCTGATCTAAATTGTGGCTGTGTGCGCTTACACTAAATTAAAAAAAAGACTAGCCCCAGTTTCACACTACTGCAACGTGAATGCACCTTGTACTTGGGTGGAAATTCATGAAATATTAAACTCCGCATATCCTATAATTGTATTAACGGGGCTCCCCCCCCCCTCCCATGTTATGATAACAGGACTGTTGCCACTGATCATGGATTTTTATTAATTGTGTTTTAATGGTGTTTTATTGTATTTTATCCTGATTGTACATTGCCCAGGGTGGCCGGGTGGCCGGCCAGATGGGCGATTTAAAAATATAATATAATAATTTATTTACACTTGCTGAGGGTGCAGATGCTTTACTGGATGCATAGGAAAGCAGCCGACTGCTCAAGACAGAGCATATTCCATGTAATGCATGTTTTGATCAGGAATCGCTTCCTTTCCTAAGGCATGGAGCTGATGCTTCAGTTGAGCGTGCCCAAGTGTCTCTAAAAGGAAAGACTTTCCTCCTCTTAAAAGTATTAAAGCCATCACATCACAGCCTCTCTTCCTACCAGTAGCTTTTCGGTTGATCTCTGTGGACCAGACAGTCTCCCAGGTGCTCTCCGTGGTGCTGTCGGCTGCTAAACTGCCTCACTCAGTCCTAAAGCAGAGTTGTTCTACCTGTTGATTTATTCAGAAGGCACTCAGGACAAATCAAAGGCTTAGAGAAGAGTTAGGCAGGGAGCGGATGTGATAATACAGAAGTGATAAAATAGAAACTGGGAGATTGCACTTTGCAGTGCAATAGGATGTCTGGCAAAGGATAAAAACGGGGTGCAATCCAGCACACAGTTATGACAGAGTGAGGCTCCACTGATATCAATGGGATTTTTTTGTGGATGTCACTGGGCCTGTATATTTCTTTATTACAGTATTTCGATCACACTCCTCAGAGACTTCCGGAGTGGCTTGCAATTAAAAAAAACCATAAATAACATCCTTAATAGAATTAAGATAACATCATCATTAGTTTTTTGTAAAGCCAAATAAAGCTCAGCATGTTAACAGGGCCTGTATTTATGCAATGGGGACAACAGTTGGAAACATTGAATACTGTTCTGGGATCCTTGGAACAGGCAGCCATGACAAAATCAAGAATTTTATGAGTGAAGCTTTCAAAGGGAGAACAGATTGAGGTAATTTGCAGTTCTAACGGACATGTGTGCATGTAACTTGGAACCAAAAGGACTGTATTCAGAAACAGTTTCTTTCCAAGAAATGTATTCCTGTGGAATTGTAATACAGAACTCCATATGGCTTACAGTTGCAGGCCTAGTTCACACAACCACTATCCCCCCTCCCCCCATTCTGTTTAAATTGAGTTTTCCTTACCCTCAGGAAGAGGAGGAGACAGATGGTTTGCCGCAGGAAGTTCCATCTCTGGTGGATAGAGAGGGCCACAGCAAAGGCTTCATGTGAAGGATGAAGTCCCCTCCTGGGCCAAAACGGACATTATTTTAAATCCATATCTAGCAGCTATGTCTTTTTTTTTTTTTTTTACTTTAGAGTAGGCGTAGGGGCCCTGATCCAGCAGCTATCCCCCCATTTTTACTCTAGAATAGGTGCAGGGGCACTGATCTGGACCTTAAAGCCCCCTATCATGATAATGCTTCGCCCTGGGAGGAGGACTTGGACTGCTGACTTGCAGCACCTCCCATCTCTCCCCCACCACAGCCAAGAGTTCTTAACAGGTTTTCAGTCTTGTCATGAGATGCCCAGTGAAAGTGTAACCTCCATCACCAGGCCTTGGCGAGGTTTTGTTTTATTTTACATTTTAAAATGCCTCAACTGTTGCCCTTTGCTTTCAAGTCACCTTATCAGACATTTTAAACCAATATTAACATAAAACGAAATGTTCCGGAGATAAAATAAAAACCCACAAACACAAGTCACCACATAAAACACAGCAAAGCAGAAAGCAGCTTAATACAAGGCGCAAACTTCATGTTAACTGTAATACATAGCGTTAACTTTAATACATAGCATCTACATCAGTGGGGGGGGTTTCTCACTGAAAAGTAAGCCTCAGGAGAACCCATTCGGATTTGCACCATTAGTGTTGGGGGGAGGGGGCTTTAACCCTTTGCCCCTCACTGTGGCCGCAAACCATATTTCTGCTCGATCCCATATTACAACTCCTGGTTCTCAGACCTGCTGTCAATGCCAATTGTGCCCTCGGTTTCCCAGGATTCCCTGCTGCATTACACTACTCTATGTGAGCCCGGAGTTTGAGTGGACCATAAAGTCCTGGGTAGTACACTAGCTTTGTACACATTTTTATCCCATCTCTTCCAAAGATCTTAGGGCAGAGTAATATGAGGTAAGGATTTAAAAAAATGAGATGAGAACCCTCTGAAGCAGAATAGGCTGAGAGGCCAGCTAGTCAGTTGGTTGGATTTCCAATCCTTCAACTTCTAATCCTTAGAGAAAGCTGTTGGGTAAGCCTCTGTTTCTAGATGTGTTTACTTCAGCTCATAGGTTATCCAAGCTGGGGGCATTTTATGCATTTCTTTGCTTTCATGAAGGTCATTGTTTGCCAAATACTGGAATTCTGTATGCGCAGGTGCGTGGGTTTGTATGTATTTCTGCCTGCTGCCACATATTAAACATCACTCATGTAAACCCATATACATTCAATTCTTCCTGTCTTTCCGCATTATTTTTTCTTTTAGGTGGAAAGATTGTGGAGATTAATCTCAGCACAGATGGGGGTATTGTTGCGCTCTGAGAGTCGGCCTGTGGCTTTTGTTAACTTGCATTATTTCAGAGGGCTACAAATGAGTACCTCGGCTGCTTAGAATCTGCTGCTACCATTGAAGGTTGCATTTTTGAAAACCTGTGTCATCATCCAGACCTTAACGTGCCAGCAAATCTCTGTAGTAGCTCCCGATATGTATTCTTCTCACATCTAGAGAAATAAATCACTAAGACAGTCGAATGCTGAGGATGCGCTGCAGAGTATGTAATATTTTTGAACGACTTTACTCTGATATGAACTCTGGTTGCTATGGCGCAATTCATTATCTAAACAGATGGATAAACAGAAAAACCAGCCATGTCTGTATCAGAGAATCTGGCTATTACTTGGTGCAGTGTCAAGAAAATAGGGGGCTGGGGGTGGCTATGTCCTCATTGGAATGAGACCCAGTACAAATCCCAGCTGACCCCTTTATTGACAACCTTACAAAAGATATAAAAAAACCCCAGACCTTATCTGATTTGCATATTCATTAGCTCCTACAGTTCACTCTGAATTTATAACAGGTTTATCTATACAGGGAAGCTCCTGCTTACCACCTGAAGCATAAATGAAGGTAATCGGAGTGTCATAATGAATGTGCATGGTTCAGCAAACTGTATTACACCAGTCTTTAGCAGGCAAAATGATTACCTTGTCTGTCACTTCCTACTTAAGCCTAAAGCTAGGCATTCTATAGAACTGTGTTCTGTCTGTGAGTGGGTGCCTAGGCAGAGACGGTGTTAGGGGGCGGCCCACCAGGGCTGGAGCCCCGAATCACTGGGAGGCCCTCTGCCCCACCACCCTGCTGTCCACAGGCACTTGCTGAAATAAGGCACAGGGGCCCTGATGGTCTCTGTTCCTTCCCCTGAATCTTTCTGCCTGAGGTTCCTCCCCCTGAAATCAAATGACCTCCTCTCCCCTGTCCATACATCCCCTTTTACAAATAGGGTTGTCCTTAGGAGACAGTGCCCTTTACAAACACACACACACACACACACACTTTAGAACATATGTAAATTAGCATATGCAAATTTGTGCTCTCTTTTTTTGTCCTGTGGGCCTGAGCCCCAGATCTTTTTGGTACCTAGCACCACCCCTGGGCGGGCCTCAGATGTTGATCATAGTGTCTGGGTAGGTACCTACCAGTAGAGGTGCTCCATCAGGTACTGTGGTCCTGAGCCATGTTTGGCTTTATATGTCAAAATCAGCCCCTTGAATTGGGCTCAGAAACATACAGGCAGCCAGTGCAAGTGGGCCAGAATCAGTGTTATATGCTGCTTCTGCTCCCTGCTATCAACCTGGTTGCTGCATTTTGCACAAGCTTCAGTTTACGGTTCAGTAATATATGTACAGATGGTTATAGCTTTTGAATGCATCATGGGTCACCTGTGCAGTTACTTTTAAGTACATAAAGTTTGCATTTTCTGAAGTATTTCCCATGAAATATTTCAAGGATGATAAAGGGACTGGAAACAAGGCCCTATGAGGAGAGACTGAAAGAATTGGGCATGTTTAGCCTTCAGAAGAGGAGACTGAGGGGAGATATGATCGCACTCTTTCAGTACTTGAAGGGATGTCACACAGAGGAGGGCCAGGATCTCTTCTCGATCATCCCAGTTTGCAGGACACGGAATAATGGGCTCAAGTTACAGGAACCTAGATTCCACCTAAACATCAGGAAAAGTTTCCTGACTGTCAGAGCAATAAGACAATGGAATCAACTACCTAGGGAGGTGGTGGGCTCTCCCAGTCTGGAGGCATTCAAGGTGCAGCTGGACAATAATCTGTCGGGGATGCTTTGACCTGGATTCCTGCGTTGAGCAGGGGGTTGGACTCGATGGCCTTGTGGGCCCCTTCCAACTCTACTTTTCTATGATTCTATGATAGGGATTTAACTGTGTTCACATTTCATTTCCTCCCGCCACTTATTTAATAACTTTTCTATCACTGTAAAACAGCCTCAAGGAGACAGGGTCCTTTACAGACACACGCGCGCACGCGCGCACACACAGACTTTAGAACATATGTAAATTAGCATATGCAAATTTGTGCATTCTTTTTGTCCTGTGGGCCTGAGCCCTGGATCTCCCTGTGCCTATATGTATTGGGAGTCATTCCCTTGACTATATGCTGACAGCACCATCTTAGGTGAGATGTGAAAGACCAGCTAACTGGTGAGTAGATCTCCTGCTTTCCTCTTGACGCTTTACGAAGGTGCAGATTCCGATATAATCCATAGGTGGTTTTCTGTCCCCTTCAAGAATATGTTTTAGCAGATGAGCATCAGTCTATTTTATTATTTATCACATTTACAGCCCGAGACATTCAAGGCAACAATACCAAGAAATATAAAATAAAAAAGTAATAAAAATATGTTGAAATCAGGAGTGGGGAAGCTTTTCCAATCTGAGGGCTGTGTTCATGTCTGTGCAACCCTCTGGGCCCCACATGCAGGAAGTGGATGTGGCCAAAACCAAAAGTGGGCACGGCCCAGGCAACATTCTGTCATCCTCCCTGCATTTCCTCGCTGTGGACTGAATCCAAGCGAACTGGCGATGCAGGAAGCAACCAGTCTCTTCCTTCATTGCCAGATTGCTGTGGAAAAGGGACAGGTGAGGAGGCGTGGTCTGGCGGGAAAGGTGGTAGCCTAGATGGGGAGGTCTGGTGGTCTGGATCTTTCCCGCGGGTCAGAGATTCCCCACCACTGGTTTAAATCATGATAAAGGGCAACCCTGTAAAAACTAAAATGGTAAAACTAGCAACAAAGCATCATCAAAACAATGCCTACTTTATTCTGAGAAATACCTCAGAAAATAAGGAGGAAGAACTATACTTCTGGGGAAGGGCATTCACAAGAATTGATGTCCAAACTGAGAGGGCTCTGCTACATGTCCCCAGCGACCTCACCTGAGTGGACAGTGGAATAGCTAGTGGAACTTCACATGATTATTGAATATTGATTGGACATGGATTGATATGTATGGGAGAAGATGCTTTAAACTGTGAACGCTTCTGCTGCACACAGTACATGCAAATAGTTGCCTGTGAAGAACCATGTTCAGATCACTTTGGAATGGTGGGCTATCAGTGTCATGTCAATTTCATGCTAAGACAGAGGTGGGCAACTTGCAGGCCTCATGCACCCGCCCCCCTCCGCCTTTTTTGTGGCCCCCAGTGCACTGCTGCTGCAGCAGCAAAAATGTGGCAGTTTGGTGCCAAATTCAGTGGCATAGTGGTGGCTAAATTTTAAAGGAAATCTAAATTTAAACGGAAAAGCCCCCCTTTTTGGTGCTGCTACACTGCCGAATTTTGGCAGCAAAATCGCTGGTGACAGGGCAGGGTGCATCCCCCAGCGGGTTCTGGGGTGGGGTGGGGGAGAACAGCTCCTGGAACTGCCAGCGTTGCCCACCCATGCTCTAAGACCATGGGGATCATAATATATTTGTACATTAATGCATTTGCTAACTATAATCAGTGTCTATGACAGGAGTCAAGCTGTGGGGGAAATCTTCTCCTTATATACATAAGTACTTGATGAGTGGAAGCCTGCTGTAGTGTGAGTGCTTACATAGTAAAACAAGTTGCTAGATCATTTTAGCCTTTCTGTGCAACATTTCCATCCTTGCAAACAGCCACAGTTGTTGGGGTGTGCTTAAAGGTAAAGGCGCACTGAAATCTCACCACCACTCCAGCGCATGGTAGCAGTAGCTTACCCTTGGTGCAAGGAGCAGACATCTCAATGAAAGGCGGTGGTGAAAATTGACCATTAGACAGGGCCAAAATGCCTCAAGACACCAGAGAGTTCGTTCTTAACATATGATGTAAGATGTGCACACTAAATATTGACTGGGTTCAGACAAGATGATAACCCACCCTCAAGGGTTGAGTGTGCGTTGTTGTAACATGGGTCGTTGTTGAAACGTGGCTTATTGTATTGTCTGAACCCAGCTGTTCTAACAAGCCATGGCTTGTTAATCACGAACAACCCATGAAGAGAACCCATGGTTTGTTCTTGGGTTGTGAACATGGTTTATTATCTCAGATGGGTTCAGACAACATGATAACCCATGTTTCATCAACAACCCATGCTTCAATGACAACGCACACTCAACTGATACTCAACCCTTGAGTGTGGATTATTGTGTTGTCTGAACCCAGTCATGGGGGGGGACGGGACTCCATAACAATTCCTTTCAACGTAGCAATGTTTTGTCACTGCAACGGGTTTTTTCACATTCCCTGAATTGGTATGTGACTGTAGACCAGTGCTGACATTATACGGTTGATATCTTAACCTCTGTTAAAAAATCAGATTGGGCCATGAGATTGTGTTATCCTTCTCCTCTCCAACACAAATCCCTCCTCATCCCAAGCCTTCTTCACTGTTGAGTTTTACATTGCTCCTGATGCTGTCTGTGGTTAATGCTAACCAGGTTCCCTGTTTAAGCAGGGCTTGCTGACAAGTGAAGCAGAAAACTGATTCATGCTGCTTCTGCTGCTGCTTAACTATAGTTAGGGGAATTTGTGCTAGAGAGAGAGGGAGGGACAGCTGGTTTGAGCGATGTCCAGATGTCCAGCTCCCAAATGCTTAACAATGGTTGAGAGTCCCCCTTTTTACATCTGCACCAGGCCTATGAGTCCCCTTTCTGAAAATGCTTGTGTTGTGTTAAAATGGTAATTAAAAATAAAGATAAGCATTGTAATCTTAGTGGAATTAGGAAAGTCAGATCATCTTAAAGTTAAAAGCCTAATCCATTTCATAAATAGTGTGCTTTCATTGCAGGACTTCTACAAGCAAGAATGTATTTTTATTTTTTAAAAGCATTGAAAAGATAACAGACTTAACTGTACTTTCCATTCTTGTTCCTAATGAAGATCTCCAATGTCATAAATTTAAGATGGAGGAGTAGTAGATCCTATAAAGGTACCCACCAAATGAATATTCTCTTACTATAGATACCTAGCTAAAATGTAGTGCTTTCTTACTTATAGTATCCACTGTAAGTTGTATGTGATCTGTAGTAGCCTTTTGGTGCTATAGTTGTGATTTGATCTTTCTTACTGGCTCCACCTCTAGTTACATCTGCACTTTGGATAAGCCAAACAGCCCAATCCTATCCATGGTTACCTGAAAGTAAGACCTTCTAAGTTGAGTATGACTTACTTCCTAGTAAGTGTGCTTAGGACTGCAGCCAAATCTAACAGTGAACACAGTTTACTAAGGGATAACAATTGCAGTGTACCAATGTTTTGAACCCAGATTCCTCATTTACAAGCCAGTATCACTGAGCTTTAAAAAAACACAGGTGTGTTTATCAGCTGCAAGCCGATCAGTTGAGCTGTGTTCCGCTAAGTCAGGGCTCTCCAGCCTTGGGTCCCCAGATGTTGCTGGCCTACAACTCCCAGCATACCCAGCCAGCATGGCTAATGGCAAGGGATTCTGAGAGCTGTAGTTCAGCAACATCTGGTGACCCAAGGTTGGAGAGCCCTGCGCTTAGTGAATCTTTTAGTCCTAACCTAAAGGATTTGGTAATTATGAAGGATGTTTTGCTTTCCCCATGAATTGTGTGCTTTAAGGACTGAGCAGCATACATTCAGCTAAGTGGATCTCCCACTTCACCTCCTTAAAAGAGAAGACAAAAGCTCAGATTCATTGATCTCTTGTAAGTACAAGGCCTCCAGTGTACGCACATTAAGTTATTTATGTAGACTGCAATCCTATGTATACTTACCTAGGAGTAAACCCCATTGAACACAGTGGGACCGACTCTTGTGAGATTTCTCAGTATTGTGGACACAATACATAGGATTGTGCTGTTAGTCATTCATAAATACCTAATATTACACTAGGTGTTGTGCAACAAAAGAAAATGACAAGTCCCTGCCTAGAATTTATACATTGTGGAGACTGTAAATGGAAGAGACAGCTTAGTGCATATAAGGGATGATATAACATGAATGGGAAAGGCCACTTGTACAGGAGCTGCATGTGTGCAAATCTAGCGGATGGCCAAGCAGAACTGACACAGTGACCTGATTTGGATGTCACCCTATACCAGTGATGGCGAACCTATGGCATGGGTGCCACAGCTGGCACGCAGGGACCTCTCTGTGGGCACTTGAGCCATTGGTCACCAGATCGCGAAAAGACTATCCCCTTCTGCAAAACACTAATGATTTTGTTCTTTCTCACAGTGTGGAACAGAATGATTTTATTCTAGAATTCCTGTTACAGAATTCTTTTCTACATTGTTATCACATTTAAAAGATTTTGAAGAATGATGCACAGAGCATGGCTTGGATGTAAAGCCCTAACAGTTGACCTGAGTGCTGCATGTGTTGCTCTCAAACTAACGGAATATGAGCCAAGGTTTGACAAATTATCAGCATGCATGCAATAGCAAAAATCACATTAATTGTGCAAAAGCATGCCCAATGCAAACTTTTACCTAATGCAGTGTTTGCAGTCCAAGACATAAAGTGTTTAAAATGTGTTAAGCACGTTTAGTTTTCTTGTTTATCTTGCTCATCCTAGTACAGGTTGACTTTTACTTTTACTAATCCGACACCTGTAGAAGCAGGGAAAGGACCCGGGGTAAAGCTTGCCCCATACAATTTCAGTCTGGCATATAATCATATTACAAGTTGAGAATCCCTTATCCAAAAATACATGTGTGCCTAATTATTTAAATAAAAAGTTTGTATAAATTCCCTTCAGGCTATGTGTACAATGTAGTACTATAATAATTTTTTGAGTTGGTTTTTTTTTCAACAAAAAACTGTTTGTATCATTGAAATCTCTGTTATTGTGTTTTTCTTTTAAGACAAAAGATGTTAATTAGTTCGGACAACTGTATGAGTTGTTTTTCTAAAACTAAAACCTCAGTATTCAGGTTTAATTGCAGTGTTGGCACTTTGAAATAAATAAGTTGGTTTTGTGTTGCAGTTTGGGCACTCGGGCTCAAAAAGGTTCACCATCACTGCCCTATACCATAGTTTAGCGTGATAAGAATGAGCCACAGCAACTCGCAGTCTCATCTGTCCGCCCCCCCCCCCCCCGCATCAGGGGAGCATTTGAATGCTTTTGCTTTAGATTAACCACAGCTTGTTGTGGCATCTGAACCCAACAAACTGGTTAATCTTAAGTATCACTTGTTAAAACAGGCCAACTTGAAACCATAGTTTAAACAAACCATAGTTAACATTAACCACAGCTTAGGGTTCGGAAACGCACTAAACTGTAGTTAATGGAAATTAAAATTAAAAGTAAAATTAATGGGAATTAAAAGCAAAAGCTTCCAAACTCTTCTTCCCGGTTATGCTGAAGGGGGATGGGGGCGCAAAAGCCCAAGGCTCACTGTGTCTTGTTCTAGTCATGCTAAACTGCAGTTTAGTGTGACATCCAAATGCAGCCTGTAAGTTAGAATACCCTGGTGACTTTTAGGTATTTTTGCTTTTTCAGGCTTTTGATGTAGAACAACTGAGAAGATTACTGCTTTCTGTCATCGTCTCATTATTCTTTCAAAGGGTCTCTGCCTTGAAAACTGCACAACAAACAGATTTAATACAGTTTTATGAAGAACAGATCTGCTAAAAGCACAGAGCCTCAGGAAGGGAGGGAAGTGGCATCCTTATTTTAGAGTGTGCTGCAAACTTGGTCCTTGTGAGGAAAGGCTCCGAATTCAGGGGAGCTAATCTAAGTAACAGAATCAGGAAGGGGTTTTTTCTCTTTCTACTCATTCCACTCTGTCTTCCACTCACTTCTTTGTGAGTCCACTCCATGGGTAATTTGAAATGGAGATAGCTTATCTGTGGCACATCATCATGCACTGCAGACAGGGTTGGGCGCAAAGTTGGCCCAGTTGTACTTCGGTTTAGCTGAAGCAAAAATAGCCTACATCAAATGTGCATTGTGAACTAGGTCCTTGAAAGACTTTTTCTGAGGAATGCCATTTTCCTCTGCTGACGTAATCCAGAGCTTGTTCCAATACTTGATGACCTTAAATCTAGGAATCGGCTGAAGCTTTCGATTAGAAGCACCCATGAAATGAATCCAAGAGAACTGAGTCGTCCTGCCCGTCACCCCTTTCACACAGACTTTCTATGAAGGAAGCCTCCTGTACGAAAAGAAAACCTCATGAAAAGAGAGAGGCACTTGCATTCGAAGAACAGAGAAAATAAATCTCAGGAGCCGGGCTGGGCCTATGTGCAGCCATGTCCAAATTAAGGCATGGAGGCTGGATTTTCCACCTTGGGGTCCCTGAAGTCAGTTCCTGGAGCTGGAAGCTTGAGCTGAAGCCAGGAACTGGAGCCTGGAGCATAGTGGGCTCCCTTGACAAGGCAAGGCCAGGCTCCGAGCAGTTCACACCAAGTCTGACATTCCACACCCTTTCCCCCTCTGTGCCTGAGGAGGGCTCTGATGCCCAAGAACATACAGTCCCAGGAAGGGCATGACTCCCCCCCACCCCCCACACAGAGTGTTGTGAGGTCCTCTGGAGGTCCTGGCAATGGAACCTTGGAGAGGTTGGGCCAAAAGCAATTATCTCTGCCTCTAAAACATGGGTGCAGAACCCCTGGCATGCGGGCCTAGTCCAGCCTAATCTGGCACATGGAGCTTCCTGGGGTTCCTCCAGTGGGAGGAGCTTGGCCTCCGATATCATCCGGCATACAGAAGGCCTGGTGGGGGCAATCCCCACCACAACCATAAACATGCGCTGCACCCTACTCTAAAATATACTTTTACTTACTAAGTGGACTGCTGCACAGCATTATGCAGAGATGGTGGCACTGCAGAAATTAAGTCATGCTCTTCATTCCCCAAATTAAATGGGCATGATGCACAACTGCACAAGTATACATATATTAAAAAACAGTATACGTATACATTTTAAGAGCATGGAACTGAAGCTCTTTGGGATGATTGTTCCCTGACAATGATTAACAGATTTTTGTTCACCATGAGACTATTAATTAATTTTTTTTAATTGAAAAGCCTTTCTCAAGACCAGTGTTCTGCAACCTTGGGTCCCCAGATGTTTTTGGCCTACAACTCCCAGCATGCCCCAGCCAGCATAGCTGGCTGGGGCATGCTGGGAGTTGTAGGCCAAAAACATCTGAGGACCCAAGGTTGCAGAACACTGCTCCAGGCGGTAGGCCCCCGTGGAAAGGTGCATTCAAAATATTGTTCTTCAAAGGTACTTAGAAGAATGAGATCTTTTCTCTAGACTCTCATTGGGGATTTTATTTTGTTTTATTTTTTGCTCATCTGAGGAGCTTGTCGTCACCCGTTCTCACTGTAAGGATTCTTTTGACAGAATGCTTGTCCAGGTGTGCCTGTACTTCTATTGCAAATGCTTGTGGCGCTGCCTGAAATTTGTGGTGAGGAAACTGACAGGACGCTGTGAATTGCAAAGGATCTGCTACAATACAAAACCCGGGGCTGGCAGAACCATGAAAATTGGTACGTAAGTGTAAATAAAACAAGTCTAGATATTTGCTTTAATTTTGTTCTGGGTATTCCCGTGTTTCTTTATACAGTATAGTATATTATTTGGCTTTAAATTAGCTTAAAGATTCAGCTCATGTTTCAAAATGTTTTCTTGAACAGGGTGTTGCCCTACCCAATCAAAAAAACACCTTATTTTACATGTCCAAATTTTTCATTATATTGATATGAGAACCCTTTGTGTATTTTTGGGAATTCAACTTTCCCTTTTGTTCTATAATTTCCCTTTTGTTCTATAATTTCCCTTTTTTTCATTTTTGATGATACACTTATAAAGTGTTTTGATGTACTTACATTGTTCGCTGCATTGTTGAAAACACTAAAATCTAATAAAATTAAACATTTCAAATATGTTTTCTTAACAGAAACATCACTGAGGAGTTCGAAAAATAAGGTGAGTAGAAAGAAGCCTAACTTCCCACAGTATGTTTTCCCAATTCCCTTTTCCCAACTGTATTAACAGTTTATGCAGCCTTGTAAATAAGATCTCAGAAAGCTTCACTAACCTGCTTGTCTACATACAGCTACGCTAGCCACTTACGGCGCATTCAGTGCCTGAATAAACAAAAAAGCCAATAAGCGGGGTGAGGGGGGAGTGCAGTCCTCTTATTCAGTGGCCACAAGAAAGCTGCCTGACATCTTTAAGAGTCCTGGGTTCAAATCCCCGCTTGGCTATGATGCTCTGGGGATATCTTCTGGCAAGTTCCAATCTTCCACCCTAATCTTCCTCATAGGGCTGCGGTTGAGTATCAGTGAGATGGTAATTTGCAAAATACTTAATACACTGAAAAATGCTATGAAATTAAAGAGAACGGTAATAATTGTCTTTATCAGACACCACATATGCTAGCTAGAATAATCCATGCAAATGTCAAGACTGCTAAGAGATGGGGGGGGGGGGTTGTTAAGCATTTGTACAGCAGTTTCTAACATGTTGGGTGCATTTTCAGTCTTTGACGTTTGCTTTTTCTCCTGACACCCCCTGTGAAGTAGGTCACTACTAATCTCATGTGGCAGATGGGAAGCGAGACTGCGGGATAGTGACTTGCATTGTGCCACCCATTGAGCTAGTGCCTGCTTGGGGAAAGGCGACGTTAGCTTACAGGGTTGCCACTTCCTGGAAAGTCAGGGAAATGGAAATTGGTCAGGGAAAGTCAGGGAAATGGGTCAAAAATCAAGGAAAGTGAGGGAAATTGTGATTAAGATATACTCTTGTAATGGAGGTTTTGAGATGCCACAGCAAGAGGACAGTCTGCACTTGAGGCAGTTGGAGTAGAGAAGCGGCAAAATACAAGTGTAATGTAATGATGCACACATATGCCATAATATGATTATATGATTTATTGGTTGTTAACGGTAAAACAGAATAAAATGAACCTGCACTGCATGTGATAGCGTTATTATGGAAAAGCTGACTGGCTTCTTGCAACTGGGTAATTTGTGTGTTCAAACAAACTGGAATCAGTTTCAGTTGATTTGAAGATGTGAATGTTTTGACAGGGGTCAGCAAATTGTTGCCGGCTGGACTTAGTAGTCAGCCATTATTTCTTCTAGCCAGCTGCAAAGTCCAGTCCTGCCACAGTTTGTCTCCTGGCAAATGTACCTACCAAAAATGAACATTATAAGCACTTTGCAAAACCCATTTGCAAGCATTGGGGGGGAAGGGGGGTAGGAAGGACCCTTATTAGCAGAATCTTCGGGGGGGGGGGTGCCCATGGGCTGCCCTCGCTTTTCCAATTGTGGATAACCCAGGGGCACATGAGGTCCCCCAAAAAAACCTGGGGATCATGCGGAAAAGGGTGTTTGGGGGCCCACCCCCTTAATTGCCCCCTTTTCTGATAGGATCCCCGGGGAGTTGGGGTGATCACATGTCCCAAGTGTCCCCTCAGTTTTGCCATATACCCCAAGTCACTAGCACCTCAGGGAGTGGCAAAACTTGGGATTCTCAGTGCCGGGGGTATGCAAGTTTGACGTTACTTTGATACATGTCAAACCGAGCCCTCCCTCCTGTCAGTGGGAATCCCCTCTAGTTTTGTTCCCCCGATGCTAGCAGCGAGGGGACACTTGCAAAATTGGGGGGCCTCTAGGGACACCTGTTCTCCCCACAAAAACCAGGGGATTGTGCTGCAAGAAGGGGGGGGAAGAGCCCCTTGCTGCACAATCTCCCGGCGCTTTGCAAGGAGCTGACAGGTCTGGACCTGTCAAACCTGTCAGCAACTTGCAAAGGGGGGAAATACTTACCTGCAGCCTGGGGTAGGCACCGTACAGGGTGAGTGCCTGCTGGATTTGGCCAGCAGGCACCCACCCTGGCCAGTACCTAGCCTGAGGGTCCCCTCACGCTAGCCCGCCCTGCCTGATATGAGCAAATCGGGCAGTTCAGGTTAAAAAAAAATTAGCACAATTATTTGTGCACATTATTGGTACAAAAAATTTTTTAAGGGGAGTGACCATGGGCAGCCCCTCCAAGCTACCACGGGGGTGGTCCTTGGAGGGGCACCTTGTGGATGTGCCCATGGGGATCACAAAAGTCTGCTTGGCAGCTGGCTTTCGTTATCTCCCCCCAAAAAAGGTTACCGAGGAAAAAGTTCAAGCTGCAGTGATCCCAGAATGGGTAGCAGCAGGGAGTGGGGGAAGCCTTTGCCAGCCGCCCCAAAGTGCCACTCAAGCTGACAATGGTGATCACCCACTAGCCGCTTGGCAGGAGTGGCAACGGTTTTTTGCTCCTCTTGCCAAGCAGCTCGCGTGTAGTCCGGGTTGACCCATGATGGGTCGTTTCGTCTGGATTTGGATGACATGACAACCCATCATGGGTCAAGCAGACCCTAGTGCAAGCCGTGGCTTAGTCAGGGTGACTTATAACCCAAAACTAAGCCACCCTGACAAACCCGTCCTGGTTCCGCACGACATGACAACCCGCCATGGCTTATAAGCCATGGTGGGTTGTCATGTCGTGCGAGCCCAGTCTCAATGTTTAAAGAAGCGCATATTGAAGCTCCTATCTTGACCAAAAAAAAATTGCCTTTCAATACTTGTGTAGTTTTAAACCATTTAATAAAACTGTTATTTAATGCAATGTAACCTATGAATTATTTTAACTTGGGGTTATTTTTGAATGGTGGTCAGGGAAATTGACAAAAGTTGGTCAGGGAAATGGAAAATGAAATTTTAGTGGCAACCCTGGCTTACTGGTAGGGTTGACCGTAATTCAGTATGAAGTATGCATAAATAGAAACCCAGGTTTGTGATGTCATCACTCTAGCACCTCTGATAAAAGTTTCATTCAGTCATGTCCATTACATTTCCACTTTCTACAGGAGTAACTGATGCGAGTTAAATTCTTTTTTCAGATGCTCCAAAGTTCAGTAAGTGTTCATCCAGATGCTATTGAAAAAACTATAGATGCCATCATGGAACTGAAAAAGATTAATCCGGATATAAACCCACAGTAAGTTTGTGTGTGTGGAGGTGGTGTGTGTCTCTCTGTGTTATTTTGTGTATTTAAATGTTTTGCTCTACATCTCTTTGCGGTCTCCTTTCCCATGCAGATTCTCAATAGATGTTTTGTGCAGTTTGATTCTTTAGTTGTACTCTCTGATGCTCACAAATTGTGCTGCCCCAAGCAATAGCCAGGCATCTTTTCCTATAAGGCTATTCTGAGTTTTGCTTACTTTACAGGTTGAGGGCCACTTCACACATTTATGTATACACCTGGTTCTTAGGTATGCACCTAAAAATGTAATGTGTGAATAGAACCAATACATTTTTTGGGTCATACAGCTGGATGCGCCAAGGAGCCATGATGAGTGTACACTAGGAATGTGTGAGGAATCTGATAGGGGGTGAAAATCTGATGGATTTTCACAATTTGGCCCTCTGGATTCTGGTTCGCCAGCCCTGCACTGCCACCGACTCACGGGTGCAAGTTGAACCAGCTCGCTGACTTCCGTCTCTAAGACAGGCCTGCAATTTGCACAGTTTTTAAAAAGCCACTAAGGAAATTTTTAACTTCCAATTTGCTCAAATTCCGTGATTTGCACAAATCATGCTAGTCCAATTTGTATAAATCGTGCAATTTGTGCAAATTTCCATAGCATTTTTTTAAATGCACAAATCACGACCCATCTTACAGACAGAAGTCCGTGAAAAATATCCAACTCAGCCCGCTTCCGAATCATTGGATCGGAAGTGGGCAGAAAATACATCAAGCTCAAATGAGCCAGATTTCCCAGCATCAGCACATCCCTAATTTCCACAAGAGTAGGAACAGATGAAAAACTTGTTCTTTGGAATTGTCACAAGATAGAAGAGAAGCTCACAGACTCAGAACTGAAAAAAGCCCTCTTGCCTATTCTCTCTCTTCATCTACAGTAGCACTTCCATTGCTGGCTGTTTGTGTTTGTGGCGAGCCCAGCCTCCCCCAACCAGACACCCTCCAGATGTATTGGACTACAACTCCCATCACCCCCCAGCCAGCATGGCATTTGAGAAATTAAATACTGCCACAGCCTCTTTTGCCAGCATAATGCACAAGTGGAGAACACAGCCCCTTTTACACACACACACACACATACACTCCAGGTTTTTCACCTACCTCTCAGATGGGGAGGGAAGCAGGCCTCCTGAGAGGGAAAGCTTGTGGGAGAGCAGTGAAGAGTAGAGTTATCAAAAGGAGATTTAAGAATGGCACAACCTTAGGGAAGTGGCAGTGTGCTCTCTCTTTCCCCTTCCTCCCTGCCACCTGTGGTGTCGTGTCAAAGCTTCACTGCTACTAGTGCAAGCAAAACAATACGGGTGAAAAAGAAACCCGTCATGATTTTTGAGCAAAGCCTTCCACGTTGTCTCAATAAATGCACTTTTCCTGGTGAAGAGGATCAAGGCGTAGCTCCATACTGCGGTAATACTGATCATGCAAAGCCAAATTGCTGAGCACCGTGTGTGAACTCACTGTTGTTTCATCTGTCTTTTCACTCCAGGCTGGGTGTATCTCTGCAGGCCTGCCTCCTGCAGATTGTAGGGTACCGGAATTTGATTGCAGAGGTTGAAAAGCTGCGTAGAGAGTCCTATGATTCTGAAGATTCCCAGCATGAAGAAATGCTTCTGAAGGTAAGCAATCAAGTCACCTTTACAAGGAGCTTTTTTGGTTGCCAGAGACCTTTGATAAAACAACACACTCATCAAAAGGCTTGTTCATAGAGCGGAAGGGACCTTGGAGGTCATCTCGCCCAAGCGCCTGCTCAAAGTGTGATCTGCAGTGCAGGATCCAAGCCCAGCATCCCTGACAGAAGGCTGGCCAACCTCTGTGTGAGCAAAAGAGAGCCCACCACCTCCCAAGGCAATCTGCTCCACTGTTGAGCAACTCATACCATTAAGATGTTTGTTGTACTGAGAGAACTGCCTGTTAACTCCAATTTTTTCGCAGATATTTGGGCCAAACTATACCTGACACGGCAGAGCCATGATAGGATTTCCTGACTTTCTAATTTTTATTTTATTTTTACTTTAAAGCAGCCATGGATGGGGGGCCTTGAACGTGATTGGCGGCAATGCGCGGGGGGGATGGAGGTAAACCCCTCCTTCCCCCATACCAGGTTCCAGACTAAATACATCAGCCTTGGATTGAGAGCATAATTCGTTCCGACATGCTTTAAGCAGAAACACTCTTATATCAAACGAAATCCTCCCCAAAAAATTTGTAGCAAGATTTTAATTAAGCTGTACTACAGTACTGTATTGCAGACGTCACGTAATAGTCAAAAAATTAATAAAATACACGGTTATTTCCAGGGACAGGTTTGGGAAGGGTGATTTAGATCAGGAAAATGGTACAAGGGCAAAGTCCGTCCACCCACCCCACCCCCGTATCTTGGAAGCTGCCACAGAGCGTAGCTCTGCTTCTCTGCAGGGAAGAGTATCACACTTGGGGAGGCAGAAGAGAAATTGGGTCAGAAGGTGGTCTGGCTGGCTGCTTTGTAAATATTTGCAAGGGTGTGTAAGCGCAACGTTTTGGAGGATATTGGGATTTTGTTATTCAGTCATGGGACTGTACCGTTGAGTGCAGACTTCCCCAGCCTGGTGCTTTCCAGATATGTTGGATATAGGATAATAAAGGAAAATGGTGGTAGTCCAACTTACAGCCACCACAGGTTGGCCCAGCCTCCCCACAACCCTTGGCCATGCTGGCTGGGAGATGATAGAGGTTGTAGTCCATCTAGTGGACACCAGGTTGGAGAAGATGGTTTAGTGCTTTATGCTGTGACACATGGAGGAGGGAATGAGGATTTTAGGAGGTACGAAGAAAAAGACGGGGAGCTGCTGCATTTGGAGGAGACAAAGAAAGAGCACTTCACCCTATTACCATGCAGAATGCACTATCGGGTTTTTTGAAAGGGGTTAGGCAAATTCATGGAGGCTTGGTGTATCAGTGTCTGTTAGCTGCAATAGGCTCCAACTTTAGAGACTACAGGGGAAGGGTACACACATGACCCTTCTATGCATAGAATGAATGTGTGGAAGGGTTGAGCACCATGGGTTGTGGTTCAGTCTGGACTAGCCCCACCCTCCACTGCCACTACACTACCACGCCTTCCAGCGAATGTCAAACAGACCTGTTCATCTGTATGGGTAAAGAGCTCTGTAGGAGCTCTCTGTGTGTACATCTGTATACACTGAGACCCTTTCTGCCAAATGTGAAATGCACATTCAGGGGTGCACAGCAGTGGTGGCAACCAGGGAGAGGGCCTTCTTGGTGGTGGCCCCCTGATTGTGGAACGATATGCCCAGGGAGGCCCATGTGGTACCAACATTATTATCTTTTCAGTGCCTGGTTAAGACCCTCCTCTGTTCTCCGGCATTTGGCAGCATATGATAAGGTGGTTGTTGGGTGTTAAAATTGTTGTGGGGTGTGTGTGTGCTGTTGGTTTATATTATGTACAATATTGTATTTCTAAGGTTTTTATCTTTGTAAACTGCCCAGAGAGCTTTGGCTATTGGGCAGTATAGAAATGTAATGAATGAAATAGATGAAATGAAATGAAAGGAGCCAGCTTATGTGACTCTGCAGCCTGCTCCGTGTGTTTATTCAGCACATGGAGAGTGTCATTTATTACCCCTCAAATATGAGTGGCAAGCCGGGGTCACAGAGTGGGGTGGTTCTTTTGGTCATGCCCTACTTTTGAGTATCCTGGGGTGTGGTAGGGTTGGGGAGACGTCTAGATGGCAACAAAATGCTGGACTAAATTAAATGAATCTTGACCTGATTCAGCACAACAGCTCATATGTTGAGAGCAGATCAAATAATGATTTAAAATAGGCGTATTATTTTATTTATTGATTATATTTATATACTGCCTTGTTCCCTGCAAGGAACCCAAGGCAGCTTACATAATCCTTCTCCTCCTCCTCCTCTGCATCTTATCCTCACAGCAACCCTGTGAGGTAGGCTAGGTTGACTGGCCCAAAGTCACCCCATGAGCTTCATGGCTGAGTAGGGACTAGAACCTGGATCTCTCCCAGTCCAATACTCTTAACCACTACGCCACACTGGCTCTTGACTGATACTAAACTGATGGCATAAACATAATGATGACACATTAAATTAAAAAATTAGCCGAGTGAATTATCCCTATTATTTTTGCAGAGATTCTCATAGCATATCTCTTGAGGCAGAAAACTATCTCAAGCATTCGCGCTCTCAGGATTCTAGCAACCTGAAGCTGGTGCTGCAGACCTATCAGAGATCTCCGGTACCAGTCTCTTCTGAAGGCAGTGCTGTCAGTGTTGTGGGTCTCTGTTTTATTTTTATTTTCCTCCTCCATTTGTTGTGCCCTTGTGAAATTGGCATAAGGGGAAAACAATTCTTCCAAGCCTTGGAGAATTACTAAGGCTTAATTGCCTTGCACTTTAGAACAACACTGCGATTTGCGACTAAATAAATTTGCTCAGGGGTCTATGCAGAGCCAATGAATATACACAATGAGTCCCTGTCAAGCTTTTTGCGTTATTTCTGCTTTCGGCCGAACAGGATTTTCCAGCAGCCACTTTTGAAATGTCTGCTGTGTCAAAGGAGCACTTCTTGCTCAATCTTTGTTTGGCCCTTTCCCCCAGACTCCTCTGAATGTTGTGCATAACAATGAAGATGAAGCCAATAGAGAACTGATTTCAGAAATGTCAGTCCACAGATGTCCTGGGTTGTAATGTACCTATGACTTCCTCCCTCTCCCCTGCTGTAGCTATGGAAATCGTTGAAACCCAATTCCCCGTTGGAAGCTCGTATTTCCAAGCAGTGGTGTGAAATTGGTTTCCAAGGTGATGATCCTAAAACAGACTTCAGAGGAATGGGCCTCCTGGGGTTATATAACTTGTTGTAAGTATATTTTTGTTTCTTTTAAAGACTGAGTATAAAAGGAACAAATTACAGTTCCACTTATACGTTTCTGACTTGTTATCAATTGCCATTCTTTGCGATGCTTGGAGACTTCCCATCTCGACTTCCCACCTCGGTTCGTTGCAATTCCATCTGTCTTGTTGAGAAATAATTTCTTTTTTCCGTTCTTATGAACAATATATTTCACAACCAAGTAAAACAATATTTTGTATTTACTTAATATTAATTAAAAAGTCTCCAGTTTTTAACTGAAGTGTCCGATCTGTCTCTTTTTCTCTCCCTCATTTGTCTTTTGCACAATGTGCTAATTTTTCCATTGATGGGTAATCCCATAACCTCTGAAACAATGCATTAACTGCTAGAATTTTCCCTTGTCTCTGCTATATATGTATGCCTTTATTTAGAATACTTTAAATATGAGCCCACCTCACACACTGAGTTATGTATTATGCGGAGGGGAATGGCACGCACCAACTACAGCACCACATGGAGAGGATCACATGTGCAGTTTAGGCTGCAATCCTATAACTACCTACCTGGGAGTAAGTCCCATTGAACTCAATATGACTTATGTCTGAGTAGACATGTATAAGATTGCATTGTTATTGTATGAACCAGGTCCCTGTGTACAGTTCCGTGTGATGGGGGAAATGCCCCTACAGTTGTTTTGAGAGGTGTCATTAAATACTGAAATGTGTTTTCCCTCCAGATACTTTGCAGAACGTGACTCTGCCGCAGCTCAGCAGATCCTCTCTGACTCTCTTCAACCAAAATACAGGTAACATTTGAAACTGGAAATAGAATCAACCTCTAATAAAGAAATCACTTTAGTAACCATTTTGCATCCCTTTTACTGTTAATATACAAGATGTTCTGTCTGTCTTGAACTCTGTTTCTTGGACTGGAGAGCATAGATTCCACATATTCTCCATATTTATTTTACTGGTAAATACATTAACTTTAATTCATGTTTATACTGATTTTTTTTTTAAAAGCTGCTTATTTTTTCTTTCTGTTTTTTTTTCCATCTTTCACAATGAAGGGAAGTCACTAAAGAGGAGCTAAGGTATTTTTTTTTTCTTTTGCAATTTATAAGGCTTGAAATAGAGTTTTGTAGCAGGCTTAGACTGTATTCTAGGAGATGGGGCAGTGCAGATACAGAGTGAATCCCTGAAAGAAGGGACGGGCTGCAGCCCTTCCTTGTAAGCAGATCTATGTGAGAAGAATAACTGCATCTTCCCCATTCAGAGGAGGGTGGTATTAAAAAAAAAAAAGCCCTATTAGGAAAGGAACTGGGTATGTTTAGCCTGGAGAAGAGAAGATGGTGGAGGGTGTGGGGATAGGCCAGTGTTTCTCAGCCTTGGGTCCCCAGATGTTTTTGGCCTACAACTCCCAGCATGTCCCAGCCAGCATAGCTGGCTGGGGCATGCTGGGAGTTGTAGGCCAAAAACATCTGGGGACCCAAGGTTGAGAAACACTGGGATAGGCCATGACAGCATTCTTCAAATTCCTGAAGCAAAAGGACAAAGGCATGTTCTGTGCAGCCCCTAAGGGCAGGACTAGTTCTAACAGGCTTAATTTACAGGAGGGCAGGTTTTGGCTGAACATTAGGAGAAACTTCTTAACAGCCAGAGCAGTTTGACAATAGGACCAATTACCTGTGCAGGGGGGCGGGGGGGGGGGTTGGTCACTTGGGTGTCTTCAAGCAGAGGCTGGATGGTCATCTGCTGAGGATGCTCTGGCTCTAGATTTCTTACGTTGAGCAGGCAGTTAGACAAGCTGGCATAATAGGCCCCCTTCAATTCGATGCTTCCACCAACTTCACCCATCCTGTGCTGTCTGCGTATCAGCTTGTGAGTGCTCTCCCTCCCCACCTGACCCCCTCACAGATCTGTTTTTGGAAGGCCTGTAACCTACAGTGAGCTATAGTCCTCCACTTTCTCCTCAGTGCATCTACTGGAAGTGTCCTAGCCTGCCAATTAACAGTGGAGAGCCAGTGTATCTGCCTGCCTCTTGTTTTGGAGAAACAGGCTGGAGCCTTACAATCGGGATTTTCTGGGGAACATAATAGTGGTTAGCTACCTTCTTATAGCCCATTCTTAGTCTTACCCAGCTTGGTACCCTCCAGATGTTCTGGACCACTACTCCCAGCATTCCTGATCATGGGCCATGTTGGACAGGGCTAATGGAAGTTGAAGTCCAAAACATCTGGAGGGCACGAGGTTGGGGAACGCTGTTACAGGCCCAGAATATGCTTCTTCCTCCCCACCCGCCTCCTCCAAAGATTCCCTCCAGCCAGCTCACCTTACCATGGCATTGGAGAACACTTTAGCAAAGCATCATTCAGTTCAACCTTCCCAAATCCTAGTCCCGTCCAGATATAGCTCTCTTGCTTTAAGGATGAGAATGGGAATGATGGGAGTTGGCAGTCCAATGCATCCAAAGGGTACCAGGTTCTTGGTCCATTGCTGGAATTAGAGAGATGGACAAGGTCAAGAGTTTGGCAACCTTGGGAGCTCTGTGGGCCACTTTCCACTCCCTTTTAAGCTTCCATTGCAGCTGCCTGCCGAAATTTGATGGCAACCCGCAGATTATTCCCCACCCCACCCCACTTTTCCCCTATTATAAGTATTTTTTGTGCGTATTTTTAAATTAGTGAACTGCATTGCAACAGTGCGAATATCACTGTATAACTGTATTCCATTTTGTGTGTTGGTTCAGGAAGTGCGAATTTGATAAATTCATGCAGACCAAACAAATTTCTCACCCTTCCTAGTAGTACTGAAGCTCTAAACCACATAGGGCGTTGTGGCTATCTCAGTTGCCCAGGGGTATGCCACGAAAAGCCCTTATTAACTCGTTCATTCATCGAGATGCTCTCTTGCTCTCCCAGAGGTCAGTTCCTGGCAGGTGTTTATCCTGAAGCACAACTGCTACATTGCACTGTAATCTATATAGATGTGCTCAGCCATATTATGTATGTGGCAGGGCCTTGGAGAAATTAAACGATGCCGTGTCAAAACGTGTTTATCCACATCACTTTTGCTTCCTTGCAACTTGCAAGGTGGCAGCCGGTTTTAACCTTTTGGTGCCGTTTGTGACAAACAGCATTTCCTCCCCCTGAAATCCCTGCTAGGCGGAAAAGTCCACTTAAAAATTAAGATATGTGACTGTGAGCACTTTGGCCCTGGGAGATTAGGTTTTAGAATTCAGGGCTGTATGCATTACTGTTTTTTCCATACTGCTGGACAGAACTTAATTCCATTTTCTGAATGGAAAAGTCATGGCACTGCAAGCCCTCCTATCATTCTTTGTGTGCTTGTCCTAGAATCTCTCTGGGGTATTGTGCTGTGACTATGCATGCAGTTTTCCATTAAAAAGCATCCACCAGTGACAGAAATAATTCTAGAGACGTGCATCTTCTAGAGTACATTTTTGTTGGTGGTGATATGAAATGTAATGTGTCT
The DNA here is from genome assembly GCA_021292165.1 of Shinisaurus crocodilurus. Lineage (NCBI taxonomy): Eukaryota > Metazoa > Chordata > Lepidosauria > Squamata > Shinisauridae > Shinisaurus > Shinisaurus crocodilurus. Next base: position 268,557,213 of record CM037878.1, on the reverse strand, counting down.
ATATTTTATTAATATTTAGAGCGGGATTCATGCTGGGTGGGCATTAATTATTGCTGGTAAGAGTGCTTTCTACTGCTTTCTGGTATCCATGAAAAATCAGGAGGGCCTATCATTGCTGCAGTAGCAACAGCAGCACCAAATACAGAAAACAACATTTCAAGGATATATATTAGCCAAAATGATGTGAACATCCATTTCTTAATAGGTATATGTGGGCTGTAATCTATAAACTATATCTTCTAGAGTACATTTTTGTTGATGTATGTATTTAAATAATATACCACTCTTTATATAGTTCTTATCATAGATTATTTTAACAAATAGCCTGTAGCATGCCTTTTGGTAAGTACTGATATATAGACCACACTCTATGACAAGGAGATCGGGGCAGTGGGTTGTAGCTTAATAGCACATTGAACTGGGTTCAAGTCCTGCTCTGCCATAGGAATGCTTATCAGGTGGACAGTGAAACAGGGCCAGCTACAGACAAGGTAGTGGTTTTCCTGCATATGTAGGAGACTCTCCAGGTATGCAGAAATATATTCATTTGTAAATTAAAAGAGATAAAAACATGGGTTCAGGTATTGGGTTCTGTTGATGCCCTGCATTGTAGCCTAGGTTGCAGGGTTGTGCTTTGGTCCTATCTTTAGCAAAGGTCAGAATGGAATATTGAGGGTATTGTCTGGAGAGAGAGAAAAGTCCTGCTTAAAATACAATGAAAAATAATTTAAATAATTTGAAAAACTCATAAAAAGCAACCAAGCAAAGGCTAACCTGCCACTGTCAGTGCGTTGGAGGAAGGCCAAGATCCAAATGTGATATTTAAGCACATTTAAACCCAATACTACTTTGGATATGAATTACCCATCTTTGCAACTGTCGGCTGATGCCCTCACATCCACCTTTTATTTGTTAAAGCAAAAGTGTGTGTGCGTGTGTTTTTAACACATTTGTTTAAAAAAAATTGTACATTTGTACAAATGTACATTTGTTTGTTTACATATTATTTTTTCATCAACAAAAGTTAGTGGCTAATGAAGTCTACATTAAAGACAGCATCAGAATTAGAAGAAACAGCCTCTGCAGTTCTCAGTTCTCTCCAAATGCTCATATAAATAAAATAGCTTCTCAAACCTTAGCAGGGATGGCTAAACAAGTGGGAGTGGGAGTGGCTAAACAAGCCAGGAACCCTCTTTCCCTGTTTTGGTTAGCGTGTCATCTGAACCAGGAACTCTGGCTTGTGTCTCCCCCAACAAGCCAACCCTGGCTTATGACTCTGGCTTGCAGCAGGAGAGACAAGTCAGAATTCCCACGCAGTTCATCACACTAACCAAGCCAAGGACAGAGTCCCTGGTTTGTTTACCCATTACCCATTACAGGAGGAGCCAATCAGGAACAATGGAACCCGTGTGCACTAGCACACTGGCTCGCTCACAGTAAGCCAGATTTTTTCTGGTTTACTGTGATATCCAAACGTAGCCATAGGGGAACAACTTATACAATCCATTTCTAGTTTTGATCAAAGCCGCCTCTTCATTTTAGGCAGGTTAAAAATAGAAAAACTGCTTCAGAATCTGGTATGGACCATCAACTTCATCAGCTCCTTTAAAAATACATTTTTTTAAAGCCTTAAGTATTATTTCAAGTAACTGTGATGAAGTGTGAAACAATTTGTAATTTAAAAACATATAAATAAGATAATAAAATTACCTTCTGTTTCTCTCATTATGTAAAGATTAGTTTGTTTACACTCTCTCGCGCGCGCTCTCTGAAGAAGTGTGAACCTTAAGCTCTGGGTGTTGTTAGGAATTAAGTTCTGCCTCTTTGTAATGGTTGTGCTGAATACACTGAGCCAACTGAGGGCCAGTTTATATGCATCCCCAACATTAGTGTCACATGCGCCATGAAGTGTAGGAGGGAGCCTCTGGCTCATGTCCTTCACCACCACCCAACTACAATCTGCCCCCTCTTTTCAGCAGGAATGGATTGAATGGATAGGGCTTTAATGCAGTCTTCCTTAACCTGGTGCCCTTTGGGTTGGCAATGCTGTCTGTGGATTGTGGGTGTTGTAGTCCAGCACATGGGCAGGAGGGTGCTTTTGCACTCGGGCCTTGCTTGTGGTATCCTGTGGGCAGCTGGTTGGCCACTGTGAACAGAATGCTGGACTAGATGGGCCCTTGGTCTGATCCAAATGGTCCATGGGCACATTTTTCAGTTTGAAAAGTGCCTGCGGGTGCCACCACAAAGTGCTGTGTGGGTGCGTGGTGCACCTTCCACCCGCAATTTCCTCTTACGCCTCTTCCCCCCCCGTTGCTACTGCCCCGCACTCACTTCCTCCCCCCCCTCCACCGCCACTCACTCTCCTGTCCCCACCGCCATGTCTACGAGTCCTGATGGCTATATGCTTCTTTCAGTATCAGAGGCAGTAAGCCTATGTACACTAGTTGCTGGGGAACATGAGCATGACGGTGCTATTGCGCTCATGTCCAGCCTGTGGGATCCTGTGGGCAGCTGGTTGGCCACTGTGTGAACAGAATGCTGGACTAGATGGACCCTTGGTCTGATCCAGCGTGGCTCTTCTTATGTTCTTACATCAGGAGGGCACCAATATGTGGAGAGTGCATTAGAGCATACGATTTTGGGATTTAGATGACATAGATTATATATGGTCGGAGGATAGGCACCGCCCCTAGGCCAATTTCCGGTTTGGCGGTGCATACGGCATTTACGCCTAGCCTTGTGTGAACTGGCTCCCAAGTGCTTAGAGAGTTTGGACATGATGAAGGCAATATGCTTTCCTATCATCTTCTCACTCCAGTAGCAGTGTTCGTTCCTCAGGCTTGTTTCCAATGATTTATGTCACATCTGTCTTATAGAATACCAAAGGCTACAGTCAACCTTGCCCAGAGTTGGGGGGAAAATATAGCGCTTTCCACGGATTCCTCCTCTTGTCTTCCCCAGTGTAACAGAATTGGCCTCTCCTCCTCCTCCTTTTTAAAGGCAGCACAGAGAATAAATTGCCTTTGACAGAGAGAATACCGAAGTCACTGCACATTTTTAGATTGCTCTGATGAGGATGTTATAGCGATAGTGTTATAAGGCAAGTGAGCTGAGCTGGATTCAAAGGTTTTGTAGCCGCTTGGGTTTAAAAGAATACAAACATTCTAGTCACCAAAGTCAGAGTAAATTTGCTCTCAAGTCAATCAGCATTTTCTGGGTAACAATTATTATGCAGAGAAAATCCATTTTGCATTTGTACAGCAACATCTGATTTAATTTTCCCCCCCAGTAAATTCAGCAAGGCAGAGTGGGAGAAGAAAAAATATGATAAAGCCATTGGGTAAGTGTAAAATTCCAAAGTAGCAATATTATCATTATGCTGATCTGCTTTTGTTAGTAATTTTGCTTTGTTTACTTAGGACTAGTAAATCTCTCAATTTCAGTTTCTCATATTTCTCATCTTAAATTCAGTTCATCTTGAATTTTAGAATGTCTCCAGGCTTATGTTCAGCTTGTCCCAAACTGATTTAAAAAATAAATAAAAATGTTCGCAAGAAAATTCATATGCTCTTTTGTGCACATTTCACCTCTTGCATTCAGTTTTGTATGCATTTTTGCTGAACATACATATTTTTTGAAAGTAGTTTTCCTAATATAATGCATTTTTGAACTTTACTTTCCCTAATATATGCATTTATATGCATTTTTTGATTGGAGAACCCCACTGCAAAATTTGGACAAGTGCAAATTTCGAAGGATAACAAAGTTTGAGTTTGCATAGTGGTTTGAAAGCGCAAGATTAGGTAAATTCGCATTCAAATGAGAACTGAATAAATTCCTCCCCCATCCCAAAAGGACCCTCCACGCTTCCCATAGAATTGTGGAGGGTGGTTGTTGTTGTTGTTGTTATTATTTGCCTTGTGAATGATTGAGATATTTCAGTCTTAAGCAGATTGATTCTTAGGGTCTGCTCTACCTGCAGCCATAGAATCATAGAATAGTAGAGCTGGAAGGGGCCTATAAGGCCATCGAGTCCAACCCCCTGCTCAATGCAGGGATCCAAGTCAAAGCATCCCTGACAGATGGCTGTCCAGCTGCATGCATCTTGAATGCCTCCAGTGTGGGAGAGCCCACTACCTCCCTAGTGTTTGCACGGGCGCATCTCGCACATGGTTGAGAGTAGCCATCCCCCACCAGCAGTGGCTACAAATTTCAGCAAGCTTCATGCTGACTGTCATCAGCTTGATTTAACATGGAATTGGAGGAACAGGAGAGGGAATCTCCATGTATGATTGCTGAGTAATTCCACAGAAGTCCCACGTTGTGCTTCCTATTCTGAAGCACAAGGGTACTTGTATACAGGTGGCGGCCACACCACTGATTGATCCCCTTGTTTCTCCTTTCCTAAGAGGGGACAGTCATAGCTCAGTGTTAGAGTGCATGCTTTGCATGCAGGACGTCCCAGGTTCGACCCCCAGCATCTCAAGGTAGGGCTGAGAAAACTCCTTCCTGAAACCCTGGAGAGCCACTGCCTGTCAGTATTGACAATACTGGGAATTATCCAATGTTAATCCTTTTTTTAATTGTTTTTTTAATTGAATTTTTAACATATATATAACAACCAAGCAATAAACAAAATATCCAATCTATTACATAGATTGCAATAAACCAGAATAAAATAAATCTCCACACACACACCCCAAATTAGAATTTCAGAAGAACAAATCCAGCTGGGCACCTTTTCCAAAGTCTTTTTCATCCACAAAGTAGTCAATTTTGTGATAGGTAAGTATTTGAGGTATGATGAACTGATGTTAGGTAAATTGTCCTTGTTCTATTGTAGTTTCTTCTTCAGTCATTCTGTTGTGTCTTATGTAAGTTTATTGCATCCACATGTGCTGGAAGGCTTGAGGTATTTTTGTTGTAGATGTTCTGTATGAGAATTGGAGAAAAGGCCACCGTTCTGCTTCCTTTTTTCCTCCTGCAGTCCTCAATTTTTGAGTTAATTTTTCAATTAATGCAATTTCCCATACCACATTATACCAATGATTGATAGTCAACCCTTTGGCATCTTTCCATCCTCTTGCTATTAATAGTCTAGCTGCTTGTAATAAAAATCTAACTAGATTCTCTTATATAATAAATTTTTATTATCCCTTTGGAAGATGTTTAATATATACAATGTTAATCCTACATAGAGTAGACCCATTGAAATGAATGGGACTTAAGTTAGTTCTGACTAACTTATGCATCATTCACTTCAGTGGGTCTACTCTACATAGAACTAACATTGGATATACTACCCACTGAGCTGGATGGATAGACTGACTTTGTATAAGGCAGCTTCCCATGAGCCCATTTTGTATGGACTGGCTGGAAAGTTTCAGCTGCTGCCTGTGGTTGCTGACCGTTGGTTGAGCAACGGCAAGCTGTGGCTCTCCCGGCAATAGCCAGTGGACGGTTTGACTTCAAGGGGTGGGAAGGTGCTAATGCCAAGGGAGGCATACTGTCAGAGTACTTTTGCTTCACCCTCGCAGCCTTAATATGAAATCATGTCTCGTTTCTAGCGTTGCAACCTCAATCCCCCCCCCTTCTAGTTCCCCACCCTGCTCAAAATGAAGGGGACACTTTTACCAAGGAAGTATTTTTCTTTTTGCCATGGTAGAAACACATTCTCATGGAGCGCTTTCACCAAGGATGAATTGCTATTAAGAAGACCTGAAAGAGAGCCATGTGTGGAATCAGAGCCCCGTTCTTTTAACTATCCCTTGTAAGGCTTGCTATAAAATCAGCTGGCACCCCAGGCAAATGTAATTCGTACTGCATCCTTGGCTGGCACCCTGGTATAATTCACTCTCAGTTCGCCCCTTTTATGCCTGCGCTCTTGGTTATTGCCTATGATAGAGGAACAACAACAACAAACAAACAAACCAGATCCAGATCCAATTTATTTACATTGATGCTACTACAGTGGAACTAGAGGGGGCCATTTCCCAAGACTTGGCAGATTCTCATACACCCCATAGCTACAAATGAAACAAGAAGTGATCCCAACTTTTTTAAATGATAGAAACAATTTAACATAGAAAACAACACTGTGGTCAGCATTGCGGGCCATGCTGCGGATTTTCTGGATACGCCTCTTCCGTCAAGTTTAGTCCGTTCCACGTCTTTTCTTTTCTTTGACATGTTTCTTTCAGATACTCTTTTGCTATTGTTGGAATTAACATAACAGACCTTGCATACAACCTGCTTGTTAGTGGTGCTCTGAAAACACACTTCTACAACGTTGCTCCAGAAGCTCCAACATTATCCCATTTCCAGCAGACATTCTGTAAGTAGAGGGTCTGGGGGTTGGGAGGGAGGAGAAGAAAAATAATTTTATGTGTTGTGCTCGTAATGTTTTCCCTCAACATCACTACAGGTGATCAGTTATAAAAACATAGGTTCTGTTGGTTTATCGCATCCTTAAATTAAATTAATATTTGTCTAGTGGTGACCAACATGCAGCAGAAATAGACAGCTGAATCTGTTTTAGAAAACTAATAGACTTAGACCAAGGGAACTCTTTCCCTTTTCCTATTGCAAATGTTGACTGTCTCCAAACAACCATAAAGATCTGTGGAACCCAAGATCTGTCAGCAAAACTACTATACTGTTCCCAATACTATTTTATTTCACTTTGCATATTGATTTTGTTTTGCCTTTTATTTCAGAATTGGGAGGGGGGGTCAGGGGGGTGGTTACTGCTGATAAGACTGTTGTGATAGACTTCCTTACTGATAATATCCCGCAGAGCTAATTTAGCATCTCTGCAATCCTTAAGAGAACTAAATATCTCCCAGCTTCAACCTTGCTGGGGAGGGCTGTCTCATCACAGAGGTCAAAGCTTCTACTATACTCCCCAGCTCAATACATCTATCTCCCTAGCACTATAACCTCCACCAATCCCCAGGAAAACAAAGCTTCCCTTGGTCCTTGTCAGTCTCTACCACTTGGACTTCCAGCTCTCTCTCTCTTCCCTACCCCTTTCCTGTCTCTCTCCCCCATGCTGTTTCTGTAGCAGCCTCTGTGACATGGAGTCACTGCTCATCCCTGATGTCCTGCCCCCACCCACATTCGAAACGCCGTAATTATGTTCGGGTGGTACAACCGATCTCCACCCCCACACAATCTCTCACAAATGTATTGATCTCAACTTTCAACTGACACTCTTGTACATAAAGTTGTCCTTGCTGTTGTGGAGAACTGAAAACCATGTTTATGTCCTGATGGCTCAGGGTTGCTTTCATGAATGACATTCCCCCCCCCCCCATACATATGACCCCCAGCATAACCCCTGATCCCAAGACCCCCTCCCCCCATTGATGACTCTGAAACAGGCAAAGAACCCAACCCGTGCTCCTGAAGAGCAACACAGGCTTTGCAGAACCGCTCCTAAATATGCACCTAGGAATCAAAGGAGCCCAGGCTCAACTTAAAATATAGCCCGTTTAGGAGGAAAATATCCACAATATAAAACTCACAGCACGTATATTTAAGATGGAGCCTGTTGTGTCATATACTATCTAACTGAACTTTGTAAAATGTGTTGCTATAAATTCAAAAATGGTGCAGAAAATAATAAAGTTGCTGACCAGGGATCCCTGTGCAGTTGTGCATACAGGCATCAATTGCCTGGTCAAAATACCCTTGGGGTATGGTTCTAGTACTGAGCCAAAAGTTCCTAAGTGAGAACCTTCCAGCTTGAGTTTTGGCAACAGCAGAGGGAGAAGAGGGACGGTCCCCCCCCCCCCGCGCCGCCCAGAAGCTCCTGTTACAGTGATGCTACATCACAATGCAGCCCCGCTCTGGGTGCTTTTGGAGGGAAATGGTGGCTGTGAGCAGGGCGAGTGGCACCAGTGGCAATGGTGAGTTTTGTGCCCCCTCCCCCAAATTCCCCCTGACAAAATGTTGCTGCTATCTCCCCCATTTCACCAATGGGGTGGTGATATGGGGCCGTTTCAGTGTGCCCCAAATTTCTACATGCTTCCGAAAAGGAGATTAGCTCTGTGTAGGGAAACGGCATGTATGAAGTGGGCCTCCGTCTCCATGCACAAGTTTTCTACATGTTTCTTTTTTCTTTTTTTTTAACATTTTCAAATCCTTTGTGAATCTTAGAGAGATCTGGTGCCCTCCAGATGTGCTGGACTACAGTTCCCATAATTCCCAGAAAGCATGACCAATTCCCAGCCAGTATGGCCATTGGACATGCTGGTGAGGAATTATTGGGAGCCGTAAGTCCAACACATCTGGAGAGCACCCAAGTTGGGAAAGCCTGTCTAAAACCATTTGGGAGCACCTGCACAAATTGTGGCATTGGGCAGCTTGTGTGTCGATTTGTCAGTGCCGGACCTCATCCACCAGGTGGTGCTATTCCATTTGCACAACCAAGAAATGCTCTTCTTGGTTTTAAGTTTTCCTACCCCATGTGGCCCCAACCTGTTCAATTCTGTACACTTTCTACAAGGATATGGCCCTTGCTAGACTTATAAAAACTAGGGGCAGGTTCAGCGGGTCCAGGGGCCACACCTCTCCCCCACCGCCATCAAAATTGCCACTGTGCTGCTGAAATTTTGGCAGTGCAGCCGTGGCAAAGGAACTAAGATTTTTCTTTAAAACAAGTGTACGGGGCGAGGGGAGCACACGCCTTGTTTTCAAACAAAATTGCGCTCCTTCTTTTAAGGAAAGTTAACCTTGGTTTTGCCAAGTTTCGGTGGCGGTAGGGCAGTGGGGGGGCACAAAAACGGTTGTGGGAGCACATGCGCCCTGTGGGCCTTGTGTTGCCCACCCCCGATCTAGGCTCAATAGAGGTAACTAGGATAGATCGACTATTATTTGACCATTTAAAAAAATTACGGTATATCCTAGCACTATAACGGGTTGTGCATACGTGCATGTGATATATTTTCCCAATCAATCTCAAAATCATTTCTTCAGAATCCCAGTTCATGGTCTGGGGGATCCTATGCTGGAGAATGCTGTTCTAGATTTCAGCCCAGGTAATAGCTCAGTGAGGCTTTGTTTTTAGAAGGAACTCGCAGAGGCAAATAGATGCACTTCTAAGCCCCTCTCACCATATTTATTTTTGGTTTCCACTAGCTGGTGAATGGTGATGGAGGATGTGGTGTGGAGAAGGGAAGAGAAGCTGCATATTTGAAATGGTTTAAAAAAAAAAAAAAATGCCTCCAGGCAGTGTGTCTGAATTGCAGCAAGCTCTCGTTCACAGGGAACAAGTGATAGCTGAACTAATTTGGCCTTGCAATTACTAGGTCAAATTCTGGCTGCGTTTGAATTTGTCCATTCCCTTTGGCTTTTATCGTGCTTGCCCGTGTGGAACTCAGCTACCATCCTCAGAACAGAAGTAGCATTTCTGGTGCTCCAAGCAATGTAGTCTATTGGACTACATCTCACTATTTATCTAAAACTCTGGTGGATACAGAGGGATGATGCACAGTTTCGAAATGGAACATACTCAAACCTTATAAAAAGCAAAAAGATACAACTGTTAATCATAAACCTTCCAAAAACATAATGTTCCTTTATACACATATATACTTATCAGATCTTCTTTTGCTGTTTGGAACATCCTGGTTTGAAGTTACTGGAAAAAATACTGGCAGGGCAATCGTACATTTTTTTTCTGTTCCTTCCTTGGACACTTGAATCATGGTAGCTGATATGGGATTGTATCCAATGTTAGTCTAATGTATGTCCCATTCATTGGAATGGGTCTACTCTAAATAGGACTAACACTGGATAAAACCTATAGTACTAAAATCTGAAAATCCCAAGCATGGTCACTATCCAAGGGGCTGCCTGTGTACATTATGTGTGCGTACCCCTGGTTTTTAAACTACTTGTTCAAAAGATGCCCCTGCACTGTTTTTTTAAACTCCCCACATTCAAAAAGGGTGGTGCAGCTTTTGAACGGAAAGCAGTTTAAAACGACACTGCTGTCAATCTTGCAAATTGGGTTTCCATTTAAGCTTGTTATTGGGATTGAGGGTTTGGAAACAGTTTTGGTTTGCAGTGTATGCATTTGAGAACTAGCTTCCTAAAATGAGGCCAAGTAACACAACATCTCCTCCCATATCTCCCCCCCCCACAAGATAACAGCTTTTGAGGTGACCTTAATAATCATTCTACTTTCTGATCTTGCAATGTTAGTCCTATTTAGAGTAGAGCCATTGTAATGAATGGGACATACCTTAGACCAGTGGTTCCCAACCTTGGGTCCACAGATGTTGCTGGACTACAGCTCCCAGAATCCCTTGCCATTAGCCATGCTGGCTGGGTATGCTGGGAGCTGTAGGCCAGCAACATCTGGGGACCCAAGGTTGGGAACCACTGCCTTAGACTAACATTGGATACAACCCCATATCAGCTACCATCCACCACATAATTCAAGTGTCCAAGGGAGGAACCCAACAAGAATGTATGATTGCCCTGCCAGTATTTTTTCTCATTCATTGGAATTCCTTCCAACCGCAATGTTTAAAAGTTGCAAAAGATTCCGGAGAATTTGGAAAGGCGTATAGGAGGGTGTTTGAGGGAGGGGGGGGAAGAGTCTCTTGTAGGAGTGGAGACGCCAGTGTACAGATCTCCCCTGCCGGCAAGGGATTTCCTATTCCTTTTGAATCAAGGAGCAGTTCTGTGCTTACATTGGTGGCTTTAAAAGGAAATTGCTAAAATACCTTGTATCAGATTAATCCATCTCCTTTAACTATACAAGAGTTGATGTAGCATAGTGTCTAAAAGTGGGATCCGCAGCTAGGAAATCCCCAGTTCAAGTCACTCATTAAAATCATATTGGCCTATTGTACTGGGCTGTTAAAGGATTTCTGAAAGAATATGTGTAAAGCATTTTGGACATGTGAAACACATTATATAAATGCTAAGAAATATTATTGACTAAGCCAATTTCCTTAGAGCCAGGGGTGGGCAATTTGTGGCCCTCCAGATGTTCTGGCCTACAACTCCGATCAGCCCAACCCAACATAGTCAATGGTAAGGGATGATGGGAGTTGTAGGTCAAAACAGCTGGAGGGCTGCAAGTCGCCCACCCCTGCTCTAGAGAACTAGCCAATTTCTCTAGACCCAGATGCCCTTAGTTGTGGTTAGAAGCACAGATGTGTGAAATTGATTGAGACTTGTGGAAAGCTTGTGATCCATGGATAGAGTGTTGGACTGGGACTTGGGAGATCTGGGTTCTAGTCCCTGCTTGGCCATGAAGCTCACTGGGTGACTCTGGGCCAGTCACTGACCCTCAGCCTAACCTACCTCACAAGGTTGTTGTGAGGACAAAATGGAGAGGAGGAGGAGGAGGAGGAGGAGGATTATGTAAGCCGCCTTGGGTTCCTTTCAGGAAAAAAGGTGGGGTATAAATATAATAAATAAATAATAAATAAATCTGTAAACCTCCCCTTTGTGCTCATATATTTGTCTACCTGAATCTGAACTTTCTCCTCCGGAACTGCTTTGCCAGTCCACACAGGGTAAGGTACTATTGAGAAAACAATGGGGAGGGCAACAGGCTGGGTGTCTGGGGCACGTGAGCAATTTCACAGCAATGGGAAATTAGTTCCAAAATCAGGGCATCACCACAGAAAAGGCCTTGCTCCCAGGTAGCTACCCACTTTCCCCCAAAAGGTAGGGTCATCCGGAGCAGGACCTCTGCTTAAGATTTTAATAATGGGAAAGGTTCACAGGGGAGTAGGTGGTCCTTCAGATACCCAGGTACGTATGTATGCTGTAAAAAAAAAACATTATTATGCATATCACCAACCAACATCAAATAGACTGAGTTATTAGGGTAGTAACCAAGGCTATTTATGGGCAAAGGGGATCAGATTCTCCTGTATTCTAACACTTTGACTTGGGCATTCCTCTTCTCTTAGGCTATTTGATGCATGAATTCCATAAATTCTGGATTGAAGAGGATCCCCTGGATATCATGGAATTTAACCGTGTGCGAGAGAAGTTCCACAAGCGAATCCTCAAACAGCTCCAGAATCCAGATATGGCACTGTGCCCGCACTTTGCTGCCTCAGAAAGTTTAATCAACCTGTAGTCGTCAACATGGTTTGATCTGAAAACACTGCCTCATTCTTGTGTTATGCCACCATCTAGAGATAAATCGCTAATGTATTGAATGACCATAGCGATTGTATGCATGCTTCTTGGTGCAGTATTCATCTCTCTCTCCCCCTTTCTGGCATCTCCTCATAACGCTCCTTTGGAGGGGTTTTGTCATAAAAACGGAGAGCTCATATTGCAGCATTTTGCAGTGTTAAACATTTTGAATCGATGTCTTGTATGAGTTTTTTTTCTATTTTTTTAGACTCTTACCCACCCACCCCGCTGCTGCTGCCTTTCCACCCCATAATCAATCATTTAATTAAAGAATTGTATTTCTCTACCTGTGGGGGTCTTTTTTGTATATGTGGAATATTTGAGTTGAAAAACTTGTGTTGTGGAAGAATTTTAACTTGTTTTGTTTTATGATAACTAATTTAATTTTTTTTTAAAATGGGCATAATCCAGCTAAAATGAAACACTTTTAGGTCCCGTTGCTTTGAATGGCATGTGCTTAAATCTGTCCTAGTGAAATCAATGGAACTGGAAAACGCTCACTTCGGCTGGATTGTACCCTGCGTTTGTACATTATTTAGAAGACCGTGTATGTGACTTGAGCCTAATGCAGACAGAATTCATTAAAAGTAAACTTTTCTTCTTCTTCATGCAACCGTTCATGCTTCATAAAAAATGATTAGTAAAGTTTCTGATACAAATGAGGGAGTAATTTTAACATACACTGAATTTATAATGAGGCTAAGCTAGCAGAGTAGAATCATGGGTGTTGAACAATTCTGAGAGTAATGACGGCGTTGAAAGCAAAGACCAAATAAATACACCGATCAGGAACCAAGTATCTGAGGAGTCATCCTCTCTGAAGTTCACACTGGGATACAGCCGCCCTATTCATACTGTCATGGCTAAATTGAATCACACTGCTTTGAAATTGCAAAGTTAATGGTTTTTGTTTCCGCATGTCCGAATGCAACATAAATTGATCGTGTGTGTATGTGCTTGATTGCTTTAGGGGAGCAAAAACAAAACAAAACAAAAAATCTATATTTTCTTCATTTTTGAAGTATCGAATTTGGGGTTTGGATTGTCAACTCTGTTCCTAACTGTGAGGGATAAGAGGAGTAAATGAAACAGAGGTGTCAAGCAAATAAAGTAACTTTGGTTGTTAAGCATAGGACAAAGTGATATTTTAAAAAGAAGCAGAAGCAGCAGCAAACATGCACATTCTGTGTGGGACTTTCTTGTGCAAACCCTGTTGAAAGGATCAGTAGATGCACACATGCGCAGCAATGCTCATGCACACATTTCATTTTTTTAATAATGGGCTTACAGGGGAGCCGTTCCCAGCACCTCTGGCGCCCTGGGTAGTCTATATCAAATTGTATTTACCATGGCATTTCATACCCATGGTATTTTTTTACCTTCTGACAATTATAGGTAGTTTGTGAAATTTGCTTGCATAGCAAGATTGAATTTGAGGTATTGCCTAATTATTTGTGGATTATATGAATAAATTACATCACTCCAAACAGGAAATTGTGTGTGTGGTTCATACCTAAAATACATTCGTGGTGTGTTTTCTTGCTCGGGTATACAGTAATACCTTGGATTGCAAGTAACATGGTTTGAGAGCGTTTTGCAAGACAAGCAAATCTTTAAATATTTATTTATTTATTTTTGACTTGATATACAAGCGACGTCTTGCAATACAAGTACTGTAGTACGGCTTAAATTAAAAATCTCTGTACAAATTTTTGGGGGGGGATTTTGTTTTGATATAAGAGTGTTTTGGATTACAAGCATGTTTCCGGAACGAATTATGCTCTCAATCCAAGGTATTCAGAAAAGAATATTCAGAAAGGCAGGTTGAAGCCAAGCAGTTCAGCTGTTAATACATTTCTATACTGCCCAATAGCCAAAGCTCTGGGTATAATAAGGGAGTGATCCTATGGCCCCTAGACATCATCTGGGGGCCACTGGATACTTCAGGTGCCGAGGTCAGAGACAGAGCTCAGAGCTGGGAATCCGTGCTCCGATCCACCTCCCCCCCCCAGTCAGCACGGAAAGAACTGCACTGGCTGCCCCTCCGAGGTTGGGAACTCAACCTTGGAGAGGGTGTAAAGGGGACAGGGAGGAGAGGAGACTGGGGAGGCCAGGATACGAGGTATCCTGAAGCTGCTCCAGCCTCCTTCTCTCCCTCTCCAAAGCACCCCAGCTAGATGGCTGAAAATGGCTATCTAGGAAAAATGCAGAGCGGGAGGAGCAGGGAGGCAAAGGTCGCCTCCACCGCTCCTCCTGTTCTGCATAGGATGTCCATATACCTCTGAGTTCAGAGCTTTATGGGCATCCCAGTTGGATTGTGCCTTTAAAGTATTTTTTTCCCCTTCTACTTTGGATGGGAAGTGTGTGATGGAAGTTTCTGACCAAGGCCTGAGTGGTGAGGGTGTTCTCTCTCCACATGGCCTAACTACTCAGTACACACCAAGGCATTTGACTGAACCCTGGAAGAGGGCTCAAGTAATCTTCAGCTCCGTCACACCAGTTTCCCCCAACCTGGTGCCCTCTAGATCAGTGGTTCTCAACCTTTTTTGCCACATGCAGTCTTTTCACCATATGTCAGAATGTCATTCCCCCCCTTTCCAAGATTGTCTGATTTAATCTGTGCCATGCAATAAGGTGTGATGTCCTGTAGATTATGTACAATCTGTAGAATTGTAATTTGTAGAAAGGTCAGTATTCCAACAGTTTGAGTCTGTGGTCCCAATCCCCCCCTGAAACCCTAAAAAAACCCTGGTTGAGAACCCCTGCTCTAGATGTTTTGGACTTCCATCAGCCCCAGGCAGCAGGCTGTTGCTCAGGAATGCTGGGAGTTATCCACAGCACCTGGAGGACACCAGGTTGGGAGTTGCTGATGTAAACTGAGCAATGGTATAAGGTAGCTTTTTTCATAAAAAGCAAGTTTCTGGCCCTTGAGGACTTCCTCATTCCAGTTCTTAGCTGTACACCCAAAACTGTAAGGTGTGAAAGTGACAAATGGGGGGTGGGGGGGAGAGAGATGTGAAAACACCTGTATCATACTGGTACATTTATCAGAATGTCTGGACTGGCTGAGGTTGCTGGTTGATTCATAGATCATAGAGTTGGAAGGAGCCTACAAGGCTATCGAGTCCAACCCCCTGCTCAGTGCAGGAAACTAGAGGAGGGGTCTCCCATCCAAGTAATAACCAGGCCTGACCCTGCTTAGCTTTCCACACTCGGACAAGCTGAGCCAGCATAAGCCACAGGCCACCACATAAAATAAACCTGGATTTGCCACAGAGTCACATTTAAAATGGTTGGTCTGAAATGTGCAGGCCATGCCTGGTTAAGGTTTTGTGGGGAGCGGGGCCACAGTGCTCTGTGCTCATTAGCTTCTGCTGTTCACTAGCAGAAGCAACTGCAAAACCACAGAACACACACCCATTGATAGCTTACTGCATAAACTGCCCCCCTTTTAAAACAAGTTGCCTTCTGACTAATTATCCCAAAAATGTAATTTAAAACTGGATTTGGGTCAGAACATTCAGTGGGAATTCGTACTAATAAGACCCAGAGGCAATTGTTGGCTATATTTGCTGAGGCGTTGACTACCTCTTTGCCGCTTATTCCTAATAAAATAGCATGAATTATTAAAAACAGATGTTGTTTTGTTGGAAACCATCCCAACATGGATGAATTATTCATTGTCCCTTCACCCTTCTCCCAACAGGTAGGTGACAGTGCAGATCTCATATATTACAAGGCCTGCAAAATACAGAGTTATTCCAACAATAGAATACTATTCTCTTCCGCTGTTAGGATAACTCTGTATCTCAGTGCTGCAACAAGCTGCACCAGTAAGCACAGTGCCTGGGAATGGGCATAACATCTACTACAGTAATGTGACATCCATGTTATTTATTTTACAGACTGATTTGTTCCATTCTCCAGTAAAAGTGTGCAAAGCAGAAGTGCTATACAATGTAAACAATGTTGAAGCACACTCACTTCATACACACACACTGACACACACCTTTTTTCTTTAATGGTTCTGCAAGTTTGCAGCAAAAGATAGCCCTGTTGGGATCCTATTGGCTAGTGCCAGTGTCATCACCAATGCACATGCCACCTTTATCTTTTGCTCGTGTTTTTGCAGAGTTGGAGAGAAACGTGGTGACCACGACTGGGACTCTAGCAGCCATCATAAAAAGCCAGTGTCCAATGCAGGTAACAATGCCCAGGTGTCGGGTCAGGAAATGAGATGATGTTGTTCCCTGAAGTATAATTGGGTCATGCTGTAAGAGAAGCGTGGTCTTCCCTCTTCCTTATCCCTTTTCCCAGCCATATGTTCTCCAGTATGAATTCCCTGAATGCTCAGTAGAAGAGCACTGAATGTCACACTGGTTACTACTTCACATATGAGAAATAATTCAGTGGCTCTACGTAGCTTTTCGGAACGATGGTGCTGTACACACAATGAAATCATTTCAAACTGCACAAAGAACCAAGGTGACAGGTAGAACACCCTGCAGCACAGTGCGGGGGGGACGGGGGACCCAACATTGTAAAGTCAATATTAATTGAATAGGAAAATATACCAAGACCAAAACACTTGGTCTAGTTCTGCTAAAGTAAATGCATGTATTCCCCCCAAAAAGTATGATGATGGCCACTATCTAAGGAACATAGGATGCTAGCTTGGTATTGACTGGCAATGGCTCTCCAGAGCTTGGGACAGGTCTTTTCCAGCCCTACATGGATATGCCAGGGATAAAACCTCTGATCTTTTGCATGCAAAACATATGCTCTACCACTGAGCTTCACCCCCCCCCCTAAAGCTTAGGTGGCTTTAAGCTCATGGAGGATGAATCTATCAAGATTATTAGCCAAGGTAGTTTAAATGGAGCCTCCATGTTCAAATGGAACCTCCAACAATATACCTCTGAATGCCAAATTAAGGTGATGGCTATCTCTATTGCACTCTGCTTGCGAGCTTTCCACAGGCAGCTGCCTGGCTGCTAGACCAAATACAGTTTGGTCTGTACCTGCAGTTCTTAATTTTGTAGGGATGTGTGTGTGAATCCGTCCATTTCAGTTTCTCATTTTTCCAATTTTACGTTCAATTGACCTGAACTGTGAGAACATTTTTTAAATTTGCATGAAAATTCATAAGCATTTTTGGTGCACATTTCTCCTAATGTATGCAATTTTTGAATGCATCTTTGCCTAATACATTTTTGCAAGCGATTTTCCTAATATTTTGCATTTTTGAACTTTCTTTCAACTAATATGTATTTTTGTACACTTTTTTCAGTCAGAGAACTCCATTGCAAAATTCAGAGAAGTGCGAATTTCGAAGGAGAACTGAGCTTCGGTTCACATAGTGGTTTGAAAGTGCGAAATTAGGTACATTCACATGAAAATGTGAACTGAATGGATTTCTCCCCTATCACTAGTCTAGAGCTCTTTGTACATGGACAAATTGCTGGCCTCCTGCCTTCATAGGCCACAAGATGGCAGTGCAAGGTCCTCAGATCACATTTGACCCACCAAGGTTCCCATATATCGCTATCATCCTATACAGCTCTGATCTGCAAATGTGTGATGACTTGCCCAGAGGAGGAGCTGTTCTAGGAAAAAGTAGAGGAGGGAGTTTTGTCATCAGGGAAAGCTTTGGTGGCGTGAACACAGCCTTAAATTGCCTACATACATAGAATCAGAGAGGTGGCTGGGACCTTAGAAGTCATCTAGTCTGGCTGAGTCCGTGCTCAGTGTGGGGTCTACAATGCAGGATGCAGCTATAGCATCTCTGACAGACAGCTGGCCAGCCTCTGCTTGATATTTCAAGCAAAGACCAACCCACCAACTCCCAAGGTAGTCTGCTCCACTGCCAAACAGCTCTTACCATTAGGAAGTTTCTCCCAACATTTAGCTGAAATCTGTTTCCTTTCAGTTTTCACTGATTGGTTCTAGCCTTAGAGCTTCTCTACATGAGGCTTTTAACCTGCCACTTTACCGAGGCTTCTGCTCCCGGATTCTTTGTAGGATTAGGATCGGCTCCTTGACATACAGGCCTGTGGCTTACGCTGGCTCAGCTTGTCTGAGCGTGGAAAGCTAAGCAGGGTCAGGCCTGGTTATTACTTGGATGGGAGATCCCTCCTCTAGTTTCCTGCATTGAGCAGGGGGTTGGACTCGATAGCCTTGTAGGCTCCTTCCAACTCTATGATCTATGAAATCTATGTGTTCCCCACTCCCAGTGGGTGGTGGTTCTTTCTCTGCCTTTCTATATGTTCCATTACACAACCACATGGCGACACTGCAGTATAGCAGAATTGCTAAAGCGCACGAGCTTCTCATTCTGGTTCATTCTGCCGTTTCCAGTTAATACTACACTTTCCTCAGTCTAAAAAAAAAAAAGCCGCAGAAATGCTTGGAAACCATGGGAGAGGCCCTGGAGGAGGAAGAGGAGGATGTCGTGTAAAGCACCTGCAAACTACCGTGAGTGAGGAATCATGAGAGCACAAGAAATGCCTTGTGTAAAGATGTCCCTTAGTCCCTGGAGCAAGAGGGAACAAGTTTGCTCCATTTCTGCATGATGGTCCTTCAGATATTTGCAGACAACTATCACTGTTTGCAGGCTTGAAGGATCACCCCTTCCCACAGACACTGCCAGTGTACTATGTTCATAACTGGAGGCCCATCTCTGCACTCCCCCGTTCTCTGAAGTTAAGAGGGTGGTGACTGGCAGGGCTGCCCTACCAGTTGGGGGCACCCCCTCAGCTACCCTGCTGCTGAGGTGGCCCTCAGGTTCAGGAGAGGTGACCAGCATTGAAGTAAGATTCAGTTGCCAGTCCAGTTGCCTTCTGCATATGGAATTCGCCAGGGGCCCCCGGGGGTGTTACTTTGTCCTCTGCCTCAGGCAGCAAAACATCTTGGGCTGGCCCTGGTGTCTGGAGAGAGGGCCTTTCAGCAGTGTGGCCCTGTCTCTGGAATGCTCTCCCCTTGGAGACCTGCCTGGTGTCTACTTTTTGGTGCTAAGCAAAGAGTTAATCTAGTACTTCTCTACACGAGGCATTTATTGTGCGTTCATGATCTCATGGAAGTTTGTGGGGCCTTTTCACGACGTCGTAATCCTCCAGGGCCTCTCCTGTGTTTTCCAGCCATTGGCGGGGGGGGGGAGGTTGAGCAAAGAAAGTCAGGTATTAAATTTCAAACCTGGAACAAACCGAAATGAAAGCCTCGTGTAAAGTTGCTATACCAGAACCACCTTGTGGTCGGTTAATAGAATGTATAGAAAGGCAGAGAAATACAAACCCTGGGAAAAGGATGCACTTTTCCTCCCACAATGAAAAGAGGAGAAGAAGCCTCAGTAAAGTGGCAAGTTACAATCGCTAATGCAGAGAAGCCCTTATTTTCCCCAGACCTTTTAAAATGTCAGCTGAGTTTGGTATTCTTCTGTGGTTCAAATTGTCTCCTGTCCTACATTTTGCTGTGCTATGCTTCTGTTTCTCACTCCCACACCCTTCATTTTTATTGTATTTGTTGTTCTTCATTATTGTAAGCTGCCCTGGAAGAGCGGGGCATGCATTTCAAGAATAAATAAATACATGCTATAGATTTGTGTAACCCTCACTGGTATGTTGACAGGGTTGCGCTGAAATTGCTAGCGTCACAACGGCCTCCTTGCAGGGTGACGGTAAGGGAGGGCCCAGCTCAACTCATGTCATGCTACACCATAGCGTGTGGTGTATCCAGTGTTGTGCAACATCATGGGAGCTGGTTAGCAATCAGCAGTGGCCTAGTGGAGCCATGGCTCGCAGGGTTGAAGCCCCAGGACCTTTTGATTAGCAGGGACAATGATGGCATCTGCCACCCCATCCCACTCAGGTTTCCCTGTTCCCACAGAGCAATACGATGCTGTGAGATTCCCTGTGCTGCACCCCGTTAAGCTATCTTGCTGTCCTCGGAGGATGCTGTGGAACATCCTGTGGAGGATGCTGTCCATACTATAGCCAGTGTTGCAGTAAGATTCAACTATCACTGTGGTTGACCTGTATGTGGAAGGGAAAGCTCTCATTTTATCCTCTACCTCAGGCAGCAAAATATCTTGGCTGGCCTCATGGAGCCCATCAAGAAATTACATTATTATCACACATATACATACTTCTGGAGCTTTGGCTGGATTCCCAAATTCTGTTTTCATTTCCCCCATAATTCAGCATGAACTCTAATCTTCATTACAAGCATCCAAGTGTTACCTGTGTTGAGACACCACAACATTTGAATTGGTTTTAAAGTGGGTCAGTGGACTGAATGATGCTTAACTGTCTGACTGCTCTTTGCAAAAATGCACCCAGACGTGTTCCCTGTACAGGGAGTTTGTCGTGAAAGGACAGGGGTGACGTGAAGCAGAATGTACAGGCACCAACAGGCGCACTGTGGGAAACATTCAAAGAGTACATAGCTCAAGGCCATAGCTTGGTAGATGAGAAAACGTCCTTTTAGGGAAGTGCAAAAGCTCCACGTATTTGGGTCAGTCACAAGTCCTCTGACATGCTTGAAGTTCAGGCTGTCTGCCTTTCAGCTCCCCATTTTAAAAATATTTTTTTTAATTTGAAGTAGGCAGGGCTACCAGAAGTGAGAGAATGGAAAATGGTTGACACCTTGCATGTGATCCCAGGGAACAAATAATATATACAGCTTTTGACAGAGGGATGTACTGATTACATGTCACTCCAAAAAAAGTAATATCTAAAAATCCCACGGGCTTCTTTTTTAACCCCCCCCCTTTTTTTAAGGGACTGAAAGGGACTTTGAAAGCCTTCAAGTGGTTGTCATGCGTGAGTGAACGGGCTCATTTTCTTTACCTTCAATAGATGTACTTCTTTTTAACTCGATGGGTACTTATGTGTGTTATTGCCCCTTCCTTCATTTGGTTTAGCCCCTGGAGAAAGCCCAAAATATATGGTATAGGGCCAAAACGCATGGGGCTGCTTAGGAAGTAAGCCCCTTTGAACTCAATGGCGCATACTTCCGAGTAGACACATGTAGGATTGCACTATAAATGAGGCTCAGCTCAGGGAATGTGAAAAGCAGTATCTTCTGAAGAAACATGTCCTGTGCAAAATCTTTGTGACTGGAAGTCCTGAGGATAAACAGTTGAGTCTTTAGGCTGCAGGGAAACAGCTGACTGGCTTGTACGTCTGTGCTGAAATGGCTCCAGAAAACATACCAATGCTCTCTTCCCATCCGCCCCCCTCACTCCGCAGCAACTAAGATAAGCCCTGGGCACAGAAGAGGACCCATCTCAGCTGTAGAAGTGAGAGATGATTTAGTGAGTCTTCTGAGGGCAACATTCCAGATATGTCAGCATTTCTCAAACCTCAGCTCCTATTCAGTGCTATGTTCGGGTAGAGTCTCGCGGCGCCTTACAAAGTCCTTTTGACCTTTCCTTATTTAATAGGGATGCGGAGGTGAGACACCACATCCTGTTGCTTTTAGAGCATTGCCAAGCAAAGTTATATAGACAGACTTCCCACCCAGCCCCAACACACACACCCTTGTAATTTTGCTTAAGGAGAAGAGATTGATATTTCCTTTGTCTCTGGCAATTTGCATTTGGTCCAGAAAAAGAATCTAACTTGTATTTCTAAAGGCCCAGCCTCATGGTTGTGCACATGTGAGGTAAGGTCTGAAGGAATGTCAGCCAGCAACTCAGGCAGAGCAATACTTTGTCCCATCAAACTCAAGTAGGAGCCACTGAGAACCAAGCCAACTGCCACCTGCATAATCCCCCCCCAGAGCACATGTTTCTTGATTGCACAGGGGTGTGACAAAATGTAAGGAGAACATGATGGAATGTTGGGAAGTGACTTTTTAAAATTCTACAGATACACGTTAGCCAAATGCAGATTGAAATCTGGTTCTTGAGGATCGACTTAAGCTACAGAAGCTGGAGCAAAGCCAAAGTGCCTGGAAGACCTAGCTGGGGCAGCTGAGTATTTATTGATGCACAACTGCATGTAACTTCACTGCCATTTTGGCTGCACTGCCTGCCAATAAGCTACTAAAGCCATGTTTGTTATTGTTAACATATAAAGCCCTAAACAACTTGGGACCAGGTTACCGTAGGGATCACCTCTCCTCGTATTTCCCTGCCCGATCTTCTGATGGTGTCACATGCTCCTGGGGTTTGCCTCCGGAGTGCTTGCAGTAGAGTGTTGGTATCGCAGCACCCACCCTCTGGAACGCATTACCAGTTGTCATTAGATAGGCCCCCACAGCTCTGATGTTCAGACGTCTTCTTAAGACCCATCTCCTTACATAAGGCTTTCCCTGAAGTGTGACCCAGCCAGCTATGGTACAGTAGAATATGTAGTTTTACGGCTGATTAGCATTTATTTATTATTGTGCTATTTTATTGGTAAGCTTCATTGTTGCTTTTTATGGTAATGACAATGCATTGTTCACCACTTCGTTAACTCTATGGAAAGAGGTGTATAAATCTGCATAATAAAATAAATAATAAATATTTTTTAAATGAAAAGCAGCCACAGAAGGCTGTAATCTTAAGTGCCACCTCCCCCCCCCCACACACACACATACATACACATTGGATGAGCCTGCATGATACGACAACCCACACAGTGGTGCAAGCCACACAGTGTGGGTTGTTTGCCACAGGGCCCATGATGTGCCCAAAAGACGATCAAACACATGGTGAGTCCTTGCCCACCTCCTTCCTCCCATTCAGCCGGCTATCCAGCTGACTGAAGCGATCTCAGCTGCCCGCTGCTGCACCAAACCCCACAAGGGCTCGGCACGGTGGCAGGTAGCAGGGGAGCAGGGATCACTTCAGTCAGCTATGCATAGCCAGCTGAAGCAATCTCCTCTCCCCCGCTGCTGCCACCCGCCCGAAATGGGTGGTGGTGATGGGGAGTGGGGGAAGCCTCTGACAGCCACCCCCAAGTGCTGCTTGGGCACTTTGGGGGCAGCAGTTAGCAGCTCTCGCTGGCTAGCTGCTAGGCAAGAGCAGCAAGGGTATTTTGCCGCTCTTGCCAAGCAGCTCCCTTGTAACTGGGCTTGACTCACGGTGGGTTGTGTTGTCCGGGTTTGGACAGCATGACAACCCATCATGGGTCAAACAACCTGCATTGAGCAGGGGGCTGGACTCGATGGCCTTGTAGGCCCCTTCCAACTCTCTATGAATCTATGAACTCCAGCTGCAAGTCATTGGTTGTCTGTGTGGCTTATAAGCCAAAAATAAGCCACCCTGATAAACCTGTCCTGGGTTCGCACGGCATGGTTTATAAGCCATGGTGGGTTGTCATGTGGTGTGAACCCATTCAATATCTTTTCTCCCATCTTGAGGAGCCATCTTGAGGAGGCAAACAGCCCGGGGGGGGGGGGGTAAGAGTTCTTCTCACCTAGTGGTTTTCTGATCAAGACTGTAGCTTCTTACAACTTCTTTTTGTTAATAATAAATCCACTAGGTCAAAGTGACATGCGACTGTATCTCACATGTAATTTGTCTCTCTGAGGCATGTGTCAAACAGCTGTGCTCCCTTTTCCACTTCCACTAATCACATGCGGCCTTGAATCATTAAGAAAGACCTGTCACGTTCATCATCACTTGAGGGGGAGAGAAAAAGATCTGGAACACAGCTGTAGAGGCGCTAAAACCGTTGCTTTAGTACACACGAGTCTCTGGGAAAAATATTTTTAAGCCAGAGGAAAGCTCTGATAATACCAGCTTGAAGATACACTTGCTCAAGTGGGATAGAAACAGGGGCATGGTATGTGAAAGATGAAACTCCTCCATATTAAATTACTGAGGGTTCACGCCCTATAGAAATAGATTATGGACTGTTTTCAGGAGGTGGCTGCATGATTTGGATGCCACCATCAGGAACGCACCCGAATTGTGGCAGGCTGCAGCTTCTCCTGATAGCGGGGGTCTAATGCCAAGGTTGTGGCCTCTCACTTAGCACAGGCCAAGCTATCCTCTTGGACTGGGTTCTTCGGTTGCCTTGGCAACGCGGGAGATGCCGCAGCTCAGTTCCTTCTTACATGGCTAGGGTAACCTGAGAAGCCTGGGAGCCTGCATGAAAAGCATAGGCTCCTCTACTGGCATAGGAGAGAGAGGAAGAAAAACGGCAGACGCAGGTTCTTCCCCCACAGCCTTGGGGCTTCTCATATTACCACAGCAACCCAGGAAGAAGTAGTGCTGCTGCTGCTATAACTTCCATGCTGTCAAGGTAACGTAAAAACCCAGCCTTGGCTTTCTTGTGAGAAATTTCACATCCAAAAGAACGTTTCACAAGGGACAAGAGAAGCGTTGGTGTAAACCAAGTGCCATTCTAATTACAGGGCTGGTTTGGAGGGAAGGTTATAGTTAGCTCACTCCTATACAGACTTACCTGGGAGTAAGTATGCAGGGCCACCTCACCCACAATGCCTCGCTCTGAGGAAGGACCCTTCGGGGGGGGGGGGGGCAAGGCATTTGGGCCTGGCAGGCTCTCTGAAGCAGGCAGAGGGTGTGCTTGTATATTTCTATGGGCCTGTGTGTACAACAATGTAAAATGGGAATCATCAACCCTATGCTACAAATAATTGTAGCTTAAACTGCAGTTCAGAACTGCAAACCATAGATTTCTGTGTTGGTGGCTCCCAAACAATACTCTAACTTAAATGGATAAACATATTTATCAAATGAGTTATCCGCTCTTTTAAGTCAGAGGTGGGGAGCGTGTGGCACTCCAGGCGTTGATGGATTGCAACTCCCATCAGCCCCAGTCAGCATAGACAATGGTGAGGGATGGTGGAAGTTGCAGTCCAACAGCATCTGCAGGGCCACATGTTCCCCATCCTTGCTGTAAGGCTTGCTTAGGGCACAATCCTATGCAATTTTAGACAGAAGAAAAGGCCTACAACTCCCAGCATGCCCCAGCCAGCTATGTTGGCTGGGGCATGCTGGGAGTGGTAGGCCTTTTTGCTGTCTAAACTTGCATAGGATTGCACCTTTACAGTAGTAAGCAATAGTCTCAAGAAGAGAATGAAAGAGAACAAGAAGTACTTAGTTCTTTATTCAAATGACGACAGATGAAGAAAGAGTTTCCACATTTCAGCTAAGCAGATATGACTACGCAAACCTGAAACAATGAAAGCTGTACAAGAGCGGGTGAGAAACAACAGGCATGGAGGGCAAATGAATTTTGATGTTTGTAGTTGCCACCATGGTTCTACATCAGGTAGATGCAATGATTATGGAGGATAGGGGAAAAGAAGGATACAGTATGCTATGATTTGTAGATAAATAATGTACATCATCCTAGATCCATTTGAATATTTAGAGTAATGCAGCCAAGAGGTATTTTAGAGTAAAAAAAATCATTACAATTTTTCTACACATAGACACAGAGCACACAGAGAAGTGTTCTTGTGTAGTAGAATTCACATCCCTCTTCAAACACAGATCCTTCAGTGACTCCAAAGAGTGTGAAAGAGTCTTTCAGTCTTGGTAAGACTTTACCAGAAGCCACATGAGCATCACTGTGATCAGTACAATCATGAAGTTGAGGAAGAGCTCTTGCGCGGACCTATCCATGGCCGGGAACAGTCAGGGGAAGAGCAGAGGCTGCACCTGCGGGATGAAAGTAAACGCAAAGCCCTTGTTTCAGGATGTCCTTGTGATCAACCTTGCCCACTCCTAAAACAAGAGAAACCCCAACAAAACTAGACGTGTGAAGCTCGGAAGCCTACTTCTATGCTATTTATACCACTAGTATAAGTAAATGTTATTTCTACTCCTAACCTTTAGTGCAAGCAGGAGATTTTTTTAAAAGGCAGAGGGTATTTCTAACAGCTTATCACCTTCTTTGATTTCTTCTCTGCAACAGGCCTGTTTTTGGTGTCAACCACCCCGCCTTCCAATCCCTCTCGACAAACAATCCTGAGAACTCCATTTGGATGTGCAATTACTTTTCTAAAAATAAACAAATAAGTACAACCTTGATTTTGGAAAGGTGTACGGCACTGAAAGCTGCATTTGGAAAAAATGTAGTGCTTCACATTCTTATATCCGCATGTGTGTTGCTTTGAAAAGCAAAGAAAAGATGTAGCTCCCTTGAATATATTTTCAGGCTCACCTACAACCGCTTCAGAACTGTGAGCTTGGTATGGTTTATGGCCATCAAAGTACTGGAAGAAACTTGTTCAGCTTTAATCCCAAATTCTGTTCCAGTTTGGAGAAGTCCCCCTCCTCATTAATCCCACTAGAATCCCCCCCTTTTTCGGAGGGAAAGAAGATGCCACATGACCTGGAAGAACTCCCAGTAGGCCACACTGGCTGGAGATGTCAGAGTTGTAGTCTGGAGCCAGTGTGGCATATAGGTTAGAGTGTTGGACTGGGACTCGGGAGACCCAGGTTCTAGTCCCCACTTGGCCATGAACCTCATTGGGTGACTTTGGGCCAGTCACTGACTCTCAGCCCAACCTATCTCACAGGGTTGTTGTGAGGGTAAAATGGAGAGGAAGAGAAGAATTATGTAAGCCCCCTTGGATTCCTTACAGGAAAAAAGATGGGATATAAATGTAATAATAAAATAAATAAATAAACTCTTGCCAAGCAGCAACCAGGACTGGCCCACCCATGAAGCAGGGTGAGGTGCCCGCATCAGGCAATGGAGTGGGAGGAGCGGTGAATTGCGCCACTCCCCTGTCCCATGGCAGGAGGGCCCGCCGCCTCCACAGGGTGCTCTGGAGAGCCCCACTAGAAATTCTCCCACCCTGGCATTTGCCACAGCAAGAGAGCAACTGGCGGGGCTCTCTGGAGCACTCGCCCACGGACCCACCCTCTCTTTCCCTCATCACAGCGGCCGGAAGAAGTGGCTGTGGAGCTCTCGTGAGAGCTCACCTGAGTCTCATGAGAGCCACACAACCAGTTCTTCTGGTCATGCAGCTCTCCATAGAGTCAATGCAGCAGCAGTGGCAAAGGTAAGTAGGGGCATGGGATAGGGAAGCGTGTGATGTGATGGCAGCACATCTTCTCTCCTGCCTCAGACGACAAGAGACCTTGTGCCAGGGCTGGCAGCAACACCATAGTTACCATATTCCTGCAACTGCTTGGCACTCTGGAGTAGTAGGGGGCATCTGGGAAGCACCAGCGGCGATTCCCACTAACACAAGGGCAGCACAATCTTGAAGCTGCACAGATGTGCTTATTCGGGTCTGAGGAACCTAGTTGGGGGCTCCCACTGCACATCAGAGAAGTGCTGGTGCATCATTGAGTGCATATACATACACAGATGTATCTATGTGCTGAGACAAAGCTCAGCCTGTCAGCTTCAGTCCTAGTGGAAAGCCTCAATTCTAGAGGGAAAAGATAGTGGATGACACAGTACATTACTTTTTATTAAGTTTTAGTGTCGATGCGCTCATTAATGATTGTGGGAGAGCGTTCCAAGCTTAGAGGTTTATCCAAGCTTTATAGAAGTATGAAACCATGAACTTGTGATACACAAGTGTCTGCAAAGAGCTTTAATCAAAGTAGACTGGCCTGCATTACATTTCATGCCCTAGTTCATATAGATTAGGAAATACAATTCCAGTTATTTCAGTGATCACATCTCTCTCTCTCTCTCTCTCTCTCTCTCTCACACACACACACACACACACACACACACACTTTCCTCCACTAAATCTCTTTCTCCTTTGAAATGGTACCTGTGAAAACTTCCAGCTGTCTTTACAATGATTGTCCTGTTAGATTTTTCTATTGTTCTAAGAATATTTTGGTCCATACATATTCCCCTCTGAGAAGTTATTGTGCTCATCTTTTTTCTGCAGTTTCGAGATGCTGAGGGGTTGCACTGCCATTTTTCCAAAATGCTCTGAGCATCAAATGTTTCCATTGAGTTGACCACTGCCAGTCTGGGTTTTCACACTGTTATTTAATTTTTCAAGTTCTTCAGTTAAGCCATCGATAAAGGGGCTAATGACTAATCCTGTGCATTTTTAGTGGAAATAGCAGTGCAATCCTATGCATATTTACTCAAGTAAGTCCTGCTGATTTTAGTGGGGCTCTCTCCCAGGTGAATGCACATAAGGTTGCATCCCAAGTTCCACTGAGTTGACTGGCACTTTTCTCCCAATAGTGTGTACGCAGGATTACAGACTAATAAACCTTGTATAATATTACTATACTAGTAGTGTTAATATTATGTACAAGTATAATCTAATAGTATTACTAAAATACTTTAACAATAGCAAACAGTTAAATAGTGATTTTTAAGTGCTGAAAACACTTTGCACACCTTTTCTCAGTAGTACTTACAAACACCCTTGTAACACCATTTTATTATTTTCTCTGGTTTATAGGTAGGAGGCTTGTGCCGAGAGTTGGTTCATAGCTAAGCTGAGGTTTGGCTTAGGGACTTCTAGCTTACAAGTTATTCTAGTGGTTTAACCACCATGTTAAACCATCTCTGTATAGCATAGAATCACTATCGTTCTGCAAATATTATATTGCCTTTAGTTCTAAGAGCCCTGAGTTCAAACCTCCCAGCACTATTGTATTCAGTAAGTGGCTCTGAACAGTTTGTTTTTCGTCAGTCTCAGTTACTGATCTGTCAAATGGGGATAATAGGAACTTGACTGGCAATATTACAGAAAGAATACCGTAGATAACACAATGAATGTAAAGCACTTCATTGCCCCACAATTAAAGAACAGGTTTAGCCTCGCTGAAATCAGTGTGTGTGTATATATATGTGTGTATTTGTGCTCACGATTGCAGCCTACAAACATTAAATTAATGATTAGTAATCATATCATATGCAGAACCAGGGGAGGTTCAGCAATATATATTGTTAGAGCCAGAAGGCTTTAACTAGAAGTTTGCTGCCTAAGTATAAAAATTAGAAAGCCAGCATACTGTTTAGATTTAAATGTTAGATTTTTCTCACTCTTTGGATGTTTAAGTTTCAAGAAGGAAGTCCCAGGCATATCAAATATATCTCTTGCTCTACCTGAAGAGGATAGATGGAGCACAGCGCTTCAGCCTGTGGTACCCAGGGCTTCCTCAGCTTCTCCTCATCTCCCAGTGCAATCTGGATTCCCAGTTCTTCTGCTGGGACTAAAGTAGTCGGAGGGAGGGGAGCAACGAGGGGATTGGCAACAAAAGTGATGACGTCCCTGACTGCATATTTAAGAGGGGTAAGGCTGATGAGAAGGATTCAGTTCAGGCTATTTATGCATGGGGGGGGGGGGTATGTATTGATTTACATATTACCTTTGGATTCTTTCCTGCATATGATTGCAAGAGTGCCCAGGAATTTTTAACTCCTGCTAGAGTTAAAATTTTCCCTGCTAGATTTTTTTTTTTTTAAAAAAAACAAGTTTATTCTGCTTCGAAGTGTACATGAGAGGATTGTCCACGAAGGGGAGACGTCCGTAACTGCCTGAAATGTTCAATGTTCTTCAGGATCAAGGCAAGACTTTACTCGCCTTTCGACAATTGAATGGATTCCAGATTCTTTGCAGCTACTTGATAAGTGCAGCCACCTGTTGCTGTCTTACATCCTTATTATAGTTGCCTCTTTGGCTTCTCATATTCCTATCAATTTAATTCAAGCTAGAAAAGCAGGAGCAAAATATTCTTTGTGCTGAGATATGAAGTCACATAGCACAATTGTTGTAATAGGCAGACAAAGGGATTTGAGTTTCATGTATTCCAAACATCTGTATATTCATCAGTTCTTCTTCTTCTTTTTTTTTTTTACTATTTCTCGCATGCTCTCTCTCTTAATCCATTTTAAGATGCTTATTCTAATAACTAATTAATTAAGATATCAGTCCTATGCATGTTTAAACTGGAAAAAGTCCTACAAACTGTAGGACTTTTTCCGGTCTAAACATGCATGGCTGGCTGGGGAATGCTGGGAGTTTTAGGACTTTTTTCCTGTCTAAACATGCATAGGATTGCACTTTAATAGTACCATCAGTGTGCATGGCACTTTCTAGATTACAGGAGGATAGGTCCTTGCCCCAATGGGGCTTACATGAGCTGTTTGGTTCTTGTTTTTAAATGTGTGGGGGTGGGTGGGGATTTATTCCTTCACTTTTTTAAATAGATAGTGCTGCAATGGGGACCCTTTAAAACTGCACCTGTATGATGAACCATAGAGAAGAGCACATAGTACAGGCTGAACTCATGCCCTTGCATCAATTGGATCATCAACCTGTACAGAGATGCATACAGAGGGAGGGGCCCTTCAGGGACTGTCCATAATGTACACCATGCATTAGTGGGGTTTGGCCTTTGGTTAAAATGGGACAAAGTGTGACAAGAGTGGGATTTTTTAAATCCTAAAAAGTATGACCTACTTTATGGATGATCTGCTAGTGCTTCAGCTGCCATTGGTGAAGATGAGGAGCCCTCTTGTCATAGGAACATAGGAAGCTGCCATATACTGAGTCACACCCCTGGTCCATTTAGCCCAGTATTGTCAACACGGATGGGCAGCGGCTCTCCAGGGTTTCAGGAAGGCATTTTCCCAGCCCTACCTTGAGATGCCAGGGATTGAACCTGGGACCTTCTGCAAGCAAAGTAGGTGCTCTACCACTGAGCCACGGTCCGGACCCTTCCCTTCTCCAAGAAGCTCCTTCAGCTCTTTTTAACAGGTACAAGGATGCTGAAAATGGAGTTCCTCCCAGTAGGGAAGAGAGACTTCTCTGTGGCCATGCCATATTCAGGTTTCTAATCTTAAACTGAAAGTGTCACATAATGTCAAGGGCAGATTCGCTCCTCCTCCCCTTGCTTCCATGCTCTATGAAGAAACCCAGAGAGGTGGATCAAAGGCTGACCTATCATGTGCTGCTTAGGTTTGCTCAGCCTGAGAAAGGAAGAGCCACATGCATGTTCAGGTAAGGAGCTGGTGACTTGGGGTTGTATCCAATGTTAGTCCTACTTAGAGTAGAGCCATTGACATGAATGGGATGTAAGTTGGACTAATGTTGGATACGATCCATGGAAGGGAACTGAGATGGGACAGATTAGCAAACATTATTGTGGAGGAAGGGGGGGGGCTGGCTGGCCCGCCACACCCCCACCTTTTCCTACTCCAAAGGAACCAAGACCCCCTGAGATCTCAAGGTACCAGATTGCCAGCCTCAGCTGTCTGCAACCCTACTTGAATCTCTGTTCAGGGACTCGCCTTCAATTTCTGTAACCTGGATTTAGATACTGAACCAAGCAGAGTGACTACAAAACCCATGTGGGGTAAAACCAAGACAAGGTTTATTCTGGTAGCATTTTACAACAAGATTAGGGAAATGAGAGAAGCACACAAAATAAAGAGAGAGACACTTTAGTACACAGTAAAGCTGCAAAACAATAATACAGTCATGCCTTGGACTGAGAGCATAATTCGTTCCGGAAACGTGCTTGTAATCCAAAACACTCTTATATCAAAACGAAGTTCCCCCAAAAAAATTTGTACAGGGATTTTTAATTTAAGCCATACTACAGTACTTGTATTGCAAGACGTTGCTTGTATATCAAGTCATTTTTTTAAAATAAATATTTAAAAATTTGCTTGTCTTGCAAAACGCTCTCAAACCAAGTTACTTGCAATCCAAGGTATTACTGTACCTGATTCCTTAATATCTCTCAGGCCCACACCTGTTACCTGAGAGTGTTCTCTTCAAGGGTTAAATCCAGCACAGCCTTGTTGCCCGAGGAGGAACTACTCCATCTACCCGCAGGTCCGAGATGGGTAAAACTCCCACAAGGCTTGCCTTTACTAGAGCCCTCAATCCAGCTAATTTTACCAGGAGCTGCCTGGGATCGGTTCCTGAGGGGCCCCCCTAAAGGCTTGGGCCCCTCTTTGGCGCGCTGCCATGGCTCCAACCGCTGGGCAGCCACGCTACCAAAGACCAAGAGACAAAGACCAAAAACCACGCTTTGGGAAATATACCTTCCCCCCCTCCCCTCCTCTGCTGCCTCTTAGCCAATCACCATGCACCTCACCTGGCCAGGCAGGGGGAAGGGAACTCATGACTCATGGCTTGAACTACATTTACATATGAACGCTTTCAGCCTGACTCCTCCAGACCTCCAGGCGCCAGGCCCCATCTTATGTTTTACACATGAGAAGGCGTGTGTGTGTGTGTGTGTGTGTGTGTGTGTGTGTGTGTATGCATGCAGGAACCCCCAAGGGCCCCTCTTTCCACACGCTAACTATGCACACCCCACCCCAGCCGGTTCACACCTGAGGTGTGTGTGTGTACCCCCAAAGGCTTGTTTCTCCACAATTATGTAAATGTTATAGAGAGAGAAGAGGATGGGATTAAGTGACAAGGTAACTGGGGAAGCTTTGGGAGGTTCAGTTTTTTGAAGACATGTAAGTGGGATGTTGAATAAAAGGACCTGGTCTGTAGATGCAGAAGCAGAGATGGAAAAATTGAGCCACAGACCCATATATCCCCATCCAAAGTGCAACCAAACAGCAAGGGCAGGCTCACCACCCTCAACAATGTCACATTAACTACCCAGGTAACTTTAACATCTTTTGTGTTTTTATAAGGTTAGATATTTAAAAAAATAAAATTAACAATAAAACTATTTTAAAATGGTTCCTTCTTTTGTCTAATTCTGGGGTGGGTGTGCTGCAATTGTCAGTTCTATTGTTGTTGCATTGTGTTGGCAGGACCACCCCCTACAGAATTCTGTGTGGGCAATATTAAATATTAAATTAGTCAATAAAGTAGATTTTTATTTAAACCCAGCTTTCTATACCCCTTGCAACAACAAAAAGGCTACCCTTTTTTGCTGACCTAGCTAACAGAAAATGCTTCCAGTGTTCAGCCCTGACAGCTGTCCCTTTCTTGACACTACACTGGCAGACCTATAGACCCCATAGCTCTGACTGCAAAATCGTGGCAGGCAGGGCACTGCAAGCTAACAGAAACAAACATCTCTTCCCTCCCCACCTCCCGCTCGGGTTGTTTACAAAATATCAAATGTACTTTAGGGTATGATTTAATGCTGATTTCTGCATGTTAGATGTGGAGGAAGACGTGTGTTTTTCTACAGGAGAGCATGTACATGACCACAGGGGAGGCTGGTGACTCCTATGTCAGTGGGGCTCCTCATCCATTGCAGCTTTTATTCCAAGCTTTATAACTCCATCCCCAAAATAGGTTCACCACCATGGAGTACCATGGATAGCTTCTATAAAGCTCATAATAAAGCCTGCAATGGATAAGGAGCCCCACTGACATAGGAGTCACCAGCCTCCCTTGTATGACCATTTTAATGTATAATTTCAGGGCCGTAAGTAGAAACAGTCTCTCTCTCTTTCTCTCTCTCTCTCTCTCTCTCTCTCTCTCTCTCTCACACACACACACACACACACACATTTCAGCTGGAAAAACATATCCATAGTAATTTTAGAGGCAGCAGCCTATCAAATTTAAATTCAGTTATGTCATCTGGCAAGATATGTATGTACAACACTTGCAAAAGTGTTTGTATACTTAATACAGCCAGTGTGGCATAGTGGTGAGAGTGTTGGACTGGGATTCGGGAGATCCGGGTTCTAGTCCCCGCTCGGTCATGAAACTCACTGGGTGACTTTGGGCCAGTCACTGACTCTCAGCCTAGCCTACCTCACAGGGTTGTTGTGAGGATAAAATGGAGTGGAGGAGGATTATGTAAGCCGCCTTGGGTTCCTTGCAGGAAAAAAGGTGGGGTATAAATATAATAAATAAATAAAATAAGGCTGCATACTAAATTTGATTGAGATGACAGAATGTTAGTTGCTAAGACCCATTCACTTTTTAGCCCTTGACATGGAGGGCTAATGCATGGAGGGTGGGCAATACCTCCTGGCCCCGCCTCGTGTCACACAGCCAACTGGCTCCGCCCTTCTGGGCTCCACATCTTTGGCAAAGTTCTGAAGGGGGAGCCAGCTGTACTTGCATAAGCTTCTCCATGTGACCAGGAGCCCTGGGTGAGTGGGGCTGCCAATCACGTAGAGGGGCCTTATGCAAGTGTAGCCAGTTTCTCCTTCAGGTCTTTCCTGAATGTGCAGACATCCGAGGGGAGGAACCAGGCAAGTGCAGGGGGAGGTGGGGGAAGAGCCAGGAGGTGAACGGGGATTTTAATTATGAAATACATAAATTAATCTCTGTTACGCTCTCTTAACAACATGAATCAGACAGAGACTGAAATGAAAATAATCCAGAAATAAGTCAAGTGAAAACTCCTGAACCACCACAGCAAAGGAGCACCCTTCGGACGGGATCCACTTTGACACAAGCACTAACATAAATTACGTTGTGTCAGTGTAAGGGGCGTCTAGCGCAACACCAATAGCGTTGGGGCATGACAGGTTTTCCGAAGAATCTCACCACGCCTGCTAATGCTATTCTTATTGTGCCAGAAGTCCCTTCTGCTAGCGCAACATAAGCCACATTAGTGCTCATGTCACACTGGATACTGCTGCCCTTGGTCTTTAGAAGCATTTGGAATGAAGGAGTTCAAGGTTATTCTAAACATGATTGTTTAATCAAGTGGTTCAAGCATTATTGAATGTTAAGAAAAAGCATGTCATTTTGAAATACATTATTATTATTATTATTATTATTATTATTATTATTATTAAATTTTCAGAGAATATTTTATATATACATATTTGAAATTTCCATCTTTTCCTCGGTGTCATACCACATTTGTGACTTCCTGGCCTTCTTCCAAGGAGCTCAGGCTGGTTGGCATATGTGGGGCTATTCCATTCAACCCTGAACTCTATGAGGTGGGTTGTACTGAGAGCCAAGGCTACCACATCAGCATTATGACTGAGAAGTGGATTGAAGCCAGAGCTCACTCAGACCGTTCCAACATGGCAGGACTGGCCCACCCAAGACATTTTGCTGTCTGAGGCAAAGAACATGAAGGTGCCCTCTCCCCATTCCATGTACAGAAACTGACTGGAACAGCAATTCAATCTCACTCAGGACAGAGGCAAGGCAGTTTGGTGCCCTAGGCAAGATCAGATATTTAGCGCCCCCCCTTCCCACTTGAGAGCACTGTATTTTTTTTCAAGGCATTTCTGGCGCCCCCTTTAGCCCTGCGCCCTAGGCAGCTGCCTAGTTGGCCTAATGGTAGCACCAGCCCTGATCTCACTGCAGTGCTGGCAGTGGGACAACATCCTCCACTGCACCTGAGGGCAGCAGGCTAAAACAGTGGAGCCGGCCCTGAAAACATGGTATTTTGTTTACTACCCCACACAATTTTTCATTTTCCAAAGTGACACAGACTCCAAACCATGTGTGCTAGTATTCGTGTTGCATTGCAGTCTAATGAATTTGCTTAAGAGCCTTTCCAGACAATCAGTTTATAGTATTTGTCATGTACCACTCACATCTCTTCTCTTGAGCTTGTGCTACTATTGCAGGGACTTCTGATTTTCTCAGCAGAAAATCCCTCAATATCTGGCCTCTGGGAAAATAAGATTCTTCCTCCAGGTATTGTGGCCTTTAAGAGTTTCTGTTGTTTTTGCAGGCTAACAGGTCTGTCTACACCCCAGGAATTCTCCCAGAGAGTGCATTCAGTTCTTTTGTAACTGCTCTGTGGTGTTCAGTTGCATGAGCATCACACACAAGCTAATTATTGGTCAGTGATATAAGATAAATCCCTTCCATGTACATGCAATTTTTTTTAGCCTTTCTTTTGGAGATCCTCTGGAAGCTGTTAACTATCCTGTATCTCAAAGAACACTAGCCCGAGGTCAAGCAGATGGAAGCAAAGTCTGAGAATCTCTTTGTCAGTTTTGGCTGCACTAGAAGCTGATTTAGGGATTCTCCGGACAATTATGCACATAGCCTTAGAGCAGGGACACAAAAAGTGAGGCCAGCCCACCAAGTCATTTCTGGTGGCCCACCGGACCTGTGTTTCAGCACTGCCTGGTGTTTCTCACGCTAGCACTAGCCACGAATCCCTTGCTTATCTCGGACTTCTGGTGAGAGATCAGAGATAAGGAAGGGATTTCCTTACTAGTGCTAGTGCTATAAAGAGAAGCCCCAGGCTTTTGTGTGTGCGTGCATGTGCGGGGGCCCTCTTGCCACATAATGCGGCCCTTGGGGCCAAAAGGTTTGTGCACCTCTACCTTAGATGAACTCACAGGAGACCAACAGCTGTAGTAAGCAGGGCTGGCAACAATACCTGTCAACCGTGGGCAACTGGCAAGGCCCACTGCTAATGCCTGCTTTGAGTTCCCCTTTAATCCCTCCTTCTGAGCCTGGCACTCTGAATATTGGACAGCTAGCTGCCGTATAAATTTCCCACCATGCCTCCAACATAGCATAATTCCAAGGCATTATGGGAAATTTAAATGGTGGCTAGACCGAGAGCACCGCTGCTGCTGTCTGCCACCACTGTCCAACAAGCCTGCCAGAGCCCATTAACAGAGCACCTGTCTGACATACAAAGGGTCCCAGTTTCACTAAGGCTGAGGGAAAGACTTCTAGTCTAAAACCCTAAAAGATCAGTGTGACCTGGCATGACAGAAGTCTGAGTTAAAGCTATGTAAAGGCCAAATCCTATACATGCTTGAACAGACAGACAGAGCTTCTATAAAACCCAGCATTCCCTGGGCAGCAAGGGGTAGCAATTCGAGGAGCAGCCCACAAAGACTGAAACCCTGAAAGACCACCCTGCTGTCAGTAAAGGTCCAAAGCCCTGATGAACATTGTTGAACCCCTGTTGGATGACCTGATTTCTGCCCATGTACCACCTCCTATTGTACTTGACTTTGCTTATCTGCTTTTGTTGTTCCGGACAAAGAACCTTAGAGAGCCATGATGCATTGCTTTAGTTATGATATTTCATTGTTCTGAAATGCTTCATAATCATATTTTCGCATTAAGTTGTATTTGGTCCCAAAAGCCTGTTTCCCAGTGCCAACGCAAATGTTGCAGGCACATGGGACATCGAGTACCTCAAGTAACCTAAGAGGTCATAAGAAACAACATCTTAGAGATTAAGATTTGCCATGTCTAGAGAAATGTATTGGTTGCCGTCATATACGGGGAAATGTATTCAATAGGTTGGCACGGTTAAGCGAATGCATCCGATTTGTTGAGAGCGAGTACACCCCTGACTGTAGAAAAGTATAAGAATGCGTGTATGCCCCACTGATCCTTGTCCAGCTTTGATTTGGGCACACGCGCCCCTGCTGGTCCTTTTTGTACAGAAATAAAACTTTGGAAAACTCACTGCTGGTGTGTGCTGCTGCTTCCCTCTTCCTTGAAGTATTGGGTTCTCTAGGGAGAGGACATTCAGAGCATTCTTGTGCAACACATTGACAGGGGAGTGTACATTGCCCAGGCCGGCCCCACCCTCAAAGCTGGAGCTGTCCCTGATGGTAATCTCTGTTTTACTGCAAGGAGAAATGGGCAGCAGCTGTAGACCTGTAAGGTCCCCTTCTCCTGTCCTGGAGCAGCTATTCCATTCCTTTCCACCTATGGAACAAGGTTATCTCCTCCTGGGTTTCAAAGCCAAGCTATAACAGTGTGAGACCCACGTCTTCAGACATGGGGCCGCCCCACTCATGTGTACATCAGGGAGCAGGAATGTGATTTAATGAGCAAAAGAGTGTGGGGTTGGGGGATGCTGACCCCTCCCCTGCTTGCTACTGGCCCCTCCCTTTCCACAGGCCATTCTCCCTTAGCCGGGCTCCAATGCTGGAAGTATACACAGCCACGTGGAGGGCTGGAGAGAGAAAAATGGTAGGTAAAGGGAGTGTTCACTGCTCCCACATGCCTTTTGCGCTTTAAATCACATTCATGCCCCTTCCACATGATTGAGGAGACTGACCTGACGCTTGAAGATTCAGGCCTGTTGCTGCCACGAGTGGTTTGGCTCTGCCACTTGCAGCATCCCACTAAAAGCAGAATGTAAATTTATTTACTTAATTAATTATTTATTTGAAATATGTCTAGGCCACCTTTCTGGGCAGGAGCCCTCCCAAGGCAGCATACAACAATAAAATTCCATATAATAAAAACCCATGCAAACAGCATACATTCCTGAAAACAACAAACACCAGTGATAAAGCACCTGGCCGAGACAGTGTTAACTGACTGAGGTTGTGTCTTTTGCTTGATGGTGTGTGGAAAAGCCCAAAGGCATCCAAGACCCTGAGACCAACCTACCAATTTCCATAGTTTCTTAAAAGTGACAGGTTAGGTTCTCAGATCACTTGGGGAAATTTTGTACCTTAAATATTTCCCCTGTAGCCTCTGTGGGTTTTTGTTTTCCAGCTCTAAAACCATTTTAAATGCTCTAACCTTTAAAAAAAAATGCCCGGCCCAAGTTCCATCCTGATGCCTTACATATTGAAATTTAAGGCACAGGTCTATATTTAACATCACTGCATTTGTATCAAATTATTGTTTGACAACACGTCAAGTAGCACATAGTCCTTCTTTGTAATCTTATGTAATTGGAGTGCGGTTCCTCATAATGTTGTTCAGCAGAGGAAAATCAATCAAATGCCCAGAGAACACACACACACACCAACACACACAAAAACCCCACAAGTTCCACAGTGTTGTGCTGAGTACTATTTTAACATTTTATCTAACCCCCAATTGTCTCAGGGTGTGTAGATGGACATCATTGTACTGGTGAGTTCCTGCAGAGGTACGTTCACTTTTGTAACATACTAAGTATTATCTTTTCATCCAGAAAGAACCCATTCCGATTTGGAGCAGAAACTGGATTTATGCAGCCCTGGCTGGCTGGCCCTCCTGTCAGTTGCAAGGCAACTCTCCCCTCCTTGGAACACTGATTGGCTGATCCTTATATCAGTCACAAAGCCAGCACCACCGCCCCGCCCCCCAGCACTTTCAATATTGTGAAAAAAGCTTTTAAAAACACACAGAACAAACTTTGAATAGATAAACATGTAGGCTCTTGGGGGGGGAAACCAGGAACAAAAATCCATCTGAATGATAGTGTGCATGTCTAAGGCTGGCCAGGTGTCCTTTTTTTTTTTTTTTTTTTTAACAGAGGACAGTCTTCTATTTGAAGGGCTGTTCTGTCCAATTCTCATTTAAAAATAAAGATCCATAAGAACATTTCTCATCAAAAGATAGTAGCCTGAACCAACAAGCACATAGGTCACCTGCTCGGTCTTCTACACAATGGTGAGATATTCTATATTTCTATTTAAATTATAATTATTTCTAAATTTGCATCTATAGATATAAATTAGCACATGCAGATGTTATGCAAATCACTGTCCTCTTTTTTGGGTGATGCATTTCCTCTTTTTTGGTGATTCGTAAGTGGCCAACCCAGTGTGTGTGCCAGTCCGCTTTCAGTCTTGACCAAGGTGAATGTGTCAGTACAAGAGTGAAGATGGAAGAAGACAGAGCTTGCCCCGCAGCAGAAACAAACAAATCCATGTCTGTTTGTACACAGTCTACAGCAAGCCCTCATATCAGTGTTGGAAGAGCTTTGGAAGGAGTGTGTCGATAACGATAACTGCAGACAGGTTCATAGTCCAGGTATCAACATCAATTTAGCGATGTATCTGTGAGATGCAATCTGTGGTATTTTCTGCCACATTTCGGCAGGCTGCTTCCCATTTAACAGGAATGGGAAAGGCATGCACGTAGCTTGATCCTTGGGGAGGAGCAGCAGCTGATACAGTTGCCTTGAGGGGAATCAAGCTCAGAGATAGCATTTACAAGGTTAGATCTCAGAGGAAGCCAAGGCCTATTATTAACAGACATCTTAGTCAGTGGAAACTTAAGTTGGGTGCAAACAAAATATTTAAACAGGAGTAGTGGTGGATATTTTTCTCCCACAGGGTGAATCAGCACCCTTCCACCTTTCTAATGTAATTGACAGGTACATATACCAGATAGGTACATATACTGATCCAGTTTGCAGTCTTGCCCCTCCTCTTTGCTCTTGGTACATTGCCCACTTTTCCATTTATTTTTTTTAAAGCACCCCATGTACTTTTATCACATTAAACATTCACTGGTTGTGTTGTTGTTATTGAAGCATGATCAGTTTTAAAATATAGCAAAATGCTCTAGGGATGGTGAGATGGTTTGTGATGTCACAGGCATTACCCAATCAACACTGTGCACAAGTGGCTTCTGCTGAAACGTCACTGAACTCCGTGTGCAAATCCTCATATGTGTACAATGATAAATGAACTCAATATGAGATATTATAACATTTGCCCCCTTCTAGCATGCTTTATACAAAAAATTAACCCTCCAGTGGAGATAAAGAGAGAAAAAGGAGAGTCTGATGGTTCTCTCCAAAATTTGCAGATATTTGGTTCTGCTTACAGACTACCTGCAGCCAGCTAAAAATGAAAGAATTTTGTCTGTGACATTTTCTCACACTCAAGGCTGGTCTAAACATTAAGTAAAATGAGATGCTGGAATACTGAGATAGCAGGGCTGCACTATTTTAGACTGCTGGTGCCTCCAGATGTTTTAGACCACAGCTCACAGGATTCCTGACCATTGGTCATGCTCACTGGGGCTGATGGGTCCTGTCAATGCCCTATACTGCCTCTGTTGTGGCGAGGGCTTCACATTGCTGGGCATTGCTTTAGCTTGGTTGCTGGGGTTACTAGGGGTCAGATCTTTAGCAGGCATCTGAGTAGGTCAGATTTAATAGGGAAGCCAGAGAGAAGTGGATCAGCACCACGGAAAGCTCCAAACAGGAATGTCTCTGTGTTGTTCCAACTAGGAGCTGATTAAGGCTGAGCCTTAAATAAGAATTTAGCTTGTTTAGGCTGGTTGGCTCCAGCTCAACACTGACAGAGGCTTTGTCTCTGAAAGGGGCCTGGTCTGTTTTAGCAGCAACAACATGGCAGTAGCTGTGTGGCATGCTAGTGTCCTCGTGGCTGGAGTCTTCAGAGTCTGAAGCCTGCAAGGCAACCTCCTCTGGACACAAGGAAGCTGACCCCCGGGATCTTTCTGGGGAACTGGTTCCTGGGGAGGTGGAAGCCTTGTGACATCTTTCTGTCACCGAAACCTCCCCCTGACTACTCAAATGAGGCTTAAGCAATGGGGCAGGAGCCTAGAACTAAGCTATACTTAAGAGGACAGGCACAGTTAATTCACTGTACCCGAGTTCAACACAAAGACTATCTCATATTAAAAGCATTCAGTGTGTGCCTGTATATTTTGAGCAATTTGGCCTTGATCTTGCTTGTGGCCTCAGGGGATTACTGTATTAATAGGAGGAGGCAGGTATTTTCAGCATAGGCACGCAGCTAACATCATGTCCTCCAAGCCAAAGTTTGTGATTTCAGAGAAGCTGTTGACTATCATTTAAATGCTGATGGATAGTGGTCTTATATTACACAGTGTATACATAGCTTTAATCTATAGCTGATGCTTTCCTAATCTTATTCTGTGTGGGGTACAAACAGGGAGATGCCGACAACACCATGCCAAATGTCACAGCTGTGTTTCTCACTTCTCCACGACTGATTGTTATTCATCAGATCATGTTGCTACAGTCAAAATGGGAGCTCTGTAAGCAGATGGCATATTTTCTCATATACCGGTACATAAGGCATTTTCTAGCGTACCGCAGTTGCCAAATAACTGCAGGGAACACTCCCTCACCAGCTCTGGGTAAACGTGGAAACAGTGGTGGCAGTAACGTTTGAGGGTAAGAGGGCAAAGGAAAAGTTCACTGAGACAAGTAGAGCGGAGTGAAGACATATTCAGAGTGGAAGAGGAGGGGGAACAGTTCTCCTGCAGTTGATTTCCTGCATCATAATATTTGGGTCACTTGCTAAATACTGATAACAACTTGTACACAACTTAAGGCACTTACCAAGCTCTCTTACACTTGGATTCTACATTCCTCAATCTATCTATCTATCTATCTATCTATCTATCTATCATATATGTAATAAAAGAGGCTGTGTGTATGTCTGTTTGTTCATCAGCACCATAGTGCCAAGACCATGAAACCTAGACATGTGAAACTTGGCATGCATACTAAAGGAACCCTAGGGGTTTGCACCTCAGGGTAGTTTTGTTTTTAAAATGCATTAATTAATTTAAATTAATTTAAGTGT
Source organism: Shinisaurus crocodilurus (assembly GCA_021292165.1). Taxonomy (NCBI): domain Eukaryota; kingdom Metazoa; phylum Chordata; class Lepidosauria; order Squamata; family Shinisauridae; genus Shinisaurus; species Shinisaurus crocodilurus. The sequence continues at coordinate 268,514,929 of CM037878.1, read as the reverse complement.
GCCCGAGGGCTTCTCTGCATGACACGTTTAACCCGGTGCTTCACCAAGGCTGCTTCTTCCGCTTTCTTTGCAGGACTAAGAGCGCATCATTTACATGAGGGTTTTTTCGGGGAGGGGGGTGTTCTTTCTCTGCCTTCCTATATGTCCTATTACACAACCACAACGCAGCACTGCAGCATAGCAAAATTCCAGAAATACACAGGCTTTTTTTTAGCGCGATAGCTAAAAGATAGCTGATTATCCTCGTTCTAAAAAACAGCATGAAAATGGCTGCAAAACATGGGAGAGGCCCTGGAGGACAACGGCGTTGTGAAGTCCCCGCAAACTACCATGAGTAAAGAATCACGAGCGCACCGTAAATGCCTCAGGTAGAGAAGCCCTGAGGGGGCAGACTTCTTTAACCAGCACATAGCTTTGAAGTCCATACAGTTTGAAGCCCCAGAAGATTAGTAGGCTGAGGGACACAGATATATGCCTGGCCCCTGCCGTAGGGTAGCCCCCCTCACTCAGATGAGGTGGGCACAACATGTTAAACTCCGACAGTTGCACAAATCTGCTTGTGCAAATTTTCCTTTATCAAACTAAGGACTATTCCAACCCGTGCAAAGCCCATTCACTAGTATCTTATTTATGATATATATTACAGGAGAGCTCATCACAGGTCCCTTATGCAGTTTGGCCCTAAGACTATAACCATAGCAAGGAACTGGGAGTGGGAGCGATGCCCGTTCCTTAATTTGGAGCCTCAGTGTGAATGGCAGGGCAAGAATAGAAATTGCGGGGGAACCAAAGAATATAATTACAGAGTTCATACAAGCCAGGCATGTGTTTCATCATCTTGTTGCACTTTAAATTCTAAGCCTGTTGGAGGGAGAATGATGAATTGGCTGTGTTAATAACGTTGATTAAAATCTGTATGTTTTCTAGGAGGGGACAATGAATAAATGAATCAGTACTTCAATCATCCATTTTAAAGCTGCTGGTAAAACAGAGGGGAACATGAGCTGATACTAGCCCTCCTCAGGCATTCACTTCTTAAAGCGTGGGGGGGGGGGTGCTCGCTAGCCCTGATCCCCGTCGATTGGTCCTGCCATCCTATACTCATCCTGAAGCGGAGAGTCTGCTCCATGTGATTTAGAACGCTGATCGCGAGGGGTTTTAAATCGCACAAGGCGCCTTGCACACAGAGCAGACTCTTTGCTGCAGAACTCACCACCCCCACCCCCGCCCGCCCGCCCCTTCCTCTCCAAATGCATGGGACAGGGCAATGGAGACAGGACAGAGTGGGCTGGGCCTGCAAGTGCAGCCCTGCTCTCCCCGCTCAGGGTTAGGGACTGAACTCACAGGAAGCTGCCTTATACTGAGTCAGACCATTGCCCCATCTAGCCCAGTATTGTCGACACTGACTGGCAGTGGCTCTCTAGGGTTTCAGGCAGGATTCTTTCCTAGCCCTACCTGGAGAAGCCGGGGATTGAACCCAGGACCTTCTGCATGCAAAGCAGTTGCTCTACCACTGAGCTATGCCACCTCTCCCTGAGAAAGGCTAGCTCTGTTTGTGAAAGAATGTCTGGTTGTACAGATGCACCATGGCAGTCCTGCAGTCAGAGAGAAGAGAGGGGTGGTGGTCAAGGGTAGGCGACTCCTAAGGTATCTCCTCAGGCTATTCTTATTATTATTATTATTATTATTATTATTATTATTATTATTTATTTATTTATTTATTATATTTATACCCCACCTTTTTTCCTGCAAGGAACCCAAGGTGGCTTACATAATCCTCCTCCGCCTCTCAATTTTATCCTCACAACAACCCTGTGAGGTAGATTAGGCTGAGAGTCAGTGACTGGCCCAAAGTCACCCTGTGAGCTTCATGGCTGAGCGGGGAATAGAACCCGGATCTCCCGAGTCCCAGTCCAACACTGTCACCACTATGCCACACTACCTTTAAGGAGAAGGGCCATCGCTTCGTGGAAGAGCACCAGCCTCACGTACAGAAAGCCGCAGGCTCAATCCCTGGCATCTCCAGGTAGAGCTGGGAAAGAAAGACCTTCTGCCCATCAGTGTAGACCAGGGATGCAAAAAGAGTGGCCTGCAAACCACAGACTCCCCCCCCCCCACCGAGCCCTGTCTGACGACACCCCCAGCCTCTGTTGCTGAAAAACCCACCACAGCAAACGGGCAACACGGTGCGCTGACAGGATCGCTGCTTTACGCTGCTGTAAAGCAGCAACCAGGCCAGGGTGGCGGCAGTGGGGAGGAGGCTCTCTCCCCCAGCAACCCCGAGTGTGTGTGAATGACTGTGTGTAAATGGATGTGAATGAGTATGTATGTGTATGTGTATATCTATGTGTGTGAAGGAATGTGAGTGTATATGCATGCGTGTGCACACAGGTGTGGCCCCCAACACTCCATCAAACACCTAATGTGGCCCTCAGGGCTGAAAAAGGTTGTGTACCCCTGGTGTAGACAGCACTGAGTTAGATGAACCAATGGTCTAACTCGATATAAGGCAGCTTCCTATGTTCAGTGTGGCTTTCCAATGTTTGGGTGAGAGTTGTACCCAAATTTCTGCAGTCCTGTGGGGTCCATTTGTTGATGCCTAATTAGCACACATTGTGTACATCTGTGTCATTTACACATGTATGGCCATCCTGACTCTTGGCCATGACGTCTCCGTGTGTGTGTGTGTGTGTGTGTGTGTGTGTGCATGGGGACTATCTGTGCTTCACCTCCCAACAAAAAATGCTATACTTTCAAAAGCTTTCTGATATAGCCAAGGAAGAGGTGGTTATTAACTTGACATCTTTTCAAGGTGAAGACAGGCACCAGCAGATATTTATAGTACAATTGAGGCCATCTGTTTCAACTCATAATCAGACATCTTGTTCTCTACTGTCTCAAGGCGACTGCAGGTCCTTGCGGAGATCTTTTGACACATTGTTCAAGAATAGTAATATTTGTATGTGTTCGGCTTATTATGTTCAGGTACTCCTCTTGTACAGTTCTTATCTTGCATCATCCCTCACCGAGTGGACAACTTGATTATCTTCAAGGGACAGTGTCATGAGACCCTGGGGGGATGCTGGCCAGTCTGTATATTTTATTTACATACCACTTAACATGGCCTGCAATACTATTACATCAATACAATGAGAAACAGGCCCCAGATGGTGACATGATTAACCTCTCCCATAATGCCGTTCATGCGGTTTCTACTTGTGAAACTAGGCTGAGGCACGTTCCCTCTAGGATGCTCCAAACAGATTTAATGCAGATTAGGACCCACCTTCCCAAAGCAGCTGCTCCTGCCATAGATAGCAAGAAATACAGTCAGAGAGAAAGAGACGTGAGAATTTATATTGTCACTTAAAATCTCAGGGGTTGATCCAGTGTGTATATGAGGGAAGCTGGTTTGCTAGGTATCCTGGTCCCAAGTTGTTTAGGGCTTTGAATGTCAAGAATAAAATCTTGAGCATGGCTCAGTAGCAAATAGGCAGCCAGTGCAGTTCTTTTAACACAGGTGTCATGTGTGCATACTTTGGTGCATCACTGAGCATCCTAGCTGCTGCATTCTGTGCCGGCTGCAGCTTCTGAACCACCCCTTAAATACGGGCCTTCTTTTCCATTTTATATGGGCACAAGCAGGCATTCTCAGACCAGTTGTTGATTCAAATAACGTGAAGCAGGTGGAAGCAGCCCACTGAGGTTTTCATATGTTTGGGGGCTACATGACAGCCCAGAAAAGAGCTGAGGGTCAGGAAGGCGGTTAGAGGACTAACCCTGCGGCCTCATTCTGTCTCATTTCTCTCCTGCCTGTTCTCCCCTATAAATCGCCATCCTGACAGTACTGAGAAGTGGCCAGTGAAGTTTCCTTACATAGCAGCAGCAGCAGCAGCAGCAGCAGCATTACCTGTACTTTGCATCATCAGAATCAGATAGAAGGTCAGAAAGTGTCAATCGACTAAATATAGGAAGGAAAGAACGACAAGAGTCTTAAAGCAGACCAGAGATGATTTTCAACAGAGAGACGATGTTATGTTTACAGGAGCTCTTGTAACTTGACCTACTTATATTTTCTTGAACTAAGAATAGAACATTCCAGGCTTCTTGCCACATACCAGGATTGCCAGCAGTTTAAGAGAGCAAAATCCCATGCACTTTATGGGGTTTGGGTGGTGTGTGTGTGCAGGGGCTGTTGCTTACGGAGCTCCATAAGCAATCTCCCTTTCTCGTGTTTTAGGTTTCAGATATTGGCAGGAAAACAAGAATTAATTAAAATAATAATAATATTGACCGCCTAAAGATAGCCTTGCAAAAGCCCTGTCTGGGAGCCGCTTCCCCTCGTGCGATTCTCATGCGGCTGCAAACGGCATGTGAATTGCGCAGCCACATGCGACGACAAGGCTGGTTGTGTGGATCTTTCCCACCCATTGGCAACCTCCTCCTTGACCAGGTGCCAATCAGTTGGCAAAGACTGATGCAGGTGGACCCACCCGTACAATTGCACCCTTCACACATGGCCCGAAGTGCCATGGAATCACACCACAGGGGCGCGGCTGTCACAGTGCTACAATTATGGTCATGTCTGAAGGAGCCCCTTCCCCAAGCCTGTGCCCTCCAGATGTGTTGGATTGCAACTCCCATCGGCTCCAGACAGCATGGCCAATAGTCAGGAATGCTGGGAGTTTAGCTTGAAGTTCCAGATCAGGAAAAATATGTAGGTCTTAGCTAGGCATTCTTGCAGCACCTACTGAGGAGGATTACAGAAGGCCCACGACAGGAGCTTGGAGCTTAAGCGAGCTGCTTGATCTCAAGAGAGGATTCTGTCTGTGTTGACTGGATGTTAATGAAGCGATGAACTCCGAGCAATAGACCTCAGGCACGGGCAATCAAAACACGTCTTCTACCATTATTCTCCAGTTACAACAGCCTTTCTTGGGGGCACTGGAGCAAAAGATTGTCCTCAAAAGCATTTTTTAAAGAAGAATTAAGTACATTGGTTGCAAACTTTTACTTGTGCACACCTCATTTGCAACTGGTTATCTCATAACTTTGGCCCGTTTCTAAACTTGCTTCTTTAGCCGCTTAATTGAGGCAAAGAGGAGCTGGGATGTGACAACCGGGAGTCCAAATGCCTTCTAAATAATCAGTTCTTCTGGGTGGAACTTTGTCCACCACTGCCAACGTTTCTTTTCTGGTATGATTTCTGTACGGTTAAATGCTACATGAAAGGCAAAATTTAGGAGGTGATGTTTTTGTTTCACTTATGACACAGTCCTAAGCATGTTTAGACAGAAAAACGTCCTACAACTCCCAGCATGCCCCGGCCAGTTCTGTTGTAGGACGTTTTTCTGTCTAAACATGCTTAGGATTGCACCCTTAATCTCCATGCTGATACAAATGTATATGAAGCACATTGAACAATCTAAAGTGTTATATCAGGGGTGGGGAAGCTCAGCTCCGGGGGCCAAATCCAGTCTTCCTGGGGTCCCCCAGATGACCACGCCCCCTTCTCCTGGCCCCTCCTGCTTTCCCCCAACCACCAATCGCTTGGAGTTTTTCCAGGTTTTGCACATTCCCTCTCCACCCCCATTCTAAAAGTTTGCAATGCCTCTCCTAAGGCTTAGTTACTGGTAGTAAGAGCTTTAAGCGACAATATGCTGGGATTTATTTATCTTTTTGGCCTTACCCACTTTTGCCTTTGTCTCCACCCCCTTTGCCTTCACCCACCACTGGAATGTGGCCCCCGAGAGCTTTGCTGAAATGGAATTCAGCCCTTGGGCTGAAAGAAGTTCCCCACTCCTATGCTATATAAATGAGAAGGAGGAGGAGGAGAATTGTTGTTTTTTAATTGCTAAACATCTGCCTATCATGTAGTTGTTAAAGGTTGTCAACCCAAGCTTGGGTAGGTCATTGGGCATAACCAGGGCTGACATCAGGGTCACCATTTTTGGGCACCTGCCAAGCTCCACACTCCAGCAGCCCCCCCCCCCTAATTTCCAAAGCCCCCTGGCCATGCTTCTCCTCCTGGTTGTTGTTTACTTGTCTTCTCCAAGCATGTCAGCAGTGACCTGAATGAATCCTAAAATAAATTAGCAGAAGGAAGTTCACGGTACCAACGTTTCCCCTCCCATCTTCTCCCACCCTTGCAGTCACCTGTGAAAACGCAAGATTGGAGGGTCCTCTCTTCAAGAACGTTGAATTGGGCATAGGAGCTGCTGAAGGAGGGGGAAATCACCCAAAATTGGGTTTAGATCTTAAAATAAGTTAACTTACAATGCAATCCTATACATATCTACTCAGAGGTAAGTCCCATTGAGTTCAATGGGCTTTACCTCCAGGTAAGTGTGTATAGTATTGCAGGGAGATAACGTTTCCCATCCTTAATCCCTCCGGGTCCTATCTCACATTGTTCAGGAGGGGCCTCCAACAGCTTTTTGAAAGGTATAGCTGGGTGCAGGTTGATGTATCTTAGCACCCAAGCCTGTGTGTGTGAGTGTGTGTGTGTGTGTGTGTGTGTGTGTGTGTTCATATACATGGGAGGAAATCTCATCTGTCTGCTTCAAACTCACATTTTAATCAGTCCAGTGCTATCATTTATGAAGAAGAAATCAGAGGCAACTAATTGTCAGTCCCTGTTAAACTAATGTACAGCCTTAGAATCTGAATTGTATTCTGAGATAGCTCAGCTGGGGCTAGAAATACCAGTGCTTTTTTTCTGGAGAAAAAGGTACCGGAACTCTTGGATTACATTTCCTCGGGAGTAGATGGCGATTAAATTGTAATGCAATTAATAGAAGAAAAGGTGCTGGAACTCAGTTCCGGTGAGTTCCACCAGAAAAAAAGCCCTGAGAAATACATTCCAGAAAGGTTAGACAGAGAGAAACGATTGAGGAGGATTTTCACCTTAAGCAATTATGCAGTATTAATGCTACAGGCCTCTTTCTTCCTTTTATAAAAGCAAATTTGTTGTCAAAAGAGATGTATATGACAAAAGGGCAGCAAATATATACCCTTCATTTATCTGTGGCCTAGTTTTAAGTATTGGGTTGTGCTCAGTACTTTTGAAGGTGGAGGGAGGGTTCAAAGGAATCACAATAGAGTGACATGACAAACCTCAACCTCTTTTCACACTTGGCAAGTTGCAGTTACACAGGAAGCTCACACATCTCACAGCAGAGGCGACATATGAGTCACCGTTTTGCAGGTTTTACCTGGAGGTCTGAAAATTAGAAGTGGTAAAAATCAGTTGTGCTTCTGCTACTATTCCTTTGAGGTCTGACAGCATATCCACTTAAATTTGCAGTTATTCCATCTTGCAAGAGAATGTGTCAGTTCTGCGAGAGCTGGGCTATGGGTCCCTAACAGAATTCTCAGCACCTTGCCAAGCTATGATTTCTAAGATTCTTTGGGGAAGCCATGACAGCGTAAGTGGTATATACAGCTGAAAATAGTGCCTGAATCCATTTTCAAGCCCAGTTCAAACATTAACTGGGTTCAGACAACACAACAACCCACACTCAAGGGTTGAGTATGACTTGAGTGTGAGTTGCTGTTGAAGTGTGGGTTGTTGAACTGTGAGTTATCATGTTGTCAGAACCCAGCTGAGATAAGAAACCATGGTGAACAACCCACAATTCACAACCTGACAACAAACCATGGGTTCTTCGTGGTTAACAAGTCATGGCTTGTTAGCGCAGCTGGGTCCAGACAACACGATGGCCGACATTTCAACAACAACCCACGGTTCAATGACAAGCCACACTCAACCCATACTCAACCCTTGAGTGTGGGTTATCGTATTGTCTGAACCCAGTCATTCTGCCCTATCACAATTGGCAAAGGCTGCAATACTAAACATTTTACTGGGAATCTTATATCGAACAGATGGAAAGCTTTTTAATCTCAGCAGGCTGAAAGCAAAAAGTAAGGTAATTACAACCTCCGTTGTGGAACTTCAGTATGCTGATTATAATGTGGTCTCCGCACATTCAGAGGATGATCTCTAAACTATCCTAAATGCTTTTGCAGAAGCATACGGAAAACTTGGTCTCTCACTTAACATCAAAAAAACCAAAGTGCTTCATCAGCAAGTGCAAGCTAACCCTTTGGTGATGCCATCTATCCAGCTTGGCAGGACAATACTGGAAAATGTCGATCATTTTCTCTATCTTGGCAGCTATCTTTCTGTTACAGCTAACATCGACAGTGAAATCCAGCATCGTTTGAGCTCCGCAAGTGCCGCGTTTTCTCGAATGAAACATAGAATGTTCGAGGATTGGGATATTTGTAAGAAGACCAAAACACTGGTTTATGAAGCCATTGTATTACCAACTTTATTGTACGCCTGCGAAACATGGACTATCTATAAACGTCACTTCCACCTCCTTGAAAGATTTAATCAACGTTGCCTCCGGAAAATCCTGCGAATTACTTGGGAAGATAGGCGAACAAATGTCAGTGTACTGGAAGAAGCAAAGACTACTAGCATTGAAAAAATGATCCTTCAACGCCAACTTCAGTGGACCGGTCATGTTGTTCGAATGCCTGACTGCCGTCTCCCAAAGCAGTTACTTTATTCCCAACTCAAGGATGGAAAGCGGAATATCAGTGGTCAATATAAGAGGTTTAAAGATGTTCATAAGGCTAATCTAAAAAAATGCAATATAAACATCGAAAACTGGGAAGCTCTGGCCCATGAACGATCTAACTGGAGGTTGGCCTTTCACAAAGGTTCTATGGACTTTGAAGAAGCCCGAGTGCAAGGTGAAAGGGAGAAACGTGCTAAGCGAAAAGCACGTCAAATGAATCCTTTACAGGACCATCTTCCATCTGGTAACCTGCGTCCTCACTGTGGGAAGCTGTGTGGATCTAGAATTGGCCTCCACAGTCACTTACGGACCCATCGCTAGAGTCTACACAATTTTCTTTAAAATTTCCTCCTTTTAAAATCTCCTTTTTGTAAATTTTGATCCTGGAAGACAATCTTACTCGGTCACGAGTGATCGCCTGATGATGACAGGGGAACTTATTCCCAAGTAAACATACAGAGCCATGCGCTAAATGCAACACTTGAAAACATCTCTCCCATGTGCTGCTTCTACCATATTTAGCATTAGCTCACCAGTTGGCTACTTCCAGAGAATTGCACTGGTGTGACAGTGATGCATCCCATTGGAGCAGCACACAGGGGAGAGGAGTTCAAACATTACAAACTACATGTTACGTTAAAGACATAGCTAGCAGATATGTCTTTCTTTCTTTCTTTCTTTCTTTCTCTGTCTGTCTGTCTGTCTTTTTTTTTTTCTTTTTTTTTTTTTACAGTTGTGGGGGGAGTCCTGATTTTCATTGGAACACCACCAGCTTGAGTTTAACTCTTCCCCCACACCCCAGCCATGATTTTACCAATAATTGCCTGGTGGTAACAATGAGTGGGTGAAACTTGAACTTTCTCACTGTATCCCATGGACATGGACCCCAATTTAGTGGACCACCACAAACAGGGGTGTAACGGAGCCAGGGTTCACAAGGACACAGCACTGGCACTTTTTTTTTTCTTTATTAGCAGGGATGCTGACATCATCTGCCACCCCCACCCATCCCTTAGAATTCCCTGTTCCCTCTGAGTTTAGCTACAATCCTCAAACTGGCTGGGGGCGGAATTATTATAATTAGTTGCTGGGGAAAATAAAATTCCCCAATAACCATATATTGTTCCCTGTTGTAATGCAAGGTATTTTGCCGTGGCTTGGTCTTGAATGGGCAAATACGACCCATTAGCTTTACAAAAGATTTGCTCCTGGTGGAAATCAAAACTGCTAGAACTGGTTGTTGATATGGACCCACGGAGCTGCTGGCATTCTTTTTGGACTCTCCTTAGGTGCAGGGCTGTGGGAACTGTCATGATGGGCTGTCAACATTTACCACTGCATCCACTGACCACAAAGCATCAGAAGGAAACATAGTGTGTAGTGGCAGTGGGGGGCGGGAGGAATAGATCTGGGTGCACGGGGAAGCAATTGTACAATTGCATTCATTCAGCCTAAAAAATTATTGTGTGAATCGGTTCTTTGTCTTTTACAGGCACAAATCCCATGTACGCCACCCTGAGCTCCTTGGAAGAAGGGTCGGACATGGGCGTGCAATAAATAAACATTGAATAAAGTTGGGGAGACCTGGACAATTTTTAGATCAACTTAAGGAGTACCCTAAGATTGCCATTTTATGCCACTCCACCTTTCTTCTACTGATTCAGCAGGAAAACTACTGGCGTCCAACAGTTGGTGCCCCGCTATGGGCTACATTATATTCCCCAAAATGATTCCATGTATCATAATTCGTATCTGCTTAATGCCCTCTGCTGGCTTCAAAACTGCACACAGCCATGCTGTACACTGCACCCACTTGAGAAAACTTCAAGCAAACAGAGAGACCATGTAACCCACAACACATGAAGATTTATTGACAACATTTGCGAGGGAAGTGAAATGTTGTGGACAATCTTTGATAAGTAAAAGGTCTCCACGGTACCAACCCATGTGAAAAGAAAGAAGAAGGGGGGGGGAGACATCCTGGGATTTCTCCATAAGCGTGAAGTCATATTGAAAAGGATGCCCTAAAGCAGCATCGTAAATAATTGAAACGCAGCATGATTAAATATTCATGCTGTTTGTTTATAGTTTCTGGCTTGTTTACAGTCTTCCGAAGCTCTTGACTGGGGGGGGGGGAGTGCCGCTCTCAGTTCGGATGGAAACTGCTTTGAAAATAGCACAGTGGGTTTCGGAGAGAGAGAGAGGGTGGTGCTAAAAAGTATACACCCCAACATTTTAAGCTCCTCAGTTTGCTAGGAAGAAGGGAAAGGGAAGCCCACCATTGGGAGAGCCTGTGTAGCGTAGTGGTGAGAGTGTTGGACTGGGACTCGGGAGATCCGGGTTCTAGTCCCCGCTCGGCCATGAAGCTCACTGGGTGACTTTGGGCCAGTCGTTGACTCTCAGCCTAACCTACCTCACAGGGTTGTTGTGAGGATAAAATGGAGAGGAGGAGGAGGGTTATGTAAGCCGCCTTGGGTTCCTTGCAGGAAAAAAGGCGGGGTATAAACACAAATAAATAAATAAATAAATAAATAAATAAATTGTTTCTGCTGCCAAATTAGGCACCTAATCTCAGTGAGCGAAGCCCGCAGACTGGGTTTGTGTGACATGACACACACACACCCCGTGGTTTATAAGAGAATCTGGGAGGGGTTTGTCAGGGTGGCTTATTTTGGGCTTATAAGCCACCCTGACAAGCCATGGCTTGTAGCTGATGCCCCTGCGGTGTCCCCTGGGATACCCACAGGAGGACCGAGCGGAGAGGAAGGGGGCACAGACCCACAATGTGCCTGATCGTCTCTCAGGCACATTGTGGGCCCTTGGGACAACAACCCACACTGTGTAGCTTATCATGCAGTGTCAGCTGTTGTGTCATCCAAACCCTCCCACACACTCCCCTGGCATGATCCAATTGTTCGGATCATGTTTGCATAGGCCCAGTATTTATTTATTTATTATACCTATACCCCACCGTTTTTCCTGCAAGGAACCCAAGGTGGCTTACATAATCCTCCTCCTCTCCATTTTATCCTCACAACAACCCTGTGAGGTAGGTTAGGCTGAGAGTCAGTGACTGGCCCAAAGTCACCCAGTGAGTTTCATGGCTGAGCGGGGACTAGAACCCGGATCTCCCGAGTCCCAGGCCAACACTCTCACCACTACACCACACTGGCTCAGTAGGACTAATGAGCTGTTCAGGAGGGGGAAGAGTGAGCTTGACTGGGCCCTCTTCATCCTGTTTATTTATTTGATTTGTACCCAGCCTTTCTACCAAAAATGGCACTCAAGGTGGCTTACAGCTATACTTAAAATTGATTAAAACAATAAAATACATTAAAATACTATAAAAACATAACAATTACAGAATTAAAAAAAAACAACACCCAACCCAACAGACCCATGGATAGGCCAAAGGCCTTCTTGAATAAAGTGGTCTTTGCCTGCCAGCAGATGGACAACAGAGAGGGAACTAACCTAGCCTCCCTTGGAAGGGAGTTCCACAGTCTGGGAGCGGCCACTGAAAAGGCCCTCTCTCGTGTCGCCACCAAACGTGCCTCTGAAGGTGGTGGTCCTGAAACAAGGGCCTCTCCAGAAGATCTTAAGGACCAGACAGGCTCATATGGGAGATGGTAGCTTTTCAGGTAGCCTGGTCCCAAGCCATATAGGGCTTTATAGGTCATAACCAACTCTTTGAATTCTGCCCGGAAACAGACCAGTAGCCAGTGAAGCTCTTGTAACAAGGCAGTTGCGTGCTCCCTGTAACCGGCTCCAGTCAACAGTCTGGCCACAGCATTCTGAAGTTTCTGAACAGACAAATAAATAAACAGGATGGGTGTAGTTGGCGCACTAGCCTCAGCTATGCAAACTCACTCCTGGCCACCCCCAAGACCAAGTTCAGGGCCAAGTCCAGGAGTACACCCAAACTATGAGCCTGAGCCTTCAGGGGGAGTGTAGCACAGGTTGAATCCAGCACAGGTTGAATCTCTATTCCCTGATATGCCTTTCAACTGACCTTGATTAAGCTTCAATTTGTTTGCCCTCTTCCAGTCCATTACCAACATCAGGCACCAATTTAGAACCGGAACAGCTTCTTGGATTTAGATGGAAAGGAGAGATAGAGTTGGGTGTCATCAGCACAGAACCCCAAAACTCTGGACAATCTCTCCCAGCATTTCATGTATATGTTAAATAGCATGGGGGATAAGATGGAACCCTGAGGGACCCCACAGGCCAACAGCCACGGTGTTGAACACGAACCCCCCAGCACGACCTTCTGAGATTGCCCAGCCAAGAGATTGCCACCATATAACAGTGTCTCCCAGTCCCACCTGACAGATGCCTCAGAAGGATACCATGGTCAGTGATATCGAAAGCTGTCAAATGGTCCAGCAGAACCAACAGGGACACACTCCCCATGTATTGTCCGGTTTCTGGTGTAGATCGTCCACCAAGGCGACCAAAGCAGTCTCTGTCCCATAACCAGGCCTGAAGCCAGGTTGAAATGGATCTAGATAGTCTGTCTCATCCAGAAACCCCTGGAGCTGAGAAGCCACCACATGCTCCAGCACCTTGCTCAAGAATGGAATATTGGAGACCAGCTCGAAACTATCCAACAGTGGGGTTCAAGGAGATTATTTTTAAAAAATTAATAAATAAAGGTCTGTCTTACCACCACCACTTTTAGGCAAGATGGAATCACACCTTGCCATAAAGAGGCATTCACCACTCCCCTTGCCCACCCAGCCTGTCCCCACATTGCTGCTTTTATGAGCCAGGAAGGGCAAGGGTCCAGCACACAAGTGGCAGGCTTCACCTCTCCAAGGATCCTGTCCACATCCTCAAGCTGTACAAATGGAAAAGTATCCATTGTAACTGAACAAGCAGGAGCCAAAGTTACATCCTCCAGACCTGTATCAACTACAGCATCCAAGTAGACACAATTGATTTTATCTGCAAAGTGTCACACAAATTGGTCACAGCGGTCTATCTAGTGTTCCACTTCTTCTTGTGGGCCAGAATGTAACAGGTCTCTGACCATGTGGAAAAGCTCCACTGGTTGACTCTGAACAGACAGAAGGGTGGCGAAGAAGTACGATTTCTTCGCTGCCCTCATTGCCACAGAGTAGGCTTTCAAATGAGTTCTAGCCTGTCTTCGATTGGACTCGTTTTGAGTTTTCTGTCAATGTTGCTCGAGTCAATAGCCCACTTGTTTGATTGCCTGCAGCCCCCTGGAAAACCAGGAGGTTTATTTGGCTCCACTCGTGGGAGAGGATGCAATCGTGTCAACCACCTGGGCCATTTCCCGATTCCAGAGATCAACCAGAGCTTTGGCAGAATCGCCTGCTGAAGTTTACCACACCTGTAAATAGCATCAGTGCTATTGCTGACTATCTGAGCGGGGCTGAACTCACATGCATTTGGATCAGGGCCAACGCTTTTGAGAATTTCACTACTTCTTTCTTTTCTTTCTCTGCCTGGTAAGATGGTGACTCAAATGTGGTACAACGACTGTGCACCCATTCTGGAAGTGATGCCTTGGGCAGGAACTTGGATTTGATGATCTGCTAGTCCTATGAAGTAGGCCTAAGGGGGGGGGGGTCGTGTGTATATTAGTATGAGTAAGGTTTGCATTTGGACAAAATTTCCAATGTACTCAATATCGCCAAAACCCAGCAACCCCACAACCAAGGCTTAAATGACCTACTACCCATTGGTCATGCAGTGAATCCAATAATGTCTACTAGAAGTAAACCCCACTGAATTCAAGGGGGCTTACTCTTAGTTAAGTGTGTATAGGTTTGCAGCCTTAATGACAGAAGATTAAAATATACAATAATTCTGTGGATTATTTTTTTGAATATTATATTCAGTGTTCCTTGATGTTTTGTGTTCATGTCTTTTAGATTGTGAGCCTGAGGGCAGGGACTGTCTTATTAATTTGTGTAAGCCGATCTGAGAGCCTTTTCTGGCTGAAGAGCGGGGTATAAATGAAATGAAATAAATAAATAAATATAAAATTGACCTGGTGCCGAATGGGGTACATCTACCCCTGAAGGACCAGGTCCGCAGCTTGGGGGTCATTCTAGACTCCCAGCTGTCCATGGAGGCTCAGGTGGCAGCTGTGAGCCAGGTGGCGCTGTATCAACTCCATCTGATACTGCAGCTGCGCCCCTACCTTCCTAATCACCTACTCCCATCAGTGGTTCATGCCTTGGTCTCCTCTCGCCTAGACTACTGTAATGCGCTCTATGTGGGGTTACCCTTGAAGACGGTTCGGAAGCTACAGCTGGTACAGAACGCGGCGGCTCGCCTGGTTAAAGGCAGCCGCTGGCGGGATCACATCACGCCAGTGCTGAAAGATTTGCGCTGGCTACCAGTTGCTTGCCGAGCCGAATTCAAGGTGTTGGTTTTGACCTTTAAAACCCTATACGGCTCCGGTCCAGTCTATCTCAAGGAGCATCTCCAGCAACACCAAGTGGGCCGCTCAACAAGATCTGCCACGGATGGCCTTCTCCTTGTCCAGCCAGAGCAGCTAGACTGGTGGGGACGAGGAAGAGGGCCTTTTCTGTGGTGGCCCCCGTACTGTGGAACTCTCTCCCGAGTAACCTCCGCCATGCCCCCTCTCTGCTGAGCTTCCGTCGCTCATTAAAAACCTGGTTGTTCAGGCGGGAATATGGGGTGGGTTAAGATTTTAAAATTTTTATATTGTTTTAAATGTATTTTATTGCTTTTATTCTGTGTACATCACCCAGGGTGGCCGGTTGCCGGCCAGATGGGCGATAAATAAATATAAATATAAATAAATAAATAAATACAGCACACAAAGACAAAGAGTGCAATCCTTTGCATGACTGGCTGGAGAATGCTGGGACTTGGAGGACTTTGTTCTGTCTAAACATTTATAAGACTGTGTACTTAATAATCACCACATCACATTTTCATTTTAAAATCCCAAACAAGTCATTACCTCTTTGCTTTAGAATTCAGCATGTTACATATTGACAAAACTTGACACAGCTGCTCATGAATTTCTACGATCTCTATCCTGCTGGTAGATCATCCTGTTTTAGGAATAATTTTCACACCATATAGAAGCCCAGTTAAGGCAGAGAGAATTTGCTTGGATCTGGAGACGCTCTGCGTTCTTGTTAGTCTAGTATCTTTCTCTACCTAGGCTGTCTGTGTGATCTGCCCGGAAACTATTTCCGGGCAGAGGTCAGTCTTCTATTTGAAGGCATCCTCTCTTTGAAGAACTGTCCAGTCTAAGTCCAGTTTAAAGATAACCCTAATAAACAAGAGCAGGGGCCTTGAGGTTGCCCATCAGTAGTTAGCATGTAGACAGTGGTCTGAGCAGGCATACACAGGTCACCTTACCCACTATGGTGTGATGTATTGTATTTCTGAATGAATTATAGTAATTATTTCTAAATTTGGATCTATACATATAAATTAACACATCCAAATTTTATGCAAATCTGTGTCCTCTCTTGTCCTCTTTTTTTGCGATGCACAAGTGGCCACCCTAACTCTACCCCAGATCGCATCAACAAAACTCAAGAGCAGTGTTGACAGTTCTATTTACATTACTTTGTGCTTGTGAATGTAGCTATATATTGAGTAGAGCTGTACGAGTGATTGGCTTATATTTGTCAAATACTTTTTAGTCAATTAAAAAGGTGCCCCTGAGTAATCAGGCAGAGGTTTATTTCTGTACTTGTAATTATTTGTAATACAGATACTTACTTGTAATACCATAATTATCACCCTCTTTAAGAAGGGTGATAGAACAGACTGTGGAAACTATCGGGGCATTTCTCTCTTAGCAACCGCAGGTAAAATATTTGCTAGGATTCTCGCAAACCGTCTTCTATCTATTTCAGAAGAGATCCTCCCTGAAACTCAATATGGTTTCCGCCCCTCTAGAGGGACAGTAGACATGATTTTTACTGCACGCCAGCTCCAAGAAAAATGCTGGGAGCAAAATCAACCCCTTTATATGGCATTTATCGATTTGGCTAAGGCCTTTGATACTGTAGACCGTACAGCTCTCTGGACTATCCTTATGAAAATTGGATGCCCCAATAAATTTGTGAATATCTTGCGACTTCTCCATGACAACATGACAGCTACGGTCTGGGACAACAACGGCTCTCATGGTGCTCCATTTAAAGTGGGATCAGGTGTTAAACAGGGATGAGTTATCGCCCCAACATTATTTGCCATTTTCATTGCCATGGTTTTACATCTTGTCAAGGGGAAACTTCCCACTGGTGTGGGAATTATATATCGAACAGATGGAAAGCTTTTTAATCTCAGCAGGCTGAAAGCAAAAAGTAAGGTAATTACTGTTGGGTTTTGCATAGGCAGAACGAGATTACCACCTGACATCGAGATTATCACCTGACCTGGTGGGTGTTACTTGAGTTCAAGTATACAAGGTCTTTGGTCACGAGACATAGTCTCGAGGTGACATGACTCAGCAGCCTTGAACAGGTTTGAGATCAACATGTTGATGAATAGGTTATACAACTGGGGTGAGTAATATCCTATTTATAGATGCAGGGTCTGGGGTATAAAGCTAGCACACTTGCTGATAGCTTCACTTGCACTTGCTTGCTCATTCCTCTTCACACTCTCGTCTCAACATGTCTCTTGGACTTCACTTCATCTAGCCTTACCACTGGGGTGTAGGATTTGAGTCTGCAATGATGTAGTGAGTAGAGATGCATTGATTGCCTTAATCCCATGTAATTGGGTCTTACAAATAAACTCTTTAATCTTTATTAACTGCTGTTATCTCCTCCTTCCGCCTGCGTGACTGGGACTGAGGGTCATTGGCTAGGGGAGCTTTTGAACCCGGGTCAGTCCAACTCTCACAATTACAACCTCCGTTGTGGAACTTCAGTATGCTGATGATAATGTGGTCTCCGCACATTCAGAGGATGATCAGGGGCAAGAAGGAGGAACCTGGGAACTATAGGCCAGTCAGTCTGACATCAATCCCCGGGAAGATTTTTGAGCAGATTATAAAGAAGTCAGTCTGCAAGCACCTTGAAAACAATGCAGTGATTACTAGAAGCCAGCATGGATTTGTCAAGAACAAATCCTGTCAGACTAATCTGATCTCATTTTTTGATCGGGTAACCTCCCTTGTGGACTGTGGGAATGCTGTGGACATTATATATCTGGACTTCAGCAAAGCTTTCGACAAAGTGCCTCATGATATCCTGATTAGTAAGCTAGCTAAGAGTGGGCTAGATGGAACAACTATCAGGTGGATCCACAATTGGCTACAGAATCGGACTCAAAGAGTGCTTATCAATGGTTCCTTCTCAAACTGGGGAGAGGTAACGAGCGGGGTACCACAGGGCTCGGTCCTGGGCCCGGTGCTCTTCAACATTTTTATTAATGACTTGGATCAGGAGGTACAGGGAATGCTTATCAAATTTGCAGATGACACAAAGTTGGGTGGAACAGCTAATACTCTGGAAGACAGAAACAAAATTCAAAGTGACCTCGATAGGCTGGAGCGCTGGGCCGAAAACAACAGAATGAAATTTAATAGGGATAAATGCCAAGTGCTGCACCTAGGGAGAGGAAACCAAATGCAGAGTTACAGAATGGGGGACACTTGGCTCAACAATACTACAAGTGAGAAGGATCTTGGAATTGTGGTAGATCACAAACTGAATATGAGCCAGCAATGCGATGTGGCTGCAAAGAAGGCAAATGCAATTTTGGGTTGTATTAATAGAAGTATAGCTTCCAAATCGCGGGAAGTGATAATTCCCCTTTATTCGGCACTGGTTAGGCCTCATCTTGAGTACTGCGTCCAGTTCTGGGCACCTCACTTTAAGAAGGACATAGACAAACTGGAGAGGGTTCAGAGGAGGGCAACAAGGATGATAAAGGGACTGGAAACAAGGCCCTATGAGGAGAGACTGAAGAAATCTATGAAACTGGGCATGTTTAGCCTTCAGAAGAGGAGACTGAGGGGAGATATGATCGCACTCTTCCAGTATTTGAAGGGATGTCACACAGAGGAGGGCAAAGATCTCTTCTCGATCATCCCAGTTTGCAGGACACGGAATAATGGGCTCAAGTTACAGGAAGCTAAGATTCCACCTAAACATCAGGAAAAATTTCCTGACTGTCAGAGCAATAAGACAATGGAATCAACTACCTAGGGAGGTTGTGGGCTCTCCCACTCTGGAGGCATTCAAGGTGCAGCTGGACAGACATCTGTCAGAGATGCTTTGACCTAGATTCCTGCATTGAGCAGGGGGTTGGACTCGATGGCCTTGTAGGCCCCTTCCAACTCTACTTTTCTATGATTCTATGATTCTATGATTCTATGATCTCCAAACTATCCTAAATGCTTTTGCAGAAGCATACGAAAAACTTGGTCTCTCACTTAACATCAAAAAAACCAAAGTGCTTCGTCAGCAAGTGCAAGCTAACCCTTTGGTGATGCCATCTATCCAGCTTGGCGGGACAATACTGGAAAATGTCGATCATTTTCTCTATCTTGGCAGCTATCTTTCTGTTACAGCTAACATCGACAGTGAAATCCAGCATCGTTTGAGCTCCGCAAGTGCCGCATTTTCTCGAATGAAACATAGAGTGTTCGAGGATCGGGATATTTGTAAGAAGACCAAAACACTGGTTTACGAAGCCATTGTATTACCAACTTTATTGTATGCCTGCGAAACATGGACTATCTATAAACGTCACTTCCACCTCCTTGAAAGGTTTCATCAACGTTGCCTCCGGAAAATCCTGCAAATTACTTGGGAAGACAGGCGAACAAATGTCAGTGTACTGGAAGAAGCAAAGACTACTAGCGTTGAAAAAATGATCCTTCAACGCCAACTTCAGTGGACCGGTCATGTTGTTCGAATGCCTGACTGCCGTCTCCCAAAGCAGTTACTCTACTCCCAACTCAAGGATGGAAAGCAGAATATCGGTGGTCAATATAAGAGGTTTAAAGATGTTCATAAGGCAAATCTAAAAAAATGCAATATAAACATCGAAAACTGGGAAGCTCTGGAGGTTGGCCTTTCACAAAGGTTCCATGGACTTTGAAGAAGCCCGAATGCAAGGTGAAAGGGAGAAACGTGCTAAGCGAAAAGCACGTCAAATGAATCCTTTACAGGACCATCTTCTATCTGGTAACCTGTGTCCTCACTGTGGGAAGCTGTGTGGATCTAGAATTGGCCTCCACAGTCACTTACGGACCCATCGCTAGAGTCTACACAATCTTCTTTAGAATTTCCTCCTTTATCCCAGAAGACAATCTTACTCGGTCACGAGTGATCGCCTGATGATGATGATGATGTAATACAGATGCCCCCAAACAAGGCAGCTGGTGTAGCCTAGATACTTAGTGTGGAAATACTACACTTTTTATGGGGCATGCACACAATGTCATCTTCTAGTCCATCTTTCCTCAACCTGGTGCCCTCCAGATGTGTTGTACTATAACTCCCAGCATCCCCCAGCCAGCATGATTGGGGAAGGCTGATCTAGTTACAGAGCAAGCCAATGTGGCTGCCCATAACCCACCAACCTCAGAGGATCATGGACATCCAATGGAGGGTGGAAGGAGCATGGAGGTGAAGGTCACCCCCATGCTCCTCCCACCCTGCAAAAGATTTAGACAGCCAATTTCAGCCATCTACATCTTTTGCCCCAACTCGCGGGGGTGGGCTGAGGTGCCACCAGGATACATCATATGCTGGCAGAGCTTTACTTTTCCCCTCCCTGCTCCCCAGAATGTCTGCAGAATGCTGCCTCCGAGGTCGCTCTTTTGACCTTGGAGCTGCAGCCGGCATGAGGGAGGAGGGAGGGTGCTCCGAAGTTGGAGTCCCAGCTCCAGCCTCAGAGCGCGTTTCCAAGGTTGGAGCTGGACTCCGACCTCTCCTCTGATCATCTAGACCAGTGTTCTCCAACCTTGGGTCCCCAGATGTTTTTGGCCTACAAGTTCCAGCATGCCCCAGCCAGATACGCTGGCTGGGGCATGCTGGGACTTGTAGGCCAAAAACATCTGGGGACCCAAGGTTGGAGAACACTGATCTAGACTCTGTCTAGCAGCCTGATAGGATTGTGCCTTTAGTGTTCTCCTGTGTCTTCAGGGTGGTTCTCCAGTCTTTTCTCAAACTGCGGAAGACCTGGTTTATTTTTTTTTTAAGGAATGGAACCATAGTGCATTCTTCAAAACGATAGATCATTCTTAGCACTACTCTGTCTTTCCAAGAGCCATGGTTTCAAAGCATGCAGTGATGTATCAGGCAGGTAAAGTGAGCCTATCAGCATTTGGCATGCCTTCACTATAACCGTTCCGATGGGCATCATTTTATCTCCATTTATTTTTATTTTTTAATTGCTAAAACACTTTTATGGCTATATTTTAAAAAAAACATTAAAAATTTATTAAATAGCACTTAAATGAAAGAGCATTATTAGCACTAAGTAAATAATAGATTAAATTAAAACAGAAAATCCCCACCACCTTTCTGGTCGCCATTTCAGCAGTATGTATGGGGTTTTTTAAATTAAAACTTCCCATCTACACTTCTGATCCGATCCAAAGCAAACATCTCTTATTGAAAACAAATATAAATTTCATGGACAGTAATCAGGCAATCATACTTAAATGAGCACTCTAATGCCCATTAATGTGTTTTTAATTGCTTGGGGGCAGCCCCCCAGATATATATAGATATAGATATATATAATGACATAAATTGGACCTTCTCCTTCCCCACCCAGCCCACTGGTATGGACAGAACATAGCAAGACGTGTAGATTAAAAAAAAGCATAATACGCCCAACAGTGTGGAAAGTCCATTGTAATTCTGCAATTATTAGGCCGTCCTAAGCGCTGCCTGTCTGGAAGGATCCTTAGAACAGGGGTGGACAAAAGCCTGATATTATTGTTGTAAGATTGGGCAAGAGAGGGCTAATGGGACAGATGGACTCCATAAAGCTGATCAAGCCTACTGGCATGGCATAGATCTGGCATGGCATAGCTTTTGTGAAATAAACTACAGGTGATATATTGCCATGGGAACGAAATAGTGACCTAATTGCTTGTTGATACAGGATCATTTGGGGAATGTTCTGAATAGGCAAACCAATGAGAGAAGGGGCACACTTTCTCCCTTCCCAGCAAAGGATGAGGATAGTCAAAGTGTCCGTATGTCAGGGAGGCAGAATCTCCAAATTCCATTTCCAGAGAAGCTCTTGAAGAAGCTCTGCAGCGGTGGGTGGGGATGAAGACAAAAGGGGTGGAGCCAAAATACAAAAAAATATTTTAGCTTAAAGTTGTTATTGCCAGTAACTAAGCGATCCAATCTAAATTGGAGTCGCACACACTTTCACTGGAGTAACCCCCCCCACACACACACAAAACTACCATGCATAGATTCACTATGTGTGATTACAAGAATGTTTTGTTTGGTCCTTATACCATAATAAATTTGTTAGTCTATAAGATTCCCTGGGGAGGATGTTGCATAATGTGGGCACCATTACTAAGAAGGCCCTGCTCCTCGTCATTATCAGTCTTATTTGACATAACTACGTTTACTTCTACTTAAAGATCATTTGCTAAGAAGACTGGGTAGAGTCTTTGTCTAACACAGAGGCCTTCAATCTGTGGGTTGAGAGACCCAGTGGTGGGTCACAAGACCATGTCGGATGTGTCGCAGCAAAGCAGTTTCTACTAGTGATACTTTACTTTATGTCAAACCCAAAATCTAATCTGTACTTTCTCATATACACGCAGGGATGACCCAACCCTGGGAGTTGCAGGCCAAAAACATCTGGGGACCCAAGGTTGGAGAACACTGGTCTAGATTGTAGAGCAGGGATGGGCAACTTGCGGTGCTCCCTTGTTGTTGTTTTTGGACTATGGCTCCCATCAGCCCAAGCCAGAATAGCCAATGGGAGGGCTGCTGGGAGCTGCGGATCAAAACATTTGGAGGACCATGTTGCCCACCCCTGTGGTAGACATATGCCATCTTTTAAAATTTTTGAATTTTGCTTTGTGCACTTATGTCTGAAGAAGAGTGCTGTGTAAACCAGGCATTGGCTAATACAATAAAGGTATCACCTCTCTCACTCTAGATTTAACACTGTGAAGTGAAGCAGAATTGTCAGCCAGTACGGTCAGTGCTCTGTGGCATGTTTATGTTGACACAAGGCATCTGTAATTCCTCCGTTCCCTGATTTCATCCGAGAAGATGGACTGCCAACCCTGATTAATTTAAAAACCATTGCAAACACCATTATCGCTGTGGATGTTACAATGCTATGAAGCCCAACCCTAGGCACTTTTACTCAGAAGCAAGCCCTGCTGTTTCTGTTCAGTGGGGCTTACCGGGGCAGGTGTCAAGGGCAGGCCTGGGCCCACCGAATTGCGCTCCCTGGAGTTGCTCCTCCTCTTCACCCTGGCAGCAGGGCCGGTGCTACCATTAGGCCAACTAGGCGGCTGCCTAGGGCGCCGGGCTAAAGGAGGCGCCAGAAATGCCTTGGGGGGAAAAAATACATCACGTATTTTACCAAGTTTGTTTTACCAATCATGTCCTGTGGCGGGGAAGGGAAGGCGAAAGAAGCGCACCCCTCCCTCTCTCTCCTCCAGCTCGTTACCAGGAACAGCAGCAGGCAGGCTCCTCCTCACAACCAGCATCAAAAGAGGCAGAGAAGGCTACAGACTGGAGGAGGGGAGGCGGGCAGGGGCCAATGATGGGAGGCTGGTGGGCGGCTGGAAGGATGTACCTGCAAACACCTCCTTCGCCTTCCCTCTCAAGGATGCACCTGCAAACACCTCCTTCGCCTTCCCTCTCAAGGATGCACCTGCAAACACCTCCTTCGCCTTCCCTCCCTCGCGCGAGCCTCAGGTTCCTCAGCTCAAGGTCCCCTGAAAGCAGTTATTTCCAGCAACCAGGGAGGGAGGGAAAGGTATTTTAAGCTAGCTGGGGCTCCAATGTTTTAATTATTTACCATGCTGTTTCTGTGTTTTGGTTTTAAATGGTTTTAGGATGCAATCCTATGCGTGTTTGGAGGGGGGGGAAATCCTACAACTCCCAGCATTCCCCAGCCAGCCATGCGCAATCCTATGCACATTGAGGTAGAAAAAAGCCCCACAACTCCCAGCGTTCCAACAGCCAGCCATGCTGGCTGGTGAATGCTGGGAGTTGCGGGGCTTTTTTCTGCCTCAACATGTTTAGGATTGTGCCCTGAGCTGTTGATGTTTTCTTTACTGTACTTTGAATATTGTTGTCTGCCTTGAGCACTAGGCTGGTAAAGGGAAAGACAGGATAATATACATTATTCTGATAAAGAAATATTGCAACAAAGTGATAGAGAGAGGAGGGGAAGTAGCAGGTTTCGTAAATCCCCTCCTAAATTTGAACCAGATGATCCACGGGCTCTCTCTTTGCTATGTTTCTACTACATGCATCCCCCCCCCTGCAAACCAGAAGGTGTATGAGTCAACGTTTCCTCTGCACTCCACTGGAGGTAGGACAGCGCAAGATGCCCTTTGTCTCTATCCACAGGTAGCGCACCAAATCTCTCACCATGTTCATATCCCTTTGTGCTGCAGAAGATGACAGCTTTACATATATAGGAGTAGGAAGGCCTGGAGTTCTGCAAGCGGGCGATTATCTCTTTGCTTCTCATGACCAAAGGAAAGTCTCAAGTCCCAAAGTTTCTATGGCTCAGGCATTCCAGGGAGGGAAAATTTTTCTTGGGGGGTACGGGCTGGGGAGAGGGCTCAAGGAAGGGGGGGGCGCCAAATATCCTGCCTGGAGACCAATCCTTCACCGGCCTCGGCAGAGCTGCTTGCCTCTAGCTCTGGCCCAGGCAACGGTGGTGGTGAGAAGGAGGAGCAGCAGATGTTACTGCCTGCTTCCTCCAGTGAGAAGGTTGGCCAACAGGGCTTCTCTATATGAGGTGTTTGACCTGCTGCCTCGCCGAGGCTTCTTCTTCTGTTTTCTTTGCGGGAGGAAGTATGTGTCCTTTACACAAGATCCCCCCCCCCGTTTCCCCGCTTTCTCTGCCTTTCTATATGTTCCTCCCCTCCCAGCAACCCTGAAACACCCTTTAAACCCCTTCTCCGAGGTCACTCTTACGACCTCGGAGAAGCTGTCGACATGGTTCTGTCCGTGCTGGCGGCGAGGGGGGAGGGGGGATCCGAGCGCGGATCCCCAGATCTGAAGACGGAGCTCTTTTTCGACCTTGGATCTGGGAATCCGAAAAATCCTATGGCCCTCTAATTGCTGTCTAGGGGGCATCGGATTGCTCTGTAAGTAAATAAACAATGGGAGGAATTGATGTAGATTTGGAGAATCCATTGTATTGGATATATTAGCAATGATGTAGCATTTGAGCTGACTGGCTCATCATGGGATTTATTATCTATATTTTTTATTTGAAATTTACAATAAAACCGTAAAATTACTGATGGACAATGACATTATTACTTATTTAGCAGTAGCAGTAGCAGTAGCAGTAGAGCTATAGCAAGGCTCATGTCTAAGAGGACGACCCACTCCACTGGAGTGGGTTAGACATTCAATTAAACCTTTGCAGCTATAGCTCTTCTACCGAGGACAGCTGTAATCATTCTAATGGCTTTAGAAGTGCACAGTACCATATTGACAGAATTGTGAACTACTGTAAATGACGTTGTAGAATAAGGTTCCTTTTATAAATTGATTCATAAATTACTAGGACATCTCTGAAATACATAATAAATAATTTTTGCTAGAGAATCCCACAGGGTCGGTAAGGCGTCTTAGATTCCAGACCCAAGGACGATCTAATGTCACGGGGCAGGTGTGGAGGCAAGTTCAGGAGCAGCCACAAGAGAGCCCTGTGTAGCAGCTGGGAATTTATATGGCCTCATTTTCACAGCTCCCTGCAGCAATCCAGGTTTTGTTTACACAACTCTGTACACAGAAGATTCCTGTGTATTCAAGATTCCCCAATTGGCCACATGCCTACAGGTCTCTGGACTGGAGCAACACTATGATCTTATTTAACCCTGGTTTATCTTCACCATGTGTGTGTGAGTGTGTGTGTGTGTGTGTGTGTGTGTGTGTGTAGGACAGAGGTATAGCTTTCCTTTGTTTAGCTTATGAATACAGTCATGCCTTGGATTGAGAGTATAATTCGTTCCGGAAACGTGCTTGTAATCCAAAACACTCTTATATCAAAACGAAATTCCCCCAAAAAATTTGTACAGAGATTTTTAATTTAAGCCGTACTACAGTACTTGTATTGCAAGACGTCGCTTGTATATCAAGTCAAAAAAAATTATTTTTTTTTCCTTTGGCCGCACCCAGCACTGGAATGCAGCCCCCAAGAGCTTCTCCAAAACTCAATTCGGCCCTTGGGCTGAAAGCGGTTCCCCACCTCTGCATGTAGACTTCATGACTAGCAACCATGGATAGATTTGTTCTCCATTTATTGGTTTAATCCCCTTTCAAAGCCATCTAAGCTAGTGGTTACCACCCCAACTTGTGCCAGTGAATTCCATATACAGTAATACCTTGGATTGCAAGTAACTTGGCTTGAGAGCGATTTGCAAGACAAGCAAATTTGTAAATATTTATTTAAATTTTTTTGACTTGATATACAAGCGACGTCTTGCAATACAAGTACTGTAGTACAGCTTAAATTAAAAATCTCTGTACAAATTTTTTTGGGGGGATTTCGTTTTGATATAAGAGTGTTTTGGATTACAAGCACGTTTCCAGAATGAATTATGCTCTCAATCCAAGGCATAACTGTATATATGGAACTTCAAGGTTCAGAGACGCTATGCCTCTCAGTACCAGCTGCTGGGGACATCAGAGGGATGCTGCCTTCAGGTCCTGCCTGTGGTCATCTGGTTGGCCCAGGGCCAGCCCTACCATTAGGCAGAGTGAGGCAGTCACCTTAGGCAGCAGACGCTGGGAGGTGGCAGCCAGGTGTTACAGGAGAGAACTGTGTGCCCTGTGGCCTGCCCTGCGCCGCTAAGCTAGCCTGCTGCCTTCAGCTGCAGTGAAGGATGCACTCCCATCCCCAGTATTAAAGAAAGATTCAACTGCCAGTCCAATCGGCTTTTGTACATGGAATGGGAAGAGGCACCATCTTGTTCTTCGACTCAGGCAGTAAAATGTCTTGGGCTGGCCCTGCGTTGGCCGCTAAGGGGAAACAAAGTGCTGGACTTGATGTACCTTTGTTCTGATCCAGCAGGACTCTTCTTATGTTAATGCTCTTAAAAGTCGAACTATATGATCGATAGAATTGTGTCCGGTACAGTTCATACCGGACTGTACTACTTTGAGATAGTGAGGGAACATAGTTTTGTATGCTCCTCCATATAAAAAAAATAAGTCTATCACAGGGAAGGGTCCCAGCCTAGCCATCTCCCTGATAAGTTGGCTTCTCTGGGTCTAAGGACTTGTTTCTCTTTTTTAATATGAGTGGGCAGGCAAAAATGTGATTCCCCTCTCTGCAGTTTTGAAGTGGAAGACTCCAGCAAGAGCATCACACAGCACTGCTGACCATGTGGCTTGATGAAGAGGCTGTGCCATGAGACCCCACCCATGTGGAATCAGCACTGTGTCTTGACTCCTTTATTGGGATTACACACTACTGTGGCAACTTCTAGAACCAGGGACCACGCGGGTCAGAGATTATGGCTTGGATCAAGGTTTAGGCTCATGCAACTGGGCTTGCGGAAGCAGATGTCTCCATTTCCTCCTCCCCACGGCAAGCCCTCCAGCCTCCTCAAAATGCTATACAGGTCGGGGAACTGGCTGAATGGGGTGAGCTATGCTGTGGGTGGGGGGCAGCGATCCCTGAAAATTGGGCTGCTGCAGCTTTTTGGTGGGATCCCTTAATCTGTCCATAGAAAGCAGATCATGGAATCAACCCTATATAGGCCTACTTCCCATGCCAACGTATCTTTCCCTGGCATTTACCCCAACACACAGTTCCTTGTTCCAGATCTTAACCATCATATCTGACCATATGGAAGTGGCAATATGAATAAGGCCTAATTACTTAATGGGTGTTTCCCTACTGCAAGGGCTAGATTGCCTTGCCACACTACAGCACATATTTACCCTTTTAGCTGAAACGGCTTCTTTTTCCTCTTCAAAATTCTGCAGCCTTTCTGCAAAATTCCCGTCCCACATCACAGATCGCATTAGATGACTTAATTCTGGTGATAGGAGGTGCTTTGTTAAGGGAAAATGGTTCTCTGGGTGCCATCTAGTGACCACAAGTTGCTACTACAAAATACAGAGCACCCATCTGTGTGACTTCTGGCCCTAGCACACATAACGGGACACGTTCACATGCTTTAGTTTGGCTCCTTTGGGACACCATATTACAGAGGGTGGGAGTGTTCACTAATGACTCCAGTACAGTCCCAAACTGTGAATTACAAGCTCATGGGAGAGATGTGCTTCCTTAATGAATTGTTGGTGGTTTTTTTGATGTATCATTGGACCAAATTTTTGTGACTGTTTGGGTATATATTTGACAAACTTTAAGGCAGAGTGAGGACAGGAAACCCAAGGACACTCTTTCTTAGTCTAACCTACATCACAGGGTTGTTGTGAGAATAAAAGAAGGGCTCTTTCGAAGAAAAGCAGGATTTTAAAAACGGATAAATTAAAAAGTCCACTCAGGCTGTACTGAACAACTATTTATTTTGTGACTTTTAAACAAAACTATATTATGAATTCAATTTTCATTTTAAATGTGCTACAACAGAACTATACCAAAATAATAATAATAATAATAAATCCCAAATTATTTCACTGTTTATTAACCAGCATAATGTTCTGCATAACTTCTGGCAAACCTTTCCCATTCATAGATATTAAAAAGTTTGGTCAGTAAAAATAAACCTTTCACTAGAAGAAAATTCAGGAGCAGGAAGCCGGTGAGGATCTTTAGCACTTTGATCGACACATGTTTACTTGAAAATTAGGGGAGCAATCCTGTCTCCTGAGGGGCAGCCATGAGACCTCTGCCACGAGAGGTGCTGCCTGCTGCAGCAGCAGAAAGCTCCAGCCGCCAGAGGTGCCCCCGGGGGCGGGGGGGTCAGTGGTGGCGGCCAAGGCATTCAGAGGCGGCGATGGATCCACAGGAACGAAAGCCCCCTTGTTCCCCTGACACCACACTTAAGCCCTCAGGATCCTAAGCCCTTATGCCTGTCTCACCGAGTTCAGGCAGCATTTGCATTGCAATCCTATGCATGCCTGCTCAGAAGTCAGTCCCTTTGAGTTCAAGGGCGCTTACTCCCAGGTATAGGATTGCAGCCTTCTAAAGGCAGGGTGGGATCCCCTCTGAATTAAGGGAGGTTGCAGCATGGCACTGACTGGCAGGTTGCATCCCCAAAACTTTCGCTGGTGAAATGAGTGATTCTTCTTCGATTCTAGTAAAACTGGAATAATAAATTTGCACCGGTTAAGGATATGGCCTAAAGATAACGTTCTTCTTGTTGCATCTCATCGATTTCAATTAGTTATTAACGGTGATCAGTTTGAATAGATAATAATAACAACAACAATAATAATAGATGGCACAGCTGGAGAGCAGGCTACACAAAAATCCCTTCAGTAATTGCTGCAACTGATGGGACACTGAAACAGCCATCTTGCAGCAGGTTTCAGTCTAGGGCAGAGATTTCATAGATCATAGAGTTGGAAGGAGCCTACAAGGCTATCGAGTCCAACCCCCTGCTCAATGCAGGAAACCAGAGGAGGGGTCTCCCATCCAAGTAATAACCAGGCTTGGCCCTGCTTAGCTTTCCACACTCAGACAAGATGAGCCAGCGTAAGCCACAGGCCTGTAGATGGGGAACGTGGGTCCCTCCTGATATTGTTGAACTACAACTCCCATCAGCCCTAGCTAACACAGCCAATGATGAAGGATGAGAGTTGCAGTCCAACAACATCTGGAGGGCCGCATGTTCCCCGTGCTTGTTCTAGGGATCATCGTGCAAAACCCAAGGGAACTAGGATTGCTCTGATCCAGCAAGATACATCCATAGAAGGAGACAGGGTTATATTTGCAGATCTGCCTTCGTAACCGTTCAAGAGGGTGCTGCTGCAGCGGGTGGCGATGGTGGTAAAAACACATGTCCAGCATTGGGGTGAGCTCATGTTAGCACCGTATCTCACGCTTACCACCAAATGCTCACTGTCAGCTTCGCTAGTGCTGAGGGGAGGCGGGCCTCTGAACGCAGCCTAGGCACCGCCTTCCTCTAATCCCTCCTACCCCCACAACAGGTGATCAGCATTGCCAGAATTGATTATGTCATGCAGGTACACAGCCAGCCTCTTGCCACGCTTTAACATCTTTGCACTCGAAAATCGCTGGAGCGTCTGAAAGAGCTGCCAATAACGAGGCCCTGATCCAAACCACAACTCTTTCAGGTCTACACACACCAGAGTTAATACCACTGATCTCTGTCTGGCAGAAAATCGAAAAGAGAGGGACTAAATCCAGGACCCACTCCCCATTCTGCATAGCTGGCCAGCAGTGTTCAAAATATCATACTGGACTGCTAGTGGAGTGGATCTGGAAATTGTGCATCCATCAGCCTTCTGTGCCTTTAATGCAGGGGCGGGCAACTCGTGGCCCTCCAGATGTTTTGGCCTACAACTCTCATCAGCCCCAACCAGCATAGCCATTGGTGAAGGATCTTGGGAGCTGTAGGCCAAAACACCTGGAGGGTCACAAGTTGCCCGCCGCTGCTTTAATTCAGCCAGGTAGGTTTACAGGCATGGAGACCTACGTACATGCCACAGTCCATAGCTGAATTGAGGCACGAATGTTTAGTATGCTTCAATTATACACTTCGTTATAACAGGTCACAACGAGACGGTCCTAAAACTAAGGCTATCTTGTAGTTGCAGATGTGTACACAATGAGGCAGATCTTCAATTAATGGGTGTGTGTGTGTGTGTGTGTGTGTGTGAAGCTTGACAAATTAAGAACGCAAGGATTATATTCACACTTTACCTGCTGAGTTCTCTGCCACCAGAAGGGGCACAGTGTAAAATATATCTGAGATCCAAAATAAGACACTTTAAAGGAAGATACAAGGAAGTGGGTGGGGGATTCAGTGCATCCTTTAATTTAGCCAGGGTCACAAAATGGCTCACAGGTTGCTTCATCAGCATCACTGGCCAATATAACTGGGTGTAAATTATACTGGTCTCCAAAGGTGAGGCTGCAATTAAATTATTGCCGAGGCTGCAATTAAATTATTGCCAAGATTATGTATGGTCTCTGCATGTTTACTATGTGAGGGCAGGACACGATTGTGCAATTCACTTTCCCAAAAATTAAAGTTTCTAGTCCTCATGGTCGAGTGGCCCAGAGGTGGGGATTCAGAATGCTTCACATATGTCTCTCTCTCTCTCTTCTTTTCAGTTACCATGCTCTCTGATCATCTAACCTCAAGCCTTACTTCCTTTTTCCTCCCTCTATCCTTTTGCTAGCCTGTTCCTCGACCAAAAACAATTCCAC
The DNA here is from genome assembly GCA_021292165.1 of Shinisaurus crocodilurus. Lineage (NCBI taxonomy): Eukaryota > Metazoa > Chordata > Lepidosauria > Squamata > Shinisauridae > Shinisaurus > Shinisaurus crocodilurus. Next base: position 268,483,790 of record CM037878.1, on the reverse strand, counting down.
AGTCCTTCAAAGTGTAAACCTTGGAACAGAAGAAATTACTCAAAATAAGCCATTAAGGGCGCAATCTTATGCAAATTAAGACAGAAAAAAGGCCTATAACTCCCAGCATGCCCAACATGCTGGGAGTTGTAGCCCTTTTTTCTGTCTAAACTTGCATAGGCTTATGCCTTAATGGCTTATTTTGAGCACAGTTTGGTTTTTCTTTTGTGTAGATTTTTCTTTCTACAGAGTACATCATTAGTCTCTACTTACTATTCTCCTGTCAGCTCTAAGGCTAGATCTTCAGTGAACATGACTTAATACAGACAACTCGACTAAGGATCTAGCCCTCATTATCTTGCAGTGGAATTCCAGACTTTGGCATGAGCAGATTCCACCACACGTGTCGCTCCAGTTTATCCACCCTAATGCAGCATAATGTTCATTATCTCGTTTACTGACATTTCCAAGGTAATTCTGGCAGCTAAAAGGCTCCGTGCATTTCACAATGCCGTTAGTTTTGTCGCTGGTGTTTCTTCTGCCTCACTTTCTCCCTTGTTGTGCCGTGTTGGTGAGACGACAGCCGCATCCAGGTGGTTCTCCTCAATTTTTAAGGCAAAGTTGTCAAAGCCCGTGCTGGCTGCCAGGGGCACGCTGGTTGAGACAGCCTCTGCAGTGCGGGTTGCCGTGGAACAATACAGAATGAAGCCCACCATGATGACCACGAAGGACAGGAGATAGAGCACGGAAAACTGATAAATACAAGGGAGAGAGGGAAAGACATGGTTTAGAATAGTCCCTCCTGTACAAACATAGGCAAATGTGACTTTGGCCTTGCAGATTCTGCTTGAGCCCGGGTACTTCTTAGCATTAAAAAAAAAAAAATGTATGGAGGAGACAGAGGTGCTACATCCAACAATGCCACTGCATCACAAGCTTTTACTTACATTTTAGTTATCTGTTTAGCTAAAGGCCTGAGAGGTTTGATGAGCAGGGAGAGCTGGAAAGTTCCAGCCCTTTCTCCAACCCCACCCACCACTTTGCTCCCCTGTTTTTTTCCAAACCTGACCCTGCCCTCTAAACCAGTGTTCTGCACTGCAAGGTCTGAGGGCCTCTGGTGACTCCCTATCACCTAAAGGGCAGCTCTCCGCCTTTCTCTCATTCAGATTCTCTTTCTGCTTGCAATAGCTGCTCACTCTCAGCAGGAGCTCTGTAGCTCGGCCTTGCTGTTTGCTTTAGTGGTGGGCTGGCTGGTGTGACCTGGGCGGGCTACCCAAGGAGGCTTCAGGGTGTTGGGAGTCAGGAGACCTGCTGCTCATCAGCTGCAAGGTGGCTGGGGGTGGAGGGAAGAGGAGAACACAGGAGCGATCAGCCAATTAGCTGTGGTGGGGGAGGAGCCCAAGAGGCATAGCACAACATGATTGGCTAGTTGCAGTGGTGCACTGTGCAGGAGGTGTAGGGGAAATTGAACGTGTGGATGAGAGAGAGAGAGAGAGAGCAATGCGGACCTCCACTAGGAGATTTTGCAGCACTGAATAGAACAGAGCACTCTCAGTGACGAGAAAGAGATCCACTCCAATCCAAGGACCAAGTCAACCTGTTGGAATTTGCCTGCTTGGTGACTGACTGGTGAGGCACTGGTTGGACGGTGTGGAGGGATTTGGGAAGAGAAGCCCCAAAAGGCCTCTAGCTGAGATGGGAATATAAAGATGCATGTTTAGACCAAAAAAAAAAAAAAAAGCCTAAGCATGCTGGCTGGGAGATGCTAGTAAATGCAGGACTTTTTTTTAGTCTAAACATGCATAGGATTCCACCCTAAGTTTTTATATTACAGTCATGCCTTGGATTGAGAGCATAATTCGTTCCAGAAACGTGCTTGTAATCCAAAACACTCTTATATCAAAACGAAATTCTCAAAAGAAAAATTGTAGAGATTTTTAATTTAAGCCGTACTACAGTACTTGTATTGCAAGACGTCGCTTGTATATCAAGTCAAAAAATTTTTTATAAATATTTTAAAATTTGCTTGTCTTGCAAAACGCTCTCAAACCAAGTTACTTGCAATCCAAGGTATTACTGTACATATAACTCATCCATCCCAGATAGGAACCTGATAAGGGATACTGAGTAGCTTAAAAAGCTGCCATACTTTGAGATCAGCATTCCCCAACCTGGTGTTTTGAACTACAGTTCCCATCATCCCTTGTCATTGGTTATGCTGAATGGAGCTGATGGAAGTTGTAGTCCAAAACATCTAGAGGGCACCAGGTTGGGGAAGGCTGTCGGAGAGTAATGAGCATATACCACTGTTTTATACCAGTCATACCACTGGCCCATCTGACCTGGCATAATCCACTTTGACTAAAAGCTGCTTCTCCCAGGCTGCCAGTCGCAGGGCGGTGTATATAAAATTAGTAAAACAATGTAACTGTAAAAACTAAGCAGAAGCATAAAAAACCATAAAACCAGCAAAAAAAATGATCGATCTAAAATCAATTTAGGTGCAATCCGCTGGGGAATGCTGGGAGTTGTAGGACTTTTTTTCTCTCTAAACCTGTATAGGATTGCACCTTTAGATTGTAAATTTAATTCAATTTTAAAATTATAAAATTCTCCTCAAAATGCCTGGGGACAAACGGAATGTTTTAATTTGTCGCTGAAAAGAATACAGAGTTGGAGTCAGTCTTATCTCCCTTGGGAGGACATTCCAAAGTCAGAAGGCACTCTCTTTCATAGCTGCACAGTGCATTTCTCCCAACAATGGTACATGGAGAAAGGCCTACTCTGAAGAGCTCAATGTATGGCAGGGTGGTATGGGAGGAGGTGTTCCTTCAGAGGTCTGGGGTCCAAGCTGTTTATCACCAACATCTGAAAACGCTTGGGATTGAACTGGGGATGTTATGAATGCAAAACACATGCTATACACAGAGCTATGCTCCACCCTTACTGTATCACCTATTCTGTAGTGGAATATATAGAATACTACAAAACATACGGCAAGCCAAACTCATTTTAATTTGGTATACAGGGTTGGTTGCCGGTTGCTTACAGTCTGAAAATCAAGCCAAAAGCACCGTGATGATGCAAGAATACGTGTGCACCAGGGCTACAGCAGCAACATAAATTTACCCTTTTAAATCTGGAGCCAGGTCCAGGCTGTGAGAGCTAGTGACTGCAGTACTGCTAAAAAAAAGATGGCCTTTTGGAATAATAAATCTAAGCTTCTTAGACAGGAAAGCTCCCTTCATGCCTCCTTCTAACCATTCCAGCAAGTCAATTATTCAAATACAGTGTACAACACAGGCTGGCTTCCTACAAATGACCGTGCCATAAAAATATATTGTGGTGAGTTTTTGTAGCAAGCTGACATGCCTTTCAATAGACCACCACAGAGGACATTTTAGTTTAAAGGAATGTATGGTTATGTGTAGGCAGTTTATTTAAATACAAGACCTACTTGAGTAGGCCTCGTTCTTCTTTTCATGGGAATAGTTACTCTTTCCCTGGAAGAGGTCCCCTAGTGGGCCACCGTACCTGGCAGGTGGGCTGTATTCAGTTTGATGGGTCACAAGCTGTGCAGTCATCCACTGGGGAAAAAACAAATCTTTGCTTCTTGAGGTTATCAGGCCTACCCAGCCTGTGACCCACCAAGCCAAACACACCCCACAAGCCATCAACAGTGATCTCTGCCCACCTCCCTGTTTTGTTGGCAGCCCTCAAGGATGGTCAGGCTCCAGGCATTCAGGTTTCTAAGACCCAAGAGACACGGCTGTCAACCTAAGTGAGCCAGATGCATATTCAAAGGCAGGCAGGGGTCAAAATCCACCCAAGGCAGTAATCAAGGGATGGGAGCAGAAACCTAGACAGAGTACTCACAACAGAGAAAAGTTTTCAAGCAGGAGCAAGATCTGAGTCTAGTGGGACAGGACTGGCTCTTGGGAGTCAGCTGACTGGATGCTGAGGCAGGGTGGTACTGCCGTCCAGGTCAGCGTTCTTCACTGCAAGGCCCAAGAGCCACTGGTGGCTTCCACTCACCTCAGGTGTGGCTCTCCACCTCTGTCCCGCATTCACTCACTCTCATTTCGTAGTATCGAAATGAGAGTGAGGCCCTCTCATTTCTACAGTGGGTGAGGCCCTCTAGCTTTGCTTTGTTGTTTGCTTCAGCAGTGGGCCAGCTGCTGTGATATGCACTGCCAAAGGAGGCTTCTGGGGTAGGAAGTCAGGAGATCTACCACTTTGCAGCTTACTTGGACAACGTGGAGTGGGAAGGGAAGGAGAGGCCCCCAAAAGGTCTCCACCCGAGTCCAGTGCATAGCATCGCTACTTTCCCAGGGTGGTGGAAGAGGAGAGGTACCCTATGGCCCAGGAAAGCCCCCCCCCCAGCCTCCGAAGTACCGCCTGGGGCCAAACAGGCTCCTGTTTGGAAAATAGTGAAGATAGCTGGTCTAGATGGTGCCCTTGAAGCCCAGAGTTTGGTCTACCAGCCTCATAAGCTCAGTGATCTTCACTATTTTTCAAGCAGGAGACACTTTGGCTCCAGGCACCGCCACCAAGGCCACTTGGGGGCCTTTCCCGGGCCGTGGGGGTGGGCTTTTCCTCTCCCCTACCCTGGACAAGTGGCAACACTGAGCACAGGGCATGGCTGGAGGCTTTGGGGGCCTCTCCTACCCACCCACCCCCTGCGTATCATCCAAGCAAGGGCTTTCCAGGCAGGCAAATTCCGACAGGTTCTCTTCGTCTTTGGACTGACACGGATCTTTTTCTCGTCACCGAGAGAGTGCTCAGCTCTACGTGATGCTGCAAAACCTCCCAGCGCGAGTCCACGTTGTTCTTTTCTCACCTGCGCTTTCAATTTCCCTTCCAGCGCCTGCACCTGCACCACAGCAGCCAGCCACGGCAGGCTGCTCTATCACATGGCCTCTCGGGCTCCGTCCCCCGAGTTAATTAGCTGCTTGCTCCTTTATTCCACGCACACAGCCACCTTACAGCCGATGAGCAGTGGGTCCCTTGACCCCCCACCCCTGAAGCTTCCTCCCCTAGCCCAGAACACCACAACTTGCCCATCCCTAATTAGCAAACAACAAGGCAACGCTAGAGAAGCTAAAAAGTATAGAAAACGATGACCTAATCCTCAAAGAAACTTTCTGTTTCGACAGTAAGCCTGATATTGGCAGGGTGAGCCAGCTCTGAATGCTCTGCTATTATTAATTAGCTTAATGTGTCTCCCATGGATTTGCCACTTTCAGGAAGGTTTTGCAATCACATCCAGCAGCTCAGCCCATGAAGCTGGGAGGAGGAGGAGGAGGGAGGCGGGCATTTCAACCACCTTCTATGTAATGATGTATGATTAACCTACTTTGCCATCATTTCAAGTATAATTAACTTTTTCCTGTCAGAGATAATGATGCACTCTGTACATAAATTCACATCTGTAATAAGACCATTAGGGGCAATTAAACAATTAGGGGTACAAAAAAAAATGGTATGCTGTATTGAGCACAGGATTCAGCATGCCAAGAAATGCAGCTTTCTTTCTTTGCCCTTTTCTTTTTAAAAAGCAAGTTTCTAGCCCTCATGTGTGTGAAGATATGCTTGTATCCCTGTTCAGTTTCAGTTTCAGCTTGTCTGAGCGTGGAAAGCTAAGCAAGGTCAGGCCTGGTTGTTACTTGGATGGGAGACCCCTCCTCTAGTTTCCTGCACTGAGCAGGGGGTTGGACTCGATGGCCTTGTAGGCACCTTCCAACTCTATAATCTATGAAATCTATGTGGGCAATGCCTACTGATACATCAGAAGCTGGTGCCAGCAGGGGTGGGGGGTGGGGGTGCGGGCAGGCGTGCTAAATAACTTTTCTAGAGCTCAGGATGTGGCTTCGGTGTTCTGTACAGATCCTTGCCATGCAACACCAGATTAAATCATGCAAAGCAGTACAAATGGCAGAATAAATCATACTAAATAAAATAAATTATGCAAATGTATAATGCATATACATTATGCATTAATGTATATGCATAATGGGGAGAGGGCGTTGCAGAATTGTAATTGTTTTTAACACAGAGTATAAACAATCCCAGCAAAGACATGTACCCATTACAATAACTCTCGAACAAAGCTTAGTCACAAGTGCCAGTGATTCGAGCCTTGCTTACCTTGTAGCCAAACAAGAAGAGCCCAAAGAAGAGACTATAGAGATCAGCTGTCAGAATGCCCAAGTTGACGGAGGTTGCACTGGTTACTTTGATCACTAGAGGCATGAAGCTGTACAGCCCAAACATGCACAGGGCAAAAGCTAGGAAGAGCAACGCTGCAAGACAAGACAGTGGCTTAACATTTAAGACACTAAGTGCTACTAATACAGGAGCGGGAAGTCCCCAAACACCCCCTTTTCACATGCAAAGTTACTTCGTGCCTTTGGTTTCTCTTGACAGCTCAGCTTTTGACAGCTGTCAAGAGAAACCAGGGGGGGGGGGACTATTTGGAGCCTCTTCTGGCCAATGTCCAGGGTTGGCACCTGCTGCACCTTGGCAGCAGGCACCCCCCCGACACTGCCCCAGCCAGGGCATCAAATCCCCGCACTCATGCACCCCCTAGACACTGCCCCAGCCAAGGCGTCAAATCCCCACACTCATGCAACTGTGAAGGCTCGCAGTTGTGCAAGTGCAGCTAAAAGGGGGAATACACTTTTACACTAATATTTTTGCAGTTTAAAAAAAAAGGTTTTGACAGACACAGAAAGCCCTTCCAAGGTGCCGTTTGGGCACTTTAAAGGGGCTGTGGGTGCCTGTCAAAATGGGGACTGTGAAAGCCAGCTGTCAAGCCAGCTTTCTCTACCTCTGGGGAGAAAAAAAGGGGAAGGGGAAAACCCCCGCGTTGAGCCGAAAACAGCTTGCGATCGTGGCAGAGAGGGGGGGAGACAACTCAGTCCTCCCGTGGTGTCCCCAGAGATACGCATGGGAGGACCGAGCAGAGAGGAGGGGGCCAAAACCCATGGTGATCCCAAACGTCTGTCGGGCTCAGTGTGGGTTGTTTGCACGACAACCAACCCACTATGGCTTATCACCAGAGTGGGACAATATGACATGCAAACACGTCCATTGCCTCTAAACTTGGGAGGTTCCATGCAGGCCATCACAAACATGTAATGATAAACAACTTCAGGGAGAATAAGTGTAATTCCCCTTTAAAGCCAACTATGTCAGCGGCTACCATCACACATCCATAAATTATGTGTTATGTGAAAAGTGTAACACATACTTTGTCTGTCCTGAATCTACTGCCAATCAAATTCACTTGACCCCAGACATTCTGGATTATGGGACAAGGAGAAAAGGTTCTATCAACTCTCTCCACGCCGTGCATGGTTTTATAAACCTCTATTACGGTCCTCTACTCCAGTGTTCTCCAACCTTGGGTCCCCAGATGCTTTTGGCCTACAACATCCCCGCACGCTGGCTGGGGCATGCTGGGAGTTGTAGGCCAAAAACACCTGGGGACCCAAGGTTGGAGGCCACTGCTCTACTCTATCCTGAGTTGTCTGTTTTCAGCCTTTCCCAACTGAGGGTCCCTAATGCTGCTGAACTAAAACTCCCATCATCCATGACCACTAGCTGTGGTAGCTGGGGATGATGGGGTTTCCAGCCCAACAACACTTGGAGACTCATGGTTGCTAAACTAAGAAGCCCCAAATGTTTTAGCTTTTCAGTTGCTTCTTTTTGCACCTACATTGCTTCCGGAAAGATCTGCGAACCTGGAGCCCCTTTTACTATTCCCTATTTGGGAATCACCAGGGCCTGAGCATCTTTCAGGAGCACCATAGAGACCACTCCCACTGAGCTTGCTTTTGAGTCCTGCGATTCAGCGGGTAGAGAACTGGGATTTTTAAATGTCTGTTCTGTTTTTAGCTCTTTAACTTGGGTTCTGTTGCTATTTTTTTTAAGAAGCTGCTTTATAAATGGAGAGGCTATTTTGTCCATCTTGGCCAGTATTGTCTATTCTGACTGCCAGTGGTTTTCCAGCATTTCAGAGAGAGAAAAGACTTTCTCATCAGCTACTACTTGATTTTTTTATTTATTTTTTACAGGAGATGCTGGGGATCGAACCTGAGGCCTTCTGTATGCACAGCATGCACTCTACCACTGAGCTATGCGCCCCTCCCGGGTTTTTAAATCTTTTTTCAGCTGCCCTGCACTGTAAAGTAAAGTAACTAAGGGCGCAATCCTATGCATGTTTAGACAGAAAAAAGTTCTACAGTTCCCAGCATTCCCCAGGCTGCAACCCAGAGAAAGGTAGGTGCGCCGAAATCCCAATAGTTTCAATCTAATAAGGAGAGACATGAAATATTAGGTTTGAAAGCACTGATCACTTGTTTTGGGGGAGGGAAGAAGGGTGGCTGGATTAAGTACGTCTCTCTCTAAACTAATAACTAGCACTGTGACCCGCCCTGCCCTTCCGCTCTGGTTTTCAATATGGCAGGTAATACACACGTTATGGAAATACCACCACAGAGAGAGGTGCGAAGCAATTCAAAGGTTATTAGCTCTGGTATTTCAGAGTACACATACCAATTTTCCAGTTCCACTGAATATTAGCTATGTCTTTGTGTTCCACAATGGCTCTAAAGAGAAGGTGGTGGTGGTGGTGGTGGTGGTGGTGGTGGTGGTGGTGGAGGAGGAGGAGGAGGAGGAGGAGGAGGAGGAGGGAGAGAGAAGAACAACATAAGAAAAACACTGAAATTAAAATTTGCGGGTGTAGTGTAGCTTCCAGAATCTAGCACAGCCATCCCCAGTCTGCTGACCTCCTGATGTGCTGGAACTACAACTCCCATCATACCCAGCCAGCATGGCCAATTATCACACCTAGCAGAAACTTAAAAGTCAAGAAAAATATATGTAAAATAAGCATTGTCTCAGGAGGTTGGCAAATGAGACCAGCATTGAATTAAGAAAACAGAATAATAGTCTGTAAAAGGTATTGGTGAACTACAGTGCCACTGAAGAAGGCCTTCAGGGCCGAAATGCGTTTGGCTTCATCATCTATCAACAGAAAAGCTTCTTTGCTGAAAAGACTTATCTCTGGAAGCAACAAACAAAAAAACATTGGCATTAATAATATCGCACCCAGAGATAAAAGCCCTCTTGTTTGAAAAAAACATTCAAGATCTTCTTCAGCCTATGAGGAGCTATTATTTACATGTCTATTAAGTTTTCTGGCTTTTACATGTTTTATATTTTGTTATGTTTTTTTATATATAATTATTTTAAAATATAATTTTACATATCTTGATATTATACATTCAGTTTATTTTACATATATATTTTTTCTTGACTTTTAAGTTTCTGCTTTATGTTTTAGTCAGGATTTTTAACATATCCCCCCCCTTTTTATATGTTTCAATTATCACACCTAGCCAGTACGGCCAGGTTGGGGAAGATTGATCTAGCATACGGTAAGCCCCACTGAGTTCAGTAGAGTTTATTCACAACAAGTCACTGTAATTACAGCCTTGATGGTCAACAGATAAAAGAGTCTTTTGGCACCAAAAGACAAACAGATTTATGATAGCATAAGCCAGCCTTCCTCAACCTGGTGCCCTCCAGATGTGTTGGAATGCAACTCCCAGCTGGCTGGGAATGATGGGACTTGTAATCCAACACATTTGGAGGGCACCAGGTTGGGGAAGGCTGACATAAGCTTTTGTAGACTAGGGCCCACCTCGTAAGATGTTATTTTAGTTTAGTTTATTAAAATATTTATATTTTGCCTTTCAGCTCCTTAATGGCGCCACTGAGGCAATTAATAACCTCAGTAAATCAATCAATCAAAACAATCAGAAGATAAAATTGTAGTCATAAAAACAGAGATTAGCAAACAAAGAAAATATGCAGTAGGCTGCCTCCCACTGGGTTGAAAAGTTCAGCGCCGATCTCCTGGTTCTGACTCGCAGGATTAGGATCTTGCTAAGAAAGAACACTGGGGTTTCCAGGATTCTCACACAAATCCCATAAAACATGCTCAAGGGCTGCATGCAGCGTACAGGGTGACCTCCATCCTGCTTCAACCACCACAGCGTTTGGCTCATCAAGAAATGAGTTTACTAAACACTTTACTGGAATAAGACTTTACTAACTGAAACATGTTTATTTATGGAACCAGTAATGTTTACTTGTGGAATCAGACAATAGTGAGCAGTATTGTCTCATTTGAACACACGTTTACCTAATATTCTTTTTAGTTGTAATTAATGCATAAGCCACTGTAAATAAATGCCTTCTTTAAAGGGTTTTTTAAAAGGTTGATCCAATCTGTCATTGGTTATACAACTGGGACAAACTGTTGCTGCGTGAAGTGCTCCTGTTCAGTGCGCCAGACATGCCTTTTCAGGAGGCTCCATTCAATTCCCCCCGCGGTTTTCTATTCCCCACCACCAGTCACTCAGTATTCCATGCCCACTGAACGTGTTCACAGCCCTCCCTTGGGTTCCCCCACACCGCAAAGACCTTTTGTACTTCCACAAAACCTGGAGTTTCCCCAAGCTGGCTGATTCCTCCCTCTTGTGCATGGATGTGCCATTCTGGCTACATAGGAATCCACACTCGGAGAATGAGTTCAGTATTAGTATACAGGATTACTTTAACAGTATTAAAGACATTTTGCCCGTGAACTCCATAGCTTCCAGTTTCATTGGAAAACTGTCTTTGTGAAAACGGATGGGCCACCTTCTCTTTGGACAGACATCAGTGCCTTTAACACTTGTGTAGTTGGCAGCAGTCAATAGGATAAACTGCTCCCATTATGGAGATGAAGCAATGGGGAAAGTGGTTGGGTTTCTGCTTGTTATGCAACTGTTAATAGTTTGCGGATCTCTCTCTGTAAAATGGGGGCAACTGCAATCCAAAAAAGCAAGATGCCAGCCTGTCAATGATTAATCCCACAAAGAGTCCTTAATCCTTTGGCTAATTCCATGAAGGTCAAGTAGATTATTTGCATGAATAACCATTTACAGGACTCGGAATTCCATGAAAGAATCCTAGCTCTTGAGTCTTGTATTCCTATGCCCTTCTCCTCTTTGTTAGGAGCTTGCATTCTTATGGGAGAGCATGATCAGCATATAAGCTACAAGAAGTCAATATGAAAAGAAAGCTAAGTACGCACTGAGCATGAGAAGAATGAACTAGGTCAGGCAACCAAATAAAAACCTAAAAGCCGAAGGTTGCCAGGTCACAACCTGGAGATCCCTGCGACCCATAAGATTATGTCCTGCTTGCTATGGAAGATGGATAGATGAAAGGACAGTGAGGTTGGGGAAATGTGTGAGAGTATTACAGCTGCCTGGTTTCCCAATTTGGTAGTTAATTTAAAAGTAAAGAAGGGTTCTCCGGGTTGCATCCTGGCAACCCCACAGATGTCCATGCTCCCAAAGAGGTTCATAGCAATGTTAACAATGGATTAATAACACACCCACCAATTCATGGAAGGGAAGAAATCATTCTTTGGTGTGGATGGTTTTCTTAATTACAATTAAAGTACATATAATAGATCCTTACAGCTGCAGACTGCTGATAATAGTCCCAAACAAGCCCACCATTCCTAGAAACTCCACTCTGCTCAGATTTTTCACAATGTATTCCTCACTCACATTCGAAATGGCATACAACGAAGCACCAAGAAGGACTAAGACATCTCCGATCACCACATTGCTTCCTGTTCAGAAGACATAAATGAACAAAAAATGGAATTGCTATAAAATAAAACATGTGGGTATGTTTAATGATAAAATTACGTATATTACGTAATGTTTCCAGCTATTTGGCATCTTTTATGGTAGAGAAAGGAGCATTTGTTACTTATCTGTGACTTCCCTTTTCTCCTTTCTCCTCAGTAGATCTGGGCTGCTGGGAACAGGACTGGCTTCCCTCCGGCCTTGCTCACTCCCCCCCCATCCCCTCCAGTGTGGCCACGAGGAAGAGAAGTTGGCTTGTTTGAAACAAAACATTGTTGGTTTGAAGTTAGCTTGTTTCAAACAAAACACTGTTAAGTTTATCCACACTTTGTTGGGTTCGGAAGGCAAGCTGTGGTTAATCAAAAATGGAAGCAAAAGCTTCTGAACCACGTCGGGAGAAGGAGGGGTGAGGGGTGAAGCACATGTGCCTGCGGGGAGGCTAGGCTTATTCCCTTCATGATAAATCGTGGTTTATCATGACAACTGAATGCAGCCAGTCTTTACTTATGGGTTGCATGTTCCTATGCACAGAATAAGGAACTAAATCAGATTTGCATCTTAAGGTGTATTTTAAAGATCATCTCTTGTACATTCTTTCCATGTACTCTGTGGAGAGAGAGAAAGAGAAGGTCTGCTGGTTGGTGGGTGGTATTACAGAAGGACTTGGAGAAAGCTGAGGAGAAAGTGAATAGCTAAGGCCTGAATATTAAGCTATTCCTTCTCTGTGGGATAACCATACACGGCTGGTGAAGATCAGGAGAAGGGAACAGGTGGCTGTGTTATGCCAGGAGGCTGCCCTAAGATCTTGCCAGAAGAAGGTTTCACAAGCAGGCATTAAAATCCAGATAAACCATCCAAGCAGCCAGAAATACAACAGGAGGAGCTTTGGGAGTCAGAGGAAGACTGTACCCAAGAGCTGGTCCTTGTTGTGAATGTATTGGGCTGGGGTGGAGGTTTGAGGAATTTGGCCTGAGTTAAAAGAAGTCATTAAGGGAGCAATCCTATGGCCCTAGACCAGTGATGGCGAACCTTTTTGAGCCCAAGTGCCCAGACTGCAACACAAAACCAACTTATTTATTTCAAAGTGCCAACACTGCAATTAAACCTGAATACTGAGGTTTTCGTTTTAGAAAAACAACTCATACAGTTGTCCGAACTAACTAACATATTTTGTCTTTAAAGAAAAACACAATAACAGAGCTTTCAATGATACAAACAGTTTTTTGTTGGGGGAAAAAAATCAACTCAAAAAATTATTATAGTACTACATTGTACGCATAGCCTGAAGGGAATTTATACAAACTTTTTAAATAATTAGGCACATGTATTTTTGGATAAGGGATTCTCAACTTGTAATATGATTATATGCCAGACTGAAATTGTATGGGGCAAGCTTTACCTCGGGTCCTTTCCCTGCTTCTACAGGTGTCAGATTAGTAAAAGTAAAAGTCAACCTGTACTAGGATGAGCAAGATAAACAAGAAAACTAAACGTGCTTAACTTAAACACTTTGTGTCTTGGACTGCAAACACTGCATTAGGTAAAAGTTTGCATTGGGCATGCTTTTGCACAATTAATGTGATTTTTGCTCTTGCATGCATGCTGATAATTTGTCAAACCTTGGCTCATACTCCGTTAGTTTGAGAGCAACATGTGCAGCACTCAGGTCATGTTAGGGCTTTACATCCAAGCCATGTTCTGTGCATCATTCTTCAAAATCTTTTAAATGTGATAACAATGTAGAAAAGAATTATGTAACAGGAATTCTAGAATAAAATCATTCTGTTCCACACTGTGAGAAAGAACAAGATCATTAGTGTTTTACAGAAGGGGACGGTCTTTTCGTGATCTGGTGACCAATGGCTCGAGTGCCCACAGAGAGGCCCCTGCGTGCCAGCTGTGGCACCCGTGCCATAGGTTCGCCATCACTGGTCTAGACAGTGTCTGAGGAGCCTTAGGATATTTTGGATTCCCAAGACAGAGAAAGCATTCTAACCGCAGAGCTGGGAATCGGAGCTCAACCCCGACTCCCCCTCGCAGCTCGCGTGGAAAGAACCATGCCGACTGCCTCTCCGAGGTCGGGAACCTGACCTCAGGGAGGGGTAAAAGGTGGCTTTCAGTGGGTGGGGAGGGGAAGAGATTGGAGAGGCCAGGATGCCAGCTATCCCGAGGCTTCTCCAGCCTCCTTCCTTCCCTCTCTGAAACACTTTTTGCTAGACGGGCAAAAAAGCCAGTCTAGTGAAAATGCAAGGCAGGTGGATGGGGAGGCAAAGATCACCTCCACTGCTCCTCATGCCCTGCAAAGGATGCTCATAAGCCTCCGAGCTGGGGGGACTTACGAGCATTGAGGGCGCAACCCATAGGATTGTGCACTAAGAGGCTTGCATTAGCAACAGTGTCTCTTGGGCCCTTAGGAATTGTCAGTAAGCAGTCTTTTGAAACCGCCCAAAGTAAATATTAGTATTCCCTTATGTACAAAATATTTGTTTAATACATTAATGTTAAATAGTTCATCTTGTCTCTAGTGTTGGTATCCATCTCACACCTAAGCCTCTTATACCAGGCTACTAGGAGGTTTTTAAGTATTCTAAGAGAATTGGTGGCAGCAGAAAAGGGACAGCTTGTGGAACGCATGAGTTATAGAGGCAGAGGGTTCCTTAGCCCCTTCAATATAACCATTTGCTAAAAATAAGAAAACCCATAGGTGGATTTGTCAACAACAGCTAGCATGGCGATACACATTATTGCCTGCTTATGGCTGCGCATCATGCTGCTGTTAAAGGCACAGCTCCAGTAGCCAGCTGAAAACTAGTCACTATGGAAACTTGCTTGTCCCTTTTGAGCAGATGCAAGAGATTGGGGTGCGGGGATAGCCATATCCCTCCCACAGCTAAGGAATCCAACATGGTTAGTGCCATGAGTGGGAACACATAACCAAGGGGTGAAGACTGTCCAGGGAGGAGGAAGGTAGGAAAAGTGCAAGCAACCTAGTGTCCTGTGCCAGGCCCCTGGCTCTCTTTGTAGTCAAGCTGTCAAGTCGTATTTCTAGTCAATTACTTTTATTATGCAAACTACAAACAGGAAAGAATTGCCTCAGGCATCAGACAGTACCCTGCTAGGGATGTAACCGCTTGCCTTGAGCTGGCGTAGTGGGCCGAAATCGGCCCCGCTCACGCCCGCAAGAAGCGAACGTAGAATTGGGGTCCCGGCGCGCCGGCGCAGGGTCCCAGCACGTCACTTCCGGCCAGCTGGAAGTGACGCAACGGGACTGGCGCAGCCGGCTCGAGCAGTGCGGAGAATTGCTCCGCGCTGCTGAGGATCAAGAGGTGGGGGGGGCGCTGTGGAGAGGCAAGGCAGGGCGGGGGGCCCCACAGGTACGTGGACATCCCTAACCCTGATGCAGCCAAAAGAGACCAAGTTCCAGGCAGCCTTTGCATAACACAGTGCCTTGTAAGCTTCAGTAGTTCCCTGGGTTAGAGCACCATGAAAGAGAGTTGTCATGAAACTGACAGTGCACTACAGCCCACCCTCCCAATCTGAGCGGGCTATTAAGTCCCTCCCTTAAGGTGGGTCTTTCTACGGCAGGGCTCTCCAACCTTGGGTCCCCAGATGTTGCTGGCCTACAGCTCCCAGCATACCCAGCCGGCATGGCTAACGGCAAGGGATTCTGGGAGCTGTAGTCCAGCAACATCTGGGGACCCAAGGTTGGAGAGCCCTGTTCTACGGGGTCACCTTCCTGGCTGCAAGTCTCTTTGAGTGCCTCATGACCCTGGTTTGCCGCTCCGTTTTCATCTGACTCCTAGCTCTTGAGTCTTGTATTCCTACGCCCTTCTCCTCTTTGTTAGGAGCTTGCATTCTTACGGGTTCAGAAGGCCCAGCTTGGCTGTCACTGAAAGATTAGATGACAGCTGGGTTTCCTCTTCTCTGTCTTTGCTATTCTCCTGTTCCCACACCCTTGGCACCTCAACAATCCCTTCCACCTCCGCATCTGACTCAGAATCCATTTCCATGTCTTCTTGGCTACTGAGATAAAAAGCAATGAAATACTGCTTTGAAATCTAGATAAATATAGATTGTGGGAAATCTCTATTTGTGGGAAGCCTATCTGTTATTTCTCCTGGAACACCTTAAGAAATCCAGCAAAACTGCAAATCTAGTTAATGAAGAACATTGCCTTTCTAAAAACTTAGGTTCTTTCTCTCTCTCTTTTACATTAATGGCCTAATTTACCTCTCCATGAAAATCAATAGATCAAACTCTGCAGCAGCTGGACCAAGGTTCTGCAACTCAGGAAGTTCCTAAATGGATGCTAAGAGTATGCTAGCATTTTATTGTATTTTTGATGCCACAGGATTCAGCACTTGTGAATGGCAAAGCTATGCTGTCTTGCGCAGGTGCTATGGAGCACCAGCACAAGAGGACCACTAGTAACATTACTAACAATTAACAAGGCAAGATCCTTTTTGTGTAGTCACACATTCCTTGATGGACAACAGGATCAGGCTGCCAGAATCTATACTTATTGTGCTGGGAGAGAGACAAGACTTTAAACATTTACCCAATAAATTACATTAATAATAAGGCCATTATCAGGTGACATCCTCCCTCTCACAATACTTCCACGGAACCAACAGCTGATGTCATGGTTCACAAACCCCAGGCGTCAGGCAAATAGCCGGTAGCTGAGATCAGGTAAGTGGAGATGCCAAGATCTGGAACTAGGATGCTTCACCCGCAAGGTCTCTATCTTGAGCTTACAACCCCTTTCTCCTATAAAAAGAGCTAGCAACATATATCAGGGCTCAGGTGCCTTACGTCTCCCATCAACAACAAACTAGTTCCTTGTGGTAGAACAGACAGGGATTTATGAAGTACTACTATGAAGTGCTACTACTGAAGCAGCCTTATACTGTGTCAGGTCAATACTGTGTCAGCAAGAACATACATTTCACTACTATGTAGTACTTGTCAATATATATTTGGACATTTAGATATACCATGCATCTTTTTCAGCTGGTCTCCAACAGTTCAGTGTTCAGACTGTCTAAACTCAGCATATAGTGGTAACGTATTTAGATTTTTTACTGAGACAAGGAGACTGATATTTTGATTTCTTCCAGATAGATGTATCTGGAGGACACATTCCAGTACATACAAAGCTGATTCACACGAAGTGTTCAGGATATTGAATTAGTTGCCTGCCAGTGCCACTACTATGTTTATAATTTTTTGCACGTTTCACCAAGACATTTTGCCCAGACCTTACCTTCACCTTCTTGCCTCCCAGCTAATATATCTGCACCAACCATGGTCCCTACACCCAACAGACAGACAGCAACAGCAATGAAATGGATCAGTTTGTATCTTGCATGGAGGATGAACCACGATAAAGCCATCAGCACAGGAATCCCAAAACAGTCTAGGAGCTGCCATGTACAGAAGGAAACAGATCTCAGTCATAAAAAGAAAGAGTCACATCTACTCATTTCTGTATCATATAGCAAATATTCAGGATATGCTATCTAACTGGTATAAATCCAATTTAATGGTCTGTGGACATAATCAAAATACAGGTACTTAACAATAAATGGGATTTAAGTCCTATTCCAGATTTTTCACTGTGACATTCATGAGACTAACTTTTGCTGAATTACATACTAAAGTCTCTATTTGCACTACTACTTTTTGCCATGTAAAACACAGCTTCTGGGATTTTAAAAATCTGCTTATTCTTCTTAGCGTAGTACAGTCAACCCAATAAAAATGTTACTTTTCCTGCAAAGGGAATATATCAGCAGGACAGATTTCACGGGCAATTTTCTATAAAAACTGGGCAACTGCCTAACAGGAAGATAAGGGTACTGTCTCTTGTTCTCAATGAGACCTCCCTGTGAGGTGACATAGGTCCTCTGGCTGCTCTTGGCTTACCTGTTCTGATATCACAGTGAAGCCGTGAAAGCCTGAAGCCAAATCACTGAGTTATTAATGAGGGATAGAGGGAAACTTAGCACTGGAATTCCAAGATTTGTGAGCAAATTTTGGCAAATTAAGCATGGTCATCAGTGCCTAGACACTAAGGGCTTTTGAATGACACTTGTTGGGACTGATCCATTGAATGATTTCAGAGCCTTTTGATGAAAAGGGCAGACAACACTTCTTATGTTGTATAGGATACTTCGGAATCACAACATATATTTTACGGTAACAGTAGTCTCTGGGGTGTTGACAGATAATCCAATAATCAGCCCTCCTCTACCTTTTTCCTACTTACAATGGAATTGGTACATTTCCTCTAGTCTAGCATCACTGACCTATAATTATAACTGGCATTAGCTACTTGATCTGTTGATCTGGGGGCTGCAATGTAGCATTAGAAATACAGTCATGCCTTGGATTGAGAGCATAATTCGTTCCGGAAATGTGCTTGTAATCCAAAACACTCTTATATCAAAACGAAATCCCCCCAAAAAAATTTGTACAGAGATTTTTAATTTAAGCTGTACTACAGTACTTGTATTGCAAGATGTCGCTTGTATATCAAGTAAAAATATAAATAATAATTAAAAATTTGTTTGTCTTGCAAAACGCTCTCAAACCAAGTTACTTGCAATCCAAGGCATTACTGTAGCCAGGTTGGTGGCATGTAGCTCGGACTTCAGTCTCCTGGCAGCAGCTCGTTCCACTGGGACACATCCTGACCTGGAATGGATAGCCCTTTGGCAGACAGAAGTGGCAGCCTTTTCGTGTTTCTTTTACAACCTGATCCTATAAATGATTGCTCGGAAGCAAGTCCCACTGAGTTCAGCAGGGCTCACTCCCAAGAGACTATGCATAGGATTATCACAGGCTTCATTGCTGGGAAACAGCAGTGACCATCTCGTCATTATCAGCCTCAAAAAAATCTACAAAACACTTCCTCAAATTGAAAACAATGCAACCACAAAAGCAGAAATGTTGCTCTTTCTTTCTTATCCAAAGAAAGCAGCTGGAGAACTCCCACAGAGTGGAAGTTGCCAGCTGGGGAGAGTGTTTTGTAAGTGACTGTATTACAAATAATTATTTTAAAATTATACTGCCCAATTAACTAACTAGGACAAATTAATCAAAAGGTTTTTAATTGTTCAAACTAAAAGGCTAATCATTACTGTTTTAATTTTAGGCACAGTTCTGCTGAATGTTTACCCTTGAACATTTTGGAATGAAAAGCTGGGCTTTCAAGAGAGTCAAATAATCCTTCCCCCGCCCCGCCCCCCAAAAAACTCTTCTACTTTTTTGTGACTTTTTTCACACCTGTTCGCAGCCTCAATCTGTTTGTGTTTTGGTATACCGGTAATTATTAGTGCTTCCCTTTTATTTTCCAAGCAAGAAGTATATAACGAATACAGTAATACCTTGGATTGCAAGTAACTTGGTTTGAGAGCGTTTTGCAAGACAAGCAAATTTTTAAATATTTATTTAATTTTTTTTTAACTTGATATACAAGCGACGTCTTGCAATACAAGTACTGTAGTACGGCTTAAATTAAAAATCTCTGTACAAATGTTTTTTGGGGGAATGTCGTTTTGATATGAGTGTTTTGGATTACAAGTACGTTACCGGAACAAATTATGCTCTCAATCCAAGGCATGACTGTACGATGATGTCACAGTATGACACAGTCAATCAAATTTGGTTACGTGATAATGTCACTGATGGCCCTGTGCTCTCTCTGAATGGGTGGAGGGAGAAGCGCATCACTGGGGCTCAGACAACCATGCTGCCACTTCCTGCTTTGCTGTACCATGGCAGTGTCTTTGCTGCAGTACAGCATGGCAAATCAGGGAGCACTCAGCAATGCTTCCCCACTTCTCATTAAGAGTGAGGGCTATTCTAGCACACACTTGGTCACACACTTTCACCCCCATTTCGCAGAGCCCCACAAAACAACTGTCCAAAGGACAATACATTTTATGGCTTGTACATTTCATTGTACAGCAAATATAAGGGGCTTCCTTCCCAGCATGGCCAGTGGTGAGGGATCATGGGAGTTGTAGGCCAAAGCGTCTAGAGGGCCACAAGCTGCGCACCCCAGCTCTAACCATTACATCGCACTGGTTCTCACTGGTACCTGCCTACAAAATCTCATGCCACAGTAAATGTGTTCATTTTTAAAGTGCCACAAGGCTCTTTGTCGTCATTTTTACCTGGACACTTGTAAGGGTGGTATACTGGTAGGCTTTTACAATGGTGTAGTTAGCTTCAACGTCAGCCAATCCAAGCAAAATGTACTTCCACCATTTCCTCTTCAGGATTTGCAAGAGGTTGTCGCCATCTGGAGAAAAAGTAAGCACATATGCTGACATATACATATGAGCCAGCTCAGCCATTAAGCTCTTCTGCAGAGGCTCTCCTTCGGATCCACTAACATCCAAAGTTGCTTCAGACTGGGACGTGGGAGAAGGCCTTCCCTGTGGCTGCGCATAAGCTCTGGAATCCTGCAGGGCCGGCCCTACCGCTAGGCACACACCTCAGGCAGCTGACACGGGGTGTCATAAATAAACTGTTATTTATTTAACACTAGCTGTTGCCTGAGGCTGCACTCATTTCAGGATTTGGTATAATTGTTTTTAAAAGAAACATGTATGGATAAGATGCAGTGTCTCTGACTGAAAGTATAACGTTTAGGCTGGGTGCTGGCAGCAGAAATCTTTTGTGACAGAAATATCTGTCCTTAAAGAAAAATCAGGTTAATCCTGAGAGTCTACAGGTGATGAAGAGTGGGCATGCCAAGTTTGGGGTGGATCCCTCTAAACGTGATGGAGCCTATGGGGTGGGGGGAGCTGGGATTACATTGTTGGGTAGTCCCGAGGGGGAGGGGTAACAGGGATTTCATTGCTGTGTAGTCCCGGGGGGGGGGGGAGATGGGATTTCATTGTTGCATAGTCCCCGGGGATGGGGAGGAGAGCAGGGACTTCATTGTGTAGTCCCAGGGGGGGGGAGCAGGGATTTCATTGTGTGGTCCCAGGGGAGCAGGGATTTCACTGTTGTGTAGTCCCGGGGGGGAGCTGGGATTACATTGTGAAATCCTGGGGGGGGGGGGAAGCAGAGATTTGATTGTTGCGTAGTCCCGGGGGGGGGGGACCTGGGATTTCATTGTGCAGTCCCAGGGGGCGGACAGAGATTTGATTGTGTAGTCCCGGGGGGGGGGGAGGAAAGCAGGGATTTCATTGTACAGTCCCGGAGGGGGGAGCAGGGAATTCATTGTTGTGTAGTCCGGGGGGGGGGGAGCTGGGATTTCATTGTTGTGTGGACCCAAGGGAGCAGGGATTTCACTGTGTGTAGTCCCAGGGGGGGGGAGCAGGGATTTCATTGTTGTGTAGTCCCGGGGGGGGGGGAAGCAGGGATTTCACTGTATAGTCCTGGGGGGGGGGAGCTGGGATTTCACTGTTGTGTAGTCCCGGGGTGGGGTTGCAGGGATTTCATTGTTGTGCAGTTCTGGGGAGGGGAGCAGGGATTTCACTGTGTAGTCCCGGGGGAGCAAGGATTTCATTGTGTAATCCGGAGGGGGGGGAGCAGGTAGTCTCGGGGGAGCAGGGATTTCATTGTGCAGTCCCGGGGGAGCTGGGATTTCATTGTGTAGTCCCGGGGGGAGGAGCAGGTAGTCTCGGGGGAGCAGGGATTTCATTGTGTAATCCCGGGGCAGCTGAGATTCCATCATGTTTCTTTTAAAAACAATTGTACCAAATCCTAAAATCCATGCGAGCGAAGCCGCAGGCAACAGCTAGTTATATTATATCCAAAGTTCCTTGCCCATTTAATCATACTCAACCCTTTTTTTCATGGTCTTTCATCCTATGTAACGATTTTTCTTTAATATAAATTGGGCTTCAAAGGCCTTTATTTGGAGGATGAATGATTAAGTTTTTAATTTCCCTAACAAATTAGTTTAATTGTTCTATCCCTCTTTTATTTGTTATTATTCACTTGTATTTTAATTGTCTGGTTGTACTGTAAGATTGCTGGGGAACATGGGCAGGAAGGTGCTGTTGCACTCATGTCCTACTTGTGGGTTTCCCGTGGGCAGCTGGTTGGCCACTGTGTGAACAGAATGCTGGACTGGATAGACCCTTGGTCTGATCCAGCACAGCTCTTCTTATGTGCCTTGAACATTTTGTGTTTTGTTTTTTAAGGGAAAGGCAAGGTAAAAATATTTTTTGGACTAAAATAAAAGATGTACTTAAGCAAAGTCTAACCCCAACTGCATAAACCACTGGTTTTCAAACTCCATACTTCCAGAGAACGTTTTAAACATTGAAACATCTGCCACAGAACCTCTGTCAATTGTGGAGGGCCCTGTTGTACACACACACACAGAGAGCTGACACGGGACATTGGACAAGCCTGTTGAGCCTCATTCATTATCACCCCACATGAAACGGGTGTGTGCCTAGAACATACCTTACCCTTCCCGGGGATGAATCATGCAGGAGAGGACCAGTAATGGTAGGCAAGCTGTCTTAACCACCATTATCATTTTCTCAGGTGTGGCCTGCACACGCAGAATGATGTTTCAAAATCCTTCATTGGTAAACTGGACTGTATCACTGCAGTCACAGGGATTTTAATTTTTTTTACATAGCAGGGCACTCAAAAGTGTGACTCTCTTCCTGCAGTCTGAAATGGTATCGCCCATTTTATCATCTCAAAACTCTACCTCCTCATTCAGTTACATGTGCAACCAGGTATCACTGAAAAACCCGATAGGTTTTCAGAGCACACCAAGTTCTCCCGAATACTGTTTGAAAACCGCTGCTTTAACTTCAAAACATGAAAGCAAAATGTTGGATTATGTTCCACAATGCTTTTTCTTCACACTCGTCTTCACCATTCCCTCTATTTCCAAAGTTCAGAGATGACTGTCGATCATTTGTAGCCAAAATGGCACCATCTATGCACAACAGGGAGGTATCAGTAGGCTGGGCAGTAGAACAAAAGATATTTAGGGGGGGAAACAACCCTGAAGGTTGCAAGGGGGTGGGGAGGAGACCCAAAACAGCCCAGGGAAGGCTGAGCATGCTCAGTGGCCACGGGATCATAGAATCACAGAATCATAGAATAGTGGAGTTGGAAGGGGCCTACAAGGCCATCGAGTCCAACCCACTGCTCAATGCAGGAATCCAAATCAAAGCATCCCTGACAGATGCCTGTCCAGCTGCACCTTGAATGCCTCCAGTGTGGGAGAGCCCACTACCTCTCTAGGTAGTTGGTTCCATTGGCGTATTGCTCTAACCGTCAGGACATTTTTCCTGATGTCCAGCCGGAATCTGGCTTCCTGTAACTTGAGCTCATTATTCCGTGTCCTGCAATCTGGGATGATCAAGAAGAGATCCTGGCCCTCCTCTGTGTGACAGCCTTTCAAGTACTTGAAGAGTGCTATCATATCTCCCCTCAGTCTTCCCTTCAGAAGGCCAAACATGCCCACTTCCCTCAGTCTCTCCTCATAGGGCTATGCTTCCAGTCCCCTAATCATCTCTGTTGCCTTCCTCTAAACCCTTTCCAGTTTGTCTACATCCTTCTTAAAGTGTGGTGCCCAGAACTGAACGCACTACTCAAGATGAGGCCTAACCAGTGCTGAGTAGAGGGGAACTAGTACCCCCTTCCCGCGATTTGGATCATGACTACTAGGGTGGAAATGGAAAACCAGGCAGGAGTGCAGGGAATGGAAGAGAGTATCCTGGAGGAGGGCATGGCTGTCTGACAGTAACACAATAGAGGGACGCTCCACAGTGCAACATTTTCTTAAAGATCCCACTTATACCTTTCCTAAAGGCCAGGGTCATCGTGTACACTAGAAAAAGCAAGCAATAGTTGATGAAACTCTGTAGCATCGGAGTGTTCACGTTGTACTTCTCAGCTAGGGACTGGCTTGTGACTGCGGTCCCGCATATGAACAAGGAGAGCATCTGACCCAGGACCAGCGTTTTCACAGTGTGCCTGTGAATGCAAAGCGAGAGAACTTTAGAAGGCCATTATTTCATTCATTCATTCATCCATAGAATGCAACTCTTCACACCACACGACATCCGGAAGCACCCCTGGTATCTCCCTGCACCAGTAAGGCAAGCCTGAACAGCAGAGCGGTGCTAAGCCAAATTTTGGAGCCTGCCTTGCCAGCTTTGAGAAACTTGTTTTCCCTGCTCAGGCTGTCAACAAAGTTTAACTACTTTCTTTTAACACAAATTAGGGCTCCAGTGGCCCAGTTATCTGGAGGACAGTTTGAATTTTAGAAGAATGAAAGTCAGTACAGGAATATCACAGCTACTGATTTGAAGATATCAGCTGGGCTGGGGGCGGGATGTAGCATCCTTGGGCAGCTGCCAGGGCCAGCACCATGGTGGGGTCCACTGATGATACCTACCCTGGGACTTCCTTAATTTATTTTCTGGCCTTGCACCTACTGTTTTTGCATTAGTGTATGTGTGTGTGTGTGTGTGTGTGTGAATGTGTAACACACTTTGCAGGCCACCATCCATGGATGGTGCACTGCACTTGGTTTGGTGCCTCACAAGTTGTGCAGACCTCTTGCAGGGTTTCTCATCTGGGAATTTGCAGCAGTGACATGGAAGCCACAATACCAAATATTTTTTAAAAGGTATTTAACAGTATATGCATCTCTATGCATATACATGTCTACCTTGCTCCCCAAGTTAAAAGCTTTTGCAGACAAGGCCTGTTGTCAGGAAGCAAAGAGATAGCTCAATAAAGAAATATATGCAGCACTTTTTTCAATGTTTGTCACTAGACCAGATATAGCACATACGTGCTTTGCTGTGAAATTATACGGAGACATTTTGATGCATGAACTTGTAATCATAATTAATACTTTTGGCTTGCAGAAATCAATCAATATTAAGATGAATTACATTAAATAAATAAATTACATTATAAAATGGTGTGCCTATCAAAAGTGATGTAGAAATCATTAATAATAATACTATATATTTAAAATACAGCATTAACAATAATGTGATATAACTGATGTTTGTAAGGCAAGTGTGTGCCATTCTAGGGAACAGGTGTTAAAACGTCTGAGAGTGAGAGAGAAATTATAACCTGTTTATACTATACTATATACTATTCCAGATTGGAGCGAGGAAGCCCTCCGAGGGATTTCCTCCAGGCTGCAAGGCTTGGCACCAAAGCCCCACCCCTGGTGGAACCCAAAGAGTCGGCCCGGGCCAGATTAGGTCCTCAGGCCGGAGGTTTGGCATCCCTGATTTATAGGGTTAAAATAATGGCATGGAATACCTAAACATGGAGTTTGAAATGTTGTTTTCCATGTGGAACAAACAGTAAATGTCCTTGCATAACAAGCATCTCCCTCTCCACTAATTTCTATAATTGTTCTACTGGGATGGCTATTGATTATCGGTGTTCTTATCCATTATTCATCAGCCCATAAATAAAAGAACAATTATCCTTCCCTTCCAGCACTTGGCTGCATCTCTCTGGTCCACTTTGCGGTGACAGTAAAGATTAATTTCTTTCTTGGATGAGGTAATGGAGGTGATCTCAGACAGACTTTTAGTTATAGGTTGCAAGGTTTTGATTTATTTTGCCAACCATAAACCACAATAGGGCTGCTCACTCATTAGCCCTCCATGGGTATACCATAAACATGGAAGAGAGGGGCTGTGTCCACTGGCCCTGCCCCCAAGGTCTGCATTCCCTCCAGACCCACCCTTGGATGTCTGCCCATTCAATGGAATTTGGCTGCTGCAAAGGTAAGTCTGTCTCACTAATCTTTTACCATTCTTTGAGAGCATCAAAGAGAGCATGTGGATAGCCTACCAGGGGTACATCCATGGGGAAGGGATTGTACACTTTCCCCTGGATAGCAACATAGAGCAGGGGTGGGCAGAAGGTAGACTGGCGTCTACTGGTAGATCTTAGTGATTTGAAGTATCCACAGTATCCTGTCTCGCAGCCAGGATTGAAATAGCCGCTAAATGGAAGTACAATAATTTTGCTTCTGGCAAAAGTATCGAATGTTGTCAGATTCAGAGAAAGAATAGAAAAAATGATTTACTGATTTGTATCAATAGAAATCCTTTGTTAATAACTAGAATGGCAGATTTGGGCACAGTTTAAGCTCAGCATACATTATACTATAGATAATAATATGTATGCAGACTATGTTTTTTTTTTTTTTTAATTAAGACAGGAAGAAAAAGAAAACAAAGGTGTATTCATACGCATGCATACAAACACACCTTTCTTTTCTTTTTCTTCTTGTCTCAATTTAAAAAAAAATCTGCTCTGTATATGTGAAATGGTCAAATAGTACCAAAGGATTACATTTCACTATTTTCATCTTCACTGGCCATATACCGTATTTTTCGCTCCATAAGACGCACTTTACCCCCCCAAAAAACTAGGTGGAAATGTCTGTGTGTCCTATGGAGTGAATATAGTAAAAAAAAAAAAGTTTTTTTTTTTTTTTTTTTTTTTTTTTACTTTCCTCTGCTGGTCCGGAAGAGCGGAGGACTCCTGGGTGGGGCGGGGTAAGCCCCCGCCTCTCAGCTGATTTTTTTTTTTTAAAAAAAAAATTTGTACCATACAGTAAGTGCGTCTTATGGTCCGGTGCGTCTTATGGAGCGAAAAATGCGGTACAATGCTGAATACAGATATAATACAGAATATGTGTTGAGTTCTACTTTCCTGTATTGTGAACAGAATCATTTAGGGTGCAATCCTATGCACGTTTAGGACAGAAAAAAATCCTACAATTCCCAGCATGCTGGAAGTTGTAGGACTCTTTCTGTCTAAACATGCATAGGATTGCACCTTTATATTATAAAACAGCCACCTTGGGAGTCAGCACTATAACGGTTGCCGAATGGTAAAATGTAATTCTTTATTTGCATCAGCCACCGGCCTTAGCATGAAGTAAAATATATAGAAATAGAAAACAAAATTATACTTGACTAAAATTACCTTAGTTGCGTTCTTAAAATTTGCACTGAACAAAAATGCCATGATTAATACATAAATACATAGTCCTTCAGACATAAATAGAATCAATAAAACAACAAATAAATAGAATCAATAAAGGAACTTCTGCTCAGTCAAGAAGCTATGAATAATTAGGTCTCTAATAATTTATTTATTTATTATATTTATACCCCGCCTATTTTCCTGCAAGGAACCCAAGGCGGCTTACATAATCCTCCTCCTCCTCTCCATTTTATCCTCACAACAACCCTGTGAGGTAGGTTAGGCTGAGAGTCAGTGACTGGCCCAAAGTCACCCAGTGAGTTTCATGGCCAAGCAGGGACTAGAACCCGGATCTCCTTAGTCCCAGTCCACCACTCTAACCACTACGCCACACTGGCTCCATAATAAGTTGGTAGGTCTTATTTTAATTGCCCCGGCTAAAAAAATGGCGGTTTTTACTGTGACCTGTTTGTTTTGGTCTGCGAGGAGAAAAGACACAGAAGCAGTAACTGACCACCCTGGAATAGATGACAGTAGTGGAGAAATCACCTCTTTCCTTAGATCTTTATAGAAAGCACAAGATAATAATACATGATCTATTGTTTCAATACTGCCATCTCCGCATGGGCATAAGCGATTCTGCAATGGAGTTCTTTTAAAACGGCCCTCCAGTACAGCTGATTGCAGTATGTTCAGTCTTGCCTGACTGAAGGCTCGTCTGTACTTTACTACTGTTAAGTTCTGCAAATAAGACGGCAATGTGTTGAAGAGCCTAGATGGAAAATAATCATACCAGGGGCAAAATTTTCTTGTAGTGGCCAAATTCTGTTGCTCAAAATCATGTAGCTGCTGTCTAATTAGGACTTTTGCTTTAATAAATCCCAATGTTAATAAGTGCTGTGATGATAAGCCGAAAGAATGCAGCTTAGAGATAGTGCTCTTCATCCAAATACTCACATGGGAATCCTGCAAGACCAAGGGGAGTAAGCCAGTAGAAGTTAAATTCAACTGGAGCCAATAATTAAATGTCCTGCCCCAGGCCTGTAGAGTAATTGAGGGGAGATTAGCTTCCAAACGCAAAGATGCATAACGGAAAAATTTGTCTTAAGAACTTAGACTGAACAGCTTCCACAGATCTGAAATAAGGATCCACCCAGATCTGAACCCCTATAGAGTAGTTGTGCTAGAGGTTTAGCTCTAAAAACCTCAAGTGCTGAGGGTATATGGTTGCCCCCTTTTGTGTAGAAAAAGCGCGTCAGAATTTTGGTACTCTGGGATGTGATGCTCTACAGATGGACAGTTTACTGGGTCTGTACCGGCCACAAAGGGAGTTAAGCAAGGCTGTTTGGCTCCTGTGTTGTTCAATCTATATATAAATGATATTGTTGAGAATTTGACATCTCCAACGTTTCATGCCCCTAAATTGGCTACAAAACACATTTCCATTCTTTTGTACGCAGATGATGCTGTACTTCTCTCCCAAACGAAAGTGGGCCTA
Organism: Shinisaurus crocodilurus; assembly: GCA_021292165.1. Taxonomy (NCBI): domain Eukaryota; kingdom Metazoa; phylum Chordata; class Lepidosauria; order Squamata; family Shinisauridae; genus Shinisaurus; species Shinisaurus crocodilurus. Next base: position 268,455,620 of record CM037878.1, on the reverse strand, counting down.
AGTAGATTGTTAAGGGTATTCTCTGAATACTGCCAAAAAGAACACCTAGCTGTGAACTATAACAAAACTAAGGTTATGGTGTTCTCTAAAAAACACAGGGTCCATAGATAGTATATCGATAAACAGCCAATTGAACAAGTTAAAGTTTTCAAATACCTCGAATGGTAAAATTCAATTCAAGGTCACCAAGTGGGGACTAGAACCCGAATCTCCTTAATCCCAGTCCAACATTCTAACCCCTACACCACACTGGCTCTCCAGTGTGCTATTTATATAACATAGTTCAAGTGTTCAGACAGTTTCATATACGATGTTGCAGTTAATTTTTATTTAATGGATGCATTTTTGTATGTCTTTTCTCTGCATTTTCCATGATTTATTCTGCATACATAATAAGGGGAGGGGTCGCAAGGGGAGGAGTCGTGGCTCAGTAGTAAGAGCAGCTGCTTTGCATGCAGAAGGTCCCAAGTTCGATCCACCGCATCTCCAAGTCTGGCTGAGAAAAAAAACCTCCTGCCTGAAACCTGGCAGAGCCATTGCTGCCAGTCAGTGTTGACAATACTGGGTTAGATGCACCAAGGGTCTGATTCAGTATAAGGCAGCTTCCTATGACTAGGGAGGGACTGTAGCTCATTGTGATAGAGCACATCCTTTGCATGCAGAAGGTCCCAGGTTCAATCCCCGGCTTTCCAGAGACTTTCAGCTTCACTGTACTAGAAACAGGCCCAGCTTCAGCACCTGGCAACCTACTGTTGCTACCAGGAACTCCGGGTCCCTACAAGGTGGCCACTTGCGAACTGCCAAAAAAGAGGATAAAAGGGGATACCTATTCACGTAAAACGGACATGTGCTAATTTGTATGTACAGATGCAAATTTAGAAATAGTTATTATAACCTAAATAAAAGTATATTTCATCTCACCGTAGTGTGGAAGACTGTGAACAGGTGACCTGTGTGCCTTGCTCATTCTGCTGTCCAGGTGCCGTTGTGGATGGGCAACTTCAAGGCCCAGCTCTCCCTTCTGATGGTTCATTATCTTTAAACTGGACTTGGACTGCCCTTCAAACAGAGGATGCCTTCAAAAATAGAGGACAATCCTCTGGCAGCCCTTCAGATAGAGGACTGTCCTCTGTAAAAAGAGGACACATGGCCTCCCTAGACTCTGACAAGACCCACCGGCACCCTGGGCCTCTAGCTGTGAGTTTACCTGATAGTGGCAGTGGTGGGTGGCTATTTAAATTCCCCACTATGGCTATGTAAGGTCCCCCCACATAGGATCATTCTGGGGCCTTGTGGGAAATTAAAATGGAGAAGGGAGGCCCATCAGAGGTCAAATGTCTGGAAAATTCCAAAAAAGAGAGATTCAGTCGGTCAGGCCAGCCTGCCAGTCACATTCTTTCCTTTAAGTTGCCCTCTCCCGAAGTAATTTTCCACTTTTAAGAAAAGTTGTTGGGCCTCAAGTTACACCTGCTTCCATGTAGGCTCTAAATCAGTGGTTCCCAACCGTGGGTCCCCAGATGTTGCTGGACTACAGCTCCCAGCATCCCTTGCCATCAGCCATGCTGGGTGGGTATGATGGAAGTTGAAGGCCAGCACCATCTGGGGACCCAAGGTTGGGAACCACTGCTCAAAATGGACCTTTGGTCTGTTCTAGTGAGGGAATTCTTATGATGGTATACAAGAACAGTGCAAGACCTACCCAATCTGTCTTTGTTTTTTGTGAAGATCAAGGTCCTCCTAAGTGCACTTTTTTTCTTGACATGGTGCTTTAAAAGACAATGGGTACGATCCAGCCAAAGTTAAGCACTTTAAAGTCCCATTGCTATAAACAGAAGAAGAGGTTAACACAGGTTTGACTATCCCAATGAAATCGGCTAGGACTAAAAGTACTTCACTATGGCTTGGTTTGCACGAGATGCTGGGCTCCTCGGGGGCTGTCATGTGCCAGGGGACATTTTGAATATGCAACCCCTAATTGGGATGACTGGGAGTTGCTGTGTTGTGCGAACCCAGACGCTGTGGGTTATTCCAGGGTTAAACAACCATCGCATAACCTTACTACTACAACCCAGCGTGTCATGCGAATTGGTTATATGACTGGAATCAGAAACCCAGTAATTTTGAATTTGCAGAGGGAAGAACAGAATTTGAAAAATAGCCATTCAGTTGTGGTTAACTAGTCCCACAACCTGCAAGGACCGCTTCAATTAAGAGCTCCCAGCCTTCCAGAAAAGCCTGAACAGCTATGCAATGTCTTCCTCCCGCTACAGCAACCACGGCCATCCCCTCTTGCAGAATCATGGCATTTTGATGCAAGGAATTGACATTCTGCCAGAATACCGTCTGACCTCTCTATCTGGTTGCGATGCAAGTTTCTTCAAGCAGAATAATGCCAGAAAGGAACTTGGCTGCCAGTTTGGAGGAAGAATTTCCTTCACAATCAGTTTTGCATCCCAGACCTTAAAGCTTCACAGAGCAATAACACCACTAGAAATTTCCATCCAAAGATCTCAGCAAGCAATTTCAGAGGTCTCTTATCATTTGCCTCTGAAAGGGAGGGATAAGTTTTCACACACGTTTTCAGAGTAATTAACTTGCTTAATCAATCTGAATTTTATATAAAAGCCTCCCCCAACCTGGTGCCCTCCAGATGTGTGTGCTGGGGATGATGGGAGTTGTGTCCAACACATCTGGAGGATACCCGATTGGGAAAGGCTGATATGAAAGATGCAACCTTGCAGGGCCGGCCCTACCATTAGGCAGACAGGCAGGAGATACTGGGAGGTGGCAGTAAGGTGTTGGAAGGAGAGAGTTGTGAGCCACGCAGCCTGTCTTGTGCCCCCTAAGATAGCCTGCAAGTGTGGTGGAGGACACTGTCCCACTATCAGTGTTGAAGAAATATTCAACGGGCAGTCCATTCGTCTCCTGTTCTTCACCTCAGGCAGCAAAAGGTATTGGGCCATCCCTGCAACCTTGGCACCAAAATAAAATTTCTGAGAGCACCTGATGCTGCAGCACTGCTAAAGCAAAGCAGGTGTGGGCCTGACCAAGAAGCTTCATGGGGGACTACTGAGAGCCCTGCGTAACCGAAGTATTAATAAATACATTATTTCTAATTTAAAAAAAGAAAAAGAAAACATGGCCACAGGCTCATTCGCCTCTCCCTCTCCCCATTTTAGAAGACAGAAAGGAATGGAGAGCAAAGGTCTGGGGTCCAATCTTGTCAAGAGCGTAACCCAGCTTCCCTTCACAGGAGGGGTGCACAATATATATATATATATATATATTTACTTCTGTGCTGAGCACAGAAATGTCTAGCTATGACAGCCTTGTACTGAAGCACTTACCTGGTAGGCAGAGGTGACAAGGAATTGCATGCAGGAGTCCCAGGGCCAGCCCTACCATTAGGCAGAGTAGGACAGCCACCTCAGGAAGCTGATGCTGAGGAGCGGGAAGTGGCAGCAAGATGTTGGAGGGTAGACCGGGGTGTGCCACATGGCCTGCCCTGACTCCCCTAAACTCGCCTGCTGCCCTCAGGTGCGTCAGAGGATGCTGTCCTGTCACCAGTGTTGAAGTGATTCAACTGCCAATCCAGTCAACGTTTGTATATGGAATGGAGAGAGGCACCAACTTGTCCTTCACCGCAGGCAGCAAAATGTCTTGGGTTGGCCCTGAGGCCCTCCTCTTTGCCCGGCATAGACACCAAGTGGGCTACCAGAGGACGGTAGCCCCCTCCTCCCCGCCCAGAAGGATGGAGCTCTCCTTCCCTCATTTCCCCCACACACCGCCCTCCAGCAGGCTAGCAACAAATTTTGCAGGCTAGTCATTTTTGAGGGCTTATTTACAAGGCTGAGCCATGACCTTGTTATAACAATAACAGTTAAGGGAGATGACACATTTCATGAGATCAGCCTCTGCTGCCATAGAAGTGCACAACTTTTCCAATAGAGTGTTTTATATAACTCCCACATTTTAAAAGCATATTGACAGAAGTCGATCCATTAAAACATATTACCTTAGCTATTTTTGTATCTCTGGGATCAACACTAAAAAAATTATCTATATATACCCAACTGATGAATAATAAAACTTAAGCAAAGGTTCCATGTATATTTCGGGCCAGCTCACTTCTTTCTGCGCTTTTCCTTGGGCATGCAATTGTTTACACGTGAGGCCAATGTAGTGTCGGAGCCGCAAACTGATGAATCTTAGTTGTGATAACTTTCACAATCACCCCATCAACAGGTTGTACCTCACCACTACAAAATTTGCTGCAAATGGAATCTGAGTTCCTGGATCACACGAGGTAACAATTTTCAGAAGGTTACCCATGCGAGTCTGTTGCAGCAAAAGCAACAAAGCGTCTTGTGGCACCTTAAAGGCTAAAAAATGTATTATGGCATAAACTTTTGTGGAATACAGTCCACTTCATCAGATGCATGAGATGGTGGACTCCAGCCCATGAAAACATATAGCTTAATAAATGTATTTGTCTTTAATGTGCCACAAGAATCTTTGCTGCTTTGGGATCACACACTGCACTACAAACAGAAGGAGACCTAGTTCACACGTAACATTGATCCAGAGTACAGGTTGAGTATGGGCTGTCATTGAATCATGGGTTGTTGCTGAATTGTGGGTTGTCATTACAGTACGATCCCTGCACAATCATTTAACTATGGATTCTTAACCATGAACAACCCATAGTTCATAACCCAACAATAAACCATGGGTTCTCTTACTTGGTTGTTTGTGGTAAACAGCCCATAGTTAAACCATAGGGCAGGGTTTGTACGAAATGACAACCCATGATTCAACGACAACCCTTGATTCAACAACAATCCATGATTCAGCCCATACTTTGGGTTGTCGTTACATGCGAACCAGGCCCTTATCTCCTTACTCCCCATAACTACAATTTGCTGTGGTGGTAGACTTCTACAGGCTGATTTACATAATATTTTACATCTCCATCACTTCAGGCAAGTTTCTCATGGCTCCTGTTCAGAAAGTGAGCTGGGCTGAGAAATGTGCCTGGGACAATGGACCTTGAGGAAATTGGGGGGGGGGGGGGGGTGTTCAGCTCAATCCTCTCAATCACACACATTTTGATATAGAAAATTAGACTCCCTATCCCTTCTTTACATGTGAGTGAGGAAAACACGTGACCAACCAATATGGCTACCCCTTTAACATCTAGTTTCGTCCTCCTGGAGAAAGCTTTTTAATTACTAGTGTTTAAATATTGAACAAATGTTGAATTATATTGGAACGACTGCTTTAACTATTCTTACTAATTAGAATCTTCCTTCATCAACGTGGTGTCCTCCAGATGTTTTGGACTACAACACCCATCAGCCCCAGCCAGCATGACCAATAGTCAGGGATGCTGAGAGTTGTAGTCCAACAACATCTGGAGGTCAACAAATTGGGGAAGGCTGGATTAGATATTCAGAAGTTTCCCTGGAGGAAGAACACAGATGCTCAACACACCTTGACTAGTGCGTTAATCTTTTCACACCCAGTGGCTTCCCTTCACCTTGTTTGCATTCTCCACTACACAGCACACATGGCTAGACCACTGTGGCTTATGCTTGATTCAGCTTGTCTGAGCGTGGAAAGCTAAGCAGGGTCAAGCCTGGTTATTACTTGGATGGGAGACCCCCTCCTCTAGTTTCCTGCATTGAGCAGGGGGTTGGACTTGATAGCCTTGTAGGCTCCTTCCAACTCTATAAATCTAAGTTAAGACTTCTGTGAAAGAAGAAAGCAGTCAAAAGGAATGTTGGAACAAGGGCTTGCAGAGCAAAATTACTCTACATTTCAATTTCCAGAGCGTGTTAGTCTTGCAGCAAAAGATAACAGAGTCTTGTGGCACCTTACAAGACCAACTAATTTATTCTGGATTAAGCTGCCATGGACACTGTCCATCAAATGCATGAAGTGTTAACCTCAAATTGGCAAATTTAAATCACTGACATTTTGTGGACAGTGTCCACGAAAGCTTATGCCAGAATAAGGGCGAAATCCTATGCATGTTTAGACAGAGAGAGAGAGAAAAGCTTACAACTCCCAGCATGCCCCAGCCAGGGACTCAGTAGTGCAAGTCAGAAGCACCAAAAATGGGGGGGGAGGGAGCCAAAGGAGTAAGTGCACCAAAAAGGGGGGGGGCAATATCTTCCCCCCTTGGCGATGTGACCATCTTGGTTTTAAGTGTTGAACGGACACTTCTCAGTGTCCTCCACCTTTTCAACACTTCCCTGACTCTCCAGCCACTCCAGAAAGGGGAGATATTATCTCCTCATCCTTTACACAGCTCCTTTTTGGAGCACTTACTGCTGTGGTTACTGTGGTTCCCTGACAGTTCTGGAAAAAACTCACCAGAAATATATGGAAATTTAATGGCTGGGAAGTAAATAGAGGGGAAATTTGCGCGCCTGCAGTAATGGAACAGTTAATCCAGATGTGCAAATTTCCCCTCCACTTACTTCCCAGCCATTAAAATTGTGCAAATTTCTGCTGGTGTTTAAAAAAAAAAAAAAACTGTCAGGGAACCATGTAACCACAGACTACATTTATAGGACAGCCATAAGAGTACACTTGCACATTTGAGAAAGACCGGCAAAAAGGATGATGATAATAATAACAAAAATAAATTACAAACACAGTTGCACAAATTTTCAGTGGCCAAAAAAACCCCACTGCGCTTTTTTGAGGCTCCGATTTTTATTTTTTTAAATAAAAACGGCAGTGAACAACAAGGGGTACCAGTCGGAGCGGGGAGGGGGAGACAAGATGGGTTCTGCTGCGAAGGACACTGGGATATATGTCAGAGCCGGCTGGAAGACTGAGGGGGGAGGCACCAGGGGGCCGTCTGCAGGGTCTGGCGGGGCGCCGCAGACGACCTGCGCCCTGCACGCATGGGCGGAGCGCGGTGGAGCCGGCAATCCCCGCGCCGCCCACGGTGACTTTCCGTGCTTCCCGTGCGCGGCTGTCCCGCAGGGGCGCCCCCGGCCGGTGTTCGCACGACGCGGGAACCGTGGGGGACTTCCGCTCTCCCGAGGTTCCCATGTCGTGTGAGCCGGCCCTTAGTGTCAGCAACCCTGCTGCAGCATGTCAAGCACAGCAGAGGCGTGTCCCATCATATGATCCTTTCAACTGGAGATACAAAATATTTAACCTGGGAACACCTACATACAAAGCATGTGCTCTTCCACAGATCCCTCCCCAAACAAAAACAATTATTCGGACAATGCATTCTGTTTTCCCAGTTCAGCCATCAGGGCTTATTGGGGAACAGAAAACATGTTTTCAGAACTCAACGTGGTGGTGGCAAATAGGATACGAAATAACAAAGAAAGTCCCTGAGCATGTACAGAGTGCTTTCCCCTCGCTGCTTTCTAACCAAACAACCAGCCCGCGGGCGCCCTTCGCTCTCCCACCCCATTTAGTATTCACAGTATTGGGATTTCAGGTCGGGTCCGACGACCTGCTTCCTAGGCCGTAGCGAAGCGGCTTCCAATCGATCTGTTCTAAACACGTGTGCGATGGAGGCTCGTGCGTGCCCCTCTCGCCCGTCTGCGTGCACAGCTTCCGATCGGGTTGAATCCATCGCTGTGTGTCGGTCGAGGTATTATGTGTGGGGTGTTTTGGGTGTGTGTGTGTGTGTGTGTCTGTCTGTCTCCCTTCCTGGCAGCCTCTCCTTTCAATCCTTTCTTCCTCTCACGCGTAAAAACTCCAGGGCTGGGCTGCAGCCACAGTTGCTCTCCGGCCGATTTCCGCAGCGACGGTCGGCAGCTTTGCCCTTTGTACTGACTTACTCACCAAGTGCAGAGTTTTTCCTTCACGCGGATCAAGAGGCTGGCCGTGCGGCAGGAGCGTGGTCGCGGAGCTGCGGGTGTTGCCGCCGCCGGGCCGCCGCCGGCAGCGTGGCGGCGCCCAGGTTGCCGTTCTCCAGATCTGGGGATGCGCCTCCTTCCATAGCAAGCGCGCAATGAGATCAGCCCGGGCCCGGGGATCCGCTCTGAGACAAGGCAGAAAGAAAGGACCGCGCGCGAGAAAAGGGAGGGGCTGAGAGAAAGAGATCCGCCTGAGAGGCGGGGCGCTCCTGCTGCTCCCTCCCGGAGCTCCTTCGCTCGGCCCCTTTGTGAGTGCTGCTGCTGCTGCTGCTGCTGCTGCTTGCTTGCTTTGCTCGGCTCGGCTCGGCTCGGCTCGTCCTGCAGCAAATCATTTGCAGTTAGCGGATGAAAGCACCCAAACACAGGCCAGCTAGAGCAGCCTTCCCCAACCGGGCGCCCTTCAGATGGGTTGGGACTACAACTCCCAGAGTCCCCCAGCGTATGTGGCTGGGGGATTCTGGGAGTTGTAGTCCCAAGGCCCAACCCAACTGGAGGGCGCCCGGTTGGGGAAGGCTAGGCTAGAGGATCACTCACAGCGCCGGCTGCTTGGCACCTGCGCGGCGCGGCAAGCCAGACGAGACGAGACCCCTCTCCAGGCCCGCTCCTCCCGCTGACCTCGACGGAAGAGCCTCTGGCTGGCCCGCTTTCGGGAATCGAAGCTTCCTAGGAGCCGCAGTCAAGGCACAAGGTTATCTTGGACACGCACGTGTGAAGCACACGATGCACACGTCTTCTCCTCCTTCCTGCACTGCCGTTCCATGCTTCACACGTGCTCCTGTGTTTCTGAAACGTTAAGCAGTGCCCCCCCCACACACACACATTTCTGGGTCTTTTGGAGGACACATTTGGAATTTTGAACGTGGCGTGGGCACTGTCACAAAATGGCTGCCACAGAGGGGGTTGCTTGCTCATTCATAAAAGGGCTGCCTCGATGGGCAGGGCTGGTCACAAAAGGCTCTTCATATTGGTTTGTTTTTTATTTTATCTACTGTACTTGTATACGGTTACAGATGCAAGTTTTTATTATTATTATTATTATTATTACATTTATACCCCACCTTTTTTCTTACAAGGAACTCAAGGTGGCTTACATAATCCTCCTCCTCTCCATTTTATCCTCACAACAACCCTGTGAGGTAGGTTAGGCTGAGAGGCAGTGACTGGCCCGAAGTCACCCAGTGAGTTTCATGGCCGAGCGGGGACTAGAACCCGGATCTCCCGAGTCCCAGTCCAACACTCTAACCACTACGCCACACTGGTTTTTGATTTTTACTTTTAATATATATTACCTTAACCACCCAGCAACCAAAGTTCTCGGGGCAGTATACAGTACATTTTAAAAAATACAATACAAACATTAAAATTAAAATGCAGAATAAAATTGAGATTAAAAATACCTTATTAAAAAACAAAAAAATATTTTATTTATTTATTTAAAAAAACCCAGATACATACAAACATATAAACAGACAACACAGAGATATATATACATATATCTAAAACAGGACGGCTTTAAAAGGGGATCAGACAAATTCATGAAGGATAAGGCAATTCATGGCTACCAATCATTATGGCTCCGCAAGTGCCACGTTTTCTCGAGTGTTCGAGGATCGGGATACTTGTAAAAAGACCAAAACACTGATTTATGAAGCCATTGTATTGCCAGCTTTATTGTATGCCTGCGAAACATGGACTATCTATAAACGTCACTTCCACCTCCTTGAAAGATTTCATCAACGTTGCCTCCGGAAAATCCTGCGAATTACTTGGGAAGATAGGCGAACAAATGTCAGTGTACTGGAAGAAGCAAAGACTACTAGCGTTGGAAAAAAATGATCCTTCAACGCCAACTTCAGTGGACCGGTCATGTTGTTCGAATGTCTGACTGCCGTCTCCCAAAGCAGTTACTTTATTCCCAACTCAAGGATGGAAAGCGGAATATCGGTGGTCAATATAAACGGTTTAAAGATGTTCATAAGGCAAATCTAAAAAATGCAATATAAACATCGAAACTGGGAAGCTCTGGCCCATGAACGATCTAACTGGAGGTTGGCCTTTCACAAAGGTTCTATGGACTTTGAAGAAGCCCGAGTGCAAGGTGAAAGGGAGAAACCGTGCTAGGCGAAAAGCACATCAAACGAATCCTTTACAGGACCATCTTCCATCTGGTAACTTGTGTCCTCACCGTGGGAAGCTGTGTGGATCTAGAATTGGCCTCCACAGTCACTTACGGACCAATCGCTAGAGTCTACACAATTTTCTTTAGAACTTCCTCCTTTTAAATTTTCCTTTTTGTAAATTTTTTATCCTGGAAGACAATCTTACTCGGTCACGAGTGATCGCCTGATGATGATGATGATGATGATGATGATGATGATGATGATGATGATATTACTTTTGGTATCAGGCACTATACCCCTGAACACTAGTTGCTGGGGAACACAAGCTGGGGGTGGGATGCTATTGCGCTCATGTCCTGCTTGTGGGCTTCCTATGAGCATCTGGTTGGCCACCGTGGGAACAGAATGCTGGACTAGATAGGCCTTTGGTCTGATCCAGTGTGGCGTAGTGGTGAGAGTGTTGGACTGGGACTCGGGAGATCCGGGTTCTAGTCCCCGTTCAGCCATGAAACTCACTGGGTGACTTTGGGACAGTCACTGACTCTCAGCCTAACCTACCTCACAGGGTTGTTGTGAGGATAAAATCGAGAGGAGGAGGATTGTGTAAGCCACCTTGGGTTCCTTACAGGAAGAAAGGCGGGGTATAAATATAATAAATAAATAAATAAATAAATAAAAATCCAGCAGGACTCTTCTTATGTTCTTCAACCTAGGGCCAAAACAGACATTACTTTCAATCTGTGTCTGGCAGCTATGTTTCTTTTTTTAATTCATTTGCACTCTAGAGTAGGTGCAGGGGGGGCACATGAGAGTTGGGGGGAGATCAGGCCTTCTAGAGTAAACATGTAAGGAAGACATAGCTACTAGACACACTGAAAGTATTGTCTGCTTTAGCCCTTAGTCCAACATTCTAACCATGACACCACACTGGCTTTCAGGTTAGAAACTGCATCGTCAAGTGTCTCTTAATACTACCTACTGTTGTTCCAAACCTAAATTTGTCACAGAAGAAATGACAGAGAAAGGGTCTGGAGATGGTGGCAAGGGTAAATGGGGAAAATCTGTGTTTGGTTCAGTTACACATGTTGTTGTTAGCAATAACAAAATTCCTAGGCTGCTTTTCAACCCAAAGATCTCCAAAGTAGTTTATAAGGAATAGCAATAAACTTTACAACAAACATAAAACATTAAAAGTAGTATAGCAACACAGATTCATAGATCATAGAGTTAGAAGGGGCCTACAAGGCCATTGAGTCCAACCCCCTGCTCAATGCAGGAAACTAGAGGAGGGGTCTCCCATCCAAGTAATAACCAGCAGGCCTGACCCTGCTTAGCTTTCCACGCTCAGACAAGCTGAGCCAGCGTGAGCCACAGACCTGTAAGATGACAGCAAAACACCAGGGCAACACAATCACTCCAAACTGAAAGCCCAACTGAAAAAAAACACACACCGTGTAGCTTGGGGGTTGTGTGAACTGAAGTTAAATCCTGACAAGACAGAGGCCCTGTGGGCAGGTAGCTCTGATGGCCAAGAATGGGATGTGTAGCTTGTTCTAGATAGGGTTGCACTCCCCTTGGAAGAGCAGATTCATAGCTGGGGGGGGGGGGTACTCTTGGATCCAGCGTTGTTGCTAGCGGCCCAGGTGGCCTTGGAGTGCCTTTTGGTAGCTTCAGCTGATTTAACAGCTACCTACCACCATTCCTGGACAGAGATAATCTGACCACATGTCTTGGTAAACTCCCCACTGGAGTTCTGTAATGTGCTGTTGGGGATGGACTAGAAAAGCTGGTCTGTGTGCTAGCTAGCTAAACGAAGCCCTGGCTTTCCACACCCAGCAGCAGAGTTCTCTCCCCACGCAGCTGCAGCTTCAGCCTTCCAGCAGCATTCCAGCATTAAATCCAGTTCAGGACTCAGGAACCACACTGTAGTCCAAAACAGTTCTAATCTAACTGTTTTATTGACTTATTACAAAGTATCACTATAGATTACTTTACATTCCATATACAGAGCCCATGTGCAAAGCACAAAAGCCTTGAGTTGAAGGTACATCCAGCTCAGCAGAAAGCAGGTGCATGCATGTGCAAGAAAGATACAAGCATGATACATATGGACACAGCCTGGCCACTACACCTCTATTTACACCACATGACCTCTTTGTCCCGTGCTACGCCACCCCAGGTCTGGTTCCGCTTTCCCAGGCCGCAGGCAAGAATAGCTACATAAACACAGACGCCATGTTTTTACCCTGTCTGGGAAAGTTCCCAGATAAGAAGCCCACTTAACATAAACATTGCAGCAAGCATTGTTATGTATCATACACTAACAGGGACTGCCCTAGAAGATGACCTGGAAAATGGCTTGGGACCCAAATACCTGAAGGAATGCCTCTTCGCTATACCAGCCTCTACTCATTGTATGACAACAAGGGAAAGACCCTTCTCTGATGTGGGGCCCTCTTTCTGGAACGCCCTCTCTGTGGACACCCTCTTTGCATTTTGCACGAAATGCAAAAATAAAAATTATTTTTTAAAAAACATGTACTTTTGTAATATATTTGAAAATGCAGAAATAAAGATTATTTTAAAAAAGAGATGTGACTGGTGCTGGTCTTGCCGTTATTTCTTTCGGTGCCAAGTTATTGTTCAGTTATTGTTTTTACTGCCTTTTATTGCATTATGATTGCATTTTATTGTTTTTGTTACATATTTATTGTTCACTGCCCTGATTTCTTTTGATGAAAGGCAGCTTATAAATAACCAAATAAAATAAATAAATCTCCAGGACAGGAAGTTCCACAACCTGGGCACCCGCCCTATGCCAATGCCAGCCACACTTTTGATGGTGGAGGGACATGAAGAAGCGAGGCCTCTGCTGATGACCTGAACAGGTAGGCAGGCTTGTATTGGAAAAGGGGGGCGTTATTATCATTACACTCTCCTCACTTCCCTGAGGGCTGACAAATTCCAGGGGAGCGGCACTTTGCCCCGATTTTGGTTTCCTTTGGAAGGAGGAAGTCACCGGACCCTGGTGGCTTTTTGTAATGTTTGAGTCTATTTACAACAGTGGTGAGCAACTGCGTAGGGGTGGGAGGGCCACATTGGAACCCTCTCCCAGAACCCCCCAGAGGCCACACCCCTCCCCCACTGCAGCCACCACCTCCACAACTGGAAATGGCCCCGCAACCATGATTCTGCTGGGAAACAAGGCCTGCAATGAGCGCACACCTTGTTTTCCAGCAGAATTACGCTGCCACCAGCCTGCCAAACAGCTGTTTAGTGTGCCGGGACCCCGGGAGAGCGTTATTCTGCTGGGAAAGAAGACACTTGCTCCCTTATTTCCCAATAGAATCACTGGGAAGCCAGCGGCATAGAGGTGGTGAGGGCCTCCCCAGCAGGGAACCCACTGGGAGCCACAGAATTGATGCGGAATACGGGTCACATGTTGCCCACCCCTGATTTACAAATATTCAAGTTGTGCATAGGTTGGGGCACAGCTTTAAACAATCCAACAGGCAAGCACCTCTGAATTCCCTGATGCTATTCGTTTACAGAGCTCTAAACATTCTCAGCTCTCTCTGTGTCTCTGAAAACTGCAGTCAGCCACCCACCCCCCTGCTTCTGTTGTTTTCAGCTGACCATATCACTTTCCCCTTCACCCTGGATAAAGTGATGGTGGTACAGATGAAGCATCTTCTCCAAACATCTAGCCTTCCTAGGCCATTGACCTGTAATTTCCCTAACCAAGATGTACCTAACACCTTTGCCATTAAGGAACATTTGTGCATTCTAGTGCCATTAACTCTCTCTTGTCCAAATCCCTCCCTCCTTCCTTCCCTCCCTCCCCCCTTCCCTCTCTTTCTTTCTTCTCTGCAAAGCATACACAAGGCAGCTTACAACCACTTATACAGTGACCAGCCATTTAAGATCCAATACAAGCAAAATAACACCATAGAAACAGCAGAGGCATACTTGGGCTTAGTTTAGGTAGGGGTAGGTGAGAAGAAAGGAGTTGTTCAAAATGAACAACACAGGAGAAACCAACCAATTAGCTGTGGTTGGGGAGGAGCCCAAGAAACAAAGAGCAATGTGATTGGCTAGCTGCAGTGGTACATGGCGCAAGTGCTGGAGGGGAAATTGAAAGCACGGGTGCGAAAGAGAGCAATATGGGCCTACACTGGGAGAGCACTGAGAGCACTTTGCAGCACTGAGTGGAGCCAAGCACTGTCTCAGTGATGAGAAAAAGATCCATCCCAATCCAAGGACCAAGTGAGCTGGTCAGAAGTTGCCTGTCTGGTGGCTAAATAAGGGCACAATCCTATGCATGTTTCATCATCATCATCATCAGGCGATCACTCGTGACCGAGTAAGATTGTCTTCCGGGATAAAAGGAGGAAATTCTAAAGAAGATTGTGTAGACTCTAGCGATGGGTCCGTAAGTGACTGTGGAGGCCAATTCTAGATCCACACAGCTTCCCACAGTGAGGACACAGGTTACCAGATAGAAGATGGTCCTGTAAAGGATTCATTTGACGTGCTTTTCGCTTAGCACGTTTCTCTCTTTCACCTTGCACTCGGGCTTCTTCAAAGTCCATGGAACCTTTGTGAAAGGCCAACTCCATTTAGATCGTTCATGGGCCAGAGCTTCCCAGTTTTCGATGTTATATTGCATTTTTTAGATTAGCCTTATGAACATCTTTAAACCTCTTATATGACCACCGATATTCCGCTTTCCATCCTTGAGTTGGGAGGTAAGTAAACTGCTTTGGGAGGCGGGCAGTCAGGCATTCGAACAACATGACCGGTCCACTGAAGTTGGCGTTGAAGGATCATTTTTTTCAATGCTAGTAGTCTTTTGCTTCTTCCAGTACACCCAGTGCTTCTCAATTATTTTCTGTCATGCCCCCCTAGGAAGAAGAAAACATTCGCGCCCCCCCGCGCGACTGTAAAGCAGTGATGGCAAACCTTTTTGAGCCCGAGTGCCCAAACTGCAACACAAAACCAACTTATTTATTTCAAAGTGCCAACACTGCAATTAAACCTGAATACTGGGGTTTTAGTTTAGTAAAAACACTCATACAGTTGTCTGAACTAATTAACATATTTTGTCTTAAAAGAAAAACATAATAACAGGGCTTTCAATGATACAGTTTTTTATTGAAAAAACATCAACTCAATTTTTTAAATAGTACTACATTGTACACAAAGCCTGAAGGTAATTTAGGGGGAAAGAGGGGGGGATTGTGAAGAAGCCAGGGAGAATGTGGGGAAAAGGAGGAGGAGGTGCTGGCTAGGAGGGAATGAGGCGGCTGGGGGGCAAGAATGAGGCGGCTCCATGGGAACGCACGGCAGGGATGTAATACGAGCCTTACCTGGGCTCTTCGATCGTTCCCTGCGGCGGCCCGATCTCACTCTTCTGAGCGGCGTGGAGCGTTCTCCGCGCCGCTCAAGCTGCTGCTGCCGCTGCCGCCGCCGCCACCACCCGTCACTCTCCTGAGCGGCGCGGAGCATTCTCCACGCCGCTCAAGCTGCTGCTGCCGTCCGTCGCTCTTCTGAGCGGCGTGTTCTCCGTGCTGCTGAAGCCGGCTCCGCCTCTGGACCCGCCGTCGCAGCCCGTCGCGTCATGCCCTGTGCGCTGGATCCCCGCGCTCTGTTTTTGGCGGCGGGGGGGGGGAACCAGGGCAGCAACAGGACTTAAACAGCCCTGTTGCCCTGGTTCCCCCCCGCCAAAAACAGAGCGCGGGGATCCAGCGCGCAGGACATGACGTGACGGGCGGCGGATCCGGCGTGCAGGACATGATGCGACGGGCAGCGGCGGGTCCAGCGCGGCCGGCACGGAGGCAGCAGGTAGGCCCGTCGTCCCCGTCCACCGCATCACGGCCTGAGCCCTGGCGCGCAGCATGACGCTGCCTCACGCGGGCCTACCAATTGGTTTGGCCAATCAGGCGCGCCCCCCTTTACGGAGCCTCGCGCCCCCCCAGGGGGGCGCGCCCCACTATTTGAGAAACACTGCAGTACACTGACATTTGTTCGCCTATCTTCCCAAGTAAGTTGCAGATTTCCGGAGCAACGTTGTTAACCTTTCAAGTGAAGTGAGTTTTAGTATCCATGTTTCGCAGCAAAATAAATGGTAATCAATGGCTTCATAACCAGTGTTTTGTCTTCTTACATATCCCGATCCCGAACACTCTAATTTCTGTCGAAAATGCAGGCACTTGCGGAGCTCAAGCGATGCTGGATTTCACTGTCGATGTTGCTGTAACAGAAATAGCGCTAGATAGAAAATGTCGCATTTTCAGTATTGTCCCGCAACTGGATAATGCTCACCAAAGTTGCTGCACTTGCTATACACTTGTAGTTTTTTGAGGTTAAGTAGAGACCAATTTTTCGTATGCTTCTCGCAAAAGCATTTAGGAAAGTTTGAGAGATCGTCCTCTGAATGTTGCGAGACCAAGTATCATCAGCATACTGAAGTTCCACAACGGAGGTTGTAATTACCTTACTTTTTGCTTTCAGCCGCTGAATAAAGCTTTCATCTGTTCGATAATGCTTCCACAGGGGGGTTTTCCTTGACAAGATGTAACATGGCGTGAAAGCAAATAATGTTGGTGGCGGTAACAATCCTGTTAACAACCCTTAACTGTGTATGCAGGGGGGGAAGGCCTACACCCCGCATCAGTTAATGCAGTTGCTAATAATAGTTGGTTTGTGTGCAGTTTGGCACTCGGGCTCAAAATTCGCAGCACTGGTCTAAAGCCTTGCTTGGATGACATTTATTTATTTATTTATTATATTTATACCCCGCCTTTTTTCCTGCAAGGAACCCAAGGCGGCTTACATAATCCTCCTCCTCCTCTCCATTTTATCCTCACAACAACAACCCTGTGAGGTAGGTTAGGCTGAGAGTCAGTGACTGGCCCAAAGTCACCCAGTGAGTTTCATGGCTGAGCGGGGAATAGAACCCGGATCTCCTGAGTCCCAGTCCAACACTCTAACCACTACGCCACACTGAGTCCCAGTCCAACACTCTAACCACTACGCCACACATGGAAGGGGTGGGGGAGAAGCCCACCAAAGCCTCCATCGGTGCCCCCCCATGCCCCAGGAAAGGCTCCCAAGTGGCCTCGGTGGTGGTGCCTGGAGCTGAAGTGGCTGCTGCTTGGAAAATAGCAAAGATCACTGCCCTAGAGCTGCCTTCCCCAAGCTGGTGCCCTCCAGATGTGTGGAAGGGCAACTTCCATCATTCCCAGCACATCTGGAGGGCACCAGGTTAGGGAAGGCTTCCCTAGAGAGCATCTGCTGGTCAGAGCAGGCAGTAATTGTCTAGGTGGGCCTGTGGTCTGACTCAGTACAAAGGAGCATCAATTGCTCCAAGTGTCATCATATATTCCATTTCCAAACTTCAGAGGCGATTGAAGTTAGAGGGTGAAAACTGCAGTGAGAGAGGGAGAATCCAGTGCTGGTTCCAGGTTTTGGAGGGCCCTTGGGCATGACACCCTGGGGCCCCTCCCTCAGTGAGTCTACCTTCTCACTGCCATCGTCACCAGCTTCTATCGCTCCTCCTCCTCCTCCCCTTTCCCATCATTGCTTGCTCAACACGCGGAGAACTAGTGAGAAGGTCCAAAGCTAAGGTGACCATTTTTTTCAAATTTAAAACCAGGACATTTATTTATTTATTTATTTATTTTATTTTATTTCTATACTGCCCCACAGCTGAAGCTCCCTGTGCGGTTCACAACAATTTGTACATAAAAACAACAATAAAAAAGTACAAAATAGTTTAAAAGATTAAAAACCAAATTTAAAAAGTTAATAAAACTAAGTCTACAGGTGACAATCCCCCCCCCCGTGCTATTTTGAGCTCTTAACTATTGAATACCTTGGCATAGAGGGAAGTCTTAACCTGGCGCCGAAAAGATAGTAAGGTTGGCGCCAGGCGGGTCTCAGTGGGGAGCTTATTCCATAATTGGGGGGCTACCACTGAGAAGGCCCTCCTCCTTGTTGCTACCAACCGAGCCTCTCTTGGAGGTGGCAGTTGGAGGAGGCCCCCAGATGTTGAGCGTAGTGTCCAGGTAGATTGCGGTTGGGAGAGACGAGACGTTCCGTCAGGTATTGTGGTCCTAAGCCATGTAGGGCTTTATAGGTTAGAACCAGCACCTTGAATTCGGCTCGGAAGCATATTGGCAGCCAGTGCAAACGGGCGAGAACCAGTGTAATGTGCTTGGACCTTCCGGTCCCCGCAATAAGCCTGACTGCCGCATTCTGCACAAGCTGCAGCTTCTGAACAGTCTTCAAAGGCAGCCCCACGTAGAGTGCATTGCAGTAGTCTAGTTTAGAGATCACCAGAGCATAGATTACTGAGACCAGGCTATCCCTGTCCAGATAGGGGCATAGCTGGGCCACCAGCCGAAGCTGGTAGAAGGCACTCCTTGCCACCGAGGCCACTTGAGCCTCAAGTGACAAAGATGGCTCCAGGAGCACCCCCAAGCTACGAACCTTCTCCTTCAAGGGGAGTGCAACCCCATCCAGAACAGGTTGAATACCCTCCATCCGATCAAAGGAACCACCCACTAACAGCATCTCAGTCTTCTTGTCTGGATTGAGCCTCAGTTTGTTAGCCCTCATCCAGTCCATTGTCGCAGCCAGGCACCGGTTCAGCACATCCACAGCCTCACCTGCTGAAGATGAAAAGGAGAAATAGAGCTGTGTGTCATCAGCGTACTGATGGCAATGCACTCCAAAACTCTGGATGACCCCACTCAGTGGTTTCATGTAGATGTTAAATAGCATGGGGGATAAGACCGACCCCTGAGGAACCCCGTATTGGAGAGTCCATGGGGCCGAGCAACATTCCCCAAGCACCACCCTCTGGAGCCATCCATCCAAGTAGGAGCGGAACCACTGCAATGCAGTGCCCCCCACCCCCAACTCAGACAGCCGCTCCGGAAGGATACCATGGTTGATGGTATCGAAAGCCGCTGAGAGATCCAGGAGTATCAACAGGGTTGCACTCCCCCTGTCTCTCTCCCGACATAGGTCATCATACAGGGCAACCAAAGCTGTTTCTGTGCCTGAACCCCGACTGAAATGGATCCAGATAATCAGTCTCATCCAAGAGCACCTGGAGCTGGTTGGCCACCACCCGCTCAAGGACCTTGCCCAGGAAAGGAACATTCGCCACCAGCCTAAAGTTGTTAAGATCTTCTGGGTCCAGAGAGAGTTTCTTCAGGAGTGGCCTCACCACCGCCTGTTTCAGGTGGCATGGGACCACTTCCTCTTGCAAGGAGGCATTGATCTCCTCTCTGGCCCAGCCGGCCGTTCCCTCCCTGCTAGTTTTATAAGCCAAGAGGGGCAAGGATCCAGAACAGACGTGGTTGCACGAACCCGTCCAAGCACCTTGTCAACATCGTTGAGCTGTACCAACTGAAACTCATCCAAAATAACTAGACCAGACTGTGCTCTGGGTACCTCTCCTGATTCTACTGCTATAACATTGGAGTCTAAGTCCCTGCGGATGCAAGAGATTTTTTCCTGGAAGTGCCTAGTGAATATATTGCAGCGGGCATCAGATGGGTCCATGATGTCCCTGGGGCCAGTGTATAACAGGCCCTGGATGACCCTAAAGAGCTCCGCTGGGCGGCAAAGAGATGATTGGATAGAGGCAGGGAGATGTTGTCTCTTTGCCACCCTCACTGCCTCTAGGTATACCTGCCTATAGGCACATACCAGGGCTCGATTGCATCCACTAGGAGTTTTCTTCCACCTGCACTCAAGCCGTCTCCTGTTTTGCTTCATCACTCTCAGCTCTGGGGTATACCACGGAGTCGTAAGAGCTCTACTACAGAGAGGGAGCTCAGGAGCAATCATGTCAACCGCCCAGGTCATCTCTCTATTCCAGAGATCAACCAGGGATTCAACAGGACCGCCAGCCATATCAGCCGGAAACCCCCCAAGGGCCCTCTGGAAACCATCCGGATCCATCAGCCTCCGGGGGCGGACCATCTTAATAGGTCCCCACCCTTGCAGAGGGGGAAAGCTGCAGTTAATCTCAGCAGGTAGTGATCTGACCATGACAAGGGGACCGATTCAAAGCCCCCCACCTTCAGATCACCATCTCCATGCTTGGCTGAAAAAACCAGGTCTAGAGTGTGCCCTGCTACATGTGTTGGGCCAATGACATGTTGGGACAGTCCCATGGTTGTCATGGAGTCCATGAATTCCTGAGCCACACCAGACAAAGTGCCCTCAGCATGGATGTTAACATCCCCCAAGACCAACAGCCTGGGGGACCTCAGGATCGCCAGCGAGACCACCTCCGTCAGCTCAGCCAGGGAGTCTGTTGAGCAGTGGGGTGGGCGGTACACCAACAGAATCCCTAATCTGTCCCACTGGCCCAACAAAAGGTGCAAATACTCCAGACCAGTAGTCAGACGGACCGGGAGCCTGGAGAGAGAGATAGAATTCCTATAGACCACGGCAACCCCCCCTCCCCGGCCCTCAGGTCTACCCTGATGCTGCGCCAAGTACCCCGGTGGGCAAAGCTGGGAGAGACTAACTCCTCCCTGTTCTCCCACCCAGGTCTCGGTAATGCATGCCAGATCGGCCGCCTCATCCACTATTAAATCGTGGATGAGGGAGATTTTATTTTGCCCCAATCTGGCATTTAGAAGCAGCATCCGGAGACCCGAGGGCAGGCTGATAGGGCAACCGCCAAACCTGCGGGTGTGAGGAGGACCGGAACAAGGCACAGCCATTAAGTGTCTGGGCTGTGTTCCCCTTACCTGGCTAGTCCTCCTCCCAATGCCATATCTCCCTCTACCCGTCACTACACTAATTGGGGCCCCCACAGAACCCCCCACTTGGCCACATGACTCCCCTCTAAGGCACATGTTCAGGCCCTAGACAGGGAAAAACAATCCCCCCCACCAAGGGCACTGAGCAACAAATAGCAGTGTTAGGGGGGTGGCCCTTGACCTTGTGGCACCCCCGAAGTCACAAATGCCCCCTCCCATCAGGAGATATTTGGGCCTTCAGGCTTCAACCTCACTCAAGCCTGGGTAGGCCTCAATCCTTCACAGTAGTCCAAAAAGATCTGGAGGGTCATAGGTTCCCCACGCTTGCAGGGCTGGTGCTACCATTAGGCCAACTAGGCAGCTGCCTAGGGCGCAGGGCTAAAGGGGGTGCCAGAAACACCTTGGGGAAAAAAGTACAGCGCTCTGAAGTGGGAAGGGGGGGGCGCTAAATATCTGATCTTGTCTAGGGCACCAAACTGCCTTGCACTGGCCCTGCACGCTTGATCTAGCTCATTGTTGCCTACACACTGACTGGCAGTGGCTCTCCTCCAGGGGTTTACACAGGAGTCTTTCCCACTCTTACCTGGAGATACCAGGGATGAAACCCAGGGCCTTTTGCATGCAAGATGGGTGCTCTGCCATTGAGCAATGGCCCCCCTCCCCTCTGATAAAGAAGCCATGGTGGAGTGGAGTGGGAACACTGGGTCCCAGAGCTCTGGCACTTTTTTCAGCTGATCCTAATAAATTAGCTAGTATGCTATGGACTGATTTTCTTTGGGGGTATCTATCTATAATGGATCAACACATTTTGATCCATTATAGATAGATAGACAGATCAACTGCATTTTGGGTTTATTTTGGGTTGACATTTATATTAAAAAGAAGGGACAGTCAGGAAATATGAAAAAAATGGGACTTTCCCTTTTAAAACGGTACGTATGGTCAGCCTAGTCCTGGCGAAGCAGCGAGGTGCGCCGTGAAAACGGCGGAGCGAAAAGCTCAAGTAACCGAGAGAGCGTGGAGCTCTGAGGGCCAGTGTCACGGTCCAAAGATGGCAGATCACTGGTTCCTGTCTTGTGATGTGTAGGGCCTTTTATATTCCGAAGCTAACACCAAATTGGTTGATTTTGGCGGGCTTTGTGTGATGACCTCATCATCGAGTTCCCACGGTCGGGCTGTATGTACTGCGTGGGAGTATTATCGAAGAGTCGCCACGGCCACAATATAGTGAGAGTGTGTGTGCTGAATGCCGAGTATTGCCAAGATCCAACGACGAGAACCGTCGTGTAAAATAAAAATAAAACTAGGATAAATTAATAAAATTGATTTAGGCTGGTTTATCAAGGATTGATTTGATGTACTCAATCTTTTGATAAATCAATATTTTTTGATTTTGTAGTGCTAAACTGTACTGGTTACATCTCACGACTAACCAGGACAATGTCCAAAAAACCAGTACTGTACTGGTAAAACCAGTACATATGGTCACCTTATCCAAAGCAAGAGGCAGGGGAACAAGCTTGCAGTGGTGAACAGCAGGGAAAACTCCAGCGGCTTTTTGTTACTGAGTGAGCTCCTGCTGGGATGTGGGCCCTTGGCGGGGGCTCAACCACACCTACCCTTGATGCTGGCACTGGGAGAATCCAAAAACAGCCCAATGAGGACTGACATGCTCAGCAGACAGAACGCTGGCTGACTGCTGCAGGGACAGGAGTGAAAAGAAAGTGGGACAGGGCAATGGAATGGAGCATCCTGGAGCAGGGCAAAGCTGACTGCCTGGAACAGTAAACAGAAGCACTCTACACTGCAACATTTCGTTGCAGCCCCCCCCCCTTCTCATGCTGTGAAAGCAAACCATTTCAGGTGCAAGAGTGTGCCACCAATTTTGATTGAGCAATTTGGGAAACACTACTCTAAGGAAAAGCCTCCCATGTATTTTGTGTATAAAAAGATCGTGTTGCTTCTTGTTTGTCGATGAAGAGATACCACTACATGGAATGAATATATGAAGGCCTCACCCTCCTCACATACACCCGTCCGCTGAGCATTAAAATGCAACGCACAACCTGTCCTTTCTAACTTTGTTTTGTCTGGTTCCGGGAGACGTGGTCCTGAATTTTTTATCCACCATCATGTTTGATTGGTATAGAAATATCTTGCAAGATTTTTCTCCCCCATTAACATTTGTCACTCTGTGTTAAATATTGCTGGTAGGAAAAGCAGCTTGGAAGAGGTTACATTTAGGCTGGGCATAAAGCCAAACTGCACTTCCAATCTCCACCCTGCCTCCTGCACCACCACCCTGGACCACCTATTACTGGAATTAGCAATAACTCTGAAATCCTTAATGTGCACAGTGTATTTCAGCACAATCTCATCGAGTTCTACCGGGCAGTTTCTCCCATCATTTCAGTGGCATGTTCTTATTGGAGGCACTTATACAATAACCACCTGTTATTAGGCCCCTCAGCTATTTTACACAAATAAAGACCAACAGCATTATTTGTTTGCATCTTAAATCATTTATAGACTGCTTTTAAACATATCTATATATATATATATAGATAGATAGATAGATAGATAGATATCTCCAAAGCAGCTTAATAAGAAAATAAAACAATAACAGAATTAGATAAAACAGCAGACAAAAAAATAGAAGATTGATTAAGATGACAATAAAATAACAGGATCTCTAGGAATAAGAAACAGGAGGGTCTTTACTTGTATGCCCGTATGGATCTTGAAATAATAAAACAAGGCAGTGTTTGACTGTTTAAAACAGGGCTGGGGAACTTGTGGCCCTCCAGATGTCGTTGGACGCCAATTCCCATCAACCCCAGCCAGGCTGTCCATTGGAGGGGGATGATGGGAATAGTAGTTCATCAGCATCTGCAGGGCCTCACCCCTGGTTTAAAACATCCAGGATTCTGGCAAGGGGTCATAGCTCAGTGGTGGACCCCTGGTCTGGCTCACTATAAGGCGGTGTCCTATTATTCCTGAGGGTCCCAGCTCAGACAGACACATCAACAGACAGGACTACTGCACCCCTGACTCTATGCTGCAGCAAGATCCCCAGGCATTCCAGTTTCTGTCCCTATCTGCCACAAACGCCCACTGCCTTTGCCACTTAAGAACATAAGAAGAGCCCTGCTGGATCAGACCAAGGGTCCATCTAGTCCAGCATTCTGTTCACACAGCGGCCAACCAGCTGCCCACAGGATCCCACAAGCAGGACTTGAGTATAACAGCACCTTCCCGCCCATGTTCCCCAGCAACTGGTGTACATAGGCATACCACCTCTGATACTGGGGGTAGCATATAGCCAATCAGGACTAGTCCCCATTGATAGCCTTCTCCTCCATGAATTTGTCAATTGGTGGTCATCACTACATATCGTTGAAGTGAATTCCATAGTTTAACTATGCGCTGCATGAAGAAGAACTTCCTTTTATCTGTCCTGATCCTCCCACTAGTCAGTTTCATGGGATGACCCCGGGTTCTAGTATTATGGGAAGGAGAAAAATGTCTCCCTATCCACTTTCTCCACACCATGAATAATTCTGTACACCTCTATCATGTCTCCCCTTACTTGCTTTTTTTCTAACCTAAGCTAACTTGTGGCACTCCTAAGCCTCAGGAACCCATTCATTCCACGGGGGCTATTATATGATTTTGCATGACATCACAGCAGATAGCAATACAATACATTCTGCTGTATGTTTTTTTACCCTGATCTAGGGCAGGGGTAGGCAGCTTTTGGCCCCATGGGCACATTGGGAAATCTGAGGAACTGTCCTGGCCACAACCATAAAATGGCTGCCATGGTTGGGCATGGTTAGTCACAAAGTACAAGTATTCTGCCCAGAAGCATTCATGGGAAATTAAGATGGCAGCAGCGAGAGGCTCCCACTTCGCTATGAAGTAAGCCCAGCTTTAAATCAAAACCAAAATTGGGAGGAGTAGGTTGCCTCGCTGGGCACCAAGGAAGGTGTCTGGGGGCACACTGGAGCCTGTGGGCACCATGTTGCCTACTCACTGATCTAGAGAGTTCCATTATACTACTCCTGCTCACTGATTTCATTAGAAGGAATGCATCCATATGTCTGAGCATCTCCACCCTCAGTACAATGAAGAATCTGTTACTCATATACTCCCCAAGAGCTGAGAATACCAGGCTCAATATAAGCAGAGCAATATTATTCCCTTCCACTCAAAGCAGAGGTTTTTAAAATGTGCAATTTGAGAGTAAAATGAATCTACCTCTTATTCATAATCCATGTTGTTTTAGTAATAATATCAGCATATATGATGTTGGTATACTAGGGCAGCAGTCTATGCAGCACTCAGCTGGGAGTAAGCCCCACTGAACACTGTGGGACTTAATTCTGAGTAAACGTGTAGGATTGTGCTGCAGAGCTGCAATTTTAAATATAGTAATTATGGAGTAAGTTACTATACAACTGAATACAATGGGACTTACTTCTGAGTCAACATGCATAGGAGTGAGCTGTAAGTATTTGAGCTTGACAAAAAGGGGTATCTTAACTAGGTAATCTTGTGAAATTAAAAGAAGTAGGGCTCAGTCCCATTGAAATGAATGAGAACTGCACAAGAGCAGAGATCCTATTCATTTCAATAGGGCACACACAAAAGAACATTCCAGTGTTTTGTGCATTTTACCTGTCAACCACAATAATCTCTGATTTCTATCAATATTTAATAATAAATTATGACTGGAAGATTCTAATCTCAAATGAAGATAAGAGCTACTGCTTTAAAAAGATAAAATTTGAACATTTAGGAAAACATAGAGGAAGAGGCAGGCAAGCTATAACCCCATCCAGTGCTGGCTCTAGGTTTTGGAGGGCCCTTGGGCAAGATACCCTCAATGGGCCCCCTCCCTCAGTGAGCCTACCTTCCCACCACCATGGTCACCAGCTCTTGCTCCTCATCCTCTTTCTCATCATTGCTACCGCTTGCTTGCTTGACAGGCACAGAGCCAGTGAGCAAGTAGGCCGTGGCATCTACTTCTCACCACCTCCAGTTGCCTGGCCCAGTATGAGAGGCAGGTGAATAAGCAGGTTGCAATGGGGAAGAGGAGGAACAACTGCAGGGGGCTCTTGTCAGTGGACCACTGCTGGGGTGTGGGCCCTTGGCAGGTGCCCAAGCATGCCTACCCTTGGCGCCAGCCCTGACCTCACCTCACCATCATTCACAAAACAAAAAATGGCAATTGGTTATAGTATCAATCAATTTTTATTATACGGTCACGGACCCAACAAAAACAATATCGGACATCATTAAACAGATAAAAACACAATCATTAAAGCATTATACAACAACAAACATTATTAAAACATACACCAGTTTAAAACATCTTAAGATAACCAAAAAGAAGATCCTACTATAGAAGTTACATTTATGATGGAAGAATTGCCTTATGTGAGTCCTTAGTACAGAAAAAAGAAACTTAGTCACTGCCTCTGTTGTTGGTTTACACGTCCCTTTCCCTGCCAGAAAGTGTTTCAGGTACTGGTCTGGTGACCTCCCAGGGCATTTCCTCATAATAGGGCCAAGAAGTCTGTTTCGTTCCTCCCTGTGGAGGCTGCTGCTGCATTTAAAAAAAAAAAAAAACTGCTCTAAGGATTCGACCGCCTCATCTCCACATTGGTTATAGTACCTTGCAGGTATTAATTACTGCCACTAGAGGCCACTTGTTAGCAGCAACCAGTTCAAATACAGCTGTAGTTTTTTTCTTATATGCTTTAATTTTTGACCTATCTTTGATAAGCCAAGTAAGATTTATACTATAGCATGACTCCAAAACAATACAACTGAAAAGAAAATGTCACTCTTAAATCACCCACATCTCTCTCTATCTCTCTCTCTCTATCTGAGCAACCACCTATCTTGATATGAACTTGCTCCGTTATTAAGACCAACAAGAGAGGTCCTTGCTTGCAAAGCCCTGTTTGTCAGGCACACAGGAAAGAGCTTCCTCTTGCATTGTCAAACTCTGGAACACACTCCCTTTTGAGTTGAACTAATCCCCACTCTTTCTGCATTCAGGAAGGGGTCAAAACACATCTTTTTCTCTTGACTTTTAAAATTGTTTTTATTATTGTTATGGCTTTTTAAGGTTTTTTTTTAAAAAAAATTCCTATGCTTTAATTTGATTATGATTTTTATTTTCTGAAATGTTTGTAAACTCTCTTGGTTGGCTTTAGAAAAGTGGTATAGAAATCAGTCAGGCGATCACTCATGACCGAGACACCGAGTAAGATTGTCTTCCAGGATAATTTTTTTTTTTTTTTTTACAAAAAGGAGATTTTAAAAGGAGGGAAATTCTAAAGAAAATTGTGTAGACTCTAGCGATGGGTCCGTAAGTGACTGTGGAGGCCAATTCTAGATCCACACAGCTTCCACAGTGAGGACACAGGTTACCAGATGGAAGATGGTCCTGTAAAGGATTCATTTGATGTGCTTTTCGCTTAGCACGTTTCTCCCTTTCACCTTGCACTCGGGCTTCTTCAAAGTCCATAGAACCTTTGTGAAAGGCCAACCTCCAGTTAGATCGTTCATGGGCCAGAGCTTCCCAGTTTTTGATGTTTATATTGCATTTTTTTTAGATTAGCCTTAAGAACATCTTTAAACCTCTTATATTGACCACCGATATTCCGCTTTCCATCCTTGAGTTGGGAATAAAGTAACTGCTTTGGGAGACGGCAGTCAGGCATTCGAACAACATGACCGGTCCACTGAAGTTGGCGTTGAAGGATCATTTTTTCAACGCTAGTAGTCTTTATACACGTATAAACACACACCACAGAGCTTGTAATTAAAATTAGAAGATGTTGGAATTGATTATTAGAATACCTAGAGCAATCATCAGTTTATCTGGATCATAAAACACATTTATAAAGGAGAACTTTCTCTCTCTGTGCGTGTGTGTGTGTGTGTGTGTGTGTGTAACTTCGTTTGTCTCTTCTATGGGGAATAAGTGTTTGCCTCCTTAATACAAAAGGAGTCTGAGCCCATGGTTTTTGAAGAAATTATCACTACATTGATAGACTACTTTAAAGGGTTAAGAGGTCTTTTAGACCACATTTGAAAAAAATATTTATCAAAGGAGGTATGAAAGGAGGGAAATTTGGCTTCAGAATAATGAAGCACTTAAGATAATGAAGGGGGAAATGCAGCTCTGTATTTAAAGAAAAGAGAAAAAATCTGAAACAGTCAAGAGTAAATATTGTAGGGAAGCCAAGGAATATTTGCAGCTCCAACATGCTGTAGAGTCTGTTCACTTAGCTTCCTAGAAATGTCTAGAGTCCACCAGCATCTGTTTAAGATTTGAATTTAGCATTGTGGTTCTTAGTGGTTGAGCAATGCATCCCTACACAAGCAGAAACAGTTGTCAGAGAACATACAAGCTCCCCATTGACCACTGACTCCCAGGGGTATTAGCAGAAGATTTAAAATGTTAGTTGATTAATCAGTGGAGGCCATTTTAATAGGTGAGGGCTGATTCTTTTTTAAAGCTACTTTGTTTCTGATGTGTTCCTGTAATAGAAACTAAAACATTCCATCTAATTCCATCTTAGATTTCAAGGTGGTTCCGTTTATGAAATTGTAAGTTATTCCACACTTTCTTCTGTGTCTTGAAAAGTCACCTGTATTGAGATACGGTTGTATAGAAATGTAAATTTAATTGCTTAGCTAAAAGGCAGGTGGCTGATCAATTAAAAATGGTTTATTTATTGTACCAACCTGATTTTCCGAAGATGCATTTATTCAGTTCAATGCTCCCTGCAAGACACACATGTTAACTATTGAGTCTCTTGCGCATCTTGCAGAACAGACAGGGATGAAAGCAGAGCTGCTATGGGCACAGAACACACAACCAAAGTGTGATACTGGCATTGGATTTCCCCATTTCACATTTTGCCTGTGAGTACATAGGTCCAATTATTAACTATTACTTCGAATTTGGCGCTTAGGTTCCACTGCAGATCCAATCTGATGTATGCCTTGCCATCCAATCTATTCAATATGGGAGGCTATGTGCCCCCTGCAAGTCTTAATTTGAGCCAGGGATCGCCACAGCCTATTTTCAGTGTCAGGGCTCAGATATGTGAAATAAGAAGACAGTCCCTTTGAACATGTGCAGTGGGATTTCGACTCACCAAGAGTAACTACATGTATTTGTTTGTTTGCTTATTTTTATTATTACTATTTAAAGTGTTTTTATCCCACTTTTCAGCTAAAAAGGCTCCCAGAGCTAGGGTTGTGAGACACTGGAAATCTCATTCTATTTGAGCTCGACAGAATTTTAACACATTTCAAACCCAATGTCCCAAAGTGGGCGAAGTCAGGTGTTTTTTTTCCCAGCTTCTGCAAAATTGCTCGAAATATCTGTGCAAATTTGGAGCTGAGAACTGCTGGTCTCTAGTGCCATTCATGCAAATTGCATAAATTTGTGCAAATTGGGGCCAACTCATTAGATTCAAGTCATTGTTCCTGCTCTTGCTGTTGTTCTTCTGGTTCTTGTTGTAGCAATTAACATGAGAAGTATGGAAGCTTCCTCCTCTTACTGCATGTGCACACACTCCACCTTGGCCACCTTGAATGTTCTGACAGTTAATTTCAGATTTGTGCAAAATTCAGGCCTCTGCCCCGCAATTTGCACAAATTTGCACAAATTGTGTAGCAGAGGCCCAAACTCTGCACAAATTTCCCTAGCCTAAATTCCCCCCACCCACCCTCCAAAAATAGGCAAATCGCAGTCTGCTTTAAACATGGAAGTCTACGTGCTGGCTCTGCTTGTGTCAGATTGAGTCGGTGCCAGCACAGAGTTGATGGAACAGAATCCATCGGGCCAAATTGAGAAAATCCATCAGATTTTCACCCCGCTATCGGATTCCTCACACATTGATTTCATAGATCATAGAGTTGGAAGGAGCCTACAAGGCCATCGAGTCCAACCCTCTGCTCAATGCAGGAAACTAGAGGAGGGGTCTCCCATCCAAGTAATAACCAGGCCTGACCCTGCTTAGCTTTCCACGCTCAGACAAGTTGAGCCAGCGTAAGCCACATCCCTACCCACAGCATCTTACATGCAATCAATAAAGTTAAGACAGTCCCTGCCTGCATGCTTAGTCTAAAAAGACATAACACAAAAGAACAAAAGGATGGGGAGGGAAGAGGACCGCCCAGAGAGATTAAAACCTTAAAAATCCATTATAAAAAACATATACATATAAGCAGATAGCACACACAGAGACACGCACATATCTAAAACAATTTTAAACAATCAACAATAAGAAGAATCCAGCACCTGATTAAAACCTCATCATATGTTGTCAAATGCCTGAGAGAAGAGGAAGGTCTTCGCCTGGTGCAGAAAAGATAACAATGTTGGTGCCAGGCAGGCCTTGTTGGGGAGATAATTTCATAATTGGGGGGGCATCACCAAGAAGGCCCTGTCTCTCATTGCCACCTTCCGAGCCCCCCTTGGAGGAGGCACCTAGAGGAGGGCCTTAGCTGATGAACATAGTATATGTTCATGCTGGGAGAGGTGCTCCATCAGGTATTGCTGTCCCAAGCCATGTAATGCTTCATAGGTCAAAACCAGCACCTTGAATTGGGCTCAGAAACATATAGGCAGTCTACAGGCTGAATACAGGCAGTCAGTGCAAGCAGGCCAGAATCTGGGTGATAAGTTCAGACCTTCTTGCCCCTGTTATCTGGCCCCTGCATTTTGCACAAGCTGCAGCTTATCTGAACCATCTTCAAAAGCCTCCCCATGTAGAGTGCATTGCAGTAATCTAACTTGGAGGTTACCAGAACATATAGACAACTGAAATCAGGTTATTCCAGTCATGATACGGGCATAGCTGGCTACCAACTGAAGTTGGTAGAAGGCACTCCATGCCACAGAGACTGGCTGAGCCTCAAGTGACAAAGATGGCTCCAGGAGAACCCCCAAGCTATGAACCTGCTCCTTCAGGGGGAGTGCAACCTCATCCAGAACAAGTTGAGTGCCCTCAATCTGGGCAGAAGAACCACTAACTAACAGCATCTTGGTCTTGTCTGGACTGAGTTTCAGTTTAGTAGCCCTCATCCAGTCCATTGTCGCAGCCAAGCACTGATCTGGCACATCCACAGTCTCACCTGAGGAAGATGAAAAGGAGAAATGGAGCTGCGTGTCATCAACATACTGATGACAGTACACTCCAAAACTCCGAATGACCCCACTCAACAGTTTCATGTAGATGTTGAATAGCATGGGAGACAAAACCAATCTCTGCAGAACCCCATACTGGAGAACCCACAGGGCCAAGCAGTATTCCCCAAACATCACCTTCTGGAGCTGACCATCCAAGTAGGAGTGAAACCACTGTAATGCAGTATTTCCCACTCCCAACTCAGACAATCATCCTAGAAGGATACCATGGTCCATGGTATCAAAAGCTACCGAGAGATCAAGGAGAATCAACAAGATCACACTCCCTCTATCTCTCTCCCAACATAGGTCATCCTACAAGGCGACCAAAGTTGTTTCCATACCAGAACCCCAACTGAACCCCAACTGAAATGGATCCAGATAATCAAATGCTAATCAAATACACTAAGCCTGTGTTTTTACTTGGGTTTTCCAGGAGTGTTGTAGTTGAGCACACACATATATATTTGATGCTGTCTCTAACAATCCCATTCTGGTTTGTAAAGAACCACATTGTGCTTTGTTGTCATCCAAGGCTCTTCATACCGAAGCTGTCAAAGGGTGCTGAATGGACAGCTCCCCTACTTCCAATCTCTGTACTGTAGGCAGCCCTTAGTTAATTTCCCTTCCAGTTTAAGAACTGGACAACAGTAGAAAAAGTGGAACCCTATCCTATTTCCAACCCTCTGAGGTGTTGGGTGGCAGGGGGAGGAAGGCAAACAACTCTTCCTGTCATCCATCCTTCAATTTTAGCCCCAACATTCTTCTACTAAGGAAAGCTCAATGCAAAAGGGACAAGAGAGAAAGCCCTACACGAAGCTGTTCAGTGACGGACCCTTTGCCAACCCCCCCAACCGACCAGCCAAATTGTGTTCTAAAATCTCTTGCCACTGCAACTTGGCTAAAAACAAACAAACAAACATGCTATATGTGCATTTTGGGGTTGTGTACAGCTGTGTCAAACCCGCACCTAATTCCTAAGGCAGGGCTCTCCAATCTTGGGTCTCCAGATGTTGCTGCCACCTGCTCAAATGTTAAAAGCATTATTAGGTCCTCAATCCATTGTGTTATAGGAGGTGAGCGTTTATCTTTCCAGTGTTGTAGTATCAGTCTTTTGGCTGTCAAGAGGGTGCAGAAAATCCACATGCATTGTCCTTGTAATCAGTCAGTCAGGCGATCACTCGTGACCGAGTAAGATTGTCTTCCAGGATAAAAAAGAAAATTTACAAAAAGGAGATTTTAAAAGGAGGAAAATTCTAAAGAAAATTGTGTAGACTCTAGCGATGGGTCCGTAAGTGACTGTGGAGGCCAGTTCTAATAAATTCCATACAGCAGGTATATAATTTAAAAGAACGTGTGCATCGGTAAATATTGAAGAGCATTCTAATACTAGATTTATCCATACTATGACCTCTACCCAAACCAGAATTGACTAGGCCTTCCCTGTACTCTGTGGTTTGGCTCATTTGCTTGAGTCATATAAGAGCTATTTGCTGTGTAAGCATCTGTCTACAATGCACTTACAGGGCCAAAGGACACGTGGTTTGCATGTAGAAGGTTCCATGTTCAATCCTTGGCATTTCCAATTAATGAAATTTGGGCAGTGGCCCTAGAAAAACCTCTGCTGGAGACCTTGGCAGTCAGGATAGACCAGGAGTAAGCAACTTGGTCCCCTTCAGATGATTTGGACTACCATTCCCATAATACCTGACCATTGGCCATGGTGGCAGGGGCTTCTGGGAATTCTAGTTCAAAATATCTGGAGGGATCCAGGTTGCCTACCCTTGGGATGGACAGTACTGGGCTAGGGGGGCCAGTGGCCTCACTCAATATAAGGACTTCTTATTTATTTATTTACAGTCATGCCTTGGATTGAGAGCATAATTCGTTCTGGAAACGTGCTTGTACTCCAAAACACTCTTATATCAAAACGAAATCCCCCCCAAAAAAATTTGTACAGAGATTTTTAATTTAAGCCGTACTACAGTACTTGTATTGCAAGACGTCGCTTGTATATCAAGTAAAAAAATAAATAAATAAATATTTAAAAATTTGCTTGTCTTGCAAAATGCTCTCAAACCAAGTTACTTGCAATCCAAGGTATTACTGTATTTAATTCTATACCGCCCAATAGCCAAAGCTCTCTGGGCAGTTTACAACGGTTCCTAGACAAGACCATGCTACAATAAAAACCATAAAAATTGTCCATAATGCAAAATTTAAAAACAGTTAATTTTTTTTAAAAAAATAGAAGCTAAAATAGTATTTAATAAAAAAAAATAGTCTTATTAAAAACACCAGACATTCTTCCCACCATTACATTTGTTCAGGTAATGTGCATTAGAAATGTACACCTAAAAATGCAAAGTGTGAATGAGACAAACACGCCTTTACAAACACACGGGTCACACAGGTGCACCTCTTAGCTAGCCAGAATTGGTTCCCGCTCTCTGTTGCCCATAAGCTCAGTGGCCAGCCCAGGTTTGGTCTGGGTTTGCCATCATGTGTGTGAAATGGCTCGAAATCAGGAAGCCAGCTCGTCTTTATGCCCTCCTCATGGGGAAGCCTGCCTGCCAACACAACCAAAAGCAAGACCCATCTCCTTAACTGGAAACAAGCCCTCTCCAGCAACGTCCGCATGGGAGAAAGAAGAGCTGGGCTTCCTTCGAGCGAGGCTGTGGCCCTAGAACCTGTTTCCAGCACCAATCCTGGACAAGATGAGCGTGGTGCCTCTGAACACGTACAGAGTCTCGCCAACGCTGAATGGTGAGCCGCAAGAACCGATCTGGCAGGAGGCGAGAGAGGCTTCCTCGAATCCTCGATTTCAAAACTCGGCATCGAAAAGATGGGGGGGGGGGGGACACAGCCGCCTCGCCTAGAAGTGGATAAAGACTGCCAATGCGCGCCCACCCACCCACTCAACAGCCTTCCTGTTTTTTTTTCTTTTTCTTTCTCTCTCTTATCCCAGTGGGAGCAAGGCTGTGGACAGACCCCGCCCTCCTCCTCCTCCTCCTCAGCCCCACCACCGAGAGAAAATTGGGAAAATAACTCCCCCCGCCGCGCACCCACTCCCCCCCCCCCCAGTCCTCCCCCGCAGAATCCGAGGGAACAAACAAAGACCCGCCAAGTGGTTCTCCCGGCACACTCCCAGGCCAGCTCCATCTTCCATCTGCTCTTCGGGAGAAAGAGCGCGGCAGGAGGAGGTGGGCAAACCCAGCCCCGCTTGCCGCCCCCTCCCCGCCCGCCCCCTAGCGAGGGGTCCCCCCAGCCTCACCCCGAGGTGCATCCCGCGCTTCGCGTCCAGCGGACAGATCAGAGGCGCCTCCCTCTCTCCGCCCGCCCGCTCCGCTCCGCTCCGCTCCTTCCTGCCTGCTGCGCCAATGCCCGGGATAGGGGCCATCGGAGCTCGGTGCAGGCACCGCCCGAGGAGGCGCCCCGACAAGGCCGAGGCGAGCGGCCCCCACCACGCCGACCCCGGCGAGAGCGCCATGGACGCGGCCATCTGGATCTACCAGTTCCGCCTGATCGTGCTGGGCGACTCCACGGTGGGCAAGTCTTGCCTCTTGCACCGCTTCACCGAGGGCCGCTTCCCGGGGCCGATGCACTCCGACCCCACCGTCGGGGTGGATTTCTTCTCCCGCCTGGTGGAGATCGAGCCAGGCAAGAGGATCAAGTTACAGCTCTGGGACACGGCGGGCCAGGAGAGGTTCAGGTAGGGCAAACGCGGGCCCCTCCCTCCCTTGAGTTTACCAATTTATTGTCAAGACTCGTCCCCAAAATTCCGTTCCCCAATACCAGTGCTGAGCAGAGGAGACTGTTTGTTTGTTTGTTGTAATAAATAGTAATAAAACGGTTATTCTGAGCATGTGCAGAGTGCCTCTCCCTCACCACACTCACTTTTCCCACTCCGGGTTGTGTGCGTGTGTATGGATGTGTTTCCTCCTTGAGTCTACACCCATGGCGAACTTTTTTGTACTGTCTCTTTGAATGTGCTGATTCAGATGAATCAGATCTCTCAGATCAACATGGTCATTGTGTTCGCAGCACAGAGTCTCTGGTGGCACCTTAAAGAACAGCTTGATTTTGGCATCCACTGCCTTTCAACACTCGTTGGAGTTGGCTTCATCAGGTGCCAACTGATGAAGTGTGATCCTCAGTTAGCAGGCACACACACACACACACACACACACATATTGGGGAGCCTCCCAGGGGAGGGGATGAAAACAGGGGGCTTTTGCATTTCATGGGCACACTGTTTACAGTTCTGTGTATGTATCTGCATCTGATGTAGTGTGTTGTTCCAAAACACAAATGCTTTTGCTACAATAGATCTGTTTTGTTTGTCTTTAATTTTGTTTGCCACAAAATTCTTCTGCATTTGTTGTTAACAGGCTAACGTAGCAATGTGTCCAGAACACCCAATGACCTCACCACCCAAGGCCTCATCCCACCCACCATCTACACAGGCACACATATTATATCCCACTCAGGGCTTCTTTCAAGGCCAGCTGTACTTGTTTGTGTTTATTCCCTTGCTCATAACACTAGAACCCTGGGGTCATCCAATGACGCTGATTGGTGGGAGATTCAGGGCACGCCAAAGGAAGTACTTCTTCTCACAGCACATAGTTAACTTACAGAATTTGCTAGTGACGGCCGCTGGCTCACATGATTTTAAAAGGGGCTTAGACAAAAAACATGGATGAAAAATCTATCCGTGGCTACTAGTCGTGATAGCTTCTATACGCAGTGTTCTCCAACCTTGGGTCCCCAGATGTTTTTGGCCTACAACTCCCAGCATGCCCCAGCCAGCGTAGCCAAAAACATCTGGGGACCCAAGGTTGGAGAACACTGTTCTATAGCATGATCAGAGGCAGCATGTCTGTCTCTGAATACTGCTTGCTGGAGAACAACAGTGAGAGAGAGCAGTAGATCAGTGGCACCTCGAGAGCCACTGCCAGTCAGTGTTGACAATACTGGGCTAGGTGGACCAAGGGGTATGACTCTGTATAAGGCAGCTTCTCATGTTCCTAGGGCTATTGCCACTAGTTGGCCACTGTGGGAAAGAGGTTGCCGAATGAAGAACATAAGAAGAGCCATGCTGGATCAGACCACGGGTCCATCTTGTGCAGCTGCCCACAGAAAAACCAACAAGCAGGACATCAGTGCAACAGCACCCTCCCATCCATGTTCCCCAGCAACTGGTGTACATAGCCATATTGCCTCTGAAACTGGAGGCAGCATATAGCCATGAGGACTAGTAGGCATTGATCGCTTTCTCCTCCATGAATTAGAGAGGCCTTTGGTCTTTTGCTCCCAGGGTGACTAACGAAGAATTAAAAGCCATTAAAAACAACTAAAACCAAGCAATTAAATAACAGCAATAAGGCGGCTGAAACATAACAAAAGCATTAAAATGCAGCGACAGAATAAGAATCAGATGGAATCAAAGTTTGGAAAAGGCCTGGGAATCATTTATTCATTTTTTAATGAAGGCTCTTGGACATGAGAAGCAATTGACCATTGACCAGGCTGGGTGGGGTTGATGGGAAGTGGAGTCCAGCAACATCTGGAGAGCGGCCACAGGTACCCTGACCCGGCTTTAATTCTGAGTGCATATCTCTTGCGCTTGGCTCCAGTGACTGGATCTCAGGGTTCTACTAAAACACAAAATAGATCCTGCAAGCCTGACATCTGCCCTTCCTTGGTGCAGAGCAGGGGTGCAGAACCTCAGGCTCGGGCTCCAAATTTGCCCTGCTTGGGGTCCCAGTGCAGCCCACTGGGGTTCCTCAGATAGCTACACCCCCTTTCCCCCAACCACCTTTTCTTTGGTGTTTCCCCAGCTTTTGTGCAGTATCCCCCCCTATTGGAAAAGGTCAAGGGCACAATCGTGTACAAGTTTAGACCGGTAAAAAGGCCTACAACTCCCAGCATGCCCCAGCCAGCATCGCTGGCTGGGGCATGCTGGGAGTTGTAGGCCTTTTTTCCGGTCTAAACTTGCACAGCTTTGCATCTTAAAATGCCTCTTCTAAGGCTGAGTTACTGGCCCTAAGAGTTTTAAGCTAAAATATGCTGGGAGGTGGGGGGTACTTTTGGCCTTGCCCCTTTTGCCTTCAGACCCGCCCACCAGTGGAATTCCCCTCCCCCCCTCTCCCCGAGCTTCTCCGAAATAGAAGTCAGCCCTCAAGCTGAAACAACCCTGGTGTGGTGGATATTTTCCTCACTGCTGAGGAACTGTGACCAGTCTACAGACAGGTAAAGTT
This sequence comes from Shinisaurus crocodilurus, assembly GCA_021292165.1. Classification (NCBI taxonomy): domain Eukaryota; kingdom Metazoa; phylum Chordata; class Lepidosauria; order Squamata; family Shinisauridae; genus Shinisaurus; species Shinisaurus crocodilurus. The sequence goes on along the minus strand of CM037878.1, from coordinate 268,418,330 downwards.
ACGAGGAAGGAATCCTGGTCAGAGGCTGGCTGGGACTTTATGACGGAGTCTTCATTCTTCCTCCCACCAACACTTCTTTCCACCCTCTCTTTTAGAAATGAACTGCTCCTTAATTTCCCACATGATTCCTTTGTAGAATCGCTTCGCAAAAGCCGGTGGTGGGCCTCCTCTATTCTTATCGTCTCTGACTGTTTGGGCAACCTGAGTCCACTTTCCCCCTTAAAATAGATCTTCAGTGTGAATAATCAAGAGATTTGATTCTGTTCGCTTAGGCTTGAATGGAGACAATGACTGGGTTCACACAGTTATTGTAGCCCACGGTGGCTAAAGCCATGGTGGGTTGTGGCATGGGCGGGTGGCCATTTTGACTATTCAGCCCCCAGCAGGGTGTTGCCGTGGTTTGTCATGTCATCCGAACCCCGGGCAGCAGGGGTGGTTTGTGGGTTAAACATCCCTCAAATAACCCATGGTCTGTTGCAGAGTGATCCTGCAAACTGGCCTAATGGTTTCCGGGTGTTAATTAACATAGCAAAGCTGGAATTGTTGTGTTATATCACCAATTACTGCTGTTATAAATGGCTCCTTTGCTTATCTTGAGCTCTACGAAGTCACAGACAGTATTTTTTGTATTTCATCGCCATCTGACTCCATTCTTTCCTTCTTTACCCATGTCTGCCAACTGAGGATAACACTTCCTGCATCCGATGAAGTGAACTCTAAATCACGAAAGCTTATGCCACAATAAATCTGTTAGTCTTTAACATGCCACATTTGCTTTTTACTGCAAAGACTAACAAGGCAATCCCTCTGGAAGTGTGAATAACAGATTACCAAGGCCTTTTGTGAGTAAACCCAAGATCACACATGCGGCATGCCCACACACGCACACACCTTACTCAAGGTCATCACATACTCCAAATGACTTAATGCAGAATTATCTAAATGACAAAACCTGTTATCATTCATGAATACTGGATGATGTTAGTGTGGAACTTCTGGTCGATGTTTTTTCCGGGGTGTTTTTGAAAATGACAGTTGGCAGCTTTTGAGTGCAATTGATGGGAAAATGGAGTGGCAATATATTAAAATCAATCAATCATTCTGTCAAATATATTTTGGGGAGAGATTGTAGCTCAGTGGCATGCACAGACATGCCAAAAGTTCCAGGATCAATCCCTGGTATTGGTAATTAAAAATATCAGGTAACAGGTGATGGGGGGGGGGGAGAAACCCTCTGTCTGAGGCCCTGGAGAGCTGCTGCCTGTCAGAGTAAATACTATTGGGCTAGATAGTCTGACCTGGTAAAAGGCCTCATCCTGTATTCCTTCTTAAATGGCAAGGTTTCCTTCACCACCACCACCACCCCACCTTTCAGTGCTGTGTGTATTGGTGGAGTGGCAATCCTAAGAGACTAAGGGTGCAAACCTATGCATATTTCAACAGAAAAAAAGTCCTACAACTCCCAGCATGCCCCAGCCAGCACGGCTGGCTGGGGCATGCTGGAAATTGTAGGACTTTTTTTCCTGTCAAAACATGCTATAGGATTGCGCCCTAACTCAATGCGACAGGGTTATGACCTGTCCGTCAGAATGCAGGTCGTACTCAATGAAGATAGAGGGTCGGGGTGATCATGTTTCAAAGGTATAGGGGTGCCAAACCCTTCCTCCACAGGCACCCCCACTGCCTCCCTCAGCAGCCTTTATTTGCTGGAAGGGATTGCTTTTGTCTCAGAGCCTGACCAGGAAAAAAGCAGCGGGGCAGCACAGCACTGTTTTTGTTGGGGGAAGAAGCATCCCTGTGATATCCCACCCACCATCTCCTTAGCATGAAATCACCCTTGCCCACACTTTATGCCTCTTCAGCAACGACCTGCCTTCTAAGACATACATCTGACATTCTCACTTCTGTCTGGGCTACCAGACTAACTCTCTGGGGTTCTCTAGATGGACACGTGCCCCTTTTCACCCAGCCACCGATCCTTTGGTGGTTCCCCAGCTTTTGAGAAGTTTTTTCCCCATTCTAAAAGGTTGAAATGCCTCTCCTGGGGGCACGTTGACATCATCCTACCGTTATACTGGTTTAACCCGATGCTCCGATTCCGCCGCCCCCCCCCCCCCGCAAATTATAACTTGCTGTAACACAATAGCTAAACGAAATTAGCATTTGAGAAGCAAGGAAGATGCTTTCTGGAACCCTAGGAAGCCTAGACGGGAGACTTTCTGTGAACTCTGGAGCTAAAAATAACTCCTCTTTAAGAAGCCCGGGAACTGAGGAGGCCGAACCTAAAGTGCTGCGAAACTACAAAGGCGGTAAGGACCCTATGGCTGAGATTGGGGCCTGAGGCAAGAATGGTCTGCTACTATCCGACCCTTAGAAATGCAAATAAATGAGATCTCAGACTCTAAACAACTGAATGAGATTGCAAAAATTGCAAGTGCGGCTGTGGACTTAGGTGGGTCTAGCACAGGAAAAATAAATAAATAACAAAGCTAATACGATCTAATACAGAATTGCAGAAGGCCCTTGAAAATCATAGCAGTTGCCCAAATCTGAGATTTCGAGAGATCCAGGAATCTGTGCAAAGCTGAGATATGATCGGATTCCTGACAACTTGGCTAGCAGAACTTTCCCTCAAAATAAATATAGAAAGAAGGCATATAGCATGTGCTCAGAGAGCTCTACCAGCTAAACTGCAATGGGAGCACGCCCAAGGGATATCATTGCACGCTTCACTAATGCAGTGAAAGAAGCCATATTGGCAGGATCCAGATCGGAAATGCAACTTCAATATGAAAATTACCCAGTCCAAGCCTTTCAGGACTTGAGCTCTGATACTCTTCAAAGACAAAAGGCGTTTAAATACTGTACTGAAAAGCTTAGATCTCTGGGCATAAACTACAGATGGGGACACCCAGTTAAACTCGTTATTAAAGTGGATGACACACTACCATGATTATTTCATCACACCAGGAAGCCAGACAATTCTTTATGCACATGAATCTGAGCCCAGGAGAGGTAGCAGGAGGAAATTCCAGTGCAGGAGAAGAAGAGAAGTTCAACAGACAAAACCCATGGCAAAGAACTTGATTGGCAATTGAAGATGGGAACTCAACAAAAATGCAGATTCTACAAGAATTAAGGAGGAAATCTCTAATCCTAATCAATCCTCTAATTTCTATCAAGGGTGAAGTCAAATTTCTCTCCAGGGGTTTTCTTCTATGTGTTTTGCATCTCTCAAATACTTAGCAGTTGTGATATATGTTATGTTTTAGCTTAAACACATGAATATTTTCATTGGGGGGAAGGGGAACTGTTATTTTGCCTCCTAATATTCTTGGTTTAGCTTTACCCTCATCTAGGGTCGCAGATCTGGAGATGGGCATTCATCGATGCTGGGTTTAGCTATGTTTATTTCAATGGTCTGTTATAGATGAGACAGTTGTAATTTTTTCTGGTCAGTTTCAGAACACCAAACAAGCTCCGGAATGTCTTTAGATGTAGCAATGTTAATTCGACAGAGACACATAGTAACAATCTGTATATGGTATTAATTTCTAATTAAAGGAAAGGAAGAAAAATATATATGACAGACCTAAAAATAATTTCTCTTCATGTATGGAGTCTGGGGACTCCCATTAAGAGAAAAAGAATTCAAAATATTTTTTTAAAAGGAGAGCCCAGATATCCCATTCTTACAGGAGACACATATAGGTAAGAATAAGGCTCAAGTAATTTTCTTTCCTGGTTCTAGTGGGGACCAATTTCAAGCAAAGGGATCGTCCAAATCAAGGGGAGTGGCAATAGTACTGGGGAAAATTTCAACTTCCTAGTTACAGACACTCTATCAGACCCCTGTGGCAGGTTTATTTTCATCAAAGGATCAATGGGTGGGTGGGGGGGACTAACAATGGGCTCTGTTTATGGACCAAATAAGGATCAGCTTAAATTTTTGCAAGAGGTATTTCACAAACTGGAAGGTTTTAAGGAAGGAAAAGTAATCCTAGGTGGAGATTTTAAACCTGAATATTGACAGGAAGATGGATACAATTCCACCAAGGGGCTTCCCCAAAATACACCAGATTCCAGTCTCTCAAAACTTTTATTAGAACGTGATTCAGTTGATACATGGTGAGTAATGCACCCCATGGAAAAAGACCTTACATTTTATTCAGCTAGGCATGAGGTGTACACCAGGACATATTAATTTCCTCTGAGTGGACAATAGCACTGAAAACAGCTAACATTGGGTCAATCACAGTATCTGATCATGCCTCAGTGGCAGTTACTCTTTCCATAATGCACTCTCAAAATAAATTGTTTTCCTGGAAACTGCATCCCACCCTATTGTTGCATCAGGAATCTAGGGATAAATTAAGAAAAGAACTAGATGACTTCTATAAATATGATAATACTCCAAATATAGACCCACACATACTATGGGATTCTATGAAAGCAGTCATGAGGGGACATTGTATAAAAGAATTTAGTTAAATCAAAAAACAAAACAATACACTCAAAATCAATTACTCTTGGAGATCCAAAACTTAGAAGAAAAGCACAAAAAGTCAGGAAGTAAAGTTATTTTGAACAGATTAAAACAAAAGCTAATTGAACTAAAAGCACTAGAAACAAATAAAATTCCAATCGACCTATAATATATCAAGCAAAAATAATATGAGTTTGGAGATTAAAAATTCCAAACTCCTAGAAAACATAATTTAAAAAATACATGCAAAAAAGAAAATTTTGGTCTCAAAAACAATGGGGGGAAAACATGCCATCTTAAAGCAATTAATGACCCATTTGCAAGATATGTTGTTTCAAGCAGCAACACCTGCTGCTTCAAGCATATTCCTAGCAATAAGAACATAAGAAGTGCCATTCTGGATCAGACCAAGGGTCCATCTAGTCCACCATTCTGTTCACACCACCATGACCAACCAGCTGCTGATGGGAAACCCACAAGCAGGCCATGAGTGCAACAGCACCCTCCTGTCCACATTCCCTATAGGCATACTGCCTCTGATACTGGAGGTACCATATACCCATCATGACTAGTAGCTATTGACGGTCTTCTCCTCCATGAATTTGTCCAATCCCCCTTTAAAGCCATCCAAATTGGTGGCCATCACTACATCCTGTGGAAGTGAATTCCATAGTGTAACTATGCGCTGTGTGAAGAAGTACTTCCTTTTATCTGTCTTGAACCTCCCACCAATCAGCTTCATGGGATGACCCATTTGTTTCTAGTATTATGAGATAGGGAGAAAAATCTCTCCCTATCCACTTTCTCCACACCATGCATCATTTTGTACACTTCTATCATGTCTCCCCTTACTCGCCTCTAGCAATGTCTGTTCAACATCACAAGAAACACTGCAAGAGAATTAATATCTCTTTAAAGGAGGACGGATTTGCTTGCAATAAAATCTAGAAGTGGAGTTGTACACTGCAATCGTAGTCATGTTTATTCAGAGGAAGCAAGCCCCATGGGTTTAAATGGAACTGTTCAATAAGCCAAAGTCTGCCTGCGTGCCCACCGAAAAAAAATGGCTGTCACCAATTCTTTCTTTAAAAAAAGAAAGAAAGGCAAGAGTTTCATTTTGTTACAAGACCTTCACAGATTCAAAATGCTCCTGCTCAGTGGTAAATTTTGAAGTGCAGGCACTCATCATGACTGTCCCCATAGTCATGCCCCCGAGGAGACTCCAAAAATTCAGGCTGCTATGTTAACAAACCAGTTCAACAAACTCTGAGCCTATATCAACAAACCAGTTCAAGCAGTTTTCATTTCTACCAGGAGCAAATCTTTGCAAAGCTAATGGGTCTTAACTGCCAATTCAGGACCAAGCCACACCAAAACACTTTGTATTACAACAGGGAACAATATACTATTGCTGGGAAAATTCATTTCACCCCAGCTGCTGTGAAGATTACAGCTAAGCTCAGAGGGAACAGGGAATTCTGGCTGGGGTGGCAGATGACATCAGCATCCCTGCTAATATAAAAGTGCTGGCACTGCATGCCTGTGAGCCTTGGCTCCACTACACCACTGCTCCTGCTGTTTTTAAGAAGTAAATGTTTAAAAGGGGGGGAAGTAATTGCATTCCTGTTGAGCTTGTCTCTCCCTTTTAATTTTGCAGATCAATTACACGCTCCTATTACCGAAATTCGGTAGGCGGCTTGCTGGTGTTTGACATCACAAACCGGTCTTCCTTCGAACACGTGCACGACTGGCTAGATGAAGCTAAAATGCATGTTCAGCCCTTCCAGATTGTGTTCCTCTTGGTGGGACACAAATGCGACTTGGAGGCAGAGCGTCAGGTTACGAGAAAAGAAGCTGAAGAACTGGCGTCCGCCTGCAGCATGAAATACATCGAAACGTCGGCCAAGGATGCTACCAATGTCGAAGAGTCCTTTACAGTTCTCACGAAAGACATATATGAACTTGTGAAAAAAGGAGAGATTTCAATGCAGGATGGATGGGAAGGGGTGAAAAGCGGCTTCGTTCCCAACGTTGTACATTCCTCGGAGGAGGCAACCTCACTCGGAGACCAGTGCCCCTGCTAAATGGCTTGTATGCCAAAGAGCCATGTTGCATATCAGTTGTTTGGAGAGCAAGGCAAAAGATTTATTTATGAAGATGCATTAGGTCACAGATAAGTGATGTGTGGCTTGTGAGCAGCTCACAGCTCCTGAGATACTTACATATGTAGCCCGCAGGCTCCTCTAAGGCTCCTGAGAATCACAGCTCTTGTTTAAAAAACAAAGTAAGTTTCTAGTACTTAAAAATGGAATGGCAAAGATCGTGAAAACAAAGATGCAGGTTTTTTTTTTTAAAGGAAGTCTGAATTCTTTGTTTTTTCAACTTTTGTGATTTTTTGAAGTAAATATAACAAGATTTTTTAAAGGCCGACTCAGGTTTATTCAGCCCTTGTTGCAAATCATTTGTCAGGACATTGAAACGATGAATGTTGTCATGAGAAGTGCAGCATGTCCACCACCTGTAGTCTGGCAACCACCACGTGCATGAAAATGATATGCAAATGGCATGAACTGCGTGCAACAGTTCTGCAGTGACCCTCTGGCTCCTCATATGTTTTCTGTGAGGTCCTCAGTCCTCATGTTACATATGCCGTACATGGGATCATCAACTCTGTCTGAGATCATAGTGGCACACCCAAATCACAAAATGGTAGCTAAATGTTGTATTCTGCTTATTTGTACCCTCATATAGTAGAAAGCTTTTGTGTGGTCTGCTATATATATTCAGCATTCCTCAACCTGCCCCCCCACCCGCTGGATGTGTGGGACTACAATTCCCATCACCATCACCCATGCTGGCCAGGGATGGTGGGAGTTGTAGTCCCACACATCGGGGGGGCACTAGGTTGAGGAAGGCTGATACGTGGCATAAGTGGGACTTTCAACAAAATGTGGCCATGTATTCCCAACCTCTGAGAGGAACGCTCCTGTTCATGGCTCCAGACAGCCTGGAACAGGAACTTTATGGCTCATTCCAAGCCTCAAAATGGGTGGGAGTGAGTTTCAGGATTGGGGAAGGGATAAAGGACAACTCCCCAGAAGCTTTCCTATGCCATATAGTACTAGAGGGGTGCCAGCCCCAAACCTAAGCATTTTATAGCTATAAAGTGGAGGGCAGGACAGGAGGCATGTAGTTCAGGAAACTGGAAATGCATCCCCCCCAACCCTCCAGGATACTTACTATAAGCTGTCGGGCTAGAGCAAGTCAATTCCCTATCTTTCTCCACCCACCATTTTCCTTTTCGGTTTTGTTTTCAGTTGACACATGACTCTGTTTCAGACTACTCCATAGACTTGACTGGAAGACTCACACAGTCTGCCTGACTTCTGGTTTCTTTCAGCCTTCCCCAACCTGGCACCCTCCAGACATATTGGGATATAACTCCATCATCCCCAATCAGCCTGTGGATGTTGGGAGTTGTAGTCCAACACTTCTGGAGGGTGCCGGGTTGGAGAAGGTTGCTTTAGAGATGCCCCCCCACCCCCATGTCCATGGGCTAAATTCCCATGCACATTCTGTAAGCCAGGGATGTCGAACTCCTTCAGCCCAAGAGCCAAATTCCATTTCAGGGAAGCTTTCAGGTGCCATGTTCCTGTGGTGGGTGGGGTTGAAGGCAAAAGGGGCAGGGCATTTCAAACTTTTAGAATGGGGAAGGGGGACACACACAAAAGCTGGAAACCACCAAACGACTGGCGGTTAGGGGAACCCCAGAGGGCAGTATTGGGACCCAGAGAGGCTGAATTTGACCTGCTAGGCCTCAGGTTCAACACCCCTTCTGCAGGCTCACAATTTCCTGTCAGGTAGTTTTGCAGTTGTTGTTTTTTTAAATGCCATTTTCTTTTAATTCACAGACTTGTGTACTTCTACGTACTTTGGGCATCCCCGAATATGAAGAAATCACTCCCCCATTTTGGGGTGGCCCTGTTTCACTTCCAAACTACTCGAGTTCATTATTAGTGAGGATTATTATCAGCAACTCCCCCACAAAACACACACACACACACAACAACAACAACAACAAACTGCTAAGCAGCAAGATATTTTCTACAATGCTCTTATTACCAGTTTTATTACTTACATTTATTTATTTGTTGTATTTATGAATCACCCATCTGGCCGGCAAACCAGCCACTCTGGGTGATGTACAACATGATAAAATATACAGTTAAAACAGTATAAATTTTTAAAATCTTAACCCACCCCATATTCCCGCCTGAATAGCCATGTTTTTACTGAGTGGCGGAAGCTCAGCAGAGAGGGGGCATGGCAGAGGTCACTAGGGAGAGAGTTCCACAGTATGGGGGCTGCCACAGAAAAGGCCCTCTTCCTAGTCCCCACCAGTCTAGCTGCTCTGGCTGAAGGGACAAGGAGAAGGCCGTCTGTGGCAGATCTTATTGAGCGGCCTACTTGGTGTTGCTGGAGACGCTCCTTGAGATAAACTGGACTGGAGCTGTATAGAGTTTTAAAGGTCAAAACCAACACCTTGAATTCGGCTCGGCAAGCAACTGGTAGCCAGTGTAGCTCCTTCAGCACCGGAGTGATGTGATCCCGCCGGCGGCTGCCTTTAACCAGGCGAGCTGCCGTGTTCTGTACCAGCGGTAGCTTCCAAACCGTCTTCCAGGGTAACCCCACATAGAGCTCATTACAGTAGTCTAGGTGAGAGGAGACCAAGGCATGAAACACTGATGGGAGCAGATGATTAGGAAGGTAGGGGCGCAGCTGTCATATCAGATGGAGTTGATACAGCGCCGCCTGGCTCACAGCTGACACGAGCCTCCATGGACAGCTGGGAGTCTAGAATGACCCCCAAGCTGCGGACCTGGTCCTTCAGGGGTAGATGTACCCCATTCAGCACCAGGTCAACATCCCCTAACCTGTCCTTGTCCCCCACCAGAAGTACCTCGGTCTTGTCGGGGTTCAGTTTCAGCATGTTCCTTCCCATCCAGCCACCCACTGACTCCAGGCACTTGCACAGGGTCTCAACGGCCAACCTCGGTGAGGACTTGAGAGGTAGAGCTGCGTGTCATCTGCTTACTGATGACACCGCACCCCAAACCTTCTGATGATAGCTCCCAGCAGCTTTAGGTAGATGTTAAATAACATCAGGGAGAGGATGGAACCCTGCGGCACCCCACAAGTGAGCAGCCAAGGGTCCGAAGCCTCCTCCCCAAGAACTACCCTCTGGTACCTTCCAGAAAGGAAGGACCGGAACCACTGCAATACAGTGCCTCCTATGCCCAACCCCTCCAGGTGGTCCAGGAGGATACTGTGGTCAACAGTATCAAAAGCCGCTGAGAGATCGAGGAGGACTAGAAAGGAGCATTCGCCCCTATCCAAAGCCCTCCTCATATCATCCACCTGAAGCCCGACTTTTTGTACATGCTTTTTTAGCTTTCACATTTTGAAAAGAGGTTAAAATAAAACTATGGAATATGGACTGTATTCTGAAGAATCCCGGCTTTGATTAACTTGGCCTTATTTTGAGAAACAAGAACCTATTGAAGAGGGTTTCTCTTATCTTTCATATTTTGCGGGCAGCACTGCATGCCCCAAGTTCCCCTGCCCACAAGGGTCTCTCCATACACTTTCATGGAGAGGTAGCTCCAGGCAGGTATGGTGAAGCTTACATAATCACAGGCCAGCCCTGTGTGCATTGTAGCGCATGCGGGCTCCTGCATCAGTGCCATGTACTTTCCTATTGCAATTCTTTGCTTATGTTGAAATAAACGTATAGCAAGCAAGCAGAAAAAAGTTGCTTCATCAGAAAATATTTTTGATAATCTGTAACAAAGAAGCCTTATTAAAGATGAAAAAGGTAATAAATATTAACATATTTCTGAATCTGCATGGAAGAAACAGCTTAGGAGAAAATATATATTTTCTCAATTATCTGTATAACTAAAACGTATAAAACTGGTGGCTTTGATACAAAAGAAAGTTCTCTGTTGCCAATGGTGTAAATAAAGCACTTAATTTGCATAATGGGTTAAAACCTAATTCCAAATATAAGACGTTGCTTTAATATACATTTAGATTAAATGTTCCCAGTTTTATTTGATTAGTAATATGATTGAACGTGCTTTTCATTGTGGTTAGCAAACTTTCTCCTATTTAGCATGCTGTTGGTTCATGCAAGAGGAATGTATGACCGTCTGTTGGCCTTCCTCCTTTTATGGGTTTAATTGCAAAACTGGCTTAAAATTCCTCTAGAGAAATTGTATAATTACCCCTTTGATCAACCATATCTGGCCAGCCCATTAGCTTGGTGTGCAAACATTTCCTGGAGATTTGATTTCTAGTGCAAGGCACAACCAACATACATGAGTATGTTATAAAAAGTCTGCAGACATATGAACAAGAAAACGGTCATTGCAAGGAACTGACCAATCACTGTCTACCGTGTCGGCAAGGGGTCGCTGTAGGAAGTGAGAGGAGTAAATTTGAAGCCTGATTCTGGTAAATGATGATATTCAGTGGTACAGCTAGATCATTTTAGACCCTGGACATAATGACCTTATGGGGAGCCCCCCTTAGATGGCCATGTATATGATTGACTTCAGTTGTGAAGCACACAACTAACATTTCTCCCACCACCGCCATTTATTTATTTATTATATTTATACCCCGCCTTTTTTCCTGCAAGGAACCCAGGGCAGCTTACATAATCCTCCTCCTCTCCATTTTATCCTCACAACAACCCTGTGAGGTAGGTTAGGCTGAGAGTCAGTGACTGGCCCAAAGTCACCCAGTGAGTTTCATGGCCGAGTGGGGACTAGAACCCGGATCTCCCGAGTCCCAGTCCAGCACTCTAACCACTACGCCACACTGGCTCTCATGCCATGCTGTACAAGTGCTTCTACATTCCGGGTATGTTAGGGTAACAAAAACAAAACTGTTTGCCAACTCTGAGAGAGAGAGAATATTCTGAAACGTGCAATTTTGCATATTAAACTCACTTAAATCATAGCACCATCATGACTAGAGATATAAAATGGAATTTTCTTCTGCTGCCCTGATGCCCTCATCACCTGCCATTCTCTGGATGACTCCAAGGTCCAGCCCTAGCTGCACCACTGCTGATATTTTCCTTCTGCTCTGTCTTAACCATAACAAAATATATACTTTATGGATACAGGCTAGCAGGAAAAACTGGTCAAGCCACAAGGACATGAAGTCAGTCCAAAGGGCAACTCTGAACACCCACCTATAGGCAGAGAGTGTGTTTATAGCTAGACCTCTCATAAATTTCCTGGCACAGTAGGGTAGCCGTGTGTTCCATTTTACAGAGGGCAGTCCTCTCTTTGAAGACCTGTCTAGTCCAAGTTTGGTTTAAAGATAAAGCCCCATAAGCAGGAAGAGCAGGGGCCTTGAGTTGCCCAACAGCTAGACTGAGCAAGATATAGAGGTCACATGATCAAGTCACATGGGTCGCCTTCCTCACTATTGTGAGATGTGTTTCCATTGAAATTATAGTAATGATTTCTAAAATTGCATCCATACATAAGAGTTAGCATAGGCAAAATTTATGCAAATTGGTGTCCTCTTTTGTCCTAGTTTTTGTGACACATTTTCTCTTTTTGGGTGATGCATGTGGCCACCCTATCACTTAGGGCAGCCTTCCCCAGCCTGATGCCCTCCAGATGTGTTGGTCTGCAACTCCCATAATCCCCCAGCCAGCTCTGCTGAAGGGCACCAGGTTGAGGAAGGCTGACTTAGGGGCTCTGCATCAATGGCCACGTGGTCTGGATCAGATAAATTAGGGCCACAGCTTAGTACAGGCTTTGAACATTATAAGAACATAAGAAGAGCCATGCTGGATCAGACCAAGGTCCATCTAGTCCATCATTCTCTTCACACAATGGCCAACCAGCTGCCTGGGGCAACCCCCAAGTAGGACATGAGTGCCATAACACCCTGCCGGTCGTGTTTTCCAGCAACTGGTATACATACATAGCTTGATACTGGAGGTAGAATATCAGTGGTCAGTATAAAAGGTTTAAAGATGTTCTTAAGACTAATCTTAAAAAATGCAATATAAACATCGAAAACTGGGAAGCTCTGGCCCATGAACGATCTAAATGGAGGTTGGCCTTTCACAAAGGTTCCATGGACTTTGAAGAAGCCAGAGTGCAAAGTGAAAGGGAGAAACATGCTAAGCGAAAAGCACGTCAAATGAATACTTTACAGGACCATCTTCCATCTGGTAACCTGTGTCCTCACTGTAGGAAGCTGTGTGGATCTAGAATTGGCCTCCACAGTCACTTACAGACCCATCGCTAGAGTCTACAATTTTTTTAAAAAATATCCTCCTTTTATAATTTTCTTTTTGTAATTTTATCCTGGAAGACAATCTTACTCGGTCACGAGTGATCGCCTACTACTACAGTATAGCGTATAGCCATCAAGTCTAGTAGCCATTGATAGCTTTATTCTCCATGAATTTGTCTAACCCCCTTTTAAAGTCATCCAGATTGGTGGCCATCACTACATCGTGTGGCAGCAAATTCCATAATATAAGTTTGCATACAGCAAGCCCTATTTACATGCTTTCCTGGAGGTAGGCTGGAAAAGGTTCACACACACACACATACACCTCAGATGTTGCACTTCTTAGAGTAACTGGCCCTGGACCAATAATCTTGCACAGAGCAGCTTCCTGAGCACTCATGCCTGAGGAAATGGCTCGTTTTGCATCTCATCTACTTTGACCAGCTTTCCTGTTCGCTCTCCTTCCCTCCTACACAGGCCTCTATGTGCAGTGACAACTCATACATCTTCCCACTGGGAGAGATGATTAATTCGCAAAGTAAGGCATTTGGTTTATCTTGCCTGTTCTGCATTCTTTGTCTGTTAACGAGATACCTCCCTTCAACTGTGAGCTATTGGAATGAAATTTGGTACATGTATTCAAGACGCTACTCTAGGGTTCAGGTCCAAACAACAGCAGAGCTCCCAACTATGCCTTTTAAGACTGAGATAGCAGAAAGAATCTTACTGTGTATGTTTCCAATTCTCCTACTGAACTACAAACACCAGTTTATCCCTTGCACCTGGCAGGTGGGGGAATGAGAGAGATGTAAAACACAAGGCAGAGCAGTCCTCCTGAAACATGCACCCTCCAGAGGTGTTGGACTACAACTTCCATCATCTCCAACCATGCTGGCCGGGGGTGATGGGAGTTGCAGTCCAGCACATGGTTGGGGTTTTAGTCCAACACATCTGGAGGGCTGATGTAGAGAAATATACAGTACTTTGCAGAAGTATTCTGCAAGCTAAATAAGCTGTTTGTTTAGATATGCTCTCTGACAAACTCTGGGGCCTTCCAGAAACAGGTGTATTTAATCTGAGAGCATACGGCACTGGAATTGCACACAGATGGACTCCATTCAACTACAGTATGTGACTTCTGGGGGCAGTGGGTTGCACCAGAGCCAAATGCGCAAATAATGCAGAATCCAGATGTGCAAAGATGAGAGAGACTTACAGCGCGATCCTATGAGGCTGCCAGTAACCCTCTGAACTTGGAGGATTATGGACATCCAATTGAAGGCAGGAGGAGCGCAGAGAATAGGATATCCTCCACGCTCCTTCCACCCTCAAAAACATCTATCTAGACTGCTGTGCTGATTTCTGCTGTCTAGATTTTTCCTCCTCAGAGGCTGAGGCGCCGTGTGCAGAATCTGGCGGCGCCTCATCCCTTCCCTCCCTGCCCCCAGGAATGCCCCCCCCGGAGGAAAGCTTATTTAGGCATGCCACAGCAAAGGGGGTGAATACTTATGCAACCAACAAGTGCCAGTTTGTTTTTGTTTACCTACTTAACTTTTGTGTCACAATAAATATATTTTGCACCTTCACAGTTATTTATTTATTTATTTATTATACTTATTAATCGCCCATCTGGCCGGTCACCCGGCCACCCTGGGCGATGTACAATTAAAATACAGTAAAAACACAATAAAATATAATGATTAAAACAATAAAACAATTCTTATTAAAAACCTAACCCACCCCATATTCCCGCCTGAACAGCCATGTTTTTAATGCACGGCGGAAGCTCATCACGGAGGGGGCATGGCGAAGGTCACTAGGGAGGGAGTTCCATAATGTGGGGGCCGCCACAGAGAAGGCCCTCTTCCTAGTCCCCACCAGCCTGGCTGCTCTGGCTGATGGGATAAGGAGAAGGCCGTCCGTGGCAGACCTTGTTGAGCGGCCCACTTGATGTTGCTGGAGGCGCTCCTTGAGATAAGCTGGGCCGGAGCCGTGTAGGGTTTTAAAGGTCAAAACCAACACCTTGAATTCGGCTCGGCAAGCAACTGGTAGCCAGTGCAACTCTTTAAGCACTGGCGTGATGTGATCACGCCGGCGGCTGCCCTTAATCAGGCGAGCCGCCGCGTTCTGTACCAGCTGAAGCTTCCGGACCGTCTTCAAGGGTAACCCCACGTAGAGCGCATTACAGTAGTCTAGGCGAGAGGAGACCAAGGCATGAACCACTGATGGGAGCAGGTGATTAGGAAGGTAGGGGCGCAGCTGCCGTATCAGATGGAGTTGATACAGCGCTGCCCGGCTCACAGCTGACACCTGAGCCTCCATGGACAGCTGGGAGTCTAGAATGACCCCCAAGCTGCGGACCTGGTCCTTCAGGGGTAGATGTACCCCATTCAGCACCAGGTCAACATCCCCTAACCTTCCCTTGTCCCCCACCAGAAGTACCTCGGTCTTGTCGGGGTTCAGTTTCAGCATGTTCCTTCCCATCCAGCCAGCCACTGACTCCAGGCACTTGGACAGGGTCTCAACGGCCAACCTCGGTGAGGACTTAAAACAGAGGTAGAGCTGCGTGTCATCTGCATATTGATGACACTGCACCCCAAACCTCCTGATGATAGCTCCCAGCGGCTTGAGGTAGATGTTGAATAACATCGGGGAGAGGATGGAACCCTGCGGCACTCCACAAGTGAGCAGCCGAGGGTCCGAAGCCTCTTCCCCGAGAACTACCCTCTGATACCTTCCAGAGAGGAAGGACCGGAACCACTGCAATACAGTGCCTCCCAAGCCCAACCCCTCCAGACGGTCCAGGAGGATACCGTGGTCAACGGTATCAAAAGCCGCCGAGAGATCGAGGAGGACTAGAAAGGAGCATTCGCCCCTATCCAAAGCCCTCCTCATATCATCCACCAAGGCGACCAAGGCCGTCTCCGTCCCATGTCCAGACCTGAAGCCCGACTGGCACGGATCTAAATAATCGGCTTCATCCAAGTGTGCCTTCAACTGAGCACCCACCACCCGCTCGATCACCTTGCCCAGAAATGGTAAATTGGAGACTGGGCGAAAGTTGTTTAAATCCTGGGGATCCAAGGAGGGCTTCTTTAGAAGCGGTCTTATTACTGCCTCCTTGAGGGCTGATGGCAGCACTCCCTCCTCGAGGGAGGCATTCACCACCGCCTTGATCCCCTCACCCAGTCTCTCCCTGCAGCTCATTATGAGCCAGGACGGGCAAGGGTCAAGCAAGCAGGTGGTCGGCCTCACAGATGAAAGCACCTTGTCCACTTCATCAGAAGGAAGAAGCCGAAACCGATCCCACAAAACCGGTCTGCCATTGGCCTCCTCCCGCTCACTCCCTGTGTCCACGACGTACGATATCCCACTCCTAATCCGATCGATTTTATCTGCGAAGTGCTTCGCTAAAGCCTCACAGGAGGCTTTAGACTGTTCCAGTGGGTCCGGAGCGACTGGACCGACCAGACTCCGGACCACTTGGAACAGCCTCCTGGGGCAGCACTCCGCAGACGCAATGGAGGCAGCATAGAAATTCTTTTTTGCTGCCTTCACCGCCACCCGGTAGGCTGAAGATGCAGCTCTAACCCGTGTTCGATCGTCTTCGGAGCGGGAATTTCGCCATCGGCGCTCTAGCCTTCTCAGTGTTGCATATCTTGTGTACATCAAGTGGTAACAATGCCAATTAAATCCATTTCAATTCCATGTTGTAACAACAAAAAGTGGAAAAGTCAAAGGGTGTGCGCGCGAATACTTCTACAAGGCACTGTATGAAGCAAGGCCTCTTGAACAGATATACCAGTTTTTATTTCTGATGTTACATAGAAATACAACAAAGGAATACATACTAAGGGCGCAATCCTATGCAGGATTAGACAGAAAAAAGTCCTACAACTCCCAGCATTGCCCAGCCAGCCGTGTAGGGCTTTTTGCTGTCTAACCCTGCATAGGATTGCACCTTAAGTATATGCCTTTTACACCAGGCTCCAGTTTGTGGGTACTGGGGTTCTAAGGAGAAACCAACAAGAAAATAGATCTCGCAAGCCTGCCCCCTACTGATCTACACTACAAACTTGTATTGGTTTTATACCAGTTTTATTGGTATGGCTCCCCTCACCCCAAAGAACCCTGGGAATTGTAGTTCTTGAGAGAGCTGAGACTTCTCTCTTATTTATTTATTTATTTATTATATTTATACCCCGCCTTTTTTCCTGCAAGGAACCCAAGGCAGCTTACATAATCCTCCTCCTCTCCATTTTATCCTTACAACAACCCTGTGAGGTAGGTCAGGCTGAGAGTCAGTGACTGGCCCAAAGTCACCCAGTGAGCTTCATGACTGAGCAGGGACTAGAACCCGGATCTCCCGGGTCCCAAGCCAACACTCTCACCACTAGGCCACACTGACTCTTAGCGAATTCATAGCACAACTCCCAGGGATCCCTGAGAAAAGAGACTATGGGCGCAATCCTATGGATGTTTAGACGGGGGGGGGGAGTCCTCCATCTCCAACACTGGGAATTGTAGGACTTTCCCCCCTCATCTAAACATAAACAGGATTGGCCTTATGACCATAAAGGCTATGGACCGAAAAAGGTCCTACCACTCCCAGCATTCCCCAGGTTGGCTGGGGAATGCTGGGAATTGTAGGACCTTGTTCCGTCTAAACGTGCATAGGATTGTGCCCTAAAGCTGCTAAAGTCGGTGGGGTGGACAGTAGCCTCGACTGATGGGCCAGCCTCGATCATGAGGCACATCGCGGGGGTGGCGTCGTTAAGGATCCCTCTGAGGGAAAGGAGGAGAAAGGCGGCCTCCTCTCAGTAGAGGTCGCTGTGGGCCTTTCGCCGCGGTCTCCCTCCGGCCGCGGGCATCCGGCTCCGCATCATGTGGGCTCGCCCAGCCCCTCGCCGGGCCGCCGCCGCCGCCAGTGCCCGGAGTCTCCTCCTGCTGAGTTGGTGCCGCCATGAGGCATTGAGAGCGGCAGCAGGAAGGGAAGGAGAAACCAGATAGCCACCTACCGACCGAGAGCCGGAAGAGCCGGAGAGTATCGAGCCTAGCTTTGCCTCGCCTCACGCTTCCGTCCCGTGCGGGGCGGCCGAGACCATGTAAAGCCAGAGCGGCTTCAGCCCGAACAGCAGCCCCCGAAGCGGGGAAACCGCCGTAGCCGGCTTGGGAAGGTCCCGCCGTGTGCGTGCGTGTGTGTTTGGGGGGGAACATGGCGACGTCTAATCTGTTAAAGGTGAGAGGGGCAACCCCGGGCCGGGCCGGGCCTGGCTTGGCTGAGGAAACCTCCGGCCTTGGGAGTTGGAGGATATGTGGGGAGGAGCTGCTTGGTTGATAAGGAGGGGGGAGTGGGAGTGAGAAGCGGAGTTGTGGCAGTACGTGGGAATAGAAAGGCGGAGGGGGGGGTGTTATATACATATATGGGGGTTGTGTGTTTATATACATATATATGGGTGTGTATGAGAGACAGACACTCACTGGCTGAGACTGCTTGCTTGCTGGGGTAGGGTTTAGATGATAAAATGAGTTGGATATAGAGAACTGCAGGCGTAAATATTGTAATGGGCCCCCAGAAAGCATAAGGTGATTGAAAATGTAACAGATTTAGGGCTGTTTTACATTTTGTAAAACAACAACCCACATCTACACACACATCTTATCTTGTATGGGAATAATTGTGTTCTCTCCTCTTCTTTGTAGTGAACTAACACAGGTTCTCTGCTTGGTATGAGGAGCTGGGTCAAACCATTTAGTTCCTCTGCTCTGGCTAGAAGAAAGAAGTGAAGAAGGGAATATGATGGGAGGTGGGATATGCCTGGTTAGGGCCATATCTGCTTTCCAGTTTTCTTTACAAGATCACGTCCCCTGCTCTTTATTTTGTGTCAGTTACTTTACAAGAGCGGCCAGCTTTTTTGCTTCTGTATGGTCATTAGTATTAATGGAGATTAATCCCTATTTCACCTGTAAATTTGCATTGAAAATGTTGAAATTATCCATTCTTCAATGTAATTTTACACTTCATGTATTTCATACTTTCAAATCCTGTGTGAATTCACCCAGAAGCATGGAATTGGGTAGCTGTAGGAGGTAGGTATCATACAGGGTAAGAATAGAAGAGCTGGAGCTAGGGAATGATTGATCAGAAGGATCTGCAATGGGGGAATGTACATGTGTTTGGGGGCATGCAAGGAAAACAAGGACACTAAGTATCATGGCAATGTGAGATGATCAGAGAGGTTGAGAAAAATAAAATCTCAAAGGGAATAAAGTCCCTTTTCTAGAGCAGATGGCTAATCGATGGCCTATGGGGTTGATCTGTCAGCTGAAGTATCCGGTCTTCCACAATTTTTAATCAAGGTGTACTAAAACTTTTTGCTAGCAGCTTCGCTTGTAAAGAAAAGAAGCAATGAGACTCCATATATATTTCATATAGATCCTGCTGTATCACTCACTGTCTTGTTCACCTTCTGGTAATGCAAAGATTGCTGCTAATCTGGCCCATGAGGGGCTCTTTCAGGAAACACATTTGTTTCTCAGTACTTCCAGTGATGATGAAGACGTACCATCTGAGTGCTTTGCTAGGTGATGCCAACTTTATAATAGAGCCTGACCATGTGTAGGAGGGTTGGATACAACGTTTACAGAACAGAATGGCCCTTGAGAATACAGAAGTTGGCCATTCTGCTGAATTGCACTCCTGTTCAGAACACAAGAGCCATGCTGGATCAGACAAAGGGACCATCTAGTCCAGCATTTCATTCACACAGTGGCCAACTAGCTGCCTGTGGGAAACCCACAAGTAGGCCATGAGTGCAGTAACACCCTCCTGCTCATATTCCTGATTTATCTGTTCAGATTATCTGGCAAACCCTAGCTTCTGAATTGCTGTCCCTAGCTGTTTCTTCCAGGGTTTGCCAGTGCCCCTGTCCTAGTCAGCTTAATAGGGAAACCCTAAATGATGGCATCCAGGAGTTGGAGCACCAAGAGGTACCTGCAAGAGCAGAGGAATGGAAGAGGCAGAAGCTCTGCATAGTCAATGTGACTTGCAGGCTTCATGTTGAGCTCACCAGGACTTGAGACTGAGCTCCCTAACTTCTCTCTCTCTCTCTCTCTCTCTCTCTCTCTCTCTCAAAGAAAGTGTCCTGACTGACTGACTCATCAATGCCCAGCTCAAACCGTTTAATGTAGGAATGTGAAATTTTGAAGGGACATTGCTTTTATGACGTAGACCCCCCCACTAAGGAAGGATTTTGGGAAATTCCGTCCCTAAGGGGGTGAAAAAAGGGGGCAAAATGGCCCCACTCTCATATCTGCAGTTCTGCAAATAGGCCTCACCTCATAATTGCTGCAGGAGCCAACTTGTTGCAGCAGCCAATAGCAGCAGTTATGCAAGCTTGTCTGAGTGTGGAAAGCTAAGCAGGGTCAAGCCTGGTTGTTACTTGGATGGGAGACCCCTCCTCTAGTTTCCTGCATTGAGCAGGGGGTTGGACTCGATAGCCTTGTAGGCTCCTTCCAACTCTGTGATCTATGAAATCTATGAAATACCCCATAGGACACTTAGAATGTTCGTATGAATTCCTGCAGGGGCCAATAGGGCTGGGTATGCAAATCTCCCCTAGGCCATTTGGAATGTTCTCTGAGGGGGTGAAAAGGGAGGGAAACTTTTTAAATGACTGACTGTTGTATGTGGGGCATCGTCGCATAGGCTCCATCACGTTTAGACGGATCTACCCCAAACTTGGCATGCTCACTCTTCACCTGTAGACTCTCAGGATTAACCTGATTTTTCTTTAAGAACAGATATTTCTGTCACAAAAGATTTCTGCTGCCAGCACCCAGCCTAAACGTTACACTTTCAGTCAGAGACACTGCATCTTTTCCATACATGTTTCTTTTAAAAACAATTATACCAAATCCTAAAATCCACGCGAGTGCAGCCGCGGGCAACAGATAGTTTATTTTATATAATAGGCTTAATACTCTGCCTTTCAAGGTGGCTTATAACATTATTATTTAGAGTGGTATTTAAAGATAAATGTGTTGAACTATTTTAGATGGTGTATCTTGTTATCGGTAAATATTATCATTATTTTATTTATTTTATTTATTACATTTATACCCCGCCTTTTTTCCTGCAAGGAACCCAAGGCGGCTTACATAATCCTCCTCTTCCTCTCCATTTGATCCTCACAACAACCCTGTGAGGTCAGTGACTGGCCCAAAGTCACCCAGTGAGTTTCATGGCTGAGCGGGGACTAGAACCTGGATCTCCTGAGTCCCAGTCCAACACTCTCACCGCTTCGGAGTCGGTTTTGCTACAGAACTACATAAACATTTGTTACAATCCTGTGTTCCAAACACTGGGGTGCTCTCCCACTCTTTCCGCTAGGAGCCAGGTTCTTTCGACAAAAGGCTTGGCTGGTGTCTGGGACTAGACTAGGAGGCAACTCTCTCGCTGGAGCCATTTTTTCTCCTGTCTCTGTAGTGAACTGACACAGATTCTTGGCTTGGTCGGAGGAGCTGGGTCAGACCAGTAAGTTCTTCTGCTCTGACCAGAACAGAAGAAAGAACTAAAGAAAATAATTGTTGACTGCTGGAAGTCATTGAGTCCCCTTTCCTGCAGCCTAAAGTGCAGGGGACACTAAACCAGCCTCACAGCTTCGATGTGCACCACTCCATGCTGCTCAGATGCCTTGAGTGATGGTGTGGGAAGGAGAGTTGTGCCTCAGGCATGGTCACAGCCCTTGCCAAGGCATGGACCCCACCCTTGCTCTCCCACCTTTCTTTCCCTCCCTCCATCTTCCCCATTCCCTGCCTTTCTCCTTGCCTATCAGTGATCTTACCCTTCTGGTGGGCGGAATCCCTCTCCCTCTTTCAGGGCAGAAGCATGCATGTCAGATCAGCCACCAAGTGTGGGTCTATGGGGTTTGCTAAGGCTCCAAGCCTAAATTAATGCATTATGTGCCATCTTCATATGTCTAAGAACTAGCCTGCATTTTCATTCATGCTTATATGGGAAAAACAACAAAGAGTCTTGTGGCATCTTGTGCCAAATTTAAGACTAACGAATTTATTTGGGCATACGCTTTTGGGTTGCTATAGCCCACTTCCATGAAAGCTTATGCCAGCATAAATTTGTTAGTCTTTGTTATTTTTTTGCTGAAATACACTAACATGGCTACATTCTGGAAATTGTTTCTTATGTGGGAATAAGCCCATTGATGTTAGTGGAACTTCTCTTTGAGTAGACAAGGATATGAAAATGCTGGGGCTTCCTTTTCTTGCCCAGGCACCTCACACTGCTGCCGCTTCTGCAACAGCCCTTATCACATGTCCTGATCTCCATTTAACCTGTGCTTTGCCGTATCCTCAGCCTGTTATTTCTTTGCTCCATCTCCCAGCCCTAGTTGGTCTTGGAGATTAGAAAATTGTCACTCTCCTACCTGTCACCACCACCTGCCAGTCTTCTTACTTTCCAATTTTTGACTAGGAGAAGAAAGTGAGCAAGTGCAGATTTCTAAATTAAGCAGACTCGAATTGCTTGATAGCTGTATCTCTCTGCTTCTCTCCTATCTATCCTGCAACTGTGTTAGAATTGCAGCAATAAAACATCTGCTAAAGTGTGTTATAGTAGTGCAGGGGTGGGCAACTTGTAGCCTGCCACATTTTTTGGCCTAGAATTCCCATTGACCTTAGCCAGCATAACTGTTGGTGAGGGATAGATGGAAGTTGTAGGCCAAAGCTTCTGGAGGGCCACAATTTGGCTACCCCTGTAGTAGTGCAACCAGTTTTGCAATATGTGTTGTAGGTGTATTCAGGCAATCTTTGGATTTATGTCACATTTCAGATTCATGATGTAGGTTCCTGGAATGTCACAAAATATATGAACCCTAACTACCAATGCACCAGATCTTATCTTGGGAGATATAACTCTAAGAACATCAGTAAATTCTTAGTATTTAGTATGCATGGCTCACAAGGATAACTTGCAGCATATGATGCTATCATGGGTATATGGGGAAACAGCATACCACTTCTAAAACCCTTTGTGCCATTATTTTAAATAAATGGTGCTTTCAGTATTAGAATAGCTCCTAGCTGGTACTCAACATCTGAGCAGTATTTCCTCTTTAAGTTTTCTGTCAGTTTATGCAGTGCTTCTATTCATTCCAGCAATTGATAGGTATCAACCATTTGCCTTATTCGTTAGTGTCCCTTTTCCTGGAAAAGGCTGTAAGTTGACCTGGGGGCTTTTATTCCCAGCCAGCTATGAGGAAGACTCTAGGAGTCAGTGGGGAGGAAGAGAAGGACACTTGCATCAAGTATTTATATCTGAGATTCTGAAACATGTCACAGTAGGCTCTCTGTAACTATGACAGGTAAGTAGCTAAAATTTGGCCTACTGTGCTAGAAAACTGGCTAGATTTCTCCCTGTTGTCTTTTTTGCATCACTGCTATATAAAATGAGGCAATGGCAGTTTCTTATACAGGCACAATAGTACCTGTATAAGAAAACGTTATATCATTATAAGCCCTGAACATTCTAAATGTTAATAGAATCCAGACAATTTGTTCAAAATGTATGAACAGATAAGAGTATCTATGTAATGAGTGCTATAAACTAGCTAAATTTCAGAGAGATCCATTGGGTAATGGCCAAGATCAGCTGTTTAAATAATTTCCCGTTTGTGACCTTTTTTTGTTTCCTCATAACACAAATTCCCTTGTCCATTTAAATGTTCCCCCAAAGTTGAAGAAATGGCAGGTGTCTTGCTCTTCCAATTTTGTGAAGCTTTTAAAGGCCCCAGGTGAGTCAGTCAGTTAGTTAAGGGCAAGCCATGCAATGCCTGGGACCCTCTTCTCTAAACAAAGATGGCTGCTGTCAGAGTGAGGAGGTGGTGCGATGTAGCTGCTTTGAAGCGAGTAGGTTGTGTGGGAGCAGCATTCTTTGTTTGATTGTGTGCAGGATTTTTTGAGATGTCCTTGGAGGGGGGTTGTTTATGAGGAGTGGTTGAGAGACGATTGGAGCTGAAACTCCCAAGGGAAAGAAAGTACAGTCATGCCTTGGATTGAGAGCATAATTAGTTCCGGAAACGTGCTTGTAATCCAAAACACTCTTATATCAAAACGAAATCCCCCCCAAAAAATTTGTACAGAGATTTTTAATTTAAGCCGTACTACAGTACTTGTATTGCAAGACGTCGCTTGTATATCAAGTAAAAAAAAATTAAATTATTTAAAAATGTGCTTGTCTTGCAAAACGCTCTCAAACCAAGTTACTTGCAATCCAAGGCATTACTGTATGGTTCTGAGGAGGCTAAGTTGTTAGTGGGCACAATATGTGTGACTGTGGAAAGTGTTTACTGCTTATATGGTGCAGAAATTATATGGATATCTTCTTAACTTGCAGTTTTTCAAGCATGAGTGATTTTGTAAGTGCCTTAACTCTACCCTTAAATTGAACTGTTTTAAAATTCTAAAATAGTTCCTTATGCTGTAGAGAGAAACTTTAAATGGGATAATTTGAAGCTTATAGCCAGTTCCAGATATTCCAGAGCCAACTCTATAATGAGATGTGTGATGATGCTAGGTGTTCCATAGCACTGTTTAATTTGTCTGAGGCTTATGGTAGTTCATTGCATTTAATTTTTCAGTGCTTGAGAATCCAGGCTAACACTAGTATGACAGCATGTTGCAGCAATTATTTTAGCCAACCTGAATTCTTAGTCCTTTCCCATCATGCATTTGCCTTTGAAAAAAGAAGTGTCTGGGTTTGTTTGTTTGGTTTGTTTTTTAAATGTATATAACGCTCCATATTCCAGCATGGATATTTTGGAGCGGTGTACTTATCACTGAAAAAGTTGTATTAGGTTGTTTTTTTATTGTCCACCCTTTTTGTGGCTTGATGACTTAATAGTTTATTCCTTGTTTAATTCAGTTCTGGACCATTATTTCAGTTTACTGATTTCTACCAGTTGGTATATCATGGGCATCACCCTTGGGAAATGGGTTCTAGTTTTCTCATGAGGGCAGCTTTAAAGGATGGCTGGTTCATTATATTTTAAGCCTGAAGCTGGGTAACTCAGTAAGAGCTAGATGTGTGTTGTGATTCCTACTAAGTATGTTCCACTAAGGATTGCAAATAGCACTGTGTGATCATGGGACTTCACAGGATAACCTGCAGTAAGTTATTTAAAGACAGTAGCTGACCAGCTGATCTATTTGACTAAGGCTGCAATCCTATGCATGCTTAGAAGTAAGTCCCATTAGACAAAGTGGGACTGACTTCTGGATACACATGAGTAGGATTGTACTGTAAGATTCATGTTTATTTGACCTATATTTAAATTTACTCTTCCTTTCTTTCAAGAATAAAGGTTCACTTCAGTTTGAAGACAAATGGGATTTTATGCGCCCCATTGTTCTGAAACTTTTACGCCAGGAATCTGTCACAAAACAGCAGTGGTTTGATCTATTTTCGTAAGTAATTTCTATAACTTGCAGTTCTTGGGTAATGGAATGGAAATATGGCTGTGGTATTGTTCTGTAATATCTTGTCGAAACAATTATTCAAGGAAAGACCCTACAATAGACTTCTCACGACAAGTATTTGTTTTTTAAATTGCTGGTAATTGGCATTGAAAATTAGAATAGTAATAAAGCTTCAGTGATTTATTTGGGATTTCTGTGTCCTTCAAATAAATTGCTATGCATTGATGTGTGATGCTTCCAGTTTCCTCATTCAAGTAATTTTAGTCCAGTAAAATGCTTGGACAGTAAATATTTTTGTATAGCATAGGCTATTGTTGTCAATAGAATTCTAATCAATGGTGAACTCAAATATGAAAATATGCTGAAATGAACAGTTAGTAAAGTGATGATCTTGCCTGTTCAAATCTAGGATCCAGATTTGCATTTATACAACATTTGCATTTAAACAACATTTTAAAAAATGGAGTTCAAGAAGTATTCGTGGAACGCACACATCCAGATTGAGACCTGGCCTCACTAGTGAGGGAAGGACTCTTCCTCTTCAACCCTCCAGGTTGTTGGAAATCTGGAGCGAGGAGATGTTTGGCAGCTGGGTGGGGTGAGGTTGTCAGAACACCTTGGAGGAGCAGAGTTTGCTCACAGACTGCCAATTGCAGGCCCCTCTTCTATGCTGACCAGTAGCAGCTATTCAGGGTCCAAACTCTGGTCTGTCTTATACTTGCTACCAAAGCACCTTACGAACATAAGAAGAGCCATGCTGGATCAGACCAAGGGGCCATCTAGTCCAGCATTCTGTTCTCACAGTGGCCAGCCAGCTGTCCATGGGATCCCTCAAGTAGGACATGTGTGCAACAGCACCTTCCCGCCCATGTTCCCCAGCAACTGGAGTACATAGGCATACTGCCTCTGATACCTTCTTAAGATTCCAAGCACTGAATCTAGTACATTATAGACAATAGTATGTGATCTAGTACTGAGCTACAGTTCCTCCTTTGTGTATATGGCATTGGTCTTGTGTGCCTTGTACAAGCCATTTCAGGGGTTTTTTGTCTTTACACCTCCAGATAGTTCTGTATCTCAGGCTGGTATCATCCATCGTCCTATACACACTTGTTAGGAATACTCCTGCAAATGAAGATACAGTGTAGAGTAGTATTAGATTTTTTTCTTCATTTTTATATTTTTCAAACATTAATATTGTACTTACAGATTTGTCTATGCTAATATGTCTGTATGAAATGACCTATTGGACAAGGTAACATGTGCCCTTGTTCCTGCCAGACACTGGCAAGCTCTGTATTGGTATTTCATTTAGTTTCTTTGAGGACTGTATATGTTTTTTCTAGGCACATTATTAAGTGACATTTATCACTAGACTGTATGGGTAAAAGTTCAGAAATTATTTTGACCTGACTTGAATGTACATATTTTCTAGGGATGTGCATGGAGTTTGTTTGTGGGATGATAAAGGCCCAGCAAAAATACACCAGGCTTTGAAAGAAGACATCCTTGATTTTATTAAACAAGCACAAGCAGTAAGTTTTCAATGGTCAGCAAGTAGATGCTTTTCTTCCAAGATTGTCTTAAAGTGTAAATAATTTATTCTGTTGTTAGTTTGCAAAAATTTAGGTACGGTAGTACTATATTGCTTAACATGCAACTTTGGACTAAGAACTGGAACAAATGTGATGGGTCACCTCATCTGTATCCCCACAGACAGGGTGGTGTGTACTCTGCACTGAAAAAACAAGCACAACTCTGACCTCTATAAATCATGGCTTGGATCCAGACCAAATTAGTCATGCTGAAATCAATGTAAAAAGTTTGTTGTGATTAACTGAAGTTCCATTGATTTCAATGGGGTCTAAGTGTGACTAACTTGATCTAGATCCAGCCCTATAAGAATAGTGACAGAATTTCTTTTTTACCATTCCGTATAGTTTATTCTGGTGCAGTTTAATGGCTGAGAGAGTGAGCTATGGCTCAGGAAATCCCCAATCTGAATCTCACCTCTGCCATGAACCCAGGTAGCTGTAGGTAAGCCAATCCCTCTCTGCCTTAGTACCCCATCTGCAATAGGGAAAATAATACTAACTTTACAGGTTGGTTATTATAGCAAGTTAATGTTTATGGAGAAAGTTGAACACTCTAAAGTGCTATACAGATCCTAAGTATACAGATCCTAGAATTTTTTACTATAGTTTGCATCTGCTGGTCATGGGGAGGGACAAGGAACTAGACAGAGTCCTGAAGTCCTCTTCCCTGAGCTTTGCAGATCTTACTCAGCAACCCCTCTGACTTCTGATATGTCAGCAGCCATCACCTATATACCTTCAAGCATATATTCATAACCATAACCAATTCATAACCAATTTCAGCATAGGAGATTCCTGTCTAGTAGGTATTTGTGTAATTGACGTGCCCTTATATGTAAAGCCTATATTTTAGCCTTTAAAACAAAGAAGTATGTGGCTATAAACCTAAGCATGCTTACTTGGGAGTAAGCCCAAAGAACACTGTGGGACTTACTTCTGAGCACACATGCATAGGAATGGCCTGCAAGGTGTGTTCTGCATAAGGGCTATAAACTTGCTTTTAAAAATGAAAGCTGAGATTCTCAAGAAGCTGCATTCTATGTCCAATATATTCTGTACTTATGTGAAAAGCATCCCTGACAGATACCTGTTCAGTCCTTTCTTGGAAAGCTACAAGATCAGACAATGCCAAGAATTCCCAGGCAGCTTCTTCTAGCATCAGTTAGCTCTAATAATTAGTAGTAGTGTTCTTAATTGTCAAAATTCTAGTGTAGGCTCCCTGTAACTACTTAATAATCCTACTGTAAGTGTGATCTTAGCCTCTGAGCATGTTACAGCCGTGTTTCCTGGACCCCTTCCTAGTAATACTAAGGGCAACAGGGATAGATAAATAATGCTATGGAGTCATCTTTGGCAAGCCTATGAATCTTTATGCATTTGTCTCTTTCACTTTATAAATGAAAGCATAACACTGAGATACTCACTTGAGGCAAAATTTGGCATTAAAACAATCCTTATAGTTACTGAAATTGATGGGGAGAGGGCAAAATCTTTTCTGTGGTGGCTTAATGCAGTTTAAAAGTTACTTTCTGAGTAGAATGATCTTTAGCCTTCAAGAAGTAGATAAGCTGGTAGAAAGACTGTTGCTATAGCACTTCATTTCATATTTGTGTTTGGGTAAAAATTTCAGAATAGGAGATTCCTGTCTAGTAGGTATTTGTGTAATTGACGTGCCCTTATATGTAAAGCCTATATTTTAGCCTTTAAAACAAAGAAGTATGTGGCTATAAACCTAAGCATGCTTACTTGGGAGTAAGCCCAAAGAACACTGTGGGACTTACTTCTGAGCACACATGCATAGGAATGGCCTGCAAGGTGTGTTCTGCATAAAAGCCTGTGTGCCTGTGTCTTGCTGCTCAAGTGTACAACTCTTGTTGATAGTAATTATGCTTCTCGGTCACTTAAATAGTCTTGAAAATCTTATCCTAAAACTGTAACATCAAGGACTTCTTGCACTTGTTCTTGCTGCATTTCATATTTCACCACTGTGTTCATGTTTAACTTTTAAGAATACTGGAATACTTGGCAGCTCACTACACTTTTTGATATCTATATGTCTGCATCAGACGGGAAACATCTCTCATGACTTTCTATTAATTCACCTATCTTAAACTGCCTATTTAGAATAGAACTATCAAGACACAATGTTGAAAAATAAAAACTTTTATTGTGAGAGGCTGCAGCTGCAATCCTGTGCAAAATTAACTGGGAGTAAGTACCAATGAATTCGTTGGCACATACTTCCAAGTAAGCATGCATAGGATTATGCCACAAAGTATATGACCTACTGTGTTGAATGGTATTGAACCATTTGCTTCAGTGGCTTGCTGACTTCTGAGGCTTAGGCATAATTTCTGTGTGACTTACAGAATGAGCATCAGAATCCTAATTATGTTTCCATGGCAAATGCTGGGCAATTGCCATCTTTGTAGCTCTCTTACAAAACTGTGTTGCTAATAGCAGAGTTCTCTGCGTATTCATTATGTCAGGCATAGATATAAGTTTCTTGTAAAAATTATATGTTTCCAAAGCAAAATTGGTAAGAGGCAATGAATTAACTTTCCTACTTACATATGAAGTAGAAATACTTAATAAATATGTTTACATTTGGGCTCCTCATCTCTTCTTTCAGAGAGTGCTGAGCCACCAAGATGATACTGCATTACTGAAAGCCTATATTGTAGAGTGGCGTAAATTCTTCACGCAGTGTGATATCTTACCCAAGCCATTTTGTCAGTTAGAGATTACTCTCATGGGAAAACAAGGCAGCAATAAGAAGTCCAATGTAGAAGACAGTATTGTACGAAAGGTAAGTGCTGTTCTTCATAAAACACCATCTCAAAGAGAGTCTGTTGTAGCACCAATACATAGCACAGCAGGGGAATGAAATTGTACTGTACCCATAGTGATACTGCCACGTCACTTTAAAGTGTGGGTCAGAGCTGGCGATTACCATTCTGCTACTTTTTCCACTGTTGAACATGATGTAGCTCTGCTCTGTGTTCAATGTAGAGGTAGTTTTGAATATTACTGCTGCTGGTTTTGGTCCTAAAGTACATGCATATGCCTGAAGTGTAAATTGCTGGGTAATAAATATATATCTTCCTTCCAGTGGAACATAAAGTATGAGGGAGGGCGTGCTCAGAAGAGGTAGTAGGTTTTATGCATTCCTGAGTTGAAGGTAAGCTAGAGAGTGCATGATAAGCTCGAGTTCCTTAAAATACACTTTCTGCTTAATACCACATCTCGCTATTAAGGTGACCACATACCTTAACATAGATAATTTTTTTAAAGAATCAGTTCTTGGTAAAGAGAGGGACAATTGTAACAAAGCATTTGTTGCATGAATAGTTCTTCTGTGGACATGCTTTGCCACCAGAAAAGGAAGTGAAGTTTTATTCTAAAACAAATTTACCAGTTCCTCTAAGAACTATATTTTAATGGTTTGCCATTTGAAAATCTATGCATAGCTCTTCTAATATATTTTTTTCCTTGTTGTATTTGTAGCTCATGTTAGACACTTGGAATGAGTCCATATTTTCAAATATAAAGACTCGTCTTCAGGACAGTGCAATGAAGCTGGTCCATGCTGAACGGCTAGGGGAAGCATTTGACTCTCAGCTTGTCATTGGTGTTAGAGAATCTTATGGTATGTCTTGTTACATGGGACATATCTGCAGCATCTCCTATAATATACAAACCACCATAACTATCCTCAAACTAGAATTTGTATTGGCAAAGGATAGATGAAAAATACATTGAAAAGACCAATAATCTTTTTAATTTAGCAGTGGCACAGTTTATAAATGTGCTTGACAATAATACATTTCTGTAGGAAATCATGGTTTTAGCAGTTACAGGGATGAATTCAGTAAGCTGCTTTTCTTACACTGCCATGCAAAATTGTAATCTTAAATCTGCATCTCTGGTTTAAACTGCTTGTAAACTACAAGCATTTTCTAATGCTTGAAACTTGCCCCTTATCTTAGCTGGTAAATAAGGGATTGCTTCAGACAGTTCTGTCAGTGGTGATCTTAAGATTCATATCACTGTTGCTTTTGCACAGGCAAATACCATGAGAATCTGGAAAACTGGAATTTCATGGGATGAGTATGTGAGTGAAACTGAGTTGATAGGTATGCATATAACCATGCAAAATCCTAAAACATTCAGCTTACCTGCTGACTAAAAGAAAAAAATAAGTGTAAAATGGGCTCCCAAAGTACATTTTTATTCCTTCATAAATTACTTGTTAAGTGGAGTTTTAAGAAGTAATAATATTGGGCAGTATCCAGTGCAGCACTACCGCTAAATGACATTGCACTAACATAAACTATCTCTAGTGCAATGTCAATAGTGCTTGCTGCTGTAATATGTTTCCCAGGAAAACTCATTGCGCCAGCAAGCGCTATTGGTGTTGCGCTAAAGCAGTGATCTTCACTATTTTTCAAGCAGGAGCCACTTTGGTTCCAGGCACCACCACTGAGGCCACTTGGGAGCCTTTCCTGTGCCATGGGGGGCAGTGCCTTTCCTCTCCCCGACCCTGATCAGGTGGCAGCACTGCACAGGACTTGGCTGGAGGCCTTTTCGGGCCTATCCTCCCCCCCCCCCCCCATTATTTATAGGCTGTCTTTAAGGGAAGAATCTCTCAAGACAACATACACGATAAAAACCACACCAAGTGGATACAACACCATCTAAGTAAGGACTCACTGGTCAGTCACCAGGCAGGCAAATTCTGACAGGCTCACTTGGTCTTTTGATTGGGATGGATCTTTTTCTCATTACTGAGAGAGTGCTCTGTGCTGCAAGCTCTCCAGAGCAGGTCCACATTGCTCTCTTTCTCACATGCACATTCAGTTTCCCCTCCAGCACCTGCACAGTGCACCACTAGCTAGCATATCACATTGCTCTTTGCCTCTTGGGCTCCCCCCCCCCCCCAGCTAATTGGCTGATTGCTCCTTATTTCACACATTTTCAAACACCGCAGCTTACAGCTGACAAGGAAAAGGTCTCTGGACTCGCCACCCCTGAAGCCTCCTCCCCTAGCCCACTGCTAAAGCAAACAAGGCAAGGCTAGAGAGCCTCTGCTGAGAGTAAGCAGCTAGTGCAAAAAGAGAGTAAGTGAGACAGAGAGCCACACTTAAGGTGATTGGGAGCCACCAGCAGCCCTCAGGCCTTGCAGTGAAGAAACTCTGCTAAAGATAGTTTACACTAGTGCAGCTATCAAATACATTAGTGGTAGTGCCATGTTGGATACTGCCCTTCATATTCAGATCATTATAATATTTTCATATTTGTACCTTGGATATTCTTATGTTCTTAAGTAAGAAGGTTAAGTGTGTTTCTTCATATTAGAAGTCCAAAAAGAAAGATCTGAATGTAGCATTTCTCGTTACAGTTAATCTGTGTTCCAATCCTGACGATAAACTCCAGATTTATCGGGATAATTTTGAAAAAGCGTACCTTGATTCAACAGAGAGATTTTATAGAACTCAAGCCCCTTCGTATTTGCAACAAAATGGTGTACAGAATTATATGAAATATGTAAGTGAAAAGGTGATCACATGAAGATATTTGTTCTATAAATGTTAATATTTTAAGTGATGGTTGTTTTGCTTCTGCACAGGCAGACGCTAAACTAAAGGAAGAAGAAAAAAGAGCACTACGGTATTTAGAAACCAGACGTGAATGTAATTCTGTAGAAGCGGTAAGACTATGTTGTAGATATGTATATAGTAAATCATGTTTTGTCTTAATAGTGGCAAGAATTCATATGTTAAAAGTCTTAGAAAATCAAGAAACTCTTCCTACACTTCTGAAGATAGTGTCACTGTAACCTTTTTATCCAGTTATATTTGGGCTAATTGCACTTAAAGTAGATTTAAAGTCTGAGCAATTAAAAGTGGAAATGCCACAAGGTCAAAAATAGTTCACTATTGCAGATGTTTGATTTGGAGAATGGTTGCTATTTCCACGCAGACAGATCTGTTTCACGAAGTAAAAGACAACAAATCTACACATTGCCTTCTAGTCATGACTATAAATCATGAGTTTAGGTGTTTCTTGCCTGTGGTCTATGTTGAAAGGTAAAGGTCCTGTTGTCTGAAGAAAACATGATGCTGTCACCTGATATTGCAGCAATAATAATAATAATAAACAACCACCATAATAAAAACTAGAATCCAGATCCTATGGAATGACAAGATCTTTCAATATTGGGCTCTGCTCCCTTGAATGGACCTTTACTTTTGCTGGAGTAACTAATGGCTTCAGCCCTATGCCGATTTACCTGGGAGTAGATACCATTGAACTCAGTAGATGTACAACTGAATAGACATGGATTGCACTGTAAAATGTGCCTACGATTCTGCCCCATTTAAGCCCTAGTATGTGCTGGTTTGAGGTGGAAAATGATAATTCTAAGATGAAACCCTAGAAATAATCACATCAGCATGTATTTGAACCCTGTTATTTAAGCCTTTAAAAAAAAGTTTTCTCACACAGTTGACTCTAGTATAATATCTATAGACTTAACTAAAAGCTACAATGTAATGATACTGTAGATGTTTGGTCTGTCCTCCTAGACATCTGGGTTCTAACTGTAGGGCTGAGTATAATTACTTTTAGCTTATTAGAGTAGATAATATGATCTTGTGGACTTGAGAGTAGAACACATGGGACTAGTTATGCAATACGTACTCTTTTATGCAGTACATACTCGATATGAAGTTTGCTAATCTAGGAAATAATGGCATTTGCTATGGATTACAGAGGTTAACTCAGCATGCTTGCTCAGAATTAATTCCCATTGAAATAAGCATAGCTTATGTTTGAGTAAACATGAACTGTATGGCTATTGTTTTAACTCTCATTAGTCAAAATGTGTAGAAACAATTGCTCTTATACTGGGCGTCTGCATTTTGTAGAACTGTAACTCATGTGGAGAAACTAACCCTATAGATCCTATACAGGCCTGTGGCTCATGCTGGCTCAGCTTGTCTGAGTGTGGAAAGCTAAGCCGGATCAGGCCTGGCTATTACTTGGATGGGAGACCCCTCCTCTAGTTTCCTGCATTGAGCAGGGGGTTGGACTCGATAGCCTTGTAGGCTCCTTCCAACTCTGATCTATGAAATCAAAGGTAGCAATCTGGTGCTGTCAAGATGTTTTGGACTGCAACTCCCATAAATCCCAGCCAGCATGGTCAGTGGTCAGGTATTATGGGAGTTGTAGTCCAAAAACTAAGTTGTCATCCCTACATAGGTGATTTCAGATGATGGTTTGAGCAAGCTCTCTAAACCAGAATTGCAAAGCACAGTATGATCCTGGTTTGCAGTCCTAGTTTAAAGGGCTTGTTCAAACTAGTTTGGTGGCTCAAGTGTAGGGGCAAACTGTGGCTTGATTAAAAGATGAAGTAATTGATTAAAGCCTGTGCATGAGGAGAGAAAGGAAAATGTGGGAGAAGAGCTTGTTCCTGATCCTCCAAACCATGGTTGGAGGATTATCTGAATTCAGTTAATGAGTTTGTAAAAGCAGCACTATCCTGAGTATACTAATGGTTACCTTACTATGTTTCAGCTTATGGAATGCTGTGTGAATGCTCTGGTGACATCTTTTAAGGAGACAATTTTAGCTGAATGCCAAGGCATGATCAAACGAAATGAAACAGAAAGTAAGTGAAGGGATAACATAATTTTTTTCCACTAGATTGATATGGACAGAGTAAACATACATTTGATGTATATTTCCACTTTGTAAGAGAGGCGCACAAGACATCCAGTTTGATGTAGAGCCGTTAAAAGTTCCTTGCTCCCCTACAGAGATTTTATTACATGTTTTTTGTTACTACTTTTATCCTGCCTGTTCTTCCTCCAAGGAGATCAGAGTAGTGTACAAAGTTATTCTTTCCCCCACCCACCCCCCCACCCCACCCTTATCCTCTGAACAACTCTGTGAAGTAGGTGATTGGCCCAAGGTCACTCATTGAGTTTAATGGCTGAGTGGGGATTGAACCCAGTTTTCCCCACTCCTATATATTGTGTTCACACAGTGCAGCTGTTTGAGTACATAGCTGTGATGCTCCTGAATAAATGTTAATCCAGTAGTAGCTGGAAGTGCACCCCGCTTCACCACCATACTGTATTACACACTGCTGCATGCTTTTCTTTGCATATAATCAGCCTTGATAATCTTTCAGTTTTACTCAGGTTGTGCCATTTAGATAGCAAGGAAGAGTATGTTTAAGCCCTGGGAATCCTATTAATTTATGCATCTTTTTGGCAAAGGTTTATATTGATGACAAGATACTTTAGTTTTTAAAAACTGTGATCCATGTGTGGAATTCAGAAAAAAACTAATTGGAGAAACACAACTTCTTTTGTGCTAGTGTTTCAATGCACAATAAGGTTACATAATGTATACCATGTAACAAAGAAAATGAAAATCTATTTATCTTTTGAAGAATTTGCTGTTTGTTCAGGATGGATTTCTAGCTTTCAGAGTATCAGCATCTGTAGTTAGGCCTGGGAATTCAAAAGGCATCTGACCTTAAAACTATGTCTGGCTCCTTATCCTGAGCTTACCAAGCAGCAGTTTGGTACTGGTCCAAAGCTGAATATAGCAAGATACCAAACCTTGTACAAGTATAACTTTCAGCTCTCAAAGGGAATGAGGCTTTATGGAAACTTGCAAAAATAAAGGAATTGATTAGAGAACCTGGGCTACTGCAGTGAATTTCACTGCCTAGTCTTGTGGAAGCTGGGGGACATTGATGCTTCTTCCCCACAGCTTTACCCTTCTCTGATACTCTGCTTGTAGAGTAAGCCAGTGAATATACCTGTGAAGGTAGTTGGGTATTATAAGCATTGGTTGTCTTTTGTAGCATATAATGATATCTCTCTGCCTCCTCACCTGAGTGATTCAGTGAATGCTTGTCTTATACTGGTTTAGTATATATATAATAGGTATGTGAGGAATTTGTTGGATCCAAATTCCTAGGTGAACTCATCTGATCCACAGCTCATGAACTAATGTGTGAATCAGAATGCAGTTCACCTGAGGAACTGGCAGGCCGGGATATCTCTGTTCTCTACAATGCACATGTCGGGTGACCGGCCAGATGGGCGATTAATAAATATAATAAATAAATAAAATGTCATATCCTTCCCATGGGCACTTGCAGACCCACTTTTGAGTGCATGGCAGCAGTTGTACTTGCTAGGTGCTCCAAGCAGATATGAAAATCTGCAGGGATGGGATGGAATGGACTTGACAATGAAAATTGCAAAAGTGGCACCAGCCAGAATTAGACTAATCCATCCATCCTTAAGATATAATGCCAACTCCCTGCTAACCATAGTCTACAAATCAGAAGCCAGCCTTCAGGATGCATTTTCCCTCCCCTTCCCCTCTCTAGAGCAATTTCCCCTCTTTCTTCCCTTCCAGGACTTAGCTATTGTTTCATGTTCATCATCGTTTTAATGTCTGGTTTACAAGGATCCTGGTTTGGGTTAACCATGATTTGCACTGGTGTATATGTAATGCAACATCATGTTTAATGTTGGAAAAGGAAGGGGGAAATTGGTTTAAGGAGAAGAGAGCATGCATTCTCAGGGCTGGAAGTACAAGTACAAAGGCTTATGTACTCCAGTTGCTGGGGAACATGGGCAGGAAGGTGCTGTTGCACTCATGTCCTGCTTGTGGGATCCCGTGGGCAGCAGGTTGGCCCCTGTGTGAACAGAATGCTGGACTAGATGGACCCTTGGTCTGATCCAGCATGACTCTTCTTACGTTCTTAAACATGATTTGCAAGGAGCCAGCATTAGAGTTTGAACAGGCCCACTGTATAATCTCAAATCAGTGTTCATAAAATTTCCCTCAGTAGTTTCTGGAGTGGTGGTTAGAAGAGCATGAACAGAACACATTTACAATTTTATATGAAGCTTCCAGGTTCCTTGCTACATATGAATTGACTGATTGCTTCGTCAACATTTTTTATCTTCAGAGTTGCATTTAATGTTTTCATTGATGGATAAAGTTCCTAATGGAATAGAGCCTATGTTAAAAGATTTGGAAGAACATATTGTCAGTGCTGGATTAGCAGATATGGTAGCAGCTGCTGAAACTATTACTACTGTAAGTGTGTATTTCTTATCTTTATCCCTTATTTCCTGTTAAGAGAGCTTTCCAGAAATATCAAGACTGTTTCAAAACGAAATCTTAAATTTCTGAAATTAATAATGTGAAATTGTTACTAAATATAGTAGGGAAATACTATACTTCCTTAAAATTATCAGTATTTAAAATATGATATTAAGGATGCAAGCTTTAACTGGTGTTATTAAGCAGTTAAATATTTTATTACTA
Source organism: Shinisaurus crocodilurus (assembly GCA_021292165.1). Lineage (NCBI taxonomy): Eukaryota > Metazoa > Chordata > Lepidosauria > Squamata > Shinisauridae > Shinisaurus > Shinisaurus crocodilurus. The sequence continues at coordinate 268,381,061 of CM037878.1, read as the reverse complement.
ATTAAAATTTGCATTCAGGTTAATTAGTGAGATTGACACCAGGCCAATTCCCTAGGACTTGGGAAATATTAAAGGACCTGGTGCCATACTGGCTGAATAGATCCCCTGTACCAGATATAATCATAGTTATATTTAACCATGCCTTTGCCTTCCAATTTGCATTCAAAGGTAGCACATAGTGTCCTATTGAGGGGCAGTTTGGATATAATGTGAATGAGAGTCAGGTGCCTTGGGCTCATGCGCTCCCTCCCTTTGCTCATGGTGATTCCCTCCCTGCAATCCTGGTTTAATGCCAATTGTAGTTGTCAATTTCATTTAAACTGCCAAACTATGGTTGGCTTCAAACTAGTATCAGAGACAGGGAATCACCATGCTTGAGGTGAGGAGGTGGCCAAGGCAGGCTAGTCCAAGGCGTTTGACTGCAAATCCATGGTTTGTCGTCATGTTTGAACCACCTCTTGGTGAATGAGAACCTCAGGCAGCTGAAATAGATGGTTGATTCTAGACTGTCCTCTACCTTCTAATAAAGTAGGATTTCTTCCCCAGAAGGAGCAGTTTTACTGGAAACACCTGTTGCATTTCTCCAATCAATAAAAAGGGGTGGACCAAAAAGCTGACAGAGTAAACAGATATCTAGTTCGTACTGTGCATTGACACTTACCGTTTTTTTTTTAAAAAAAAGGGGGAACCGCTGCTATTCTTGTTTATTCCAACAACGTTGGTGCGACCTGAAATCTACTTTGTACCTAGAAGAGACTAATTAATAGCACCATTCTAGGCATGTCTACTCGGAGGTAAGTCCCACTGAGTTCAGTGAGACTTATTTCCAGGTAAGAGGGTATAGGATTGCGTAAGCCTGTCTATTACCTTCTGCGCTTCATTTTAAGATAGTTACAAACTGTAGACCAGGGGTTGGCAACCTGGTGCCTTCCAGATATTTTGGACCACAACTCCTGTAATTCCCGACCATTTGGCCTTGCTGGCTGGGGCTGACGGGAACTGTAGTCCAAAACATCTGGAAGGCTCCAGGTTGGCTACTCCTGCTGTAGACTTTAGGGCAGCATCATGCCCAGCTTACTCCCACCTCTCCCCCTGCCCCATTTTGCTTAAAACCTTACCTGAAAAAGAGTTCTGGAAAACTTGAAAGCTTGCTCATTATTTTGTGACATTTTAGTTTGTCTTAGTAAAATCATTTCCCTACTGTGGCTTTTAGAGTTTAATACTAACTTGGATATGAAGCCACCTCAAAACTGAGAACTCTGGCTTTCTGGGAGCTAGTGTTATATCTGTACCAGACCACAGTGAGTGCTTACAATTCCTCCTGTACCTGAATGGAATGTTTCTACACTCACAGCTGTTATACTATCTAACTAGAATATAGTTTATTTTTAGACATGCACTTTTGGTGGGAAGAGGGATATAATTCAAAGAACTTTCTATCGTGAGTAATAAACTGTTTTAAGTTACAATTGGTAACATGCTTCAAAAAATCTAGTGAAGGTATCAGTTTTGAGCCTGGTACATCTGTTGAAGCTTTTTAGGCTTAAAAGCACTGTAATAAGTAATTCACAGAAAATCAGTATAGTTTACAAGTGCAGCTTATTAATGAACACATGCTATTTTTTCTCACAGATTTGGCTTTTTATTTTTTGTTGCTTTGCTTCTTCAATTTTTAGGATTCTGAAAAGTATGTAGAACAATTGCTTACATTATTTAATCGATTTAGCAAGCTGGTTAAAGAAGCTTTTCAAGATGACCCAAGATTTCTTACTGCCAGAGATAAGGTTTGTTATGAATTCAGGTCACCTTTTGTTTCATTTTTTTTATATGGAGTCTTGAAACGATTGTTGATGCTTATGGAACTTGCATGATAAAAATAAAAAGTATAATAAACAACTAGGCATTTGGCTGTCTTAAGAGTTTTACATCCTGAGGTAACTGCAAGATTTTAATCATATAACTATACAGTTAACAATGGGAGTAACACCACCAGGTATGGAATTCCTATATATTACTAGGTTATTGAAGGCGAGCAACACAATTGTTTTTCTTCTCAATAAACTGAGAATTCTATCTACAGTTTAGCTGATTCAGATGTCACGCTGGACCAATTTGGTGACTGGGACTGGGAGTGCTCTGCAGTACACTGTACACTATTCCTCCTCCCCCCAACCCATGCAGAGCCTCCCTTTCCTGCTCATCAATAACTTAGTTTATGATGATGTCTGAAGTAGTGTAGCCAGTTACAGATAACCTAACATTAAAACGGGAAGTGAGGAGCACATGAGGACAATTGGCTCAGTGGGATGTCTGAACTGGGCCTTTGAAAAGGGAGGGTGAAGATTTTAAATTGCATGTTCTAGAATTTGTTGCTGTGTTAACAGTTGACTGAATTGTTTCATTTTATTTTAGGCATATAAAGCAGTTGTTAACGATGCTACCATATTTAAACTTGAATTACCATTGAAACAGAAGGGGTAAGTCATTTGCATACATACTTGAAATGGATGGCATTCAGATTGAAATTGATTAGGCAAGTTCAGTACATTTTGAATGGATAATTAGCTCTTGTTGAATAAAGCCCTTGTTTTATTTTCTAAATGCAAGGTGGATTTTTATTGTTTTATTTTGTAATCTCATCCATCCCCAAAGCTCAGGGGAATTAACAGTAGACTAAAACATATGTAAAATAAGCAAATAAAACTAAATAATTGTATTTCAAGGCCCATTCTAAAGATTGTAAGAGGCAGTCTGATGCATTTTTATTATTTATTTATTTATTTATTATATTTATACCCCGCCTTTTTTCCTGCAAGGAACCCAAGGCGGCTTACATTATCCTCATCCTCCTCTTCATTTTATCCTCACAACAACCCTGTGAGGTAGGTTAGGCTGAGAGTCAGTGACTGGCCCGAAGTCACCCAGTGAGTTTCATGGCCGAGCGGGGACTAGAACCCGGATCTCCCAAGTCCCAGTGTAACACCCTAACCACTATGCCACACTATGCCACTTTTCCTGATTGCCTACTAAGCACACACTAGTTAGGTTGCACCAGCAGTGGTTTGTTAGTGCAATGTCATTAGCGCTAATGCTGTGGCACAGTTGGATACTACCCGCACATTTGATTTCAGGTGCATAGCCTGCCTCAACTTAAACTTGAGATTTAAATAATTGTAAAATTAGAGCTGGTATGCTGGTAGCTTGAAGTCACCAATTCAAGTCTCACCAGGTCACCATATGCAAGCCACTGTCAGCCTGAGTACGCTCCTATTCCCATCCCACCCCTACAATATGGAGGTAATACTGACCTACCTTACAAGGTGGTTGTAAGAATTACTGAGATTGTGTATGAAGTGCTTTGGACACATGATGATGATGATAAATATTATTCCAGTAAAAATTTAATAAAAAGCAGTTAAACAGAACTGCTTTTTAAAATTCTAGCCTTCTTCTGGCATAGCCCAGGGCATCAGTTTCAGGATTCAGCTTCAGTCAAGTTACCTGCATTCAGTCCTCTTACCATGACCATGTAAGCATCGAATTGATAGAGTACTGCTTGTAATGTCTCATTAGGTTTATATACTTGGAACGATAAAATTTCTGAATCTTTTACCACAATTTAGGATTTCCTAATCTAGAAGCTGAAAGAGGACATTTTTAGAGGAGTTCTAAATGTGGTCCTTTTTTTTCTTACTGTCTCTATTGTAACCTTTTCACTTAGTAGGCTTGGGATTTAAAGCACAGACAGCTTGTGATGGTTTGGAAGCTGTCCAGATAATTCTTTTAGGCTCTCATGCAAGCATTCATCTCTCATATATGCTGCACTGGTTTTCTGTAGCTTTCTGAGTACAGTTTCTTCTGTTAACTTGTTTGTGCACGTTATTGTATTCAGTTTTAATTACATCTGGGAAGTAACATATGAATCTTTAAAGAGGGGGGGAAGCACATTAAGTTTTAAAAATATGTGTGAAATTGCATTGGAGGTTGCTCTATATAATCTTGTGACAACTACTTCTCATGTTCCTTTAGTGTTGGATTGAAAACACAGCCAGAGTCCAAGTGCCCAGAACTACTTGCTAATTATTGTGACATGTTGTTAAGGAAAACACCGCTAAGCAAAAAACTAACCTCTGAAGAAATTGAAGCAAAGCTTAAAGAAGTGGTATGTCCTTATGCTGTTTCTAACTTTTTATTTGGGAAAAATAAATGTCATGGTTGTGATTTTTCCTAAATGTCTATACACCAATCTGCTTTCAAAAACACCAGGGCACTACTATATTAATGATAACACTGGATTAACTGGAAGGGGTGACTAGTCATCATAGAATTCAGTGCTACATTGGTTCTGTCCTTAAGCTAGTTGCTAACCAGGGGCATAGTGTCTACAGAAAGTCTAGCTCACTTTTACACATAATTAACAATGTCATCCCTTACATGTCTACTCAGAAGTAAGTCCTATTGAATTCAGTGGCACTTACTCCTGGGAAAGTGAATGGAGGCCTTATTTTCTTCATTCAACTTAAAAGGCATGCAACTGTCAGATTATTTCATATTGTTATGATTTAGTTTAACCCTTCTAAATTAGTGGGGTTGCTGTGGACCTCACCAACTTTTTGAAATACTTGTTTTAGCAAACTTGAACCATTTCATACTCCAGGTACCCCTTAACAATTCTAGGTTCAGTTGTCCTGAACCTTGTTGTTTCATCGCTCTCCTCTCTGCCCCCACCTTTCATTAAAAATTAATATTTAACTTAGCTATCAGAGGTCTGACTCACCCCTTTTGAAATTAATGGGAAAGTAAAACTATCAAATACCTAAGCTAATTAGGGTCCATCCTGTGCCCAACAACATCTCAAAAATAGGGTAGGGAAAGTAAATTAGAATTTTGCTTGTATCATGTACCACTTCAAGAGCACTGGAGTATTTTTTTCTGGTTTTGAAGGTGAGGGCTGGGAGAATCATGTACATTCCTGTGTGTATTCCCCCCAAGAAGAGATCCATTAAAAAGCAGTGCTGGAGTCTGTTGGAACCAAGGAGTAGATTTTACCTTGGGAGGTTAATTCTGTTCCAAGTTAGCTTTATCTTGACACACGAGTCACTGCTCTCATAGTGCAAACTTGGAACACTGGTTTCTTATTTGTAATGTTCTTCTGAGGGGGAAAAACCTATTAGGGTATTGGAATACATTGGACCTCTTCCATTATTATGAGCCCAGTATTTCACCTAAGCACTTTTTGGCTTCTTTTTCTCCAGGGCTTCTGATAGCCCAGTGAAGATTGCTTTATTGATGGGATTGTATCTTTTTCCCAGTCAAATGTCACAAGTTTGTTTTCCCTTAACAAAACAAATATAAATTCACTGTTCTCTGTCACACCTTTATTTTCAGCTAAGACTTTAAATGGGTCTGTTGGACCCCAATAGCAGATAGATACTGTCAAAACAAACGGGGTTGGATCCAGGAACTTCCTTCCTCAAGAGGAAGGGCTCCACTTGCAGAAGGTTCCTCTGCTCAATTTTTAGGGATCCCCCTGTCCCCCCCACACATACCACAGCTCACTCAATTCAACAAGGTCTCTCCTGACTCTGTGTAGCATTTTCAGGGGGCTGTAGGTGCTGCCGTGGGAAGGAAGGGCAGGGAAATCCACTTCCACCAGTGCAATTGATCCAACTTAAATCTGGATCCAACCCATGGTGGGGGTAAATTATGCTAACCTTGGCTTCAGACCCTTAACAATCACTAATGAATAAATTACAAAGAGACACTGGGCTTGTTCGCACGACACGAGAACCGCAAGTCCCCCGCGGTTCCCGTGTCGTGTGCATGCCGACTGGGGATGCCCCCGCGGGACAGCCGCGGGCGGGACGCACGCAAAGTGACCATGGTCGGTAGAGGGGTAAGCCGTGCCATGCAAACAGCGGGCGGCTGTCCCACGGGGTCCCCACAGAGGCGGCAGCCCAGAGCGCTGGAGCGGCCGCTGCTCCAGCCTGTAGGGGCAAACGGCCCCTCTGGGCATCCCGGGGCCCCATCCCCTAGTGCTGGGAGGCCCACGGTGCGGGGACTGTGGGGGCCGCCCATGTGCACGGGGCGCAGGTCGTCTGCGGCACCCAGCAGACGGCCCCGTGGTTCCTCCCCCGCCCACAGCCTGGGTCGTGCAAACCGGCCCACTGTATATCAGCAGTGGACACTAACATCTATATTATTGTATGGTCTTTTTGCTAAATTAGATGCTGCTGTGTATCAGAAGGGGAAGATACAGAAGGTTTCAATTAAAAGTGAAATAATGAATTATTAAAATTATTTGTTCGTCACTGATGAATAGATAAGGAACATGTTGGTATATTGTAGTAATTTCATAGAGCATGACAGCTCCCAACGAGATACATTTGGGGGCATGAGTTTACCATCTGAATACTCTGCTCTGCAGTGACAATATATATTAAGGTTAACCACTGAACTTGTCTAATGCTTTTTAAAAACAGTTATTGGTACTCAAATATGTACAGAACAAAGATGTTTTCATGAGATACCACAAAGCTCACTTAACGAGACGTCTTATATTGGATATATCAGCAGACAGTGAAATAGAAGAGAACATGGTGGAATGGCTGAGAGTAAGTATATCAAATGCTGTTGACTTTTCTCTTCCTCAGAAAGCTGACCCTTGAATTAAAAATCACAAATACTGTGCCTATTTTAATAATAAATTATTCATGGCCTACCTCCTAGGATCTTTCCCACTACTCAGCAAATAGGGCTGATGTTGTAGAAAGTCTGTTCAAAAAGGGGGCAGGGCTATATTTTGAGTTTATATAGGTTGAAAACTAGTAGTTCTGATTCATGAGACCTATGCACGTGGTGTTTACAATAAAACAAGAGCTTGCAGAATAAGTTGTGGAATTCTAATTTACTTAGATTAACATTCTTAGCATGGTATGACAACTCCCCCCCCCCATCCCTTCCTTCAGGAAATGAATGGTCACCCTGGAGGTGTCTGTGCTGATGAGGCCTTGGGGGCAGTCTCCCTGGAGGCTTCCAGGTTTACTCATTTCCTGAAGGGAGGGCTGTCTACTAACTTCTTGAGACTGAAGGGCCAAACTCTCTTCTGGCCAAGCTGTTTGCAAGCGGAAGAAACAACATCATGCTGGGGGCGGTGGGGTGGGGGTGAGAAATCCAATCCCAAGTGACTTGGCCAGGGAAAAATCCAGTTCCCAACAAGAAGTTGGCCATCACTGATCTATTTAGTTATGCAATTCACATAACTGAAATAATCAGACATGGTGTGCTGTATGTGCTGGGTTATTCATTGGGTATCGCCAGGTGTAGTAGGTACTAAGGCATACTAGCTGGTGTTTACCATATTTAAACCTATATACATGCTACTTCAACTGCCTTGGGACCTTCCAGCTTCCCACATCTGACAAGCCCAATGTAGCTGTTGTGTGTGTGTGTGTGTTGTGTTTTTAACTACAGGTTATAACTTTTGAATTAACTGTGTTTGCAAAAAACGGAGGCTAGTTACTTCTAGGATCCTGTTGTGCCTAGACTTCTTTTGCAATCTCTTTACACAGGAAGTTGGTATGCCAGCAGATTATGTAAATAAGCTTGCGAGAATGTTCCAGGATATCAAAGTATCTGAAGATTTGAACCAGGCCTTCAAGGAAATGCACAAAAATAATAAACTGGCCCTTCCAGGTACTGTTCCTTTTTAATGTTCTCATGTTATATAGAACAAGCTATTTCCTTAACTCAAGCATGAAATTATGCTGTCAGTTTCTTTATCTTGTGCTACCTTAACCAAAGCCTGTTTTGCTCGTCTAGTTGTGACTTGAATTCCGATTTACTGTTTCAGTATTGTCTGGTGGTTGTTTTGTACAGCTGATTCTGTGAATATCAAAATTTTAAATGCTGGGGCTTGGTCGAGAAGTTCTGAAAAAGTTTTTGTATCGCTGCCCACGGAATTAGAAGACCTCATCCCCGAGGTAGAAGAGTTCTACAAAAAGAACCATAGTGGCAGGAAGCTTCACTGGCATCATCTTATGTCCAATGGAATTGTATGTATGCCTGTGTCAGTCTCTTCAGTCTATTTAAATATATACTTTGTCTCTGTGAACTAGAAATCTGTTTGTACTTAAGTACAGTTGGTGAATAATTTTTGTTCCCATTAACAGATAACTTTTAAGAATGAAGTTGGCCAGTATGACTTGGAGGTAACAACATTTCAGCTGGCTGTGCTTTTTGCATGGAACCAAAGACCCCGAGAGAAGATCAGCTTTGAAAATCTTAAATTGGCAACAGAACTGCCTGATGCTGAGCTTAGGAGAACTTTGTGGGTATGTTCCCAGAACGTTAACAGCTTTATTTTAGGGTCATGAGAACAAGTGTGTAAAGTTTGGCTAGAAACCAAGCACAATTGTAAACCTTTTCTGTATTTTAAATGAACACGAATCATCTTTGAAACATCACACACACACACACACACACACACAAGAGTGAGGAATCTTGAATTAACTGTTTTTGGAAACTGGTATGGTAGTCTTAAAGTGAAGTGAATTTATATTTATTTATTATAATGATTTATATCCTATGTTTAAGAATGCAAATCATTCCAAGGCAACTGAAAGATAAAATCAAAATACATTAATAAAATTACAGTAAACCAATCTCAAAACATAGGAGGTAATCAGGATACTTCCCACAGTGCTTTTAGTATCCATTGGCTCTGATGGGTGAGAGGAGAGGACAGTCCAGCTAGAGTAGGCTCTGTGGTCATCATTTCTTGCCTTCCTAACTATCTTGTTCCTTACCATGGGATAGTTAATGTGGAATCAAGAAAGAATATCTCTGTTGTGAATGTCGCTCTGTTGTAAACTTCAAAAATGAACATATTTAACCTGATTTTTATATTGCCTTTGTGTAGTTAGAATTACTAATGATCTTTCATAAGGTTTTGGTCCAAAGAGCTCATTCTCAGTGTTGGGAGGGGAATTACAGTGCCCAGCACAGGAAGGAGAAGGTAGTGTGATAAATATTTCATCTGCTAGTAGTTAAGCATGATTACAAATTACAAAGTAATGTTGGTTCTGTGTAGTAATTGGAGTTGAGCCCCCCTTTCTAGCTTTTTTCCCCTTTGACTTGTGGGGAGGGAGGGAGGGAGTATCTATCATGCTCTGGCTTCATCCATTGGCCAGAGGACGAAGGACCACTGGGATATGTGTGTGTGAGAATGAGTGTCAGGTGTGGAGGGGTTGTATTACCTTTTGCTTAAGAATCACTTGATTGGCAGGGTATAAACTTTCAAAATAAACCATGATTGCTAATATAAAAAATCTTGAAGAAAAAGTTATATAGATACACAGACCTCATCTACTTTTCACATTCACATTGATCCTAATCCTCTTTTCTATATACCCTATTTAATTTCTTCAAGTTGCATGTGTAGAAGCTAACCTTTTTTTTTTTTTACATATTCTGAATATTGTACAGTGTTTTTCACCCCAAGTTGTTAATGATTGCACTGGATAATCTGATGGACAAGAGAATGAGAAACTCTGACCAAGCCTTGTTTCATTAAAATATGCCTTTGTAAGGCATATTTACAATCGTCATCTTGAGGCATTTAAAAATGCTTATAAATATTACATTCATAACTTAAGGACATAAGAGCCATGCTGAATCAGACCAAAGGTCCATCTAGTGCAGCATTCTGTTCACACAGTGGCCAATCAGCTGCCCACAGGAAACCCACAAGCAGGGCATGAGTGCAGCAGCACGCTCCCACCCATGTTCCCCAGCAACTGGTGTACATAGGCATACTGCCTCTGATACTGGAGGAGGCATATAGCCAACAGGACTAGTAGCTGTTGATAGCCTTATCCTCCATGAATCTGTCCAATCCCCTTTTAAAGCCATCCAAATTGATGGCCATCACTGCATCTTGTGGAAGTGAATTCCATAGTTTAACTATGTGCTGTGTTACTTGCTTTAAAAGTACTGTACTTGCTTTTATCTGTCCTGAATCTCCCACCAATCAGCTTCATGGGATAACCCCAGCTTCTAGTATTATGAGAGAGCGAGAAAATGTCTCCCTATCCATTTTCTCCACACCATGCATAATTTTGTACACCTCTAGCATGTCTCCCCTTACTTGCCTTTTTTCTAAGCTAAACAATCCCAACTGCTAGTAACTTTTCCTTATACGGGAGTTGCTCCAGCACTTGATCATTTTAGTTGCCCTTTTCTGCACTTTTTCCAGCTCTTTACTATCCTTTTGTAGGTTTGGTGACCAGAACTGCACATCGTAGTCCAAGTGTAGTCACACCATAGATTTATATAAAGGCAGTATGATATTGGCAGTTTTATTTTCAGTTCCTTTCCTAATTATGCCTAATATGGAGTTTGCCTTTTTCACAGCAGCCGCACACTCAAGTGACATTTTCAGGCCTGGTTATTACTTGGATGGGAGACCCCTCCTCTAGTTTCCTACATTGAGCAGGGGGTTGGACTCGATTGCCTTGTAGGCTCCTTCCAACTCTATAGATCTATGAAATCTATGAAATCTATTTCTTGGCCAGTCACTGCTAGCTCAGATCCCATCAGCTTATACTTGAAGTTGGGATTTTTGCCTCAACGTGCATCACTTTACACTTGCTTATAGTGAACCACTTTTGCCATTTTGATGCCCACGCTCCCAGTTTTGAGAGATCCTTTTGTTTTTTAATTTTATTTAATGTTCAAAACAAAATATAACAAAATACAATAATAACACAAAGATTTAACTAAAACTACATACAATAAATCATTAAGTGCACCCCCCACTCTCCTAGGGACCAATTTAGTATATGCTTCCATCCCCTTGATCAAATGAATTCCAAATTCTAAAAATATAACATATCCTGACAAGGCATACTCCCCTTCCCCTTTATTAATACATAGTCTAATAATTGATTCCATATATCCATAAAATTATTCTTCTTTAACTGTCCTTTTTTGCATTTGATACTACAAGTTAGTTTATCGTTTAGGGCTATATCCCAAACTTCCTTATACCAATCAGTTATTAGGAAAACATGTTGTACTTTCCATTTTCTCGCTATCATTAGCCCAGTTAACAAGTTTACAATTAATTCCTTCGTATTTGGGTCACAAATAACTTTATCTGTTGTTGATAACAATGCTAGTTTAGGACAGACCTCTAAGTTAATACCAGTAATTTCCGATATTTCTGTAAAAACCTCTCGCCAAAAAACCAGTACATTTTTACAACTCCACCACATATGAGCATATGTCCCTTTTTCCTGACATCCTCTCCAGGAGAGATCCTTTTGGAGCTCTTCACAATCCCTTTTTGTTTTAACCACCCTGAATAATTAGGTGTCATCAGCAAAATTGGCCACTTCACTGCTCACTCCTAATTCATGCTATTAAAGTACTTGGAGTGTGTTCGTCCATCTAGCTTATTATAGTCTACTAAGACTGGCAACATCTTTCTAGAAGCAGAGCTCTCCAACCTTGGGTCCCCAGATGTTGCTGGACTACAGCTCCCAGAATCCCTTGCCATTAGCCATGCTGGGAGCTGTAGGCCAGCAACAACTAGGGACCCAAGGTTGGAGAGCACTGCTCTAGAGGCTCAGGAGACATGGCAGGTATTGAACCTGGGACCTTCTGAATGCAAAACATGTGCTTGACCACTGAGCTATCATTGCTTCAAATACATTGTCCTAATTACAAAAGACTGAAGCAGTCTTCAGCAGCCAGATAAATTATGGTAGTGGTTCCTACATTCAAAGAGGTGACATTCAGATAAGTCAATAGATTTTATCAACTTGGATAATTGTATCTCCCACAGAGCAATTTAGAGAAAGTGCTTTCCAGTTTACTTAAGTGTACAAACATGTTCTGTATGCATCTCAATGAAACTATAGTTTAGCATCATAAGAAAGAGCTGCATCAAGCCTTAGGATCGCACACTAGGTGGATTCGCATGACATCCTAAGCTCCTTGGGAATTTAAGCCATGCATTGTGACTTAAATTCCCCTGTGCCTGACAGATGATCGGGCATAGCGGGGTTAGGGGGCCACCTCCTCCCCTTTCAGTCTTCCTGCCGGTATCCCAGGGAACACCGTGGGAGCACTGAGGGGAGAGGAGTGGGGATGACAGCTGCCAAAAAGTGCCCAAGTGGCACTGTTGGGCAGCTGTCAGAGGTTTGTTGCCTTGCTCAGCTGCTACTCAGCTGAGTTGCAGCCCTGCCAAACAAGGGCAACAAGCCCCATGGTGTTCCACTTCCTCAAGAGGAAGTTGAGTACCACACCGCTTGTCCCCTGCCCTTTCTTGGTGCAGCCAACACTCAGCTATTTTATTTATTTATTTATTACATTTATACCCGCCTTTTTTCCTGCAAGGAACTCAAGGCGGCTTACATAATCCTCCTCCTCTCCATTTTATCCTCACAACAACCCTGTGAGGTAGGTTAGGCTGAGAGGCAGTGACTGGCCCAAAGTCACCCAGGGAGCTTCATGGCTGAGTGGGGACTAGAACCCGGATCTCCTGAGTCCCAGTCCAGCACTCTAACCACTACGCCACACTGGCTCTCAGCCACACCAGGAAAGGTTGCTTTCCCCTCTTGCCTCCTCCCAGGGAGACTGGGAAGGAAGCTCCTCCCCCCCCCCCCCCCAGCTGGGCAGCATGGTCGCGAGGTGATCACGCTGCCTGGCAGGGGGGAAAGGAGGCGCGTTCTCCTGCACCTCCCACCCTGTTACCCCTGTCCGTGGTGGCGGGGAGCGGGGAATGGGGGGGAGCGTGGGGGGGAGCTGAGCCACTGTGCTTGCCTTCCTCTTGAGGAAGGCAAGCAGAGTGGCAGGTTCCCACCTGCTCCTGCAGCTGAAACGGCCATGTTGCCTCCTGTCTTCTCTTGCTCGCAAAGTTCAGAAACCTTTGCTTCTTTTTTTCCTTAACCGCAGCCTCTTGTTTTATCCAAACCAACAAACTCTGTTTAACATTAACTATGGGTTTTTTTTAAACAAGCCAACTTCAAACTGGGTTATGAACCTTGCTTGTTTAAACAAACTATAGTTAAGATTACCACAGGTTGTTGTGCTGGAGGTTGGGGGAGTACATGAGCCCAAGGCTTGCAGTGGCTTGTTCCCAACATACTAAACAGTAGTTTAGCTAAACTATAGTTTAGCGTGATGTTCAATGCAGCTTTCTACTTCCCTTTTTCTATTTGCTAAGGGTGTTGTAAAAGAGAATTAAAGGCAGGTATATCAATAGTGGTGGGTTTTTTTTACTTTGGTAAACAAAGTTAGCATAAGTGTGATATCTTACAGAAATATGCAGTAAGGTTTATTATTAACAGTTGGTTATTAACAGTTGAGTTAATAATATAGGAAATAGTTTGCAAAACACATTGTTAATAAAACACAACAAAATAGTGCGAGTGTGCCTAAATTTTATCTAACTACTTATTTTCATCATGTCTCTCTTCTTTTCTACAGTCTCTTGTAGCATTTCCAAAGTTGAAACGTCAGGTTTTGTTATATGAACCTCAAGTCAATTCACCCAAAGACTTTACAGAAGGAACCCTCTTCTCAGTGAACCAGGAGTTCAGCTTAATGTAAGATGTAGCATTGGCTTATTCCCTAAATACTTCATGGAAGACAAGAGACACATTTTAATATTTAACAGTCCAGCTATTCTTAAAGCTAACTTCTGAGATATCATATCAGAGTAGAATTTACAATGCCTGACATGTTTGCATTTATCTGTTTTCTACTGTAATTGAGAGTAAATGTTTTAGCACTTGACCTATCATGTGATTGTTATCATTTATTATATTCCCACGTATAGTTTCAGAAATCCAAATGTTCTTGAAGTTTCTCATGCTTGTCTTGTCAAGAATATTTTACCTCAAGTCCTTTCTTGAGGTCAGGATTTAGAATCAACTACTCTTTGGATTCTTCTTTAAGAACAAACACACACACACACACACACTTACATTACAGCGTCCTTTGCAAGTTGCAACTAATTTTGCTTATGTGTTCCTTGCTAGTGGATGGTCCTTGCAAGTATTTTGCAAAAATGAGTGCACATAGTCTAGAACAGATCTATACAACGTGTGGCCCCATGTGATGTCTGCGGCCCTCCCCACCAGCACTTTCATCCCTTGAGAATTAATTGAGTGTCGCCCATGATTTACCTTTGCCTAGGCACATTTATGTGCTTGTGAAGAAGCTCTTAGCTCTGATTGGCCAAGCATGCTGCCAGCCAGTGCTTTAAGGAGGTGCTGTAGGTGGAGGGAAATGCTTGGTGTTTGTAAGAGGAATATGACATACTCTCTTCTCTCTCCCACCAGCAATCACTCCCTCGGGTTTCCCGGAAATAAGTGTTTTGTGTAGAGATCTTTCAGTAGTAAATATGCACGTGCACTGGAAAGGGGCACAAGTTTGTTTGATGCAGTACTATGCCGTTAAGCTCAGCCCTGCAACTTCAACACTTTATTGGAGAGGTTCCTTTATGTCTACACTTTTGTGCCTTCATTTGCACAGAATTAAAGATACTAAACCAGCACAGGGAAGGTCCTACTGATTTGAATAAGTTACGGTGAGAGGGAATGATGGCAAGAAGAGGTGCAGGTGTTCTATGAAGGAATGGTGCACAGGAACAGGCAAATGTGCTGATAGCGGAATACAAGAAACTTGAATGAGGGTCAGAAGGCCCAATGGGCCCAATGTAAATGCATGATGTTGGTGAGGTAAAAGCAGCATTGGGGCATAATGGATTAGTTGTGATGAAATTAAGGAGAGGATGTAAGAGAGGTCTACAAATATTACCTTGGATCATGAGTCAGTCTCTCTTTGTGCTTGCCAACCACCTTCCACCTTCTCCCCCAAGTCTCCTGCTGTTACTTGCTTTCGCCAAAATGCAGCCCAAGTGAGAGCTTGGAGAAGGGGAAGTATGCTGTTGAGCATCCTTCTTGCAGGGCCAGGGCACTTGCTGCTTGCAAGTGGATTTATAGATGCCTGGGGAGCTATATCTTTCTAAAGAAGAACATTTATTTCCATGTGGCATGAGACTTGTGTTGGAGAGGGCCATCTAGGCTTCCATATGATTAAGAAATACTACAGGTGCCTGAGCTCTGAAATTGTTGAGGAAAAAACCTCGGAAGTTCAAGTTCAGAGCAATTAAACCCTTTTGATTGTGGAATAATTCCTGGAGCTCAGGTCATACCATCTGCCTTGTTACTTAATCCTAAGGATGTGGGAGTAGGCTGCAGTTACTAAGTGGTGAAGCAAAGACACTTTGCACATGCTTAAATGCACTTCACATTATCCAGAGCTCAACCTTGGTATTGAATACAAATTCTGGAGTAAGTCTTGAATATAGCTTGTGTCCTGTCAGTTATACAAAGCTATATATTTGAGAATGCTATAAAAATTTCTAGCAGCAGGTATATTAGGGGGGGGATCCCTCTGAATTTTCCCTAAAATTAAAGTGTCAATTTTCTTCTTTTGGGGACCTAATTTGATCTTTAAAAATTGAAGAGTTCATTATAAGTTTCTAATCTGATTTCTGTTTGTTTTTAAATTGCTTCCTCGAAGTCCATCTCTGTATAATGAAGTTTGAATTACTCCACAAATGGAGTCTGGCTCTTGATACTATGACTTCTTAGGTGCCCTAAACAGTAAGGGACACAGATAGATCTTATTCATATGTCTTGATTTCATCTTGCAAATGGATTGCTACTCTGGATTGTCTCTTCTTCAACCACCCCAAAATTCTGGTTGCATGTCTCGCTTAAGAACCCAGGGACGAGGTGTCCCTGGGTTGTTTTGCTCATCCACTTGCAGCAGGACTGATCAGGCAGGAAGAACCACCATGCTTGCTCACTTCCGCTTCATTTACCACAACCTAGGGTTTACTAAAAACAAAACAAAACCCTGGCTGCTTTTGACATGTGAACAGGATCTCTGTCACTCAGTGGCCATGTGTGTTTGAAGAAGGGCGATGTGACTTGGTGTTGTATAGCGGCTAATAGATTAAACTACGAATCAGGAAATCCTCTTTTGAATTTCAGTTCTGCCATGAACTCACTAGGTAACCTTAGGCAAGCCGCATTGTCTTTATTTATTTACATTATTTATATGCTGCCTTATAATTTGGCAAAAATCTCCGGGCAGCTTACAATATCAATAATATGAGAATAACAATACCAGCCTGTCTTACTGGATTGTTTATAAGAAATGCAGGATAATGTATGTAAGCACTTTGAACACTTCAAACACTGTATAAATATTAAGCATTTGTTATAATTTATAGTGGTAAAACACATGTTGTTTATTTAATTTATATACTTATCCTGTACTCCTTTTTTGTCCCTCAAAAGGGTCCCCAATGCTGTTTACAGCCATAAATATACATCTTAATACCATAATGACTAAAAGCAATAAAAATCTTGAAAGCAATCACTTAAAAACAGCATAAAAAGAAAAGGATTGACAGACCATTAAAAAACAATTAAAAGCTTGGCTGAATTAAAATACCTTGGCAACCCACTTAAAAACCATCGAAGACTCAATTCCTAGAGTCTCTAGTTAAGGAAGTGAAGCAAGCATGGTGGTTTTACATGGTGGAATTAGCTTTGTCTGGGTTTTTGGAAAGATTCTGCCAACTAGGGCTAGGTAATATAAAGTAGGATCTTGCATTTCCTAAGTTCTTTGCTTCATCTTATGTTTGATTCTTTCAGAAAAAATGCTAAAGTTCAAAAGAGGGGTAAGATAAACCTAATTGGTAGACTGCAGCTAACTACAGAAAGAATGCGAGAAGAGGAAAATGAAGGGATAGTCCAGTTAAGAATATTACGAACCCAGGTATGTTAACAAGCCCATTGTAACTTACTGACTTTGTTTGATGCATTTTTCTAACGGCTGCTTCTAGTGTGGCGTAGTGGTGAGAGTGTTGGACTGGGACTCAGGAGATCCAGGTTCTATTCCCCGCTCGGTCATGAAACTCACTGGGTGACTTTGGGCCAGTCACTGACTCTCAGCCTAACCTACCTCACAGGGTTGTTGTGAGGATAAAATGGAGAGGAGGAGGAGGAGGATTATGTAAGCCGCCTTGGGTTCCTTGCAGGAAAAAAGGCGGGGTATAAATATAATAAATAAATAAATAAAAATAAAAACTAGAACTTAATATATAAGATTGGTGGGTACGCGCCTGAAAAGTGTCTAGAGTGTATCAGTGCCTGACAGCTTGATTTCCCCCCCCCCTTTACAGTGTATCTAATTGAATGAAGAGTAGAACTGATACTGCAGGATGTGGAGATTCATATTTAACTACCTGACTCTGTGATCAAAAGGGCTCCCCAATGCAGGCAGGTAAAAATTAGTTTTGCACTGAGTTACAAGGGCACAAAAGCTGAGAGGGGCAACAAGTCCAAGCAGATTTCAGTACATACATAGGAAGGGGAGTGAGTTGAAAAACTGCCATGGACTACGTAATCACGACTAGGGCTATGTGTGATGCAGTTCCACTGGAGCACAAACAGTGATGTTGGGTGCAGAATTTAGCTTCTTGAGAACCTCTGCTTTCATGTTAATAGTATTTTATTTTTTAAAAATCTTGCCTTTATGGCTGCCAAAATATGCTTGAAAGAGTGCGATCAATTATCACTTCAGAAGCTGGAGGAGTGGTTGATAAAACTTTTCAGTGGTTAGGGTGGGGCTTCATTGTCATTCTCCCCCCCCTCCCCCATTAGTAACAAAACCAGAATAAATTATATAAAATGAGAGAGTATGCAAACTGGGCCAATGTATATAAGTTGTGCAGGTTGCAGTTTGCATTGTTTGGACTTAGAATGATTATCTTTTTAGCATGGGATATTCACAGCTCTGATCATAACTACAGAATACACAGAGCAGGGGAGAGCTGTAACTCAGAGGTAGAGCATATGCTTTGTGTGCAGAAGGTCCCAGTTTCAATCTTTGGTACCTCTGATTAAAGGTTCTCACCTGGTGCATGCTAAGAGAAGTCTTTGATTGAGACCCTGGAGAGATGTTGCTGGTCAGGGTAGATGGGCCTTTATGTTCAACACACACAGAGAGGCTGGGTTCACAGATTTCATGGCTGTATGTTTCCCATCCCCCTTAGAGGCTGGGGGAAGTGTGGATAAGGTGGAGGGGGCTGAGAATAGTCAGGGCAATACTAAAAACTAGAGGATCACACCCAAAAGGGGGAGATCTGCTCACCACCCCTTTTGGGGAGAAAAAAACCCACTTCACTCCTTTCCTTTTCAGTTGACAGCTCACCAAGTGACAGCTGTCAAGTGTGCACAAAGCAAACTATATGCAGCCTCGCTTGGGCAAGGTCCATGGATGTTGCCTACTGCACTTTGACAGCAGACACTTATCAGGACGGCAAGGCTCCACATTTCAGTCCTTTGTAAGTGAGCACCTGCGAAGGACCAGAAAGAATAAATGATGAATGAAATTGCACACATTTGTGCCACCCAGGTTTTTTTTTTTAAGGGTAAATTTGCCAGTGATGGTCACTCCAAAATGCCACTTGGGCATTGGTGGAGCAGCTGTCACTGGCAGTGGCACGGGGCTCCAGAAGAGAAAAAACAATAACCCGCGAATGAAAAGGGGTTGTGATCAGAGTGGGGAGGGGGAGACAAGATGGGTTCTGCCATGCAGGACCCTGGGATACCACCTGAAAGACCAGTGGGGAAGGAGGAGGAGAACAACCCACAGTAAGTGGGTTGCTGTGTCGTGCAAACTCACCCATTGACTAAGGTCTAAATGACTTCATAGCCACATACTAAAATGGGTAAGAAAGTAGGGAAGTTATCTGCACGCTTAAAATTCCCATCTGTAGAATCTGCCAACCTCTTCCCCATCTTCTGGCGCCTCCAAAGGGGAAGCCTTCATAAAGCCGCCTTGCCTCTGCTGAAGGCTTTTTTTTTGGTGGGCGGGGGAGGGCAGTGTTGGCAGTCAGACATGCATTCATAGATGTGTCACCAATACCACTTAGTCCTGCACTGCTACACTGACACTACAGGCCAGTTCATACGTTCACCCTAGCAGGAATCTGTGTGGTGAGTTGCAGCCCCTGGCCTTGGGAATGTGGACCCACTGGCTGCCCAAATGACCAACATATGTGTGCTTTGCTTCATTTCTATAATCCTTCTATCCTGTATGGCATACATTGATACTTACAAACTCCTGGCTTGCATGTGATATCATTAATGTGGTGCTGAGCCTCTTGCCCCACAACTCATAGGAGCTTACCATCCCAGATGAATTTCTGAACCAGCTCAATGGCAATAAGCTTATTTCCATCCTGGTCAACTGAAAATTCGTAACTTGTGCTGTCTACATATTCAGAGTATACATTTTTTTATCATATGTGCAGTGTATATCAAACAAATTGTCCTCTGCCTTTGCTCCCATCGGTGCAATTTTGTAAAAGTAATAGGCATGCATGGTATGAGAATATAAATTAGATCCCCACCCATCCTCAGTTTGGCATTCATTCATGGTTGCAGCATTTCCTGCAGTTCTTCCCACATGGATAACAAAAGGCTTCTTCCCCTATGGGTTGCTCTGGCTGTGACTGTGTCTAGCAACCCTGCAGGCAGTGAGCAGTATCCAAATCGACACAAGCGCTAATTTAAATTACATTGCACTATCGTAAGGGACCTCTAGTGCAAAACCAATAGCATTAGTTGGTGTGACAGGATTCCCCAGAAAACCCGTTGTCATCATCATCATCAGGCGATCACTCGTGACCGAGTAAGATTGTCTTCCGGGATAAAAGGAGGAAATTCTAAAGAAGATTGTGTAGACTCTAGCGATGGGTCCGTAAGTGACTGTGGAGGCCAATTCTAGATCCACACAGCTTCCCACAGTGAGGACACAGGTTACCAGATAGAAGATGGTCCTGTAAAGGATTCATTTGACGTGCTTTTCGCTTAGCACGTTTCTCCCTTTCACCTTGCACTCGGGCTTCTTCAAAGTCCATGGAACCTTTGTGAAAGGCCAACCTCCATTTAGATCGTTCATGGGCCAGAGCTTCCCAGTTTTCGATGTTTATATTGCATTTTTTTAGATTAGCCTTATGAACATCTTTAAACCTCTTATATTGACCACCGATATTCCGCTTTCCATCCTTGAGTTGGGAGTAAAGTAACTGCTTTGGGAGACGGCAGTCAGATTAGTGCAACGTAATTTACGTTAGTGCTTGTGTCAACTTGGATACTGCCCAATGGCTGGCATCCCTGAAGTGGGTGTCATCTGCATGGTTGCTAACTCTGTTGCTAAAGCAACCCACATGAGTGCAACTGAACTGGTAAGTGCAGATTGAAAGGGAGTCTTAATCTAAGTTGGCTGTCATTGGGAGGTATTTATTATTTATACCTTTTCAGTTACTAAAACAAGTGATTCAAGTTTTCAAACTACGAATACCCTGACATAAAATACAAACTGATGCTTGTGAAATTGGCTGTATGACTTCTCTGCCAACCAGTTAACTAGATTTGCGTTGTTGGTCTTGTACAATGTGTACCCAAAGTTCTTTTTCCTTCCTTTTTCTCTTAGGAGGCTATCATCCAAATAATGAAAATGAGGAAGAAAATTACTAACGCTCAGCTTCAGACTGAACTAGTAGAGATATTAAAAAACATGTTCTTGCCACAGAAGAAAATGATAAAAGAGCAGATAGAATGGCTTATAGAACACAAATATATCAGAAGAGATGAATCAGATATCAACACTTTTATATACATGGCATAGCTTGAAGACTTCCTGGAAGATGCCAAGAAACGTGCATTGAAGGTGGTTTGGGCAGACAAAAGTACAAGAAAAGGGACTGAGCTGAAAAAGGAATTGTTTGACTTGCATTACATATTCAAATCCCTGCCTTACCTTACCAGAGGACTTTGTTTTGCCAGCCTTTTTTTCAGCTAGCATGATGGCATTCCCTTCCATGTTGCACATGTTTTTAACAGCATGCTGTTTTTGTGGGGAAACTTTGCATTCATGGAGAGCCCATTGTGAGATTTTTTTAGATTTGATTTGCACCCACCTGGGAGAGAACAGATTTGTGGGGTGCGGGGGTTAGTTGAACAGTACTTGCACAAGGAAATATCTTCAAATATTCATGCACTGAGGAACTGCTGTTAGTTTTCACATTAAAACATAAAGCAAATAGGACTAGATGTAGCACTTCACACTTTGTGTTTTGGATCAACAGCCTAAATATACTGTCCTCTTTTTGATCTACTTTTATGTGTAATATTTGAGCGAGACATCACAGCTGAAGATATATCTGTTGGCTCAAGCAAGTGCTTCAGTGTAACAACTGGATTTTGGATACTGAAACACAAGTGACGTTAAACAGGATCTATTGAATTTGTCACTTTTCTTTACAAAACTTGGGTAAAAGTTAATTGGACAGGTGGTTTATTTCAACCCCCTCTTTTAAAAGAGGTGTTGCTTCACCTTTAAGAACTGTTTCATGGGTGGGTCTGTTTATGGTGAAACAAAATGAAATATTAAGTGTATTTCTTTGTACATTTAATATTCGTATTCACTGTTTTCATATGCTTGCATAAATCTGAATGCATTAAATAGCCAATGCACAAGTCCCCCAAAATAGAAATTAACATTTTGACAATCCCTATATATTTCTTCCTTTGATTATTTATTTGAAAATATCTGATGTTACATTTTAAATACAATTCTACTCTGGGGGGGAAAAAACCCAAATGTGTGGAAGATGACAATGCTTTGGCCTACTAGACCAGCTCCATATGAATATGCTGACAGATGGGCGCAAATCGTAAGAGGTTATCTGACTATTCTACCAAAAACTGCTGCTGCCAATCTCCATTTGCTTCAGTGGAATGTGTAGGAGCCCCCACTGGTGGAATGTGCCCATTTTCCCCCTATCTTTCGCTTTATAAAAATCTGCCTCAGTTAAAGAAGCAAAGGAACGCACACTAAGGCTTTGGGGTAAAGTCTGTTTTACTGAGGGTAGTAAATTAAATTTAAAATGGCTTAGTTACTACTATATCTAGCTGCTCTGACATGTTTATCATGAGCTGGATTCCTGTTGGTGGCCTCAGTACTACCAGTGTAAAAAAATTATGTAATAGAAAAAAAGCCAATTTAGTTTTTATTGTGCCCTATTCTACTTTTACATATGAGACTGCAACTTTGCAAAACTACCTTTGAAACTTTAGCAACCCACATTAGTTGTCTTGTCCTCAGTTGGTTAGTGGTTATGCATAATAGCTCTACCTATTGCTGCTTATTGGTCTAAAAGTTATAACAAAGCAGACTGTTATGTGGACAGAGTGAATTTGGTAAGGATTACTTTATTTTACATGTAGTAGGGCCCCAAACATTTACTGTCTGTGCACACACAGAGGCTGGTAACTGTGCCCTTTAGCAAAC
Source organism: Shinisaurus crocodilurus (assembly GCA_021292165.1). Lineage (NCBI taxonomy): Eukaryota > Metazoa > Chordata > Lepidosauria > Squamata > Shinisauridae > Shinisaurus > Shinisaurus crocodilurus. The sequence continues at coordinate 268,358,609 of CM037878.1, read as the reverse complement.
TTAATATACCAGATAATGCTTTGGGGGTGGGTGGGGGAACTGCGTGCTCTGACGTGCCAGAGAACAACATTTCCATGGTTATACAAATGGCAGGTGAATGCAAATAGGGCAGTGATTTAAAATTTCACTTTCTGTATTTATGTGCATTTTCTATTACTTATAGAACAGAGGATAATATTTTTAAATTGTTCACTTCAAAGTTAACATAGGATTGTTGAAATTCAGCCTCAAAATCTTGTGGATAAGAGTTTTAAAAAAGTTTTACATAATTATCAAACCTTCAATATACATTAAAGGAAAGAAAAAATCTGTTCCCCAGAGGTCTCTTATACATGCTGCAAGATTTCCAGAACTCTGCATTTGATTTCTATGTTCAGGTAGAAATGGGTAGGAAAAGACAAAGATTTTTTTTTAAAATGTATGTACATATTTCTCAAATACTTTGTATGCTTCCCATTAATTCTGTCATGGAGGGCGTAAGGCATGGCATTAAATACAAAACCAGCTCTAAACTTCATATTTAATTTCTTGGTATTGTTCAAACACTAGCGGCCTGACCTTCAGACGCTCCTTTTTCAGTTCCTAGCAGCACAAATACTTTCGAAGATTGGAATTAGTGGCCGGGATCTAAATGGCTGCCCATGGACTTCATTTGTGACTTTTCAGAACTCTCCTCCCTTTACCCTACCAGTCTCTTGTGCCTCCTGAAAAGAGAGGTGTCCAATGCAGCAGAAGGGGCTGCACTTCAAAGGGGAAATTGCCAAAACTCCATGCACATGTGGAAGCACTTTAGGAGCACACATGGGGCTGTCTGGATCTTGCCAATAAGTCTGTCTTGTCCATTTACATAGAAGGAAAATACTGAGTACTCATTGTGTGTCTATCTCTCATGATTATTTCATCCATAAATTACGTACATGTTTTTAGGGCCAGGGGAATTATAACGGCAATGTGCCTATAAAATGGTTCAGTTCTTTTTCTTTTTGTGTACATTGGAACAGGATGTCATGTAAGACACTGAATCTGAAAATCACACCAGCAATTTCCTTACAGCTGCAGAATCACATTTAGCATCCTTCATCAAGACACTTTCACCAAGATGCCCTTAAGGCTAAGGTTATCAGGAACAGAGAAATACTGGTCTAAAGATGTATGCAGAAATATGAAAACATCCAAATCTAAAAATAAATCGAATTATCATTCACTGCAATATGGCGACATAGCACTTTTAAAGCTGATTTTTAGCTTTGGATATTTTTCTCCAAAGACCTAGCATAAAGAGGTGCTGCTTCTGAAAAATGTATGTTGCCACAAGCACTGCCATTGTGGTTTGTATTAAGTAATAGTCTAGATGTGAAAAATAATGCAGGTTGCATTGATTTTAAACATAGTTTTAAAAAATGCTTTGTCACAATTAGGGTCACACTTAATTTTGAAGTCTTCCATTTTTTTCCCTTTATCCCACTGGTGCCCCTTGTTTTCTACCTATTCATTGGTTTAAACTTGTTCTTGTTGGAGCATAGTGTAGTTAAACTTAAGTTTTAATGGTGGCTTTTTCTCGTTTGAAAAATGTAATATGACCTAAGTAGTCAAACACTTTTGATTTATTTGCATTACAGTAAAAGGTACAAATTTTAAAAATACAGCTGAGAAAAATACTTGATAGCTTCATGGAATGATTTGGTATCTTGGGCGCAAAACCATTTTCTATTTTCATGGAACTGGCTGGGAATGCTACCTTTGTAAATTCACGGTCCTATTTGTGAAATAAAACAGTACTGGAGAGCTTTCCTGTTAATAGACTATATGGAGCCTGGAGTGCGGCGCAAACTTGAGTTTCCTAGGTTGTAATATCTTATCTACATATGGTTATTTACAGTTTTGAATGTGTGCCACTACATACTGAGATAATGCTGTACAATTTTGACTGGTAGCAGTTTTTTCTTGTATGGCAGTCTGGCTGAACTATTTTGATGTACTGCTTAATTTTTTGATTTTATTTTTTAAGTTGTATAATTTATTTTCTTGCAAAATAAAAATGTAATATAAAATATCAAAACATTTTTGGTGTTCTCTCCAGAACGTTTCATAAATGGGAATGAAGCACAGGATTCCCAGAGTGCAAGGTTTGTTGTAAAATCCAAGAGCTGAACCAGCCCAAGATAGGAGTGTGCATTCTTACCTGCACTGAAAGCCACATCCAGTCAGTTCCGTAGGGCCCCTAGATCTGCTTTTGTATTTGTATCAGCTGTATACGTACATGGTACATGCAACTATATTGGACAATGAGTGCTATGTTCCTCCTGTTTTGGAAAATATAGATGCTGTATAAATAAACTGGAGAGAATGGAATACCATGGAGCACCCTAGATAACTTACCTAATGCAGATCTGAAATTGGCCAGATCTAGGGGCAATAAGGAAGGAATGAAGCCACTAAATCAAAGCCCTGAATTCCCATCTGCCCCGTCAGATGTAATTATAAATAGTGGTAAAAGCCACTGAAGTCTGGAAGAATCAATAGTGCTGTACTTCCCCTCTCTATCTTGAAGTTGACAGGGGAAATACAGCTTTATTGATACTTCCAGACTTCTCAGTGTTTGAATATCTATGTCCGAGATCTTCCAACAATGGAACTAAAGCAGTCTCCCAAAGCCGGTCAGATGCCTAAGTGGAATGAGTCAAGAAAATCCACTTCCCTCTAGTAATTCTTTGAATTATAATACACTAATACAGGCAAAGTAATAAAAATAATAAATTTTATTTCTTACCTGCCTCTCCGTCTAGATCGAGGCGGGGAACAACAAAAATATAAAATACACAATACATACTATTAAAACATATTAAAAACATCATTAAAACATCGTAAAAACATCCACTCCAATATGTTGGTATATTAGAAAGGTATATCAAAATGGTATATTGGAGAGTCGCTAAAAATGTTAAGGGCCCCCCTCAATGCATCGTTCGTACACAGTCCTATTTAATTGTTCAATACAATAGAAACTTTTAGTGTAAATGAGTTGGATAAGCTTGTAATACTGTGAAAGAATGAAGTAATTTTTAAAAATGTTTGTGGCCCCTGGACACACAGTAGCTCTGGATCATGTACAGTATATGGAAGTGCTTTAATATAGGAATTTATCATGCTTGAAGCAGTCCTAATTTGGCTGCTTTTCTTTACTATATTGTTGCATGTTTGCTAAAATAACATTTACATAGCTCCAACCACACTGTAAACTTGTCTTATACAAAGAACTATGGTTTTAATTACCTATCCCTTTTTTTAATTCCAAGAATTTGATGGCAGCCAAGACTATACTGAAATGTGTGAGTTTGATATAACCTGGATTAGTCCATATTTATTATTTTTGAATTTCATGTCTCTGTACTTCAATATGTTAAACTTTGATGGGATGTAAACGGTCAGAAACGTAGTCAAAATGGCATGATTGAAAATGAAACTTTTCTTACACTTCTTCTCTGTTAAATTGCTTCCTACTTTGCCTTTGGGGAGACTTTTTGAATTTTTTGTTCATGAGGACACTTCACCCTGGAACATGTGAAGTAGGTATAGGCTGTATCTGTCTGGTCACATACAAAGAGTGTATTCTCAGTACTGTATAACTGCCAGGGCTTTTTTTCTGGTGGAACTCACCGGAACTGAGTTCCAGCACCTTTTCTTCTATTAATTGCATTACAATTTAATCGCCATCTACTCCCGAGGAAATGTAATCCAAGAGTTCCGGTACCCTTTTCTCCAGAAAAAAAGCACTGATAACTGCAACAAGTTACCTATGTATCTGGGACCAAGGCATGGCAGAGAAGACGTAGATCCCAAAGTTTAATATATTTGTTGTAAAACAGGAGTTGCTGTAACTGGGAAAGGGATAGCCAACAAGACCTGAATGACCATTTCTATTAGTACAATACAAATGCAAAGACAACTATCTCACTTTCTGAAAATTTTCACCTTTGGAATAGCCCACACAGGGTGGAATTAGATCAATCCTTTGGGTTTATTGTTCACTGGGGTGCCATTCCAAATTCTGTCAGAGGTTATGATATGGCAATGTTATCTCCCTTTCCCACAAGACTCTCAGACAGTTCTATTCTCAATGCTTATGTAAATTCTTGTACAGCTGGTTGTGTTTTCTTTAGGATAAACCATTCTTCCATACATCTGTAAGGTGAAAAAGTGAAGACGGTGTCCAATGCTAAGCAATTTACGGGGACACACTTGTCTCTTGACAAAAATGGCAGTTCTCATCTGTTCCCTTTCACATACAAAAGGGATTTCCCTCAAAATGCCATCCAGGTCTGACTCTGTCACTAACATCTGAGTACAGCAGATAACTATGTTCCTCAGCATGCTCAGGTGACCAAGCTAAACTTACATTGGGAAAGGGCCATAGCTCTGCAGGGCTGGGGAACCTCTTTCAGCTTGAGGACCGATTCCAAATTCCATTTCTGAGAAGCTCTCGGGGGGGGGGGCACATTCAAAATTACCCAAAATACCAGCATATTGTAGCTTAAAGCTCTTGCTGCCAGTAACTAAGCCTTAGGAGAGGCATTCCCCTTTTAGAATGGGAGGAAATATGCACAAAAGCCAGGAAGCCACCAAGTTATCAGTGGTTGGATGAAAGCAGGTACTACCCATGTAGTAGAATCCTGCTATCTTAAGTTAAATGATAGGAGATGGGACTGGAGAAGATCCCTGTCTGTCAGACACCATGGTGGGCTGAATTGGCATAAGACAATTACATATGTGTGCATTCTAATATAACTCCAATTGAGGCCATAACCATTTCTTCCCTGCTTTCTCAGACAGGAAGTGCTAGGACATTCTGAGCTACAACCATCCATAACAAAAACCCACTGTAGGGAGCAAAATGAACCAGGCAAACTCAAGGACAAAGAAACTATAAAAGGCCCCCAAAATAAGTCTGGTTCTTATTCTGTAGAAGTACACAGCAGAAATTGTTGATCCATTCCTAATTCGAAGTTGTTTCTAAGGAGAGGCTCCTAAGTTCTGCATCCTTGTCTGGGAGTAAATTTCATAGAACTCAGTGTGGCATCTGAGTAAACCTCATTCTATACAATTATAGATCTGAAAGCCACAAGGTGCTGTCAATTCCTGTTTGGTGTATGTGCTTGTTTATAGTGTTTTACTTTGTCTTATTTTATTGTGTGTGAGAAATATTTTTTATAAATGTCATATTTTATATATCAAGTTTTTAAATGATATTATTCAGAGAACTTCTGTTACTGGGTAGACTAAAAGTGAAGTAAGGCTGCAATCCTTTGCATGTTTAGATAGAAGTCAGTCCTGTATGGCTGGCTGGGGCATGCTGGGAGTTGCAGGGCTGACTTCTGTCTAAGCATGCAAAGGATTGCGCTGTAAATACATCTGTGCATAAATCTTGCATTTCCCAAAGTCTTCTCTCCCCTCCCCTTTTTCTGAAAGTGAAAAAAACTTTTAACTTTACACCTTTGTGGTAGTGGGGAGCAACTGGATGGGTTCCTTCTCCAAACGGGTGAGGGATGGGGACTATCCCAATGTCCTACACACGTTCGTTCTGCAGTCCCGTGTCGACGAAAACTGCAGACCATCCGGCGCACCTTCCCTCTCGCCAAGGAGTCTCCCTCGCTTCCGGAGCGTCTGCCACTCTCGTGCGACTCTCCAATAGGATCGCTTATGTCCGCGCCCCGCCTCTCCGGGTTGCCATAGGACCGCTCTTTCATTGTCCACGCCCCCTTTTCTCACGACTCCAATAGAATTGCCGCTCGAGTCGCCGCGCCCCCTTCTCCTCAAACCTGTGGAATTGGAGGGCGGGAATTGAACGATTGCTCCGTCGCCCGTTCGCTTCTATTGGCTGGATTAAGGGGTGGGCCTAGGCGCACGCCCGCTTGTGCTGGCTGAAGGTGACGGCGGCGCTTGCGGGGTCGTCGTGGCAGCTGAGGGGATTTTCAGGGTTGCTGCTGCTGCTGCTGCTGCTGCCGAAGTCGGCTCGAGGGCGGAGATGTTGGGTGGACGGCAGGTGCCGAAGACGCTTCGGGTGAGGAAAAGGCCGAGCGAGGGGTCCTTTGTCTTCGGCCGCACCCGAAGAGGCGAGCTTGGTTATTATGGCGGCTTCGGAGCCCCCGCTGGTGCCTGACAGTCACCTTCTCTTGGCCTCTTCCTCAGGGTATTAAAGGGGGGGAGGGGAGGGGAAAAGGGCGTGTGTGGCTCCACCCGAGGGACGGCAGCCGAACTGCGAGCCGATCCCTTTAATCCTCTCCTGTCAAATTCTGTGCCTTTTAGGCCCAGTCCCTGTCCACACGTGCAGCAAAATGAGGTGGTGGAAGAAACGCCCTGAGGTGGTAGAATTATGGACTGGACCACTTCACAGAGGGCAAGGGGGTGGGATCCCGTGTTTCGATGCTCTCCTGCATTAAAACAACATACCCCTGAAAAAGCTGTAGCCTAACCTTAACGCTGATGTAGGGAGCAGGACCGAGTTTTGCTTGTTTTTCATTTTCTTTTAAAACTTTCATGGTGGCTTCCTTTGCATCGATGAATGGTCCTTCCCGTGCTGTATTGGTGTCATCCAGAATGCCGCCACCTCTCTATTCTACCACCTTATTGCGCTGGGCCTGGAGTGGAGGTTTAAGTGGCGCTGCCCCCTTCCCTCTGCTATTCCACAGCCTGTCAGATTTGTTGGGGTCAGTGTGAGGGCAAACACTAGGGATTATGGGTGCTTTGAACTTTTGACTTTTTTTAAAAAAAGAGTGTTACCTGTTTGCTTTTAAAAATCATGGGTTTGTTGTGTCCTGCTGTTAATAGTGCCACTTGCATTCTACTGTATGTGAAGACCGGGGCCTAATTCTTGTCCCATGCCTGGTTCAACTCTTTAAGGGAAAGCTGCAAGTTATTTTGTTGCCCAAGATGGAAAATCCAAATAGCATCCCTTCTTTCCCTTTTTGCTAAAGAACACAAGGAAGTGTGATCCACCAAGAAATTCTTCTTGTGCAAGGTGTACTGATGGGGGCTTTATAGGAGAACGTCCTGGTGGATTGTGCCTCTTTGAATAAGATCTGCCCTCCATTCTGCTGCCGTTAATGGTTCTCAAAATCTGCTACTGAGGTGGTTGCCTCATGGTGCCTCTGCATCTAAGATAATTTATACTGTTTCTCTTGTATCAGGCAGTAATTACCTCTTCTAAAACAATGTGCAGCAGCTAAAAAGTATAATTAACTAGAAAACTCTAGTGTACCCTCATCTTTGTGTGCCACCATTCACTCTGTCCAAACAGAGAGCCTAAAATAGATTAAAAACTGCTCAGTGTCAGACAGAGCTAATATTTGTTCACCTAAATTACAAAATGGGACAAAGGTCTTAGGATCAAAAGGTTAAATAAACAACACTGATGCATATAATAAAAAATGTGAAATACGGCAACATTGTTAATTGACAAGCATTCTATGGGTTTTGAAAGTTATACAGCCTGAAAATTCTTCACAAAGTTATGACAGATGTTACCCTTTTCTGCCTGTTCATCCCTGGATGCATTTAATAGAGAAAGTGGCAAGAAGAAATTTTTGAGGCTTTGTAATGTTACAAAAATGTTGTAGTATGTGTTACTAGCTACTTTAAAATATGTAAAAATCACAGTGATCCTTGGTATTTTGTAGTCAATAAATAGGACATGTTTGGCATAGAGGTAACATTGTAACATACTGAAAATTTGTTTTCAGGCGTTAACATATGCAAGCCGGGGCTATTCGTCTCAACGTGGTTTAAATGTAAGTATGAAGCCTAGTGGGACTTCAGGCATTTGCTATGATAATACTACAGTTTTGACTACTCTTATCAGAACATGTTATTTTCAACTACAAGTGAATGTGTTGAGATATATGAAGTGATTAAGGGCCAACGAAGACATGACTCTGCATAATTTGCTACTGTGCCTTTTGGTGTTTTTTTAAAACTGCTAATAAGTTATGTGGAAGGATTTTGTTCAGATTCAGGACAGATAAAAAGAAGTACTTCACACAGTGCATAATTAAACTATGGAATTGACTTCTACAAGTGATGCAGTGATGGCCACCAGTTTGGAGGGCTTTAAAAGGGATTGGACAAATCATGGGGGAGAAGGCTATCAATGCTTACTAGTCCTGATTTTATTTATTATTATATTTATTTTACACCCCGCCTTTGTTCCTCTAGCAAGGAACCCAAGGCGGCTTACATAATCCTCCTCCTCCTCTCCATTTTATCCTCACAACAACCCTGTGAGGTAGGTTAGGCTGAGAGTCAGTGACTGGCCCAAAGTCACCTAGTGAGTTTCATGGCTGAGAGGGGAATAGAACCCAGATCTCCCGAGTCCCAGTCCAACACTCTCACCACTACGCCACACTAGTCCTGATTGGCCATATGCTACCACTGGTATCAGAGGCAGTATGCCTATGTACTCCAGTTGCTGGGGAACATGGGTGGGATGGCACTGTTGCACTCATAGTCCTGCTTGTGGGATCCTGTGGGCAGCTGGTTGGCTGCTGTGTGAACAGAATGTTGGACTACATGGATCCTTGGTCTGATCCAGCATGGCTCGTCTTACGTTCTTAGGGTTGTTTTTTTGTTTTGTTTTTTTAAACCCAAAACCTTTCCTCCCCTACTGCAATCCCAACAAATCACCCTCTCCCTGCAGCTCTATGGGGAGGGTGATTTTTTTAAAAATTGGGGTCATGGAAAAGGGGAAAGGTTTAAACTTCACTTCAAGTGAGCCATGGTCTATCAAATCTCTTCCCTCTTCCCCCCCGCTCCATTAGCCTATTATTAGCCATTAAAAATAAAAGATGCAATAGTAAGTGGCACGTTTAGTGTTGCGTCAAGTTTGGCTGTAGAATGATAGGTGACTGTCTGTCTGCATACAATTATGATAAGGTCTACTGAGAAAAGTTCATGCCAAAATAAAGCAAATACCGTCGTCTTTATAATGCCACATGACTTTTTGTTGTCTTGCTGCTGTAGGGAAACTTCTATTCTCTTTTGGAGTTATCTAAGCAGAATGCCTGTAATTTGGTCTACATAGGTAAAAATACTGTCATGTTTGATAACTGTTGAGTCTCACGTCTCTCACAAAAATGAAAATTAAATTGAGAATTTACTCTTTTCTTGGTAAATACTGTAATTGTTGACACTGATTTTGTTTGTTAGGAAGTAGTCATTGTAAGTGCCGTCCGGACACCCATTGGATCTTTCCAAGGAGCCCTTTTCTCACAACCAGCCACTAAACTTGGTTCCATTGCAATTAAAGGAGCAATAGAAAGAGCAGGTAAGTGAAGATGCACGAATCTGGCATGTTTCATGGATGATTTCCTGCAAATCTGCCCCAATGTTTAATCTCGCCCATTCACCTCAAAGATGGCAGTAACTGAAGGACCAAAGCAGGATAACTTAGTCTGCACAACAGTGTGCTTTGAGCTGGCAGGAACACAACACCCACCCACCCCGTTTTGCTCCATTTTGTTTGGTTTGGTTTAGTGTAGAGTTACTGAACTAAGAGCAGAGATAGCTGCCATTTAGATTAGCTTTTAAAGGACTGTGTTTTTCTCATCTGTTCCATCCATGAAGAAAAGCTAAATGGAAATTCTAGCTTCTGCTTTATTTCTTCTTCCCAGATTATTATTCATTCTTTCTCTTATGGGGATATATTATGTTATGAGCATATTATCATTTCATGGTTAGAAATCACTTCTCTGATTGCCATTAGGTATCCCTACACAAGAGGTGAAAGAAGTGTACATGGGTAATGTTATCCAGGCTGGGCAAGGACAAGCTCCTGCAAGACAAGCAACCCTTGGTGCAGGTACGAATGCTGTGCTTTACTGGTCATGACTACTTAGGGCACAGGTAGGGTTTACCTTGGTAAATAAGGCCATAAGTAAGTGGCAGTGTATATGCCTTTCTGCAGCATATAGGTAATCTCAAGATTCACTGCTAAATGCTAAAAAAAGAGGAAAATATAATTGCAGAATAAAGTTCACATAATATCAATAGCTTGACAGTAAATCAGAGTTTGAATTTTAACCTGAATAAACCTGTTTTCTTCCAACTCCCATAATCAGAACTGAAATAGTTTTTCCATTACTTGCTTCCTCCATTTTCCCTTCTGTAGCTCTGTCCTGCCTAGTAGAATATCTGTATATCAGGGGTGGGTAACCTGCAGGGATGGGGACTCGGACTCGAGGACTCGACTCGTGAGTCGGGGCCCTCTGACTCGACTCGGACTCGAGTCCCAATATTTTTAATGGGACTCGAGACTTGACTCGGGACTCGAGACCAAGGACTCTTCAAGATCCCTGGGCTGTGCCAGAAGGAGTGGAGAGGAGTGTGATTGCCAGCGAAGAGCGCATGGAAGCGAGGTGTGCCGCTGCTCAGCCACTATGGACGGCTACCAGGAGTGCAGCCCCAACAGTGTGTCAAGATTTATTTTGATTGATGTGTTGCGTACTTGGGAGAGGCAGAAGGACCTGAGATTACTCTGTGTGGCTGCTCTGAGTGTGAAGTAGCCTTATTTTGTTGGGAAAAAACCCCATTGATTTTAATAGGGACTTGTGGAGTCAGCTTTGGGAGTGACTCGTGACTCATGAGTCACCGTTTTGGCCCAAGGACTCGGACTCGAGACTCGGGTCCAAAGACTCGTGACTCGAGACCAAGGACTCTTCAATATCCCTGGTAACCTGTGGATCGTATGCACTCACTGTGGCCTTTTTTGTGGCCCTCCACTGCTGAAATTCGGTGGTGTGGTAGGGGCAGTGGGAAAAATAGCCCCTTTAAAGCAAAAATTGGTGGTTTGCTGCTAAAGTTTGGCAGCAACAAAAAGGGGCTATTTTAAAGCTAAATAACTCCTTTGCTTTAAAAGGGTCTATCTTTCCTGTTGCTACATCGCTAAATTTCAGCTGCAAATTCTCTGATGCGGGGGCAGGAGTGTGACCCGCCAACTCCTGGAAGTTGCCCACCCCTGCAGTATATGAGGTAGACTGTTCAGCAGAGTGACGGATATGTTGCTAGAATGATTTGCTACCAGCAGTTCTTTTGTGGTGCAACAAAAAGGGATGAATCTTTAAGATACAAGGTTTGTCTATAGAAGGGGCTAACTACCTGAGACTTGTGGAAAGGTCTTTTATCCTTTATGGAACTGACAATGGCCTGGAACTGCGCAAAAAAAAAAAAAGAAGCATACGGCATTGAGTGATACATTGAGATTCTCTGGCATGAGTTCCTTTTTAGTTTATGAAAGTTGCTTTATATGTATCATGCAGGTGGCTGACAATTGTCTTAGTAGTTTATCTTTATCTTAATTTGGCTCAGGTTTACCAGTTTCTACTCCTTGCACAACTGTCAACAAAGTTTGTGCTTCTGGAATGAAATCTATTATGATGGCAGCACAGAGTATCATGTGTGGGAGTCAGGTAGGAGAATCTGTATGTTGAAAAGGCTTGTGAATATGTGGAAATATGTGAAATATATAAGGCCAATATGTCTTTTGTATAATAATGAGCACCATTCACTAGAATTCTTGTGCATGCCTCTTTGAAGTGATGCTCTTGTGGAACTATTCTTTTAAATGGAATATGTGCAGGAGATGTTCCTTGTACTGTATCCACTAACACTGCTTTGATTTTTGCACTAGCACTGCATCAAAATCTGGCCTGTTTACGTTATTTATAATATATATGTACACTTTGAATTTTAAGGTTAAGTGTTTTATAATTGTTTGCCTGAAGGGGAAATCAAAGCATCATAAGATCTTAAGTATTTTATTTTAATTCTTCTCATAAGATGCTAAAATGACCTAAATAGCTGTAAAATCTCTCTGAACAGGATGTGATGGTAGCTGGTGGAATGGAGAGCATGTCTAATGTACCCTATACAATGAGCAGAGGAGCAACACCTTATGGAGGAGTAAAGCTTGAAGACTTGATTGTAAAAGATGGCTTGACAGATGTTTACAACAAAATCCACATGGTAAATATTGGTTAGCTTATAATTAGCTATTACCTTATTCTAAGGTTATAGCTAATTCTGGATCACAGAGGTTAACAAGACTAACCTGTTAATAAAGGGAACATACCATATCTAACTGATAAAGAGTTTTTTTCTGCTGAATTTGAGCAAAGGGGCTTGGGTAGAATTACCTCTTACAAAGAATTGTGTGGGTTGGTCGCTACAGAAAATGGCAGTCCTAAAGAGTGTTTTTCTTCTCCCCCTGCCACCTCCAGTAAATTTAGTTCCGTTTACTCCATGCCCTGATGTCATTATGGTATGTGTTTTCCACTCTTAGCCTTTGATATGAAACAGGGCAGGGAAAAATACTGAAAGTATTGGGGCAGATGATTACTGCCAGGTAAGGGAGAACTTGGCACACAGGTGTTTCCGGTAGCAACCCTCGTTTTTTTGTAAAAGTTCTCTTGGCAAAGAAGCTGTTCACATACTTTTCTTGCGCACAAACTCGCATATAATCCACCTGCAACACCAAGGACTTTGAGCCACAGAGGAATTTTTAGGCCTTCCATCTAGTATTTGGTTATAAACATCCTATGAGAGTGTGCTTATGGTGTAAGTTAACCACATGTAAAAGCTCGCTTGCTTCAGTTGCTGAAAATCAGCCTTCATATGGGAACAGTATGCTAGGCCTGCACTGCTAACTGTTAAGAAATTAGGTCTGCAATCCTAGACATATATACTTAGGAGTAAGTCCCATTGAACTCGATAGGACCTACTTCTGAATTGACTTGCATAGAATTGTAACAGTGCAGTTTTATACTTGTCTACTCAGAAGTAAGCCTCAATGAGTTCAGTGGCTAAGTGTGTATAGAATTGTAGCCTAAGTAAAATAAATTAAACACACGGCACATAAAGCACTCTGGTCCTTGCCACTCTGAAATGTGGTACTTTGGCAATAGTACAGCTGATCTATAAAAACATTTTTGAACAGACTCTGTGCTTTTCTTTGCTTCTCCGCACCCCCCACCCCAGGGTAATTGTGCAGAAAATACTGCTAAGAAGTTTTCTATATCACGGGAAGATCAAGATGCATTTGCTATAAAATCTTACACCAAAAGCAAAGAAGGTTGGGACTCTGGAGTTTTTGCAAAGGAAATTGTACCTGTCACTATTTCTCAGAAAGGTAGTGTGATTTAATATATAGTACTTCTATGATGTCTTATGACAAATTACACTAATGACTGAAAAGTTAAAATTGGTATAAATATGTTCTTCGTATTTTGACAAACATAGCTTGTGACTATGAATGTAGACTGGTCATATTTTCTTTGCTTATTTTTGCTGGAATGGGGCAAAAATCACTAATGGGGAATATCACTAATGCTTCAGCAGCATTAGCCACACTGTATCCTTTAGGTCGGACAGAACATTTCTGTATTGTTTTCTGTTAAGCTCCTAATGGTTTTTTGACACCTCTGTCAAACTAATTGATAGAGACAATAGTGTGTAGAACCAATTTGAAATGAAACTGATTTTTAAAAAACTGTTGCACACACCCTTTCTTTTAATGCATTCTCTCCTTAGTAATAGTAGCGCATTCCCAGAAGTCAGATTGCCCCTCCTCCTGATAGCATGGGGTCTGAAATGATGTCATCCAGGAGGTGGAGTTTTACTTCCCCAGACCAGCCCTGTCTCAGTGGCAGAAGGCAGGGTTTGTCAGAGTGTAATGTGTCCTTGAAGCAGAAAGGACTGCAGCAGAGCACCTGTGAACAGAAGTTCTATTTGGGAGTGTAACTTGTTAAAGATGGGCTGTGTGCCCAAGGTCATAAACAGAGTGATGAGAGGGGAGAAGATATATGCTGTAATATTCTCTCCCCACTAGTCTTTATCTCTATGCTTTTTGTGCCGTGCATGGGGAGCCTTGCACTGATTGTATAGCTGTAAAATGTAATGAAGCTATGCGTGAAGAACCTCAGTAAAAGTTTCTACTGATGAGCTCACGTCTCCTCGTTATTCTTCGAGCTTGCACACAACAACTCCTATCTCTGCAACATGTTGCGGCAGCAGAGTTTCGACAGGGTTCTTCTGAAGCTCCAGTGAAGAGCTCCCAAGTTACTCATCCTTGTGCTCTTGAGCACATTTTCATATTTTACACTCTTGAACTGGACAATGCAAAGGATAATAGGCCAGCGATTTATCTAACAACAGTGTACTGGCCCAGAAGAGTCTGGTTCCCAGAGGAAAGTACCTGAAAGGGTGGATCTATTAGCACTGGAGTTAGTGCACCCGGATCTCTTCCAGTTAACTGCTTGGAGGCTGAGGGCAGCTCTTTAGAAAATCTGGGTACAGTCATGCCTTGGATTGAGAGCATAATTCGTTCCGGAAACATGCTTGTAATCCAAAACACTCTTATATCAAAATGAAATCCCCCTGTGAGAGATTGAGGCCTACACAAGATTGAGTTTGTTGAGGCCTACACAGGCTTGAGTTTGTTGAAGCCTGAAGGCCCAAACACTTGGATGGGAGGGGGAGTTTGAGAGTTTTAAGTTACCCAATAGAAGTTAAGAATTAGATCTCCAATTCAAGGTCACATGATTATAACCTTCCATTCCTGGGAAGGCTATATATGTGGAGTGTGGTCAGCTAGCAGTCAGTGTATGCTGAGAGAGAGCTAGAAGCAGAAGCACAGAAACAGCAGAGAGAAGCAGAGAGAGAGAAAGAGAAACTGGCTGCATAGGATATAGGTAGTCTGAAGTTAACTAGAAAACATTAGATTGTTTGTTTGTTTGTTTTATTTTATCATACTTGCTTTTAAATTATAACCACTCTATTAAGTAAAAACCCTAATATTAATAGTAAAGTGTTGTTGTTTACCCTAGAGTTTAGAGTGACTTATTCATCACGTCTACAGCCTACACCCACGTTACTAGAAGCAGGCAAAAGACTTGATAACCTAGAGAGGGAGAGACTTTGAGAAGAGGCAGAGATCTCCCAAAGGCAGATCAAGGGGTCCCTGCAGTAGCGGAACCTTGACACCCCCCAAAAAAAATTGTACAGAGATTTTTAATTTAAGCCGTACTACAGTACTTGTATTGCAAGACGTCGCTTGTATATCAAGTAAATAAATAAATAAATAAATATTTAAAAATTTGCTTGTCTTGCAAAACGCTCTCAAACCAAGTTCTTCTTCGTGGTCTCTATGCATCACACACATATGGGTTCTCTGCACCTGCGCTGAGATGGTTCGGGAAATTTCTATAGCTGAGGCGGATTGGGCGGGAGCCCCTCCCCCTGCGCGTGTCCCTTAGCGCGGCTCCCGCCCATCTCCTCAGTTCCTCTTCGACCGCCATTGCGTCTAGTCGTCGGGTTCTTTCTCTCTTTCTCTTTGGAGTCGTCCCCAGCTGAGTGTTTTTTCCTTCTACCCCAAACTCTTCCCTCATAATAGTTTCTGTGCGTAATTCCCCTTTCAATACCTATCTTCTTTAAAAAATAAAAAAATTAAAAAAAATCTTCAAAAAAATCCTTTCTATATCCTATCTCTCCCCGTTCTTATTCAACTTTAAACTACTCTAAACTACTCTAATTATGCCTCTAAAGGCAGCCTTTAGAAAATGTCAGCAGTGCGGAACAAAAATCCCTCCCGCTGATAAGCACCTGCTGTGCTTGCTTTGCCTAGGGCTAGGCCATAAAATGGAGACCTGCCAGGATTGCCAGGCCTTTACAAAGCAGGCACGAAAACACCGCCAAACCAAGCTGCGAGCTCTCCTGTGGGAGCAGTCTCTGTCAGCCAAAGGGCCTACTCCGGAGGAGAAACCTGGGGGATCCCAGTCGGCCAAAAAACCATCGAAAGATACTTCGACAGCAAAAAATTGGCGAAAAAGGCCCATAAAGATAAGGCAGAGCGCCTGAAAAAGAAAATGGCGGAGAAAACCGACAAAGACGCTGAACCGTCAACTTCAACCATTATGAAGGTCTCAGAGCGTACTGCTCTACTAATGTCGGCTGTGACTGAGGCTCAAGTTCGAGCTACGGGACCGATTGCCCTCCAGTCTCCTCCGGTCTCGACGACATCTACTCGAGACCGAGAGTCGGGCCCGAAAACCCCGCCAAAGCAGCCGCCAACTTTAACCACCTCCCTGTCAGAGGGAGAAATCGTAGCTTCACCGCCGATAAGAGCGGCCTCGTTCGGGCTCGAGGGGTCCTCCACCGCGCTTATCGCCTCCTGCAGCATATGCTCGAGAAGAGCAGAGGGGGCATCGACGATCACGGTCTCCTCCATACCGGAGCCGTGATCCGGCTTCTAGAGAATCCACCGCTCGGTCTGTCTACTCGCACCGTCGTGATGACAGATCTTGGTCGAGCTCCTACTATTCGGACTCGAGATCAAGGAGCTCCCGATCCCGAGGCTCTCCTGACCGGAGAAGGCACGACTATTATTACCATCACCGACGCTCACCCCCTCGGGAGCGACTTCATAGGCGCAGATCCAGGACACCTACACCAAGACAGGATGCGGCTGTGTCCCGGGCACCCGTTGAGGCCGTCGCACAACCTACCGCCTCGACATCGACCGCTCAGCCAGTCCTTGTGCCTGCTGCTGCGGTTCACTCCTCATCGGAATCGGCGTATGTGTCGGACTCAGACTCAGTAGTCTCCTCCTCCCATTCCACTTCCCCAGATGCACAAGTGGAATCTAAGGAAGCGATCTCCCCATCAGAAGATATGGGCAGCTTCGCTGAGCATGTCAGCCGGATGGTGACAGCTCTGGGAGTTGAGGCGAAAACTGCAAAAGGGAAAGCAAAAGATGACATCTATGCGATCCTGAAGACCACTCAGTCCAACCATTTGCTCCTTCCCTTCTTGCCGACATTGCTGGAGACAGTGCAAGAAACCTGGAAGACCCCAGCCTCTACGAAACCAACAGCTAAGAGACTGGAGTCAATGTACAGGATCCAGGAGGAAGGAGCGAAATTCCTGTTTTCCCATCCGACCCCGAACTCGCTAATAGTAAAATCTGCGCAGTCTCGTGGGGGAAAACAGCATACCACGTCGGCAGATAAGGAGGGCAAGACGCTAGACTCTTACGGCCGTAGGATCTACTCCTCGTCTTCCCTCGGACTGAAGGTATCTAACTATGAGGCGTTGCTAGCTAGGTACCAGATGTTCATCACAGAGAAGCTGGGAGACCTCTGTGATTATCTGCTGGACGAAAAAAGGGACCTGGCGGCGCAATACATCAAAGAAGCAATCAGCATCGGTGCTTTGCAGATGAACACTGCCCGCCACCAGGTCGACAGCCACGCTAGGTCAATGATCGGATCCGTGGCTCTGAGGAGACATGCCTGGCTTCGCTCTACCAACTTGACTCCCGATGATAGAGCGAAGATCGAAGACCTCCCATTTGACGGAGAGGGGTTGTTCAACGCCACCACAGACGACTCCCTCGACTCCGCTCAAAAGGCCCTAGCGACGGCCAAAAAGATGGGGCTCGTCCATCAACCCCCATCACAACAATTTAGACCAAGGCGATGGCCTTGGTTTCCATACCCTTCGTCACACTACCAACCATCTGGACAGTATCGGGGTGGAAACCGTCGGCCTCAGGCTCCACGGCCTCAGGCTCCACAGCCTCAAGCACCGCAGCATCCCTATCCTCAGCAACGCTCCAGGGGCTCGAGGAGGGGGGGCGACTTCATTCGACAGCGCCTTTGACTCCTTCGCCAGCCCGACCGAATTGTGACCACCACTCCGACCAGCTCTCGACACCACTCTTCCAATCGCCTTGTCTCCACCACCTCAGGCACCTCTCTTCGGCTCTCGACTTCACCAACACCTTCGGTCCTGGAGGACCATCACGACGGATCGATGGGTGTTAAGTATAATCGAACACGGCTACAGGATCAAGTTCAGAGTCCTACCCCCCTTTCTCGGGATCAAGACCACCCGTCCAACTTGAGTGCTCCTAGAAGAGGTGTCAAACCTCCTCCAAAAAGGAGCAATACAGCCGGTTCCCGCAGAGAACTTGGAGGACAGCCTGTACTCCAGATACTTCATCGTGAAGAAAAAGGGAGGAGGACTCAGACCTGATCCTGGACCTTCGAACGGTGAATCTCTTTATCCCACCGAAGAGATTTCGCATGGTCACACTCCAATCGATCCTTCCCCTACTTCGAAGGAACGATTGGTTTGCATCCATCGACCTCAAGGATGCATACTTCTACGTCGCTATCCACAAGGACACCCAAAAATACCTTCGGTTCCGAGTGGGAGACGACACCTTCCAGTTCGTAGTTCTTCCATTCGGACTTTCCACCGCGCCGAAGGTATTCACGAAGTGTATGGCTGTGGTTTGTGCGAGTCTACGGGCAAGAGGCATCACCGTCTTCCCGTATCTAGACGATTGGCTGCTAGTGGCTCCATCAAAGTGGGAGCTTCAACACGCACTGGGAGAAACCCTTCACCTCCTGGACGAGTTGGGACTCTGTCTGAACGTAGAGAAGTCGGTCCTTCAACCAGTAAAGGAGATACAATACATTGGCGCAAGACTAAGCGTGTTCGATGGTCGGGCGTACCTACCAGATGAGAGTGCGAAAAGAAAACCCATGGCGAAAGCGGATTTACGACTGGTGTCATTCAAAACGTTATTTTTGATAGCAATTACATCGGCAAGAAGAGTAAGTGAACTGCATGCTCTTCGAATGGATCCCCCCTACACAATTTTCCATAAAGACAAAGTCGTGCTAAGGCCTGATATAGGTTTCCTACCAATAATGGTTTCAGAATTTCACCTGGGTCAGGACATTATTCTTCCAACTTTCTTTTCGATGGTCGGGCGTACCTACCAGGATGAGAGTACTTACCCTTGCGGAAAAGGTTTCGGGACGGCCAGTATGCTCTGCCCACACGGTTCAACGACTACTGGGGCATATGGCCTCGACGATTGCAGTCGTACGATATGCGAGACTTCGCATGCAGCCCCTTCAAACCTGGTTCATCAAAGAATTCAAACCAGAGAAAGACAAACCATCCATCCGGCTATATCTTCCTCGAGCCGTAAGAGAGTCCTTGAGATGGTGGCAACAGGAGTCGAATTTGAACGCGGGCATACTGTTCCATCCTCCGACACCGACCCGCATATTGACAACAGATGCATCGTTGCTGGGATGGGGGGGGCCCCACTCAGGCGATCACGTCGTGCAAGGCACATGGACGTCGACACAAGCCTCCAAACACATCAACTGGCTAGAACTGATGGCCGTTTGGAAGGCATTACAAGCCCTGGAACAGTACCTCTCGGACTGCCACATCCAAGTCGTGACCGACAATACTACAGTGGTCGCGTACATAAACAAACAAGGCGGCACGAGATCGACGCGCCTCACAAGGCTGACCCTGCAACTCTACAAATGGGCTCTACCTCGAGGAATGTCCTTTGTAGCGTTTCACATCGCAGGGAAATCCAATGTACTGGCAGACACCTTGAGCCGTGTGTCGATGCAGTCGCACGAATGGACGCTGGACAGAAAGGTGGTCAGTTCACTGTTCCAACGCTGGGGTTGTCCAAGGATAGACCTATTCGCCACCAGCGAAAACACTATGTGCCCTATGTTCTGCAGCAGGGCGGCCTCAGACCCGAATTCGATCACCGACGCCTTCCTGATGGACTGGAACAGTGATTTTTATTATCTATTCCCCCCAATCCCACTGCTTACACGTGTGATCGCCAAAATATCTCGAGACAAAGCCAACTGCATCCTAATATGCCCGCGATGGCCGCGCCAACCTTGGTTTGGACACCTGCTTACCCTTTCACAGGGACATTGTCTTCCGTTACCAATACAGGACAATCTGCTAACGCAGCATGGAGGCAAGGTGCTCCATCCCAATCTACATTCTCTGAATCTAATGGCTTGGAGAATCAAATAGCAGAAGATACAGACCTCTCCGATGCTGTGAAACAGGTCCTGCTAGCAGCACGGAAGCCTTCCACAAGGTTTTCTTACGGTAGGAAATGGGCAGCTTTCACAAAATTTATATCACCCTCTGGCAAAGATCCATTCACATGCTCGATCTCGATCGTTCTCGATTTCCTCCATTCACTGATGACCCGTGGCCTTAAACTTTCGTCAATCAAAGTATGTCTGGCAGCTTTGACAGCATACAGAACCTACTTCATCGGGGACATCCTTGTTTGTTCACCCGTTAATTAAACAATTTTTGAAAGGTCTTAAAAACCTACGACCCCCAGTCTGTAACATAGTCTCAGGCTGGGACCTACCATTGGTCTTGAAAGCTCTAATAAAACCGCCATTCGAGCCCATGGCGAAAGCGGATTTACGACTGGTGTCATTCAAAACGTTATTTTTGATAGCAATTACATCGGCAAGAAGAGTAAGTGAACTGCATGCTCTTCGAATGGATCCCCCCTACACAATTTTCCATAAAGACAAAGTCGTGCTAAGGCCTGATATAGGTTTCCTACCAAAAATGGTTTCAGAATTTCACCTGGGTCAGGACATTATTCTTCCAACTTTCTTTTCGTCCCCGTCGTCACTGGTCGAGAGATCGATGCACAGCCTCGATGTCCGTCGGGCTCTACTGTTCTACAAAGCCCGCACAGAATCAGTGAGGAAAACTAATCAACTTTTTGTGTGCTATGGCCCCCCGAAATCGGGCCATGCTATATCTAAGCAAAGACTGCCTTCTTGGATAGCGAGCACTATCGAGCTCGCTTATCAGTTGGCTGGACGCACTTTGCCAGGATCTGTGAGAGCGCATTCTACCAGGGCTCTCTCGACAGCTTTCGGGAAAGGCATTCCCTTACTGGACTTATGCAGGGCGGCGACCTGGTCTACCCCGTCCACTTTCATCCAACATTGCCGCCTCGACGTTCGAGCCAGGGAGCAGAACGCATTCGGCAGGGCGGTCCTCTCTTCAGTCACCATCTGACTACCGACACCGACCCACCTCCGACCCACCTCCAGTAAGTCAGCTTGCTAATCTACCCATATGTGTGTGATGCACAGAGACCACGAACGACAGGTTGCTTACCTGTAACTGTAGTTCTTTGAGTGGTCATCTGTGCATTCACACAACCCGCCCTCCTTCCCCGCTCGGTGTCTTCATCGAGTTCGATGGATACCAAAAAGGAAGTGGGTTGGGAAGCTCTTTCATTATTCCACTCGATATCGAAGTATGTACCGAGTTCGTATCTTTTTTATGGTATCAAGACGTATGCAATGTCATCCTCGGTCCCGACGGTCGCAATAGGTGGTCTCAGGGAACTGAGGAGATGGGCGGGAGCCGCGCTAAGGGACACGCGCAGGGGGAGGGGCTCCCGCCCAATCCGCCTCAGCTATAGAAATTTCCCGAACGATCTCAGCGCAGGCGCAGAGAACCCATATGTGTGTGAATGCACAGATGACCACTCGAAGAACTACAGTTACAGGTAAGCAACCTGTCCTTACTGTCAAACCAAGGTATTACTGTATTTGAATCTGAGGATGTTTTGACAGCGTTAATGGTATCTAGGAGGAAGTCTATGAACACGATGTATCAAGTTACATGGAAGGTATTTCATGAATGGGTGTTGGAACATTCCAGATTTGGTTCTTTGGAGGTTTTGGAATTTCTATAAGCTGGTTTGAAGAAGGGTCTTAATACAAATACTCAAAGAAGATAGGTCTCAGCTATCTCATTCATTCATGCTGCTCTGGGGCTTTAGGGCTCTGTTGGAAGATCCCATGTTAAGAAACATTTGGAAGGAATGGTACTGCTCAATCCCCCAGTGTTCCTCAGGCTTTCAACCTGGGAATACTGTGTCTACTGCATAAGTGGGGCTTCCCCTTTGAGCCTATGACCACCATTCCTTTGGAGGAGTTAATTTTCAAGGTGATTTTCCTTATTTCAGTAGCACATGCTTGAAATTAGGAAGCTTGTCAGTCAACAAGGGTCTTTGCATAATTTATAAGGATAAAGCACTTTGCCTTGATCCAGCTTTTACCCCTAAGGTGACTACTGTGTCTCATAGGGAATGGGAGCTTGGTTTTTGTATTGTTCTGTCCAAATCTTACTCATCCTAAGGGGAGGAATTGGCACAAGCCAGACATTAGCAAGATTCTGCAATTTTATTTGGATTGAAACAGGTCTTTCAGGCAGACTGATTCTTATTTGTGTCATTTAAAGTTTAATCTGTCTGCTCTGGGTTTCTTGCATCATGTCACCCTGTCACAATGGATTACATGACTCTTAACAAAGATCTTCGACAGGATTACAGCTCATTCAGTTAGGAGCATGGCTGTTTCAGTAGTGTTTGAGACCAGCTTGTCAATTAAAGAAATTTTCAGGACAGCTACGTGGGAAGGGCTGTAGCTCAGTGTTTGAGCACCTGCCTCGCATACAGAAGGTCCCAGGTTCAATCCCTGGCATCTCCAGGTAGGGCTGGAAAAACTCCTGCCTGAAACCCTGGAGAGCCATTGCTGCCTGTCAGTGTTAACAATACTGGGCTAGATGGACCAAGGATCTTACTCAGTATAAGGCATGTTCCTATGTACGTGAGCCCTCAGTGCATGCATTTACAATAAATTACTGCATATAAAGATGGTCCTTGGCTGAGGCCCTGCAAGACTGTGGTTCTGAGAACCACTGAATATGTTTCCTACCATGTGGGGACTGCTCATGTGCATCCCGGAAGTCAGACTGCTGTACTGTTACTAGGGAAAGAAAAAGAAACTTACAAACTTACTGCAAATTCCTGTTCTTCCGAGTAATAATAGAGCAGTCTGGACCATCCTCTTGTCGGTTGTGGCACTTAGGGATCCCTGGGATGTCCCACTATCCTAAATGATTTCTTCAGTTTGTTCTATTAATCTTGAATGTTCTTGGAACATGTTGCTACTTGGGTTTTTTTCAAGTTAGCTAATGGTTATAGTGTGTTTCTGCACTGCTCTGGCTTGGCCTAGAGAAAACAGAAGCCCCCCATCCTGGATTACATTGTTGTTTCAGACCCTGTCTGTTGTCAGGAGGGGGTTTATTTCCAGAAGTCAGATTGCCCTACTGTTACTAGGAGCAGGAATTTAGAGAAAGGTTTTAAAAAGTCCCTTTCCCATCTTGTGTTTATGAAGCCAAAATGGAAGATCTGGATTGGAAGAGGATGTGAGCAAAGAGCCTCTATCTTATTGAGGGAGGGATACAAAGAACTGTGAAAGTAGTTCCATGAGTCCAAGGGGGTTTAAAACTTGGTTTTTCTTACACAATTTGTGTTTTTTTTACAGTTGTTAGAACTAAATGACTGGATGTAATCCAGTGCACAGCTAAGTACATGCAGATGAATGCAACATTTCTGGTTCGCAGCCTGTGTACCACACCCCTTACTTCTCTGTTCTGTGCAGTTGATATGTTAAATGGGAGGGGAATATAAATTTTAATCCAAATCATGCTAGTCAAGAGTGAGTGCAATTATGGTTGCCAATTCTTTTTAGAGGTGGGGATGGAGGGGCGAGTTTTCCCTCCCCCGCCCTTTCACTTTTGTGGCTTTCTGGCAAGCCTAGCTGCATGTTCCCCTATTCACAGAAAGGTTAGGGCAGTGGAAGGATGTGTGATAGAACAGTGGAGCAAGAGGTGTAGGGTGCAAGGAACAAGATATGCATGCCTAGCTCCCCCTTGCAGTTAGTAAATGCCTACACCCTGGCAGGCCACTAAGACGTCTGATGGTTTATCTCTGCAGGGCTAGATTCATCTATGAGGTATATCTTTTAACTAAATAAATTCTTACTTTAGGGAAACCAGACACAGAGGTTAAAGAAGACGAGGAATACAAGCGTGTTGACTTTACTAAAGTTCCAAAGCTGAAGGCAGTTTTTCAAAAAGAAAATGGTAAGCTTTGAAAAGATGGTATCTCACTTTTAATGTGGTAGAACTTCCTTTGGGCCATAGTTCAGTTAAACTCTATTTGCTTTTACCTGTTTTTCCAACAAAGATGCGTATTTTGGGATAATGTGAGCCATGTTGAATTTGACATATCGTTTGTCAGTGGTGCAGAACCTCTTTCAACCTAAGCGCTGAATTCCGTTTCAGAGATACTCTCGGGACCACATTCCAGTGGTGGGCAGGACTGATGGCAAAGGGGGCAGGACCAAAAATACCAGCAAAATTTAGCTGAAAGCTCTTACTGCCAGTAACTAAGCCTTGGGAGAGGCATGTCAACCTTTTAGAATGGGGAAAACGCTACACAAAAGCCTGGACACCACCAAAGGATTGGTGGGTGGGGGAAAAGGGTGGGACCAGGGGAAGGGGGCGTGTCTATCTGGGGAACCTAGGCGGGCAGGATTTGGCTCCTGGGCCTGAGGATCTGTGCCCCTGCCACATGTTGCATGGCTGGTGTTTTGAATCTAGATAGTGACTGACTGGAACGGAGGAGGCTACCAAAGGAATGCATTGCATCCATACCATTTTTCCTAATGGAGAATTACTTTTTTCAGGAACAGTAACTGCTGCCAATGCCAGTACGCTGAATGATGGAGCAGCTGCTTTGGTTCTGATGACATCAGAAGCAGCCAAGCGACTGAATGCTAAACCGTTGGCTAGGATAGTAGGTAAGAATCTTCTTGCCCTTCTAGTGAAATTTTAGGAAATGCTAGTGTAAACCTGACTAACAGTAGATCTGATTACAGTAATACCTTGGATTGCAAGTAACTTGGTTTGAGAGTGTTTTGCAAGACAAGCAAATTATTAAATATTTATTTAATTTTTTTTTAAACTTGATATACAAGTGACGTCTTGCAATACAAGTACTGTAGTACGGCTTAAATTAAAAATCTCTGTACAAATGTTTTTGGGGGTATTTCGTTTTGATATAAGAGTGTTTTGGATTACAAGCACGTTTCCGGAACGAATTATGCTCTCAGTCCAAGGCATTACTGTAAGTTTAATTTTTCTTTAATCTATAGCAGTGTTCTCCAACCTTGGGTCCCCAGATGTTTTTGGCCTACAACTCCCAGCATGCCCCAGCCAGCTTGCTGGGAGTTGTAGGACAAAAACATTTGGGGACCCAAGGTTGGAGAACACAGATCT
The DNA here is from genome assembly GCA_021292165.1 of Shinisaurus crocodilurus. Lineage (NCBI taxonomy): Eukaryota > Metazoa > Chordata > Lepidosauria > Squamata > Shinisauridae > Shinisaurus > Shinisaurus crocodilurus. Next base: position 268,333,547 of record CM037878.1, on the reverse strand, counting down.
ATAGGTTAGGCTGAAACGGCTGCTTTTTGATCAAAATATGCTGTCATAGTTTGAAATTTTGCTAGACGCTATAACATTCTGGAGGCTTTTGGTCCTCTCAGCTGTTCCACTAACATTGGGTACTTAAAATACCTTTAAAGGAATGATCTCCAACACTTTGCCAGAGGAGCTGTAAACACATCTGGTTCAGGGGGTCACTGCAAGAATAAAACTTTAATGCTTTTTACATGAGTACCATGGACATAGCCCAAATAACATGGTTCCTTTCTGATTCTCATTTATGTTTTTGCAGCTTTTGCAGATGCTGCTGTTGATCCTATTGATTTCCCAATTGCACCAGCACATGCTGTTCCTAAGGTAGGAACAAAAGTGATCACTTCTATCACTCCTCTACCTTCAAACTAAAATATTCCTTAAAGCAGGCCTGTTAATATTTAACATCTCTTTTATCCCAGTTCTTCAAATAGTAATATATTTCAATGGTTTTCTAAAATATTGAATAAAAAGTATATTAAAATCTCACTAGTTCTTCTTTTTAAGTATGTTTTGATTCTATGCTTTTAGTTCCCTTTTTGCATTTACTGTTACTGAGAGAGTATGTTGTAAGCTGCCCTGTTATAGGGCAGCGTACAAATGTCATATATACGGTAAATTAATGTTTTAACTGTAATGAATTAAAACACAAATCAATCCCTCTTCATAGTGCTTGCCAAATAGAAATTCTCAAATAGCAGTGTTGGTGTTTTTTTCCCCAGATACTTAGTCAGACAGGACTCAAAAAGGAAGATATTACAATGTGGGAAATCAATGAAGCATTCAGTGTTGTTGTCCTAGCAAACATTAAAATGCTAGATGTTGATCCGCAGAAGGTGAACATTCATGGAGGAGCAGTCTCTTTGGGACATCCAATTGGGTAAATGAAGTAATAAACTTGTCTACACAATAAGGGGAATTCTCTACTGTGGATAGTATCTGAAACTTTTTTCCCAAAGCGAAAACAAATGCTTATGTTACAATTATCGTATAGTTTTGGTGGCAGCAGTTAAAAGATGGCCAGAAGTACTGCTAGTTCTTTTGCACTGTGTCCATTTCATTGACGATTAACAGTTCCTTGAAACAATATTTGAAATTGTACTTGAATCCACACCCTACCTTCAAGGTGCTTAGCAGCCAGGTGTTGTCACAGATCCCTGAGAGAGTTCACTAGGCTGTTGCCCTGAGAGCTTTGGCTGTAGCAGGGGAGTCGAACCTCTTTCAGCCTGAGAGCCAAATTCCATTTTGGATAAACTCTAGGGGGCTGCATTCCACTGCTGGGCAGAGCTGAAGGTAAAGGGGTGGGGCCTATAGTAAAAGGGGTGGGGCCAAAAATACCAAGATAATTTAGCTTAAAGCTCTTACTGCCAGTAACTAAGCCTCAGGGGAGGCATTTCAACCTTTTAGAATAGAAAAAAAAACCTGCCCAAAGCCAGGAAGCCACCAAACAATCGGGAAAGGGGGGCGTTGCCAGCTGGGGAACTCCGGAGGGATGGATTTGGCCCTCAAGCCTGAGATTCTGCACCCCTGGACTATACTCAAACTGACTAAATAAGAGTATGAGTGTCTGAAAGCCACTCAGTGGGCTTCATTATAGAGTTGGACACTGGTTATCCCTGTATGTTGCTCGTAAGGCATAGGTTGAAAAGCTGATTTTAAGGTTAAGCAAACACTAATCTCTTACCAGCAGTCAGTGGGCCTCAAACTGAATTGGTGTGCTTTTTCTATTTTAGGATGTCTGGAGCAAGAATTGTTGTTCACATGGCTCATGCACTGAAGCAAGGAGAGCATGGCCTTGCTGGAATTTGCAATGGAGGAGGAGGAGCATCTGCAATATTGATTCAAAGGTTGTAGGCTCTAACGTCAAGCCTCAAGCCTCAAACGGCTGTTACAATTATTTATGGAATTTCAGCACAGACCCTTAGACTCAGTCTATCATTGTTTAAAAGAAACTAAATGTGTGGTTTTTTAACCATAGCATGCTTCAATACATGTGATTTTTATACCATAGGGACTATAAAACATGTTGGCTAAACTTTCAATCAAAGACAATAAAGATTGTAGACATCATGATTGACTGTGGACAATTACTACCATATATTCCTTTAAAAAAAAAAAAAGGTAGGTTTGCTACAAATCTCTCCTCTAGCTCAGGGGTGGGCAGACTTCAGGTTTGTAAGTTGTTGGGTTTTTTTTACTAGGACCCCAACTAGAGCCAGTTGCAAAAGACATACTTTGTATTAAAGAACAGGGTGCGTCCAATCACATTTCAGGCTAGGAATTCATTTTCACTACCAAAACTGAACTCAGTCCACTTGCCCCCCTTCCCAGCTCTCCATTTCAGCAGTTAGGTGGAAAAAGTTGTTTTATTGCTATTGTTAGACAATTGGGCCCACCCCGCTCTACCTACCGTAATAGCATCCTGGCATTCTCTCCCCCCCCCCTGGGAGAGCTCATATAGCCGCAGTAACCTACAGCCCTTCAGGTCAGGAAAGGATGTGGAAGTGTTGTCAACTCAGTGGTCTCGATTCTTTGTATCTTTTTGCAACAGAAGAGATGGGACCTGTTAACTTAGGCTTCACTGTGCAGCAACAACAAACTGTTCTGGGCCTTGGTGTCCAGTGCCATGTCTAGCAGTTCTGGCCCACTTGACTACAGGGTGCCTGTGCAGGCATGGAAGGAGTACTTTATAAGCATTTTCTATGATCCATTAGCTTCTGAAAATGATCTCTCAGCTCCCACCGGAATTGTTGAAAAACCCACCATTCCAGGTACTATCTCCCTTAGCCACCCTTTCCCCCCCCCCCTCATAAATACCAGTAGGGTACCTAAATCATGGACTAAGGCAATAATGGTACCCATTTTTAAAAAGGGAGACCCCCAAATACCAGGCAATTACTGGTCAATAAGCTTGCTATCAAGCTTTATGCAAGATATTTGACTGACAAACTCAGCTTGGATGGATGACCAAGAAATTCTAGGTGCAGAACAGATTGGGTTTTGTAAAAACAAATCCACATTATAGATCATGGTGCTGTCCTGGTGCACCCAGCAGAGAAATATAGCTACTCGGGGGAGGAAATTGTTTTTGGCCTTTTTTGATCTAAAAAGGGGCTTTTGATTCCATTCCTAGGAAGCTGCTATGAGTCAAGTTAAGTAAGACATCCATGGATAAAAGGTAGCTTTTTCTCATCCAGAAGCTATGCTCCTGTCAGGTTCACTATGGCCCACCAGGTGAATTGTCTTGAGATCTTTATAAATAAAGGGATTAAACGGGGGTGCATTCTGGCCCCCTATCTTTTCAACCTGTTTATGAATGATCTGGCCCCTACCTTGATGAGAGTGGATGGTCATTTTCCAAAGCTTGGCCCTCAAAAAATCCCACTCTTTATGCAGATGATGCTGTAGTTTTATCACTAACTCAGCTGGGTTTAAAACATATCAGCTTTTGCAACATACTGTGATGCTAATGCGTTCATTCATTTTGTAAAATCTAAAATAATGGTTTTCTCCAAGGTTTGGAGGAGTTTCCACTGGACACTAAAGAACACCATGCTAGAACAAGTTAGGGAATATAAGATACTTGGGGTTAAAATGCCCATTGTAATTATGCACTCAATTCGGCTAATTGCAGCAAGTTAGCAGTTGCTTTTTTTTTATATATACACATGGTGGACATCATGTCCCCTCTGCTATTTGTGTTTTTAAAGCCAAATCCATGGCCCAACTACTCTATGGCATTCCCATTTGGATCAGTGCAGTTAACTCGGGGATGGAAAAAGTCCAAGCCAATTTTTTAATGATGTATACTGGGTGTTCCCAATTGCGTTGGACATGCAGCTATGTACCTAGAAACTGGAGTAGGCCTTTTGGAAACGAGAACTTGAGTACAGACCATCAAATTTTGGTTGCACCTTTTCATCTGGGTACCCCAGTTATGTACAATCTATGTTAATGGATTCTTATACTAGCAAATGGTCTCTTTCGGTCCAACATAAAATTAGCTCAATTGGCATTCCCCTCGATTCTATTTTTATGCTCAGCCTCCAGCAAGGCTTTAGATTGGTGTCCCAGAGGCTGTATGACATTGAGACAGGAGTTATTTTCATTAGCAAATAGGACTTGCTCACCTATCGCAAACAATGTGCTGCTGACTTATGGATCTCCCGCCTTTTACATGTCATCTGTTAGAACCTTGCAGGCTCGCAGAGCATTTATGTTAGCCAGATTCAGCATCTTACCCTCAGCAATACTTCAGGGAAGATTCTTGGGTATCCCTTACCAGATATTGTCTGTGCATGTTCGGGGGGCTCGAATCTCCGACCCATGTCTTACTTTGCTGTAAATTTTATGTAGAGCCGAGGGACGATATAATTCTTCCCCTTTTGAGGAAGTATCAAGGCTTTCCTGACATGTGGCTGGTTACTTACTGTTTATGTGACCAGAATCCAACTGTTACCACCCAAGTTGCTAAATTCATTTTTTAATTATTTTATTATATTTATACCCCGCCTTTTTTCCTGCAAGGAACCCAGGGTGGCTTACATAATCCTCTCCATTTTATCCTCACAACAACCCTGTGAGGTAGGTTAGGCTGAGAGTCAGTGACCCGGATCTCCCGAGTCCCAGTCCAACACTCCCACCACTATGCCTTTTAGCTGTAAAGCAAAGGAGGGTCCTTTTACTGGGAAATAACCGAAAGCTGTCCTATCTCTAGTCTTATGTACACTCTGTGAGTTTGTGTAAATGTTGTGGCTGATTTGTTTTATTTGGGTCATAAGACCGTAATAAACCTTTAGTAGTTAGTAGATAAGAGACTGTCAAGACAGTAGATACAATGCTTCTAGTATTTGTTTTGCCTTCCCATAACAAGAAAGATAACGCAGATGAACAGCCACGGCATATGTTTCTGCAGCTGGAGAAAAAACAGCAGGGGGAGATGTGAATACTGAGTGGGTGTTTAACCTCCTAGTAGAGCTGATTTCTCATGCAGGCACTGAACTTGGTGCTTAATTGAAGGGATTAAACAAATTTAAACTTGCTATGCTGCTTGTTAGTCAAAACTTGCTTCTTTTTTAAAGCAACTTAATGAATCTATTTGAAAATCTCAAGTGATGAATTAAAACTCCCCAGATCACACAGTGTTGCATCTCTTCCTTTCAGGGCTTACCCATGCACAGGTTTGTTTGTACTAGCAGCACATTCAGAAGAGTGAACAGGCTCTTTCTGCTTCAAATAGCAAAGCCATAGTCTTAGAGTGCTATGCCGTACAGCTGGTATCAAAATGGTGGGCGCAAGCAGTGCAAACTTGAGGGCTGTGCTGCATCAAACCAAAGGCCCATCCAGTCCACCAGTCTGTTCCTACAGGGGCTAACCAGATGCCCATAGAAAGCCCATGGGCACAACATAAGTGCAATAGCACCCTTCTGCTTGTGTTTCCCAGCAATTCGTATACAACGGCCTACTGCCCTCTGATACTGGAGGTAATATGTATCATGTCACTAGTAACCATTAATAGCCTCATCCCCCATGAATTTGTCTAATCCCCTTTTGGAACCATCCAAGCTGGCAGCCATCACTCTATCTTGTGATAATGAATTCCACAGTTCAATGCGCTGTGTGAATAAGTATTTTATCTATCTTGAATCTCCCATTATTCAGCTTCCAGGATGGAAGAGGGAGGAGAATCTCCCTATCCATTTTCTCCACACCATATACAGTATCAGCCTTCTCCAACCTGGTGCCCACCAGATGTTTTGGACTACAACTCCCAGCATTCTTGACCACTGGTCATGCTGGCTGGGGTAGATGGGAGTTGTCCAAAGCATCTGGAGGGAACCAGACTGGGGAAGGTTGCCAATCATAATTTTGTTCATGTCTATCATGTCCTTTGTTTGCTTTTTTTCTAAGTTAAAAAGCTCCAAATGTTGTAACCCTTCCTTATAGGCGAGTTGATCCAGCCCCTTCATCCTTTTGGTTGCCCTTTTCTGCACTTTTTCCAGCTCTACAGTATTCTTTGAGGTGCGGTGAGCAGAGCTGTACACAGTATTCTAAGTGTGGTTGAACCATAGTTTTGTACAAGGGCATTATGATACTGGCAGTTTTATTTTTGATTCCTAATAATTTGCAACATAGAATTTGCCCTTTTCAAAGCAGCTGCACACTGGGTGGATGTTTCACTGACCTATCCGCAACCCCAAGATCCTTTCCCTGGTCAGTCACTGCCAGACCAGATTCAATTACTGTGTATTTATGTGAAGTGAAGATTTTTTTACCCCAATGTACATCACTTTACACTTGTTTACTTGAACCCCATTTGCCATTTTAATGCCTATTCTCCCAGTTTGGAGAGATCCTTTTGGAGTTCTCTGCTGTCTCTTTTGTAAGCATTTGAAATGTAGATTTATTGCAGGATGTTACGAATTTCATGGACTGAGAGGGTGACCAACAAAGAAGTATTAAAGAGAATGTATAGAGATCAAGAAATTATAAAACACAAAAAACCAGAATATTTTGGTCATAATGAGAAATGAAAAATATAGACTTGCAGCTGATTATACAAGGGAAAATAAATGGGAAAAGAAGTGTAGGAAGAAAAAGGACTTACCTGAAAAACCTTAAAAATGGTTTGGAGGCAAGAGCGGCCATATCTAAAGACTGTTTAGCCATGATGATGTCCAACCTCCAGTAGGAGAGGAACGAGAAGAAAAATAAATAATTTGGTGTTGCCAGCAAATTTGGCCACTTTATTGCCTCTCCGAAATCCAGATCATTTATCTGTATTGGTCCCCAATACAGATTCTCAGGGGAGCCTACTGTTGAAATAACCTATTACAAGAACTGACTATTCCTACTCCTGCTCTCTGTTCTTTAACCAGTTACTGAATTGTAAGAGGACCTCTCATCCCATGACTACTAGGTTTGCTCAGGAATCTTTCGAGAGGAACTTAGTCAAAAGTCCAAGTAAACCCGGTTCGATGTAACAGCAGCAAATTGTGGGTTGTTTAACCCATGATTAATGTATACTGTCTAGGTTCAGACATCAAATAGCAACTCCCAATCAGAGGTTAAATATTCAAAAAGGCTGTGGAACGAGCTGCGGCAAATCCTGGGTTAATTAATTAACCCAAGATTTGCCACCATCATGTGCGAATGGGCCCAATGTCTATTGAATCACTCTTATCCACATGCTTGACGACACACTCAAAGAACTCTAAAGTTAGTGAGAGAAGACTTTAGTCTTTAGTCTTCTCTGATTATCTGGATCCATTTCAGTTGGGGTTCAGGCCTGGTTTTGGCATGGAAAGAGCTTTGGTCACCCTGTATGATGACCTACGTCGGGAGAGAGATGGGAAATGCGACCCTGTTGATACTCCTGGAACTCTCTGGCTTTTGAAGCCATCAACCATGGTATCCTCCTGGGGTGGCTGTCTGAGTTGGGAGTAGGGAGCACTGCATTGCAGTGGTTCCGCTCCTACTTGGATGGATGGCTCCAGAAAGTGGTCCTTGGGGAATGCTGCTCAGCCCCGTGGACTCTCCAGTACAGGGATACTCAGGGGTTGGTCTTATCCCCCATGCAATTTAACATCTACATGAAACTGCTGAGTGGGTCATCCGGAGTTTTGGAGTGTGTTGCCATCAGTACGCTGATGACATGCAGCTCTATTTCTCCTTTTCATCTCCAGCAGGTGAGGCTGTGCTAAACTGGTGCCTGACTGCAACAATGGATTAGATGAGAGCTAACAAACTGAAGCTCAATCCAGACAAGACTGAGATGCTGTTAGTGGGTGGTTCCTCTGACGGGATGGAGGGTGTTCAACCTGTTCTGGATGGGGTTGTACTCCCCTTGAAGGAGCAAGTTCATAGCTTGGGGGTGCTCCTGGAGCCATCTTTGTCACTTGAGGCTCAGGTGGCCTCAGTGGCACAGAGTGCCTTCTACCAACTCTGACAGGTGGCCCAGCTATGCCCCTATCTGGACAGGGATAGCCTGATTTCATTAATTTATGCTCCAGTAATCTCTAAGCTAGACTACTGCAATGTACTCTATGTGGGGCTGCCCTGGAAGATGGTTCAGAAGCTGCAGCTTGTGCAAAATGTGGCAGCCAGACTCATCACCGGGACCAAGAGGTCTGAACAAATAATACCAGTTCTGGCCTGCTCGCATTGGCTGCCTGTATGCTTCTGAGCCTAATTCAAGGTGCTGGTTTTAACCTATAAAGCTCTACATGGCTTGGGACCGCAATACTTGATGGAACACCTCTCCCATCCGCAATCTACCCGGACACTACGCTCAACATCTGGGGCCCTCCTCCAACTGCCAGCTCCAACGGAGGCTTGGTTGGTGGCAACAAGGGGGAGGGGCCTTCTCGGTGGCAGCCCCCCAATTATAGAATAAGCTCCCCTGAGGCCCGCTTGGTGCCAACTTTACTATGCTTTCAGCATCAGGTTAAGACTGCCCTCTATGCCAAGGCATTTAACATCTCAGAACAGCACATGGGGGTGGGTTATGTCAGCTGCAAGCTTAGTTGTATTAACTTGTTTTAGTTATTTAGCCATTTTAAATTTGGCTTTTAAACTTTTGTAATGAAATTTTATGATTTTTTATTGTTATCTGTATTTTGGCTATGGAGCAGTATAGAAATATAATAATAATAATAATGATAATAATTCAGAGAGTCATCTGCATATTTGCTCTCTAAGGGGCAGGACATAAGGGATGGCCTACATCCATGATCAAGTATCCATGACCAAGACAATCTGATATGGGACAACACTGAAATATGTTCTTATCTGCTACAGTGTAGGTTCATCTAGCATAGCTCTGGACTGAATCACATACAAATCTACACTGTCCATGAGAAACATACATTGTGCATTTCAGTGTATCTATTCCACTTCCGTATTGCCCAAGTTCCCATTCTCACAGGTACTTGCATGTCTAATCAGTATTAAGGATACTAAGAGGATACTGACAACTCAGAAGCTATGCTTGTAGTAAGTTTCCAGTAACTACTTCCAGAGCTGAAGTTTGTCATATAGAAATTTACAAGGATTGCTCAGGAACCTGATGATTTCTTTGGTAAAGGTCTGTGTTTGTGCATAAGGTGGTGTATCAACAGTGTTCTTACATATCAGAATCTTTTCTCGACTGACATTAACTTTTCCTACTACCTTAAAAGTAAGAAAGTGACCAAAACTGTACAGCTTGAACCACTTTCCAGAAATTTCCTTACACATCTGTTCTGGAAGAACTGTTGCCCAGGGTGTTGGCACGTGTGTGTGTTAAGTTCAGCTACCTAAGTAGAAGGCAAGACTCCTCACACAACTGCAATCACATGGGGGGAGGGGACAGCAGGCAAAGCACACACTGACTCCCTGTGTCTCCAGCCACAGCCCTTTACATATTGGGGGCTGAACATTAGTAGCAGCAAGCTAAATTTCTACTCACATAGGCTGGAAGATCAGGGCTTTAAATCGTACGGGGAGCTTAATGAGCAGAAAAGCCTCACCAGTACAGACATCCATCCCCCAACAGGTGAAGGGCTGTAGGAACAGGCAATGAGGATTATTAAGTCGCCTTGGGTTCTCTGCAGGAAAAAAGGTGGGGTATAAATATAATAAATAAATAAATAAAAATGAGGATGTTCACAGAGGGGGTGGGGCCAATGGGTACATCCCCCTCATGCAATCCTAATTGTGCAGGAAGGGAAACTTCTGAATAGGCAGGCAATGGTCTTCAGGATAAGTACCTAGTAGTACTATTCACTTTATTGAACAGGCTAAACCAAAGTTTCCAGAAATGAGTAAAACCTGAACTCCTACACAAACAGATTCAATTTCACTAGAGGCTTAAAAAAGCACACGTAGGCAAGTGTTATTTACATGTGTATTAAAAAAGTTAAATAGAACAAAAATAAATTGCCTCTTAAGATTCCTAAGAATAAGAAAGTTGAAACGCCTTCATTGACAGACTTGCAACTGGAAGGAAAGACAGCCAAAAGGGAACAGGAAAACATCCCCAATACAAAATAAGCTGAATTGTCTTATTTAAAAGTTAGCTAGCTACCTGTTGAAGACTTGGGCCAACCATTAATTCTTATCTTTTCTTCCCCCAACTATAGCCAACTACCTGAAGATTAGATAGATTCAATTCGGGGCTATAATCCCAAGCACAATCACTTGAAAGCAAGTTCCACAATTTAGTGGAACTTACTTCTAAGCATATTTAGGATCATCGGTGTTTGACATTATGAAAAAGCAGTCAGTTAATGTGCACATTCTGGCAGGACACAGCCAACACTTGGTGTTAATAAAAGTAGTATTTTTGTTGTTTTACAACTCCAACTTCTGTACAATATTTACATCATCCCACCAAGTACAACTGTGCAAAAATAATATAGAGCCAATTAAGTGCTCTCTCAAAAGAAGATAACCAAACTATTTATAAACTAGGAACTTTCTTTAGAACCAGCGTGATTTTCTTTTATGAAGAGGAACTTCAATGCACTGACTGTGCAACGCAGCCCACAATTTATTCTCCTTTCACCCCAGATGTGCAGGGTTCACCTGGTCTTAATACATAGTTCGCTATTTATTCGTCATAATGCAAAGATAATAAGAACTTATCCACATCCATTCCAGCAGGAAAGGCAATTGGTAGCTTCTTCTGCTGGAAAAAAAAAAGGAAATACCCATATTAAGCCCCCCAAAATTAGGTGCTTAAAAATCATTTAGTTCTGCAGCACTCTATTAACACAAAAAGACATTCATCTTCAAAAAACAAGTCATAAAAAAATCATGGTCGTAAACCATGGCTGCAATTCTGTGTCCAAGCCATGTCCAATGAGATTTTTGACTTTCTCTGTTTGAAGGGCAGACTGCCTCATAACCATATTACAAATGCTTTTCAAACTTTCCACAGTTCTAAAAGAAGTTTGCCATGGACCACAAAGGATTGCTGTTCAGGAAACACAAACGCAGCTCCCTTGCTTGCACAGAACTAATTGCAGAGTTAGTTCTTTGAGGTACAGGCCTAAGTACTGAAGTGCTTTGTTCAGCTCATCTCAGTGACATTCACCCTTAATTCCCTGAAAGATTTACAAGCACTAAAAGGCCTCTAGTGAAATTGGCAATCAATATATTAAAAACCAAGAACACCCTCGTCTTCCAAGGCATAACATAACCTATGGAATGAACTATGTTGGATTGTGGCATTTAAATTATTTACTGTATCAACAGCTGTTCAGATTCTTCCTTTCTTCTCTAATTTCGTTTATATAATTTTATGTAGTCCCAAACTGGACACAGGGTTCCAATGAATTGCTGTCTCTTATACCTACTATCAACGAATACAATACAAAAGCACTGGTTAAGTTTTTTTTCTTTCTTTGTCTGCAGCCTAGCCTGCAGACACGGGAACACTTGTTTGAGCAAGTCAAGCAGGTCAAGCCAAGCACCTGTGACCCATCCATTAAAGACACAAGAAAAAGAGAGGCCTCCTAATCTAGCTCCGGCCCAAATGTTTGTCCTGAAAGGTGGATGGAGACGAGAGCACCCAGTGAATAGCGAAAAGGAGGGAGGATTATTTCCTCAAACGTTTATGAGTACCAACATCAATTTTGGGGAAGATGTTTGCTGGTCATATTGCAGAACACACTGGGAAAGTGATGTTCCCCTTATGGACTGTTTACCCAGGTACTATGATAAAGGACTGCTACTCTTCCACATGTAGGAACTATACTGGTACAGAAATAATGCCATACCATTATATTTAAAACATGGGATCTACTTACCTTCACTTTCTTTTTTTTTATTGGAATTGTAAAGTTCTGAAGGTCTTTCTTACAAGCAGTCCGGGAATTCCTTTCACATTCAACCAAGTCTTCCTGCTTCCTTTTTTTGGCTGCACTTCTTAAAGACCTAAACTGTTGTGTATTGTCTTTAAGAGGAGTAGTTGTACTAGTCCTCGCAATCGCTGCTCGTGAAAGTATCATCAAAGTGTGGGCAGCCATGCTAACACTGTTTTCACTCCCTGTTTCACTAGCTGGGCTACAGGCTGGCAAGTCAGGAGTAGCTGGAGGGACCATGATCCTTGGGGTTGTAATCTCTTCACTGTACCGTCTACACGTTGGTGTCCTTATCATATCGAAGGTATCATCCGAGTGCCTATCGCCAGTTCCCGAAGGTGTACGAGGTACTGGCAAATCCCCATTTTCAGGGAGTTTACTAGCAGAGCTGTGCATCTGGATGTCATGTAGCATTTCCACAGCTTGTTTAGTTAATGGACTGGTCAAGCAATGGGTTTGATTGGGAGATCTTGTTTGGTCTTTTTTTGACTCCTTTGAAGGCAAAACTCCTGAATTTTTACTATTTGCATTTGACTGGAGCCCTTGTTTTTTAGTCAATTCTTGAGGTGAGGTGCTGTTCTTCTCATTATGAAGACCAATATTTTGTTGGCCATTTGATAGGGCTACCATCTCCTGATTTTGGGTGGCTTTGTCAACACTCCTTTCTAGCTCATTCTCTTTATTTGCTGTCTGCTTTCTTAACACATCTGATGCCAGTCCTGGGCCTGAAGTCTTCCTCTCAGATTGGGTTTCCTTCACAACCAAATTTCTGCAAGTAAGATCAGGCTTACATAAAATCCTAGGCAGAGTTCTCTCACGATCCCTCTTGCTGGATTGTGTTTTAGCAGATAAAAGCACAGAATTGGGAGAATTCCCAGGGACCAAAGGATTTTCATTCCTTTCTTTCTGCAATGCTTGAGTGCTTTCTATTGGAGCAGTAAGAGTATTGTCAAAGCAAAGAACTCTTCTGTGGCTTTCATTTTGTTTGGAATTGGAACTTGTGGTGTCAACTGCAACAGCCTCCAGCTTTTTTTTCAAGTCTGCACAGGCATTCTTGTCTGAGTTTCCAATTCTGAAATTTAAAAAAAATTCGGAATATTTGGCAATCTGATCATGAAATTTCTATTTCACTTTCAAATATTTTTGGTATCATATTTAAAGCTATTGCTTAGTACTATAAACTTGTCAAGACACGTTAATAACCTGCAGTACTAAGTTGACTTAAGGAAGACATCTCCAACTTCAAGATTTGTAAATAACCAGCTCAACATTTGTTCTACTAAAATGACAAGAGTGAAAGGAGAAGCAGAACACAATGCACATTCATCATTTTGTTTTATTTGGAAAGTGGCACAGCATTATTTTTAATTGTCCTCCCTCTTCTATTGCAAGCTTAACCTTCAAAATAAACATGTAAAAATTGCTGTGTTCACACAAAACCAGTTAGAAAGGTCTCCTCAGACCAGACCTGAAAAATGTGTGACCATTCGTTGCAGAGGCAAGAGGAAGGCTGGCTTTAGAGAGGAAGTGGGACATGCCTCCTAGTTCATTCTCAGGCCAAGCCTTCCTGCTAAAGCAGTGTTCTCCAACCTTGGATCCCCAGATGTTTTTGGGCTACAACTCCCAGCATGCAGTTCTCATTCATGTGTAACAGCAGCTATGCTGGCTGGGGCATGCTGGGAGTTGTAGCCCAAAAACATCTGGGGACCCAAGGTTGGAGAACACTGTGCTAAAGAATATGCCTCCTACTGTACACCCAGTGGTTGGCAACAAGTAGGGAGAAGAGGTACCCATTTCCTGCCTTCTACGTTTCAAGATTCACGGACCCTCATTTAAACATTAATGCTAATAGCATGCTTGTCACTAAAAGCTGAAGTTCTTTGAACAACAAGCAGAAGACAACAGATGCAAGAAAACTCCACTTGTTATATGCTTTTGCAAGCCAAGATATCAAAGGCTACTAGGAACACTGAAGAAAATGATTAAAACATTAAAAATCCTTTTAAAATGCACGTAATTAGGGCCAAATAATTATTGACCTGGTTCACACGTAGCAACCATCCATGGGCTGTCTCCTGCATGCCCGCTACTTCTTTTAATCAACAACCTATGATCGGCTCCTTTGTTGGTTGCTGAGCATGATGTCTGAACCCTAGACCAATAGGTTGTTTAGGGGCTAAACAACCCAGAGATTAACCCACTGTTTGTTGTTGGGTTAACCATTGGATTGTTTAACCTCTAAACAACCTAGTGGTCCAGGTTCAGACTGTTAGGTTTTGCATAGTTGCAGAACGAGATTGTCACCTGACATGAAGTACTCAAAGTCTCCTGACATGGAGTCTCCTGATAGTCACAAGGGGGTCTATGAGTCAGAATCATGGGACAAGTTGGAGACAACATGTTGTGAACAACAGGTTATATAATTGGTGAGTAATATCCTATTTATAGGTACAGGCTCTTCCTATAAAGGTTGGGGTAAGTCAACATGTTGTCACATCACATCACAGTCACTTCACTGCAACTTCATCTTCATTCACACATCTTGGAACTTGAGACCTGCTTGGGTCTTGGACTTGTATCTGCAATGATGTAGTGAGACAGAGTAATCTCTTCTGCGTAATAGAAGCCTGCATTGATTGCCTTAATCCCATGTAATTGGGTCTTACAAATAAACTCCTTAATCTTTATTATCTACTGTTATTTCCTGTTTCCGTCTGTGAGACTGGGAGTCCCTTGCTGGATAAGCTTTGGAACCCCAGCCAAGCTCTCACACAGACGTCACACTTCACAACCTATGAAAGAGCCAATTGTGGGTTGTGCAGTAAAAGTGGAAGTGGCAGGCACACTGCAGGCAGTGCGCCTGCTCTCTCCTGCTTGTCCCCGATAGCCCATGGTTTGTTTAACCCATGAGCTGTCATTACATGCAAACTGCACCACCCCCTACACAAAAACAAGCCAAACCACTCAAATGAAGAAATATATTGTGTAAACACAGTGATCGTATTTATGTTTGCCAGGTCAACTCCCATGATCACAATGCCTAAAATAATCCTTGTAATGGCAGAAACAGCTGTTGGCTTTATCTGTGAACAGGCAGTCAGTACATTTCTACATGCGAGTGCCTGCCCAGGGATGCTGGGAACTGAGAAAAGTTGTATTGCATAAAATGGGCCTTAACTGACCTTTGTACTCGGGAACCAGGACGATTTACAGACTCTGATCCACTAGGCACCAGCTTTCCTAGAATATTAGTGTACAAAACAAACTGAATTAAAAAATTAAAAAATCCAAATGGTCTCTTTTCAACTGATATCACCCAAAGAAACAGCCTGGTTCAAATAATTTGTATAGAAGAAAAAGACAAATCAAATGTATTATTTGCAGTCTGTTACAATAGTTTTAAGTTGTAGAATTAAGACGGGATAATCAAGGAGAAAAATCAGATCATCATGCATAGCTTACCTGCATTTGATTTATTTCTTGGGATCCTCTGAGATTTGGGAGGGAGAGGCAGTTTAGGAACACCTCCACTGCCTAAAGAAGTCTGTACTGGCATGTGCAGAACCTTGGAAAAATGAAATAAACAGAGTGGAGATTTGTCTTTAAGATTCTCCAGCTGAAGAATGACACTATGGAGGTTCAGTAGTAGCATTTTACCTGGCGGGAAGGATCCGAGAATGTATTTCCACTTTGTCCCATTATAGATACAGGAATCATTCCCACCAGTCCTTGCAACACAGGCTGTACTGGAGACGCGATTATAATGGTGGAACCTAAACATTAATGGACTCATGTGAGCAATAACATTTTAGTAGTTATTCACAGAATGCTCAGAGAGAGTCTCTCTCTCTCTCTGCACTGACTGGAGATCAGAGAATGATCCAAAGGCACATGACACAATTCTATTAGTGACGCTAAGCAGATCTGGCCCTGTAAGCTACAGGGAAGGCAGACTGCCTGGGAATCATGTACAAGCAGCTTTAAGCTCTTCGGAGGAAGAACAGGCTATGTGTAGTAAATAGACGTAGTACTAAGCACATTATTGCTATATCACTGAGAGATCTGTGAAGAACAACATCATATAGAAATAAGAAGTTACCGAAACTGTCAGGACTGGCTCAGGTATGAGTAAGTTCTTCCAAATAGAGCAGCCCAGCCTTTCCTAAGTAGGCATGCGGACATGAGGAGAAAGTAATGATCCAGGTTGTCACTGGATACAGCTGCTGCTTTTTGGCAGTGATTTGTATGGCAGATGAACAAAACTGGGGGGAAACCTGCACGCAAAGTAGAGATGCACACAGAATTGCCCTGACATTGAAGCAAATGAAGACGCCCTGGCAGTTCCTGGGAAAAAGCAAGCCTATTTATTTCAATTCAAGGAGGGGCTCCTTGGTCTTGCTTTCTCCTCCTCTGCCTACTTCACCAACCACACCTCTTGCTTACCATTCTGCAGTCTACAGCTTAAGATACAAGTCCTACTACTAGGGGTAGAAAAATAGTGTCAGTGAAAGGGAACTGTCAACCTGATGCCTTATTGTGGGGTATTAACCCCCTTTCAGCCCAAGGACCAAATTCCATTTCAGAGCAGCTCTCAGGAGCCACATTCCACTTGTGGGCAGGGCCAAAAGCAAATGGGGCAGCCCCCAAAATAACAGCATATTTTTGCTTAAATATCTTACTGGCAAGAAGTAAGCCTTAGGAGAGGCAAAACCTTTTAGAATGGGGGGAAACTGCACAAAAGCCAAGAAAGTACCAAATGATCAGTAGTCAGGTGAAAGGGGGGTGGGAGTCCAAGGGAAGGGGGCATGGCTACCTGGGGAACCCCGGGAAGTCTGGATTTGGCCCCCAGGCCTGAGGTTCTTTACTACTGCTTTCAGATTATCTAGAATCAATAGGTAGCATAAGGGCAAGGCAACCATTTGCATACTGTTCTTAGTTCTTCTAATTCTATTCTCAGAACAAACTTTAAGCCAGACTATGGCTTTCAGCCCATACTAGTTATATGAGTGCAACAGCAAGATTTAGAAATACAGGTAAAGAGAAGCCTCTGTCTCCAACCCAATGGGATAGATATCTGAACAACTTTTCTTAGTGTGCGCATGCGTATGTGCCCCCATACGTATGCATCCACTTTAATGTCCAGAGTGTTCAATTCTAAAGAGGTGAATAAGCCAATTCACTCACCAACCACTGATTTTCACTGACGAGATGATCAGATGAGCACTCTTTCAATTGAGTGCTAAATGGATATTTATTCATTTCTTAAAATTAATATACCACCTTATCTGCTGAAAAGCCATCAAAGCAGATATGGAGGTAAGGTCCAGAAATTGGTGATAAAAACAACTGGCTACAGCAATAGCTACACTGGTACAGCAATAGAGTCCATTTACAATGCAACCATGCTATCAAACCTAGTATCATATGATTTTTGCCTATAGAAAATATTTTCAGTTTCAGATTTAGGTGTGTACAAGTGGGGTGGTGGAAATGGAATTCCTGCCCCCCCAATGGCAACCACTCCAGTCACCTAAAAATGCTACAGAGAGGGTTGGGGGACCCTGCTGAATGGGTTGAGCTGTGGTGCAGGGGGGAGGGTGGGATCCCAGAAAATTGGGTGGAGGTACCTTATATGAGCGGAGCCCTTCCATCCATGGAAAGCAGATCCTAGATCCAACCCAGTAGCTATAATTTTCCATTTGACAATCATGACACATTTTATCATAGATTACCTTCAAGTGAAGACCACCACCATATCTAAGCGCTAGCTTATTTAAACATTAAAGTAACCAACTGTTCCCAAGACCTGGACCAACTTTAGTTAGAGTTGCTAACCAATAGTTACCTTGTGAAAAGTTTGGAGACATTAGTGGGTTCATGGCAAACAAGTTGTTTGTTCTAGGAGGAGTCTTTATCTGCTGTGGTGTTGGAACCTGTGACGCAAGAGATGTTGAATTGCCAGGCAACACAACTAAATTAGATGGCGTAACATTTGTACTCAAAGCTGTTGGCTCAGTCACACAGGTGGCAATATAGACACTGTTGGAATTGCCAAAAGATGTACTTGTGGCTGGCATAAGCTGTATAAATCCCCCATCCTTGGCAACACTTGATGCCCCAAGGGAAACAACAGCACACTCTTCGTTCTGTACATTCAGAGTACTCACAACAGAGTCTTGAGGTCTGAGGACAAGAAGATTCTGTTCTACCAAAGCTGAATCTTTAGTTCTTTCAATCTCTTCTGAAGTTATGCATTTGGATGGTCCTGTCATGTTGGCGGGTGTTTTAGCTGGAGAAGATAGTATTATAGTAGGCAAATTTTCTCCAGTGATGCTGGAAACAGCATTGTTCAGCTCAGTATCTGATGAAATGAATGGGTCATCACTGATAATGATTTTTAGGGAAACTATACTGGAGGGATCTACACCTGTGCCTTGACTGCTAGGTGAAACACTACCAGCAACTTTGCTCCCTGGACTTAAATCTCCAACTGGCTCTGGAGGAGGAGAATGGCATACACTGGATGTGGTGGGGTTACTTTCAGCACATGTTTCTATATGCCTCTCATTGTCAGAAGTCAGAAATATGCTGTCAGCATCTGCTTTCGTAGATGATGGCTCTTGCAATTCTACCTGTGTAGAATCCTCCGATTCCTGGTTTTGCTGTTTTGCACAAATCTCTGGGTGCACAGACTGATCATCTGAATGAGGACTGTTGGAAGTATCTACAACTTCAAGCTGGAGCTGTACAGCATTCGGACTGGATGCATTCACCGCAAGTGCTGTGGCAGAATCTGATTCCAATTTATCCTGGCCTTGACAATGAGACAGTGTAGGACTGTTAGAATTTTGCTGGCCTAGTATAGGAAATACAACCAATTGTTCTGTTACCTCCTCTAGATTTTTATCCAATTCTGCTGAATGGATAGAGTTGGCTACATTAGTTCCTTTCAGCATTTCACTATGACCAGATCTCAGCGGAGTGAGCAATTTTGCATCTGTCTTTTCAGATAGTATATTATTTGGCAATGAGCAACACTCAGCTCTACCAGACAACGATGTCGGTGGAGTTCTCAATGGATCATACTGCAAGTCAGGTAAGTTTTGAACATCTTGACATAATAGGTAATCAGTTTTACAACCTTGTGCTGCTGTTCCTTTGTTGTAAGATCCTACATTCTGTCCACTGAACTCTGGGCCAGAGACCTGATTTTGCCCAGATTCAAAGGTAGTTTTATGTTTGGTTCTTTGGTCAGGAGTTCCCATTTCAACTAAATCACTTTCACTCCTCACTTTAGAGTCCTCAGGAAATTCTCCAATTACTACAGTTTGCATCTTCAGATGTTCTTCCAAGGTCACATCATTACCACTGCAACCAGTCTTCAGGACACATGTCTCTTTTGAATGATCTGTGTATGAGAGACTCTCTTGGGAATTATCACCTGCAAAAGAACAGCATTTCAGTAAAACCATATTTATTTTATTTATTTCATTTTTATTGATATAAATTTATTTTATTTATTTCATATTTATTGATATAAATTTCAAACTATCCAGGACTAGGTCAGGCGGGCTCCACGCCTTTTGAATCAAAACCGGTTTCTTGCAGGATATTAAAGATTGTTGTGCCAGCACGCAAATGTATGAATGACCCAAAAATATGCTAGAACAATAGTTCAAAAATATATTACACAACTTTTGGCAGCAATGTTCACAAAAGTATCACAGGCAGATAGCAAACATTTTCACTAGCTTTTCAGGATACCATGTCTTGGTTTTGCCTTCCCTTGCTTCAGCATGATGCAAGACATGAAATACTCTGCCCCTTAGAAGAAAGTCTCCCCAACCAAGAAAGAAAGTGCAAGTTTTCTCTACCAGTCAGGCTTCAGTGTTCACAGGAACATGAGCAGAGACCTTGTCTCTTATCTCAGGGTACATAAATAAGAAGGTCGCAGTGTTCCTCTCAGGTACAGAGACACTAACCAGATTTTTCCTGTCTCATCCCAAGGAAAATTGTTTTTGGTCAAAACTTGTATAGGATTGCACCCTTAAACATCATAGTCACCCATAAGTGCAAGGAGTAATAGCCACATTTGGCTTAAAGTATTAATTATTTTGTCATGTTTCTCAAGGTAGTGGTAATAATAGCTGTAGTTTTTCTTGTTAATATTACTGTATTAGGGAAATAGGATATTCATTAACACAGAAAAATAATTCTGTAAGGATCTGTATTATTCATCCACAAGAAAACACAGCCCATGATTGGCCAGAAGTGCAATTTACCACTTGCCTGGGCTCCCTTCATTTACAAGGCAATTGTATTTTTCTAACAAAACATATTTTTCTGGTTTAAAAATTAGGACACAATTTGTAGTCTATTTATATTGGTGTAGTACAAGAAAGGGAACAGAGCTTCACTGATTTGATCAAAATCCATGGGGCTACAAAGGCATATGGGGTGTACAACATACTTATAGCCCACTTTTAGACCAAGAAAATGGAGTCTCGGGATAGCTTACAAATAGTTAGAATAACACACACAATAAACACAGAAAACACACACAGAGACATATGGAATATGTTAACTTTGACCTGTCCACTCTTTTGTCCCAAGACAAATCAGAAAGAGAAATAGAGTATCTTCTTTCCACCTCTATACGTATTTTCAGTACCTCACGCTGCGCTTCAGGAGATAATTAAGCCTGTGTACTTAAATATAGTTTTGTGCTACTGACTTGTAATCATCATGGTATGATTACAAAGCCAGCAGTTGGCAGTGGCAGTCATTCTAAGCTGATTTATGGAAAGGAGGGAGAGGGGAGAAGGTTAGATCTCAAAAAGCAGTTCTCATTAGGCTCTCTCCAGCTCCAACAGACTGTTCTCCATCTTATAACATGCACAGTACGGGCACACACAATTAGCATTCTAAGCCCTGAAACCAAAGCAGAGTGTTCTGCAAGTATCAAAGAAAGCAGATACTGGAAAAACATTTTAGAAGTGCTTACCAAGTTCTTTTGTTGCAATATAGCTTTCAAGTGTTTCTAGGTTTGCTTCATCCACCAATATTGCATTTTCTACTCCTCCACTCTGTGTGGGAATGCCATGAGAAGCATTTCTACTACCCTTGGTTTTACCTATTTTAAAACAAGGAAAAAATGTAACCTTGTGGGATGCTGAAAACTGATACAAGGTTAGACTGAATGAAGGCACAAAGGAAATATGTTCCGTCTTACTCAAGATCAGTGCCGGGCAGTGCAATACAATGAGTCTACTTGTAACCCTCTGAACTTGGAGGATTACGGGCATCTATGGAGCGTGAGAGGAGCGTGGAGGTGAAGGTTGCCTCTGCACTTCTCCCACCCTGCAAAATACTTAAGATGGCAGATTAGGGCCGTCTAAGTGTTTTGCCCTGGAGTGCGAGGAGGAGAGGCTGAGGCGCCGCCAAGATACCATGTATGCTGGCAGAGCCTGACCTGTTCCCTCCCAGTCCACAAAACTGTGGCTCCGAGGTCGCTCTTCCGATCTCAGAGCTGCAGCTGGCATGGTTCTTTCCGCGCCAGTTGTGAGGGCAGAGGGAGGGTGCTCTGCGTTCGGAGTCCTAGCTCCAACCTCGGAGCATTTCCAAAGATGGGACTCCAAATTCTCCTATGGCTGTGTAGTGTCTGTCTAGAGGCCATAGGATTGTGCCCTGAATCAGGCACATCTGTGTTTTTAGTAAAATCATCCTTGAAACTATTTTGGACAAGCACAGCATGGCAAAAATGGTTAAGGTTCCCTCTATTTTTTCTACCTCGCATTCCGCAAATTCTAAGTCTAATATGAATGGTGTCCCCCACCTTTAGGAAGACCCTTTTTTGGTGCTGATGGTGGTGGCAGGCTTCTAGTGTGCATCAATCACAAACAAATGACAGTTACCAGACATTTCTAAGTGTTATAGCCATAAACAACTTTAGAATAGCATTAAGCCTGACATAATGGTCACTGGTAATCAGATGTCAGGAAAATTATGCTCACTAGATAAAATCAGCAAGAACATCATGCTGACATTTTTGTTGTCTGAAAAATCATTTTGGGCACAATCCAACTATCGGTAAGCACTTTAAATCCCACTGTTTTTAAACAGGAGTTAAGCACATGCTTGAAACATGTGGGACTTTAAGAGATGATCTAGCCAATGCTGAAGCATTTAGTATTTTATAGTGCACTCCTACACATGTCAATTCAGAAATTATTCTAACGAAGTTCAATGGGTCTTGCTCCCCAATAACTGGGTATATGATGGCAGCCTAAAGCTGCTTATCATGAAGCGTAATGTATTCAAAGTGAGGAATAATTCATACCAAAATCAAATATATCGAAGAGCCCTTGAAATGCTGGATCTGACTCTGTTTGCTCCAGAATCTCCTGGATGGCTTCCTCAGTCATGTGAATTTCACCCTGCTAAATAGGTGTGTAAAATAATCAAGAAATCAGGAAAGAGATATCAGTTCTCTCTAAATGTAACTTTCACTTAGAAATGCATTTTGAAAGCATTTTGAAATATGCCTCCTCACAAAAATTGGAAGGAATTTGTAAAATAAGCCATACTTTAGTGATAGACCTTGAAGTGACACCACCACCATTAGAAATATTAGAATCCATCTTGACTGTACTTGCACCTACCATAGCTTCAAATGATTTCAAGGGAATTACAGTCATATTTATTAGTCTACTGGACTACTGCATTGCATTCTATGTGGGGTTTCCTTGGAGAATGTTTGGAAATTTAAGCTGCTGCAAAATGCAGCGGCTCAACTATTGCTGGGTTTGTGCTGTTCTTTAAACACATTCATTTTAAAACAGGTGCAATGGCTAGCAATATATTCTTCACCCAATATAAGGTGCTGGGTGAAGAATAAATCTTTAAAGCCCTAAATGGCCTGGATCCTGATTATATCAGGGAATAGCTCCTTCTGTACCAGCTCCAGGCCCCAAACTGATATATACCAATGAGGTCATGTATTCCGGCACACATGGAGGCTATATGAACATAGGGAACATCAGGGCCTGCTCCAGTTGGACCCCCCCCCCCGGGGCTAACTGACATCAAGGGCCCCGTGGGCAAGAAGGAGTGAAGGCGGCAGCAGCAGGCAGAGGGAACATCAGGGCCTGCTCCAGTTGGACTGCCCCCCCCCGGGCTAACTGACATCAACGGCCCTGTGGGCAAGAAGGAGAAGCGAAGGTGGCAGGAGCAAGCAGAGAGAACATCAGGGCCTGCTCCAGTTGGACTGCCCCTCCCAGGGCTAACTGACGCTCTGTTTTTTCTTGTATTTAATTAGACTGTACATCGCTCAGAGTGGCCGGATGACTGGCCAGATGGGCGATTAAAAAATATAAATATAGTTAAATCTCTCTCATACTCAGATTTCCTTTTCCATTTCTTCGACCACTGTTCTAACTGTAATAAATTTAACCATGACAATCTTCTTCTCCCAACAATTTCCATTATTTGATCTCTAGTCCCCATCTTTTCCACCCAATCGGATAATCTAATAACCCTTTCTTCTCTTAGTTTACCCTCCAGATCTAATCTTAAATTTTCGGGGAAATCGTTTAGAGCCATCACCGGTTAATGGAGATATCCCTGGTATAAATATGCTCTTCATAGTACCCCAAATCACTAACAAACTTCTTAAAAATGGGTTGTCTATGTTTTTTTTAATCAATTTATTATTATTTTTTAGATAACAAATCTGAAAAGATGGTTACGTCTAGAGATGGACTACCAGGTAATGCACCAACAAAAGGTATAACAAGGGATTTATATAGATTGATTCAAAAAGCAGAATAACAAGAGGACCAGCTAAAGGGAGTATAGGATAATGAATTTGAAGAGGTGACCTTGAAGGTGGGGTGGAACAATATATGGGATAGACGGATTGTGAAAGTGATGTCAATTAGGATAAAGGAAATTTTTTATAAACTAATTTGGAGATGGTATTTCACTCCAGTAAGATTAAATAGAATAGATAATTGTTCTGCATTTTGTTGGAGAGGATGTCAGGAAAAAGGGACATATGCTCATATGTGGTGGAGTTGTAAAAATGTATTGGAATTTTGGCGAGAGGTTTTTACAGAAATATCGAAAATTATTGGTATTAATTTAGAGGTCTGTCCAAAATTAGCATTGTTATCAATAACAGAGAAGCTTATTTGTGACCAAAATACGAAGGAGTTAATTGTAAACTTGTTAACTGCGGCCAGGCTAATGATAGCGAGAAAATGGAAAGTACAACATGTTTTCCTAATAACAGACTGGTATAAGGAAGGGCTATCTGGGACATAGCCCTAAACGATAAACTAACTAGTAGTATCAAATGCAAAAAAGGATTGCTAAAGAAGAACAATTTTATGGATATATGGAATCAATTACTAGACTATGTATTAATAAAGGGGAAGGGGAGTATGCCTTGTCAGGATATGTTATATTTTTGGAATTTGGAATTCATTTGACCAAGAGAATGGAAGTATATTAATTGGTCCCTTGGAGGGGGGGGGTGCACTTTATGATTTATTGTATGCTGGTTAGGTTATATTTTTGTGATATTCATGTATTGTGTTATATTTTGTTTTGAAAACTAAATTATATATATATATATATATATATATATATATATATATGATCCTCTACAACAGGGGTGGGCATCTTTTTTAGGCCAGAGGGCAGTATGCGGTGATGGGTCGGGGCCCATACGCACACACACAGAAAACAGCAAGCCCAGCTGCATCGGGATCAATTGTGCTGGGGTAAAGAGCATGTGCGTCCCCTTTCCCAGATCAATCAGGCTCCTGACAGCCTGCCAAACAAGTGTGCTGTCTCAGTGTGAGAGGGGGAATTGGGTAAGGCACCTTGGGCACCTTCGGTGGACCAGACAAGCAGCCTCCTGGGCACTCTTGGCTGTCCATCCCTGCTCTGCAAGAAGCAGGTCTTTTTCTGTTGCAACCCCAAACTTTGAAATGCCTTCCTCAGGGGATTCAGATGGCTCCATCTTTACTTTCCTCCTGAAGGAAGCTGAAACCTTCATTTTCTGTTCAGCCTTCAGTAGTTGATTTGTTAGTCTGCTGTTTGTCTTTGCTTTTTACTGATGTATAGCATTTTAATTTCTGTAAACTGCTTTGGTAATTATTGAGAGTTGCATAAAATATTTTAAGCAAATACCATGCACAAAATTAGATACATGCCAAAAATTGTACTATTACACCAAAGTTGATATGTAAACAGTGGCCACTTCTACAGAACGAAAAACACACCAATGGGCTGCAGAATCTTATGGCTGCTAGACAGTATCTAGATGGCCATAGGATTTCTCGGATTCCCAGCTACGAGGCTGGAAAATTGCTCTGACATCGTAGCTGGGGATCTGCACTCAGATCCCCCTTCCCCCACTCATGGAAAGAACCATGCCAGCTGTTTCTCCAAGGTTGTAAGAGCGACCTCAGAGAAGGGGTTTAGGGGGTGGGGAGGAGACCGGCGACGCCATGATACGACATATCCTGATGGCACCTCAGCCTCCTTCCCTCCCACTCCTTCGCCTCTGCTCCTCCTGCCCTGCATAGGATGCCCATAATTCTCCAAGTTTGGAGGGTTACAGGCATCCCCATAGGATTGCACCTTAAATAATGATCTTGCGCAAAATCTATCAAGAACCTCTTTAGGATAAGTCCTACTGAACTTAATAAAAATGGCACAGGACTTTGTTCTTGTGCAGCTCCTATTAATTTCAAAGAGGATCATGCCAGCTAAAAGTTTGATTTAATCTTTGTCATGGTTACTTTAAGGCAGATCTGCACAACTTGGGCTACATTTGGCTAGGAGTCACAACTACCATGTATTGTTGCCTGAAGGGGCCTTGACAACAACAAAATCTCCTGGTTTTGCAGTTTCAAGCAGACAACAAAAACAGGAGGTTTACCAAGCACATGGTAGCTGTCATACATGGATGGTCAGCAGCTTGACTTGGTGGGTCACAAGTTTTGCAGGCCTACTTTAAAATAAGAAACTGATGCTGACCCTATGCAACTGTTTGATGTACCTTTTCTCTTTCATACATATACCAGGTATCAAATATACATCTTATGCATGAGTACATATTAGACCTTGGAACCTTACCTGAAGGCCAAGCAATTCATCAATTGAAGACTCTTGTATTGTTGGACCACTGTCTGCCTGCTTTGCTGTCTGAGAAATAGTGCCATCACTGGAAAGCACAGTTACAAGTATTTAGTACATTTCAGAAATAATCTAGGTCTAGAATAGGTTTAAAAGTAAGATCTATTACCTGCCCAAGAATTTGTTAATATTTTCAGCTAGCTTCTCCTGAAGACATTTGTTGCTCAGAATTTTCTCTCTAGCATTTTCAATAATCATTTGCTAGAAAACAAAATTGAAGTGGTCCAAAGTTATGTTTTTATAATCACTAAAAAGGAAGGATTAATTCTATTAGTACTCGTAAACATCCCCCCCCCAATATCTTAGATATTTTCTATTTGTATAGCAGTTCTTATTGGGATATCAAAAATGAAACTGGCACATTTCCAACTGCTCCCCACATGCCAGTAATCTTTCTACAATGATCTGAAAATACTCACATACATCCAAAACAACTTAAAAGGAGAGGGCCTATGTCCAATTTCATGCCACGTGTATTTAATAACTATGCAGCAACATGGTAACTGGATGATAAAATTAGCTCTTCAACATTCTGAACTGTAATATTCAGTTATATTCTTGTCATACATTTGATGCATGTTTATGCCATAAAACAGTCTTATATCTAAACTCTTAAGGATTAAAATGTGATAGTCTGCCCAAAGGGGTCATTAGAAACTACATAAAAAGGTTTAGCTTTTGAGTATTTTTAAAAAAACTGTCTACTTTATATACATTTTTTCATAGCAAGATACAAAATTGGAATGACCACAGCAGAAAAATTAAGAGGGAAAAAAGAAAGGGGAGAAGAAAGAAAATAAAAGTTGATGTGAAGCTTTAAAAGATAGCTTACAGGAAGGTCTCCATCTATAAGTTCTAGCTGTTCACTTTCTTCTTCCACAGGTGAGCTTTCTGATTCCACTGTGGGAGAATCCCGCAAGCCACAAATAGGCAATGGTGGTCCAGATGATACAGTATTTTTTTTCTTCTGGGAGTCACTGAAATATTTGAGATGTTTAAAAGAAATGGCAAAGACATGAAGAAAGGACAAGAACATAGTGGCTCATGCTACACATTTTATGTATTCATACCTCCTACACTGTGCTGATTATTATATTCAGGTGTTTCAATGGAACCTTGTGGTCTTACAGAGATCCACATTCATTAGGGCATTTGTTGTATACAGGCAGTGCCCGGGTTACGAACGAGATCCATTCTTAAGTCTGTCTTTAAGTCGAATTTGTATGCAAGTCAGAACAGGTACATACGGTTCCCCAGCTCTACATCGTTTATGTAGAAAATGGCAGTAAGATATGCCATTTATGTAGAGTATAGCGTAGTATACATTAAAAATGGCATTTATGCAAATTGTGGCCGTTTTTACGTATACTACGTTGTACCCTACGTAAATGACGTAGAGCTGGGGAACCAGGAAGTCCGGTGAGCACCTCAGCTGGCGCTCGCTGGAGGCTTGGCGGTCCGTTCATAAGTACGAGTTGTCCTTAAGTCGGACGTTCGTAACCCAGGGACTGCCTGTAATTACAACAGTTTACATTCTAGACAAGATTAAATGTTGATGGAAAAAGTCAGGTGAAGTGACTTTACAAAAATCCATACTCAAGGCAGTAGAAAGGTGGAGCAGGACCAATCCAGTGCAGTGAGCAGAGCATCACATGGCCTCTCCATGTAAATTAGTATGTGCACTCCAATATCCACAGAAGACTCTTAACTCTGAATATACAGAGGATGCTTAAATTCTCAACGAGTTAGCTGAGAACTAACATTTACCTTTTTCTTTTTCCAGGAGACATCACACTTGAGTGAAGCTTCCGTTCTTGGAGTGAGGAAACCAAGCTGACAGTGTCTCCTGCTTTAAAAAGAAGTGAGTGATACCAATGTTGCTTCTAAGATATCAAATAATGGTTTTCTCCTGACCATAGCAAAGACAAGATACGGTGTGACTGCATCCTGGAAAAACACATGAATTATCTCTTTTAAATATATATATATTCACAATTATGAGGATTTGGGCCATGTTCTATGTATAGATTCTAACACACACTCCAGGTTTAGTGCCATAAAGCCAATCCAAAAACTTGCAGTTCAACTGCAGTTACAGTATATGGATTTCTCAGCACTCTCATTCTAACCACCCTTAGGCATAAAATGAAAAATAAACAATCTGTAACGAGTTTAAACTTACTGTTAACACGGGTATCCTGCACTTGGCACTGATGTGCAGATGAAGAACTTGATCTTGTCTGATCCAGACTTGGAGTTATAACTGGTTTAAGAATAACTTGTGTGGCTGTCATTGGAGTAAAATTCAGTTGTCCTGGCTGATGAGCTACAGATGATGACCCTACATTTGAAGAGGCTGACTGCTGAAGACATTTCTGCTTTTTCATATCTGCAATTGCACTTCTTGTGCGGCCTAGAAGAAGATTTAAAATAAAATTAGCTAGAGGCACTGAAGTTTATTAAGTTGTATCTTTACTACTATGAGAGCTACTTGTGGAACTGAAATAAAACCAATTGTTCCCTCACCCTTGAAGTAATTTGAGACAGGAAGTCTCCTGTCTTGCTAAATGGCAAGACTTGCTAAATAGCAAGTTCGTTTTCTTGCTAAATGGATCTGGTGTCAACTACTGAAAAAAACAGCCAGTTGTTGTGCTAAAAGTACTGTGGATTCAAGAGTGTTAACAGGTTACAAAGATGAAAGTCTGGCCACATTCCAGGATTACGGAATCTGAGAGCTGATTTAAATGTGCAGCAATAGCTCATGGTACTTTCCTAGATCACTTGCAGATTAGGACAATTGTTGCATCCCCTATACCCACCCCTTCTGGAACTGGAACTGTGACAGTTTTAACTTGCCAAGTTCTTTTTTTTTTTTTTTGGTGTTGGGAAGAGAAGAGATGGGGAGTAACTATTAATGTTACCTATGGAGTGGAGGGATGACCTGAAGGAGGGATGGGGAGTCTGCACCCTTAAATACACTACTAAAATATTGAGCCTTGTCTTTAAGGCATGGGTGCAGAACTTCTTTCGGCCCGAGAGCCAAATTTCATTTTGGAAAAGCCCTCAGGGCTACATTCCAGTGGTGGGTGAGCTAAAGGCAAAGGAGGTGGGGCCAAAAAACCACAAATGCTGCCATATTTTAATTTAAAGCTCTTACTGCCCATAACTAAGGGCAAGCTTTTAGAATGGGAGAAAGCTGCACAAAAGCCAGGAAACCACCAGTTGAGGGGAAGGGGGTGGGGCCAGGTGAAGGGTTGTGGCCTGAGGAGCCCTGGAGAGCCAGATTTGCCCCCCGGGCCTCAGGTTCTGCAC
Organism: Shinisaurus crocodilurus; assembly: GCA_021292165.1. Taxonomy (NCBI): domain Eukaryota; kingdom Metazoa; phylum Chordata; class Lepidosauria; order Squamata; family Shinisauridae; genus Shinisaurus; species Shinisaurus crocodilurus. Next base: position 268,304,148 of record CM037878.1, on the reverse strand, counting down.
CTCTATGGGCTATATCCATCTATATGACATAGTCCAGTGTTAAACAGTTCCACTATAAATGTTTCAAGGAGCTCTCATATAACTTTTAGGCTGCAATCCTAAGCCTACCTAGTTAGAAGTAAATTTCACTGAAATAAATGGGAATGAATTCCAAGTAAATATACAGTAATACCTTGGATTACAAGTAACTTGGTTTGAGAGCGTTTTGCAAGACAAGCAAAATTTTTAATATTTATTTAATATTTTTTTTACTTGATATACAAGCGTCGTCGTGCAATACAAGTACTGTAGTACAGCTTAAATTAAAAATCTCTGTACAATTTTTTTTGGGGGGGATTTCGTTTTGATATAAGAGTGTTTTGGATTACAAGCACCTTTCCGGAACGAATTATGCTCTCAATCCAAGGCATGACTGTACTTCAAGTAAGGCTGCAGTTTGAGGGGTGAACTCAGACTACATAGCATAGATGTTTTCTAATACATACTCCGTTGATGAGCGGAAAAGCCACCAGAATTTTGCATGCTCCTGCAAAAATGAAATTGGCAAACTAAATTAGAATACAACGTACTACAAGTGTAGAATGTATACTTAGTTTCATATGGACTAGTTAGATGACAGCCTCCTAGTAATGTATACATTCAGACTAGAGATGAAACAAATGTGTGAGGGTCAACTGACCGTAATAAATTATCAATCAAATGTAGAAAAATACAGGCAGTCCCTGAGTTAAGAATGTCCGACTTATAGACAACCCATACTTAAGAACGGACTTCTGGGTTCCCCAGTGCTACGTCGTTTACGTAGAGTACATAGCGTAGTATACTACGCAATTTGCGTAAATACTGACTTTAACGTATAGAACGCTATGCTGTTCCGACTTACATACAAATCACGGAACTTGTTCGTAACCTAGGGACTGCCTGTAATTCAAAAATCAAACATCAATAGCAATTTACAATTTTGTAATCATGTTGCCTTTGGTAAGAAGCAAGAACAGAGTTTTGTAGCCATTAAGGTTTGTTGTAGTCATCAAGATTTGTTTTGTAGTCATTAAGTATTATACACAAGCTTTGGGGGCAATTTTACTACTTGAGACCATTATAACCACACACAAGGAAGGACATCATTCTAGCTCTTTGTTTGGTCATCCTGATTTAGTAAATCTTGAGGATTAATCTTAAAAAACCTAATAACTTACTGCCATCAATGGGATGACATCAATACAGAAGACAAGTAAGTCACAAAAGAACCACATCGCAACAATAGCACAGAGGAGGAAATTTTTACACATTTTACACAGATTCCCTTTGAAATATGCAGTATTTGCTTTGAAGACAAATTACCTGATTTGAGAAAGTGTGTAGTCCAACTTCTTCCACAAGGATGACATCATTGCTGGAACATCATTTGTGGCTTCTTAAAAAAAAAATCAGGACAAAACTTGTGTCAAACTAGAAGGTCTGTGACTCAACTGACAAGACTAAAACAAGAGACTAAAAACATAGTGTTTGTTATAAAAATCACAGGCTGCTTTTAGCAGGGATGGGGACTCGGACTCGAGGACTCGACTCGTGAGTCGGACTAAGTCCCCCCTCTGACTCGAGTCCCAATATTTTTAATGGGACTCGAGACTCGACTCGGGACTCGAGACCAAGGACTCTTCAACATCCCTGGGCTGTGCCAGAAGGAGTGGAGAGGAGCGTGATTGCCAGCGAAGAGCGCAGGGAAGCGAGGTGTGCCGCTGCTCGGCCACTATGGACGGCTACCAGGAGTGCAGCCCCAACAGTGTGTCAAGATTTATTTTGATTGATGTGTTGCGTACTTGGGAGAGGCAGAAGAAGGACCTGAGATGACTCTGTGTGGCTGCTCTGAGTGTGTTTCTGGTTCCAGCAAGTTCATCACCAGTGGAGCGGGTGTTCAGTGAGGGTGGAATTGTGATGAGATCTCACCGTTCCAGAATGGGGGCCAAACATTTAGAAAAAATCATGTTCCTCAAATGCTCCTTAGTTATGGATAAGTTTTAGGAAGTACAGCAAGTTTATTTTTTAAAATCATTTTTCTAAAATGCAACCTTTCAGACATTTTGGGATGGCTGCCTCTGCCTGCCTGTCTAGGGTTCCCTGCCTCCTCTGCCTGCCTGGTTATTTTGGGTTTGTCTGCCTGGTCTGTTCTTGCCAAAATCAGTTGCAGAGTTTTGAAATAAAAAGGCACACTTGTGCCTAGAACTTATTTAAACCACACATCTGAAGTAGCCTTATTTTGTTGGGAAAAAACCCCATTGATTTTAATAGGGACTCGTGGAGTCAGCTTTGGGAATGACTCGTGACTTGTGACTCGTGACTCGTGAGTCACCATTTTGGACCAAGGACTCGGACTCGAGACTCGGGTCCAAAGACTCGTGACTCGACTCGTGACTTGAGACCAAGGACTCTTCAACATCCCTGGCTTTTAGTATCTCCCACTTGAAGGCGTGGAGGAGAAAATTTGGGAAATACAGATATATTGAAAGAAATGCAATATATCTACTTGGAAATAAGACCTACTAATTTCAACAAAGCTAATTTCCTAGTATGAGAGATCAGTTTTGCATGGCAAGATATTAGTGCATATATGTAATTCCTCAAAGTTAGAACTTGCCTCTATTTAAATTTTATTCTGAAAATAACATTCAACATATGGTGTTGCATTTCTTGGGGGACAGGAGGTGTTAACCTATTGGATGCCTCCTCACACCAAACGGAGAACTGACAAATCACCTCAGAAGCAGGAGTATCTAGTCACAAGCCTGCCCCTATTGCATGCTAATTATGTAATCATTTTTTCTGTTAAAACTCTAAAAATGCATTAAGGAGTCAGAGCGCTAACAATAACCAGCACCACTTGTTTTAAGATCAAGCTAAAGCGTATTATTAATTGGTATTATTGTAGCCAGAAACTGATGCACAATCCAGTTAGGGAGCAGTGTTTAATGTAAACCAGTCTAACTCCCTTGGTATTGACTGTACCAAATTCAGTTACATCTAAAAACTTAGTTTCATTTGACTGTTACTTAGCAAATGACATTGCAGCCCAAAATTGGAACAAGAACCTATGCAGAATAAGGGTCACATTTCCCAGGTATATATATATATATCTCCCCTATTGCAATCAGTTCAACATCTAAGGTCCTGCTCTAGATATTCTTGGTGAATGAAATTAGCAGGAGACTACCAGGAGCAAGGCCCTTTTGGTAGTGGCAGCACTGTGGAATGCCTTCCTCTGAGAGGCCAGCTTAGCTCCAACACTATACCTTCAGGTACCAGTCGAAAACCTGGCATTTTCAGAAGGCTTTGAAGATTGCCTGAGGCTGTTTGCAGGTGCCTTCTTTTTGTTGCTACATTCCTGGTTGATATTAATTATTTTTAGTTTTTGTAATCAATATGCTTGCTTTTTTAAAAAACTTGCCTTTACATTGCACTGAATTTATTTTATATGCAAGGTTGGATATAAATGTTTAAAATGAAATACATTAAACACATTTAATTGTATATGATCAGTATGTCACAAATTTATTGTCAAAATAGCCAAATACTAGTAATACACTCTATGACTTGCAGCACCCAATGCCATCACCCACACTTACCTTTTGATTTCATTGCTATATACTCATTCAGTATGGTGATTAAGTTTTTTCCAAACAGAGACTGAAGAAAAGAGAACAGCATTAAACTAGAGCTTTTCCAGAAACAACATACTGCAATAGTCTGGCTTATCAAAAAATAGTGGTTAAGAGTACATTGGGCATTTGTACCCACCAAACAACCCATTGTTATGGGTACTGCAATGGGTAGAAAAATATGGTACTTCAATCAATCCTAAGTTCAAATACTAATTATACTGGCCTCTCTTGGAAAATATAGCAAGATTCTGGGGCTTATATAAATGGATAGTCACCTAAGTCAAAAACATGTACTCACCAGTAAACAAGCTGGTACAAAGCCTTCCCCTGTACAGTGCTCTGCATATTCTTTTAAGTCTGAACTTTCCATTATAAATGCTTGGCATGTGGCTAAAAGCTTTTCTTGTTGTAAATATCCTGCAACAGACAAAATATTTTTCCTATCCTATTTTTCCTTTCCCAATTGACAAAGGGAAAAAGGTAAAACAATGGTACAATGATATACGGTACCTCACTCATCACATTTATGGTATGTTTTCAGAAGAAGCATCCCTTTTATAAGCAGCTATAATTATATCATATAATTTAAGAAAGCATGATTAAAAACTAATCATTGCACCATGGAATGTCCTCCTAGGCTACACACTTACATGAGAGTAAGCCTCACTGAATACAGTGGAACTTGATTCTCAGCAAATTTGCTTAGGCTTGCACTGTTAGAGGGTATTACAAGAATAGCAGTAATAAAGGCCTGAAACACGTTTTAAAGAAAGCTGAGGATCTGATTCCAGAAATAGGGGAGTTTAAGATCAGTTACTTATGAAATATTATGAAGGATGCAATCCATAGCAGGAATACTAGTCCAAATCATTGCCTTGTGGCTTGTTCCTTTATTGCCATACTGTAAACATGACCAGTCTCTCTTACACCCTTTTGCTTGCAAAATGTATTGTTTTACAACACTGGAAAAATAAGCTAACAATCCACCAATGAGCAGATGACCTATCCTCACTTCCCATACATGGATTAGCTACATATGGTAGATTACAGAAATTAGATGCATACCAACCAAGCTATATGAAAAGCCTAAATGAATTCTATGCGTAGCTGAAGGTAAAGGTATTTTGTTTATGACATTACCATAAACTGAAAACCTATGAACATTGATCTACACCCCTTCCCCTTCTACCAGCTTTAGGTTTTACTGTAAGTTTATAGAAACTAAAACCAAAACTCCAGTAGAAGAACCATGATCTAACAAAGGGCAGGTTCAAACTATCTTTTCCTCATTCTCCTCCCTATGTGTAGGAAAGCAACACTGCATCTCCCTATCTTGCATGCCTATCGTGTTGGATATCCTCACATGGGCATAACATTTGAATATGTACATTTAAAAGGGTGTATAGATGTACAATTCAGCACATATAGACCTGAACAGCATGAATGATATCTGAGAGAAGGTGGGAATCTACCATGTTTTCACCCTATTTTACACCCTATTAAAGCACCATGACCATGTGTGGATGGATTTCCAGTGATCTCGGAGGCAGGACACACTTGTCTGGTGAATGGGGAGGCATGATTTCACACACATAAATACACATCACTGTGTGCAGAGATCAGGGGAAGAAGAATGACCCCAATCTAACCAAAGCTGTTTTTGTGGAGGGCAAGTTTGATTATACACAACAGCAGGACATTAATGATTCGGGATCTGACATTTCCAGCACTTTGCAAGGTGGGGTGGGGGGAGAATCTATGACAAGATGTGTACACATGCTCACTTATATAGTGATTATGATTTCTTTCAGTTTTTCTCATTATGTGGACTCCTGGGAATCATTCTGCATGACACCAACAAGAAAGAAAACAAAACCAGCTGACAACAACATGTAAATAACTTTGTTTATTTTTAACAGGAACATAAACATGGAGATTAACAGAAGACTTGGTTATTAGCAGCTGGTTACATTTTCTTCTTTGCAGAAACATACCTATACAGCTATTTCTCTCTCATTTTTTGCTATTCACTGATCTACACAAGTTAGACTATTTTTATTTGTTTGTTTTTGTTATGAGGACTGAGGCTGGCTTTGTGAACTAGTACAAAGAACAAAAAAACCAAAAATCCCATCATTTGAACTAAAGGAGTGGACAAGGACAATAGTTGTGATTTTCAATTTCTATTAGTATAATGTTTAGTGGAAAAGCAGATTGAAATGGAGAAACTTTCCCCTGTTCAACCAACTACTGTTTCTAATAAAGCTCTAAATACCCAGAAAAAAATAATTCAGGCTGCAATCCTAAACACTTACTAGGGAGTAAGTCCCATTGAAAACAATAGGACTTACTTCAGAGTAAACATGCATAGAATTGCAGTGAGTCTATAAAAAAGTAAGGCAAGGCAAAATAAGTTTTGTTCCCTAAGTTTCTGGGCAGCCGCAGCCTCTTTTTGGTATTTGCCAGTAAGACGGTTGACAATTGACAGGCAAGCCCCAAAGGCAAGATTCGTGTGTTGGGCCACTGAAGTGATATGGTTTTGTACTTCTGCCCGGCATAATAAAAAAGTGGTGGTGGAGTTATACACAAACACCTGTCTACTGGTAAATGAATATGGAAGTTTTCAAGTCACATAACTCTTCAGTTGCCTCAAGAATTCTGTGTAACCCAAATGTTTGCATCTTCATTTTTATGTGCCTCCACATTTATTGATGTCCAATGAAAGATCTCACCGTGTTATGTTGTACTTCTTATCCTGTAGAACCAAGTGCTTATACCAAAGGATAAGAGGGCTTGAAAGAATTAGAATCAAGAAGCAGAAGTTGTAAAATGCAGTCATGCCTTGGATTGAGAGCATAATTCGTTCCGGAAACTTGCTTGTAATCCAAAACACTCTTATATCAAAACGAAAGCCCCCCCAAAATATTTGTACAGAGATTTTTAATTTAAGCTGTACTACAGTACTTGTCTTGCAAGACATAGCTTGTATATCAAGTAAAAAATAAATAAATAAATATTTAAAAATTTGCTTGTCTTGCAAAATGCTCTCAAACCAAGTTACTTGTAATCCAAGGTATTACTGTACTTAATTCCCAGGAGATAGTGCGTGTGTTCCTAAGTACAAACCACTGTATTTAACTCAGATTTTTACATATATGGCAGTCCGTTCTTAAGTATGAGTTGTCTGTAAGTCAGGACGTTCATAACCCAGGGACTGCCTGTAGTGCATCTTGTAATGGATTTTAATGCTAAGCCATTCTGAGAGCCAATCTTGACAAGAAAAGTATATAATACACAATATCATAAATAAGTAAATAACAAACAACATCTTGGCTTTTAGATAACAGGAGGACAGGCTCTGGTAGAGTAAATGAATACAGCCGATGGAGCCCAAGAGCCTTCAACAATGTTCAATAATGTGAACAGGGCCACTATGGGTAAATCTTTATCTAAAGTATTTTTTGCCACTCCTCCGGCAAAAAAGATCCCACAGCAGCTTACATATAATCAGATAAACAAGACAGTTCCTGACTGGAGGCATACAATCTAAAAAAGACACGACACACAAGGAAAAAAGAATGGGGAGGGAAGAGGAAAAACATACAGATGAATATGAGAGTAGGATGTTTCTAGCGTGTCCCATTTATTTTCGTTTGGGAAATGATTTGGAGGAATAGTTCACCCTTTGGCGTGCCCTTCCTAAAACCGCTCAGAAATCCAAACCGTGGGCCAAACGGAAAAGAGCAAAAGGGGGCCATTTTCCCAGCAGCCCTCCTGATAAGCGTGTCCCTCTTCGCGCTTACCTAGCACCAAGCGGGCCACGTCAGACGGCAGTAACATGGTGAGGAGAAGGGGGAAAACCCCCCACTCCAATGGGGCGGGGGCGGCAACAATTCCCAGAAAGACGGTTGCTCTCCCCGCGATTCCTCAGACCGCTCGACTCCAGAAAGGCGCCCAAACCTGCCCACAACCGCAGCAACCACCCTCCTCCTCGCCCAGCGACTTCCGGTATCGGAAGCAACAACAAATAAATTTCCGCTTCCGGTATGGGCGGAGCGAGGGGGAGGAGAAGGGAATAACTCCTCCTTTTGGCCGGCGGGACCGCTTTCGGTTGCATCCACTGAAACTGGGAGGTAACGTGGGTGAGGCGGGAAAGCGCGGCTGACGTCGGGATGGCGTGAATCTTCGGCGGCGCGCGTGTCGGGCAGCTTCGTGGGTGCCTTTTAGGTCCGCTTGTTCTTTTCACGGCGTGAGCCTCGCTCCTCAGTTTAACGGTCTCTTCCAGCCCCCGTTTTCATGTCTCCGCTCAGCTCGTCCTCCTTTACCTCTCTCCTCATGCTCGCCTCTTGCCGTGTTTTCGCCATCCCTTGGCCAGGATGTCTGTTTGGCTTCCGAACCTGTCCCCTGAGGGGGGCGAGGGTGGTCGGTTCCCACCCGTTGGGACCGTGACCCGCCAGAGCAACAGCTGTGGCCAAGTTCAGTGCTGAAGTGGGCGGCGGGTTCGCATGTGTACACAGAATGGGGCCTGGGGGGGGGTGCGGACAGCGAAATGGACTTGCCACATTACCGTTCGAAGCACAGGCGATTTATATGTGTGGGCGCGCGCGCTGTGGCAAATTGAAGACTTAACAGCCTGATTCGGAAGAAGCCCCGCTGAGTTCAGTGGGACTTAGACCCAAGTAAGCCAGTGTAGGGATCATAGAATCATAGCGTAGAGTTGGAAGGGGCCTACAAGGCCATCGAGTCCAACCCCCTGCTCAAAGCCAGTATGGCGTAGTGGTCAGAGTGTTGGACTGGGACTCGGGAGATCCGGGTTCTAGTCCCCGCTCGGCCATGAAACTCACTGGGTGACTTTGGGCCAGTCACTGACTCTCAGCCTAACCTACCTCACAGGGTTGCTGTGAGGATAAAATGGAGAGGAGAAGGAGGATTATGTAAGCTGCCTTGGGTTCCTTGCAGGAAAAAAGGTGGGGCATAAATATAAATATAATAATAAATAAATGCAGGAATCATTGAGGGTTGCACACTAAGGCTGCTGAGAGTAGGGTTCAATTTATTTATTTATTTATTTACAGCATTTGTATACCATTCCATATCTAGACAGATTCCAGAGCAGTGAACAATAAGATAAAACAGATAAAAGAAAAAAAAAACAATGCATTGAAAACAGGATAACATTAAAACCGTGGCTGGTCAGCAAGGAAGGCTTCCCGGAACAAAGACTTCTTCAGTGGGTGCTGAAAACAACAGAATGTGGGAGCCTGTCTGACCTCCAGAGGCAGGGAGCTGCCACACTGAAGGCTCTTCTGGTGAACCAGCAGGAGAATTTTCTCCTATTGTCTCAGTGACCAGGAAGGTGGTAAGGGAGAAGGTGCTCTTTCAGGGTTAATTGAACTCAGTGGGGCTTATTTTGGCGTAGACATGTATAGGATTACAGTGTAAGGATTAGTTTGCACCCCCGTACAACTCTAGATTAGAAAAAAAGAAGAGGGGCAGCATTGAAGGGACAAGAAACAAAAAATAAATGATGCACAAAGCAGAAGATGTATGGTGTGGTGTGCCTAACACATGACATCATCTCATTTCCTTCAGGGGTAAGATCTTGCTGCATTACTGTATTTTGTAGCTGTTCACACAGGGGGCAACCAGCTGCCTGTGGGAAACACACAAGTAGGACATAAGGACAACAGCCCCTCCTGTTCATGTTCCTGAGCAACTGTTATAAATAGGCGTACTGGAGGTAGCGCATAGCCATCATGACTAGTAGCCACTGATAGCCTTATTCTCCATGAATTTGTCTAATCCCCCTTTAAAGCCTTCACTTCATCTTGGGGAAGAAAATAGTTTAACCAGATGCTGTATGAAGCAGTACTTTTATCTGTCCTGAATCTCCCACTAATTAGCTTCATTGGTTGACTCCCTATCCACTTCTTCACACCATGCATGGCACTTTGCAGAGTAAAGGAGGATTGGTCTCTGTCCTGAGGAGCTTGCAATCTAAAATTTGACATGGGAGACAACACAGTAAGGGAAAGAAAGTGGAGGCAGGGGTAAGCATGACTGAGTTATGCAGGGGAGGGGAACTTGTCGCCTTCCAGATGAGTTGAACTACAAGTCTTATAATCCCTGGCCATTGACTGTCCTAGCTGGTGCTGATGGGAGTTGGAGTTCCAGAACATTTGGCCACAGGTTCCTCCTGCAGTAGGTCATGGGAACTAGGAAGTTGTGCCAAATGCATCATAAAAAAAGATGAGTTTCCAGAAGGGATTTGAATAGTAGCATCATACAGGTGTTATGGGAGGCAATTGCAAGCATATGGAGCAGCAGGGAAGAAAGATGTTCCAGCAGCCATTAAATGATTGTGGTGTGAACTCATCTTGAATGTTCTTTTATGGCATTAACCTTCTTAGTATGACATGTAAGAGCAAAAAGCTGTTAACCAAAATTGTCTCAAATTTTGGGACTTTGACCAGGAGTTCATTTCAGCCAGAATTTAGCCCTGGCATCTGTTTTCAGTGCCAGAGCTAAAGAAATGAAACAGAATTATGTGCATGGTCCATTTCCTCCTCACCACCAGCTAACTAACAGCAAGCCCAATTGAAGCTAAAGTCAGAGTTTCTACTACACAGGATGTGGCTTGCAAGCAAGCTTTATCTCAGTCATGAGCAGAGCGATCCTATGGCCCTCTAGACTGTCTAAAGGGCCATAGGATTCTTCAGATTCCCAGATCTAAGGCTGGAAATAGAGCTCTGACCTTGGAGTTGGAGATCCGTGCTCGAATCCCCCTCCTCCCTTGCTTCTGGCATGGAAAGAACTGTCAGCTGCTTCTCCAAGCTCGTAAGAGTGACCTCAGAGAAGGGGTAAAGAGGGTGTTTTTGGTGGGTGGGGTGGGGAGGAGACTGGGTCCACCAGGATATGATGTATCCCGGCAGCAATCTAGCCTCCTTCCCTCCCCATCTGAAGCGCCACAGCTAGATGGCTGAAATCATCCATCCCCGTCCTGCATAGGATGCCCATAATCCTCCAAGTTCAGTGGTTTACGGGCATCCCCGTTGGATTGCATCCAAACTGGCTTTGCCATATCTATTCATGAAGCCTCTGATTATTTAGAATAATAACTACAAATCTGATGCCATGCTTTTATTTTCTGCATAAAATACCATTTTGTAAATGTGTGCTAGGTTTTCGCTTCGAATTTTTATATTTTATATTTATATTTTTGCTTGGAATTCTAAATAGTTTCGCTTTTGGTCTCATTTGCATTACAGGAAAATGAGTAAAAAGACATGCAACTGAAATTTATGTACCTCAACTGTAATCTACTTGCACCTTATTTAGTATTTGATTTCATGTTAGTGATAATTAAATATGTTTAAACTCCTCAAACAATAGAAAAAAGCTGTGAGGAAGCTAAGCTTACATTAGACCTATCAATAGTTTATTTTCCTTTCACTTCTGAGTGTCTGTGGATGAAAGTTGTGAGCTGATAAGATATTATGGAGTAGGTAAACAAAAACAAAACCTTTGTAACAATGTATGATCACAACTACAACTGAAAATGACAATACAACTCTTCATGTGAAAGCCAAACCTTTTAATTATATTTTACATTGCACTCTCAATTTTGGCTTTGGTAACATAATATTGATTGAGTTGGTATCAGCAAACATCCTAGGATGAAAACAGATGTAACGCTTCTGTAACAGTGGGGCTAGTTTGGAATCACCCTCATTGTGTTTAATCCAAATGTACCTTTTCTCTGCAAAGTTGAAATCTGAAAAAAAACAAATTTGCAGCAGAAGGTGGCTATGCATGATACTTATTGGCAGCTGCCTGTCATGTCTTCAAGAAACCTTCTACCCCTCAATCTCCAGAATAGTTTTGCACTAAAAATGGTTCCTTATAGTTAATAGAGTGACTAATGGAGAAATAAATAGACATATGTGTGAGTCCAGAAATTAAAAAGTGGAACCCTTTCTGAAACAAAAGAGGAATGGCAAGTTTGCCACCTGAGACACCATTTGCTTCATCTGTCACCTCAGTTGTAAAGTTGAAATGTGGCTGAGGAACCTGTTGTCAGCATTTTTTAAAATATTTCAGCTGTCTTCATCCCTGCTGTTTAGAATTAGGGCCCTTATTGGCTGCCAGAGTGAACCTGTTTACTACTTTTGCTAATTAGCCATGACCACGAAATGGAATGCCTGGCTATAGAGGCACCATACCTCCGAATCTCATATGTTGGGGACAAGCCACAAGTGGAAGTCATCACCTTCATACTTTTACTGTGGGCACCTAGAAGCTGGTTGCTGTTGGAGACAGAATACTGAACTAGGCCGACTTTGGGCTAAGCCATCAAGGTGATTCTTGTGTTCTATTATAAAACTCATTAGTATTTCCATTCCTAGGTCCATACTGTAAATGCACTGACAACTGAACCATGAGTCTCATACTCCATGACCTGTTGGCTTGCTGCCGTCAGCTTGAAAGTGACAAAGCCGTGGAACGAAAGGTAATCATAACCACCTTCCCATCTGTTACATAACAATGCATTAGCATAACAAAGAGTTTTGTGGCACTCTATAAAGACTAACAAATGTATTATGCCATATGCTTCTGTGGACTGCAACCCATTTTATCAGATGCATAGCATTTTTTCCCCCTCTACTAATTTGTTTAGAAGGAAATTGAAAAGTTCCGGCGTCTCCTCCGTAATACTGAAACAATTCAACAGCTGGATCGGAATTCTGATTCCAAAAATGGAAAACAGCTGAACTGGGATGCTGTATTCAGGTAGAATATTTATTGTGTGTTATACTTTGCTAGGTATCAGGCAGCCAAGATAAATTGTCATTTCCAAAGTGCCATTTTATCCTAAATAATTGAGAAAGATGTAATTTCATTGCAGAAAGATAGAGCATTCATGTTTCAAGAAAAAATTCATTGTAGCTTGGATAATAATACTTGGCATTTATGTTGAGCTTTAGAGTGTTTAAAGGCGCAATCCTATGCATGTTTAGATAGAAAATGTCCTACAATGCTGAGAGTTGTACGGTTTTTTTCTGTCTAAACATGCATAATATTTTGCCTTAAATGCTTTACATACATTGTCTCAGAAGTCCTTACAAAAATTCTGTAAGGTCACTGTTTCCCCCCATTTTGCGAGGGGTGTGTGTGTGTGTGGTGGGGGTGTTAGAGTGAGAACTAGTGCCTTGTCTAAGGTCATCTAGTGAGTCTGTTGTCTTTTTTTTTGCACCAGGAGAAAGTCTTTTAATTTTCCCAGGCCTTTTATATATCTGTTTTTAACTTGGATTTCATCTGGCTAGGTTGTTGTGGTTGCTGCTTTTTTGATAAAATTATCATTAATTATGACTTATTTTTGTGTTGGAAGCTGCTCTGGGAAACTAATATTGAAGAGCAGGGCACAAAATGTCTAAAATAAATAAATAGGGAGATCATAATTGAGAAGAGATTTTGAACCTAGGACTTCCTAGTTCTCATTAAAATCTCTTAGCTACTATGCCATGCTAGGTGGTTCTAATACCAGATGGAAAGTAGTGTCTCATTATTTTAGCGTAGGAAGTGGATGTTCAGGGTGTTGTGGCAATGCGAGCATGTGCAGTTACTGCTTGATTGTCCAGGGACAACAGGTTTTTGCCCAAGGCATAGTCAAGTGGCAAACTGCATGACTTAGGTTTTTTTTAATCTATGGGCAGGTTTGCACATCATGACAACCCACCCTGCAAAGAAGCTATGCAGGGTGGGTTGTTTGTGAAACAGCCCACGGTGTGCCCAACAGACAATCAGGCTTGTCACCCACAATGGGTTGTCGTGTGAACCCAGTCTGTGTGTCCATGTGAAGGAGAAGGAGCTGGCAGTATCATAGAAAAGCTTGCACTAAAACATGATTATGTAAAAGGATGACTGAGGTTGTTGTGAACTTAGGAGCCTATGGAGAGTGTTTATTTTTGTCTTTGAAGGTTTCTGCAGAAATATATTCAGAAAGAAACTGAAAGTGCCAGGTTAGCAAAGCCAAATGTATCTGCCTCAACACAAGCAACAAGACAGAAAAAGATGCAAGAGATCAGCGGTTTGGTCAAATATTTCATCAGATGTGCCAATAAAAGTGAGTTGCTTTTGTGTAAATATAATTTAGACTGTTTTAAAGAATTCTTGCTGAGATTCAGTTCATAAACTCTACCATATAATAAACATGTTTTCTAATAAATATTATCTTAGATTGTATTCCTGCAGGTCTGATACTTATTTTATGTAAATTGCTTACCTATTGTAGCTGGTTTAGAAATATAGTTTATTTCATAGAGACTTGAAGTGTACAATAATCTCGTTGGCAACAGAAGACTTGGGGGCCTGTAACTCAATGGTAGGGCATATGCTTTGAATGCAAAAGGTCCCAAGTTCAATTCCTGGCATCTCCAGGTAGGGCTAGGAGGGAATTCTGCTTGAAACCCTGGAGAGCTGCTGCATTACTGGGCTAGATGGAACAATGGTCTGACTCAGTATAAGTCACGTTCCTATGTTCATCACTTCCTATGTTCTATTATAATGTTTCTTCCTCAGCAGAGAATATTCATGGAAGAATGCTTGTGAAGATTGTGATATCTGGAATGCAAAATCCGCATGGTTTTGCAGGAAGACTGATGGACAAGAATCTAGTTTGAGATCTTCCTACAAAATTCCAGTGTATTTTGCAATCTGTATTCCCAGTCTCCATATTACTTTTGGTTTGGCACAGGAGACCCCATCTCCACCCTACTCGAATGAAACAGGCAATGCAGCATGTGAATTGCTCCTTCATAGTAGCAAGATGTCATCACAGGGGTGGGGAAACATTGCATTTCGTAGGGGAGATTCTTGTGGGCATTGAAGCATACTGTATAGTCCCTGCAGCTTTGTAATTTTGTTGATGGAGGTGGCTATAGGGGAAAATGACCAGAGTCTCTAGTGACAGCTGATAAAACAGGAATTAGGGCTCAAAAGTAGTCAGTGTCAAAGAAGGAGAACCATACTTAATGGAAGCATTGCTACTTGGCAAAAAAAATAATAATGCCTAGGTGGCCAGCTGTGTTTTTTAAAGCAAACGAAAAGCAATTAAATTGTGAAATGTAACAAGAAAATGTCTGGGTAACACCAGAGACTTTGGAAGTGAGTTCAGGTGTGCCCCCCATACACCACCACCCCGAAATACACATGTTTATTCATGGAGAATGTGTTTCTTTTGAGATTGAGTTAGGATCATGTTGATATTTATAAATTACGAATTAAAGTAGATTTCTGTCCTGCAAAGATACACACTAAAAACTCACATTTATATTCTGCTTTTGCACAGGAGCACCCAGATTAAAATGTCAAGAGCTTTTGATGTATATAATGGATACAGTAAAGGATCCATCAAGTTGTGCTATTTATGGAGCTGATTGTAGTAGCATATTGCTAAAGGATATTCTTGCAGTGAGGAAATATTGGTGTGAAATATCTTCGCAACAATGGTCAGGTTAGTAGATGTCAGTCCTATCTCATTGAGGCTGCAATCCTCTGAGTGCTTGCTTAAGTCTAATTCTGCTGAACTTAGAAAAACTTTCTTTGGAGTAAGGTTGAGTGCCTGTTTATGAATACATAACTATTTACACATTTACCTGGGAGCAAGTCTCATTGAATGGGGCTTCCGAGTAGACATGTAAAAGATCGCACCATTATATTTTATTATTTAATATTAACATAATAATTATCATAGGTTTTTTCATAGGCTTTTATATAGTATGTAATTACAAATGAACAGTTTCCAGTACTTGAAGGGTTGTCACAAAGAGGAGGGACAGGATCTCTTCTCGATCATCCCAGTTTGCAGGACACGGAATAATGGGCTCAAGTTACAGGAAGCCAGATTCCGGCTGAACATCAGGAAAAACCTCCTGACTGTCTGAGCAATAAGACAATGGAACCAACTACCTAGGGAGGTGATGGGCTTTCCCACTCTGGAGGCATTCAAAGTGCAGCTGGACAGCCATCTGTCAGGGATGCTTTGACTTGGATTCCTGCATTGAGCAGGGGGTTGGACTCGATGGCCTTGTAGGCCCCTTCCAACTACTTTTCTATGATTCCTCTTGTCAATAATACTTTTTTGTTGATCAGGGTGATAAAGGGCCCCTTGTATACAGAGGGAGAGATACATTTGCAGATTTCCCTCTTTAGTTGAAACATATGGGGCTATGAATATTTAAGAGTCTCCCTACCCACAGCCTGTATCTGAAAGGGAGGTTGTATATGTGAACTGCATTATTGAAAATTCACTGGCTGTTATAGTTTTATATAAAATGTAAGTTCATTCAAGCTTAATAAATGCATGTGACATAGTTAGGACTTTCTAGATTCACAGTATTTTATTACTTGCTCACACACACTCTGCCCTGACTGTTTGCATAATGGCAGGTATTTATTTATTTATTATATTTATACCCCGCCTTTTTTCCTGCAAGGAATCCAAGGCGGCTTACATAATCCTCCTCTCCATTTTATCCTCACAACAACCCTGTGAGGTAGATTAGGCTGAGAGTCAGTGACTGGCCCAAAGTCACCCAGTGAGTTTCATGGCCGAGCGGGGACTAGAACCCGGATCTCCCGAGTCCCAGTCCAACACTCTAACCACTACACCACACTGGCTCTGGTTACACTGGTAAGAGTAACTGATCACTTTTTGCGGCAAACATGATTGCTTCATGTACAATTACATGTTTGCTGCAGGAAATATTAAAGTGTGGACATCATACATGGATCTTTAAACATCCATGTATATACTCAGAGGAATCCTGGCCTAATTTGCAGGTTTTGCTTCTCTTGAAAATCAGGCTCATGAGGGACCTCCACAGTTTGTGTTTTGTTGAAGAAAACACCTGTGTACTTGTCACAGTTGTGTTTGCTGCTTAAAATGTGGCACTTCTCTGAGAGAAAATGGAAGAAGCTGGTGGGTAGAGGTACAGTTTGATAAGCACTGAGAAGTATAGGGGACCTTCTTCTATTGTGTGATATTTTTAATGACCCCACCAGGGTACTTCCAATTTAGTTTTGCCAAAAGTGTTAGGGTTACTTATTGGTCCAAACATGGTAAAACTCTACTGTTTTTTGTAACTATAGGCCAGTCTGGAGAGCATGTAGGAATGAGCAGCTGAAAGGATGGGAAATATTTAGTTGTGTTTGAGTTAGCGAAACACACACATGTTTCTGTGACTTGATCAAGTAATTTGAATTTGGTTTGTTCCTCTAGATCTCCAAAACCTGTACTTCAAATTATTTCTCAACCCTTCCAGAGATATTAACAAAGTTTTGGTGGCTAGAATAATTTACACACTCACCAGAGGACTGTGTTTGCAAACCGATGGGTTAAATTCCAATATTTTTAACTTCTTCTCAAAAGCTATGCAGTGTGCAAGGTAATTGTCATCTTCTTTTGGTTATCAGATTTCATTTCATTTTATTACATTGCTGTACTACCAATAGCCAAAGCTCTCTGGATGGTTTACAAAGATAAAATCCTTGAAAATACATTATAAAAAAAATAAATACAAATATATAAACAGGCAACACACAGAGAGATACATATATATCTGAAAAACTTTTAAGCAATCCACAACAAGAAAAATCCAAGACCTGTCTAAAACCTCTTCATATGCTGCCAAATGCCTGAGAGAAGAGGAAGGTCTTAGCCTGGCGCCGAAAAGATAACAATGTTGGTGTCAGGCTGGTCTCATCAGGGAGACCACTGAGAAGGCCCTCTCCCTTGTTGCTGCCTTCCGAGCCTCCCTTGGAGGAGGCACCTAGAAGAAGGCCTTAGATGATGAACATAGTGTACAGGTAAGTTCATGCTGGAAAAGGCGCTCCATCAGGTATTGTGGTCCCAAGCCGTGTAAGGCTTTATAGTTCAAACCCAGCACCTTGAATTGGGCTCGGAAACATACAGGCAGCCAGTGCAGGCAGGCCAGAATCTGTGTTATATGTTCAGAACTTCTTGTCCCTGTTATCAATCTGGCCGCTACATTTTACACAAGCTGCAGCTTCTGAACCATCTTCAAAGGCTGCCCCATGTACGGTGTATTGCAGTAATCTAACTTGGAGGTTATCAGAACATAGACAACCGAAGTCAGGTTATTCCTGTCATAATAGGGGCATAGCTGGGACACCAACCAAAGTTGGTAGAAGGCATTTTGTGTCACTGAGGCCACCTGAGCCTCAAGTGACAGATGGCTCCAAGAGAATCCCCAAGCTATGAACCTGCTCCTTCAGGGTGAGTGCAACCCCATCCAGAACAGGTTGAGAACTCTCCATCCGGTCAGAAGAACCACCCACTAGCAGCATCTTGGTCTTGTCTGGATTGAGTTTCAATTTATTAGCCCTCATCCAGTCCATTGTCCCAGCCAGGCACCAGTCTAGCACATCCACAGCCTCACCTGTTGAAGATGAAGAGAAATAGAGCTGTGTGTCATCAGCATACTGATAGTGCACTCCAAAACTCCGGATGACCATACTCAATTATTTCATGTAGATGTTAAATAACATGGGGAACAAAACCGACCCCTGCAGAACCCCCTACCAGAGAATCCACAGGGCTAAGCAATATTCCCTACACCACCTTCTGGAGCTGACCATCAGAGTAGGAACAAAACCACTGCAATGCAGTATCTCTCACTCCCAACTCAGGCAATAGCCCCAGAAGCATACCATGGTCAATGATATTGAAAGTCACCAAGAGATCAAGGAGAATCAACAAGGTCACACTCCCCCTGTCTCTGTCCCAACATAGGTCATCATACAGGGTGACCAAAGCTGATGGGTTGCCATGTCAGACCAAAGCTGATGGGTTGCCCAAAGAGGTTCGCCTGGAGCCTACTTTGTATTCTTTCCGGCGCCAGGTGAAGACCTTTCTGTTCTCCCAGGCATTTTAATGATCTTAATCATTTTAATCTTGTAATTGTTTTTAATTCCGTTATTGTAACTGCTGCTGCTAGCTCTGCTGTTTGTTTTTAATCTGTGGTTTTAAATTTTATATTTTATATTGTATTTTATGATTTTAACTGTTGTAAACCGCCCAGAGAGCTTTGGCTATTGGGCGGTATAAAAATGTATTTAAATAAATAAATAAATAAATATGTCATGCAAACCCAGTCACTGCCTTGAACTCCTTGGAGAAATGGCAGAATATAAATGAAGTAAATAAAATAACTTGGATCTCCACAGCCACTCCTGGTTAATTGTAGAGCTTTAATTAAAGTGACTATGTAAATGTCTAATAAAAAATGCCTATTTGTATTGCAGACAAGAAAAAAACCCGGCAGGCCTCGATCATATTTTTGCAGCCATTAATGAATTTTTCAGTGTATTTGCGGTGAACTACCGTATGTGGGTTTGTAAATTAGGAGAGGAAATTCTGCCTAGTGTGCTTTACATCTGGGTTCACAGTAGACCAAAAGATTCCCTGAAGGAGCAGATAATTCAGCTAATTCAGCTTCAGGTTCGTGTTCATCATCCAAATGGAGCTAAAACCGGAGAAAGAGGTAAGCATAAAGTCTCTCATGCGCAGTTGTGAAGAAATATTTCAGAGAGTTGGCTCCCTTGAGGGGTGACGTTACTTCTGAATGCTTGTGTTAGAAGTGTTCAGGGGTATCCCAGATCTCTATTAATTGACAAGTATGTCATCATAATTTTTCATAGTGTCGTTTCTTATTTGTATGTTCAAATATTTGTTTTAACTGTTACTTTTTGAATTACTATATTAGATGTATACACATCACTAATTGCTGATGAACTTTTAAAATCTTTGGAGCAGGCCTTTTTTTTCTTTTCTTTTTTGCATAGGTTCATGTAATAAGTTACATGAAAACTAAATGTTCTTATTCTTGTGCAAACAGGAGGATGTGACTCGGCAAAATGGCAAAGTATTTTGTACAACCTGTACGATCTGTTAGTTAATGAGATAACTGTCATTGGCAGCAGGGGAAAGTATTCTTCAGGCTCACGCAATATTGCTGTAAAGGAAAATCTGGTTGAGCTAATGGCCGATATTTGTCATCAGGTAAACTATTATACTTTCATATGCTGTTTCGGGTGAATGTAAACCAGTCCTTTTCCATATGGGTTCAGGGCTTCAGGATGGAGGGATGCCCACAGGGCCTAACGGGGTCCTGTTTTTCCTCCTCCCTCCCCACCCCCACTTCTGTGTGCATGCACAGCTGCACACTCAGGCAACACCCCAAGGGAATGGGGAGCTTGCGCAGTTTGTGCACATTTGCTTTATCTCCATCTGCTTGTTCCTGCAGTTGGAGCTTGGAACTACAGTAATTTGGTATTAATCCATTCTTTCTTAATACAGATTTTAATGTAAAAAAATATACTATAATATGCATCTTTAGCTCTCAATCTGATTTCTTGTTTGTTTGTTAAGCTCTTTACTGAAGACACCAAGGTCCTAGAGATAACTCAGTCATATGCTGTTACACAGAGAGAGTGTGGAGATGGAGAAGGACCTTCGAAACGTAGGAGAATTGAATTGGGTTGGGAAGTTATTCGGGACAACCTGCAAAGATCACAGAATAACTTTGATATCATACCTTGGTAAAAAAAATAAAATTCTTTATTCTAGTTTCTCACTGAAAAATGCAGTTTTTTTCACCACCTTTTAATGATCCTTGATATTTTTTTCCCCTCCCAAGGCTGCAGATTACAACCAGGCTAATATCGAAGTACCGTATGAGCCTTTCTCACAATGAGCTGCCCCACTTACTCAGTATACTTTACCAGCTACTACCTCAGCAGCGTCAAGGAGAAAGGACTCCTTATGTGTTAAGGTGTCTTAAAGAGGTTGCATTCTGTCAAAGCAAAAAAAAAGATCTGAATTCAACGCAGAAATTAGAGCTGCAGCGAACATGGTCAAAAATTTGGTCTCTTGTTGTTCGTAGCCTAAGTCTTCAACAAACTGAAGTGGAAAGCTTTGGGTTACTTGGAGTCATGATTCAAGGAAACTTAATAACAATGGAGAAAGATGTCTGGAAAATATTTTCAGGATCTGCATGCAAGCCTTCAAGGTAGCATGGAACCCTTTTTCATCACCAACTGTTTCTGGTGCATTAATAGAAATGTTTTATATGCTACAACTTATACAAATCCAGCTAATGCCATCCAAAACTTGTACTTACCAAATTATTCTTGTGTTATTGTTTACTTACCTTGTGTAACTAGTGTAAGAGCACTCTCATCTGTAGGAAACACTGTTTCTGTGTTTTGGATGTTCTATAATCTATTTAGCTAAATTAGGTTGCAATCCTATACACACTTAGCTGGGAGTAATCCCCATTGAATGTAGTGGGGCTTACCTCTGAGTAAACATGTATAGGTTTGCACTGTTAATCTACTATGGGTTGGATTCAGTGAAACACCAGTGGAAGAAGGCTGGCTCAGCTTGTCTGAGCGTGGAAAGCTAAGCAGGGATCAAGCCTGGTTATTACTTGGATGGGAGACCCCTCCTCTAGTTTCCTGTATTGAGCAGGGGGTTGGACTCGATAGCCTTGTAGGCTCCTTCCAACTCTATGAATCCATGAAGTGGGATGGAAGGTGACTTTCCTACCCCCCTCCCCTGCGCCCCCTGAGAAGCGTCTCCTGAAGGTCAGGTGACCCTGCTGAATGGGTTGGCTGTGATGAGGGGGGTTGAGGGGAAGGGGCAGGGATTGACGAAAATCTGGCAGAGGCACTGAGCTCTTGCTAACAGAAGGTATCTCCACCTAATTTTTGAGGATCCCCTGTGCCACAGCTCATCCCATTCAGCAGGGGCTCTCAATGCTTGGGGGAAATTTTTTGCTGGGCTACTAGGGAAGAGAGGAAGGGGTAGGAAAGTCACCTTCTACCTACCCACTTCTGCCAGCATTTTTTTGAAACCAAACCTGTGTTTGTGTGGCACGTTAGTTAAAATGCTGTAAGCGTTAGAACATTAGTTATTGGGTGGATTGAAATAAATAAATAAATGCTTTTGATAGAAGTTGTTTTGGGGGGCATTTGTGTCTTGGCAACAAGAGCTATTGTTTACATAAAAACAGTTTTAAATAAGAACAGCATCCTAAATCTTACTTTTTCCTAAAGTCACTCTTAATTTTTGCACATTTAAAACCTTATATTAAAAAAATACCTCTGAGTTCTATGCATAAGAATGCCCCAGGTCAGAAAATTGATTATTGATTGTGCGACAGTACAAACAGAAAGCTCTTGATCTCTTAACCATGGTTTAAAAGATCAGGAACAGGTAGGATTGTGCACTTTTCCTTTCTCCCAGTCCTTTCCCTGTCATGAGCACAATTTTCCTGCCCGTCTCCCATTAGTTTTAACTATTGCACCAAATTTAATCACAATTAATGGTAATTAGAATCCCTCATAAACACATTTTCCAAACCCATTTCAAACCCTGGTTAAGATATCAATCCTGGTTAATAAAGTCATGGTTAAGGTTGGTGTAGATGCATCAGTAACAAGGTTTGGGCCATTGGAAGAAGGATGGAGGGAATTAGTGCTGCTGAGGAGAATTTGTGGTGAATTCCTTGAGCTCTTCCTGATCTCTTTGCCATGGTTAAGAGATTGGGGGTATTGGGTCTGGAGCTGTAAATTCATATGGTAAATTCGTAGAAATGTTATTTTGTAGGTCTGCAGCACAGTGCTTGGCATTAGCAATGATGACTTCGGAAGTGCCAGAATGTTTGAAAATTGGGACAATACAGAATAATTGGGAAGGAAGTGCAGCTCATACATTAAAAGAAACTATTATAAAGTGGATTCTGTTCTGCCACGTGGAGGAAGATATGGGCGACAGTATGAAGCTGCCTCCTATTCTGTGCAGGTAATAACTTGAGAAATAAAGCAAACTAAACATAGTTTTTCATCAGAAAAAAATAAAACTTTTCTAATATTGTTAGGTTTTATTTGACCAGCTTGGTTTTGTAAGTAAACAACACTGGCCTAAAACTTCTGGATGGACTAGGCTACAAATTAAGCTTTCAGTGAAATATTTATATGTTGATAGTTTTAAAAAATGATAACTTCTTCTAATAAATATTAATCTCAACCGATTTATTCAAATATATCAGATAAAGTTTCTTTATGAAATTAACTTGTTTAATGTTTAGTGTCTAGCGAAGGGTTTAATCAATAGAACTTTCTTTTTGTAGTTTTTTGTAATTCCATTGTAGCATGTTGTATACACACCGTATTTTTCGCTCCATAAGACGCACTTCCCCCCCACAAAAAAATAGGGGGAAATGTCTGTGCGTCTTATGGAGCGAATATTGTTTTTATAAAAAATTTACAACTTTTTTTTTTGCTTCCCATTGCTGGTCCGGGGAAGAGCTGAGGGCTCCTGGGTGGGGCCGGGCAAGCCCCCGCCTCTCAGCTGATTCCCCGCGGAATAGCTGATTTTTTTAAAAAAAAAAATTTTCCCCTTTGCTGGTCTGGGGAAGAGCGGAGGGCTCCTGGGTGGGGCGGGGCAAGCCCCTGCCTTTCAGCTGATTCCCCGCGGAACAGTTGATTTGAAAAATATTTATTTATTTATTTATTTTTACTTTCCTTTGCTGGTCCGAGGAAGAGCAGAGGGCTCCTGGGTGGGGCAGGGCAAGCCTCTGCCTCTCAGCTGATTCCCCGTGGAACAGCTGATTTAAAAAAATATAATTTTTTTTTAACGTGCCGTACAGTAAGTGCGTCTTATGGTCCGGTGCGTCTTATGGAGCGAAAAATGCGGTAATACTTTATGAAAATAGAGAACAATCTTATAAACTAGTTTTTGCAGGAAAATTATTCTTCCCACTTGTCATCTCCCAGTGGTCAAAACAGTAAGTGCTATCCCCACTATACAGTGACCTGGTTCGCACTATCACAGCTCACCGTGGCTTATTTAAGCCATGCTGGGTTGCAGCATGTGCAGCTTTTGAATATTCATGCCACAACTGCAGCTTGTTATGTCGTCCAAACCCAGCGGAGGTGGGTTGTGCGAAGGTTAAACAACCCTAGCGTAACCCTAAAACAAGCCATGAATTATGCAAGGGTTGTTTAACCCTTACACAACCTGCCCGCACCAAATTCGGCCAACGCAACAAGCCGTGTCATGTCTTGAATATTCAAAATGGCCACCTGCACATGCACAGCCCACTGTGGCTTATTCGAACATGTGAATCAGCGCAGTAACGGGTTTGTTCATGTAAGACAGATTTGGTTGGGGAATAGGTTGGGACTAGGAAGCACTTCCCACTAGAAGTATTGCATGCATGCTGAAGAAGCATGCCTGAATGTGCACCCTTTAGTGCAGTGTTCTCCAACCTTGGGTCCCCAGATATTTTTGGCCTACAACTCCCAGCATGCCCCAGCCAGCTATGCTGGCTGGGGCATGCTGGGAGTTGTAGGCCAAAAACATCTGGGGACCCAAGGTTGGAGAACACTGCTTTAGTGCATCTATTAAAAAATCAATATTTAAAAATGTTAACGTGTTTATAGTTTAGATCTCATGACAGAAGCATACAGATATGTTATATTAAGGGATGTCTGCTCTAACTTTTGTTTTAAATCCTTTACAGTGATTTTCCGAAGCTAGAGTTGCAGAAAATCCTTGTAAGTCTGACTATGAAAAATTGTAGCGCAGCAATGGAATTTTTCCAGAAGGCCTCAGAATGGTATGTTTCAAAAATCAACAAAACGATTGTTAAAACTTGGAGGTAATATTTTTAGAGTTGATTGCATTTCAAATTTTAATCCCACAAATCTGAGTAGAGTTCCTTTTAATGGACTGGGCTTTCACACATCAAGCTCTGTTCGTACAAGCTTGGGAGATAAGTTGCTGCTTAAAAATATATATAGAAATATATATTCCAGGATCCAAAAATTACTCAGTTCTGCATACCAAGAGACTTTGGATTCGCATTACTTGATTCACTTCTCATGCTGCATAGCAAACAACTTTTGAAACTGAGGAACCTTGTTTAGGCTTCTTGATCATGGGCATTTATTTTTTGGAATATCAATCCTCATGTGACCAACCTGCAACCCAATGCAGTTACAGGCAATCTGTTTATGAAAACAGGTTTCTGTACATGGATTTTTCTTACAAGACATGTAATAGACTGCTGCAGATAGGTGGTGGTGACAGGGATTTCTGGCACTTGCCTTAGGGGAAATGTGTATATTTTTAGCCCTTCGTGCAAAAATTGTACAAGGCTATGCAGCAGCTGCTGAGGTTATGGAGTCCTACCTTTATCAAATGAACAGTGCTGATCTTGTATCTAGTGGGAAAGTGGGGAGTGTTCGTAATTAAGTGGATGTTCATTAGAGGGGTACAGATGTTGATTTTTATGGAGGCAGTACTGCAGTTCCTCTCTGTGCACATTGGCCATGTGGTAGCAGCTCCTTTAGTAGAATCATTTGGAAATTTAAATATAATTGATTACTGACCAAGAAACAAATCAGGATTAAATTTTTGTGTCTTCTGTGTTTTGGTTTTAAAAGTTATGAGTACTATCATCAAAAATCAGGTAGTAATCTATTTCTTTATTTTATTAAGTATGCAACATGTACAAGACAAAGAAGAAGCCACTCTTTCAGAAATTGAAGCATTCTATGTGCAGACAACTTTTGATGAAATTGATATTTTTACAAACACAGCAGATGATATATCTGAAAACAAACCATCTGGTTCCAGACTAGTTGTCAGTCAGAAACTTAAAGAAGCCTTAGAGCATGATCTCTTAGTAATGTCAAAACAACTTCTTGATAGCTTTTCGCTTGAGGTAAGTTGGAATGGAAAATTGAGATTTATGTTCCTTGCTCATGATTATAAGGTGTCTCAAAGCTCTCCTCATGAGTATTTGTGAGCAGCCTTTGAGATTTGCCACATGGCTAATAAAATACAAATGGTGGTATAATATTACATTGTTGTGTGGTCAGTTAGTTCTGAAGTATGTTTTTTAAGATCGTTCCAGTTCATGTATACATCAGGGGAGTGGTGACGATGCTGCAGTACCTTACTGAAGCCTGCATATGACCCTGTTAAAAATACCCTGATTAGCCCTGTCAATAAACCCCATTTTAAAAGGAAGCCTGAGTTTTGACACCTGTCAAAACTCTGTGCTCCTGTAAATGTGTTGGGTGACTTGCACTTTCCCACTTTCCCGAACACCTCGAGTCTCTGGAAAGGGTGGAGAACACTGAGAATAGTCAGGTTCAAACAAAAAAACCAGAGGATCTCGCCGCAAAGGGGGTGATCGATTCACCACCCCATTTCATGAGCAAAGATCCCCTTGCAGCTTCACTTCTGATTTGACAGCTTTGAAATGAGAAGCAAAGCAACAAATTAACCTATTTGTAGCCTTGCTTTGTCAATGTCCATGGATGGTGCCTCTTGTACTTTTATAAGAGACACCATCCAGGGCATTGACGAGGCAAGGCAGAACATTTGGGATAGTCAGAGTTGCGCACCCCCAAAAATCCATCCAAAGTTTGCGCAAATCTTAGGTACACAAAAAAAGGTGGTGAAACAGTGACAGCTGCTCCAATGTGCTGCTTGGGCACTTTGAAGGGGCTGTCACTTTGGAGATCGGAAAAAGCGATTTCCGGGAGGGAAAGAGGGTAAAAGGGAAAACAAACTGCGGTGACCGCAAAAGTGGTTGTGGTCAGCACAAGGAGAGGAGACAAGACGGGTCTTGCCGTGGAGTCCCTTGGGATACCCACAGGAGAACTGAGGGGGAAGGATGGGGGGACAACTCAATGAGCCCTATCGTCTGTCAGGTGCACCATGGATTGTTGCACAAACAACCCACACTGCGTAGCTTATTCGCAGGGTGGGTTGTGGTGTTGTGCGAACACAACCTATATATTATGGGAAATCAACACTTTCATGCAGCCTGTGAGTCCTGATATAATTCCTCAGTAGTTCAACATCTCTGAAAATTCTAGCTATTTTGTTTATAGAAATAACTTTGAAACGTTCATGAGCAGAATGCAGTAAATAAAGGAACACCAGTATTTTGGAAATACTGGTGAAGTTTGTGTTAAACTCAGTCTCTCAATAAATGTGTGTTTTAAAATTTTATGAACTTCTAAGCTCATAAAGAGTTGAGAGGCTTTCAAATTTTTTACATTTAGCGCAAGTCCAGAATAACACATTGCAGAATAAGTATTCAAGCAGCCTACAATTCATGAAAGTATTCTGAAGTTATGTAAATGATATAAATAACTGAGACAGTGTAATTAAGTACAAAGCTGATGTATTTGTGTATTTCTTTTATTCAAAGACTAGAACTACATTATTCTTAGTGCGTTGTACCAGTCTCTTGACTGGTGTTCTTGGTTGCTATTGCTATGCTGGCATGCTGACAGAAGAAGAAGCACATAAATCACAGCTTTTTCATAAAGCTAAGGTAGGGCTTTTGGTTTTTTGATTTAAGAAATATGCTGAGTTAGTGGCTTCTAAACATGGGTAATACTAGCCTTGCCATGGAAGAGGGGGCAGGTCTCAAGCACTTCTCATGAGTGCTGGGAGAAAAGTCTTACAGTGGTAGCTGCCCTTCTGCAGGTGTATTTACAGATTACCCAAGCATATAGGATCTTCTTGCCCAAAAGTTTTGCAGGATGGAATGCACCTGATTTTTTTCACTCCAGCTATGAGATGGACAATAGTAGGAGAGGAAGAGGGAGATGATAATAATTAGGCTATGAAACTGTTGGGGTATTTTGATTGCAACTGTCAGACACCATATATGGGGTAAGGAATTTGTAAAGGGGACCAGTGTACACAGGTCCAGTTCACAGGACACGCTGGGATCACAGTAGGTTGTTTAACCCCTGATGAACCATGGTGTGTGCCAGCCGCCATTTTGAATATATTTTTGTAAGCCGCCTTGAGTGCCATGTTTTTGGTAGGAAGGTATAAATCAAATAAATAAAATTCAGCCCCTGATAACCCAGCCAGCATGAGTTATTTGAGGGTTAAACAACCCGCACATAACCCTACTGCAGACCGTGGGTTATGTGGGGGTTGTTTAACTCTCAAATCATGGTGGCTGGGTTTGCACGACATGGCACCCCCCTGCCCCGATTAGGTGCTGCATATTCAAAATGGTGCTCGGTATGCACCATGGCTCATTGAGGGTTAAAGAAAACCATGGTGAGCCCAGCGTGTTGTGCAAACTGGGTATTAAGGCCTTTTGGGGAGGAGTAGGATGCTACATCAGATATTTTGTGAAGTGTTACATGTACTATAAAATTGGGGAACCAGTATTTTAAAGGAGGGGTTTGGGAACTAATTAAACTTAGTAGTCAACAAAAAAAAAGCCTATTGGACCTCCCAGAGTTAACAAAGTCAGCACAAAACTAGAGGGTTAAGCACTAATTTTGAGTAAGTTCTGGCAGTTGGTAGAACTGAAAGGGTATAGGGCAGCATTGGTCCACACTCTGCTTTAATGTTCATAAGAATATGGATGGAATGCAGCAAAGTCTGAGGCAGTTTCATAACACTTTTGATTTTCTTTCTTTGTATAGTCTCTTATTCATTATGTAGGAGAAAGCATTTCTCAGTCTAAAAGCAAGCTAAATGAAGATTCTAGGATAATTTCATTGAGGACTTTAATAGTACAGTGTGCTAATTGCTTATGTAACTGTACCCAGGTAAGACATTCATTGATTTTTCACTTTATTCCACAGCTAAGTGAAGTTGAAATCCTTGTAGTTAAGGGTGCAATCCTATGACCACCAGGCACTGTCTAGACAGCTGTAGGGAAACTTGAGGAGTCCCAGCTCTGACCTCAGAAAAGCGCTTCAAGGTCAGAGCTGGGACTTCAACTTTGGAGTGCCCTCCCTCTGCCCTCACAGCCATTGCGGTTCTTTCTGCATTGGCTGTGGCTCCAAAGACAGAAGACCGACTTCAGAGCCAGCGCTGCGGGGGGGGGGGGGTGTTCTGTGGGGGAGGGGTGGAGCGAAGCACCGCCATGCTGCAAAGAATCCAGGCGGTGCCTCAGCCTCCTCTCCTCACGAGTTGGGGGGGGACACACTTAGATGGCCAAAATTGGCTATCTTAAGTGTTTTGGAAGGCGAGGGAAGCACAGAGGGAATCCTTGCCTCCGCGCTCCTCCTGCCCTCAGTAGGATGCCCATAATCCTCTTAGTTCGGAGGGTTATGGGCAGCCACATTGGATTGCACTGTAAGCCTTTTAGGTCCTATTTGAAAACAGCATACCTCCCCAAGCAGTTTTTTGTTCATAATTACTTGTGCGTGCATGCGCACACATACTTTGAAGAATATGGTGACCGGCCAGATGGGCGATTAATAAATATAAGAAATAAATAAATAAAATAAATAATAATGAAGTAGTGCTGCTATTTCTATTTGTTAAATTTCTACAATAAGTCTCTTGCAAGTGATTCCTGCAATGGCTAAATTTACTCGAGTTAGAAGTGTTTGGGTGCATTCCCAAAAGTGTTTGGGTGCTTAGTTAAGATGATTAAATCCCATTGATTTCAGTGGGATTTAACTAGCTTAATTGTGCAAGACAGCAGTTTTTCAAAATAAAAGTTTGATACTGAATTTAGTTCCAGCTTTTAAGGTAGTAATTCATTCAAAGATATTATGGTACATATGGTGGAGTTTCAGGATTTGTTTCTGGTAATATTTGCAATCTTTATCCATTTCTATTTTTACTTGGTATTTTTGCATTTTACTTGAAAGAAAGTGAACTTTTACTAGGAAAGTGATCTGTTTAGAAATTGAAGGGAAATAGAATCTGTGGAGAAAAAGCCTGGTCCTTCACAGAATCACTATAAGCATGGTCAGTCTGTTAGTAACATTGACCTGGCTCGCAGGTAACAGCAGCAAATCATGGGTTAATAACAATTTGCTGTTAGGTAAACTGTGGGTTGTTTAACCCACGATTAGCCCATAGACTGGGTTTGCACAATCACTGCCCAGCCTCAGCTTGTCATGTCATCTGAACTTGGGCAGCATGGCGTGTTGGAGGGTTAAACAACCCTCAAATAACTAATTGGCTGTTGTAGGACTATTTGGGGGTTGTTTAACCCTCCAACAAGCCATGTTGCCCAGGTTTGGATGACATGACAAGCCATGACCAGGCGGTGATGATGCAACTCACGCCCGGCACATGTTGCAACCCACCATGGCTTAAATAAGCCCGGGCTGCTGTGATCGTGCAAACCAGCCCAAAGTGTCCAGGTTCAGATGTCAGAGAGCAACATCTGATCAGGCTGATCAAAGTGTGGTGGCACATGCAGCAAATCATGGGTTAATTAACCCACAGTTTGCTGCTGTCACATGCAGACGGAACAATTGTAGAGAAAATATGCTTTTCCTTGCTGATCTAGTAGTGACTTTTTGAGATGAATGGGAAAGCCTGTTGTAGCGTAGTTGAAGATTACACTCAGTAGTTTGGCATTCACTGTCCTACTTCAAAGTGTAAGATAAATAGATTCTGTAGGATATGGTTTGATAATTAGTTTTATTTTTTATTGTGTTTTTAATGTCTTTGTTTTACTATCATTTTAATAAGAATAATATTTAATTTAATTCCTGTGAATGTAAGCCACCTTGAGTGACATTTTATTGGTAGAAAGGTAGGGTACAAACCAATCAATTAATAAATGGTGTGTTTTGGATTGTTTTGTTTTGACAGAACAGCCCAAGAAAATGTCTGTCTGGCATTTTCTTGCACTTGTTAACATCAAACCTGATGAATAATCTTGCAGATATTTGCAAACATCTGGTAAGTAGTTACAGTGTGGGCTGTTATCTTTCTTTTACAAATTGTATATGTAGTACACCTTTATTGCCCAAAACAGAGATATTGCCCTTGAAAGACAAATGGGACATGCTATAGGTTTGGCCTTTCTCACATCTCTTGAGAGTGAAGTATACAGTCAAACCAATTTGCTCTGTACACATTCTAATCTCCCACCTGCCACCAGCTTTTTCTTAAAAGAACAGTGGTGCCTTCCTAGTTTGTACATAGTTTGTGCTGTTTTTATGTAATGATATGTGCATGAAACTGAGTTCTGAGGATTCTATTCTATTGTAAGTTTACTGTAAGAAAGGTGGAATGAAAGAATTCTAAATAAATAACTTCTCTTAGATGCTACTTACTGGGAAGACAAGTGAAGCTGGAGAAATTGATTTAATGGAAGATGATCCTGAAGAGAGTAGAATGGAAGGAGAAAACCAGACAGTCTTGGATCTAATTGATGATCCCTCTACTGAAGTTGGTGATGTCAATGAGGGTGGAGAGTTGCAGTCTTTGACAGGTACCCGTATATACTCGAGTATAAGCCGGCCCGAATATAAGCCGAGGCCCCTAATTTCACCCCCCAAAACTGGGAAAACTTATTGACTCCAGTATAAGCCTAGGGTGGGAAATGCAGCAGCTACAGGTACAGGTAAATTTAAAAATTACGGTAAATTTAAAAAATTTAAATTTAAAAACTAAAGATACGGTAGATACCAATAAAATAACATACATTACGGTAATTGAGGCATCAGGAGGCTGATGGTAGTTGGAGCTTTGGCGGCGACTCTTTTTCGACGGCGGGGGGTGCAGGTACGGTGGCGGGGGCTTCGGCGGAGGCGGGCCTTTTTCAGCCGCGGGGGGGCATTTTTGGCGGCGGGGGGGTGGCGGGGGGGGGTCCTAGGTGGGCGCTGACCCGAGTATAAGCCGGGGGGGGGGATTTTTCAGCACAAAAAATGTGCTGAAAAACTCGGCTTATACTCGAGTATATACTTCTCTAATCTTCTCTAGGTGTGATTTTGTGGCAACTGAATGGTTTTAGAAAAGGTTTTTTGTTTTGTTTTTTGTACCATCCAAGTGCCTGAAGCCAACTTCCTCTAGCATTATGTCAGACTTAAAGTACTATGATATTATGGTTTAAATCCAAATTTCTGAATGAAAGCCACTTACAAAATTCCTGTATGTGGTAATTTTTCACAATTTAGAGGTGATAGGAAAAGCTAGCAGTTCAAATTAAAAAAATCACACATCTATCTATTTTAGAGTATTTATACCCTGCCCTTTTAATGTAAACACAGTACACGGGGCAGCACTTACCTAGAACAGAATTTTGTGTACCTTTGTCAAAGGCATGGCTGATATCAAACACTAGGTTTCTTAGCTCTTCCAAGCTTGCAGCCCTGTGTGTTGATAATTCACATGTACTTTCTTCCACACCAGTATTGCATCACCCTTTTGTTATAGTAGTTGTCATAACCCTACCTCAGAATTGCTTTACTCTCTATCCAGCAGCCCCAGTACACTATTTTTATGCAGTGTGATGGGGACCTGTGCAACTCCAAATACTTGGATATATGTGCCAGGGAACTGCACCTGGTTGTGGCTTCCTGGTATATGTCCACTGTGTGTTTAAAGATGCATGTCTTGCCTTTTTTCTGAAGTGCATTAACATCTTATTTACAGGTGCCATAAGCCCATTATCAGAAGAACATCTGACTAAGCAGGACTTGCTCCTCCTTGATATTGTAAAGTTCTTGTGTATAGCTGTCACAGCAGCCCCAGGGCTAACAGTTGGCTTCAGATCTTCTGAAATTCGGAAGAAACTTTTAATGCTAATTGAAGGAAATACATTTGATTATATTAAACCACTACATCTGCATATGGTGAGTATGGTGATAAAAAAAACCTGCTCTGATAAGCTTTCTGTATCTAAAGGTTCTTGTAATACAACATGTCACGTGGTCTTTATCTTGGGCTCGCTACTGTAGCATCAGCTGACTGATCATGGATGATCTTGAAAATTCAAAATCCTGTAGGCATTTTGTAAATGATGGTACACTTTTCTGATTTTAGCTACTAGATTGTTCTTTTCAGTACACAAAACAGTTGGTTAGCTTCTATTGAAAAATAAACTTTAATAACCTATGTTAACATATAAAATAAGAAATTAAACATGTATATATAAGTGGGGTGCTGAATATATCTGGAGTGTATGTTCATTATAATTGTAAATGTAAAAAGCATTAAAATAATTTCTTGTTGTTTTTTAATTGTGCTTTGTACCTAGTACTTAGTCTTGTTGAAGGAGCTCCCAGGTGAAGAAAATTCCTTGCCAGAAGATGATGTTGTCTCACTCCTCAAGCCTCTTCCGTAAGAAAATAATCCTGTTTAATGAAAGAAATATTAATATCATTTTCCAGATACAGTCCCTCAAACCTTCTGTTATTTCTGATAGGGATATATGCTCCTTTTATCGTCGAGATCAAGAGGTTTGTTCAGCAGTTCTACACAATCTCCTTCCTATGGTGAATGCTTTGGGCACTGTCAGAACAAATACTGAAGATTTAAGAGAAGCCCAGGGTCAATTTTTAACTGTTGTTGGAGCATTTTGGTATGTTAAGCACGCTTTCAACTATAATTAATTACATGATTGTAAATTTGTCAGCTATAGTAATTGCTAACAGTGCAATCCTAACCCCTTGGACAGCTGTCTGAGTGGGGTTAGGATGGTATGGGGTTGCCTCTGGGAGGGAACATCCGTCCTAGCAGACCTCAGTATGACTGCAGAAAGCTCCAGAAGTGTAGAACTACCACTGGCAGTGTTCCTGTCTGTGGTCAGCCCTGAACCGGAGCATTATCCATTCTCTCGCAGGCCCCAGGATCAGGCCCCTCAGCTGTGTTAACCTAGAGCTGGCATAGCTAAACTTTCCCCACAATTGGTTTCAGTAGGGCGAAATACCTGAAAATGAAGATCTGCCAGCCACTGCCACCTACTGCCCTGGCCAGGGTGAGCTTTGGAAGTGTCGGAGGATCTGCCACTTCACCCCCACCCCAGTTAGGATTTGTTTATTTGTTTATTATATTTATATCCCACCTTTTTTCCTGCAAGGAACCCAAGGCAGCTTACATAATCCTCCTCCTCCTCCATTTTATCCTCACAACAACCCTGTGAGGTAGGTTAGGTTGAGAGTCAGCAGCTGGCCCAAAGTCACCCAGTGAGCTTCATTGCTGAGCGGGGACTAGAACCCGGATCTCCCGAATCCCAGTCCAACACTCTCACCACTATGCCACACTGGCTCTGCCTGCTATGTAAACGGTTGGATCATATGGTCTTCTGCAGCTGTTTTTTGTCCATGTGAATTGTCCCTGGGTACATGAGCATGCAGGTGCTCTTCCTCTCCGCATGCCAGGAGGAGGGAGAGTATACCTCTCTCCTCAGTTCTATCTTTGGCAGTACAAGTGCACCTGGGAGTAGCCTCTCTTTTAGCATTTGATACTGCATTTTGAAGCAATTTTTAAAAATAATAGTAATCAAATTGGAAGAAGGGTACACATTGGATTTTTTGTGTACACATTGGGTTTCTTTGTGTACTGTTCTTCAGTAGGTTTTTTCTTTTTTGTTGGCTTGATGGCTCAAATGTAAAAATTGCAGCAGAAAAATTGCTTACATACCACAATAATAGTATAATTATATGAATACAAATATAACACATGCATAATTGTACATAAGACCTACTGATTTCAATCAAGTTTACTCCCAAGTGTGCTTTGGGCCACTGTCTTCAAACCATGACCATATCTGGCTAAAGCTAAAATTGTAATAAGCATATTTACTCAGAAGTAAGACTCACTAAGTCCTGTTGAAACGGTCATAACCAACTTACTTAATGTGACTCAAGCCACACTCCCATAGATACAAGTATTTGGGAGTAAGCCCCAATGAACATTTTAAAAACTTAACAACATTTAAATGAACAAAGATATATTTGTTGCACTTAGTAGTGGTTAGAGTGTTGGACTGGGACTCAGGAGACCTGGGCTCTAGTCCCCACTCAGCCATGAAGCTCACTGGGTGACTTTGGGACAGTCACTGACTCTCAGCCTAACCTTACCTCACAGGGTTGTTGTGAAGATAAAATGGGGAGGAGCATCATGTAAGCTGCCTTGGGTTCCTTGCAGGAAAAAAGGCGGGACATAAATATAATAAATAAAAAATAAATTAACACACTGTGCTTGAATCTCTATATAAAGTAAAAGCGAATAGAGCTCTTGAAGCATGTAAAGACATATCTACGTATTTTTAAAAATCTAAGGGTGATCTGCAAAAAATAAGACTTTTTGTCCCATTATAGTTTAGTATTGAATTATTCTGTCTGTTCCAGGCACTTAGCAAATGGAGGGAGATGCACAGCTCCAGTAAGAATAGCTTTAGTGAAATGTATGAAAGCTTTACTTCAGGTAAGTCACGTGCCAGAAGCATTTAATAAAAATATTTTTCTTTGGCTTTCCTAAGTTCCATAAAAGTATAATGCTGACATTTTATTTTTCCCCAGGCTGATCCTCATTCCACATGGGCTGTGCTTAATGTTAGACATGAAAAGCTACCTGTTAGTGATGCTTTCCCCCACTTCCTTGCAGATAGCAACTTTCAAGTTTGCATGGTTGCAGCTAAGTCAATAACCAGGTATACCTGTTGTAGATCTTAGTGACTTGACTGCCTTCTAAAGATAGCCTTGCAGGAAAAAAGGCGGGGTATAAATGTAATAAATAAATTAAAAAATAAAAATAGCCACTCCAAAGTTAGCCATTCAAAATTGCTTTGCACTTTACCACCTTACAAAATAACATACAAGTTTAAGTAAACAACCCAGGCACCCATTCAAAGCCATGCTTGTTGCTTCTCATATCTAATTTGTAGTTTGGGAGGTTCTGTAAGGCTTAGGATAGGACTGGATGTCCAACAGTTCATGCTAACATTTCTTCTACTTCTGTTACTAGATGAGCAGGAGAAATAGGTATTACTAGTAAAATGCTAAGTTCAGAAATGTATGAAGGACCTTGAAAAAATTGAGATAGATCTTGGAAAAAGCTAGACTGTCTTGCAAGAATCCATGAAGGTGTTTGTTTGTGTGTGTGTGTGTGTATTTAAGGGAGTGAGTTAGTTCCCTTTGCTTTTATCTCTTGCTCTGCAAACTGACCCCTTTGGGGAAGGAATTCAAAGTGATAAAAAAATTTCATCCAGTATGGTGTTCATAATGCCATCTGTATCTTCTTGGACATAGGCAATTGTTGTTTAAAGATACCTCAGTGTTAGGGGGACACCTCTGAATAAAAACACAACACACATGTCTTTGCTTTATTATAATAGAGTGTGTAAATTCTAAATTTCTTTTTCTCTCTCTTTAACCATAAGTTTGTTTCAGGACATGAAAATGAGAGATTCGACTGGCTTACTGAAAGCTCTTCCTTCGCCGCTCCAGCATAGGGCTTTTGAAAACTTGTACTTGAAAGTTCAAGAAGGAACAAAAAAGATGGTAATACAGTTTGTCACTAACCATGCATAAAGGCTTCCATTGTAACAGCTTCTCCTGTTCAATGGAGTTTGTTTCTTCTGGATTAGGCCATGAGACTCAGCACTTGTTAAGCTTTTCTTCAGTCTTGCTTATGTTCAAATGCCTAGAACTTAATTAGATTTGCCACTTTAAAGTCTTCATTCTTAATTTGTCTGCCAAACAGTTGATGTAAATAATAATCTCACCAAATATTTCATTCACTAGCCAGGTAAACAGGGTGCATAGTCACTTCAATGAGGTCATTATATAGGGGCAGCAGAGTGGTAGTGCTGTTATTGGGATAGAGCTATTCCAATGCTAGGTTTTTTATTTAAAGTCTAATTTGTATTTTTCATCTTGGATTTATTGTGCCAAGCCCCTCTTGTATTTTACTTCATTTTCTTAATTTTCCTCTCCCTCCCCCCCGACCTTTAATTTCAGCAGATAAGGTACTGGGATGTCCTTGTCTTAACAGTTTAATTCAATAAGTTTTCATAAGATAAGGATTTTAAACATAGATGTCTGAGGAAATGGCCCACATATCTCATTTAATTGGTATGTGTGCGTTAAGTATAACAAAGCAGTCCAAGCAGGTCCCAGTGCAGCTTTTAAAGCTTGCCTGTCTTCATTCTGCGATTTTGGAAAATGGTTAATGCTAAGGTTTGCCAGGGGAAAAAATTACTGTGTGCTGTTGGAGTGTGCTAGAAGTCTAGGGGTTTGGGGCAGGTGGGTGGAATTGAGGGCAGTATCCAATGCTGCTGCTAGGCTAG
The DNA here is from genome assembly GCA_021292165.1 of Shinisaurus crocodilurus. Taxonomy (NCBI): domain Eukaryota; kingdom Metazoa; phylum Chordata; class Lepidosauria; order Squamata; family Shinisauridae; genus Shinisaurus; species Shinisaurus crocodilurus. The sequence goes on along the minus strand of CM037878.1, from coordinate 268,267,358 downwards.
TAGGAATGACCACTAGCACAATGGGAAGCTAGCCTAAATTATTGCTTCTGGAATGGGACAAGTCAGCGAAGCTTGTGGAAGGGAGCTCTGCTGACTTGTACCATTCGGGAAGTGGTAGTTGTGGCTAGTTTCCTGAGTTGCACTAGCAAGCACTAGTTTCCTGTTGCGCTAGTGGTTGTTCCTGCTAGCGCAACATATTTAGAACTGGTAGATTGCCAGCATTAGATACTGCCCAGAGTAATACCAGTTATAGGAAGTGGCCATTCCATCATAACTGTTAGAATTCAAAGACCAGGACTTGTACCTAGGTGAAGGAGTTAAGTAGAAGCACCTGTGAGAACAGGGGAAATCTCCTTCTATGGCTTCCATCATGATGCAGAACTATTGTACCTTCATGCCTAACCAAGTAAAATTGTTTATATTCCTCAGAAGAGGTTACAACAGTTCAGTCATACCAATAGTAATAATCTGAATTCCTATCCAGCATTTGTGTATAACCTCTTAAATGCGACATAACTACCAGCCTCTGCATGTATGTGTTATTGAAATGTGAAAGTTGTAGCTTGCTTTTCTGCCCACAAAATTAGTGTCCATGTCCTGTCTCTTCTCCTTTGCACACTGCAACAGAGCTGTAGAATCTCCTTCACTTAAAGTTTCTAAAACCTTTAAGCACGTTTTTATATTTTTGTTGGTTATGATTTTATGTTTAGTAAATTCAGTCTCCATGCAGAAGCTTATAATAGGTTATGGAAGAAATTTCTTTCAGCGCTATGATTCTTTGGAAGTATCTTGTTTTTAACCTTTAAAGCTCTAAAAGGCTTAGACCTGACTATCTGACAGACCACTTATCTCGGTATGAATCTGCGCAGCTATTATGGCCCTTTTGGAGATACCCTTTCTTGCAGAGGCCCACTTGTCAGGCATGTGGGAAAGGGTTTTCACCTGTGTTGCTTCCAAACTTTGGAACACACTCCCTTTTGAGTTGCAACTGGTCTTCACTGTCTTTGTGTTCAGGAAGGATGTCAAGGCAGATCTTTTTAACTTGTTATGGTTATTGATTTATAAAGTTGTTTTTAATGTTTTACTATGTTTTTATTATGGCTTTTATGCTCTGAAATTTTTGTGAACTGCCATGGTTGGTTTCAGAAAGACTGTATAGAAATGCAATACATAATTATTTCTGAAGCCTAATACTGTAATCCTGTACCCACATACCTAGGAAGCCCCACTGAACACAATGGAACATCACTGAGTAGACATGTATAAGATTGCACTGTCAACTTCCAGGAAGAAACCTTTTAAATGATTCTGACAAAGTAGACCTCTTTGTGTCAGAACACTGTTTTAATTAAATATAAATTGTTCAGATAAGTTTTAATTTAAATCTACCATGTATATAGGTAAAGGAGATCACTTTCATTCTGTGTTCTTTGTTTATAAAGGTACATGGCACTGAGGGTGAAGAGAACCTTCTTGATGAAGAATATAATAGAAAATCAGTTCTCCTCATGTTAATAACTATGGTTCTGCGCTGCAGTCCTGTGTGTGAAAAGCAGGCATTGTTCGCTATTTTTCAGTGTGTAAAAAGGAATGGATTAGAACCTCAGCTTGTAAGAAAGGTATGTACATTCGGAATTCATATAACTAAAGAAGGTAAATGAACGTGTGGTGCTTTAAAAATTCTTGTACAGTTTTCAAAAAAGGTAAGCTATACGTTTTGCATGACTTTGAGGCATTTAACTCATTAAAATCTCTGGGTTTGTGGTGCTTTATATAATTGTTAAAATAAATAGGTCTGAGTACAGAGACACTACATGCTTATATATCTATAATGTTAATTCCTTGTTAATTGAAGTGTGTGAGGCAAGCCTGTAATTGCAGGACCTGGGTCTGAACCTTAGTTTATAGGCACTGTGGTGCTATGCTATAAATAAGATAGTTTTACTACTGGTAGTGATCTCCTTTGGTATTGCTTTTTTTTTTTTAATGCAGGTTTTAGGAAGAATTTCTGGCATTTGCGGCTATAAAAGTGTAGAGGATTTCATGAATACCCATTTAGATTATCTTATTTTAGAGTGGCTGAACTGCAACTACAGTCTTTCTGTTTTTCCGTATGTTTTATTGAATTACTCTACTTTGGAAGAGTTCTACAGGTACGCTCTTAAATTATATTTGTATGTTTTCTTTTCCATCTAGGCCGCAAATGATTGATTTCTGATGTACTGGATGGCAAATTTCATGGCTTATTGTGTGGAATATTTTGAGAGTAGGCCAAAGATTTGTGATAGATTATTGCTCTGAAAAGGTATATTGAATTTTAGAATGCAGGAGCCAATGTTTTGGAATCCACTTCATACATCTGAAGTAAGCTCTTGCCACAATTAACTGGCTCATATCTTATTAGCAGGCTGTCACAGGACATTTTCAATAATAATTTGTCATTAGAATGCAGTCATTTCATTCTTTATGTAACCAGTGCCATCTCTACTATAACTGAAATTTAATATTTTTTCCAATGATTTTGTCATGATTTAATTAAACCTTTAATTGTAGATCCTGTTACAAAGTTTTGATTCCACAACTGGTAGTTCAAGATCAGTTTGAAGAGGTGAAATCCATTGCTAACAAGATTGAAAGAGAGGGGGAGCAGCTTCTGGCACACTGCTTTCCCAAGATTCTTGTTAATATTTTGCCTTATTTTGCCTACCAAAATCATGAAGATGGTGACATTGCACAAAAGAGAGATACAGCTTCTAAAGTGTATGACGCACTGAAAAAAAACTACTTAGGAATAGAGGTACTTTTTTCACTTGTTTTGTTTCTTTTTATATAACTTGCACTATTATATTAGATGAGAAGCATTTGAATGCTAGTATTCAAAAATCAAAGAAGCAATCAAATATATTAGGAACAATCCGTGGCTCAATTTTATGTTGATTCTTTAAGGCAGGAGTAGGTAATTCCGTTCCAAATCAGAAAAATAACTGAAAGCACTATGTATAGTAGTAGCTATGCATAACTAATTTGAAAATCATTTTGGTGTAAACCAGTTTCTTTGCATATACTGATTCAAAATAGAGATGCTGTCAGCAGTGGCTATGGGTGAATTCCTTGTGGATATATACCTCCATGTCCCTATCAGATTGGTTCGTGGTAGATTTCTCTACTTTTCTTACAAAGGACAGTGCTATACTGTGCTCTGCCCTGGGTGATATTTCATTCATGACTTTCACCAGTCCTGGTAGCATTAATTGCAGATCTTAGGCTACAGGAGGTCCATACCAATCCATACTTTGAAGTCCTCATCAGGGACTTCAAAGTATGGATTGGTATAGAGGGACTTGGAATTAACAACAGCCCCACTCCAGGCCTATGGTTTTGTGTTCAGCTGGTTCAAGAGTTAGCAAGTTCCCACTGAATGGATGTAACATCTTGGGGTAGACCTTGACACCGTGCAAGCTCGAATCTTTGTGCCTGACAAGGAGATACATAAACTGTGGGATCTCAGTAGCTATGTCAGACAAAAAATGACCTCACACATTCTGCTCACTTGCTTCTTGGGAACACTGTTTTACTGTGGCAGGTGGCAGCTCTTTCCCCTTCAGTTGGCTTTCTAACTCGGCCTTGTCCAACCCAGTGCCCTCCAGATGTGTTGAACTACAACTCCCATCATCCCCAGCCAGCATGGCCAATGACTAGCTACAGCTGGCTAAGATTGCAAGATCCTTGTGTCTCTGGGGATCATGTCTTCCCTTGTCCTGATAGAGGACTATCAATTTGGTCTGGATGTATTGCTGTGCAATCCTCCATTGATTATGATTACCGCATATGTGAGCCTCATTTGCTGGAGCACCTGGTGTAAAGATGAAGTAGACTCTTCAGGAGTCAACTCGGTATTTTCTTTCTTGTGAATGAACTCACCAGGATCTGGAAGGGAATGCATTGACATTCTTGTCATCTCAAGGTGGCCTAGATGCCCAAGGTTTGTAGACAGAGGCTGCAAGTCCAGAGACTTCCTCCAAACTTTTCCAGATTTTCTTTTTCAGCGGAATTTCACATACTCCAAACTGGAGCTGCTGCCACTCTTTGCCTGGAGGTTGAGGGGGTAGTCCGACATTATTTCTATAAAATGCTAGATTATCTCCTCATTGTAGAAGAGAGTCTACTCACAGGATAAATCATAGTACTAGGGTTCATTCTTCTTGATTCTGCCAGGAAATAAACTTTAATCCCTCTAGCTTTTCAGTCTCCACCATCTTAAAGTTTATCTGGCCTGGAGACAAATGGTGGCTCTAGACTCTATCCTGTCCTCAGCCAAAAGGGTTCTCCTAGGTGCCCATCCTCATGTCAAATGTTTTATTAATGGCCACCCTGTTTGCTCCACCTGTTGTACATGCACCTGTTTCCAACATAGTCCTCCAATTCATGAGCAAATAACACTTTAACCTTTGGGAAACACTTTCTTAATTTTATTTATCAAGATAGTCTGCAGGATGGCAAAGCTGGCTGCTTTGTCTATACAGCCATAATTTTGAGTTTCCATGAGGATAGGTTTGTTCTTTGGCTCAACCATTCTTTTATTCCAAAAATGAATATATATTTCTTCAGAAAACAGACGTTGACCCTGCTGACTTCCAGCCCTATGCCCAAGCAAACACTAAAGGGGGAAAATGCAATGCTGCCTTAATGTTAGGAGAATCCTTAAATTTATCTTAAATGTTAGAACAAAACCCTTTTGGTGGTCCTGTCCTTGCTTGTCACATGCAGAGTTAAAGGAAGGGGCAGAAAGGCATTTAAAGCCTCCCTAGCTAGACAGCTGAAGGTATGTATTGCAGAGACCTACAAGGCTTCCAGAAGACTACCACCTGGAAGGATTCTTATTCATTCTCTTAGAAGAATGTTTTTCTTGTAAACCGCCCAGGGAGCCTTTGGGCTGATGGGCGGTAAATAAATATATTAAATAAATAAATAAACAAGATATGCTATCTCCTAGGTGACTGTCGAGCAATTCTGAGGAAGTATTCAGGGTGTCCACCTAGTCATCTCACTACACTTATACTGAATGGTACAGAATGACTGTTCCAATACAGTTAATGCTGCCTTTGGTAGAAGGGTACTTCAGACTGTGCTGGAACCTTGTTCTGTTTGAACATTAGAGAGTGACAAGTAGAGAGAATGAAGAACTTGTTTCTCTGTTAGTTCTCTCTCCTACTTTTGCCAAACAGTGGTCCATTTCCCACTCTGGTGTCCCGTTCTCCCCCCCTTGTCCTTTCCTTACTAGTTAAGCACCATTTCTCCAGTTTGCTTTAGGGCTACTTATTTTGCTGGGTTAGGTTATTGCTCTAGGGAAGAAGTGGGAGGTGCTTCCTATTCATGCTTTAGGCAAAGTCTTTTTTCAAAGAACCTCCTCTTCCTAGATGGCAAAGAGTTCACCCGTTGTTTGAATCATAAGATGGTGAACAAGTAGAAGAAGAATTCACAAGTAGCCAAATTCTCCACTTTCTCAGTTGAGTGCTTTTTAATGTAACGTCAGTATGGAGACTGGTAGGTCATGTAGTAACCAGCTTTTATTGTATTTCATACTTATGATAAAACTTAATCTTTGTGTTGTTTTTACAGCTGATAGACAATTTATTTCATGGTAGCTTACCAGAGATTGTGATAGAGGTGTTGATGACCTTACATGAGCCAGTACATATCAAGGCAGGAGAAGATGCTGACCTAACAAGATTTACAGGGTACAGTTTACCATTTTCTGTTAATGTGTTACATATTGTAATTTATGTGGTTTTCTTTATGTGTAGACTTGTTGCCCGTGATGATTATTTAACATTTTTAGCAAATGCTTAATAAATGGTAGTGACATGGAGAAGTTTGATAGCCTATTGAGAAATTATGACTATCAAGTCTAAAACCATTTGGGAAGGTGACACATTAGCAGTAGTATCTTAGGAAACAGGAGAAATCTGTTAATTTTATGAACCTACACATAACAATAGATCATAAAATTGACCTATATCATTTTATACATTTGTATGTATAGGAGGAAGTGGGATTGCACAATGGTGTGTTGTCTCTTCATATATAATGTAAACTAGAAGACAGATTTATACATTCCTATGGGCTTAGCCTTGTACAAGTGGTCATTCCACTCCTTTTCTCTAGATACAGTGCATAGAAATATATGCATGTACACATGACAGCAAGTGGACACAGATAGGCAAGCAGTCAGGCTTCCCCAGTGTGCACTCAGTAAAAATACACACACACACGTGTGTGTGTGTGTGTGTGTGTGTGTGTGTGTGTGACATAGACCTTGGCGTGCGTCTGTACCTTTGAACCCAGTGCTTAGTTAGCAATTAACCCCTCGACTATAAACTGATATCCAGATTAGTACTGTTGAAAACACTTATTAATTAATAGATTAAAAATAAGCACTCACTAAATTACCTATTCTACTGTAGATTGATTTGTTTCGCCCGAACTTTTAAGAAAACCAATCTTAGTCACAACATGATCCTATTTAGAGTCACTTAGATTTATCTGTTCACATAACATTTTCATTTGTGGGGTCATAAAGGTTTTGAAAGGCTTGCAATCTTTTCAATTCTTTCAGAGATCTGGATCCCACTCCGAATCCCCCTCATTTTCCATCATATGTCATCAAAGCAACATTGGAGTACATCAGCAGTTGCCATAAAACCAAGTCTAAAGGTCTTGTAGGAATTCTTTCCAAGAACCCTGTAAGTTATTGATGATTAGTTTTGTGACTGAGACATAGGGCTGGCTCTTCCAGGAGGCAAGGTGAGACCCTAGCCTCAGGTGGCAGATTTCGCACTCCCCATCCAGTGTGTGGAAGGCCACCCATTGCTACCATGACCAGCTGCAGATGGACAGCATGGCTTTCTGGACCACCTAGTGGGCCCAGTGCCTCACTCTGAGGAAGGATCCCTCAGAGCAAGACATTGGTCACATGCTGTGGAGAGTCCTGTCAGCCATTTTCTTGCTACAGCAAATACTGCACCAGGAAAGTGGCTGGGGTGGCTCTCCGGAGTGCCTGCCGGGCCCAGTGGCTCACTCAGAGTTCCTCAGAGCAAAGCATTGGGAGGCCACTTGAGAGAGCCCTGTTAGCTGCCTTCCATCAGGAAAGCAGCAGGCGCAGCTTTCCAGAACATCCACCAGGCCCAGTGCCTCGCTCTGAGGCCCAGTGCCATGGCGGCACAGGCAGTCTCTGGGTAGTCTGACACACAATGCCTTGCTCTGAGGAAGGGCCCCTCATAGCTAAGGTACTGATGGATGAAATTGCCTGCACTGCTGCTACAATGTGGAGGTGGGTGGGTAGATGGCAGCAAATTGTCCTCCTCAGGCTGCGCAACATCTTGTGCTGGCTCCGCCATTACGGATATCTTTACTTAATGATGTAAGTAATATCTCAAGGATATTAGACCTTACTGCTTTTTAAATAACTCTTTGAAGTATAGAAGATGTTGCACAAGCTTATAAAAGGTGAAGAGTGTTGCCTAATGTATTTAGTCATTTTTATTTAATAGTGGTTTATTTTTCCATTGATGAAAACTGCCCGATAACATTTAATTTTCAGGAATGGAACAAAAACATGAAAAAATTAGGTTCAAGCCATTTGGAGAGATGGTGGTCATAATACCTCTGCAAGACTGTTATCTGCAGTTTGTTTTTATTATGAAGATATATAATAGCAACCATTTGTTGTTGGGCCTCCATTTGGAAAGACATGGGGCAGCTGTGCCAGAGTGTGTATGGGGTGGGGCCAGGCGTGTGTCATCGGCAGCCTGGCCCAGCTGGGCTGCCTTACCAATCAGCGCCTGCTCAAAAGGCAGCTCAAGACACACATCAGTCGCTGGAAGCAATTGTTGCCTCTATAGCTTGAGACTCCTGACTGCCCCAGCCTGAGACAAGTGATTTACGACTTCTGGAATGACCTTGACTATGCTGTTTGCCTGCTCCTGAACTGCTCCTGGTTATCTTGTTTCTGGACTTATCTTGTTGGCTTGAACTTTGGACTGTACTGACAATGGCTTTCTCTGAACCAGACTGTATTACAACATTTGTAAGCAATAATGAGGATGAAATTAGTTGAGATGATGTATGCATGCAGCTGTTGCTGAAAACTGCAGCTGTCAGTGTATTTGCCCCTTCTTCCTCTGTATGGTAATGTCTTACCTCAGCTTACCCCAGCTTACCCATGACTTGACATCAAGACAATAGTGCATTTGCTTGTCTCTCTCCAGTGGAAGCAAATAATGAGGAGTGGCAGGGAAATGTACAACATCATAACTTCAGGTTAAGCTGTTCCAGATGTTAAGGAGGAAAAGGGCAGAATTAGATATCTGGCTTGCATTTTTGGTGGCAACTGCAGATGTCATCTTATCTAATTCCAGCCTAATGAAAACAGACACACACACCCATCTTTTTTTTTTTTTTTGGCATTTCTTTCTTTCTTAAAAGATTTTAAAAACACTTCATCAAAAGATGTCAGGGTGGTATACAAAATGAGACCCCAAAATGTTCATACTACCATAAAATGCAATAAAGATGACACAGGATGCAATCATAAAACAATTTAAAAGCAGTAGAATATACAAGGGCAGACTTGCCTATTTATTAAAGTAAGTTGCACCTACTAAACAGTGAATATACATATGAGATTACTATTTAATGTTTTGTTCTTCTTTTCTTTTTTAGGAGTCATTCCAGAAAATCTTACTTGCCATATGTAAACAAGCATCAGGAACGAGTAATATTTACAAAAGACATAGAATCCTTATGATATATCATTTTTTTGTAAATTTATTATTGAAAGAAATAAAAGATGGTTTAGGAGGTGCATGGGCTTTTGTACTTCGGGATGTGATTTATACTATGATTCACCACATAAACAACAGGTACGTATGAGTATTATATGCTATTATCTATACACAGTTTCAGTTCATTTGGATTGGATATAGCATTTATGGAGCTGCTTTATACTGGTCCAGTCCATCTACTCTAGAGCTTCGTACTCTCACTGGCAGCCAAGGGACAGGTTCTCACGTAATGCTAAGCTCGATTTATGTGCATGAATCTCTGTGAGCTTGACAGAAGCCTTGGGCTGGCATGATTCCCCCTTCCCCCTTCCCTCTCCTCTTCCACATGGCCAAGAGGAGGATTTCTGATAGGTTTGCTGTCACTTTCTCCAATTCCTAGCTTGTTACTATATACAAACCAGAAATTGTGGTTTTACAAAACCTCTAGTTTGTTAAGCCAATGAGCAAAATAATTCAGGGGTTGTTGTTAGTTTGTCTATCAATAGATTCACTAGAGCTCATTTTAAACTATGGTTCCTGGTTTGTATGTTACAACAAGCCAGGAATTGGGGGAAGCGAAACTAGACTTATTAGAAGTTCTCTCCCAACTGCGCAGGAGAAGACGAGAGGGGGAGTATGCAACCTAAAGCTTCGCTTGAACTTACAGAGGCTCATGTGTGTGAGGCTAAATCCTGGCTTACAATTACAGGAGAACACAGCCAAGGTCTCAAGCTGAGGTTTTTCTCAGGCTTACTATCCAAGAGCCTTTACCAGTGAGCGATGAACTTGCTAGGTGGGTTAAGATATTCAACCCTCTTAAGGACTATGTTATATTGCTTTCATTTGTTTGGGGGCATGGAGGACTTTCTCCGGTTGTAAAACTATTGCCCTGATACACCCTGTAATTAAAGAATGTATTCTAGCTCCTTCAAGCTTAACATGAGGTCCCTTCCTCCTACTTCCCTCCACTCCCCCCCCCCCGGCCCCCCAATCTCATATTAGTGTGTTTTCAGTTAATTTTTCTGTGTGCTTGTTTTAGGACTGTACCACTGAAAGGAGTATCCCTCCGGAGCTTCTTGCTATGTTTTGACCTCCTTAATCGTGTTTGCCGCACAGCAGTCAAATATCGTGGGAATGCCCTAGGGAGTCACCTCCATGTTCTTGTGGGTACACTAATACCTATAGTTGGAGACCAACCTGAGGCTGAAGAAGAGGTATGCTTTTAATAAGAGACACTTGCTAGGTATTTCATTAGTGATCTCTCAGTTTTTGGCGAGAATCTAAAAATCTGCATTGTTGTATTTTGGAAAATGTATGCTTTGCCCTTCTACCTCAGGTTGCCCAAGGTGGCTAACAATATAGATAGAAAAGACAATCTCTAACAATAAAACAGGACAAGGCAATTACTTAGGTATGCCTGATGGTCTTTTTTCTTTGAAGATAACCCCACTACCGTGCACCATGCAATATCACAAATGTGGGGTTTTTTTTATGTTTCCCTCAGTTTCAAAAGGGATTTACTATGTGGCTTAGGAGCTGCTGTTTTAGAAATGGCCCTTTTGTGTACATAGAACAACTTTACCCTTGTCTTCAAGTCTGTGGGGAGGGGAGAACAAATTTGGCTCCCCTTGAGCACTACCCCAAAATCTGTGGTCACCACTTCTCCCTTCTTCCTCCTTTTCAGCTTTATGTGCAGTGAAATCAGAAACAGACCTTGGGCTCATGTACATTGTCCTCTTTCTTTCCCCTGCTTCTCTCACAATATGTTCAACTGAGTACACTTGAACTGAGTAATTAACACCACAATTTTGTGCACGTGCAGTCAGAATTAAGTCCCCTCTTCTTCAGTAGAGTATATTCTCTAGTCTAGACAGCATATTTAGGATTGCAGCCTAAATGTAGGATCTTCCTGTGAGAGTTGGACTGACCCGGGTTCAAAAGCTCCCCTAGCCAGTGACCCTCAGTCCCAGTCACTCAAGCGGAAGGAGGAGATAACAGCAGTTAATAAAGATTAAAGAGTTTATTTGTAAGACCCAATTACATGGGATTAAGGCAATCAATGCATCTCTACTCACTACATCATAGCAGACTCAAGTCCTATACCCCAGTGGTAAGGCTAGATGAAGTGAAGTCCAAGAGACATGTCGTGTCGAGACGAACAAGCAGCAGAGAGAGATGGAGAGGAATGACGGAAGTCAAATGTAAGCTATCAGCAAGTGTGCTAGCTTATATACCCCAGACCCTGCACCTATAAATAGGATATTACTCACTCCAGTGTATAACCCATTCATCAACATGTTTACTGCTTCAAACCTGTTCAAGGCTGCTGAGTCATAGCACCTCGAGACTATGTCTCCTGACCAAAGACCTTCTGTACTTGAACTCAAGTAACACCCACCAGGTCAGGTGATAATCCTGATGTCAGGTGGTAATCTCGTTCTGCCTATGCAAAACCTAACATCCCCCTGCTTTTGCATTTGTCCAGAACGTGGTCATTTACCTCATACAACAGCAACAGCTTTGTTGACATCTGATGCTGTTCTTTCATCTATGGACTTTGATAAAAAAAACTTTTTCAGGAATGACTTTACCTGTCAGAAATTTGAACCACCATCAAATCACTTCTGATGTATCCCTCCTTATGACACAGTTTTATCTGCAAACCCAAAACGTTGTGTATTGCTATCTGCCTGCAGCATAGCAATCCTGCCTTGGTTTCCCGAAAAAACTGTAATAGGTTTTTCACATCAATCTCAGCATCATTTAAACATTTTTTACAATTTAAACTATTTAAACAAATGCAATCAGTTCAGCTTCAGTTGAACTCTAACTTTTAAATGATTGTTTCTACAAAATCAATCAAACAAAGTATGATTATAAAAATAACAAACTTCAGGTGTGTTCTTGTTGTTCTTACTATCACAACCACAACTGGCATTTCTGTGAATCTGTAAGCCACCTGTGCTCTGACTTGTAACTCTTATTCTGAAGTGTGATGTTCCTTCCAGATAACACTCAACTCCTTTTCAGAGCTCTCCAAGCATGTTCTGTTGGTCTAACAGTCTGCCTATCACACTGACAGCAATACCTGGCCTTGTTGCTTGTACAGTAAAGCTCAACAGCCCAATGCTTCTGTGTAGCATTCAAACTGCTTTTCCATCAGCATGTGCTTGAAAATCCTCAATTATTTGGAGTCTCTCACTGAGTTAACTATCTCCAAAATTCTCAATCACATCCATGATATTTCTCTGGTTTGTTGCAGTAAGTACTGCCCTCTTGGTTTTCTTCAACCTCTATTTACAAATAAACAGTTGATCCACCACCAAGCAGTTTCAATTCAATGAAATTCCAAACCCTGGATCAATTATATCATATTGCTTTTATCTGTCCAGAAAAAACAATAGATCACCCATCTAAACAAAGTACATACAGTCTATGTCCCTGTTCCTCCTGTTTAACAAACAAACATTGATCTGCCTCTCTGAGCAAACCTCACTTCAACAATGTTTGAGTTTAAAACAGAATTCCAGCCTCCAGCTGATTTCTAGCTTTTCTTAAAGAAAAATATTCTCAGACAGTTTTCCATTTAAAGACTTCCTCTCATTTAAAATGCTTATGTTCCAATATTTCAATTTGTGAAATATTCTTACATCTTCCACATTCTTAAACATCAGTCTAACTGTTTCCAAAGCAAATTGTTGTTGCACTCACTTATGATTTTCCAGCTCCTTTTAACTAAAGCAAAAAATCACAAGCAACCAATCTTGCTATTTGTCATATAACCTTTTTCCAATCTGGTTAGTTTTCACTTAAAAAATCTATCTGGTAACAATGAGTTCCATGGACTGCTGTTTGTTTCCCCCAGCTTCCATGTTTTGTTCTTTATCCAAAGAATTCAACTCAGCTTGCATAGCCTGAAGCTATGGTTCAGCTTCCTTAACAGACAATTTTTCACCTCTTTGAAATTTTGAAGTTTCAAATGGCTTTTCCTGCAAATTCATCCTGATATCTCACAGGTTGTTTGACTCACCTGTTCCTTATCTCATCAGTTATCAGGTTCCTGTTCCAATAAAATTTGCACCAATGATGAACAATCATTTGTTTAGCCTCCACTAAACCAAATGTGTATCAATTTGTCAAATTTACCTGACTGTCTTTCAGCAAATGCTTTTCTATTCTGACTCTGCCCTGATGCATCCCCTGCATTAACAGAATTAATTTTGAAAAATGATCTCACATTTTCATTTAGCATTATACTTAACACTTCTAGATAATCTCACTATCCAAGTGTTGTTCATGTGAAACACAATATTCTAATTTCTAGAAAAATCTCATGTAAGCTCCCTTACAGATTTCTTCTAACTTTGAGGTGTATGTACCTACATATCAGATCCAAGATCCTGAAATGTTTCTCCAGAAGATTCCTTCTTCTACACTACTTTCTATAAGGTGTACAGTTCATCACACAGAACTAAAACTTCTATCATGTACATAATTAAAACATTTAAGAGCTTCTACCCAAACCTCATTATTCAAATTAGTATCACCTCTTCTGAGTGTTTGTTTACTCTTCCACACAATCCATGTGTTCAATATCACATCCTGTTAGAAAGTCATGAAAGCATGCACTGAATTGAACTTCCCCATATCTGAAAAGAAATAGGTAACATGGGTAATATGCTTGTTTCCCATCCAAGCACAAAACACCTTGACTTTGTTCAATACTCCAGCTTTTTATCTAACATGTACACAACCTGTACCTCGTGTATTGATCAATTGACATCATGAAATAACGTGCCTTTCCTCTAAAAACCATCAAAGTTCCACAAGATCACCAAGAACAAATTTAAATGAAATGAACTGTTTTTTCAGCTTGCCTTCCAGTTTACCTGTTGAAGCTAGCATCCCTTGTTTATGTGCACAAAATTACCTTTCATGTGAAAATTACAATTTCCCAATGCTTTCCCCACAACACAGTTTGCATTTTCTTTCACAAGCCTGTGAATCTAAATGATCAAACATTCATGTGATATGCATGCATGTACATGTCATACATATAAGCATTTAACCTTTTATAGTTGCAACAGTACAACTTTCCATTTCTTTATTTACATCATTACAATATAAAAGAAATAATCCATCTCTTAGCTTTGCCATATAAACATACCTACTAATTATTCAGCATTTTACATTTTGCTACAGAAAAATCCACAATATACTCAAGTCATATATACATTCAGTACATTTCCTGACATTTCAAAGAGCATATATTACACTTTCTTGAATCCAAGTTATCCAAACTTTCAAGAAATACATTTCAAAACATGACTGTTAAACCTCTGACCATTTGCATAGTCCTCTTCCTGTTTATTTATGTCCAACACAGAAAACTTCATTTAAACAATCCACTGCTTCTGCTTACAACAAAATAATGTCCATTTTGTTATGTCCTGGGTTGAAACACAAAGTTTGTTCCATCAGCAGCACCCCTGCTGATTTCAAGCTCCTTCTTCTGTGATCCCACATGAAGAAAATGAAGAACAGCTTCTCATTTTAAGCACAGCTTTCTCTGTTCAAAGCTGCCGCGCTGCTTTTCTCCTGCTGTTTTCAAACCACGCCTCCGCTGGTTTGATACAGCCTCCGCTGTAGTATCAGGTTTCCCAAAATACATTTCAATCACACGTGACTTTGCTTTGCTGCGACATGACGCTCCAGACGCTTTACCCACGTCAGACATAATCCACGCATTTGTAATCCAAGCCACTTGTTGATATAATGCAAAAGATAGCTGATCCGCTGCTGTGTGAAGAAGAAAGCTGCAAATGAAATATGATTCTCCTGCCTGTAGCCTTGATGAGTAGACACACAGAGCCTCCTGAAGATTATTTCCTTGCCCGATACAGCTTCTTGACAATCACTCCAGCAAGCTGTGGAATACGAAATCCTTCTGTCCAGCGTTGTTCACCTTTCAGCCTGGTAGCTGCCCAGTAGCCTCGGAATTTTGCCAAGCCTGGCACCTCCGTTTCAGCTGCTTTCAAAATGAAAAATCCTCCGTCTCTCTGTCCTGCATTCTTCAGCTGCATTCCAAGCCGCTGTTATCAGCTCTAGCAACATTGCCTTCCCCGGTTTATTTACAAACCGTTCTTACAAATAGTAAACAATATCTTTAACTCTATAACTGCTGAATTTCTCCGAACTGCGTCTCTGTGGCTTATCTGCCCATCTAAGATAACCATCAGATCGTTATCTGATCCTTATCTGGGCCCATAACCGATGTGAGAGTTGGACTGACCCGGGTTCAAAAGCTCCCCTAGCCAGTGACCCTCAGTCCCAGTCACGCAAGCGGAAGGAGGAGATAACAGCAGTTAATAAAGATTAAAGAGTTTATTTGTAAGACCCAATTACATGGGATTAAGGCAATCAATGCATCTCTACTCACTACATCATAGCAGACTCAAGTCCTATACCCCAGTGGTAAGGCTAGATGAAGTGAAGTCCAAGAGACATGTCGTGTCGAGACGAACAAGCAGCAGAGAGAGATGGAGAGGAATGACGGAAGTCAAATGTAAGCTATCAGCAAGTGTGCTAGCTTATATACCCCAGACCCTGCACCTATAAATAGGATATTACTCACTCCAGTGTATAACCCATTCATCAACATGTTTACTGCTTCAAACCTGTTCAAGGCTGCTGAGTCATAGCACCTCGAGACTATGTCTCCTGACCAAAGACCTTCTGTACTTGAACTCAAGTAACACCCACCAGGTCAGGTGATAATCCTGATGTCAGGTGGTAATCTCGTTCTGCCTATGCAAAACCTAACACTTCCTTGACACTGAATATTGAGCCTGCTCAACAGGCTCAGTATCCAGTGGCAAGGAAGATCTTGGATTCCAATAAATGCAGGATCTCCTGGTTCTGGTATGGATTCCTATGCAGTGAGAGGAGGAAATACACAAGCCTGTGGCCTGCTCCTAGTTTCTTGATGCATAGAGGTAGTATAGAAAAATCAATGTACACATCACATTGCTCTGTTAATTCTTTTTTCACGTAATAAAGTGAGAAATTCCTTATTGTGGATTTCATTACTCTGTTCTTGTCCCTCTTTACTTTTTTTCTTTTAGGTCTTGGGCTTATTGAAGTACCTAGTGATAGATAATAAGGACAATGAATATCTGTACCAAGCAATCAAACATCTAGATCCTTTTCCTGATCATCCTGCTTTTAAAGAACTGCGTGCTACTCAGCAAAAAATAAAATACAGTATAGGGGAATTTTCTCTTTTGGAGGTAATATAATAACTTGTTAGTTTCAAGAATTTTAATAACTATAACTACATATAGATTTTCAGCACTCTACTTGGAAGGATGTATTTTTATTGTTTGTATCTGTCAAGGCTTTTACACTGTGACTATAAAGTGATTTCAATAGGTAAGTGTTAGATTCGTGTCTTGCTCAGCGTTTTAAAGTCTGTACATGTTTCTATATAATGAACAAGCATATTTCTTTGCAATAACATCTAACTGTAGGGCTTTAGAGGAGGTGATATCTATGTATTGTATCCTTACTGTAAAATCAATTTGATGTTTGCAGGAAATTAACCATTTCCTATCCATAAATATCTCTGATTCACTACCATTGACGAGACTTGAAGGTTTAAATGATTTGCGCAAACAACTTGAAAATCGTAAAGAACAAATGAAGAACCTTATGAAAGAATTTCAGGGTATGGATTTGGAACTAAATGTTTTAATTCCTCTGTATGCAGTATATCATGACCTTAGTATCAAGACTGTTACCATTTTTGTTTTAATTTTTTAATCAAAAAAGTAAAATTAAAACATTAAAAGTCAAATTAGCACACACATATTATGCATTCCTAAGAATTACTAATATCCTTACAGTACATTAAATCCTTACAAGTTACGTTGTAAACAATTTTAATTTATCTATATTTTTGATAGAATTCCTAAAAAACATCCTGTTTTATTTATACCCTGTATTGTATATTAATCTGTCTGATGGCAAATATAATTCTTAATAATTTATCAGCTTCAGTTATTAATTTTCTTAATAATTTATCAAACTCAAGTCTCCCTTCTGACCCAGGACCTCTCATCTGTGTGAGGGGGTGTGGTACATACATCGTACAGCATAGTGTTTTATAGTGTTTATTTATTTATTTGTTATATTTATACCCCGCCTTTTTTCCTGTAAGGAGCCCAAGGCGGCTTACATAGTCCTCCTCTCCATTTTATCCTCACAACAACCTTGTGAGGTAGGTTAGGCTGAGAGTCAGTGACTGGCCCAAAGTCACCCAGTGAGTTTCATGGCCGAGCAGGATTATTGCCTGGGATCGCACGACATGACAGCTCATTGTGGGTTGCTACCCATGATGGTTTGTCATGTCGTGTGAACCTGGACCGATTCCTGCAGGGTGGCATGTTTGAGGACAACAAACCACCCTGACAAACCATAGCTTGTTCTAGGTGTTGTTGTACCCACTATGGGTTGTCGTGTCATCTGAACCCGAGTGACCGACCCCATTGTGGGTACCATGAATCAGCTAGCGACTCGCTTGGCAAGAATGGCAAAAAACCCTTGCCACTCCTGCCAAGCTTGCCTGGGCACCCACAAGTGCCAGCTGCTGCACAAGTGCCCAAGCAGTGCTTGGAGTCAGCTGGCACTGGCTTTCTGCCCTCACCGCCACGGTCACGAGCCAATTTCAGTTTGCTGAGGCTTTTTTGCATTTTACAGATTTTTTCCTGTCGATTGCAAAAGCCAGTTTGACACTGATCCCCATTTTGATACCCACTGACGGTGCCTTCAAAGTGTCCAAGTGGCACCTTGGAGGGGCTGTCAGACCTTTTAAAAAATAATAATAATAATTAAAATTGCACACAATATTTACTCAAATAGGTTCGCATTAAAAAAAATTAACCACACTTTGACAGGGCAATGGGTGGTTTTGACTGGGCCATATGGCTGTATATGTCCCAGTAAAAAACAAAAACAAAACAATTGCCCTTTCAAAACCCACTAAAACAAGCTATGGGTTGTCAGGGTGGCTAGTTGCCCTCAAGCAAGCCACCCTGCTAGAATCAGTCTGGGTCCCCAAGAAAAGAAGGGGGATGCACTTTTTCACTTTCCTGAGCACTTAGAGTCTCAGGGAAAAGTATAAAATGTGCACCACACTGAGGACAGTCAGGGCAAAAAAAAGTTGAGGATCTTGCTGTGAAGGGGGTGTAAATCACACTACCCCCTTTTCGCAAGCAAAGATCCTTCACACCTTTGGTTTCTCTTTGACAGCTTGTCTTTTGACAGCTTGTCTTTTGACAGCTGTCAAAAGAAACTATATTTATTTATTTATTTATTTATTGTATTTTTAAATCGCCCATCTAGCTGGTTCCTGGCCACTCTAGATGGAAAAAACCTTCAAATTCCCGCATTCTCACAACTGCGAACCTCTGCAGTTGCACAAGTTTGGCTAATTTTTTTAAAAAAGAAAGAACCTATTTGCGCACATTTTGTGTGCAAAAAATATTTTAAACAATTGTCTGACAGTCCCTCCAAGGTGATGCTTGGGCACTTGGAAGGGGCTGTGAGTGGCTGTCAAAATGGGGATCATGAAATCCAGCTGTGAGGCTGGCCTTCATGATCTTGGGGCGGGGGGAGGGAAGGGTAAAGTGCAAAAAAGCTGTGGATGAGCCAAAAATGGCTCGCAATTGCGGCTGGGTGGGGGGAGACAAATCTGTCCGCCCGAGGTGTCCCCTGGGATACCCGTGGGAGGACCGAGGGAGAGGGTGGGGACCAACAACCGACCGTGAGCCCGATCATCTGTTGGATGCACTGTGGGTTGTTTGGCAATCAACCCACCATGGTTTATTGCCAGGGTGGGTTGGTGTGACATGCAAATATGCCCATTGTCTATATACTCTTGTATGGGTTTTCTAAAAGTGACTTCTAAAGGATGTTCAGGAAGATCAAACATATAGTGAGAACACATTTCATAACTGGTGTGCCATTACAGAAAAGGTAATGTCCTTTTCTGCTTACTACACCCTTCGGAAACCGTATTAGAGAAAGCAAAGATAATATAGGTGCAATACAGATCAAACAGCTGTTACAATATATAGTTGATATTATGACGTTGCAAATGCAATTAAGCAAGTAATACACTTGATATTGGTTTTAATACTTTTTCTTTCAAATGGTAGAGAACCTGAAGGACTGTGTGATAGTGAAGCTGATGACATGCTTTTTACAACTTTCAAAAACAGCAGTAAACTCTACTGATACTGTCTTGGGTAAGTAATTGAGCATTTAAATGGGTATACGGTAATTCTTTTAACCGCAATAGTAAAAATCAAGTTACATTATAAAGCCACATACCATTTAATATTTTTTATAATGGGGAGTGCAATCCTATCGCCCCTGCCCTCAGTGCACGTAAGCCTCTGAACTTGGAGGCTTACGTGCATCCATTGTGAGGTGCAGTGGCTTTCTCTAGGAGACCAAGGCATGAACCACTGATGGGAGCAGATGATTAGGAAGGTAGAGGCGCAGCTGCCGTATCAGATGGAGTTGATACAGTGCTGCCCGGCTCACAGCTGCCACCTGAGCCTCCATGGACAGCTGGGAGTCTAGAATGACCCCCAAGCTGCGGACCTGGTCCTTCAGGGGGAGATGTACCCCATTCAGCATCAGGTCAACATCCCCTAACCTCCCCTTGTCTCCCACCAGAAGTACCTCGGTCTTGTCGGGGTTCAGTTTCAACATGTTCCTTCCCATCCAGCCACCCACTGCCTCCAGGCACTTGGACAGGGTCTCAACGGCCAACCTTGGTGAGGACTTGAAAGAGAGGTAGAGCTGCGTGTCATCTGCTTACTGATGACACCGCACCCCAAACCTCCTGATGATAGCCCCCAGCGGCTTTAGGTAGATGTTGAATAGCATCGGGGAGAGGATGGAACCCTGCGGCACCCCACAAGCGAGCAGCCGAGGGTCCGAAACCTCCTCCCCAAGAACTACCCTCTGGTACCTTCCAGAGAGGAAGGACCGGAACCACTGTAATACAGTGCCTCCGATACCCAACCCCTCCAGGTGGTCCAGGAGGATACCGTGGTCCCACGGTATCAAAAGCCGCTGAGAGATCAAGGAGGACTAGGAAGGAGCATTCGCCCCTATCCAAGGCCCTCCTCATATCATCCACCAAGGCCGTTTCCGTCCCATGTCCAGGCCTGAAGCCCGACTGGCATGGATCTAAGTAATCTGCTTCATCCAAGTGTGCCTTCAACTTCAGGTGATTTGGTGACATGTTGTTGATGTTTGCCAGTGGTATTCAACTGTGTTTGTGAGGCATCTACTGAAATGGACCAGCACTATGCTATAGTGCCCAGAATCCACAGAACATGATGGTTTCTTTATGGGAGCTATCCTGAAAATTGCTATAAATATATGCCATGCCAGTTTGACATCAGGATGAATAGTAAAAATCACAGAACATATTACAGTAATAAAATACTGTGCATCTTTTTTTTTTCTGTTGTCATATCGAAGGCGCAGCTGCCCTATTTGCGTTTTGTTTTGTTTTTTGTGCATCACATATGCACAGCCATCTCTTGAGTTTACAATGTTTATGTTTATATTTGCAGATGCAGTTGGAAGGTGTTTGGGAGAAATTGGTCCTGTCAGTTTTTCTACCACAGCTTTGCAACATAGTAAAAGTGTGTCCTGCTCAAATGCAGTTGATCTGTTTGAAGACAGAGAACTTCAGTGGGTCTTTATAATGTTAACTCTCATAAATAATGCTTTAACAGATCAGTGGTAAGTATACAGCTCAATATGTGATATAGTATGTGCATTTTGTCTTTTAAATGTGTATAATGTTATCAAAGTTTTAAAGAGTTGTTATTCTTTCAGTATTGAAGTTCGATCAGCTGCTGCTGCTTGTTTGAGAAACATTTTAGCCACCAAAACTGGTCATGAATTTTGGGATATTTGCAAAAGCAAGGCAGATACTATGCTGGCATACCTGCATCCCTTCAGAGTGTCTGAGGCAAAGGTATTGTATTTTCTGGCATGTAAAACTAGATGCAGAAACTTAACTCTCCTCTCTTAATTGAGGAGGACATTCTGGATCAGATAACTCCTTCCAACCATTTCTAGAGGCAGGTCCAAACATTTTCAACTGAAGACATTCTGGTGGGAGGAGGACTTCCCAATTTTGGTCTTGCTTCCAACAAGAAATCAGGGTCTATGAACACCTCCAGTAATTATGAGCCCTGGTTCTCTTGGCTGCAGCTCTGACTATCTTTAATTCTTCTTCCCTTCCCCTTCTTGTCACTTTAGTGGAGGGAGAGAAGTCTGTTCCATCTGAGAAACTTGATAAGGCCACACTCTTTACTGCACTAACTTTAGAGCATGCTGTCATTCTTTC
This sequence comes from Shinisaurus crocodilurus, assembly GCA_021292165.1. Lineage (NCBI taxonomy): Eukaryota > Metazoa > Chordata > Lepidosauria > Squamata > Shinisauridae > Shinisaurus > Shinisaurus crocodilurus. The sequence continues at coordinate 268,246,097 of CM037878.1, read as the reverse complement.
CCCGATTGTTTCCTTGGGGAAACAAGAGGATTGATTGTAGCCAGCCAGGGATGGGGACTCGGACTCGATGACTCGACTCGTGAGTCGGACTGAGTCCCCCCTCTGACTCGAGTCAGACTCGAGTCCCAATATTTTCAATGGGACTCGGGACATGACCCCAAGGACTCCGCCACCGCCGCCTGCAACCGCTGCCGCTCACCTCACCGCCGTCGCCATCTCACCTCGCCTAGACTACTCACTGGTAAAGGCCATCTCACCTCGCCGCCACCCGCACGCAGCCGCCGCCATCGCACGCAGCCGCCGTTCACCTCGCCGTCGCACGCCACCGTGCCGGTCCCATCAGTGTCACTTCCGCTCTGTTTTTGGCGGGGGGGAACAGGGCAACGGCTGAACGGCGGCGAGGCGGCGGCGGCAGGAGCAGGGACGAGGGAAGGTGGTAAGGTAAGTGGTGGCGGCGGCGGCCCATGGAGGGAGCGGGAGGGTCTCAGCAGGAGGAAGGGCAGCTTTGGGAGTGACTCGGGACTCGAGTCACCATTTTGGCCCTTGGACTCGAGACTCGGGTCCAAAGACTCGTGACTCGACTCGTGACTCGAGGCCAAGGACTCTTTAACATCCCTGTAGCCAGCTATAGTCCTCTGCAGCAGTTACAAATCCTGAGCCCAGGAATTGCTTGTAGGATACTCAACATGGCACTGCAAAATTTACCATTATGCATTGGCCCAAGGTGCTTTTGATGGAAGGCTCTCCACATTATGCTACAATATGCTCTTGAGGAAGCAGTGGCACAAATAGGTTCTGTGCCTGTGCAGAGCAACATCTCAGAAACATAGAGCTTTAGAAAGTGGGAGCTGACACTTGTCTCCCATCCCCTTGGGTGGACAAACGCTGTGCTATGTGTGTGCCTCAAGAGGTGGCCAAGTTCTTTCCCCCACAGTTCTTGTGACTAGCATCTGAACAGCATCCTCCTGTTTCTGAACTTTTGGAAGCTCTTTCTCACTGTTTCTCTAAAAATAAGTTAGTTCAGTCGGTAGTCAGTTACTTCTTTGTATATCTACAGCATTCATTTCTGTGACCATTTTGCTGTCAGCAACTTTTTTCTTCCTGGAGGAGTGTTTTCTTCTTTGTGGTCTCTGTGCATCACACATGTGGGCTCTGCGCCTGTGCTGAGACTGGTTCAGGAAAGTTCTATAGCTGAGGAAAATCGGGCGGGGGCCACTCCCCCATGGCGCATGCTCCTTAGCGGGGCTCCCGCCAGTTCCCTCAGTTCCTCTTCCATTGCGACTGGTCAGTTTGGGAAGTTCTCCTCCTGCGTTTAGCAGCGTCATTAGCTGAGTTTGTTCTTTTCCATTTCTTCATCTCTGTCTATCTACAATAGTAGTAGTAGTCGTTGTTGTAATAATAATAATAATAATAATAATAATAATAATAATTCTCGTCAACTTTTCTACTATCCTTTGTCTTCTCATTTGTCGGATCGCCGACCATCTCTGCTAAAGCAGCCTTCAGAAACTGTGTAAAGTGTGGGGTGAAATTGCCCCAGTGTGGGGTGAAATTGCCCCCAGCATATGGACATTCTCTCTGCCTTGTCTGTTTGGGGGAAGCCCACGTAGTGGACACTTGTCATCATTGTCAGGCCTTCACTTGACAGGCCAGGAAACATAGGGCAATCAAACTGAAAGCCATTCTTTGGCACAAGGTCCTCGCCATGGTATCCACCCCACCACCTTCTGGGGCACTGCCTGCGCCTAGGCCCAGTACTCCACCGACCCACATGGCTACATCCGAGTGCCCCTCGACACCGGGCAAGTCAGTGGAGGCCCTTTAGGTTAAGAAGTTGGAATGAGCCCATAAAACTAAGGAGGACGCCGAGTGGCAAAAACATCGCAAGGCAGCTAAGGAGAAGGCTAAGGCTGCCAGACCCTCTCCTCATAAGGCCGCGTCTCCACCACACGACTCGGTACCAAGAGCAACAATTACTCCAGCCCCCTTGACTTCGAGGGCAGGAACCGAAGGAGGTCGTTCAGCATTGACCTCGAGGGCGGTGGATACCAGATGTAGCCAGTCTTGCTCTCCAATCCCCAAAAGCTCCTCGGGCTCGAGGATGCAGTTTGCCTCGGTGTTGGAGGGCGAGATTGTCGAGTCTCGTTTCTCGCCGCACTTCAGTTGGAGCCACTGGAACAGATGCAGCGCGTCGTGACGCTCGAGAGACACCAAGGCTTCTCAACACCAACAGCATGAGGGCTCCATGCCTCCTCTACAAGTGATGTTGGACTCACCGTGCCAGGGTCGCCCAGTCGAACTGGTTGCGTGGGGGAAAGGGACCGCCACTCCTGGTCCCGGTCCTCCATGTACGAGGTTGGATCGGAATACTCTGTTTTTTCTTGGTGCATGTATGGAGAAGACTACAGGAGATGTGCAGCCTACTATTACTATGATTACCACCGAGGCGTGACCGTGATTCCCCTTGATCCCGAAGGTTTTATCATTACCGGGAGGAGTTAAGGCCTCCCTCACAACTTCATCGCAGAGACCGTTCTCCACCGCCGCAGAGTTCACAACACCCAGGGTCGGGACGGCTTACAACATTGGTGGTTCCTCCAGATAAGGAACTCGTCCAACCGAGCCCAAAGCTTCCTACAGCACACCGTTCCTTGACTCTGGAGGATTATTCCTCCAACTCCACTTCTTTGATTTCGGCAACTCCATCATCTTGCTCTCTGGATCAGCAAGTGCGGTCTCACCTTCGGAGGACATGGGACACTTTGTCAACCATGTCCAGTGTGGCGTAGTGGTTAAAGTGTTGGACCGGGACTTGGGAGATCTGGGTTCTAATCCCCGTTCCGCCATGAAGCTCACTGGGTGACTTTGGACCAGTCACTGACTCTCAGCCTAACCTACCTCACAGGGTTGTTGTGAGGATAAGATGGAGAGGAGGATTATGTAAGCCACCTTGGGTTCCTTGTGGGGAAAAAGGCGGGGTATAAATAAATAAAATAAATGACACAAGCGCTGGGCATGGAGATGAGGGTTGAAGAGAGGAAGACGAGAGATCCGGTGTTTTATGTCATTTCATCGGTGATGTCAACACCGACGTTAATCCCTTTTCTACCTACGCTTCTAGAAATGGTCCAGCTTCTTGCATCCTGTACCGAACTCGATTATCGTTGAGTCTGCACAATCGAGATCAGGCAGGCAACACTCCACTCCAGTGGACAAGGAGGGAAGCGGCTTGATGGAATTGGACGGAGAATCTACTTGTCCTGCTCAACCTTCTCGAGCTTTGTGCTGTATGGAACGCGATGAGGGCCCTTGAATCCATAATGAGAGGCAGGATGATCCAAATGGCAATGGACTACATGACAGTGGTTGCCTACCTGAACAAAGAAGGGGGAACTCGCTCTGCCAAACTGACCAACTTGACTCTGAAACACTTCGATTGGGCAATCCCTCAGAAGATTTCCTTCATGGCGATCCATATAACAGGGAAGGACAACATCCTCACCGATACCCTCAACTGTGTATCAATGGAGTCCCACGAATGGGAACTAGACTGCTGGGTCTGCACAACTTTTCAGTATTTGGGGAGTGCCAACTGTGGATCTCTTTGCCACCACGGAGAACACCGCCTGCATGATATTCTGCAGCAGGGAGGGTCAAGACCCGCAGTCGTTAACAGACAGACGCCTTCCTGCTCTCATGGTCGGGGACCCTATTCAACCTTTTCCCTCCAATCCCACTGTTGATGAAGGGGATCTCGAAGATCCAGCACGACGGTACCGACTGCATTCTGGTGACTCCGTGGTGGCCGAAACAGCCTTGGTTCACATCTCTTCTCCGTCTTTCTCACGGAGAGTATCGAATTCTCCCACTGACTCCGACTTTCCTCTCTCAGGCGGATGTCTTTCCCATCTGATTCCTGCGCCTCACGTATCCTGCGCCTCATGGCGTGGAGGATTAGCTAGAAACAGCTTCCTACCGATTCTCCGATGAAGTGCAAGCAGTCCTGTGAGCAGCAAGAAAACCGTCGACTCACTCTTCTCATGCAAAGAAGTGGTCAGCTTTCTGTGTTTTTGCAAAGGAGTCACGAGTGGATCCTGCTTCCTGCTCCATCGAATATGTCCTGCAATATCTACATGTTTTGATGTCAAGGGGCTTGAAGTTGGCATCTATCAAAGTCTATCTGGCAGCAATATCAGCATATTGTCCAATCATGCACAGAGGTACGTTGTTCACACACCCTTTAGTGAAGCAATTCCTGAAGGGCTTGAAGAACTTAATACCTCCGATTCGATCTCTGGTTCCTGGCTGGGATCTCACCTTGCTCCTCAGGGCACTGACTGCAAAACTGTTCGAGCCCATGGCCACAGCCAACCTGCGGCCACGGTCACAACCACTCGCCGTTCCAGCGAACTCTGCGCCTTGAGGGTGGACTCTCCATACCTAATGTTCCACAGAGACTAGGTGATTCTTCGACCTGCTCTCGCCTTCTTATCGATTCGGGCACATTCAACACGAACTGTGTCTATGTCAGTGGCATTGTGTGTGTGGGGGTAATGTTGCCAGAATTGTGCAAGGCAGCTACTTGGTCTTCTCTGACAACCTTCATCCGGCATTATTGCCTCGATGTTCGAGCCCGGGCAGATACTACATTCGACAGAGCGATCCTCTCCTCAGTGCTGCCATGAGGCTGACACCGACCCTCCTCTGGTAAGTTAGCTTGCTACTCTACCAGTGTGTGATGCACAGAGACCATGAAGAACAGGTTGCTTACCTGTAACTGTGGTTTTTCAAGTGTTCATCTGTGCATTCACACAACCCACCCTCTATCCCCGCTTCGGTGTCACTGTCAATTTCTATGGATTTACCAGAAGCGGATGGGCATTACGATTCCGGTATTGGTGTTGGGACCGGTGTCAGTATCGACAATTCCCTCAGTCCCGAGGCCATAATGTCAGTCTCAGGGAACTGAGGAAACGGGTGGGAGCCCCGCTAAGGAGCATGCACCATGAGGGAGGGGCTCCCTCCCGATTTTCCTCAGCTATAGAACTTTCCCGAACCGGTCTCAGCACAGGCGCAGAGCCCATGTGTGTGAATGCACAGATGACCACTCAAAGAACCGCAGTTAAAGGTAAGCAACCTGTTCTCCCAGATTCAAGCTATTCAGTCTGGTTGGCCTTGTGGCACTTCAGTTTTGTTAGATGCTATGGGTAGCTTGAATGAAGCCTGTGATTTTTTTCAGAGCCTTTAAAATGTACTTTTACTTGTTCCACCATTTCAATATATGGAGGAAAAGTAATTGTGAGCTGGCCAAAGAGAGGTTGGAGTTAATGGCTCTGGAGGGAGGGATATATAATCCTGGGCTTTAACAATAACTTGATTTCTCTCTTTTTTTCATAATAACGATATTTAGCTCTTGGAGGTGCCTGAAAAAGCAAGAGAAACACCATCAGAAGATCTGGATAATGCAAATCTATGGATTCCACAGAGTGAAAGCCATGATGTTTGGATTAAGACTCTGACATGTGCATTATTGGATAGTGGAGGGGTAAAAAATGAGATCCTTCTGTTTCTGAAGCCCATGTGTGAGGTAAAATAACTTTGTTGGCATGATGACATGCTATAATCCTGGGTTTTTATTTAATTTATTTCTTTTTAGTGTCGTCTTAGTACATTGTTTTTTCATTGCCCAGATAATATGGCAATATATGAACTTTTTAAGTGAACAATATATTGACTACTTATATATGATGATTTACTATAAGAATAAAAGTGACTATAAGAGGCAAAGTGAAACTTATAATGTGGATTTTCAGCATCTTATTCTGTATGTATTCTAGGTTCAAACAGATTTTTGTCAGACTGTCCTTCCATACTTGATTCATGATATCCTGCTTCATGACTCAAATGAATCTGGGCAAACTCTTTTGTCCACGCATATTCAGATGTTTTTCACCACCTGTTACAAACATGCATTGACTCCCAGCAGGTCATCCACACCTGCAAATTCAGATCCAGGTAAATCCATGAAGGTTCTGCTAAGTCAGAATCTGAGATAGATTGTGTGAAATAGTTTGCTGCTTTGATGCTTAACTTTTAAAAATGGGTTCTAACAAACTTCAGAGCTATTTATTTATAGAACTGTCAATGTAAATGGTGCTTTACAGAGTAAAATGCCCCAAGGAGGAACTTAAACTCTAAATTTTTCCATTTTGAGAAGAATGAGAGAGGAAAGGATGACGAGGAATGAATGTGAGCAAATGCAGTTAGACATGCCACTTTAGTTTCAGTTCCAGATGAAGATTAAGGGTTAAACCTGTGGCTCCATGGAAAAGGCGAGTTTTGAGAATGGCATTGCAGAAGAAAAATGGGTTGTTTGAGAGTGCTTCAAGTGTTTTTTCTTTCAAAGAACTATTTAACTGAAAGTTACTATTAATTGTGATAAATCATATAACCAGTTACCCATGGTTATACAACAAAGGGTTGAATCTAGAGGAGTTTCCTATGCCAGAGGATGTGTCTCTGGATCTAACCCAAAGAGTCTTGTAGTACCTTTAAAACTAACAGATATGTTATAGCATAGGCTTTCATAGAGTTTAATGGACTCAAGTCTTTGAAAGCTTATGCCATAATATATATGTTAGTCTTTAAGGTGCCATGACTCTTTGTTTTTCCGCAGTAAACTAACAGAGTTACCTCTCTGGAAGTTGTTACCATACTCATACAAGTCTTGACTTTGTCAGGAAGTATTAATGAAGTCAGATCTGTTTACCCTTTTTATTTCTCTTTGCTGAGTGGTTGACAGACAGCAAAGTCTAATAGATGGTGCTTTTACTGAGCTCAAATGCCTGCTCTAGCATGAATAACCTCTTGACAGCTATAGAAAAAAAGTCTCTGTCTTTCCCAGTTTGGTGTGAGGAGGCATCCACCAGTGGATTAAGTCTCCTCACTGCTCAGGAAAGGCAGAGATCACATGACCAAGATCTTTGCCTCAGTGTTAATGATCTCAGACTGCTCCCCCAGTTCTTCCTTGGGGCCTTCCTCCAACTGCCACCTCCGAGGGAGACTCGGAGGGTGGCAACAAGGGGAGGGCCTTTTCTGTGGAACAAGCTCCACGCTGAGGCCCGCCTGGCACCAACTCTACTATCTTTCCAGTGTCAGGTTAAGACTGCCCTCTATGTTGAGGCATTTAACAACTCTAAATAGTACGTGGTGGGGTGGTTATTTTAACTTTTTTGCGTTGTATTAACTTGTTTGAGTTATTTGAGGCATTTTTAAATTTGGTTTTAAATTTTTTATAATGTTTTATTGTGTATATTTTATATTGTATTATATTGTATTATTTTATTGTTCTAAACTGTCCAGAGAGCTTAGCTATTGGGTGGTATAGAAATAAAATTGATGATGATGATGATGATGATGATGATGATGATGCCGATACCTCCCTTTCACCCAGGGCAGAGCTCGCTCTTTTGAACTAGTCTACTCTCTTGTGCTTTATAACTTGCTCCGTTGTTTTAAATAAAACAGAAACCCTTCGTTACCTGCTCTCTGATTTTTCATTGCTCCCAGTCTCTTATCTCTTCAGCTTCTCTGATCCCTGTTTCCAATCTCTGATCTCTTCATCCTTTCTAATTTCTTCATCTTATTTGCTTCCTATTTCCTCCTCTCAGTTTGGTTCTCATCAGACAGAGCACCATCAGGGAAGTGAACAGCCATTAAGCCTACAAAAGAAAGGGCAATGGCAGCTAAGCATATCAGAGTGATGAGGAGCAATCAGCAGCCCACTGCAGAGGCCATTTTCTTAAGCTCTCTTGGTGTAGCTTTTGATGCTGTTGTGCCTAATGCATTGACCCTCAAGAAGACATTTGACGAGCTCTCATACCCTGACCACAGCTGCCGTTGGGGCTCTGCTTCATTTATAAAGGCTGGTCGCAGCTGCCCTGAGGGCTGATCAGGAGTTGTGCTTGGAGTGCTTCCTCAACTCTGGAGCTGGCCCTCTCTGGCTGCCATTTTGCCACTTGCTCTGACTTCAGCTCCGTCTGTCTATACCAGTTATATGACCACCCCAAAGAAATCTTCCCTGCATGGCAATCAAGCTTAGGGGGGAAACCAAAAACCTTCTATTAGCACCAATGGAAACTTTTTTTCTTAAGTTTAATTGCCACGTGGGGTTGCAGCAAATGGGGAAGGGACATTTAACCATTCCCTCCCCAGCTATGATCCTGTTGAAAATTGGACCCTGCATGGCATTTAAGCTTAGGAAAAAAACCTTCCACAGGTGCCAATTGGATGCTGTGGGAAATAGATTTGTTGCCCCACGGGCCTAGTCCTAGCAACACCCCTGCTAAGAACAAAATACCATAAGGTATTTGAACCCTTACCATAAGGCAGTGATCTTTACTATTTTTCAAACAGGAACTACTTTGGCTGTAGGCACCGCCACCAAGGCCACTTGGGGGGCTTTCCTGGGCCATGGGGGGCCTATCCACCTGTCCTCCAGTCACGCAGTGACGTTGTGCACCAGACTTGTCTGGAGACCCTTTTGGGCCTTCCTTCCTATCTCTTTCCATGTCAGCCAAGCAAGGCATCATCAGTCACCAAGTTGCCAGGCAGGCACATTCTGACAGGCACATTCTGACAGGCTCACTTGGTCCTTGGATTTGGATGGATCTTTTTCTCATCACTGAGAGTGCTCTGCTCCAATCAGTGCTGCAGAATCTCCCAGCTCAGGTCCACATTGCTTTCTCTCTTGCCTGTGCATCCAAGCCACACCCTACTCACAGAAGGCTGAGTCATCACAGGGCATGGGTTTCTTAAGCACGAACTGCTTTCACACACCCTACTAAAAAGATGAGGAATATCCTTCGTATGCTTCTGTGTCTCTATTCTGTTACATTTCCTTTGCCGGGCTTTTCAGTGTTGATTCTGTCTCAAGCCTAGCCACTGGATAGAACTGGGTGAGGAACCTGAGTTCACCAGCACTAAGGTAAAAGATCTTGCTCCCATGATCCTTGCCTCTCCTGGACAGTGGGGAGACATAACCCATTTATTTCCAATCTAAAATGGGTGTATTAATAATTTAGCTGAGGGGATATTTATGAAGGTTAATGAAATAAGGATTCAAAACCATTTTGATTTTCAAAGTATAACATCCATCATCATCATCATCATCATCATCATCATCATCGCCTTTCTGGTTCTTTTTGTTGTGGAATTTGAGATGTTTCTTAACTTGGATACATAGGATTTCCTATTGCACATCAGTAATTTATTAACCTACTAATTGAAGATTTTCTTTAACAGATTCAGATCTTGCTCATGGAAGTTTGGATAAAATATCTCGAAAGACTATGCTTGCTGTGGTTGACTACTTAAGGCGGCAAAAGAAGTGGGTTTGATTTTTGTGTTGGCCTGTATCTTATTTTACTGCACTTCTGTCTTGCACCAGTGGGCAATTTAGACACAGGATCATTTATATAAAACTTATATTTCAGTTGTTAAAAATAGAGGAAGTACTCGGTAATAAAAGAAAATACCTATTGAAAGTGATTTTGTATTTAGCCCAGAATTGTGTTTGTAGATTAAACTTTAGCACTAAACTAAACTACTGCTAAAATCCTTCTAAAGATACTGAATAATTCTAAAGTATCTTAAAGCAATGATTGTTATAGATCTAACAAAATTATCATGGGAAATAGGCTATCCAGGAATCATATGTGCCTCTTTCACTTTAAAGCAATTTTATAAAGTGAGATGAATGCATTTATGTTTAATATTTTATCCAGGAATCCTTCAAGTACAGTCTTCGAAGACAGCTTCTGGCTGGAACTCAACTACCTTCAGGTTGCCATGGCAGCCCAGTCTTGTGCTGCTCACTTCACAGCTTTGCTTTATGCAGAAATCTATGCAGATAAGATAAACTTAAGCAAACAACAGAAAAGGTATTAGTATTAAATACAGCCTATTCAAGTTTATGTTAAAACTAATACATTTTATATGTGTGTATGTGGAATGAAATTGTGAGTATGTGCTGTGAACCACCCAGAGAGCTTTGCCTATTGGGCGGTATAGAAATGAAATAAATAATAATAACATCATAATAATAATTTGACTCAAAGGATCCTCTCATCTTTGAAAGACTGTTCTGGTACTGGATATAGTTTTTCTTATTCACCAATATTTTCCTATTGCTAAAAATATCGCTTTCAGATAAAAACAGTTAACTTTTAGCAAGCAAACAACAGTTTTGGCCCACTGGTTTCAGTACAGTAATCTACTGACTTCATTGAGACTATACCAGTGGAAGGGGCACTGAACAATTGCTTTATTTGTTAAAATAAACTACTATTTGGTATAGTAGTTTAAAATAAAATACAACAGTTCATTTAAGGACAGATTTTTTTTTACCTTCAAAACATTGGATATAGTTATGCAGTTATGCATTAAGTAGGTGACTGGGCAAGCCTGACCAAGGAGACAGACCCAGTTTGGCCAAGTAATTGAGCGTTACTTGTGGTTTCAGTTGATATAACCTAGCAGCCTTTTTGAAACGGAGACATTTTTGAAAGCACAGAAACAATTTGTATCCATCTTTGACACCCATTTTAAAAAATTCTTTCCTGTAGGTCTACTTCTAAAGCAGCTAGACATCTATCATTTGAGGAAGGGAGTCAGAATTCAACACTTACTTGTTTGAGCAACCAGAGTAAAGAAGAAATTGGAATAAGTTTGCAGGTATAATATGTCTTTGGCACGAAGTATTTGTACTGTTTCTGAGAGTAGTCTGATTTGCTCACCAGCAGATATATTTTAAGACTGATAACCTGTAAATCATAGTTACCAAACAATTTAACAATGGTATGACCCAACTGACCTCCATAAACTAACCTAAAAGGCCATGTAGATTTCAGAGTATCAGAAAGTATGGTCTCAGACTTAATTGTGATTCACAGCAAAGATGATGCTTTAAAACTCAAGAGTTCTAGGAGCTGAGGGAAGATTTTAGCTTGTTGCATTTTGCTTTATGTGTGATGCAGCTTACGTGTGGCTCTATTACCCACAATGATTGTCGAATGAATACATTCTCCAGCCGTGGGTGGTTGCTATGCAAGAAAGATAAATCCAGTTAGGTGCATGGTTCTTTGCATCCTGGCCTTTGTGCATTACAGAAAAAATGTACATTTGTGCTGAGCCTAGCCTGCATGCTTTGTGTGTGGGTGTGAGAGGTCAGTCTTAGTGTGCTAAAAGTTTATAGACTATTGTATTGAGTAAAGTATTGACTACATATACTCTCTTCCATTGATGACTGCAATGTAATTAAATATTTATGTCATATGGAATGGAAGATGGTCAGATAACAATTTTCTATTTTATTTAGGACCTTCTCATGGATATATACAGAAGCATAGGAGAACCAGATAGTATCTATGGCTGTGGTGGAGGAAGAATGCTGCAGCCATTAGCAAGGTATTAATTTTATTAGAAAATTAGTAATCTTATCTGAAGGGAAAATGTTATAAATCTTAATATTCTCTACCTGAAACAGGATAAGAACATATGAACATGAAGCAGTATGGGGGAAAGCCCTGGTGACTTATGACCTTGAAAAGAACCTTCCACCATCAACTCGACAGGCAGGAATAGTAGAGGTAATTCTTACAAAAATGCAGCGAAGGCGTTGAATACTTATTATGCTGATATCGGGTGCCCTCACACTAAACCACCAACTGAATTGCTTCAATAGTTTTGTTGCCTTGATAATATAGGTGTCTGTAAATTTTCATAACTACTCTATGGCAACATTTCTGTACCTTGATTTGGTTTCAATGGGCTTAAGCAAACTTAACTATGTATTGGATTTATGCCATTAGGTCCCTTGAGAACTATAACCTTTTGGAGGCCCTACTATGGGTGCCAATGCTATTGAAGGCAAGGCTGTCACCCATAATAAATAGTACCTCCTTAGTAGTGGCTTCCATCTTGTGAACTTCCTCTCTTGAAGGAAATCTGTCATGCCAGTGGGTGAGTTCGCACAACACAGCAACCCATCCTGCGAATAAGCAACACTGTGGGTTGTTCAGGAATCGGGCTCACCGTGAGTTGTCCCCCCCCCCACTGCTTCCCCCTCAGTCCTTCCCCCAGTATCCCAGGGGACTTGGCTGCTAAAGCTGCCTTGACTCCTCTCCCTGCTGCAAGCCCTTTTGCGCTCACAGCAGCTTCTTTCCCCCTCCCTTTTTTTTCGGAGATAGATCTTTACAATCTCTGAGGTGACAGCCAGTGACTCTCCCTCCAAAATGCCCACACGGTACATTGGAGGGGCTGTCACTGGTTTGCGGCCCCCTCCCTTTTTTTTTAAGGGCAAGAAATTTGCACAAATATTTTTGTTAATTTTTTTAAAAAAATTAGTCAGTCTTGCTCAAGTGCAGAGGAGCGCACTTGCAAGGGTCTGAAAAGGGAAGCCTTGCCTGGACAATGTCCTGGGAGGTGTCTGCTGTCAAAATGCAGCAGGTACTAATCATGGACATTGACCCAGAGAGGTTGCAAATAGATTTATTTTTCACTTTGTGCTCTTGTCAGCTGTCAAACGGCAAGCTGTCAAGGGAAAGCAAAGCCGTGAGGGAACTTTTCTCATGAAAAGGAGGTGGAGACTTCCCCTTCCTTGCAGTGAGATCCTCAGGGCTTTTAGTGTTTCCCCCATAGTTCCCAGTGCCCCCACCTTTTTCACCTTTTCCTGAGACTCCAGGTGCTTGGGAAAGGGGGAAAGTCCATCCCACCCCATTTCCGCTAACACTTCTGACAGCTGTTAAAAGTAAGGCTTCCTTTTAAAACATGGATTTAGGCAGGGCTAAACATGGTAGTTTTGACAGGGAAATATGTATATGCAATCTGTATATTTGTTTGAGGGGCCCTCAAACAAGCCACCCTGCGGGAAACAGTCTAGGTTTGCATGACACAACAAACCACCATGGCTTATCACCCATGATGGGTTGTTGTGTGATTCCCAGTCACTATCTTTATGTAGAAGGGCAATTAAGATTTTTGTTTTGTTTTGTTCTGCCAGGTCTGTGTTGTTGGTTTTATGTTGTTTCCTGCCAGCTATGTCGTATATTATTATTGATGACGTTAATATTGTATGGCAGTAATGTTTTTATTCCGATTGATATGTTTTTGTTTTAATTATCATTAGCTCCTTTGACCATTGGTTGAAAAAGCAGCACATAATTATTAGAAACAATTTCCACTGAAAGACTAGGACTCAGTGACTGCTTATATTTCTCCTGCAATTTCACTGCTATATTCAATTTTCCAGTTGCCTCAAGAAGTAGCTGCTTTATTGCAGAAATTGTGGTCTACTCCACTTAGACCTCTTATCCACTTCTGATAATGACTGTATTGATAATGAATCAGTAAGGAAGAATTCTTCCATTATTTCCTTCTGACTAGTGCCCTCTAGATATTAGTATCTATGATTGGGAGTAGTAGAGAAACCGGCATATCTGGTTAATCCTTTATGGTGTTTGTGCAGAAAGAGATTGTAAAAGAGTTTATGATCAGCTTAACCCTAAATATGTTCACCTGAAATAAGTCCACTAGGATTAGAATTAAGTTGGTGGGACTTATTTCTACTAAATATGTTGTGTTTCTAATGTTGTTAAGTATTTTCAGAAATCAAACCTGATCTTTCAGATATTAACCTTATATCTCACTGATTGCTAGGCCTTGCAGAACTTTGGGCTATGTGATACACTCTCTGTCTACCTAAAAGGATTGGAACAGGAGAATGAAGAATGCTCTATGGAATTACAAGAGATTCGTTATCAGGCAGCTTGGAGGAATATGCAGTGGGATCAAATCTCTTCGGCCAAGTAATGCAGATTTTCCTATCATCTGTCAGTTGTAACGTTTTAATATTATATTCAAATTTGAGCATGTTAAATACTTTCAGCTCTTTACTTATATGAAGAAGTTCTAATGGGAATGAGTAAGCTGATTAATGGTTACTGTTATAAAGGCCAGTTTAATAAAGTTTTTCAATTCAAATACACTTCTTTTGTTGTCTTTTAAGAGATGAAATGGGAGGACGAGGCTACCATGAATCACTGTATGATGCTCTGCAGTGTTTAAGGGACAAAGAATACTCTACTTTTTATGAAAGGCTGAAGTGTGCCAGGTAACTAGTAAGCTCTGAAAGTTTCTTCTTTTACAATTGCCTTCATATATTGTGAACAAAATAAAATGTCAGTAAGTGATCAGTTTTCTAACATGTTGCAATTTATGTTAATAAGAGATGAATGTGTTTCACTTTTGTAAAATGTCTGTTCAGCTTCTGATGGGTTCTTTAAGCAGTTTATTTAAGGCATGATGTAGCAATGTGAAACTTGAGAGACGAGCATCTGAAAAATCAGAGATAAGGCATAAACCTTAATGGATGAAAGAGAATTGACAAGGCATCTGCAAGAAAAACAGTCCAGCAGGTTTGCTATTATAAAAAAGTATCTTTTGAGGAGAGGTTTGCTACTATCAATGACTCATTTGCCCTTTCACATTTAGCATGATGTGAAGCTTGATGTGCAGTCCAGAAAATACTCTATTTATTTTTTTTAGTAAAGTCAGGACATCATATAAGTTATAGGCATGTCTTATAGTCAGATTTTGTTTTCTGATGAGAAGTCTTAATGTCTCAGTTCTTTTTCTTTCTTTTTAAATAAAATCTCTGTTTCTATTAAGTGTGGCTTGATATCTTTTATAACTTCTGTTCACTGTGGTGGGATTTTAAATTGGGTTGGCTATAAATAGAAATTTTTGATCTTTCTTTCTTATATTCATAGAATCAAAGAAGTAGAAGAGCTGTCTAAAGGTAGTCTTGAGTCTGTATATTCATTGCTACCTACACTCTGCAGACTACAGACCATTGGAGAGTTGGAATGCATAGGACATTTCTCTGGGTATTTTACTGTTTCCTCGAATGCTTTATTTTCAGTGTGTTATACCCTGGATATATTTGCATGTTTTGCCTATGCAAATTAATATGTTCCTTTGTGTCTGGTGATGAGAATCTTTATTCCTTCATTATAAACCTAAATAAAATTTAAATTATATATTAACCAAACTTAGGATATTTGTTTAAACTTTTGCTAAAATAATTTGAATAATTTTATGTACCCCTCAACTGACATTGTTTTGTAATTCAGATTAGAATAGTATTCGTAAATACTTGTGTCGGTCTGTGTACTTGATACATCAGCATGATTCTGTTGCAGTGCTAGCATAACACTGACCTGGTCTGCATGACATGGCAACCCATTGTGGATGACAAGTCATAGTGGGTTGTCGTGTGAACTCAGACCGTTTCCTGTAGGGTGGCTTGTTCGTGGGCAGCAAGCCACCCTGACAACCCATGGCTTGTTGTAGGGGTTGTTTCGCCCATGATGGGTTGGTGTGTCATCCGAACCCGGGCGACCTTCCCGATCATGGGTGAAGGGAAGTGGTGAGCAAGCCCCTTGGCAAGAGCAGCAAAAACCCCTTGTTGTTCTTGCCAAGCTCACCTGGGCCACCGCCAGTACCAGCCGTACCCAAGCAGCACTTTAGGGCAGCTAATACTGGTTGGGTGCCCCCACCATGATCGCGAAACCTTTTAGCTCGCCGTGGCTCTTTTCTCCCCTTAACTTTCTTTTCCGGATCTCTGGTTTGACAGCCAGTGACAGTCCCTTCAAAGTTCCCAAGCACCGTCAAAGTGCAGCCAGCAGGTACCAACCCTGGACATTGACCCAGAGAGGCTTCAAATAGGGTTTTTTAAAACTTTGCTTTCTCATGACAGCTATCAAAAGGTGAGCTAACTATCAAAACTCAGGCTTCCTTTTGAAACGGGTTTTTGACAGAGCAATGGGCATTTTTTGACAGGGACATATACAGCCATATGTCCCTGTCAAAAGCACCCATTGCCCTGTCAAAACCCCAGTGTAGCAGTCTATGCCCCTACTGAAAAGAAACTTTGTACTAAAACTTTACAAAACCCATCTAAAACCCACTTCAGAGAACAGTGTAAAAAGTGGGGTGGACCCTCAAACACCCCCTTTGCTGCAGGAGCCTTGTGTTTTTTGCGTGGAGCTCATATCTCCCCATGGCTCCCTCAGTTTTGCAACTGTTCCTGCGGTAACTGCTAGCACCTTGGGTACATCCAAAACTTGCAGGGATCCCTTTGGCAGGAGTAAGTGCTCTCAGTGACAGTTCTTTTGAACTATCATAGTTGAAACCTCGGTTTTTAAAGTGGGAGTTCTTAGTGCTTAAAAAAAAATGGCCAGGAAAGGACACAGGTAGATAGTCTATGTACCTGTGTCCTTTCCTAGCCAATAAATAAATAAATAAATAAATAAATTATTAAGCACTTAAGAACTCTCAGCTTAAAAATGGAGGTTTCCACAATGACAGTACAAAAGAACTGTCATTGAGAGCAATTACGCATGCCAAAGTGATCCCTGCTAGCACTTCAGGAACAGTTGCAAAAGTCGGGACCATGGGGAGACATCAGCTCCCCCCAAAAAGCCCAAGGATCCTGCTGCAAAAGGGAGAGTTGAGGTGCCCCTCTCGCAAGCAAGGCTATCTCTGGGCCTTTGAAGCAGTTGACAGGTGGCTTCTGCTTACCTGCACCCCAGGGGGGCAGTGGACAGGGTGGGTACCTGCTGGACTTTGCCAGCAGGCACCCCACCCACCCATTGCCCATGTAAGGGTCCTGATTGCTGCTCCCGCCTAACTGTGGTCATCCGCAGTTGCGAAAGAGCGGCAATAAAAAATAAAAATAAGTGCCAATAATTACGAAAATTAGGGGGGGGGGAGTTAAAAAAAATAGTGGGGGACCACAGACGGCCCCCTGCACAGTACTGCAAGTGCATAGTTAAGCCCCGCGGCAAGCCCAAATGGGCTAGTGGCAGTGGCGGGGAAAGGGGGAAAGTCTTGTACCTCCCACAGTGTCCTATGGGATATCTACAGGAGAACCAAGGAGAACCAAGGAGGGGGCCAGCAACCCACAATTTGCCCAATTGTGTGTGGGGCACATCATGGGGCCTCGGCGATTGACCCACACTGCGTGGCTTGTACTGCTGTGTGGGTTATTGTGTCGTCCGAACCTGCCCAGTATCGGAGTCCTAGGTTTCAAGATCAGACTTTTGTCTAGCTAATATCTTATTACTTTTTCGTCAGAGTTTCTCATTCCCTTTTATATACTCTCTGCTTTCAGATCAGTTAGTATCAATGAACTGAATGACATATATCTGAAGTGGCAGAGACAGTCCCTGCTTCTCCAGGATAGTGACTTTGGTTTCCAGGAGCCTATCATGGCTCTGCGCACAGTGATTCTGAAGATCCTCTTGGAGAAGGAAAATGAGAATGCCAAAAGAGAATGCATTAAAAGCATCCTCATCAAACATCTTGTGGAACTGTCCAGACTGGCTCGAGTGGCGAAAAATACACAAGTAATATATTCTAAAAGTTGCATCTAGAGCTATCTTAAATATTTGTTCACAAGTATCTTTTGATTAATTTACAAATATTAGGTATAGATTGACAGGCTTTTAAAAAAAAAAAATTAGATATCCCAAGGTTTCTCTAAAATGTATTATAAAATTATAGTTCTACAGTTCTGTATTATTTTTACCACCTTACTTGTGTGCTATAGTCACATCTACTCGCCCAGGAAGATCAGCTTACTGTGAAAGTCAAGCCACTGTGTTTTTGGCAAGTGCATTTTCTGTAATATGTCTGATTGGCAGTCGGACTCTTCATTAACAGCACTGAGGATTGTGGTGCATCAGCATGCTTAGTTATCTTTTTGATTTCCCCCCAAATAAGTGCATGCAAGGGTACCTTTGTGCTGATGTGCGACATGGTTTCTGAAATATAGGTTGTTCTGAAAGTCATGTAGATGTCTTTATTTTTAGTAGCTATCAGCAAGTAATTGCCACTAAGTAGCATAAGAGCCTTCCTCCATCAAATGCCTATTCATTCATTTTGTTTTGGTAGCTCAAAACCCTCTGGTGGATCTGTCAGAGGTCCTTTTTGTTCACCAATGCAACATAGAATTATAGGCCTGACTATCTCTCTGTTCACTCAAAGCCTGGCACTACTTATACAAGCCCATTTTATTGTGTTTTTACTGTTTTTAATACTGCAATCTGTTTTTATTATGTGTTTTATTGTTGTACGCCATCTTGGGAGGGCTCCTGCCCTGAAAGGTGGCCAAGAAATATTTAAAATGAATAAATAAAATAGATTTTTATTCTGGATTAATTCACTTAGAATAGCTATCAACTGTTTTTTATTCATTAATGCACACTGGAATCCCCACATTAGCACAGTTTGACAATGTATGTGGGGGTAGAGGTAGGGGAAAGTCATTCCATTTATCACTCTTTAACCCTTCTAAATGTAAGGAATGAAAGGAAGATTAAAATATACTGCAGGGTTACTAATCTGTAATCCATGATTTGGAGTATGTAACCTGTGGCTGGTGTAGCATAATGCCTAAGGGTGTGAGCATTAAGTCATCTATGGCAAATTACTATTTTATTTATTTATTTATTTATTGCATTTATACCCCGCTCTTCAGCCAGAAAAGCCTCTCAGAGTGGCTTACACAGATTAATAATAAGACAGTCCCTGCCCTCAGGCTCACAATCTAAAAGACATGACACAAAAGGAAAAGGGATTCTCTTGGTCCCAGCTTCCATCAGGGATGGGGACTCGGACTCGACTCGTGAGTCGGACTGAGTCCCCCCTCTGACTTGACTCGGACTCGAGTCCCAATATTTTTAATGGGACTCGAGACGAAGGACTCTTCAACATCCCTGGCTTCCATCTATATGCCAATCCTACAGCTTAAGTTGCAACCACAGAAATCGACACTTGCACTACCGGTCCTGCACTTTATAAGTGGTACTAGGGCCTAGCTGAGTTCTTAACATTAGATGTAAAGGAATGGGTTTTCACCTCTTGCCAGCAATAGGATTTCTGTGCTGGATCTTCTGAGCTGTTGAGAGGAGGCATTCTTAAAAAATTTGCATACATGAACATGGAATTCTTCCTGGGATGGAATGTAACTGACACTGGTTTTCTTAAATGTGAAGAGATGGATCACATCTCAGGAGCAGGAGGAAAATGTGTGTTTCTCTTTCAGCTTCCAGAAAGAGCAATGTTTCAAATTAAACAGTTCAGCCCAACGAGACACGGGGTATCTGAATGGCAACTAGAGGAAGCTCAGGTGTTTTGGGCTAAAAAGGAAGAAAGCTTAGCACTGAGTATTCTAAAGGAAATGATCAAGAAATTGGATGAAGATTCATTCAAGGTAGTGTGGTACATTTTGTGCCGTGTTGACTTGACAGTAGCACATTGTTTAAATTCCTGGTTTTGTTTTGAAGAAGCACAACTGCAGCATATCATGCCATGACATACTTGTGTTTAAAGGACCAAAGCATATGCATAAAACTTTAAATAAAAGTGGAATTAATCATAATGGGGTAACATGGGGAAGAGGTCACTTTACATATTAGTGAATTTGCCTGACCTGTATGTTATATTGTTGTTCAAAGGTTGAGAAAGACCCACGCCTGAGATTAATTTACACAGAATGTCTGAGATTATGTGGAAGCTGGTTAGCAGAGACTTGTTTAGAAAATCCTACGGTCATTATGAAGAATTACTTGGAAAAGGTAAAGGACTCTGGATGAATCATGCACGTCTTGCAAAGGATTTGACAATGATATTTTGCTTGTATAGTTTTAGTTGTTTAATCACCACATGGTTAGTGTTTAATGGCCAGGCTGGCAGGTTATAATTAAAAAAACAAAAAAACTCCAACTTAAATCATTTTTATAACATTGGTTCTAGGCAGTAGAAGTTGCTGCGCACCAAAATGGTGACAGCACTGATGAGCTGAAGAGTGGAAAAATGAAGGCTTTTCTGTCTCTGGCTCGTTTTTCGGATACTCAGTACCAAAGAATTGAGAACTATATGAAATCATCAGAGTTTGAAAACAAGCAAGCTTTATTGAAGAAAGCCAAGGAGGAAGTTGGCCTTCTAAGGGAACATAAAGTTGAGACAAATAGGTAGGTCTCTTAACAGAGGTATGCCACGCTACCCACTAATAGCAATTTAAGGTGGATCTAGCAGCTGGTTAGCCAGATGTGAATTTAGTTCTTCTGGCTATATTTGTTATGTGCTTTCTTAGACAAAAGTAAGCATGACTTAGTTCCCAGTCCTCTGTAGAGAAGACTTAATTTAAAATGTTTTTGCCTTATCCTGCCATTGTAGTTGTTTAATTTTATAGTGCAGTCCAGAACATTGAAATAATTGAACCCAGTAGTCTGAGGACATAACTTTTTTTATGGGAAGGTGACCTTATCAACCCAGATTTCAAAACAAAACCCAACAACGTCTGTCAGGATTTAAGCAGTTGAATTTTAGATTGGTGATGCTATTTTTAAATCTCTGTTGCAAAGATATACTGTCAAAGTTCAACGGGAGCTGGAACTGGATGAATGTGCAATTCGTGCACTGGTAGAAGATCGTAAACGTTTCTTGTGCAAAGCCATCGAGAACTACATCAGCTGTTTACTAAGTGGGGAAGAGCATGACATGTGGATCTTCCGGCTCTGTTCCCTCTGGCTTGAGAACTCTGGAATTTCTGATGTCAATGTGATGATTCAGGTTAGTCTTACTGCAGTGTTGTTACTTCTGTATTTCAGGTTCCTGCTTTGTAGTGAAGTAGAAAGTAGGACCAGCTCTCAGCATGTAGAGAATTTTTGTGTAGGGACCATAGCCTGCTCATGTATATCCAGCACCCGTAGTCCCAGATCACAATGTCAGTTCCCAAATGTATGTGAGTTATCAGTAGTACAGTTCAAACTTAGGGGTTTGGATATTATGTGCATAGGCCCTATGCCATGGGTGAGTGTACCTCGGGTCTCAAGAGATTGCCCATCCAGCCTGAGGAGGCTTGGGTGCCCTCTGTGAGCCCATCCCCACACCCTGGCCTGTAGGCTTTGGGAGGAGGCGTGGAGTGGAATCCCCTTGTTATCTCTGATCTGTGGAGATAACAAGGGGGTTCCCCTGGTGGAGTGGCAGCTGCACACTCATCTGGCGCTTGCAGGAGGTCCTGCAAATGCGGGATACGCAAAGCCGGGCTTAGCACTGCCCTGCTTCACCTGCCCTGCATCCTCTCCACAAAGGGAGACAGAGCAGGACAGTCAAAATGGCTTCGCTGCATGTGGGGCTTCTGCAGTTGGAGAAAGCCCCATGCACAGCAGAGCTGGTTCATGACGGATGTGCCACATGGAACATCCACTCAGTGTGCCTGCCAGGAACCAAATGACATCAGAGGGCATGGCTCCCACCCATTTGGCATCGGGGTAGGGTGTCATTCGGCCCACAGAGGCCTGAGTGGGGGGTTATTCACCCCCACCAAATTTTAGTTGCCCACCCCTTCCCTATGCATATTTATGCCACATGTGCATATCTAATAGAGGCAGGACAGGCATGTTTGGTGGGAAGGTGCCTGTCCTGCTTCTGTTCACTAATCTAGACTCTGAGCAACAGCATTTTTGGTTTTCCAAAAAAACGTGACACTTGTTAGTTATGTATCAAGGAAGTGAGAGTGATTCTCCTTTCCTCAATACATAAAGGGTGGCCGGGTGACCGGCTAGATGGGCGATTAATAAATATAAGAAATAAAATAAATAAATAAATAAAGATGCAGCAATCTTAAAAACAAATCCAAGCCTGAGATCGTGCATTCTTTCAATAAGACACCTTATTGGTGTGGACACCTATGGCCAGATGACCTCCACATAATTTCCAAGTGCGTTTATTACTTATTTATTAACTACATTTTAATGCTGCTCCATAAGAGAGAGTTCTCTGAGCAGTTTGCAATAAACATTAAAACAAATGGTGTCCAATGGTGTTTTTCAAATATAGGGGGCATTGCCTGCTTAAATGCCTATATTGTATGGAAGCTAAACAACTTAGCTGGTGTGAGCATCCCAAAAGAGGCCTCTTCCTAGTAGACTTAGTCTAGAGTTGATCAAATTCTGGGTTGAGTCTAAATGTATGGCCAGATTACCTAGGACAGGGGTGCAGAACTGTTTTGGGGTGGAGGAGCAGGTTGCCCCCGCATCTTGTGGCCCTGCCCTGATGTCATGTTGGGGATGTGGCCCCCTGACATCACCCCCTTTGTTGGGATTTGCCCGTGGGGGGTGGGGATGAGCAGCCATTCTTCCCTCTGTGCAGGAAAGTCCCAGCCCCTGCCAGCAATCATCCCCTCTGCTACCTCTGAGGCGGCACAGGCCAGATTGGGGTGCCCCGCGAGTTGGAGGTTCTGCTCCCCTGGCCTAGGATGTCAATAGAGGAAGCTGCTGAACTGGTAGGGCTTGCCACTGCTGACCTCAACTGACACCAAGAAAAGGAGCAGATGTCATTTCTGTGGTTGGCACAATGACAGAAAATCACAGCAACGATACATTTGTGAATGTGCATAAGGCTGCTCAGGTAGCTTGTGCTATTGTTACAACATCTATGAGTTGTTACTGGTAATTCACAACTCGTGACAGTTGCACTATTATACTTTTGCAACTCTTACCATCATGTTATATGTAAGTTAATGGCACAATATGTTTTTTAATGTTTAAAATACTGTGGAGTCAGTTAGATCCCACATACCAGTTGTGTAGGTTTTTGTACTCATTGTGGGGCATTATTGACCTCAATGCCTTATGTGCAACTATATTGTTTTACTGGAAAAGGGAAGGTCTCAATAAAGGTATGGGGATTTTTCTTGCAAATGATGTCATGCTTAATCACTTCCACCAGGTATTTTATTTGTATGGTTTTGTTAAACCCGATACCCAACCGGTACAGTCCATTTTTCTATAGACAGAGGGTTAGTAAGACTTGTACATGTTCAAGTGTTCACCTGAAAATTGTGTGAGAAATGTGTGATACAGTACAACTGTAATAAAATAATAGCCATTTGTGTCTAGTGTTCATAATGCTTAGAAAAAAAATCTTGCAATGTCAGGACATCTGGCCATTAACTACTAAATACTCTCTTCTGCTTTTGTTTCCTATCTTTATTACATGCTCTTCTGCTGTATAACAGAAGGAGGCAAATAAAATACCATCCTACAAGTTTTTGCCTCTGATGTACCAACTGGCTGCTCGAATGGGAAGCAAGGCGATGGGATTTCATCAGATTTTGAATACTGTAATTGATCTGCAGCCTTGAAGTTTCTTCTTTATACGACATGCAACTATGTCTTAAGTTTTTTGTATAGCAGCTTTATGTGCATGGATATAGTTTGATTGGATGTCAAGGATCTTTTAGTGTTGCATTATATATAAGCTAGTTTATTATTTGCTGCTAGTTTTGATTTAGTATCCTCTCGGAAACTGGGTTACAGTATAATGAAAACGTTAGGTATAAACAAGTAGGGCCCCACAGTAGAATGTTGCAGTGTATCCTTGGTGCATGTATGTTACACAAAACTGTAGCTGAGGAGGGGTTGTTGGCTCTGGATTGGGGGGGGGGGCACCTGAGGGCCCCCTCACCAAGGGAGACATATGCTTCTTGATGGACTAATGTCCTGGTATGCTCAGGAGAACTATAGGTGCCCTTATTGTCCCTTTCCCCAGCATTCTCCTTGTTCTCTTAATTGCTTGTTCAGCCATTTTCCTCCTCTCTGTCTCTGCTCTTGGCTCCTGCTTTCTCCTCCCCTCCCCTCGTAACTTTCTTCTTCCTTTCCATTTTGACCTTTGTCATGTTGGCTAACTCCATCGCCATCTCTTCTGTCACTCGTCCAGCATTTTTCTCCCCCCCCCCCCTTTTGCGGTCGGCTTCACTTCGTCTCACTGGCTTTGAGGAGGGAAAACTAAAAAATGACATACATGTGCATGTGGGCCCTCAGCCTACTGCTGAGAGAACACAAATGGTCAAGGAACTTGAGAACAAGCATACACAGTCCTCAACAAGCAATTTGGAATTGGGGTTGCCCCTTGGAGGGGGTCTGAATTTGAAATGGCATGTACTTGTGCATATTGAGTACCCTCAGGGTTGCTGAATCCTTTAGTTTGTTTGTGAGTGGGGCTATTTGCTAGCTGTAGTAATCAGCATGCTCAGCCCAAGTAGCCTATTAGAGGGAATTATATAAAGTTCTAGCTCCTATGACCCAGACAAATGCCCATCTATGTGCATTTACTCAGAAGTAAGTAAATGCTTAGTTCAATTGAATTTACTCCCAAGTAAGTGTGATAGAATGGTAGCTTCAGGCTGTAATCCCATGCACACTTGGGAAGAAGTCGCATTGAGCTTAGTAAACTTATTTCTGAGTAAACAGGCATTGGATTGGGCTATTTAGGTCTTTCTATAAAGTACCATTGGAAGTAAAGTGTTACAGTTCCATTTTAGTTAAGAACATTAAAGCATGGATTTTACTTATAACATTTTGAAGTTACATTTCTACGATAAAGTACTTAGTGTGATATTTGAAATATGAAGACCAATGTTGAACTAAACCATATTGAGCAATGTTGAACTAAACCATATTGAGCAGTACTGTTGAACTGGTGAAGTATTTTAATGTTTAGATCACAGTAAGAGTTTTAGTTGCATTTTAAAAAAAAAACCTTTCCTAATATCTTTCTTTTAATAGCTTATAGCTAGAATTTCTCTAGACCATCCACATCACACTTTGTTTATAATCCTGGCATTGGCCAATGCCAATAAGGACGGACTCCTGACAAAGCCAGAATCAGCCAGAAGAGGCAGGCTAACTAAAAACATGCCGAAAGAAACTTCTGCACTTGACATGGTACTTTAATTCAATTGCATTTGGGATGTGTTAGGCTGTGAAAACGTTTTTTGCTTGCACAGTCAGTGTTATAGTTGGGGGCTCTGTTTTTCATGTTGTCAGGGTTACAGTGGTTTTGCCCTCCAGCACTTTGTCTAGTTTCCTAATATCCCATTTGTTTTCAAAGATCTGATTGAGTTTAATCTGAAATATGTGGAAGGAACAATTTGTGCTTTAATCAGTATTTATCCTTTTTTATCCTACAGGATCGAATGAAGGCTGCTAGTGATATAATTAACATTATAAAATGCAAAAGAGCTGATATGGTGGTAAATGTTGAAACACTTTGTGATGCTTATATCACTTTAGCAAACATGGATGCGAGTCCCTGGAAATCACAGAGAAGTAAGAATTTGGGGAATGGGGATCATTGGGATGGGAGGTTGAAATTGACAGTACTCACCTCTAGTTCAAGCGCTATAATTAATTTTGTGAAAAGTATTATTTTCCTTCTCCATGGTGTTTTACATAGAGTATATTATCTGTGAGTGTTCTACACTATGAAGGTGCTTGCTACCCAGTTAACTATGTCCAGTTTGTGTAAATATAAGTTCCGGTATGTTGAAACAATGCACACATAGACCTGGTTCACACGTAACAACATCCCAGAATGTGGGTTGTCGTTGAATTGTGAGTTGTAATTATCTGCAAACCCTGCACTATGGTTTAACTATGAGTTGTTAAACATGAACAGCCCAGAGTTCACAACCCAAGAACAAACCATGGGTTATCTTCCTGGGTTGTTTGTGGTTAACAACCCATAGTTAAGCCATCGTGCAGGGTTCACACGTAACAACAACCTGTGGAGGAAGGGGGGGCTGGCTGACCCGCCACAAGCCACCCTTTCCTACCCAAAGGACCCAAGACCCCCAGAGATCTCAAGGTACCAGACTGCCAGCCTCAGCTGTCTGCAATCCTACTTGAATCTCTGCCAGGGACTTGCCCTTTGACTGTAACCTGGATTTAGTTCCTGAAACCACAGAGCATCCACAAACACTATGTGGGGTAAAAAACCAAGAAGGTTTATTCAGGTAGCATATTACAACAAGAATAGGGAAATGAGGGAAGCACACAAAATAGAGAGAGACACTTTGGTACACAGAGTAAAGCTACAAAATAACAAAACCTGATTCTTTATATCTCCCAGGCACACAGCTAGTTACCTGGGGGTCAGTTCTCTTCAGAGTTGGTTCTAGCACAGCCTTGCCGCCCGGGAAGACTACACACCTACCCTAAGGTCCGAGATGGGTAGCCCTCCACAAGGCTTGCCTTTACCAAAGCCCTCATTCAGCTAATTTCACCAGGAGCTACCTGGGGTCGGATCTTGAGGCCGCCTGAAGGCTTGGAGCTCTGCGTGGCTTGCTGCTATTGCTCCACAGCCAGCAACCACGCGACGACAAAGACAAAGACACAAAGGCTACACTTTGGGAATATACCTTTTCCCCCTCCCCTCCTCCTTCCTGTAGCTCCGCTGCCTCTAGCCAATCAGGATGAACTTCACCTGGCCAGGCAGGGAGGGGAACTCATGACATTTGCATCTGAAGCCCTAGACCGGCTTTTCAGGACTTTCAGGCACCATTTAGAGGAACTATGCACACACACCCCTCCCCATCCTCTAGCCGGTTCACACATGAGGTGTGTGTGTGTGTAGGCGTGTGAGCGTGTGTGTAGGAACCCTTAGAGGTTCTTTTCTTCACACAATCCATGATTCAACAACTCACGATTCAGTGACAACCCATGTTCTGGGTTGTTATGTGTGAACCAGGCCATAAAGATTTGTTAGAAAAGAAAAGAAAAGATAGGTAGACAGCTGTTAAAATCTTTGGAATAATTTTAGTAATATCAGAGACATGTTATAAACTGCTTCTTCATAGACTAGTGCCCAGTGTGTTACCTTTCCAATGAGATAATGAGCTACTAGTCTGGAAAGATATATAATAGTCCATGCAGCAACAAATGTTTAATGTTGGCATTTGAGTTTGTTTGTTTGTTTATTATATTTATACCCCGCCTTTTTTCCTGCAAGGAACCCAAGGCGGCTTACATAATCCGCCTCCTCCTCCCCTCTGTTTTATTCTCACAACAACCCTGTGAGGTAGGTTAGGCTGAGAGTCAGTGACTGACCCAAAGTCACCCAATGAGTTTCATGGCCGAGCGGGGACTAGAACCCGGATCTCCCGAGTCCCAGTGCAACACTCTCACCACTACACCACACTGGCTCATAATAATGCATGTATTATTTATGCAGGAGGCATAAACATCCCTTCTGATCAACCTATTACTAAGCTAAAGAATCTAGAAGATGTTGTTGTACCTACCATGGAAATCAAGGTAAATGAAACTGGCTTCTTATCTTATTAATAATCCTCATGCAGTCATGTTAGTGGGCATTAATGTGTCTGGAACAGAGCACCAGAGAAATTGTATCAGGCATTGTTCAGCAGGCTGCACAATCCCTGCTAGTAATAGAGAAATGGCTGTTATCGCAATGAATGTGATAGAGTAGTATCTAAATTTATTTATGATTTTAGGTGGATCCGAGTGGAAAGTATGAAAATTTGGTTACGATAAGGTCGTTCAAGCCAGCATTTCGCTTAGCAGGAGGTGTTAATCTACCAAAAATAATAGATTGTATTGGATCAGATGGGAGAGAGAGGAGGCAACTTGTCAAGGTGAGTTCTCTGTGTAGCAAGTGCTGGAGAGAAGCCCTTTCTTCATTTCACAAACTAAGAGAAAGTTGTGGTCTGAATGCAAAATATTGAGTTTTTAATCCTTATGCAGTCTGTTAGGCCCAGTTCAGGTATCTCTGTCAGACTGAGAAATCAGATTTTGGCAACAGGATAGCATCATGTCTGTACAGCAACTTAGATGTTGTTTAAATGTGCAGGCACTCATGTAGTGCAGTCTTTTCATAGGCTGTACCATATCAGAATAGGCATGGTGAATTGCTTGTCAGAACGTGCATGCACAGAATGGAAACTTTCTCCCTAATGTTAAGCTCCACACATTGGAGAAAGATTTTGATGTAGGTATGCATGCAAGCATGCGATGTCCCTCTCCCTCCAGCAGTATTCTGAGATGGTATGATTATGTAAGAACTCAAAGACAACTGCTTGTGGATTTGAACCTTCTTTTAGGTGGACATTGACACGTTTATTTCTCTGTATTATGGTTCAGAATACTTTGGTATTGGTATTGTAGGGTAAAACAGTGGAAAATTAGTAGGCAGCTGATGCAGTGATGAAAGAAAGGATGTTCTTAAGTGGTTTTTATTAATATTTTATTTACAAAACAAAGTGTTTCCAAGCTTCTGAGCAGTTCCCAAAAACTAAGTATAAAGTGATGGTAGCATTATCAGTCACATTGTGCATAATGTGGTAGCTTTGTGTTGGATGCATTGTTGTGTGGAGACTTTTCCTGCTGCCTAAGGTTCCTGTCCTCGGTGCACTTATGTGAGTGTAACTTCCATTTGCTTCTGAGTAAATGTGCATAGGATCAAACTGTATGAAATACTTTATTAATGTTTACCTGATATGCCAGGAAAGTTGTTATGCCATTGCTTTTCTTGTATCTCTTAAAGGGCCGTGATGACCTGAGACAGGATGCTGTTATGCAGCAGGTTTTCCAGATGTGCAATGCTCTGCTCCAGCAAAATACTGAAACCAGAAAGAGAAAATTGACGATCCGCAGATATAAGGTAGGCTTTCCTGCTGTTGCATCAAAGTAGCCTGCTGCAGTCCTAATGTGGGTTCCTTGAACATATAATGAAGCTGCCTCATATAGAGTTAGACATTAGTCCATCTAGCCCAGCTACATGTCTACTCTTGAGTAGTAGCAGTTCTATCTCAACACCTGCTATTAGAGATCAATTTCACTGGAGGTAGCAGGAATTGAATCCAGCACTTTCTGCATGTGCTCTGCCACTGAGCCACAGTTCCACTCTTAACATATGAAGCTGCCTTATACCAAGTCAGGATATTGGTCCATTTAACTCCGTGTGGCCTCCTCTGATGGGCAGTGGCTCTCCAGGGTCTAAGACTTTGCCAGCTTCTGCTAACTGAGATCCTTCTGAGGATTCAGTTGGGGACCTTCTGCACACGAAGCCTGTGTTCTGTTATTGAACTGATAATCTTTCCCCTCCTTGAAAACCTCAGCTTGAAAACTGGGAGCTAGTGTCATGAACATTTGCTCTCTCCCTCCTTACTTCTCTGGAGAGATTTTTCTCCTCTGTTCTCTTTCTGGTGGTAACCAGGTCCCAAGTCAGCATCTGATCAAGGTTTGCAACCGATGGTTACAAAGGAACCAAGGTTTGAATTAACCATGGTTAATTATGCTAATTAACATGTGTCTGGTTATTTCTTAGGTGGTTCCCCTCTCTCAGAGAAGTGGTGTCTTAGAGTGGTGTACAGGAACCATTCCTCTGGGTGAATTCCTTGTCAATACTGACAGCAGTGCTCACAAACGATATAGGCCAAAGGACTATAGTAACTTGGACTGCCAAAGGAAAATGATGGTGAGTCAGAAGAAAATGAATCACTTGTTCTCCGTTTAGTGCTGCTCCATATGTGCAGGATCATGCAGTCCTAGATTAATAGAAATCGGGTTGTCAGTATGGGAGGGATTAAACTCCTAAAACTATCAGGACCCATTAATAGGTAATGAATTAATAGGTAATGAATGCCGTGTGATTTCATTACTGTGCTGCCAGTAATGCAACACAAGGCATAGAAGTGATTCTCTGCTTGGTGTGAGAGAGGCATCCAACAGTGGGTTAACTTCTCCTACCATCTGAGAAAGGCAGGGCTCATGGAACCTAGATTTTTACTCCAGGCTTTGTGCAGACAGACTCCACCTCTAGTTCTTCCTTGCCTTTTGCTCAGGACAGAGTTCCTTTCTATTGCTATAATCCCTCAGGATCTGTAACATTTCCTATAATCTGCTTTCATTGTTTTTCTCAAAGCTTCTCTCATAAATAAGAGTTCTTACTTTCTCCTCTATTCTCCTTTGTTGTTACAAAAAAAACCCAAGCAAACAAAAGGTCTTTCTTCTGGATTCTCCCCATATCATGATTCTCTGCTTCGTATTCTCTGCTCCTTCTTTCCTTCCTTTGCTTTACTCTATGGTCCTGATGGAGAAAAGATCAGGCGAAAAAGCAACACATTCAGCTAAATAGCACATCCACATTGTGAGGACTAAACAGGGTGGAGCAAGTGGTTTCAGGAACTCCTGAGAGTGCCTGCACTACACCCTCTGCAATAGCCAGTGTGCTGCCTGCTGCCACGAGTTCCGCCGGAGATATCCCTTGGTATGTTATCTCCCTGGGAAGAAAGGATCCCTCTCTGGGGCCTATTCAGGTCAGTGACTGCTGCTGTTATGGCCATCCAGCTGTGGGGCATGAGCAAGAGCTGCGTAAGGAACAGGGATGGGGACTCGGACTCGGGGACTTGACTCATGAGTCCGACTGAGTCCCCCCTCTGACTCGAGTCCCACTCGAGTCCCAATAATTTATGTGGGACTCGAGACTCAACTCGGGACTCGAGCCCAAGGACTCAGCCGCTGCCGCCCTCACCTCAACTCCGCCGCCGCCGCCCTCGCCTCAACTCCGCCGCGGCCGCCGCCGCCCTCACCTCCGCCGCCGCCATCGACCTCGTCGCCGTCGCCATCACATACAGCACGCCGCCAGCGCCGTCGCTCTGTTTTTGGCGGGGTTGCTGTGGTTCCTCCGGGCAAAAACAGCGCCGTCGCTAGCGGCGTGACGCGGCATGCCACGTCACGCCGCCAGCGCCGTCGCTCTGTTTTTGCCGGGAGGAACCACAGCAACCCCGCCAAAAACAGAGTGATGGCGCTGGCGGCGTGACGCGGCGTGCTGTGTGCGATGGCGGCGGCGGCGGAGGAGGAGGTGAGGGCAGCGGCGGCGGCGGTGGCAGAGGTGAGGGCGGCAGCGGCGGAGGTGAGGTGAGGGCGGCGGCAGTGAGGTGAGGTGAGGGCGGCGGCAGTGAGGTGAGGTGAGGGCGGCGGCAGTGAGGTGAGGGCGGCAGCGGGGCGGTGGCGAGGTGAGGCGTTGAGGCGGCAGCGACTCGAGCGGCGCAGAGAATGCTCCGCGCCGCTCAGAAGAGCGAGTTTGGGCCACTCCGCCGCGGAGAACTACGAGCCCAGGGAGGGCTCATAATACATCCCTGCCCCCGGCGGCGGCAGGAGTAGGGACGAGGGAAGGACGGTGAGTGGCGGCGGCGGCGGCCCGTGGAGGGAGCAGGAGGGTCTCTGCGGGAGGAAGGGCAGCTCTTCTTCCTCTCGCGGAGACCCTCCCGCTCCCTCCATGGGCCGCCGCTTTGGGAGTGACTCGGGACTCGACTCGAGTCACCATTTTGGACCTCGTACTCTAGACTCGGGTCCAAAGACTCGGGACTCGACTCGGGACTCCGGACCAAGGACTCTTCAACATCCCTGGTAAGGAATCCCTCTTCTGGAATCAGAAAGAGCAACGTGTGTGCGTACGTGCAGGAAGGGGAGCTATTAGGAAACTTCCCTGGCCCTGTTCCTTTTCATGCCAAAACAAAGCATCATCTTGGTAGCAATGCTCATGGTGCAATTCTAACTCTGACTACCAGATGGTGCAGTTTCACAAGGAACACCAGCCCAGCTCCTCTCCCTTTCTGAAGAGAGGCATAGATCTGCCTTGCCTTATCTCAAATGTTAATCAAGCTGCTTCCAACCTACTAAGAACACCCAAAGCCATTTTCTCCCTACTGATGCTGCTAACCCAGCATTTCCTCATTAGATTATGGAGGATCAGTGTATCCAAAAGATCGATCCGGCTGTAATTAAGCAACTTTACAGATCAACAGCAGAATGAACAGCAGCATTACCAAAAAAGGGGACAGTTAGGAATCCTCTTCCTCAGACCCTTCTCCCTTCCCTCATATCTGATGACAAATAACCAAACAAGCATCCACGCAGGGCCCTAGAACAAAACCCCAGCAGAAATCGAAGGCTTCATGGCAACTATTCCCCACTCCTCAGAGTCAGCAGCTCAAGACACCCCTGATCCTCACCTGCTTCCCGGGCTGGGTGCCCTCTAAGAAAACCACCCAATCTGTTCGATAAAGAGGATGGGGAATGGTAAGACCACAGTTTAAGTGAGGAGTCCACTAGTACTAAGCTTTTCAGTGCGGAGGATTTCATTCCTCAGTATATGAAGGCAATCTGGGTTTGCAATCAGCTCCACAGGACCTTACACAACGAATCTCTTGCCAGGCCTCTGTTTTTCCAGAGACCTCTCATACGGCTGCTCTATTCCCAGAGCCCAAGACTCTTAATAAATACATGCCCTTCCCTTTAGCCTTTGACAAGCTGGTGAAGGCAGAGTGGGCCATCTTGCCCCAAAATAGGCCATTGGCATTACCCAAAAATTAGGTTCCCTTCCTCAGCACATTATGGAGCAGGGTTGCAAAAAATTATGATTTTTTGCAAAAAAATTGATTTTTTTAAATTTAAATCAATGATATTTTTTTTTAATCAACCCCCTCCCCCAGATTTAGTAAAATCAATTTCAAAGTTTCAGGCAACCACATGTACAAATAGCCTACACTTAATAGGTAAGAACACCAAATTATACAGAAATTAATCAGAACTAGGCTACCTACACCACAGGGTTGTAACAAATCATGATGTTTTGCAAAAAAATATCAATTTTAATGATGATTTAATCAATGATTTAAATCATTGCAACCCTGCTATGGAGGCTTTAAAAGAACCATTAATGGACACTCTTGTGGCAGTCCTTCTATCAGGGACTATCGTATCCAAGGCTGGGGACACTCCCCCTTAAAGATCCAGGCGAGAGATGCTCAGATTTGGTCCTCAGGAAAGCACATGAGTAATCAGCCTTAGCCCTCAACTTCCTTGTTGTTTGATAGAGCTTCCCTCCTTTGGGTAGAAAACTGTCTTCATAATAACGATCTGGATTGCTCTACCAGGCGTAAGACTCTCCTTAAGTTAGTCAAGGCATATTCCTTTGTAGCTGATGTCACACCTGACTCTGTACTTTTTTCTGCTAGGTGTATTGCAGGCATTGCTGTAGCCAGATGATTGATGTGGCTAAAGCACTGGAATGTTAACATCTCCTCCCAATATAACCTGGCATTGGTTCCCTTCGGAGGAGCCCACCTTTTCAGTGAGAATGCTCTTAAGGATATCCTTGTGGAAACAAAAGAGAAGTGTAAGGCTATGCCCTCTTCCCAGAAGATTGAGGAAAAGTGGCAACCAAGGCACATTTTCTCTTGCTTTTGTATCAAGAGAAGTTCCTCTTGCTCCAGAGACTATAGGATAGCAAGCCTTCTTGGTCTAGATCCAGGTTTCATGCAAGAACTGCATGTTTCAGGCACAAGGATACACTTTGTTTCCCTCAGCCCCATTTTCCTAGGGAACAGGGCATTCAGCTCCATTTTAGCCAGAAGGTTAAAAGCCTGCATCACCACAGTAGATGAGGCTCAGCACCATTGCAGGTTATCTCCCATTCCATAAGAGCAGTGGCCACATCTGCAGCATTTCACCTGGGCTGCACCAAATACCTTCATTAGACATTGCAGGTTAAATAAGTTTGCATCCGCTGAAGCGGCATTTGGGAGCAAGGTCCTACAACAGCATGTCCTTCCCCTGTCCTGGACTCAGCCACCATAACTTCTACTTTTTCCCCACCCTATGAGTCAGGTTGGCTAGGAGGACACATCCAGCAGCTGGATGTCTCTCTCACACCAAACAAAGAATGCAACATTACTGTGAAGGTTCCTTCTGGTCTGGTGTGATCAAGGCATCCAAACTACACCCCACTCGACAAGTGGCTGGGTTATTCACAACTTCTCTGGTCTCTCTCTAAAGAGCCCCTACATTTGCACACCATGGTCATGTTCTAGCTTCTGCTAGGCCTTTTCTGCTGGGGGGAGTGGGGAACAGAAGCCTCTTGGCTCCCTCTCACTTTTCCTTTTTTTCTTCACTGCCACAAATTTTAATTTTTTTCTGCTGGTTTCACTCTCTCCAAAGCTGAGCCACAGATGGAACTGGCATCTGTCCACACCTAGCCTGAAGTAAAGATTTAGGTCACATGGTCCCTGCCTTTTATGGGCAGAAAATAGAAAAGAGGGGAAAGTATCTAAAGCAGGGGTGGGCAGACTTCAGGTTTGCAGGATCAGCTTTGCGGGGGGGCGGGGTTGTGTTTGTTTTTCTACTGTAACCTTGAGATCCATCAACTGTAGCCTGGTGCAGAACACATACATACACTTAGAATTAAAGAATTCTGAGCCCAGGAATTTGTTTTCCGTACCAGAACTGAATGGACCTCACAGTCCTTCCACACAAAAATCCACTCCTGGTTACCCCAGGCTCTCTTCATTTTAGCAATATAATTTCGTTTGGGAGGGTAGTCATTTTGTTGCTGCTTTTGTTAAACAATTTGGAGTCATAAATCCTTTGACGCTCTACTGCAAGTCACCTGGTGATCTACCATTAGGTCCGGATCTATCATCTGCCCGCCCCAGTCTAAAGGTATCACAGCAACCAGTGTTGCTGATGCTTCTGTTCTAATCACATACACAAAACTGGACAAGAAGAAGGCATCTACTATTTTGTGTTTCAATAGCAAGGCCTGTTTGAGAACTCTGGCACTAGATAAATTGTAACCGATACTGCAAGAAATAGAGGATGATGAGGATGATAATGATAATGACAACTACTTTTCCCAAGGTATCCACGGCAGCATATATGGGGGTTTCCCCATTTTATTTTGACAACAACCTTGTCAGCTAGGTTAGCATGAGAGATAATGACTGACCCAAAGTCACCTGGTGAGCTTCACTGCAGAGCAAGGACCTCAACCTTAGTCTCCCCTACTGTTAGGGTACTTCCAGACGAGGTTTTTATAGTGCTATCACCCTTCCTCTGTCTGGAAGCACCCTGATATCCAACACTCTATTCACTACACCGCAGTGCTTCACTACAATTTTAAACTGTATCTCCCTCTCCCAGTAGTTGCATATCTATTAGCACTTCAAGGGAGGAAATACTTCATTGCATTGCGTTGTCACAAATGCATAAGCAAAACGGACAGCATTTTTCACAATATCTCCATAGCATTGGTTTCTTTGGTGCACAAGGCAAGCTTCACACAAAACTTGGGTAGGGGAAATAAGCTTCTCTAAATTATTTCTGATTCACTTCAAAGGATGCGCAAAAGAGAGATTTTGAAGAGAAATATGCCATCTTCATGGACATATGCCAGAATTTTCAACCTGTATTTCGCTATTTCTGTATGGAAAAATTTCTCGATCCAGCGGTATGGTTTGAGAAACGGTTGGCATATACTCGCAGTGTTGCCACTTCATCAATAGGTACTGTAAAATATGGCTATCTTTTGTCAAGCTTTTATCACCTTCACATTTTCAGACCTAATGCTGTGGTAAAATTAAACCTCTTGTGTCAATAGGGGTTGTTGTGGATCCTATCAGCTGTTTGAAATATCTATTTTAGCAAACCTGAACCACTTCATACTCCCATGTACTCCTCAACAACTATGGGGTCAGTTGTCCTGTGGTTTTTCATCCCTGCCCCCTTTAATTTTTCAAAATAATTGCATTAAATTTAAATAAACTTACAAAATCCTCAATATTTTGGATTCTGAAGAAAGTACGAGATAACTAATACTTAACTCAAACGAAGCAAAAGTCGGTTTTATTATTTTCTCTTTCATTCCCTATCATGGTAATCTACCTGAATCAAAACATCCTCAAAAATTAAGGCAACCCCATAGTCATCAACCCCATTGTCATGCCCCTGCCCATGGGCAAAGTGTTATAGCTGTAAGTATGTGACGGGGGGGGGGAGTGTGAGAGGAGTGTGGAATGTTGAGATGTCTGCTATCAGGTCCTATGTAGCCTTCTTGAAATGAAATGAACAGGAAAATTAAAGCACCCGATGCCTAAGCTAACTTGGGTCCATTCTATCCCCAGTAACTTCTCAGAATATGGTAGGAAAACTCCAGCATTTTGCCTGTTCTACTTAATTCTTGTTGTATATCTATTCTGCTCTTCCAAGATTCAGTAAGCTTTAGTTCATTGTGCATAGACTTTGTGCATAAGTGAGGGCAAATTTTAATCGATGGGAGTTGATGACTATGGGGTTGCCTTAACTTTTGAGGATGTTCTGATTCATGGAGGCTCAGGTGGCAGCTGTGAGCCGGGCGGCGCTGTATCAACTCCATCTGATACGGCAGCTGCGCCCCTACCTTCCTAATCACCTGCTCCCATCAGTGGTTCATGCCTTGGTCTCCTCTCGCCTAGACTACTGTAATGCGCTCTACGTGGGGTTACCCTTGAAGACGGTCCGGAAGCTTCAGCTGGTACAGAACGCGGCGGCTCGCCTGATTAAGGGCAGCCGCCGGCGTGATCACATCACGCCAGTGCTTAATGATTGCACTGGCTACCAGTTGCTTGCCGAGCCGAATTCAAGGTGTTGGTTTTGACCTTTAAAACCCTACATGGCTCCGGCCCAGCTTATCTCAAGGAGCGCCTCCAGCAACATCAAGTAGGCCGCTCAACAAGGTCTGCCACGGACGGCCTTCTCCTTATCCCATCAGCCAGAGCAGCCAGGCTGGTGGGGACTAGGAAGAGGGCCTTCTCTGTGGCGGCCCCCACATTATGGAACTCCCTCCCTAGTGACCTTCGCCATGCCCCCTCCGTGATGAGCTTCCGCCGTGCATTAAAAACATGGCTGTTCAGGCGGGAATATGGGGTGGGTTAGGTTTTTAATGAGAATTTTTTATATTGTTTTAATTATTATGTTTTATTGTGTTTTATTGTATTTTAATTGTACATCGCCCAGGGTGGCCGGGTGACCGGCCAGATGGGCGATTGATAAATATAATAAATAAATAAATTCAGGTAGATTACCATGATAGGGAATGAAAGAGAAAATAATAAAACTGACTTTTGCTTTGTTTGAGTTAAGTATTCGTTATCTTGCACTTTCTTCAGTATTCAAAATATTGAGGTTTTCATTAGTTTATTTAAATTTAATTTATTTGTTCATTTTAAAGGTAAATGAATCATGAACAAAAAGGAATTGGTAGACAGTCCTATTTTTGTTCAATAAAAATGGAATCTTTTCTCATCTATTTAAGCAATATGAATCCAAATGTAGCTCAATTTATTTTATTTTCTATGCATCCTTTTTCTCAATGGTGTTTAAAATATCATGATCAACAGGGGCAAGTTAACAAATGCTGTTACAATCCCACCAAGCATAGAAGATTTTTGATTAGCCTCGCAGAGTTCGGTTTTCATTGTTGTGCACTGCCCAGAGAGCTTCAGCTATTGGGCAGTATAGAAAAGTAATAAATAAATATTTTAAAATATGCATTTGTGGATGAATATCTTTTTGATTCAGAATTGAACAGGAAGAAGTTTGATAGCAACATGTGTGAGGCTTAATAGTAAGATTTATTGCTGTCCAAAACTGCACAACACATCTTCTTAAATGGTTTGTGTATTGTCAATATGACATAGCACTACATGGAACTAACTGGTATTCTGTATAGGTGAAAGCTGCACTCAAATGTATATTTTCTATCCTCACTCAGGCTGGGATCCAAAGAGCTGTCTGTACATGTACCCTGAACATTTCAGTCCCTTTCTTGGCCCTGTTTGCACGCCTTTTGCTGAAAATCAGGGGACCCTCTGAAGTGACATTTGATGCAATATGATGGTCTGCGGTGGGAAAGGAAAATATACACAAAACATGTACACAAAACAGCTCTTCAGAACCCGGGCTAATGTTTTAACTGGTTGAGATAAATTATTCTGGATGTGCTCTATTGTTGATCTTCTGTAATTTTATAAAGATGCAAATATAAGGTACAATTGAATGAATGTAGGTTGCAATGCAAGTACTTCTGCCTTCATTTTGAGACCTTCATCTTTCAGTTGGCTACATACTTGGTCTTGGAGATAGACATGTACAGAATATTCTGTTAGATGAGCAGAGTGCAGAACTTGTGCACATTGATCTAGGTACGTATAAAAGCAAGGGATCAAATGTTCAGATTGTACTTACTTTGTGTACATTGAAACCTAAAAAAAACCCTTTTCTCTCTTCATTAGGTGTTGCTTTCGAGCAAGGAAAAATCCTTCCTACTCCAGAGACTGTACCTTTTAGGCTAACAAGAGATATAGTAGATGGGATGGGCATCACTGGTGTAGAGGGAGTCTTCCGGAGGTAAATTTTCAAATATGTAAACTTGCAGCTCCTTTCTAAACATTTCAGTGTTAAATGTACAAGAGAGTTTCAGCTGTTCACTTTTTTGGGACTGCTCAGTATGTAACCAATGAGAACCATGTCCATTACAATATGGTCCAATGAGCGCCAGTTGCAACTGTACTATTACCCATAAAAAATAAAATATAGTCTTGTGTTGACATTAATAGTGGAAGTAGTTTAGAAATTGGTATTTATTTGAATATGTCTTCTAGATGCTGTGAAAAAACTATGGTAGTTATGAGAAATTCCCAAGAAGCGTTGCTAACTATTGTAGAGGTACGTGTTTCTTCATGTCTCCAAATGAAAAATTGAAAGGAATTCCTTGTATTAAAAAAAATACTTCGATGACCTCAAATGTTCTTTGGCAATAAACCATCTTACTTCCTATTTCAAAACATTGCATCAAAAAGGGCACAGTTCTTAAATGGTAAGCACCCTAGAAGTTTAAACCTTTAATGAAGAACCTCCCACTGGGTAGTATGTTGTAACAGACAACAATTAGTATGTTACTGAAACACTTTAATGGAGTTTATAGCTGTTTCTGTTTCAAGAGAGAGGGTGTTTTAATGAAAGAAATGATGTTAGATTTACATATGTGAAACCATTTTCACACAAATGAAAATATAGTAAATTATTACAAATTTAGGAGTACAATCTAGCTAGCCCCTATCCAGCATGTAGAAATGCATGCAACAGCTCTGCACATGATGGATGGAGGGGTCGAATCCCCTTACGTGTAGCACATACTGGATACAGAGAGACAAAAAGGACACCAGTGCAGTTGCTGGTTCAAAAGCTTTCCTGAATAACAGTCAGCCAGCTTTCTAAAAGGCCAGTGAGTAAACTAGGTGAACCTCCATAGCAGTGTTCTCCAACCTTGGGTCCCCAGATGTTTTTGGCCTACAACTCCCCCGCACCCCAAGTGATCAGCTGGACTGTAGGGGGGAAAACAATATTCCAGTGCTCAGGAAAGCTACCTTGCTGGGGTCAAACTCCCAGCAACTCTGCCCCTGGGATTGCGGTTTTCCTGTCTCTAGTAATGGCACAGAAGCAGCAATCGCGCTGGAGATCACTGGAGGCTGGGAGAGGCAAAAGGTCCCAGGTCCCAGTGGGCTGTGTGTGTGTTTCAGGTGGGCTCCCACGTATGGTACATACGCAGCCCCAGGCTTCCCCATCCAACACTATATATTGTCTTCGGGTGCAAAAGGATTGTGTACCCCTGCTGTAAGGGAGCTTATGAGAGGAGAAAATTCCCTTGAGTAGTCTAGATTGAAATCATTTATGATCCTGCCTGGAGAAGGCAGAGATGCCTTGGTCAGTCATGCACTAATTACATACAGACTGGACTTCTGTGATGCTCTTTACGTGGAGCTGCCTTTAAAGACAGTTTGGAAACTACAGTTGGTTCAAAATGCTGCCACCAGGTTCCAGCAGTACTATCAGCACATATCACACTGATCCCACACAAATTACATTGGTACCAATTTGTTTCTGGGCCCAGTTGAAAGTGTTGGTATTAACCTTTAAAGCTCTAAATGGGCTAGGACCTGATTATCTCAAAGACTGCCTAAAACCCATATGAACCTACCAGAACCCTGAGATCAGCATCAAGGTTCTATTCTCTGGCCCATCATTAGCAAAGATTTGATTGGTGGGTACCAAGGGACAGGTCCTTCTTGGTAGTGGCGGTGTACTTGTGCATTTCTCTCCATGGCAGGTCTGCCAAAAGCCTCTTCCCGTTTTTAGACAGGCTTTGAAAACTTCTATTCTGTAAGGCTGTTTATGATGGCTCTCAGCTGATTTTACACTGGATTCTTGGGAATTATATGCTAGGTAGTATTCTATCTATTTTTAAAATGATTTTGTTATTCTCATGGGTAAAATGGAGTTTAAGTGATTGAAATAATAAATAAAAGGACATTTAAAAGGTAAACTCCAAACATCCTGAGCTTGGAAACGTATTGGAAGACCACACAGCTCTCTTGCACAGTTGTGACATCCTCTTTCTAACAGTTCCCATTAGCAATCTAGCTACCATTCTGAGGCAACTGGTCTCCACACGGTGTTCAAAGGCAGTCCCCCATAAAGCACACTGTAGTGTGCCAATCTAGAGGTTAATCTCATATCAGGTGTCCAAGAACACAGAGTGGCAACTCCACAAGCGGCCTGGCATTTCAAAAAATAATAAATTATGTCTGTATTTGCTTTTGTCTGGATGTTAGTAAGTGCTTAATTGCTAAAATATAGAAAATATTTTATTTTATTGTTTGTAGATTACAATATTTGAATGCATATAGTGAACAACTTGAGTTTTGTCTCAATCCAGATTGCCAGTTTAAAGATTATCCTCAAATAGAGATCCTTCAGTTTCCTGCTTCATAGGACACTGAACCAGCTTCATTTAGAAATATGTTTGTGTCTTGTCTTACATCCAGGTACTTTTATATGACCCTCTTTTTGACTGGACCATGAACCCTTTAAAAGCTTTGTATCTGCAACAGAGGCCAGAGGATGAGGCTGATGTCAGCTCCCGCCTCAACGCTGCTGATCAGGGATGTAACAAAAAAACAAAGTAAGGATTCTCTATCTACCTTGTATTATTATTTGTGATTAATATGAGCCTCTACAGGCTTCCTTAAACTCTTATTTTCTTATTCTCAGTGGTGATAACCAGACATTTAATAAAGTGGCGGAGCGTGTCCTGATGCGTCTTCAGGAGAAACTTAAAGGAGTGGAAGAGGGAACAGTGCTCAGTGTGGGAGGTCAGGTGAACCTTCTCATACAGCAAGCCATGGACCCAAAAAATCTCAGCCGCCTCTTTCCAGGCTGGAAAGCATGGGTGTGACGACGTGCGGTCAGTTTTAATGAGGACAAAGTGAGGTGGTTTGATTTTGGAAAGAAAATGTCAGGCATTTCATATTTTAAATGGTTCCTGATGAAAATAAAAGAGTACAAATGTTTGGATTGAAAACAGTTGAACTAGGGGATTCTATGTTTGAATATTTTTAAACCTGTTGTAATTCTTTTCTCCTTCCTCATAGTCAAGGGTAGGATTGGGACGCAGGGCATATGTTTTGATTGGTTTTGTACTAAAAAAAGGAGAAAAACCACTTAATTTGAGAAAGTTAATGCTGCTATAATACGCTTTGATGTAAGTAACAAAAGGAAAAGGCAATGCCTTTCAGTAAGCTCCACTAATTTTATAGCCCAGGAATGTTGCTGCAATAAAGTACTGCTCTTTGTTGTTGCAAGAATTCAAATGAAAGTTTTAGTATAAGCTAGAAAAATATTACCATGTGCAAATGGTACTATCGGCTTATTCTCTATCATGGAAATAGTGGCCTTATCCTACATTTCATTTTTTTAAAAAGTTCAATTTAATTTCTAGTGGCTTGTTTCAAAGATACAAGTTAGTCTCTCTTCCACTGCATGCTGATTATGCATGTTGAAGCCTGTGCAAAAAAACCAAGGGAACATTATAAATTAAAATGAACTTACTAAGTAAACTAAAATATGTAAAAGCATAGCTTTGCTTTTTTATACTGTAGTACTTTCTGGAATGTATATGCATTGTTCACATGAAAAGAATAAATTTGCTCATGTACTTTGTATTGAATTCTGTGTTAACTGAGTATTGATACACTATAAATGTGAATAGTTTGCACGTAACGCTAAGCCACCTTGCATTAATTTCACCATGGAGTTGAGTGGAGCGCACCAGCTGCCATTTTGAATATGCAAGCGGTGCCAGCAGCACACTCATGGCTTGCTATGTCATGCAAACTCGATGTCATGGGTTGTTTGAGGGGGAAAGCATTTGTCTCTGAAACTTCTTTTACAGTTTAATCCCATACAATATAGAAGTAAAACAAAACAAAAAACTATAGAGTGAGTTGCCTGTTCACCTTTTAGTATTAAAAATGAGGAGGTCCTCACCATCACTTCTATGTGGGAATCTATGGACAAACCCTACAAAATGTGTGAACAGATATATCCTGATGACACATGTTGTTTGAAGCTCTTAGGCTTAGGAACATTGCCCCCTACCCATGGTAGAAGATAATGGGCAGGTTCGCATGTCATGCCAATCCACCCCAGCAATAAACCAGTGTGAGTTGGTTCTTCTGCAAACAATCCACGGTGTGCCCAACAGACGATCGGACTTGCTGTGGGTTGTTCTCCCCCTTCTTGCCCGTCAGTCCTCCGGGCGGTATTCCCCCCCCCCTCCAGAAATCGCTATCACCTTGGAGAGGCTGTCCATGGTCGCAAAACTTTTTTTTTTAATGTGTGCAAATATTTTGGCTTTCACAATCCCCCTTTTGACAGCTACAAGCAGTCCCTTCAAAGTGCCCCAGCAGCACCTTGGAGGGGCTGCCCGGGGCTGCCCAGCATTATTTTTTTTTTTTAATTTTGCGCACAATTGTGTGCAAAAAAAATATTTTTTAAAATTGTGCAGTTGTACAACGGCAGGGATTTGAAGCCTCTGCTGGGACTCCAAATCCATTTCCCCACCACCACCTTTGTTTCCTCTTGACAGTTCGCAGAAGGTGAGCTGTGAAGAGAAACCAAAGGCGCTAGGGATCTTGTGCTGCAAAAGGGGGTTTGGGGGGGGGATTTTTGCCCCATTCACAACAAGATCCTCATCTTTTTTTCCTCCCCTCCTGCCTTTATTTCCCACTAGGGTGCACATTTTGCACTTTTTGCACTCTAGGGGCTCGGGAAAGCTCAAAAGTGCACTCTTCCCAACTTTTTCAAGGGAAAAGAGGTTTTGACTGCTTTGACAGCTAGCTGTCAAAACTCGGTCCCTTTAAAAAGGGGGTTTTGAGTGGGAACTGGGGTTTTTGGTCTGGAACATCCTCAGACATATATCCCAGTCCAAAAACACCCAGTTCTCACTCAAACCCCCCTTCTTAAAGGGACCCAGAGTTTTGACAGATGTCAAAACCCCTTATCCCTTGAAAAAGGGTTGGGGGAGTGCACTTTCCTGAGCACCTAGGTGCTCAGGACAAAGTGCAAGATGTGCACCCCAGTGGGAACTAAAGTGGGGGGGGGGGGAGAGATGAGGATCTTGCTGTGAAGGCAGTGTAAATCCCCAAAAACACCCCCTTCTCAGCAAAAGATCCCTCGTGCCTTTGGTTTCTCCTGACCGCTTCTGTGAGCTGTCAAGAGGTCCAAAGGGGGGCGGAATGGGTTTGGAGCCTTAGGTGCGGCAATGTCCAGGGTGGGTACCAGTTGCCCCTTTGCAGCAGGCACCCGTCTGGACATTGCCCCACCCAAGGCTTCAAATCCCCACAGTCACTACTGTGAAAGATCGCAGTTGTCCAACTGCACGAAAAAAAATTTTAAGTGCTGGGCAACCCCTCCATGGTGCCACTGGGGCACTTTGAAGGGACTGCTCGCAGCTGTCAAAAGGGGGATCATGAAAGCCAGCTTGACTGAGCTTGATCATCTGTTGGGGTTTACCGTGGGTTGTTCGCATGACAACCCACCCACCCTGGCTTATTGCCAGGGTGGGTTAATGTGACGTGCAAATGCATCCATTGACTTCATACCAAGTCAGCTTGATTCCTGCATCATCTTAGCAAAGGTAACAATATTTATTCCGTGTGCTAACAATCTAGAGTTTTATTTAAGGGGAAATGGTCTCTTTCTGTGTCTCCTGTAATGGTCAATTAAAATCACATTCAAGGGATTATTCACTCAATACACTCTTGTACAGGTACTTGAACATTCAAGGAGCATAGATCCTGCACAATTTTGACCACCTATTCTGTTTTCTGAAGAATGGCAATGGGACAATGTCATATCTCCTACCACTATCTTGTGAACTGAAAGCCTCTGAACAGCCCTTTCTCAGTCAGCCTCCACTAGC
The DNA here is from genome assembly GCA_021292165.1 of Shinisaurus crocodilurus. Lineage (NCBI taxonomy): Eukaryota > Metazoa > Chordata > Lepidosauria > Squamata > Shinisauridae > Shinisaurus > Shinisaurus crocodilurus. Next base: position 268,202,027 of record CM037878.1, on the reverse strand, counting down.
ACCAATGAAGGAGCTGATGCCATTGTACTAGGACACAGTCAAGAAAAAAAGCTCAGTCAGTATGGAACAGGACTCCTCTATTGCCACCCCATAGTACTGCAAACAGTAATTTGTTTTTTCACGTCATCCAATTTAGGTCAACCTAAAGCCTTCTCATTTAAGCTGTAGCCTGTGGGGAAAAAACCCAAAACATATGTGAGAAACTGCTCCCCAGATCAGGATGGCTTGGCTCTTCCTCCACCACCCAATGCTGATGTCTACATACATAATATCACACAGCAGAGGCTGCAGCTGAGGTTCCTATTGGGGCAGATATTGACCTTAATATTACTCTATACCCTCCCAATTACAGTCTGAAATTTCATTTGGTCTTCATTGTGTGGGGTTCTTACAGCTGAAGCTTCCCTGAGACAGGATAATCAACAGATAAGATAGAGCACTGGCCTAATCTAATCATATTGTTTATATTTTAGAGAAGTAAAATTAAGAAATACTATTTATTTGAGAAAGAGATAATTAACTACATCATTAGTTATATATTATAGTGGATGACCTGCCTTTCGAAAAACAATTCCTTTACTCACAAGTGGTTCACCATGACATTATGACTAGATCTGACTCCAAACTCATTTAGATTGTGTGTTAATGTGCCAGGGCGGACAAGGTTGTCAACACAAACACATTTCGACATCCAGCTTGCTTTGTTAGGCTTGCCTCCTGATGCTTTATTTTGGTACTGCTATAGTTGATTCTTCTACAGTTGTCAGGTGTGTGTTTTTCCACTCAAATCTCTCTCTTCAATTGTACAAGTCACTCATTGGCACTAGCTCTCTTTTTTTATCCTTATCCGCTTGAGATTGCACAATTTCATGGATTGCCTGTGGTATCCGATACAAGTCAGACAGGTCGTAGTGTTGGTCAGTAAACTGAAAACCTAAAGATTAGAAATGGAATGTAAGAAAATCTGTATATTATAACCTAAGTATTTTTAAACAATTTCAAATATAAAGTTGCAATCAAGTCTACATTAAGAGCTGGTGATATATAGTAGTTAGCAATACGAGCTATTAGCTAGGACATACCCTATTCAGATTTCAACTGAGCCACCAGCTTGCTGAGAGGCCTTGTATAGGCCAATATCAGGGCTGTACATACTATGCTTTAAAAAAAAAAAGATTTATGTGCCAAGATAATCCGAATCTTACAGCCTGTATAAATTACATATATTGGCATGTTTGCCCACATTGGCTTATGTTGCTTAATGCATCTGCTAATCTACATTTGGAGAGAGACATTATGCACAGCCCGAAACCCTGTCCCAGCCACTGGAAATCTTGTTTGTCCTCCCCTTTTGCTTCAGAGATAATCAGGCATTGCCTAACACTTTCAAGTCTATCTTCACAGTCACAAGGGCTAGAAGCTTGCTTTTTAAAAAAAAACAAAAAAACAAAACAAAACCTGAAGCTTTTAGGATGAACTCCATTCCCAATGCCAAAGTTCTAGGTTTTTATCTGCATTTGCAGAATTGCAGAATACACAGCCATGGCCACTCTTTCTCAGTAGTAATATGTTGATAATAACAGTGGTTATTACAATAATACTTAGCTAGGCTGAGGGACAGATTATTCAACACCTCTGAAATTTAGATTTTAAAATATTGAGTGATATTCTGAGAATAGACATTTTATTTGCTCATTGCATGGAGAGGCATCCATGCAGACTGGAATCACAGCAGCAGCCATTCTCCCACCATTGTGTGTCAATTGGGTCTCACATTCTGCATACAGAGAATCTCTTTCCAATTGCGATTTGCCATCTAACCCAAAGTCAATGTAGCCTTATATTCTATTTTTGAGAAGAAAATTACAGAGATTTGCCAGCAAGAGTCCGGGTATTTACCTTGGTAGCTGTCGGAAACCTTGCTTGTTCCAATTTCTTTCCAATGTTTAACATATCTAGGCACAACAATGTACAAGCACTTTCAGTAAAATGGAACAGTGGTAAGCAAAACCATGTTTTATATTTGTAGAATGGCGGCTTAATTCTTTGAAGTACAGAATATAACCTGATGAAATAGCACTATGTTGCCGTTAACTTAATAAGGTGAAGGAGGGAGGCTTAAAAATTGGGAGAGCCTTTTGAACAATAAATACTTAAAACTTAGAGCAGAGATAAAAGAGCAACTTAAAAAGTATTACTCCTCATAGTTGAGTGCATTCGTCCATTTTAACATTTCATCCACTTCCCATTCCATCACTGTATCTATTCCTTCATTCTCCAGAGAGCTGATCAACCCTTCTGCTGCTCTTTGAATTAAGACTGTTGCAGCTGTATCCATAGTTTTGACCTGAAGGTTTTTCCCAAAGTACCTAGGAAACAAGGAAACATGCATTTTCATTTTTAACTGTTACTATGTTCTCACTATAGGTGGCAGTATAGCCTTAGTTTCCTTGAAGCCAAGTTTAAAAAAAACAAGCACATACTATACATGGACACACACACACCTTTCAGAATTCCTGAAAAATAGTTTCCCCTTATATAGACCTGTTAGATCAGTATGATCTTCAGAGGAGACCCTGCTGTCTGTGCCACACACTACAGAGTCCCATCTGGCAGCAACACGGCAATGGGCCTTCTCTGTGGTGGCACCTTCTCTCTGAAATGACCTCCCTTCTGTGATACATCAGGTATCAACGATCAGGTGCTTTCAATTATTACTAAAAACTTACTTGTTTACCCTGGCTTTTCCCAAACATTAACTTATCTAAATGCTGTTATGCTTTTAATAATGTACTGTTTTGTAATATGTTGTGAACTGCTTCAGGATTTTAAAAATAGGAAGCGGTATATAAATGTTCTAAAATAAATAAGTACATGGTGAAATGTTAATGATTTGTTACATGACCAGTTTTGAAATGTTAATGATTTGTTACATGACCAGTTTTGGTGGTCATTATTCCATTATACAACAGATCCCCATGATCTATGTTTTATTTGATGTGTGCTTTTCTCATAATTTCATATTGTATTTCTTATTTATTGTAAGATGTGCTTATGTAAGCTGCCTTGAATTCACTTTGTGAAAAAGACAGGTTATAAGTATTTAAGATAAACATTTATTTATTTATTTATTTATAAGTAAAGTAATTATCGAAGCCAATATCAAAATAAAAGACAGCCTGCATAACTTGTCATCCTTCACCTTGCTTTGCAACCAAAGCCAGGCAGCAAAAACAGGAGGTTTATTAAGCACCTGATGGGCCATCATATTTGGCTAGTAGGTGCTCTGTACTTGGTGGGTCACAAGCTCTGCAGGCATGGTGCAAGTATATACAGCTAACAAAACTGACAGAACATTGTAACCTGTGATTTCTAGTTGACCAAGGGATATAGCTTCTGAACAATGCTTAGGAGCCCTTAATAACAATAGATTACTATTACTTCAGCACAACTGAATGAATGGTAATTAAAAATCACTAAGAATGCAATCCTATGCATGTTTAGACAGAACAAGGTCCTATTACTCCCAGCATACCTCATCCAGTCACGCTGGACTTCGTAGGATGTTTTTTTCCTGTCTGAATATGCATAGGATTGTGCCCTAAGAAGATAAAATGAAAACTGTCCACTGTTATTATGTACAGAACTTCAAACTGCAGTAACTCACATTTTTTTCAGCCATTCTATTTTTCTCCTTTTTCTTCGTTTTTGCATTTCTTCTTTCCTCAGCACCGTGCGGCACTGGAATTCCTTTGTTCTGATGTTACCTTCAGTAGTTAGAGGGTCCAGGGCCTTCCAAAACTGAAATATATTGTTTGATCAGCTCAGAAATGGTTTAATTTTATTAGAACTTTTTGGGCTTTGTCAATGCTAACTTCTTTCCTTTTCAGAAGTTAAAAACACTAAAAACAACCTTTTTGTAGATTTTAATTTCTATCAACATGGAACCATAATTCCATGATATTAATTTTGTAGATGATAACAGACAAGAATAGTGGCAAATGAAGAAAAGCTTATGTTTTCTTACCCTGAGAGAAAGAAGTCTCCAGCCATTATTCTCTATACGTTTATACCAGTCACTATGATCCTCGGAGCTCTTTTTGTGGAGCTTTCCTGTTTGCCCTGTTTTGACTGCAAGCTTTGTGTAGTTTTTGGGACTATAAGCACACATATCCACAATAGGTCTATGAGTAAATATTTTGTAATATATGCTTGGAGGAAACTTTAGCTGCAGAGAAAAAAAAATTAAATGAGAAAATGGAGAAATTTGGTGATTATTGCTATTTTTAATGTGTTTAAAGTGTTATTTTTTAAAAATTCTCTACGTATCTTTATTGACTGGGGATAAACTGTCATTAAATTTAGTTAACAGTACAGCAATTCCCCTCTAACACAGATTGAAAGCAGATTGGCTTATATATTTTTTAAAAGTTACGTTTATGGTCCCTGCGGGAAGTTGTCATTATTCTCATTTTACAGACTGGAGAACTGAGACCTAACTGAAAGTGAGAGTTAGCTGATTCAACTGTGCAGAAAAACAACAAGTAGTACTGTTCTTCTTGGGTTGTACCATTTCAGGTTAGGAATTGCTTAGCTAAGGGTGCAATCCTATGCATCTTTAGACAGAAAAAAGCCCTACAATTCCCAGCATTTCCCAGCCAGCATGCCTGTAATCTTTAAGATTTCCTGGAGAACAGGTGAGGTGCTGGAACACTGGAGATGGGCAAATGTTGTCCTTATCTTCAAGCAGGAGAAAAAGGTAGATCTAGGAAACTACAGACCAATCAGCCTGACATCAATACTGGGTAAAATTCTCAGACATATGATTAAGCGGTCAGTCTGTGAGCATCTATAATGCATTGATTACTACGAGTCAACATGGGTTTGTCAGGAATAAGTCAGGCCAGACCAACCTTATCTCTTTTTTTGATAGTTATTAGTTTGGTAGATCATGGGAATGCTATAGACATAGTATATCTTGATTTCAGCAAAACATTTCACAAGGTTTTTCATGAGGGCCTTTTCCACAGTGGCCCCACACCTCTGGAATAAGTTGCTATTGGGGGTCCACCAAGCCCCATCATTGCAAGCTTTTAGGAAGGCACTGAAAACATACTACTCTACTCTGGCCTTCTCCTGATTATGTTTTATTGGACTGGGTTGTAGTGTTGTACGTAGTGTTATATGTAGCTGTATGTAGGATTTCGTTTTTTATGCTGGTGTTTGTTTTTAGCATTTTTGCTGCTGTTGCTGTTTTACTGTTTTTATTACTGTATCGGTTTTGATTCTGTGGGTTTTATTGTTGTACACTGCTGGGGGGGGCTCCTGCCCTGAAAGGCACCAAGAAATATTTTAAATAAAATAAATGATATTCTTGTTGACAAGATGGTAAAATATGGGTTGGACAATACTACAATTAGGTGGATTCACAGCTGGTTAAACAATCATACTCAGCGAGTGCTAATTAATAGCTTGGCAATCTCCTGGAGGGAGGTCTCAAATGGAGTGCCACAGGGCTCTATCCTAGGCCCTGTGCTGTTCAATATTCTTTTATAAATTACTTGGATAATTTTTTATATATTACCTGATGTGTAGTGGGGTTGCTTATCAAATTTGCAGAAGAGGAGGGAAGCTAAGAGGGATCAAGATTCAAGAGGATCTGGACAGGCTGGAATACTGAGCCAAATCAAATAAGGTAAGATTCAACAGAGAGATAAACAAAGTCTTGCATTTAGGTACAAAAAATTCAAAGACACAGGCATTAGATGGGGGAGACCTGGCTTGGCGGCAGTACATGTGAAAAGGACCTAGGTGTCTTAATGGATCACAAGCTGAATATGAGAGTGCAGTGTGATGCAGCAGTTAGGAAAGCTAATGTAATCTTGGCCTGGAGACCATCTAGCTGTGAGTCCTGCAAGACCTGGTCCCTGCTTCCCTGGCTCATCACACTGGCCAGGGAGGGTGGGGCCTGACTGACTCCAGCTACAAGGGCTGCTGCTGCTCCTGCTGAAGGTGCCTGGAGACCATCTAGCTGTGAGTCCTGCAAGACCTGGTCCCTGCTTCCCTGGCTCATCACACCTGGCCAGGGAGGGTGGGGCCTGACTGACTCCAGCTACAAGGGCTGCTGCTGCTCCTGCTGAAGGTGCCTGGAGACCATCTAGCTGTGAGTCCTGCAAGACCTGGTCCCTGCTTCCCTGGCTCATCACACCTGGCCAGGGAGGGTGGGGCCTGACTGACTCTAGCTATAAAGGCTGCTGCTGCTCCTGCCTTTTTTTTGTTTGTTTGTTGGTATCTGTAATTATTTCTGTTGTATTTTTTTTTTGAATATTTAGTGTTTTTAAATATTTTTTAACTTGTATTTTAATTTGTATTGCTGTTCTTATATTCTGTAGATTATTTTTTTTTAATACTATATTCATCCCTATTCCTTAATCTGCCTTCTGTTCCTTGATGTTTTGTGTTCATGTCTTTTAGATTGTGAGCCTGAGGGCAGGGACTGTCTTATTATTAATTTGTGTAAGCCGCTCAGAGAGCCTTTTCTGGCTGAAGAGCGGGGTATAAATGAAATAAATAATTAAATAAATAAATCTTGGGCTGCATTAACAGGAGTATAGTGTCCAGATCACAGAAAATAGTTCTGCTCTATTCTGCATTAGTCAGGCAGCATTTGGATGTGTCCAGTTCTGGATGCCCCATTGACATTGACAAGCTGGAGCACATCCAGAGAAAAGCAACCAGGATGGTGAGGAGTCTGGAAAGTCCTATAAGGAATGGTTGAAAGAGCTGGATATGATTAGCCTGGAGAAGAGACAATTAGCCTGGAGAAGGGATTGCCTTGGGAGGTGGTGGATTCTCCTTTACTGGAGGTATTTAAGCAGAAATTGGGTGGCCATCTGTCAGGGATGCTGCTGCAGCCTGCAGTGCAGAGCCTGCATTGAACAGAGGGTTGGATTAGATGATCTCTGAAGGTCCTGCCAACTCTATGATTCGATGCCTTTTTACTGTCCAAACATGCATATGATTGTGCCCTAAAATCCTTTTCCCTGACATGTTAACCTTCCTTGAACAGCAAGGTTGGGCAATCTGTGGCCCTCCAGATGTTTTTGGTCTACAACTCCCCATCAGCCCTAGCCAGCAGAGCCAACAGGAGGGATGATGGCTCACATCTGGAGGGCCACAAGTTGCCCACGCTCTGAAGTAGAGGGAGATTTTCTTTTCAAGGGGGAATATTAAAATATTCACCCCTACCTGCTAGCTGAAGTAGAGCAGTCCAGGAAGGACTATATCACAGGCAATTTCTGCACATTTAATTGGATCAAGGTCAACTAGTGAATCAGACCTCCCAGCTTTGAGTCCAGCATGGACTTAACTGTTTACGTAGTTACACTCCATGTTTTCCTACACACACAGTTTTGTCTACAGAATCATTTGACAAAGACATTCTACAAGAAAAGTTGCTGCCAAATGGAAGCCTCCCATTGTTTGTATAAAGGGCAAAATAGACATGCATGCTTGTCATGTGTGAATTATTATTTTATTTATTTATTTATTTATTTCCTGCCTTTTCCCCAATACTGGGACTCAAGGTGGCTTCACAACATTAACATTTGTACAGTTAAAACATATAAATAGAAAAATACAAAAGTTAAAAATATAATTAAATCAGAAATAGTATTAAAATTATATAAAATATCACAGCTAAAACAATAACTATAAGAGCAGTGCAAATCCATCGCTTTCTCATAGGTCCAGTTTTATTCCCCAAAGGCCTACTGGAACAAGAAAGCTTTTGCCTGCCTTCGAAAACATACCAAGGGGGGTGCCATTCTAGCCTCCCTGGGAAGGGAGTTCCAGAGTGTTGGAGCAACCACCGAGAAGGCCCTCTGCTGTGTTCCTGCCAGGTGTGCCTGAGATGGTGGCGGAACTAAGAGAAAGGCCTCCCCGCAAGATCTCAGAGTACGGGCAGGCTCGTAGGGGAGAATACGGTCTTTCAGATAACCTGGACCCAAGCCGTATAGGGCTTTATAGGTCATAACCAGCACTTTGAATTGTGCCCGGAAACAGACTGGGAGCCAGTGAAGCTGTTGTAACAGAGGAGTTGGATGCTCCCTGTAACCAGCCCCAGTCAGCAGTCTGGCAGCAGCTCTTTGAACCAGCTGAAGTTTCCGAACACTCTTCAGAGGCAGCCCCACGTAGAGCGTGTTAACAGTAATCCAAACGGGATGTAACTAAGGCATGTGTCACCGTGGCCAAATCAGACATCTCCAGGAATAGATGTAGCTGGCACACTAGCTTTAACTGTGCAAATGCACTCCTGGCCACTGCTGAAACCTGGGCATCCAGGCTCAGGGTTGAATCTAGAAGTACACCCAAGCTGCGAACCTGTGTCTTCAGGGGGAGTGTAACCCCATCCAACACAAACTGAATCCCTATTCCTTAATCTGCCTTCTGACTGACCAGGAGCACCTCTGTCTTGTCTGGATTAAGCTTCAATTTGTTTGCCCTCATCCATTCCATTACTACCAACAGGCACCAGTTTAGCACAGCAACAGCTTCCTTGGAATTGGATGGAAAGGAGAAATAGAATTGGGTGTCATCACCATACTGGTGACACCAAACCCTAAAACTCTGGACAACCTCTCCCAACGGTGTGAAGCAGTCCGGAATCATATATATATATATATATATATATAGTATATATGAGAGAAGTCAATTGAACTGAAGGGGAAGCACAGCTGCTCCTATACAATTCTATCTGGCCTATGGAAACCATGGGTTAGATCCAGATTTGAACACATGCAGCTGGCAGACGTGGACTTCCCTGCCCCTCCTCTCCACAACAGCTCCTAAAGCCCCCCTGAAAATGCTACACAGAGGGTTGAGGGACCATGCTGAATGAAGCGAGCTGTGGTGTGGGATGCCTGAAAATTGGGCGGAGGCTGCGACGACACGGCCCTTTTCACTTTAGGACCACGCACATAAACCCTTCTCAGGCCCAGCATCAACACTTGAAAACCTGAGGGGAGGGTCAAATGAAACCTTTCCCCTACTAATGAGGGAAAATATTAATGCTGGTTATTAAGGATCTATTTTAAATTTATAATGCTGTGGGTACAAAGGTGTGTGTGTAGATTTAAAAGTAAAGCAGGTAATAACGCCAAGCTGACACGTAGGATTTTGGTAGTTAACAAAATAAAAATAAGTTTATTTTAATTATCAAAATCTTAGTTCCAGAAAATAAACCTGCCCACACCAAACACTTTGTAACTAACCTAACTCCCAACTCTCCCCACACACTACAAACACTCTCCCATATCACACTAACTCCAACCACCTAAAACTTTCTAACCCAACTCCACACTCCCATAACTCGACTCACTAACTCGACTCACTGACATAAAACATAACTACCTCTGACATCACTCAAACACTCCTTATATACTCCTCCCCCCACCCTTTCTAAGACATCACAAACCACACCCACTCAGTTCAACATTCTAAACACTCTAAACATACTAATGCAGACATACACCAGGGAACTGAATTGTGGGGTTATGCCACAGAGACATCTTCCATAGAAGATAGATTCTGAATCCAACCCAGTGAGTCCTTGATGATGTCCTGTTAGAGTCTTGGTGGGGAATCTGCGTTGCAAGGGCCACATGCACAGCTCAGCCTAGTTTCAAACCCATGCTTGGCTCTGGCCCACATGCTGCTGGAATGTGCACCTCAGTGGGTTTTTAATGAGTTAACACAGAGACCTGTGTATGATAAAAGGTACTATAATATAATGACTAAGCGTGTGAGCTATTAACCAAAAAGTCCCTACTCCAGCTCTCACCTCACTCATTAATTTGTTAGGTAGCCTTAGACAAGCCATTGTCTGTAAGCCTCAGCCCGCCCTCCCCATATATATGGGGATGACAATACTGTTACTTAACAATATTGTTTTAATGCATTCTTAAGTGTTTTGAATGCTCCTCCTTCCACCATATATGAAGATGGAAGACTCATTAAGGGCGCAATCCCATGGCCACTGGACAGAGTCTAGACGGCCATAGGAGAAGTCAGAGCCCCAGCTCTGACCTCAGAAACCTGCTCCAAGATCGGAGCTGGGACTCCAACTTCGGAGCGCCCCCCCTCTGCCCTTACAGCTGGCGTGAAAAGAACCAAGCCGGTGTTTGGAGGGAGTTCCGGGGGGTGGGGAGGGAGGAGTAAGCCTCCACCAGCATACAATATATCCCAGTGGCGCCTCAGCCTCTCCTTTTCGCGAGCCAGGATAAAAGACTTAGATGGCCAAAATCAGCCATTTAAGTCTTTTGCAGGGCAGGAGAAGCACGGAGGCAACCTTTGCCTCCGCACTCCTCCTACCCTCCACTGGATGCCCATAATCCTCTGAGTTTGGAGGGTTAAAGGCAGCCACATTGGATTGTCCTGTAATTGACTATAAGACTTGGCTTCAGGCTGCCTTCTGTTCAGATGGATTTAGGTCTCAAACTGTATCAACCAAGTCTAAAAACATAATTTATACTCAAGCCCACTGTAAACAAAAGACCTCAAAATATGCAGGAATAAAACATATAAAATGTGTTTTTCATAAATTACATTTGCACGTTTGTTATTCTTTCACAGTGTACTTACTCCACCTAGTCTAAATTTGATATGAACTCCTGCTGCAGCATCTAAAAATTCTGCCTGTAACCAAGGGAAAATAATTAGAATGCATTTTGTTGTTAGGTCCTAGGAAAATGGACCTGCAAGAGTTGTAGAATATTGCTTAAAACCTACCTCTATACCTTTTAAATCTTGATTATTGCTTTGCAATTTATTGTTCTAGTCAATTAACAAAGTGGTTTCTTCATTGACATTTCAAAACTACATCTAGTGCAGAATTTAGCAGTTTGCTGAGTGGGGCAGCCTACAGTGAGAATGTTACACCTTTGCTCAGAGAACTGAGCTGGCTGCCGATATATTACCAGGCCAGGTTCAATGTGATATTATTGACATTTAAAGCACTAAACAACTTGGGACCAGGCTACCTGAGGGAGTGCCTTTTTCCCATATCAACCTGCTCATTCACTGAGATGTACAGATCAGGGTCTCCTTGTTGTTCCATTACCTGCACAGGTACACCTGATGGCAACCAGTGGGAGGGCCTTTTCTGTTGTGGCACCCCACCTTTGGAATTTTCTCACCCTTAAAGTATGACTGGGGCCATCCTTGTTGGTGTTTTAGACTGTTGAAAACTCATCTGTTTACTGAGGCACTTGCTGATTTTAATAGCTAGCTTAGAAGATTTTTTTGTTTTTAATCTTTGTATTGTATGCTAATTGTTTTAATGAATTTTGTACACTGTCCTGTGATTTGATAATGAAGGGCAGTATATAAATATTTTACATAATAATATTTTAATATAATAATTTTTTAAAAACTGGCTAGCAAGAGAGGGAAGAAGAAAGGAGGATGGGCAGATAAGCAAGCACATTTTAAATATTTATTTGCAAAACATACCACATTAAAAATGCATTAAATGACCCACTAGTGTTAAATCTGGGAGTTTCATATAACATGGTTAGTTAATGCTGCCATTATCTTGAATAAATGGTGGTGAAACCATTAAGTTAAAATCATTATATCTTTAGGAGTACCATCAAATAGCCTCATCAATTTAACCCTTACCTCTCTAGGATCAATGTACCGCATCAGACGGGAAGGATCTCCACACAGCTTAAAGCCTATTAGTTCTTTATAGTAGTCGAACACACCAATATCCTGGCCAAAAGAGATAATAAAGTTCAGCTATTGATATTTGATATTACCTTCTCTGCCATATTTTGGGCACATAATCTTCAAATTCCTATTTATACAAACAATTCAGATTAAGGGGCTTTATGCAGCTTAAGGAGGGGAAGCAATGAATGGACTTTGAAGTAGGTTCAAATGATTTTCATAGATTTCATAGATCATAGAGTTGGAAGGAGCCTACAAGGCTATCGAGTCCAACCCCCTGCTCAATGCAGGAAACTAGAGGAGGGGTCTCCCATCCAAGTAATAACCAGGCCTGACCCTGCTTAGCTTTCCACACTCAGACAAGCTGAGCCAGCGTAAGCCACAGGCCTTACATAAATAACTGCAGTATGTGTAGCAGCAAACTTGTGAATAATTATTTATCTTGAAAATAAGTTCAAGGGTGAATACACCTGACCAAGAAACCGGACTTCTTTTTTCCCAGTGTGTATAGATGTTTTCTACCTATCCAGAATGAAGATGCCCATAGCGAACCTGTTGTCCAAGCAGTTCACTCATCTGGGTAAGTAGAAAACAACTACATCGGTTTGGGGAAAGCCTAATTTTCCCTTCTCCCAACCTTGATTGTTTATTGCAGCTACTATTGCAGTTGCCAAATGTTTACATTTTAATTTACAGTAATACCTTGGATTACAAGTAACTTGGTTTGAGAGCGTTTTGCAAGACAAGCAAAATTTTTAATATTTATTTAATTTTTTTGGACTTGATATACAAGCATCGTCTTGCAATACAAGTACTGTAGTATGGCTTAAATTAAAAATCTCTGTACAAATTTTTTTGGGGGGATTTCGTTTTGATATAAGAGTGTTTTGGATTACAAGCACGTTTCCGGAACGAATTATGCTCTCAATCCAAGGCATGACTGTATAACCCATTTTTCTTCCCAGGACTTCAAGGTGGTATTTTCTTCTTCTGCCCATTTTATCCTCACAACAACCTTATGGGTTAATATGAGTTTAGGCTGAGCATTTCTGACTGGCCAAAGGTCCCCCAATGAGTTTTATTCATTATCATACTAATCAATGATTGTCAAGGTTCCGCTACTGCAGGGACCCCTTGATCTGCCTTTGGGAGATCTCTGCCTCTTCCCAAAGTCTCTCCCTCTCTAGGTTATCAAGTCCTTTGCCTGCTTCCAGTAACGTGGGTGTAGGCTCTAGACGTGGTGAACAAGTCACTCCAAACTCCAGGGTAAACAACAGCACTTTACTATTAATATTAGGGTCTTTACTTAATAGAGTGGTTATAATTCAAAAGCAAGTATGATAAAATAAAACAAACAAACAAACAATCCAATGTTCTCTAGTTAACTTCAGACTACCTATATCCTATGCAGTCAGCCAGCCAGTTTCTCTTTCTCTCTCTCTCTCTCTCTCTGCTGTTTCTCTGATGCTGCTTCTAGCTCTCTCCCAGCACACACACTAACTGCTAGCTGACCACACCCCACATATATAGTCTTCCCAGGAATGGAAGGTTATAACCATGTGACCTTGCACAGGAGAACTAATTCTTAACTTCTATTGGGTGACTTAAAACTCTCAAACTCCCCCTCCCATCCAAGTGTTTGGGCCTTCAGGCTTCACTACTCGAGGGAAGTGTTTGGGCCTTCAGGCTTCAACAAACTCAAGCCTGTGTAGGCCTCAATCCCTCACATCGATATGAAATAATTCATTTCTAAAAGTGGAACATTTTCCACGCGAAATAATTTGGTCTCATCCGCAAACTTGGCCACTTTACTGCTCACTCCTTATTCCAGATCATTTATGAATAAGTTGAAGAGCACTGGTCCAAATACAGATCCCTGTACGACCCTACTGTTTACATCCCTCCATTGGGAGAATTTACCATTTATTCCTACTCTCTGCTTTCTGTTACTTAACCAGTTACTGATCCATAAGATTACCTCTCCTCTTATTCCATGACTGCTAAGTTTTCTCAGGAGTCTTTGGCAAAGGACTTTGTCAAAAGCCTTTTGGAGGTCCAAGTAAACAATGTCTACCGATCTCACTCCTGTCCATGTTTATATCCAGAGATTACCATAACCTACCTCACAGGGTTGTTGTGAGGATAAAATGGAGAGGAGGAGGATTATGTAAGCCACCTTGGGTTCCGTGAAGGAAAAAAGGCGGGGTATAAATATAATAAACAAATAAATATCCCACTAGTTCTCTCCATTCCACCAGTACCCCACTGTTGTCTCCATTACCCACACTCCTGCCATTTTAATTCCGCTCCAGTGTTCAAGACGGATGCCAGACACCACCATTTTATTTTCCCACCATGATACATTGCTATGTTAGGAAGGTGGAAGAAATAAAATGGCAGTGCCACCAGGGGTATGAGTGCTGCCACTGCCTTTCCCATCCACTGCCTACATTACTCTAACCCGGGTTTTTTCTTTCTTTCCTGGCATGCTGTGATCGGGAGCGATGCAGCGACCCATGCAGCCTCCTCTTGCCCAGGGTCCTCACAACCTACAGTGTTCTCCACTATTACTGATCTTCTCATTGAGGAATCCCCTATAAGCTTCCGAACCCCATAAAACCACTGGTAAAAATTCTTGCATTCCAGGCAGCAGTTATCTACTGATTTAGCAAAGTTCATGGATTGTATATTTTAAATGCAATCATCAGTAGGACTAACAGTAGCCTGGTTGCAACTACAAGTAACCTAGAAGCCACCAAAGGTTATTTGTTCTATTGCATTTGGAATTTTGATTTATAGTGGGGTGGTGGGGGTGGTAAGTGCTGTGGTTCACAATCTTTATCTTGGTAATCCTACAAAAACACTTTGGATTACGGTAAGTAATGACAATTTTTATTCTGGAGAGAGGGCTGAAAAATACTACTGTTTTTAGAAGTAGCATTTCTGACTTACCAGCCATCTTCTCCAGGCTTTCTGAATGATGTTTGCTGCATCACTCTTTTTCTCTTGTTGCTCATTACGGTAGAATTCTATGAGAGCATCCACTTTATGCGCACGTTTTCCATATTTCCTTAAAATAATGTATTTCAGAGATATCATTCACAGCTATAACCAAGTAATCGTTTTCACAATCTTTTTGGAGTTTTGCTCATTTACAAAATTATGCAAGATTGATTACCATGTCTGTTACCAGAACTGTAATGAGGTTTCTGGGGAGAATGTCAGTGATAATTAGAGATGTGAAGGCCTTGGGGGGGGGGGGTGGATAGGAAGGTTAAGAAAAAATGGGTTATTCCATCCCCCCCCCCCCCCGCAGGACTTTGTTTAAAAAAAAACTGGAACAATTGAAAATGTTTAGATTATGAAATATTTTCTTTTAGAATGGTGAATAAAATGTTTAAGACAAGGTCTTCATATATTGCTAACCAGTCAATACTCCCCCAAAATGATTTCTAAAAACTATGTAATGTAAGCCTAGAGATGTAAAATTTCTGGAAATTTTGAAACCATTGATTTAAAACCTTCTCTGTAAGATTCCCAGCAATGTTATTTCTTCCATTCCACATTAAGATTATTGATCTAATGTATCTTTTACTGATAGACATTTAGAGATGCTCCAAGTCAAGCTCAATTTCCCAACATGTGACTAGAGTCACCATATTATGATATGTGAAGAAAATGTGTATTCTTGACCATTTGGGTTTTGTTCTATAGTCTTGTGTTTCTGGCTTGTACTGGTTAGATGCTGTAGCAGTCAATGAATGTAGCTCTAAAACCCTCATGTGAGAGAAACACTGTAGGTTATCCTACCACTGCCAGCATATACAATGGAATGTGTGGGTTACCCCACCTATCTTACTTTTTAAAAACAACAACTTTGAGGCTTTGCTCTATGGAACACACTGCCTCACTGTAAGGATGGGATGGATACCACTAATACAGACGATGTTTCAAAATACACAAAAATTAAGATGTTTATTAAGGGGAATTATTTACAAACGGGAATAAAATGTCACTGTTCAAATAATAGCTTGAAATTGCTTTCATGTTTGGGTACCATTCCTAATAAGTAAGAGAGTCTTCCACAGCTAAATAATCTCTCAATAGCTTTTCCTTTAGATGAGATTTCCCAAAACTCCACCCCAACCTATAATCACAAACAGGAACAGATGCTGTACACCGATCTTCCTCTGCCTCAGGACCGGTGCAAGGAAGTTTGGTGCCCTAGGCAAGATCAGATATTTAGCGCCCCCCCTTCCCACTTGAGAGCACTGTATTTTTTTTCAAGGCGTTTCTGGCACCCCCTTTAGCCCTGCGCCCTAGGCAGCTGCCTAGTTGGCCTAATGGTAGCACCGGCCCTGCTCTGCCTCCAGCTCTTCCTGCTTTCCATGCCAGCTTCAAGGGGGCAGGGATCAGAGCTCAGATCCCCAGGTCAGAGCGCAGTCTCTGACCTTGGATCTGGGAATCTGAAAAATCTTATGGCCCCTCAAACAATGTCTAGGGGCCATAGTATCACTTTTTCCAACTTCTTGCACTTGTAAGTCAAATAAAAGACCCACACTTATCAGAAAATTCACTGAATTTAAGAATGGCTCTCTTCACATCAATAGCATTCAGAAGTGATGCACTGGAAGAAAAAGACTTTCATGTGGCAGAATCCTCTGCATGTTTACTCAGACAGTGCCAGTGAGTTCAATGGGGCATCTTATACATTATTATGCACATTTACCAGGGAATAAGACCTACTAATCACAGTGGAGTTTACGTCTGAGTAAATACACATAGGATTAGTCTGTTATCTATAAGGTATATGTGAATATTTCAATTATTGCCTTACCCACGTTTACGTATGCTTTTCTTGGGTTCAGTTTCCATTGCAGAAATGCACTTGACACTGGATTGTCCTATACAAGGAGCCAATGGCATAGATTATTGTGGCTGTTCAGGATCTAAACAAGGGCTTGTTGTTAATTTCCTTGATTTTGCAGTTTTATTAAAACTAAATTATATATACTGAATGAAGAACAAAGATGGGGAAATAGTAGTTGTTTTCTATACAGTACTGATTTGCATTCTTACAAGTATATGTACGTTGTTGGACATCAGCATAATAAAAAGGGATTTTTAAAAAATGAACAAAAGCTATAATGTACCACTTACTCTATAGGATCCTTGAAGTTTTTCACAGATTTCAGCAAATCTTCAATAAGAGTTCTTCAGGCTATGTAATATATAAATTGCAGCCTTAATTTACAAAGGGGACAAAACAGTATTTGAATACAGTCTAAAAAGAACACACTAGGAGTAATTTGTGTAGATGCAAATAAAGATGGTTTGAGAGACATGTCTACTAGATTGTATCCAAAATGCTTAATAATTTAGCATACAGTCAAGAAAGAAGTACAGTAATACCTTGGATTGCAAGCATAATTCATTCCGGAACCGTGCTTGTAATCCAAAACACTCTTATATCAAAGCGAGTCTCTGGTGGGCGTGAGCGGGGCCGGTTTTGGCCTGCTACGCCCGCTCGAGGCGAGTGGTTACATCTCTACACTTGTATTGCAAGACGTTGCTTGTTTATCAAGTCAAAATTTATTTTAAAAAATTGCTTGTCTTGCAAAACGCTCTCAGACCAAGTTACTTGCAATCCAAGGTATTACTGTATATAAAATCATGCCTTAGTCACATCTAGGTTGGATTACTGTAATGCACTCCGTGTGGGGATGCCTTTGAAAATGGTTTGGAAATTCAACTGGTAAAATGCAGGTGCCAGAATATACGGTAATCTGGGGCCAGCAATTTAGATCATATTAGCCCTGTATTAAGCTGTCTCCATTAGCTACCAATTAGTTTCCAGGCTCAATTCAAAGTTGTTTTTGAGCTTTAAAGCCCAAGATGGTTTGGGAGCCAGCTACTTTAAGTGCTGCCTTCTCCCATAAGTATCTGCCCGAATACCAAAATCCATTTGAGAGCCCCTGCTCCTTGTTTTACTGCCTTCAGAAGTGCTGTAGGTATTGAAGCTTTAAAGTCTATTGTTTTACATCTTGACAGTGTTTACTGCTGATTTGCATTTTGTTAGCAGCTCTCTATGATTATCTTTTAGATAGAAAAGCAGAGTAAAAATGTTTTCTTTTTCTCTTTTAAATTCCCTCTGAAAACAATGTGGTCTTTTAAGGTAGTGGGGTGGGGCGGGGCTGTGTTTCTAGCCTCTTTGAGAATAATGGCTTTTTATTTGGTCTGAAGGCACTTCCTCTGAATTCCCGTCTGGGGTTCCTGCTTGGCTTTGTTTTGGGGTTAGGGTAAAATATAAGCTCCTCTGGACTTTGAGGAAAATGCAGGTGTGTGTGTGTGTGTAAGAAATATCCATCACCGGCAGGATGTTTTAAAGGAGAAAAAGAGGGCAAAAATGTTTGCCTGCGAGGCGACACGAAGCCCCTGAAGATACGAAAAGCCACCACGCCTACATAGACACCAAATCTGGGTGTGAAATAATTGTGTGCATGAATATTACACTTCCTCTGTAAAAAAAAAAAAAAAAAAAGCATACGTGTGAACCGGTGTGTGTAACACTTCTTCCAACCCGTGAGTTCATCCGCCCCGCCCCCCGCGGACGCCTGCCTGGGTCCAGTCCTCTACGTGCGTAGGATGCACGCGGGAGCCGAAACCCCGGTCCATTTTTACCTTTAGCTCCAGAACGAAGCGAGTTTTGCCGGCTATGTGGAGCGTGTGCCGGTTGCCATAGTAACCCCGACGGCTTGGGCCTAGTTTCTGCCGGGCGGCGAGCCAGAGAGCAAAAGGAAGGGATTGGGGAAAGGGGGGGGGGGAGCAGAGGCAGGACCCGGATTAAAAGGGGGAAGGTGACGACTACCCGACTGGCCACAGGGCACCCTTACAACCTGACTCTATGCATGTTTAATCGGAAATAAAACCCACTAAGTTCAGTGGCACTTCCTTCCTCGCCCGCCCTGCTACACACAGGGATGCAGGCAGCCGTCTTCAACACAGGCGCCCAACGTACGCCTCACGGCAATTGACGCAGGTGAGTTACCGTGACATGATTAACAGGGGAGGAACTGGAAATGGCAAGCGGACCCCACGAGGGGGAAAAATGGGCGGGAGAGAGAAATGCTCCCAAAAAAACCCGAAGTAAAAGAAAGAGGCAAATGGTACTGAATAATATGTATATATTGTCTGTAAATATTAATCTAATATTGTATGTAAAAAAATAAAATGTCCAACACGTTTTGATGGATGACAACCTTCTTCAGGGCAGGGCACAAGATTAAGGTTCTCCTGTGTCAAGGCAAAGAACTCTATAAATTACTGCCTTCGTATTTAAGTTAACCCGGTACATTTTAGCAGGTGTGATAGTCCCACAATCGCAGCTGGTAAATTATAGCGTAGCTGTTTCCAATACCCACAGAAGGCATTTCTGTCCACAATACATGTTTAGGCAGACGAAATTTTGTATCCTGAGCAAGCATCCATGCATGCACCAGTCAAGTAGGTAGGTGATCAGCCAGCGGCAGGACCGGTGCAAGGCAGTTTGGTGCCCTAGGCAAGATCAGATATTTAGCAGTATCCCTTCCCACTTGAGAGCGCTGTATTTTTTTTGTTCAAGGCGTTTCTGGCGCACCCTTTAGCCCTGCGCCCTAGGCAGCTGCCTAGTTGGCCTAATGGTAGCACCGGCCCTGGCCAGTGGGATTCTTAGATGGGATGGTCTGCCATACTGACTTATCCCACACCACCATAAGCTCCTAACTGTCAGGGCCAGATTAAGAGCATTATGGGCCTGGTGCTGAGGAGGGCGCGCGGCTGAAGAGGGCGCAGAAACGCTGTGCTCCTCTTCGCTGCCGCTGCGCCGCCCCCGCCAGGCCTCCACCTCCCCACCCTCCCGCCCGCCTGCCGCCTGCCGCCGCCGCACCCTCCCGTCCCGCTCGCCGCTGCACCTCCCCCCACCCTCCCGCTCGCTGCCGCTGCGCCTCCCGCCGCCATCACCACCACCCCCGACCCCCCCGCCACCTACCTTCTCCGCGTCGTGTTGCTTCCGGAGCCCCGCCCGCGTTGTTTTGGCGGGAGGAACCAGGGCAACAGGGCTTAAACAGCCCTGTTGCCATGGTTTCCCCGGCAAAAAACAGCGCGGGGGTCCCGTCGCGTCACTTCCTCCTCCTCCTCGGTGGCGGCGGCGGCAGGCCGCCGCCAGGGCAGAGGGAAGGTAGGTTGGTGGTGGCGGCGCAGGGTTTTGTTTTTTTTTGCAGAGCAGGGCTGCTTTGGAGAGGGGGGGCCGCTAAATATTATTTCGCCTGGGGCGCCAAACTGCCCTGCCCCGGTCCTGATTGTGGGCCTATTTTGGGGTACGGGCTATTGGAGCTGCAGCTCCAATAGCCCCTATCTTAATCCGGCCCTGCTAACTGTTAAGAGTTGCCAACTGGTCAGGAAAGAAAAGGTCTGCCTGGCCTGTTCCTAGCACTATAGCAGAGCTGATACACAGAAATCAGCAGCTTTAGCTTTCTAAACAGTCACCTGTGAATTGCAATAGCCCAAACTGCTGCAAAGGCCAGTTTGGCAATATTACTTTGTGTGAAAGTGCCTGGAGAAAGAAGTAGGCAAAGATACCATCCTAGATGATGTTCCTAGATCAGCTCCCTTCCACCACTTGCACTTCCCAAACTAACTGTTCTCCAAGGGAAGGGTTTTATTTTTCAGTATTTTAAAATTGTTATTTTTCTTCATGCCCCCTCTTTCTCACATCCAAGTCTCACTGGCTTCATTGATGTGGTCTCTCTCTCTTTTTGAACCAGTCTTCTAAAGGGCTTGGATCCATCTGTAAAATTAAATTGTTTTTAACCACTCTGAGTCCTCGGGATCGGTTGGGAAACAAAGCCAATCATAAATAATGTAACACCATCCCACGAGAAAAGCCAGCATTTCTGCCCCAGCTCAGTTAGCTAGTGCCATCAGGGGAGGGTGAAGTGACATTTAAGTGGCCTGGTTAAAGGGCGATCTGTCCTTCTTAGTATAACAAGAGCTGTGTATACTCTGTGGTAAATCTGAACGAAGATAACCAATTCTGCACCCCTCCCCCACTGCAGTCTGATTAAATTATACAAATTTTGCAGTTTAATCTACTTCTGGTCATGGAGAGGAGCAATATACTATGTTTTTAAAAAAACCCTCTTCAGTTTACCCAGCCCAGTTACCAATCCTGCTGAAGTCTCCTGTACCACCTGAGATCTCATTAAACATTTCCCCCACATTTTCAAAACGGGATCTTCTGAATATGGAGGAGTAGCTACTGAGATATGAGCCAAACTAATTCTTTGAAGAGCCATTTGATCTTCGGTATAGCCCTTAGCAATGAAATATCCCTGCATCCCAGCAGAGTCTTGGTAGGGACAGAGGTTGCATGTTCCCCAAACAACACGAAAGTAGTCAGACTGTTCACAGCAGTTGAAAAAGAAAATCAGACAAACCACAGAACAGCACTGAAGATCAGAGTTCAGGTCTTGATCTGTCTTGTTCATGAAGCACATAAAGTAGGTAACGGATCATGTTCAAAGTTGGCACTACTACATTCAACCAGAGGCTGAGGATAAACTCAGCAGCCCCATCCTGTGAAATTTTCTAATTTGGCTGGAGCAATTAATTCCAGCTAACCTAAGTGTGTTGTTGCCAAGTCACTAGGAAACCTGCTTCCATGAGAACTAGGGGAAGTACCGTATTTACATTAACTTCAGTTCACTTCATTTCATATGAATACAGCCATGAATCATATACACAAACTAATATGTTAAGATAATGTGTATGACTTCTTTCATTGTCTTCTCTTTTCTCTCCCCCCCCCCCCTTTCTTGTGTGACTGGTTATCTAAGGGTGCAATGCTATGCAAGTTTAGACATAAAAAAAGCACCGGTCCTGCCACTGGCTGATCACCTACCTACTTGACTGGTGCATGCATGGATGCTTGCTCAGGATACAAAATTTAGTCTGCCTAAACATGTATTGTGGGCAGAAATGCCTTCTGTGGGTATTGGAAACAGTGGGTATTGGGGAACATACAACTCCCAGCATGCCGCAGCCAGCTATAAGTCATATGCCTTTTTTCTGTCTAAATTTGCATAGGATTGCACCTTAAATTCGGGAACCCACTAAATCAAATCACATTAAACCATCCAATCTAATACATGACTGGTGTGCTGTGTTTGCCTTGGTGAATCACCAGCTGTGCAGGCCTGCTTAAGATTGTAAGTCTGTAGGCAGGGCTCCCTTGCTTTTTATTCTATGTTTTAGAAACTGCAGGGTAGGTTGCAAAACATTCTCCAAAATAATTTATTTCAGAGAATCTGAAACTTTAAGGTAGGAAAATGAGAAGCCATAAACAAGTAAATGGCAAAAGTGACCATTGCAGATGGAGTTCTTGTTTTGCTATAAAGATCTAAAGGACCTCTGAGTCAGGCATAAATGGACTGAACATGAGAAGCATGTTAAGAATGTAAACTATTAGTGTCAATAATTCTGTTTGATTACAAGCCAAAGGACTAGCAAGACAAACAGAGTTGCTTGAAATGAGCCCAATTTACTTTCAAAAACCTCTCTTATAGAAGCTGGATTATTGCCAATGCTGTAGGTTTGGCTAATGCTGAATTATATCAGCAAAAAGAAAACATGGTACATGATTTTGACAAAGTTTGAACTTTTAATTCCCATTGATTTCAGTGGATGAGATTTAGATTGCAATCCTATAACACTTACCTGAAAGTAAGCTCCACTGAGTATAGCTTCCACTGAAGCTTAATCCAGAAAATATACTTTGGGTGGAGAATTCTGCTGATCTGAATAGAGGGATTTGACTATTATTGGCTGGGGTTACATTCCCCCTTAAGAACCAAGTTCATAGATTAGAGGTCCTTCTGGACTAGTCACAGACTGTGGAAGCATGGGTGGGCAGTTACCAAGGTCAACTGCAATCCTATGTAGGGCATGTGTACCAGACCAGTTATACATGCACTAGTTACATCCAGACTAGACTACTGTAATGCATTCTATGTAGGACTCTTTCAAGATGACTTGGAAATGTCAGCTGGTACAGAATCCAGCTGCTTCAGTCCTCATTGGGGCTAGATGGTCAGCTTATATTTCGCCAATATTATACCAGCTGTAAAAGTTGCCAGTGTGTTTCTGGAACCAATTCACAGGGCTGTTTTTGACCTTTAAAGCCCTAAATGATTGGGGTCCAGGTTATTTGAAGTACTGCCTACACCTGTATTTACCTACCCATATTTTGAGATCATCCTTGGTGGCTCTGCTTGCTGGCCCGCTACTAAGATCAGTAAGATTGGCAGGCACTAGAGACAGGGCCTTCTCAGTGGTGGCCCTACGCTATGAAATTCTGCTCTGAGAGAATTATGACTGGCTGCATCTGTGGCTGATTTTAAGAGAGTTTTAAAAACTCATCCATCCTCCCTGACTTTTAATTGAAAACTTTTATCCATGCTGCTGATGAATATTTTGAAATTGTATTTTATTGAAACTGGTTTTATTTAAATATATATATTTAATATGATTTTATTAATAGGTTTGTTTTGTTTTTATGCAGTAAGCTGCCTTGGGGAGACCATGGTTTTAAAAGGCTGCTAAGAAATGGGATTAAATAAAAATAGAGTGGGTCTTCTTTCTGAGTAAACATGCATAGGATTTCATTGTTGAGCTTCATTCTCTCATCAGAATCAATGGAACAGGCAGCCCAATCCATTGCGTGCACTTCAGTGGGGCTTCCGCCCAAGCTTATGTTATGTTACATTCTGTTGCAATGTTAAAACATAATTAATTTGGGCTGGATTATGGTTGAAATTCATTTTCTACTGAAATCTTAGTCAAGTGCTCCACAGGATATTTACTACTTTAAATATCAGCACTTTTAAAATCTAAATTATCCAAATAGTACTGTATGTGTCACCAATCCAGTACTGCATCAGGATCAGCCTATATTTATAAAGAGAGGCATCTGTTTATTAATCTGAACTTGTTGTGCAGCAACCAAAATTGTCCTTTTAGGAGTCATCTTGTATACTATCTTGGACTATGATCAATCCCACACCAGATACATTTGCCATGTATGTGGCAATTTGGGTTTTGCTTTATTTTTGGTCAGTAAACACAGATGGAGGTTTACACCAGAAAAAGCTAGAAAAGATGTGCTGTTCAGTGTAAGCCTATACGTGTCTACCCAGAAGTAAGCTCCATTGAGTTCAGTGGGAATTACTTACAGGTAAATGTGTAAAGGATTGCACTCCTACCTGATTTTCATCTTACATGGTTTCTGTGCACCTGGAAAAGACACACAACACAATGTTTGCCATCAATTATCAGTCCGTGCCTGGGTCAATTTCAGGCTTCTTTGTTTGTTCTGCAAATGAGCAAAATTTTGGCTCACATGATACCTCTACAAAGCTTCTTTGGTGGTAGAAAATTACTTGGCCCCTGCGAACAAACAGTTAAACTTTATTGGTGTTGTTATTCAATTCCATGACTGAACTCCATTCAAGTTTTGGCAGATTTATGTGAGCTTTCATTTCCTGTTAATGGAAAAAAGTCTAGTCACACAGCAACTTCAAAAGGTATTCCAGTGTTTTGCATAGTGACGTAATTTAAAGATCCTGTTAGGCAACTTTTTGGTAGATGCATGTTTGAAATCAAGATACAACTTGTATTCATAATAATAACACTGAACCCATAGACAGATTTAGATATGTACAGTACTTGCTTAGTAAGGCTATGATTTCACCTGTCTACCAGACCATTTATGGAGCACACAAATTTCACTGGCTTGCATGGCCTAAAAAACATGTCAGATATTTGAATACGGAATTCCAGGGAGGGATGGAAGGGGTGTTCTCTTTGTATTTTTCTTATAGGGAGCTAGTTGCCTTATATCATCAGATCGATAACTCATCAAGCTCAGTATTGGTGACACTCAAAAGCAGCCAGGAGAGGAGCTCTCTGGATCCAAGTCAAGTTATGCTAGGTGAGATCATATAACTGGAGACTGAACTGAAGACCTCCTGCATGCAAGGCAGCTGCTCTGAGCAACAGAACCTTCTCAAGAATGTCAGAACAACAGCCATTATACAGACAGCTGCCTTACATTCAGTCATACCAACAATCCTTTTACATGGCTATAAGCAGCATAAGCAGCAGACAAACATGTTTTATCTGTTGATGGGCTATACCATTTGCAAGCACAAGGCAAGGGATAGAATTCCCTCTCCCCATACAAAATTCCTTACGTATCCAAAACTAATTGTCAGGGAGAAGGTTTTAGCCTTGCTTTCTTCCTGACATGCTAGATTTAAACTTGCAGAGAGGCTTTTATCTAAGAGGGCATTCATATATGTATCTGTTCACTTAGCATCATTATAGAGTGCTTAAAGGCTTCATATACATTCTCAGTAATATTTACATGATCAGAGATAACAGCAGGGATGCCCTCCTGGGTTTTTTTTTCCTCCAATCCCCCCCCCCCCAGGAGGCTCTGTGGGCCAGATTGGGGAGCCTTGTAAGAGAAGAGTTCTGCACCCCTGCTGTAGTGGCTGAGAAGCCCCTGACTGAAATCTCACGTCAGCCATAAGCTTGCTAGAATGATCTTGGCATCTGCTGTGCTCTCAGCTCCAGCCTCCACCTGTACGATGTAGACCAGTGGTTCCCCAACTTGGGTCCTGAGATGTAGTTGGACTACAATTCCCATCATTCCTAACCATTGACCATGCTGGATGGCGGGAGTTATAGCCCAACATCTGGGGGCTCAAGGTTTGGAACCACTGATGTAGATAATAATACTGACTTACCTTAGAGGGTCGTTGTGAGCATCATAAAGTTAAATTACATGGAGAGCTTTGAACACTTGAAAATGATAACTGCTAAGTATTATTACAATGTACCATGGCCACATAAACACTGCATATAACTGATGTGCAGAAAAACTCAGAACACAGCCTGATCGAGTAACAAAGCTTTTCATGCCGTTACAAATTCTCAGTTCAGGTTTTAAAAAGGCACATGTAGTAACTTGTGGAGGAAACAGAATGAAGAAAAGTGTGTAAGGCTGCAATCCTCTACATACTTACCGTACCTGGAAGTAAATCCTATTAAACTCAATAGGGCTTACTTGTTCTGAGTAGACATGAATAGAATTGCACTGTAAATATTTCTCCATGCCAGATTTCACAGCTTTAAACGTTATTAAAAGTCTTGCATCACTCTTGCAACAAGCTACGCCAAATACCATTTGGCCCAGTTTACTTATAGCTCTTCCCTTGAAGGCTTTTTCCTGTGGCAGTTGCAGATTGAAGTGGTGTCATCAGGCTGAGGTACAAATTCCATTCCATCCCGTATTTCAGGTTTACTGGCTTGGCGTTCAGCATATTTCTGAAATATGTAAATTATAAGGAACTGAAACAACAGCAGGCTATTCAAAACAAAAACAATTATCTCCTTCTGTCAACCCTCTTTTTAGCCATTATTCCTTACACTGTAGAAACTTTACTTGCTAGGTTTTCTTTGTAACACCTGCTGCACACTTAGGCTACAATCTTAAGAACACGTACTAGGCATTAAGCAGCACTGAGCCCAAAGGAACGTACTTCTGAGTAAACTTCCTTGGGATTTGTTGCTATTGGATTAAAAAGCTCCCAGAGCTTCCTGGTCATGTTTTTTAAGGCATAGTTTTTAGTGCTAACTGCAACAATGTGAGGTCAGGCACACACACTCTCTCTTTATACGAGGAGTGTGTTGCTGGTGTTCTCACATACATAAAGCCAAGTTTAATAGGTTGGGTCTGTTCTCAGTATTCTAATATCCAATAATTTTCACGTCAAGTCTGAGTTCAAAGCTGTTGCCAAGTATATTCAGTTAAGATGACAGATTGTACGCAGTATACATATTCTGCAATTAATTTTTTAACAAAGACAAACTGCTGTACCATGGTAACCTGGGGCGAGGTGGGGGAAGGCTGCAGGGTTGTTGTTTTTTAACTGCCCACTCATAGAAAAATAGCAGATCAGGGGGAAGTGTTCCATCTGATGCACTAAATGACTTTCTGTGGGATTTTCTTTTCACATGAGGAAACATTCAAACATACAACCTGCAGACTAAAGTGGTACAGTCCAGGAACAGCTCTTCATTCTGCTGAATAAACAAACTATCCCTCTACTGACTGGGAGTTTGGCACAAGTCTCCATACCTAATGCCAAAAAAGTGATATTGAATGAGAATATCAATCCATCTAGCTCGATACTGTCTACAATGACTGGCAGCAACTCTCCAGGGTTTCAGATTCAGACAGGTGTCTTTTCCAGCGCTATCTGGAGATGCCAGGGATTAAACCTGGGACTTTCTGCTTGCAAAACATGACCTCTATCACTGAGCTAGGGACCGTCCCCCCATCACCCAGGCTTCCCATGTGGCAGGGAGAATTCTACCACTGAACCACCAAAATGTTGTGGTTCAACTGTGCAGGGATAAGTATGTCCTTTCGAAGTGATATGGGGAGCAGACACACAGTGACTCTGCCAGTGATGGCTGTTGAAACCTAGTCCTTATGCAGAAGAAGGCGGCTCCCCACAAAGAACAAAATTGTATTAAACAAATGTGGGTTTTCATGGAAATGCAGGACTTATTCACATTGCATTACTTCACACACACACACACACACACACAGAAAAACACTATAGTTTAGGAAAATTTGAAACATGCAGGCTAACACATGTGAAACTGTGAAAGACCAGCAACCGGGTCTTTTGCGCGAGTTCAGCACTTAATGGGTTAACCGGCACTGAGATATTGCCCTTCAAAGGGATATCTAGCGATTTAAACCCAACCACGACCTAAGAATCACTCGCAACCGTATTTAGACTAAAGAACAGACTTTTATTAATGGAGCGGAACTAATAGACTTCCAGGAATACTACAACATAAACAAAACCAGGTCGTGACCTGACTGATCGGAAACCTTCAATTCCCAGGCTAGCGTATTGGAGCAAGAGAGTTACCTCGCACCAAAGACTTTACACCCACGAGCTTCTGGTAGCGGTCTGCATAGCCTGACTCCAAGCTCGTCTGCGCTCGGGGAAAGAATCTGCTTGGGCTAGCCGAGGCTAGGGTTGAGGATGACAGTCCGTCCCGTGTTCCCAACAACCTGCTTCGGGTGGGTAGAGGGGTTTTCTACCCTGTCCTCCCCCCTCCCCGCCCCTTGCTGATCAGGTGAGCTTATTCCTGCCCCTTGTGATCAGGTGGGCTTATTCCTGCCCGGAAAAAGGTGGCGCCTTGGATTTACCGGTGCCCTTTAGGGGATACTTCGCAGCTCTTTGAGACTGCCCTTCACTTCCTGATGGTCCATGCTTCTTCTTGTGGATTCGGGCAGATGTGCCCCATTGAGGATATGTAGATGGAGTCATGCATTACCTGTCTGGCCAGCCTTGCATCTCCTGTCCCCCAGGTGGGGATTATGCAGACAGGGGTTGCCAAGAGAAAACTATGTGTGGTTACCAAGGGGAAACTGTGTCAGGGTTCATGTCACTGTGTGTGTGCTCAGGCTTTCTCCACAGAAACCATGGCATGTGAACATGCTGGGCAGCATGCTTGGCCATGGCTTCCTAGTGGGAGCACTCTGTGGGTATACTCCCTGTAATATAAGCATGCAGAATCATCACATGTAATGATTTCATAGATCATAGAGTTGGAAGGAGCCT
The DNA here is from genome assembly GCA_021292165.1 of Shinisaurus crocodilurus. NCBI lineage: Eukaryota > Metazoa > Chordata > Lepidosauria > Squamata > Shinisauridae > Shinisaurus > Shinisaurus crocodilurus. Next base: position 268,173,552 of record CM037878.1, on the reverse strand, counting down.
ACAAGGCTATCGAGTCCAACCCCCTGCTCAATGCAGGGAACTAGAGGAGGGGTCTCCCATCCAAGTAATAACCCTCTACATCAGGGGTGCAGAGCCTCAGGTCCAGGGGTCAAATCCGGCCCTCCTGGGGTCACAATCTGGCCCTCCAGATCCCAATACAGTTCCCCAGACGACCATGCCCCTTTCCCCCAACCACCAATTGTTTGGTGGCTTCCAAGCTTTTGTACATTTCCACCTTCTAAAAGGTTGACACGCCTCTCCTAAGGCTTAGTTACTGGCAGTCCGCTTTAGCATTAATTTGCTGGTATTTTTGGTCCTGCCCCTTTTGCCTTCAGCCCCACCCACTACTGGAATGTGGTCCCCAAGAATTTCTCTGAAATGGAATTTTGCCCTTGGGCTGAAAAAAGTTCTGCACCCCTCATGTATATGTCCATTTTTTATTAGTTCTACACATAATTACTTATATAATCCATGAAGACCTAGTCATCTCAAGCAAGTCAAGTCTCTCTGACTGGTCCCACTATGACCAGAAAGTCCCTGTTTTTGTATGGGCCATTCCTCCTCTATAAAACTGTGAGCTTTCAAATTTCATAGAGGAAAAATGGAATGACAGCTGACAAATCAGTTTGTCATTCAATCATAGTGGGTCAAGATTTGCCAGACATCTAAAGCATGAGACAATGGCCCAGTTAGATGTAACAAGAAACCATAGCTTCCTGCATTGTGAACCATCTGCAGTAAGTTTCATGCTCACCCCTCCCTTTCCACCCCTTGGGTGCCTGTGAGGTGGTGGCCAAAAGTTTATACTTCTGTTTTTAAACCAACTACAGTTTCTTGTGACATCTAGACTCAGGAACTGTAGTTTGTTTAAACTATGGTTTGTAAGACCAAGCCAGGATCAAACTGTAGTTTCAGATCCTGGTTTATTCTGAAACTATGGTTTAAGCAAACCACAGTATTCCAAGTTTGAATGTCACTGGGAACTAAGGTTAGTTTAAAATTGAAAGCTTTTGATCTCTTTCTCTGGTGTGCTCATGAGCCCAAGGCTGCTCATTCTCCTTATGAGTCCAAGACTTATGGGGGAGGGAGACGTAAACTTGGGGGGTAACAATGGATGAAGGCTTATGCACCACAACAGAGAACAGCTCTAACAGTGCCCAATAATAGTCTTCAAAAAAAATGTAGAAAAAAAGCCGGCTATAAAGCACATGGTCTTCGATGTCTATATACTAATGCCTAGAGTATGGGAAACAAATAGAACAAACTTGAACTCTTAATACAGGAGGGCAAATACGACTTGATAGATGTAACTGAGACTTGGTGGGATGATTCCCATGACTGGAATACAGCAATCGAAGGATATAACTTGTTCAAAAAGAACAGAAGGAACAGAAAGGGAGGTAAAGTTGCACTAAATGTTAAAAAATACATATATCTGCACAGAAATACAGGAGGATGGGCTCTTAATGAGACCCATTAAGAGCATCTGGATTAAAATAAATGGGGGGGGGGAATAAAAGGAACATGGTGGTCGGAGTCTACTACCGACCAACCAATCAAGAAGATGAGGATGAATCTTTTGAAAAATAATTGCCAACGTTTCAAGGAGGACTTCAATTTCCCCGATATCTGTTGGGAAACAAATTCTGCCAAACATGGCCCCTCCAAGAAATTCCTGACTTGTGTTGCTGATAACTTACTCCTACAGAAAGTGGAGGAAGGAACTAGAGGGCTGGCTATCCTTGACTTGATCCTAACCAACAGAGATGACTTGGTGCATAAAGTGGCAGTCACGGGAACTCTGGGGGAAAGTGACCATGTTATACTTGACTTCTTGATTCTAGAGGAAGCAAAAGCTGAGTGTAGCCAAATACGTATCCTGGATTTTAGGAAAGCCAATTTTAATAAACTCAGAGCAATCATACATAAGGTCCCATGGCAAATGACTCTAATGAGAAAAGGAGTCCAAGATGGGTGGGAGTTTTAAAAAAAGAAATTCTAAAGGCACAATTACAAACAATTCCAACAAGGGAAAAAGATAGAGGACAACTGAAGAAGCCAATGTGGCTTCACAAAAAGCTTAGAGAGGACCTGAAAATAAAAAAGGACACATATAGGAAGTAGAAGGAAGGCCAGGCTGCAAAGGAAGAGTACAGGCAGGTAGCACAGAATTGCAGGGATGGTGTCAGGGATGGTGTCAGGAAGGCTAAAGCTGAGAATGAGCTGAGGTTAGCGAGGGATGCTAAAAACAACAAGAAAGCTTTCTTCAGATACATGCAAAGTAAAAGACAGAGGAAAGAAACGGTGGTTCAAATACGCAATGAGGATGGCAAAATGGTAACAGATGACAAAGAAAAGGCAGAAGTGTTCAATTCCTACTTTGACTCGGTCTTCTCCCAAAAAAGTGTCTATGACCCCCCTGGCAAACCTAAAGTACAAGTTGAAGGAGCAGGATTGCTGCTTGAGATTGATAAGCAAATGGTCAAGGAACACCTAATTACTTTGAACAAGTTCAAATCTCCAGGGTCCGAACTCTCAGAACCACTGTCTACTATCTGTAAGAAATCATGGAGGACGGTTGAAGTGGCAGATGACTGGAGGGGGGCTAATGTTGTTCCTATCTTCAAAAAGGCCAAGGAGGAGGAACCAGAGAACTACAGACCAGTCAGTCTGACATCAATCCCTGGGAAAATTCTGGAGCAGATTATAAAGCAGTCAATCTGCATGCACCTTGAAAACAATGCAGTGATTAGTGATTACTAGAAGCCAACATGGATTTGTCAAGAACAAATCCTGCCAGACTAATCTGATCTCATTTTTTTTGATCGGGTAACCTCCTTTGTGAACTGTGGGAATGCTGTGGACATAATATATCTTGACTTCAGCAAAGCTTTCGACAAAGTGCCCCATGATATCCTGATTCGCATGGCTAAAATTGGGCTAGATGGAACAACTATCAGATGGATCCACAGTTGGCTACAGAATCAGACTCAAAGAGTGCTTATCAATGGTACTTTCTCAAACTAGGGAGAGGCAACGAGCGGGGTACTGCAGGGCTCAGGCATGGGTGCAGTGCTCTTCAACATTTTTATTAATGACTTGGATGAGGAGGTGCAGGGAATGCTCATCAAATTTGCAGATGACACAAAATTGGGTGGAATAGCTAATACACTGGAAGACAGAAACAAAATTCAAAGTGATCTCGATAGGCTGGAGCGCTAGGCTGAAAACAACAGAATGAAATTTAATAGGGATGAATGCCAAGTTTTGCACCTAGGAAAAAGAAACCAAATACACAGTTACAGGATTGGGGATGCTTGGCTCAACAATACTACAAGCGAGAAGGATCTTCAAACTGTTGTAGATCACAAGCTGAATATGAGCCAGTAATGTGATGCGGCTGCAAAAAGGGCAAATGCTATTTTGGGCTGCATTAATAGAAGTATAGCTTCCAAATGGCATGAAGTACTAGTTCCCCTCTACTCTGCACTGGTTAGGCCTCATCTTGAGTATTGCGTCTAGTTCTGGGCACACACTTTAAGAAGGATGCAGACAAACTGGAAAGGTTCAGAGGAGGGCAACAAACATGATCAGGGGACTGGAAACAAAGCCCTATGAGGAGAGGCTGAAGGAACTAAGCATGTTTAGCCTTCAGAAGAGAAGATCGAAGGGAGATATGATAGCACTCTTCAAGTACTTGAAAGATTATCACACAGAGGAGGGCCAGGATCTCTTCTTGACCATCCCAGAGTGCAGGACATGGAATAGTGGGCTCAAGTTACAGGAACCCAGATTCTGGCTGAACATCAGGAAACACTTCCTGACTGTTAGAGAAATATGACAATGAAACCAATTACCTAGGGAGGTGGTGGGCTCTCCCACACTGGAAGCATTCAAGATGCAGCTGGACAACCATTTGTCAGGGATACTTTAACTTGGATTCCTGCATTGTGCAGGGGGTTGGACTAGATGGCGTTATAGTCCCCTTCCAACTCTACTATTCTATGATTCCATGACTTGCTGCAGCTTGTTCATGTGGCTGAAAACCATGGTTTCTTGTTACATCTGAAGTATATTATAAAATTACAATTACAATCAAAGCCCATAGAGAAGAGAGTCTTAAAGTACATTATATAGTTAGAAACAGTAAGAGTTAGACTGAAACCTGAACTAACCTGAAATACTTTGAAATAGTAGCAGTAAAACCGATGAGGCTGCAGTAATTCTCTTGCAGCTGCTTGCCCTTCCTTAGCAATTTTTCTGACTTCTTCATCATTTACCTGAGAATGAGGAAACAATGTACAATGGAATAATCAAGGGGTCAATTCATTCTGTTCCCTTCTGATCCGATTGTGCTCAATAAGAGGGGTTACAGTATTTTTCCATGTATAAGACTATACTTTTTCCTAAAATTGTTAGACTAAAAATTGAGGGTCGTCTTATACACGGAAGTAAGCCAAGGAGAGAACCGCGCAGTTGCGAAACTGCCCAGTGGGGGGCGTCTTATACATGGGGGCGTCTTATAGATGGAAAAATACGGTACTCAGATTTTCAGCAAGTGCAGAAATGCTATGCTACAGGCAGCTACTGTACACTGAAACTATATTGTACAATATTGTACATTGCAAGATACTGCAACATTAATTCCAGGTTTTTTGTATTTGCTCCTGCACTTTCAAAACTTCTATGGTATTAGTCACTCCACAGCAGCCACTTGTGATTTTGCACAATTAAGGAGGGGAATTTCTTAATTTCAGGAAAGCTTAGCCTATTGCCCAAGCCATACTTAAGTGCACAGGCAAGTTTGACATCTTCCACACAGATCTGATTACTTAGACCACAAAGCTGTAATTGCCTTCTTCCACCCATATAATTTATGTGCCGTGAAGTTTATGAAATGACCATCCTTGCTAATACAAGGAAATACATTTTAGAAGACATAGAATGACCCAGTTATAGATCTATTTGTACTTAGTCATTCCAAGGCTGTGTTTCAAGGTTCCCAGTGGACAGGTTCGGAGGGCACACTGTGGCTTATCATGGGCCGTGGTGGTGCCCGCAGGCGACATTGCATATGCAATTCCCTCTCAGGGGTTGTCATGTTGTGCAAACCTGGCGAGCATGGGTTATATGAGGGTTAAATAACCCACACGTGACCCTAAAACAGACCGCTGTTTAACCCACACTTGCCAGATTCGCACAACATGACAACCCCCAAGTGGGGTTGCATATTAAAAATGGCAGCCGCATGTACAAACAGCCCCAGTGTCTTTTATTTGGATCAGAACTTTTGGAACTGCAATATTTTAAAACGTGTCTCTTTTGGTCTGTTATTTGGTTTAGGAATTGAGACATCACAATTGTACTGTTGAGGGTTTAGAAACTTTCCACCTCAGTTATATGGTATTACAGAGCAATACTCTTATCGAAATGGGAATCTTCATAGTCGTATTATGTAACTGCATCATTTGCCATTTAAAAAAAAATCAGGTCTGGAGGGTCCCAAACCTTGGATGCAGAATAAATGATGCAGTATGAGTCTTGTACACAAATACTTAGCTTGCACTGTTCCATACGTTTAAGACCCTTAAAAGTCAGCAGGACGTAAGAGTACATAACTGTCTGCAAGATAGTAGCATCCATTCACACAACTTTGTGCACAGAATTGAGTTGGGGTGTCTTTGTGTGGAATCCTTGGCCCCGTTTTAAGATTGTCTTTCCCCGAGTTGGGATATCTTGCTGAGTCAATGCTTAACAAAACTATACTGTCTGTAATCAAGCTGTATGTATGTAAACGGTACTGATTATTTATATTTATTTATTTATTATATTTATGCCCCACCTTTTTTCCTACAAGGAACCCAAGGCGGCTTACATAATCCTCCTCCTCCTCCTCTCCATTTTATCCTCACAACAACCCTGTGAGGTAGGTTAGGCTGAGAGTCAGTGACTGGCCCAAAGTCACCCAGTGAGTTTCATGGCCGAGCGGGGACTAGAACCCGGATCTCCCGAGTCCCAGTCCAACACTCTCACCACTACACCACACTGGCTCTACTGATGTGTTCCCCTTGAGTATAGTCCACCATGTAGTTCTCCCCCACCATGTTCTATATTCCTGCCCCCCACCCCCACCCCAGTGCAGGATGCATGGAAACAGTGGTTGGTTGATGGTTAAACAAACTGAATAGTCCAAATGACCTTTCATGTGCTTTACTCATTTGCTATAGCTATGCCTTAAACTAGTGAACTATGAAGCATTCAAATGGGCTGTTAAAGCATTCAGTGAGCTAGAAAAGAGACAAAGGGGCATGGGAATTGGCTGATAAATATTTAGAAGAGTGAGAATGGGAGGGAAAAGTAGGGCAATTGGGGAAAAGGACTTTCACACAGATATTTTGGGGTTGGGAAAACTCTTTTGAAAGGCAGTAAACAAAAGTTATAAATAAATAAATGAAACCATTTCCAGCCCTACTGTTTTTGTACAACTTGAGGATCTCCCCTCTTTTGGGTGCCTCCTACACCACACACTATTGATATCAGGATACAGGTTAATTTACACAGAGCTTTATGGACTATAAAATTATTGCAATGCAAAAATATTCTTGTAGCCACTCCTAGATCTGAAGCCTCCGAGAAGGAAAAATATTGATGATTAAAACCTTAAAGAAAGACCTGTGTCAGGGCAAAACTAGACATGGCATAAAATATATATTTGCCTTTTACCTTCAAGTTTTAAAAAATGCAGATAGCATCAGCTGGGGGTGGGGATGAGAATTATTGGGATTACAGGAGGTGTGGAGGAGGGATTTTACCCTTTCCTCCCCTGCTTTGGTCTGGGGGGAAATCCCTCCTCTAAAGCTGCTTAACTGCACTGGAAGGAAAGCTACCATTGGTGCCAATCTGGGATTTTCTCCCAATGCTAACTGCATCTTCACAGTGCAATGTGATGAGAGGGAGCGCAGGGCCATTCCACCAGCCCTGCTGAAAGGCCGCCCTCATGACAGCTCCTCCTCCCTCAACTGCCACCACAGCGGCCATTCCAGCAGGTTGAGAGGAGGGAGATGAGAGGGAGCGCAGGGCCATTCCACCACCCTGCCAGGAGTATTCATTAATATTCCCCCTTCTTCCCTCCCCATTTCTTTTTCCTTGTGTGTCGTGTTTTTTTAGATTGTAAGCCTGCGGGCAGGGACTGTCTTGTTAACTGCTGTAAACCGCCCAGAGAGCTTCGGCTATTGGGCGGTATAAAAATGAAATAAATAAATGTCTACTTAGAAGTAAGCTCCTTTGAATTAGGTGCGAATTATTCCCAGGTAAGTAGCTACAGTATAGGATCGTAGAGGAGGGATTTTTCTTCAAAACTGTATCTGAGAGGAAAGGGTTAAATTCCTCCTCCGGGTCTGCCAATAATGATCAGCCCCAGCTGATGCAATTTGCATTTTTTAAAAATCTGCAGGTTTAATGCAAAGGCACATTTTTAACTTCAAGTCTAGTTTGAAGATGAGCAGCTCAGCAGTATGTGTGTCTGTTACTGTGATGAAATAACATGTATTAACCATATTTTTAGAGATGGGAGAGTGACACACACACACAGAGCACACACACACCCCATGTCACAAAAATGTAATGGAAGTTAATGTGGACCACTGCTGATCCCCACCATCACTGTGGACAATGTGTTGGATATGAACATTGGAAACCTGGACTCAAATCCTCATTCAGAGGCTCCATAGGTGGTCTTGGTCGTGTCTCTCTCTCTCTAATTATTGTGAGATAAAGAGGTAAGAGTTGTAAAGCACTTTCATTCATTGAATTTGTGGAATGAATGATAAAAAGATGGGTGTTCACAAGGAGTTCAAGCATGCACTCCACGAGTTAAAACTTTTCTGCTGTGGTCTGTGTACTCAAAAGTTAAACAGGGACAAGGTTTTCAATCCTATGAGAACCAAACTCTGACTCTGCTGGGCACCTATCCTACCACATCCCAGGAAGTTGAGGGACACCGAACTCTGACTCTGCTGGTATCGTCCCCTCCCCTCCAGGGCTTGACCTTTCCTTGCAAGGGGAGCTGAGCTCTGATTCTGCTTGTGAACTGAAAAGATGGAGCTTTCATCTCCTCCACTTTCCATTTTCTCTCATGGCAGAGGCGAGATGAGATATTTGTACTCCAGTTTTCTTCGTAACTGTCTACAACCAATAAGAAGAAGATGGCCCTATGGTTTATATTTCTGCCTTTCATTTGTGGCAAGGATGATTACCTTGGCCCATTTTATTTTTTCTAGCAAGTCTTGCAAGTTTCTTTCAACTGGAACATAATGGCTCCATGGTGCCAGCTCCATATAAAAGTGCTCGTAGTACTGTGAGGCCTGCTTGATCACAAGACTGTCACCCAGTAAGAGGTACGGGAACCTGTAGGCAGCAACGGTGCCATCAACACTCACTTGATACTTGTACTGTGGAAAGAGAAAGGAGAAGGACAGCCACATAAACAAGATGTGTTTTGGCTCAGAAGTGCACTCTGGCCAAAATACAGTTTCACCATTGTGTAACAATGACAAGCATGCTTGTTTTTGGTTCCCTTTCAGCCTGTGCCTGGAACCCAAAATACTGCATAGGGAAGGCCAGCACGCACAATGGGGCTTTGCAACCTCTTCTTCAAACTGCAGCAAGGACCCCCATCTGATAAGCTGCACCTCAAATTCTGGGGACCTGTGGGAGCAGCTATTGATGGAACATGAGGAAGTTATATCAGAACAGGGACTCGGGAGAAACTCAGTGTATGCAAGTGAAGCTCTTGGGGTGAGTGGGTTGGGCCCTTAGGGACAGGACCTGGCTCAGTGGTAAAGCACATGCTTTTCATGCACATGGTCCCAAGTTCAATCCCTGACATCTCCAGTTAAAAGGATCAGGTGGAAGCCGATGGGAGAGATCTCTGCCGGAGAGCCTGGAGAGCTGCTGCCAGCCAGAGTTGGCAATACTGGGTATTACTGAGAAGCTCAGCCATGTAGTATTTTGTTGGCATCACCCTAGCTAGCACCTTGTCTAATATTTCTTTTCTTCTGGGAAAGGCTGCATGGACAGGAGGCTCATGGCATCTGGGAGCAAGAGGATCCAGATGCTAGTAAATTAGGCCACATGCCTTTACTGTAACTGAAGTTCATTGACCTCTGTGTCCTCTACTATAATGTAATTAAAGGAGTTGCCCTGCTGCAGTATGCAAAGCTTGGGAACTCCAGATACATGCAAATGCCTTCCTGGCTGCCAAGGCGCCACCCCAGCCAGATAACCCACAGGGGTATCTTTAAATTGGACAACCTAGAGCCTTGGCGGGAAACATGGTTCAATCCTGGAACATTCCCACCCCAAGATAGATCAGCCCAGGTTCACGTGCTACCTGGGCAACCCTCGTGGTACCTTTGTTCTATACACTTCTACCTGTCTCTCTGAAGTATGGCTTTTGTAATGGTTAATCTGCTTTAATTCAATCAAGTTGCCAGGAACCTCCTTGAGGCTCCCTTTCATTCTACAGAGTCAAGCTGTTAATTCTTTTCTTCTACCCTATCCTTTGTTAGTTTGAAGCCTGTAACTACCCTTGTGTTTGGGTACCCAGTGCTTGCTTGCTCTTTGTTTGTGGGACCCAGCGTGGACAGACCCCCTATCATGCAACTCCAAGAAGTGCCTGGGGTTCGCTTGGCTCATTCCTGTTCCCTGTTATCCTTCCTAGCATTTTCCTTCTCCCTATTTTGGTGCCTAGCTCACCTTTCCAGAATCCAGAGCCAGAGCTTTTCCTTGCTTGAACCACCTTGCTGTCTTGTTTGCTCATAGAGATCCGCTGCCTTGCTTGCCCAGGTTGACCTGTCTCCTTGTAGTCCCAGTTAGAGCTTCATCCATTGTGGCCTTTAGCCAGCTTCCATTCCATAGCAGAGCCCAATCACACTGTGAGCTCAATCCTTCTCCTTAGGACACCCACACACTGCCTGTTCTGGGTATATGAGCACAACCTTGAAGCTGCTGACTTTTTGCTGGCCTCTAGGAGCCATGCCTTGCAGGGGGTTGTGCAACTGTTTATGAGTTGCTGACTCTAAGCCCAGTTCACTGGGCAAGCTGAGAGCCTAGGGCATTGTGCTATGGTTTTTCAGGGCCTTATGCCAAGGGCAACCACACACGCACACTCTTAACTAGTTTCCCTTCCTCGCCTCTCTCCATGTTTGTTTTTCTCAGCTTAGGGTCCTAGGAGAAAACTCATTTTAAACTCTCCATTCCAAATTCTTATTTTTCACAATCAGATTAATTTGTGTACAAAAGCCTGCAGACCAGATGGTAGCCTGTGCCTGTTGTGAGTTTTGTTGTTTTGGATTCCCCTTACTCTGAAACAAGATTAATATACTTGCTTTCTTCATCTCCTAAAATCACTCTAGAGCTATCCATTTTGCCCCTCACATGGCCCACCCTATGCCATTAAAACTTGAAGAAACCCATTGCATAGAGCCCCCCAAGCCCTGCCCCATATTTTTCCTTGTGCCCTTTCCATTGCCTATTTGGTGAACTCTAATTCTGTACTTCTTTCTCTGTTATTGCTAGTGGAAATGGTTTGCCAATCTAGTGATAGTGATTGGTATAATGATCTAAAAAAAATTCTGTAAACATTTATGATAAAATAAAGCTGTGTTTTTTCTTTTAAACTGTCAGTTGGCTAATTTCCCCATTTTGTTGGAGTACAGTGTAGAATCCACTGTGTGCACACATCACACCTCTGCAAAACATCGCTGTATTTCCAGGTTAGTCAGTTGTACAATGCAAGTTCACATGTGAAGACAGATATTCGGTAACATGGGCTAGATGCACAATTGTCTAACCTGGTATAAGGCAGCTTATGTCCCTATCTCTTGTCTATACTGAAATGGAGGCCACATCAAGGATAAAAAAATTCCTACAGAGAAAGCACTTCTCTCTAGGAATTAGAATGCATCCCGTGTGTACAATCTCAGGTGTGAGGATCACACATGCATGTATTTTGATGTATTTAAATGGGGGGGGGGACTACAGACCAGAGATTCCCAAGGCACGTGCACACAGCAAAATACGCAAGTATGTAAGATACATGCAAATATATTGCAAAATACACAGATGTGTAAGATACACGGGTTGCACATTAAGCCATAAATTACAAGGGTTTTCCTGGCAGGAATTTTTGTAACACTGAAGTAGCCCTCAATCAGAGTTTAAAGGGAAAACCTAAAAAACAAGGAAATTTGTTGGTCTCCTTCTGGTGTTAACAAGCCCTGATTAAGATAGGTGGTATACCTTAAAAAAGTCAAAGAACCCCATCAATGGAGCTTTTCCCAGCTCCTTCTCCTTTTCTCTGAAGAAGAAGTAACTTGTTATTCCAGCATTCAGCAGTTCTGGGTTTTCCTTGGAGAGCTGCACCAGCTGAAGGCGTTCTTCCCGACTGTCTCGACCTCTAAAAAATCCTTGTTCAGTTTTGTTGTCCCACACGGGTCCTGGAGTTAAAAGATTTTAGAATAAAGGGTGGGGGGAAGAGACTGAAGTCTTGAAGTCTTAATGCTTCAGCTTTTAAAAGATCATGAATTTATAAATTAATTAATTAACAGTGGCACATTTATTAGGAACCAGAAAAGATTTCACAGTAAAATTGAAATGTGAAAGAATTATGTGGTTAAGGATACCAGGTGAGAACTGTGACTGCAAGTTAGGTGTGCACAGACATATGTGAAACAGGAGCTACTCCACTCTGGAAAACACACTCCTCATGTTGTTGTCGCACATACAATCTTTTGATGACTTAGCTCAGGGAAACAAGTTTTATGAGTCTGAACTAGAAGGGGTTGTGCATAGTGCTGATTAAATGGACACCTGTGACATCATGAAGTACAAGTACCTTCCTGGAGCAGTTTTCAGCTTCAAAACAAACTGGGCCTTTTTGGGGGAAGGGGAACAAATCAGATATTGTATGATGGTTTTAAACGTATGATCCTATAAACAGCACTTAGAACAACCAAAGTTAAACAGTCTATAACATATGGGAAAGAGGCAAAACTGAGAAGGAAATTTGTGTTCAGTGCAGAGGCAAGATTGTATATTCTCTGAAGAGCAAAGGCAGAAAGAAATTGGGCTGATTTGAGCCTCCTATTTTCATATACATCTGTATGCACCCCCAATATTTCTGTTCAGATGCATAGGTCAACCTTCCCACCTGGTGACCTCCAGATGTTTTGGACTTCAACTCCCATCAGCCCCAGCCAGCATGACCAATACACAGGAATGTTGGGAGTTGTCAAAAACATCTGGAGGGCACCTAGTTAGGGAAGACTGGCATAGGGGGTTTGGACTAAGGCTCCCCATAAATCCAAGTGAAAGATTTGGCAGGCAGGTAATACCAGACAAGAAAGAAAACAGCAAAACTCCCCATACACTGCTGTGAGGGATTGAGGCCTACACAGGCTGGGGTTTGTTGAGGCCTACACAGGCTTAAGTTTGTTGAAGCCTGAAGGCCCAAACACTCCAGGATGGGAGGGGGAGTTTGAGAGTTTTAAGTTACCCAATAGAAGTTAAGAATTAGATATCCTATTCAAGGTCACATGGTTATAACCTTCCATTCCTGGGAAGGCTATATATGTGTGTGGGGTGTGGTCAGCTAGCAGTTAGTGCTGAGAGAGAGCTAGAAGCAGAAGCAGAGAACCAGCAGAGAGAGAAGCAGAGACTGACTGCATAGGAGATAGGTAGTCTGAAGTTAAACTAGCAAACATTGGACTGTTTGTTTGTTTTATTTTATCATACTTGCTTTTGATTTATAACCACTCTATTAAGTAATTTCCCTAATATTATAAGTAAAGTGTTGTTGTGTACCCTGGAGTTTGGAGTGACTTATTCACCACGTCTAAAGCCTACACCCACGTTACTGGAGGAAGCAGGCAAAGGACCGGATCTCCTAGAGAGGGAGAGTCTTTGGGAAGAGGCAGAGATCTTTCCAAAGGGCAGATCAAGGGGTCCCTGCAGTAGCGGAACCTTGACAACTGCATGTTGTGTTCTCCTAAAAATATGTCCAGTTAAACTGATAGCCATGTGGGAATGCAGGATCCAGACTTCAATTCACGAGGAAGGAAAGGAAATACTGTGGCTAATTTGTCAAGGCCTAACACCCTTGCTTTAAATTGCCAAAGAGAAGCACAAGCCGGGTTCTAGTCCCCGCTCGGCCATGAAACTCACTGGGTGACTTTGGGCCAGTCACTGATTCTCAGCCTAACCTACCTCACAGGGTTGTTGTGAGGATAAAAAGGAGAGGAAGAGGAGGATTATGTAAGCCGCCTTGGGTTCCTTTCAGGGAAAAAAGGCGGGGTATAAAAATAAATAAATAAATATTATCTGAAGGGCACAACAGCCCACACATGCCCATTAAATTTGTGCTCTTAATTCCTGCTGGGAGCAACAAAAATGTCTGAACTCATCAAGTCCTTGTGCCCTTCAACGCCTTCATGGCAGGGAGAGGATATCCCAGCAGCATTCCCACAGATCAAGGCTGACATTAGTGGGCTGCTGTGCAATACATGCAAAGATGGGAGAACCCCAGGATTGTGACACCAAAATGGAGTGTCGGTATTCTTGGCTGTGTATGCTCGCACTGTGCAACCCATACATACACTTATTGAGCTGGCCTAGCTTGCCATAGGGCATCCTTCCCTGACCTGGTGTCCTCCAGATGTTTTATACCTCCAACTCCCATCAGCCTCAGGAATCCTGGGAGTTGTAGTCAAAAACATCTGGAGTGCACCAGGTTGGGGAAGGCTGCTATAGAGGATTGAGGTATGACAGGTTGAAGATCTAACTATTTTCAATTTAGAGCCAATGTAAATTTCCTTTTTGTAAATTTTTATCCTGGAAGACAATCTTACTCAGTCACCAGTGATCGCCTGATGATGATGATGATGATGATGATGACGATGACCCACTCACCAGCTGATTTGCCTGCTTCCACCCTCCCTGCTGCCCAGCTGATTAGCACTGGGAGCAGCTGAGAAGCGTGCCCATTGCTGTGCTCCTCAACTGTTTACAGCGCTAATCACTTGGGCAGTGGGGAGGGGGGAAAGGGGAGGGTGTGTGCATGAGAGGGGGGTGAGTGAGGGGACTGCTGTGTATTTCTGTGCGACAGTGAGGGGAGATTGTATGTGTGTGCCTGTGTGTTTGAGAAACAAAGGGAGGAGGAGGAGCCCAACCCCCACCATCAGCTTCAGCCACACCCACTGCCAGCCTGTGGCCCTCAACCTGCCAATGGCTCTTTGGGGGCAAAAAGGTTGCCTACTTGCCTACCCCTGGACTAGGCTGACCTGGCTTCAAATCCCTGTTCAGCTATGAAATTCAGTGAGCACCCTTGAGCCCGTCACTGGATCTCCGCCTAACCTGCCTTGCAGGTTAGTTGTGAGGATAAACTGGGATAAACCCATGCAAGCTATCTTGAATTTCTTGGATGAAGGGCAGAATAGAAATACGATAAATAATAATATTCTGAATGCTAAGTGACTTGGAGCCCTAACGTTTGCCTCTCAGAGATTACAGTTTTGCAGTCAGTATCCTTTTTCTTATATCCAATAGGTTTACTAAAGCCAGTCCCCACTAATTAGCAAAGTTCCAAGTGCTATTCCCCCTCCATTTGAAGAAACACATAGAGCTCCCATTACCTGTGTTTCCTTGAATTGACAGGAGGTCGTTTGTGACGCCACGCAGAGTTTCAAGGGTTGAGTGGGTGACATCATAGGTTGGAAGCACAATGTCTGCTGAATCCATAGACCCACACCATGAAATGATAGGTAGAGGCCCGGGGGTGTCATTTGCCTTCCGATGCTCAACGGGCCAGTCCGCAACATTAAGATAAAACTCTACATCAGGGAGACGAACCTAAAACAAAACAACGAACCTTTACAGGCCATGTTTTGCAATGATCCATAGTCTCATTTCAGCTTTCATGTGAGTTGGCCATTAACAATCAATGTAAACGTTATGTGTCATCAAGCTCCTCCATATGTAAAAAGCCCATCTAAGAACTGTTGTTCTTGTTCTTGTTGTTGTTATTATTTGTTACATTTATATCCCGCCTTTTCCTCCGAGGAGCCCGCGATGGCATACATAAACCTCCTCCTCTCCATGTTATCCTCCCAACAATCCTGTGAGGTAGGTTAGGCTGAGAGTCAGTGACTGACCCAAAGTCACCCAGGGAGCTCCATGACCAAGTGGGGACAGGTCTCCTCAGTCCCAGTTCAACACTCTAACCCAGTGTTCTCCAACCTTGGGTCCCCAGATGTTTTTGGCCTACAACTCCCAGCATGCCCCAGCCAGCATAGCTGGCTGGGGCATGCTGGGAGTTGTACGCCAAAAACATTTGGGGACACAAGGTTGGAGAACACTGCTCTAACCATTGCACCACACTAGCTACTATAGAAGTGCAGACCCACAAAGTTTTATAGTTTGTGAATTTTGCTTTACCTTTTGTTGTTATATCCCATCCCCAAAGAATGTTTCCCCCTTTTAAAAAAAGGTTTTGCCTTAATTTTGGTTTTGTAGTACATTTACAAAGGAGAAAAAAGAAGAAAAGTTTTGAAGACAGTTAGAAAATTAAAATTGAGATTTTTAAAAACAGAGAAAGTTTCTAGATTCTTGTATACATTCAATATTTGGTAGCACAAATACAAACTTACTGTTCCCTCTGTCTTTCCTTGCCCTGATCCAACTAAGGAGACTCATGCGTAGAAGCAGCCTTCCCGACCCCTATCACTTTCTGGCTCAAGAACCAGAGGCTAAACTGGATGTGCATTCAAATGAGCACTGCTTTTTTCTCTATGGAATACACACTGGGTTGTGCATTCCCATGTGCATTCCAATGTAGGTGGAGATGCACACCTGATTTTGCCCTTCTGCCCATGGCAAAGAATATGTCTGAAGCTGCCCTTTTGCATGACATCAATCAATACACACTGAGAACATTAGAGGGGGTGAGTTTAAAAGAATATTTTGCTTAATGTGCCTTAGTTCCAGATGTGCCTTAGTTTAAGAGAGCCAGTGTGGCGTAGTGGTGAGAGTGTTGGACTGGGACTCGGGAGATCTGGGTTCTAGTCCCCGCTCGGCCATGAAACTCACTGGGTGACTTTGGGCCAGTCACTGCCTCTTAGCCTAACCTACCTCACAGGGTTGTTGTGAGGATAAAATGGAGAGGAGGAGGATTACCGTATTTTTCGCTCCATAAGACGCACCGCACCCCCCCCCCCCAAATAGGGGGAAATGTCTGTGCATCTTATGGAGTGAATATTGTTAAAAAAAAATTTTTTTTACTTACCTCTGTGCGCCTCCAACTGGTCTGGGGAAGAGCGGAGGGCTCCTCGGTGGGGCGGGGCAAGCCCCCGCCTCTCAGCTGATTCCCCGCGGAACAGCTGATTTTTTAAAAAATGTACTTTTTTTTTTTAACGTGCAGTACAGCAAGTGCGTCTTATGGTCCGGTGCGTCTTATGGAGCGAAAAATGCGGTATGTAAGTCGCCTTGAGTTCCTTGCAGGAAAAAAGGCGGGGTATAAATGTAATAAATAAATCTTTTGCTTAATATAAAAAAATATTGGTTTCTGATCAAAGGATGTTGCTTCAGTGGATCTGTGCTGTGTGTGGGGTTTGTATTGGTAAATGTGTATACTAACGTAGCTGTGTATAAGTGAGCATCTGTAGAAATATACCTTCCTTGCCAACGATAGCAACATTTCATCTGAAAACATTTTGAAGTCAGTGTACTTCCCCAAGGACCGACGATAAATGTGATTACTGAGGACAGTGTAATGAACAATGGCTCCCATCTTTTGGCCAAACCTTGGTGGGACCTCATTACACATCTGCTGAAGGTCAATGCTAGGAAATGCCGTGAAGTCTTCAGTAACCCGAGGTTCCTCTGATGGGCATGAAAGACTTTTCTCCCAAACCTGAGCATCTTCTTCTGGACAGTCACAATATTCATGGTAAACTGGACCTGAAAAGGACAAAGGACTACCGATATATAATGTCTGGGATAGAGTCCCAACCCTATGATCTGTGTAAATGGAGGTCCTTTTCCATAAGCTTGTGTAGCATTTGATTTCCAAACAATAATTAACTATATGAGTCTTTAAGTCACGTAGAATGGATAAGAGCCCTAGCAGTGCTGATTCTAAGCGTTCAAAGTTATACATCCACAACTTATTATCATGAGATGAGTCTAGCAGGATTGGGACATTAGCCAACAATTACAATGTTGTTTTCTAACTTCTGGAGTTAGGCAGCATACTATTCACCCCTTACTGACCAAACTACCAGGAAGATAAATAAAATTTTATATTAAACTAGCTGTTGCCCGCGGCTGCGCTCGTGTGGATTTTAGGATTTGGTACAATGGAAAAGATGCAGTGTCTCTGACTGAAAGTGTAACGTTTAGGCTGGCAGCAGACAACTTTTCTGACAGAAATATCTGATCTTAAAGAAAAATCAGGTTAATCCTGAGAGTCTACAGGTGATGAAGAGTGACTGTGCCAAGTTTGGGGTAGATCCGTCAAAACGTGATGGAATGGAGCCTATGCGACGCCCCCCCACACACACACAACAGTCATTCAGTCATTTAAAAAGTTTCCCTCCCTTTTCACCCCCTCAGAGAACATTCTAAATGGCTGAGGAGAGATTTGCATGCCCACCCCTACTGGCCCCTGCAGGAATTCATACGCACATTCTAAGTGTCTATGGGCTATTTGCATAACTGCTCCTATTGGCTCCTGCAGCAATTCTGAGTTGCATAACTCAGAATTATGCCAATTTGCATAACTACTCCCCTGTTGTTTTGCCCACAGGAGATATATGAGTGGGGTGATTTTGCCCCCTTTTTTCACCCCCTTAGGGATGGAATTTCCAAAAATCCTTCCTTAGTGGGTGTCTACATCATAAAAGCAATGTCCCTTCAAAATTTCACGTTCCTAGATTAAACAGTTTGAGCTGGGCATTGATGAGTCAGTCAAAATCAGTCAGTTAGTCAGTCAGGACACCTTCTTTTATATATATAGATATCTGATGGAAAATAAAATTCCAAATTTAGTAGCTAAATTTCTATCTATAGCAGTGAGAACAAGAGAAAAACTCACAACAACACAACTCGCTTTTGAAATTGGAAGGATCATATCTAGGGACCCACTTGTGATTATTGGAACGCTATAGAATTGTGCTTATGTTATACTTTGTATCTGCTTGCTTTGAGATTCTGGTGTACTGTATGTTTTATTTATTCTTGGGTCTACTGACTGCAATAAATTTGATAGTTTGATGTTATTTGATAATGTCAACTATTATAAAATATTCCATGAAGTCAAGCATTGTCTTGAATAAGACATAGTATTACATACACTCCTGTAATAAACATAGTCTCCTCCTACTACTACTACTACCATCATCATTTCTATACCACCCAATATGGGCGGCTATATCGTATAGATTGTACAACTGTACAATGTACAATTGTATATTGTATACTATATATATATATATATATATATATATATATTGTATATATATTGTATATATCTAAGAATTTTATATCATTAGATATTAGCTAACCTGGTGTCTCTAGATGTACTATACTACAACTCCCATCATCCCCAGCCACCATACCATTGGCCATTCTGGCTGGGAATTATGGGAACTATAGCCCAATACATCTGGCTGGGTTGGAGAAGGCTGGTATAGTTGACTTTGTACTTCTTTGGTTTAAACCAATCTTGCTGATCTAAATCTGTGAGATTCGAACAAGGGAGCCATTTTCTGGGAAAATATTTTTCTTTTGGAGGATGAAAGCTGGTGGCGTAGGATTTGTTAATTCCTTTATGACCACAGACACAGTGTCCTAACATATGCATGCCCAGTGCGTTTACAGGTTTCTTTTGCAACTATCAACTGAACAATGCCCAGTGGAGCAGGACCCCCAGAAAATTAGGACAAACAAACAAACAAACACCACCTTACCCTTCAAGATATAGGGAGACTGAGCTACATGTGCATCACCATAAAGAATCTCCACCTTTAACCCTTCCATGACACTTCCGTATATCCGATATCGCATGAGAAAGGATCCATCGTTCCTATCCAGAAGCTTAGGGACATGAATCTGGATTACTTCTTTTGGGGAGATAGGTTTGATTGTCACTTTAAATTGCGTACTTCCTGAAAAAAGAAGAAGAAGAAGACAGAAATAACTTTAGACAATAAACATTACTTGGCTTAATTGGTATTCAGTAGCATATTGCCTTTGAGAATGGAGGCTTCCTATAGCCATCAAAACTAAAAGCCACTGATAGCACTATCCTCCATGAGATTGTCTAAAACCCTTTTAAAGATGCCTAAACCAGTGGCCATCACCACATCCCATGACAGTAAATTCTATGCATTAATTATGCATTCTTTCTTTTGTCTGTCCTGACTCTGCTGCCAATTTCATTGGGTGGCCCCCAAATTCTAGGATTATGAGAGAGGGGAAGAAAACGACTCTTGAAAATAAGACAGATGCAAAAAGGTGAAGTTACTGTATCTATTGGAGTAAGTTCTCAAGCAGGCAGAGCCAAAATTGTTTTTAGTTTCTTTTAATCGGGCCATCTTATTTGTAATAGCTTTTTAGAAATTCTATCAAAGCTCTTCCAGTACTACAGTGCTTCTTCAGCAGATGCCATGTGTGTTCACACATGTCTTACATTAACACTCATGCCTTCAGCCATATATAAAGAGTGGCATGCCTTTTGTTAAAGGATCCCTATAGAAGGATTTAAAGGGACCTGGCCAGTTTTATGCATGTCTGGCAGAGTTAGGAGCTCCTGCACTATGCTGCCAAGCCCTGCTGCTGTGTTAGGAAAAGAGAAGGGTCAAAAATATTGATGGGTCAGGAAAGCGTCTTTTTCTTTCAAAATATTTTAGTCCAAGTTGAAAAAAGTCAAACTTTTAACATTTTGACTCTATTCTAGCTTGAAGTACTACAACGTGAGGAACTTGGAACGCTCTCCAATTAAGAGCATAAGAGCCATGGTAGATCAGGCAAGGGGTACATCTAACCCAGCATTCTGTTCACACAGTGGCCAACCAGATGCCTGTGGGAAGCCCACAAATAGGGCACAAGTGCAATAGCACCCGCCTGCTCATGTTCTCTAATAACCGGTATTCAGAGACATACTGCTGCTGATCTTGGAGGTAGCATATATATCCACCAAGACTAGTAGCCACTGACAGCCTCCTCCTCCTCCATGAATTTGTTTAATCCCCTTTTAAAGCCATCCAAATTTGTGGCCATCACTATAGTATCTCGTGATTCAAGTGGCATGTTCAATATCTGAAATAGGAAATATACTTATTTTGTGCCTCTGAGCATTAGCCACCTTCCCCTCTTCCTAATAAAGAGTGCAGTTTAATCAGAACTATATGTGCTCTTCGATTCCATGTAAGAGCAGAAAAGCCACAGAATGCAGTACTGGCTGCAGATTATAGCAAATTGTACTTGCAGAATCAGTCTTAAAGTAAATGAGAAATCAAAGAGATGAAGACAAAAAGGAGCCACCTCAGGCTATGTTATGCTATCATCTCAACATAAACAAAGTAAGGAACCCAAGCAGAAATCTGAAGTGGAGATATGAATATTTGCAGGTTGATAGATGAACACACAGAAGCTGGATATAACATTGCTGCCTCCAGCTGAAGTGTCGTAAATTTAGCTGCAAGTCAAGTTTTGAATTACCAATGTAGATAAGAATCAGGAAATCATTTAGAATTAATGGGATGTACTTAAAGATTGAAGCAACAGAAATGAAATGGCTTAACAGCAAAAACCTTGCAGGTGAAAAATGGTCAAATACTTAATGGTCAAAAAAGGGAAATAGAAGTGACACATCTAACTACAGACCTGTTGGTTAGATTGAGAAGAAAACAGAAAATATGATGGAACACAGCTTCACCAAAGGCAGGTCACAACATACTCCACTAGTATCCTTTTTCAAGAACTACTCTTTGGAACTGCTGCGGGAACTATGAGATTACTGATTTTAAAACAGTTGGATAATGTGCTGTATCTATTTTATCCTTGTTAATCTGAACAAATCCTCACATAACTGAGGCTGTGATGTCACTGTCAATGGCACGTGTGGATGCTCTTACAGAAGTGCAAGGACTGACACTACAACCCGCTCAAAGATGTCTGTGGGTGCAATTCAATCATTCACCCTTCGTGTGGGCTTCCTGAACAGGAGTGATACTTGTGATGTACCAGTTTGCCCTATGTGCTTCCCTAGCGCTGCTTATGTAGTGATCTCCTTCCTAGAGCTTGAGGGTTCAATTCCCTTAGCTGCAGGGGAGGGTACCTGTGTGTTGTATAGGTGTGGTGTCTTGTTGTGGATACAAGTCCCATAGTTATTGCTTGTTGCATTGCTGTAACTTGTGAACTGGCTGTGGTGCTGTTTGGGCCCATGCACCAGCTACAGATAGCATTGCATTTTGAGTTAAAACCTGTTTTGTATGCGCAGCATGGCAAGCCAGCACAGGAAGTGGTCTTGATTCTGGCACTATGGAAAGGATGAAAACCAGTGTCACCGCTGCTTTATCCTTCCCATGCCACACCCCTTCTCATTCACCTTCTTTGAGCGAGTGTGCAATTCCAGTCCTGTGCGGCTGCAGCGGTGCATGGTGGGGAAAATGTTGTGCTGAATCAAGTGCGCATAGGTACAGTCCTGTCTTAACTCGCACATTTCTTGGAGCAGATAAAATGCTCTTCTTACAGCTCACAAGATATAACCATATTCTTCTGCAGCTTACTGCTCAGGTGGCCTGGCAATAAAGACTCAAGCTCCACTTGCAGGCGAGTCAGGCCTATTTTGTTCCCCTCCCTTTGATGATGCATCACACCACCTCAGGATATGGCAGGCTATTAGCTTGCTTGTCATCTTTAGTTTTCATCTTGAACTTCAATCTGAAAGGCTGTGAAGGATATTGCTCCTATTTTGCTCTCGGCCAACCACCTCTTTCTTTTCATGCATTCTTCCTTTGATTTTCTTCCTGCTGCCCTTACCAGCAACTGCATATTTGCCAACCATCAACCCCGCCTGGTGACCTTGAAAATAGCTTTGCCAGCCCTGTGACCTGATTTGCATGATCACCACAGCCCACTGTGGCTTGTTTAAGCCACAATGGGCTGAGGCACCTGTGGGGGTCAGGTTACCTATTCAAGCCCGTAGCACGGCTTGCTGTGTCATCCAAACCAGGTGGCAGGGGTTGTTTGAGGGTTAAACAACCCTCAAATAACCCATGGTCTGTTGTAGGGTATTTTGAGGGTTGTTTAACCCTCAAACAACCCCTGCTGCCCAGGTTCGGATGGCACAACAAACCATGGCAACACCCTGCCTGGCGATGAATATTCCAAATGGCCACCTGCACGCACTACAACCCATGACTTAAATAAGCCACAGTGGGCTGCGGTGATCATGTGAACCAGTATTTCTAACCAACAGGTCTGTAGTTAGATGTGTCACTCCTCAGCCATTAATTTCCATCCCATTGCTTTCAATGGGGTTGGGGTAGGGGGTTAAAATAGAAAAGATTCATCAGGTAGAGAAAGCCACACACATCTCCTACCCTGGCTGCAGCATGCTTCTACCCTGCAACTTTGGCCTGGTCTACACATGCAGCAAAGTAAGGTGACAGAAAGGACTGTACCACTTGAAACCACAGGTGATGGGAGCCATGAAAGCAAAGAAACTATACCCTGCCTTGTAAATAAAAAAACTAGAAAAGCAAGCACAAGAGTCTTGTAGCAACTTAAAACCTAACAAATTGCTTTCGTGGACACTGTCCACTAAGCTAGAATGGTTCTAGCTTAGCACAATTCCTGTTGTGCTAGATTTCTATTTGCAGGAACCTTCTCCGCGGCATTTCTTTCTTTCTTTCTAAATGAAGTGTTCAAGGTGTGGTCTGCCTATCCCACCTGAAGTCTGAGGGTGGTAACCATCCATTCTGCTGCCTCAGTCGGCTGTATGTGTGTAAACCAGGCCTGGGCCTGGGCCAGGCTTGGCTGGACCTCCCTGGGGCCCTGTGGCACAGCCAGCCGTCTCCGGGAGAGTCCCACGAAAACAACAGATGAGACGCGACGCGCCGGGCGCCGCCTGGCAAACCAGAGCGGCTCCGAACGGCTCGAAGTACCCCTTGCAGCGAGCTCCCGAGGAGCGGCAGCAGCAGCGCCCATTTCGGGCACGTGAGCGCGGGCAGTACCTGGCGGCAGGGAGCGCGTGAAGTTGCGTCCGTCGCTGCTGGCCGCCTGGATGTAGAAATACCTGACGGGCAAGGTGAGCTCGCCTCGCAGGCCGGGCCCCCAAGCCAGGCTCCGTTCCGCGCTGACGGTGGCCGCCGACGGAGGCTCCGCAGCAGCTTCCGAGAGACTCTGCGCAGGGGCCCAGAAGGCGGCAGCTCCCAGTAGCAGCAGCAGCATTTGCATTCTTTGCTGCAGTTACAAAAAGCCTCCCGCCCCGGTGTGCATGCAACATTAAAACAAAGGGTTGAATAGGGGGTGCGGGTGTCACTCCCGGCGTCTCCTTGTTCACCTCCGAAGAAGAAATCCCTGTAAACTTTTTTCTTCTTTTCTTTTTCGAGGTGGGTGGGAGAGATCGAGTGGCTGAATTTGATTGGGAGATGCGATGGCCAATCATGAAGGACGGCAACATCCTTTTTCCTCTCCAAGTGCAGGCCAGACCTCACTCTCTCGCCTTCTGAGCGCTGTGCTGAGCGAGGGGGAGGCAGCGTTGTACCAATGGAAGCGCATGTCAAGCGGTCTTTTCTCTGCACCCGTCCTGCAGTGAAGGCTGCAGGCTTTTGAGGGCCTGTGGGCCAGACCCCCTCAGTGGGCCCGCTCCCTCAGTGCGTCTGCCTGTCACCAGCCGCTCTTTCTCCTCCTCTTTCTCATCAGTCCTACTTTTGTGCTTGACCAGCAGTGAGCGAGCAGGCAGAGGCATCTCCTCTTTCTCACCAGCACCGTTGTCTGGGCCAGAGCAAGGCAGGTGAACAAACAAGTTGCAAGGGTGAAGAGGAGAAGTTCCAGGGGGCTTTTGTAAATGGGCCCCTGTTGTGGACCCTCTGCAGCTGCCTGACCATGCCTACCTTTGACATCAGCCCTGCCCTCCATTACACCTTCCAATGTGATTGGGGGGGGGGGGGAGGGAAATGGATGAACTTGTTTTTAAGAAGCATGTACATTTTACCCAGGGCTGGATTAGATTCCAGCCTGCCATGCCCTTCTGCAAGATACTCCATTCCATTAAACATACACATATACCAACAGTTACCGCTCCTTGGTCACAGAACATGTCCTCATTATGCTCTTTGGGATTTCCCCTTCCCTCGGGTCCACCCCCCCTTTTTTTTTGTATGTCTGCAAACCCTAGGGTTCTCCTGAGCCTACCGACACCTCTCTCCTGTACATGGATGGTGCCATTTTAGCTACATAAGGATCCACGTTCAAAAAATCAGTCACTATTAGTAGAGTTCAAGGCAGCACCACATGGGTCTTCCATCCACATACTGACTAGACCCAGATCTGCATAGCATTAACAATCACTGGATCGTGTGCCTTCTTCAGTTCATAGCCCTAGCCCACTTTCTCCGGTTGCATGAAACATCCTGCTATGATTAAATATTAAGAAATTGTGGACATTTGATTTCTTATAAGTAAAATTGCCATCACTATTTCAAACACATCATTAAGAAGTGTCTGCAATCTCCATCTTGAGATGGAGTCTAAGCTGCAGCCCTCATGAACACACCTGGCCTAACCTTTGTACGTGTGTGTGTGTGTGTGTGTGTGTGTGTCCCCGGCCCCTACTTTTTGTTTGCACACTCTTTTGTGCTGTTTTGTAACCTTTGGTTACAAAGGTATTACCCAACTGTGCATTATGATGTGTGTACCTTTGTGGGTCGCTTGAAATGAATGCAGAACATGTACAGATAAGAAAAGGGCACCACAATTCAGTCACAAATATGCTCCATTTATTAAAAAAAAATAGTGGTAGTCAATATTAATAGCTTATTTTAAATAAAAGCTTGTGTGTGTGTGTGTGTGTGTGTGTGTGTGCATAGCACTTGGGTGGCCAACCTGCATCACAGGAGCCACAAGGCAAAAGACCGTGGCTACTCCTAGAGAGAAA
Source organism: Shinisaurus crocodilurus (assembly GCA_021292165.1). Classification (NCBI taxonomy): domain Eukaryota; kingdom Metazoa; phylum Chordata; class Lepidosauria; order Squamata; family Shinisauridae; genus Shinisaurus; species Shinisaurus crocodilurus. The sequence continues at coordinate 268,148,333 of CM037878.1, read as the reverse complement.
CAGAATGGCCTGCAGGGTTATCTGTAGCAGCCTTCCCCAGTCCAGTGCCCTTCAGCTATGTTGCATCTGTAGCCAGCAGTGCGGTCGGTGGGAGTTACAGTCAAACACATCTGGAGGGTGCCAGGTTCGGAAAGGCTGACCTGTAGCTTAAAGGCAGCCTCACACTCCTTCCTGTCTCTCCAGCACTGCACTACTACTGCCTGCTCCCACATTCTGTAGGCGAGAGAGGCAAAAGCACACCAAGGTGTACGGAGGGCTGCCTTTATACTGTAAGCACATCAGAGCGGCACTCTCTCATACTTGGGACTTGACTTGCGGCTCCCTTACCCTGAAGTAACACCATCTGGTCGCTTATGTATGAAGAACTGATTTGTGGATCGCAGCCAAGCACGCCAATCCAATGTTCCAATGACTGCTTCAAAGCACATATAAAATCTGCAGGCTGCCCCCACACATTTCAGTGGAGACACCGTATCTGTGCAATCAAAGGAATATATATGCACACTGATCTGCTGCCTCTGTTAAACTAAGCAGGGCAAGCCTGGCAGGTAGTCAAAATGCTGTGAGTACTTTGGAGTGACAACACCCAATGAGAAATCACGGGATTGAGGTAAATGGGTCACACTGTTTATATCAGTAAAAGCACTCATACGGGGTTCTCAAGCATGCAAGAGATCCAGCAATGTTAACATATGAACCGGCTTTAAGACAGGCTGCAATCCTATGGCCCTTGGGAAATTGTCCCAGGGGCCATAGGGTAGAGGGGATCTTTTCTGCCCACAGAGATTTCATAGATTTCATAGATCATAGAGTTGGAAGGAGCCTACAAGGCTATCAAGTCCAACCCCCTGCTCAATGCAGGAAACTAGAGGAGGGGTCTCCCATCCAAGTAACAACCAGGCTTGACCCTGCTTAGCTTTCCACACTCAGACAAGCTGAGCCAGAGTAAGCCATAGATGGAGGTCCACTCTTGCAAGTCTCCGCCACCCAAGCACCAACAGAGATAACGGCATCTGCCTACACCAGCATTTATCAAACTGATGTCAACCGACTTAAGGCACAATCCTATGCAAGTTTAGACAGAAAAAAGGCCTGCAGCTCCCAGCATGCCCCAGCCAGCATAGCACTTATGCATTTTCCTTGCATAAGTAGCATACTGTGAAAAGGTAGGTGAGACTCTCTTCTACATACCCAGAGGCAGAATTTGCTTCAAAATTTAATCTCAAAAAGAGGGGAATTACGGTATTTACAACATACAAAAGGACAACAAACAATTACAAAGTGCAAAGTCCAAAGCTTAAAAGGGGAACACAATTAGAGAACCATTCAAGGTCCATGTAAACATTTATTTTGTGCATGACTTACTGTACATGCTAAACCCCTTGTCACATAGGCAGGTTTTTAATAAGCAAGCTTCAAAAAAAGTTTAGCCTTAACTCAAAGGCTGCTTATGGTACAAGAGGCAATATATGTTCATTGGAGAATATTTCTTGTCAAAATAACTCGCATCCAAACAATACATACATAATTTTTTACATTAATTTACACATTACACTAATGTATAATGTCTTGTACTTTAAAATCCTATTGGAATAGTTACAGTTGCATGAACCAGATTATAAATATTTAGTCTATTAGTCATTTCAAGTACAACTAACAGCAATACCAAAAAACAAAATAATATTTAAAGACCCACACTCAACTCATACTACACTTCTTTAACAAAGTACTCAGTATTTTTTAAAATATACAGTTTACGTACCATTATAACATTGATACCTGCTGATTTAAAAAAATGAAGGGCACAAAGCAGTCAAAGTGCAGCACTTTTAAGTTACACTGATTTCAACAGGAATGTCTCTTGCACTGATATTAGTGGGACTTTATGTGCTTGTAGAAAGCAATCCACCAAACATTGCTCCAATGCAGCCCCATTCATTTTAATGGGATTCACAGAATAAGAAAGCTGAATGGATTGACTCCTCTAGGTTAATATATTAAACAATTTGCCTTCCAAATTAAACATATTTTCATATAGCATATTGAATACATACATATATTACACCTATTTACGGTACTTTTTCTCCTGCTGTTCTTTTTTTTTGCAACTTGCCACAGAAACTCTGCCAAGTGCAAAATTTCAATTCCTGATCAAAACTGACACAAACTCCTCTATATTCAGCATAAGATATCCAGTTCTATTCTTGCAGGGCTCTCTCGTGCCATTAACAGGCATATGTTCAGCAGATTATCTCCCCCCACCCTCCACCTCCAATCACTGAATTGCCATGAGAGGAAAAGATTCATAACTACCTTCTGCCTATTATGCAGCAATTAATGGCACAGGAGCCAGGGTGGGGTGGGAAGCTGGTAACCCTATTTGAGACCCTTTAGCAGATTTTCACTATTTTCTCCACTGCCATGAGGTAACCAGTTCTTTTAAAGATTCTGGGGAGGCGACCTAATTCTGGATTGTAGAAACAAGCTCAGAGATTTGTGGGGTGATCATGGCAATGGTGGACTTAGGGATGGAAGACAAATCAGGACATTTACAGGACTCTACTCAGGCTCTCGATCCCAAATATTCAATAAGCTACCTAAGAATTTACAAGCCAGCTCTTAAAGCTTCTTTTTTCTCTTCATCTTGTCTTACAGACCCTCAAAGTTCTGACTCTTTATCATTCTCAGTCAGGTAGTATTCATCATCTGTTGTGGTGTCAGAGTCTGAATCTGAAAAATGGGCAAGGCCTTCTTCATGGATGTCAACCGGCTCACTTGGGGATGAGCCTTCTGCGGACGTGTTTCCCTCAGCAAAACTTGAGCTCAACTGCTCCGACCTGCTTAAGGAGGAAACTCCTTGCTTTCTCATCAAACTAGAGTTCCTTAGAAGACATGGCCGCCACAACCTTCCTTCTGTGAGTGACCTCTTTATGTTATCTAAGAATGCCTGTTGTTGTTCTTTCCCAAAAATGCCAAACTCAACCGATGGGTACATCATGCGCCTAGAACCAAAGGTCTTGTTACTGCCATCGTATGCATCCCAGTTCTCATTTTCATCACATGTCAACAGCTCAGAATAGGATCGAAACTTCCGACTGTACCTACTACCGTGACGCATCAGGTTGCTCCCAGACGCCAGGCGATCATGAGGTTCTTGTGTATAGGAAGCTTCAGAAAAGTGTCGTTCACGTTGTGTTTTGCTGGGATTTAGGACTGGCTCAATACAAGGTAGGTTGAGATTTCTTAAACTGTTTGAATACTTGATATTTTGATAGTGGTCATATTCTGTGGGGGAAATCACCTTTTGCAGCGGACAGATATTTGCCTTGGAATAGTCTTTGATAAGGTTTGAATGTTTTCCCGATGAAAATGGGAAAAACAAAGGCTCGCCAAAATTACTGTCACTTTTTTTCTTCTGGTTAGGATCTGCAACTTCAGTTCTGGAGAAGGTGGGGCAATTGTTATTTTCTAAACTTTTGTCACATGCTTGGGAATTACTACTTAGCTTGGGCATGATTTCTTTTGGAAATAAGATAGAGTTTTGTGTGGCCCTAATTTTTGTAATGCTTTGTCTAGGACTGAGACTTTCCCTTTTCTGGTTGCACAAGTTTGTAAAAGGCCTTCTAATCTCATTGGTATGCAGTGGACGGCCCTCGTTAGTTTGCAATTTCTTATTCTCAGGTTTGTCAAGCATTGTACCATCAAATTCATCAGATAGAGAATTCTGATTCTGGTTCTCATTCCCTGTTTGCGGGAAAGACTGTGGAACATCAGGTGAAATCAACATGTTGTGAGGGTTGCTGATCTCTAGAGAAGGGGCATCATTTTGTGAAAATATGTTACTTATGTGTGGCTTGGGACTAAAGCTTTTCTTGCTAGAAAACTTTCGACTTGCTTTGCACATGGCTGCCAGTTTGTTTTTAATTGAGGACCTATTTTTTCTTTTCTCTATGTCACTAGTTTTATCTTTAGTACAGTCCAAGCTAAGCTTATTTTCAGTTGCTGAATGGTCAGGAAGATCCTGTCTGGTAGCTGTGAGGTCATCTTCCTGGTTATCTGTAGAGGTCCTCACAAATCTCTGTGAATTTGTGCAAATTTTGTGTACCAAAGAATTCTGAGGCTTCTCCTCTTGTTCAGTTTTTGCATACTCCAAAGCACTCCTATTTGGCTGAAGTACTGGATTAACTGTGGAAGCTGCATCCACTTGCAGTGTTTGGTTCTGGAAATCTGAACGCACCTTGGCCTCTGAAATGAATGCTTCATCTGTGCCATTTCTGACACTTTCATTTCTTGGTAGCAACCCATTTCCCTTTATGGAAATAATATGGCACTTACGATGTATGCTTTCTTTGACCTCTGCACTTTGCTGTTTAGCAGAGTTTACTGTAGTATTGATTTCTGGATTGGTAGTATACTTTTCATCCTGTTTATTACTAATCGAACAGGAAGGTGGAATATGTGGATTGTTACTTGCTGGTGCTTCAGTAGATGGCCAACAGCATAGAGGGCTCTCTTCTTTTACATTTGTTGCAGAAGAAGCTGCAGGAAGATTCTTTAAAGAGATTTTGGCATTTGTGGAGTTCAGTGAGTTGAAGTTTAATGGTGTGTCAATTTTGGACCCTTCCTTCAATGGAGAAGGACACCTGCTGATATGCACATTGGCCACTGCATTAGTAGTAATGTTAACAGATTCATTCACTGTTACACTGGGCTTGGGGGCACCCAGAGGACCATCTGACATTACCTTGTCAGAAAACACAATTGCTGGTGCTTCTGTTGGCAATCCCATTGCTTCCTCTCTTTTATGTACCATACTTTGTGACTGAGAAGCACCTGAGCTCTCCACAATGGGATTTAGTATACGGGGACTTTCTTTATTACCATCATCTGAAGTGTTTGAGTTCTGTTGTACTCCAGGAGCAGTAGCCATTTTCCCAGGAGAATCTGCCTTTTCTAAGCTGGAAGGAAAAGCTACAGTTGCTAACCCAATACGCACTTCATATTTCTTTTGAGGGGGCTGAGATTTTCCTGTGAGTGGGGAAGAATTTGTGTCCTTCTTGGTATCATCTAGAAAGAGGTTGCACAGCATCTTTGGAGGTTTCCGTGGTAAGGTATAATAAACTGAAATCAACTCATGGTATTTTACATTATCTTCCTCTATGCTAACTGTAAGTGTGCTAGTAGTTTTGTATTGCTTTAAAGGATTTCCTGCATCCATTTCCTCACACTCAGAAAGCGTAGGCATTTCAGTTTTGTCTGGACTGCATTTAACTGGCACCTTTTACTGATGTGCTGGCAATTGTATTAGTAGCATGTAAGGAGTGCTTGGGATCTTGGGTTAACAGCAAATGGCAGTCTTTAGCTTGTGGATTTTTTTTGCAGGTGACATCTTTGGGTGATGGGCTTAAGGAAGAACTGGTTGGACTTAGCGAGGAGATTTTATCTCTCTTATTTGAACACATGTTTTCAATTCTATCTGATACACGTGTTTCTGAATCATCCTCCATGGTTATCCAGTTTTTGAATGGGATTTGCCTTGTAGGGTGAGAGATAGGTTTCTCACATATAACACTACCACCAATACTGGCTGATTTTCTAGGTAAAGTGTAATAAGTTACAGGAGATTTGGGAGGGCTGTTACTGGGAGAGCCAGTGATGCTGTTGCTAGTTGCATGTCTAACAAATCTATTATGACTGTGGATTTTTTTAGTGCAAGGATCTAATAATTCATCATTTGCAAGTATTTTGGGGCCTCTGCTGAAAATAGGTGAACAAGTATTATCAGGTGTCTTTCTCTGCATAAAAGCTCTCAAGGCTTCTGATCGATACCCCCATTGATGCAAGCTTTGAAGAATCGATGTCCTTGTGCTATTAGCAGTTAACTGAGGGGGAGGTGTTTGATCAAGATCACTGTTTGCAGCACAATCTGATTTATTTCTTTGTCCATTTCTGTTGTGAATGTTTGAAAAATAAGTGTTTCCAATATCTCTTATGGAAGTTGATTTGGTTTGCCCTTTTGAATTCAATGAGAGAGGTGGCTTAAGAGACGTACTGTCTTGTGGGTCAGCTGCAGAAGAGTTTGTAGGAGGAGACATCCGAGATTCTGTTGGCCTATTTGTGTCCACTTGTCCAGAAACTAGTCTTAATGTCTCTTCTTTAACATCTCCATTGTCCACTTTACCTAATTGGTCAGCACCCCTCACCTCTTCTAAGGCAAGTATTTTAAAGTTTTCCTTGGCTTGAAAATATTTAACAAAAGTATTTGAAGGATTTTGGCTAGCTCCAATGAATAGATTTTGTCTTGGTACTGCATATTCTGTTTGGCTCTTTGGAACAGATAAGCCATACGCTGGGCACCTCTGTATACCCTTTGCATGCTTTAAAAACAATTTGTTTGTTGCCCCTTCTGGATGATCCACGCTCCTCGTGTATTCCGATACATGGTTTTGAGCATCACTCTCACATTGCCATAATCCATTTCTTTTGGCATAGGCACTTTGCCAATCACTCAGATTGGTTGGAATCCTTTCAGAGTTTGCATCAGAGGGAAGAAAGACTTCATCATTATAATAATGATGGCTGTTGGGCCTAAAAAGCTGTTTCTCTGTTCTTTCAGGAGGAAAGCTCTTACGTTTCATCCTACCATGAAACGATGGATATCTGTAGTGGGGTTTTGAATTGTTACTTTCCATCTGATGCAATAAATAATTCTCCCGATCATCAAAATACAGAGCGCCTGTATGTTTGTCAGCAAATATGGAGTGAGGCATATTTGGCTCTGCAATTCTGTAATTACCTTTTGATCTGTAAAATGTGTACCTTGTATTCTCCTGTGGTGAAGAAGGATACATATCTTCAAATGTTGGGCCAAACTCCATTAAAGATTGCGTCCTAAGAAGCCTGTCTGGATATAGTGGACATTCAGAAGATTGTGGTGTATTCCATACAATAGATGACAGGGGAGCCCGCCTGGGTTGGTGATGATAGTTCCTTTCTGTGAAGTCTCTGTTGCTTTCCAAAGTATGCTGCAGGCTAGCTGTAGAAAGTTGGTCAACAGATGTCAAAGACTCATGCCTTTCAAGACAAGACAAAGAATAGCTTCTGCTAACTGTATCCTTGGGCGTCAAGTCCTCGTGCCCAAATCCACTACTGTGTGGTCTTGAAGGAAGCTGCAAGCTACCTTCTGAGGAACGTCCAAGAGAACAAGTAGAATGCCCTCTCTTCAAGGCAGGACACCTTCTGTCATAAACATCCCCATAGGTGTAGTCTTCTTTATTGTGTCTTTTTAGGTATGGATCATAAAACACTCTTGGTCTGAAGGACGTTTTGTGTTCTTTGGCTCTCAGTGTCCTCCTTCCATCTAACAAAAACATGCTCCGGTCATTTCTCTGCATTCCTCCAAGGAAGCCTGCTCGAGGTACACTGGGATAATGATTGATTTCTGAGCTATAGTCATTTGGAGCCCTCCTGTTCACAGCATCTCGGCATTGTTCCTGCGCCAGCTGATCATCCAGACTGCCCAAAACTGGAGGGAGAGAGAGAGAGAGGGAGAGGGAGAGAGAGAGAATGTTATTTTCTGAAAATCAACCTGTTACTTGTACCGTCAAATCCTTATGTAACTCACGCCAGATATCAGGTTAAATTGACCATTCCAAATATTTGAAGAAAATTGCAGCTGAGAAAGACAAAGGTAATCACAGTGAACAACTGTCATTTTGGACAAATGCAGGTTGGAACTGGCCTTTTAGAATTGGGTCCCTCCCACAAACATACTACTTCTATCAAGTGCTATAGCAATAAAATACCTTTAATTTTTCATTCAAACTCTGCACTCATTTAAGTAGGCCTTCATACTTCCCCTATCTAGTTGAAGTGTTTTGGGTAAAGCTGAATTCTTGTTGACTTTATGCTCCCTAGAACAAAGGGGAAGAATAGGTGATGTCTGGTCCTCAACCACCATTGTATCTTTATTCATGCACAATGTACATCGCACCTATACTGGGGCTATCCCAGTATACCCCAACGAATCACTCCCTCTACAGACAGTTCATGTTTCCTTAGTGACCCATTTCTCCCCTCAGCATTCTGCTGGCTCTCTTCTCAGTTTACATTTCTTTACCCATTCCCAGCTAGACTCTTCTTACCATCTCCCCCTTTCACAATCCATGTTCTGTGGCTCTCCCTTTCCTGGGAACAACGGGCATTATCCTATGCTGCCTGTATGCTAGCAGAACTGACCACCAATGCAACAGGAAGGTAGTGGTTCCTGAAGCGAGCAGAAACACTTGTTTCCTGAATGGGGTAGGTCAGCAGAGCTCACCGAAGGGAGCTCCACTGACCTGTCATGATCTGAAAACAAATGTTTCTAATTGTTTCTGGTATCGCTTATGGAAGCGCTAGTTCCTGTTGCAGTAGTGGTGAATCTAGTGCAGTGTTCTCCAACCTTAGGTCCCCGGATGTTTTTGGCCTACAACTCCCAGCATGCCCCAGCCATGCTGGAAATTGTAGGCCAAAAACATCTGGGGACCCAAGGTTGGAGAACACTGGTGGTCTAGTGGGTGCAATGGAACTAGTGCTGGCTGCAGGTTTTTGAGGGCCCTTGGTCAAGATACCTTCAATGGGCCCCCCACCCTCAGTGAGTCTACTTTCTCACTGCCATTGTCAGCAGCTGCAATTGCTCCTCATCCTCTTTCTCATCATTGCTATCACTTGCTTGACAGGGAGAGAGCCTGTGAGCAAGCAGGCAGTGGCATCTACTGCTCCTCCTCCTCCCCACCACCACCGTTGTCTGGGCCAGAGCAAGAGGCAGGTGAACAAGCAGACTGCAATGGTGAAGAGCAGGTGCAACTCTAGTCAGTGAGCCCCTGCTGAGATGTGGGCTCTCGGTAGGTGCCCAACCATGCCTACCCTTGACAGTGGCCCTGAGCGGAGACACAGCAGCAGTGTTGGATACCGCCCAATGCAGCCATGTTCTCTGTCTCAACTGCTTCAGTCCAAGGCATCCAGGAAGGGGAGTAATGAGGCTAGGTCAACGGTGGGGAAAGGCTTCTTCAATCTCTTTCAAGTCACAGATGCTCTGGAAATGCAGTAGCAGCTGGTCTATCCTGCTTATTGCAGTAGCAGCTAGAATGGAGGGCTTTTAAAATTTGTTTGTTTTAATACCCAAGCTTGGTGGATCACTCATCTGAAGAAACTGCCTGACTGAAATGTGATCCAGGAATCCCTGGTATTGTCGCTTGCAAACTAGGACAGACAGATAATACATTTGCCACCTCAGCATTCTGCTGGCTCTCTTCTCAGTTTACATTTCTTTACCCATTCCCAGCCAGACTCTTCTTACCATCTCCCCCTTTCACAATCCATGTTCTGTGGCTCTCCCTTTCCTGGGAACAACGGGCATTATCCTATGCTGCCTGTATGCTAGCATAATAATTTGTAGACTTCTGCCCCAAATTTCTCAGTATTGAATAGTTTACTGAAGATTGGGGGGGGGGGGGTGTTATACAATATATATTATTTAATCAGGCTTCGGGTGGCGAGGAACTCCTTCTGGTGCCCCTGCCATCTGAGGTGAAGTGGATGGCAACCAGAGACAGGGCCTTCTTAGTTGAAGTACCTTATTTATAGAACTCCCTCCCTAAGGGCACAATCCTATGCAAGGTTAGACAGAAAAAAGGCCTACAACTCCCAGCATGCCCCAGTCAGCATGCTGGGAGTTGTAGGCCTTTTTTCTGTCTAAACTTGCATAGGATTGCACCTTAAGGGAGGCTATCCTGGCGCTACACAGTTATCTTTTTGATGCGAGACAAGGGCTTTTAAAAAAATTCCCCCAGGTCTTTTAAGTTTACTGTTTTTAGCTGCTGCTTATGGTTTCCACCATGAGTTTTGTTGCCTATTTCATATTTTATAAAATCTTGGATTTTATTATTCTGTAAACTGCCCTGGAAGCATAGCTGAAAGTCGGTATATAAATTCTTTTAAAAAAATAATAATCCAACCAACCATGTTATTTGGCTCTGCAAAATAATGGATGGGCTAATGAGTTATAGCAATCGTCATTGTAAATCTCTTAAGAATCTGAGAACTCAGTTGCCTGTCAACAAGAAGTTGTACATTAGCCTACTTAACGGAGGTTAAACATTAGATTTCATTTCAGTTCAATTAAGCATTCAAACTGCCAAGAATGCAGTGAGGGCGATTTACAAGAGTACTTTCACCCTCAGGGATACCAAATGTAATGACAGTTTTTTGAGCTGCTTATATCCACCTGCATAGCCAAGTTCTTGAATGCGACACAGGCACTGATTTAGAGCCTTTTCTTTTTTTAAAGCACGTTGCCATATTCTCCCCCTACCACCTCTTTTTTAAGAACTAAAGGCTGTTTCACACATGCATGTCCATCGTGTGATGGTAGAGAGTTGAAGGTTGCAATGTTTTTATCCATTCAATTTGGAGAACTAGCACGGTATCACGGATAGAGCTTTGAAAGTCTCCAAGAGGAGGAAGCTCTTTAAATTATGTGGTAGCCACTGACAAGACCTCTGGAAGGGCTACTGTGTTGTTGTTATGGAATTTAATCCAACCTTATGGTTCATAATCCACTCTGTAGGCCCGTCTGCCTACGTGGATCCAGCAGAGCGTTAGATGGAAAAATACAGCTTCTGCCTCTGTGTGGCCCATTTACACAGAGACTCACCGACTTTCCTTCTACTCAGCATTCCAAGCGTCTCGGGTTACAGCCTCTCTTGCAGCACTGTAGCTTAGGAATTACAACTCCAATAGATTTCACAACACAGGATCTCATTACTACTGTTTATTGTATCTATATCAGAGTTAATACAAAACTACATAGCTTAGCTTATTCCAGTGCAAAGCCAGTCCTGGCAAGCACTCAGCATTACATGTTTGCTACATGTCAGAGAGAAGACAGGAACAGAAGTGCATACAGAAAGCAATCCCCTTCTCTCCAGTTACAGGAAACGAAACTCAACAATCATAACACGTCATCAGAAAGTACAAACCATGTGATCAGTTCATATTTCTGTCCATCCCACTTTTCTCATGGGAAAGAGAATAACAGTTCTAGCCTAAATAAGCTTGTTATTCTAGACACCCTGTACCTTTCCAAATGAAAACAATCTGTGGCACAGCTGCTGTTGTGTTACATGTCCCAACATCCCCCCACAGCCTGTGATACCTGTTGTTTACATTTACTCAATGAGGACTAGTGCCCTCATTAGTTTCCTGTGTCTTACTTCAGGCAATGGTTTTGTGAAAAGATCTGCCACCATATCCCCTGATGCACAGTACTTGAGTGTTACCCACCCTTTTTGCACACAGTCCTTTACATGAGAGTAACGAACATCAATGTGTTTGGTTCTTGGCCTACATTTTTCATTTTGAGCCATGCTGATGCAAGCTTGGTTGTCCTCAAAAATTGTAACAGCCTTGTCTACTGGTATGTGCATATCAGCAAACAATTGTTTGAACCATTCTATCTCATTACATGCTTGAGATAAACTGATGAACTCAGATTCTGCGCTAGAAATCGCCACACAAGTCTGTTTTCGTGTGTACCAGTCAATAAGACTGTTTTCATACATTAAAACTGTCCCACTTGTGGACTTTCTATCTGTTGCAGATCCCCAATCAGCATCAGTGTACACACAAAAACCTCCATTTGTATGAGTTGACAATTTCAGTTTGCAATTCATGGTACCTTTTAAATATCTTAACACTCTTTTCACAGCTAGCCAATCATAGTTAGAAGGATTTTGCGTCTTCCTGCTAAGTATGTTTACAGCATTGCTGATGTCTGGCCTACTCACATTTGCCAAGTATAGCAGACTTCCAATAACACTTTGATATTTGCCAATATCATCAAATGCAGTGTTATCTGTGTGTTTCTGATATTCAAGAGTCATTGGAGTGGTAACTGGGTTACAATTCTCCAATCCATGAATTTCCAGCAATTTCTGAATTTTTCCACTTTGTTCAACTATGAAAGAACCTTCCTCATCTTGAGACAATTGCATTCCAAGATAGTGTTGTACCAAACCCAGATCTTTCAGTTCAAAGTGTGCTTGCAATTCTTTTGCAACTTTTTCCTTTTGACTTACTGTTTGTGTTACCAGTAAGATGTCATCTACAAAAATCAACAAATATACCCAGTTTCCCTGTTCTGTGTAATTTGTGTACAGACAATGATCAGCTTTGCTTTGTTTAAACCCCAAACTAATCAAAACTGTGTCCAGCTTTTGGTTCCAGCATCGAGCTGCCTGTTTCAACCCATATATGGACTTGTTCAGAAGACATACAAGACTGGGATTTTCTACAAAACCTTGTGGTTGCACCATGTAGAGTTCCTCTTGTAATTCACCATATAAAAAAGCTGTTTTTACATCAAAATGAAATGCCATCATTTTTCTTTGTGCTGCCAATTTCAACAATAGTCTGACAGTTGCATACCTTGTTGTTGGTGCAAACACGGAATCAAAATCTACCCCATAGATTTTGGGGGTTTGGGGGTTTTGCCCAAACCCCCTGGCAACGAGTCTTGCTCGGTATCTCTCTACCTGCCCCTGGTGATTTGTCTTCACCTTGCACACCCATTTACAGGTGATGGCCTTTCGCCCCACATGTAAAGATACTAGACTCCATGTGTTGTTGTCATGCATTGCATTGATTTCCTCCTGCATGGCCTCAAACCAATCATTCTTCACTTTTGGTTCCAAGCTTTGAATTTCCTCAAAACTTTGTGGTTCTAAAGCTATTTTGAGAGCTTTATGTACAACAGTTTTCCCACTTTGGAATTCATCCTGATATCTAACAGGTGTTTTGCGTTCTCGGGTTGAACGCCTCAGAGATTGTTCACCTCCCTCCTGTTCCCCAGATATCTGCCCAGTGGCCTGTTCTGCCTCAGAAGCATCCTGCTGCGTTTCAGACATTGCCTGCATGGGCAATTCCACCAGCTGTTTCTGATCATCTGTTTGCTCGTGAAAAATCACATCTCTGCTCAGAATTACCCTGTTGTGATGTGGTGACCACAACCTGTACCCTTTCGTTTGTGCATCATACCCCAGCAGAAAACATTCAAAGCTTCTTGCAGATAGCTTTGTCCTATTTTGAGCCTGTACATGAACAAAACATTTACACCCAAAAATGCGCACGTGTGCTACCTTTGGTTTCCTCCCATGAAACATTTCATATGGAGTTTTTCCAATTGTGGAATTTGGTAACCTGTTCAGCAGATAGTTAGCATTTGACAATGCATCCCCCCAGAAATGGTTTCCCACCTTTGACTCAGTCAATTGGCCCCTCATCATGTCCTGGAGTGTTCTGTTACGTCTTTCAGCAATGCCATTTTGAAATGGGGAGTATGGGGCTGTGACTTTGTGCCCTATACCCTCTCTTTCCAAAAATTTCTTGAACTTTGTACTCATGTACTCTCCCCCACCATCCGTGAGTAATTCTCCAATTGGATACTGCTTATATCTGTTCCCTGCCCATTTAACAAATGATTCAAATCTCTCTTGAACCTGAGATTTATTCTGCAGCAGATATACGAATCCAAAACGAGAATAGTCATCAATTAGGGTTAGAAAATATTTGTTCCCCCCATAGCTAGTTTCAAATGGACCAGCAACATCAGAGTGTACCAGCTCAAAGATTCTTGTGCTCACTCTATCACTGTGTTTCTGAATGTTTGACCTGTGTGACTTTGCAATACTACATACTTCACATTCCACATACTTTGAACATGGTTTCATTGTTACACCCTCACACAGATCTGGCATTTTTTCTATGCTTCTGTAGTTGGCATGTGCAAAACGTTTGTGGAAAATATGTAAACAATTGTCATGTGGTTTCAAATTCGCATACTTTGCCTTCTCATCATGTGTTACAAACGGATTTATAACATACAGAGAATTCTGCAAATTACCTTTTGCACAGATCACCCCATCATGTGAAATTACACAGTTGCTGTTAGAAAAACTTATTTCATATCCATCATTAGCCAATTGCGATATACTGACCAAATTTGTGTCCAGTTCTTGAACAAGTAATGCTCTCTGTTGACCCAAAGAAGCAAAGTCAATTGTTCCTGTAGCTGTCACCTGGATTCTTTTTCCATCAGCTAACTCCACAAATTGATTTGTATATCCATCATCCAGAGATTGAAACAAGTCTCTAGAATTTGCCATGTGGTGAGAAGCTCCACTGTCAAGCACCCACATGTCTTGGTTGGAAAACCCCACCCGAGCAATCAAACTTTTGCCCATTTTAATTGTATCCTCAGGTGTGCTGGTATCTTCCTTTTTCTTTTTTTTCTTGCCCTTAGAAGTACAATCTTTTCTAAGATGTGAAGTAGATCCACAGTTGAAGCATTTCCTGACTTTCAAAGCAGTTGCCTGGGTAACTCCCACCAGCTTGCCGCTTGTCCCAGCGGTGCCTGCGTCAGCTGCGCTGCTTGCTGATCTACGTGCATGCCTGCTGTCTCTCTTCTCCCATTCGGCGAGAAGCTTTCCTGACACATATGGCATGGTCAAATTTTGCTCTGGTTGACCCTCAATCAATGTCACAACTGTGTCATATGAGGAATCCAGACTGGATAACAGAATAGACACTTGATGCAGGTTCTCAACTTGCATCCCTTGTGCTCTCAGCCTGTTAAACATGTCCTGCATCGTACTCAGATGCTCAGGCATAGAACCACCTGGTTGTAAGCTCAGCCTGTACAGCTTACGCGCAAGTATAATCCTACTTCCTGCCGTGCGCATCTGGTAAGTCCCTTGCAGGGTATCCCAGATCTCCTTAGCTGTTTCCAAAAATTGAATGAATGGCACCTGGGAACTTTCAACAGATAAGCAGAGAATTGCCTTCGCTTTCTCATCTCGTTCCTTCCTTCCATCATAATTTTGGGCTCCCACAGCCACAGCATCTTCTGTTACAACATTCCAGAGCCCCACATGAGTTAAATAATGCTGCATCTGGAAGCTCCAAATCACGTAATTCGTGCCAGATAATTTTTCAACTATCTGTGGGTTCAGGGCTTGTGCAGCCATTCTGACAACAGGGATTTCTTCTTCCCCTCCAGAACTTTCGGCCTCACCTTCAGAGCCCTTAGCAGATTCACCCCCCTCTTCTTCCCTTTGCTTACCAGCTGAAGAAGGTCCAGGAGATTCGCCCTCTGCTTTAATGGCTTTCTCTGCCATCAATCACTGCTCCTCCGAGTAGTTGAAGCTTTGCCTCACAGCAGCCGGATAAACAAGCCGCCGCCACTGGCTCAGACCCTCGACCTTGCCTGCCTCTAACTTTCCAGCCATTCGATCTCCGGCAACAGTCCAAGAGGTCAATACTTGTAATCCGTTAATCCTGGTTTAATCCTGGTAATCCTGGGCCCATAACCTTGTTGTTGTTATGGAATTTAATCCAACCTTATGGTTCATAATCCACTCTGTAGGCCCGTCTGGATCCAGCAGAGCGTTAGATGGAAAAATACAGCTTCTGCCTCTGTGTGGCCCATTTACACAGAGACTCACCGACTTTCCTTCTACTCAGCATTCCAAGCGTCTCGGGTTACAGCCTCTCTTGCAGCACTGTAGCTTAGGAATTACAACTCCAATAGATTTCACAACACAGGATCTCATTACTACCTGTTTATTGTATCTATATCAGAGTTAATACAAAACTACATAGCTTAGCTTATTCCAGTGCAAAGCCAGTCCTGGCAAGCACTCAGCATTACATGTTTGCTACATGTCAGAGAGAAGACAGGAACAGAAGTGCATACAGAAAGCAATCCCCTTCTCTCCAGTTACAGGAAACGAAACTCAACAATCATAACACGTCATCAGAAAGTACAAACCATGTGATCAGTTCATATTTCTGTCCATCCCACTTTTCTCATGGGAAAGAGAATAACAGTTCTAGCCTAAATAAGCTTGTTATTCTAGACACCCTGTACCTTTCCAAATGAAAACAATCTGTAGGCACAGCTGCTGTTGTGTTACATGTCCCAACATACTGTAGCCCCGTGGTGGCAGAGCACATGGTCTTAGGTTCAATGCCCAGCATCACCAGGTAGGGCTGGAGTAGAATTCTGCCTGAAACCCTGGAGAGCCACTGCCAGGGGCAATACTGGGCTAGGCTGACCAAGCATAGCTTCCTATGTTCCTATACATGCGTTTGCTGTCCAAACCTATTGTGTGGGTGGTAGTGTTAATAGGACAAACAATCTCAATGGATCTTGGGAGTTTCTGATGCAGGGATGGGGAACGTGTGGCCCTCCAGATGTTGTTGGACTGCAACCCCCATCATCCCTCACCACTGACTCTGCTGACTAGGGCTGATGGGAGTTGCAGTCCAGCAACATCTGGAGCACCACACGTCTCCCTCCCCTCTTCCAATGGAACACAGAGGAGGAGGAGGAAGTGGTGGTGACGGTGACAAGTACACTGAGTCCATATTGCAAACGAACAGATGAATTCAGCGTCTGTGCACCGCCGACTCCATAGTCCTTATTCATACAAACCTCCAAATGGGGAATTGGGATCTCATTCTACCCCTGGGCATACTTGTCTGGCCCACTCACACTGTCACATGGGATGCAAAGTTGGAATGGAGACTACTACAGAGTACAATGTGCATAGGCCCTTTCTTGGTCATCCATACACTCACCGTGCCTATACTCTATACCAGTGTTCTCCAACCTTGGGTCCCCAGATGTTTTTGGCCTACTACTTCCAGCATGCCCCAGCCAGCATAGCTTATGAAACCATAAGCAGCAGCTAAAAACAGTAAACTTAAAAGACCTGGGGGAATTTTTTTAAAAGCCCTTGTCTCGCATCAAAAAGATAACTGTGTAGTGCCAGGATAGCTTCCCTTAAGGTGCAATCCTATGCAAGTTTAGACAGAAAAAAGGCCTACAACTCCCAGCATGCCGACTGGGGCATGATGGGAGTTGTAGGCCAAAAACATCTGGGGACCCAAGATTGGAGAACACTGCTCTATACACTTGGGACTTTTATGCAAATAGGACTTGTGAGCATTTTGTTCCTCTGAAGCTCTTTACGTTCTTTTCAGACTGGCACAGGGAGGGTTTTGAGTTCTGTGATGTACCTCTGTGGCAAGATGTGTGGGCTTCTCTGTCAAAGTAGGCACACAGCCCACAACTATGAAGGGCATCAAAGGCCACCTATTATATATGGAAAATTGCAAGCACACACTGAATCATCTACATAATGCTCTCGTTTGGGTTTTGGGTGGAGCACTAGTCTCCATAACTGTCTGAAGTCACAGAACAATTTTAAGTGTCACAATAAGGTGCACAAGCAAAAATTTTGGACACCGCATATTGCAGAATGTATCTTACACATTTTTAAAAAGGAATCCTTGAATTGAACCAGATCCTGGTACAAGTGGGATGAATCGATGGAAAAATCCCTTGTTTATAAATCTAGGTCGTTCTCTAAAATGGCAGGATATGTGGGGGATTTGTTTATAGTACAGTGCCTTGCAGATGTATTCACCTCTTTTGACTTTTCTACATTTTGTTGTGTTACAACCTGGAATTGAAATGCATTTAATTGGCATTGTTAATTAAGTATTGAGAATCTGTGGCAAGACTTGCAAGCTGCTGTTCACCAATGGCCCCCATCCAACCTGACCGAGCTGGAGCAATTTTGCCAGGAAGAATGGGCAAATATTGCAGAATCCAGATGTGCAAAGCTGATAGAGACTTGCCCAAGAAGACTCGCAGCTGTAATTGCTGCCAAAGATGCTTCTACCAAGTATTGACTCAGGGGGGTGAATACTTATGCAGCCAGTGTGGCATAGTGGTGAGTGTTGGACTGGGACTCGGGAGATCCTGGGTTCTAGTCCCCGCTTGGCCATGAAACGCACTGGGTGACTTTGGGCCAGTCACGGACTCTCAGCCTAACCTACCTCACAGGGTTGTTGTGAGGATAAAATGGAGAGGAGGAGGTTTATGTAAGCCGCCTTGGGTTTCTTGCAGGAAAAAAGGTGGGGTATAAATATAATAAATAAATAAATAAATAAATAAATCCAACAAGTGCCAGTTTGTTTTTGTTAACTTTTGTGCCACAATAAAAATATTTTGCACCTTCACAGTGTTGAGTATCATGTGTACATCAAGTGGTAACAATGCCAATTAAAACCATTGCAATTCCAGGTTGTAACACAACAAAATGTGGGAAAGTTAAAGGTGTGTGTGTGTGTGTGTGTGTGAATACATCTGCAAGGTACTGTAGATCAGCCTTTTTTCTGCAATTTAGCCAATACTAACTGCATCACTAATGCTGGACTGGTTCAAATGTAACACCAAACCACGGACTGACATTATGCGAATGAGCTAAGCAGGGTCAGGCCTGGCTATTACTTGGATGGGAGACCCCTCCTCTAGTTTCCTGCATTGAGCAGGGGGTTGGACTCGATAGCCTCGTAGGCTCCTTCCAACTCTATGATCTATGAAATCTATGAAAGCCTTGTGCTCACACACTCCCTTCTCCCCCTCCCCTTCAGTGGATTGATCCCCCATCTCATTTCCAATTTAGCAGTAATCCATAGTTTTCCATTACATCTGAAGTGGATGAACTATGGTTGTGCAGACCATAGTTTGCCTGGAAAGTAAGATTGCAAAATCCAGCTCAAACTTTGTTCAGATCTAACAATACATGCTAGTTTACAACTAAATCAGAAGTGAGAGGGGAAATCAGAGTGTGCAAGGGGACAAGGGAATATACAAGCAGAACACTTATTCACTTACAGTCAAACCATGGTTTTGGGTAACATCTAAACCAACCCACTGAATTCAAAATATATTTCATAATGTGAAATTATGAAATAATTTCTTCAAATTATCTTCAAATCACTACTGATAGGTTGTTAATAGGTCCTATTTTGCAGTGGTATGCCTTGATTTGTCTAGTACCCAAATACTGGTTTGATGATAATTAAATGATATTTTGTAAGAAAGTCAGTATCTTCCATTCATGTTTTGATAAGACTGTGCCAATGGCTGGAGATAAAAATGGCTTGAATGTTTACAATGTTTACTTCCAGTTGAATGATGGGAGATTCAGGACAGACAACAGGAAGAACTTCTCCACAGACTGCATAATTAAACTATGGAATTCACTCACTACCAGAAGATGTAGTGATGAGGATAAGGCTATCGGTGGCTACTAGTAATGATGGCTATATGCTAACTCCAGTATCAGAGGCAGTATGACTTTGTACACAAGTTGCTGAGGAACACGATCGGGAGAGTGCTATTGCACTCATGTCCTACTTCTGAGTTTCCCACAGGCAGCTGGTTGGCCAATGTGTGAACAGAATGCTGCACTAGATAGGCCCTTGGTCTGATTCAGCATGGCTCTTATGTCCTTATTGTAACCCTTCAGACACTGGCCATCTAGGGGAAAAAAAGGAAGACACTCACCTCCTTACAACATGCTTGTTCAATTACTACTAAGCCAGAGAACCAAAATGGAATTATCTGGTACTAGACCCCATGATATTGCAGGTACAATTCGCCATATCCAGATTTTGTGTATCATTGATATCAAAAACAATGCGGACTGGGAAAATGGGCTTACCTCGTAAGAGTTCATTTTCCAGCTGCTCATTCCACGTGCATGTGCTGTCCTCCATCATCTCAGACTGCTTTGCATCAAAACATTTATTCGTTGGTTCAGAGGGCAAAGGGGAGTCGCACGTTTCAGTCTGTGAGTAAAACAAACAAATAAAATGTATAGGTTTTATTTTCTCCACAACAACAAAAAAGCCATCTCATTACTGTCCAACATTTTTTTTTAAGTTGCCTGTTTATTTGAAGGAATATTATACTCATAATATTAATAGCAGCCTGGCTATAGAACTGATATTACTTTGCATTTCCCCAATTCTTTCAAAACCTGTCCATTAGTTTTCAGGTCCTCCATATAAATTGCTTGGGTATATTATAATTTAGAACTAGTTCTAAAATCTGCAGATTTTAAACCCCTTGTGTATGACCTGAGGCTTCTCTGCAGAACAGGGGAAAAAAAGTTGTCCCAAATTTTAAGTTTATTACAGACACACACAAACACTACACACAACATACAACAAGACTAAACTAAAATGGACTTCCAATTCTCTCTACAGCAAGTATAGGTCACAATAAATTCTCGTAGTCTATAATTACAAAGAAGCTGCAGAACAGAAATTAATAGCCACTCTGAGCTCTAATATTCTTGTGGGGGACAGGAAACATAGTAGAAACCCATACTTAATCAAAACGCAATCCTATGCATGTTTAGACAGAAAAAAGTCTTAAACTCCCAGCATTCCCCAGCTGAATACGGGGAGTTGTAGGACTTTTTTCTATCTAAAAGAGGGCAGTAGCAGCAGGCTCGGGGGAACCCCAAGGTTTGCAGAAGTACATAAATATGTTTTTAATAATAACCCTAAGACCCCACCCCCAAAACAGCCAAATGATGACTGAGCATGCTCAGTGGCTATGGAATATTGACACTGTTGGGGGGAGGGGTGGAATGGAAGGACCGGGGGATGGACAGCCAGGGATGGCACCGCTTTGGCTACACTAGGAGAACGAGTTCGCTATTACTATATAGATTAGATGAATGTATCCTAACCATTTGATGCCTGGAGCACACTCTTTCTCTGCATTAAAATTGCAAGGACACTTCACTCTTACACACACACATTCTTGATCTGCTCCCAGAGCAATGGACAGCTATCATCCTTGCAACTGCATAATAACTGTGCTAATTCATGTTATTATGTTCCAATGTGCTGCCTGAAATTCCTTTGAGGATGAAGGGGATCTCAAAGAAGGAATGTATCATGGCAAACCATCCGCGGGAAGAACACATGTAGTTCTCCCTCCTGGTCCATAAGCACTAGCTAAAAGAATTAATCATCGAATTCAAGGCCTTGCATGTCCTCCATTTGTGACACAGGCACTGTAGTCACCAGCAGAGTCAGGAACTATTATGACTCTGGTAATGACAACAGTCAACAAAGACAACACCGCACACAGTGATGTGTGATGCAATGACAGCGGTCACTGGCATAGTCACATTTGCGGCATAGTCAGTCAATAGACAAAAAACAGGCCTGTGGCTTACGCTGGCTCAGCTTGTTTGAGTGTGGAAAGCTAAGCAGGGTCAAGCCTGGTTATTACTTGGATGGGAGACCCCTCCTCTAGTTTCCTGCATTGAGTAGGGGGTTGGACTCGATAGCCTTGTAGGCTCCTTCCAACTCTATGATCTATGAAATCTATGAGAAAAACAGACACAGAGCCATATGCATGGGAGAGAGGGAAGGTGGGCATCTCCTCCAAAGCTCAGATCCTTGTGAAGAGCTCCACTATTACCCACCCTATATCCCAGGAGTGCAGAACCTCAGGCCTGGGGTCCCAATCCGGCCCTCTACGGATCCCCAAAGGGCCCTGCTCCCTTCCCCTGGCCATGCCCCCTTTCCCCCAACCATCAATTGGTTTCCTGGCTTTTGCACAGTTCCCCCCCCCCCTTCTAAAAGGTTGCCATGCCTCTCCTAAGGTTTAGTTACTGTCAGTAAGAGCTTTCAGCTGCAATATGCTTATATTTTTTAGTATTTTGGAGCTGCCTATTTTGCCTTAGGCCTTAAGCACCGCTGTAATATGGCCTTCGAGAACTTCTCCAAAATGGACAGAGGTTGTGCATCCCTGCTGTATCCTGACATCATTACACAGTGCATTTCCCCACCCCCAACAGAGGCAGCCAGTGAGGTGGAGTGGAGGGCAGGGAAACTTACTCCACCAGGACATGGGCTACATTTGTTTTATTTTTTTCACATTCATTTTTATCCTGTTCTTCAAACCCAAAGGGTTCCTGGAGCAGTTAAAAAAACACAAAAAAGATTAAAACAGCAATGAACGTACCCATACATTATATGATTATAAAAACAAACAGAACAGTAAAACAAAATATTAAAACCAGCACCAGGTAAGGTTTAAGTTGGTTCGTTAAAATAGCATCTTTTAAAAAAATATATCTTAAAAGCCTGGAATTTTTTTTTTTTTAAGTCTTCATCTAGCACCAAAAGAATGGTTGGCATTCCAAAGAGAGTTTCAATCCCTGTTCAGCCATGAAGCTCACTGGGTGGCTTTAAGCCAGTCATTTTTACCCAAACCTACCTCACAAGTTGTTGTGAGGATAAAAACGGGGCAGACCATATTTATACCATTCTGAATCCACTGGAGGAAGAACAGGATAAAAATGTAATCAACAAATTAAGTTTGGCTCCCCACCAGCCATGCAACTCCCAGATGTCTAGAGGCAATTCAGGTAGGTTTCACCTTGGGCCCTAGAAATCCTGGTTTGCTCAGCAGGGGTGCAGAACCTCCTTCAGCCTGAGAGTCAAATTCCATTCCGGAGAAGCTCTCGGGGGCCACATGCCAGTGGTGGGTGGAGCCAAAATACCAAAAATATCAGCATATTTTATCTTAAAGCTCTCACTGCCTTAGGAGAAGCATCCTTCCCAGTCGGAGTGATCTCTCAAACATACCCTAAAGAAATCTCAGCAGGTTCAGAGTCAGGCCTGCCATGCACCCTGATGTGCAATGAAGGTATCAGGTGCCTGGACGACTGCAACTCTCTTTAAAAACAAGTAGCATCTTAGACATCACATAGATTCCACTAGGCGAGGGAGCGAATGATAAATGACTAGTACTGTGGGTTCCAAATGCCCCCTGGTCTTAGCATTAATGGGGTAACAAAATGGTTAAGTGACTCACCTTTGCCATTTCCTCCACTTTGGAAGATGGATGAGCACCCGCAGCAAAATGGTCATATCTGTAAAGGAGGAATTAAATGGTTGCTCTGAAGAGGCACACAGTAAAACTGTTCAAGGAATCAGCACTTACCGTAGCTATTTTGCTTTAATACCCAGTAAGAAGCTTCCCATTATGCTACTTTGATTAAATGTATTCAATAAATAAATAAATAAATAAATAAATAAAATTGATGGGGAAACAAAAAGAATTAGGCTGAAATCCTGTGCACATTTCCCTGGAGTCAGCCCCACCGTACACAATGAGATGAACTTTGGAGTAAGCATGGATAGTAATGGATGGACCCCACGTGTTTTAAGAACTTCTCTCTCTCCCTTCCTACATATCTTGTGAATAAGGCTGCAATATTTTCCTACTGTTTCCTCAGAGTTCAGTATTTCTCTGAAACACAGTTCTGACTCCAGTTTGATGTTTTCAACCACCCTCAAGCCCTGTTCAATTTCTTGATATTCTCTAAACCAGGAATAGGGCAACTGTCCATTACCTGTACTGGCTAGGTCCCATCAGACCTAGCCAGTACAGGTAATGGTGAGGGGAGTTGCAGACCAAAACAACGTGAAGGCCACGAGTTGCCTACCTCCGCTCTAAACCTCAGACACTGAATTCTCAGTGTAGCCATTGCTACCAATTATGCTAGGCACTAATTCACACTCCACCACCCATCTTTTTTTATTTTTGTATCTGCCCTACTAATCACTTCTTCCAATACCAAAAAAAACCCCACCACAACAATTTATCCTAACAAATGTCTGATAATGCTGGACCATTAATTTTTTTAAATCATGTTTTTGTAATATCGTAAGCTGCCTTGTAATGGCAGTGCACCCTAAAAGGTGGGTTAAAGGTCTTGAAAATAAAGAAACAAACCAACTATAGCTCAATCTGAACTGACTTTACATACAAAATAGCATACTATTATTAGTAATAAGGCTAAAATCATTATTCAGTGTGATTAATATAGAATGAAGCATGAGCTATATCTATTTGAAATATGCATATTTATTTCATTATGACTTACCGTATATACTTCTGTACCACTTCATATAATAAAATCCCTAAGCCATTCACACTAAAATGCATATATAATACAATATAAAACAATATCAAATAATAAATAATGAAAAACCAACAATGAAACAAAGCATATGTCCACTGAAGATGTCCCCAGTGGAAGGGCATTCAGAATGTGATGATGAAATCACTGTAATTTATCCATGTATATCTCAACTCAAGCTCATCTAATGCTCTATGTGGCTCCAAGGCCAACATGGAACTCTGTGAAAACAGGGAGTGTGCCATTTACTTCAACATCGGGGCAGCTCATCATGTGCAAAGTGCCGTCTTATAAGTGGTCCCTCCATGTGTCTATGGAACTATTTGCCCTAATCCAGCGAACAAGCATATGGAGCTGGTGTACTTCAAATACAGGGGAGGGAGAAGGCTATACCTGGCAATTCCACAGCACATGTATCCCCGTGGGATACCCCAGAAGGATTGTCATGTGGCACTCATGTGGTAGTGCACATGTAGCCTTCGTATGCTCCCATAGTTCTCTGGCTTAGGCCAATGTATTTAAGATTATTTTTCTGCCTACAAATGATTGATTTGTCTGTGCACTGAGAAAACAGCATCTTCACTCAAGGAGCTCAAGATATTGCACCTGCTGTGGTTTGCCATAAAACTGATTCTAATTAATTCTTTAGTTAATGGAATGATTAAATAGTTTAAAGAAACCTTGAACCAAGTGAGGCCTAAACAACTTGTTGCTGAATGGCAGCCGTGTATGGGAAACCTCCTGCTTTTGTTGTCTCGAGTGAGCCTGCAAAAATGAGACTGTCAAATGTCAGAGGGAGAAGAGAAGGGGGCGCAGGGCCATTCCACCAGCCCTACCAGGAGTATTAATATTCCCCCTTCTTCCCTCCCCATTCCTTTTTCCTTGTGTGTCGTGTCTTTTTAGATTGTAAGCCTGTGGGCAGGGACTGTCTTGTTAATTGTTGTAAACCGCCCAGAGAGCTTCGGCTATTGGGCGGTAGAAAAATGAAATAAATAAATAAATAAATGCTTGGCATTCGTCCAGCAAGAGAGCAACCCCCCCCCCCCAAATCAGCACGGCACAAAACCATCTGTGATGGCGCAGAAGCAGATTTATATGACCTCAGCTTGTCTGAGTCTTTAGATTCAGTGTGGAGAGCCTATAACATGTTTGATCCTCCTGCGTCTTTAAACACTGAAGTTCTAAGCATGTTTACTCAAAAACAAGTCTTATTAGACCTTATTCTCTAGTAAACGTGTTTAAGATTGCAGCAGTCTAAAGCTCGGTACTTCTGTTTTTAAAGCATTCTATGTATTCCTCCTGGCCTTGTGATTTCTTTAGCTGGCTTTCTAGTAACATTTAACTCTAACAGGACAAGCCTTCGCATGTCCACTTGGAAGCAGGGCCCACTGAGTTCAGTGGGACTTACTTTGGAGTAGGTATGCATAGGATTACAGTGTTAGCCTCGGAATACATCCTGAGAGAGAGAGTGTGTAAAATAAGAGACTGAATGTATATACAGTCATGCCTTGGATTGAGAGCATAATTCATTCCGGAAACGTGCTTGTAATCCAAAACACTCTTATATCAAAACGAAATCCCCCCAAAAAAATTTGTACAGAGATGTTTAATTTAAGCTGTACTACAGTATTTGTATTGCAAGACGTCGCTTGTATATCAAGTAAATATATATATATATATATATATTTAAAAATGTGCTTGTCTTGCAAAACGCTCTCAAACCAAGTTACTTGCAATCCAAGGTATTACTGTACACAACACTTAACACAGTGTTCTCCAACCTTGGGTCCCCAGATGTTTTTGGCCTACAACTCAGCGTAACTGGCTGGGGCATGCTGGGAGTTGTAGGCCAAAAACATCTGGGGACCCAA
Source organism: Shinisaurus crocodilurus (assembly GCA_021292165.1). Lineage (NCBI taxonomy): Eukaryota > Metazoa > Chordata > Lepidosauria > Squamata > Shinisauridae > Shinisaurus > Shinisaurus crocodilurus. The sequence continues at coordinate 268,122,550 of CM037878.1, read as the reverse complement.
GGTTGGAGAACACTGACTTAACATATGAAGGAACCTTTATAATATAATCAGCAAGTGGGGCCTGAAACAGAATTTTGCAATGTGGCGTGCTCCCTGTTCAGGAATCCAGGATACAGGCTGTAATGAAATTATGGCATCTTTTTTTGCATTTTATAAAATAGCATCATGTATCTAAAGATGAAGCATTTGATGTAGTTTCCCCTAATACGAGGCCATCTGAGGCTCTTGTTGAATGGCCCAGTTTTAAACTTTGGAAAAATGCTGCTCCTGCGCTTTCTTACAGATTTCCCTTGTGCTGAGGTCACAATACGTGGCTTGGTGGGTCACAAGCTGTACAGACCTGAACTCTGTTGATAGCCCTAGTTACAGTTGCTTGTCCAGGCTCAGTCATTCTTAAAGTAGACCCATTAAAATTAATAGGATGCAAGTCTGTCATGACAAGTTCCATTGATTTTGTGGGTCTACTCCAGTGGTAGTGAACGTGTGGCCCTCCAGATGTGTTGACCTGCAACTCCCATCAGCCCTAGACAACGTAGGCAGTGGTGAGGGATGATGGGAGTTGCAGTCCAGCAACATCTGGAGGGCCACACATTCCCCATCCCTGGTCTACTGTAAGTATGACTATGTCTGAATCCAACCCAGAAATTGCACGGGTTTTCTCAGCATGAACACAAATAGCCCTGCTAGGTCAAGCCAGGGTCCCCACAGTGGCCAACCATATGTCTCCAGAAAGAGCCCATATACAGGGCTTGAAGGTCATCCCTCTCTCCAGCTGTTGCTCCCCAAATGGAGATGCAGCGATGGAGAAAGGTTTACCTGCTATATTTCTGCTCATCATGCAGCTGTTAAAGAACAGGAGGCTCTAGGACAGTGTTCTCCAACCTTGGGTCTCAGTGTAACTGGCTGGGGCATGCTGGGAGTTGTAGGCCAAAAACCTCTGGGGACCCAAGGTCGGAGAACACTGCTCTAGGAGCTCCTGAATTACTGTCATCAAGAAATTATTATAGGTCTAATAAGTGCAAGCCATTTATTAAACAACAGTTTTTAACCAAAAGGCTTAAAGATTTAGCTAATCCAGGCAGAGTGCATAGGATTAAAATGTTTCTATCCCAAATGGAACTGAAGCAGATTCAGTCCAAGTGCTGCGTATCAATCAACTGGCTTGAGGGTCAGACTGATAATGTCCAGATATGTTAAGAATCCATTTGTCTCAGGTACATTGTTTCAGGTTAGAGCTGTTAACCTACTCTGGGAGGCTGAAATGAAGGCAACTCATTAACAGGGTCAGTGAATTTCTCCAAGCTTTAAAACTCATTCCTTACAATCCACAATGTGGATTGTTCATTTACCATATTTTTCAGAGCAACAACCTGTCATTTACTAAAGGAGAGACCCAGGTCTATGACAAGCATTTTTATAGATACTGTTAGTATGACTTTACCAGTGCCACACTAATCGTCAATAAAAAAAAGTGATGTTGCTGGACTAATCCAATTTCCCATAACTATCCCCCCCCCCCCAAATGCACCTAGGGTTGCCACCTTTCCCCCTGGTTGAGTCCTGTGCCTTTATCGCCTCCCCAACCAGTAGAAAAATCAGACGTCATATTTTCCCTGAAATGGAGTTACAATAAAGGGGAGGGGAGGACATCACCTGTTCAATTTCTGCCTGTCATAAATCTGCTAAAGGCACAGGAGCTGTATGGAGGCGGTGGGGAGAGAAGAGGAGCCACCTTTAAAAGACCAAAGCATAGGATAAGCGCTCCCTTTCCACAGAACGGTATGATGAGTAATCTAATCTGATCTGATAACTAGCGAAGCAAAGAGAAAAGCGTTGCTGAACTCGGCTGAACAGGTAAGCAGGACAAGCTGGACTTCTGGGCTATTTAAAAAAAAGATCCATAATCAGCCGAACTGCAACAGCCTTTCCTGTCGTTTGCCTCCGAAGCGCTCTTGCCCCGCCCCCCAAAGTTTAAAGGATTTGTGCTTACCACACCGTCACTCCTTGCTGGTAACCGTTTGGCCTGCCACGAACAAGGCTCTGTTTTCCTTACTTTGTTTTTTCTTTCAAGCTTGCTATCCTGTGTGTTCACTGCCGTTTGCGGTGCCCATTTTTAGAACCTTTCTTCGCGCACACATACCCCCTTTCCCGGCGCCCTTTGGTCCTCAGGACTTGCTTGTGTATTCAAGCAAGCTCACTTTATTATGCTCTAGCAGCAAGTATAAACTGGCTGGCTGGCATGCTTTCAGTGCCTGAATGAGCCTTCCCTCCCAGAACGCGTTGTCATTTATTTGTAATGTGCTTGCAGGCAGGGAAGAACAAGTTGAAAGGTACAAGTGCCTGAGTTTTTGTTGTTGTTGTTGTTGCAACTGACAGGCTGCTTGAAAGATCTGGGCAGGATCTTTTTTTTCCTGCTCTGTGGCTTCATGCGGAGGGAAAAAAGCTCCTATTGGGTCGAAAGAGTGACGCCCCTTTCTTGCATATTTTCAGAGTTCTCTGATGGGCAGAAAGTCAAAAGACAAAGCTTTTCTTGTTCCCAGCAATCTCCTCCATGGCAGGAAACAATGCACCTGATCACTTCTTGCCTGTCACATAGAAATTAAAGGCACAGGAGCTTTGCAGCAACAACAAAAAAGAAGTGTTGGCAATCCTACTTTGATACTTCAGGCATAGAACCAGGCCCACAGAGCCTGAAATACTTTCATGGACTGTGTTCACGTGTAACACTAAGCCATGATTTAAGTTAACCATGGTTTGTTGCTTTAGCCATGAATTGTCTTGCAGATGAGCAAACAAACCACGGATTATTTTTCCTATTTCTGGATTGTTTATCCCCACCCATTTTGCCAGCCCACTGCAAGCTTCATAGATCATAGAGTTGGAAGGGGCGAGGGGCCTACTCTCCTCTTAGTTTGTTTTATGCATGTGACCCAAGTGTGTTCCGGGGGGAAGTAACTGTCTCTCCTGAAGGTGGCTACATGCCAAGGAAGTCAGGGTTTCTGTGCCCTTTTGCTGTTCCACTGAAAGGGAATTTCAGCATATGCTCCCTCCTGCATAAAAGGTTACACCTGCCAAAATTCCTTCTCCTATGAAATGGACCAGGAACTCTTCCTTTGTACCAGGTCGTCCTACTTCCTGCAGATGCTTCCTGCACTAGGGATGTTTTACACTGCAGGACCAAATGAGAACTGTTAGTCTCCCCAAGTGAGTCTTGAGTGATGGAATCCAAGAAACAGTGGCCAGTTTTCCCACTCCCCAAGCTACTGTGACAGTGGGTTAAAAAGAAGAAACTTCAGTTACTTCCATTGAGCCAAAAGCTGGAAGGCCACTCAGTAGATCCAGAAAGCCAGGCGACTCTCAGGCTCCAGTATCATGCCACCCATTGCTCCCTCTGATAACAAACTCAGGTGGAGAGTGCAGATAGAAATTGAGCCAAAATAGGGACCAATGAGAAACAAGAAGGAAGTAATCAGCATCTCAGTTGAACCCCAAGGTTTACAGAAGTGCAAAAACTCTTTTAAAAATCTTACGGGGGGCCAAAACAAGACACAATGAGGACTGACAAATGTTGAGCACATACTTAATGTTGAGTATTAGCTGGAAAAGGAAAAATGAAAATTGGGGGTGGGGTGGAATGACTTGTTTGGAGGGAATAGCTAGCTGAAACCATCATCAGGAGCATTCCTATTAGGAAGAAGAATACACTGTAATGTTATGATGCCCTGGTACTTTTGTCTTCCTAGCCAGAATAAGTAAGTGCATAAACATTATACACGAGCTTGCTTTTAAACACGATCACAAGCTGAGTCAGGTGCTCCAGAAAAACTACCTCCATAGATCAGCTTACATCATTGGAACGATCATGCCAGAAGCAGAGTACAGAATGAAGCAAAACATGCCATGACGGAGGGGACTGCAATTTGACAGAAAGGCTACAGCAGACTTGGCAATATGAAAGGCATTACCTGTTGAATTTCTGCCTCATGCAGCTGTTATGGGATTAGAGCACTGGATTGGGATTTGGGAGATCTGGGTTCTAGTCCTCACTCGGCCATGAAGAACTCTGGGTGACTTTGGGCAGTCACTGACTTTCAGCCTACCTCACACATGGTTGTTGTGAAGATAAAATGGAGAGGAGGGCCACCATATAAACCACCTTGGGCTCTTTGAAAGAAAAAGGTAAATGTAATAATAAATTTAAAAAATGAAAATGACTAACAGCCAAAGTCCTATGCACATTTACCCAGCATTAAGTCTCACTCAGTTTGATGGCAGTTATGCTCAAGCAAGCTTGTATAGAATTTCAACCTAGGTAAGCAAAACCAGCCACCACCCATCGTAAGACTGTTTGAAAGGTTAGAGAATGTGACTTTGAGGCAGCCTACTGTACATAATATTTTTACGCTTGCAGTCAGGCATTTTCTTCTTCCAAGCTTTTGCTCTCTCATCATACCACAGGACTACCAGTTTCTCTACCAGTTTCCAGATCCTTTTTAAAAGGCGTCCTCCTAAGGCAGTGCTTCTCAATTATTTTCTGTCATGCCCCCCCTAGGAAGAAGAAAACATTTCGCGCCCCCCGCGCGACTGTAAATAGTATCATTTGTCTATAAAATTGTTATAAGTACACCTCTGCATAACACTGTATCCTTATTAACGTATAAGAGAATAAAAAAAGAAAGAAATGTGGATCAATTTACAACAAAGAATAGCTTTATTAACTGTAGCAGAAAAGATTTAAAGGAGCACAGGATTTAAAGGAACACAATATTAAAAAAAACTTTTAACTGAGGTCAAACGAGCCCCCCTTTACGGAGCCTTGCGCCCCCCTTGGGGGGCCCGCCCCACTATTTGAGAAGCACTGTCCTAAGGTATTATTTTGAACCACCAGAATACTCCCCTCTCCTCCTCCGTAAGAATCTGTAAATAATAAACAGATCCGCCTTAGCTGTCTTGGCCAATTAGAGGCAGACCAGTAAAATTATTCTGCAGGTGTCAATTGCTCCACCTCCCCATTATGTTATGCTTCCCCACCCACCCTCTGAACATCCAATTTGTTAGCATTTTTAAATTAAAATCCTGTTTAGAAGGAGCAAATGCTTAATTACCATGGAATCCAGGAATATCCTAGCTGCTGTTCTACTTCAGTGCATTGCATGTCATTATAGTGAGTTTGTTTACCTCGCTTCATGAAGTTTAGTAGCTTGATATGGTAAAGGTTGCCAGCTGGCCAAAAACCAAAACCCAACCTGGCCTTGTCCCTTTAACAGAGATTTGATATTGGGAAGTTGGCAAGTGAAACCTTTTCATGGCAAGGAGCTAAATGAGATCATCTGTTAATTGCAGCAAGTCAAGCTGCTGTTAAAATGTACAGCACTAGGAACCAGTTCAAGAGCTGGCAAACTCTAGCTACAGAATGTGGGATTGGAAGTACCACTATATTTAATAAGAATATATTAATAACTTCATAGGTAAACATGGCCTTAGATTGATATAGTTTTGCTTAGCCTCTTATTTTCTAATTACAGTACCCCTTCCTTCTCCGAGGACCAGCCAGACATGTTGCATGACAATTAGTGGTCAGGATTTCCTGTGTTTGTATGTATATCAGTTCAATTTGGATTGAAGCCACAGAACAGTGGGAGGGGAAGTTTAAACCTTTACCCAGACACCATTTCCCTGATCTGCTCTTTGTCCCAAAGGGGAAAACCACATTCCTCTGCCCTTTAAGAACAGGAACCTAAAACTGAAGAAAGAGAATTTATTAACATCTGAAGATGGGATTTTATTCTTTGAGGATACATTCCTTCTAACCACTGGTAATGCTAACCAATTCAGCTTCTACTGGCTTTTTGAAACCTAAATTGAATCTCTGGCTTTGGTAATATAAAAATTGCCATGTTTTTCTTTACTGCTGTGTAAAGAAACCTGTGTGTTTCACTTAAGGCTGGAGTCAGATCTGGGTAACTGCTGGATTTTATATTTTTAAAAATGGGGAATCTGCTGTTGTGTTTCTCCGTTTCAGCACACCTAGGTGTAACCTGAAACCTGCATAACACCTAGGAGTGCCTAATCTAATAAAAGCCTCATTCTTCTTCCTATACTCTTAAGGATGTTGCTTAACAACCAGTTTGATGAAGAGTTCTCGAGAATTAAAAAAAACTTGCTCGCTGTGTTGTGCCATTCTGGTTCATCCTAATAAAACTATTACCCTACTGTGAATTTGGGATTATTATTTTTTCTTATGAGCCAACGCCCCTATCTTTGCTTTCTCCCACCCTGTACCTTTGTATTCACTGGCCAGAAATTTCAAAAACAAGAGCAAGTTTACTTCTTACACTGCAATCTTATGCATGTCTATTCAGAAGTAAGTCCTACTGAGTCAATGGGGCTTCCTCCCAAATACTAAGACTGCAGCCTTAGTGGGCAATTTGGCAGAATACAGCCTCTCGCTCATGTATATTCTCACTACTAGCACAGATAGTTCTTTGCCATGAGATGGTGCCTATCTCTTTAAAAACTCCAGCAGAGGATGAAGCTGCAACATGCCTTCTTCCTCTGCTCTCTCACCTGTGGAGGGCAGAGGGGGATGGGACATGTGGCCCTCCAGATGCTGTTGGAGTTCAAATCCCATCATCACTGACAATTGGCCATGTTGGCTGGAGCTCATGGAGTTCAACAACAACAACAACAATAATAAAAATTTATATTGCGCTCTACACCAGAGCGCAGTACAATATACAAAATAACTCAAACAATAATCATTATAATTTAACTAAAACTACATTAAAATACTTAAAATGGGCTACAATCCAAGTAAATTTAAATTACAGTCATGCCTTGGATTGAGAGCATAATTCGTTCCGGTAACGTGCTTGTAATCCAAAACGCTCTTATATCAAAATGAAATCCCCCCCCAAAATTTGTACAGAGATTTTTAATTTAAGCCGTACTACAGTACTTGTATTGCAAGACGTTGCTTGTATATCAAGTCGAAAATAAATAAATAAATATTTTAAAATTTGCTTGTCTTGCAAAACGCTCTCAAACCAAGTTACTTGCAATCCAAGGTATTACTGTAACAACAACAAATAATTAAAACCATCAAGCCATAAAACTAAAACCACAGCAATAACCCAGTTCACACTAAGTCTAACACCTATGTCTCCAAGTTGAACAGATAGGTTTTCAGGTTACGCTTGAATTTACTCAACTCCGATTCCACCCGAAGGTGTAAAGGAAGAGAGTTCCACAATCGTGGAGCCAAATGAGAAAATGGCCAGAGCCTAGAATTTACCACCTTCGTCCAAGGCACTTCCAAAAACCCTGAGTCCGCAGATCGAGTTCTCCTAAGAGGTGTGTGCCATGTGACCAACTCAGCCAAATAATTGGGAAGGGAAGAGCGTAGTGCCTTAAATGTCAAGACTAGAAGTTTGAAATAAGTCTTTGCCCTGACCGGCAACCAGTGCAATGCTCGGTGATGAGAAACATGGGAATAATGGGGCAGGTCAAGAACCGCATGTACAGCACTATTCTGCACCAAAACAAGGGGATGAAGCGAAGAAGAAGACAAACCCGCCAAAAGACTATCACAATAATCCAAGCGTGAAATGACCAAAGCATGGACAAGCAGCTTCTCAGTCTCCAGGGTCAAGAATCGACGGATCCGTCGGATGTTAGCAAGATGGAAGCCACATGTCTTTGCTGTCATATTCACAAATGGATGAAGTGACAACTGATCGTCCACCGCAACCCCAAGATCGATGGCCTCAAGACAGGGGTCACCTGGCAGTCCTGAAGAAGGAGGGGAGGACAAACCAGGGAATGGCCAGGACGATCAGGACGAAAACCCAAGACTTCAGTCTTGTCCATGTTCAATTTTAAACGACGAGAGGACATCCATGACAGTGATGTTCAAAAGACAACTTGTCAGAGAGGACCAAACCTCGTCACTGAGTTCAGGGTAAGACTGGTATACCTGGGTGTCATCAGCATAAATATGATACTGAAAACCCAAACTAGAGATAAGCATACCCAAAGGAAGTGTATAAAGAGAAAAGAGAACAGGGCCCAATACTGAGCCCTGTGGGACACCAACAGTGAGGGGGAAAGAATGAGGGCCACAGGTTCCCCGACACACCTGCTGGCTGTAGGGGAAAACTAAGCTCCTGTTTCCTAAAGCAGGAGGGAGTGGGGTTGCCAGCTGACCAGATAAAATCTGCACTGGCCTGCTCTTCTGCTTTTAACTGCAGCTTGAACTGTTGAACTGAGCCTTCCCCAAACGTGTGCTCTTCAGATGTGTTGGACTACAACTCCCACCATGGTCCATCAGTTGCCATGGTGGCTGGGGATGATGGGAGTTGTAGTCCAACACGTCCGGAGAGCGCCCATTTGGGGAAGGCTGATTTACAGAAATAGACAGGTGAGGCTTTTTTTTTTTTTTTTTTAAACAGCATAGAGATACCTGCTAATGTCTTCACATCAAGAGGCACAAGAACAGCAGCCTGCTGAAAAGCTGGTAACCCTGGATGGAAGAGGAGGTGTACCAAGGGGACAGAAAGCCAGTAGGGTAAGAGACACGTTGAGTGCATTTGCGCATCATGCCAACACACCCTGGCCGCAGTGGGTTGGTTATTCCCCGACCGAACCACGGTGCGCCTGACAGATGATCGGGCACACCGTGGGTTGTTGGTCCCCTCCCTCCCCCTCAGTCCTCCCACGGGTATCCCAGGGGACATCACAGCAGCAGGACCAACTTGCCTCCCTGCTCCCCACCACAACTGTGAGCCATTCTTGGTTCCCCCGTGGCTCCCCCCCCCGCCTCCCTTTATCCTTTTTTTATTCTAAGATCGCAAACCACTCAGCCACTCAGGCACTTTGAAGGGGCTGTCAAATAAACAAATAAATAAATAAATAACACACAATGTGTAACGTGTGTCTTGTTGTTTTTAGCTGCACTTGCGCAACTGTGGAAATTTGAAGCCTTGGCTAGGTCAATGTCCTGGACCTGGGGGGTACTTGCTGCCAAGGTGCAGTTGGTACCAACCCTGGGCATTGCCCCAGAGAGGCTCCAGATAGGTTTTCCCTTTGCTTTCTTTCGACCTCTGTCAGAAGGAGAGCTGTCAAGGGAAAGCAAAGGCGCAAGTGATCTTTGCTGGCGAAAACGGTGTGGTGGTGCGATTACACACCCCTTTCACAGCAAGATCATCATCCAGTTTCTACTTGTGCTTTTAAAGGGACAGGTAAAATTTGCTTTAAATCTTTCACACAGCTGATGAGGCTGTCTTTCTGTGTGAAAAATATATATGGTATACTCTCCAGTTTTTGCAGACATCACCCTAATTTTGGTTGCCAGCTCTCTCTTTTTTTCTGGCAGGGCTCCAATGCATGCCTTTAATTGCTACATGACAAGCAGCAATTCAGCAGGTGAAGCTCTTCCAGATATGTAGTCGCTTCTACAGAACTCTTCACCTGTCTGTAGCACAGATGTTAAAAGCACGAGAGCTCTGGGGGAAGGGAAGTTCAAAACCAGGCACCTGGCCATGCCTACCTAACACAACTGACTCTGGGACTGACTACAGAATTTCACCTGCTTCCTAAATGACTTCCGCCTAACTGGTAGCAGAGAGCTTTGAATACTCCTGTCCTCCTAGAAAATAAACTCCATGGAAAAAAGTAAACATTTACGGCAAGTGGGGACTTTTTAGCTAGGAGGCACAGTGTTTAGCCCACACAGTACTCTGCACACCTTTGCGGGATTCGTCCCAAACGCCCTCCTTGTGCAGGCAAGCATGACATCATCTGAGGCTCTGAGAAAGTGACAGGCAAACAAATCCAGCCCACGGAAAGAAAACATAACACTGCATAGAGGGGTGTGGGAAAGAGTGGGCGGAACAGAGTAGAAGATGCACTCGGAGCAAATCCAAATAAAAATCCAAACCACTGCTGTGCAAAAAATCTAAGGGGTTTTGAGAAAGCATTTTGAACCTAAGAAGAGCCCTGCTAGATTGGACCAAAAGGCCTGTAGTCCAGCATCTTGTTCCTCACAGCAGCCATCCAGATGCATCTAAGAGAAGCCCACATTCAGGGCTTAGAACCAGCTTTCTCCAACCCGGCACCTTCCAGATGTGTTGGACTACAACTCCCACAATCCGCAGCACATCTGGAAGGTGCCGGGTTGGAGCAGATGGCAATAAGCCCTCTCCTGTGGCTTGTCCCCCAGCAACTACTCCTCAGAGCTGCACTGCTTCTGAGCCTGGAGATCTCATTTCACCATCATTGCTAATAACCTTCCACGAATTTGTTTAATCCCCCCTTTCAAAGCCATCTAAAGGAGCGGGCCAGACACGGAGGAGGAGGAGGAACGGGCCAGTCACGGCATCTTGTGTGGCAGCAAATTCAATAGACTAATTACGGGTTGTGCAAAGAAGTACTTTCTCTTGTCTGCCTTGAATCTCCCGCCCATCAATTTCACTGGAAGACCCTAAGTGCTGGTACAGTCATGCCTTGGATTGAGAGCATAATTTGTTCCGGAAACGTGCTTGTAATCCAAAACACTCTTATATCAAAACGAAATCCCCCCCCAAAAAAAATTGTACAGAGATTTTTAATTTAAGCCTTACTACAGTACTTGTATTGCAAGACGTTGCTTGTATATCAAGTAAATAAATAAATTAATAAATATTTAAAAAATTGCTTGTCTTGCAAAATGCTCTCAAACGAAGTTACCGGTACTTGCAATCCAAGGCATTACTGTATTATGAGAGTCCTCGCTATGATAATGACCATGTCTACTTCTGTCCCGCTGCTCCGTTATATAAAACATTAAAATACACAATAAAGCTACAAAACCACGACTCATAAAACAAATGGGACCTGCAATGAAATACTGCAGAGTGAGGGAGTGCTCCTGTTCAGGGTTCCTGCCTGCCAGCCCTGGCCTCCTCCATAATACTCCATTCACTCACACCAGGTTTTCTGTCCTCGTCCCCCTTATCAGGCTGTTTTGGGAATTCCCCCCCCTAACCCTTTGAATTCTTTTTCCTTAAAAAAAATTGTGCTTCTGCAAAGCTTGGGGTTCCCCCAAGACTGCCAATACCTCCCTCTTGTGTGGGGGTGGTGCTAATCTTGTCTACTTAAGCAACGGCATGCATAGCCTAGACATTGGAAATAGACAGAATGATAGCAGCAATTCGATTTCTTACCATTTAAAAGCAAAGCAAACATTCAAAACAGCAGATCGTTGGACTTAAACAGCATATTGAAATAAGAAAGTCTTCAGTGCAATGTATAAACGCAAACAAACAGGGACCCAGACAGAACTCTATGGGGAAAGCATTTCAAAATGTTGGCACCACCACTAAAAAGCACCTGCTTCTTGTACCCATCGATCTAATTTCAGGAGAGAAGTGGACAGAGGATCTGAGGACTCCAGTCCAACAGCTAGAGCATAAGAAGAGCCATGCTAGATCAGAACAAGGGTCTATCTAGTCCAACGTTGTGCACACAGTGGCCAACCAGCTGCATTGAACAGATGGAGTTGTGTGTACAGGGGAGCTTCCCCACTCAAAATGCACAATTCCTGCGTGAGCACTGAGCATTTAGGGATGAAACACAAAGCTCATGTTAGGGCTTTGGAATGCATCATAGATGCTGTATAAATTTAATATTAATAAAGGCAATAGCAGAAGGATCCAAAAGCTAGCTTTCCTCACACCCTGCAATTAGCAAGTGGTAACACGTTCTACACTTGTCTAACCTAATTTTAGTCTACTGGGCCTCTGCGGCAGGCAAATTTGACAATACTGAATAGCTACATCAAAATAGGGGGTTCTGGAAGGGGTTCAGTCCTTGGCATCTCCAGGTATGGCTGGGAAAGACATCTCTTTGAAACCCTGGACAGTCGCTGCCAGTCAGCATAGACCATGGGTGGGGAACCTCCGGATGTTGTTGGACTACAGCTGCCACAATCCCTGACCATTGGCCATGCTGGTTGGGGCTGATGGGGGTTATAGTCCAACATCTGGAGGGACACAGGCACCCCACCCCTGGTGTAGACAGTACTGAGCTTGACGGACCAATGCTTTGACTCCGTGTAAGGCAGCTTCCTCTGTTCCTACATCAGTCACTGCAACCTTTATTTCTGATTTTTCCACTGAATAACTCAGAGAAATAACAAAACACACACAAAGTAAACCAGGTAGCTTAGAAGCTTCAACTAGTTGCTCTTCCTGGGGTACATATTTACTGCATGTTCTCTCAGACCCATAAATGCCCCTTCAAACATTACAGATGAGATGCAGTCAACCAGCAGTTAAGACATTTTCTACATTGCTGCTGCTGCTGCTGCTGCTACTACTACTACTACTACTACAATTATATCCCACAAGGAACCCAAGGCAGCTTACATGGTGGTCTTCCTCTTCATTTGATCCTCACAACAACTTTGTGAGGTAGTTTAGGCTGCATAATGTGGCTCAGTGAGAAATCCTCGGAAGCAGATGCAGGAAATAGAGAAATTGATTTCAGGACAAACTCTCGTAAAAGTGGCCAGAAGAACTGCATGTACGCACAGAAGATGCTTCTAACTCACCGTGGACGGTGCTGCTGCTGCTGCTGCTGCTGCTGCTGCGACTTTGAATGCTGCTTTTTGGGTCTTCTGAAGGAGGAGAAGAGAGAAGCGAAAGGAGTTCGCAGCCCTCCCAGGATGGAAGGCTTCTGAGCTTGTGGAATCTGGGGCCTTGTGGGTTTTGCATTTGTAGAATCTCAAAAGGAAAAGCAAAGAAAAAATAAAAATGCTGGAAGACTTGTTTCGAGTTCCTTTGAAGTGCAAATGCCTCTGTCTTAAATAGAAATGCTTCTGCCCACTCCCTAGACTCTCTGTCCCTTCAAAAATAGCAGGAGATTAAAAAAAAAAAAAAACCCTGACAACCACCCTGTATTATTCAGTCTGGGGGGTGGGGGCAATGTGTGTAGTTATCTGTGCTGGTTTGGACCTATGCACTCTCATTGCCTAGCAAATGGCGCGTTCAGCTTTGACAGCACCAACTGCGTATTTGGACAGGCTGGTGGACTTCATCTAGACCACCCCCAAATGTCTCCTGTCCCCTCAGCGCACAGAGCACCCATGGAACTCCTGTGCCATGAATGGCTTTCCTGACTATTCCAAGGGAAGGAGGCAGTTCACATCTGCGTTCAGCTTAGCCCATTGAAATGAATGGAGACCACATTCATAGAGGGCTCCGAGTGCACATCAGAACAAAGCTATATAGTGGACATATTTCAGCTCACAGTATCTACATTTTTGGTTTGGTTTGCAATCTGTATCAGGACTGCTGGGCGACAAAGCTTTCCACTCCCTCTTCTGGCAATCCTCATATACATTGCTCCTTCCCCACTCCCACTAGCAGCAAGAAAAGAGTGATCTGTATCAGGATCTCTGGTGTGTGTATATATATGTGTGTGTGTGTGTGTGTGTGTGTGTGTGAAACTGATCTAGCAGCAGCACGCGTGGCCCTTAGAGCCAAAACAGTTGTGCACCACTGTTGTAGGTAAACATGTACAGGATTGTGCTGTGTCTCCCACTGAAAACAATGAAAGTTAATTAACCTAGTCCTGACCAACCTTGTTCCATTGGTTTCAATGGGACTGAGGCTGCAATCCTATGCATGCTGCTTACCTGGGAATAGGTGCCATTGAACTCAGTGGTACATACTTCCAAATTAACGCACATAATATCAGCGTGAATATCCTGACTCAAGTTGGATCAGGGACATTGCTGCCATCTGTCTCCAACCTTGGATCCCCAGATGTTTTGGGCCTACAACTCCCAGCATGCCCAGCCAGCGTAGCTGCTGGGAGTTATAGGCCAAAAACATCTGGGGACCCAAGGTTGGAGAACACTGATCTAGTGTCTCTTGGAGAAACAGGGACGATAAGGTGGAAGTCAAATAAATCCAATGAAAGTGTTGTCATAGACTTCAATGGCATGCAGTTGCATAGGTGTCAAAACCATGTGCCCGTGGAATGGGAGAATGTGCGTAGCACAGCAAAGGCGAGTTAGGAAATTGATCAAAGAAAGAGTGTGTTGAGAGAAATTCTTCCTACATCTATATCAGTGTCAAGCAAGTCAGTAGATGGCCTCAATCTTCCTGTCCCGATATCCTGATTACCGTACATTGTCACTTGCACACTTTCCGAGCCTGTCTAATCTGTCAAGGTTCCATTCATCCATTTCATTTATCTAAATTGAGTTCCTGTCCCCTAAGAAGCAGATGGAAGAGGTGCATTGTTTTATCTGCAATCTGTTTTATCTAAATGGCTTTTGGTCTCTCATCTCCTGCAGAAAGGATACAGAACTTGAGTGCAATACGTCAATCACTACATTACAATTTGCCCTGTGATATATGTTTATCTTTTTTCCTCCCTACAAAGCACTTAAATGCTCTTCATATTATAAAGCCCAACCCTGCAGCGATCTAGACAGATAACACCCGCTGTTGCAATTTGATTACTGTCTCCAAAGCATAAAGAAAAACCAAAGCTAAGTAGCAAAATTGTCTTTTAATATATTTTCCGTTGTTGGAACGTTATTTCCCAACTGAAAATCTGATGAACTTTTTTTCTTCTTTAACACTCTTAATATTAAAGAAAGAAAGAAAGAAAAGGAAACTAAGGTTTTTCTTTCCCCCGTTTTTGGAGCTGGAAGTGGCATTGTTTTGGTGACTGTAGATAACCTAGTGGTTACTCACCATTTCCTATAGCTTTTCTCAGCCTGTGAGCTAGCGGTTGTTTCAACATTCTGTCGACATCAGCACCATTCTGAAATTTTCTCTTCTGTATTTCTTCAAACCATTCTCCGGTCACTCCTGGAAGCCCTGTAGCATCTTCTTTTTTCTTCTGAAGTTTGCTAAAAAGAGAACACAAAGGACATTAACAGTGCAATCCTATACTTGCCTACTTAGTTCAATGGGGCTGCAATCCTATACCCAGGAAAGTGGATATAGCATTGCAGCCTCTGTTTCAACAGATTTTTTAAAAATGCTCTCAGGAATGTCCCCGGAGTGGTAGTCCTCCTCATAATAGAAATCCTACAAATTTCTTCAATCCAAACAATTATGAAAAAAGTATTTATGCTAGGATGCTAAACACATATAGGCCTGGTTTGGACATAACAATACACCGTAGTTTAGTGCAACATGGATGAGCCTGCTCAAACCTTGGTCTCGACTCAAGTGCTCCTGCCTCCCACTGCACCCCATGCCGTTCAGTAAACACACACCTATAGCTCACATGAAGGGAACTTTGGAACCCGTACATATCACCTTTTTACCACACATCTTTCTTATCACTTGGCAGGATGGTACAGATGACCAAGCTAGTCTGGGAGTGTTTGGCCACCTTCATGGTATTACTCAGATCTCCCAGCTTAGTTAGAACAGTTCATTAGTTTCATCTGTATTCCTTTGCTAAATGTTACCTTCGCTAACTAACTATTTGCAGATCCTCATGCCTTATCTCAGGGCTTTCCAACCTTGGGTCCCCAGCTCCCAGAATCCCTTGCCATTAGCCATGCTGGCTGGGTATGCTGGGAGCTGTAGGCCAGCAACATCTGGGGACCCAAGGTTGGAGAGCCCTGCCTTATCTAAATACACCTTCAAGAAGGCAAGTGTAAAATATAATCAATGTACTGCACACCCTCTAGAGGCCAGAAATAGAAAGGGCACAATTTCAGACAAATTACATCACCTTTTCAATCTTTCTACGGTCATCTGATTCTTAACCCCAACACCTGACCCAATGGATTGTAGACAGAACCAAGAATGCAAGAGATGGGTCAGATCTCAGGTCTAAAAAACCTGATTTTTAGGAAATCAGGATACTGGATAAAGCATAGATACTTAATTCATTCTGATGGTGCGGACACAGATGCATATTAAAAATCATGCAAAAAGCCACCATAAAATCCCTTAAAACTACAAATAATATTATTGGGGTCATAAACCAGATATGTCATTGCAAATAGGGCAGTCAATTGATTAACATAGGATCGCCTTCCCCCGTACAATCCGGCCCGCACACTTAGGTCCTTTGGGAGGAATTTACTCCAGTCGGCCAAGACTAGGCTGGCGAGTACTACCCAGAGGACCTTCTCTTCTGCTGCTCCCAGACTGTGGAATGGCCTGTCGGAGGAGACTTGTCATCTAGACAGTCTTTTGGCCTTTAAAAAGGCCATAAAGACTGACCTCTTCCGACAGGCCTACCCAGTGGAATTTTAAGAGTTTTAAAGGGTTTTTAGGATTCTTTTAAAGGTTTTTAAGAATATTTTAATAATGTTTGCTGTGTTTTTAACTACTTATGCATTTTAAGTTACGGTTGTTCCCCACCTCGATCGGAGTGGAGAGGCGGGTAAGAAATAAATTATTGTTGTTGTTGTTGTTATTATTATTATTATTATTATTACACGTTTAGTTTAATTAAAGGACAAATGATTACTCAGTTATGTTTAAGTACATTTGTATAGCACCAAAACTTCAATATGTTTATCTTTTTGGAGATACCAGAATCAAAATACCCCCCCCCAAACATACAGGGTACTCTTAACCCACAAACCCAGTGATTAAAGGCCTTAATTAATGAATCAACTAGTTAATTCATCAATTAATCTGATTGCAGCTTGCAATCCTAAATGGAGACTCTATTATTTATTTATTTATTATTATATTTATACCCCACCTTTTTTCCTGCAAGGAACCCAAGGCGGCTTACATAATCCTCCTCCTCCTCTCCATGTTATCCTCACAACAACCCTGTGAGGTAGGTTAGGCTGAGAGTCAGTGACTGGCCCAAAGTCACCCAGTGAGTTTCATGGCCGAGCGGGGACTAGAACCCGGATCTCCCGAGTCCCAGTCCAACACTCTCACCACTACGCCACACTATATACTCATCCAAGCCTTATGTAGAAAATCCTCAAACTTTTAGAAGGCCATTGCCTCTCTATATATGTACGATATTTTCAAACGTTTACAGCAATATCTGTGATATTCATATGGCAGAATATAAATTAGGCAAGCATTATTGTATTAGTCATTCCTCATGTTTGCTATTATTTACCTGTAACTGATTGCTTCATTATTACCAACCAGCTGCTCACGGGATCCCACAAGCAGGGCATGAGTGCAACATATGTACACTTCTATTCTGCCACTTCTCTACTCCAACTGCCTCAAGTGCAGACTGTCCTCTTGCAGCGGTATCTCAAAATCCCCGTTACATGAGTATATCTTACTCATGATTTCTCTGAGTTTTGACCAATTTCCCTGACCAATTTCCATTTCCCCAATTTTCCAGAAAGAGGCAACCCTAGAGAGGAGCGTGGAGGCAACCTTCACCTCTGCCCTCCCTCCGCCCTGCATAGGATGCCTGTAATCCTCCAGGTTCAGAGGGTTACCAGCATCTGGACTGGTCTGCACCCTTAATGGTTTTATTCCCCTGCTTTAGGCAGGCATGTGTATTGCTTCAGTTGTTAGTTGTATTCTTCACTTTTCTCTTCCCCATCACCACCCCCATTCCATGCTTTACAACTGCTTCTAAATTCCTGATATGTTAGCGCCAGTGCTTTTTTTCTGGAGAAAGGGTACCGGAACTCTTGGATTACATTTCCTCGAGAGTAGATGGCGATTAAATTGTAATGCAATTAATAGAAGAAAAGGTGCTGGAACTCAGTTCCGGTGAGTTCCACCAGAAAAAAAGCCTTGGTTAGCGCAAACAAACAAGAAAACCTGTTTGCTGACCCTGGCAAAAAGAAGAAATACTCCGAACATGTGCAGTTTTGACATTTTAAACTCACTCAAATCATAGCACCATCACGCCTACAGGAATGAATAAATAAATAAAAATAAGCATCTGTAATCATGTATATGGCCAGCTGGCTGCCCCATGATTATAAAATGATTTTAAAAACAAGAAGGATGCTGTGGTGAGCAGTATCTGCCCCAATGGACTAGGTGCTGATGCCAAGACTGCCTGCTGATGCCTCCATCACCTGCTAAACTCTGGGTGGTTACTGGGGGTTGGGGTGAGCTGTGGGTTTGGACTCCGGCCCCAAGGTCCGACCTGCACCACTGAATAAAAAGTGTGTGCCATGTTGCAAGTTGAAGCCTAGGTCTGAAAAGGCTGAAAACGAGGCGATATATCTGTGGCTGGACTTTACCAGCTCAAATTACAGGCAGATATGATTGTATGCTTCTTGGAACACACACGACCTCCTCCTGCACACAGAAAACAGGCAAGGCGACTGGGCTAGAACCCTCCTGCCCAGCACCTAATCATCTAATTTTCTGTGCGGTGGGAATCCGTCATATGGAGGAGCAGTCAATCTCGAAACCTCTTACTCTGCAATCTGAAGTAGCACAGTCTAGACACGGGTTCACCTACCTTAGTCAGAACCAGGTCTCTGTCTGTCTGTCAGTGGAATGAATGACAAGCACACTAGCAACATCACTGCAGTTCCCTGGGAGAACATTTATTTATTTATTTCATTTTTATACCGCCCAATAGCCGAAGCTCTGTGGGCGGTTTACAGCAATTAACAAGACAGTCCCTGCCCACAGGCTTACAATCTAAAAAGACACGACACACAAGGAAAAAGGAATGGGGAGGGAAGAAGGGAAATATTAATTAATACTCCTGGTAGGGCTGGTGGAATGGCCCTGCACTCCTTCTCTTCTCCCTCCTCTCAGCCTGCTGGAATGGCCGCTGGTGGTGACAGTAGAGGGAGGAGGAGCCTTCAGGAGGGCGGCCTTTCAGCAGGGCTGGTGGAATGGCCCTGCGCTCCCTCTTTTATGGCTAGGCCAGGAGAACATAAGATGGGCACCACAAATGCTCAACAATACCTTGGATCTTTTCTTTGGCTCCTAAATAGTGCATACCAGGTGTTCACTTTATAGCACAAATAAGGACGGGGTTACCAATTTGTTTTGGGGAATCCAGGTGCCTTCCCTCAAAGTAGCAGAAGGCATATTTTCCCAAGCACTCAAACCATCCAAGTAGCACATCCATTGCTATGTGTTTATTTCTTTATTTCTACCCCACTCTTCCTATGTACTCAAGGAAACTTGCGAGGACTGTATGAGAAGCACTTGCAGAATCGTCATCGGCATCTAAGAGGTAGTCCCTATGACAACATTTGCAACGAGCAACAGAACTCCGCCTTCCCCACTGCACATGCAATTTTGTGAACTCGTTCTTATTTCAAACAAACTAAAAATTATCTGTGTGGCTGGGAGAGATTGTTGTGGCAACTGGAACATAGCTGGGCTTACTTATGGGTAAACATGCCTTGGTTTGGTCCGTTAATCTTTAACATGTCATTGTCTCACTTTGCACGCGGCACGCCTTTGTTTTCCTGCTGTTACGCTGCCGGCACCCGGAACTTGGAATTTCCTTTTTTGCAAGCATACCTGTTAACAACAGCCATGAAACAGCAAGATGTTCAATAGAATAGTCCAATTTAACGCGATGCCAAATTGACTAAAGCAAATTTGGCCCTGCCTCCTGGTGTGCATATACTATTGGCACAGTTTTCGATTTGCATAAAATTATTCTTTTCCCTCCTGCATTCTGTCAGTGGTATAGGTAAGACGGAAGGAATTGTTTAAAGGATAATAAGCGCAAATCTAGCAAAGCAAAATGCAATTAAAATATGACATTGTCAGGGAAGGAAGAGGGGAAGGGAGCCACGTGGGTGCCTTTTAGGAGAGTAGGGAATAACTTCCCCTGCTTCGTACCACATCTGACTGACTATTTATCAGGATCACTCAAGTCTTTCTAGCTCAGTGTTTCTGCACACTGTCTATATCAGGGCTCTCCAACCTTGGGTCCCCAGATGTTGCTGGACTACAGCTCCCAGAATCCCTTGCCATTAGCCATGCTGGCTGGGTATGCTGGGAGCTGTAGGCCAGCAACATCTGAGGACCCAAGGTTGGAGAGCCCTGGTCTATATTAATGAAATGGGTCTATGTACTAGGCATACATCTTAAAAGGCACAAATCCTTGTTAGGTTTTGCATGGGCAGAATGAGGATTGTCACCTGACATCAGGATTGTCACCTGACATGGAGGATGTCTCTTGAGGTGAAGTACACAAGGTCTACTGTCACCAGACATAATGTCAAGGTCTATGACTCAGACTCATGAGGCAAGTTGGAATCAACATGTTGTGAAGAATAGGTTATATAACTGGTGAGTAATATCCTATTGATAGATACTGTAAATAGGGTCTTACTATATAAGTTGGGGTAAGACACACATTCCCTCACTTCCCACTCTCTCTCTTGTTCTGGACTTTACTTCAAGTCAGTCACTTCACTTCATCTCAGCCTTGCCACTGGGGTCTTGGTCTTGAATCTGCAATCATGTAGTGAGTAAGAGATGCATTGCTTGCCTTAATCCCATGTCTTACAAATAAACTCTTTAATCTTTATTAATTGCTGTTATCTCCTCCTTCCGTCTGCGTGACTGGGACTGAGGGTCACTGGCTAGGTGAGCTTTTGAACCCGGGTCAGTCCAGCTCTCACAATCCTTTCCTCCCCCTTCCCCCCAAAGGTGATTGATTTGCATCAATAATACTGTGGTAGTTACTGTGATGTATATGAAACTGAAATCACAACAGTGATTAAAATATATTATCTTTTTAAAAATCTCCTCAAACCTCTGTTCTTAAATATATTTGTTAGGGCTTGAATTCTGACTAAAGAAGAAGGTAAACACTCACAGACTGAGATGATATTACAGGGATCCCCAACCTTTTTCAGTCAGTGGGCACATTTGGAATTTTGGGAGTGTGGTGTGGGCACTCTCACAAAATTGCTGCCATGGGCAGCTTGCCCATTCATAAAATGGTTGCTATGGTGGGCATAGCCAATCACAAAACACTCATTTCCCAGAAGGCAAACTGGTGAGACTGAAAGAAAAGGAATTTGCCCAAGAAGTACAAGGTGGAGGTGGAGTCTGAACTCCCAAGACACAAAGCTACTCTTTTGGGCCCAAATAAAGGTGGCGCTGGATGGGAAGAACAGGAACTTAATATTTCATTAAGGCCAACTAACACAATTAGAAAGTGTGCTTACTTTTGACTTATGGAAAATAAATCATTGCTTTGTCATTACAGCTGGGCCTAATAAAGCTTATTTTACATCTCCTGGTTGAATTTTTTTTTCTAGTGGACCCACCTGGCTGCCTTTTTTCACATGAAGTGGCCCTAAAAAAAATCTTCATTAGTTTTTGCCACAGATAGAAGAACAGGCAAACAACATTAATTAATTCCGTGAAGCTGAAGATAGGAAGAACGATCAAACCTATGATCTCTCTGGCACTCCTCTGCCCAGTTGCATTCCTTCTTAAGCAGCTGTGCCAACATATCAATGGGCCAAAGCATAATTCTGTATAAAATCCTCCAATCCACACCCTAAGGGTGAGGGTGTACAGATGCAGAAGCACAACTAAAGGTATTTCAAAGAGAAATATGTTAGGTGTGGCTGTTTTTCAGCATATAATTTCTAATGAGAAATGTACATCTCACAACTCATAGTCCAGGTACTGAAAATATCATGTGTGTGTGTGAGTGTGTGTGTGTAAATTTAGAGCCCGCTCCTGTCTGTAGGCTTTGGGCAGATAACAATCCTGACTCACCTCTCGTCCAAGGCAGCTAGTTGTGCAAGGCAAATGGTGGCCCCAAGAGGGGACGTGCATTCCCGTTCACGCCAAAAGATAAAACTAGCTAATACATCCAGCTACGACGTCAATGGAGCACTGCAATGGCAATGC
This sequence comes from Shinisaurus crocodilurus, assembly GCA_021292165.1. Classification (NCBI taxonomy): domain Eukaryota; kingdom Metazoa; phylum Chordata; class Lepidosauria; order Squamata; family Shinisauridae; genus Shinisaurus; species Shinisaurus crocodilurus. The sequence continues at coordinate 268,100,729 of CM037878.1, read as the reverse complement.
ATAGCCAAATGCACACCTGCATTGCTTCTATGCACACTAAAAAAAATGTGTCCGTGCATGGATCTATCTCCCTTGCTGGGCATTATGGCAAAAAGAGCATTAACTGAAAAAGAGCACACTGAACTGAAAAAGAATGCCTGTATAAAATTTGACACCGGCGACCTCCCAACTTATCCCTTGCTCCCCAAAGCCAGCCCATATACAGAAGTTGTCCAATGCAAGAAAAAAAAATAATGCTCAGACTTGTGCAAATATGTCAGGGAAGGAGCTCTATAACTAGGACAAAGAAACATGAATGACCCCGTACATCACTTGGCTGCTCTTATTTGGCCAAGGGACGATATCATGAAGAGAGTACTCTCTATCAGTCTGACAGAGAGCAATGGGCCAAAGGCTGTCTCTAACATACATTACATATTTTCCCCATAAGTCAACATTTATTAAGCTATCATTCTTCGTTTGGCAAAGAGAAAGGATGTGTATTCCCTTATAGAGCAGTATTCTCCAACCTTGGGTCCCCAGATGTTTTTGGCCTACAACTCCCAGCATGCCCCAGCCAGCTATGCTGGCTGGGGCATGCTGGGAGTTGTAGGCAAAAAAACATCTGGGGACCCAAGGTTGGAGAACACTGTTATAGAGAACCTAGCCCGTCTGCTCACAAAACAGTCTACTACATTATTTCCCATAGTCATTTATAATACAGTAACACAGTTGCTCTATGTTGTGTTTTGATCAGAAGGCTTTCCAAATGGTATGCAAAATGCAGTTGTGCAAATCTACCTGTTTTATTTCCTAATAAGCTTCCTTGTAGTTACAGAGAAAAGAATTGTTAAATGCAGTGTGTAAAAATGGCAATTTGACACCACACACATGCATGCACACATAGAAAAATAGGAAACAACCACCTCAGCCTAGCAATTCCTTGGGCAATTTCCCTGGGCAATTTCCAAGGTATGCACCTGGAACAACACACCCCAAAGGACTCACCCATTCATTTAAATGTTGGTGGCATCCCTGTATATTTAAAGGGAACCTCCTCATTTTTACTAATACTGTACTGTACTTGGATTTTTAAGCAGTTTCCTAGTACATACTCTCAAGGTCGCTAACAATGAAAATCAGTACAGTAAAAGAACAATTGTATTAGCGGTCCATAAAGCCAACAAGAAATCCAAAGGCAAGAAAACATAACTCAGAACCGGTCTACATATGCAGCAGAATGAGATAGCAGTCCCAAGATAAAATGGACTGTACAACATCAGACTGCATGTGGAGGATGTACAAAACTCCCAGCATATAGTGTATGCATGGTGTTAGACTAGCCCTTCAGCCAGTCCAGGATTGTGATTAGCGTTAGACTTTGACCAGGCTATAGCTCCTACTTTACAGAGCACAGTTCTCTATTTGAAGGGCTATCAGAGCATGGTCCCCTATTAGAAGCATTGTCTCTCTATTGGAAGGGTTGTCTAGTCCAGGGGTTCTCAAAATTTCTACTCCCAGGGTCTGCCCTTTTGCGACCCAACAGTCGCAAAATGGTGTTGCACGGTTGGAGCCAGTCTTTACAGATAGCATTTTATATTGATATCGAATCCCTCTTTGGAAATTGCTAAATACTTTGTCATAGCTATTTCCTTGTAGCAGGGAGTTTCATGGTTCAGGTTTCCTCAAGAGAAGTGCAGACATGGGCTCTGGAGGTATCATGACTCAGCCTCCCCATTTCACTGAAGGCAGCATAGAATTCTCCTAAATAAACGAATGCACAAACAAAAATACTCACAAATGCCACTTCTTATACCAGTATTCCCCCAGGACAGTTGTCAAAGGTAGGCATGGTCGGGCAACTGACAAGAGCATCCAGGACTTGCTGCTCCTCTTGATCATTGCAAGCTGCTTGTTCACCTGCCTCTCACTCTGACCCAGACAATGGTGGTGGTGAAAAGTCCAATGTGTTGGACTATAACAGCCATCATCCCCATGAGAGCTGTAGTCCAAGACATCTGGAGGGTGCTAGGTTAGGGAAGGCTGTCTTATAACTTGTGAGCTAGAAACCTTGGGCCTGTTCAGACGATATAGAATTTTACCCAGGCGGAGTTAGGGAGCAGGAGTACAACTAGGAAGCAAGATTAATCTTGCATATCTACAAACAGACACAGGATTGTCCTGGTTCAGTCACGCACTTCTTCCTTGCAGTACAGTCAAAGGGGAGGCATGCATGATCTCCCCCTTGGTTTGCAATGCATCACGGAAGCCAAGTACCATCTGTGCAGGCCACTTAATATAAAGTAAAGCCATGCACACTACTTCTAATTACACATTAAAAAGAACATGTTTAAATAAAGCAGGAACATGCACATCACCATGCAACGGTTATCCATGCTCAGGTCATGGGCAAGGCTGCTTTAGTGTAATGCAGTGCTTCTCAATTATTTTCTGTCATGCCCCCCCTAGGAAGAAGAAAACATTTCGCGCCCCCCGCGCGACTGTAAATAGTATCATTTGTCTATAAAATTGTTATAAGTACACCTCTGCATAACACTGTATCCTTATTAACGTATAAGAGAATAAAAAAAGAAAGAAATGTGGATCAATTTACAACAAAGAATAGCTTTATTAACTGTAGCAGAAAAGATTTAAAGGAGCACAGGATTTAAAGGAACACAATATTAAAAAAAACTTTTAACTGAGGTCAAACGAGCCCCCCTTTACGGAGCCTCGCGCCCCCCCTGGGGGCCCCACCCCACTATTTGAGAAGCACTGGTGTAATGCATTGCGCATGGGGCTGCCTTTGAAAACCACTTGGAAAGTTCAGCTGGTCCAAAATGCTCCAGTGTTAACAGGGGTGCGACACAATGAACATTATTGTGCCTATTGTACAAGACTTACATTGGCTCCCAGTGTATTCTTGAGTGCAATTCAAAGCGCTTGGTTCATCATTAACAAGGGCTACCAGCTCCTCCAGTACAAACCTGCCCATTCATTCAGATCATTACTGGAGCCTATCCTGTGGCTCCCCCTGCCTCTGGAAGCAACACGATGGCGAGCGGCAGAAACTTCTCAGTGGTGGTACCATGGACCTAGATGTCCCTTAGCAGTCCACCTGGCACCTTCACTGATGGCATTTAGATGCTATTTTCCATGCTTTTGGCCAGTTCCTCAGTTGGTCTTTCTTGGTTCTTTCCTTAGTTAAAAGCTGCTCTGCTTCCAGGTTTCAACTGTTTTTGTCAATGTTGATGTTATTGTATTGAAATGATTTATATTATGTATCTGCATTTTTATTGCAAGCTGTTGTGGTCATTTTTTTAAAAGCCAGAAATAAATATCCTAATTTAATTTAAATAAGATCAGCATCATATTCTGAAACTGCAGGCAAGCAGGAAAACCCAGAATCCATGAATTCACATTATATGAGCATTTTTCTTTCTGGCTCCCTCTCTAGCTGAAAGTCAGTAACAGGGTCATTTTTCTTAGTCTATAGTTGTCTTTGGTACTGCCTGGCACCTCTTGAACTGTATCCCTTCAGTAGCTGTTTATTGTGTTTATTTCCCTCAAAGCTATTGTCAGATTACCTAACTTTCCACTTTTCTTGCTGCTATTATCTCCCAACCTGCCATTTTGGCTGCATTAAACGCAGATGTTTCATCTCCCCTGTTCACTTTTGTGGATCCACCTCGGGGCAGGAGCGTAGGCTGATCACATTTCTTTGTCAATCAGAACCCTGTGAAACTTTATTATAAGTTGCCAGAGGGCAGCTGGCGGATCTGAGCAAGCAGAATTATGCCCCCGTTTGTTCATGCAGTTTGCCCCTGTTGTAGCTGGAGATCAAGTGTTCACAGACAAAAGGGGACAAGAATTTCTATCCTTGGAAATCAGCTTCACCTGTAGGCATTCACTGTTGCGTGTACTCAATATGCATTTCCCACCAAACTCCATTAACGTAGCTCACGTGACAATATACGGTAAATGTATGTTGTTTCTTTGTATTTCTGAACAGATATAATGAAAAGTCTTGACAGTAACCTAACCCTTGAATTAATGTTTGTGCGACATTCACACCAGCTGATGCGCGCTCCTGTCACAAGAGGAATCTTATTGACCTCAATGGGTCTGAATAAGTGAATGTTTGCTCAGCCTCGTTAATTACTTTAAAATTGACGTCCCTTTTGCCCATCTTGTTCCATCCTAGTATCTTAATTTGTTAGGTAAGCTCCCCCAAAGCAAGGGACTATTTCCCTGAACCACCACCAATGACCCAATATAAATAAATATTATTTTTACTATAGTTAGGACACAACAGGAATAGTAAGGCACTAAGTAGTCACAGGTGGTATTTTTTAATTGACTTCCCTTCCTTTCTTAAATAATGGGGGGGGGGGGACAGAAGTAAACATAGTTACTACAAGTTATACCAGTATCCTGTGCCTCTACCATACAATTACTCACTCATTATATTTCTGGAAAAAAATTTTTTTAATGGTAATAGGTACTGGCTGGCTGGATATTTCTCTGTCTCCTACATGCACACAAACGCCTCAGTTGTGGAAGCTGTCTCAAAGGGTTGTAGGGCCTTTTGCACATACGAATTATTAAAATTATGTGGCACAACCAGCGCTCGAAACCACTGGTGCAGGGCCAGGGTCAGCATCATCACTTGCTGAGGCCATTTATTTATTTATGTGGAGAAAGCCAACCTAAGCCCCCTGCCTGACACACACACACTCACCAAGGAGGGGGGAGGGAGACCCGGGGGGGGGGGGAGACAGCCAGTCTCCACAGATGCCAAAGGGGACAAACAACATCTGCATAGAATCACCCCAGGGGGGAAGGCAGGAAGCATCACCAGGTTTGTCAATGCTCTCGCATACAGCTTGTCTGAGTGTGGAAAGCTAAGCAGGGTCAGGCCTGGTTATTACTTGGATGGGAGACCCCTCCTCTAGTTTCCTGCATTGAGCAGGGGGTTGGACTCGATAGCCTTGTAGGCTCCTTCCAACTCTATGATCTATGAAATCTATCAGCCCCATCTACATAAGACTTGAATACTTCTCCAGGGCAGACGCTTCGGCACCCCTAAGAAATGGCCACTCAACACCATAGGATGGGACCATTAAGCAAGTGGCTTCAAAGGGACCCCATCCCACGGGGGGAGGGCGTCACCCCACCTGACCCAAAAGGCCGCCCCTCAGGGAGGGTGTCAACCCACCGGAGGGAGGGGCTACCTGAAACACCAAGGTATAAAACACCCTGCGCAAGGGAACTGGTCCCGGTTCAGCAATCTTGCCCATGCCTGGGGTAAGGGAACGAAGGATCGGCAACCCCGGGTAGCAGCACCCGGCGCACTCCAGCTAGCTGGAATCACTGGCCGCTTGGGTTGACCGGACCCCCGGGAAACCAAGCTGAAATCACTCACAAGCCGCTTGGGTAGACCGGGCCCCCGCCGAGAACCCAGCTAGCCGCTTGGGTAGACCGGGCCTCCGCCGGGAACCCAGCTAGCCGCGTGCGGTTGACCGGGCCTCTGCCGGGGCCCGAGCTGAACTAACTAGCTGAGAGCCCTGAAATCACGGTGTCCTTGAGACTTCTTGCTTGTTACTTTGTACCGTACTGATAAGCTGTATTGCTGGCGTGGGTCTGGGTTTGTGAAGGTAATTTTGTAAATAAACTTGTTTTCTAAAAGATACTTTTGTGGCTATAAGTTATCCCTTTGTTCTGGGCTAAGGGTGAGGCGCTGGGGACCTTGGAGAAGGCCCGCCCCAGGACTCGCTACCCCCTTAGCATTGAACCCGCGCAGAAGACCAGGTTGTCGGTCTTCCACTATTTATTTATTTATTTAGAATTGTTTTTAGGGTGCCTTTCAGGATGAAACCCTCTCAAGGTGGCATGCAGGACAAAAGGAACAACACAACACAATACAATTCCAGAACAACAGCGATAAAACCAGCAGCCCATAAGCACTATTAAGAAAAGGCCGGCAAGAAAAAGCAAGCCTTCACAGCTTTCCTGAAGACCTGCAAAGAAGGGGCTACTGAGACCCCAACGGAAGCACATTCCGGAGGTGTGGAGCCACTACCAAAAAGGGTCTCTCCCTTATACTCACCGACCTAAGCCTCTTTGGTGGCAGGTAAGTGAAAAGGGCCTCTGTTAATGACCTCAACAGTGTAGGCAGGCTGCTACAGGTGAGGGCGGACCTTCAAGTAAATTGGGCCCAAACTGTTTAAGGCTTTAAAGCAGTGTTCTCCAACCTGGGGTCCCCAGATGTTTTTGGCCTACAACTCCCAGCATGCCCCAGGCTGGGGCATGCTGGGAGTTGTAGGCCAAAAACACCTGGGGACCCCAGGTTGGAGAACACTGCTTTAAGGGTTATAAACAGCACTTTAAATCGGGTGTGGAAATGCACTGGCAGCCAGCGCAGCTGGTGGTGCTATATCAGTGTCACATGTGTTGACTGCTCAGCCCCTACCAATATCCAGGCAGGCATATTCTGTTGGAGGATATGGGAAGGAGTCGGTCCTATACTGGTTAGGACAAAGCAGAGTTTTCCCCCTTATGCACACCCTGGTTATTAAAACTGTTTATCACCATGTGGGTGGCTCGTGGCTAAACCCTGCTTTAAAAGGCTCTTAAAGGGAACAGATTGTCCATACGGTAGAAGCCCTACTGCCAGTCCTCCAATACTTGTGGTGTAGTGGTACAAAAAATACACATGCTTTGTTTTTTACCTTTTTGAGCTTTGTTTACTAAATATAAGTAAAATAAACACGCTAAATTAGTTCATGCTCTAGGGTGTAAGAAAATTTTGCAATGCAAATTACACTATTAATGTGACAGACCTGTGGCTCACGCTGGCTCAGCTTGTCTGAGTGTGGAAAGCTAAGTAGGGTCAGGCCTGGTTATTACTTGGATGGGAGACCCCTCCTCTAATGTCCTGCATTGAGCAGGGGGTTGGACTCGATGGCCTTGTAGGCTCCTTCCAACTCTATGATCTATGAAATCTGTGAAATGCAAATTAACTTTGACACTTGTGTTCTCTGGGACTAGTTGGCTGCTCATTGTCTGTCTCTGAGTCCAAGGGGGGGCTATCTACCATTGTGAGGGGTAGGGTCGATGGCTGCCTCCCCTGAGCCCCCCCCCCCATCTGCCTCAAAGTCCCTAGACACAGGCAGCTCCTCTGTGATCTTAGGGTTGAGGGGGGGGTCTAGGTCATCCTCGGAAGGAATCCTCCAGAGGGGTCATGACAACCCTGCGCATGAGATACAGAACAATGAGATCTAGAAACATGCTTCAAAGGAACGAACTTTATAAAACTAAGGTGTTCCTGTACTCTTACAGTTATAATATACTGGGCTTTCTTTATTGATAGCTTCCGCCAAATCTAATCTTGAACTTTAGCAAAGTTTGTGATAAAGTAGCCTTGTTAGCAAAGCTGCTTGCTTGTGTCTGTGCAAAGACTGTGCCATCAAGAAAACCATGAACCAGTTCAAGCACAAAAGGATGGCTCTGAAACAACTGTCATGGGTAGAAATGCCCTTTCTGACTATGAGCCCAGGAAAACAAGCCTCTCTATTGCCTCTACAACAGAACTCCAGGGAACAAATACTGGTTAGAAGGCCATTGATAAACAACAGAAACAAGTTGCACTAATTGAGGGATTCATATACCGTAATGCCCCAGAAACCCTGCTGTATTCATACAATGCCCTAGAAACCCTACTGTATTCTTTTGGCAGATAATTGCTCCCTGGTGTTTGCTAACAGAGGCTGTGTACAAAATAAGCTGGGATTGTGGGAATACATCTTTATCACTCCCACCACCACCCGCTGCCTTTAATTTTTAATGCAGGGGGCAAAAATACTGCTGGAAACTTTTTCCCTTGGCCTCAACAAGTCAAAAGTGAACTCTTCCCTGTTGCCTCCTCCAGACGCTCATAGTGCTGTCTCCTCCCATTTTTGCTCAAGCCAATATCAAATTGTGAAATAACTTTTAATTAAACACAACAATCTTGAGAAATCAGGGGGGCGAAATAGCTGCAGCCAATGACTTTAATTCTCTCCTTGAGGTTCTTTCCTTGGCATTCCTTGCTAGGGTTTTTAACCTGGTGTTGACAGATAAACACCTTCAGTCACTTGTGTACACACACACACATCATCATCATCATCATCAGGCGATCACTCCTGACCAAGTAAGATTGTCTTCCAGGATAAAAGGAGGAAATTCTAAAGAAGATTGTGTAGACTCTAGCGATGGGTCTGGGTCCGTAAGTGACTGTGGAGGCCAATTCTAGATCCACACAGCTTCCCACAGTGAGGACACAGGTTACCAGATGGAAGATGGTCCTGTAAAGGATTCATTTGACGTGCTTTTCGCTTAGCATGTTTCTCCCTTTCACCTTGCACTCGGGCTTCTTCAAAGTCCATGGAACCTTTGTGAAAGGCCAACCTCCAGTTAGATCATTCATGGGCCAGAGCTTCCCAGTTTTCGATGTTTATATTGCATTTTTTTAGATTAGCCTTATGAACACCTTTAAACCTCTTATATTGACCACCGATATTCCGCTTTCCATCCTTGAGTTGGGAATAAAGTAACTGCTTTGGGAGACGGCAGTCAGGCATTCGAACAACATGACCGGTCCATTGAAGTTGGCGTCGAAGAATCATTTTTTCAATGCTAGTAGTCTTTGCTTCTTCCAGTACACTGACATTTGTTCGCCTATCTTCCCAAGTCTGTGCTCTAAAATTCCTGTCCTCTGTTTTAAAGAGTGTATAGTTGAAGCCAAACTATATGATTGGCAGGCTCAGAAGACTGATCTGTTCCTGGGTTGCATCTCCACTGTAATGCAGTGGTTAAGAGCATAAGCTAGGAGAGGCTCAAATCTCAGCCCAGCCACAAACCCCATTGATACTTTCAAGCCAGTCTCTCATCCTCAGCCCCCCCCCCACCCATCTGTAATATGGGGCAAATAATACCTGTGTATCTTACAGCAGAGGTGGGGGATGGACGCTCTGAAAAAGCCTAATTACTGCACAGGAAGGCAACCAGCCTGACCCCATACATCGGCCAAACAAGGAACAGCTGCAGGGAGCTTGGTTTGCCCTTCCCTGCCAGAAAAAAAAAAGGGGGTGGGGAATCTATAAGAACCTTGTAACTAAGAACTGGTGCCTGAGTTTTGCTTTCTTCCTCCTCCCTCCCAATCCCTTTTCCTTGTGTATCATGTCTTTTAGATTGTAAGCCTGAGGGCAGGGACTGTCTAATACTAATCTTTTGTAAGCCACTCTGGGAGCCTTTTTTCGGCTGAATAGTGGGGCAAAAACGCTGTAAATAAATAAATTAAATAAATAAACTGGGGGTGGGGTTTGTAGTGCAACCCCCATGAAAATGCCTCCCTGTATGGCAATTAAACTTTAAAAAAAACAACACTTCCATTGCTGTCAATGGAAGCCTTCTTAAAAGCGTAATTGCTGTGGGGTGCGGGGCAAGCCAATGAGGAGAGGCAGCTAGGAAGAGAAGGAGAGAAAGAGAGGAAATGGGGAAGAAGAGAGAGAGAGACGGGAAGGAAGACAGAGGGAGGACATGGGGGAATACGAGAAAGAGACTGGGTTCAGACAACATGATAACCCATGCTAAAGGGTTGAGTGTGGATTGTCGTTGAACTGTGGGTTGTTGTTGAAACGTGGGTTATTGTGTTGTCTGAATCCAGCTGAGATAACAATCCATGGTGAACAACCCACAGCTAATAACAAACCATGGGTTCTCTTCATGGGTTGTTCGTGGTTAACAAGCCATGGCTTGTTAGTGTAGCTGGGTTCAGACAACATGATAACTCACGATTCAACAACAACCCACGGTTCAATGACAACCCTGAAGGCTCCTCCTCCCTCAACTGCCACCACAGCAGCCATTCCAGAAGGCTGAGAGGAGGGAAGAGGAGTGCAGGGGCAGGGCCATTCCACCAGCCCTGCCAGGAGTATTCATTAATATTCCCCCTTCTTCCCTCCCCATTCCTTTTTCCTTGTGTGTCGTGCCTTTTTAGATTGTAAGCCTGTGGGCAGGGACTGTCTTGTTAATTGCTGTAAACCGCCCAGAGAGCTTCGGCTATTGGGCGGTATAAAAATGAAATAAATAAATAAATAAACCCACACTCAAGGGTTGAGTGTGGGTTATTGTGTTGTCTGAACTCAGCTGTGCTAACAAGCCATGGCTTGTTAACCACGAACAACCCATGAAGAGAATCCATGGTTTGTTGTTGGGTTATGAACTGTGGGTTGTTGTTGTTATCTTACATTTATATCCCACCTTTTTTCCTCTTGCGAGGAACCCAAGGCAGCTTACATAGTTCTTCTCCTCTCCATTTTTATCCTCACAACAACCCTGTGAGGTAGGTTAGGCTGAGAGTCAGTGACTGGCTCAAAGTCACCCAGTGAGCTTCATGGCTGAGTGGGAACTAGAACCTGGGTTTCCCGAGTCCCCAGTCCAACACTTTAACCACTACACCACACTGGCTCACCATGGCTGTTCAACGATGGCTTGTTTTCTTGGCTGGGTTCAGACAACACAATAAGATTTCCCTGGAAGGAATGTGGCCCTTGCCTTACAGAGTTGTAGTATGGATTGAAACAAGGGAGCAGAAGCTCAGGCCCGGGGTCCCAATCTGGCCCTCTCAGATTTCCCAGAAGGCCACACCCCTTTCCCCCTAACCATCGAGCATTTCATTTCCCAGCTTTTCTGCAGGCCTTCCCCGCATTGTGCAGGCCATTGTTGAAGCAACATCTCTCTTCCGTGGAACCTCTCCCAGGTCATGCAAAGCTTCACCCCTATCGTATGCATGACTCCTGCTCACGGTTAACACCCTCCAGACCTTGCTCAGGACTCCATGAAATTACAGTTTAGCTGGAGAATCGAGAGGGCCTGTCCACGGAAGCAGTGTTTAAGGTGCTTTGACCGAGCATCATAAAGTAGCACAGGAAATGCCGCGGTTCTCCACAGAAGAAGGCGGCTGACCTAAGCAGGTGTGGGCAATTGCTAGGGAAGGGGGAAATTATTTCCTAACCCTTGCTAGCCCATTCTCTACTGGTTTGACTGGACTCGAGTGTTGAGGAGGCTAAGCAGGTGTGGATCTAAACAAGTAATCTGGATGGGAGACCACCGTTAGCCCCACGTATGTATAATAAAGAAATAAACGAATTCATTAAAAAAAAAAATCTGTAGCGGGTCCCACATGTCACAATTTTAGGCAGTGCTGGCCCAAAATATTTTGCTGCCTGAGGCGGAGGACAAGATGGCACCCTGCCCTGATTGCAGATACAGAAGCCAACCGCACTAGCAGCTGACAATTAATTTAGCACTGGTGACAGAACAGGATTTGTCAAACATATACCTAAGGGAAGCAGGCTAGCTTAGGGCGTGAACAACAGACCATATATATGACATACAAACTTCCGTCTTCCAACACCTTGCTAACTCACTGCTCTGCCTGGCATCTGCTTGTTGCCCGCTCAGATAAATGGCACAATACAGCAGCAACAGCATGTATCATGTGAGCAAAACAATGCATGCGCATGCACAATGCCTGCTGGAGTGTGTTGCCTGAGTTAGCTGCTTCTCTGCCTGCTTGCTTGGTCAGGGGACTTTCCCAACAGCGCTGTCTGTGAGAGAAGATGACTAGACTGGACAGACAGATAGGCCAGGCCAAGCCAGCAACAAGCCAGCATTGTCACCACTGGGGCACCAACTCAGAACAGGAAGGATCAGCTAGACAGCTGGGCTGCCCCTGCAGTCCCCTGCAACTGCAGCCTGAGGTGGCCTCTTCACTCTGGCTAATAATAGGGCTGGCCCTGAAGGGAGTACCCTCCCAAAGGGACAAACACCAAATTCAGCAATATACCATATTTGAACATATCTTGCACCCTGTGAGTCATGCAAACTCCAGGGCAAAGTCCACTAGAGAGAGAAAAGGCAGGTTGGGAGTGATCTTAAAATAGCAGCTAAACCCGGGAAATACCTAGGCTGTCCTCTAGCAGTCCCTTCCTTCCTTGTTAGGTGCCAACATTAACCCTTTACAGGACCATCTTCCATCTGGTAACCTGTGTCCTCACTGTGGGAAGCTGTGTGGATCTAGAATTGGCCTCCACAGTCACTTACGGACCCATCGCTAGAGTCTACACAATTTTCTTTAGAATTTCCTCCTTTTAAAATTTCCTTTTTGTATTTTTTTTTTTTAATCCTGGAAGACAATCTTACTCGGTCACGAGTGATTGCCTGATGATGATGACGAGCACTGCACAAATCTCACGGAGAAGAAACCTCTCTCATGCACGCACAAAGAGGTCAGGGGGACAGAGATGAGCAGAATTCTCAAATTCACCTTGGAGGGATGTTGGGTTCAAATCGTCCAACCTACTTTGTATATTTGAGTTCTCTTCTGTAGTCTACTCCATGCTAACAATGTTCACATGTGCCATATATATATATATATATATATATGACAGCCCAATCGTATGCATGCTACTTTGAAATAAGCCCTGCCAAGTACAATGGGATGGGACATTCTCAAGGAAGTGTGCGTAGGACAGCTGTGAATCTTAATCACACACCTAGGCTACAGGCCTATACCCACTTACCCATCCATGAGCAGGGCTGGCGTCAAGGACAGGCATAGTCGGGCACCTGCTGAGGCTCCACAACCCAGCAGGGTCCCACTGACAAGAGCCCCCTGGACTTGCTCCTCCTTTCCACCACTGCATTCTGCTTATTTACCTGTCTCCCACTCCGGTGAGAAGCAGCAGCAGTAAAGGCCAGTGCTTACTTGCTAACTGGTTCTGTGCCTGGTAAGCAAGCAAGTGGTAGCCATGATGAGAAACCGTACAAAGAGCCATTGCAGCTGGTGACACTGGCAACGAGAAGTAGATTCACTGAGGGAGGGGGACCACTGAGGGTGTCTTGTCCAAGGAGGGCCCTCAAAAACCTGGAACCAGCACTGCCCAGGAGTACCCAATTGAACTCAGTGGGCCTTTCTTCCAAGTAGACATGTAGCCAGTGTGGCGTAATGGTGAGAGTGCTGGACTGGGACTCGGGAGATCCGGGTTCTAGTCCCCACTCAGCCATGAAACTCACTGGGTGACTTTGGGCCAGTCACTGACTCTTAGTCTAACCTACCTCACAGGGTTGTTGTGAGGATAAAATGGAGAGGAGGAGGCGGATTATATACGGTAAGCTGCCTTGGGTTCCTTGCAGGAAAAAAGGCGGGGTATAAATATAATAAATAAATAAATAAATAAATAAATAAAATAAGGGTTGTGCTGCAAATGGCCACAGTAAATAAGATAATTATCACCGACTGAACTTGCTGCATTTCAGTTCCCTCTGACATCACTGTTTACCATGTCCCGATATGCCATAATACATTTGTTAGTCTTTAAGGTGCCACGAGGCTCTTTTGTTGCTTTTGCTGTCAAGGTTGAGTCCCGTGATCAATTCAGTACATGGGAGTTGCAGAAAAGCCTTGCATCTGTTGACTTCCATCTGCCCCAGCCCAAGTTAATGCTATGCATTCACCTGCCTGCACAGGATTTGGCTTCTGACAGTGACACTGAGAATGATTTGAGGTGGTTTGCCAAATCCAGATCCTGTGTGCGCCAGCATATGCACCCAGCTGGCTCAAAATAGACTGAAATGGCTGGGAGTCAGCGCAGCCTATGATTTCTCCCAAGAAGCGAGCATCAAAGCAGGTGCTCGCTTGGGAGCAAGGCTTAAGGCTTTTTCACAAAGTATGGCAAGAGTTCCTTTCAGTGTGTGAATACTGTTAATGTGGCATAAGGCAATAGAAAAGGACCATTTAACAGCACAGTCCCACTGTGCTCAATGGGGTTTACTCCCAGTATTGAAGACTGCAGACTAAAAATATCCAAGAAACCTCTAGTCGATGTTATTAAGCATATAATAACACAATGGTCACAAAATTACAAGAAAATTAAGTGCCACATCAAAAAAACTAAAACCACACCAGACTTCATAGGAGTCAGCCAGTGTTGCACAGGACTTAATCCTGGAACGCCTTTTGAATTCCAGGGTCCAGCCCTGGAACTAGGGAAGTAATAACTGAAAATAAAACCAGTGTGCCTCAGAGCACGTGCAAACTGTTCCTCTCCCTCCCCCAGCCTTCAGCAACTATTGCCAGCTTGCCAATCCAGCATGGCACTTCAAGGTCAATCGGTTTGCTGTCTAGCTTGGCAAGTTTGCATCGGAGCACTTCCCTTGCAAAAGAAATGAATGCCGGCTAGTAAGTCACCTTCCTCCATTCAAATTCCCTATATAAAATCTATGTAGGATCAGATCTCAAAGCAAGCAAACTGAAGCAACCACTGAACCACAGCAGAGAAAAGTGCCGCCGTAGCCCCAGGCTCAGGAATAAAAGTGAGATCAACTCACTCCCTGATGCTTAGGATCAAGGTAGGATTAAAATGGTTCTTACCCCTATTATCATAATGCATATAGATCTAGATAGCATCTGTTCTCCACGTGTCATGCAGGGGGTGAGGAACCTGTGGCTCTCTAGCTGCTGTTAAGACTCCAACTCCCAGGTCCCCTGAACTATGCTGGCTGCGGTTGATGGGAGTTGGAGTCCACAGGCTCCCCCATCCTTTTCCTCCTCGCCCCACAAGGTTTGCCTGCGCAGGTCTGGCTGCCGCCGCCGCAGGACACGCGAGCCCTTCAAAGGAAGACCCACACAAGAGTGGGATGGAGCCGCGTCTTGTACCTGATCCTTTCCTTCTCTTTCCTTTTAAGCTGGGAGTCTCGCTCCAGCACTTGGAAGATCTGCTTGGCTTCCTCCTCATTTAAGAAACTCAGGTCGACCCCGCGAGGGACTCGAGTCATCCTGACCCAGGCGCTTCGGAGGTCAGCCGGCGCCGTCGACCCTTTGATTCCTCGGCATCGCCCGGAACAGCCTCCCAGGAAAAGCCCTTCGCGCCGGCCAGATCCCCACGAAGCCAAGAGGATAACACGACCGGCGGCAGCGGCAGCGGCGGCGGCAGCTCTAGTTCCTCCTCCTCCTCCTCCTCCTCCTCTTCTTCTTCTTCTTCTTGGGCCGGGACAGGAGGACGAAGTGCAACAGGTAGCAAGAGGGCAACTTCGCGGCACCGCCCACTCTGCAGAAGAGGCGCACCTGCGCGACTGACTGACTGCCCGCTCGGCTAATCAAGGCAAGCGCGCCGGAGGCCGAAAAAGGCGGAGGCATGCCAATCCCTTGTTTGCGAAGGGGCGGGATCTCCCTTTCCCCTCTAGGCTGCTGAGGGGTTGTGCAGTGCCGTGCAGTGAGCGCAGGCCCTGTAGCATTCTCCTCCTCAGATATTTTCTTGCAGAGTCTGGGGATTGGAAATTGCTTGTTTTGGCTGATGCCAGCTGCAGTTGTAAAACTGGGAGAGATGGCAGGGTATAAAGACATCCATGTATCAGCGACAAGGGCATTGTGAATGACTACTGCTAATAAAGTGATGGTCAAAGTCAATACTTTCTGCATTTAGGGTGCAATCTTATGCATGTTTAGACAGAAATATGTCCTACAAGTCCCAGCATTTCCCAGCCAGCTTTTTCCTGTCTAAATATGCATAGGACTGTGCCCTTAGTTTCCTTCTGACCTCATTGATTACGATTCTTCCCTTACTACCATCATGTACATTAACCTGAAACTTTCCATAATACTCCATGCATCTGATGAAGTGGGCTATAGTCCATAAAAGCTTATGCCTGAATAAATACATTCGTCTTTAAGGTACCACAAGACTGTTGTTTTTGCTGCAATAGACACCTCCCTTCTGGAAATTGTTGCAAAGGGAGTATATTTGTACAATAGGACTCACACAATGCTAGCAAATTTGGCTTTTGGAGCACACTATAATCATAATAGATATTATCATCATAATGGTCTCTCATGATCTGATGATTTGTGATCATCATAGATATATAATCATAGTGGACTCCTAGTGCCTCTTTCATAATACTAGAACCTGGCGTCATCCCAGGTTCATCCAGGTTCATCCATGAAGCTGATTGGAGGGAGATTCAAGACAGAGAAAAGGAACTACTTCTTCACACAGTGCATAGTTAAACTATGGAATTCACTTCCACAAGATGTAGTGATGGCCAACAATTTGGATGGCTTTAAAAGGGGATTGGGCAGATTCATGGAAGATAAGGCTATCAGTGGCTACTAGTCCTAATGGCTATATGCCTCCTCCAGTATCAGAGGCAGTATGCCTATGTACTGCAGTTGCTGGGGAACATGGGCGGGAGGGTGCTGTTGCACTCATGTCCTACTTGTGGGTTTCCCGTGGGCAGCTGGTTGGCCACTGTGTGAGCAGAATGCTGGACTAGAAGAACCCTTGGTCTGATCCAGTATGGCTCTTCTTAGGTTCTTATGCCTATTGATGTGGAAGCAAAAGGTGGCCACTCAAAAACATGGTAGTGATTTCTACATACTGGGGGGCACACACTTCCATAAGTAGTATATAAGTTTATAAATTAAAAGAAAAAGTAAAGGCGGAGGGAACTCAAAACAGCCCAATGAAGAGTGAGCATGATCAGCGGCCTTCAGGAGCCACAGGATGTTAAATGTATCCGTTGGAGGGGGCAGGATTAAAAAATGGGGGAAAGGAGACAGAATTGACCTAAATCTGCAGGAAGGAGTGACTGGCTGGAACCCCATTCAGGAGCACTCATGTTAGGAGGTGGGGATACTGCGACGACATGGTCCCTTACACTTTAGGACCAGGCGCATAAACCCTTCTCAGGCTAAGCATCAACACTTAAAAACCTGAGGGGAGGGTCAAATGAAACCTTTCTCCTATTAATGAGGGAAAATATTAATACTGGTTATTAAGGATCTAGCTCAAATTTATGATACTGTGGGTACAAAGGTGTGTGTGTAGATTTAAAAGTAATGCAGGTTAATAACATCAAGCTGACACGTAGGATTTGGGTAGCAAACAAAATAAAAATAAGTTTATTTTAATTCTCAAAATCTTAGTTCCAGAAAATAACTTTAAACCTGCCTATACCAAACACTTAGTAATTAACCTAAGTCCCTATAATTCTAAATACTTTCACTCCTCAGACAAGCACTGATTTCTCTCAAAACTCCTGACAGACAAGACACAAATAATCCAACTAACCTAACTCCCCAACTCCCAACTCTCCCCACACTCCAAACACACTACTAACCCACTCCCATAACACACTAACTCCCAACACCAACCCTCAACACTCAACCCTGACATCACTCACACTCCTTATATACGTACTCCTCCCCCCACCCTTTCCAAGACATCACAAACCACACCCACTCAGTTCAACATTCTATACTCACTAAACATACAAATGCAGACATACACCAGGGAACTGAATTGTGGGGTTATGCCACAGATACATTGCAACATTTTGTTGCAGTCCCATTTGTATTATTTATTTATTTATTTATTTGATTAATTAATCGATATATATAAAAGAAGGTGTCCTGACTGACTGACAGACTGACTGATTTTGACTGACTCATCAACGCCCAGCTCAAACCGTTTAATCTAGGAACGTGAAATTTTGAAGGGACATTGCTTTTATGATGTAGACACCCAGTAAGGAAGGATTTTTGGAAATTCCGTCCCTAAGGGGTGAAAAAAGGGGGCAAAATGGCCCCACTCTCATATCTGCAGTTCTGCGAATAGGCCTCACCTCATAATTGCTGCAGGAGCCAACTTGCTGCAGCAGCCAATAGTGGCAGTTATGCAAATAGTCCATAGGACACTTAGAATGTTCGTATGAATTCCTGCAAGGGCCAATAGGGCTGGGTATGCAAATCTCTCCTAGGCCATTTAGAATGTTCTCTGAGAGGGTGAAAAGGGAGGGAAACTTTTTACATGACTGACTGACTGACTGTTGTGTGTGGGGCATCGTTGCATAGGCTCCATCACGTTTAGACGGATTTACCCCAAACTTGGCATGCTCACTCTTCATCACCTGTAGACTCTCAGGATTAACCTGATTTTTCTTTAAGAATAGATATTTCTGTCACAAAAGATTTCTGCTGCCAGCACCCAGCCTAAACGTTACACTTTCAGTCAGAGACACTGCATCTTTTCCATACATGTTTCTTTTAAAAACAATTATACCAAATCCTAAAATCCATGCGAGCGCAGCCACGGGCAACAGCTAGTCCAACATACCTTTAAACCGTTTTTCATCCATAGGGATACTAGGGTGGTCTACAATAAATATGACTATAAATAGGCATATCAATACAAAAGACAACAAAAACAATGTAATATAATTATCAAGACCAATGCAAGACAGCAACAAGAAGACATACAGCCCAACTTAAAATGCCTGGACAAACTAAGTAGTCCTAAGCAGGGCTAAAAGAATTGTAATGTCAGTGTCAGGTGCACCTCGAAAGGGAGGGTGTTCCACAATTGGCCACAACAAAAAAGGCTCTCTCCCTTGTTGAAACATAACATGTTGAAGATACATAGGGAAGAGCCTCCCCTGTTCATCTTAAGACCCGGGCAGACTGATATAGGGAGAGGCACTCCTTCAGAAATTTGGATCCCATGCCATTTAAAGGCAAGCACCAGCATCTTGAATAGGCCTCAGAAGCTTCATAGATTTCATAGATCATAGAGTAGGAAGGAGCCTACAAGGCTATCGAGCCCAACCCCCTGCTCAATGCAGGAAACTAGAGGAGGGGTCTCCCATCCAAGTATTAATCAGGCCTGACCCTGCTTAGCTTTCCACGCTCAGACAAGCTGAGCCAGCGTAAGCTCAGGTCCTTCAGAATCAGTTGGTGCAATGGGATTCCACCTGGCTGCACCACTCAACATTCTGGCAGCCACATTCTGCACTAGCTGATGCTTCCAGGTTGTCTTCAGCGGCAGCCTCACATACAGTGAACGAATTACAGTAATCCAATTGGGAGGTTACTAGAGCATGATCACCATGACCAGGCTGTTCCTGTCCAAGAATGGTTGTAGCTGGTGAACCAGCCAAAGCGGATAAAAGGCACTCTGAGCCACTGAGGCCTCCTGAGTCTGGAGTAACAATGCTGGATCAAAGAGCACCCGAAAGCTACAAACCTGTCCTTTC
This sequence comes from Shinisaurus crocodilurus, assembly GCA_021292165.1. Classification (NCBI taxonomy): domain Eukaryota; kingdom Metazoa; phylum Chordata; class Lepidosauria; order Squamata; family Shinisauridae; genus Shinisaurus; species Shinisaurus crocodilurus. The sequence continues at coordinate 268,081,616 of CM037878.1, read as the reverse complement.
AGCGGGAGTGCAGCCACATCTAGCATGCTCAGTTCCTAGACATAAGAAGAACCATCTTCCCAAGAGGGGCCTGCAACAAAACATTGTAATGTGGAGTGCTACGGTTCAGGATTCCAGATGCACTATTCCATCCCCACCTGTTTTTCTGTATGTTTCCTCTTCCAATTGTCAGCCAGCATTTTGTGGCCACTGTGCATGCGCAGTCCTCATTGGACTGGTTTGGTTGTCCCTTCCTCCTCCCCCCCGGATTTATTCCCTAAAGACTTTTTGTACTTCTGCAAACCTTGGGGTTTCCTCAAGCCTGTCGATACTTCCCTATTGTACATAGATGGTGTCATTTCACCTGCATAAAGATCCATGCTCAGGTAATGAATTTGTTATTAGTACATAGGAAGCCCAAGCCTGGGGGCCTAAGCCCGGGAAAGGGGATCTAACTTATGTGATGAATGATATCTTAGTGGCGAAAGCTCAGCGTCAAACATCTGTGTTGATTCTGCTGGATCTTACGGCAGCTTTTGACACACTCGACCACCATATTCTGCTTTCAAGGTTGGCATCACTGGGAATCAAGGGCAATGCTTTATCTTGGATTGGTTCCTTCCTTTCTAATCGCTCTTGTTCTGTTTTGTTTCAGGGTTCAGTTTCAGATGTTTTCCCATTATTAGTGGGAGTTCCACAGGGTTCAGTCTTGGGTCCTCTTCTTTTTTCATTGTATACTTGTCCTCTTGGACGTTTGGTTTCTGATCGGGGTTTTCAGTATCACACCTATGCAGATGATACACAGATATATCGAAGCTTTGCATCCATTGATACTGCAGTGTGGCAGTCCGTGACGGAATGCCTGTCAGGCGTTTCCTCATGGATGACCGCACATCATCTGAAATTGAACATGGATAAGACTGAAATTCTGGTATTTCAACCTGATCGTGTGTCAGCTCCCTTATTATGTCCTTCTTTGCATATCCAGGGCTCAGTTGTGGCCCCGGTTTCAGCTGCCAAGAGCCTTGGTGTTTTGCTGGATGATCGTTTGTCCTTGCGTCCTTTTATTAATAGGACTGCTAAGGCATGTAATTTTCACCTTTTGAACATTCGCAGGATTCGCAAGTTTTTGTCTCCTGAAACAGCCCATCTGCTTGTTCAGGCTTTGGTGGTATCCCGCTTGGACTATTGTAATAGCTTAATAGCTGGCTTGCCCTCTTCTGTGCTTCTTCCACTGGTTCTGGTTCAGAACAGTGCTGTTCGTGTTGTTCTGAACTTGCCCCGATACTCCCATATTACTATGGCCCGTAGGAATCTTCATTGGCTACCCATTCGGACTAGGGCCCAATTTAAATTATTGGTTCTTGCCTTCAAGGCTTTGCGCTCTAATGTCCCTCATTACTTATCATAGGCTTTCCTGGTATGTTCCTGGTAGGAATTTAAGATCAGTGGGCCAGGGATTATTAGCAGTCCCACCGACACGCTCTGCCTTGTCAAGGCTGCGAACCTTTCAGGACCTGGTTCCACTTTTGTGGAACAGGCTTCCCATGGACCTCCGACTGGAGGAGGATCTTTCCCGCTTTCGAACGGGATTAAAGACTTATCTTTTTAGTCAGCCAGAATAAGTGGTTGGGCTAATGTGGTGGTTGCTGGGATTTGATACTGCATAGTAAGTGGTTGGTGTTGGTTATTTTATTGTATTATTATGTTTACTGTATATGTTATTTGTCCCGCCCTTTGGTATAAGGGGCGTTATAAATAAACGTTTATTATAGCTGATGGGCACTATTATTGGTTTTCGAACAAAACTATGCACATACAGTTCCGGCAACTGGATGGGAAAGGAGAGGAACTCCACGTGCCGCATGTAAATATGACTGTTGTTCCTTATCCAGCTAGAGCTATGCATGTGGAAATCTGCCCCCTAATTGGATCGCGGTACCAGAGTGAAACTTGAGTGATGGCTGTGCCACCTTGGTTTTGCATGTTTGCATTGGCCCCCTGATCCCGATTTTCCCTGCTCTTCTCCCTATTCACACTGAGCATTGAGAGATTATTTCATGTCCACTTGAGCATGATCACATGAGTAATTTAGGATATTTGGCTTATATGCTCTTTTGGCCTTCCCCTCCTGAGAGGACTGTACCACGTGCTCTTGCTAAATGTTTCTATTGGCTTTACACTGTTCCTGATTAAATGCGGTGAATCCCCTCCAAACCCACATTATTTCCCAGCTCCAACTTTCCCTATTTTGACACAACATATTTCCACTAGTCCAGGAGAAGCAGGGGAAATTAGCCATTAAAGCCATGCACCACTTTCTTTTTTTTCTTTCTTCTCTTGTTTTCTTTCTGATTTGCATCATTGTGCAAGTGCACAAATGAAGGGGAAATACTGTAATGTTGAGAAAAAAGCATGGGTGGGGGAAGTGACGGCATGTAATTTGAATACAGACGTGCCCTTTTCAGACATTCAGAATGGGGGTAATGAATGTGCACTGGGAAGGGTGACATCTTGGTGGAAGGTCCGGCCCCTGATTTATGCTCATTCATTATAATGTCTGTAGAGGATCCCTCTTTGTACAGCTGTACACATGGTGGGCTCTCCCCATGCAAGCGGAAACCATGTTTCCTGGCCATGTTTTCCTCCTTGTAACTACCACTGCATTAGATTAATCAGTGTTTGTAGTTATTCAGGGCTTTTCTACATGAGGCATTTATCGTGCGCTCATCATTCCCTACTCACGATGGCTTTTTCAGATTCTTTAGATGACATTGTGACCCTCCAGTTTCGCTTCTGTATCTAAAGAGCACTTTCAGTGAGGTTTTTTTTTAGAGCAGGGAAAATGTGGCATTTATTGTTAAAGCGAATGAAACAGGGTTTTTTTCCTTGTGTATTTGCACTGTTCCACTATACCACAGTGCCACGTAGAGGTTATGTAGCGGAAAAGCAGGAAAGGTACCCCTCCTTGTGTAGCATTCGGATCTCAATTCTGTGACAAAACCAAAAGTAGATACAGTTGGATTGACAGCCTCATGTAGAAAAGCTCTCAGTGCAAAGTGTGTGTGGGGGGGTGGCGGCAAGGTGAAAAGCACCCAGCACATGCTCTGAACCACCCTCTTTTTATTATTTTGTTGCTCCAAGCTGAGCCTTGCTACTGAAAATAGATTCTGGGGTTTTAACCCCCGCTCCCAACCTTATCACCTTTGGGCAGACAACTTAGAAAATGACACAACTGGCAAGTGGCTCTTCCATAAGAATGTAGGAATAAATACATTTTCCTCCTCTTTCATAATACTAGAACCTGGGTTTATCCCTTGAAGCTGAACGGTGGGAGATTCAGGACACACAATAAGAACGCTTTGGTTATTGGGTGGTATAGAAATGTAATAAATAAATGTACTTCACATGGTGCATACACTATGGAATTCGCTTCCACAGAATGTGGTGGTGATGGTCCCCAACTTAGCATGCAACCCTATGCGTGTTTAGATGGAAAGAAGTCCTACAACTCCCAGCATTCCCCAGCCAGCCATGCTGGCTGGGGAATACTGGGAGTTGTAGAACTTTTTCCTGTCTAAACATGCATAGGATTGTGTCTAAAGACAGCTTTAGAAGGGGATTAGACAAATATCTGGAGGGTAAGGCTATCAATGGCTACTAGTCATGGCTACTATATCCTATCTCCAGGATCAGAGGCAGAATGCCCATGAATACCAGTCATTGGGGGACAACAGTGGGACATGGCTATTCCCAGAGGCATCTGGTTGGCCACTGTGGGAAACAGGATGCTGGAGGGGAGTGAACCTTTTGTCGAATCCAGCCTGGCTCTTCTAATGTTCTTATGACGTGGTATTGCTGGCACTGATCATTGGACTAGCATCTTGACCATGGGCTGGGTAAGCACGATCAAGAAGAAAATGTATCTCCAAGACCCTGCTCCTGGGGCTGTTCATACCCCAGCTAGCTATGAAGTAGCTTATGAACTGCAGAATTTGCGTTTTCAAAATATCACTTCCTGCAATGCCCCACACTGAAAATAATAAATGTATGGAGAGTATCCCACAAGCACCTTGGCCTTTAAAACTTTTTTCCAATGTGCTTGGATATATTTTCCCAGACTCATTCAGGCATACAAATGTGAGTCGTCATTTTGATTTAGTTTGGATTCTGTCAAACAACAGAGCTCCTTTTTTATGACATAAAAATAGTCTCTGCAGCTGGATAAAAAGAGCCTTATGGGATAGTTACCACCAGATATACTTTAATTTTGCTGGTGGCAGGTGCTGACACATATAGTTTTAATGAATGGGCAAGTGAGCTACTACATTGTTACATGACCCAGAAATTCTTAAGCTTGTGTGTTTACATATAATATTGTACTGTGGGAGACGTTGAACCCCTTTGTTCTCAGCGGGTGTTTTTAGAATGGCGGAGTTGCAAAAAGGCTGGAAGGTATGCTAAACAAAAGAAGGCAGAGTACAGGAAAACATGTTCTCAAAAAAATCGGCAGGATCTTCCAGCAATTAGCCTAGAGGTGCTGAAGAACTGTAGGATCAAGTCTGTTCCTGTCTGAATTAATTGCTATATGAGATAACTGTGAAGATTAGAAGGTAGCATGCCAGACAAGTTTAATTAAACCCATGTATTAAATTAGAAGGGAAAAGTCACACTGTGGTGTAAATGTAAATAAGAAGTGTTTCCTCCAGATGTATACTGTGTTTTGGAATGGGTGACCGGTGTTTTGAATCGCTCCATAGGAAAGGTCCCCCGGGACTACATAATAGAATCCCAGCTCCCCCCAGGACTACCAGCTCCCCTGGGACTTCCAGCTCCCCCGGGACTGCACAATGAAATCCCAGCTCCCCCCCCCCCCCGGGACTGCACAATGAAATCCTTGCTTCCCTCCCTGGACTACACAATGAAATCCCTGGCCCCCCGAGACTACACAATGAAATCCCAGCTCCCTCCCTGGACTACACAATGAAATCCCTGTTCCTCCCCCGGGACTACACAATGAAATCCCAGCTGCCTTCCTGGACTACACAATGAAATCCCTGTTCCTTTCCCCCAGGACTGCACAATGAAATCCCTGTTCTCCCCCCCCCCCTCCGGGACTGCACAATGATATGTTAAGGTTGATAAAATCCCTTGCCTTGATGGCTCATAATCCACCCTGTAGGCCCATCTGCCTACATGGATTCAGCAGAGCGTGAGATGGAAGATACAGCCTCTGTCTCATGTGTGTAACTGGCCCATGTAGTTCACACAGAGATTCACTGTCTCCCATACGCAGCACATTCCAAGCGTCTCGGATTACAGCCTCTGCTCCAGCTTGCCGCTTGCTCCAGCTCAGCTGTAATTAGGAATTGCCATAGAATCCACCACAGGGTTTTTCTACCTGTTTATTCTATATCAGAGTAAATACAATTTCCTAAGTACAGTCTACATTGCATAGCATAGTCCAGTGGACAAAGTCCACCCTAGCATTCAGAGCATTAGAGAGAAGACAAGAAGATGCATACAGAAAGCAATCCCTCTCTCTATTACACAGTTACAGGAACCGAAACTTAACAATCATACTACGTCATCAGAAAGTACAAACCATGTGATCAGCTCATATTTCTTTCCAGCCCACTTTTCCCATGAGAAGAGAATAGCAGTTTCAGACTAAACAAGATTGTTATTCTAGCCATCCTGTACCTTTCCAAATGAAAACACTTGTGGCACAGCTGTTGTTGTGTTACATGTCCCAACATCCCCCCACAGCCTGTGATACATCTTGTTTACATTTACTCAATGAGGACTAGTGCCCTCATTAGTTTCCTGTGTCTTACTTCAGGCAATGGTTTTGTGAAAAGATCTGCCACCATATCCCCTGATGCACAGTACTTGAGTGTTACCCACCCTTTTTGCACACAGTCCTTTACATGAGAGTAACGAACATCAATGTGTTTGGTTCTTGGCCTACATTTTTCATTTTGAGCCATGCTGATGCAAGCTTGGTTGTCCTCAAAAATTGTAACAGCCTTGTCTACTGGTATGTGCATATCAGCAAACAATTGTTTGAACCATTCTATCTCATTACATGCTTGAGATAAACTGATGAACTCAGATTCTGCGCTAGAAATCGCCACACAAGTCTGTTTTCGTGTGTACCAGTCAATTAGACTGTTTTCATACATTAAAACTGTTCCACTTGTGGATTTTCTATCTGTTGCAGATCCCCAATCAGCATCAGTGTACACACAAAAACCTCCATTTGTGTGTGATGATAATTTCAGTTTGCAATTCATGGTACCTTTTAAATACCTTAACACCCGTTTTACAGCTAGCCAATCATAGTTAGAAGGATTTTGCGTTTTCCTGCTAAGTATGTTTACAGCATTGCTGATGTCTGGCCTACTCACATTTGCCAAGTATAGCAGGCTTCCAATAACACTCTGATATTTGCCAATATAATCAAATTCAGTGTTATCTGTGTGTTTCTGATATTCAAGAGTCATTGGAGTGGTAACTGGGTTACAATTCTCCAATCCATGAATTTCCAGCAATTTCTGAATTTTCCCACTTTGTTCAACCATGAAAGAACCTTCCTCATCTTGAGACAATTGCATTCCAAGATAGTGTTGTACCAAACCCAGATCTTTCAGTTCAAAGTGTGCTTGCAATTCTTTTGCAATTTTGTCCTTTTGACTCACTGTTTGTGTTACCAGTAAGATGTCATCAACAAAAATCAACAAATACACCCAGTTTCCCTGTTCTGTGTAATTTGTATACAGACAGTGATCAGCCTTGCTTTGTTTGAACCCCAAACTAATCAAAACTGTGTCCAGCTTTTGGTTCCAGCATCGAGCTGCCTGAGCCTGTTTCAACCCATATATGGACTTGTTCAGACGACATACAAGACTGGGATCTTCTACAAAACCTTGTGGTTGCAGCATGTAGAGTTCCTCTTGTAATTCCCCATATAAAAAAGCAGTTTTTACATCAAAATGAAATGCCATCATTTTTCTTTGTGCTGCCAGTTTCAACAATAGTCTGACAGTTGCATACCTTGTTGGTGGTGCAAACACGGCATCAAAATCTACCCCATGTTTTTGTCCAAATCCCCTGGCAACAAGTCTTGCCCTGTACCTTTCTACCTGCCCCTGGTGATTTGTTTTCACCTTGTACACCCGTTTACAGGTGATGGCCTTGCGCCCCACAGGCAAAGATACTAGACTCCATGTGTTGTTGTCATGCATTGCATTGATTTCATCCTGCATGGCCTCAAACCAATCATTCTTCACTTTTGGTTCCAAGCTTTGAATTTTCTCAAAACTTTGTGGTTCTAAAGCTATTTTGAGAGCTTTATGTACAACAGTTTTCCCACTTTGGAATTCATCCTGATATCTAACAGGTGCTTTGCGTTCTCGGGTTGAACGCCTTAGAGATTGTTCACCTCCCTCCTGTTCCCCAGATATCTGCCCAGTGGCCTGTTCTGCCCCAGAAGCATCCTGCTGTGTTTCAGACATTGCATGCATTGGCAATTCCACCAGCTGTTTCTGATCATCTGTTTGCTCGTGAAAAATCACATCCCTGCTCAGAATTACCCTGTTGTGATGTGGTGACCACAACCTGTACCCTTTTGTTTGTGCATCATACCCCAGCAGAAAACATTCAAAGTTTCTTGCCTGTACATGAACAAAACATTTACACCCAAAAATGCGCACGTGTGCTACCTTTGGTTTCCTCCCATGAAACATTTCATATGGAGTTTTTCCAATTGTGGAATTTGGTAACCTGTTCAGCAGATAATTAGCGTTTGACAATGCATCCCCCCAGAAACGGTTTCCCACCTTTGACTCAGTCAATTGGGCCCTCATCATGTCCTGGAGTGTCCTGTTACGTCTTTCAGCAACGCCATTTTGAAATGGGGAGTATGGGGCTGTGACTTTGTGCCCTATACCCTCACTTTCCAAAAATTTCTTGAACTTTGTACTCATGTACTCTCCCCCACCATCCGTGAGTAATTCTCCTATTGGATATTGTTTATATCTGTTCCCTGCCCATTTAACAAATGATTCAAATCTCTCTTGAACCTGAGATTTATGTTGCAGCAGATATACAAATCCAAAACGAGAATAATCATCAATTAGGGTTAGAAAATATTTGTTCCCCCCATAGCTAGTTTCAAATGGACCAGCAACATCAGAGTGTACCAGCTCAAAGATTCTTGTGCTCACTCTATCACTGTGTTTCTGAATGTTAGATCTGTGTGACTTTGCAGTACTACATACTTCACATTCCACATACTTTGAACAAGGTTTCATTTTCACACCCTCACACAGACCTGGCATTTTTTCTATGCTTCTGTAATTGGCATGTCCAAAACGTTTGTGGAAAATATGTAAACAATTGTCATGTGGTTTCAAATTTGCATACTTTGCCTTCTCATCATGTGTTACAAATGGATTTATAACATACAGAGAATTCTGCAAATCACCTTTTGCACAGATCACCCCTTCATGTGAAATTACACAGTTGCTGTTAGAAAAACTTATTTCATATCCATCATTAGCCAATTGTGATATACTTATCAAGTTTGTGTCCAGTTCTTGAACAAACAGTGCTCTCTGTTGACCCAAAGAAGCAAAGTCAATTGTTCCTGTAGCTGTCACCTGGATTCTTTTTCCATCAGCCAGTTCCACAAATTGATTTGTATATCCATCATCCAGAGATTGAAACAAGTCTCTGGAATTTGCCATGTGGTGAGAAGCTCCACTGTCAAGTACCCACATGTCCCGGTTGGAGAAACCCACCCGAGCAATCAAACTTTTGCCCATTTTAATTGTATCCTCAGGTGTACTGGTAACTTCCTTTTTCTTTTTTTTCTTGCCCTTAAAAGTACAGTCTCTTTTAAGATGTGAAGTCGAACCGCAATTAAAGCATTTTCTGACTTTCAAAGCAGTTGCCTGTGTAACCCCCACCAGCTTGGCTCCGTTCCCACCAGCATTTCCGCCGCTTGAGTCAGCCGCGCTGTGTGTTGATTTACGTCCAGCATGTTGCTTGCTTTGTCTTTTCTCCCATTCAGAGAGAAGCTTTCCTGACACATATTCCATGGTCAGATTCTGATCTGGTTGCCCCTCAATCAATGTCACAATTGTGTCATATGAAGAATCCAGACTGGATAACAGAATAGATACTTGATGCAGGTGCTCAACTTGCATCCCTTGTGCTCTCAGCCTGTTAAACATGTCCTGAATAGTACTCAGATGCTCAGGCATAGAACCACCTAGTTGTAAGCTCAGCCTGTACAGCTTATGCGCAAGTATAATCCTACTTCCTGCCGTGCGCATCTGGTAAGTCCCTTGTAGGGTATCCCAGATCTCCTTTGCTGTTTCCAAAAATTGAATGAATGGCACCTGGGAACTTTCAACAGATAAGCAGAGAATTGCCTTCGCTTTCTTGTCTCGTTCCTTCCATTCATCATAATTTTGGGCACCCACAGCCACAGCGTCCTGTGTTACAACATTCCAGAGCCCCGCATGAGTTAAATAATGCTGCATCTGGAAGCTCCAGATCACGTAATTCGTTCCAGACAGTTTTTCAACTATCTGTGGATTCAGGGCTGTGGTTCATATGAACATGTGGTTCATATGTGCAGCCATTCTGGCAACAGGGAAATCTGCTTCTCCTTCCCCTCCAGAACTCCCGGCTTCACTTTCAGAGCCCTCCGCAGATTCACCTCCCTCTTCTTCCCTTTGCTTACCAGCTGAAGAAGGTCCAGGAGATGGTTCTTCCGCTTTAATGGCCTTCTCTGCCATCAATCACTGCTTCTCCGAGTAGCTGAAGCATTGACACACAGCAGCTGGATAAACAAGTCCCGCCGCCGCTGCTGGCACAGACCCTCGACCCTGCCTCGAACTTTCCTCCGTTCGATCTCCGGCACCAGTCCAACAGGTCATTTTGTAATTCGATATTTCTGGGCGCATAATCCTGTTAAGGTTGATAAAATCCCCAGCCTGATGGCTCATAATCCACCCTGTAGGCCCGTCTGCCTACGTGGATTCAGCAGAGCGTGAGATGGAAGATACAGCCTCTGTCTCATGTGTGTAACTGGCCCATGTAGTTCACACAGAGATTCACTGTCTCCCATACGCAGCACATTCCAAGCGTCTCGGATTACAGCCTCTGCTCCAGCTTGCCGCTTGCTCCAGCTCAGCTGTAATTAGGAATTGCCATAGAATCCACCACAGGGTTTTTCTACCTGTTTATTCTATATCAGAGTAAATACAATTTCCTAAGTACAGTCTACATTGCATAGCATAGTCCAGTGGACAAAGTCCACCCTAGCATTCAGAGCATTAGAGAGAAGACAAGAAGATGCATACAGAAAGCAATCCCTCTCTCTATTACACAGTTACAGGAACCGAAACTTAACAATCATACTACGTCATCAGAAAGTACAAACCATGTGATCAGCTCATATTTCTTTCCAGCCCACTTTTCCCATGAGAAGAGAATAGCAGTTTCAGACTAAACAAGATTGTTATTCTAGCCATCCTGTACCTTTCCAAATGAAAACACTTGTGGCACAGCTGTTGTTGTGTTACATGTCCCAACATGATATCCCTGCTCCCCCCCCCCCCCAGGACTACACAATGATATCCCAGCTCCGCCCCGGCTGTGGTTCATATGAACATTCTGTTTTGGCGTAGGAGAGATTTGCATATCTGCTCCTGACTGGACACATACACACACACATACAGACTTTGGAGCATATGTAAATTAGCATATGCAAATTTGTGCATTCTTTTCGTCCTGTGGGCCTGAACCCTGGATCTTTTGGGTACCTAGCACCGCCCCTGCACGTTGGGGAAGGCTAATGTAGTAGTATTTGGAGCCAAATTAGACAAAACAGAGGCAGTTCCATGTGTTTTAACATGAAACTGCACTGATCACATGAAGCAGCGGGTGCGGGAGTGGTATTTCAAAAGCAAAAGGTAGGTGTAGGTGAGGAATGCAGAATCTTCCCCTTTCCTTCCAATCTGAGGCTTACCTCCTTGTCACTCCAGACTCTTCTCCTAGCTGGGGCTCTACTGGAAGTGACCCTGGTTGGGAGAAAGCACTGAGGGAGAGGGGCTTCAAGGAGGGATGTCCTGGTACGGGGCGGGGGAAGGGACCAGCTCCCCTCATCCACATTTTGCTTCTCCTTTTAAAATTGGATCTACCCAGCCAGCCTCTCTTTCCACGTTTAGAGGACATGGAACCGCCACAGTCATATTGTCAGAACACACAGCTTGTCTGGTTCTTAGACGAGGTAAATTTGGTCCTTAGACGCCTTCCTAAGAATAGATGGAAGCCTTCCTGGCCCCTCCAGCCTATTTCAAAGTATTTCTTGGCTGATCCAGGAGGCAGTATTTTTATTTATTTATTTGTTGTATTTATGAATCGCCCATCTGGCCGGCAAACCGGCCACTCTTAATACAGGACAGTATTAAGATGTCCTGCTGCTCTATATTGTCTTCCAAATCAGTGCGACAGGGCAGCCAATTAGTTACCCTAATTTATTGAGTGGATTGACAGTACTGAGATCCAGTATGTTTTTGTGCGTGACCTGTTTTGGTTTCCCGAGAAGCCCTTCCTTTTGTGGAACCTTTTGCATCATGTGTAACACACATGAACTTCAAATGTGGTGATGCACAACATTCTTAATCCGGAACATCTCAAGTGGCTATAATTATTTCCCATGAGGTTCTGAGCCTGGGGAAGACTGAGCATCAACAGCTGAGCTTTCTGACTTTTGGGGGCACAATCCAGAGAACACACGTGTTTTATGCATTGATCCCCTGAAATCCAACCACCTGTCCCTCTTTACTTTTTCTCTCCAGCACTAACTATAATTAATGCTGCCTTAATATAGTGGCAAGACTTATTGATTTAGCAATCTTCTAGCCAGCTTTGCACTATTATGATGGATTAGAGTTGGGGTTTTTTCTTTTCTTTTCTTTGCTAAGTGTTGTATTTATTATATTTCCATATTGGGTCTCTCTCTGGTTGCTTTTAACCCTTTTCAAAACCCACCTTTTATGCTTGGCCTATCCTCTTTAAACCTCATTCCCAGCTGTAAACAAGCTTTAAGGATGCAATCCTATGCAGGTTTAGACAGAAAAAAGGCCTACAGCTCCCACCATGCTGGGAGTTGTAGTAGGCCTTTTTTCTGTCGAAATGTGCATAGGACTGTGCCTTATGGTGCTAATGGGGCGATTTATTGCAGATTAGTTAATGCAATATTTAAAAAAGGCAACATTGCAGCCACTTAAATATAGCCATCGTTTTCTAAATCCTTAGAGTTATACCACATTTCCCCTGCTTTTTACTACTGTGCTTTGTGGATCTGTATATATCATATTGCCTTTTTTCTGTCTAAACTTGCATAGGATTGCACCTTAAGTGCATTTGCACACGTTCTCAACTTGTCGGGAGCATGGGCCCGTCTATTTTTGCCTCTGTGTCTCGGTAAGCTGCTCTTAAATAAAATGTAGGTTGGCTATTACAGGCCTTAATCACAGAATGCTATGATCTTATAATAATTAAGAAAACATTGGTAGAGCACCCTGTTATTAACTCCTGTTAGGTGTGTGCACAATATTGTTACATTGTATTATATACGGTATGTATTTTAACTGTAGTTTAAAGTATTTTTATATGTAAACCATGGAGGAATCAATCTTATGGTCCATAGACAGTATCTGAGGGGCCATAGGATATTTCAGATTCCCCAATCCAAGGTCGGAGACAGTGCTCTGACTTCAGAGGGGGGAATTAGACCACCAACCCCCAACCCCCGCCCCCAGTCGGTGTGGAAAGAACCATGTCGGTTGCTCTCCAAGGTTGGGAACTCAACCTCAGAGATAGGGAGAAGTGGGCCTTTTGGTGGGTGGGAACAGGGCCGGATTAAGAGCATTATGGGCCTGGTGCTGAGGATTTTGGTGGGCCTTTTTATGGAAATAAATAAAATGAAGACGCAATTTTATATTAAAACAAATTAAATATTTTAATTACCATTAAAGTGCCAAAACAGAAACATATTGAAAATATTTTTTTTGTAAACAATAAGCTTGTTAACTCAATAAAACCGTTATAAATAGAACATTCACAACAACCATTTTTAAATAAACATAAACCATATAAACAATTTAAATATAAGTGTATGATGTTTGGCTCATAAAAATTTGTTCCTTAAAGTATTATTATTATTATTATTATTATTATTATTATTATTATTATAGCATCATAATCAATACAGCCTGCGTTATGATTATGGTGCAGAGAGTAACTCTTGAAATAAATAGCAACCACTAGTTTTAAACACACAAACAGGTTATTCACTGAACTCTAACCTGCATTTAAACTAAATGAATCAAGCTGGTAGATTAAAATAAAATTACACATTAACTTTTCTTGCTTTTTTACTTGCAAATTCCTCAATTGTAGAATCAAGATGAAGCTCGTTCAGCAAACCATTTTCAATGCACAACAGAGAGAGCGCATTTAAACGCTCCTGACCCATGGAAGACCTTAGTTCATTTTTCACACGTTTTAATGCTGAAAATGAACGCTCACCACTGCAGTTGCTGACCATTAAACACAAATACATGCGGAGGGTCACAAATGTATTTGGAAATGCACCGACTAGAGATTGTGCAATCATAAACTTGTATATTTGTGTTTCTTGACTCCCATGAATGTCTTGATTTGCAGTGGAAGATTGGTACATTTTGAAAATAGATGAAAACTGTACAATTTCGTCTGCAAACAGGGGTTCAAGATCTTCAGGATATTTTGACACTAGTGTAGTGGCTCTGGAACGTAGACTATCAGCTGCTAGAGTGCATATTTCTGATAGAAATCCAAATCTTTCTTGAATTATATTGTATGCTGCTTGCCTGTGCCTCAGTGATTCTGTCAATTGGTCAATTATAGGATAAAAGGTATGCACTTTAAACCTCTCAGAGGGTGTCATATCAGCATTAGCATCTTCTGCATCACCATAGTCCCACCTCCTATTTCTTTTCACTTTCCTTCCACGTTGTAGCTGGTACTCCTCGCAGCCGGAAATATTTTTACCCTGCTGTTCAAATTCAGAGAATCTAGAACGGAGAGACTGCACAAAATCCTTTAGAGAGTTCAGCATGTCTGTTGCTGTATGCAGATCTAATTTTGCATCTTGGAGACACTGACTGGTTCTGTGAAACCTTGGTAAAATGACAGACCATACTTCAACAATCATTATTCCAGTTTCCAATTGATCCATGACATTATTTAGGCCCTTTGCTTGTAAACAGACCTCTCCCTTTGTGGATTCATCATTCATAATATTTGAAAGGACATCTATGATAGTACTATAGCCTTTTTGTAAGGCATTCACAGCATCATGGTGAGCAGACCAACGTGTATCAGATAACCTTTTTAATGTCGATATACCACATAGTTTGAAACTATCTGTTAACAGATTCCATCGATGAGTTGAAGCAGAAAAAAAACAATACAACTGCTGCACAAAATTAAAGAACGAAACTGCAACTGGACAGCTGTTTACGGCATTTTGTCCAACAAGATTAAGTGAATGTGCACAACAAGGAATGTATTCAGCAAGTGGGTTTTTTCCCCAAATTAAGGCCTGCATACCATTATATTTGCCACTCATATTAGATCCGTTATCATAAGACTGACCCCTGCAGTCTTTGATGGAAATTCCATTTTCATCCATGAACTGCAAAATAATGTTTGCTAGCTCCATACCAGTGTGTCCGTGCATTGGAATGAATTTCGTAAAACGCTCCACTGGACCACTAGGTAGTACATAGCGAAATATAATTGTTAGTTGATCACAATGTGCTATGTCAGGGGTGGAGTCAACAGAAATTGAATAATATTTGGCTTCTTTTATCTCGTTTATGATTTGCTGCAGCACTTGCTGACCAATCAGTTCAATAAACTCATCACATATCGTTGATGATAAGTACCTCCACGTTTTTTAACCTCTAGGGCAGTCTTCCCCAACTGGGGCCCTTCCAAATGTTTGGGGCCCCAGCTCCCATCTTCCCCAGCCACTGGCCATGCTGCCTGAGGCAAATGAGAACTGTAATCCAAAATATCCAAGAGAGATATTTGGTGAACTCTGTTCTCTGGGGTTTTTCAAAATAAAACTTAAAATGCCACACAATTCCCCATGAAAGCGCACGTGCACACACACACACACACACACACACACACACACACACAGTATTAGCCAAGCAGGTGACATTTTGCAGGCGGCAGGAGGATCAACACCCCCAAAAGGCAGACACACACACCCACAAACACACAGCCCTCTCTTACGTTCAGTTTGGCTCACAAAAGAGGGAAAGCCCTTTTACAGAAAAAAAGGAGAAGGAGAAGGAGAACTTGCAGATCAAAAGAGTCAAACTTTTGAACCTTACCTGTGCAGAGCAGGGCCATCAGGACCAGCGGCAGGTAAAGACCATCCCAGAGATTTGTCCCATAGCAAGCAGAAGTCATGGTGGAGATTTTGGAGGCGGGTGGGCAGAGAGGGGTCTCGCTTGACGGAGCAAAAACTCAAAAACTCCTGCAGCTCATCAGTAAGGGTCTTCCCAATTTCCCCCAAATTATTTATTAAAAAAAAAAAAGCAGCCACAACAAAAAGCCAGGAAGCTTTGCTTGACCAAGAATAATTGTGTTGTTCTTGTTGCTTTGTTTCGTTTTCGTTTTTGTTTTTTTGTTAAACTAGCATTTGAACAATTGAGCTGCGAATTAGAAAGATCTTTTGCTCGAGGCTGGAGAGAGAGATCCCTTCTAAATCTGAATATTACAGACCCTAGCAAGCCCCCCATGTGCTTCAGCAAGAACACAAAGAAATGTAGTAACAGTGATTGAAATGCAAAAAGCTACTGAAATGCTAATTTGAGAACAACAGTTCTTGCTAGGTCTTGCCTCAAGCCTGTAATGCAGATGTGCTTAGAACACCTTTCTAATCTTGAAAAAATCATTAATTATGCTGAATGATAACGATCAGAGCTAACTCAAAGGGGGGAAAAATCGCGCCGTGCATCCCTATAATTGTGGGCCTATTTTCTGCTAGGGGCCTGGGGCTGCCGCTCCAACAGCCCCTATCTTAATCCGGCCCTGGGTGGGGAGGGAAGGAGGCTGGAGTGGGCAGGATATGAGCTATCCTGGGGCTTCTCCAGCTTCCTTCCCTCCCCCTCTGATGCGCCCCAGCTAGAAGGGCAAAAAAGCCCATCTAGCAAATAATGCAGGGTGGGAGGATGGGGAGGTGAAGATAATCTCCGTTGCTCCTTCTGCCCTGCATATGATGCTCATAAGCCTCCAAGTTTGTGGCTTACGATCACTGAAAGTGCAACGCATAGGAACGCACCCTTTAGAGATTTTATTATAGTAAGTGGTAAATAAACCCCCAGCTGTTAAGGTTTTTAATGCAAAGACAGTCTCACAACTGCTCTATGGGGCTGCTATCTGGATTAGAGGCGTAACACCTGAGTTGAATACTGTCCAGGTTAAATTTTTGTGAACTCTTTCTTCAGATTCAGCTGAACTATTAGAAATGGGTGAATGCCCAGTTATAACAAGAGCATGGTTGGCAGCTTTAAAACTCTGGCAGGTTTTTATTTTAAAGTTTGGTGCAGAACTTTTAGTATATCTATCTAGGGATATGTATCAGAACCGCTGAATGAAGGTTGTTGCACAAAAAGCTACTTCTATTGGTTTATCACCATCTTCTTTACTCTGTTTGGGGTATAGTGACAGTGAGGCACTTAATTAGACAAAGACTCTAGAATACTGCTTCTCAGGATCTTTTGTCTCATTCATATACATCTTGTTCACGGTGCTCCCTGGGTATATGGTACTCTGGCCCCGTTTGTCAAGCTGCATACCTAGAGAATTTGTTTGTACCCAAATATCGAAGAACTTTCACCTCGGCTAGATTTAATGCTCTTCCCTCTCAAGTGCTTAGTGGCAGATTTGCTGGTACTCCTTTTTCCTTAAGAGTATGCCCTTGTAATAGCCAAGAAATTGAATCAATTGAACATGTTATTTTATTTTGTAAATTTTATATGGAAGTTTGACCACATATGGTCAGTCAATTATTGGCTGATATACCAGGGAAGTCAGCTTGTCTTTATGTTAAATATTTACTGGAAGACAAAAAACCCAGAGTGTCCCTGAAAGTGGCAAAATATTTGTCAATAGCTGTTACACTTAGAGAACAACTCACCATGTCTACTAGCTAAAGTTATTTTAGTGGTCATTTTACTTTAAACAATGGCTATTTACTTATTATGGAAGCTGTTCTCCTTTATTGGTTTACATTGCATGACTGTTTTACTGTGCCACAACTGTTCTTAAATTGCTTTAAAACTGTATTTACTATGTGCGGGTCAATTGACCATAATAAATTATCATCATCAGTGGTAGATAAATATTATTATCAGTCAGTCCATCAATAATAAAATAATGACTATGCATCACAGCAATTAATAATGATAATAACTGCTGCAGATGGAGTGCCTTAGAGAATGCTTCCGGAAAAGCTCATACATGCAATCATATCCTACCATTGGTAAGGCAAATCTACCAATGGAAAGCCTTTTTTCCATTCCATTAATAGGACTTTTCCCCATTCCATTAAGTAAAATTGTGTGCAATTTTTAAAAATATTTTTTGTGCAGTTGCACAATAGAAAACTTGTTCCATTTGAGCTCAAGAGACTTTTGACACATTTCTAACCTGATGGTCCAAAGCAGGCCAAGTTTGGTGTGTGTGTTTCAGCTTCTGCAAAATTGCTCAAATAGTTGTGCAAATTTGGAGCCAAGAATTGAGTATCTCTAGCACAATTTGTGCAAATCGTGATTTGCACAAATCGGGGCCAACTTGTTAGATTTGAGTCATTGTTGTTCTTGTTGTTGTTCTTATGTGTTCTTCTTGTAGCATTTAACATGGGAAGTATGGGTAGGGGTGTATGATTGAGCCTCGCCGGGGCAGAACGAGGCCGAAATTGGCCCCGCTCTCACCCGGCGAGGCCTTACCTTTTCTTCGGGGAGGCTCGCCCACTCCGTGGTGAGCCGCTCGTGCGGCCCGTTCCATCCCGTCACTTCCAGGACCGGAAATGACGCGATGGAACCCTGCGCAGGTGCGCTGGACCCCTGTGGCGCGTTCTGCGCCTGTGCAGGGTCCCGTCGCATCTCGGAAGTGACGAACGGGCTGCAGCTGCCCGATTGAGCGGCGCACCGCGCCACTCAGAAGATAGAGTCGGGTCGGCACCAAGCCCGAAAATTGACTCGGAGGCGCCGACCCGGCTTGGATCCACCACTATATGGAAGCATCCTCCGCTCACTGCATATGCACACACTCCGCCTTGAATTTTCTGACAGCTAATTTCTGATTTGCACAAAATTCAGGCCTCCACTCTCCAATTTTTGCAAATTTTGGCATCTGCTCCCATGCAATTTGTGCACATTTGTGCAAACTGCAGAGTGGAGCTCAAAATTTTCCCCAGCTTAAAAACCCCCAATAATTGCACAAATCATCGCCCATTTAAAAATGGAAGTCTGTGTGCCAGCTCGATTCGAGTCAGATCGAGTCGTCGCCAGCACAGGGTTGATGGAACGGAATCTGTGGGGTCGAGGCGAGATAATCCATCTTATCAAAAATTCCTCATACATCCCTAGGACTCCCGGGTTTTGTTGATTCCACACTGTGGCCTGGTAGAGTTGAAATGCAGGTCATAAAAATGGTGCCCTGATGTATAATGAAGCAGATAAAAATAGTGTGGAAAAATAAATGAATGCAAGTATGACTAAACCAACTGTATGAAATGCATATGGTTGTGTACAGCCTGGGGCAGGCCCAATTATTTCTCCACCAAGAAAACTTCTATTTGCATGTATAGACTTGTATGTGGTGAATATAAATGTCACAAAGGAAGTTGCTGAAGAGAGTGAAGGGGAATAAACACTCTCTATAACCACAAATTTTATAAAATTATTCCTAATGACATCACAACTCACAGTATAAAGACAAAGTAGTTTTTTTGTTCCCAGCTGGTGACAGCATGCACAGCATGGCGGAGTTAGGATAAATACTTAAGAGTAAAAGTCCAATGTCCTCCAGTAATTGCAGAGCTGGACTTAGGTTTATTATTTCATAGATTTCATAGATCATAGAGTTGGAAGGAGCCTACAAGGCTATCGAGTCCAACCCCCTGCGCAATGCAGGAAACTAGAGGAGGGGTCTCCCATCCAAGTAAAAACCAGGCCTGACCCTGCTTAGCTTTCCACGCTCAGACAAGCTGAGCCAGCGTGAGCCACAGAGATTGCTCACATTTATTTATTTTATTTCCCACCTCTTTTTTCTAACAGAAAAACATAAGAGAGCTAACAAGATACTTATATAATACACATTCAGATTTCATTGTACATGTATTATAACCAGTGCATTTACAATAAAACACGTAAAAGTTTCAGTTAATAATTGGTACCATACTAGCTTCTTCCTGTGTCAAGAAAAAACTAAGAAATGTCAGATTTGGGTGCTTTTGTGACCCCAACCTGAATTCCAATATATTTAAGGGTATAAAATGTCCTAGGGTACAGTTTGTGTTCTTTTGCATCATGGTGAAGTGTGTTTAAAAGATCAAAACACCCAGATCCAGAAAACACACAACACATAAGGTAGAATATTTGTTTGAATACACATTAACCGCCCTCCCCAGTTTTGCATATAGAGTAACATGTTATAAATAAATAACATTTCTGAATCTTCAAACATCAAATATTTTTATTTTCAATTAGAAACAATAAAAACAATATTTTTGAACGAAAGAGGCAGAACAGCCACACAAACTGGGAACTGGCATGAACTGGGAACAAACATATGTATAATTTTTGAACACTACCGTTGCTTGTATTTGGGGTCCTTTTTCTACCCCACACAGAATACTGTCTCTGCTGAGGCAAATGCTGCATATGAAAAGCCATTGTTTGACTTAATCATAACAATGGATTTCAAGTGTCACCTAATACAGGTAATTTGAGACTGAATAAGCTGATGTTTCGCTTTGAGACTGAATAAACAGTTGAGACGGAATAAGCTGCCCCCCCCCCCATCAACGCTTAATCAGCATGACAATGGATTTCAGGTTTCAGCTATTACAGGATATTTGAGACAGAAATTTCAGGTTTCCGCTATTAGAGGAATGTGATCCTTCCCACATCAGTGATCCTTCAGTGATCCTTGATGTGTGATCCTTCCCACATCAGCTTTCAATCGGCATAACAATGGATTTCAGGTTTCTGCTAGAAAAGGTCACTTAATCCCTCCACTTGAGACTAAACCTTTCCCCCAGCAGTTTAAAATCAGCAGAACAATATGCCCCCAATATGTTCCATTGTTTGGGGTTACCAAAGCACCCCAGATAGCCATTGTTATGCAAATTTTGGGACATTTTATGACCCCAGGCATGTTTTGCTTTATAGAAAGAAAATTGTAAAAGGCAGGTGACTGAAATTTGGTGACATTGTTTACTACCCTGCAGGTGACAATGTCCTAGCAGGACAGGATTGTAGGTCTACTTATGTGTAAAATACACAACAAAATGTGAGCCTGGGGACTGCCAAGCACCCTAAGAAACTTCGTGAAGGCTAGAGAGCCTAGTGAAATTTACTGTCAGGTTTCTAGCTCTCTACTATTTTTTTGTTTAGGTAAAAACATATTAGGTACGGTACATAGAATTCTCACAAATCAACACCATTCAGGCTTGATCATTCAGTAAATATAGTACAGAATGCTGCAAATTATTTTGGATGCCCACTGGTGAATCTGCATGGCCACTGTTGGAGTCAGAGGGCACATTCATATGTCATGCTAAGCCAGCCTGAAAAGAAGCCACGGTGGGTGGCTTGTCCTGTATTCCTGACAATCGCCTGCTCACCGGCTATTTAGCCAAGCATACTCCTATCCCTCTCTTGTCACTGTCCTTGTCAATTTCATCCTCCATTTTGGTGCTTCCCATGCAAGCAAACAGTTTTTTTTTTTTTAAAGGCTGCTTCATGGATACACTGAAGAACCATGCCCCTGCCCCTAAATTATATTATATTTATATTATATTATTATATTATATTATATTTTATATTATTACACATTTGCTCACATTTATCACACCTGCCCCTAAAGTGCCTTCACTCCTGCAGCCGCCAGCTGCTTGTGCTTGTCAATTTCATCCTCCACTTCAGCATTTCCCCCCATAGCAAACACCTTTTATTTTTAAATGCTACTTTTATTTCCTTTTTGCAATCTGATGTGGGGTGGGGGAAGAGTTTCCCTCAGTGGAACCGCAGTGGACCAATTGCAGAAAGGGCGCTTCCCTTCCTAGCAAACCGTTTTTATGTTTAAAGGCTGTTTCACGTTACATGTTACACTGAAGTAAGCACACCCACCCCTAAAGCGCCTTCTCTCCTGCCGCTTTTGGTCCCCCCCACCCTTTGTGCTTGCCACACATCCCTGCACTGGTCTAAGTTGCTAACCGTCAGATGTACACGAGGGTTATAGAGCAATGAGCGGGATTGCAAAAAATATGCAAAATTCATGGCAGGGCAGTAAAACGGAGGGGGAAATTGTGCAAATCTCATGGCAAAGCAGGAAAATGGAGGGGGAAATTACAAAAAAAAATCCTACCAGCGTTCATTCGCTCCTGCGCACTTGCACAGGACCGAAAATAAATAAAAAATTGCAAACATGTTCAGGACACTCTGTGTCCTTTCCTCAAGATTCCTACAAAAAACAAAAATTAAAAATCCATCCTGGGGCTCCCAAAGGGGTGAGGGAAAATGGTGGCAGCACTAGCAAGATTGCAAGGAGTGGCAGTAATTTTTGCTGCCTCTACTGGCCAGCTCTTTAGCTGTTCCCCCCAACAACTCACGAAAAAAATCGCCCTGCCAGGTTTGGATGTAACTAAAAGTCACCCTGAGAACAAGCCACCCTAAACAACCATACTACAAGCCATGAGTAGTTCTCAGGTTGGCTTGTTTGCACAAATCTACCTGTGATGGGAAACCTGCTCCAGGTTCGGATGTCACACTAAGCCACTCTGCAGCCATCCACAATAATAACTCACTGTGGCTTAGCGAGATGTGCGGACCCAGTCAGAATCTTAAACTAGATAGATCCGTGTTGTAATTCAAGTTGAGTCAGTTCTTCTGTTCTTAAAAGAATCAACCAGTAATATCTATTGCCAATCACCACAGTGCAAGAATGAGATATATTGTTGAACAGCGTGATCACTTTCCAGTGCCAAAACTGACAATGCAGTCATGTCACCAGTAAATGCAAATATTTGACATTGGCCAATTATGATCGTAGACTGCTGGAGAAGCAAATATATAGGAAATTCTTGGTTTGCAAGGTGCGTGATATCTCCCATTCTTGTTTATAAAAGGTGGGTTCCATCCAAGTGACAGTGAGTGGATAAATACTGCTCTTATTTATTCCATAAGGATATCTGTCTAAGGAACTGATAGAATAGTTATTGAATGCAAATCTGATAATGAAAAGAATGGGAGAATATTGAGTGATGTTCTTTCAAGCATTTCAGAATCCCCTTTCCTATTTGTTCACACAGAAGTGACCTCTGATACTTTCCCCATCTGCAAAACTCACTAGTATCTCAACCTAGATAAGTATCTGTTTACACGACAGATTTATATACTGGTTTTATACCCGTTTGTCTGCCATGGAATCCTGAGTTGTAATCTGTGGAGAAAGCCTGAGCACACACACAGTGACATGAACCTGCCATGAACCCTGCCATAGTTTTCCCCTTGTACATTGGCAACCCTTTCTGCATAATCCCCCAGGGGGGGGACACACACACAGGAGACACAGTTCTGGTTAGACCGGTAGTAGTACATGATCCCATCTGCATAACCTCAATAGGGCACATCTACATCAATCCACATGAAGAGGCATGAACAATCCCAAGGTGAGAGGCAGTCTCAAAGAGCTGCCAAGTATCCCAAAGGACCCCAGTAAACCCAAGGCGCCACCTTTTCCAGGGCAGGAATAAGCCCACCTGATCACCAAAGGGGTGGGGAGGGGGTGTGCAGGGTAGAAAAAAACCCTGCCAGAGGAACTAAGTTGTTGGGAACACGGGACGGGCTGATCTCGTACAACCCTAGCGCCATCAGCTAGGACCAAGCAGTTCTCTTCCCCGAGTGCAGCAAGGCTCGGAGTCGGCGATGCAGACCGCTACACAAATTCCGTAAGTCCAGTCTCTGGTGTGAAGTGACTCTCTCTTACTGCAATACGCTACACCTCTGTATTGAAGCTCTCTAGTGAATCAGGTCACGACCTGGTTTTGTTTATGTTGTAACATTCCTGGAAATCTATTAGTTCCGCTCCATTAACCTTGTAGTAAATAAAGTCTATTCTCTGGTTTAAATACGGTTACGTGTTATATTTAGGTCGCGGTTGGGTTTAAATCGCCTGATATCCCTGTAAAGGGCAATATCTCAGTGCCGGTTAACCCGTTAAGTGCCAAACTCGCGCAAAAGACCCGGTTGTTGGTCTTTCACATAATCTGGTGAGGGTGCTGAGATTCTCTATTAGAGATCAATGCCTCCTTCACAGAACTACCATTCCCAAGATTCCCTGTGGAGAGAGAGCCAGACTTAAACCAGTTCTAGTTGATAACGAAGTTACGCCCCTACATGCCTTTTCCCATTCATCTTTTCCCCTCACCACTCTTGACATTACAGGTTATTTGCACCCTTCTGTACTCCTTGGTTTCCTTTGGCATCTTTTCGTATGAAACAACCAGGGAGTTGCAGCTACTCAAAGGAGATAAAAATACTTTCATAATATGCTTGAAATGGAATGTACTGAAGAAAGAGGAAATGCAAAACAATAGGTTGGATCCAGACTGAGGCTGCAGTCCTACACGTACACACTTATCTGGAATTGCAATCGTATACATGTATGCTGAAAAGGAAAGCCCCACTGATTTCAATGGGGCTTGCTCCCAGTTAAGGGCTTCACTAAACTCAGTGGGGCTTACTTCAGAGTAGACATGTATAGGATTGTGCTGTATGTTAGTTGAGTTCAGTTCCCATAGAAATCAATGGGACTGAAGTGATGGCTAATGTGTCCCATTGATTTCAATGGGAACTAAATTCAGCTAATGGGCAGAGCAATCCTTACACGGGTTGCGCGGGGAGTGGGGAAGTAATGAGGCAGATCTACCACCTCATCTAGAGCTCTTCTGGAGAGGGCTTCAGTTCCCCTTCCCATTTTTGTTTCAGGAGGACTGGTGTTCCCTCCCATTGGTCGCCTTTTCTGTGGATGCTTGCACTTGCGTGAGTGCGGGAATTTGAAGCCTTGGCTGGGGCAATGCCCTGGGGGGTACCTGCTGCCAAAGTGCAGCTGGTACCAACCCCTGGACATTGCTCCAAAGAGGGTCCAAAGAGGTTCTTTCCCCCTTTGCTTTCTCTTGACAGCTGTTGAAAAGCAAGCTGTCAGGAGAAAGCAAAGGCATGAGTGGAGGATCTTGCTGGGGAGGGGGTGTAAATCACCCCCCCCCCTTTTGCAAGCACAGATCACTTGCACCTTCAGTTTCTCTTGACAGCTTGCCTTTTGACAGCAGTCAAGAAAAAGCAAAGGGGGAGAGAACCTATCTGCTCTTCAAGTCTGGCACTTGTGCAACTGCGGACGTCCGCAGTTGGGGCTAAAACAAAACAAAACAAAAACGAACCTATTTGCACACATTTTGTGTGCAATAATATATGGAATATATATATATATATATATATATATATATATATTCCAGCCTCTGACAGTCCCCCAAGGTGCTGCTCAGGCACTTTGAAGGGGCTATCAGTGGCTGTCAAAAAAATGGGGATCGCAAAAGCTGGCTGTGAAGCCAGTTCTCACATCTCCGGGGGGGGGGGGGGAGGGTAAAGTTTTACTTCTTGCTCTCTCTGGTTAAGGGTTCACAGGTAACCAGACTGGGTGGGTGGGAAAATCAACAACCGTGCCTCAGATCTGAGTTTAATACCTACTGTCAATCGGACCTGGCACATGAGCTAGAAGAACCGTTGTTCTTGGCTTAATAGAAGATGGCCCCTTACATCCTTACAAGAAAGCACTTTAAAAAACTCTTAACACACTCCTACACACATTTACTCATTAGTAAGTCTGATGACAGGTAATTAACATCAAACTAAAGAATACAAGAGACAGTTCTAACCTAAGATATCTGACCCTTTACTATAAATATATCTAATAATATATATAATAATAATCTAAGTTTGATACCACTCTAAATGCCATGACCTCCTCCAAAACATCCTGAAATTGTAGTTTGGAGAGGTGCTATGAAATCTCTGTTGCAGATCTCTAGCACCATCCACTGCAGAACTAACATCCCCAAGGTTCTTTGGAAAGAGGCAATTATTAAACCAGTTAAAGTCTACACAACCAGTTAGTGTAGCACATGCCTTTAGAAACTAGCATATGCAGCCTACAAATATTGACTGTGCACTATTTATTAAAGTTCAGCCAAACAGGACTTCAAAAGATGAGGACAGGTCATGAAAACTAATGGTTTGAGCCCTCTTCTGAGAATGCCATGCTTCTGTCTCCAGCAAGCAGGGCCGGTGCTACCATTAGGCCAACTAGGCGGCTGCCTAGGGCACCGGGCTAAAGGGGGTGCCAGGAGCATAGGGCTGGAGGGAGGGCTCAAGTGGGGGGGGCGCTAAATATCTGATCTTGCCTAGGGCACCAAACCGCCTTGCACCGGTCCTGCCAGCAAGATGAAATTGCAAGACTGGAAATTGCCATCAGAATGATTATTAAATTAAGCACATTGGTCAGCACTGTAGGTTAACCACAGTCTGAACTGCATCTGAAAATAAACCAACGCGGGCTGTCATTCAAACATTGATGAGACACTGATGTAGATAATATTTTGCTATAGCTAAGTTGGCATGTTTTAGAGCAGGGCTCTCCAACTGTGGGTTCCCCAGATGTTGCTGGCCTACAGCTCCCAGCATACCCAGCCAGCATGGCTAATGGCAAGGGATTCTGGGAGCTGTAGTCCAGCAACATCTGGGGACCCAAGATTGGGTCTTAGAGAGTTTTAGAGAGAGGCCATAGCTCACAGGTAGAAGACATGCTTTGCATCTAGAAGATCCCAGTTTCAATCCTTCACATTGCTGCACAAATAAATTCAGGGAAGTGGCCTAGGAAGCCCTCCTGCTTGACATCTTGAAGAACTGCTGTCAGTCAAGAGCAGAAAATACGGGCTCAGATGGATTAATGGTCTAACTCAACATAAAGCAGGCTCATATGCATCAGCGCTTCAAAAGAATTTTAAGTATAACCTAAATGAGAAGAGTTAGTTGCAATGGCTGAATAAAAAAATGTATGATAATTCTTACCTTGTTTGATACCTCCAATGGATTTATTTTAGGGTCAGTCTTTTCCCATAACACCTTTATTAGGTGGTGTCTCCTCAGCCTACAAAGCAAATGTTCTTATGTTCCAGTACTTATATTCCAAGTTTTAACCATAACTCTTACGTTTCAATTGATACATTAGAAAAGGGACTATAACAAACCTTTCTCGATACCTTTCCGTGAGCTGTCAGAACCAGGCTTGGATCCAGGAATCAGGCTGTCAAACGCAAGCTGGGTCTTCTCTGTATTTATTTCCCCATCTGGTAGATATTCTTAGATAAGTGAAATATGTCTGTCATTGATACATTGCAGAATGCTTCTTGTCAATTCAGCCCTTGGGTTGATTTAGGAGTTGCAACTTTGGGATTAAACAGACTCCCAAACAGGAAGTTTAGAGTTCATTAAGAGACATGAGGGGGGGGGGAAGAGAGAGAGAGAGAGAGAGGAGGTGGAGCAACACCCAAAGTTGAAAGCAAAGTAGGTCATCCTAAGGATGGCAATTAGAAGATGAATCAATGGGTTTGGCTTTTGTTGTTTTGCAAAATGGAGATTACAAAAGCTGATTTGTGTTTTGATAAGTGACACCATAGTTTGCTGTTGTCCCTTAAGAAAACAGATTTAAGAAGTATGCATTCATTTCAGGTTAGTCCACCTTTTTCAGCATTTATGGTACTTCACCCTCCCCCTGCCTTCAGGTTTTCTGTGCAATTAATGGCATACCACTCTTTAAACTTTCTCTGAGAGCTTTAGTGAGTTTCTGAATATTATAAGGAATAAATTCTGCATGCTATTTATTATATTTCTAGCCTGCCCTAACCTGCAGGCTCAGGAAGGATTAAAATAGTTTCACCAGAAACAGATGAATCACTGTCCCTAAATGGTTCATTTATTTATTTTATTTATTTATTATATTTATACCCCACCTTTTTTCCTGCAAGGAACCCAAGGTGGCTTACATAATACTCCTCCTCCTCTTCATTTTATCCTCACAACAACCCTGTGAGGTAGGTCAGGCTGAGAGTCAGTGACTGGCCCAAAGTCACCCAGTGAGTTTCATGGCTGAGCGGGGAAAAGAATCCGGATCTCCTGAGTCCCAGTCCAACACTCTCACCACTACGCCACACTAGTTCATCAAGTCATCTTGAGTAGACAGGCCTTGGGAAAACTTTGCCCTGATCCAGACATTTACCCAGCCTTCACATGTCCAGTAGCCATGACAGTTATAAACTTCTGTGGTATGCCACTGAGAGTGTTTCCAGACTGAGGGCTGCTAGCGCTATCAGTCAAAAGATATTCGGCTGGATCCAGGATCTGCCTTCCATGAGATGAATGGGTCCACTTACAGAAAGTCCCTCCATCCAATTTTTGGGGAACCCCTACCCTCCATCACTCCATTCAGGAAGATCTCCTGACTCTCTGACCTGGTTCGCATGATCACTGCAGCCCACCATGGCGGGTTGTGGCACCCATGGGCATCAGGTTGTCGATTCAAGTCTCCCACAGCAGCTTCTTGTGTCGTCCGAACCCGGCAAGGGTGGCTTGTTGGGGTGGTTAACAAACCACCCCACAACCCTACAACAGGCCATGGGTTCTGGGTGTTTTGTTAACTACCCTAACAAGCCATTCTCACCGTGTTCAGATGACAGGGGAAGCCCCGCCCCGTGAGGGTAGTTATGAAAATTGGGCCGGCACAGAAGAGGTGGCTAAGAAGCCACCATGGCTTATTAACCGCCCCTGTGTTGTGCAAACCGGCCCTCTGGAGATCCCAGCCCCACCACATGAAGGCTGAACCAGGTATGGGGACCAGGTATCTGGACCAGGGCAAAAATGAGCCAGTCTGTCTAAAAAAAAAAACCCCCTACTTCTGAACATCCCATCCTTCTCGGGAGTGCAATCCTTAACTGTACACTTACCTGGGAGCAAACCTCATTGAACACAGTGGAACTTACTTCTGAGTAAACATGCATAGGATTGTAAGAAAGAGGACCTAAGGCAGGACAGGAGGGGCCATAGCTCAGTGGTAAAGGACTGCTTAACATGCAGAAGGTCCCAGGTTCGATTCCCGGCATCTCAGGTAGTGCTGAGAACAAATTCTGCCTGAAATCCTGGAGAGCTGCTGCTCAGATACAGTACTCTCTTCATTATTATTTTATAAATTCCAGAACTCAAGCCAGGTTTGGGAAACCAAAAACTCAGCCACTCCTATCAGCTATCAATCCTATTTCATTAATGAGCATTCTATACATATACCACAATTATGACCTCTAGTGGTTTACCGTGCAAAAACCTTCAGCTGAAGGGTGAATCATACTGAACCAAAAACGCAATCTGTTGTGCCTGGTGATGATGTTGTTGACTTTGTTTGGGAATTGTATCAGACCCTTTCCTCTTTATTAATGTTACACAACCTGCTAAAGACGAGCTGGAAACAGGTTTGGGGGCATGAAATAATTCCACAGGTGCAGGAGGTACACTGCCAAGTATGAAAATATAGTTTTGCCTTCTCCAACCTGGTGCCCTCCAGATATTTTGAAAAACAACTCCCAGTATTGGAGTTGGCCATAACGTTGATAATTTATATATTGACATTTATATCCCACCCTTTTTCCTCTTGCAAGGAACCCAAGGCAGCTTACAAGGTTCTCCTTTCCATTTTATATTTACAACTCTGTGAGGTAGGGTAGGCTGAGAGTCAGTGACTGGCCCAAAGTCACCCAGTGAGCTTCATGGTTGGGGTGGGTGGAGGGTGCGGCACTGGAACCCGGATCTCCAGAGTCCCAGTCCAACACTCTAACCACTACACCACAGTGGCTTCTATGATGATGGAAATCAAAGCCCAAAATATCTGGAGGGCACGAAGTTGGGGAAGGCTATTACTCCTTTACCGTGTCACGCCTCCCTCTTGCAAGCGACATTAAAAAAAACAAAAACAAACCACCACCACCGTCGCACTGCATAACGCTACACAAAATGTCAAAGACAAAGGTATCAAAGCGAAACAGAATATCAGGACAAAATGTAAGATCCAAATTAACGCAATAAAACAGCAACAAAAATAATTTTAAACAAATTCTATTCTAGTTTACAGCAGCCCAGGGGATGCTGAGAATTGTAGTCCAACACATCTGGATGGCATCACGTGGATTCTGGGAGTTGTAGTCCACACACATCTAGACGTGCGCCAGGTTGTGGGGGAGGCTAGTTTATAAAATCATAAGAACATAAGAAGAGCCATGCTGGATCAGGCCAAGGGTCCATTCTAGTCCAACATTCTGTTCACACAGTGCCCAACCAGCTGCCCACAGGATCCCACAAGCAGGACATGAGCGCAACGGCACCCTCCCGCCCATGTTCCCCAGCAATTGGTCGAAGCCGCATTACGCCTCCGGCGATCATCCGGGAGAGATCCCGCCCTTTCCAGAAGGGGGCCGAAAGAAAGATTCCAGCTACGGGCGGATCTCTCCCTTCCAGCCGGGGCTCGCGTGGGACTGGGAGGGCCGGAGGGAGGGGCTGGCGGGGCTGGGGCTGGGGCTGGGGCGGCGCCTTGACGCGCTCTCCGTGCGCCCGGCTCCGCCTCCGGCCGTCGCGTTTCCCCGGCAGGAAGCGTGTTTCCCAGCCCGCACGCCAGCTGTGTGAGTGGCAAGCGGGGCGGGGGAAACGCAGGATGGAGCAAACGAGAGGGGGCCTCGTGGAGTCGACCCCCGACCCGGTGCGCAGCTTCGAGCGCTGGAAGAAGAAATACGCCAAGCGCAAGAACAAGCTGCAGCTGCAGCGCAAGCAGAAGAAGCGACCCGAGTGGGAGGTGGAGAGGGAGGTCATCGCCAGCTTGGAGCGGCGCTACTCGGAGGTGAGAGATGCGGGGCGTAAGCCCCCTTGAGGCCTGTTGCCGATGCCGGCCTCAGGAGGGCTCGTCCTTGGAACGTCTGGCGGAATGGCGGTGCCTTTGAGCGTGTGCAGAGTGCTTTCTCCTCCCCGTCGAGGGGCCAGAACCGGCGGCCCCATCAATATCAAGAGAACCTTAGACTGCAATCCTGTGCATGTTTAGACAGAAAAAAGTCCTACAACTCACAGCTTTTCCAGCCAGCCATGCTGGCTGGGAATGCTGGGAGTTGTAGGACTCCCCCCCCCCCCGTCTAAACATGCATAGGATTGCAGTTTAAGGTTGTATCCAATCTTAGTATAACTTAAATCCCATTCATTTCCATGGGCCTACTCAAAGTAGAACTAACATTGGATAGTATTGTGGCATATGTTTTCGTGTTGGGCTAGAGCCGCCTTGGTCAGGTGTATATTTATTTATTTATTTATTTATTTATTATTTGCATTTATCTATTGCCCATCTGGCCGGCAAACCGGCCACCCTGGGCGATGTACAGAAAATAAAACAGAACAAAATACATTAAAACATTTTTCTCCATTAAAATACATTAAAACAGTATCAAATTTTAAAATCTTAGCCCACCCCATATTCCCGCCTGAATAACCAAGTTTTTAATGAGCGGCGGAAGCTCAGCAGGGAGGGGGCATGGCGGAGGTCACTTGGGAGAGAGTACCATAGTACGGGGGCTGCCACAGAGAAGGCCCTCTTCCTCGTCCCGGCCAGTTTAGCTGCTCTGGCTGAAGGGACAAGGAGAAGGCCTGTCAGTGGCAGATCTTGTTGAGCGGCCCACTTGGTGTTGCTGGAGACGCTCCTTGAGATAGACTGGACCGGAGCCGTATAGGGTTTTAAAGGTCAAGGCCAACACCTTGAATTCAGCTCTGCAAGCAACTGGTAGCCAGTGTAGCTCCTTGAGCACTGGCGTGATGTGATCCCGCTGGCGGCTGCCTTTAACCAGGCGAGCCGCCGCGTTCTGTACCAGCTGTAGCTTCTGAACCGTCTTCAAGGGTAACCCCACGTAGAGCGCATTACAGTAGTCTAGGCGAGATAATAATGAGGTATGGGCAGAATTAGGCGAGGTATCGGCATACCTCGGCTAATGAGGTATGGGCAGAATCCAGTGGGATGCTTACGTCCCCACTGATTCTCTTCCACTTCGCCATTTCGTTGTGCAAGTGGCCCTCGCCACTTGGGCAACAGCGTTTTAGCTCTTCTGGGGCAACCCGAAACATTCTGGTTTCTGGAAGGAGGCAGGTCCCTGGGGCTCACATAAGGGAACTCTGCTGACCTGCCAGAAATAAGCATTTCCGCTAGTTTCGAGGCTTCCCTTGGGAAGCGCTAAATTGCATAAGTGGTGGGTCCCGCTAGTGCATGCAGTTGGCAGGACCCACCACTTGAGGAAGGGAATTGTGGGTGGGTGGCGACAGAAAAGAATTGGTGGGGAAGAAAACTGAAATGCTCAGGAGATGTATGCCTGTACGTTTAGGTGACGGCTTTTGGTAATGGATGAAGTGAGAGCTCATGCTACAATAAATGTGCTAGCCTCTAAGGTACACAAGGCTCTTTGTCATCTTTTCCTGCTACAGACTAATGAGGCTACACGTCTGGGATTCATCATGTGCCAAGGGCTCGGAATGTAAGACCCAAGCTACACATTACTTTGAATGTGTCTTTCTTTTTACTCTAAAGTAAGCACAGAATCTTGATTGGGACCCTAGCATGTGGCGAAAGGAGTACTTTAATCTTTATCTTTTTTGGCAATGAAATGTACATGTGTCTGTGGTGGGCGGGGGCAGGCCAGTTTGGGAGCACAGTGGGGCCAAAGGTTTAAAAAACGACAACAACCCACCCCCACGCTAGAGTTCCAATCTGGATTGGGCCCCACATGCTTTCCTTTAGAGTAAAAAGTAATGTGTAGCTTGGCCCTAAATGTGCAGGTTGTAAGGAGGCTTTGAGCCCAGCCAGCCACTTTTTCATTAGGAATAAAGCCATTGACACAGAGAGAGACAGTCAGACACCCAAGGAGCCAGGGTCATGAGTTACGGGGAAGGGGAATAGGTGGAGCCCAGGTCCAGACAGGCACTAAGAAGCTGATGTGGGCAATACTTGGTGGATGAATATATCAATATAATATAGACTGAAATCCAATATAGCTTGCCAGGGACTCAGTTTCAGAGGGTGGGGACAAAAGGGCATGTGTGGAGATCAAAAATTGCTGGAAAATGGCAGGTGGATGAGAGAGCCCAGTTGCGGTACTAAATGTGTCATGCTATGAGAATTATAGAGTTGAAAGGGGCCTCCAAGGTTAGCTTCTCCAACCCCTGCCAGTGCAAGAATTCCACTGCTACAGCATCCCTGAGGCGTGGCCATCCAGCCTCTGTCAAAGGTAAAATTGCATGTTCACAAGTGCAGAGCAATCTTTTGGTAGCACCACAAGGGGAAAGGCTTTATTACTTAATTAATTAATTTTCTCAAAAACAATCCCACTTGTCTTTTTGCTAGAGAACTCAAAGTGACTAACAATACATATACATATACATACACCCCCCCCCAGAACACTGTCAATAAACAAAAGAGAATAAAATAAAAATACAGTAGTACAGTCAGCAAACAGGAAACAAGGTACTCAAAACCCCTTCTTCTCTCTCAGCAGCACCAGGAACTCATGGTTAACACCCAGCCTCTCTCTCTCAAGTGTCCTTAAAATGTCAGATCATTGCCAGTCAGTGATGGGGCCGGGTGGGCTCCCCTGGGGGGAGCATTCCAGAGCATTGATGCCACTGCTCCTTATACCCACCCAGTGCACCTTCACTGGTGGGGTTACATTGGAAGAGGACCTCTGATGTTGAATGAAGTGTACTGTGGGAGGGGAACGATAGGGAGAAAGTGGTCTTTAAGGGACCTCGGCCTCATCTTTGATGAGGATGCAGAATCATAGAGTAGGAAAGGACCTCAACACAAATGTTAAACATACAATTGTATTGTAATGAACCGTGTTTGGGGCTTGTGTTTTAGAGGGGAAGCGGGGAGGAGATCCTGTGCACACAATCCTGCAGATACATACAGATTGCTCTGCCCTCGCTGCTAGCAGCAGTGGGGAAAAAGCGGTCTCTGTGAGGATCTCTGGGGGAAAGAGTAGAGAGTATAGGTGAGGTGTGCGTGTGTGTGTATGTATGTATGTATTCAGTGGTCAGGGCACCAATGGGGGGTCACCATAAAGGCCTTGGGTATTGATTAGGGCATTGTAGTGGGAATTGAAGGGAGCATGGCATGACAATTGGGGTAGGGGTTTTGTCCTTTGGAAGAGGGAAACGGGTGGAGGGTAGAGGGGATTTGCTGGGTGGGAATGGGTGTAGGAGATTACTACTATAATCATATTCATCCCTGAGTTCAGTTTTTTGTGAACTTGTTTTCACTGTTCCTTAAATAAACAATGGCTGGGTTCAGACAACACGATAACCCACACTCAAGGGTTGAGTATGGGTTGATTGGGGGTTGTCATAAGAACATAAGAAGAGTCATGCTGGATCAGACCAACGGTCCATCTAGTTCAGCATTCTGTTCTCACAGTGGCCAACCAGCTGCCCACGGGAAACCTACAAGCAGGATATGCGTGCAGCAGCACCTTCCTGCCCATGTTCCCCAGCAACTGGAGTACTTAGGCATACTGCCTCTGATGCTGTCGTTGAAAAGTGGGTTGTCGTCTTGTCTGAACCCAGCCACACTAATTACAATTAAGGGTAGGGAAATTGATTTCCTAGATTTTCTAGATCATAGAGTTGGAAGGAACCTACAAGGCCATCGAGTCCAACCCTCTGCTCAATGCAGGAAACTATAGGAGGGGTCTCCCATCCAAGTAATAACCAGGCTTGACCGTGCTTAGCTTTCCACGCTCAGACAAGCTGAGCCAGCGTGAGCCACAGGCCTTAACATTAACATTTATCACATTAACATTTGATAATGTTAAGAGATCCTCTCTCTCTCTCTCTCTCTCTCTCTCTCAGTTCAGACTCCCTCCAGACTCCTCTCTCTCTCCCCCCTCTCCCCTCTTGAACAGCACTGCCCACAGTTTTTATAACACAGGCTTCACACCCCCCACTCTCACTCTCTCAGCCAATCAGCAGACATCTCAACATTCCACACTCCTCTCACACTTCCCCCTCCCCTCACATACTTACTGCTTCAACTGCTTTGCCCATGGGCAGGGGCATGACAGACTGCAACTCCCATGATCTCTCACCGTTTGCTATATTGGCTAGGGTTGATGGGAATTGCTGTCTATCCATTCTGTAGGGTAAAACATTCCTCACCCCAGTTCATGAAATGCTTGCATTTAGGAGAATCCAGCTTGCTTTGTAGAAGACCCATAAGTGTGGTTTTCAGCTTCAATCCGTATAAGCTGTTCAAATGCTCAAAGCATTATATGTGGTTTACAATGAATTGATACCACTGTTATTCCAAACGCCGCCGTGTTATGCTTTACAAACTAGTTTCCGCCTCTCTCTGCATTCGATGACATTGAAGTAATTTCATTCTTGTTTAATACTTCTAAAATGTTTTCTTTTACTTATATCAAAACTTCTTTTCTGAAACAGCCAATATTTTTTTAGCTCCCACCAAAATTAAACTACAGTGGCGCGTCCAATTGGCATTTTGATTACTCTGTGTGCCAATAATAGGATTTTGAGTCAGTGGCATATGCAGTGCTGTGAGGAACCTGCAGAGTACAAAAATGGCACCTGTTTTTAATTTATATGTATATCCTTATCCCAAGAGTGGAAATAATTAGACAGATTTATTCTGAAGATATATCTGTGAGTTTTAAGACTTCTGCATGAGGCAGGTTTGTAATCAGTTTTATCTCTGCAGTTAAGAGTCTGAATGAAAATTAGATGCTTGATTTTTGGGGGGTGGGGGATTGCAGATTGAAATATGTTGAGATAGCATCACTTCCTCTTCTTAAAAAAAAAGTTCACACACACATTTCATTCTGGGGAGCCGCAAATAGTGGAGCTGGGTGTGTTTACTATTTATATGAGGGGAGTTGAACCTCTTTCAGCCCAAGGGCTGAATTCCATTTCAAATAAGTTCTCAGGGGCTGCATTCCAGTAATGGGTGGGGCCAATGGCAAAAGGGGCGGGGCAAAAATACCAGCATGTTGTAGCTTTACATCTCTTACTGCCAGTAACTAAGCCTTAGAAGAGGCATTTCAACCTTTTAGAAAGGGGGGGGGGACCTGCACAAAAGCTGGGAAACCACCGAACGATCAGTGTTTGGGGAAAAGGCGGGGTTAGGGGAAGGGGGTGTGGCCATCCGGAGAACTTCAGTGGGCCAGATTTGGCCCTGGGCCTGAGGTTCTGCACCCCTGATTTAGATGTATTGCAGATCATGGCTTTGACTAAGGTGAGATGTTTATATCACTCACAAAAACAGGGAACAGAGGGAAACTGGCAAGGGCTGTATGGTATCCCCATTGATATCCACAATTTTGTCAGGCGTTGACCTTACATTTTCATGTATTGCTCCACATCCATTAGGCAGGGGTCTATAATTTTTGGCTTGGCCTTCTCACCTTTATAATTACCAGCCTCCAGTTCTCCTCCTCTCCAGGCTATGGTCTCTCCTGAGGGAAGGGCCAATGGCAAGAGTGGCTGGTTCGGCGCCACAACTTCGGACAGCAGCATCCACTCACGTTTCCTGTTCTGGGTCAGGAAAGAGCAGTGTTTTCCCTTTTTGTTTTGCTTTTTGCCGGTTTGGCCCTGTATGGCCAAGGCCCTCTAGGCATCTTGGCCACACAGCAGCCAAACAATCCCCAGTCTTCCTCCCAAGGAGGAAGCTCGGGAAAGTGTTGGGCCTTGGGGCTGGGTAAGCATTGGGAACTGCTACCACAGCGGCCTCTGCCCACCTCTGCCACGTCAAAGTTAGGAGGAAGGCTGGCAGCTTGTCACGCTCGCCAGAAGGCAGTGCAGTTGTTGCCATGGCGAGAAGTGACATTGTTGAAACCCGCCACTAGGCCTAAAAATGTAATTTTAAAAA
Organism: Shinisaurus crocodilurus; assembly: GCA_021292165.1. Classification (NCBI taxonomy): domain Eukaryota; kingdom Metazoa; phylum Chordata; class Lepidosauria; order Squamata; family Shinisauridae; genus Shinisaurus; species Shinisaurus crocodilurus. The sequence continues at coordinate 268,045,211 of CM037878.1, read as the reverse complement.
TGAACGCTGAGGGTCCTGATCTAGTGCTTACATGGCATTCCTGGTGAAATGCAAGAATACACAGCCCTGCAAGGAACCCAAGGCGGCTTACATTATCATCCTCCTCCTCTCCATTTTATCCTCACAACAACCCTGTGAGGTAGGTTAGGCTGAGAGTCAATGACTGGCCCAAAGTCACCCAGTGAGTCTCATGGCCGAGCGGGGACTAGAACCCAGATCTCCCGAGTCCCAGTCCAACACCCTCACCACTACGCCACACTGGCACACTAAAGTTATCTCAGGAACTGCACTGTTACATCCTGGAACTGTATTGAGAGCACTTTGACACCTCTCTCATGTCAGCTATTTCTGTGTAATTCAGAAGTTCAACAGGGGACTGAGAGTCTCTTCTACAGTAACCTACATCAACTGTAACATTACTAGCCTAAGGGTGCAATCTAATGCAGATGCCCATAGTCCTCCAGACTCCAGAGGATTATGGGCATCACAGGCATGGCGGGAGGAGCGCAGAGGCAAAGGTCGTCTCCATATTCCTCCCGCCATGCAAAACACTTAGACAGCCAATTTCGGCCGTCTAAGTGTTCGGCCTCGCAGTGGGTGGGAAGTGCGAGGCACCGCCAGGATACTTCGTATGCTGGTAAGGCCTGTCTCCTCCCCTCCCCTGCAAGTTTCTGAAGTCGGAGCTGGGACTCCGAAAAATCCTATGGCCATAGGATTGTGCTGTCCATAACACTGTTTCATTTTTCACTTAATATCTTTATGCATAATGAGCTGGGTTTTGTTTCTTGTTGCTTAATTTCAGATAAATGCAAATGAAATTGTCAGGTTTTCGGATTTCCCGTTGTCCAAGAAAACGCTGAAAGGTAAGCACAGTACTCTTGTAAGCTTCTCTGCACATTGGGGGATGGTGGGCCAATCAGAATCCCCCTTGCATTTCACGTATATGTTGGTACATGCATAGTGCCCCTTTTCACACTTGCTGAATGCACAGTCAGTGGGTGTGATAGTGATGGGGGGGAGTGGGGCAGCTGCTGCAGCCCCGCAACCCCATTCACACATGCTACTAAACCCCGCTTTAGATAAACACTTGATTACAAGCATGGTAAAACCATAGTTTTTGTCTTCTGTCCACCAGGCTTACAGGAAGCTCAGTATCGCATGGTGACTGAAATCCAGAGGCAGACCATCGGTTTGGCGTTACAAGGTAAAGATGTGCTGGGAGCTGCAAAGACAGGATCAGGCAAAACCCTGGCTTTCCTTGTACCTGTAAGTAATGAACCTCCTCACTGCATATCATGCTATAAGCTAATATTTCTTGCATTTTATTAATAGGTTAACCAGCCAAATAAAGAGTTTGCCTGTAGAACCTTTTGCTGCTAGGGCCTCTCATAGCATCTTTATTTTACACTCTAATATATGCTCATAGACAGAATAGGATAAAGTGGTTTTGTATTGATGATGTTAATGCTGGCCTGAGATGGTCATCTTAGTCTGACTTTCCTGTCACATGAACCAAGCTACACATTGTAGAATTATGTGGTGTAGCATTTCTTAGACTGTACCACTTAAAAGTGGGCTGTTAGAGTTTCCCTCCCTCCCAATATTAAAAATGCCTTGCATGTAGAAAGCTAGCTTGTCGAGAGCTTTGCAGCATAGTCACCTTCCTGACATTTGGTGTTTCTAATAGTGCAGTTCTCCACTATGGGAGCGTATATAGTTGCAGATGCCTGTTGAAAACTTTTCTTAAAGATCTCAGTGGAAGGACATCCTGCCTTTCTCTATGTGGCACACTAAAAATGTTACACGTTCCCCTTTTTCCCTTTTGACGTGTCTCATTATTTGTGTTTTCAGAGAATGCTGGAAGTAATACTAGGGATGTAAGATGATTATTATATTAGGGTGTAATGTATGATTATATTGTAACCTAATATAAAAATATTGGGTTGGGTCTATGGGTGTCCTTCTACATACAAAAGGCCTTTCTTGCACCCTACACTAGAGCACTGCAGGAGAGAAATTAAACAAAATTCAAAGATGTTCTTCCGCTTGGACAATCTCTTGCACCCGCAGAAGCATGAGAACTGCTATAGAACCTGCAATAGCTCCACAGTGCGTGCTAGAGAGAACATTTAGTTTGGCACTTTTGTATAATCAGATTTTGCAAAATCCCCCCCACCCAACCTATGGAGGTGTTTCAAAAAGGAAAAAAGGCTCAATTGGAACCTTTTTTCCTTTCCCCCCACCTCCCCGCAGAGGTGTGTGTGTGTGAAATTTCGCCAAAAAAGTGGGTGCAGTAGAAATGTTTACCCCTCCCCTCCCTGGAACACCATCGTCCTGATCAGAATTGGGGTTGCGCACACTTACATGGAAGTAAAGAGATCTAGTGTGCATAGCTCCATAATTCTGTTCTGTTTTACAATTTTGGCAATTTTATTTATATATTTAGAGTATTTGTAACCGGCCCTCCAGCCAAAAAAGGCTACCAGAGGGGCTTACATAGATAAGAAACAAGACAATCCCTGCCTGCAGGCTTACAGTCTAAAAGACGTGACACAAAAGGAAAAGGGATTGGGAGGAAGGAGGAAAGAGGGGAAAAAGCAAACTCAGGCACTAGATACTTCAGGAGCAATCCTATGCAAGTTTAGACAGATAAAAGGCCTACAACTCCCAGCATGCCTCAGCCAGCATAGCTGGCTGAGGCATGCTGGGAGTTGTAGACCTTTTATCTGTCTAAACTTGCATAGGATTGAGCCCTTTGTTACAAAGTTCAGTGGGGTTGCTGCTGCTTCCCCTTCCTCTGAAGTCCCTAGCGGTAACAGTTGGTAATTTTGAGAAGTATAACATGAATTATGTACTTGGAGAGATTGACTAGAATATCTGGGCTGAAGCCACATATTGAGTTGCTTAAATACAAACCTTCTGGATAACAGGCTTGCAGATCAGACCAGCAGTCTATAAATGATTCTCTATTGTTCTTTGGATCATGGCCTAGAAAGGCTGCGTAGGGAGCTCTGAGATCCACTTTTCAAAAGCAGCCCCTTCTACAGCTGGGAAGGAATGTGGGTGGTGGTCCTTTGTGCACATGCAGGACATTGGTGCACAGCTAATGAACACCTTGCATCCTGGCCAAGTCCTGATCTTCTGAAGTTCAGGTATCTAGGGTGCAATCCAATCGAGTTGCCCGTAAGCCCCCCAAACTCGCATCCTATGCAGAGTGAGGGCAGTGGCAAAGGCGACCTGCGCCTCCCCATTCCTCCCGCTCTGCATTTTTGCTAGACAGCCATTTGCTAGCTGCAGCGCTTCAGAGGGGAAGGAGGCTGGAGCAGCGTCAGGATATCTTGTATCATGGCCGCCCTAGTCTCCTCCCCTCCCTGCCCCCCAAACGCCCCCTCCCCCCCCCCGATGTTGCTTTGCCGACCTTGGAGAGAACCTGGTGAAGTTCTTTCCGCAATGGCTGTGAGGGGATGGGGCAGGGTTCGGAGTTCCAGTTCCCAGCTCTGAACAATCCTGTGGCCCTCCAGGCGATATCTAGAAGCCATAGGATCGTTCCTTTAAGTATATTTAAGTGCATAGCACTGGGATCCTTTGGGACAAACTAAAATATGGCTGTAAACCTTACAATTGTAATATGAATATATGTTCATGTAGAGACAGTTTTGAAAAAATATTGTCCATTCGTTCTGTTTACTTTTTTTGTTTTTTTTTTTTAAACACTCCATGAAGGAATTTGATAGGTTTTCTAATTAGTGTTTTCTAACCATTCAGGCTCTGGAAATCTTATACCGCCAGCAGTGGACTTCCATGGATGGGCTGGGAGTTCTGATAATATCACCTACCAGAGAGTTGGCATACCAAACATTTGAGGTTTTGCGTAAGGTGGGGAAGAATCACGACTTCTCAGCAGGTCTTATCATCGGTGGAAAGGTTTGTTTCCCCCTGTTTTTACAATAAGTATTTCTCTGAGTATGGGAAACGTGAATATTCAAGTGAGCTTTGCCGAGAGAGAGAGAAATGCAGTGCGTTGAACTGAGAGTTTGGGAATGCCTGCTTTCATTGCTCTTGCTGTGTTTCTCCCTTGTTTCCTGACTGCTCCCCTGTTTGTGTTTTTTGTGCCTACCATTTTTAAGGACTGCTTAGAGCAGCCTTGTATTTAAACATTAGCCCGGTATGCAAGAAAGAATCCCATGCATGAAAGTGTATGGGATTCCATGCAAGTGACTGAACAGGCTGGCAGAGAAGGGTGGGAGTTCTCCAACCCTTCTCTGCACCACGTAGAAATGCCATGGGCTCCTGTAGGAGGGACAGATCTCGCCTGTCAGTTTTCCACCAGCCTCCCGTAGCTAGAAACTTTTATGAACTAATTTACAAGTCCGGCTTAGACAGAAGATCTTCCCTGCATAACCGTAAGCCTGTCCTTATGATTTAGCTTGGAAATTGCATGTTCTCCCAAAGTTACCGTACTTGGAAGGATGTTCCATTGCACCTGGTGGAAAATCCTTCCAAGGAAACATGGATAGGGCTGGGGTGCATGCCGACTAAAACAAAGCTCCCATCATACTTGCGCTCCCTGGCTGTTAAAAGCTGTCACAATCAAGAAAGCGTTTTAAGTATGGGTGCAGAACTAGTTTAAGCTGGGTGGGCCAAATTGCCCCCACCAGGCCTTCTGCAGGCTGGATTATGTCATTGTTCCACCTCACCCATTTTTTCCTTTCTTTGTGCTAAGAGAGGCATGAAGTTCCATGCCTCTCTCAGCGTGGAGAAAGGGACTCGGCTGGCGCATCCTCCACATGCCTTGCACTGTCCCCGTCGGTGTGCAAAGGAAGACTTGGTCAGTGCTGGGAAGAACTCCTGGCTTGCAGACTGCATCCCTGCTTTTATCTCCAGTCTGAGATAACTGTGGAGATTCTTCCAGGGGCTGAGGTTTGTAGGCCTCGCCCCCTGGCAGAACCCAAGGAGGCTCCACAGGCCTGAAGCAGAACCTCCGCAGGCCAGAGGTTCTGCACTCTTGCATTAAAGCCTTTTTCGGAAAATGTTTTGATTCTGATGTTGGTATCGGTTTGTGCAAGGATTGCCCTAGAGAGGTTCAGTGTGTGTAAAAAAGCTGTGATGTGGCATCTGCTGAGAAACTCCCCAGATTGGTGGCTGCTCCATCTTGAACGTTTTCTGTGTGCTGTGGCTCATCATGCAGTTCCAGTGAGTTTCTCCATGCCACCGCAAGGCACGCATGCGCACTGCTTGCAGTTGCATGGGGGAAATAAATTTCATAGATCATGGAGTTGGAAGGAGCCTACAAGGCTATCGAGTCCAACCCCCTGCTCAATGCAGGAAACTAGAGGAGGGGTCTCCCATCCAAGTAATAACCAGGCTTGACCCTGCTTAGCTTTCCACACTCAGACAAGCTGAGCCAGCGTAAGCCACAGGCCTGATATGGTCAGATCTGTGCTGTGGCCTGCTGTACCTTGCCTTTTCTAGAACTTCCTCTGTGAAAGGCATATATTCTGAACTTACCCATCCTAACCCCCAAATCTGTCTGTCTGATATTCCAGGACTTGAAACAAGAATCGGACAGAATCCACAATATAAATATACTCATATGTACTCCTGGTCGACTTTTACAGCACATGGATGAAACGTCATATTTCCATGCCTCTGATGTGCAAATGCTGAGTAAGCATAAAATGTTTGTTTGAAACTATTTTTCCCTGAGCAGGATTACTGTGAATTCAAATATGGACTTCTGTTCAAAGTGCTTGCAGTGAAAGCTTCCAGCTTTATTGCTCCATTAAAGCTTCCAGCAGTGCAGTCTAGATTGTAGCAGCTTTTCTGAAAAGAAACATCTTGCCCCTGCTTCTTTTTCTTAAATGCTTAAAGGCCTGGAATGCCTCCCTTTAAGTAGGGAGTTCCATTACCAAAGGGGGTAAAACGTCCTGACCTGACTCTGAACCGGATCTCTCGTGGCAAGAGAAAGTTCCGGGGGAGCCGAATCAGCTGTAGGCACTCATAAGGATGGCAGCTGTAGCTCTGTCTGCAATCTTATGTGCGGTTACCTGGGAGTAAGCCCTACTGAATGTAGCTGCACCTCTTAGAAAGCATGCATAGGATTGTGTAGTCCGTGTGCCCACTTGCCAGCCAGGAGAGCTGGTAGCAGGGAGCATCCGGCTGGAGCTGCAGACAGCTCCAAACTGACAACTTGATCCAATGAGATCTGGAGCCCAACTGAGTCCTGGTCTTTTCCCTTGGCCTGGCTACCTCTCCTAGGGTCTGCTGCGACTGAAGGGATATGTTCAAAGTGGAAGTCCTGTGCCTGGATCCTTGCACTCCATTGTCACTGCCTTACATCTGGCTGGCTGTATTGTCATCTTTGCCAGCTGGGACCTCACAATGGAGGGGTCTTTGGGGCTAGGGGTTAGATCCCAGGGGCTCCTTCTTGGGGGCAGAGACTTGGGGACTAGGCCCTGGGTTGGTGTCGGGGTCTGTGTCTGGGGCCTCAATAACCCATGTCCCCAGAGCTTTCAGGTGCCTCCACTTCTGATGTTTCAGCTAAACTTTAAGAGAGACATCCTAACAGCAAGGGCTGTTCGGCAGTGGAATAGATTGCTTTGGGAGGTGGCGGGTTCTCCTTCGCTGGAGGTATTTAAGCAGAGGGGATGCTATAGCTGCACCCTGCATGGCAGAGCCTGCACTGAGCAGGGGGTTGGGCTAGATCGGGGTGGAGAACCTCTTTCAGCCTAAGGGTCGAATTCAGTTTTGGGGAAGCTTTCAGGAGCCGCATTCCAGTGGTGGGCTGGGCCAAAAGCGAAAGGGGTGGGGCCAATAAATACCAGCATATTGTAGCTTAAAGGTCTTACTGCGAGTAACGTAAGCCTTAGGAGAGGCTTTCCCTCTTCTTAGAATGGGGGGGGGGGGAACTGCACAAGAGCTGTGAAACTGCCAACAATTGCGGGGGGGAAGGGGCCCCAGGAAAGGGGACATTGCCTTTGGCGGAACCCTGGATGGCTGGATTTGGACCCCAGGAGGGCCGGATTTGACCGCTGGGTCTGAGGTTCTCCACCCCTGGACTAGAAGATCTCCCAGAACCCTTCCAACTTTGTGCCCTGATCACAGCTAGATGCTGGGGCCATGACACAAAACAGGGAAGGCCCCAAACCCACCATGTTCCTGGTGGGGCTATAAATCAACAAGATGGGAATGGAGACCATATGGGTTAACACCAACACATTCCTGATTCTCCTGTATATTGTGGAGCGATGCATTTCGTGTGGAAATTAGTGTTGCCTTCTGTCTGAAGGTTAGAAGCTTAAAAAATAAAATAAAAATCCAATTCCCTCCAGCTGGCCTTTCTCATTCCAGTACTTGATGAAGCCGACAGAATTTTGGACATGGGCTTTGCAGATACGATGAATGCGATCGTAGAAAACCTTCCCAAGAAACGCCAGACGCTGCTTTTCTCGGCCACACAAACCAAATCTGTGAAGGACCTGGCCCGGCTGAGCTTGAAAGATCCGGAATATGTTTGGGTGCATGAAAAAGCAAAGTTCAGGTAGGAAAATGCCTGTCGGTTTAGAGCTCAACGAAATAAATGTGATTCACTAATTCAAAGAAATACATGCGATTCACCAGGGTGGGGAAGGGAGAGGAGTGAAAGTTCTATTATCCAACCTCAGGATGTGCTTGTGATAAAGCAGGCCAGAAAATTGAAGTAAGCATGCGCTCTCTCTCTCTCTCTCTCTCTCTCTCTCACACACACACACACACACACACACACACTCTCTCACACTCTCTCACAACACACGCGCATACATGTGTGCTTCCTGTCTTGTGCACACACTCGCGCACATATATACACACAGAGAAAAGAAAATTAATCTGGAAAGGCAAAGTGTCTTCATAGAATTCTTTGCTTCAGGTACTGTTGTTTTTCTTTTTTAATTTTTTAAATGTGAATTACACCAAACGAAACAAAAAACATATTTTTTTTAAAAAGTGGTTGCTTCTTTTTGGGTAGAGGTCATAGTATGGATAAACCTAGTATTAGAATGCTCTTTAATATTTACTGATGCACATGTTCTTTTAAATTATTTACCTGCTTTATGGAATTTATCACAAGAACAACGCATGTGGTTTTTCCACGCCCTCTTGACAGCTAAAAGACTGATATCACAACACTAGAAAGATAAACGCTCACCTCCTATCGCACAATAGATTGAAGACCTAATAACGCTTTCAACATTTGAGCGGGTGGTATTCAGACTCCACCTGCGGATAGATAAATATATGGATATTTGGTCCACTTTTTCTGAAGCTTATGCATAACTGCCTCTACTGATATGAGGAGGGCTTTGGATAGGGGCGAATGCTCCTTTCTAGTCCTCCTCGATCTCTCAGCGGCTTTTGATACCGTTGACCATGGTATCCTCCTGGACCGCCTGGAGGGGTTGGGCTTGGGAGGCACTGTATTGCAGTGGTTCCGGTCCTTCCTCTCTGGAAGGTATCAGAGGGTAGTTCTCGGGGAGGAGGCTTCGGACCCTCGGCTGCTCACTTGTGGAGTGCCTTCCTAATCACCTGCTCCCATCAGTGGTTCATGCCTTGGTCTCCTCTCGCCTAGACTACTGTGCTGTACGTGGTTACCCTTGAAGACGGTTCGGAAGCTACAGCTGGTACAGAACGCGGCGGCTCGCCTGGTTAAAGGCATCCGCCAGCGGGATCACATCACGCCAGTGCTGAAGGAGTTGCACTGGCTACCAGTTGCTTGCCAAGCCGAATTCAAGGTGTTGGTTTTGACCTTTAAAACCCTGTACGGCTCCGGTCCAGTCTATCTCAAGGAGCGTCTCCAGCAACACCAAGTGGGCCGCTCAACAAGATCTGCCACGGATGGCCTTCTCCTTGTCCCTTCAGCCAGAGCAGCTAGACTGGTGGGGACGAGGAAGAGGGCCTTTTCTGTGGCGGCCCCCGTACTGTGGAACTCTCTCCCGAGTGACCTCCGCCATGCCCCCTCTCTGCTGAGCTTCCGTCGCTCGTTAAAAACCTGGTTGTTCAGGCAGGAATATGGGGTGGGTTAAGATTTTAAAATTTTAATATTGTTTTAAATATATTTTATTGTTTTTATTCTGTGTACATCGCCCAGGGTGGCCGGTTGCCGGCCAGATGGGCGATAAATAAATAAATAAATAAATAAAAATAATAATAGTATTACTACATACTTATTGATACTTATGGATATACATTTCATACACATTTACTGTGAGTGATTCATTTTAATTTCTGTAAGAAAATTGCTTCAGGTCCTGTTCTGTCATTTCAAGTACTGAGTGTGTGTGTTACAAATCACTTTGATATATAACTTTTTTGGCCTTCAGGCAGGGAGCTGTGAGCTTAACAGAAGTATATAAAACAGCCAATTTAAAATAGGTGAAACCAGCTTAACTGTGCGGCTGAGGAAAGGCAGTCCAAGTAATTTTTTTAAAATGATCCATCCCACCCTATCTCAGAGGCTTCTGTGCATGGCAAGAAAATATAAAGTGCAGGATACCCCATTACAGTCCAATTAAATACCAGTCAGACAGCTGAAGGCATAATACAGACTTCCAAGTATGCATGCTTAGGATTATAACTGTTCTGTTGAAAGCAATGGGTCTTACTTCTGAGTGCCCACCCCTGTGCATGCCTTGTGGCGTTCCCCCACTACTAATCACATCATGCTGGACTGTCCATGATTCTCAAGCGTGCGGCAGGCCTCTCTGCTCACCCAGTTCCCTGCTCCAAACGTAGCCTCAGTTCTGGGTGGTGATGTTGTTGATCTACAACAGGAGTGGGGAACCTGTGGCCCTCCAGATGTTGTTGGACTACAGCTCAAGCTTGGGTTGGATCCAAAGTTAGCCATACTTAGAGTAGACCTATTGAAGTCAGTGGGGCATAGGTTGGTCATGACTAACTTAAGGCCTGTTGATTTCAGTGGGTCTACTGTAAGTATGACTAACTCTAGCTCCAGTCCCTCATCATTTTTGACCACGGTAGCTGGGCCTGGTGGGAGCTGTAGTCCAGCAACGTCTGGAGGGCCACAGGCTTCCCCGTGCCTGATCTACAAGCTTTATTTGGTTTCATGAGCTCTGTTGCTGGCGACCCTGTTTTTAAAGACTGTTTGGATTATTGGGAACAAGTCGCTGAACAAAGAACTCTCCTGCATTTTCAACAAGACTAGTGTGTTGCACGGTATGGCCTAGCTGCCACTGTGCCATGAAACATCACCTACATTCTTCTGAGTGGAGCTGGTTAGGGTTGGGCCATAACTCTCTCAACCCTCTGCTACTACTAGTGATCTGACTCTGTATAAGGTTGCTTATTATGTTCCTAGTGGTGTTTTGCCTCTGGGGCTGGACTCTTGCAGAAGGCACAAGAACATTCTCATAGAGCTGCTTCCTTCTGCAAAAGCTCAGTGGAAAGGGAGAGAAACCACAAAAGGAGGTGGCATCATCATCTCTCAGCGAGGGCCTTGCATTTATGGAACATGTGCTCAAGCATCGCATTCTTTATTTAAGAATATTTATATACTGCTTCCCATTATGTAGAGCCATGTGAATATACATGCATATATTGAGGGTGACTGTAGTGGCTAAGAGCTTTAGCTATAAGGAAGGAAGTTCCCAGTTAAAATCTTGCTTTTGTCATTGGCTCTTTGCCAAACCACCATTTTATGTATGTATGTATTTAATAAATGTATATACTGTTTACCAAATTTAAAATAACTCTCTAAGTGGTTATTCATTCTAAAATAACTACATCCCGCCTTTCTTTTATGAGAAATGCAAGGCAGCTAACAATACAAAAAGTAAAGTATCAGAAAATAATGACAGCTGCCCCCCCTTTAAACAGATCGGCAATCACTAAAAAACCATGTTAGCAGCAGCAGCAGCAGCACAAGAAATCAAAGTGCTAGCCCTATTCACATGTTATCTGCATGAAGGGAGGTGTGAGTAGCCCCTCAACTAGAAATTGTTTATTTTACAAGTACATAGCAGTGCAGCTTGGCGGTTGGCCCAACCTTATTTCTTTCTACTAATCTTGGGAGCTACGCCGTTCATTTAATTGAATATGCTTTTTTTTTAGTCCAGAGACAGAGCATAAACTAAAAAAATGCAAACTTGTCCTGCCTAAGCCTAAATTTTGGGCCGTTAACACATGGGAGGCGTGGGTCATAAGACTTTTCACAAGGGAGGTGTGACACCAAAAAGATTAAGAACCACTGCTTTATTAGAATCATAGAAAAGTAGAGTTGGAAGGGGCCTACAAGGCCATCGACTCCAACCCCCTGCTCATTGCAGGAATCCAGGTCAAAGCATCCCTGACAGATGGCTGTCCAGCTGCACCTTGAATGCCTCCAGATTGGGAGAGCCCACCACCTGCCTAGGTAGTTGATTCCTGTCTTATTGCTCTGGCAGTCAGGAAATTTTTCCTGATGTTTAGGTGGAATCTGGGTTCCTGTAACTTGAGCCCATTATTCCATGTCCTGCAAACTGGGATGATTGAGAAGAGATCCTGACCCTCCTTTATGTGACAACCCTTCAAATACTGGAAGAGTACAATCATATCTCCCCTCAGTCTCCTCTTCTGAAGGCTAAACATGCCCAGTTCTTTCAGTCTGTCTTATATTCCTGTCTCCTTCAGTTTATATACAGTATTGAAATTCGCCTGGGCTGCTGGGGCCAGAGAAAATCTAGTCCCTACACTTCCATTTGCCCATCCCTGCTTACCTAAAACATAACATAGGCACCTAGGTTCTGATTTCTGATTTTATACTCGCGCTTGCAGGGTTTTCTCTCTTCCTGATGAGAAAAGATTAACGTCTTTTTGATGGCACTTCCACTTTCTCTCTTGAAATATTCCAGTTGCTTGAATTAGACAATAAAATAGAGCAAAAGTAAATGGAGTATTTCTTTTTCGACAGGAATTACTGCCTTGAGAAACAGTATTTCATCGATTTAATAGAATGGGGGGAAATTCTAAGCAGAATTAGTGCAAGGCAGCAATGTCAGTTGCATAATTTACAGAGCAATGAACTGAATCAAATCATTATAGAACATTGTATTTTCTGTAAAGCAAGTAGCATCTGAAATAAAATACTGCAGATATTTTTAATGGTTCCAGGTTCAACAGTGGAAGGGTATAATGAAGCACTTTGCATAGTTTGGAGCACAGGGAGAGTGGATGGCGGCACCTTCTTTTTTTAAGCCTCAGAACTAATTTAAGATGCCTGTTGCATATCTCAACAGTGTTGTTGCGCATGCCAATACAGAGTCTGATCAGAATGTATCCTTGTTTAATTTTACTTTGTACATTGGGTTGTGGTGTTGCTTTCTGCCATAGCGTGGGAGACCACATGTTTTGCACGAAGGTGACCCCCCAAGTTCTGCCCCTGGCATCTCCTCTTAAAAGGTTCTCGGGGAAAGACTTCTGCTTGAGAACTTGGAGAGTCACTGCCTGTGAGAGTAGACAGTCCAAGACTTGATGGATCAACGATTGAACTTGGTTTATAGCAGCCTCTTGTGCACGGTCGAATGTGTAATTGGATTGTTGAGAAGTGGTGGCTTTTAGCTTAAAGCAGTCTGAAGGCCACTATTCTTAGACATTTTGTGAAAAATAGATTGGGTTGAGTCCAGTTGTGCCCTTCCATTCTGACGCCTCTGCTAACAGGAGAGATGGGGGGGGGTGACTTTCACTGATTCCCCCTGCAGCCCCTGTGGGTCTTGAAAATTTGCTCCAGGGGGTCGGAGGGCCTTGTAGAACAGTGTGGGAGGTGACATTGGTGGCTGCAGGGGGAAGGATACCATTGGACACAGCCTGTTGATTTTGAATTTCTAGATTGCTTCATGGCCCAGAATTGGGGAGGGTTACTGCTTTAAAATCGTAGCTTAATCCTGTGCATTATTACTCAGAAGCAAGTCCCTCTAAGTTCAGTGGGTTGTATCCGATGATGATGATGATGGTGATATAATAAATGTTTAGTAATAGTATTTATGTTTATCGTATGACCTTTTTTTTTTTAGTACTCCAGCAACTTTGGAACAGAACTTCATTGTTTGTGAACTGCATCAAAAAGTCAATATGCTGTACTCCTTTTTGAGAAGTCACCTGAATAAGAAGAGCATTGTATTTTTTGCAAGCTGTAAAGAGGTATTGCATATTGATATTCCTGTCTCCTTCAGTTTATATATTAAAAAAATCTTTTGTGTGCACTTTCCCCATATATACATATTTCTGAATGCATTTTTGGTTCAGGGAACTGCATCACAAAACCTGGAGAGGTGCGAATACTGGAAGACAGTTGTGTTCCAATTTGCATATTGTTTTTGGAAGTGCAAATTTTGTATGTTCATATCGCAATACAAACTGAAAGAAATCCTCCCCATCCCTGCCTATCTCAGATGTGCAGCTTCTGAAGCTTGCACGGTAGAATGGTCCCCCACAGAAAAATATATCTGTTGACAGCTGACCAATCTATAGCCTGCCAAGAGAAAAGGCTAGGTTAGAATCCAAACTACTTATTCTGATAAACACAATTTTTTTAAAAAGCCTCTTTAAACTGGCCGCTTTTATTTTAAAGGAACAGCAGCCATGGGGCCCTGATTTGGTTTGTGTCTCTGTGCCAGTTTGCTTCTGAAAACATGCATCTCCAGCTGTTATTGGCCCCTAATGGTGTTGTATGCAGTAAACTGCACCTTTTGAGTAGCAGCCATGGAGGACCATCTTCCATATGAAACCAGCGCAGGACCCTGATCTGGATCAGGAACGTGTTCTGGATTGGGATCCTATGGCTGCTTTTTCCTTCAAAATAAAAGCAGTCAGTTGAAGTACACTTTAATTTTAAAAACTTTTTTTTTAAAGCATGCTTATCGAAATATGTTTGGCTCCTAGTTTTCTATGTTCAAGGGACCATGCGTCTGTGGAGAAGCTTTTGTTCAGTTGAGCTCTTGAAGTCTTTAAGTGGTGCTGCCCATGCACAGATTTACCATGTTTCCCATTGTATGTGAGAGCTAGGCTGAAGGGCAATACCTGACAGAGCGCCTCTCCTCCCACTGCAATCTCCCTGGGCACTACAATCAACATCTGAGGCCTTCCTCTGAGGGAGGCTCGGAGGATGGCAACAACTTGGAGGGCCTTCTCAGTGGTGGCCCCCTGACTGTGGAATGATTTCCTCACTGAGGCCCGCCTGGCACCAACTTTTTCATCCTTCTGGTGCCAGGTTAAGACAGCCCTCTGTGCTGAGGCATTTAAAGACATTCAAGGATATTTAATGGCTTGATGGGTGCACCCATGTCAGGTGTTTTTAAAAGGTCTACTTCACATCAAGTACTGTTTTAGCTGTTAAACTGTTTTTAAATTTTCTATTTTTGGGGGGAAATGGTGTTTTATTGTATTACGGTCCTGTTTTAGGAACCACCCTGAGATCTTTGGCTATTGGGCAGTGTAGAAATGAAATAAATGAAATGAAATGTTACATTTTGGCAGCAGTGGGGATGGAGGTGTCACTTCTCTATGTGTACAGGAACAATGCCATGTGTAAAGTGAGAATTTGAAGATCTTGGGTTGTATCCAATGGTCTCCTTCTGCCAGAGGAACAGATACTGCTGGCAGATCGAATTTCCCTTCCCCTGTGCCAGCAGTGCACCCCCTCCACGCACACCCCAAATCTTCTCTGGAGGATTGGGGGACCCTCCAGAGCAAATTTGGTGTGTGTAGGGGAGGCTGCAGGGAGGAAGAAGGGAAGGAAAACTCGTGTTGCACAAGTGCAAGTCCTCATTGTGTAACGTAGGATTTAGCCCCCTATCTGTAGACTCATTTGGAATTAGGGCCATCAACTGATTAAACCAACCTTACTTGATTAATCATGTGGTGCGGGGGAGGGAAGGAGGTTGGAGCAGCTTCAGGATACTTCTACCGTGGCCACCGCAGTCTCCTCCCCTCCCCGCCCCCTTTTACCTCTCTCCCAGGTCGCTTTCCGGACCTCAGAGAGCAGCTGGTGTGGTCCTCTCCACATCGGAGGGGGTGGTGGTGGTGTCATAGCTCCAATTCCCAGCTCTGGGGTCAGAATGCAGTCTCTAACCCCAGAGCTGGGAATCCCAAAAAATCCTATGACTCCTCAGACAGTGTCTAGGGGCCGCAGGATTGCTCCCTCCATCGTCTTAATGTAACTTTACAGTAACAATGTCATCTGGAAAGGATTGAACACCCTTTTATCCCCTGGTGCCATATCGCCGATCAAATTCAGAGCCCTCTGTGGCTGCTCTAGAGTAGAAATAAAGGCATTGGGAAATCCAGTCAAGGATCTCCTGCAGAATATATAGTCTGGCCCTATAGTGCCATACCATTGGTGTACGTCAGCCTTCCCCAACATGGAAGGTTGACTGGGGATGATGGGGATTGTAGTCCAACATATCTGGAGGGCACCAGGTTGGGGATGTACATGGTGATTTTCAGAGTAACCTAAGCAAAAGACCAGTCCTGCTCCGAAGTACTTACAATCTGAATTGCTGTTGACTTCAAGGTTCAGTATTTGTTCAGAGTGCTTCTGCCGACTTCGACCTGGGCTCCCTATGCTGGCTCTCCATGGCAAACAGCAACAGATGAAAAGAATGGAGGTCTACAATGATTTTGTGCACAAGAAATCGGCAGTTCTCTTTGCTACAGATCTTGCAGCTCGGGGACTAGGTAAGCAGTCTCTCAATTTCCTGCATGTGCATATAAAGTTTAAGAATTACCTGTCCAGCCTTTGGATCCACAGATGTTGGAATACAATTCCCATCATCCCCAGCCACTATGACCTGTGATGATGGGGGGGGTTGTAGTCCAGCAACATCTGGGTACCCAAGGTTGGGAAAGGCTGACCTATACTAAGCTTTCCGTCCCTGACCAGCAGTTCCTTATGTGCTCTCCAGCATGAAAGCACTCTTGTACAACTGGAATGTTGACTGTCAAGTCCTGATAGTGAAGTACCGGTAATGAAAAATACAAGAAAATGTGGATACAATGGAGTTTTAAAAAATCATTGGTTTTAAATTTAGTGGGTCGTGACCCTAAGTCTTCGCCTGCCGTGCATCCTCTGTGGGGGACTCGAAGTGGCTTTGCTGTGCTCATGCTTTCTCCAGTGGGAGAAGACCCACGTGCTGCGAAGCTGGTTCCTCCTCCTGCTGGGACCGCTGGGACCAAATCACGTATGGTGGTGTGGCACTGTCTGCTGTATATCAGGGGGCACGGTTACACACTGTAGGGACTGGGCCCTGCGCCTCTCCAGAAGACCTGGGAACTGATTCTGAGTCACACTGGGAGGAGGCCCAGATCAATCCTGTTGCATTTAAACTCTTGCTTCCCCCTTTCGTGAAGATCCACCCCGTGTTTCACCGTTTCCTGCCGTCTCTGCTGGTCGCTGGGGACCCCCATCACTCAGACTCTGCCCCGCCCCCTCCAATCTCGGTGGAGGGAGAGGAAGGAGTTGAAGTCGAGGACATATTGGACTCCCACTTGTGCTGTGGAAAATTACAGTATTTGGTGGACTGGAAGGGCTATGGACCTGAGGAAAGATTCTGGGAGCTGGTGGAGAATTTACATGCCCCCCCCCCCTGATCAGTCATTTTCATGCCAAACACCCTCATAAGCCAAGTGCTAAAAGAGAATCCAGGTGGAGGGGCCGTTATGGGAGTGGGGATGATGTAAGGATTGGTCCCAGCACCTCTGCAGAGGTGCCTCAAGTAGACATGGGAACTGGTTCTGAGTCAGACCAGGAGGAGGGGGAGCAGGAAGAGGCTGCTGAGGAATCAAAGCAGCAGGAGTGGGAGATGGAGGGTGAGAATAGTTGTGATAACCAAGGAGGCCCTTCTGAAACCATGGGAACGCATGCAGGCTTCTAGTGAAGGGGAGGAGGCAGTGGTGGGATTCCGGGATCCAAAAGGCTTGGTAGCCCATCTGGCTTGTAATCCTCCAGACTAATTTCGGGTCAGCTTCCATTTATGATGCTCTAACTGGGGAAACCTGCTAGAGCTGAGAGGTTTGATCTTTTGTCTCCTTTGTTTGTATGGGGATTTTAGTCTGTAGCCTGAGGCCATGCTTGCTTGTCTGTAACTTCTACATAATAAAAGCTAATTGATTGGAACTATAACTGACTAGCCTGCCTAGGGAAGGGGAGGAGGTGGCATCTGACACACACCTCTATGTCATTTGGGCCATGGAGGGCTGGGTGTGTGTGTCATCTGGCTCCCCCCCCCCCCTTCTGGTTGCCTGCTCCTGCCCTAAGATCAGCTGCACTAGCCCTTCCATCTCTTGGAGAGAGATGAGATGGACAGAAGGAAGGGGTTAGAAAAAGAGGGAAGCGGTTAGAAAAAGAGGGAAGGACAGATAAAGAGAGCTGAAGGAAAAAATAATGTATTAGATGATAAAATTAAAAAGTTGTCCCGAGTTGCTCAGTTTGGTTAAGGGCGGTTCCTGGCTATAGGAAGGTTAAAGGCCACTGGTCTTAATGATGAATGGTTAGCCTTGCTTTTGAATTTGTCAAAATGCAAATTATCTGTCTCTCCATGTCACGTATAAGATTACGTTCCATTTCACTTTCTTTGCTTAGGAAATGAATATGCTATTAATTTTAGTTCTATTTGACAAATAGATGAAGCTGGCCTATGTGATTAATTTTACTTTGTGAGCAGTCTCTTTGAATACAGTGCCTGTAAAATAGATCTGAAGAGCAGAAGTTGTAGCTAATTACACTGCTGGATGAGAAACTGTTCCTGTGTAGATGGAGTTTAGATGCTTTCTGACCTCAAAATCTGTCCCCTCCCTGCCTGTTTCACAGATTTCCCTGCCGTAAACTGGGTCATTCAGTTTGACTGTCCGGAGGATGCAAATACGTACATTCACAGAGTCGGGAGAACAGCCAGGTATATTCTTCAATTATCTAGGGTTTACTGTTAAAGCAACATGGCTTATAGGTTGTAGAAAAGGTCATAATCCAGCCTTTCCCACCCTGATGCCCTTTGGATGTGTTGGATTACAAAACATTGGCCATTCCCGCTGCAGATGATGGGAGTTGTAGTCAAAAACCTCCAGCAGGCATCAGATTGGAGAAGGCTGTCATAAGCCCTGTGTTGCATTACATTCAGTCGAATGTCATGGCTTTCATTGTAGCTGGCTTACAGCAAACATATTTCTTTACATCTCTGTTTTTGGTCTAGATGGGCACTTCAGCCAACATCACATACTCTATTGAGGAAAGGCCCTGGATTTAAATTATACAAAAACTGTCACAACCCATGGGGCAAAGTTGATTCCAATTTCCAGGTCTCAAAATTCCACCTCCCCCCGGTTACATTAAATTGGGCCAAAAATCTAATATGCCTAGCACACTGTTTGCCTTAATATAGCATATTAGTAGCAGGCTGGAGTATATTTTGTCTCGGTTTTAAAATATTTATTAGATGCATAGATTGCTCTTGCATGGGACTCTGAGCCGCCTATCCAGATTACTGATCAGGTTCATGCCTGCTTAGCTTCAGTAATGCTGCAGTATCTGTCTCCAGACTCTTCACTGGGCCCATTACTGGTATCTGTTTTGCATACAAATATTCTATCGTTAAGTATTTGTTCTTGCAAATCTTGTTAAGAGAACTCTTTATTTCATTTCGCCTTATTCCGGTGGTGAGGGGATTTATAAGCAGCATACAGTTTCTGAAGCACACTCTGGTTGATTGTTGGGAAACTGAGAATCTCTTCTTCAATTTATTAAACTTCTAGTGCTTATGACAGCAGAGCAGAGTGACAGCAGGGTGTCTCTAGAGACTTGGAAAACTAGGGTAGAGAGGGGAAATGTCCTGAATGTTTAAGGCATGATTAAAATGTCTTACGGTTTAAATAAAAGAAATGTTCAGTAAAAACTGAAATACTTGCGGTATTCACTCGTCTATTTGCATCAAATATGGTTTTGTTATTTGGGCTCTAATGCAAGACATAATATAGACATGCCCTAACATTTATTGTATGTTTTTAAAGAGGAACATGGGTAGACATTCCGTTGGAAATTTTTCTTCTACGTTCTGATCCAGTTCATTAATTACCCTTGCCTTCTTTTCCTGCCCCTACCCCAAAGGGTTACATTATAAATCTGTATCTCTCCTTTTTTAAACATTATTTTTAAAACATTATTTTAAATGTTTTTATCCTTTTATGAGAAAAGGATTGCTCTCATATGTTGTTTTTGTTGTTGTTAATTTTAGTTTATTTATTATTCAGAATAGTATTATATTGTCTTTCTAGGCGAAGTCTCTTCAGGGTGGTTTACAAGAAAGTTTTAAAACTATAAAATATAAAACAACAATTAACTGAAACAGTTAAAAGGAAAGCATGTAAAATGACACCAGTGAAAACTCAATTTATAAAATAAAGATGGGTGTCCATTCATTTAAAAGCAGACTGGAACATCCAGGTCTTTAAAAACAGTCAGGAAGGTGAGCCACACGCACATTTTGTGGGCATTCCATAAGGATGGGGTCACCATAGAAAAAGCCTTATCTCTTGTGTCCGATCTAACAGATCTTACTGGCAGGCACATGAGCAGGGCCAGCGTGGCTGATCTAAGACCCCAGGCATGTTCATACAGGCACTGGTGGCCCTTCAAATAACCTTGTCCCAAGCTGTTTAGGACTTTAAAGCTGGTCACCAGCATTTTAAATTGGGCTCAGAAACCCATTGGCAACCAGTGGAGCTGGAACAGAATTGCTGTTACATGCTCTGATCACACAGCCCCTGCAAGCACCTGGGCAGCTGCATCCTGCACTAGCTGCAGCTTCCAAAACGACAGTACAGTAGTTTAGTCTGGATGTAACCAGGGCATGAATGAATGTAACAAGGTCTGTTTTTCAGATAGGTTTTTTTTATAAATAGGGACACAGCTGGTGAATGGGGCAAAAGGCATCCCTGGTTGCCGATGCCACTTGTGCTTCCATAGATTGCATTGTGTCCGGGAGAACCCCAAGCTGCACACTCGGGGAGTGCAACCCCATGCCACACTGGTCTCACACCTTCACCCAGAGCAGCATGTAAGGAAGATAACATTAGTCCAGTAATACTGAACCATAAAAGCAATAACAAAACAGAACATCAAGACTGCTGGGCTACTGAAAGAAAGACGCTAGGGGACAACACAAGGCATAAAGTTATAGAACAAATTGTGTAATATATCAAGGTGAATCAAAATCAAATAAGAGATCCATTAAAATGTTGGGAACAAATATTAAAAATTGTAAGGAGGAATTGCCATCAACGTCAATAAAGAGCAATACACTAATATTTCTTAGGAACATTTTTCTTCAATTCTGCTGTCTCAGTGTGACTCAGGAATGAAACGAAGTGGTAGGGAATGATTCTGATCTAGATGGATCCTTGACCTCTCTCAACTGACACATTAATTTAGGCATGCACATAACTTCCCATAGCATTCCGATCTATTCCCTATGGGGTGGTGGGTCCGACTGCCTCTGCTTACATGCTCAAACAATCTTTGCAGCTAGCAAAAGGTTAAGAAGAAGATCCTTGTGAGGATACAATAATACAATACAGACATCTTGGGAAATGGTCTTGGATAAGTATGGGGAAATTTTGAAATGCCCTATTGCTGTCTTCCCCAACCTGGTGCCCTCCAAACATGTTGGATTACAACTCCCATTATCCCCATCCAGCTGGGGGTGGTGGAGGCTGGAGTCCAATACATCTGGAGGGCACCAGGTTGGGGCAGGCTGCCCTGCTGTAAAAGATCTTAAGCTTGTGCTTCTCCAGTTCTTGGAAACTGGTAGTGTCTTACCTCCACAGCAGGGGTGTGTTGATTAGGTTAAGAAGACCGTGGCTGAGCAGGGATATTAATCAAAATGAATTAGAACAACCGCAAATGTTTAAGAACAACAACACTGTTTAATTTTTAAAATGAGGTTTTGGTAGCTCAAGCTTCTCTAGAATTCATAGGAACAGCCCTGTTGGTTCAGACCAAAGTTGCATCTAGTTCAGCAGCCTTCTGTTTCCCTCAGCGGCCAACCAGATGCTCATGGGAATCCTGCAAGTACGAGCGCAATAGCACCCGCCACTCACATTCCTTAGCAAAAGACATACTGCCTCTTATACTGGGGGTAATATATTGCCATCCTGACTAGTAGCCACTGATAGCCTTATCGTCCATGAAGTTGTCTAGTCCCTTTTTACAGCTGTCTTGAGTTGGTGGCCATCAGTGCATCTCATGGTAGTGATTTCCATAGTTGATGTGTAGTTAAGAGGAGGAAGTTTAAAGCTTCCATTTCCATACTGGGGATGCAGCCATGTAAAGGAACCATACTGGAATAAACCAAAGTTTCCCATTACGTTCAGATTCAGGAGACTGTACTTAGTTCAAACTATATTTAGTTCACAAACCAGGATATCAAATCACAGACCTGTTTTATAGGAACATAAGAAGAGCCCAGCTGGATCAGATCAAAGGCCTATGTGGTCCAGCATCCTGTTTCTCACAGTGGCCAATCAGGTGCCTATGGGAAGCCCACAAACAGAACATGAGGGCAATTCTCTCCAACTGGGTAGTGCATTGATCCAAGATGTATAGATCTATCTGTGGTTACTGAGGGCTGATCCATGTATTCAAGGGACGCGGTGCCAGAAAAGCACAGGTGACTTGCTTTGCTTCTCTTGTTTCTGGGTCTTGTCAAAGTGAGGAGGTGAGTGTTGTGTCCCCACAGGGGAAATATAGAGAGACCAGTCTGGGGTAGTGATTAGGGTGTCAAACTAGGACCAGGGAGTCCTGTGTTCAAATCTCTGTTCAGCCATGAAGCTCACTGGGTGATCTTGGTCCACTCCCTCTTTCTTCCAGCCTAACATACCTAGCAGCATTGTTGTGAGGATACAGTGGGGCAGGGGGAGGAGAACCATCTGCACTAGCCTAAGGTTTTTGGAGGAAGGTGGGATAAAAATGAAATAAACGTAATACTCTCCTACACACTTTGGGTGAGACCTGGAAGCTTGTGGAGAAGAGGCATAAGACACTTGCTGCTTTTGAGCATCTAAAGCAGCCTTTCCCAACCTTAGATCCCCTTATGATGTTGGAATACAACCCCCATCATCCCTTACCACTGGCTGTGCTGGCTGGGGATGATGGGAGTTGTAGTCCAGAAACATCTGGAGGCCCAAGGCTGGGAAATGTTGATCCAATCTAAAGCATTCTTCAATGATGAGAGAAAACTACTTTGCACATGTTTGGGGGCATTCTCTGGCACATAGAGCCATTGCAAGACTACTGTAAAACCTTTTAAAAAATGCACACACAGAATTCCAGTCAAGTAAAATGTTCCAACAAACAATCTCTGTTGCAGTCGACTATTGTCTCAGCCATAAAATTTTGAAGCAGTTTTCTTGCAGCTACAGAATGCTGGATTTTCTGTTCTGCTGTGTTAAAAATATCCCCCTTCCATATGGCCTATACTTTTTCAGTGGATTGAGGGTTCCGTAATGTATTTCCTGTTACAGAATACAGTTGAGTTAAAGAAAACTGCTTTTGATTTCCCTTGATCTCACGTTTCTGACTTTTTGTATATGGAAGAAATGCTGAAAAATCTTCAGGCTGTGCTGCTGTAGTGTTTGTTTGCTGCTGCTCTTTGATCCAAGATTTTTTTGTTTCAAGTTGGTTAAGAGGAGAATCAAGCAAACTTTCCAAGTATCACATTTTAGACAGGGAGGAGCACATTTGTGACTTCTGGTTCTAGTTGATGTGTTTGTTAACTGAACGCTCTGGGGATGCAGCTATGTAAAGGATGCAGTATCTGGGCTGGTACATCAACAAATACAGCTGCCACTTCACCGTAATTATTTGTGTGTGTACAGTAGCTGAAAATACATTGGGGCACTCAAATTGCTCATGTTCTCTGCGGGGCAGTTTTAAAACATCTGAACAAGTTTGGAGAGCAGGTTGTATAAATTTTACAAAAATTACAGGTAGCAGAATTTGTCCATTAGAAAAGAAAACCAACAGTAGCAGTTCCTTTGTATATAGTGGGGGGGGCACCAACTTGGACTGCTTTAAAAGGGGATTAGACAAACCCATGGAGAATATTGCTATCAGTGGCTGCTAGTCGTGGTGGCTATACACTCTAGGATCAGAGGCAGTGTGCTTCTCAGTACTAGTTGCGGGGGAACACGAGTGGGAGGGTGCTATTGCCCATATGTCCTGCTTGTGGGTTTCCCACAAGCAGCTGGTTGGCCACCATGTGAACAGAATCCTGAATTATATAGGCCCTAAGTCTGATTCAGCATGATTATTCTTAGGCTCTTATAAATGAACAAGCTTTCAAGTTAATTAAAAGGCGTTATCAGTTTGGGTGTTGAGTGGACCAAGATGAAATGAGGGGGCGGGAAGGATGATACTGTGCCTAATTAACAATTGGTAATAGTCTTCAGATGGAATGAAGCAGTGTTGGGGAGGTGTTACACAGACTTAATTAGTTTAGACTGTGCTTGGTGAAAAAGATCTTAGCTTGTGCCAAAGACCTGGTTCGTACATACTGACAACCCATCAGTTAAACAACCCATGGGTTGTCGTGCATGAGCAGGAGAGAGCGAACACGTTGTCTCCCATGTGCCCAAAGACAAGAGAGAGAAAAAACTCCAAGTGCCAATAGAGATCTTTGTGTATTTTATTTGTACCCAACGTGTTTCGGCCTAAGCCTTTTTCAATGAGGAGATTGATGAAGCTGTTTGTCTCAAACAATATTAGAAAATAAGCTGAAAAAGGCTTAGGCCGAAATGCATTGGGCACAAATAAAAATACACAAAGATCTCTATTGGCACTTGGAATTTTCTCTCTCTCTTGTCTTTGGTTAATAGTGCCTTCCCCCTGGTTTTTTTCCTCCCATGTGCCCGCCATTTCCGCTTTTACTTCACAACCCACGGTTGGCTCCTTTGTAGGCTGTTGAGCATGACATCTGAACCTAGTCCTAGACCAATGGATTGTTTAGGGGCTAAACAACTCAACGGTTAACCCATGTTTTGTTGTTGGGTTAACTGCTAGGTGATTTAGCTACTAAACAACCCATTTGTCTGGGTTCAGTAGCTCAACAGCCTATGAAGTAGTTGATCGTAGGTTGAGTAAAAGGGGAAGTGGCAGACATGCTGCAGGCAGTGCCCCCACTCTCTCCCACTTGTCTCCAACAGAGCAAGGTTTATTTAACCCATGGGCTGTCATTACGCGTGAACAGCCCCAGTCTACAGGGAAGAGAAACATTGTTACTTTCCCTTTTGAAAATATGAACACCAGAAGTTATTTAGTTCCATTTGGGAACTGTAGTGGCTATATCTGTAGGTTCTCTAGATTTAGTCTAGTTATTATTCTAGATCTCTTTATTTTTATTCACCTGTTAAAGATAGAATCATAGAATAGTAGAGTTGGAAGGTGCCTATAAGACCATCGAGTCCTGCTCAATGCAGGAATCCAAGTAAAAGCATCCCGGACAGATGGCTGTCCAGCTGCATCTTGATCATGCACATAATCCTATAGTTTGCATGTAGTTGCAGTTCCAGGTCATTTTGAGGAGGTAATGGAGGATAGATTTCATAGATCATAGAGTTGGAAGGAGCCTACAAGGCTATCGAGTCCAACCCCCTGCTCAATGCAGGAAAATAGAGGAGGGGTCTCCCATCCAATTAATAACCAGGCCTGACCCTGCTTAGCTTTCCACACTCAGACAAGCTGAGCCAGCGTAAGCGGATGACAGTCCAGAGTTCCTACCCTGCACACACATCCTCTGCTGTTGGCGAGTCACAGGCACATAAGTTCCCCTTGCCTCAAAGTTGGCAGCTGGGGGCAGATTTGGTCCAGTGGGTCTCCCATTGCTAAACTCTATCCTAATTCTGATGTTTGTATTTTCCTCTCCTTGATTATTGTCTCTTTCTGTACCCAATGGACATTCACAATTGGAATTCCTTTTAGTCAAAACCAAGGCAAAATGAACACTGAAATAATGGTGAATGTGCTTACTTTCCCCCTCCCCATATTTTCTGTGCATATAATTTTTCAATTAAAAATATGTCAAAGAGGTTAATTGCTAAACGATCTTGGGACAATCCAAATGAATTGGATTCAAGCATCACTGAAATCTTGAGTAGTTTGGATCGCACCTTTTTATTCATATTTTTTTCTTTTGGTTTGTTCTTATTCCAAACCAACTCTAGATGTTTCCAGTATGAGACTGCAACTCTTAAAGACAGCTGAAATGAGAGCAAGATAGTGATGTACATTTTAAAAAACTTTATAAAAATTAAACCAACAGTTTTAGTAGTCATTAATGAGGTTAGAGATAATTACAAAGTTTCATGGGCCGTGAGAGTGTATAACTGCATAGAATGAAAGCTAAATTAAATATCTTACCTAATTAGGAATCTGGGCACTGGCTGTAATTAAATTTGGGGGAGAGAACTATTTTAAGTCTAAAATCAAGTAATTAGATCTGTGTGAAAAGTTGACTAATGCAGAAACCTTTGGACCATTTTGAGAATGAGAGAGTTTGGGGTATTTATCATATCTGTGGTCTTCCCTTCTCATAAGGAGTTCAGGGAAGTGTACATGGGGTCCTCATTTTATCCCCCCCAAAACCTCATGGGGTGACACATGGCTCATTTCAGGCACCACACCGAACCATAGTGTGTGCTAGGTATCATTAAGAACCCCAAGCCATGGTTTCAGATTCCAGTGGTTTAAGAGCTACTTGTCTGCTTTTGTTTTCCATTGTTTCAGCTTCATACACTTCCTCATGTCTTTATGATGCAGCAGCCCCGCTGGCAGAGCTGTGGTCAGAACTGTGGCTGGTCAATTTGAACATCATCCCAATTCATAATCAGTACAAACTGGTCTGCAAACCCATGTCCAAACCATGGTTTCTGATTCTGGTTTGCTGGTCGATTGCAAACTATGGTTTGACTGTTCAGACATCATGCAAAGTTTCCTTAAGCATGTTTTGGTGTGATGCCTGAATCAATCTGCTTACAGTGATTCCCTGTGCTCTTTTCTGTAGCCACTTGGGTCTTTGCTCATCTGAAGAATGATAGAAAATCAGTATTAGTGAGCCGAGCCCAAAATAACAAAGTAGAAAAAATTGGTACTCTGTGTGTGTGTGTGTGTGTGTGTGTGTGTGTGCTTGTTTTAGCTTTCCAATTAAACCAAACTGACCCCCAAATCAGAAAGGCTATCTCACAACTGCAGAATAATTATGTTTTATCAATGGGTAGCAAAAGATAAATGTTAGATTCTGACATTTTTAAGAACTAGAGAATACCAGATGTTGCTTAAAAATAAAAACCAGCAAAAAGGTTTCCACTGGGTTCTTATAAATATTCACACTTCAGGACTGTTTTTCTCTAGACAAGTTGCTATTAACATTCTGTTGACCTCTATGAGAAGGCTCATTTTGGGTACAGAGCTATTAATGATTGGATAGTAGAACTGGAGAGTCTTCATGCAGAAACATTTTTAAAAATGTATTTTTTCAAATTGATGTTCCTTTTACTACTGTACCTTATTTTATTTTGATCACATTTTATATAATCTAATGGAATATGATACCACTAGAGGACAGCAGTAGTTAGCTTTCATTTTTGAAGGCCATGTTAATATATTTTTCATCAGCATTACATTTCTTGGTGCACACAAATGCAGCAAACTAATATTTGAAAATTCAGCTATGATAAAGCATATAATTGTGGTGCGTGTGTGTGTGTGTGTATATATATTTGCCAGGTGCAAATATATATAAATTTGCACCTGGCATGCATGCCTCTTATACAGGCCCATTTAATTGACTTTAACAATATTTATTCATTGTGTAGAACCACTACGGTAAGTTGGCCAGAAATATAGCTGCTGTTGAGGAATGTGCACATGTGGTTTGGAAAATGGGATGGGGTGATGCATGTGAATGATGTGTGCTTGTGTTTAAGCACCATGTTAATGATGCATGTTTGTGTTTCAAGCACACAATGTAACCTACTTAACTCATAGGAAGTTGCCTTAGTCTGAGTCAGACCATTGGTCCAGCTAGTTCCATATTGTCCACTACACTGACTGGCAGCGGTTCTTCAGGGTTTCATACAGGGGGGGTCTTCTTTCCCAGCCCTATCTGGAGGTGGCCGGTGTTTGAGCCTGGGACCTTCTGCATGAGAACCATGTGCTCTGCCCCTGAGCTGTGGCCCTTCCCTTGAATAATATTTTCAGATGCCTTTGGCATCCAAACTTTTAAAGCGAATTCTAGCCACGTAATGTACAATAGAGCCATAATGTATAAATTGGTCCACTGTTGGTTTAGGATGCTCAAAGAGCCCATTGATACAGTTTGATCAAGTGCTGTAACACTTTAATAGGCAATTACCTGTAATAAACACAGCTATGGCCTGAGACCATTTATACTTGGCAAATCCTTTATTTCTTGAAGTGCTGCAGCATCCTTGGTTTTCGATTGCAATCTCCCATATGGAATAAAGTACTGGTTAATTGAGGCAGGCTGATAGGAAGAGGCAGTCTGGTCTAGGCTTTGTATGTAATTGTCATGGCCCAGGACTGGCATCCCTCAGAAACTGAAGCCTCCAATGACAGTGACTCTGGGGAGGCATCATAACCAGTTCCTGGTCCTTCTGAAGTGGGGTCCACTGCTTTGAACCCCATATCTTGTCCACGCAACCCCCAGGAGGTGCCATTACTCTGAGGAGTGGACTTTGGACTTCCCTAGTGAACAGGGAGATCCTGGGGAACATTCCCCAACTGGCTTCCCCCCTTCTCCAACCTTCATTCCCTAGGAGAAGCCAACGCCTGCAGGGAAAAGCTGCTAGCCCTTAAACAGCCAAAGGCAACACCTGAAGGGGGGGAGTTTTCAGAGAGACTCTCCTGGCCTGACTATAAAGGCCTGCCAGTTGCTCTCAGACTCTGCTGGAGTAACTTGGTTCTCTGGAGCCAGGATCACTGACCAAGGTCCTGAAACCTGACCAAAGCTCAAGACGCGACCCTGCCATCTGGACCACACCAAACCTCCTCACCTGAGCCATCACCCAGGACAACTGATGGATTCCTGATGGATCCTGATGGATTCCTGATGGATCCTGACAGTAATAATGTTTGTGACTTTAAAATGGTCAGAGTCTCACTGTCGATGATATTTAATTGATGGGAGCCAGTGTGGCGTAGTGGTGAGAGTGTTGGACTGGGACTCAGGAGATCCGGGTTCTATTCTCCGCTCAGCCATGAAACTCACTGGCTGACTTTGGGCCAGTCACTGACTCTCAGCCTAACCTACCTCACAGGGTTGTTGTGAGGATAAAATGGAGAGGAAGAGGCGGATGATTATGTAAGCCGCCTTGGGTTCCTTTCAGGAAAAAAGGCGGGGTATAAATATAATAAATAAATAAATAAATAAAATATTGCACAATGTCAGTAACAGCTGTTTTTTTAAAGGGATTTTGAATGGAGATGCTCTGAAGTAGGAAATCTTAAATTCTAAAATTCAAAAATGGCCATTCTTTACTGAGAGATTAGAAAGCCATCTATAATATTTCCATAAGTTTTGTGCAGCCAGCAGTGCCTCCTTGATCTCTCTGGATGAATGAGTGCTCTTGATCTCTTTGGTTTGTGAATTTAATGGGAGGCACCACTGTGCGATAAACTTTGAAATATCTACCTACCTACAAGTAGAAATGTAGCATATCAGAAGGAGGGTTCCAGCATAGCTTTCTACCTGATGCGCTTAAGGAGGGAGTTACTTATTATTTTACATGGGGAAGCATTTAAAAAAGATTACACTTCCCCACCTGCATTCTGAACTGGTACAAACTGTTCTATCATCTCAGGATTCTGCATACCTCATTTTGCTTTCCATGTAGAACAGGCCTCAAACCGAGGCACACACAATGCCACTGTCAGAGTCCTGTGCACCTTAGTCCTGGATTTACCTTTTAAATGAAATTAATGTACAGAGAATTTTGAAGTTTTTATGTATTTCAGACCCATGCAGGAATGCATTTTACTTGGGTAAACATGCTATTCTGGTGCATGAATTCTGTGGCTACCATTTTCCAAGATGGCTGACACATAGATGGGGATATGCAACTGGACCTACTTCAAATGTGTCTTTGCACTTAATAAGCAGATTTTTTTGAAAATGCAGATGGCATCAGCTGGGGTGTGATAATTATCAAGATTATAGCAGGCGTGGAGGGGGAATTTAACTCCCCCCCCCTTTGCTGCACTCCTGAGGAAAATCCCTCCTCTACACCTGATGCTGTATTTAAAAGAAAACAAAACCCCTCATCTTAAAGGCAACAATGTATTTAATGTCTCCTCTGGTTTGGCCCTCAGAAGAGCTGTTCATATTTACTTACAATGTGGAAATGTGATCAGAAAAATCCCCCTCCCACGTTTATTCCTTGCTTAGGTACAAAGAAGGTGGAGAAGCTCTGCTTGTACTGCTTCCTTCTGAGGAAAATGGCATGATTCAGCAGCTGTCGCAGAAGAAAGTTCCTATCAACAACATCAAGTAAGTTCTGTAGCAGTTTTTACATAATGTGGTTGGTCTTTTCTCTCTCTTGCTCTCTCTCTCTCTCTCTCTCTGTACCTCCCATCTGTTGCTTCAATTCATTCATTAGTATTCATTTATTACACTTATATCCCACTTTCTTCCAAGGAACTCAAGGTGGCATACATGGATCTCTTCCCACACCCCCAATTTTTATGCTTGCAGCAACCTGTGTGAGCTAGATTAAGCTGGAAGATTGGGACTGGCCCAAGGTCACCCAGTCCAGTGTTCTAACCTGGGAGTAGACAACCTGGTCCCCTCCAGATGTTTTGGACTGCAATTCCCAGAATCCTTGACTGTTTGCCATGCAGGAATTGTAGGCCAAAACATCTGGCGGGCACTAGGTTGCCTGCCTGTGCTCTAACCCCTATTCCACACTGGCTCTTCAAACCACACTGGGCGTTCCATGGAGGTTATGATACACTACAGTAATTCCCAAGCTGTATGCTGTGAAATAACTCCTAGTGTACAATGAGAAATGAATTTAGTTAATTAAAGACTTTTGTGATCCCACAGAACAGGGTGTCTACTGCATCTCTGCGTGATTCAGCTGCTGTGGCCTTGACTCCTCATCAGCCTCCTCTGAACGCTCTCCCATCTCTGCATCAGGTGTGACAGGAATGTTCAGTCACTCCCTATACAGAAAGGCAGCAGAATTACTCACCCACAGAGAAGATTTCCCGTTGCATCTCTGTATGAGTCACTGCCCTGGCTTTGCTTTCATCTGCAGTGTACCCATTTTGTGGTGGTGCCCAGGACAGTTTCTTATTTATTTATTTATTTATTATCTTTATTTACCGCCCATCAGCCAAAAGGCTCCCTGGGCGGTTTACAAGAAAAACAGGATAAAAACAATCTTAAAACCAAAAACACCATTAAAATAGAAATATAAATACAATATAATACAATACAAGAAAGCAGCCAGATGAATCAGACCGGAGGGAGGTACAGCAGTGATAATAAAAATGGGAATAAAAATCTAACCATTAAAATATTGGGTAAATAAAAAGGTCTTCACCTGGCACCTGAAAGAATAAAGAGTAGGCGCCAGGCGCACCTCCTTGAATTACCAAATGTGCCCAAAAAGGTTGCCTACCCCTGGTCTACACTGACTGGCAGTGGTGGCTCTCCCGAGTTTGAGATGGAAGTGTTTCCTGGCTTTACTTGGAGCTGCCAGGGATTGAAGCTGGGAACTTTTGCATTCAGAGCATGTGCTCTCCTCACTGAGCCAGCACTCTTCTGGAGCCATGTCCAAGATCACTGATTCAACAGAAAAACACATGGGAGCGGGTTCCTCTGTAGGCTGAATAATTCTTTTCTGCTATTAAAATAACAACAACTTTTTGGTTTTACATTTGAGTGAGGTGAAAAGCATTGCCCCAAACTGGGGAATAATTGAGGGGAGAGCAAAACCTTACAGAAGATGTGTGTGTGTGTGTGTGTGTGTGTTCTCACTATTGCTGGTGGGTTTTTTACTTTTTTAAACTTGATTTTTGCCAGTGAAACTGTCACTTTAAGCTGCCTCACATGAACCTTTCAAAAAATGTTGCTGTTCCTTTCAAAAATTGGTGACTCCCCCCATTTCCCCCCACCATCTTTTGATAGGGTGGTGAATTTAGGGCTGAGACTAAACACATCTCCCACCCCCCACCCCCCCACTGGGCCAAAAGCGTGCCTTCAGTTTTAATTCAGGACAAAAAGCATCTTGCAGCTATCAGAAGTTTAGGAAATTCCGGTGCTGCTGTATTAAAATGCTAATCTGAAATATGGCAACTGTTAAGTCTGTAGTATTAGTACTGTTTTCAGCCCTTTTCCTCTGAGGCAAGCTCAGCTGAGCGCACCAATAGTCTCCTTTCTTTACTCATAATGACATCTGTTTTATACCTCCATGCATACAAACCTAATTACCATTTGGTGCCTAATATCTCAGTCACTCAATATGCACCAGAATTGGTTCACATGCTCCACTGAAGTAGCTGTTGGCTTCTATCAGTGCTGTTTACAATACTGTTTTGAATCATGGATGATAAAGTGGGGATCTAGTAAAGCTTTCAAATCCTTGTAAATGTTGCTTCTCTCTCTGTTTTTAAAAGGGATATAATGACTTGCAAAGGTCGCTTAAATAGCAGAACCATAGTTTATTGTAGAAAAGATCTCATTTTTACAGTGGAACTAATGGGGCTCGAAAAACCATTTTTATACCTAGAAGTGTTACATCCAACTTCCCCTGATTGTGTTCACTGTGTTAACCTTTCCAGAGTACAAGAGTAAATGGGCTTGTGAGATCATCCCGTCAAAGTATTCTGCACATACCAAGGCCAGGGTTATATGTATTCCCGCTACAGAATACTTAGTGTTGGTTGCAAAATTCAGGGTCCTGAGAATTTCTGCTTTCATTGACTTAAAAAAAAAAAAAAAGGAGAGATTTTCTAGTCCATATGGTTGTGAAGATGGGTTTGAAAGTGTACAGGTCAAGTCAACATAGCTCAGTGTTAGAGCTCAGTGCAAAAGACCCCAGGTTCAATTCCTGGCATCTCCAGGTTGGGCTGGGAAAGACCGCTGTCTGAAACTTCAAAGAGTTGCTGCTGGTCAGTGTAGACAGTACTGATAAAAGTGAACCAATGGTTTGACTCAGTATAAGAGAGCTTCCTAGAGGGGATCTCAGTAGGATTTGCAATGGTCATGGCTTCAGTGCCCTACATCAGGGCTGGGCAGAAAGTTTGCATAATTTATTCTGCTTCTGTTGCCCGTGGGAAGGAGTAAGTACAGTAATACCTTGGATTGCAAGTAACTTGGTTTGAGAGCGTTTTGCAAGACAAGCAAATGTTTAAATATTTATTTAATTTTTAAAAAAATGATATGCAAGCGACATCTTGCAATACAAGTACTGTAGTACGGCTTAAATTAAAAATCTCTGTACACATTTTTTGGGGGGGATTTCGTTTTGATATAAGTGCTTTGGATTACAAGCATGTTTCCGGAACGAATTATGCTCTCAATCCAAGGCATGACTGTAGTTATGTAGGGCAGGTATGGGCATAAGGTAGATCTCCAGATGTTTTGGACTTCAACTCTTGAGTATTCCTGACTATTGGCCATGCTGGCAGGGGGCTTCTGGGCGATCTACCTTATGCCCACACCTGCCCTACATAACTGCTTACCCCTTCCCATGGGTAACAGAAGCAGAATAGTTATGCAGACTGTTGTAAATGGATTTAATTTACACAATGTGTACAGGTTATGGAACACAGCATTGCTGGGTGTAGAATTTGGGTTACTTTAATGTGGCTTTTAACGCTTTAAGTACACTGCTGGGGCTAAGCCATAGGCAAGTGGTTGCTGGGAGCCAGGAGCCAAAGGGTCAAACCAGGAGTCTGAGCTGGAAACAAGCCAAGAGCCAGGAAAGACACTCATTCCTCAAGCAAAAGTTCTAGCCTGAACAGGAAGACCTCATAGCCCTTCCTGTTGAGGAGAGCCAATGGCCAGACTTGGTAGGCGGAGCCATTTTAGTACTAGGGAACCCTGTGCAGGGAGATGTTCTACCTCAGGGGTGCAGAACCTGCTGGCCCAGGGGACTATTCTGGCCCTTCTGGAGTCTAATCTGGCCTGCCAGGGATCCCCAGATGGCCCCATCCCCTTTCCCATGGTCACCAATCGTTTGGTGGTTCCCCAGCTTTTGTGCAGTCCCCCCCCCCCCACTTCTAAAAGGTTGAAATGCCTTTCCTAAGGCTTAGTTACTGGCAGTTTGAGCTTTAAGCTATAATATGCTGGTATTTTTTTGTATTTTTGGCCTGCCCCTTTTGCCCTACCCACCCCTGGAATGTGGCCCCCAAAATGGAATTTGGCCCTTGGGCTGAATGAGTTTCTGCACCTCTGCTCTAACCTGTACCCTTGGCTCAGCAAGTGGGGCAGCTGTGCACTGAGCTGCGGGTTTCCATTTTAAGTGTAGGTAACTCCTGATATATACGTGGCCCTGTAAAAGGTGCTAAGGGAGTTCCTCCTTAATCCATCCTCTGGGGTCTTGCTCTAGGAAGCAGGCTATAATAGCAATCTTTATTTATTTTTTAAAAATTAACCTGCCTTTCAGGGTGCACTGCTCTCATGAGGGGGCTTACAATGTTACAAAAACATGAACATGCAAATGGCAGTTACACACACACACACACAAACACACACACACACAGCAGCAGTAGCAGCTGCTAATAAATATTAAGCACCAAATGCAGACTAGAATAAAGGTGTCTTCAGCTGTTTTTGTTAAAAGCCAGCTGTGATTAGACCATATGTATCTCTTTGGGGAGGAATGTGTGGGGCCACCACTGAGAAGGCCCTATCCCTAGTCAGTCTTCCCTTCCCAATTTACATAGTGTGGTAAACTGCATGACCTTGCCGTGATAAGGAGAAGAACCTTCCCCTTCATAGCTGGCTTGTTCCATTGTTGAACTGTTCTAGCTGGACATTTCTCCTAATATTTAAACTAAATCTACCTCTGTGTAATTTTGAAACTGTGACCCTACCCACAGCATGTAGGGTCAATAATTTCCCTCCTTCACCTTCTTTCTTATAGTTTTCCAAATACTAAAAAGGATATTGGCATCTTCCCTTCTGCGGCTTGTACTGATCATTAATGTTTCCACCTCTCTAGGCTAAACATATATAGATTAAAAAAAAAACAAAAAGTTTCATTGGATTTGCGCTGCAGTCTTTGTATTGTTTTTGTAACTCTCCTCTGAATCTTTTCCAACTTGCCAATATCTTTTGAGACATCTGGTGCCCAGAACTCACAACAGCATTCCAAATCAAGCCACACGAATACCTGAATAAAATGGCATTACAATTTTCCAGGTCTTGGCAACCATTCTTCAGTTGATAAAACCTAAAAACGGCATTGGCCTTTCTAGCCGCAGCATCACATTGCTGACTCATTCTCAGTTTGTTTATACACTGCAGCTTCTGAATATTCCTGATGCCTAGCCAGTTATCTCTCCTCCTGTGTATTCCCCCCCCCCTTTCTTACACTCATTACATTTACACTTGTTGAACTTCATTGTGGTTCTGCTTTCTCCCCAGTTCTTCAGCTTAAGACATATGAGAGTAAAGGGTGGGGTTGCCCAAAATAGAACTTCCTAAGTGATTGTGAGTTTGTCCCTTATGTATAACATATCTGTAAGCCTTGACACTGGTCAGTGTAAGGATTTACCAGGGTCAAACGGACCATGTGCTCAGAAACAGAAATCCAGACCACAAAAAGGATAATGTACAACTCAGTTTGATTACAAAGTGTAATTCATTGGCCCACCAGGCTACATTAGAATGTATATATTAGGGGGAAATGTGTAAAAACTTTAAAAAACAGAAGCAGCAGCATATATTAGTGATAAAAACTCACACAAATAGCATCCTATTAAGGGAAACTGTTAAGGGGCCATATCTCAGTGGTAGAACACACTGAGGGTTCCGGGGTTCAATCCCTGTTCAGGTAAGGACAGGAAACCTTCCTTCCTGAAACCTTGGAGAGCCACTGCCAGTTGGTGTTGACTACGCTGGCCTAGATGGACCAGTGTTCTGACTCTGCACAAGGCAGCTTCCCATGTCCCTATGTTTGCAAAAAAAATAATTGCACATTAGACAAATGTGTGTCCAAAAATGCGTATATTGGGGAAACTGTGCACAAAAATGCATACGAAGTTTTTGTGTGGCCTTTAAATAAAAAAAACACAAAGCCAGCCTGATGTGGAAATGGGACAGAACAAACTCAAGATGGGAAAAATGAGGAACTGAAGGGAATCAAAACTGATACATTCTTCCACGCCTGCTTGGATGTGAGGTTTTTTGTTTTGTTTTAATAAGGCCTGGTATGTCCATATTGGTCTGTGGGGTCAGCTGTCTATATTAAGGCTAGAACTGTGGCCTAGAGGGCACTCTTGATTCCCAGGGCTTAATCTGCCTGGATTGCTAAGGGAGTGCAGTGTTGGTGACTGTAGGAGGCCAGGTGCTGCAGTCTGCCTGCTTGGAGGCTCTAGTTCAGCCTTCC
This sequence comes from Shinisaurus crocodilurus, assembly GCA_021292165.1. Classification (NCBI taxonomy): domain Eukaryota; kingdom Metazoa; phylum Chordata; class Lepidosauria; order Squamata; family Shinisauridae; genus Shinisaurus; species Shinisaurus crocodilurus. The sequence goes on along the minus strand of CM037878.1, from coordinate 268,009,562 downwards.
CCAAACTGGTGCCTTTCAGATGTGTTGGACTACAACTCCGAGCATCCTCAGCTAGCCATACCCAGTGCCTTACACGAGGCTAGACCTCTTGTCCAGCAGTATCGTTGCATTATTCGCCTTTGGGCCATTCTCTGGCCCAAATAGTTTGAGAATGGTTCTTTTTTGTAGAGATTACGTAAAGTCCGCACTGCCTAGATGTAGCTGCTCTGTGTGCATATTTGCACAAGTCAGCCTTGGCTTACTTTGACTGAAGCCACAAAGGTAATTTTAGCTTAAAGATCCATGGTCAGGAAAAAGCCATGGAAGCAAATATTGTTTATAAGACTGCAATGAGGTATCCTGAGGTTGACACAGATGTTGTCCCATGATCCTATGGTGGTGAACCACTTAGATAAAACACACATGGATGTGGAAATTATCTGGGAAACCACAATTCTGTAGAAATGCCTCAGGCACTGGAACTTCCCAGCGAGAGTCATATTTAAGCACTAAAAAAAAAAACTTCAACAGTTCTCTCATGAGAGATACCGTGTCAATGTGAAGTATTATTGCTGTATATTTTGCTCCCCTCTTCAGGGTGAGCTCAATTTTCCACCTTTTTATAAGCTCAAGAAGCAATTTAATGTTAATTGTTTGGCTTTACCTTGAAAAATCGTTGCCTCTTCCAGTTTAAACTGTTTTCTGGATAAAAGGCCCGAGCTTCTGTTTGCTTTGCCTGCATTATTCATTTGAGGAGAATAGTCTTCATGCCTGACATGATTTCAGCTGAATCTTGTACAGAGGGGAAGTAGCTTTTATCCATGTTAAAATACTGCAGGGTTGGTGGGAGATGGAAAAAGCACTCCTGTGAACTTGGTACAGGGCTTGGTAACCCTTTAGGAAAAGATTTTAAAAATTATGTGTGGTTCTCTTCTTCTCCAACTTCCCTCCCCCACCCCGGTCCCCTCAGAATCAACCCTGAGAAGCTTGTAGACATCCAGAAGAAGTTGCAGTCCTTCTTGGCTCAAGATCAAGAGTTGAAAGAGCGAGCGCAACGGGTAAGCTGCCTATTAGTGCTCTTCTAGCACCGTTGGTATAATAATATGGGGTTGGATCCAGGATCTGCCTTTTGCTGATAGAAGGGCTTTGCTCATAGAAGGTACTGATTATTGGGGACACCCCCCCCCCCTGCATCACAGCCCCCTGACCCTCTGTGTGGCATTTTCAGGGGGCTGGGGGTGGGCTGCCTTGGGTAGGAGTGGGTGGGGAAGCCTGCTTTCGATGGCCCAGTTACAGATCTGGATCCAACCAATTGTATATATTTTAATTATGGTATCTCTTTTGAAATAAGTAAATTCAATTAGATTTTTAGTCATGTGTGTTGTAATAGAGACTGAAAGGTGTTCTCTGCCTTCCACCAAGGACAGACACAGCTTCTTATGAAGCTACTCTTCACTGTAGAATTAGAAACACAGTTGATGCCTGGGGCCTCTAACTGCAGTCACTCCAACAGCCACCTTAACAGCAATAATAGCAAAGCTGTTTCTTCTTCCCATACTGTCCTGGGAGGCAGATGGCAGACAGATTAAAACATGAACTCCTCAGTGCTACATGGACATAGCACTGTCGTGTTGTGTGAACCAGGTCATAGTCTGACACAGTATAAGGATACTGTGTCAGACTATGACCTGATTCACACGACACGACAACCCACCATGGGCAGTGAGCCATGGTGGGTTGGCATGTCATTCAAACCCAGCCCGGGTTACGCACGGTGACTTGTTGTTTTTTCCAAACAAGCCACCCTGAGAACCCCTGGGCTGTTCTAGCGGTTGTTTTACGCACGGTGGGTTGTTGCATCGTCCGAACCTGGATGACTGATCCCACCATGGGTAAAGTCCCGTAGCCAGTGACTTGCTTGGCAAGAGTGGCAAAAAAACCTCGCCGCTCTTCCCAAGCTTGCCCTGGCCACCTCCCGGGCCAGCCACCCCCAAGTGCCCAAGTAGCACTTGGGGGTGGCTGGCACTGCCTTACTGCCCTCCCTGATGCAAGCCCAAGCCATTTTTGGCTTGCTGCGGCTTTTTTGCAGTTTAAATCACCCCCCCCCACCGGAGATCATGAAAGCTGGCCTAACAGACGGCTTTCACAGTCCCCATTTTGACAGCCCCTTCAAAGTGCCCAAGTGGCATCTTGGCAGGACTGTCTGTGGCTGGCAGAAACTTGTTCTTTTTATTTTTGTGTGTGCAAAAGAATTTGTACCTGCAGAGGTACAATCTAGGAACATTTTTACTGCTTTTACCTTGGTTTCCATAGAGCCTGGAATTCTGGCAAGAACTACAGTGCTTGTGGGTTGTATAGCAGAGGAATTGAAACACTATCTTGGCTAGTAGCAGCTGTTGGTTCTAGCTGTTGGTTAACTATTTGGATTAGATTTTTACCTTCATTTTTGATGCAGTGAAGTCACTGTGAAGTAACTCTTTGCCTGTCATCACTTATTGATGAATATTGTTTTTCTGAATGCACCTCCCTGTGTGGTGAGAGCTGTTGAGACTTTGTACCTTCTGAAGAATGGCCTTGTGTAAGATATGGTCATTTTCAAAATCTTATCATAGGCACAGTCAAAAGAAAATGAAAACTACTGTGGTGTAGTAGATGGAATATCAAACTTGGGTTGGGAAAACCTGGGGTCGAATTGTGACACAGACAAAACTTTGTAAGAGCCTTCGCTATCTTTCAGCCTAACCTACCCCACAGGGTTGTTGGGAGGATAAAAATTGAATAACCCTCATCAGTTGTACTCTATACTCCTTGGAGAAAGAATTTGGACACACACGCATGTGTGTGTGTATGTGATGTGAGTGTTTTAAATATAATAAATTTTTAAAAAGTTTAAGAAACCACCCCCCCCCCCAAAATGTGGATAACTTTTTACTGCCTCAGAAAAGAATTGAGAATCCTGCCCTCCTCTGTCAGAAATCTTACAGAACCGTGCCAATCATTTCTGTTTGTTTGCAACACATACCAAGTCTTATAGCAACTTTCAAAGCTGCAAAAAATATATTTGCATTTTAGCGTATTATTTTATTACTATGTTTTCATTGTACCTTTCCTCAGAGCAGCATACATGGTGTCTCTGTCTCCTCCCCCCACACCTCGTTTTATCTTCCCAATAATACTGTGAGGCGGGGAGGTGGTGACTGGCCCAAGGTCAATCACCAAGGTGCAGTCGGGACTTGAACGAGTCACTCCAGTCCTAGTTCAACACTCTAGCTCGGGGGTAGGCAAGCTGGTGCCCTCCAGATGTTCTGGACTGCAACTTCCTTCAGCCCCGGACATCATGGCCAATGGTCGGGGATTATGGGAGTTGTTGTCCAAGAGATCTGAAGTAGTAGGTCATACCATTTGCAACCTGATGCCTTCAAGATCTTTTGGACTGATACTCCCATAATCCCTGACCATTGGCCATGGTGTCTGGGGCTGAAGGGAGTTGTAGTCTAAAACCTCTGGAGGACGCCAAGTTGCTTACCCCAGCTATACCACTCTGGCTCTCTCATAGAATCATAGAAAAGTAGAGTTGGAAGGGGCCTACAAGGCCATCGAGTCCAACCCCCTGCTCAATGCAGGAATCCAGGTCAAAGCATCCCTGACAGATGGACGTCCAGCTGCACCTTGAATGCCTCTATAGTGGGAGAGCCCACCACCTCCCTGGTAGTTGGTTCCATTGTCTTATTGCTCTAACAGTCAGGAATTTTTTCCTGATGTTTAGGTGGAATCTGGGTTCCTGTAGCTTGAGCCCATTATTCCGTGTCCTGCAAACTGGGATGATTGAGAAGAGATCCTGGCCCTCCTCTGTGTGACAACCCTTCAAGTACTGGAAGAGTGCAATCATATCTTCCCTCAGTCTCCTCTTCTGAAGGCTAAACATGCCCAGTTCTTTCAGTCTCTCCTCGTAGGGCCTTGTTTCCAGTCCCTTTATCATCTCAAGATGATATATCTTGCCCTGCAGGGGCAGAGCTAGGTACCAGAAAGATCCCGGACTCAGACACACACACACAAAAAAAAGGCACTAATTTGCATATGCTAATTTGCATATTTATTTATTTATTTATTTATTACATTTATACCCCGCCTTTTTTCTTGCAAGGAACCCAAGGCGGCTTACATAATCCTCCTCTCCATTTCCAAAGTGTGTGTGTCTTGTGTCTGTAAGGGGCCCTGTCTCCTAAGGTCACCCCTATTTGTAAAAAGGGGTGTATGGACAGGGGAGAGGAGGGCATTTGATTTCAGAAAAAAACTTCAGGCAGAAAGATTCGGGGGGGGGCAGCAGGAGGTGACGCACACGTGGCAAAAAGCCAGCTAATCCAGGGGGATCAGATGCAACAGAGATCCTCAGGGCCCCTGTACCTTGATTTCAGCAAGTGCCTATGGAGAGCAGGATAGTGGAGCAGATGGCCTCCCAGAGATTTGGGGCTCCAAATGAAAGATTCGGGGCTCCAACCCTAGTGGGCCTCCCCCTAACACTGCCTCTGTTGTCCTGAGACATAACGATAGAGCAGTGCAGAAGTTCAGAGAATGATCTACGTCTACTCCCCAGTCTAGAAAACTGGGGAAATTTTCATGTGGTGATAGATGAGGTACAGAAATGTTAGTGGGGGTCAGAACAAGCGTCATCATCAGGCGATCACTCGTGACCGAGTAAGATTGTCTTCCGGGATAAAAGGAGGAAATTCTAAAGAAGATTGTGTAGACTCTAGCGATGGGTCCGTAAGTGACTGTGGAGGCCAATTCTAGATCCACACAGCTTCCCACAGTGAGGACACAGGTTACCAGATAGAAGATGGTCCTGTAAAGGATTCATTTGACGTGCTTTTCGCTTAGCACGTTTCTCCCTTTCACCTTGCATTCGGGCTTCTTCAAAGTCCATGGAACCTTTGTGAAAGGCCAACCTCCATTTAGATCGTTCATGGGCCAGAGCTTCCCAGTTTTCGATGTTTATATTGCATTATATTGCATTACACATGAATAATAATAATAATAATAATAATAATAATAATAATAATAAAAATAAAAATAATAATACCTTTGAAGATAATATTGTCTTCCGTGGCAAGTGCCAGGGTGCTCACTGGATTGAAAGCCCAGTATTTATGGACTTATTGTGATTTAAGAAGGGTAACAGGTGCTTCCTTCACAATGCAGTCTTTCTGCAGTTCTGTTTCTGCCAGCTTGGCTACAATCCTGTATTAGCCTGCAGTTCCATATTGTTGATTTTTTGCCAGTTGCTATAAGACAGGGTCAGGATTGCGTAGCTGCAACAGGAGGGATGAAGGAAGGGAACAGAGCTGAATACTTTGGCTTACACTGGGGGGATGGGGGTGGGGAGTAATAAACTTTACCCATTTTTAACAGCTTTTTTTTTGCAGTGGCTTTTTAGAACACCCTTTAAAAAGAAAGATAAAATTAAATTGAGTGGAGTGAAGTAATCTTTGAGTTTCAGAGTAGTGATGGAACGAGTTCAAACAAGGGCTTTTGTCACAGCTGACAGATCTAGTGATGAACCTGCCCTGTAAATCCAATTTTTATTGCTATATTTAAAACCATTTTTACTGCTGCATGATACCGATGTGAAATTACAGTCTGTTCTTCCTTTCTGTTGAATAAGGCTTGTGGTGAGTTTCAAAATGCTTAAATTAAAGAGAAGGTGTGTGTGGGGGGAGGGTTTATCTAGCTTTATCATTAGGAGCTAGGTGACGGCCTTTGCTCACATATGTCCATGCATGTTCATAGTGCTCTATTACTATGTCTATTATGTGGGGATTACTTCTTCTGTTTGCTCTGCTCTAAGGAGGCTCTGTCTGCTTGTTTTAAGTTTTGGGCTGCAGGCTCGTGAGACCCTAACATGCATGCTAAAAGTTGAAATGTGCAACTATTTTTGTTTTGTTTACTGCCTCGTATGGGCAAGCTGTGTGGGTGAGTTTCAAAGCCATTTGTAAGGGATTGCTGATGTGAAACCGGAATGGAAGAGTTGGCTACACGCGTAGTAATAACCCTTAACTCTTGTGTTCTGCAGGCATTCTTTACAGTGGTGAGAGTTAAAAAACGTTTTCCCGTTAGCAAATAAAGAACATGGATTTCCACAGTTCCGGAATTTCCACAGTTCTGTTCAGGTGCATCTGATTCCCCTTCTCCACACAACAAGCTGTTCCCTATTAGGCGGCAGGGGGCGGGGAGCTGCAGGAGCACATTCTGATTTAGCAAAAGTGGGTGCAGTGTTGCGGGGGAAAGAAACTACCATAATGCATGCGGACGTATTTGCATGCACCTGAGGAACCGTTTGAATTCCATTCCACAACTGGTTCCTACCTGCAGACCTCATGCAGACATAATGGCCTTGTTCAGAAGCAACGTGAATTGTTGGTTTATCGTTACATGCAAGAGACTCGAGCTGTGCATTCCCCCTTCCCGCCGGTGTGACTGCAGGAAGTAGACTGGAAGCTTTCAAGTACACATCTTTTACTTATTGCCGTTCCGTGATTAGGGTTGTGTCGGACAAAAGTCTGTTTAGTTTTAACAGCGGTTTAGGGCGACGAGCCAACTTCACACCACAGTTTATGAAGTTGGCTTAGTTAAGATTAACTATGGTTTAGGCTTCGGACATAATGCTAAACTCCTGTGAATTGAAAACGGAAGCCAAAGCTCCCCAATCTCTTCCTCCCCAGCTGTGCCACTGGGAGTGCTTGAGACCGAGCCTTGTGCACATGGCAGCACTGTACCATAACACAGCATTATGTATGAACTATTGCCTGGGTGCTCTTAACCACATTTAAAAGATTGCTAACAGGCCTCAGGATGTTGCACTCGCTTCACGTTCTGCTTCCTCCTTTAACTGTGGTTCAGGGATGCGTACACAAGGGCACTATCTGCAGTTAAGCTTGACTAAGGGTGCAACCCTATGCAAGTTTAGACAGAAAAAAAGGCCTACAACTCCCAGCATGCCCCAGCCAGCAGAGCTGGCTGGGGCATGCTGGGAATTGTAGGCCTTTTTTTCTGTCTAAACTTGCATAGGGTTGCACCCTAAGCCTTTTTGTTAACCAGAGTTTGGAACTGGTTAAAGACTCAAGGTTAAGCAGAAAATCTATCTAACAATGGTTAACATTGATGGGAAGGTTCCCATAACTGCAGTTAAGATGGTGGTGCGTTGGGGAGGAGAGTGGACTGCAGGAAGGGAGTTCGAAATCTGTTCCCAGTCTGTTAACTGTGGTTAAAAGAGGTCTGATATTACATCTGCACCACTTCACAGAAGAGTAACTCTTGTTTTATCTTCATCTCAAATGTTTCTCGTGCACATGAGTGGATTCCTATATTTACTGCCTCTTCTGGATCTGTTCTGTCTGTGGGAGCCTTCGATATTAAAGTAGCACATATCCATCACTTTGTCATCAAACCCTGCGGCACTGTTAGAGATATTGCAATGGAATAGCAAAATTGAATTTTGAATTCAATCAAGCTTTATTGCTTCAACTTTGGTGATAGCAGACACATTTTTTTAAAGTACTTTGCTGTGTGTGTGTGTGAGAGTGTGTGTGTGTGTGTGTTTAAATCTCTAATTGTCAAATGCATCATACCTTGAAAATATTTTTAAATTATTTTTAATGGTAGTACGGTATTTAGTTTACAATGCAAATAAGCTGACTGGGATTCAAACTTAATAGAAGCACTCTCAACAATGCTATTGGACTTTGAAATTCTGCTAGAGCAGTTTTAAAACTACTATAGCATCAACATTCAAATATAGTCCAGTTCTGGTTATATATATATAGCATTAGCAAGCTGCCTTCTACAGAGTCAGACTGTTGGTCTGTTTAGCCGGTGACCTCCCAAAAACTCGGGCGATTCTGGCTGCGGCATGTTGGGCGTTGCAGGCCTTTTTTCTGTCTAAACATGCATAGGATTGTGCCCTTAATTGTCAGCACGGGGAAAATACATGAATTGGATGGGAACACACTCTTTGACTTCCCAGTCCTTAAACTAGCCAGCGGAGGCTGGTGACTCCTATTTCAGTAGTGCTTGTAATCCACTGCAAGTGTTATTTGGAGCTTTATAGGAGCTATCCATGGTGCTCCATGGTGGTGAACCTATTTTATGGATGGAGTTCAGTACCATGGATAGCTCCTATAAAGCTCCAACTGAAATCTTCAATGGATTACGAGCCCCACCAAAATAGGAGTCACCAGCTTCCCCTGATAACATTGGGGGCTGGGTGAGGAATAGGTGTGTGTGCCACTGAGCCGCTGGAGAGGAAAGTAAGTGAAGGGGGGCAGCCGGGTGGGGGAGGTGGTGAGGCAGAGTGGGCGGCGAGGTGAAGGCAGGGGCGCAATCCAGCCTGCCGGGTCTTGCAAGAGAGAGTGAGGCAGGGGCGCCTGGATCCCCTGTGCCGCAGCTGATGCTGGGAGAGTGGGATTGCTCGTGAGCAATCCTGCTCTCCTGACATCCGTGGTCCGGGTGCAAGCCAATGACAGCCACGCTAAGTGCTGCTTGGGCACTTGGCCAGCTATCATCAGCCAGAGCCCCCGTGCCCAGAGTGGCAGCCATTGTTTGCTGCCCTGGGCAGGGGGCTCTATGCCCTTTTTGACAACGTGTCATCCGTGTTCAGACGACGCACGAAACCTCAGTAGGTTTAGCAAACCCTACCACAAACCATGGTTCAGTAGGGCGGTTAAGGAGACTCTCCTTAACCACCTTAACTAAACCTTCCCGGGTTTGCATGACACTTTACACCTCAGTAGGTTTACTCACGCGATAAACCTACTGAGGTCTACCGGGTTGTGCCAACCCAGTCAAAGTAATGCGACTGAAGCACTTAACTAACTGCCGATCCTGCTGGCCTCAATTTTGGCCATACATTGGCTGTCAGATAGTTAATGGCACTCATATTATGTACCAGGAAAGTTGGAAAATATCAGTCAGTTGTTTTGCATATATACTGTGTTGCGATATGGGCCATTGGTATATTCATATGAAAGTTTGTTTCATTTGCTACTGCTTGAGATACTTACCATAATGGTTTCAAGGTTTGTCGCAGTACTGCTAGTTGTTGAGTACTCTCCTTATCACTTGTTTATGCCAAATAACAACAGCAGATACTGATGTTTATGTAAAAGCAAAACTGCACAATTTAATTGGACTGACAGTATGGCCATTTTGCTGCAGGATTTTTGTGTATTTATATAGTTTAAAGCAGAGGTGTGTGTGTGTGTGTGCACGAGAGCGAGAGAGAAGGAATTGTTCCATTCAATAAATCTTTTGAACATTTTAAAGATTGAAAAATCTAATGAATGGTAATAGATTTTCAATAATAACTTGCTAGTAGAAGAGCAAATCAGAATTCCATACATGAACCAGTAAATATATCTGTGAAACTATTTTTCCCCCTCTCCTTCCCAAACAAAAATTACAGAACAGTAGTGTGGAAACATAAAACAGTATGATTTAATGAATTATACACTTGAGTTACCAGCCAAACGAAAGGGCATGCTGGTAGCAGCAGGTTATTCAGTTTTATAGAAGTGGTTTTCCAGTGTTTTATTGCAGCCTGGATAACGTGAAACTACAAGCAAAATCTGTGACTACAGTTTTTGTTGTTGTTGTTTCGAAGGATGGGTCTTAAGGGCAAAAATATCTCATACCACAAATTCTATTATTAGTTTAAAATGATTTTCAAGGACAGAGGAAATAGCTTCACTTTTAAGAAGTAATAGGTGAAAAAGAAGGTTATTTTGAAAGACAAGGGAGGAAGCATGCTATAAGACCAGTGGGTATGAGTGGGATGTGGAAGGCAACATAAAATGAGCAGAAGCACTAAAAAAAAAAACCCAAAACATAATAGGTGGCAACTTGTTCATAGGAGTAAGTTTCATGTATTTAAGTGGGGCTTACTCTCAAGAACGTGTGCATAGGATTAGAGATATGGATGCTCGGGGTGGAGGGAGTGGGGAAAATTCAGGAAAAAAACCCCATTCTTTTTCTCCCCCTCTCCCCCCCAATCCATGGAAACCCCCCAGAGTAAAAAAAAAAACATGTTTCCTGGGGTTTTTCCAGGCTTGCACATTCCTACGTAGGATTGCAGTCATAGTTAAGCTACTGGACTGAATAGTGATCTTAATTGTATTTGAGGAATTCCATTGCTGTAGTGACTCTGGATTTATGTTATAAAATGAAACCATATCATAATTTTTCTTCCTAGTTTGAGTAAGAAATTAATCGTGGATCTGTGGCTTGGTGTTTTTTTTTTTTCTTTCCTTAATAAAGTGTAGACTGCATGCCATTGTCAGAACGAGCTAGAAAAGAACCATTGCTCCATGGAGTGTAATGGTCAGTGAAGGACTGCAGGCAGCCATATCTGAATCCAAACCTGGAGGCTGTGTCTCCAGCTTTCCCTTGAGAAACTGGAGCTTGAAGTGTACCAGGCAGTAGGTACGGCTCTGCTGACTAGACAAAAGCAGGTGGTCAAACTCCTAATGTTTATTTATACAGTTCCCTGGGACTGCAGACTATGGCCTCATCCATTGGCCAGAGACCCAAGGGCCACTGGGAGGCTTCACCCCCCCCCCCCGCCACCTCCCATCATGGCAAGGGGGAGGCCAAACTAGACCCCATACATTGGCCAAAGAAGGGACAGCTGCAGGGAGCTTATTTTGCCCTTCCCTACCAGGGGAAAAAAAAAATCTACCGCCCCCAATGCATCTTGGAATGTTGCTTTATTGTGACATAGCATTGCTCTGGGGTATTAAAGGGATTTAAATTTGGTGGGTTGGATCCAGATTTAGTCATGCGTACTCCAAGCATGACTAAGTCTGGATCCAAGCCATTGTGTCTGGCAGCAAGAAGGAGTCAGGGGAGTACCACTGAGTTTCGTGCCATCCCCCCTTGAATTCCACCTCTCCCCTGAAATGCAAGAGAGATTAGGCACTTTCACCCCCCCCCCCCAAATTGGGCCATACTTTAGAATATTCAGATGTTTTTCCCAGCCCTGATTAAACAGCCCTGAGCAATCCAGGGGTTTCATGCTGCCTGGGAATCACAGGGGGATGATGTTATATATCCATTTTCTCTTCTGCACTTGTAGTGAATTTGGTGGTCTGAGCTCACTTGGTTGGATCCTTGCCTCCAAACCCTTGGGTTACTGATTCAAGTCCAGGCTGAGACTTGCCTCCTAACTTTATACAGATTTTTAGGGACCATATTTTATGCTTATGTTCCTACCATACATAAAAATCATAATTGAAAAAAAATAATCTCTTGACTTTGGGGCTTGTAATAGTAAGAAAGAGGTATGAGCTGATCTACTTTGAGGAGTAATTAGTTTTAGCTGAAATGCAGTGCATCGATTTCAGTTGTTTAACATGTTGGATTCCTTTTTTAGACGTAGGGGTTGCCTCTTACTACTGTTCAAACAAGTTTCTCTTCTTTTTTCTAGTGTTTTGTTTCCTATCTGCGATCCGTCTACCTAATGAAGAACAAAGAAGTGTTTGATGTATTCAAATTATCCATAGCTGAATATGCCCAGTAAGTGCTATTATCTCTAATAATTAGAAATGCTAAAAGTGCTAAATAAAAGTCTGTTTTTTTAAAAACTGGTTTTGTTTGTAATGCACAAAACCAATGTTGACAGTGTTTAAAATTAGAAATGAAAGTATTCTTATAAAAAATTGAGGGGTGCGTGTGCATGACACACATACACACATACACACACACACACACACACATATATAATATATAAAATCATACAAAAGATCAATAAATGAATACCTAACCATCTCTTGCTGCCTTTAACATTCTGTGACAAGCCAGGATCCCTGGTTTGGATGGCATGTTAAGGTTTTAGTTTCTGTTTAGCCGGTGCGCTAGCGGGGAGAAGCAAAATGGGAATGCATGCAGTTAATTCATGATAAGTCAGGGTTCTCTTGTATCCTTGTTTATTCTGTGTGAACCTGGCCACTGCCTTTCTGTGACCTGGTCACAGGGTTGCTGGGTAGTTTGTTAACCACCCCAACCTCCCTGGGTTTGGACATCAGAACAAGCTGCGCTGGCAAGGGGTAATCATCTTAAATCCAGCCAGCACATGACCCACATGCACAGGGTTGTTAACAAGCCACCGTGGCTTATTTACCACCCCCGTGTCGTGCAAACCAGCCCCTACGCTCTGACTGTGGTTCATAATATAGAACTGGGTCTCCCGTTAGGTAGGGCCCACTTCAGGCAGCATTATACATTATAGCATTGTCGTTTATGAATTACTCAAATCCTACCTCACAGGGTTGTTGTCAGGATAAAATGGAGAGGAGGCCGAGGATTATTTAAGCCACCTTGGGTTCCTTGAAGGAAAAAAGGTGGGATATAGATATAATAAATAAATAAATAATATCTCCTCCCCCACCCCATTTTCCATTTTTCTTTCCCAACTTATATGCAACCTTCCACGCCTCCCGGAAGCCACTCAGCATGCTTGCCCCTTGTTGGCTGGGGTTTGTTTTTTGGGCTCTTTGGGTTTTGTTTTGTACTTCTGTATACCTTGGGCTTCACCCAAGAAGGCAGGGGTGGGCAAATTTTCACAGTCTCCTGAAAAATGAATTTAAATAATAATTTTAAAAATGCTGTCTGGACAGGACCGGTGCAAGGCAGTTTGGTGCCCTAGGCAAGATCAGATATTTAGCGCCCCCCTTCCCACTTGAGAGCACTGTATTTTTTTCCCAAGGCGTTTCTGGCGCCCCCTTTAGCCCTGCGCCCTAGGCAGCTGCCTAGTTGGCCTAATGGCAGCACCGGCCCTGTGTCTGGAGCAATATGGAGCACCAAAAAGGTCAAATCTAGCTTGTCTGCAAGCTAAATTTGATACTTTTAGGGCTCCATAGCAGCTACGGAACCCTAGAAGGGTCTAATATCATTTGTAAACAAGCCAGATTTTACCTTTTCGGCACTACACAGTGCTCCAACCACCATTTTTTGGGGTTTTTTTAAAAAAAAAAATCTAACTTTTTTGGGGGGATGGCAGGGGATGCATATGGTCCATGGTCCACATGTTTCCCACCCCCTGCAAAAAGGCACACATGCTTATCCCTCCCTCTTGTTTCTCAGTGGCCTGCATTTGCTCCAGTCTTGTCATTGCAAGACAGTTTGCTCTTAAGAGGGAGTGATATTTTTATCACAATTGGGGAGCAGGGGGCAAAATCTGGATTTTCTGCTTCCATACCATTTGTTCTGCCAAAGGCATTGGTTCTTTTAAGGATCCAGAGACAGTGAGCACACTTGTGGGTGAAGGTTAAAGAAACTTTATTAGCAAACTACAGGAAAGAGATTACTGAAGCAAGATAGATGCAGAGTACAATGCTAATGTCCCTTCTGTTGTCGGGAACCCCTCAAAGAAAGACTCCCTGGCTGGCACACAGCACCTTCTGTGCAGCTAGGTCTGTGTCGAGGTTCTGCCCTCCTAAGGATTCCCTAATCTTATATAAGTTTTCTGTGTTTACAATAATCACACCTGTTACATTAAGTTGGACAAGCTTAATACGTTTTGTGCATAGCTAATTGGCAGGGGAGGCTGGTGACTCCTATTTTGGTGAGGCTCCTTTTCCATAGCAGGTGTTATTTGGAGCTCCATAGGAGCAATCCATGGTGCTCTGTGGTGGTGAACCTATTTTGGGGATGGAGTTCAGCACCACAAATAGCTCCTATGAAGCTCCAAATAAAACCTGCAAAACCTGCAATGGAAAAGGAGCCCCACCAAAATTGGAGTCACCAGCCTTCCCTGCTAATTGGGGAAGAATCTTGACAGATAACAGCATACACATCTTGGACACTCCCGTATCAGGCAGTTGACCTTTCCCAGGCCCGTCTGGCAGTAAACAATGCTTTTAAATTGACCGAGATGACACCCAGAGCCCCCTGGTTCCTGGGACACATCTGGTTCAAAACCCTTCCAAACGATGAGTATCTGTCATACATATGGTTGAAAAACAGCCAATGGATTACTAGGCAATTTTCAAAGGCATTGGCTGACATTCAAACCGTACCTAAGACTGCCCGAAAACAGAATTAATTAACAAGCTTCCCACGGCAAACTGTAAACAGCATGAGCTCACTAATGCCAGGCATTGGACAGTGAGAAGCAACAACAGACAGCAACAAACCCAGGCCCTAATGGAGACACAAAGAGCAGGTATATTCTTTCAGTAGAGATCCAGACACAAGTACAACAATGGTCATACACCGCTGTCTCCTCAAAATCACAATGGTCTTCCGGCCTTTTCTACTACACCAATGTGCCTTGGGCCCTTCCTGAATAAGTATATAGGGCTAGGGGGGATAGTTTTGATTATGTGTGTCAAGACAGGTACTCTAAGAGTGCCCCGAAGACTTTACAAATTGCCAAAAGGGTTGCCTACTCATGCTTTTGATGGTCTGCTATTTTTCATAGTTGATACTTGTTTACTATGATTTAAATAAATACATATGCATTTTGGAATGCAGCCTGTAACAGGAAGGATAAGAACTGAAGTGAGGAGGAGAGAAATAGCTTCTGTCCAGATATTCACCCAGCTAAAATTCGTCTTTGAGTAGCGGAGGAGCAAGCTGGTCTCTGTCCCCTTCGTCATGCAGTTAGGATATTGTGCGATGGGGTGGGGGGGCAGACATTCAACATAAAGTCCCATTTTGTCTGATACTCCTTTTTGGTGATTGTCAACAGAATTATGTGAACCTGAGGCAGTTTTGGGGTATGGTGGCTCTTTTTATTCTGTGCTATTACTGTGGGGCCTAGTTCTTCCCTTGGCTTCTGCTGGCTCCATAAACAATCATTTATTAACTGAATTGGTGTTTTCTTACATATTGAATTATTTATAGGTTAATTGTAGCAATTTTATTGTCAGATTTTTTTGGTATTTGTTACTATAATTGTATTTGTCTTTTGTGTAATGTTACTCACTTTGGACTTCCTTTTTGGATGGAAAAGTGGGATAAAAGTAGATATTGATGTTGAATTGAATATCCATGCCTGTGGTCATCTTCCTCAACTTGGATGAGTGTGCTGGAGAGGAGGGGAACTCTCTCACTCCAGCATGTAAAGCAGGGGTTGGGCAACACATATGCCCCCCCCCCGGCACTTTTTGCAGCCCCCTTCTGCTATGCCGCCACAATTTGGCCACAGCAAAAAAAAAAACCCCTTAATTTTGCTGTTAAACAAGGCACAGCATATTCAAATTATAGTGGCACATTCTGCGGCGCGGCAGCTGCAGTTCTGGGGAGGGTGCAGCCCCCACTGGGTTCCAAGAAGGAAATTGGCCCCCAGACCAGTGGAAGATGCCCACCCCTGGTGTAAAGACTGACACCAGCTTGGCAAGTCTCTGAATTAGGGTACCATCATGAAGGCCAGGGCTTAAAAGCATTTGCTGTTATAAAATTAATAAAACCAGGCAGACTGATTTCTTGCATTGCAATGGATAGCGTTCAAAACTAGAGCAGAGAGCCTTTCCTTACTCTGTATGCTTTTCTGTTTTATAGCTCTCTCGGGCTTGCAGTGGCCCCTCGTGTAAGGTTTCTTCAGAAGGTGCAGAAGAAAACGTTTGAGAACGAGCTTGAAAAAGAAGGCCCTTTAAAGGGGATGGAGCAGCCTGAAGATGCACATTTATCTGTAAGCAACAAAGATGCTGAGAAGTGCAGAGCACTCTTCAGTGAAGCGGTAATGTTGGGAGGCGAGGAGATAAAAGAGCTCTCCGGCGAAGGCAGTGAAACTGAAGATGACACATTGCAGGGTCAGTCTGAGACGGGAGAAGAGCCTGTAACAGTCAAGGGTTCAAAAGCTGAGTGCCTGAAGTTTTTTGAAGAGGATGATGGTGATGACGACGATGACACTAAGGACCTTGATGTGCTGACTGTAAAACGGCGGAATGTCTTTGGCTTGGAATCAGGAGCCAATGTAGTGTTGGTAAGATTTTTTTAAAAAAAATGTTCACGTGTTTTTGTTTTGTTTTGTTAAAAGCCTCTTCCGTTTTGGCGTTGGTTTAACTAGTATGCTAGAATTGACAAAAGGCAAAACCCTGACTATGTGACCAGGCAGTTCCTACTGAAGCTATTGAGTTCATGTGTTCCCAGGCCATAAGACCCTCCTTTCTTTCACTGCAGGAAATGTGAGAGCAATTTCTCTGTGATTCCATCCCATAGTCCTGGGGAGGGTATTTGAATGAAACTCCTTTGTAGGTGGAGCCAGCTTTGCAAATCTTTCCCAGCCAATTAGCACCCTCCTCTTGGTTGGGTGCCAGTATGCGAATGGCCCATGTGGTTGCTAGATTTACAGACATTCTCCCAGTAGTGTGAATCTTACTCTGGGGAAGCAGCTCTCATGCCTGGGTATGGGTGTGGTGTGGAGCACAGCTATAAGTAAGAGGACCATTCTGTAGGTTTCAAGCTGAGGATGGCTTTCCCCCACAACTAGAGAGGTAGTTGTGATGAATCTTTCTTCAGTTGCTTTGCTTTCATCATTCAAAACGCTAGCTGTAGGCAGTGATCTAACCCAGCTGAATTCTTCTCCATGAAAAACTGAATTTGGCTATCTATATAAAATATGCGCACTAATACAATCTGCAAATGTTTACTTACTGCTTGTGCTAATCATGGAGAGGGGCAAAGCACTATGGCAGGGGGAGGTGGTTGCCTATCCCTGCCATAGCACTTTGGCCCTCTCCATGATGGGAAAAATGTCCTCTAGATAGTTTGGACTACATTCCTGTCAGACCAAGCCAGCATGGCCAGTGTTCAGGGGCAGTGAGAAGTGTAGTCCCAAATATCCGAAAGGTGTCAAGTTGCCTCTCCCTGGGCTACTGACACCTTTATCATCCACTTCTTTCAAGTCTATATTTGCAGCCTTAGCAGCTGGTAACTTGCTTTCCTCCCATCCTCAAATGAAAACTGACAGTCTCAGGATCCTCACATAGGTACAATGTAATTTATGTTGCAGCTTAGGAATTTGGAGAATATGCTGTGGTTGAAGCATATTCCCTAAGCTCCAGTTTATTAATTAATATGACTGTGGGGAGAATATATGTAAGACCAAGTAGAGGAATCCTGCTATCGACTCAGCACCTTAACAGAAGGGAAACCCATTCACAGAGCCCTCCTAGGGGAACATTATTTGGGTGCAACCCACATTATCCAGGATGCAGTCTATGTCTATTACAGTTCCTAATGCCCAATACGAAGTGGGAGGAGATCCTTCCTGTTCCCAAGGGGCATGGCTGGGCACATTAATTGACAAGCTAGCCTTCAGCTGAAGTTCTTTGCTCTCTAGATATCTGATTGATATACTCCTACTCTCTGGTTGTCCGAGGTCTGGATTGCATAGATTGATTTACTTGGAGTTAATGCTTTCTCTTTGTGTTGTGAGGGGCTTAGGTGACCTTTTGACTTTATAATCACTTGATTCAGTAATCAACATCCCTGATTAATGTTCTTTGTACTAATGTAACCATTGCATCATAGGTTTTCATTTTTACCATGGCTTTCACTTTCAGGAACTCTGCCATTATTGGCAGAGCAATATTACCTCCCATATTTCAATTTTCTAATAGACATTTGGACCCTGATATCTCTCAAGACTAAAGAGATGATTTCACATTTATTTCATTACATAGCAATAGGCCATGTAGATTTGCTGTATGAGAGGCATGCAGCATAATATATACTTTGTGTTTGCAATCATGATTCTTTAGTTCTTCCCTTTTGAAAAGTTTAAGTGGCCATATCTCTTGGTGAGAACATTGACTTTTAAAAAAAAAAATTTTAATGTAGACGCATGCATAGAAAAATATTCTCTCTGAAAAAATGATGGGCTAAATTTGAAAAAAATGTTAGTATTATTATTATTGTAATACATAAATGTTATGGATCTAAAGTTCTTGGTCCATTTAATTGTATGAAGCCTTTAGGAGCCAAAGAAACACATGCTGCTAACTCCCTTCTTATGGAAGGGTTTTACTTAGCTCTTCATATGAATGAAAGCAAAAAAAGAAAAAAAAGAGGCAAGCGTCAAAATGATACTGAAAAAATATAATAAAATGGTAAAATGTTTAACACATGTTGACTAGAAACCTCCCCCCCCCCTTCAAATGAATGAAGTGGTCATCTGAACCCACACCTATGACTGGGTTCGCACCACACGGCAACCCATCGGTGGGTTGTTGTGTCATCCGAGCTCAGACTGCTACCTGCAGGGTGGCTTATTTTGGGGCAACAAGCCACCCAGACAACTCATGGCTTATTCTAGGGTTGTTCGACCCACAATGGGTTGTTGTGTCATCCAAATCCAGGATACCAATTTTTATTGTGAGTTGTGGGGTGCAGGGAGTGAGCTGCTCAGCAAGAGCGGCAAAAACCCCTTGCCGCTGTTTGTGACCTTGCCCTTGCCGCTGCCGCAGCACTTTGAGTGACCGTCACTGGTTTGCCACTTCTAATAGATAGATAGATAGATAGATAGATGATAGATAGATGATAGATAGATTAGATAGGCCCCAGAAATTTGCACAAAGGTTTTTGTAAATTTTTTTGGTCGGTCTTTTGGGGGTGCACTTATGGCTGTCCGATACATGTGGGCTTGCCTGGTTGATGTCCTTGTAAGTTTCAGCTGTCAAAGAGAGTGAAGTGCACTTGGTAACATAGATGGAAATTGGCAAGGCGGGACTGGATAAAGGCTAATTTGTGCATAGTTGCCGAGCTGTCGATTGGAAATCTCCAGTAAAGGGAAACAAAGTAGGAGCACCGAAAGAGGATGGCGACAAGATCTCCCCCTTAGCTCCTTTTTGGAGCACTTATGGCTGCAGTTACTGTGGTTTCCTGACAGTTCTAAAAAAACAAGAACCACCACCCTGAGAAGGCAGCTGAATGGAATGGAGTGAATTGGGACACATTGGGGGTGGGCAGGTGTAAGTCCTGCTGGTGTGGGCGCCCCATTCTGCCACCTCTAAGGTTTGGGGGGGGGGTTGCCTTGGAAATGTATGCAGATTTCATGGCTGGGAAGTAAATGGAGGGGAAATTTGCATTATATATAAGCGGGGGACGGTTAATATCTCCCTTTTCTGGAGTAGCTGGAGACTTGGGGAAGTGTCGAAAATGTGGGGGACACTGAGAACTGTCAGTTCAACACTTGAAATCAAGAGGATTACATTGGTAAGGGGAAGATCTTGTCACCATCCTCTTTTGGTGCACCTTCTTTGGTCAGCTGTACTGGTGACTTTCAGTTGACAGCTTGGCAACTGTGCACAAATTAGCCTATTTGCAGTCTCACCTTGTCAATTTCCATCTATGTTACCAGCTGCACTTCACCTCCCTTTGACAGATGAAACCTACCAGGCAAGACTCCATATATTGGACAGCTGTAAGTGTGCACTTGAGTACCTGCGAGAACGGACAAAGTAACAACAACAACAACAATAAAATTATGAAGACATTTGCGCACATTTCCGGGGCTGGAAAAAGGAAATAAAAACCAAGCCCAACCAATTGCGTATTTTTGAGGCTCTGAAAAAAACAAAAACAAAAATGGCAGTGAACGAAAAGGGACAGTGATTAGAGCGGGGATGGGGAGACAAGACCGGTTCTGCTGCAAAGGGCAGTGGATTACCAGCTGGGGGAATGAGGGGGAAGGAGTGAGAGATCAATTCACGGTGAGCCCAAAATCTGTCAGGCGCACCGTGGGTGGTTCTGCGAACAATCAACCCATTGTGGTGTATTCACAGGTAGGGATGTGTGAGGATTTATGTTCAGGGGGAGGAAATCCAGTGGACTAGCCGGGCTCAACCCCCCGAACTCCGTCCCGCTTACCTCTTCCCCGGCTTGACTCGCGTTCTCCTGAGTCAAGCCGGGGAAGCTGCTTCTGGGTTCCTGGTGGGCCACTGTTTACATAGGAAATGCCTTAAGATATGCCTAAAGTGGCCACAGTTTGTGTAATTTGCGCAAATTGCAGCTGCTTTTGACATAACTTAAGGCATTTTCTACATAAACAGTGGCCCGCTGGGAACCTGAAAGATTGGTGAGTGGCGCGGCACGCGCCAACTTTCAGCCCAGCTCGGCCGGCGCAACAGCAGCATCTGCTGAGCCGGAGGTGGGTTGGGTCCCGGCGGATCGCCCACCCCTATCAAAGGGTAGCTTAGCATGTTGTGCGAACCCAACCTATAAGTAGTGGGGATGAGGAAATGGAGAGTATGGATATTACTAACCTGAATGAATTTAGAACTTCAAAATGAGGGTAGGTAACATAAATCTATAAGGCTGCTTCATCCCCATGGATTTTTCAAGAAATGTTCAACTCTTGAGAGAGTGCAGACTGGGACCTCACAGGCCAGCGGCAGAACCTTGGCATTTCTTTTAGAAGCGTATTACTTCCACTGCATGTCAGCACTAGCTTAATCTAACACTTCTGTTTTTACCAAAAAATTAAATAAAAATCAGTTCCATTGGCATAACCTTTTCTTACAATGACAGCTCATTTAATAAGTTGTCATGGCGGAAACAAGTTGCTTAATTAATGTTGTGGGGTTTTAAGGCTGTGATATCTTTTAAAATAATCTGTGGGAGTTGGTCTTGTATTGTGGGTTGACAGTGTTTTAATAGTCTGTTGAGAAAGGGAATTATTTCAGAATTTTCTCTCACAGTATTTTATTTATTTATTTTTATTTTATTTATTATATTTATACCCCACCTTTTTTCCCGCAAGGAACCCAAGGCGGCTTACATAGTCCTCCTCCTCTCCATGTTATCCTCACAACAACCCTGTGAGGTAGGTTAGGCTGAGAGTCAGTGACTGGCCCAAAGTCACCCAGTGAGTTTCATGGCCGAGAGGGGACTAGAACCCGGATCTCCTGAGTACCAGTCCAACACTCTAACCCAGGGGTCCCCAACCTTTTTCAAGTTGCGACCCACTTGTATAATAGCAAAGTAACCAGGGACCCCCACCACATTTGCATAAATTTGCATTTTAATAGGGAAAAGAAAACACATGAAAAATAGATTTTTCAGAATATAATTCTAAGCTAATATTTAATACGATGGTTGTACTTAGATCTTTAAGTCTAAGTCTATACAATATAAGCAATTCCCCCCACCCTCCAGATTTCTGTCTTCCCGGCACGTTTAACATCCCATCAGGTGCCATTTAGGCAGCTTTAAATTTCTTGGGGGGAGGAGGAAGAGAGGGGAGATGCTATGATTCAAGTCTGTCTGGAAAACACCACCTTCTTTATCTGAGAAGCATTCCTCCATAATACCTAGTATGCGGTGGTGGGAAGACTCTGTAATTAACTCAGTGATGAAAGGAAGTGCACTCTGCACGTGCTCAGGGGCATATTTTCCACTTCTTCCTTCATAGATTCCAAGGAGTTGAGCCAGGGCATTGAGGAAAAAAATTGGCTGAGCTCTGGCACAAGCTAAGCCCCACATTTTGGGGCCCTCTTTTGCTCACACATCCTATTCCCACTCCCCACCATGTCTTCCGCTGCTGGTTCTTGGGCTTGTTGACCAGCAACGTGAGCTGAGCGGCACCCCCTGGCACCCTTGTCCTGCTCGTCGCCTTTGTCCTGGATAGGGATGAGCTTGTCTGGGGTGCTCAGGTTGTCGCCGCCGCTGCCCCCCCCACTGGCCGGCTGCAGCTGAGGCATGGTGCAGCGGGGGGCCGCTACCCACACCCCGCCTGCCTCAGCCCAGCGGCCTCCCACCTGAGCCCCGTCCCGCCGCCCAAACAAAGTTTTGACGCTCGCGGGAAGGGGGGAAAGGAAAGAAGAAGGCGTCACGGAGCTTTTTACTGAGGTGTCAAGGGAATGGGATAGGCGGGAAAGGAGGAGACTGAGGGAGGAGAGGAGGAGGCGGCAGCACCCCTGAAAAAGGCGAGTGAGGAAAGGGAAGAACAGAGGAAGAATTCCTAAAAGTCCCAGTGGCGGGGTTCCCTGCTTAGCCCACCTGGGGAGGGTCAAGAATGAGAACGAGGGGCCGGGGTGGAGTAGGAAGAGCTGCTCCTGCTGCAAATTGACACCCCAAGCGAGTAGTGGGGGAAGGAGGGGAGGGGATGGGAATGCCCCCCACCCCACCTTCACCGCCACAAACAGGGAAGACACCCCTCACATGCACCCTGGCCACCGCCACCGCCAACACCACCCCATCCCAGCCCAACAACAGTTCAGCCTGCTCAGCCTCGCTCACTCACATGGCGAACGCATTAGTGGCAGCTCCAACTCGTGCTCACTGCCACGCACGCACTTGTCCCCCCACTCCCAGCGCACCTGCGCACTGCTTTCTTTCCCCTATGTTCTCTCTCTTGAACCTCCTCCAACCAGCAGCGCCGCCCGTCACCTCAACCCACATAGTGACACATGTGTCTTTCGCGCATTTTCTCGCTCACTCTGGCGACCCCCCCTTAAAACACTCCGCGACTCTCTTGGGGATCACGACCCACAGGTTGGAGAACACTGCTCTAACCACTACGCCACACTGGCTCTCAGTGTGTACATACAGTATAGTACGAGAAGGGGACCTGTGGCCCTCTAGATGTTGTCGGACTACAACTCCCATCATTCCCAACCATGTGCCATATTGGTTGGGGCTGATGGGAATTGTAGTCTTACAACTTCTGGAGTGTCATACATTCCCCACCTCAGTTTTATGGTCTTGGAAAGCTCTTTGTTCAGGTTAATAGGAGAGATCCTTTGCGTGTCTAATGTTTGTTATGTGTAAAGTAGTCAACAAGTGGCCAATTCAGTTATAAAGAGTCTTTAAAACTTTATAATGGCTAGATTTTAAGTATTTATGAGTATATTGCTGTGAAGACAATTTACCGTACACAATATTCAAAAGTACAACCAACAACAAACCAACCACCACTGTATCTCCAAAACCACATTTTCTAAATTCTGTAGGCCAGGCTGTAAGAAAATATTTTTCAGCAACTTGCTAAACATGCCAGAAATGTGAAGAAATAAACAGGATAGTATTTTAATATGGATAAGGGCATTGAGCAACCAAATGCGAAATTGCTGCGTGTGGAATGTATCTCTAACAGATACATTCTGTTATAAATATTTATAAAGATATAAATATTTATTCCATTTATACCCTGCCTTTCTTTTAAGGCAGGGCTGAGCAGCTTGTGGCCCTCCAGTTGTTTTGGCCTACAACTCCCATGGCCCTTCACCATTGGGTATGTTGACTAGGGCTGATGAGAGTTGCAGGCCAAAATATCTGGAGGGCCACAAGTTGCCCACCCCTGTTCTAAGGAGTTCACAGCATTCCGAGGTAGTCTCTCTTCCTAGCTGCCAAGATGGCAACTCGGCTTGCTTTAAACATGTGAAAGTACCATCACATGACTTGGCCCCATCTATGTGTGTGTCTTATAGTGTTTCTCTTGCTATGAAACATGTCTTGCTGGAGTGTACATGATTCTCAAGTGCGCAACAGGCCTTTCTGCAGACCTAGTTTCCTGCTCCAAACGTAGCCTCAATTCTGCGTGGTAATGATGTTGATCTACAAGCTTTATTTGGGCTTCTGAATTCGATTGGCCATGGTGTTTTTAACTGTTTGGATTATTGCCAACAAGTTGCTGGTGAGAGAATTTTCCTGCATTTGCAGCAAGACTAGTGTGTGGTGCTATATGGCTTAGGTGCTGCTATGTCTTAAACTTTGACTGGACCCAGGCCTGATTAGCTTCATGTACCTTTGGTCTGTGTCCAGAGGCCAATATGGAAATGTACCCAGAGAACCATTTAGATAATTTATAAATGAATTTCATATGGTGGTGGTGGTGGTGGTGGAGGAAGTGTAACTCAGTGGTAGAGCACATGCTTTTCATGCTGATGAAGATCCCAGGTTCAATCCCTGGCATCTCCAGCTAGGGCTAAGAAAGAATCCTGCCTGAAACTCTGGAGAGCTGCTGCTAGTCAGTGTTGCCAAACTGAGCTAGATGGACCAATGGTCTGACTCGTATAAGTCAGCTTCATGTCTTTCTCTTCGTTGTTTATCAGTGCAACATGTTTCCTGGGACCTGCCTGCAGGAGAAGACACAACATGCAAGGAAAAGAGGAATGGAGAGGGCAGGAGGAGTGGCAAAATCATCCAGAGCAGCAATAGAACAGGGGAGTGCAACTCGAGGTCCTCCACATGTTTTAGCCTACAGCTCCCATGATCCCTCCCCATTGGTTCTGTTGGCTTGGGCTGGTGGGAGTTGTAGGCCAGAACATCTGGAGGACCACAAGTTGCCCACCCGTGAAATAGAGGCTGAATAGAATTTTTTTTAAATAGGAGAGGTTAGCAATGTTAAAGACAAGTGGGAAAGCAGTTGTCTTGAGTTTTGGGGATGGCTTCTTAGATGCAGTGGGAGCGGGGTTGCTCTTGGAAGGAAGGGACTAAATGTGCAGAGCTCAGTGTGTAGACCTTTGGAGTTGGGTCTTGGTCCAGAAGGCATTAACATTGATAATAGGAGTGTGCCAGAATTGTTCTGTTAGGGCGGGTGCCCTTGGTAGCCAGCCAGAGATTGTGGTTGCCATGACCCTTCCCCCTCCCTTGTGTTGGAGAAGGGCTGTAATCTTCCATCTGGCATTGTGCTGAACATTGGAGGTGTTTCAAGCGTTTCCAGAGTATACTGCAACATTGTATACTCTGCAACATTGCAGAGAATGGAAGATGCAACTGCAGGGACGATTCCCCCACTCCAAGCTGTGTGGATCCCTGATCTTTTATGGTGCTAATTATGCACATGCATTGGCCACCAGCAGAGCTTTCCCCCCTTAGAAATCTAGTTAATAATGATCCTAGGAAGTGCTTACATCACTATCATTCCCACATCTGGAAATGACTGCTTTCTTGTACAGTAGGTCTGTCTCAAGGACTTTGCCGTTAGATCACAGTGCTTGGCTGACTTCATTTTCCTATAATGAGTGAAATGTGATTACTTAAATGGTACTGTCCAAGTCTATCACAAACTGAAGTTTATAAAAGGTATGTGACTTTCTTAGAAGTACTTGTCTGTGTTATTGAATGTCGATTTTATGTAAGCTGACAGCTAAGGTTAGAACGCATATGGAGAGAGACAGTTCAGATAAAATGAAGTATTTTATTAGTAGCAGAGACTCAGGTAGTCTTTTACATATCTCTGAAGTCCTGCTTTCTCCTTTCCCTCTCTTTGAATACCCCCTCTCCCTGTTTTTGAAACAACAAATAAGAGACTAGGAAGAAGAGTTTGCACTTGCCATGTAGAAGCGTGGGAAGGGCCTGAGATCTTGGATGACAGAACGGTTTAGAACATGGTTTCAAGCTGAGATTTCCTGACGTGTGTGATAACTAGTGTTTTCAGCTACTTCTGTCTTAAATTACATAGTAAAACAATGTCTGTTGCTCAGTGCTGGTTCACACATTTATGTATATCACTTGAATTTTCCACACTTGATAACTACATGTGATGATTGGCAGTCAGTTGTGTCTGAGGTGATATGGTGTGGCGTTACATCTAAGATTGCTCAATCACACACACACACACACACACACTTGATGAGATTGAAGATGAAGTGACGAGAGTGTAGTTGTTGACTTTCAGCAGTTGCATTGGAAATGTTGCTTGCTTATAACTTTTATTAATTATCTTTTAAGGATTCTTAATGGACTTATTTGTTTCTTCTTGTAAAAACTCTACAAGAGTACACAAGTTCCATTGAAATGGAACACCTTGTCTGGCTTTACAATAGGACAACTTGTTCTTTTGAATAGTTGACGCTATGGATCCCCTGTTTAAACTAGAATTATCTCCGAAATTCTGAAAATCTTCACTCTGTTTTTTCAGTTACTAAGGGATTTTTGCTGTGCAAATTAAAATGGAGTAGTTTGTTTCCTAAAAAGGACATATAATTTGTTAGCAGAGATCCTGTCTTGAAGTTTATATGGCCAAATATTACTGTAGTTAAAGCCCAGAGCTGGTTCAGAATGACTTGCACTAAACCTAGATCCCCAACGGAAGATTGAACAGATGGTCCAGCTGCCTTGTCGGTCTTGATGCCAACTCACTTGAGTGACTGGATAGACAGCCAAGCCTTTGGTCATATTGGATGAGCATCAAGAGGGGACCAAGGCTCTAGGCAGGTATCCCTTGCTCTCCTCTGAAGTCCTTGAAAGTGATGGAAGGGAGGGTGTTGACATGATGTATGTGGGAATTTCACATTTGAACTACCTAGTCTCTGGGCACAAGCTTGTAATGGCAGCCAGGACCATGCATCTGAAAATAGGGAAAGTCTCACATGTGACTGACTTGGAAGAGTGCCAGAGTTCGTTGGGAAGTGGGAAGGAAGAGGTGAATTGCTGTGAGAGCCAGGAACAAATCTTAGCAGCAAATAAGCTGTAGAATCGACAGTGTAAATGGTGGTGGTGATTTATTATTTAAAATGCTTTTCAGGCTGTCTTTAAGGATAGAACCCTCTAAAGGTTGTTGTGTAGAACATAGTTTGTACCCAGAAGATATTTGTTCTGAAACTAATGCTCAGAGGGTTTATACCTCTGAGTAAGATGGATAATCAAGTGAAGAAGAACTTGTGTTCCCCATGAGTTCATTCTTTGGAAGTAGGACGTTGTCCAAGGCATGTCTCAGTATTGTACCACTACCAGGTCAGTTAAGAATGATTTCCTACCACTACTCTTAAGAGTTATTGCTATACTAATTTAACAGGTGATTGATGGAGCCTTGCACAAGCTCCATTGCAGAGAATGGAAGATGCCTGCAACCATGCTTGATAACCTGTACCTCAAGTCAGGAAGAATCATGCTGATAGCACAATCATGCTGAGAGCCAGTGTAGCGTAATTGTTAGAGTGTTGGACTGGGACTCGGGAGATCCAGGTTCTAGTTCCCACTTGGCCATGAAGCTTGCTGGGTGACTTTGGGCCAGTCACTGACTCTCAGGCTAACCTGCTTCACAGGGTTGTTGTGAGGATAAGATGGAGAGGAGAAGGAGGATTATATAAGCCACCTTGGGTTCCTTGCAGGAAAAAAGGCAGGATATAAATATAAGAATAATAAAAATATAATAACTTGCCCCTGGGTCTTAAAAAACCCAGTTTTTCTCAGTGGAATGGATTTGTCAGACTTAAAGGATTTTAATAGAATTCAGTTTTGAGTTGTTTCTTGGACTTGCTTGGAAAATGCTAGAAGAAGAATAAATAATGAACAGATGTACTTTAAGAACAAGTAAATGTGTCTGATTGCATGGTTTATCCTGATGCTGTGTTTACATCCCACAATAGTGATATCCATCCCCTTGGGAGGTCCATTTCTTGCATGGTATGTAAACATTGTTTACAAACCATGTACTCTCCCTGACCAGCAATGGAGTAAGTTTGGACACAGCAGCATCTGTACAGGCAATGGTATGTGTAAATGGGACCCAAGTGCCTGGATTTAAGGTAAATCCTAGGGTCCTCACCTTAATATTATTCATATTAAATTCTATGGGTAAAAATATAACAATGGAGGTTATTTTTTTTTTAAAGGCACAGGAAATTACTAGGAAGAAATAATGATGGGAATACAAAGGCCTGTGGCCTTTTAAATATGCAATGAGTGGGGTGTGGGGAGATGGGGGTTGCATTAGCAATATGTAGGAGGAATACATGGGAAGTGAGCAGGAGGGAAAACGTATTGAAATGTTAAGTAGAGAAAATCTGGTGAAGACAGCCCTACCAATGAAAGAAAACTTAAAATCTGATGAAAGACGTATTTCTTTGACAGACTTTCTAGAACTCTTATTAAATATGGGAAGGAGGGAGTAGGTGTTGCTGATATATTTTGATGGAAGAATGAAAAGAGTGAAATTGTTGGCTCGAATATTGGGCATACAAGCTAATCAAGATAAGACAAGTGGTTTTTGTTTTTATTTTACAAAGCAGACAAAAACCCAGCCTGCTGCATCAGTGGGTGACTTCTAAACTTCAGATTGTGCAAGGCAATTCAAGAGAAATCCTTGTCAGAGTGTATTTCTGACTTTTGAACCAACCGTTTCACTCTTTCATTTTTCCATCAAATATTTCAGACACTCAGCTTACTCAAGAAAGAGAGGCTGTTATCAAGTTTTCTTCTCTATGCTGGTAAAATGCTTGGTTGGTCAGCAGAGTAAATTGATCTTACAATCAGCCTGATATTTCTTGCCTCTTATGATGTGGCAAAAATGACTCATATTTTAACTTTACATTTTTAATACCTTTATCAAAGTATTTCTCAAGCTGTGTAGTTTCTTTTGTAGGGTTGTTCAGTTCCTGCAGTGGAGGAGCTATTTGCTGTCAGATGAAATAAAGCTTTAAGTATGTTATTTGAAACTAATGGAGAAAGTTGGTTTTATGCAGTAATTCATCGGAGTGTTTGTGTGTATGTATGAGGAGGGAGATGTACGGTATGTCTGAACCTTGGTTTAAAAGCATTATAAGTGTGAGGTTTGTTAATAAGTGAGGTTTTGAAAATAACGTGGTATTATTTCTTGTAAATTGACGTTCTCCAACCTGATGTCATCCAGATGCTTTGGCCTTCAACTCCAAGCAGCCCCAGCCTGCATGGCCAATCGTCAGGAATGCTGGGAGTTGTATTCCAAAACATCTGGAGGGCACCAGGTCAAGGAAGTCTGTTTTAAATGATGATTGGAGTAATTAGATGGGAGTAAATACTGCTGCAGGGCAACTCCTTTCATTACTCATTACAGTTACAGTAGAAGACACACAGATCAATGAACTTCTGTTACAATAAAGACATGTAGCCTAATTTAGTAATGTCAGGATTCCCTTGCTCCTAGCTGCCATGAGCCCCCTGACCATGCAGCCGTTCCCAGAACAAAGTTGCTAGGGCAATGCCAACAAAATACGAGCTACGCATGTACAAAAATCCATCATGGCTGAGCTTCTTAGTAAAAACTTGATTTCTGGTACAGCTTCTGATGCTGCTTGGGAAAAGCTGCTGTTGAGAAAAAGATAAAAAGCACTTGCTGTATGTGTGTTTGTATGTCTGATTCATGATTTCTGCTGCTTAAATTAGGATTCAGCCCAGATCTGGGACCGACTCCTAGAAAAGCTGAAATCCTCTTCCAATTTTCATTATTGATCCCATTATAGAGAAACATACTGAAAGAAGTAATTTCCTTCTGCAAGATTTTATTCTTTCCCAATACCGTTAAGAACATCACTGCATCCACCTGCCATTCCAAATGGTAGCTTGTTTATTAAACTGATTTTAAAATAGATCCAGTTTAACCTTGCAAAGAAGAAGAGACTTCTTGAAATGCCCTTAATTCTTGGCTATGTTCATTTTTAATAACTCACCCACAGCAGCAAGGAATAAATTGGCATGATGGAAATAAGCTCTCCTATTTGATGTCTTCTTTGCTCAGCCTCAGTGAAATCTCTTGCTTATCTTCCACTTTCATATACCATTTAAAGCATCTGGCAAACATCTGCAAACATATTTTTATGCATTTTCTCCGATTTAGCTGGTTGCTGTGAAATATTCATGTACTCATTATTGAAATAAACATTAGCTATTGGTTTTTGTAATTTTTTTATATATGCTAGATAAATACACATATCTTTCCACAGCTAATCTCACCTATGTTGATCTGATACACAGGATTCTGAGTCCTCACATCAGGAGAGCTGTTTGTTTTCCTGCACCCACTTATTTTATTTTTAGCTAAGCTTTACTTTTGTTTTTGTTCTCTATTTAATGTTCCTTTTGTATTTGGTAAGACAGTGTATGAGTTGCATACGGTTTGGATAATTTGACTTGTGGAAAAACTAGGTGCTGAGCCTTCAGTGGTCAGGCAGGAGGGATGTTCCCAATATAAACATAGAGCAAAGCCAGTCGGAAAAGGGATGCTGAGAAAAGGATATTAATCACGAATAAAATCCCAATGTGTTTGGAGCAGAATCTGTTGACTTTTCTTCCTCGTTGCAAAAAATAACTTCCACTGAATATGGAATTCAGTTATCCATGCACTAGTGACATCTAGGCTGGACTACTGTAATGCGCTGTACATGGGGCTGCCTTTGAAGACGGTTCAGAAATTTCAACTGGTTTAGAATGCGGCCACCTGAGTGTTGGTGGGGGTGAGGTGATTATTTGATCATAACGCTTATACTGTGGCCAGCTGCACTAGTTACTGGTGTGTTTTCCGAACCCAATTTAAAGTGCTGGTTTTGGCCTTTAAAACCTTAAATGGTTTGGGACCAAATTATTTGAAGGACCTCCTTCACTCATATCAGCCTGCCTGCACTTTAAGATCAGCAAGAGAGGCCCCTCCTCATTTGCCCATCTGTGAGAGCAGTTAGGTTGGCGACCATACAAGAGAGGGCCTCTTCCTCAGTGGACCCACACCTCCGGAATAAGTTGCTATTAGAGGTCCGCCAGGCCCCATCGTTGCAGGCTTTTAAAAAGGCATTGAAAACGTATTATTTTACTCTGGCCTTCTCCTAATAGGATTGCTTTTCTGCTGTTTTTATTACTGTTTTTGTTGGTTTTATTGCTGTTTTCGTTGATTTAGACATTGAGTGGGGCTAGGGTTACCTCTGATATAACATCAGAAGTGTTAACGTCTGTAAGCGTCTGATGTGTAGATGTTACATTTTGGCAAAGATTCAAAAGTATGGTTGATTCCGAGGGTCTGCAGTTCCCGCAGAGGTTAGCATGTCTGACATGGCCCAGAGCAGGTTTAAAAGCTTTTCTTCCACAAAACCAGCTTTGTAAAAATGACACACACCCCTCAAAAATATGACAAATGAGGCATTTGGTATTTCCATCCTGAAGGCGAACTGTGTACTCTGTCAGATTGTTTTTTTCCCCCTGATTGTTTTTTTCTGTCAGCCAAACTTAACTTCTCATCAGCTTCTGATTCCCAAATTGCCCTAAATTAGGGGTGGGCAACTTGTGTCCCTCCAGCTATTTTGGCCTACAACTCCCAGGTCCCTCGTCATTAGGCTATGCTGGCTAGGGCTGATGGGAGTTGTAGGCCAAAACATCTGGTCACAAATTGCCCACTTCTGCAAATGATATTCATTCTTGAAGCAGATGCACTCTTGCATTCCAGCACCTCCTGCATGGTTTTGTAGATTGATCTGTGATGTGAGTGTGTATTAAGAGAGAGTGAGCGCGCATCCGTTTCTTTGGGATGAAGAAGCATATGGTGTGGTGTAGTGGTTAGAATGTTGTCTGGGACTTGGGAGATCTGAGTTCTAGTCCACACTCAGCCAGGAAGCTCACTGGATGACTTTGGGCCAATCACTGACTCTCAGCCCAACCTACCTCATAGGGTTGTTGTGAGGATAAAAATGGAGAGGAGTATGTAAGCTGCCTTGGGTTCCTTGCAAGAGGAAAAAAGGCGGGATATAAATAATAATATGATGATGATGATGACGACGGCAATGACACTTTCTTACATGGAGTCTCTTACTGGTTTAATTTAAAATTTATACCCAGTTTACAGAGCAATTCTAATGTTAGTTGAGGAGAGCTCTGTCCTTGGAGCTTCCAAAGTATCCAAAGCCTGGCCAGGCTCCTACCGGTAGGGTGGAAGTGAGGGAGGGAGCAGTCTTTTACGCTGTTTCCTTCCCTCCTCAAACGGTGTCAGTTTATTTTTATGTACTCCCTCCCATTGAAACCACAGCCTCTCCCAGAACACCCTTTACCCCCCTAGTCTTCATCAATCCCCCCTGATGTCAGAGAAGTAAGGGCTGCAGAGTTTTCCACAGGGGGCTGAGAGAGGGGACATCCTGGGTGGGATTTCCCTGTCCAAAGCCAGACCTCTCTCTCTCTGCCCTCGGAGGGCGAGATCCAATAAACCCCGTGGACCCCTGGGATGCCCACCTAGGGACGACAGGACTGCAGCCTGACCTTCATCCCGTTGGGCTCTTGAATGAGTTTACAAGAAAAAAATCGTAGGTTTCGTGTGCAGCAGCACCCCTCCTTCCTTCCCTCCACAAATCCCTAGGCAATTCCTATCTAGGAAAAAAGTATACACCATCAGACCTGAAGTGCACTGCAAGTATTTATTTTGCTGCATATACACGGATTGAGATGCCAGCTGAGCATGAGAAAATAAGCAGTCATGTAGGGAAAGGGTTGTACGTGAAGCAGCCTTTACACCCCCCAAGTTGCACATTGAAGTAACCTCAATGCAGAGTCAAGTGAGAGGCGGTTAATGTGAATTGCTCAATGCCATTTTTAACAAGTGCTATATAGCCCTACAGTTTCATATTTACAATTCCCCTAGACCCTTGTCTGTCACTCTTGTGCTTCATTTCTTTTCTTAAAGCATGAACCATAAATGCCAGTGACATTTAAGATTTCACACATCACATAACTAGAAACCTTGTGGAAATGTCCTCATCAGAAGACACAGCTATTTAAAAGCATGTGGTAGAATTAGTGTTTTGCTTTACTTTTTGTAGCGCACTCCATTGTTTAATTCTAGCTTTACTGAGAAGGAAGACTAGCATACATCAAGATGATATTGGGTCGAAATCTTAAGGCAAAATCCCGGACATATGGAAATGTAGCATTAGCCTCAAACAGCTCTCTGGTTAATAAATAGGGCAGTGTTACATGGGCACACCAGTTATTAGTTATGCAAAGAATGTTGCTGAGAAATTATATCTGAATTATCTATTTATTTAAAGGGTTTATAGGTTGTCTTGCAGGACAATGTCCTCTCTAGATGGCTTAAGAAAACACAATAGATTGAACACAGTTCCAGTAATATATTATTTATGTATTGATTTACAGTATTTTTATCCCGCTACTCACCCCAAAAGGCTCCCAGAGTGACTTACATATACTCAGTAAAACAAGGCAGTCCCTACTCAAAAGCTTACAATCTAAAACGACATTACACAGAAGGAAAAAGGAATGGGGAAGCAAGAGGAAAACAAATCAAGTCTTTCCAGAGGGCTGATGCAATGGCCCTGCTTCCCACTCTCATCTCCCCCAGTATGGCCTGCTGGAATGGCTGGTGGTGGATGTCAAAAAGCCAGCAAACAGTAACTAAATGTTTGTTGGTTTATTTATTATATTTATATCCCACCTTTTTTCCTGCAAGGAACCCAAGGCGGCTTACATAACCCTCCTCCTCCTCCTCCTCCTCCTCCTCCTCCTCCTCCTCCTCCTCCTCCTCCTCCTCCTCCTCACAACAACCCTGTGGTAGGTTAGACTGAGAGTCAGTGAGTGGCCCAAAGTCACCCAGCGAACTTCATGGCCAAGTGGGGACTAGAACCCGGCTCTCCCGAGTCCCAGTCCAACACTCGATCCACTACACCACACTGGCTCTGGAGTAATTGAACTCTTTGGAACAACCTTCCCCAACCTGGTGCCTTCCAGACGTGTTGGACTACAATTCCCATTGGTCATGCAGACTGAGGATGATGGGAGTTATAGGCCAGTGTACCTGGAGGGCGCCATGTTGGGGAAGGCTTTTAGAGCATATTACTCAGCTCAGCATGAAAAGATAACCACAAGATCCAATAACGAGCAATCTAAAACCAGCAACAATCTTAATAAAATCATCTTCGTTAAAAGCCAATCCTGGAACAAATGGATCTTCAAAGCCGTTTTGAAGGCCGGCACTGAAGGTGGAAATCTATCATGCTGCTTGAAATAGAATCTGGCTGTGCCAGGTCACATTGTTGCTCAATATACTTCAAGGGAAGCATCATTTGTGTGTGCTTTCCAGGATGGTCATATCCAAACAAATCCTGTATTAAATACGTAACTTTTTATCTATAAAGCATTGTGTGCACCCCTTAAATTTTGAGCTTTTAATTTGATTTCACTTAACTGCAGCTCTGTTCGTGACTTGCAGTGACAGCTTGGATAGAGTAACTTAAGGCTCAACCATGTAATACAGCCAAAGTTGTGGTTATGTTATTAAGCAGCCTCAGGTAAATTCTGAGCTTTATAGAGCAGCTATTTAAATTTTACAGAACATTGGCACCTTGACACGGGGCTACGGAGAAAATCTAAATTGAGCAGCACTTTGCCAAGGGTTATTTTTCTTCTCAGAGTAAGTAATTTTAAAAATCTTTCCCACCATCCTACCCCCATTACAAGCTATCTTTCCTTAATATGACGTTCCCCAAGCTTACTCACTTACATGTAAGATTCCTCATTTAGTTCTGTAAACTTGGGCTTGCAATTGCCTTTTTTAAAATTATACGCATCCAGAGGTGGTGGTGGTGGTGGTGGTGGTGGTGGTGATAGTCTTTCTTTCTTCCTTCCTTCTTTCCTTCCTTCCTTCACAGTATTTTTACCCTGCTTTTCAGCCAAAAAAAGATTCTCAGAGCAGCTTACAAAGATTAATAATGAGACAGTCCCTGTCCTTAGGCTTGCAATCTAAAAGACATGACACAAAAAGAAAAGGGATTGCGCGGGAGAGCCAGTGTGGCATAGTGGTGAGAGTGTTGGACTGGGACTCGGGAGATCCAGGTTCTAATCTCTGCTCGGCCATGAAACTCACTGGGTGACTTTGGGCCAGTCACTGACTCTCAGCCTAGCCTACCTCACAGGGTTGTTGTGAGGATAAAATGGAGAGGAGGATGAGGATTATGTAAGCCACCTTAGGTTCCTTGCAAGGGGGGGGGGGAAGACAGGATATAATTATAATAAATAAATAAATGATAAATAAAATAATATAGAAGCTAGCATAAAAAGCACTGAGATAAAGGCAACAGTGGCTCCTGAAAATAGGGGAAAGGAGTTTGTAGAGTGGACTTCCACCTAGGTTCAGGTCCAGTTTATTACCCCCTCCTTCTGCCCAGCTTTCCAACATCTTGCTTGCCTACACTAGCAAAGTAATTAGGGCGACCATGTGTCATCTTTTACAAAGGATAGTCCTCAATTTGAAGGATTGCCAGAGGACGGCCCTCTATTTAAAGGTGTCCTTTATTTGAAGGACTCTTCTGTCAGATATTCATGCTCAACGCAAGGATGTTGCAGGGTAAGGATGATCATTTATTTATTTTTAATTAATTAATCAATTAATATTTCTTGGCTGCCTTTCAGGGCAGGAACCCTCCGAAGTCAGCGTACATCAATAAAACACATAATAAAAACTGATGCGGTATTAAAAAATGATAAAAACACTAAGACATAACAAAAGAACAAGATGTCTTCAGGAGGCTGTGTCCCCACGTGTCGAGCATGCCTGACCTCCAGAGCAGGAGTTCCTATATGATTATGTTAAGACAATAAAACATAAGAGTCTTTTCAGGCAAAGTAACCAACAGGTCAGAGCCTGCCTGACCCAGCAGGGATTCATATTATGCATTTTTAAAAGACATTACCCAGGTGCACTACTAGGTCCCTTTATGCCAAGGTTCAGGTGTCTACTAGGATTCAGGGTCACGGCACTGATGGATGAACAGACAGTTTGTCCAGACAGACACACATCCTCTTTTATTATTATAGGTAAGCTCGGGTCGTATGTGCTATTCACTGCTATGGGGAAAGGTGACATGCTGCATTTTGGGACAGTGTTGCCCATTATCCATTGCACAGTGTTGCCCGTTATCCACAGACGGGGAGGAATGGGAGGGCTCATAAGGAGACCCTGCTGG
This sequence comes from Shinisaurus crocodilurus, assembly GCA_021292165.1. Lineage (NCBI taxonomy): Eukaryota > Metazoa > Chordata > Lepidosauria > Squamata > Shinisauridae > Shinisaurus > Shinisaurus crocodilurus. The sequence goes on along the minus strand of CM037878.1, from coordinate 267,973,938 downwards.
ATCAGACCAAAAGGCCTATCTGTTCCAACATCCTGTTTCTCACAGCAGCCAGCAAGCCAGATGATGCTAGAAGCCTACAAAGCAGGGCATGAGGGCAATAGCTCTCTCCCACTCTTTGAACATAAGAAGAGCCATGTTGGATCCGACCAAGGGTCCATCTAGTGCAGCATTCTGTTGCAGTGGCCAACCAGCTGCCCCAATGGGAAGCCCACAAGTAGGACATGAGTGCAACAGCACCCTCCTGCCCATGTTCCCCAGCAACTGGTGTGCACTGGCATACTCCCTCTGATCCTGGAGGTAGCATATCTCCATCAGGACTAGTAGCCATTGATAGCCTTCTCCTCCATGAATTTGTCCAATACCCTTTTAAAGCCCTCCAAATTGGTGGCCATTGCTACATCTTGTGGAAGTGAATTTCACCCCGATCAAATGGTATTCAGAGGCATACTGCCTCTAATCTTAATAATAGATACTTTCCATGTTTCATAGATGTCATAGAGTTGGAAGGAGCCTACAAGGCTATCGAGTCCAACCCCCTGCTCAATGCAGGAAACTAGAGGAGGGGTCTCCCATCCAAGTAATAACCAGGCTTGACCCTGCTTAGCTTTCCACGCTCAGACAAGCTGAGCCAGCATAAGCCACAGGCCTGTTGCTATCCTTGTCTCTCCTTTTTGCAGGGCAGATTCTGAAAAACGGTTCTGGGGCTAAGCCCTGGCTCAGATTTAGCCCTGAGCTAATATATACAAAAATCATGGTGGTGCATATATAGTTGCTTGCTGTACTTTGTCAGTGAGAAGATGTTTAGCTAGTAGTAATTCCCCCTGGTCAATATATATCATGGTTGTCTGGTTTCCCAGCATGATAATCCGTATGCTAAACTGAGCTTCAGAAATGACACTTTATTTTTTGTACCAGCAAAAACATGTAGCCCCAACAGTGTTTCTTTTGGCCATTAGCCTTCACGGCAGGAAAAGATGCTTAAATCTCATGGCTCTGCATTATATAAATGCAACCTATCTGTTTTCCTGCCCCACTCCCTGCCTGGCCCCAACTCTCATGAAATTCCATTGAAATATATTACTCCTGTGGTTTGCATGCTCACAGTCTAAAATGGTTCCAGTGTGAAATCGAAATTCTCTGTTCCTGCTATGAGACTTGAGGCATCGGAATGTCACGCTGCATGGGAGGAGATTGCATTCTTCCACTTTAATAGGATTCTGGGAATAATAAAGTTGCAATTTATAGTTGTCATAAGGAGAAGGTCAGCAGGTTGATCAGAGATGAATTGAAACAGACCCAGTTTCCTCATCTCTTTGAATTAATTTACTGGCTTTGCCTTTTCATGCAGTTATGTTCTCTTACTGCTTTTAGAACTTTTCAGACTCGCAGTAAACCTGCTTTCTGAAAAATGAGGTTGAGCCAAGTAAGTTGGTGCCCAGTAGTAAGCTTTCCTGAGTATCATTTAGCTGCAGTTCTGTTTCTGCATAACTACTGATGTTTGGTGCAGACATTTCTGAAGTAAACCAAAATACACATAGTCCAGTCCTTTCTTCCATCTGCCTAACCATGAAGAAGGGGTTGACTATCTAGACTAGATAAGGTAGATCCCCATCAGAATTGGAACTCACATCCCCCACATCTTTGTGGGAGATTGGATCATGGAAGGGGGGAGAGAGAGACACCTTGCTGCTTCCCAGCAGGATAGGAGCTTGACTTCCTCCTGGCTCCACCTGCAGAATTTTATACCCTGCTGTTGTTTGCTTCTTGGTAGATGGGATGGGGTGAGAGTACAAGAAGTACAGCTGACAAAATGTTGATGAGCAGCCATGACAAAGGGTGGTTGAGCTTCTTGTCCAGCTCACTTGGTTAATCTACATATTCTAGCAACTCCCCTGCCAATTCAATTTGAATAAAGATGGCACCATTAACGTTGCAACTCTGGTACTATTGCGCCTGATCCTGTGAGTGGCAGTACTTGCCAGTGGTTTACTGGATCAAACATGCAGAATGGAGACTTCTTTGTTGTAGCTCCTCAGCTGTGAAAGCCTCTCCTGGTGAGGGTCTGTCTTGCTCCATCACTGCTCACCTTCCAGCAGGTAATTAAAACTTGGGTATTTCTGAGGGCTTTTGTCAGGGACCAGGATCCCGACCCCTCATCCCCAGAGGATCCTGACCCCTTGTCCTCCAATGAGACTCTGGAGTTAATGGTTCAGGGATTTGTCTCGGCCATGGAGAGGCATCATTTGGCTTCCACCTCCCCAGGACCCAGTTCACCAGAAAGACCCCAGATGTCAGCTCCCCTGCGTCCAGAGGACTCAGGCTATGAGGATAGTAGCATTCCCCAGTCACTCCCACATCATTGCAGCCTGAGATGGCTAAAACAGGTCAGGCCCCTTTAAGAGACTATGCCTTAATGGGTATGGAGGCAGGACCAGCCAGCCTGAAGTCTGTTTCATTCTTAATTAGGGAAGTCTCAGTCTTGGTCAGCTCCTTGTTGGAGCAACATACAGACAACCCTGTCTGTCTTCTGCATCACTTGGAGCTTTCCATAGTGCTGAAACCTGCCCCCTGCTCAAGATCTGATACACAGCAGAATTCTGAAATCTAAGCTACATCACAGAGCATCATTAGAACCCACGGCCTGAAATCATAGAATCATAGAAAAGTAGAGTTGGAAGGGGCCTACAAGGCCATCGAGTCCAACCCCCTGCTCAATGCAGGAATCTAGGTCAAAGCATCCCTGACAGATGGCTGTCCAGCTGCACCTTGAATGCCTCCAGAGTGGGAGAGCCCACAACCTCCCTAGGTAGTTGATTCCATTGTCTTATTGCTCTGACAGTCAGGAAATTTTTCCTGATGTTTAGGTGGAATCTAGGTTCCTGTAACTTGAGCCCATTATTCCGTGTCCTGTAAACTGGGATGATCGAGAAGAGATCTTTGCCCTCCTCTGTGTGACATCCCTTCAAATACTGGAAGAGTGCGATCATATCTCCCCTCAGTCTCCTCTTCTGAAGGCTAAACATGCCCAGTTCTTTCAGTCTCTCCTCATAGGGCCTTGTTTCCAGTCCCTTTATCATCTTTGTTGCCCTCCTCTGAACCCTCTCCAGTTTGTCTACATCCTTCTGAAAGTGTGGTGCCCAGAACTGGACGCAGTACTCAAGATGAGGCCTAACCAGTGCCGAGTAAAGGGGAATTATCACTTCCCGCGATTTGGAAGCTATACTTCTATTAATACAGCCCAAAATTGCATTTGCCTTCTTTGCAGCCACATCGCATTGCTGGCTCATATTCAGTTTGTGATCTACCACAATTCCAAGATCCTTCTCACTTGTAGTATTGTTGAGCCAAGTGTCCCCCATTCTGTAACTCTGCATTTGGTTTCCTCTCCCTAGGTGCAGCACTTGGCATTTATCCCTATTAAATTTCATTCTGTTGTTTTCGGCCCAGCGCTCCAGCCTATCGAGGTCACTTTGAATTTTGTTTCTGTCTTCCAGAGTATTAGCTGTTCCACCCAACTTTGTGTCATCTGCAAATTTGATAAGCATTCCCCGTACCTCCTGATCCAAGTCATTAATAAAAATGTTGAAGAGCACGGGCCCAGGACGAGCCTGTGGTCCCCCGCTCGTTACTCTCCCCAGTTTGAGAGAACCATGATAAGCCTTTGGTCCGTTCTGTAGCCAATGTGGATCACGATAGTGTTCCATTAGCCACTCTAGTAGCTTACTAATCAGATATCATGCTGTCGAAAGCTTTGCTGAGTCGTTTCCACAGTCAAGGAGGTACCTCAAAAAATGCTACAGCCTTTGGGGAAATCACTGACCAATTTACCGTTGCTTATGCTGCTGTGTTCGGCTATTGCTCCCCCTTCCCCCATTCTATGATTTTGTAGGTTTTTATGTTGTCTTTATAGCACGCTGTACTTTATACTATGTTTATCATTGTTGTAGCTATCTCAGGGGTTTCATTCTGAGGTAAAGGGTAAAAATAAAGCGAATAGAGTAGAACTAATTGATTTCTAAAACTGCCAAGGTTGCAAGACTTCAAAATAGAGAAAATAGTTTTTGCCATCACTTTCTCTACTAGCCTTTACCTCCATAGGTAGAAACATAGCTTTCAAACCATCTGAAGGTTTCCTCCACCTTTTGTAAGTCATAAAACATTATACTCAGCTGCTTTGTTCTCTGAATTGGGAAAAGCACATTCTGTGAGCTACTTGAAAGCCCTCTGAATTCTTCCCAACTATCATATAAGAAATGGGCTAGGCAAAAGCTGCAAAACCATAAGGTCAGTTAACTTTCAGAATGCTGCAGTCCTGGACCGGTGATCAGAAAGCTGCAAATTCTACCACAGGGTTGAGGAGATATTTTATTCACTTCTGGAAAATACTTGCGTTTTGTTTTTGTTTTTAAAAAAATCAAAGCAAGGGTTCACTTTGGGTTTGAAAAACGCTAGAAGGCCCAGCTGTGTATTAAAGTGTAACTTTTAACAGCTGCCCTGAAATGGAGTTTGACAGCTGATTTGCTGCAGGCTTGTCTGAGGCAGCAGGGCAGACAAGGAAGAGCATTCTATATTGGCTGCACATAAAGCCTGATATGTACTCCCCCCCCCCCCTTGAAGTCATTTGGAACAGAGTGGTAGAAAAGAGCAAAGGCAAGGCTGGCCACTTAATGAGGGATGCAAATGGTCACGAAGCATATGCATAATAACAACAACTAAACTTCCAGTAATTTATTTTTATAGTGCCTGCTGCGTGTTTTTAAAACCATCAGCCACAATGAACATATAGGGACATGGCTGTAGATCTGGTTTTCATTCTCCTTGTAATTTCAAGAGCGCTTTCCAGTTATTATCTTACTTAATATAACGTGTGTATCTTCCTAGTCTCTCCCTTGATGGATTTTGAAGCTGTTTTTTTTTTTTGGCCATTTGCTCCTGTCCTTCATCAGAAAGTTTGCTCAGTGCTTTGACACCCACAAATTATTTAGCAAATTAATACAATCCTGTATGAGTTTTAATGGGAGAGAGCAAAAAAAATAATAATGGGGAAATTGTGTCCATAAACAGGGTGTGTGTGATGACTGAATTCAGCATTGATCAGGTGCTTGGGCAGAGGCGTGTGTGTGTGTGTGTGTGTGTGTGAAATCTGCATGCACCTGAAGTGGACAAGAGGCATAGGCTGCCATCAGAAACCAACTCAGCTTAGAAAGCATCTCTTGTATTTGAATGCCACGCTCAGCACCACTACAACTATTGGGCATGCTGGACCCTCCATCTTCTGTCTGAGCTTCACCGTCAATCTCTTCCATTGCTGCTCTCTCTGGATCTATCACGTTCTCAGTTAATGTAAAGTGCAGCAAGCTAGTGGGATACAATAAAGGGATTGTGAGGACGACGTAAAGAGAGGTTTCACTGGTAACAGTGCAGCAAAAGCGAGGCGACCGAGAAGTCCAAGGAAGATCAATCTGGAAACGAGATTTGAAGGAGGAGAGAGGACACCTTGACTCATAGGGTGATGGAGGTTATTCCAGGCATAGGAGTGCCGTGGGAGAAAGAAACAAAATGGTTAATGCTTGATAAGCTTGTGGGTGAGCAGAGAGAGTGTGAGAAATTATTATGAGGAAATGAGAGGTTGATCACAGTCAAAGTGGGGGAGCAGAGAGCCTTAAATGGAGTGTGATGTTGAAGTTGAAAAAAGTGATAGGGATTTAAGCCAAATGAAATTCATGATGCTTGACTCTGATCATGACAGTTCTTAAATGTATTTGTTTCAGCAGTGTCTTCTTAGAATGTTATGCATTCTGCACTCCTTTCATTTTAATTAAAATGTCAAGGAAGCATTAGCCTATTGATTGAAGGCTTTATGGTGCAATTCTTAGAGCTGGAATCCCCAAAGGTGCTTCGACACGTGTGTGCATTGCCAAGGGGTGTCTTAAGTGAAAAATTCCTCCTATCATGGCATGAAGGTTATTGTTATAAATGTGCTTACAAGCATGGAAGAAACAGGCTGCTGAAGTGGTGGCGGCGGCTATTACCCTGTGCTTAGTAACTCTGCAACTAGAACAGCTGTGCTGCGTTGTGATGGATGCAGCTGGGGTTTTTGGGTAACCATGTACTTATTGCTGCATTCACTTTTCTTAACTTGCAAACTTTTAAAATTTTTCTAAATAAACATCAAGATGCTTGGTGATAAAAAAAAAAAAGTGCCCTCAAGCAAAATTATAGGTTCTAGATAACAGAAGTAACGCAGTTAAGGATTTCAAATCACCTTATGTAACCAACGTACCTTGAATGCCAGATGTTATCCATTGCAAATGTTCTAAATTGATAAGCTGGGTATCTAAAAATGATTAATTGTAGATCTATTTCTTTGTTTCTTATTACAATTCCCCCCCCCCCTTACTAGTATATATTTAGCATATTAAAAAGGCAGTGGGCACACGGAACCTCTTTGGGGAGGGGGGCAGAACTGGGGGCAGAGGCCTTGATGGAGGCCTGGGGTTCCCCACCCTTGCTCTAAATAGTCAAATGCTGTTTCAAACTGCAAGAGCAGTAAAACAAATAAAGCATTTGTGAAACAATCAGGAAAGCCTGGGCAAATAAAAAGGTCTTCACCTGATGCTGAAAGGATATCAGGTTTGTGACCAGGTGTACTTTCTTGAGCAGGACATTCAACCAAGAAAGCCCTCTTTCTGGTCACCATCTGCCTAACCTCAGAAGGTGCAGGGACTTGGAGAAGGACCTCAGATGATCTTAGCATTTGGGTAGGCTCATGCAAGGTATAAACGTTAAGCCCAGCACTTTTGCAGAGGTGCTTCAAGAAGACGTATGATTTGATTCTGACTCAGAGAAGGAGGGGGAGGAGGTGGCTGAGGCAGCTGCGCCTTCAAGACTACAGCAGCTGGAGTTAGGTGGGAATGGCTTTGATAGCTCTGTAAGCCATTCTGAAACTGTGGGAACGCAGATACAAAAGGAGGCGGAGAGGGAGGAGGGACTAGGGATTAAAGACCACAGGGTTAGGCCTCAAATGAGGAGGGAGAAGCAGTGTAGGCTAGTAGCCAATCAAAGCAATTCGCTGCTCAGGAGGCTTCCCAAGTAAAGAATCCGCCCTGAGAATCCGTCTTGATAGCAGGTCATAGTTCGCAGGGCTAGCCTGAATGGGAGGGCTGTAAGAATTTCCCAATAGTTTGGTATCAACTTTCTTTCTACCAGTTGCCTTAGTTACAGAAGCCAGTGCTTCCCATTGCTAACACAGCTGGACTCTTTTATAGCCATTGTTTGTAACAGGACCTACTGCATAGCCTGAAGAAAGACTGCTTGAATCCTTTTTTGCATCATAGAAGTTAGTTACTTAGAATCAGGACTCAGAGACTTGTGCTCAGCTAGAGGCAAAGCAACAGCTTCTGACACAAGCTTTTTGGATACCTGGATCCCAAACCATTTAGGACTTTAAACATCAGCACTTTGAATTGTGCTCGGAAATGGACTGGTAGCTAGTGCAGCTGTTTAAAGACTGGAGAGTGATGTGTTCCCTTGTTGGCCTTGCTTGTGGGCTTCTCCAAAGCATCTGGCTGGCCTTTGTTTGGAATAAGATATTGGACCATAATGACCTTTGGTCTGATCCAACAGGCTTTTATAGTCTTAAGAATCCATAGTAGAAATTGTTAGGTTAAACCCACTTTGCTCGTAAGAACTTCATGTTTTTGTAGGCTCCAGAGAAGAGAGGACAAAATCCCATTATTTTTGTTGTTGATGAAAAGTTTAATTAAATTTAGCTGCTTCCTTGAAATTTCATGCAACTGATGGTGCTATAAAGATAAATAAAACAACTTTTGAAAATCCAAATCTGCTATTTTCAGCTCTGTTTTAGACTGGCAGAGAAATCCTAGTTCCCTTCCCCAACCTGGTGCCTGTGCTGACTGGGGATGATGGGGGTTGTAGTCCAGTGTATTTGCAGGACACAGGCTGGGGAAGGCTGTTATGTGGACTGTGGAAATAAATTTTGGCTTGATCAGAGTGAAAGCATTCAAATTTGTTTCCACATTAGAGTATATTATGGGTGTCTACTCAGACAGATTAAAAACATGCAAAGCAATGTTTGTACATCTGGTAAGGATATAAATTGACAGATGCTACTGTAAGAAGCCACAGGAAGGCAATATGAAAATATTAATTATTTGTAAGCAAAATTAAATGCTGCCTGCCATAAGAGAATAAATGCAGCCTAGAATCTTCCATCAGGCCCTTGAAGAACTATTATTATGTTTGATATAAAATTATCCCATGTATCTATCTTTTGATAAAAAGTACGGTATAGAAAATCTGTAGCATGTAACTGTTCAAAGTGTAAATAGAATCTGATATCAGCCTTTCAGTAAAGTAATTTAAAACAATATTTTTAAGTGCACGTTTTAATTTAAAAACCTAAGCAGTGCAGTTTGAGAAAAGATATGCTATTTAAAATGAAATTCATTTAATTCAGTAACTTATGAAGCAAAGCCTTAGCTTTATCAGAGCTAAAAGAGCGGAATATGAAAGAACTCTCTGCATTTATTTTGCTGCAAATGTTCTAGAAATGTTGGTGACATCCACGGCAGCAAAGATGAGCAAGGGTGGGGGAAGGGGAAGGCAGTGTAACTAATAAAATAAATGTGCTGGAGGTGACAAGAAAATGGAAGGGTGGAGGTTTTATTTGAAACTTTATATAGTTACTTTTCAATGTAAAGAATTCGCTTTTAGGTTTTCCAGCACTTCAGAGATCAGAAGAAAATAGGAACACTCCTGTATTTTTAATAATCACACTCTAATTCTTAGGCTATCGGTATCCCCACCCCATCTCGAGCACTGTTAACGTGCCTCTGAAGGCCTTTCTCCACTTGCTGTATACTGTATTGATTTACTCTTGCAGCAGGCTTTCCTGCACTGATTTAAAAGTAGAAGGGGTTTGTTCTTTTGTATGGATAGACTAGAAGCACAAAAATACATAATTACATCGTACGCTATCAAAATGAACCTCAACAGCATGTGTACTGGCACACTGTGTACATTAGGGTTGTATCCATTGGTGTTATAGATTTCATAGATCTGATAGAGTTGGAAGGAGCCTACAAGGCTATCGAGTCCAACCCCCTGCTCAATGCAGGAAACTAGAGGAGGGGTCTCCCATCCAAGTAAGAACCAGGCCTGACCCTGCTTAGCTTTCCACGCTCAGACAAGCTGAGCCAGCATAAGCCTGGACAGGCCTGTATATTCCTCTAGTGCAAAGCTTCTACCCATTGCTGAAACCCCATTTCCACCACCGCTTAAATTTCAAATCCTGGACTTTGATTTTGCTTGCGCAAGTGCTTTCACAACACATTTTGACTTCATTACATTAGGTGTTGCTTGCTTTAGTTGTTCCACGTGAGCAAGCGCTAGCAGAATACTCTACCACAAGTGGTATAGCGCCCTCTCTTCTATATTTTCCGGTAGTATTACATTGGATCCTAACCCTTAGTGTTCAAGCTTGTGCATTTAAGTTCATGTGCACTAGAGGTAAGGTCCACATCTCAAGATATAACATGATCATCTGATTGAAAGGTAGGATATAAATCTACAAAACAAATAAATAGCAATAAATATGTTCTAGACATCCAGGGGCAGGGCTGAAACCTGAAAGAAATGCAACTCACACTAATAAACTGTAACGAAATATGGAAAGTGAATTATCAGGGACATATACTGGAAAATTGCGATGGTTGCAGCATATGATATTAATGCTTGCAACTATGAGCAACCTAAGGCTCTTTCCAGATCAGAAGGAAACCTGTGAATAGTTGTGAACTTTAAGCATAGCACTAAAGCAGTGCTATCCCATATTGGTTAGCAGCACAAATTTCTATGTATCTTCACCCTTCAATCTTAATGCATATGATTAGTTGTGCATGTAAGGAATCCTTTTAAAAAGTGCATGGCTGTGATACACTGATAAAGTACAGCAAGCAATGCTAGATCATGGTGTGGCTGTGAGGAGGCAGTCGGAAGCATTTGTTTCAGTTTTCAGCTAACTAACCACAGTTTGTCCAGATGTGAACAGAATGACAAATTGCAGTTAGTGTTAACTATGGTTTATTGAAACAAGCCAAGTTCAAACCATGATTAATGATTCTGGCTTGTTAACAATAAAGTATAGTTAACACTACTCAATGGGCACTAAGCTTTCGACAAAGTGCCTCATGATATCCTGATTAGCAAGCTAGCTAAAAGTGGGCTAGATGGAACAACTGTCAGGTGGATCCACAGTTGGCTACAGAATCGGACTCAAAGAGTGCTAATCAATGGTACCTTCTCAAACTGGGGAGAGGCAATGAGTGGGGTACCACAGGGCTCGGTCCTGAGCCCAGTGCTCTTCAACCTTTTTATTAATGACTTGGATGAGGAGGTGCAGGGAATGCTTATCAAATTTGCAGATGACACAAAATTCGGTGAAATAGCTAATACTCTGGGCTGAAAATAACAGAATGAAATTGAATAGGGATAAATGCCAAGTGCTGCACTTAGGAAAAAGAAATCAAATGCACAGTTACCGGATGGGGGATACTTGGCTGGGAGTTGTAGGCCTTTTTTCTGTCTAAACAGACATAGGATTGCACCTTAGGTGGTGTATGGAGTTTTCGCATCCTGAGCATTTGGCAACCCCCCCGATTTTGAGAAGCCTTACACAGACAATTTTTTATTGAATATTTGGATTTGCAATTCTGTTGGCTTACTAAGAGGGCCACAAGCCTCATTGTTTTATATGCATGCCTCGAGAGGCACTTCAGTTACGGTATGTGCTGAATGAGTCTAAATATGTGTGCTCTTCATAGCTGTGCTACTAATGATGAGGGCTAAGTGCATTGTTTGAAAAACACTGCTCTGTTATTTCACAACTGTTCTGTTCTGCTTTGGTTAGGGCTGTAAATAAAAGGCACTTAATTTACCTAAGCCTGTTCAATGGTATTCTCAGGAGGGGAAGTATTAATAATTTCAAGCACTGTTTGCAGTGTTTTGACAACTTGATCTATTTACAAATTAGCTTGCTGAGAGTAGGTGGACGAAAGTATGCAAAGAATTCTTAAACTTGCAGAATTGCCCAAATGGACAGCCCTTTCCCTCACTGAAAAATGTAGAGGTGTTCCTGGAATGTAGACTACTTTAACATTTTGGAAGAGCATAAGGAGGCAGGTTGTGCACAACCCAAAATCTGTCTATCCTGGCAAGGGTTTTTTATGCCTGCAGAAAAAGAAAAATCAGGAAGGCAACAAATTCTGGAAAAAGGAGGAAATCTTCAGGTGCAGAAATACAGTTATTGAACCCATCTTTCGAATATAAAACCTTCAAGGACACCGTGAGGGCCATGATATGTGTTACTCTGAAGCAGGGGTAGGCAACCCTTTTGCACTCATGTCCTCCTTGTGGGATTCTGTGGGCAGCTGGTTGGCCACTGTGTGAACAGAATGCTGGCCAAATGGACCCTTGGTCTGATCCAGCACGGCTCTTCTTATGTTCTTATGGCCTGTGGGTACATTGAAAAGTGCCTGCAGGTGCCAGCACAAATTTGCTGTGGGGGTGGGTGGTGTACCTTCCGCCTGCAATTTCCTCTTACTCCTCTTCCCCCCTGTTGCCGCTGCCCTGCACTCACTTCCTCCTCCACCCCGCCACCGCTGCACTCACTCTGCTGTCCCCACCACCACAGGCATGTTCACTCCTCCTGTCCCCCACTGCTGCCACTACTGCACTCACTCCCCCATCCAGGCTGCTGCCGTGCTCACCTCCACCTCCACCTCCCCGCTGCCACATTCACTTCCCCCTCCTCTGCCCTGCCTCCTGCGCACTCACCACAGCAGCCATAACAAAGAAGCAGGAAGTTGGCAGATCCCACTTCCTGCTTCCTTGTTAGGGCTCTGGCGAGTGTGAAAGTAAGAGGTAGGTCGCAGGGTTTTGGTGGGCACACTCAGGGGTCCTGGTGGGTGCTGCGCTGCTGACCCCTGCTCTAAAGACATAGCCAGCTCCTAAGTTTTTCTTCTTTACTCTAAAGTAATCACAGGGCATCCGATATGAATCCGAGTCTCAATCCGGATTAGGGACCCCCACACTTGTAATTTTCATTGTCAGAAAGTGATCCATGTTTCGTAAAGGATAGCCCCCCCTACCCTCATGCTATGATCCAGATTGCCCCCCCCCCCGCTTACTTTAAAGTAAAAAAGTGTAACATGTAGTTCCAGAGTAACGTGTAGCTTGGGACTTAGGCACAACCAACTTGAAACTTTGGTCTCCAGCTCTGTGCACCTGGACATCTCCTCCCTTCCCCCCCCCCCCCCATGGGAGGCATGGAAGCCTACCCAGCAGGCCTGCACAACTTGTTGTTCTTCGTGGTCTCTGTGCATCACACACATGGGCTCTGCAAGAACCTCAGCTGAAGTAAACGCTGCCATATACGCAGAGAACAATCCCAAATCGACCAGACGCAATGACGGTCGAAGAGGAACTGAGGTAACGGGCGGGAGCCGCGCTAAGGAGCACACACGATGGGGGAAGGCCCAATTTTCCTTAGCTATAGAACTTTCCCAAAATGGTCTCCGCACAGGTGCAGAGCCTGTGTGTGAATGTACAAATGACCACTTGAAGAACCACAGTTACAGGTAAGCAACCTGTTCCTTCTCTTCCCCCCACCCCACAAGCAACTAGAAAATACAAAATACATCTGTTTCACAGATATATTTTTAAAGAGAATGGCAGCTGAGCTGGGGTGCAGAAAGAAACAATGGAGAGATTAAGGAGACAGAACAACTGGGCCTCTGTAGAGGAAGGTAGACAGCTCTAGGTGATGGAACAGGTGGGATGCTTTCCCAAAGTTGAGCCTAGAAATTATGGCACGTTTGGTTATGAACGCCTAGATCAGGGTAGGCAACCCAGTGCCTTCCAGATGTTTTGGACTACAACTACCATGATCCCTGAGAATTGGCTATGCTTCCTGGAGCTGATGGGAGTTGTAGTCCAAAACATCTGGAGGGCATCAGGTTGCCTACTGGCTTAGATTGTATTGATATATGAAGCTACCTTATATTGAGTCAGATCGATGATGCATCTGGCCCAATGTGACTGTCGGCAGGTTTTCCAGCGGGGGGGGGGGGTTCCGCATCACTCCCATTTTTTATTGGAGATACAAAGGATTGAACCTGGGACCTTCTGCCAGTATGGTATAGTGGCTGGAGTGTTGGACTAGAGCTAGGGAGACACGGGTTCAAATCCCTACACAGCAATGAAGCTCACTGGTTGACCTTGGACCAGTCACTAATTCTCAGCCTAGACGACCTCACAAAGTTGCTGTTAGTATTTTATTGTTCAGAAGGAAACCGATTTAACAATGTGTAAGTGTGAATGTATCCATTTTGCAGTGCAATCCTATACATATCTACTAAAAAGTATGCCCCGTTGAGCTCAATGGGGCACTCCTATGTAAGTGTGTATAAGAATGCAGGCTTAGTAAATGAAAAAGAATATACTGATGAGAACTGAAAGTCCAGAAGGAATAAAACAGACTAGAATATGAAGTTTAAAAAAATCTCTATATAGGCTATGAAAAATTTATTAGATCTTTAAAAATATAGAGCTTCATTTGAACTTGGCTGATTCTTTTTTTGGTCTGAGCATATTGTCAGAATGTGCATTGTGATGAATTCAAATGATTGCGTAAGTAAGTCTTTAAAATATTGTTTTGGAGAAATGAGAATTGCAAATGAAAACAAGAGCATAGACAAGGGAATAGTTTTGGAGGAAGAGTTATTTCATACCACTTGAATGAATATCTTTAACTTTTTTGAAAACAACTGCATACACTTAAAAAAAAAAAAGAAGTAAGAAAAGAGAGGATGTATGCAGGGTTGTGTGTTCCCTGCAGATAAGATTCTGTACCCAGGCAATGTAAATTCTGCATCAAAACTGAATTCTGCAATGTGTATAAATAATGATTATTTATTTATTCATTTATTATATTTATATTCATCGCCCAGGGTGGCCGGGTGACCGGCCAGATGGGCGATTAATAAATATAATAAATAAAATAAATATACCCCGCCTTTTTTCCTGCAAGGAACCCAAGGCAGCTTACATAATCCTCCTCCATAATCCTCCTCTCCATTTTATCCTCACAACAACCCTGTGAGGTAGGTTAGGCTGAGAGTCAGTGATAATGAGCAGATTTGCATGATTTCTCCTACTCTGCATGATTTGTTTTAAGACACATGCTATTTTGTATCATTCTGGAGTCATGGGGCTGGTACGCACGACCCAGGCTGTGGGCGGGGGAGGCACCACGGGGCTGCCTGCGGGGTCTGGCGGGGCGCCGCAGACGACCTGCGCCCCGTGTGCGTGGGCGGACCCCGCAGTCCCCGCACCGCAGTGCGGGCCTCCCAGTGCTAGGGGGCGGGGCCCCGGGATGCCCAGAGGGACCGTTTGCCCCTACAGGCTGGAGCGGCGGCCGCTCTGGGCTGCCGCCTCTGTGGGGACCCCGCGGACCGGCCGCCCGCTGTTCGCATGGCACGGTGACCACACGCGGTAGGGGCTTACCCCTCTACCGACCATGGTCACTTTGCGTGCGTCCCGCGCGCGGCTGTCCTGCGGGGGTGCCCCCGGTCGGCGTTCATGGTATAATAATTCATGATCATGGATTATAATTGTGACATGGGAACCGCGGGGGACTTGCGGTTCCCGTGTCGTGCAAACAAGCCCATGGGGGTCAACTACAGGAAATATTATTCAGCCAATGTTCTGGTTTTTGAGATTTTAGCAGGCATTGCCCATCAAGGTTTCTAGCATATATAAGGGCTAGAATTTTGCTTTTTTAAAAAGAGAGGACAAATTTCTCAGGAACTCCAACTCTGTGCCCTTGGCTCTGTCATGTTTGGCATCATTTTTCACGCTCCTGTAAAATGGTGGCACATACACAGCTCTGTATATAAAGTATTTCTAATGAACTTGTCTGCACTATTTCTGGGGATTGTTCATTACTTGTGCTTTGTACATTGTTTTCTAGCTCTTAGGGCTGGTCCACAGAATCTATTATCATAGCATCAGGCTTTGGTATAGTGATTTTCCTTGCCATAGCTGTAATGTCCATTGTAATGGGCCACATAGAGATCTGGCTCACATGACATAAAGGGTGGATAATAAGCCACAGTGGCTTCATAGATTTCATAGATCATAGAGTTGGAAGGAGCCTACAAGGCTGTCGAGTCCAACCCCCTGCTCAGTGCAGGAAACTAGAGGAGGGGTCTCCCATCCAAGTAACAACCAGGCTTGACCCTGCTTAGCTTTCCACGCTCAGACAAGCTGAGCCAGCGTAAGCCACAGTGTGGCTTGTTAACCACCCTGCACATCCCGGTCATGCAACAGGCCATGGATTCTGGTTGGTTTGTTACCGTATTTTCAGCTCCATAAGACGCACCCCCCCCCCCCCAAACTAGGTGGAAATGTCTGTGTGTCCTATGGAGCGAATATAGGAAAAAAAAATTTTTTTTTGTTTGTTTTTACTTTCCTCTGCTGGTCCGGAAGAGCGGAGGACCCCTGGGCAGGGTGGGGGAAGCCCCCGCCTCTCAGCTGATTCCCCGCGGAACAGCTGATTTTTAAAAAATATTATTATTATTATTATTATTACTATTACTATTATTATTATTATTATTATTACTTTCCTCTGCTGGTCCGGAAGAGCGGAGGACTCCTGGGCAGGGTGGGGAATCCCCGCCTCTCAGCTGATTCCCTGATTTTTTTTTAAAAAATTTTTTTTTGGTACCATACGGTAAGTGCGTCTTATGGTCCGGTGCGTCTTATGGCGCGAAAAATATGGTAACCACCCCAACCACCACCCCCCTTGCCAGCTTTGGACACCACAACAAGCTGCACGGGCGAAGGGTAATTATGTAAATCCGTCTGGCATGCACAGGGTGGTTAACAAGCCACCATGGCTTATTAACTACCCTTGTGCCATGTGAACTGGCCCTAGAGAGTTTCCCCACCAGCATTCACTGTCCCTGTAGCGAGTTTGGAAACTCTCCATGCAATTTTGAGGATCCACATGCTAACTTGTTGTAGATGTTATATCCTAGCTGTGAGGATAGTTACCAAGGAGAGCATTTGCCATCGGTGATAAGGTGGTCTGGTTCTCACATTGCAGTTAATGTTAGTGCTTCACTAAGAAAACTCTCATGCACCATGACTATGGACGTGAATGGCACTCCATAGATGTGCAGCTGTAAAAGGCCCGTTTCAGTGGGCCTTATGTAGAAGTCCCTATTGGATTGTACCTTAAAGCAGTGACTGCTTTAAGGTGTAGTGCACATGGAACCTGTGGGCCATCCTACCCTATCTCGCCAATTAAATTTACTGCTGCTTCCATTTCCGCCATCCACACTATAAATCTAGAAATCTAATTGAGCATACCTGCTAGCTAGTTCAATCCCTGCAACGCTAATTCCCCAGCTCCTTCCAGCTCCTTCAAACATTCATCTCCCAACTTGCCCAGCTAGCCTGATGTTGAGTTGACAGACAGTGACCCCCTCCACACATCAGGAAAGCTTACACCTTGTCTAAGTCTATAGTGGTATCCACTGGGTGGAATGATTGTCCCCCTGAGATTGGACATGTGCTGATAATTCTTACTTTTAGGCACAGGTTGAAACCTTCCTGGTGTGGTTTAGCCTACCATGTATTTTATTCTTATGGATATGTAGATATGGTTTATTGATTCCCTGTATTGGTTTGATATTTTTATGACTGGTGTACACCGCTTTGAAATCTGTAGGTATAAGTGGCTTATGAATAATTGTAAATAGATAAACGTTATTAATCACACAATGTTTGTGTGAAATGCAAAATGTTTGTGTCACCCTACAGGTGTTGCACATGCCTCTACTCCTTTTAACACCACTTTGTTCTTTGGTAAAAAATACACTAATTTGTCCTTACCCTCAATTTTACTTCATTGTGCTGTGAAAATCCTTATACTGATTTCTGCTGGTATGGTTTTTCAGACCTTTGCTTAATTGTTTTGAAGATAGATTATTTTTATCTAGCATTTATATCTGCCGCGCACAAACGATTGCTTCCGAAGCATTTTCTGATACAGTTGAGCTGATGCTTACAGATGTTTTAAAATTATAATTGTTTTGCATTGTGTTGAACAAGCAAGAATCTGTAAAAATGCATTCTTCTGGAGAAGCTTATGCCAGCTTTAGCTTGCTAAACTAACTGATTTGAAATGAGAAAATAAAATAAGTGATTTATTTTTTTCTCAGTTTTGAAACTTGCTACCTGCAAATCAGTCTCTTTCCTCCCCACACTCAGGGTGCTTCCAGATGAGGCGTTTACTCTGTTATTTCTGTGGCTTGTTCACTCATGTTTTACAGGGTTCCACACAATG
The DNA here is from genome assembly GCA_021292165.1 of Shinisaurus crocodilurus. Classification (NCBI taxonomy): domain Eukaryota; kingdom Metazoa; phylum Chordata; class Lepidosauria; order Squamata; family Shinisauridae; genus Shinisaurus; species Shinisaurus crocodilurus. Next base: position 267,956,504 of record CM037878.1, on the reverse strand, counting down.
TTGTCACCCATTTGCAATCCTCCCATGTTTTCCCAATGCTTCTTCCATCTTTTTGACCCACAGAAGTTCCAGTTTTGGGGGGGGTTTTGGGGGAGGGCAGGAGAGTAGTGCTATTTCTAGAAGTCCAGATGCTCTTAGTGCTGCTTTTCCATTTTTTCCAAGACGTGTGGTTTAGATGTGGGTAGTGACATAAGGGCCAGGTGAATCTATTACAGCTCAGGATCAAGAAGCAGGTGCAAAGTCTGAATGATATGCTAAAAATGTATAATAGACAAGATTGTGTGCTCTTAAAGAATGGTCGAAACACATTGGAGATGATCTATATCCTAGTATTGATTAAACAGATAATTCCCGAAAAATTATCTTCGTGCTTTCCTGCAAGTACCTTTAATGCTGGCATTTAAAACATGTTTCTTAAGCTTTATTGCTTGTTTTTAGGTGCAATATAAATGCTTCTTGACATTGTTTTAAAGCAGTATTTTGCGCAGTGATTCATTAAAACTGCAGTGCTGTAAGTGGGATTTACTTTTGAGTAGACATATACAGGATTGCTCTGTAAATTAGTTTTCAATAAGAGTGAAACATTTTCAGAAGAAACCCCAAATGCTGTGTCACTGAACACTAACTTTGTATTGTATTCTCCCCCCCCCCACATCATGGATATTTATTGAGTCTCGTTGGGAAGAATTGCAGAATTATAAATAGAGAGAGGGAGGTGGAAACCCATCACAAACCTTGTCTTTGACAGATCTACACATCATAAGAAACAAAGAAAACAGCCCTGTGTCAAGTTCTTCCCCTCCGTAATATGTTGTATAAAGTACCTGGTATAAGGATGTTAGTATAAACTGCATTTTCTAACCCCCCAAATTGCATGATTGGCTGCTAGGAATGAATCCAAATATTCTGTTTACATGTGTGTATGTGGTGGTGGTGGTTGGGATCTTGTGGATGACATTACAGTAATACCTTGGATTGAGAGCATAATTCGTTCCGGAACCATGCTTGTAATCCAAAACACTCTTATCATCATCTCGTATGATCCTTCTCAGCTGTGAAATTTTCTACGTGTGCCTTCCCTTCATCTCTGGGTTCCAGACAGTGAAGCTCAACTTTCCTTCTTAACTTCCTTCAAGTATTCCCCCGCCTCCGCCCCCGTCCTTTTGTCACTTCTGACAGCCTGACTAGCTGTTGCCCTTCTGTGAGCCGATGATGTTTTCTATATCTATTCTGGAATGAAAGGCATTGAAAATGCAATGTAGGATTGCTTAAATCTGAGAACAGGAAGTTGGTGACTCATTTTTTTAAAAATACCTTTTCTTCCTCTTATGGAGGTGTATACCTTTTTTTTAGAAGATAAAAAAGGATCACTGGAATTATACCCTTATGATGAATCTTAGATAGATGTATCCTCTTAATCCTTAAATTGGAGGGAACCAAAAAGTCAAACCTCTGCTGGAAGGGGAGATCTCATAAATGAACCCCCACAATCCCAGGCCACAAGATGCCGAGTTCAGAGGTGCTTGCAGAATGAATAGTTCCAGATGGCTCAAGCAAGCAGACCTAGCAGACACTATATTGCAGGCAAGTACTATAAAGCAGACTAAGGGTGCAATCCTATGCATGATTAGACAGAAAAAAAGTCCTACAATTCCCAGCATTCCCCAGCCAGCCATGCTGGCTGGGGAATGCTGGGAACTGTAGGACTATTTTTCTGTCTAAACGTGCATAGGATTGTGCTCTAACCATCATATGATATTCATATTTAAAACCTTAGCTTCAGATACTTCTCTTCAGTCTGGAACTATTATGATAAATATTTTACAGAGTGTATGTTTTTATATTGGCTCTCCTCGTTCTGCAAGGTAATTGCTCTAATTCAGTAATCATTTTGATTCTCAGCCAAGTGACATGGATTAGAGTCTTGAATTTTGTTTAGGGCTAATTATGAACCATTGCATTTCAGACCAGTTCTTCCCTAAAAGAAATTTCCACTTAAGTTTTTGAAGGCTTCTCACCCAGTTATCATTTGAATCTGTGTCATATTCTAACTGAGAAACTTGAAGATGATTAATATAATTTTAAGGTCAAAGTATCAAATTGGAATTAGATATGTAAAAGGCTGATGAAAATTCCTTTATAGGTAGACAGCAGGAGAGGCAGTTAATTAACTGCAGTGGCTTATTAAATTCAAGATAAATGACTTTTTCACATTTGACAGGAGTTTTTTTTTAAAAAACTTTTCTGCGTCATACTGGATCTATTCAAATGTAACGCTTAATCATAGTTTAATGGTACGTGTGTGAGCCATGGTGAGATTAGCACCCCCCTCTCCTTTCCTCTTCCACACACAAGGTAAAGAGATCCAAAGCTTCTGCTTTAGATTTTAAACTGACCAGAATTCCCTGTTACATCTGAACTTGGGGAATTCTGGCTAATTTAAACTCTAGTTAATGCAAACAAGCCAGGATTAAATCATGGTTTCTGTTCCTATCTTGTTCACTGTCTGTATCCATTAGGTACAGATTGTCCATGTGTGTTGAGGTCTACACATGTAGGCCCCTATGCAGATGTAATGGTAAATGCATGGGTAATAGTCATGCCTGTATATCAGCCAGTGCTGGCTGCTTGATCATGAATCAAGCATAAATAAGAATATTTATGCATAAATAAGAATATCTGCAAAGGGCTTTCATATAGACTGCATGTTGCTTACCCAATTTCCAGGAACTTACCTTAGAAATAGCACATTGTCTGGTAATCGTGTGTAAATGTGTGTGTATAATGTGGACGGGGGAAGAATCCCAAGACTGAGTTTACCCTACATTTTTGGAAAATAGTGCAAATGTTACCAATGCATATCTTGTTTATGCCTTCAGGCAGTGGTGCAGTTAGCACTGGACCTTGGGTCCAAACTCCAGAACCCCCCTCCTCAATGACCACTGAGAGAGCAGCAGGTGATGGGGGCAGCGGCAAGCAGACCCAGCACTGGCATCTGGGCTGACACAGGCATGCTGAGGCTGCTCGCATCCCTCCTCCTTCTTCTTCTTCTTCTTCTTCTTCTTCTTCTTCTTCTTCTTCTTCTTCTTCTTCTAAAAAAAAAAAAAAAAAGTATAGTCAAGATGCAGCTGGCTAGGCATGTACATGATTACAAATGCTCCTTTTATTATTTCTACTTTAAAAATATATTATCTGTTACAACAACAAAATGGTGCTTATTCCCAAGTAAATGACTGGGTTTGCATGACATGGCAACCCATCGTAGGTAACTAGGCACAGTGGGTTGTTGTGTCGTACGAACCCAGCCCGCTTCCTACAGTTCCCAGCAACAAACCACCCTGCCAACCGATGGCTTGTTCTAGGGGTTGTTGTACCCATGAAGGGTTATCGTGTCATCCAAACCCAGGCAGCTGACCCCATTTGTGGGTACAGGAAAGTGGCGAGCGAGCCACTTGGCAAGCGTGACAAAAGCCCCTTGCTGCTCTTGTCAAGCTTGCCCAGGCCACTGCCAGTGACAGCCACTCCACCAAGTGCCCAAGCAGCACTTTGGAGCGACTGTCACTGGATCGGTCTCGCCTGTGCTGACCATGACCTCTTTTGTGGTTGCTGCAACTTGTTTTCCCTTTTACCCTTTTAAGGAGCCACTGACAGCCCCTTCAAAGAGCCCAAGCGGTACATTGGAGCAGCTGTCAATAGTTTGTCACCCTTTTTTTAAAAAAATGCACTCGAGATTTGAGCAATTTATTGGGTTTAAAAAAATAAAATAATTGTTGGCAGTTCGGAGTTGCGCAAGTGCACAACTCCGACTATCCAAAATGCACAGCCTTGCCTTGTCAATGCTCTAGATGGTGTTTTGTCAAAGTAGAAGAGGCACCATCCATGGACATTGACAAAGTGAGGCTACAAATACGGTAGGTCAATTGGTTGCTTTGCTTCTCATTCAACAGCTGTCAAGTGAGAAGGGCAACAGTTAGGGGATCTTAGCTCGCAAAATGGGGTGGCGAGTAGATCAACCTTTTTAGCGAGATCCTCCAGTTTTTTTTATTTGCACCTGACTGTTTTCAGTGTCCTCCACCTTTTCCACTCTTTCCCAAGACTCTAGGTACTTGAGAAAGGAGAAATGTGCAAGCCACCCCATTTACAGGAGCATGGAGTTTTGACAGCTGTCAAAACTCAGGCTTCCTTTTAAAATGGGGTTTTTGACAGGGCTACTCAGGGTTTTCTGACAGGGACATATGCAGATTTCATGGCACACCCAATGTGTGTAGCATCAGAGCAGCAGAAGCAAACTCCACTTTATTCCTGTAGTCACAATGGTACTATGATTTAAGTGAATTTAAAATGTGAATCTGCATATGCTGAGAGTATTTCTTTGTTTTGCTCTAACATATCAGGAAATATAGAAGCAGTTGTAAAGCATGGAATAAAGTGCCCCCCCCCCGTAAAACCATTAGGTCCAGGGTTTAAATTTGCCTAGCTGCACCACAGCATTCAGGAAACTGTTCTTTTTAGAGCACCCCATACTTAGTTTTAAGCATCTCTGAATAAGGGAAGGACAAAACAATGCTGCTTGACCTTTCCATTGCTAACAAACAGCGCAATAATATGGCTGCTAGACAGCATCTAAATGGCTATAGGATTTTTTGGAGATCCAGCTATGAGGTTAACAGCTTTGACCTTGTAGCTGGGAATCCGTGCTTGGAGCACCCCTACCCCCCCACAGCCAATGCGGAAAGAACCATGCCGGCTGCTTTTCCGAGGTCGCAAGAGCAACCTCGGACAAGGGCTTTGGGGGACGTGGAGGGGAGGAGACCGGTGCCTTCAAGATACGAGGAATCCTGGCAGCTCCTCAGCCTCCTTCCCTCCGAAGTGCCTCAGCTAAACGGCCGAAATCGGCATCCTGATTGGATTGTGCCTAACATATTTCAAAGTGGCACAGGAGATTATTTTCATCATATGTATGCTCAGCATGTATATGCTAACCAAAGTAAACACTCTAAGATTCCTTCACAAAACATTGCAGAATTCCCAGGACAAGCAAATGGAAGGCAAACCTCAGATATATTTATTTTTACCTTTTGTGGAAGATTTAGACTGCTTACGAAGCAATTTAATGTCAGTTATTTTACCAAATCAGCTAATAGGCTGATATATTCTTTGCTAAAGGAGTCCATTAAATGCCACAGTGGCAAAGTTAATTGCATGCTTACATGCAATGAAATCTTACACTAAAGCTCTTGACTAAAACACTTTTTATTTGTAGCTATACCCAAGGCTGTGTGTACTCTGTGCCAAGGAAACTCAAATTATGCTGTCATAAATTATGCACATTTGCATCTTGTTACTTCATCTCTTTACTTTGCATAGTTTATTTTGCTTCCAAGGTTTAGGTTTTAAACAAAACCTGGGATTTGTGGCATAATCTATGGTTGGGAAAGGAGGAGGAGAAGGAAGGACAGGCATATTGACTGAGATATGCAAAAGGAGCCCCTACCTTAATTCACTGAAAAACAGCTCAGTGCATGTGTATCGTTTCTCTCTCATGTTTATATCCTGCCTTTCTTTTATGATGTAAATCAAGGTAGCAGACATAGGGTTCCTGTGATGTGCACCACCTCCCTATGACTCTCCAATATTAATAAATAACGAAGTATACCCAAAGTCTGCTCAGGTAGTATCATTGCCACCACTTCCTGTTTGGCATATTCCACTGGCTGGGCCAGGAGCTCCCTTGATCGTTATAAATCTGAATGAGCCTGAGGTTCATTCATATAACATTAAACCATTCTTTAAACATTGTGTCTGAACCAGATCACCAAGTCGAAACATAGTTAAGCTTCATTAACTATTGTTCGATGTGATGTCTGAATTGAAACAGTGGCTGTGTGTGGACTAAGGACTGAATCCAATGGGGCGATTACGCCTCTACTGATTCTCTTGCGCCCTGCCAATTCCAGTCTGCAAGCAGCGCCCACTGCTTGTGGAACAAATATTTAGTGCTTCTGGGGCAACTAGACATTAGCAAAAATGCTAGTTTCTGGAACAGGGCAGGTGGGCAGAGCTCGCATAAGGGAGTTCTGCCGACATGTCCCAATCCGGAAACGAGCATTTCCACTCATTTTAGGGCTTCCTCTGGGAAGCACTAAATCTCTGTTGTGCAAGCGGTAGGTCCCGCTCATGCAACGGAATCAGTGGGACCTACTGCTTGTGCAACAGAATCTGTGGGATGCAAGATAATCAGTGGGGGCATAAGTGCCCTGCTGGATTCTGGCCATAATGCTAATCATACTTTTAGCATTATGAGAATGAGCCAGGCAAGCCTTGGACTGGCATGTTCCCCCTTCTCTCTCTCTTCCTCTGGCACAGCTGTGATGAAGATATTGGAAGTTTTTGGTTATCTTGGCTTGTTCCCACTAACCATTGTTAAGATTAACCACAGTTTAATCCTCCTGTGTTGGGAGAGGAGGGAACATACAAGCTCAAGGCTCTCTGTGGCTTCTTCTCATAACACTAATGTGGAGGAAGGGGTGGCTGGCTGACCCGCCACAAGCCACCCTTTCCTACCCAAAGGACCCAAGACCCCCAGAGATCTCAAGGTACCAGACTGCCAGCCTCAGCTGTCTGCAATCCTATTTGAATCTCTGTTCAGGGACTTGCCTTTGACTATTACCTGGATTTAGATGCTGAAGTCACAGAGCAACCACAAACACCATGTGGGATAAAACCAAGAAGGTCTATTCAGGTAGCATATTACAACGAAAGTTGGGAAATGAGGGAAGGACACAAAAATAGAGAGACACACTTTGGTACAAACAATAGAGCTGCAAAATAACAAAACCTGATTCCTTATATCTCCCAGGCACACAGCTAGTTACCTGGGGGCCAGTTCTCTTCAGGGTTGGTTCCAGCACAGCCTTGCCACTCGAGGAGACTACCACACCTACCCTAAGGTCCGAGATGAGTAGCCCTCCTCTGGGCTTGCCTTTGCCAAAGCCCTCATTCAGCTAATTTCACCAGGAGCTACCTGGGGTCGGATCCTGAGGCCGCCCGAAGGCTTGGACCTCTGCTTGGCTTGCTGCCATTGAACCACAGCAACCATGCGACGAACAAAGACAAAGAGACAAAAACCACACCTTGGGAATATAGCTCTTCCCCCCTCCCCTCCTCCTTTCTGTAGCTCTGCTGCCTCTAGCCAATCAGGATGAACTTCACCTGCCCAGGCAGGGGAGGGGGACTCATGACTCATGACATTTGCATTTGAAAGCCAGGTCACTGTAGACTAGACCGGCTTTTCCGGACTTTCAGGCGCCATCCAGAGGAACTATGCACACCCCAGAAGGGGGAGCCTCCTGCCGGTTCACACATGAGGAGGTGTGTGTGTGTGTGTGTGTGTGTGTGAGTGTGCAGTGTGCAGGAACCCCTAGAGGCTCTTTTCTTCACAACTAAACTATGGTTTAGTGTTACGTCTGAACCAGTCCTATGTCCTAGAAGTAAATACTGTGTTGCAACTTCAGTTGGTTTGATACATCATGTGCCAGTGCTGCCTTATAGCTAAGATACTGATCACTTTGTGCTGGTGGACTGCACCCATCTCATTGATTTTCCTATAGGTTACTCTGACAGGTTATGCTTAATACTGAAAGCCATTGATTTCTTAAAGAATGGAGTAGATAGATAAAGCAATTAGTTACCCTAGTTGGCTTCTGTACTGCAGGTGGTTAGAAAATGAATTATGAATACGGTATTGGAAGGATCGTGTTTAATGCAGATACTAAACTTTTCTATCTTCCCAATGGTGGAATATGAACACCATATATTTTGTGCTGCTTTGTAAATATAAAGACAGATCCTGTAAAACTTATTTGGAGACCCATCCACAGGTCACTGGTCTACTTGCATTCAAGAAGGCTTTAAATCAACCCTATGCAACTTTCAACACACCATACCAAACACAGCCCTCTGGTCATGAGTTATGGCCTATTAGGAGCTTAACAATCCATTGTTTGTGCCTGTTCTGGGCAGGCGGCAAAACGAAGAGTTTTTATTGAGCCTAAATGGTGGTCTCTGTTCGATTTATGGATCATATGTTGTATACATCTGTTGTAAATGGCTTTGGAATGCACTGTTAAGCTAGAATACAGTGCAGTAAGCAAGTGAGTTAGAAAAGAAAGGCTGAAAAAATGATCTTTAAAATGTTTGGCAAGAACTGTTTTGTTAACATAGCATTTGTGTTGTGTGGTGTTTGTAATGTTACCAAGAAGGAAGCCACAGCAGTGGTTTAAAATCCAGCACACACCCATACTTATTTACTTAGAAGTAAGAGGCTCAATGCTATGCATGTTTACTCAGAAGAAAGCCATGTTAAGAGGCGTGGAGTGATGTTATGCCTGTCTGCCAGGTAAGCCACAGCAGTGGTTTAAAACTGCTTTATAAATCCAACACACACCATACATTTTTACTCAGAAGTAAAGCACGTTAAGAGGCACAGTGCTATGCATCTGCACCCTCCATCTCTAGTCAGAGGAAAGGCACATTGTAGAGATGTGCCGAAACAGGGAAATCCAGCTTGTTTGAGCTCAACAGACTTCCTGCCTGCTTCTGATCCAATGATCAGAAGTGGAGCAGGCCAGTTTTTTCCCCTGCAGCTTTCTGTCTCTAAGATGGGCTGCGATTTGTGCATTTTTTAAAAAAATGCTAAGGAAATTTGCACAAAATCGGGTGATTCGTGCAAAAATCAGAAGCCAAAAACTATGTGGTTCTAGCCACAATGCACGGGAAAGGTCAGATCATGTTCCAGTCAATAGGAACAGCAATTGCCAGCAATAGGCAAAGAAAGGGAAATCAAAGAAAAAATGCAGAAAAAAGGGAACCATGGACCAATCAGTCGTTAGCGCAGATTGAAGCAGCAAAGCAAAGGGGCAGGGTGTGCCTTCAGGAAGTGGGTGTGCCCCCCTGGAAAGCTTGGGGAACTGGATTGGGGATCCTAGCAGGCCAGATTACGGCCACAGGTTTGACACCCCTGTTTTACTAAATATTTTGTAGATAAGTAAATAGATTTTGTTCTCTTATTTTAATCTTCTTTTATGAGGGTGGGGGCCTATGAAATATTCTGAACATTACTCAGGATAATATTTTTCATTTAAAATCCAAGCCTTCACAGATGTGTGCTGTGATTTCAAGCAATTCATTTTCTTATCACCCTGTTCTTGGAGAACATTATCACAAATAATGTTTGCATTAACTTCTTGCCCTGCCAGACAAATATTTCCAAATTCTTATACACTCTGAAAAGAGTTCTTCCTTGTGAGTTTTAAGCTGGTCTGAATTCTGTTAATTAAATGAAAGGAAATGAATTTAAAAATGGTATTGATCTCCCACCCTAATGTAAAAACATTAATATTGACCTGCCCTGCAGGGTTTTTCTTTTATTTAATGAGATAAAGAAGCAATATTTTAAGAACATAAGAAGAACCATGCTGGATCAGACTAAGGGTCCATCTAGTCCAGCATTCTGTTTGCACAGTGGCCAACCAGCTGCCTGTTTAGAGCAGGGCTGGGCAGAAGGTAGATTGGGATCTACTGGTAGATCTCAGGATGTTTTGTGGTGTTTCACAGTAGCAATAACCAAAGTCTCCTCTCCCCTTATTTAGAGTGCAATCCTCAACATCTTTATTCAGAAGTAAATCCCAGTGTTTTCAATGGGATTTACTCTCTAGGATTGTAGTCTAAATTAGGCTGACACCCTAAAAAAGCTTGAGGAGAAACCCAGGAGTGGATTTGGTGTGGAAGAACTGTGAGCTCAGTTTGGGTTCTACAAACAAATTCCTGGGCTGCGCTTGTGCTCGGATGTACCCAGTTCCTTAAGTCTATGTCTGCTCCCTGCCCTTTCCCTCCCTGCACCCCACTGCCACTTTGCACTATTTGGCTCCAGTTCGGTGGACCGTAGGGTTCCAGTGAAATAAGCAAAATACTGCACACCCGATGTCTGCCCGTCCCTGCTTTAGAGTATTTAAAGTGCTCTGTAAGTGCTTGGTTTTTATTTGTCTCTTGTATTGCGATCGATAACTGGAAGACATTGTGACGAGGAGTTAGTGTGAACTGTTCACACAGTGCCCAGCACAGGCTTTTAGTGTAGCCATAAAAGCAACAGATATATGTTGTGAGAAACTTGTAGGGTAGCCAGGGGCCTCAGTGAAGCCATGAAATCACAGAGCTACCAGCTGCTGTGAACTCTTTACCTCATCCTTGAGCTAAGAATTTTTACATATCCTTCTGCAGAAGTTAATTGGGATAGCTGGGTCTTCTCTTGCCCTCCCTCCTTTCCCCTGCTGGGAGCTTCTAGAATGTAGGGAGACATCTATAAAATCCTTAGCTTGATCATTTGCCCTTTGGCTTTCCACTTCGAACAAGGAACATGCAGGTGTCTAAGCAATTTAGTGCCCCCGAGCAACGTCCGTCATATTAGGAAGCCCTGCAACCGGCAGGATGTTTGTGAGCTTTTCTTTTGCTTGTTTCTTGATAATCTGCATCCATATTTCATCATTGTATTCAATAAACTGTATGTTATCTTTCACACAAGTTGTTTTATTTCTTCCCGATTATCCTCGAATCTAAAGTGAGGTACCTTGACTGGACCAGGCCCCTGGGATAATACGTCTCTGAAACGTGGTTCAGCAACAGGACTAAGTCATGATGCTCTCCTGTGATGGGCAGTGTAAAAGGAGCAGAGAGACTTAGGACTTGATTATTATTTGTAGTGATTTCTCTAGAGGTCTATCAGCGTGCAACATGCTTTAGAATTCTTACTGGTCTTCAGAATACCCTTGCAAGTTATATTGGCTGGGAGATTATAGCTTAGCCATTCAGCATCCATCACTCAGCTAGCAGGGATTTGAACTTGGTTTGGCACACCAAAACCTGCACTCTTCACCTGGAGCTCTTTAAATCTAGCAACTCCTCCTTTGACTGAGTTGAAGAAATTTTAGCTAATGCTTTGGTGACATCATCCCTGTTTCACTCTTGCCTAACTATATTTGAGAAATTAAATTCTCTCGGTGTCTCAGTTTCCAGGTATAGAAACGTATATAATTTCCATTTGTGTGTGATCGTTCATTCCTTTGGGCTCCTGTGCCTTGAGCATTATCCTGTTAGTCAGTTTCCAGGTATGCCATTGTATGGTCTTTGAAGCAAGATAATGAGGAAGTGTGAAATAGTGTTATTTCTCTGAATTAATGATATGACACCACTGAAGGAGTGTTTTTAATGCAAGTCTCACACCTATGCAATACGAAACATCGGTTTTACTCGTCTAGTATAACTTTATTCAGGAGACTTATGATTGCATTTTGGACTATATGGATAATTAACATTTCTTTCTGTCCTCTGTTTTTCACATTTCATAGAATCATAGAAAAGTAGAGTTGGAAGGGGCCTACAAGGCCATCGAGTCCAACCCCCTGCTCAATGCAGGAATCATATGACAGGTTCACAATTTAGTAAACTGTAAAAACACAACTGACTGCTTTGCAAAAATATATTAAAATATAGGAGTTATATAGTAATTCACATCTTGCTTGTCCTCTCTTTTGTCTGCTTACTATACCCACATATTCCATATATATATATATATATATATACCCCCAATCTGCCCCCCCCCCATTTCCCCCTATCTACTCTGGTTGCTTCAGTGCCTTCTAAAAGGCTTCCTGATTCTTCCCCAAACTGTCCCTTCAAATCTTCCTTTCAGCTGAGGCTTACCTTCTTACCAACTCCAGAGCCGCTGCAAGGGGCCGGGTTGGGCCGGGTGGAGTTGCTGCAGTGCAGTACATGAGGATCTGGAACAGTCCTTGTCTGGAACCACTTGTCTGGGTATCTGAATTCCTTTCTCCCATCATTGGACTGCTGCTGCCGTGGCGCTGCCTTTATAATGCTTTCTTTTGGGTGAGGTACATCCAATTGCAAGTTGCTTTCTCTTTAGAGAAATGTTGGGAGCGGGGAGTTTGTTTTTGTTTTTAAAGAAAGAAACCTGCCAAGGGCAGCAGATCCTCCTGTTTTCTTGGAATAAAGAGGAAAATGCAGGCAAAATTCCTGGGGGCTTCTTGCTCTTTCCATGCATTGCCCCTCCTGTTCGGAATAGCTGCACTCCTAGGGCTGCTACCTGCGCTTTATAGTCATGGCTCATGACCAAATCCTATGATAGTCTTTCCACCATCTCACTCCTCAAAGGTGCTCATAGGCAGTGACTGAGAGCATCACCAGTTCTCCACCTACATCCCAAGGGTGTCAACCTGGATCCATGCACCCCAAACACTGGCTGCACAGTTATTCATATGTGTTTAGAGTGTGGCTTCTTAGAGTATGCTTTTATTTTAAAGTGGGTATGAAGCAAAGAAAGGGAATATAACAACACATGCCTATATAGAAGTAGGTCCCATCAGCTTCAATGAGGTTTACTCCCAGGTAAGGTTGCAGCTTCAGTTGTGGAAGAATGTTGTTGTGGGGATTTGTCTTCTTACTGAGAATGTTAGAGAGAGAGAGGGAGAGATTTGCTCATTATTAATCCTAAGGTTCATGATCTGTATCAGTTCATTAAATCTCTTCAGTTTCAACTCATGCTTTTATAAACCTTGATTATGTTCCCCATCACCTTTTTAAAAAATATTTATTTATTTATTTATTTCATTTTTATACCGCCCAATAGCCGAAGCTATTTTACTAAATTAAAAAGCCCCAAGTGTTGTAGACTTTCCCCATAAAAAGGAGCTCTGCCTCCTCCTAGATGTTTCTGCATGTGTCACTTGATTTGCCACATGTTGAGAGGGTTTTACTCTTAAAGCTGACCTAAAATATTTTTAAATAAATAACATTTAAATGCTTAGCTTCAATTGTTGTAACATTAAAGAGATAAAAAAGAGAAGAAGCCACTATCCCAGGAAACTTGTGGTTTCTTCTCCCATCGTGAATCCATTTTATGCTATTCAGGAACAATTGGGGGTGGGAAGAGGGGTGCCAAAATTGTACCTTGCCTAGGGCACCAAAATACCTTGAGACAGCCCTGACCATCTCACCTACCATAAGAACATAAGAGCTGTGCTTGTTTAGACCAAAGACTATCTAGTCCAGCATTTTGTTCCTACAGTGGCCAACCAGATGCCTGTGGAAAGCCCACGAGCAGGACATGAGTGCAACAGCATCCTCCCATTCATGTTCCCCAGCAGTTGGCATAAAGAGGCATACTGCCTCTGATCCTGGAGGTAATATATAGCCATCATGACCATTAGCTGTTGATAGCCTTATCCTCCATTAATAAGGCCATGCAAGTTTACCATCCTTACAACATATGCAGCACCTCACAGGCTAATGGCCATGAGGTGGAGCAGAAATCCCCCAGCACCACCTTCTGAGACCACTCCTTCAGGAAGTACCAGAACCACTTTAACACTGTGCCTCCTAAGGCCGACCCAGATAAAGAATCCGGAAGGATTCCATGGTCAGTGGTATCAAAAGCTGTTGAGAGGTCCAGAAGAACCAACAGGGTTGTGCTCCCCCTATCCATTCCCTGGCGTAAGTCATCAACCAGGGCAACCAAGGCTGTTTCTGTCCTATAACCAGGTCTGAAACCTGATTGGAATGGATCTAAATTATTTATTTCATTTCATTTCATTTCTATACCACCCAACAGTCGAAGCTCTCTGGGCGGTTCACAATTCATAACACAGGTACAATAATAGAATAGATAATAATAAAGTACAAATACAATAATAGAATGCAAATACAATAAAATACAGCATAAAAATTCCAATATCCAAAATGTAAAGCAGTTTAAATAACTGAAACAATTTCAATAAAAACTAGACCTATTAAAACAGCTGACATGTCCATTAATTATGCCATTAAATGCCTGGGAGTAGGGGGCAGTCTTAACCTCACAGCAAAAAGATGACAATGTTGGTGCCAAGCGGGCCTCAGTGGGGACATCATTCAAAAATGGGGAGTCCACCACTGAGAAGGCCCTCTCCCTTGTTGCCAGCAACCGAGCCTCCCTTGGAGGTGGCACTCGGAGGAAGGCCTCAGATGCAGATCGTAGTATCCAGGTAGATTCAGGTTGGGAGAGGCGTTCCATCAGGTATCATCCAATACATCCAGTCAGTATCATCCAATACTGTGTGTGGTAGTGAGGCCACCACGTGCTCCTGCACCTTGCCCAAGAATTTGGCACACAGCGGGTAGTTATCTGAAACCATAGGGTTTAAATTTGGTTTCTTCAACAAGGGCCGCCTCACCACTGCTTCTTTCAAAGCTTATCCCGCTTCCATCTTTAACCTTCTTTTCAACGGGTGTTTCTTTAGCACAGTCCTGTTCCCTTTTTATTGAGGAGCATGGGGGTGATGGTTCTTTCTAATGTGCCTGAGTGGATGGATGCACAGAGCCCAGATAAACTGAAATGTTTTGGGTTAGTTTTAGGTGATGATGGTGGGGGGAGAGTTGTCTGATATAAAGAACAATAGAAAATGTACACGTCAGTTTTTGATTGGTTTTAACAGCAGGCTCACTGGTAGAAGTGACTAATGTAGACCAACACTTCAGAGCACAATATATTAACTCCAGTTCTGAAGTGATGCTGTTGTGAAAGGTTAATGGGATATGGTAAGCATCCTAGATGCATACAGATATCCAGTGATAGCAGGGTGCTCATTGAATGGATGTTATCCCGAGCTGTTGTCATTGATTAATAGGATGCACCAAGGCATCCTGTTCAGCAGCTGAGCATTTTAGCCAGGAGAGTAAAAAAAATATCTGCTGGTGTTTGTGCAGACGATAATTTACTGAGGATATTTTGTATGCTGCAAAAACAAAGGGGGTTGTGTCAAACTGACTTTTTTGGATGCTGAACGTAATTTCCGTCATTAGGATTTATATAAGTTGTTTTATGTTTTGATTGTGTGCTTTGGTAATTTACTGTGCTGGAAAAAAGTGTTTTTGATTTGTAGCTGGGAGGATTTGTGCTCTGAAACCAGCTTAATGGATCTCAGAGTTAATAAATGCATTATTTATGCCCTGGAGCTGTGACAAAGTAAACTACCGCTCTGCCAGTGCTTTAACCCCATACCCAGAATATGGGGTCATGTAAGAGACTGATTCGCTGGGCACTGTGTCTCACAAGTTCAGTGTAGATGTAGCATTGGTTTTCTGCATGTCATGGCTTGAAAATAGTGAGCCAGCTTTGGCAATGTGTGTTCTTTTCTCTTTCCTCCTCTCCAGTGCCAGCTCCAGGTTTTTGTGGGCCCATGGTTTTTTTCTGAACCTTCAGGCTCTCATGTGCACATTTTAAAAATATTATTTTTAATTTACCTTTTGAGTGGCAGTGATCTGAACCAATCAGACACTGCCTTTGTGTGGGGACTTAGGCAATGATGGCACAGGAGTGAGGTAAAGACCGCCCTGTGCCCTCATTGGCTGTGCCCCCCCCAAAAGGCAGCATCCGATTGGTTCAAAAGGTAACGGATTTTTTTTCCTTTTAAAATAGGGTGCCACGGAGCCCTCAGGCTCAGCCGTAGCACTTCCATTTTTCATCAGGGCCAGCTAGGAGGGCGAGGAGGAGGATGGTGGCAATTGGGGCAGGGGCAGGAAGGGGCCTTTCTGAATCTCTGGGTCCTTGGCACTGCCCGCCCATGCCAACGGCTGACGTTGGGCCTGCTCCTGACCTTCTTTATCATTGTTGCGACTACTTTCTTGTGTGACTGGCACAGAGCCACTGAGCTCCCCCCCCCCTTGTATGGAATGCTTGCTAGGAAGTATTTAGTTTGTAAAAGGAGTGTTTAATTCCCAAAAGAGATGTGAGGGACTCAGATCTGTGGGAAACCATCTCTGTCTGTTCTATAAGCCTTTCTCCTTAATTCTGTGAAGCAGGGCAGGGCAGGTTGCACTTGCTCAGTGGAAAGCGAGAGGCATTGTGCATGTGCTCAGGAGGACTTTTGCTATTTCCTAGTGGAAATAGTTGTTGGTGAAGAAGCCCAGACATGATTCCTATGATAGGGAATACTGGGACACCAGAGCCAGAAAAAGAGAGAGAGAGAGAGCGAGAGAGAGAGAGCAAGGAAGCTCTGGTGAGCCTGAATTCCAAGGCTGGGCAAAGCTGAGGAGTGATTTCTGACTGCTCACTGTTTGTGACAAGCAGGATTGTGTGTAGGCATCTCCAGTCGTTTGGTACCCACAGGTACCACAACGGAAAGAGGCTCTCTAGAAAGTGCTGGTCAGCTCTGCCCCCAGACACCGAAGCATGCATTGTCCACATCCTCAACCGACGCTTGATAAGTATTTGTCTGAAGAGTGCCTACAGATCCCTCCATAGAGATGAGAACCCCAGTCCGCTAGGGTTCTCTGTCCTTGCGGAGGGAGCTACACATGACTTTGTGCATGTGTAGCCCCCTTTCAGACTGATACTGATCGTGTGTCGGCCTTGAGGTGTGGCTCACTTATGTGTTGTGTTCAGGTTATGGGGATAGCCCATGCAGTCTAGAGAGGGCCAGTCACCAAGTTCGGAAGCCGCAGGGGGACCTCTCTCATTCTCCTGCACAGAAAGGAGCCCCTTCTGCTTGTCACAGCCTTGTGCAAAGCGGTTTCTGGTAAACAAATCAGATAATAATTCTTAGCATTTGTTATATAGTGCTTTCTCAGTGTTCATAGCATTTTATTTATTTATTTATTTCATTTTTATACCGCCCAATAGCCAAAGCTCTCTGGGCGGTTTACAGCAATTAACAAGACAGTCCCTGCCCGCAGGCTTACAATCTAAAAAGACACGACACACAAGGAAAAAGGAATGGGGAGGGAAGAAGGGGGAATATTAATGAATACTCCTGGCAGGGCTGGTGGAATGGCCCTGCTCTCTCTCTCATTTCCCTCCTCTCAGCCATGTACTTTATGTACTTTATTTATTTATTTATTATATTTATGCCCCACCTTTTTTCCTTCAAGGAACCCAAGGCGGCTTACATTATCCTCATCCTCCTCTCCATTTTATCCTCACAACAACCCTGTGAGGTAGGTTAGGCTGAGAGTCAGTGACTGGCCCAAAGTCACCCAGTGAGTTTCATCTTCATAACCCTTACAACAGTCTCACAAGTCAGGTCAGTATCATTATCCCCATGTTGCAGACACAGCAGCTGAGGCTGAGAGCCTTTCCTAAAACCACGAGTGAGTTCGTGAAAGAGGGGAAATTTTAACCAGGGGCTTCCTGGTTCTCAGCTCGGTCTTTTAGCCGCTGCACTCCACTAGCTCTCAATATGATGTACATGCCACAAAAAGGAACTTCACAGTTATAAAATGACCAAAATGAGTCTGGCAGGTATGTGAATTAGCCGTGCGTATCAGGTGTCTTTGTGGGGGAGAGATGTCTTCTATATATTATGAATAAATGTTGCATAACAGCACGTTTCTAGTTTGAATAAAAGTAGCCACAAGAGTAGTTGTGTGTGTAGTTTCAAGCTTTATGTGCGCAGTATTTATCGCTATACTGTTTAGGAAAGGTCTCATTTTAGAAATACGTGTTCAAAAACTGGAATTGCCATCCACCAAAAGCTCCGGGAGCTGTGGCATGCAGTCCCACTAGAGCAGTGTTCTCCAACCTTGGGTCCCCAGATGTTTTTGGCCTACAACTCCCAGCATGCCCCAGCCAGCTGGGAGTTGTAGGCCAAAAACATCTGGGGACCCAAGGTTGGAGAACACTGCACTAGAGACTTGTTTAAGTTCTTTCCTGGCCTCTTTTTTCTAGACATATTAAAACTTTCTTTTTTTAATCCTCCAAGCCTCTGGGACTTAACTGGAATCAGTTGGAAGTTTATGTTTTGAATTTTTTAACAAACCCATTTCTTAATTATTGCTTGGGAATATTTTTTGTTTAAACACAAAAACAAATACATAATTTATTATTAAACACAGGGCTGTTATTGAAAATGGCAGTACCGTGTCAAATTCTCTCCTCTGTAGCATGGAGCAATTTATCTCATTTCTGGATGTCATGCTCCTTCCACCAATGGCAGCCAATGCTGCGAGTTCCAGTATCAGAGGCAGTATCCAGTATCAGAGGCAGTATGCCTATGTACACTAGTTGCTGGGGAACATGGGCAGGAGGGTGCTGTTGCACTCATGTCCTGCTTGTGGGATCCCATGGGCAGCTGGTTGGCCAGTGTGTGAACAGAAGGCTGTACTAGATGGACCCTTGGTCTGATCCAGCATGGCTCTTCTTATGTTCTTATGAGATGGGGGTGGACATCAGGATGCTAAGACACGTGTTATGTTGTGGGAGGGATAAAATCACAGAGATCTGTTTTCAGTGGCAACCTTGTGTTTCTTATAGTTCCACTCATTATTTCTTAATGTGGAATTGAACTTGTCAGAATTACAGCCTTTAATCCGAGTGTAAGATGCCTTTTCCCATCAAACGTGCTTTTCATAACTTTAAAGAACAGATTTCTGAGTGTTGTGGAGCAGGAAGAAATATTTTGTTAGTGTCAGCAAAATAATTTTGTTAGTTCAGCATCAAAGTTTAAATCTGCCCGCAGTAAACTCTTTCTTATTTTAACTGGAGGCACAGGTGTTTTGTTCTTTTAAAAAAGGTAACTAACACATGAAACATCAAAATACCCATTTTGTGCTTTCCCTCTCAGCATTTTTCATGTCACACATACTAGAAACATAGATCCTGAAACTGACACTGTTCTCTGCAGTGTTATCACCCTCTCTGAGGCGGTTTTGAGTTGGTTTGGAACAAAGGAGCCTGAGAATGTAGCATTTTTATCTGTGTTCTTTTGAAACATGTAAGCCTCTGTGGATTATAATCCATTGATAGTCCACTGTTAAACTAAATGGAGCAAGTGCCCCATGGAGTCTCAAGTTAATATCAACATTTTTGCAAATTCAGGACTTGAAAAAAGAAATCCAGAAAAAAATCAAAGGAAGTGTTTGGATTTTAGATTCATAGGATTCATAGGATCATAGAGTTGGAAGGGGCCTACAAGGCCATCGAGTCCAACTCCCTGCTCAATGCAGGAAGCTAGAGGAGGGGTCTCCCATCCAAGTAATAAGCAGGCCTGACCCTGCTTAGCTCTCCACACTCAGACAAGCTGAGCCAGCGTGAGCTATAAATAGGGAAAGATAATTAAGAATATACTGCTTTTGTGAACAGGATGATTTTCCATATGTAAAGTATGAAAATTGCATTAATATTTTCAGCATTAAGACCGGTGTTTCTAGGCAGCTGTCCCATTTTTTGTTTGCAGCATTTAGTATTCAAAGCTATACTTCTTCTGGATATGGAAGTTCCATTTAACTGTTGTGGTTACTATAGCTACAGATGGATTTGTTCTCCATTATTTGAAGGGTGGGGGTAGGGGGAGACAGAGAGAGATTGATTTACAAATAGCTTTGGCAATCAAACACATAATGTAAAGAATGAGAAATGCCCCTTTAAAAACTCATGTGATGCCCAACGTTTAAAAGCAAAAATGTTGGTGATGGCCCTGGGGCAGGGGGAGCCCAGCTAGGAACAGGAGCAGGAGTCTGGTGTCAGACTCCCTCTCTCCTGGAATCCTTACCACAGTGTACTTGATGGCAGATGGCCCTGGGTGGCAGGGACAGATGGACTTGGGCTGGCCACTTCTGAATTGCCAAAAAAGAGGACAGGCATCACACAAAAAAGAGGACAAAAGGTGACACCAATTTGCATAAAATTTACATAATTAAAATAGCAATACTGTGCATCTCACCACATTGTGGAAGACTGTGACCAAGCACCCACCCCTGTTCCTTGCTGAGTCTGCTTTCCAGTTGCTGTTGATGGGTAATGACAAGGCCCGGCTCTTCCTTCTTTCCTTCTGATGGTCCTTTATTTTTAAACCAGACTTGGAGTGAACAGTCCCTTCAGATAGAGAACACCTTCAAAACAGAGGGCAGTCCTCTGCAAAAGAGGGACACGTGGTCACCCTAGCTAGGAACCCAGTTGGCCATATGTATACACGTATACACACACACACGCACGCACGTGCACGCACACTCCCCTTGTGTTTAGTAGAGTCCTCCTATAAAAATGGTACACTTTTAGCATCATCTCTTGTTTGATTTGTGACCGCACAAATGTTTGTTATAGTATAGCAGATATCAGTTTAAAATATCTAGTGTTCCATAGAACTGCTGGATGTTATTTCTGCTAAGCCTTCTTATAGATGGCTTAGTTGTAAACGAGTACGAGGCCAAGCACGGTTTGAGATCTGTTTTTAAGAACTTTGTTTTATTTGGTTCGCTAAATGACAAATGGCTATAGAGTTGCAGTACTGGGGGGTGATAACGGTTTTAATCTTTATTGAAAACGCTTTATCAGACAGAATGTAAACTTTCTGAGCTCTGCGAATAACAAGATTACTTCTATGCCAATATTACTGTGAGATTGGAGTGGAACAGTGTAGACAATTCCGAGCATAATTCTTACATTTCGAGTTCCAAAACAATCTAGTCTATCCACACCTGTTTTCAAGGGTAGGGAGAAGATATAAATTTTATGGGTTGCATTCAGTCAAAAACATTCCACTTGCAGACTGGACTTCAGAGGTAATAAGATTCAGCCATATTATTTTGTAGTGAGCCCCCTATAGTGCGAGGGGGGTCCTTTCATAATGCATCCTGTTATTTACTACTAGTATAGCATTTTAATGTGCAATGCATGGTATTAGCTGTCCTCTCAATAAGCCTGTGAGGCTAATCACAATATTTGTCTCATCTGGCACTGAGGCACGTTGTAGAAGGGCACTGCCTGTTCTGTTAACCATGGTTAGGAGAACAGGAGCATCTTTCAGGATTATTCCCCCCACCCCCATTCCCTCTTGTACATGATTTCCTCTCTATTTTATTTATTTATTTATTTATTTATTTATTTATTATATTTATTAATTGCCCATCTGGCCGGTCACCCGGCCACCCTGGGCGATGTACAATTAAAATACAATAAAACAATACAATAAAATATAATAATTAAAACAATATAAAAAATTCTTTTAAAAACCTAACCCACCCCATATTCCCTCCTGAACAGCCATGTTTTTAATGCACGGCGGAAGCTCATCACGGAGGGGGCATGGCGAAGGTCACTAGGGAGGGAGTTCCATAATGTGGGGGCCGCCACAGAGAAGGCCCTCTTCCTAGTCCCCACCAGCCTGGCTGCTCTGGTTGATGGGATAAGGAGAAGGCCGTCCATGGCAGACCTTGTTGAGCGGCCTACTTGATGTTGCTGGAGGTGCTCCTTGAGATAAACTGGGCCGGAGCCGTGTAGGGTTTTAAAGGTCAAAACCAACACCTTGAATTCGGCTCGGCAAGCAACTAGTAGCCAGTGCAACTCATTAAGCACTGGCGTGATGTGATCACGCCGGCGGCTGCCCTTAATCAGGCGAGCCGCCGCGTTCTGTACCAGCTGAAGCTTCCGAACCGTCTTCAAGGGTAACCGCACGTAGAGCGCATTACAGTAGTCTAGGCGAGAGGAGACCAAGGCATGAACCACTGATGGGAGCAGGTGATTAGGAAGGTAGGGGCGCAGCTGCCGTATCAGATGGAGTTGATACAGCGCCGCCCGGCTCACAGCTGCCACCTGAGCCTCCATGGACAGCTGGGAGTCTAGAATGACCCCCAAGCTGCGGACCTGGTCCTTCAGGGGTAGATGTACCCCATTCAGCACCAGGTCAACATCCCCTAACCTCCCCTTGTCCCCCACCAGAAGTACCTCGGTCTTGTCGGGGTTCAGTTTCAGCATGTTCCTTCCCATCCAGCCAGCCACTGACTCCAGGCACTTGGACAGGGTCTCAACGGCCAACCTCGGTGAGGACTTAAAACAGAGGTAGAGCTGCGTGTCATCCGCATACTGATGACACCGCACCCCAAACCTCCTGATGATAGCTCCCAGCAGCTTGAGGTAGATGTTGAATAACATCGGGGAGAGGATGGAACCCTGTGGCACTCCACAAGTGAGCAGCCGAGGGTCCGAAGCCTCCTCCCCGAGAACTACCCTCTGATACCTTCCAGAGAGGAAGGACCGGAACCACTGCAATACAGTGCCTCCCAAGCCCAAGCCCTCCAGACGGTCCAGGAGGATCAACGGTATCAAAAGCCGCTGAGAGATCGAGGAGGATTAGAAAGGAGCATTCGCCCCTATCCAAAGCCCTCCTCATATCATCCACCAAGGCGACCAAGGCCGTCTCCGTCCCATGTCCAGATCTGAAGCCCAACTGGCACGGATCTAAATAATCAGCTTCATCCAAGTGTGTCTTCAACTGAGCACCCACCACCCGCTCGATCACCTTGCCCAGAAATGGTAAATTGGAGACTGGGCAAAAGTTGTTTAAATCCTGGGGATCCAAGGAGGGCTTCTTTAGAAGCGGTCTTATTACTGCCTCCTTGAGGGCTGATGGCATCACTCCCTCCTCGAGGGAGGCATTCACCACCACCCTCACCCAGTCTCTCCCTGCAGCTCATGATGAGCCAGGACGGGCAAGGATCAAACAAGCAGGTGGTCAGCCTCACAGATGAAAGCACCTTGTCCACTTCATCAGAAGGAAGAAGCCGGAACCAATCCCACAAAACCGGTCTGCCATTGGCCTCCTCCCGCTCACTCCCTGTGTCCACGATGTACGATATCCCACTCCTAATCCGATCGATTTTATCTGCGAAGTGCTTCGCTAAAGCCTCACAGGAGGCTTTTGACTGTTCCAGTGGGTCTGGAGTGACTGGACCGACCAGACTCCGGACCACTTGGAACAGCCTCCTGGGGCAGCACTTTGCGGACGCAATGGAGGCAGCATAGAAATTCTTTTTTGCTGCCTTCACCGCCACCTGGTAGGCTGAAGATGCAGCTCTAACCCGTGTTCGATCGTCTTCCGAGCGGGAATTTCGCCATCGGCGCTCTAGCCTTCTCACCTCTTGTTTCAGAGCTCGCAGCGAAGGAGTGAACCATGGCGCCGCGCGAGCTCTGTTTAGGCGAAGAGGGCGCTTCGGGGCAACTCGATCTAATGCCCTGGTGATTGCAGCATTCCAGTCATCCACCAGGGTCTCGACCGAGCTACTGTTTGTGTGCTCCAATTCCCCAAGCGCGTTCAGGAATCCATCCGTATCCATAAGACTCCTGGGGTGGACCATCCTAATAGGTCCCTCACCCCTGCAGAGGGGTTGTGGGACCGAGAAATCAAACCCCACCAGATAGTGATCTGACCATGACAAGGGGGTGGTGGATATACCCCCGATTTCCAGATCATTTCCCCCCTCTCCAGAAACAAAAACCAAGTCCAGTGCATGACCAGCTACATGGGTAGGTCCAGTTAATACAGAGTGCAGCTCCCAGGAAGCCATGGTCTCCATGAAGTCCCGAGGTGCCCCCATGAGGACAGCCCCCGAATGCATGTTGAAGTCCCCCAGGCACCAATAGCCTGGGGGACAACACACGCACATCAGAGACCACCTTCAGCACCTCGGCCAGGGAGTCTGTCGTGCAGCGGGGTGGACGGTACACGAGCAGAATCCCCAGACTGCCCTTTGGACCCAATCTCCAGTACATGCACTCAATAAACTTGGTCTCCCGGAGAGGGAGTCTGGTAAGGACCAAAGACTCCCGGTAGATAACAGCCACTCCCCCTCCCCGTCCCCCAACCCTTGGCTGCTGGGCTGCCTGGGCATACAAGAAACCAGCCGGACACAAGGCCACCAGAGTTGGAGCAGCGGCCTCGTCCAGCCAGGTTTCCGTAATACATGCCAGGTCCGCACTCTCATCCAAGATCATGTCATGGATTACAGATGTTTTTTGGGTAACGGACCTGGCATTACACAGCAGCAAATGCAAGGGTGGGGAAGGAGCCACCTCCCCCCCAGTTATCGCTTGGCTCTGGGCAGGCCTGGAACAAGGGATAGATATTAAGCATCGATCCCCTGTTCCCCTTAATCGGCATGGCCTGCCCCTAGCACTCTGCCAGCGTCTGCCGCTCAACAATGGTATGTTTTGCCCCCCGGAACTCCCCCCATCTCCTTGAGATGGACACATGCCCCCCCTGCTTCCGCCGATCAGGCGGGAGACCCACCCCTAAAACCAACCCCTAAAACCCCAACCCACCTCAGACAGGGGGGTAGGCCCTTGCCCTCGTGCCACCCCCCAAGGGGCGACTCCTTTGGTGTCGTCCCCCTTCGGAGACTGTCGCCGCTGGGGTGTCGCCGCCCCGCTCCGCAGGCCGGCAGATGAAGATGTTGGCTCTGCTGGGGCAGCTGGCACCACTCCCCAATCAGTCCAGGGGGCAGCTCCTCCTGGCTGCTGCAGAGGCAGGGCCCCAGCCCAGCAGGGAACCACCAGGGAGGGGAAAAAGCTGGCTGCAGGTGGAAGTCACCAGCTTACCTCCCTCCCTGGAGAAGCCCAAAATGCTGGCTGGGCCGCAGGTCTTCAGGGCAGTTGCCCCACTCCTCCGCAGGCCGGCAGATGAAGATGTTGGCTCTGCTGGGGCAGCTGGCACCACTCCCCAATCAGTCCAGGGGGCAGCTCCTCCTGGCTGCTGCAGAGGCAGGGCCCCAGTCCAGCAGGGAACCACCAGGGAGGGGAAAAAGCTGGCTGCAGGTGGAAGTCACCAGCTTACCTCCCTCCCTGGAGAAGCCCAAAATGCTGGCTGGGCCGCAGGTCTTCAGGGCAGTTGTCCTTTTTTGAGACCTATGTCCTTTTTTGAGACCTAACCACAATGCAGCAATACCATGTGTGCAGGTGTCTTTGCTAACCATGGTTAGTTGCAAACCAGAGATTACAACCATGGTTAGAAGTGGCTTTGCAAGCTGCGGTTCAAGCTCCAAAGGAAGGAGGTGAAGGAACCCAGTCTCCTAACCATGGAGGTAGGGCAGCATTACATCTGCATTGGTCCTGTGATGCACAGTGCTCCAGTAGATGCTGAAATGGTTAGACCTCCTCTTGGGTCCACACCCCTGCTCAGCTACTTGTGGACTTTTGCCTGTCTCAGCCTCAGTTTTCCAGCTTTGAAAAAAATGACAATAATACGTATAAAAGCCCTTTTTTTTGTGGCAATGAATAAAGCTTGTTAAACCCTTTACACCACGGGTAGGGCAAAGTGGTGCCCCTAGACACCTTCCTTGGTGCCAGCCAAGACACTTCACTCCTCTCAATTTTTATTTTTAAAAATATGTTTATATTTTCTTACTGTCAGCTGGTTGCTACAAAGCAAAGTGGGAGCCTCTAGCTGCTGTCATCTTGATTTCGCATGAATGCCTCTGGGCAAGTTACTTGTCCTTTGTCACTAGCCATGCCCACCCATAGCAGCCCTTTTATGGTAATGCTCAGTACAGTTTCTAAAATTTCCAAATGTGCTCACAAGCCTAAAAGGTTCCCTAGCCCTGCTTTACACTATCTTTATTTCACAGCAATTAAGAAGTAATGAAACTATCCGCTCGCAATTTCCTTAGCATTACATAGATCACATTGTACCTTTCAAAATCTTATTTTATTTACCGTATTTTTCCGTGTATAAGACGACCCCATGTATAAGACGACCCCCACTTTTCTAAACCAAAATTCAGAAATCAATATTTTGGGTGAGGTGTTTGTGAACAGGCAATTCAGCCCATGTTCGGCTTCCCAGAGGGCTGCTCCTCGGGCTGGCCTGTTGGGCCGGATCTTCACAGCTGCCGGTGCCTGGACGTGGCGTGCGGCAGGAGCGCCTGAGCTGCTCCCCTCGCGGGCTCTGCTCAGCCTTCTGCCTGCCCAGGTCAAGCTCGTGCCCCGCTGCCAGCTCAGCTGCCCCTCCTCCCCTTCCTCCACCGGCTCAGCCGGCCACGGGACTGCCGCCCGCCCTGCAGGGCTCCAGGCGGCTCGTGCCCCGCCACCGACTCAGCCACCCCTCCTCCCCTTCCTCCGCTGGCTCAGCCGGCCACGGGACTGCCGCCCGCCCTGCAGGGCTCCGGGCGGCTCGTACCCCGCCGCCAGCTCAGCCGCCCCTTCTTCCCTCCTCCCCTTCCTCCGCCGGCTCAGCTGGCCATGGGACTGCCGCCTGCCCTGCAGGGCTCCGGGCGGCTCGTGGCTTGCGCCCCGCCGCCAGCTCAGACGCCCCTCCTCCCCTTCCCCCGCCGAGTCATACCGTACTTCCGTGTATAAGACGACCCTCAATTTTTCAACTATCAACTTAAGGAAAAAGTATTGTCTTATACACGGAAAAATACGGTAATACATTGTCTCCCCAAGGTGACAACTTGCTGCCCCAGGTGCCTGATGAAGAATCCCACAAAACTTAAATTTCTGTACTGAAGGAAGCTGAATTTCAATAAGCGATATCTATTACGCACCTTTTATTTTCTGTTTGGTTTTAAAATTTTAAGGGACTTTAAAAAAGGAATGGAACAGGGTCTTTTTTGCAAAATGGGATCAACATTGTCATTGTTGAGGCCATGACACATTACTGAATGAAATCATGAATCAGGTTCAAGCTTTTTTCTTGTTCTTTCTGAATGGCCTCTAGCTGCCTGTTCTCCTAATGTTGGAGGTAGTTATTGAAAGTGGCAGGTTAAAAATTGGATTCCAGAGGGCAAGATATGATTGACTATGTAATTTTCATTAAGGCCTGCAAGGAAATGTATATTCATGCCTTCATTTCCCCCTGCTTTTTATTTTGGGTGGAGATTGTTGTGGAGAGCACATTAGCAATATCCATTTCTTGCTTACTAAGATGGGAGCAGTGGAATAGGAAATAAGAAACAATGTTCTCTCATTGTTTAATTGAATAGTTCTTGTCCTTCGGGGTCAGGGTGTTCGAATGATTTCAGTGAAAGGACTTGGCATGTAAAATGCCTGAGATAAGCTTGCTTGGTATCTTTTAGGGCTCAAATCGCATCATCTCTCCCCCCCCCCCTTCCTTTTCTATTACTACAAATGTATTATATGATTAGTGCTTTAGTGTAAAATTTTAACTGCTGACACTTTCCATGTGGTGCAAGTGAGCCATTGTGGCAAGCTGATTTCTACATTTCAGCTGTCCTGTGATGGGGCAACCATCAGTATGGAAGCAGTTTTAAGCAGCCACTGTGGCAGCTTCGGTGTTTAGCATGCTGAGGGAGATGTTCTTGAAGTATGTCCTCAGAAGGCTGCTTCACAGGTTCCAAAACCTTACTCCAAAGGCTCTTGTGTGTAGGAATTAAAATGAATCTGATGTGTGCACATCTAATAATTTTACATTTTCCCCACTATCTGTATGCATGGTAAGCTGTGTCCCGTTTGAAAAACACACATATACAATGAAGGATGTCATCATCTGTACTTTGGTTTTGCATTATGTCCTTCATGTAAATCAGGGGTGGGCAGCACACAGCCCGTGGCCCACATGTACCCCCTGGCATTTTTGCAGGCCCTGACAGTCCCTCCTGAACCCACTGGGGGCTGTGACCTCACTACCAAAATTCAACAGCGCAGCAGCAAAACCCCTGCATTTGTCTTTTTAAAATAAGACTCACAGGGAGCGCACACCTTCTTTTAAAACAAAATTGCACTCCCAGAAGCATCAGAGGAGTGCACTTTACTTTAAAACAAGGCACATGCTCTCCACATGCTTTATTTGAAGGAGAAAATGTGCTCCTTTTGCCACTGCTGCACCACTGAATTTCAGCAGCAAATTCAGCTGTAGCTGGGCGGGTGCAGCTCCTGGTGGTTTCCGGGGGGGGGGGGGATTGGCTCCCGGACCCCTGGAAGTTGCCCACTCCTGATGTAATTGTAGCATTTGAAGAGGATCTGAGAAGTTCTTTTCCCCACATAGTATATTACAAGCTGAGCCTGAGCATCTTCTGAAGGCAATATACCGTAGGTCTTTTTTTTCAGGGGTGGGCATCAATCGAGGGAGTATACATGGGATAGTTTAGGGTTGTTTTACGTTGGTTTTTGTTTTGTTTTTTCATTAGATGCTTTTATCTGCTCTGAGCCTATGCTGGTTATAAATTTAGAACCAAAATTAATGAACTTGTATTAGAACCTTGAAGGCATTAGTGTGGCTAATAAAGACATTTATTAGCATGTATTAATGTAGACATTTATTATGTTGCCCCTAAGCCTTATTTCTTCTGTATTTCAAAATTTGTTCTTAGAAAGTAATCTGTTTTAATCATTTGCAGTTTGAATGGTATTAATGATGTCTGGAACAAGGTAGCTCTTATAAATAGCTTTGGAGTAATTTATAAGTAATCTAAAGAAGTTGGAAACAGCAAAAGCATATTGGAAAATATGATATTATAAATAAGAATGTATTCTCATATTGTAAATCTTATAACAGGCAGATCACATTTATAGGTGTTCCATATTAAATGTTTTCAGTGCTTGTCAACCCTGTAGATTTCACTGAGGAACAAAATCATTTTACATTACCCAGTATATAAAAGTGTAATCTGAAAGAGTGGGGTGGGGAATCTACAGTGCCATTTACTTTTTTGTACCTTCCAAAAAATTTAAATTGTTGTATGCATCACTAAAGCAGTCCAGTTGAAACATTCTCTTTCCGAGCCTGATTGAAATGAACAGGACCTGTCTAGGAGCCCCACTTTTGTTCTGCTGGAACTCTCAGCCATCTCAGTCATTTTCTACACAGGACAGGATTCTAGCAGATCATGTCGTTTGTATTATCCATAGTAATGAACTTGTGTTTGCTGTACGGTCATCTTTTTAGATGCTCAAGTTCACATTTAGCACTAATTTGCATATCACCACCACCACCACCACCACCACCACCTCCATCACACTCTAGGGCTTGTTGCTTCCTCTAACAAGCGAACTAAGGTGGTGAATGCCGACAGAAATGAGAAACAAGCGGGGGAGGTACCAGCATGCTTGAGGGAACCCTAAGGTTTGCAGTACAATTTTTTAAAAAAATACAAACAACTAAGAGGGCAAGAAGCTCAAAGAAAAGTCCAGTGAGGACTGAGCATGGTCAGTAGCCACAGATTGTTGACTGTCAGTTGGAAAAGAAAAATGGAAAATAGGCAAGGGGTGGAGTGGAATGCCCTTCTTGAATTTCTTATATCTGATAATATCCTGGAGGAAGACATGGGCAGCTAGCAACCTGAACCGGAGGTGAGAACAGGCTGCAGCATTCTATTATGGGGTGACCACAGCACCCTGAACATTCTCCTCACCTCCTGTTCAGGGTCCCACCTGTAGAATCTAATATTTATTGTAGTGGGTATTGTGAGCTGCCTTGAGCAACACATTTGCTGCTTTCTTTCTTTTTATTCAGTAAAGCTTATACGATTACAAAACAAGTTAGTGTTGAGACAAAATTCATACAGTGAATAAAAGGAAGTTGCTGTTTGTGTTTAAATGTTGGATAGTCGTACCCAGAAATTACCAAGTTGCAGAGCTGTATGCATTATGTTCCTTCTGACCCAGTTTGCGGTGGCTAGGCCGCTTCCTGTTGAGACCCCAACCCACATCATCCTTCTCCGATCTGATGAGTGACTATAGAAAGACAGTGGGCCTAGTTTGCACAATCAAAATAAGTCAGGCACGATTTACATAATCACCGCCTGGGCGTGGCTTGTCCTATTGTCCTACCCCAGATGGCTTGGGTTGTTCAAGGGGGAAACAACCCTCCAATAACCTTACAGCAGCCCATGGGTTAGAAATCGTGCCCAGCACCGTGGCTTATTTTGATTGTGCAAACCAAGTCATTGAGTACTTGGTTTCTTTTTCTTACTTTCTTCTTCTAGAGATATTTGAACATCACATTTTAAAGCATATTTCCAAAACCTGCAGGACTAGAAACCTTGCTGGGATTTTTTTGTTTTAGTTTAATACGTCCTTTTGCAGAACAGACATGCCTTTTTGCAGGTGGTGGTAGTGGTGTATGTTGCTTATCGTTATCCTAGAATTTTTATCTGTTAAAATTTAACCAGGTTGTCTTCCATCTGTTCTTCTTTTATAGAGTACATCAAATTCAAAGATGAAGAAGAAAATAACTAAAATGAAAGAAGCTAAAAAAGTTTTGAAGAGAAAATTTAAAGTAAACACAAAAATCGTATTTACTGAAGATGGGGAGGTAAGAACAAATAAGAATGGTTTGCTTATACTGGCAATATCTCCTGCATATGTATCTGGGGCTTAGAACAGTAGTTTTAAAAACTTTTTACCTTCAGGAAACACATCCCACATTGACCACATTTAGATCATATCTTGGCTTAATGTCGAGATATGAACAAGCCTTTTGGCTATGTGTGCAGCCCTTTCCCACCTCCCTTTGCATGAGCAAGCAAACAAACCAGGAAGTCGTCCAATAATTATCGTTTTTTGTTTCGTTCAAACGGGAAAGCTATGAAATAATGGCTTCGGAACAAGCCAGGATAGTTAAACATAGTTTGAGCTGGCTTAATATCTTGGCTTGTTCCAAAGCTGTTAACCATAGTTTCTGATGTTGGAGGAAAACTTAGGAACATGTCCGATCGAACATGGGCTAGAATGTGGACAGGATCCTTGGAGAGGTGAGACCTGCCACTTGTGTGCTGGATCCTTGCCCTTCCTGACGCATAAAAGCAGCCACGGGTGGGGTGGGGACAGGCGGCTGGCTGCGTGGGTAAGGCTAGTGGTGAACACCTCTTTATGGCAAGGTGGGACTCCGTTTTACCTAAAGGAGGTGGTGGTAAGACCTTTGTATTTTTTTAAAAACCCCTCCTTGAACCCTACTGTATTGGATAATTTCCGGACAGTATTACATTCTTGGACAAGGTACTCGAGCGTGTGGTGGCTCCTCAGCTCCAGGGATTTCTGGATGAGGTGGATTATCTAGATCCATTTCAGTCTGGCTTCAGGCCTGGTTATGAGAGTTTTGGGGTTCAGTGCCACCAGTATACTGATGACACCCAACTCTATCTCTCCTTTCCATCTAAATCCAAGGAAGCTGTTCTGGTTCCAAATTGGTGTTTGATGTCAGTAATGGACTGGATGAGGGCAAACAAATTGAAGCTTAATCCAAACAAGACAGAGGTGCACCTGATCAGTAAAAAGGCAGATTAGGGGATAGGGTTCCAACCTGTCTTGGATGGGGTTGCACTCCCCTTGAAGACTCAGGCTCACAGTTTGGATGTAGTCTTGGACTTGGCTCTGACCTTGGATGCCCGGGTCTCGGTGGTGGCCAGGAGTGCATTTGCACAGCTGAGGCTAGTATGCCAACTGCATCCCTTCCTAAAGATGTCTGATCTGGCCACGGTCACACATGCCTTCGTTACATCCCGTTTGGACTACCATAACATGCTCTACCTGGGCTGCCTTTGAAAACTGTTCAGAAACTTCAGCTGGTCCAGAATGGTATAGCCAGACTGTTAACCTGGAGCCGGTTACAGGGAGCATATGACTCCCTTGTTACAACAGCTTCACTAGCTACCAGTCTTATTTCCAGGCAGAATTCAAAGTACTGGTGATGACTTATAAAACCCAATACGGCTTGGGATCAGGCTACCTGAAAAACTACCTTCTCCCGTAGAAGCCTGTTGCTGGGGAACATCGGTGGGATGTCCTGCTTTTGGGATCTTGTGGACAGCTGGTTGGCCACTGTGTGAACAGAATGCTGGACTAGACGGACCCTTGGTCTGATAGCGCAAGGCTCTTCTGATGTTTTTATGAGCCTGCCTGGTTCTTAGGTTCTTCTGGAGAAGGCCTTTCTTTTGAGACTGCCACCTTTAGAGGCATGTTTGATGGTGACCAGTGAGAGGGCTTTTTCAGTGGCCACTCCCAAGCTGTGGACCTCTCTGCTGTCCTTCCACTGGCAGGCAAAGACCACTTTATTCAAGAAGGCCTCTGGCCTGCAAGTGGTGCTGTTGTTTATTTTTTTATTTTTTAAAAATTCTGTAATTGTTATGTTTTTATTATATTTTAATGTATTGTTTTATTGTTTTAATCCATTTTAATTGTACCTGTAAGCCACTTTGAGTGCCATTTTTTGGTAGAAAGGTGTGGTACAAATCAAATAAATAGTAGCTGTAGTAGCTTGGTAGAAAGTTACTGCAATTTCTTTTCTTTTTTTAGGAAGCACTCTAATGTGTTTCTGTGACAGCCATGGATGCTGAACTGTCAGTTTCTATAATTAGGTCGATATATTAAGGCTTGTTTTTATGAATTTGCGTGAGGAATGATCAGGTTGAATGCGATGCTGCATTCACAATGTGAAATAGCAATATGGGTTCCGGTGATATTCTGAACTAATCTCATAGGGAGAATAAAATGAAATAAGACATTAAAGGCACAAGCTGGCTGTTTCAGGCATTTGTGCATGTGGTATTGTCAGTTTGAATAAACACATGCTTAAAAATATACTTTATACAGCACCTAGTAATTTTAGGGTGCTTAATAAGTATTATATGAGGAGCATTATCTCCATCTTATTGGTGTGCATTTTCCGCATACCAATACTCACATTCACCACATTCATTGCTTCTTCCTTTCCCCCTTTCTCTATGCAACATTCTTTTAAGGATTTGCTTCTCCCAACCCAGTAACTCCCCCTTTCCCCATAATAGTAACAGGTTCATCTACCTGCCCTGCCATTTTTCCTTTTCCCCTCCTCCATGCTGCAAAGCCCCTTTGCCTTGGATCCAAATAGCATGCTGCTGGCCTTCTCTTCCTTTTCACCTAACTCTATCTCTGGGATCGCCAATATGGTGCCTGTAGGCACCAATGTGCCCATAGGCATCTTTCTTGGTGTCCACAAGGCTCCCTGCCCCTCTTAATTTTTATTTTTTTCAAAATATTTTTATAATAATTATTTTTTAACTGGGAGGCTGTTATGCTGCAAAGCAAAGGGGTGCCCTCCAATGCCGTCTATATTTGGGTTCAGAGGAGTGTTTTTGTGTCTTGGACCTCTGAACTTTGGAAATAGAGGAAATGATGCAATAAGGTTCTCCTTGTTCTTCTATGATTCAGTTAATTCAACAATGGCCACCAGCACAAAAATCTGTTCAAGACAAAGCAGAAGATGATGACAATTCTGATGGAATCAATCTAGTACAAAGCAAAAGAGAGACTGCAGGAAGAGGACAAATTTGACAAAGAAGAATACAGAAAGAAGATTAAAGAAAAACACAGGGTAAGTCAAGCTCGCTCCCCTTTGTTGGAATATTAGAAAAATGCTGTGAAAGTCTGACATGTGCATAATGTTTCAGTGTGCATGAGATTTTGCGCATTGAAACATTTCAGTTAACTTCATATCTTGTTTAAATTAGTAATTGGAACATTGCTTCCTATGCTGCTCAGATGTATGAACCAGGGAGATCAGGTGGGAGGGTTGGGCAAAATGGTTACTTCTTACACCTGCGTTGCCATTTCCTGGGGACAGGCAACTCTAGCTAGCAAGTAACTACACTGCCACTCTTGTGTGATCTTCTAGTTCCAAATGCTATCAAAGTGGTGTAGAAGCAAATATGCACAAGTGGCAACCAAGCCACTCAGGATGACTGGCTAATAGCCAAGTTTTGATCATTAAATGTGTTTACATGATGTAGAGAGTAGAGAGCAGGGCAGTATTTGAAGCGGAGGACAGGGGATGGTATGCTATCAAGAACTATGACTGCTAGAGAGGCCGGTATTAGTGAGGCCTTTGGCATATTACATTTTATTTAAATGCCTACATTTTGCATAGATGTGATTTCAGCTATAATGTAAAGTTTTAGTTCTAGTCCTTTAAACTCCCTATTTGGCATTTTAGGGGGGGGACTTAAATTGTAGGCCATAAAAATGCAAAGATTGTTTCTAGACCGTTTATTTGTCATAAACCAGAGTTGAAAGTTTGAGAACTTGACAGTAGACAATAGTTATAAATGCTACTCTATCTCGTTACTGCCCACTGATCATTCTGCTCCTTCTCATTATTTTTATTTATAGCATTTATGTTGATGTAGCAGCTAAAAACCTATAGCAGGATTGCGTCCTGTTCTTTATAGATATATGAACGAATAATTAATTTGTGTTTCAAAGAACCTAAAGGAAAATACTCAAGTTCTTTGTGGTCTTTGTGAAGCACACATATGGGTTCTGCACATGCCCAGAGCCTCCTTCAGAACGTTGTAGATTTGAGACCTTAATAGGGGAGGAGCCCACCATAAACTCCTCCTCCACGTGCCTTGGGCCAGCACTCCCACATCAGTTTCTCTTTGCTGCAGCAACTGCATTGGTGAAAGCCTCCTTCAACTAAATCGCTTATCTTCTGACGATTGAGCTGAGATTGTTCTACTATTAGTATTGTTTCTTCTTCTTCTTTCCTTTCCTCTCTTTATTATCTTCTCTCTTTCTTTCTTGTAGTGTGTTACCGCCTCTGCAGTTCCCTCTCTCTACGGCCTATGGCCCTTTTGGGCCCTCTTCTGTAAATGTGTGGACTGCGGGAGTAAGCTACTCCCAATAATCTCAGCTTGTTCTGGTTGGGTGGAGGGCATGTGGTAGAATCGTGTGCACATTGCCAAGGATTTACTAAACAGACATGCTGGAACCGCTCTTCCCGCCTTCGTGCAGGCTTGTGGGAATGCGCTTTACAAACAGCGGTGTCACACCCCACCCCTCATAGGGCCTCAAGCTTGCCCTCCTTATTGGGATCTCTGGGTGCGCTTACGTAAGGTTGGGGGTTTCTTTTCCTTACCCTTACACCTCTCACACTGACTTTGGGATGTCTAATCCCTACCTTAAACCTCCTTGGCCAGTACAATAAGCACAGCTTCCCACACAGACTGTTTCAAATAACAAAGAAAAGTTTATTTTAAAATGCAACAAGTTCTGGAAATAAGGTTCATGTGTAAGTTTCAGGCAATCCTAAGTAATGTACTCTCTTATCCTAGTACCAATCCTCCCTCAACAACTGTTCCCAATATCAATCCCTGCACTCACTAGCTAATCTCTTAACAATCCTAATATAATCTCTCAACTCTCTCCAGTTAGCTTCACAGACTCCCAAACGGCACTTCACACACTCCTACACTCTCTCTTCCCCACACACTCCCCCACTCTCCTCACAATCCTCCTTAAACTGTTTATATAACACGGCTTTACCCCCCCCCCTTCTCACTTTCTCAGCCAATCATGTCACACATGCAAATTCCATTCCTCCTGCCCATCATTTCTCACTTACCCAGCACAACGCACAGATACAGCAGGAGTACATACTTATACTTTCCACATATACACTTTATATTTTACACCAAATAACATAACATCACAAGCGGACGCAGTAAAGCAATCCAGATCATGCCCAATCCAGACTGGATTTAAGCTGTTTCGCACAATGACTTTGATGTCGTTGTTGGCCTCGATACCATCCTTGTTGGTCCTGTTCCGACCATCAGTTCTGGCTGCTATCAGCATTACCACAGTTGAGAACCGTCACCAACTCTATACCAAAAAAAGTCTAAATCCAAATGCTCTTTAGCCACTGATTCAACAGCTGAGCTGAAGAAGAAAAAGAAAAAGAAGTCAAAGATGGTGGACAGGCATGTACGGTCATTGGCACTCATGCCTTCCCTGCCATTCTCCAGTAGGATCCACTTCAGCCACCCCCACTACTACTCTTGCTTTCACTCATCCCCATCTTGCAAGACCCTCCATGCATATCTCCAGTGGTATAGATTCACCCTGCTGGTTCTACATCAGAAGGGGAGATTCGAGATGCTGCGCTTCCCTCCACCCCGTTACCTGCCAAGAGCCACCTCGGGTTGCACCTTGTGCACTATCACCACAGTCACTTGCCAAACTCCAGAAGAGACTTGCTAACTCGTACTACTCAAGGCACTCTGACCAATTCTACTTGGAAAGAAGGGGATGGGGATCTTCCTGGCAAGAGCCTTATGAAGTCAATATTCTTACTCTCCATCTTGCACTTGGGACAGGAGGTCACCGAGGAGACATTCCCCACTGAGACACTATAGGGGGCATCCATAGATTTCATAGATCATAGAGTTGGAAGGAGCCTACAAGGCTATCAAGTCCAACCCCCTGCTCAATGCAGGAAACTAGAGGAGGGGTCTCCCATCCAAGTAAGAACCAGGCCTGACCCTGCTTAGCTTTCCACGCTCAGACAAGCTGAGCCAGCATAAGCCACAGACCTTCAAACCATACCCCACTCGAGCTGGAGGGATTTCACTGGAATCCAAAAGCCTTCCACAGCATAGACCAGCAGGCACACTTGACCCCCACTCCATCGTAGCAATTCTACCCAGGCCTCCAGTATCAGAACCGATAGTGGCAGTGCCTTGGGCTCCCATGTTCTCAATCACCTCACTCCCAACTAGACCACTAGTACATGCAGTTTCTGGGGAATTACACACTTCTGTTCCTGGCACTGGGACCACAACTATCCCTGGTTCATCGCCTGTTCCTTGAACATCTCCTGTCCCTCCAGCCATGACTACTGCACTGCTTCCACCAATGCAACTGAAATCAGATCCTAATGACTATCAATTGGATTCACCCAAATCAGAATCAGATCCTTGCTTGGAATCATCACCAAGGAGTTGGAGGTCACTCACCACCATCGCCGATGGAGGATAATTGCACCTACATGGAACAATTAATCCGTATGGCTACATCTTTAAAACTGGACGTCCAATGCGTGGATACCCAGTTGACAATCCAATTATTGATTTTGTCTAGACCGAAACTACTGGGTCTAGTGCACTACCAGTCCTTTCTTCTTTTATCAGAGCAGCAAGGAAGTCCTGGAAGAAGCCTTCCTCTGCCCTGCCAGCATGCAAATGCATGGAAACTCTCTACCGCATCCAACATGCCAATTGTACCTTCTTTTTTCAACACCCACCACCAGCATTGATTATCGTAGAATCTGTCCATAATAAGGCTTCCTCAATACCTCACTCAGCCCCGACCAACCAGGAAGGATGCAAACTAGATGCGATAGGATGCAAAAAGTATTCTACCGCCGCACTGTTGTTCCGCATCGCAAACTACCAAACCTGCATGGCATGTCTTTTTGTGGCAGAAGACAGCCTCTCTGAATAGCTGCCAGAAGGCAAGAAAGAAATTGCCTGTCTCTTCAAGAATAAAGCTGTCTCCTTAGCCAAACAACAAGCTAACATGGCTAAGCACAAAGCAGATTGCAGAGCAAAGTCTATGGCAGGGGCCATTGCCCTATGGAAACATGTGTGGCTATGATCAGCACCAAAGAAGCTCGATCTTGTATTCAAGATATGCCCTTTGACAAACAGGGTCTATTCGGCTCAATGACAGATAATACTGTAGCCATGTCTATAAGATAAAGACCTCAGCAAAGAAGATGGGTGTTGGTGCACACAACAACCTTAGTATTTGCATAGTAGGCCCTGAAATAGGGCTCAACACTAGCATCAACTGGCTTATACTTCTCCTGATCGCGCCTTTCAAAAGGCTGGATCCCAGCAGTAAAAACAATCCTTCCCTTTGTCAGACAACAATCGCATTGGAAACAGGGTGACAGACAGAGGCAGCGTCTTTGACCTACGGGAGCCTGAGAGAGAACTGATTCAACAGCCTGTGGACTGTGGTATCCATTTAAGCAGGTATTATGACTCATTGTGACACATCACAATGGACAAATGGGTCCTTGCCATTGTATAGTATGGTGATATGATTGAATTCCATTTACTTTAGGCTCGGGAGATCCAGGTTCAAGTCCCCGCTCGGCCATGAAACTCAGTGGGTGACTTTGGGCCAGTCACTGACTCTCAGCCTAACCTACCTCACAGGGTTGTTGTGAGGATAAAATGGAGAGGAGGAGGATTATGTAAGCCTTGCAGGAAAAAAGACGGAGTATAAATATAATAAATAAATAAATACTTTAGGGTTCCTATGTGTTAGGTCCTCTGCTCCTTCTCTGGAAGAGGTTGTCACCTCCTTGCTCCAGAAAGGGGCCATTTAGCAAGTTAACCCCCTAAATAGTGGCATGGGTTTCATGCCCTGGTACTTTATGGTAGAGAAAAAAGATGGAAGTCTTCATCTTGGATAGTGACTACCGATGCTTCGACCTTGCGGACCATATCAAATACATGCAAAAGGGTCTCCAGAGGAGATCAATGCCTTTGAATTGTTAGCTGTCCAGAAAGCACTAATTGTCTTCAAAACCATCTTACACAACCAGGTTGTGCAAATTGCAACAAACAACACCACCACTGGTACATACCTTGGACTTAGAAGCATCCAGAAAGCCCAGTACTCACCAATCCTATGCTCTAAGTGATGAGCATTCCTATGATATGCAAGATCCTTTCCTGTTGATCCCATCACTTGCCCTCTTCACCATTCTCTCCAGTTTCTCTTGAAACTCCAGAAGATGGGATTTGCCTTGTCATCACTGTGAGCCTATTTAGTGGCCGTGTCTGTATTCCACTGTCAGATTCAAGGGTTTACAGTTTTTTCTCATCCATTGACAGAGATTCTTCAGGGGACTTAAGAATCTATCCCCCCACCCCACAGTTTCCAAGCTTATTCATACCTGGCATCCTCTCTATCATTTTGACCACTCTAATGTCCAAACAGTTTGAGCCTTTTCCTTACTGGTGTTTCTGGAAAGATGAGGCTCAAGAGAGGGTAGGTAGGTTTGGGTGGAGGGTGGGGAATGGTACATAAATATAACTTCTGCAGCTGACTCAGTATTAGTGTCTTGCATAATGAGCCTAATATGTCAGCTGTTGTTTATCGTTGCATGTCATAGATGCTGCCCACATGGACTTGGGGCATATCAGTTTATCAGTTTTTGCTCAAACTAGCTCCCAACTTTTGAACTGGAGAGTTGTGTTCCAGCTCACTCCCCTTTTGGTTTTCATATGATCATCTTCGTGGTCCGTGTGACGTCCAATATATGGATCTACACTGAGTCTGGGAATTGGCCCTCACCCCTCTCCTCCTGATAGGGCAGTCCCTTGAATGTGCATGTCTTTGAACTACCACGGTAGCAGACACTAGTGGAACGTTCTCTATGGAGGAATTATGGTTTCACGTTGCCCTCCACTTCTCCTTTAAGACCCTTCCATTTCATTTATATTTCTTCACTTTGGAGCTGCATTCCTAATTCCCCCCCCCCCCATGAGTCTTTGCTTTTATCTGCACCTGCCCCATGCCCCAAGTAGCTGTGGGCTGGTAGAGATGCAATGCTGGGCTCCTTATTAACTGTAGTGGACACATCTTGGTAATTTTTTTTATTTAAATTTTAAAATCCATAAAAACAAAATACAGAGAACAGAACAAAACAAGAACCAAACAAACATACATTACAAAGACCAAACGACATTAAACTAAAAAGGGCTTCCAATTTTTCCACAACCAAGTATAAGTAACATCAAATATTCTATATTATCATTATAAAGAAATTGCTTTCTTTTTTCTCTTAAGCAAAAAAATAAATAAATTCCCCCCTCTCTTATTTATCAACCTCACAAATTCACAAAGCCTTGAAATCTTACAGCACTTTACTCCTAAACATAAATAATAATCCTTCTACTTGAACAATATTTAATATTTATATTTAATGAAAATATCTATCTTCCTTCCCTCTATTTATAAAAACAAACAGCCTAGCTTTTATTTCATTTTTTAAAAAATAGTTTCACATTTCCACATTACTTCACATCCCAAATTTTAATCCACATTTAGTTAGTTCCTTTCCATTAATCATTCTCAATGCTAAGTTTCATCCAGACTCAATACATTTTTACCAATAACTAATTACTATTCAGATTCTAATTCAATATTAAACCTTATTCTTATTTTACTCAGCAACTAATCTTTTTTCTAATCCCATCCTTCCTAACTATGCCCCCTTCAAGATCAAAGCCACCACATTAATGAAAAATACAAAGAAAAACCACCTCACACTGGAGAAGTTCTCCTTTCTCTCAAAGGGGTTCCTCTCACCCACCCCTTTAGGTTCAGATTTATGAATGTTCTCTTTGGATCACTATCAGCGATCCCTTTAGATTTCTCCCATTTGGATTCCTACCACCAATCCATTTGGGAAACTGAATCCACTTATTTCTTTCATAAGAACCTACCCCTTCCACCAATAGTCAGCAGTTATCATAATATAAGTCAAACCATTTATTCCATCCAATAATCAACAAACCCATTTTTTCATAACATGGGTCAAACCATTTATCCCATCCAATAGTCAACAAACCATTTTCCCTGATCAAACAGTGTTCACAATATACATCTTTTTCAGGCTCATGTTCCACAAAAAACTTGTGAGCCCCCATAGCTGGTTTCCTCCAAATAGCCCGGCAGCAATCACCTTCCCAGTTCTTTGTGAATGACTTCTCAAAAACATCTTCACTGTCCGATTCAATGGCAATCCCCTCCTTTTTGCTTTCTCTCTTTGAAAGTTCAGTTGTTATCTCTCGTAGCACATCAGTCTTCCAGTTGTTCTCCCCGTTCTGTTCAAGCTTCACAAACGATCGGTCACCCTCAGTATTGTCCTGGAATTTTTGATTTATTTGTACATCCGCACTTCTGATTTCACCAACCTCCCCAGCCATTTTTTTTGGAATACTTTAAACATCACCATCAACTCGTTGGCTAGCTTCAGCCACAAATCGTAAGTAGCCATCTTGTCTGTGACGCAGTATAAATTTAACAGTCTGCTACTACTGCTTTAGACTTTTCCAAAATCCAAAGTAAAAGGAGTTACAATACCTCTTTCTTTCTCATTTCAAAGCACATTTGTTGATCTTCCGATTATTTTATGAAGTTTTTGAAACATATTTTCTTTTTAATATTCCAGAGAAAAGGGTATTAAGTCCTGATTGTGGATAAAATGTCTCTTTGTTACTAATTGGCAATAAATCTTTAAGAAATTGAGTTGTCGATCTTCAGGTTCTTGAGAAAAGAACTCCAAACGCGGCGGTGAGTGATGATGGATACTCCCACTCTCTACCCCTCCCCGAGGGCAACTGCAGCCGCCCAAGCCACTGCAAAATAACCACAGAGAGAGCATTTAGAGATATGCTGGGAATCACTCTTAGATCATCCTCTTATTCCGAGGAGATTACCCAGCCAGGATAACCTCTTGACTGGATTTCACGCTGTGTCAGTCCCCCCCAATTTCGAGGAAGCATCAGTTCGACATTTTAAACTCCACCGGAAGTCTGTAGTGGACACATCTTGAACCAGTTTCAGGAATGCAATCTCCTCCCTACAGTCCTTCCCTCAAATGTGTCCACCACCACCCCTTACCCAACATGTATAATTATGGAAATGTGTGATGAGGTCATCAAGTTGTGCTTTCCTAAGCCCCATCTGCCCCAGCAGTAGCAGCCAATAATGTGAAGTGATGGTGGTAGTGGTGGTGAAACACAGAATTTGATGATGTCATGCAACTAGAGATTAGAGTATCAGCATGGCTCAAGTTTGCAAAGGTTCTCCGAGTTCCACCTGAAAGCTCAGTCCGCCTCATTCCCATTCCCAAACATGAGCTTTTTATTGTTGTTTGAATGGGAAAAGTGCACATTATTTTAAGGCTCACAACCAAGTGCATACTTTCCCCCCATTGATTAATGTGTGAAAATGTGTCTTCCCCCCCAATGCTCATTTTTAAAGTTCCCATTTTTAAGGAAAGCATTTCATGAATGCAATCACAAATTTGGGAATATGCAAGCTTTCCCGAAAAATGCATTCGTGGATGCAGGTGGGGCAAGTTCTGGTCAGAAACAAATCAAAACAAAACAAAATTCTTGTACATTCCTACATGTGACATAGTTTCATAACGATGCTTTAGGAGGGTGGGAGGAGAACTTGACATAAATTTGCTGTTCTTGGCAGCAAACCGTTGTAAGATGTTACATCTAGCTCTGCCTTGTGTTGTAATCTAGTATTCCGGTAATGTCTATTGCTAGTCTGTCTGTAAGATTTCTAAATAATCCACAAGAATGCTGAGCAAAATTCTCCTATTCCCTTCTTCTTTAGACTGCTCTGTAATGGGGGTGGGGTGGGGTGCCTTCATAATTTATTTCCATAACTTTCTCAGAATCACAGTTACTATATAGAAGTAACTTCCTTGGACTTCTCCAAGACTTATTTCTAATATATATGTAAGATTTCTAAATAATTCACAAGGATGCTTAGCAAAATTGTCAAATATAAATGTGCAGACAGGCGTTCTCCAAAGAGAATACTTTTCCTTCTGTTTCAAACAGAACTAAATTGTCAGATCTCTATGTGAAAACCACAACATTATTCAGGAATCGTCAAAATGCAGTACAAGAGCTACAGTACTATTCTAAATCAAGAATCACTTAGATACTTTTGTCAATACTCCTTGCCAATACTCTTTTATTACTGCTTCCAGTTTCCTTCATTTCATGAAGGATAATAAAATCCATTGTATATAAAAAATACCCCTTCAGTTCCATAATAAAGGTTCTAATAAGGTTGATACTTTTAAATGCTTTTTGCTTCTACTCACAAAATCTGTAATTTAAAATCTTTTTTTCAACATAACTATTTGCTGAAGCCGTTTTTAAAACCAAAAAATAAATGTCAAATTAATGCTAGTTGTACATTTATGCATTATAAAAAGTGTAAGGAAACTGAAGGACTGATTGATAAAGTGTTTGATAACTGGTTCTGGCAATTGAAGTACCAAAATTTAATTTTCACAGTTCATGAATTTGTCAGTGAGCTGGCTCATTGATTTATAATATTTCAATCAGTCATTTCACACTTGTTCATTAACACACACCCTTGAAATTGAATTGTTTTACTTCCGTTTTAAGAGTTTTTAAATATTAGAACTGATTTAGCCTGCTATTTCAAAAAGAAAACAAGGCAAATGATTTTGCCACTCTTTTCTCAAATTCCTCACACTTGGAAAACTATGCAATTGGCTTCCTATCCATATCCCAGTGACAAGTATAGGTCTAAGATATTTTGATCAAACAAATATTTGAGATATCAAAGTACTTACTATTAAGACAGAAGTTATACCAATTTGGAAGGCACTGAAGTCTGTGCTGTAGAAAATTGGCCAGAAACTCTAGATGTTACTAAATACGAAGGCATCAAATGCCACCTCTCCAGGTTTTAAACTCAGGCTTATAGAGTTGGACACAGGTGAGGACAACTAGGGGTGGCCTAATTGACTCTTAAGCACTCTTTAGGTGTTCTCTAAGTGTGTTGTTTAAGCACGTGAAGAGGGCTAGCGCTCTAGCCCCACCCACCTTGTTGTGCTGTGCTCATGGAGGGCAACTTTGTGAAGAGGGAGCCTCCTGTATCCATGGGGCTCTCCAGGGATGTTGAAGAGTCCTTGGTCTCGAGTCACGAGTCGAGTCAC
Source organism: Shinisaurus crocodilurus (assembly GCA_021292165.1). NCBI lineage: Eukaryota > Metazoa > Chordata > Lepidosauria > Squamata > Shinisauridae > Shinisaurus > Shinisaurus crocodilurus. Next base: position 267,913,176 of record CM037878.1, on the reverse strand, counting down.
GAGTCTTTGGACCCGAGTCTCGAGTCCAAGTCCGAGTCCTTGGTCCAAAATGGTGACTCACGAGTCACGAGTCACAAGTCACTCCCAAAGCTGACTCCACGAGTCCCTATTAAAATCAATGGGGTTTTTTCCCAACAAAATAAGGCTGCTTCAGATGTGTGGTTTAAATAAATTCTAGGCACAAGTGTGCCTTTTTATTTCAAAACTCTGCAACTGATTTTGGCAAGAACAGACCAGGCAGAAAAACCCAAAATAACCAGGCAGGCAGAGGAGGCAGGGAACCCCAAAGCAGGCAGGCAGAGGCCTTTGTCTTGGACAATTCAACTGTTGAACTAGTCAAGAAGAGACCAGGCAGACAGAGGAGGCTGGGAACCCCGGACAGGCAGGCAGAGGCAGCCAAACCCAAAATGTCTGAAAGGTTGCATTTTAGAAAAATGAGTTTAAAAAATAAACTTGCTGTACTTCCTAAAACTTATCCATGTTGCATTTGAGGAACATGATTTTTAAATGTTTGGCCCCCATTCTAGAACGGTGAGATCTCATCACAATTCCACCCTCACTGAACACCCGCTCCACTGGTGATGAACTTGCTGGAACCAGAAACACACTCAGAGCAGCCACACAGAGTAATCTCAGGTCCTTCTTCTGCCTCTCCCAAGTACGCAACACATCAATCAAAATAAATCTTGACACACTGTTGGGGCTGCACTCCTGGTAGCCATCCATAGTGGCCGAGCAGCGGCACACCTCGCTTCCATGCGCTCTTCGCCGACAATCACACTCCTCTCCACTCCTTCTGGCACAGCCCAGGGATGTTGAAGAGTCCTTGGTCTCGAGTCCCGAGTCGAGTCTCGAGTCCCATTAAAAATATTGGGACTCGAGTCAGAGGGGGGACTCAGTCCGACTCACGAGTCGAGTCCTCGAGTCCGAGTCCCCATCCCTGGGGCTCTCCACATGATAAAGAACCCTGACACTCCACTCCCCAGCTCTTTCCCTTGGCCTGCTAATCTCCCCTGGCTTCAAACTGTATTGACTATAAAGCAATGTGCTGGTTAAGGAGGTCTGCCCCCAGTGGCAGGCTTCAACCACATGGACACACTGGACACCTTTAAATTAATTTAAAGTAATGCATTAAAAAACTAATATAACTCTGAGGTGCCCATCCGTATGGTTCCCTTAGTATGCACGAGAAGTTTCAGGTGTCTAGGTTTCACGGTCTTGGAGCTGTGGAGGTGATGAACAGATGGACAGACAAATATCCTCTTGCATGATTATAGAAGTGCACAAGTTTGACTACCTCACTTTCCCACAGCAGTATGGGAAACAAAATTGAAAGGGCCCAATGCAAAGAAAGAAGGAAAATGGAACTTCCATGTAAATCTGAAGTCTTGAATTACATAACCTTGAAAGAAGAGTTAATAGACTTGACTGAGGTACTTAAAATTATGAAGAGCATAATAAAACGCATATCGATCTTGCTTTCTGCACTTTTGTAGCATTCAAACAAGAGCTTGCTGAAAGTTAATGGGAAGTGCCTTATATCAAATAAAGGGCAGAACTGTTCTGACCAGCAAGACACAATCTACAGGGGAGTAGCTGTAATATTAGGCAATTGCAACTTCATAAAACACTCCTACTATACTTGCCAGCCATAGGATTGATTTAAAAGACGGATAATAACACTTAACGTTTATATGGCACCTTCTGAGTGCTCAAAGTACTTTACACAATCATCTCATTAATCCTTGCAACAATCTTGCAAGGTAGGTCTGTATTATTTCCTTTATAATACAGATAGGGAGTGGGAGCTGAGGCTGAGATATGATGGCAGAGGCAAGATTTGAACTGGGGACTTTGTGATGCTTAGCTCAGGCTTTAGGCCAGGGATGGACAACTTGTGGCCCTTCATTTGGCCTACAACTCCCATCATTCCTCACCAATTGCCTATGCTGGCTAGGGAGTGGGAGCTTCCTCCCTCCCACCCTCCATTTTCATCCCAAAATTCCACACGCATACCCCATGGGAGGGTGGCATTTTGGGAAGATAATGGGGGCGGGAGCTCAAACCCTCCTCTCCCAAAATGCCATGGTCACAGTCCAAATTGGGGCCGTGTGCACACTTGAGGGACAGTAGGGGAGACAATCACCCATACCTCAGCTATGCATGATTAAAGGAATGTTTAGTTTGGCGCTATGTGTATGTCTCTTGCATATGGCTCTGGTGAGTTACTCCTGTGATTCTATTAAAAAAACAATACCCCAAAGTAGATCCCACAAACCTGAAGACTGCCCACCCAGCTGTACTCAAATAAAACATTATGAAGTATTTGAAGTGTTCCTGTTTATTACAAGTTAGTTGTTTGAATTTGTTCACCAAGCATTTTCTTCTGGAATATTTCCTTAGTACAGGTTATTTATTTATTTATTTATTTATTCCATCCCATCCCATTCCATTTCTATACCGCCTAATAGCCGAAGCTCTCTGTGCTGTTCACAGCACAGCCGAAGCTCTCTGTGCTGTTTGATTGTTCATAACAATTAAAACCACAAAATACGACATAAAATACAGTATAAAAATTAAAAAATTTTAAAACTACAGTATAAAATAGGAGTAAAAGCTAAAATAAAACCTAGAAGCAGTACAGAAATTTTAAATACAGTAAAAGATTAAAAACAACAACAACCCAGAAACTAAAAGACTAAAATTCCCCCTTTTCCCTAATATTTGGGAAACTAAGAAGGTCTTCACTTGGCGCTGGAAACAGCACAAAGTAGGTGCCGGGCAAGCCTCTCTGGGAAGTTTATTCTACAATTGGGGTGCCAAAGCAGAAAAGGCCCTCTTCCTAATAGTCACCCACCTCACTTCCTTTGGCACTGAGTACATTAAGATTATCAGATAAGTCAAGGGATTTGCACCTGAACCTCTTTAAGCCTTTGACTGATCCAGGTAGAAAATCATAATTGGGATTAATTAAAAACACAAATATTAAATGTTTAACAAGAGGTGGAAAATTATTCTATGTTTTTAAATATTTGGCGCATGCCCATAGCATATACAGTGACATGTGGATAGATTTTATTTATTTATCATTAACATTTATATGCCACCTCTCTGCTAAAAAAAAAAGCCATGAAGACAGCATACAGTTATTTGAAACAATAAAACCTTGCAACAAATACAAAAACAGTAAACAGTAAAACATTAAAAACTACACATTTTAAGGGAGCGATCCTATGGCCTCTACGCAGTGTCTGAGGGGCCATAGGATTTTTCGGATTACCAGATCCAAGGTTGGAGATTGTGCTCTGACCTCTGAATCGGAGCTCCGTTCCCCTGCCCCTGCCCCCTTGCAGCCAGTGTGGAAAGAACTGCACCAACTGCTCTCTGAAGTCGGGAAAGCAACCTTGGAGAGGGGTAAAAGGGGGCATTTGGGGGGCAGGGAGAGGAGGAAACTGAGGAGGGCAGGATACAAGATATCCTGCAGCCGCTCCAGCCTCCTTCTCTCCCCCTCTGAGACGCTCCAGCTAGATGGGCAAAAAAGCCCATCTAGCGAAAATGCAGAGCAGGAGGACAGGGAGGTGAAGATCGCCTCCTATGCTCCTCCCACTCTGCATTGGATGCCAATGAGCCTCCGAGTTTGGGGGCTTCCGAACTTCTCGATAGGATTGCGCCCTAAAAGACTAAAGTGAAAAGATGAGTTGAAAAGATGTAGGTCAGCATTTCCCAAACTGATTTGGCAATGGAACATTTTGGGCTTGAACTATATTGATGGAACCCATACTTGCTGGTCGGGGTGGGGTGGGGTCCAGGTTGCAGGAGCCAATGAGGCTTCGTGACAGCTACGTCACAACAGCAGCCTTTACATTATAAACACTATTCAGTTAAGTATTTTTGATGCATACATAATTTCATATTTAATATTTCAGAGGGAAAAATATTGCTAGCATCAACATTTTCTCACAGAAACCCTGTTCACATCACATGGATGGAGCACCAGGGTTCCGCGGAACACAATTTGGGAAACGTTGAAGTAGGTGATGGCATGAGAGATGCTGAAAAGTGTCTTTAAAATTGCTGTGATTTTAGGTTGCACTCCTTTGCACACTTATCTGGGAATAGACCCCATGAAACATAGCAGGACTTACCTTTGAGTAAACATGCATAGGATTGCATTTTTAGTTGCATCCAACACTCTGTGCCCCACAAAGCAGCGAGGCCCTGTGCTACATTGATCCTCCTTTTCTCTGCCAAGAATATATTGTCACTGTATCTTGTGGAGGAGCTGCAGCTCAGTGGTAGAGTGCATGCTTTGCATGCAAAATGTTCCAAGTTCAATTTCAGGCATTTCTGGGTAGATCTGGGAAGGTCCCCTGTCTGAGCCGCTGGAGAGGCAATAAACAACAAATCAAAACTAACCCTTAACAAAATACAACATCAACAAAACCCAAAGTTAAGGGAAAATATATACCTCTATGCAGCAATACAAATTTATTTGTTTGTTTGTTCATTTCATTTCTATACCGCCCAGTAGCCGACACTCTCTGGGTGGTTTACAACAATTAATACAAATTATAACAGTATAGCAGTTACAAATACAACAATATAAAAAGTAAAAACTTAATATGTAAAACCTGTAAATTATAACCAACTTGGTTATAATTTACAGATTTTACACATTGTAGTTTTATATTTGTTACCACTATACTGTTATAATGCAATTTGTATTAAAGAATCCTGCATAGAGAGAGATATTTTCCTTAACTTTGGCTTTTGCTGAGCCACTGGAGTGCCTAAAGGAGGGAATAAGGGTACACCAGGACTGCCCACAGCCTGTAGAAATCCCAGAAAACATCACCTTTACTCAGTAAGCACTGGGTAAGGGAGAGGTTAAGATGTTCATAAGGCTAATCTTAAAAAATGCAATATAAACATCGAGAACTGGGAAGCTCTGGCCCATGAACGATCTAAATGGAGGTTGGCCTTTCACAAAGGTTCCATGGACTTTGAAGAAGCCCGAGTGCAAGGTGAAAGGGAGAAACGTGCTAAGCGAAAAGCACGTCAAATGAATCCTTTACAGGACCATCTTCTATCTGGTAACCTGTGTCCTCACTGTGGGAAGCTGTGTGGATCTAGAATTGGCCTCCACAGTCACTTACGGACCCATCGCTAGAGTCTACACAATCTTCTTTAGAATTTCCTCCTTTTATCCCGGAAGACAATCTTACTCGGTCACGAGTGATCGCCTGATGATGATGATGATGAAGACACACACAGGAAGCAATATTAACTGGGCATTCCCAGCATTGCAAGGAGGATGCCTGCCCATTATTCTGTAAACTGATCAACAAAATACATAGATGACACTTTGAATGTTGAGTAAAGCATGCCTCCTGTTTTGATCCAGCCTGAAACTGAGGTTTGAGGTATTCCAAATTTTGGAAACCCATGTAGACAATGCAAGTACAAAACTGCTTCCGTTTTAAGAGTTGCTCAGCCCTGTGAAATTTTAGTGAAATATGGAAAATAATCCAAAATGAGAATCACATTACCTTAAATCAGGGGAAGACACATGGATTTTTCATATTGACTGATCTTGCTTTATCTAATGTTTACCAAATGGCAAAAGTGCAACTTTCAGGCAGCTGTTCAATATTGCAGTCAATAGAATAAACTCCCTCAAAATTGCCAAGATGTCCTCTTTCCGAACAATGCAAAGACAGATACAATTTCCATCTCCTCATGCACATATCTGTAATCTTGCCTGAAATACTTTCACTCACTTACTTTGGGTATTTTTTTCTAAGTTTTTTTTTTAATTTGACAGTGCCCCAGATGTGACATGTTGGCAGGCATATTAAAATACTTACGAAGTACAGTATGTCTTCAAAGTACGGTATTGACTGTCAAGAGTCTGGAGGATTGCCTGAATCCCACTCGCCTGTAGAGTTTTGACATTATGATAAATGTCCCAACCTACTGCAATCTTTCTGTGAATATAATCTAATAATTTTTGTTTAGAAGGAGACTTTGGCCATTCTCCCCTATATTTTTTTCCACTTTTATGACAAGAAAATTAAACCCATTTGAAAAGTAATACTGTTTCCCCCCTACCTTAATTCAAACAGACTTTGGTAGCCTTCCCCCCCCCCCCCCTTAAAAAGCAGGTATGGTCTGTCAAATATCCCCAGGCAAATAGTAAGGTCATGTATTAATTATGATTAGAAAATTACATTTTCCCTTTCTTCAAATAGAGAAAATTTATACTGTGTGCATATAAAAGTACATTTATTTTAAAAAATGCAGTGGATGGGTGATTAATTTTGAGAAGTGAACATCCACCGTTGTATTGCCAATTTGCCCTTAGGCTACAACTTTTCCACATAATGGAATAAGTTCTGCAAGTCAGTCCCCATGTGAGTTGATACAGAACCAGTTATGTAATGTGTGAAAGTCACTCTAGAGAATGCTGCAACTGAAATGTTCAGCCAAAGCAATGTAGAATGTTACACAGAATGGAGGATAAGCACAGAAGCAGTAGTTTATTCCCATCAGCCACTCAGGTACCACTGTGATAGGATAGAATAGGATCATAGAGTTGGAAGGAGCCTACAAGGCTATCGAGACCAACCCCCTGCTCAAGGCAGGAAACTAGAGGAGGGGTCTCCCATCCAAGTAATAACCAGGCCTGACCCTGCTTAGCTTTCCACACTCAGACAAGCTGAGCCAGCGTGAGCTACAGGGCTAGCCACTCTAACCCTGTGGCGTGCGGGGGGGGGGCAACTGCACCCCATATTCTGGCCTCCACACTCGGCTCTGCTGCTGCCCCGCTCACCCCAAGCGGCAGAACCCGGAGCTGGTGTGGCCCAAGGTCCGGGGGGGGGGGAGTGCAGAAATTCAAACAGCACCCCCCGCCCTGCACATGCCGGTCCCCCTTATGGTCCATGGAGGAGTCAGTGGCTCCGAGGAGGCCCCACCCCAGTCTCTGTGTTTGCACTTTTAAGGCTGTGATCCTTGTACTATATTGTTTTTTCCTGTTTCTTTGCACTTACAAATAAGATATGTGCAGTGTGCAAATCAAGCCTTTCTATTCTGTTTGTGCTTTTAAGGCTGTGATCCTTGTATTGTTTTTTCCTGTTTCTTTGCACTTACAAATAAGATATGTGCAGTGTGCCAATCAAGCTTTTCTATTCTGTTTGTACTTTTAAGGCTGTGATCCTTGTATTGTTTTTTCCTGTTTCTTTGCACTACAAATAACATATGTGCAGTGTGCAAATCAAGCCTTTCTATTCCTTTTTAAAATATATTTCAATTTTAGACAGCAAAATAATTTATAATTTATTTATTATTAATTGAATAACTTTCCATTTAATCAAGTAAAAAAAAAAAAGGACCATGGTCCTTTTTTTTTTACTTGATCCATTCATTCATATTTTTTTCAAACTATAGTCCGGCCCCCCAACAGTCTGAGGGACCATGAACTGGCCCCCTGTTTAAAAAGTTTGAGGACCCCTGGTCTAAGCTGAAAACCTCCATTATTGCAGCTTGTGAACAAACTATTGGATATGAAACTAAGAAACATCAGAATTGGTTTGATGAAAATGATAATGAGAAGTGGCATTTCATTTGTTATTGATTATTTTTATTATTTATTTATTTATTTATTTAATGTAGTTCTACACTGCCCATCAGCCAAAAGGCTCCCTGGGCGGTTTACAAGAAAAAATGGTTTACAAGTAATATAGTTATTTATATTACTTATATACTACTTAATATAATAAAATATCCAAGTGGTTTACACTAAAATGCATATGGCACACAGTAAAAGCATTATAATGTAGTAATAATAATAATAATAATAATAATAATAATAAACATGACAACAGTAAAACAGAGCAGTGTCATACAATATAATGGTGGGCGGTGGAGTGGTAGAATTAGGATTACATTCTGAAAATGAGGAAGGATGTAAAGTTTAAACAGCCGGCTGGGAAACAGTGTTTATAAAATTTGCTGTTGGCATTTTGACATTGATACAATAATAGTTACAATGTGCATATAATGTCCAAAATATGAATTACTTACTGGGACTTTTTTTTTGTTTTTTTTTCTATTAGGAATGTAGAATACAACCAAAATGTACAAAACAGTTTAGCAGTGTTACAGAAGAAAGTACAATGCTTCCCTGAAAACACTATAGCTCTGTTTTTCAAGTCCTACAAGTCATTTGATTTCAACCACTGATTTTTTCCATGCAAATGGTTTATGATGTAGCAAAGCCGAATGAAATTCTTAGTGTGAAATATGGGCATACAACCTCCAAGAAAGCACTGCCTCTTTAATAACTTAACAGTAGTTCAGCAAAATCTGGAGATCCGAGTGATATCAAGCCTTGTGAAAGTCTGTAGATAAAAGCCTAGTCGTAAAATATATGAGCTACCTGCTGAAGCAGATTTAACTAAAATGGTTTGATTATGATTTGCGTGTTCCTTCATTGTGTCTCTCCCCCGCCCAACCCCCGGGTTTCTGGCACAATGCAGCTCTAATTTTAGATAGAAGCTTCTGCTTACTTCCATCACACAAAATGCACTATCTTTTGCTTAAAGTCCAATCTTGATGAGATGTATTTCATGGATGCTTTCCTGAAACAGGGGATCTCAATAAAATTGTTCTTATTTTCTGTCTTGAAGTGTTACTTATTCTTTACCTTTTCTCCTAGTCTGTTTTATGTGAACAGGGACCTGGTGACAGCGTTTGTCCTTGCACGAACCTTCCTCTGAAATTCTACTTGCTGCTGGCTTCTTAAAAGCTACCTTATCATTTACAAACACATAACCTAGCTTCTATAAAGCCTGTGTTATCGTTTTCTGTTTCCCAATCTCTCCCCACCCCCTATAAATTATTACATATATTAGGTTGCCATCTGTCCTCCTGCCTAATGCATTGCCCTGGTTCTGCATATGTTGCTACCGCTGGTCCATGAAATGCAATTCCACTGCCCCCCCCCTTTTGTTTTCCCATCAGCCATCTTCTCTGACAAGTATTGCATCTTGATGGGGAAAATGTACCAGGTGCTTTCTGCTCTGTAACCTCCACTCACATCAGCAGGGCTTGCACCTGATTTCCATTCCTGTAAAATGAACGGAGCTTGCATGGCAGTGGTACCCAGTGAGTTGCACCCTGTCTTGTCCTTTTGGCTCAATTATACTTGATTGACGTGATGAGGGAGACAAATGAGTGTCACCAAAATAGCACAGGGTTATTTTGTTACCCTGTGCTCAGAAGAATCTTTCCTCTGTTGAATTTTTCATGTTGTCCTCTTTCAAATCTGTTTTCATCTTGTTCTGGTTTGTCAGCTGTCTGAGCTTTTCTTTTCTCCCCGCCCCCATTCCTCCCAGGTCACTTAATGTAGCTTTACTCTCTCATGCTCCTTTTTCAAAGGTAGCACTTTAAAGGGGCCAGGTAGTTTTTCACAGAAACGGGCCAGTGACATGGGTTGACAGGCTACAGCAAAACAGGTCACAACAGAGCAGTTTGGAAATTGGATTGGAGGAGGTAGAAAATTGACTACTGGCTTATAGGGCCGAGGTGCTTATACAAAATGCACAAGAATTGAACAAGTCACAGTTGGGTTGCTGGGGTGGCAAGAAATGGCTTATATATCATGGAATACATTGGTGGAGAGACAGGGCAGAGGAATGGGTTTGCCATATCATCTCTGTTTTATCTGGAGTAGCTTGTGCCTGCCATTTGTTCTGGGTTTTTAAATTTCCTCTTCCTGTTGTGCTACTGAAATAAATGGACTCTTCATAGAATAAATAATATGAATTTGGTTGGTGGAGTTTGCGTGCGTGTGTGTGTTCATGCATATGTTCAACTTAATGTTAGACTGGGAGTACAGACTTCCCCCACAGTTTCCAGAGGGACCATTGTGTCAATCTGTTGTAACAAAAACAACAAAGAGTCTAGTGGCACCTCAGAGACTAACACATTTATGCTAGCATAAGCTTTTGTGGACAGTGTCCAAGGGAAGACATTTGTTAGTCTTTAAGGTGCCACAAGACTGTTTGTATTTTTGTTTTTGCGGTGGACTTAGAATCACAGAATAGTAGAGTTGGACTTCTCTTGAGTTCCTCAGCACCAGTGCAGGTGGTCTTCTCTGGCCTACAATGAGCAGCATCCCTTAGATTTGTTCCTGTAGCTCAGTAATGTTTGGCAAAATATGGAATGTATCTTGCTAGAGCTGCAGCAGTGCTAATCAGTTTGCACCTCTACAGCTGAAAACCGGCTAATAGGACGGTGTTGACAAGTTTTTGTCTTCAATTCTGGCTTGGTGGTATATGTTGAAAGTAACAGTGAAAATCTCAACTCTGCCCTCTGGCCCCTCCAATTTATTAATATAATAAGAGGCCTTGATGCATATAATCCAGTGCCCTCTTCTGAGCGACACCTCTCAAGGGGGCTTTTCATCATCATGTTTGTTACTTGATCAGTTGCATGTGTGAAAAAGCCATTACAGGTCAAAGTACTGCAGGCAGAGCTTTGGTTACAAAAAGAAAGTTAGCATTGGAAGAAAGTCATGTTAAAACCTGTGAATTTTGGCTTCATGCAGTTTCTTATTTTTCCAAACCTAACTTTGTTTTGTCCTGTTTGCAATTTTATTTCAAAAATTCCACATGAAAATTCTTGTGCGCATTTTTCCCAATATACCGTATATACTCAAGTATAAGTCGAGTTTTTCAGCACATTTTTTGTGCTGAAAAATGCCCCCTCGACTTATACTTGGGTCAGCGCACTTATACTGGAGGCAATAAGTTTTCCCAGTTTTTTGGGGTGAAATTAGGGGCCTCGACTTATATTAGGGTCCACTTATACTTGAGTATATACGGGTACGCATTTTGAAGTGCAGTTTCCTCTAATATGAGCTTCTTTGGCTAATAGTGTTCCTTAATATAATGTATTTTTCTTTGTTTTTTCAAAAATATATGCAATTGTCATCAGACAAGTGCAAATATCAAAGCATAACCATGTTTTGATTTAGGATGTGCGAATTAGACACATTTGTGTTAAAATGCAGACCAAACTAATTTCTCCCCCATCCCCAGTTAAAATAGGTACATTATTTGCACCATATGCACATTCTGGGAACAATGAGGTGCTCATTGTTGGTGTTCACAGATACACCAGATTGATGTGGGCTGTGCATGCTGGTGGGTGGCTATGTGGTTGATAATGCAAAAGAGCTGTAGTGTTTGGGAGAGACGAGATGTTGATTAGGTGAACATACCAAAGGCAATAAAAACTGTGTTACTGGGAGGAACTGGATGCTAATAAAGCATTATCCTGGCTAAATTAATCAATGCATAGTGGCTGTTCTTCCAGAGATGGCATTTTAAAAAGTGGCTGTATAATTAGCTCCCCATGATACATACCTTAATGCTGGAACCACTGTAGAGCAACTTGGTACTACAACCTGGCCTGAGGGAAAGGGCTGGATAGAAGTTCAAAGAACTGGATAAAAAGAGTAACTTGCTCTCCACATTTGTAGGCCTTTCAGACCCATCAGAGCCCTGTGGAAAGACACTATGGTGTGCTGGCTTTTGATGATGATAGCAAGAGGCAAGAAAGAAAGCTTCCCTGGCAGGCCAGATACCAGCTATTACATAATCTCACTTGTGAATAAGCCTTGTTAAATTTAAGATCGAATTGGGACTCCATTCAGTCATGTATTCATTATTTTACACTTGAAAGCTAATGGTAAGAGGCAAGCAGATACCAGGAAGGCTCTTTGTAAAATTATCAGGTTTGCTTTTTATCTTTAAAAATAATGTCTCTCTGACTTCTTAATTTTTTATTTTTAAAAGAGTTTAGCTTCATGAATTTAATTTGTCACTTACAGGAGAAAAGGCTGAAAGAAAAGGCAGCTAGGAGAGAAGCCAGAAAAAGAAATGCTAAGGTAAGGTTTTTTATTCTTTTGCTGGAACTGTTTGTGGCTTTGAAAATGCAACTTGAACAAACCCATTTGATGACGTTTTTTCTTAATATTACCTCATGTTACCAGATAGCCTACAACAGTTTGCATTTCTTTTTATACCTCTACATACTGTGAAATGGAGGAGGAAACTGTCTGTTTTAGGAGTCTAAATAGGCTGTATCTGTCCTGGAAAAGTTATCCTTGTCAGAAGCTCACTTAAAGTCGTCAACTCAGTGTTCTGCAGCAGCAAAGAGGGGAAATTCAGTGCCGGGAGTTGCTAGAAAAGGGATTGAAAGCAAACAGATATCTTAACACCAGTACATAAAACTGCAGTGGGCTGGTATAGATGTAATACTTCTAATCTCCTAGTTCATAGTTAGAGTTGACCAGGGGATCCGGAGTAGGCCACAGGATCACATCATTCCTCTAGTATGGATACCTCCCATCCTTCCCCCACCAGTCTTAAACATATTTAAATGTTGACTATACTTAACACTTAACCATACTCAAGTACGCCAACATTAGCTGCAGTAAATGAGGGGCTGCCACCTAACCATGGTTTCAGAGCTAGGTTTGAAGATGGTTAGTAAAGCCTGGTTAAGAGAGAACTACCGTAAGTTACTCTGTACTATGGTTCATGTTGATACCAGTGTAGCTCTTAGCCACAGATAAGGTCAGCAAGTAATTGGAATGCAAATGGTGAAGAGCTATGGGAAGACCACAATCCCACAATCTTAAACATGCTTAAAAGGTCAAGAAAGTTAATCTGTACTGATGTAATGTGCCCATTTTTGCAATCCTGTGTGAAGTTCTGGCCACCCCAACTCAGGATGTTGCAGAGCTGGGGAAATTAGAAAAAAGGGCAACCTAAATGATCATAGGTTGGAGCATCATGCTTATTAAGAAAGGTGTAAGAAGATGGGACTTGTTTTAGTTTACTGAGAGTTTATTATTACAGTTTATTAAGAACAACATGGTAGAGACCAGAGACAGCCTTCTGGCGGGGGCAAAGAAAGCAGAGCCCTGCCTATCGCTTTCCACCTCCCTTCTTGATCTCCCCGAGTCCCAAAAAACAACTCAGACCTTAAGAACGTTGGGTGGTGGCAGCAGTAGCAACAGTCCAGCACGTTCCCTTTTCATAGATCATAGAGTTAGAAGGAGCCTACAAGGCTATTGAGTCCAACCCCCTGCTCAATGCAGGAAACTAGAGGAGGGGTCTCCCATCCAAGTAATAACCAGGCTTGACCCTGCTTAGCTTTCCACACTCAGACAAGCTGAGCCAGCGTCTTCTTCTTCATGTCGCCGACAGTGGGATTGTTCTGAGCATATGTGATGGCCACCTGTACTCAAAATATTCCCCCTGGGTTCTTGAGCCTACTCAGTTTATGTGTGTCTCTGTGTGTTTCTCTGAATGGGCAGCATGCAGGTGCACATTGCTATGTGTTGGGGAAATGGCTTTTGTACAAGGGCAACATGGGCAGCACCTTCATGAAAGCTAGGAATGTTCAAGAGTGCTCCCTGGCTGTCAGCCAGAGAGCAAAACCTAATTGGCTGTCCCCAACCTTCCTAAAAGCTGGTGGCTGCTGGGGCACCATGGAGCCCACCCCCAAGGCAATCCTGCAGACACTGAAGAAAAGAATATCTTGCTGGGCATTCTCAGTCCGTGTGTTCCAAAGGCTGCTTTTCTGAGTGGCCCTGAGAATATCACATCTTATTTTAATTATTATCATTATCAGTGTTATCATTATAGTTGTTATTATGGTTTGGGGTTTGTGTGCATTTAGTGTGTGTGTGTGTGTGTGTGTGTGTGTGTGTGAATGTGAGTGGGGTGCCTGTGTGTGTGTGTGTCAAATGGGAGGTCTATGTTTTGCAAAGGGTTCCTGCTGGCTTCCCAAGGGATATCATCATCATCATCATCATCATCATCATCATCATCATCATCATCATCATCACATGCAAGGGGATGCCCATACTTTCTTCTAAGCAATCAAGTCCTTATGTCTAATGAGATATGTATAATGTGGATTTTTGTACTGTGCTGCTTCTGAGTAGGCCTGCTCTGGTGGATGCTTTGTGATGGATATATGAAGGCATGGATTTTTTGATGCTTTCAGAACTCGTTTCTGTGTTTCAAAGGCTGCTATTTTGTGTGGCTCTGAGAATATCATGTCTTATTTTTATCTATCTATCTGTTTATTTGTTGTACACCACCCAGAGAGCTTCGGCTATTGGGCGGTGTAGAAATAAAATTAATCTTCATCGTTGTCGTTGTCATCATCCTTGTTATTCTGGCTGTGTGGATTCTCCCCTTCCACTCATCATCTTAAAGTCCCTTGATTCTCTGTGGAATGGAAGTTGTTGCTGGAACAGGAGAATGTGGGTCCAATGGAGTACTTTTGTGTGGCTGTGTGATCTCCACCCCCATTGCAAACTTTGTGCCTCAGTTTTCTTTCTGTGATATGGGTTGCTGACTGTTGGGGATTCATAGACTGCTCCATTTCCACTGACCCCCGTGGCTCTGCCTCTCGTGGCTCTGCTTCTGCTGACCTGCCCTCCGCCCCACCCGTCAGACTGGCCACTGGCCTCCACTGGTAGAGAGTTATTATGAGCTCATGGAAAGAGTGAGTAGAGAAATGATTATATCAAAACACTAAAACTCTAGATTATTCAATCTGATTGATTGACAACAGGCTGGGGATAAAGAAAAGGGGATCCTTCACACAACTCATAATTACCTTGTGAAATCCCTTGCCGCTGGATGTTGTGATGATCACTAGTTTACATGGGATTAAAAAAGCATTAGACATGTTCTTGAAGGGTAAGTTTGTATATGCTACAGTGTACCTCTGATTGCAAAGTGCCAAAAACAAATAGCAAGGGATGTCTGTTTTTATGTTACATTAGAATGAGAACACAACACGCAGAGAGAAGCGAAAGGTAATGACAATTCACCTTTGAAATAAATGTCTTGCTTGTGCGCTTCCCAGGGGCATTTGGCTGATAACTGTTGGTGATAGAATCAGTGTGTGTGTGTGTGTATATATATATATATACATCCAGTTGTTTTAGATTACAACTCCCATAAACCCCAACCAGTATGGCTAATCGACTAGGATTATAGAAGTTGTAGTGCAAAATATCTGGAGGGCACCAGGTTGCCTACTTCTGTTGTGATCTCTTAGGACAATTTTTATGTTCTTTTGTCTGTTATTACTATGTTGTTGTTGTTTTTTTAAAAAATCCTTCTTTACTTTGTAGTTTCAATCATTGCACAATATAGGGTGTTGCCCCCACCCAAGTGTGGGCTTTCATTTCAATGTGCTTTGGAGTATGTTTGTGTAGCCACTTGAATGTAACATACCAATGGCTAAGAAATTGCAGTAAAACTTTACTGATGTAGCATTGAGGAAGAACTTCTAACTGAAGTTTGGAATGCTTATGCCATGGATAACTCTGAGAAGTAAGCTTTCCAGTGAAGATATGAATGTGAATCACACACTAAGCTATAATTTTGCATTGGCATATTTATTGCAGCAGAAAGTTTGGCCTATTCAGGGACATTGGACCTCCAACCTAGAAAATCATTTCAGTCAATCATGTGCATCATTTCTTTACCTATCTTATTATGTTGCAGCTAAATAACCATGATTTGTACTTTGCACTTAGCAAAGATTGGATTCCTTTGAGAGTAATCTCATGATGTTATTTTCCTGGTTCTTTATCTGTGTTCTCTTCATGGTGTCAGTGGAATTTGGAGAACTAGTCTGAGAAAAAGTAGTAAGTTGGGAAGCAATAGCCCTTACTATGGGAAGAAAAGACTGATTGTGCGGAGTAGTAACTGTTAACTCTGTGACTTTCAGAAGATGGTTTTTAGGAAAAAAGCATTACAGCATGACATTTAAATTATGTCTATCAGGGCTGTCTCTGCAGCAATACTATAAATCAGACCTAAAATGCACATTGCTCATGCCAAGGCCCAGGTAATCGGGAGCTGGAGCCTAAGTACAGCCGGCCAGAGGTTCCTCTCAACTTACCACAGAATGCCAGTTCCTAGTATTTATGCTAGGTGTTGGTTATAATCTTTAAAAGGCCATAATGGCAGGGCGTATCACAGGGGTAGGCAACCATTTTGGGGTATGGGCACATTTTGCAATTTGAGAAAATGTCTTGGGCACCACCATAAAATGGTTGCAATGAGAGGCATGGCAAAGAACAAGTAACCTGCCCAAAAGACTGAGTAAAAGGCAGAACTGGGGCCTGAGCCGCAACACACTAAACAACTCCTTTGAAACCCATTTCACAGCAATCCCAACTGCTGGTAAGAAAATGTGGTTGTTATTTTTTAAGTGGGAGGAGTGGGGCACCTTGGTGGGCACCAAGAAAGGTATCCGGGGCACATGGTTGCCCGCAGGCACCACATTGCCCACCCATGTCCTGTCATATCCATGGAGATGTCTCCCATATGGGCCTCCCTAGTCCTTAAGGTCAGCTGGAGAGTCCTCTGGGTTTGTCCTTGACATGAAGCAAGAACTTGAGGGAGTTGGGACAGGGCATTCACTGCAATATCACCACAGCTTTCCAATGAGGTTTCATAGATAGAGTTGGAAGGAGCCCACAAGGCTATCGAGTCCAACCCCCTGCTCAGTGCAGGAAACTAGAGGAGGGGTCTCCCATCCAAGTAATAACCAGGCCTGACCCTGCTTAGCTTTCCATGCTCAGACAAGCTGAGCCAGCGTAAGCCACAGGCCTGTATATAGCTGTGGGAGGCCCGACAGACCACATCTCTCATTGATCGTATTTAGATGCAGAGTGGTAGCTCCCAGGCATTTTAAAGAGCAGTGCAGGTGCTGTTGCCTTTTCTACTTTTTTTGTTTGCTTTTAAGATTTCTATGCCTTCCTTCAGGAAGAACTCCCAGGGCAGTGTAAGATAAAAATAGAAACCCATGCTAATTGAAATTCTGGAAATGTTAAGCCTGATACAGACCTGGTCTGTACATAGTGACAACCTAGAGTATGGGTAGAGTATGAGTTGTTGTTGAATTATGGGTTGTTGTTGAATTGTGGGTTGCCATTATGAGCAAACCCTGCACTATGGCTTAACTATGGGTTGTTAACCATGAACAACCCAAGAAGAGAACCCATGGTTTGTTGTTGGGTTGTGAACTCTGGGTTGTTCATGGTTAACAATGCATAGTTAAACAGTAGTGCAGGGTTTACTCATAATGACAACCCACAATTCAACAACAACCCATACTCTGAGTTGTTGTTGCATACAAACCAGTCACTCTTTTTCTAAAAGGCAATTCTGACTACCTAGCATTTTGGGAACCACTCCTCTGTTGGCTTGATCTGTCAGCAGAATTTCTGCTTGGTATAAATTTTGCCCTTGTTGTGCATTTTTTTGTGGGGTGACAGTTGGAGGCAAGTCAGTGGACTGGTAAGGAAGGCTCACCACACAGTGGTCAAATTGAACTCTGGAATTCGCTATGGCAAGGTATAGCAATGGACACTGTAGTGTCCTTGCTATTTATCTAAATAGAGGACTGGAGGCAAGCTTAGAGTTCTCATAGCACATCTTTAATAGGAAGCTTCTAGAACAGAACTGAACAAACACACAAAACAAACGTTTGCCTGGAACCGACTGTTGGCAGCCCCGAGCAAATGAACAGGAGCAACAGATAGCAGGCAAGCCAATCAATCAGCAGCCATAACCCATACACTACAGACACCAACTTGGATGGCTCAAAAAGAGGATCAGACAAATCGATGGAGGATAAGGCTGTCAATGCCTACTAGTCAAGACGACTATATATTACCTTCCGTATCAGAGGCAGTATGCTTCTCAGTTGCTGGGAACACAAGCAGGAGGGTGCTATTGTGCTTACATTCTGCTTGAGCGCTCCTCATACGCATCTGCTTGGCCAAGCAGAATGCGTATGGGAAGAGAATGCTCAATGAGATAGGCCTTTGGTCTGATCCAGTATGGCTCTTCTTATGTTCTTATGCAGGCCTTTTCCAACCTGGTGCCCTTCCGATTTGTTCGACTGCAATGCCCATAATTCCCAGCCAGCATAGCCAATGGCCATGCTGGCTGGGAATTGGCCATGTTGGCTGGGAATTATGGGTGTTGCAGTCCAACCCATCTGGAGGGCACCAGGTTGGAAAAGGCTGTTCTTAAGTATAAGAAATGCTTCAGAAGCACCTCTTGTTTCTGAAATATCCCAGCAACTGGCTTTGTTTAGATTCCACTAGCTTCCTTTCGTTTAATTAACATTGTTTTTTGTTCATCCATGGTACAGTTGATGGCATATTATTTTTGATATTTCTCAGTCCCTGCAAAGCTATAAATAATAATGTATTTGGTCAGGAGGGAGAGCAAACACAAGAATGGGCAGCCAGTCAGAGAATTTGACAGTTCAGAACCAGGAGTCAAATTCTTACGAGAGTCCAAGGAAACCAAAGATGATGTATAAAGAAGGCAGCCCCAAACTGACAGGAGCCTGAGGGACTCATTTAGAGTTCCTCCTTGCTTCAGAAATCTCTCTAGTTTCAGCAACTGTGCCTGAAGACTTTCACAGTTTGCCCAGGGTCAGGATCAAGGAGCCCCATGCGGGCTTTCAGAGTTAATATACCAGAATGAAGCTATAAAGCAAGCACCAGCCATTACAAAAGAAACCACTACTGCTGTATCAAAAATACTGGTTGATTCTTTGTCTCCCAGAATCCTAAATCCACAACCAGGAAGGCCAAGTTTGAGGTCAGTTTGAGCAGAACAAATCATGAAAACATTATGTTATAATTTGAGCTAATCAGCCACAGATGTATTAGGTTGTGGGCACAAATCCCATCTGGGTTTAGTCAAGTGGAATCTATTAATTTGCAACTGTGGGGGCTGGGGGTTAGACAACCCTCCTCCACATGTTGAAAAAAATGGTGTATTTGGGCCATGCAGGCAAGCTCTGCGTCATCCTGCTCCCTGTAAGTTTGGATCTACAAGTTTGGTTGGCACATAGAGCTCCTACATGAGAGGGCCATGCCCTGATTGAGCCGGAGTCCCCCCTTTTGTGGAGGGTCTCTACATATGTAATTAGTATGTGTATAGAGCCCCTTCACATGCCAGAGAGGGGTGGGGCAGGGGCGGGGTTAACCTCACGACCCACCTCACAATTCTTTCAATACATGGGGTGGTGGGGCAGGATGTCTGAGTCCTCCCAGTAGCATAGTTAGAAGAGAAGGAGGGTTGGGAAATTGGGATACTGGCAGTTGGCAAGTGTGTAGAGAAGTAGGAATTGGGTCCAAAAAGGAGGACTAGGCTTGGAGCTACAAATGTTGGTGTAAGGAGGCCTAAATAGTGTTGGACAAGAAGATGTAAACTCTGCAGAGTTTGTTTGTTTTTTAAGTCAACTGCCCATTAAAGGGTTAAGGCAGGCTGTGTATAGTCTGGTTGAAGGATAGAGGGCAGGGTTCAGTGGATTGGACCACTTGGATTGAATCAGGGGAAGGAATACTGGACGTTACTTAGCAATCCCATTCTAACACTCCTCTGACAGTTAGACTAGTCTGACTTAACTGACACTTGCCTGGGTTTAGCAATGAAGGAGGATTGACCTGTGTGTTTTCCTTACCTCATAGAATGAATAACGTTTAAGAGCACTACTGTAACCATCAAACTTTAGTACCTGAGTAATCTTATTACAGTTATTTATCTTTTAAAAGCATTGACTTACAAACAAGTCCTGTGTGTGTGTGTGTGTGTGTGTGTGTACGTGCATGTGTGTGTGCGTTTGTCTGAGAGAAGTCTGCTGCTGTTTTTGCGCTCTGCCATCAAAAGGTACAGAGGTGTGTGGGAAAGAATTGATTTAGAGCAAAGAGAGTCTTAATGCAGATAGCTTAATATGATAGAAGTAATTTAATTCTGTTAATATTCTTTACAGCTTGATTTTTATAAGATTTTAGAAAGTAAGTACACACATAGTGCTTGTCAGTTATCCCAATGACTTTGCCAGGTCAGTGGAAGGGTGGAGAGAAGTTTGTTACTTAGTGAGCAGCTGGGTAGAACATTGCATGCATGTTTTTCTTTAGCCCTTTGATTGGTGAAGATTTAAAGATGTCCATTCTTACAAATCAAAGCTGAAAATGCAGGGAAGGGGCCTTGGGTCTCCCAGAGGGTAGCCTCAGCTTTTAGGGCCCCTCTGAGAATGATATAGGCTGATGAATAGTGGAGTCATCCTATTCCCTAGTACATGGATGCTGCAGCAGAAGGCCTCATCAGGGGTTCCCAAACTTGAGAGAGTGTCATCGACACTCTCATAAAGTGGCTGCCATGGGGTGCTTGCCTATTCATAAAACGGCTGCCATGGTGAGTATAACTGGTCACAAAACACTCATTTCCAGAAGGCAAACTGGTGACACTAAAAGAAAAGTAACTTGCTGAGCACCTAAGTACAAGGCAGTGGCGGGGTTTTTTAAAGCAACAAATAAAGATGACAGTTGAGGGAAGCACTTTGCTTTGCAGAAAGCCAGCATCCCAGTTTTATTTTTTTTAAAATCTAAGACATAAAATAAAAATCAGGAGGGGCAGGAGTCTGGTGTGAGCCAAGAGAGGTGTTTGCGGGCACATTGGTGCCCACGGGCACTACGTTGGTGACCCCATCCTCATCTAGTCTCAAGGCTTTTATTGCAAGAAATAGCGAGTCAATGGCTGCGGTAAATTTCCCCCCCCCCCATTATTTTTTTATTGAATTTTCCAAAACAAAAACAAATTGTATTTGGCTTCCGCCTCTTTGTCTGACAAACATTACCAATCCATATCCAATCTAAGTTTTCTCTATTTTCACAGAAAGAATTTCTATCACCTTTACTAATATTCAAAAATCAAAACCCGAAATTATTAAGTCACTTTCCCTCCTCCCCAAAAAGTTCACCAGAGGTTTCCAGTCTTTCTTAAATGAAGATAAAAAATTTTTCTCTAATTAAACAAGTCAATTTCGCCATCTCTGCTAAGTCCAAAATTTTCAACAGCCAGTTTTCTATAGTTGGTATTGCTGCTTCTTTCCATTTTTGAGCATAGATTATTCTTGCTGCTGTTATCATATATTGTAATAATATTCCATAGTCTTTGAACCAGAATATCCCTAGTTCATACCTCATATCCTGTACCAGCAATCCTAGACAAGAAAAATCAAGAAGGAACTACCTAAATCATCAATTCATTCTAATTAGTATCTCAGAATTATATTGGTTTATTTATTTACTTTTTTTGATAGCTGTGCCAAGCAAGCAGCATATGTTGCTTGTAAGCAGTGTACAGTGGTGCATTGTTGACTTGGATTAGTGGGTACAAGTGGGATCTGCAACCAGTTGTTGCCGTGGGGAATGCTCCTGTCCTGGGTTTCAGCCGGCCAGCCATACCTTTTTCCAATATACTCTGTTCCATTCCCCCTCCCAGTTTATGGATTCTCCCCCCCTCTTCCAACAGTCAGTCAGCATTCTGTGGCCACTGAACATTGCTTAGTTCTAATTTAGCAGGGGTGGGGAGGTTGCCTCCGTAGGATTTTTTTTTGTACTTCTGCAAGAACCTGTGGTATGCTTGAACCTTCTTATCCCTCCCTCTTCTGTGTGGGTGGTGCCATTTTGGCCACATAAGGATCCACACTTGGCAAATGAGTTTGCTACTAGTATATATAAGATGTATGGTTTTACTTTGTATTTGTTAAGAACAAGTCCTTGCCTAAATTTGAGAAGCAGGAGGCTGTATTACATGCCATTGATACCCCCACCACCATGCTACAGAGCATGCAGGCCTTCTGGCTAGGCATTTTTGGAGACGAAGTGGTGGAATAGATAGACCGTCTGTCTGACTCAGCTGCACAGATTGCACAGGATTTGTACGTACCGAACTAATAGCAATGCCCCACCCAGTAATCAATGTGTCTTTGTTACAGCTTCGCCAACACCATGCTAGCCACAGGCTTTAATCAGTTTTACTGCAATTGCAATTTCACAGCAATCTGGGGAATCATACCTAGTATATTAAAATGTGTACCAGGTTCCATTCCCTTTCTTTGCAGTCCTGGCGGACTGCAGAGTATCTTCTGCATCCAGGAATTCTTATCTGGAAAGAAACATATTTGTACGTAAAGCACCGTGCCATTAAAATATGGTTTGAATAGCTACTCTGAATAAATTGCTGATGCTGTAAGGCTGCTTATCACCACTTTGTGATTTGTGGAAGCATCCACGCTTAGGGCCAGGATCCATGCTGTTATCTTGAACTTCTTTCAGAAACTTTGCATATCACAAAAGATAACTTTGCACACAGAAGACACATTTTTGTAGTCTTATTAGAGTTGGTAGGATAATAAAAAGGAAAGAGATTATCCCAACTCTGTGTGAAATCTGGAGGTGAGCAGTTATACTAGGCTCGAGCCAACAAAGAGAAATAATAGAGATCTTAGAGTCTCTTTTTATGCCACTGTGTATAAAAATTGGTGCTTAATCTGCACTGCCTTCATAAACGATCACAGCTTCTCTAATTGTGGTGTCCAGAACAAAACCTTTTAAGTGCAGCCTTCAAATGTTCCTTGCAGTGTTATGACTCTGAAAAGTTGTGCAGATCCTCAGTATTATCTATTTTTGTGTGTGATAAGTTACCATGAGGGAAAAATGCAAAACAGTATTGAAAAATCAGTTTAGTCACAGGCCCATCATACTTCTTGAAAGAGGGCAGATGGGTAGAAATTGCATTGGGGCAACACTGCAAAGATGGAGGGAAAGGGCATGGGGACGACAATATAGGAATAGAAGTAGAAATTGGGACAGATATCACAGCGCAAAACACACACATGTGAACACATACCTTGACGGGCCCTGTGTGTAGATGTTGTGGTTTATTCCCTAGCCTAGGAGGGGGTTCACACAAACCCCTCCACAAAGCCAATGAACGCGTGGAAGGGTTCTCAAGGCTGTGCCAGCTAGGTCTACCTGCTGCCAGAGCTGTGCACTAGTGTCTCCTTCCCTGACCAATGTCTGTTGCACTTAAATGAGGAAGAGTTCTCTGCACGTAGAGATGTACATGGAGAAAGCTCCTATACCCAAGGAAGGGCACTGATTCAGCCCATTCCCCCTCGAATGTAGGAGCTCAGTGTGTACATCTCTACATGGAGACTCTTTTCTCATGAACATCCAGTGGAGGTATACACAGGAATGGTGCAGGGCTGTTTGGCACCCTAGGCCAAATTATATTTAGCGCCCCCCCTCGTGCCGTGGGGGGGGCTCCGGAGCAAAGCAGCTCTGCTCTGCAACTCCCCCCCCCGTGCCGCCGCCGCCACCACCGCCGCCACCACCACCTACCTTCCCCCCGCCCCCGCTGCTGGCTGCTGCTGCTGCCGCCGCCTCCTCCTCCGACGCGATGGGACCCCCGCGCTTTACGACGGGAAGGTAGGTAGGTGGTTGGCGGGCGGGGGCGCAGGGGGGAGGTGCGGCGGCGGTGGCAGCGGGCGGCAAGCAGGCGGCAAGCGGGCGGCAAGCGGGCGGCAAGCGGGCGGGGAGGCGTGGCGGAGGCGGCAGGCAGGGCAGGAGTGCGCCGGAGGCGAGGAAGGGGCGCAGAAACTCTGCGCCCTCTTCCGCCACGTGCCCTAGGCAGCCGCCTGGGTCTGCCTAGCGGTAGCGCCGGCCCTGGGTATACAGTTCCAGCTGGGGCTAGCACAAGCTGCCACGAGAGCACCTCCATGCATTAACTGAATGTACGGAGGGGTTTGTGTGATACCCCTACTGTAAGTTTACCAGAATGACAGGTTGAAAATTCTGCCTTTGTTCAGCTTCGTGATACATATTTATTCCGGCCTACCTCAATATGAGGTCTTCAAGGTAGCACGCAGGGTGATCCCAAACATTTTTTTTTCGAAACCAGATCAATAAAACACGCAAATTAAAAACTAAAAAATAAGCAATATAACCCCATATTGCAGATGGGAAAGAGGGGACCAAAGCAAGAGAATGGCTTGCCTAAGGCCACCTACTGAGTTCATGGAAGACATTATTTTCAAACCAGGGACTTCCTGATTTTGTAGCTCAGCTCACCACCAAAACCAATTAATCAGCCCATCTCCTTCCCACCCCCACTGCTAGACTATGAATGGAGGGACCTAATTTTATATTACAGCCATTCAACTGTAATTCCGACCTTTTTAACTAGGCTATTACTATTTTTGTCAAGTGTTCTTTGTTACATTGCCAGTTTTGAAATTATCTAATTTATTACCTGCCACTTAGTATTCACAGTTCATCCATGCAAATCAATATTCCTCGTTCTTGTTCCATTATGAAAAATTGTCCATATCTTTATTAATTTAGAAGGGTACAGCTGTCTCAAGTGAGACCCTTTTAATTTGTCAGTATTTGTTGGCCTGAGAAAGTACTCAGTGTATTTTTGTTAAAAGTTAATCAAACTCTCATGTCACAACATTCCCAACAGTGTGGCTGCTGTCTGTCTCCCTTCTGGGTAACTTCCATTGTAGTTCCTGGGAGATGCAAGGTGTTATTCTCACCTCAAGCACAGTATGCACTTCCTTAGTGTTTCACTGGCCACAGTCTTCCCTCCACCCACCTCGATCCAAGCCTGATGGAAATGAATTGGAAGGAAGCACTTGTTGACAATTGGGGTGAACTGAAGTGGCCACCCCCAATTCACCATCCCATTCACAGGTGGCAAATTCATGGTGCTTTGGTTCTCTTTCACAGAGTAGGTGGGCACACACACACACACACACACACACACACACACGATTTAATACCCAAAACAGTTTCAAAGGTGATGGGAGTGGGCTAGTGTCTACACACTCTGGGAAGGAAAAATGGCAGCTAAAACTCTGCTGCCAGCATCTTTGCAAAAAAGAAAGCGGGAAGAAGCTCATTGTGCTGCAATTGTAAGCTCCTTCCAGTTTGCTTCAGGGTCTTGCTTAAAATGCCCACCCCCCATTCAGGTGATCTCACCAAATGAAAAGGTGACCAACCCTAGTTGACATTAGCCCTTTTCAGATGACACAGCTGGGTATACTAAATGTGCAGCGGGGAGGGTGATGGGATCACAGTACCCCCAACTGGCATGCATTTAGTCAATGTTCTGAACTGATCCTATATATGTGCATGCATGTAGCATCTGTTTACACCTTTTACTGAAGCAATATATATTATAGGTGGGGCCTTCTGCCACGATACCATTTCCCCCACCATTCAATATACCCAGTTACGTCATCTGAAAAGGGCTTTAAATGGTCTTGCACATCAAGGAGCAAGAGCCTTTTTCTGCCTCCAACTCTTGGTCAACTCTGTGTACTGGGCAGAGTTACGCTTAGGAAGACCTTCTTTAGCAGTATTTGAGAATCCTAACTCTAAGTCTTTCTGTGAAATCCAAGCGATGATTTAAGAATTACTTGGGTTGAATGAGCCTCACTATCTCTAGCTATTTTCCCTTTGGCTGTGTTCAGCAGTTTTGTACATCAAAGAACCTTTCTACAAGTTCTGAATCAGACCACTCCACTTGCTGCCCCCCCCCCCGCGCGCTTGTTTGTAGCTTGTATTTCTACGTGACTTACCAGCATGCTCCCTGTGCCATCATTGGTAGCTCTGAAAAAAATAATGGTTACAATAAGCAATCAGAAAGACATTGTCTCTGTGTTGGCTAATTATTTTAGGAATGATTATTCAAATTAATTGAGGCTGCTGGAATCATTAATATTCCAGCTGCTGGAAGGGCCTGTGAGCACATTTGTAGAACTTTAAATGTCCCCTTTGAAATCTGTTCAGGCTTGTTTCAAAGATTTTGAAAATGCATAATGTTCTCCCTTCTTTGCATCATGCTACATTCAAGAATTGATACAGAACTGCTTGGTGGCTTAATCATCGTGGTGTAGCATTTAGATACATGCTTTAAAACAAGAAAATCTGAACTTCTAAAACCATGTAAAGGTTTTATTAAAGATTTAATAACTCATTACTCAAGTCACCTGGCTTGTATTTCAGTATATTATATTCGGCAAATCTTTTTTTTTTCCTTTTTCTTTTTAGACCTCTTATGTCAGTGGTAGACAAACCTGTACCTTCCAGATATTTTGGACTACAACTCCCATCAGATCCAACCAGCTTGACCAATGGTTCGGGATTCTGGGAGTTGTAGTCCAAAACACCTGGAGTTTCCTACCCCCATCTTATGTCCTACCACTGAACACTTCAGGAACATATTGTGACTGGAAACATTCTTCTCCTTTCATAGCTGAGCTACACAGTTGGCAGAATTATTTGGTGCAGCTCTTGCTAGACGATACTACTTCAGAGTGCAAATGGGGGAATTGACTCCATTAAAAAGTGTCTGGTACATAGAATAACTTAACTGGACATTATGATAACAGCAGCGTTTTAAAATAATACTTTTTATAATGAAAAATAAAAGAGTTCCAGTTTAAAATATGTGGTACTCAAGGGAGTCTAGTAAAACCAGTTGTTAACTTTCTGTTATCTCCTTTTGAAGGTTGGTATAAAATGATTCCAAAAAATGACATTTTCAGATCACAACACACTCTGCTTGAACATAAATAGTCAACATCTATAACACCCTTCCGCAATTTGGTGCCTTCCCAGATGATGCCCTCCCAATGGCTTGCTGGCTGGGGATGGTGGAAGTTGTAGTCCAACACATCTGGAGGATGTCAGGTTGGGGAAGGCCGATCCATAGCTTCTGAATACTTTTGTACATGTTCTTCTAACATGGTGGTGCTAAAATTCTGGTGCAGACCTCACAGAGGTTGAGCAGTTTCAAGCTGGGATGGAGGATAAGCACAAGCTCTTTCCTTGACTGCCTCAGCCTAAAGTTTGTGAGATTGTTCAATGGATACCACAGTGCTGAGAACCAATGGAACATCCTCTCTTTTTATTAATTTTCTGTTCTGTCCCTTCCATGTGAACATCAGTGTTGCTTGTGCATTTTTACTTTATTATTTTTAAACCTGGGGGATGCTCAAGCATCTCTCTTCTTCACTCTGTGAGCTTCTTTGGATAAATGACCATGGTTGTTTGTACAAGACTGTTTTAAAAGTTGTGTCAGCAAAGCAAATCACATATAGACAAGAAAGAATGATCACTAATTGCAGCCTGAGTCAAATTGTGCTTATACAATTGATTTACCATTTAGCTGCTCTTTGGAGATGAAAATCCATAAAGAACATTAGGTTTCCTTCTAAAAGCTCTCACACAGCATCATTATCTCAATAATGTATGTTGATTGTGTGGGGCAGAAAAGATCTACAATTATTGTTAGTCTTTTTAAATTCCCCCTTCTTCTGCCCCTCTGGAACAGATGTATAGGCATGGTTGTCAGTGGCTTCCCCATTAAGTACTGTGGGACAAAGTCAACATGCTGATTTGTGGGGCACAATTGAGAAGGTGGGTAAACCTGTCCCTTACACTAGACACTGGGCAGTTTTAAGCCCCCCACTCCAATGGTGTCCCTAAATGCACCCCTTTCACTTTCTCCCATATAAGTGAATGGCTGCCATTTACGGTACTCCTGTGGGGAAAAATAAAGCACTGCAGTTGGGGAATCTGCTGCGGTAAGAGCCGTATCTGCTCTTCACCCTGGGCACTGGGTGTCTTATCCCCTACTGACACAGAACCTGTAGGGGGCTGCAACAAAGACACACTGCATCCTCCCCCAAAAAAACTTCTTGCAATATGCAGACACACTCTCCTGACACATGCCACCCATCACCATGAAGGACATTTTGCTAGTAGTAGTAATATTCAGAACAGGATTTTTTTCTTTCTTTTTTTTTTACACCTGCCTGGTTAGAACCAGTGAGTTGTAATTACAGTTCCGCCATCGTTTTTCATTTTTAAGAAAGCATTAATTAGTTTGCAAGCTATCTTGGGGGGGGGGGGAAATTCCCTTGTTTCCCTGTATCTCAGTGTCAGAATATGTAGCAGAGTTCACTGCCGTATGATTCATTTTTCAACGAAAGTATGGCATCTGCTTATTCGGAGACATAATACCCCTGGCTGTTTGGTTTCCTTCAAATACATTTCTAAGCAGCAAAACTGCTTTGAGTCACAAGTTTTTTTTGTTTTTGATTAAACAGCCATATGCTTTAGAATTAAACAGATTCAGTTGTTTTATTAAATTTGTAGATGACATGCTACCTTACAAAACTCCGTTACCTCATATCCCCCATCAGCCCTTTTAGAATGGAACAGATGGAATAGTTCTGCTACACCGTCATGTTTTCTTGACTTATGATTAGAATTTCTAAAGATAATGTGTCACTCACATGTTTTGTGTTTCTTCTCTCTGAAGATCTGCTTTTGATTGCTCTCTTCCTTCGCCTGTAGACATTATGCAGCTGGGAACCCTTCTGGCTTATGATATGTTTCAGGAGCCCACAGCAATTCAAGATTGTAGGAAATGGCCCTTATGTTTGTTCTTTCGGAGACTGATCACCCCAATAATTAAGTGTCATCTCCCCCACCCCCCACGCACAATTGGCAGTTTGGCCAGCAGATTTTGCTTTCATCTCCAGACTGGGGTCATGCATGTCAAAAGAAAAGATGCAGGCATAGAAGTCATGTAGGCTGGTACTCTTCAAACTTTCAGTATTCAGGAATCTGATTCCTTATCAACCAGTCTATAGAGGAACCCCTCTCCAACTGCACATTGCAGAGGAGTCCAGCACCCCGAAACATGCTCCATTTTCAGTTGATTTGGGATGTTATTTGAGCCTGTTCGCCCTTTCTATTACCCCGTGTGGACTCAGAGTGCACCATAGAATGTGCACACAATTCCCCTGTGGCTGGCTACAAGGGAAGAACAAAGGGAGGGGGCATAGCTCCCTGGCAGAGCACATGCTTTGCAAACAGAAGGTCCCAGGTTTAATCCCTGGCATCTCCACTTAACTCAACCAACTGAAACCCCAAACATATGCAAACACTTTTTGGGACATTTTACTACCCTGAGCCAAACTCCAGTGTGATCTCACCCCCTGCACATTGTTGCAGTGAAGATGTGGCTGCTGAATGTGTCATTCCATCATAATAGTACCGGTATATCTTCAGCTGCTCCGTGACTGTCAAAAATAATTTAAACTTACTTTTGTAGAACTACAAAACTTTGCAGCAGGAAAGTTTTTTGCAAATAATCAGAGAAGCCATAAAATATCCAGGAAAGGTACAGAACACTTGGGCCTGTAGGTCTGCAATAGTAAGAACACTTACAAGGACACAAGTCCCTTTGAACACTTCTGGGTTTATTTCTAAATAAATGTAGGATGGGACTGTTAAGTCTGACTATGACTTCCAGCAGTACATATTTTCACTGTTGCATTGGCATTAGTGTTGTATAGTAACATAGGAGCTTTTTGAAATTATTGGTTGCCATCAGTAGCAAGTGAAAATTGCTTTTATTTTGGCTATCACAGCCAGTTTCTACTTCCAGCTTTTTCTCTTATAGTTTACCTGGGTGATTGTACAGTGAACAGCTTTCCCATTTTCTGGTGCTTGCCAATTGTAAAAGGTTGCATCCTTCAAGCAAAGCACATACGGTAATTCTGCCTTGTTCACCGAAACAGCTTCAAGTTTGCTCCCTATGGACATTTTCCAGATTCTCTCAAAGCAGATGTTGGGTTTTAAAAATAATAATACTTTTATTGATTTTTTTCCCCTTCAAAATACAACAATACAGAATAAGATCATGGGATCATATTCAGTTCATTTGTGTACAGATGCATTTTGTGGGGAACTTAGGGTGTTTCTGATCAGTCCTCATTGTCTTCCGTTAACCTAACAAATCGTTCCAGAATGCCCCCATGTGTTTGTGGAGGTTGACTTATTTCTCTATGTTGAATCATATAATCTATAAAGTCTTTCCATACAGCATAACAGTCTTTTACACAATTATCATTTCTAAAAGCTTTTCTTATATTAGATAATTTTTCCATAAGAGTGATCGATGACCGTCGGCTTCTCCGCTGCTGAATATTTGGCCACTGTATGTTTTTCCAACTTTTGTCTGTTTCTAATCCAGCCACTACCCAAAGAAATGTTAATAACTCCTTGCTTTGCAGATTTCTATTTTCATTATCAAATAGTGAGGGCAGATCCAAAACCAGAGGAAAATGTATTTCTTGTTTTGTGATCTTTGCCACTTCTCTAAACTGAAAGAGTTTGTTGAACTGGGAAGAGTGCGGAGATGGGCAAGCAAAATAACGAAGGCATTGGAGCAACATCCGAATGAGGAAAGGGGCTCTTCGTTTTAAAGGGAAAAGATGACTGATGGGGCTCATGATAGAGGTGTGGATGGAGAAAATTTTTTCTCCCTCTCCTAATTCTAGAACTTACAGTTCTAGATTGACATTGATGGGCAGTAGATTCAGGACTGACAGAAGAAAGTACTTCTTTACACAAGGCATAATTTGTCTTAATATAATTTGCTGGCACAAGATGTGGTGGTGGCCATTAGCTCTTAGGTGACCTTAACAGGGCATTAGACAAATTTATAGAAGGCCTATACACATCTATGAGCCCTGTTAGCTAAGTGGAGGTTCCTCCATATTCAGGGAGAGGGTTCCTCTGAAGACCAGTTGCTGGGAGTCAGACGGGGAAAGCTGTTGCCTACCTC
Organism: Shinisaurus crocodilurus; assembly: GCA_021292165.1. Taxonomy (NCBI): domain Eukaryota; kingdom Metazoa; phylum Chordata; class Lepidosauria; order Squamata; family Shinisauridae; genus Shinisaurus; species Shinisaurus crocodilurus. The sequence continues at coordinate 267,882,544 of CM037878.1, read as the reverse complement.
CCCTGCTTGTGGGCTTCCCAGGAAGTATCTGGATCTGGCTGGCCACTGTGTTGAAAACAGGATGCTAAACAACACTGTCCCTTGGTCTTACCCCTTAGGGCTCTGCTTCTGTTCCACAATTATAACATCATTATGTAGTAATTCTGTCTTGTATTTCCCCCATGTTGCCCTTTCTAATTATTACCATGCACGTGTGCGTGCGCATGTGTGATTTCGTAAGGCAGCTTTCCCCAATCCTGGTGCCCTCTAGATATGTTGGATTGCAACTCCCATAATTCCCAGTCAGTGCACCAGGTTGGGGAAGGCTGTCCTAAGATAGCATTTTCTAGATGAGGCAAACATGTAATTTACCGTACATTCACTTTCTGCCTTATGTGTTAATGACTGCCAAAGACTGTGAGGCTTTCTATTAGGGATGCTTGAGGAATTCAATCTTTGTCAATGCCTATATGATATGACCTGCTTTGTACCTTTCAGACTAATGGGCAGATCGGAACTTTGCTATCCACAAGGTTTCATACTTCTCTTGATGTTACAACGCAGTCCTTGGCAAGTTTAAATATATAAAAAACACCGTACTGGAGAGAAAACACACACATTTAGATAGTGTTTTGTTTTGTTTTTAAAAATTACTGGTTAATGCAGAAACAGAACAGATTTTTTACCCACTGAGCTGGGTAAAAATGTGTGAAAGTGTTAAGGACAGATTCACCCATCTCTACTTTTTGATAGTGAAGTCTTATTTTCAGAGAGGTGGGGCACTGAATTCTGTGAAGGCACATTTTCAGCTGTAGTTTTTCATATACTCCCTTCATTTGTAGCGCCCCGTGTGCTACAAATTTTGTACCCCTATTTTGTACCCCTGAATGGGAAAGGGAGGTATGACAGGTTGAACAGGAGAATTTCAGAGTAAACCCTGTACTCCAGGGGTGGGCAAAGTGTCCAGATGTTGCAAATCCCATCATCTCTCACCATTGGCTATGCTGGCTAGGACTGCTGGGAGTTGCAGTCCAACCATACATTCCTCATCCCTACTATAGTCATGCCTTGGATTGAGAGCATAATTTGTTCCAGAAACGTGCTTGTAATCCAAAACACTCTTATATCAAAACGAAATCCCCCCCAAAAAAATTTGTACAGATTTTTAATTTAAGCCGTACTACAGTACTTGTATTGTAAGATGTTGCTTGTATATCAAGTCAAAAATAAATAAATAAATATTTAAAAATTGCTTGTCTTGCAAAACGCTCTCAAACCAAGTTACTTGCAATCCAAGGTATTACTGTACTGAGAAAAGAGCACCTTTCCCTCTGTATGCAGGTGGGAGGCAGGAGGAACGTCATGTGCCCAGTGTAGACACAATAACGGTGTTACGACAGATAATTCTGGGCACTAGATTCCCTCTAACCCCACACTCTTACGAAAGTTTTAGGACCTTTGGCTGGGGTAAAACCTGCGCTGCTGGGGGGAAAGTATGCGCTTTGTTCCTTTTACACTTAAACAAACCTACACACACACACACACACACACACACACAGACTCTAGAAACAAAAGGGTGGTTTTATTGAAGAAGAAATACAGAGAAGGTACAGTGTCTTACTTGTTGGTAAAGCAAACCTAGTGATGTCAGGCAGCAAAATATCCTTACGCTATGGTTCAAACACACCCTGTATTCTGGAGAGGAAAAAGAGTCCCTTTTTGCCCTGACAAGCCTGAATAGAAAAGCGGGGGGGGGGGGGGATTCCTGTCTAGAAGGATAGAAAAACAAAGTCCTGGCTACTACCTGTCTGCTGTGATGAGGTTCCAGCTGTAGCCCCGCGGAGGCGGGAGGGGTTTGAGCAGTCCACGTTCCAAGGTGACTCCCTCAGCTCTCTCCAAGGTGACTCCCTCAGCTCTCTCTGGGGGCCGTCTTTGCCCCACAGATGTCTTCAAACTCTGCTAAGGACCTTACTCTTTATGTTTTGATAACTCTTAATGGGTGTACTTAGGAAATCAAAGCTTTGGGTCTACCTGCTGATGGGACTGTTTTTGGAGAAGCTGCTGGTGGTATTCGCCCAGTGGGGGGGGGGGGGAACACAAGCCATTTCTTTTCAGGAGAAATCCTCCTGTGTTATGATATGCAATATTCAGGTCTTAATCAATGCAAGCCTGCCACTCATTTGCCTATGCATGCCTCTAGGCTTCACTCACTCTTCCATTCAAACCTTCAGTCATGACCTTTTGCCTTTTGCCCTGCTGGGGAGGTGGGCAGGCTGCTTCTTTTCTCCCGAACCCTTGCTTACCCAAGGCTCCTTATGAGGGCTGTGGACTTCCTTTTGGAGGTGTAGCCATAACCAAATGATCAGAACTATATCTCATCTTAACAACAGATAGTTCTGGCAATGCTCATGGGATGTTGGTGTTGATGACCAGAGTACTGAGAATAACATACCTTCGCTGTTTCTGGGTCCTCACCTGCTGAGTTGTAGAGTTATGATGAAACTGCCAATTGGACACTGGTCAGACTAGTGGCGGCCAACATTTTGGGCAAATCTGCCACATGTCCAGTCCCAGTATATGAGAGTGCAACTTGGGCCTACAAAATAGTACATATTTAGTCACTAGTGCCTTGGTGGAGCTTTGCTTCTAGTCTGTCAAGCCAGGGAATACAGGCCATGTCTGTGTCATAGCCCCGTCTGAATGTCTGAAATGCCCAGTCTAAGAGTGCCACCGATTGTCTAACCATGATATAGGGTTTTCAGCTGACATCAGTGCTTCAATATGGCTGAGAAATCAGCCTGTTTAGCATCCCTTAATTGTCCGTATGAACATAGGAAGCTGTTTTACACTAGTTCAGTATTGCCTACAGCAGTAGTAGGCAACATAGTGCGAGTGGGCATTGATGTGTCCCCAGATAATTTTCTTGGCACCTGCCAAGGTGCCTTATCTCCCTCACTTTCTAATTTTTTTTAAAAAACACACATTTTCTGACCTGCAGCTGGGATTGCTGTGAAATAGGTTTCTGTTGGTGCTGAAAATTGTGCTTTCAAATGAGCCGTTTTGTTTGTTGGGGCTCAAATCCCACCTCTGCCTTTTTCTCAGTCTTTTGGGCAGATTACTTGTCCTTTGTCATGCCTCCTGTGGCAGCCATTTTGTGGTGGTGTCCAGGACAGTTTCTCAAATTACAAAATATGCCCACAGCCCAAAAAGGTTGACTAATCCTGATCTACACAGACTGGCAACAGCTCTCCAGGGTTTCAGTCAGGGGTTTTTCTCAGCTCTACCTGGAGATGCCGGGGATTGAACCTGGGACCATCTACATGCAAAGCATGCGCTCTACCACTGAGCTGCAGCCCCTCCTCTTCCCTCTCTGGTTGATCTGCTACAATTGAAGTTGCCTGAGGCTTATTTAATCATGGTAAACTAAGAATTTGTAAGTATGTTTTGAAGCTGAAGAACTATGAGACAAATGTGGTGGCAGAGTTTGCATGGTTCTTCACATCAAGCCTCAGTGTATGTACTGGTGGTGCTTGGAAATTTATCAGGATGGTGACAATTTATAGATATTTTTAAATGCTGCTTAAAGCAGTTTTGTCCTAATTGAAAGGCCAGCCTGCTGAGTTAATTAACAGAGTTTTAAAGGGTCTGGCATATATATTCATTATTAGAAATGCAGGAGAGAGAGTACATTTTTGAAGTGCACAGGAAAATATGCTGTATTGTATTTTTCATATGCATTTGAAAGATGATTCCCAGTGTCATTTATTAGACTTTGCCTTTCCAAGTAACCTTCAGTTATTCCCCCCCCCCCCCCCATATTTTAGCACATTACTAATTGCATTTGACTGTCAGTCTTTCTGGTGAATTAAATTTGGAAAGCCATCTTGGTATGAATACAAAAGAGAATTAAAAAGATTAATATAGCCTGTAGAAATTTTAGGACTGTTTATATTGCTTTCACCATTAAAAATATGAGAGATTGGCCTGGTTTGCACTTAACAATAACCCATGGTTTAGATTGTTGAATTCTTGGATGTCATGATGTGTGAACATGGCCACACTAAACCATAGTTGGTTAACCACGAACAACCCAGAAAGAGAACCCATGGTTTGTTGTTGGGTTGTGAACTCTGGGTTATTTAAACCATGGATTATCATTACATGTGAACCAAGAGCCTGTCAGTTGTTCATGGGTAGTTTTCCCAGGCTATGGAGATGGTGGGCAAGAGTGGTAAAAAAAATCCCAGCCATTCTACCCAGTACTACAGCACCACAAAGGCATTTGGGATACAGGGAGGGAATGGGCAAAGGGGGAGGGCAATAAACAACCCAGGCATTGAGAAAATAACCATGGTTTGTTCAATGGGTTAAATAAACCATGGGTTAGCGTTATGTGCGAACCAGGCCAGTATCAAAATATTTCAGATATCCTGGCATGGTATACAGGGCTGGCGCTACCACTAGGCAAACTAGGCGGTTGCCTAGGGCGCGCAGCTGAAGAGGGCGCAGAAACGCTGCGCTCCTCTTCGCTGCTGCCGCCCCGCCAGGCCTCTGCCTCCCCACCCGCCCCCACCGCCGCTACCGCGCCTCCCCGCCCACCCACCCACCGCCGCGCCTCCCCCCGCCCTCCCACTGCCACCGCGCCTTCCGCCCGCCGCCGCGCCTCCCCCGCCGCCGCGCCTCCCCCCGCCGCCGCGCCTCCCCCCGCCCGTTGCCACCACCCCCCGACCCCCCCACCTACCTTCTCCGCGTCGCGTCGCTTCCAGAGCCCCGCCCGCGTTGTTTTGGCGGGAGGAACCAGGGCAACAGGGCTTAAACAGCCCCGGCAGGAAACGGAGTGCGGGGGTCACGTCACTTCCTCCTCGGAGGAGGTGGCGGCGTCAGCCAGGGTGGGGGGAAGGTAGGGTGGTGGTGGTGGCGGCACGGGGGGTTTGCAGAGCAGGGCTGCTTTGCTCCGGAGCCCCCCCCACGGCACGAGAGGGGGGGCGCTAAATTTCATTTCGCCTAGGGCGCCAAACTGCCCTGCACCGGTCCTGATAGTATATATGTCCCCACCTTCCCTGGGGCTATTTAAGACCTGTGTGCCCTGAGGGAAGGCAGAAAAGAAGCCCAGGCCGGGGAGCAAATGCCATCAGCTCCTGAAACTACCATCACCGGCCTGAGAGGGCTGTTGGGGCAGCCCCTCCCCCACCTTCCCCGGGGCTACAGAGGGAAGGCAGAAGAAAAGCCCAGGCCAGATTGTACCAGCAGCTCCAGAAGAAACCTTCAGTTGGCCTGAGAGATTTTGTAATAAATATGGTATATTTGGTTTGGGTGGGGGTGGTAACGTTTGTTTGTTTGAGTATTTAAACATTGTAAACCTCTTTGGGTGCCTTAGCAGAAAGGCGGTATAGAAATGTAAGAAATAAATAAATATGGCCAACTACTAAATTTACAGAGGGTTATTATCTGAATATAGGAGATCAAGAGACAAATGAGCATTGATAGAAATGAATGTCATGTTTAACCAGAGGTATTGCCTCTAATATTTTGATCCGTCTTTTCCAGTGGTTTATCATGTAAGCCCAGTTTATACATTTAGCAGGTCAAGTAGTAAAAAATTTCCTTGACAGTACCACTGGCAGGTAGCAGTTGGGGCTTTGCATATTCCCTCTACCATGTGGGGGGAAAACTGCCTTTTTGTATGAAACTAGCTTGCCAGGATGAAAGTTAGGCTGAACCCTTCTCACTACCATGCTAGTTTTCTACATGAAGGGGAAGGGTTCCCCCCCCCCCTTCCTGGTGGGAAGAGTATTCAAACTTAAAATCCACACCACTTTTTTCATATCGGGCAGGGGCAGAAAAGGGAGGAAGGTCAATCCCCCCCCCCCCAATTTTGTTTTGTTTTGTTTTTATTTTCTTGGGCCTTCACATCTCTAGTCTTACCTCAGTTCATAAGTAGAAAAGGAAAGAATCCTAAATGCCTTGTCCCATTGTACAGTGATGTTCTTAGGAATAGAATTTTGTCTTGTCCCTTTCTGTCAACAAATGATGCTCTACGACCTAAATGTAATTAGGCCTTACTGATCTAAATATAATTATAGTAAGTTAATTTAGAAACACATTAGGTTTTCCTAGAAGAAATGGCAGATCAAAATATATAGTTCCAAGAACTTAGAGCAGGGGTTCTCAACCAGGGGGAAATTCCCCCGGGGGGGGGGATTTTAGGGTTTCAGGGGAGGAATTGGGACCACAGACTCAAACTGTTGGAATACTGATCTTTCTACAAATTACAATTCTACAGATTGTACATAATCTATAGGACATCACATCTTATTGTATGGCACAGATTAAGTCAGACAATCTTGGAAAGGGGGGAATGACATTCTGACATATGGCGAAAAGGATGCATGGGGCAAAAAAGGTTGAGAATCACTGACTTAGAGGAACCAGGCAACACAAATTGAAAGTACGGTAATTTAAATACAAGCTCAATTTAGTTTGGGTGGGTGTGTTTGGGTTTTTTATTTTAGTATCCTGCCCTTTCTCCAAGGAGTGTGTGGGAACTTATTTGGTCTTTTCCCACATCCCTCCATTTTATCCTCACAGCAACCCTTTGAGGTAGGCTAGGTTGAGAGATAATGAATGGCTGAGAATCACCCTTTGAGCTCCTTGACTAAGCAGGGATTTGAATCACAGCCTCCATGGTCTGACACTCTAACCTACACCACACTGGCTATGCCATCATGAAAATCAGGGTAAGTTATAGGTGGAGAATGCCAGTCTGTTAGATGTTCATATTTGTCACTTTTTACTGTAACTAATAAAAGGTAAAATGCACAACTTTGCATAATCCTAAAGGTCTAAAACTAAAGTAAAAATAAAGCAATTAGCCAGTGTCGTTGAGTCATGAAGCTCCATTCATATTAAAATCCAAATGTTGGTAGCAAGCCAGACAACACTGACTACTCCGTTGATGACTGCATCATGATTTTTATTATCCAGCAAAAACTGAGACAGTCTGTCTAATTACAACTGTAAATGCCCATAAAAACTGTTCAGAAATCTTTTTAAATGTGCTGTGTTTGGCTTTAAGGTTTTGCTGTTTATGAAGAGAATGATGGGAACTCGGTTTTATCTTGACTAACTTCTGTCTCTTAAACATGTTACTATCTTTGGGTTTGCTTGTTACTGGCAATCAAGTGGAAAGGAATGGAGAGGGAGGCAATTCTCACCTCTATACAGCTGCTTTTGTCCACATCATCAAACTGACTAATAGCCTGTTGAAACCATGAGTTTTATCTTTCCCTGCCCATGGGGGGAAGATTTAATTTGGGAAGTGACCCAACATTAGTCAGGGCAGAAGATTTTGGAAGTTAACAGAAGCTAGCTTCCCCATCTTCACTAGCTTCCAGTCCATTTCCAAGTGCAATTCAAAAGTGCTGGTGTTAACCTTTAAAGCTCTAAACAGCTTAGGGCAAGCTGTTTTCCTCTCCTGCTGTCATCTTCTGAGGCCCCTCTCTGAGTGCCCCTGCTGTATGTGAGGTGGGTGGCTAGCAGAGGGAGGGCCTTTTCAGTGGTGGTGTCCATTTATGGAATGCCCTCCCTGGAGATGTTGTGGTCTTTTTGGTGCCAGGTAAAGACCTTTTTATTCTCCCAGGCTTCAGTCTTGCACATTTAAAAATGTGTTAGTTTGGGGTTTTTTTTTTTAACTACTCTTGCATTGCTCTTGGTTTTACTTTGGTTTTATTCTGTGGGTGTTTTAATTTGTTTTAGATTATACAATATGTTTGTTATATGTGTGTATTTTATGCTTTGAACATTTATTTTGTGAACTGCCCAGAAAGCTTAACCTATTGGGTGATAGGGAAATGTGGGTAATAATAAAACATATAAAAAATACAAAATGGAGCCCATTGGCAGGCATATACCAACCTTCCCCAGCCTGCCCTCCAGATATGTTGGACTACAACTCCCAGCATCCCACAGCTGACTGGGGGATGCTGAGAGTTGTAATTCAATACATCTTGAGGGCACCAGGTTGAGAAATGCTACCATATGCATATGTCCTATAGAAAATTAGGGATGTATGATAATTTCATTTAAGTTTGCAAATCATGCAAACATGCCACCATTTTCAACAGAGCAACTGGAGGATGAAAAATGCAATTCCTAACTGACTCAGTTTGTACCCTAGTAGTGAGCTTAAGCTTGTGTCTTAAGAGGTCTCTGTCTCAGAGTAGTTGTATCTGTTAGCCAAAAAAACCCACACCCTTGTGTGATGCATTGCTAACTGAAAGTTCAGGGCAGTTTTCTGCAAATTGTCAATTTTTCTGGATTCACTGAGGCCCACACAAAGCCTTCCATTGTGTTGAGTGTTTCAGTCATACTAATCCGCTGAATACCGGTATGTCCAAAATAACAATGATACAAATCAACCTACCAAAATTACCATGGTCCACTCTGTTTATTATTTATATACTTCTAAAACTTACTATTGCCTTTTGGTCTTTGGAAACTCAAAACGCTGTACAATAACAGTATACCACCCCTCTCCTAACATAGGGAAGTTCTCTGCGCATATATACACTTTTTAAAAATATGCTAATTTTTGGCTTCACATTGGAACCCCTAATTAATCGTAAAACATCATTGATCGCTTGTATGCAGTTCACCCAGTGATTGATTATTGTTGATTGTATGTTTATAATGAATGAATATGCAATTGTATCAAATTTGTAAGAAAATCAATACTGGCATAACCAACAACGCTTGCCCACTGATATAGCCAGCCTCGCCCTTGATTTGCCCCCGTGGGCTAAGGAGCCTCACTTGCCACTTGTGTAGGTGGATGAGATGGTGGTGTAGGGAGGGAGGGTTTTAGATTTGATAGGCACTGGGGAACATATTGTGCTTATGTTCTGCTTGTGGGCTTCCCACAGGCAGCTGGTTGGCCACTGCGTGAACTAAATGCTGGACTGGTTAGGCCTTAGTCTGGTCCAGCAGGGCTCTTTTTATATAACTTCTGTGGTTTTTACTGCTTTTTTCTCCTCTCTTGAAAGTTATTTCTTGGTTGACAAGGCAAACTCCTTCCTGAAATTGTATATATATGGCCTTGTATCACCTTTGCAAAACATTAAAGTATATGTAAATATAGATTAATATTGCACCAATGATGCCATGAGACAACTTGATGGTTTTGTTTTCATGATATATATATATATATATATATATATTCTTGCAATTCTGGCAATTGTTACAGATGAAATTGGTAATAACAGTTGCTTGGGCATTAAATTTAAATGGCCTACCATCTGATTGTTGAATCTAGCATTACAATGCAATTAAAGCAAAATGGTAAGTAGCAGCAACACTGGCATGCTCAGGGGTAGCTTTGGCCACTTTCCCAGAAACTATATTTGACATAATTCGAGAGGGACCTTTTCACTCCATTGTAATTTTATAAAGTCTAAGTGTTCCAAGTAAAAATGTTAAAACCTCGAACTATGATTACCTATGTAAATTGTCTTTATCTGCCCACTGGAGTGACTGGGATTTCTGTCCGTTTGTTTGGTGGTGTACATGGAGAGACATTTGATCATAGGCATCCATTGCACTTTCTCTTTAATTGAAGAAATAAATAATATCTGGCCTTTCTTCTGTACCAATTGTGCAAAGATCTGCATAGATCAGTTTCAGCTTCATTAGATGGTGCTAGGAGTCTCGAACTGAGGACTACAGCAGTGGGATCCAGGTGCCTTATTCTCTCCACTTCTATGGTAACTTACCAGAGGAGGATAATACCTCCAGGCCACCAATTCCTCCAGGCCACACATGGGGCTCAAAGACATTCTTAGGAAATGAAGATGGCAGATCACTGCAAGCCGATTGTTTCATCTGCAGCGTGCCCATTTTGAGGTGGTACTTAGGTCAGTTTCTCAAATTGCCAAATGTGCCCATAGTCCCAGAAAGGTTGCCTACACTTGCCTCTTCTGGTGGGTCCCCCAACCCTCCAGAACAGATTTTCTGGGGGGCCTTCACCCCACTTCCACAGGTGAAAACATTCCAGGAGCACTCAGGGAACTTCCTACTCAGGGGATTTTCCCATCAGTGAGAGCAAATTCAGGATCCCAGCCATAGTTCAGTATGAATGGTAATTGTAAAATCATACTCTTGAATATCAACATAGTAGGTGCTTCCAGCAACATTGCTCTTATTCTCTCACTGAAAATCAAGCATTTACAGGGAAGATGTGCTTTAAAATCTTTTCAATTTTCTGTGCAATGTTGTTAGCACCTAATTAAGAAAGGTGCAGCTAAAAAAAACGAAGACTGCCCTCCATCTGACAGAATAAATGTGTCTTTTTTATTATTGCAACCCTAATAGAAAGAACCCAAGCGAGATGAATAATAAAATAACCATTAATTAAAAACAATAAAGAAACACAGGTCCTGGCAAAAATAAATTAATTTGATTAACCACAGGTAAATGATTTAGGTCAAAGCTAGTTACGCTGGTATAAACACTCTTTGATTTACTGCAATGTACTATTTAATTTTATACAGTGCAGACATTTGTGTCATACTGTCTAAGCACATTTGCTAGAATAAAATTACCATTTTGAGGAATCTCCATTAAAAGCTCATCTCTGTTTTAATTCCAAATGTCAGAGTTACCAAAATAAAGAGTTGCAGTTTACTGAGTGTTGCTTGCTTTTTTATGTTTGGAGGCAATGAACGTGAATATTCATTAAATTACAACGAGATGCCATTTTTCATGTGTGAGCAAATCGGTTCTTCTTTTACAACTGTTCTCTTAACATGTTCATTTTGCCATGAAGTTGTGCCAGAAAACTTTCTCAGTTACTGCATGAGGAAGAAGGTGCAAGGAACTGCCACAAATATTCCTTTCCCCATCAAAATAACACCAACATGCCAGTGTCTTAGCAGTAATTCCCTTAAGGCAGGAGTGGGCAGGTCTGGTGCCCTCCAGGTCTGATCCAGATATTTTTGACCACAACTCCCTGCATTCCTGACTATCGGCCATACTGACTGGGGCTTATAGGAGTTGTAGTACAAAACATCTGAAGGGCACCAGGTTGCCTACTGCTGCTAAAAATATGGATTAGAATCATAGAATTGGAAGGGGCATTTAGGCCATTGAGTTCAACCCCCTGCTCAGTGCAGGAATCCAGTTTAAAGCAGCTCTGACAGATGGCTGTCCAGTATCTGCTTGAATACTTCTAGCAACGGAGAGCCCACCACCTCCTTAGCCAGAGGGTTCCATTGTTTGACTGCTCTGACAGGAAGTTTTTTCTGATGTTCAACCAAAATCTTCCTTCCTGTAACTTAAGCCCATTTTTTGTGTCATACAGCCTTGGATGATGACCTACAGTCATACTCGGAGTAGACCCATTGAAATAAATGGGAATTAAGTTAGTCATGACCAGCTTAAGTCACATTGGTTTTGTCAGATTTACTCTGATTTCATAGTGAGAGGAGGGAAGTAGGGGCGGTGCCAGATACTGAAAAGATCCAGTGCTTAGGCCCACACGACAAAAAATATATATGCACAAATTTGTATATGCTAATTTACATATTTCATAGATTTCATAGATCATAGAGTTGGAAGGAGCCTACAAGGCTATCGAGTCCAACCCCCTGCTCAATGCAGGAAACTAGAGGAGGGGGGTCTCCCATCCAAGTAATAACCAGGCTTGACCCTGCTTAGCTTTCCATGCTCAGACAAGCTGAGCCAGCATAAGCCACAGGCCTGTATGACCTAAAGTCTCTCTCTGTGCGTGCCTTTAAAGGACCCTGTCTCGTAAGGACACCCAATTTGTAAAAAGGGATGTATGGACAGGGGAGAGGAAAAGAACCCATATCTGCTTGTCTTTGAGGCCAAGACAGCATCTATTCTTGAAATTCTTCAGCAACCCTAGTTATGTTTTGAAGCAAATTGACCCGACCTGAACTGTACCTCCTGGACTAATGTGTGGATTGGAATGCAGTTACCCTTCAGATTTCACACTTCTCTGAATTTGCGACGCAGTTCTCAGATAACCTGCCCCCCATATGTGTATAAACAGATATATTTTAGAATACAATGCATTTTAGAGAGAATACATTTACAGATGCATACCTTGTCAGAAAATAATGTTCAAAAATACGTAGTATATAAATACAATCTGGAAACAGGTCAGAATGAATTTGAATGAACAGATGTGAAACTTACAGTGACTGGAAGTAGACAGATCCATTCCTCCTTCCTAGTTCAAACATTAAAATGTACCGGTATTTCAGAAGAAATATTATTCTGAGCAGATACTTAATATCCTACACATTGGAATATTTAGAAGGGGGCTGGGCTATTGTAGGTCTTCCTTTCAGAGAGATTTTGAATATTTGCCATTACTGTGGGGAAATGTTTCTGGCTTTGTTAACTTAATCTGGTGTGTTAGCTTTTCCATGATCATCTCATCCCACACTCAAGAAACCCCAGCTGTCATTTACGGTACTTCCATTTTTAGCATTCTCTTTTATGACAATGCTGCGCCATCCCACATGCACCTTTTTCAAGCAAGTCCTTGAGATGACATGAACAAGTACCAGTTGAAATGTGATTCAGTTCCCAAGTGACTTTCTGATGGGAAATCTAAACCTCCCAGACACTTGTATTAAGTGGTCTTTATTTTCAGTTGTCACCGAATCTCTGCACCATTTATTTGGGTTAAACAACAATAGAAACTAAGTGATAAAAGATAATGTTCAAGATTGAGGGGGTGGGGTTTGCTCATTTGGTCTTATTTCGAGTATTGATATTGACTGACTTCCGCTTCTTACCAATACTAAGGAGTCACCATGTAATAAGTCCAGAATTTGTTGTGAAATCCAGATTAACATTGAGAATTAGCTAGAGATGGATATATTTAAAATCTAAATTCTGTGTTATTCATCTGGCTTTTGGAGAATTCAGTAGAGTCCTCATATAACTGAAATGTTAGTATTCAGGGCAGCAAACTTACCAAGTCTTCTTTCGTGCTTTTTGGCGTTTTTAATTTATATTTATTTATTTATTTTTATTCATTTTTGTCAAAAGAGAAAGTTTATGTTCAGTTTCCGCAGAACAAAGCTACTTTTGGCTAGTACACTTTCACAAAATTTTCAGCCTGGATATGGCCGGAAATGATTCAGAATGTATAAAAGCAGCTAAATAGATTGAAGACTTTTCATTTAGACCTACTTGCCAGATGGCACTTATCGCCAGAAATCAAGTTTTTACACTATGTTATCATTCTTATGAATGAATGTTATCATTCTCTACTGAGCACATATAAATATGTTCCTACATACTTGGCACAGTATTAATAAATTGACTCTAATGGAATGTATTGTAAAGTGAAAGAGTTTTACTTCTGGCTTCTCCATGTTCCCAGTGTGGCTTTCTGTTGGAGCAGGCATGATTCCAACCTGAAAATAAATGCCCACCTCTGCTGGTTTAACAGGGATCACACCCACTGCATCAGGGGTGTTAAAACTCTTTCAGCCTGAAGGCTGAATTCAATTTCTGAGAAGGTCTCCGGGGACGTATTCCAGTAAGGGGCAGGGCCAAAGGCAAAGGGGGTGGGGCCAAAATACCCAGAATCCCAGCATATTTTAGCTTAAGTTCTTATTGCCGGTAACTAAGCCTTAGGAGAGGCTGTGAGGGATTGAGGCCTACACAGGATTGGGTTTGTTGAGGCCTACACAGGCTTCAGTTTGTTGAAGCCTGAAGGCCCAAACACTTGGATGGGAGGGGGAGTTTGAGAGTTTTAAGTTACCCAATAGAAGTTAAGAATTAGATATCCTATTCAAGGTCACATGATTATAACCTTCCATTCCTGGGAAGGCTATATATGTGGGGTGTGGTCAGCTAGCAGTTAGTGTGGTGAGAGAGAGCCAGAAACAGCAGAGAGAAGGAGAGAAAGAGAAAGAGAAACTGGCTGCATAGCAGATAGGTAGTCTGAAGTTATACTAAAGAACGGTGGATTGTTTGTTTGTTTGTTTTATTTTATCATACTTGCTTTTGAATTATAACCACTCTATTAAGTAAATACCCAAATATTATAAGTAAAGTGTTGTTGTTTACCCTGAGAGTTTGGAGTGACTTATTCACCACGTCTACAGCCTACACCCATGCTATTGGAAGCTGTAAAAGGACTTGATCTCCTGGAACGGGAGGGGCTTTGAGGAGAGGCAGAGATCTCCCAAAGGAAGGTTAAGGGGTCCCTGCAGTAGCGGAACCTTGACAGAGGCATTTCAACCTTTTAGAATGGGGGCAGAAAATGGCCCCGAGATGACCAAACAACAGTAGAGGAAAAGTTAGAACATAATAGTTTTCATTCTCCATTCCCCCACTCCCCCAAACTGAGACAAATACTGGGCACATTTGCATGCTAAACCACCCTGTGAATAAGCCATGGTGGGTTGGTTGTTCACTGAACAACCCACAGTATGCCTGACAGACCATTGGGCTTTCTGTGAGTTGTTCTCCCCCTCCTTCCCCCTCAGTCCTCCAGCCAGCTCCGGCACGTATCCCAGTGTCCTTCATGGCAGAACCCGTCTTGTCTCCCCCTCCCCGTTCTGATTGCTGTCCCTTTTTGTTCACTGCTGTTTTTTTTCTGGAGCCCCCAAAAAGCACAATTGGGGTGGGGGTTTGGCACCAGAAAATTGCACAAATGTGTTCATAATTTTTTTTACCGTCATCGGTGGAAGGGCAGTCACTGGCGAGATTGCGAAAAACGAGTGGCAAGGGCTTTTTTGCTGCTCTTGCTGAGTGGCTCTGTAGCCCTTTTCAACAACCCACAATGAAATCATCCTGCTGTGTTCGGACGACACGACAACCCATCGTGGGCAACGGCAACCCTACAACAAGCCAAGGGTTCTCAGGGTGACTTGTTCAAGAAAAATAAGCCATCCTGCCGAAACTGAGCAGGGTTTGGACAACACGTGGCTGATCGCCCATGGCGGGTTGTCGTGTTGGCCAGACCAGGTCACCGTGCTTCTTTCTGCCACTGTGTGAACTGCGACCAGGAAACTGTATCTGTAGATAGCACAATCCACACATCACAGTTCTCCATGCCTCACGGGTATAGTTAAAGTGAGGATAGTTGTGGGTGAGCTCCCAGGCCCCTCCGCCAAAGGCCCCTCACGCCCATGGCTATGCCAAAGATCTATACACTTCTATATTCAGATCTGTGCGCTCAACACACAAAGGTCTTTGATGCAACTGGGGGCATGAGGATATGTTGGGGCGGGGCTTGCAGGCCCGCCACTTGCTGTCCCCATTTTAACTATACCCATGTTGTAGGTGAATGCCTGCACAACCCTACAGTTCCCAGGGAAAGTTGGGGGCTGCTTCACAAAGCCCTCTTGTAATGTGTGAACAGTTCCCACATTTACAGAAGGTCAAATTACTTTCTTTTTTGTAGGTATTAACGTTTTTTTTTTCTGCAGAGCATGGCACGGTCTATGAAATGCCAATTTTTCATCTGCAAGCATATTACGTTTCCAAGCTGCTCATTCATTTGTCTCTTTATTACAGGAATACTTGACAAATCCTTATACTGTGTAAAGAGTGTAAGTTATCTACGGCAAGCAAGATGAAATACATTCTGTGATTGATGATTTGTGTCCAGCTTTCATAAAAATAGGAAACAAGGCTTCTCAGCTCCTGGAAGATTACATTTGGGGACAAGGTGGATAAAAGTGATCAAACCAAAGGGCTGTTGAGGCTGCAGTTATTAATGCTACATATTAGACTTCAACGGTTATACAATTGAAACATTTTAAATTAACTTAGTGAGAAGTAATGATAACTGAAATAAGACTTGGGTGTTTGTTTGATTTTTAATATCTTTCATACTTCTTTTCTTCCCTTATCTGTCAAGCACACGAACGAAATCTCTCACAGGAGGAAAATGAGTAAATGACCTGGTTCGGATGATATGACAACCCCACCATGTAATCAGCCATGGTGGGTTGTTGTGTCATCCAAACCCTGCACTGTTTCGGCTGGGCGGCTTATTTTTCTCGAACAAGCCACCCTGAAAACCTGTGGCTTCTTGTAGGGTTGTTCTTGCCCATGATGGGTGGTTGTGTCATCCAAACCTGGGAGACCAATTTTATCGTGGGTTGCCATGATCGACTGCAGCGCTGCTTGGCAAATGCAGGAAAAAAGCCCTTGCCATTCACTTTTCACTACCTTCCCAGTGGCTGCCCTTCCGCCAAGCTGAAATGGCACTTTGGAAGGACTGTCACTTGTTCCCTGGCTTGCTTTTTCCCCCCCGGTGCCGGAACCGGCTGGAGGACTGAGTGGGAAGGAGGTGGAGAACTACCCACAGAAGCCGGATCATCTGTTGGGCATACCATGGGTCATTCAGTGAAAAACCGACCCACCATGACTTATTCGCAGGGAGGCTTAGCATGACCTGCGAATGTACCCAGTATGACCTATAAATGAGAGATACTGCTGCTGTTGTCAAAGGAATCGCAGCAGGGAAGTTGCAACTGTGTCTGTGAAGAACTTGATTCACGTGCTACAGCTGTCCATGCAGTGCATCCCATAGAGACATACAGGATCGGAGCACACCGTGTTCTGTATTGCCAGTTCATGCATTTCTTCTTTTGTGGGTGGGGTGGGGTGAGATGGGTGTGATAAGGTCACACACAATCCGAAGATTTGCGTGTCACTTTAATTGGATATAGGAATCTTGTCCGTATCCGGCCTCTGTGTTGACCTTGTCAGGATCTTTTCCCTCGTAGTGAACTGATTTTATATAAATTGCCACATTCTCCATAAGCCTTAGGCTCAATTTTTGAAGTTATCCTAGTGGCAAATCACTATATCGATAAATGTTGTTTGAGCAGTCAGAAGATCAGTTCACTTCACAATCTCTTGATAAATAAAGTTTTGGTACCTTCATCACATACCATAGTTATGCATACACACCAAATCTTAAATTCTGTGCTGTGTGACATTAGCAAAATAAAAGATGCTTGGATCTGTGATGAACCAGCGTTATTTTATGTTCAGATCAACATAGGATGAATAAACAAACAAAGAAACCCCACCCTGTCATTTTTAACCATAAAGGTCATGTTCATCAAAGATCATGAAGTGAATTTAGAGATCTAAATGTGTTTGTGTTTGTTCCTAATGGGGATTGTTTTCCTAGGCTTCATGACTTTGGAAAGTTAAGTGTATCTCTCAAGTAATAAGGGTTAGAAACCTACATTTTTGCGAAAAAGAAAACAGAGCTGCATAAGACAGCTAGTGTTGGGTCATATGCTGCACAGTGAATAGAATCATAACAACATATAAAAGCAGACTACAGTTTGCTCAGATTAAATAAATTAAAATCTATTAAGATGCCTGGATAAATGGAACTGTTTTTGCCTGGTGCCTAACAGATAGCAAAGTTGGCATCCGACAAACGTCTCTGGGGAGGGCATTCCGTAATCAAGGTGCCACTGCTGAGAACCTGTCTCCCTTGTAGATGATTGATGTACCTCTAATGCAGGGATAGGTAGCCTGGTGCCCTCCAGACATTTTGGACTTCAACTCCCATCAGCCCCAGCCAGCATGGCCTATGGTAAGGCATGATAGGAGTTGTAGATAGGAGCAGCTGTTATTGGATTGCAGCTCTCATAATCCCTCACCATGGACTATGCTGGCTAGGGATGATGGGGGTTGCAATCTGACCCCTGCTGTATGGCAATCAGCTTTTCAAACTGAGGAGTGCTGTAAGTTTGTTATATGGCATCAGAGATTTGTTCAAAGAAATGTAAGTTTTAAAGAAAATATTAGCAGGTTAACACAACCCCTTGGGCTCCTTTAAAGCAGCTGCTTCCGGCTGTTTTTTGTTCATTTTCCTAAATGGTTGTTTTAACACTGAAAGGGGAAAACGTTGCATTTTCTAACTTAGCTTTTCCCCTCCACCCCAATGTCAATGTAAGCAAAGTTAAAGAGAAGTTCCGTAAAGTTATATAAACCAATTTCTCTTGTGTGCACATTTTCCCAGTGGGCATATATCGAGCTCCCTGAAAAAGGCTGATGTGTCGAAATGTTTGAGACTACTTTTGAGAATTACATTCTGTACATGGGCTGACAGCCGTGACTGCTGTGAACTTGAATGTGATGAAAGGGTGTGTAAGATACGAGAATGTAGGCACGTCCAGTAGGTTTTGTACAATATGGAAGAAGAAGATTTAAGCTCTGGGTTGTTAGGATTCCTTATAAAGCTTAAGGCTACTATCCTAAGCACATTTACTTAAAAGTAGACTCCACTGAAATCAGTGTAAATAAGTTTTCAACCAGGATGTTAATGTAACAAAGGTTTTGAATTACAGAATTCCAAAGTCCATATTAGTGTCAATTCATCCTTTAATAGAGCTGCAATGATTTTTCACCCCCTTCTGTTTTGTTTTTTAATTGAACGTAATGCTTTCAGAGGAAGCCAGAAATATTCCCTCCATTAAAAAAAACAACTTTAAGTATATGAATGTTCACCTTTTTGTTTTGAAGTTTTTCATGGCCACCCCCCCCCCCCCAATCTGCTGCTGCTTTAGGACCATTCTCCCCCCCCACACACACATTTTTTTAGGGCTTCTTTCTTCTTCCAAGGGTAATATTAGCCAATCAAGGATCACATAGTGACTGTGATTATATCACTGTGCTACATAGCCAAACAGATTTGCCTATTTGCTAACTTCATTGGTGGCAAGTTAAAAATAAAGTGAAGGCATTGCTTCCTAGACTCATCACATGGCTGATCCTAGCTAATTGGGGATCATGTAGTGAATGTGATAACATCACTGAGGGCAACTGAAGCCCACTCCGGGCAATGCTTGAAAAACCACTGGGGAGTTTGCAAAAATGGCCCATTCTCAGCCAGTTAATTCTTGTACAATGTTTGATATGGTGCTTTGTGGTGCTTAGGCTGATATGTAACTTATCAGTGGTATCAGTATTTTCCAGTACATATTATTAATAGATTATAGGTGTATTATTTATTTATTTATTTATTGTCGTCGTCATCATCATCATCATCATCATACAACTGCTAATATGCTATGAGGTATTTAATAATTATAGTATTTAAGCAGGGCCAGTGCTACCATTAGGCCAACTAGGCGGCTGCCTAGGGCACCGGGCTAAAGGGGGCGCCAGGAGCATAGGGCTGGAGGGAGGAAGGGTGTGTGCTAAATATCTGGTCTTGCCTAGGGCACCAAACTGCCTTGCACTGGTCCTGTATTTAAGAGAGCAATCCTGTGGCCCCTAGACAGCATCTAGAGGGCCGTAGGATTTTTCAGAGTCCCAGCTCTGATGTCGGGAAACAGCTCTGACGTCAGAGCTGGGACTCCGCACACAGAGCACACACACACACCCCACAGCCGGCGTGGAAAGAACTGCACCAGCTGCTTCTCCAAGGTCGTAAGAGCGACCTCAGAG
Organism: Shinisaurus crocodilurus; assembly: GCA_021292165.1. Classification (NCBI taxonomy): domain Eukaryota; kingdom Metazoa; phylum Chordata; class Lepidosauria; order Squamata; family Shinisauridae; genus Shinisaurus; species Shinisaurus crocodilurus. The sequence continues at coordinate 267,863,095 of CM037878.1, read as the reverse complement.
AAGGGTTTTTTTGAAGTGGGTGTTCCAGGGTGGGGAAGGGAGGAGACGGGTGCCGGCAAGATACAACATCTCCTCCTTGCCTCCCCTTCCGAAGCACTTCAGTTAGACAGCTGAAATCGGCCATCTAGCTGACTTACAGGGCTCTGCACTCCTCCCACCCTGCATAGGATACCTGTAATCCTTCACGTTCAGAGGGTTACACAGGCATCCCCATAGGATTGCACCCTAATTGTATTTAATATTTATTATTAAATACCATTATCATGCTACATGATGCTTTACAGAGCATAAGCTTAAAAGATGCATGCTGCAGCCCCACTGTTCCCAGGGAATGGTCTGAAGGCACATGAGGCAGCCACCTGGTCAGTGCTTGGAAGGGAGCCCACCTGGGAACCGCCTGTAGCCACCTTGAGTTCCATGATGGAAGAAAGAAAGGTGGGATTGAAATGTAATAAATAAATAAATTAAGAACGGATCTTCGTTTGTAACCCGGGGACTGCCTGTACATTTATGGGAGGCCTAGGCAAGTATATTCTTATTTTAGATTTTAGGTGCTTATGAATTTAGAAGCACCACTTGACCAAATAATGGCAATTAACGTCAACATCTGTAAATGAGTTCAGAGATGTAGACAAAATGTTTACAAAGAAGCTGAAGTGGCGGCATGGTGAAAACCAGAATAAGGCCGCAATCCTAAAAACTCTCTTGCAGCCCCATTGAATTCAGTGGGACTTATTTCTGAATTGACATACATAGAATTGTGTTGTAAGCATGAAAGTCTGATCTACTGTACGATACACAGCCATAATGTGTTAGCCATACTTGTATTTTGTACAATTGTTGTACTAATTGGTTGTGCCTAGTTTTTTCCTGCTGGTTTCAGGGAGGATTTGTCTCTTTTAATGGTAAATCCAAACAGTTTATTATATTGGCTTCTGGAGTGTATATTTTTTTGTTAAAATATTGATTGAATTTTATTATCCCCTTGTTCGTTCAATATATTTATGAATTCTGTATTTATTAACTGATGTTTAAGTTATGAGTTGAAAGTTTGTTTATAGGTTTATTGTATTTTTATTGCTAATTAATAAAAATTAACATTTTTATTAATGACTTGGATGAGGAGGTACAGGGAATGCTCATCAAATTTGCAGATGACACAAAATTGGGTGGAACAGCTAATACTCTGGAAGACAGAAACAAAATTCAAAGTGATCTCGATAGGCTGGTGCGCTGGGCTGAAACCAACAGAATGAAATTGAATAGGGATAAATGCCAAGTGCTGCACATAGGAAAAAGAAACCAAATGCACAGTTACAGGGTGGGGGATACTTGGCTCAACAATACTACAAGTGAGAAGGATCTTGGAATTGTTGTAGATCACAAGGTGAATATGAGCCAGCAATGTGATGTGGCTGCAAAAAAGGCAAATGCTATTTTGGGCTGCATTAATAGAAGTATAACTTCCAAATCACGTGAAGTACTAGTTCCCCTCTACTCAGCACTGGTTAGGCCTTGTCTTGAGTACTGCCTCCAGTTCTGGGCACTACACTTTAAGAAGGATATAGACAAACTGGAAAGGGTTCAGAGGAGGGCAACAAAGATGATCAGGGGACTGGAAACAAAGCCCTATGAGGAGAGACTGAAAGAACTGAAAAAAAGAGCAAATACGCCAATGGAATCAACTACCTAGGGAGGTGGTGGGCTCTCCCACTCTGGAAGCATTCAAGGTGCAGCTGGACAGCCATCTGTCAGGGATGCTTTGACTTGGATTCCTGCATTGAGCAGGGGGTTGCACTCGATGGCCTTGTAGGCCCCTTCCAACGCTACTATTCTATGATTCGTAACCATCTTCTATCTGGTAACCTGTGTCCTCACTGTGGGAAGCTGTGTGGATCTAGAATTGGCCTCCACAGTCACTTACGGACCCATCGCTAGAGTCTACACAATCTTCTTTAGAATTTCCTCCTTTTATCCCGGAAGACAATCTTACTCGGTCACGAGTGATCGCCTGATGAACTATTGTATCCTGTACAATGCTGTTAACCTCTTTGGGCTTTCTTTTGGAGGGAAAAGTGGGGTATAAATAAGCAATAATGATGATACTCCACGAAGAAAATATTCTGGTTTGTTCTTGTTGCAGTGTTTTTACATTTTACAGTTACTTTGGGCAAAATATTAATTTAGTCGAAGTGGTGGTGTAAGATGAGCTAATCTCTCATTCCTATCATTCTTTGACATTTTGGCTGCAAATGTTACGTCTTTGGCCTATTTCTTCCTTTGCATTTCGGACTTTCTTTGCTATATGTGGTGTTGCCCACCATTCGGAGAGGTGAAGTGTGATGCTATTAGTAGTAGTAGTAGTATTACTATTATATTTATATCCCGCCTTTTTTCTGCAAGGAACACAAGGTGGCTTACATAATCCTCCTCTCCATTTTATCCTGACAACAACCCTGTGAGGTAAATTAAGCTGAGAATCGGTGACTGGCCCAAAGTCACCCAGTGAGCTTCATGGCCGAGTGGGAACTAGAACCCAGATTTCCCGAGTCCCAGGCCAACACTCTAACTGCTACACCACACTGGCTCTCTATGCCACACTTCCAGTCACAGCACCAGTGAAAAGCAACCCCCCCTTCTTGCTTCCCAAAGGCATTGTAACCAGAAGTGTGATGATAAAATTAGCTGAATTATTGTACTTTGCACATTTGCCTCTACATACCAAAAAACACCCAAACTGCCAATCTGCGTAGCTGCTTTTGGGCTTCGGGTTGTTTTGTTCCCTCTCTTTCTCTTGCTCTCTGTCTCTTTTATTGGTAGTTTGCAGTAGAGATGAATCCAGCCAGCTCTGGTTTTAGTGATAATTATGAGCCATGGTTTACAGTCGCTTGTTATATGTTAGGAGAAAATGTTCCAGTCTTAACACTGACTGTGTATCACCTGTTTATAACAAGCCTGATTCCACCCCCTTTCCCCTCTGTCATTATTTCCCTGTGACCTTTTAAATACTACAAGAGAGTTTCATTGGAAAGCAATAAGGATCTCCTGCAGAGGCGTCCAAGGCATATTTTCCTTCTTGCCATCTTGCACACTCTCTGACTCGAAAGGTCAACATGATGAGCATCACACACACAAAGTTACTATATTGCCGAAAGAGTGTCCTTGCATCTAAATGCTGTGCATGCTTTAAAAAGGAAACAGTTTAAGGAGGGCAGAATGCTAAAAATAACAAAAATGAAGCTTTGTAAAATATGTCTTGTAATCCGAGGTGAAGGCTGTTGGAAAGAGATACCGTAATTCTTGTGAAAAATCCTTGCTCTTGAAATATTTTTTAAAAATGTAGAGGAATGTTCTATTTTTAAACATTAGAATACACCAGCAAAATGCCCATCGTTACGATGGGTGGGGTGAATTCAGAGTGAAGTCCTGTTTATTGCAAGGACTCCTGGGAAGATACATTATGGCTCTATTGATCCTGCGCACAGAACCACATCGCACCGCTCTCCCCTTGAAGGATTTCTGTCAGTGAGGGCCAGATGGCACTTTACTTTTTCCCCATAGAAGTGAATGGTAGCCATACACTTAAAAGGGAGAAGCTAAAGGGGTGCACTCAAGAATATTAATGAGAGGGGCTAAACCTGCTCTCTGGTTATCCCAGACTTCGGAACGTAGACAGTTGCATCCATCTGCCCATCTACCTACTGGGTTTGGCAGTGGTTCTCCAGCGTTTCAGGCAAAGGTTTTTTCAGCCCTACCTGGAAATGCCTGGGATTGAACCTGGGACCTTCTGGTTCCCTAGCCTGCAGTCCCTAAGGTTTTTCCTCGGGCCTCTGCCTTGTCCTCATGCCCTTCCCTTCCCTGGACACTCGGTCCCTTCCTTCAGCCAGCTTGCCTCTGGGATGCCCTACCTTCTGGGAGCTCTTTCCAGCATTCCACTCCTCAGCTGCTGCTGCTCACTGTGCCTGCCTCCCTCAATGCCTGCGTCAGGTTTTAATCTCTGACAATACCCCCTGCCCTCAGACTGTGCGAATGACATTGCTGACAGCTTTGTTCCCTGAGCAATGCAATGTTCATGGACCAGAGGCTTCACTGCCGCAAGCGCCATGCAGTAGAAAGAAGCACTCGATGAACATTGTCTACTGTTCTCAAGTCCCAGTTCAATAATTTACTTTCATTTTTGCACTTGTGTATAGAAGGATTATTACCTCTCTGCTTGCTGTGTAAGTGAGCATCTGTAAGGGTTCAACCATCAGACCCAAACTGCCTGAAGCCTGCTTTCAAATAAGCAGTCATGGTGTAGAGATGATCACTTCTTTATCCAAAGGTTGTTCTCTCAGTATTATCCTTCATTGTTTTTCTTCAGACATAACAGAGGGAGCTCCACGTGGTTTCAAAGTCATTTTGTTTCAAGCCACATGAGGAGATAAGCGAGGGGATTGGGGCACAAGTTGTTAGATCCAAAATGTTGTTATGAAGGGGCACTGGGAATTTGTATGGCATTTTATTTATGGAACATCCTGCATTTAGCGGCTGGCTCTAGATTATAGGGCAGGGGTTCACAACCTTTTTGGCCCTGGGAGCCAGATGTGATGCTGGTTTGGGGGCAGCATGCACATGTGCACACATGTGCACGCACATGCACACATGCGCATGCATGAAAAGGGCACTGTTTATGAGGAAATCAGCATGGGGGAATTGGGGTGGGTGGGGACAGGGGCCTGCTGTTAAGGCCTTGGATGACTCTATGCAGCCCCCTGTGTTAGGGGGACCCTCATGCAAGTAGGAACTTTGGCTTGTGAGTGAATAGCAACATCAGCAAGAAGCCGCAGCAGCAGGGTGCTCCAGTAAGTGATGGGCCCTTCCAGACTGCTGGGACCGTAGCATCTGCCTGAGGATGCCGGCTCCTGGTCACCAGCCCTGCACATTATTACTGGAAACAAGGGAGAACACCATATATTATGGGACTCATGGCAAACATTGTAAAGTCAGGACAGGAGAAATCATAAGAGCAGCATCAGTAGAGCAGTGCCGGGGTGGGGTGGGGTGGGGGCTTTCTTCCCAATGCAGATAGCAGCTTCAGAAGAGCTATTTTTATCAGGACCACAGTAGGAGATGGAAGGGTTAAACCCTTCTCCCACCCTGCTGTCATCCCAATATCAGCCCCCTTCCGCAGTGGCTGCTATTTGCATTTTTAAAAAAACATGCATGTGAAATGCAAAAACACCTTTTTACGTTACATCTAAATTGGCCCTGATTTGTGCGGACAGGATTAAATGATTACATTTTTCTTTGGACTGATAGTGAGATCATTGTGCACCTAAGAGTTTTTGGGAACATGAAATATGGAGATGTTTAACTCTGTAAATCTTCTTTACGCAGGTTGAAGAGGAAAATGTAGCCTTTCTGGATCACAGTGAAAGTGATGATGAATTTGATCCAAGCACCCTTCCGGACCCTGATAGATATAGAGATTCTGACCAAGAGACTGATCCAGAAAGTTGTGGGTATGTGTCTATTATTTTAATTTTCTCACTCATCCTTGTCTTCACTCTCCATCTTTCTAAAATCCTAAACATAGGGTGCCAGTGAAAGGTACCTTTATTCTGCTGCAGTCAGATCAACCACGTGATCTAGAGTTCTTTCAGATTTACTAATATTTTAGCTTTCAGCTGCCTCTGCTGCCATGCATATCTTCACCAGAATATGAAAATGGCAGAGGGCAATTTGTATGCTGCAGTATTTCACCCTTGAAGAGCTTGTGAAACCTGATCTGTGCACCCTGATCTACTAATACTAACATCATACTAATATTAATGCTTTCATCCCAGTTGTTGGCTATGCTGGGGTTGCGTGTTTTTGTTACAACACGCCTCCATGTGCCAGTAAATTGCAGCTTACCATGTGTTTCGGAATCAAGGTTGTAGAAGCACAGTTGCCACCCTCTTCTGATTGTTGCCTATGTATTTATACCCTCCTTCTCTGCTAAAACAACCCAAGCAGCTTAAAAATTTTTTGGGGGTGAGCAGCACAACTAGGCTGAGCAGCACAACTAAAGAGTCTACAGTGTCCCACAAAGGCATGTTTACTCTCCATTCTGCATATCCCTAAAGAACATAATTTTTGCTGGATCAGGAGAACCGTTATTTTATCATTTAAATTTCCTAAGCCTTGCAAGATATCAATTGGTCACCACGTTCTTTCCTACCAAGTTTCTAGCTGTTTAGGAGCAATTCAAGTCTGAAATTCCAGGAAAGATCCACTGCCAATACTCCAATGGTAGAGAGGGGAACAAAGGGGCATTGTGGGAAGGTGTTGGGGAGGATGACCCCAGAATGGGGGCGGGGGATGCCAGGCCTGTCACTGCATACTTATTTTCCCTCCCATTGGGATCAGTGAGAGGGAAAATCTAAAAACAAAGAAAAAACAGCCAATCAAAAGGGGGTGGGGTGGGGGGAAATGCAGGGCTTTGGATTTGGAGGTGTATCTGCCATGGATCTTCCTTGCCCCTCCCCCATTGAATTGTCCCGCGCAGAGCCTCAGCATTGGCTGGTGGTGGGGGTTTTTTTCTCACTTGACAAAAGGCTTGCAGTGTAAGTTTGCCTTCATTTTAGCTTTGCATTTTGTATTACATTTTATTGTGCCATGTTGTTAAGTATTTACCGTACTGGTTGTTATTTTTCCTTGTGCTGGATTTCCAAGGATTTAGTATGATTTCTTTCACTTTGTTATTATGTTTTTAACTGTTGTACAATGCTAAGAGAACTAGTTTTATGAGGCATTTAATAAATATAATAAATAAATTAATTTTTTTTTGTGCTCCGAGAGAGAGAGAGAGAGAGAGAGAGAGAGAGGACAGTTCCATGCTGTCATTTTTGAAGCATTCTGATTTATTTCTGTGACTGGTAGCAAGGAATACCACTGGACTCTGCATGTTCCAGGAATTTGCTGCTACCAAGAACTCACTGGAGTCCGCTGGCCAGCTTCAGGGCACAGCATAAAACCCTTTTGGCTGGCCAGGCTATTGATTAACTGTATAATAAGAGGAAGTCTACCTCAAGTGCCCATGCTGTGGATTTAGTTTTGCTTCTCCTCTGTGCTTCTTTATATGAGTTATAATTGGTTCACATGTTCCTTTTTGTGAGCCAGGAGACATCACGCTGTACCGAGGGTCTTTTGTGTGGAAGCTTGATCAGATATATAGGAAAATCCAGTCTTGTGTTATTTTCACAAAGCTGAGGACTTTCTCTTGGAAAGATTTGGTTCCCTGGTCTGCAAACAAGAAGAGAAGCTTATATAAGATATAAAAAGGAGGGATTACGGTGTATCTGTGGATGCACTGCCAGGCCGTCTCCGCAGCTGAACTGACAGACAAGCATACCAGCAGCTTAAGTGCTGGTTCTGGCTTTCAGTCCTGCCCCTCCCAGCCCACTCCCTGCCTTGGTGTAGTGGTAAATATTGAAGTGCAGGCACTCATCATGACCATCCCCATAGCCACGCCTCCAGAGGGAGTCCAGAAATTCAGGCTGCTGCTGTGGATCCATATCAACAAGCCAGTTCTAGCAGTTTTCATTTCCACCCCAGGAGCAGGTCTTTGGTCATGCTAATGGGCCTGAATTGCTCACTCAGGAACAAGCCACCCCAAAATACTTTGCATTACAACATGGAACAAATCATGGTTGTTCAGAAAATTCATCCCCCCCCTCCCCTCAGAAACTGCGAGAATACAGCTATGCTCAGAGGGAACAGGACTTCTGAGGGGTGGGTGGTGGAAGGTGGGGGGCAGGTGTGGGGTCAGCATCCCTGCTAATCAAAAAGTGCTGGCGTGGTGTTCCTGCAAGGCCTGGCTCCACTACACCACTGGCCGCTTCCTCCTTCGGCTGAGGAAAAGTAATAAAACTTCCTGCAGAGGCGAGCCTGAATCCAAGCCAGTCTCCTACGTGATCTATTTTGGCCAGCATCCTCCCAGTCCCTAAACCCTCCATGCTGCCCCCTTCCCTTTCTAGACTTGCCAAGGCTAGGGGCAGCATCAGGGAAGGCTCTGTGGGATTATTATTAGTAGCAGCAGCAGCAGCAGTAGTATTTTATACCCAGGATGCTATCATAAGTATGCACAGCAGTGTCTGAGCTGCTGGGAATAGAATTCCCAACGCTCCTAGCATCCCAAGATTCCATGAGCATTTCCCATGGTCCCCCCTGGTGTCCCTGGATGCTGTTGCACGTGGTCATAGCAGCATCTAGTTCAGTGTTCTCCAACCTTGGGTCCCCAGATGTTTTTGGCCTACAACTCCCAGCATGCCCCAGCCAGCGTAGCATGCCCCAGCGTAGCTGGCTGGGGCATGCTGGGAGTTGTAGGCCAAAAACATCTGGGGACCCAAGGTTGGAGAACACTGAACTAGGCCCTAAACCTGAAGCTGTACGAACAATCCCTGGAGCCCGCTGTGCTGGGAAAGGAAGGGGGTTGTGTGAGAACTTTTAACTTGGAGGTTATCAGGGACTCCAGAGGTGTCTGGGTCTGATCTTAATTGGACAGCGGTGGTGATATTGGATGATGATATTCAGCATCTGAACCCCTCCCCTATTTTCAGCCTCTGTGCCATCATTACGAAGACGACATGTAAACACACGCCAAAATGTTCCCAATAGTTAGGAAGCTGGTTAGTAGTAAAGAATCTAGTCAAAACCAACAAGGAAGGGGTGGGTGAGCTTTTCGGCCCTGAGGGCTGCATGCAGTGCCAGGTAGTGGGTCAGGGACCACACATGCAGTGGAAGCTGGTGACTCCAATGTCAGTGGGCGGGTGTATCCACTCTGGGTCTTAGTCTGAACTTTTTCAGGAGCTATCCATGGTGCTGAACCATAACCCACTAAATAGGTTCAGCACCACGGATAGCTCCTTAAAGCTCAGTCTGCAGCCTGGAGTGGATGCACTGCCCCACTGACATTGGAGCCAGCAGTCTCCACTGCACACACATACTTGCACAGGGGGGTGGGACTGTTGGTGGAAGGGAGGCTAAAGCCTCCTCCCTCCCGCAGTGATCCCAGCTGCATCGGGGTTGCGAGAGAAGGGAGAGGCCCCGATCGGGATTATTGCTTTGGTGCTGCCATTAGCAGTGCAGAAGCAGCTACTCCGGCTACTTCAGGGTTGATGAGGTAGGGGGAGGCTGAAGCAGTACCGGAACAGCAGTCTCAGATGTGTGTGGGGGAAGTAGATTGGGCTTGCCTGGGCTCACTGCAGGCCGCATGAATAGTGACCACAGGCCTCAAGTTGCCCACCTCTGCTATGAATTTTTTCTTCCAAATGCAAACATTTCTGAAAGAGGGCCGCGTCAACCAGCCATCTAAAACTTAGGAGGAGGAAGAGGAGCAGAAAGAAGGCCTTCCACAACCTTGGAGTGACTGTCAAAAGGCACTGCCGTGCTTGGGTCACTGTTCATTGCATTTCAGACAGAGGAGAAACCCAGAGCGAAGTTTCTGAGAAGGGTGTTAATATGTTGTTTATGGTACAGTAATACCTTGGATTACAAGTAACTTGGTCTGAGAGCGTTTTGCAAGACAAGCAAATTTTTAAATATTTATTTAATTTTTTTTGACTTGATAAACAAGCGACGTCTTGCAATACAAGTACTGTAGTACGGCTTAAATTAAAAATCTCTGTACAATTTTTTTTGGGGGGATTTCGTTTTGATATAAGAGTGTTTTGGATTACAAGCACGTTTCCAGAACGAATTATGCTCTCAATCCAAGGCATGACTGTATATATGGGAGCAGGTGATCCTTAATGTATCCTGTGCCCAGACCATTTTAGGTTTATGTCATTGTATAGTGCATAGTTTTTACTTGAGTATTGCTTTTGCCGTTCTGAGGCTTATATCTCAGGACAGAAATAGGTTACAGTAGATACTGTTTCTTTTGATGGAAAAATACACCACTTTAAAAAATAATAATACCAGACTTAGAAGCTTTATATAGCAGGGCTGGGCAACTTGTGGCCTCCAGATGTTTTGGCCTACAACTCCCATCAGCCCTAGACAGCATAGCCAATGGTGAGGGATGATGGAGGTTGTAGTCCAAAACATCTGAAGGGCAACAAGTTACCAACACATGCTTTATAATAAAGGAATTGGGAAGGATTAACTATCTGTCTCTGGTTGCGGATTTTTAAAAAATTGTTAATATTTGCAGCATCCCCCCCCCCCAACTATGGGAGGCAATTTATATACAATCTGCTATTTTAAATTTGCCTTTATAGGAAACTGCCTTCCAGCGATCCCTGTACCAGATGAGTAATTAAAGTCCAGACATGTAATGTCAGATAGGTTTTGGTATATCTAGCAACAATTTATCATGTTGCTGTTTAAGGTTATCATAATGTTAAATTGTTAATGAGGTGAAGAGTTTGTGGAGGGTCAATCAGGGCATAAAAGCAGCAGCCCTAAATATTCATTAGGCAGTCAAATTGAATTTTTAACATATCTAATTCCTCAACCTTTTTGAAAAGAAATGTTGAATTAGAACAAAGTTTCATTACTATGAAAAGATTGTAAGTTAATTTCTTATGTATGGGGCTGTTCATCTTAAGGCACAATCCTATGCAAATCTAGACAGAAAAAAAGGCCTACAACTCCTACAAAATGGTGGGAGTTGTAGGCCTTTTTTCTGTCTAAACTTGCATAGAATTGCACATTTACTGCTTATTTCTAAATGTGCCCTGCATGGAATGCACCTTAGATTCATCAATGGTTTTAGGGTGAATTTCCACCCCTGATTCTTAGTAACTGTATGGTTTTAATTGCGGGCAGTTAGAGGATCAATCATTGAATGAATGCAGCATTTATGTAGAAATTCAGCCATGCTGGCTCGGAAATGATGGGAGTTGTAGGCCTTTTTTTCAGTCTAAACATGCATGGGATTGTGCCCTTAATCAGTGTTGCAAGATACCTTGAGCTTTGGAGAAGTGGCACATAAATACTTTAAAATAAATAAGCTAAGACTCTGGAAGAAAGCAAGGAGGGAGGGAGTGAAGGAAAAAGACATGGCAAAGGGGACAGGAGGAGAAAACATCTAGAAATAGCTAGAGATGGTTTGAGGGCTGATCAGCATCTGCTGTTGAAGGACATTTTAATCTCGTGTGCAGTGCAGTAGAGAGGGCATAAACTGTGTAGCATGAATGATGGACAATGAAGACAATTTTGGCAGCCACAGTTCTAATGGACTGAAGAAGATGAAGTTTAGTGCCTGAAGGGAGAGATGAAGTTTTGGTGAAGAAGCCTGGAGATGATTAGTTGTTGGCCTCACTACGAGTTAGGGTTATGTTATGACTTACGGTAGGTTGAGGTTACTTGCTTTGATCGGGCAATTATTTTGAACATCATTACATGCTATGTGTCAGCTTTGTTAGTTTAAAAGGATTTTTCTTTAAAGCAAAAATACCTGTAGTTTGTAAAACAATGAGGTCTGTAGCTGGAACGTGGCAGCTAGTCATGATGCCTCCAGGGTCAGAAGCAGCATGCCTCTGAATACCAGTTGCCGGGGACAACAGTGGGAGAGGGCTTTTGCTTCTGGGCTTCCCAGAAGCAAAAGGTTGCTTGCTGCTGCTACCAACAACCCTCATTGCCGCCTGATGTGGGCACCTCACCTGCTTTATACGTGGGCCGGCCCTGATCCACAGCCATCTTTTGGAGCCCCAGTGTCCTGGTAGGGCCTCTCACTGTGCCGGCCCCTTGTCCCGGGTCCCGCATTTTAATTTCTCTCTGACAATTCACTAGATGTAGCATCACTCTGGGGCATTGTGGGAAATTAAAATGGTTGCTTGCTGCTGCTACCAACAACCCTCATTGTGCCCAATGATCTCCATTTAACTATGTTTTGCCCGTCCTATATCGCTGTCCCTTGGTTAGTCCAAGACCGCTTTCAACTAGTGTTTTGAATTCTGCGGCACTTGCACCTATAATGAATCTCAGGGAGATTTTTCTTTTTTTTTCTTGGTTGTTTTATAAACTTCATTTTAGAAACTTTTCGATATACGTGAAGTAGAATGGCTGGAAAAGAGAATAACACAACGCAGCATGTATTTTCATTACTACCGCGGTGTGCAGTCGACATTCTGACACTGAGTGAGGTAGACACAGCGCTGGGGCTCCACAGAAGGGTCTGCATTAATTAATCTTCATCAGGATTCTTGCCGTGGCCTCGTCAATTAAAATGTGTATGTGTGGTTTGCAGCCCAATGTCCTTGATTAGCACAACGCCAATTCGTAGGGACTTTTTTTCCTAAGCTCCCAGTTCTGTGTTATGCCAGCAGACCGGCTTCCTTAAGAAACTAGGGATTCTAACTGCAGGAAGTTAGATATCAGGCCAGGAAAGTACATTACTAGTGTTAAATTTAAATGAGATTAATAGGATTAGGAAGAGCTGTGCTGCAGCAACTCAGGCCTACTGAAGAGCTATGCCATCTGCTGTTGAAGTCCTTCTCTTTATTTCCATATGCGGAGGGGCCAAGCTGCACTTACTCAGAGGTGCTTGTAGTAAATTCCCACTGACTAGTAGAAATAGCAGCGGTGGGGAACCTGCTCAGCATAGAGAAGGCTCAGTGGAACACAGGAAACAGCTATATACGGAGTTAGACCCTTGGTCTTTCTTTCTCATTATTGTCTTTAATGCCAGCAGCCCCTCAGGGTTTCAGATTGGGGTCTTTTCTAGACCAGCCTGGAGATGCCAGGGAGATGCGCTGCATGGGACGTCTGCATGTAAACCTAGAACCCGTACGGTTGGGAACATGAGGCCCTCTAGATGTTGTTGAATTACAACTCCTATCAGCCCTAACCAGCATAGCCGGTGGCAAAGCATGATGGGAGTTGCATTCCCAGCATCTGGAGAGCTGCACATTCCTCCATCCCTGATGTTGTAAAGCATCTGCTCCACCACTGGAGCTGGGGCCCAGAGTTTAATCCCTGCCTGGCATCTCCAGTGAAAAGGCTTCCAGGTAGCAGTGCTGGGAAAGATTTGTGCTGGAGAGCTGCTGCCAGTCAAGAGCAGACAGTCCAAGGCTAGATGGACCAATGGTATAAAGAAGCTTCGTATGTTCATTTTGTTAGAGTGGTTTAAATCAGGGGTGGGCAGAAAGTAGATCTCCAGATGTTTTGGACTTCAACTCCCAGCATTCCCGACCGCTAGCCATGCTGACAGAGGCTTCTGGGAGTTGAAGTCCAAAACTTCTACCTCCTGCCCACCCCTGGTTTAAATGGCACACTGATATTTCCAACCTGTTTTTTCTGTTCCACACTCCCCTTTCTTGGAGCCAGTCCTCATATCATGGCCCACACATGGGAGGCTGCTGGAAACAAGCGCTGTGTGTGTGTGTGTGTGTGTGTGTGTGTGTGTGTGTGTGTGTCTGTCTGTCTGTGTCTGTGTGTGAGGACTGCTCACCACATAGACAGAGGCTACAACTACACCAGCCTTTCCCAACCCAGTGCCTCCAGTTGGGTCATATTACAACTTCTATAATCTCCAGCCAGCACGACAAGTCTGGGCTGCATGATATGGCACAGTGCCAGATGTTGGTATCTTTGAGAGCTGGATAGTGAAAGCTTTTCATTGGAGTATTTTGCCTCTTCCCTTCAGGACAAAGAGATCTTGAATTGATGTTGCCCCCAGAAAAGTGTGTGTGTGGGTGGTGGTGAGGCTTCCTTTGGATGATACTGGCTGTAAGCACACTTCCTCCTTTTTCCAAATTGTCTTGTGAGTTTTTAACGTCCACATCCTTTCTTCTTGTGTTAAACTTATTCTCCTTAGCTGCTATCTTCTCAGCTCATCTAAGAGCTACTCTAGCTAGGAACAATCAAGAGGCATACTTGCTCCTTACAAATGTACTTTCCTTTTGACTGGCTCAGCTCACAAAGACATTTCTCAAAAGCTTTAGTTGAATTTTGGTGGTGGTGATTAATCCAGAGATTAGAGTGAAAGAGACAGCCATCTATTTGATTTTAAAACTGCAACAAGAAGCCCCGTGGGTAAATTCACCCACAGTGGCTTCTTGTTACATACAAACCAAGCCTATGTAACACACCGGCCGGTTCACACCATCACAGGGTGGTTAACAAGCCACCGTGGCTTCTTACCCACTTTTCGCGTGCTGATCACGTGCCGGCTGGATTTGCATAGTTACTCTCACCAGTGCAGCTTCTCATGTTGTCCAAACCTGATGCGGATGTTCGAACTGGACTTTAGCAGAGTGTGTGCGGGTTGGGAGATTTATAATCCTTGTCTGTGTGCCAACAGAAGCCTGTACATTCCACACACAGATCTTCTAAATCTCACCTCCCTCCTCCCGCTTGCAGCGTTCAGCGTGTGTGCCAGTGAACCAGCAAAGCTTCTCCGTTGCAGATTAATCCATGGAATCAGGAAACACTCTGTAAACACCACAGGTCTAATTCTACCTGTTTATTCACTTAGCAAGTAAAGTTCTACAGAGTATACAATTCCTAGTTACAGTCCATGTGCAGAGTATAAATGCATAGCAAGCATTACATCGAGTGGAGTAAGTTGAGCTTACTCCACTGCAGCAAAGACGTTACATTGTAGCAGTAACAAGTCCAGTAAGCATCACCATGAAGAAGAACAAAGAAAGCAGTTCAGCTTCTCTCTAAAATGGCTTCAGACAGAAAACAAGTTAACACGTCATCAGAACATATAAACCATGTGACTAGCTCATATTGCACTCACACTTTAGTAACCCCTGTGAAAACACGAGATTCTAGAAAGACATAATAAACCTGTTTACCCCGCCATTCTGTCCCTTCCATGTGTAAACAATGTGCCACAGCTGGTAACGTGATACATATCACAACAGCGGATGGCTTGTTGGGGTGGGGAATAAACCGCCCAGAACCCTGTAGGGTTGTGGAGTGGTTTGTCGCCCACCCCAACAAGCTATCCTTCCCGTGTTCAGGCTGTGCCAGCAAGGGTAATTATGCAAATCTGGCCGGCATGCAACCAGCAAGCACAGGGTGGTAAACAAGCCATGGTGGCTTGTTAGGCACCCTGTGATCATGTGAACCGGCCCATTGGTTTTATGGGAAGGGTTATCCAGGGTGGTTTAGCAGCCACCCAAAATGCCTGTCTGTGTGCTCGTGCTGTTGAGACTTCGCATAGAGATGACATAGTCATGAAAGCCTTCTTGAATGAGCTTAAAGATTAAGATGGAACAGAGAGAGAGTAGATAAATAGGGTCCAAAGCTTAGAGAAATAAGCTTGCCCTTTCTCGAAAGATCATTGGGCAAGGGTCAATTCTGTCAGGTTTCTCCCATTGTCCAAGGTTTTCATTCTATGGTGGCTGAGGGAGCCAAATGCATGATGAAATTGTCTTCAAGGCTGAACACTGGTTCCCACATGCTTCATTTCTCACCCCCCACGCTTGATTTCTCATGGCTTGATTACTCAGTGCTTGATACACGCAGCTAAGTGTATGAATTGACGCCATACAAAGCATTGTGTGGTCGTGTGAGGTTCTATCTGCAGGGTGATCTCTGATGTCTTCTTCACATATGCCAGCCATTACTTACTTTGTCAATGGTGTTCTGTGAACCAGCCCTAAATTCCACGCTAGTCATCGTACAGGGTGACTGCAAAAGCACCCTTGCGATAGGAGAAGCCAGCCGCATGAATCTGTCCTCAATCTCTCCTTAGTAAGATTCTCCTCTCTGATGATTACAATCTGTATTCCCCTTCAGTGGTTGTCTTGTGTGCCCAAACTGCTGATTGTCTGCTTGTGTAGGGCAAGTACTTGCTCCTGGCCACTTCCATGCACAATCCGCAGGCTGGTAATCACAGTGTCACACTCACTGGATCAGTCTGGGAGAGTCAGCTGCCACAGTGAACCAAACTTTTCTCAAGTTTCACATTTCACGGTAAAAGGAGATGTTTTGGCAAGCACAATATTTTCTCTGAAAGAAAAGACATTGGTTTTTTTTGCTTCAGAATTGGGATCCCTCCACATCTACATGGCAAAATGCTTCCCCCCCCGGGAGGGAGGGGCTTTGCAAGCAGCTGCAGTTTGCTTCTCTTTTAAAAGTGGCTGCAGCAGCCACTAACTGCTAAACTACATGTTACACCAGGGGTCTCCAACCTTTTTGGACCCGTGGGTACATTTGGGAATTTGTGAAACTGCTGTGGGCACCATCACAGAATGGCTCCCATGGAAGATGTGGCTAGTCCCATAATAGATGCCGTGAGGGGCCTGGCCAGTCAAAAGAAGTAGGGAGCGGGAGAAATAGCGAGGCGAGAGGCTGGGAGGGGAAAGAAACAGGAAAGTAAAGAGGTGGTGGTGCGGAACAGAAATGGCAAGGCTACATACTGAGAGTGGAGAGAAGCAAGGCTAGGGGCTAGGAAGGGAGAGAAAGAAGAAGGCTAGGAATGGGGAAGGGAGAGAAATAGCAAGGCTATAGGCTAGGATTGGAGAGACAGAGAGAGTGCAAAGGGGAAAGGTCTGTGTGGACGGAAGAAGATTGGGTGTGGCTAGGAAGCAACTCTTTCCTTCTCTTGCTGTCCACTGAACAGCTGATCAGCAGCAGGTTCAGGTACAAGAAGGAGGACCTGGTGCCTTAACTTTATTTAATTTTTAAATTATAAATAAATCTTTGACGGGAACAGGGAGTGGAGAGCTTTGCTGGCACCGTTGGAGGTCCCTGTGGATGCCGCATTGAGGACCCCTGCATTACACTAATCGTGTAGCAATAGCATGTAGCCGAGGCTGGTCTTATTTTCTACTCTAGTGTAAATGCATGTAGCTCTGAATTTGGATCAGGACGACTATACAGGCAGTCCCCAAGTTAAGAACGTCCAACTTACAGACAACCCGTACTTAAGAACGGACTTCTGGGCTCCCCGGCACTACGTCGTTTACGTAGAGTACATAGCGTAGTATACTACGCAATTTGCGTAACTTACGCAATTTGCGTAAATGCCGATTTTTAACGTATAGAACTCTATGCTGTTCCGACTTACATACAAATTCAACTTAAAGACATTCTTAAGAACGGAACTCGTTCGTAACCTGGGGGCTGCCTGTACTCCAGGAGGAGAGGGTTAACCCCCCCCCCTTTTCCTGAAATCTCCATGGGAGGGGGTTAAAAAAGGAAGAAAAGTGTCCATGGGCGGGATCGGAGGGGGGAAAGAGATTTTACACTACCCTCCCGGAGTGTGGTGATTCCAGTCTGGATTGAGCCCACCCACAGTTACACTAGAGAAAACAACAAAAACAAACCTCAGCTAATGTGTAGTTTAACTCTTAAAGGAAGGCATTGGCAATGAATATCCCACCGTGAACAGTTGGGAGAGCAGTTTGGGTTTGCTACCTTTCTTCAAATTGCTTGCCTTTTTTAAAAAAAAGTGTCATCTCCCCCAACCTGGTTCCCTGCAGATGTGTTGGAGTATAACACCCATCATCCCGAGCAGCCACTGTGAAAATCAAACCACAACCATATGAGGAGCCTGAGCTTGCAGTCGTCCTCCTCATCTCTTGGCACGAGAGGGGGTGGACGCCTGTTGCTCTGTGGCGTGGTGCCGGGCTTGACCTGGGCCCGTGATCTCATCTGCACCTGCACTAGGCACTGGTGCCCACTCAGTAGCCATGCGCAGTATGTCTGCCGCCACCCTCTGATGCCCTCCGGTAAGGCTTCTGTGTTACTTTCCTCTATTCAGCAGTGTTCAGCAGGGAAAACTGATCGGTTTACTTTCCCAGGGAACTTTGCATGAAACGACAAACTGCAGCCAAAGCGTGAATAGGCAGCCTGCCGCCATGGGCACCGCGGCTGAAATAAGCCATGATGACTTGTGGCGATCATGCGAACCTGATCAATGGGTTGGATCAGACTTAGAGTAGACCCACTGAAATCATGGGACTTAAGTTACTCATGACTAACTTCCCATTGATTTCAATGGGTTTACTCTAAGCATGACAAAGTCTGGATCCAGCCCAATATATTTAAATTTTGCTTCTTTTAAAAAAAACAACACCATTTATTTATTTATTTTAATGTAGTAATAATGCTCTTCTAGTCAGTTTGCCACCCATCCCCAGTAAAGATGGACTTCTGGACTCGCACAAGGATCTTTCTCCAACTACAGTAATACCTTGGATTGCAAGCATAATTCGTTCCGGAACCGTGCTTGTAATCCAAAATACTCTTATATCAAAGTGAGTCTGGCGGGTGTGAGCAGGGCCGATTTCGGCCCGCTACGCCCGCTCGAGGTGAGCGGTTACATCCCTACACTGTCTTGCAAGACCTTGCTCGTTTATCAAGTCAAAAAATTTTTGCTTGTCTTGCAAAACTCTCTCAGACCAAGTTACTTGCAATCCAAGGTATTACTGTGTTGTACATTCTGTTGCTTTCTTCAGTTTAATAGACAGGTACAGGATGACAGTCAGAATGTCGTCTTGTTGACAGAAGCAGCACAGGTAGGCAGAACATATGGATGGTGCACCTGCCATCTCACAGCAAAACAGGCAGGTCTAATTTTATCTAACTTGACAGAGACAGCGAAAATGAAAATATTTTCTATCTTACTTATTTGAGGATGCTGATATTGCCTAGCAGATTCACTTCTTAATATGTCAGGTTATTATGATGCTACTTTTTTCATTCTACTTTTTATGCTACCTTTTTTTCATAATAGTAGGCACTCTGTTGCCCCTACAATTATAAAAAAAGCTGAACTAAACAATTTCAAATGATGTTCTTGCTGGGCAAGGCATGAATCTGTTTTGGATGCTCATTCTCTTAAAAGAAGGAGAAGGAGAAGAAGAGGTTAAAAATCACCCATACTTTCACACACCAGTGGGTGGTTTTCAGCTCAGCTTGAAAGAGAGTTGCCCAGCAATCCTCATAACCAGAGAATTTTGAAAAATTAGCCATCTGGTGGTGGATAGTTGCCCTCCTAAAATCTGAAGCAAATTTGACCAGCTGCCTACCTTCTGATATACTATTTCCTCCTGAATTCTTACTACAGAAAATCAGTCCTAATACAGGATCATTTCCTTGGAGTATTAAAGTACCTCAACATACCAATTCATCTTCTCTGTTGACACATCTTGGCAGGTGTTAGAATTGCCAAAGCATTGGAAAACAATGATCTGAACAGCCTTTATAGCTGTTGTGCACTGTTTATACTGCCCATTAGGTGCATCAAGCCTACAAATATGTATATATAGGAAATTGATTGACACATCTGTCAAAAATGGATAAAACATTTTTTACTGTGTGTCCCCTGCAGTAACTATCATGCTGCCTTCAATCTTTCTGTCTCTACAGTCTCTATAGGAAAAGGTGTTTTAAAAATGCTATGTAAAAAATTTTTAAATTTTATTTTAAGATTTAAGAACAATTCAGGAAAGTTGATAGAAGAGAGGGGCAGATTTGTGGAATTATCAGGAAGTAATTAGTGTATGAAAAACTAACTGTCCAGGTGGGGAGAGGGACTCCTTATGAATTTTTCCAACCTCTCTCTGAGTTTAAAAGTAAAGATATCTAACCTTGAGAACCACTAATTATATTAAAGGTGCAATCCTATGCATGTTTAGACAGAAAAAAAGTCCTACAACTCTCAGCGTGCCTCAGCCAGCAGTGCAGACTGGGGTATTAGGAGTTGTAGACCATTTTTCTGCCTAAGCATGCATAGGATTGCACTCTTAGCCTGTAATCCTATACATACTTACCTGCCAATACTCAGTGGGACTTATGTCCAAGTAAGCGTGCATAGGATTGCACTGTTGGGCTCTAATAATCTAGCTCAAATTAGTTGTGGCCAAGCAACAGGGCTCATTCGCAAAGGACCTACAGTACAATCTTAGGTATGTTTACTCAGAACCAAGCCCCACTGTGTACAATGGAGCTTACTCCCAGGTAAGTGTGTATAAAATTGCACTTGTTGGAATATTGGCTTTATGCAGTCACTAATCAGACTTGTTTATTTGTCTCTAGTCATCAGACCATCACAAAGCAAAACTTTAACAAAAATAACCTGCTGTGGGAATAGGAAGCTTAAAACAAAGAACATTTTTTTGTGCTCAGTTGTCTTTTTAAAACCAGTAATGTTGTCAGATGAAATTGTATGGGATTGCTCCCCCCCCCCCCCCCCCGTAATATTATTTGGGCTTAGTTACTGTTGTCTCCAGTAGTGGCTGCATAAAGCCAATACACCCACAGGGCAAAATAGAACAACGGAACAATTTGGCTTGTTTGGCAGCCATTCCAGCAGGTTGTACAGAGGGAGATGAGAGGGGAAGCAGGGCCATTCCACCAGCCCTGCTGAAAGATTACTTATTTTTTTCCTCTTCTCTCCCCATTCCTTTTTCATTGTGTGCCATATATTTTTAGATTGTAAGCCTGCGAGCAGGGACTGGCTTGTTTTACCGATCGCATGTAAGCCACCGAAAGAGCCTTTTTGGGCCAGGTGTGGGACAAAAATGCAACTAATCGATAAGCAAGCTCTGAAATTAGGAAAATATGGTTCGGCAAGCACCAGCAGCAGCACAACTCCCATGGATAGTGGAAATTCCAGGCCAAAACAAGTAATAAAACTAGATCTGAATGAAAATGCTCCCCCACCCCACACACAAACTCACTGTATGCAGCAGTGTAGGCAGCATATTGTGGAGGGTGATTCCACTGGTTTTGCCCAGAGATTCTGGCCCTTCACCCCATTTCCCCGCTTCTTCCTCCTGTAAAACTTATTTTGTGTCAGTGCAGGCTGCCAAGAGGAGCTTTCTGTTGCTGCTGCCGCCACCTCTACCAATACAAACAAGTTTTAAAGAACCCAGATTGCCGGGGGGGGGGGGGGGGGGAGGAGCTTAAAGAAAAAGACGAAGGAAAAAGAGAGCTGCTACCGCAGCAAAGTAAGCAACCCTGAACCACGGAGCAAATTCCCATCCCTGTCCCAAATTTCAATCTGGAAAAACTTTCAGCTCAGCATGAAATGAAATTTAGGACGCAGTCCTGTGCAGGTTTAGACAGAAAAAAGTCCTATAACTCCCAGCATTCCCCAGCCAGCTATAGCCGGCTGAGGAATGCTGGGAGTTGGACTTTTTTCTGTCTAAACCTGCACAGGATTGCGCCCTCACTTACATAGTTTTAAAATGGTGTGTATGTGTGTGTGAGGAATACATGAATTCATGGACACTAGTTCTGACAATGGCAATCAGCCTTTATGGCTATATGGAACCTCTGTGTTTCAAGGCCGTATGCCACTAAATATTGGTTGCTTCGAGGAGCAACCGTGGGAGCTCCTTCAAGCCCTGCTTGTGGGCCTTCTGGGGCATTTGATTAGTCACTGTGGGAAGCAGGATACTGGGCTTAATCGGTGTAATCCAGCAAGGATCTCTTAGGCTGTTCCACATGTGTCTGTAACTGAGTGAAACAAGTAAGATAGGTTTAGTCCACAGTATTAACGAGCATTTGAATGTTTATGTGATGTATATGTGTATATCTTTGTTACAGCACACCACATTTTCTGCCTCCTGAACTATAGGACGGTGGGTGTCCCATTTCAACAATAGCTTCCTCTGCTGTACCCAAAGGCAGCAGACTAGCTTAAAGTTTTAAAGAAGCCAGATTGCAGGGCGGGGGGGGAGGGAGGTTTAAAAGAAAAGGAAAGGAAAAAGAGAGCTAGCAGCAAAGTAAGCAACAGGGCAGGTTCTGTGGAACACACAGCTCTGTCCTCCAACATGCCCTGAAGCAGTTGTCTGACTCTGCCTAGCGGTAGGGCAATAGTAAATTAATCTGAGCAATAGTAAAGTAATCCGGGTTTGTTGTAGCTAATGACATACTTGCCTAGGTCAGCTGAATCAGTCTCGACTTTCTGCTTTGTTTTTAATCCAGTCATTTCTCAGTATAAACCTTACCAACAGTGCATGAAAGCATTTTTCTCATTTAGATTTTGAGCTCTTCAATCCATGGTTTTCCTTTTCAGAACCATCACTTTGTTTGTCTGTGCATAAACCTGCCTTGTTTAAACTGATTTTGCTTGCAGGATGCTTTATTGATTTAAATGCATGTATTAAAAAAAGCAACTGATTTATTTCTACAGTGAGCTTGGGATGGGAAAACAGCATTTTGGCAGAAGCACATCAGCGGTGGAAACAGCACCAAAAAGGAAGAAGATGAAACTTAACCAAGAGGATTCATTTGCACCATTAGATACAGGCCTTTCCCTTGCAGAAGATGAAGCACTGGTACTACATCTGCTCAACAGTCGAAGATAAAAAACATCCCTCTCATTTCAAAACTATTTTTGTCTTCATATCACATAGGGCAGTATCCAATGTGGCACTGTGCCCCTGCCAATTCTGTTGTGTCCCCCGCCAATTCTGTTCCACAGACAAGGCCCACTGCTTGTGCAACAAAGTTTTAGCACTTCTGCAAGCAACCAGAAATGAGCAGAAATGCTTGTTTCTGGAATGGGACAGGTCAGCGGACCTTGCATAAGGGAGCTTCACTGACCTGTCCTGATCCAGAAAAGAGCATTTCTGCTAGTTTCGGGGCTTCCTATGAGAAGTGTTAAATCTCCTTTGCGCAAGCAGTGGGTCCCGCTTGCACAACAGAATCGATGGGAGGGGCCACTTGCGCAACAACCCTGTTGGTTATTGCCCAAGGACAATAGGCCAGCTGGGTGCCAATAAATATGACTTTATGAATGTCTGAAATCATGATATTTCTAATGGAGGGCTCATGACCAGGTTGGTTAATTGGCTAACTCCAAATGTTATAAGGATCTTTAAACTTTCAGATCTCCTGATACTTTCTAAACACCACCTCAACCTTTGATGACTCTTCAAAGATGGGGAAAATAGTTGATGTGGGAAATTATTGTAAAGTGTATTATTATTGCTTTATATACCTTAGTGTAACCAGGATAATGGGCCTTTCCTATCTTGGTTAGCTTTGTTGTAAGGTAAAGTGGCCAGAAAAGGGTTTTATGAATAAATATTTTTGAATATTAATTATAATGGATACACTTTTTTGCAAAATAAACTCAAATATTACTTCAATGTAATTTTCTTTAAAGTTTTTATTTGAAATTTTGGAATAAATATGTCTATCCTTGCTCTCAACCAAGTATCAGTACATTAATCCCATATATGTACAAGCCAAAAACAGATCTTGCTCTGGGGTGCTTCCAGACAAAGCTTTTGTTGTGCAATCACCCTGCCTCATTCACAGAACTTTACAAGGGGGTCCAGATGGCATTGTGATCCATTTGTATTCAGCCCACATTTTTCCACTGCTGCATCCATTTTTTTTCTAACTGCAAAAAATCCATTAAAGAACAGCAGTGCAATTTTTCAGCAGGTGTGAATAAGAATATGTGCAATTGAGGCAGGGTGGGAAGAATTGAGCAAGGTAGATTAAAGTAGAGAGTGAAGCAAAACTGACACAGATCTTGTCAATTTCAACTGCTGCCTTCCAAACAGAGTTTGGAAACAATGAATCAAAAAGCCCCTTCAAATGTGGAGAAGGGGAGGCATTGAAGTTGTAACCAAATTCTACCATTTTCTAGCCTGCTGGTTAAACTGACAAGACAAGACAAATCAAGGAATGAGTTTGAAATTGACTATAAAAAAAGCAAGGACCTTTCCTAGCAAGGTTGTGAAACTGACCAGTGGAAGTAGAGGTTTACAGTCTCATGATAACCATGTTTACTGAGACGTAAGACTGTAATCTACTCCTGTGCTACAGGAACTCTTAATTATTATTTTTTTTAAAAATACCCACACCAAAAACAAGATGCTAAAATGGTACTGAGAAGGGGTGTGGCAACTGTGCGGGAACAGGAAAAGGTAAGGAACAACACTGCCCATTCGGCTATGTCACACCCACTGTGTGGCTGGAACATAGTGAGATGCACCCACCAGAAGATCCCCTAAGTGTGGACAGTCAGTGGGGAGTCCAATGTAGAAGAACGGTGATTGGCAGCACGAAGAGCCCTCCACCTGAAAGTACCCCTAGACATCTGCAGCACTTGCTTTCAGGACACTGTTCTTCACAATGTAATCAGTGGTTGACCCCTTCAGTCATTTAGAAGAGTGTTATAGAAGAGGATAGAATCCTGAGGAAGGTAATGTTGTGATCTGGGTGTGCTGAATACCATAGCAGAAGATCCTCACTGATCTGCCCTCATTGTCTCATAAACCCAGTGATTTGGGAAGAAGGGAAGTTCAGAAAGTACTGTTTCTTTCTTCAGATGCTTCCTGGTAAACAGTTTTAGGAAGGATCCTAAAGATTCTGCTCTATCATTCCCTCTACAGTAATACCTTGGATTACGAGCATAATTCGTTCCGGAACGATGCTCGTAATCCAAAATACTCGTACATCAAAGCGAGTTTCCCCATTAGAAATAATGGGAACTCAGATGGTTTGTTCCACAACCATTTAATCACTGCTTTGCCAGCTCCCTGGCAGGGAGCCCCATGGAGGGAGCCGGCAAAGCAGTGATTAAATGGTTGTGGAATGAATCAGCGGAGTTCCCATTATTTCTAATGGGGAAACTTGCTTTGATGTGCCGGCTCCCGGGCTCCTGGCCATGCCTCGCCTGCCTCCACTCGCTCTGCCAGGAGTGGACAGGAGGCGGGGGCTTCCCTGGAGGCGCGGCACGGCCGGGCTCAGCCGCCGCCTCGCACTGCTGCGACGGCCAGCTGAGTGGCCAGGAGGCGGGGGCTTCCCGCAAGGCATGGCCGGGCTCGGCCGCCGCCTCGCGCTGCTGCGCCAGCCAGCCAAGTAGCCAGGAGGTGGGGGCTTCCCTCGAGGCAAAGCGCCTCGCGCGCTGCCATGCCGGCTCCCGGGCAGGGAAGCGGCACGGCAGCACAAGGCTCCCGAGGTGCATCTCCCTGCCAGGGAGCCGGCAAGTGCTTTGCCAGCTCCCTCGCAGGGAGATGCGTGGAGCCGCTCCCGCCACTTCCTACTATTGCAAGCGGCGGCCTGCGTCTCCGCGGTGAGCCGCCCGCACCGCCGGCGGTCCCGTCGCGTCACATCTGGCCCCGTCAGTGATGCAAACCCGTTGCGTCACTGACGGGGCTGGATGTGATGCGATGGGACCACCGGCGGCGCAGGCAGCTCACCGCGGAGAGGCAAGCCGCCGCTTGCAACGGTAGGAAGCAGCTCCACGCATCTCCCTGCGAGGGAGCTGGCAAAGCACTTGCCGGCTCCCTGGCAGGGAGATGCACCTCGCGCTGCCATGCCACTTCCCTGCCTGGGAGCCGGCATGGCAGCGTGCGAGGCGCCAGCAAGGTGCTTCGCCTCGAGGGAAGCCCCCGCCTCCTGGCT
Source organism: Shinisaurus crocodilurus (assembly GCA_021292165.1). NCBI lineage: Eukaryota > Metazoa > Chordata > Lepidosauria > Squamata > Shinisauridae > Shinisaurus > Shinisaurus crocodilurus. Next base: position 267,837,784 of record CM037878.1, on the reverse strand, counting down.
ACTCGACCGGATGGCACAGCAGCGCGAGGCGGTGGCCGAGACCAGCCGCACCTTGCAGGAAGCCCCCGCCTCCTGGCCACTCAGCCAGTCGGCGCAGCAGCACAAGGCGGTGGCCAAGCCCGGCCATGTCTCGCCTCCGGGGAAGCCCCGTGGAGGCATAAATTTAAATTTGAAAGACATCTCGCAACAGGAGCCACATGTGGCAGCAGCGGCTCATGTTGCGAGACTTGCTCGTCTTTCAAATGTAAATTTATGCCAAATTTTTCCTCTTTCAAATGTAAATTTATGCCAAATTTTTCCTCCTCTTACGAGAAACTCGCAAACGGGGTTACTCGTAATCCGAGGTATTACTGTATTTCCAATGGCCATGCATGAGTGCCGTTGTTTATGGAGTCAAAACGGCACTATCCGCACACAACCCCAAAGCCTGTAGAAGGTTAAGACTGCTCTTTATGTTGAGGCATTTAACAACTCTAAATAGTTATTAAATGCCTGGGTGTGTGTGTGGCTATGTCAACTTTTTAAACAGGTCGCGTTGTATTAACTTGTTTTTAGTCATTTGAGTAGTTTTTAAATTGGGTTTTTAAATTTTAGTATCGAAATTTTAATACTGTTTTTATTGTGTGTATTTAGATTTATATTGTATTTTTATTGATTATTGTAAACCACCGAGAGCCTCAGCAGTATAGAAATAAAGTACTACTACTACCACTACCACTACTACTACTACTTTTGTATACTGGAAGCTCTGCTGACAGGTGACATATTAAATAAAAGTAAAAGGGTGAGGAGTGGGGGACACCTGTGGTACTTCAGATGTTTTGGCCTATAATTCTCATCAGCTCTAGCCAGCCTAGCTAATGGTGAGGGATGATGGGAGTTCTAGGCCAAAGCATCTGGAGGGCCACAAGTTGCTCACCCCTGCAACAGGGGAAGGGCTATTGCCTCCATGCCCTATTTGTTAGCTTCCCAGAGCTGCCCCCCATTGGAAACTGGGCTGCATGGATCCAGCAAAGCTGCTCTTAGGTTCTCTGGTATTTTTCTTTGCCAATTAGTTTACGGTTACCTGTCAGAAGCTTGTCAATATCCAACCTCCGAATGTTTCTGAAAACATACTTCCCAAGTATGTAAGTTGTAAACTGGATTTTCACAATGCAATACAAAAATATCCATAACATGTGTGGAGCAGGGGGAGTCTGTTTTGGGTGGGAATTTCAACATGGTGAGGTGAGAGCAGCGTAGACGCATCCTTCCGTTACTATTTTGTTGACAATTGAGTGAAATCTGGCTTCAGGGTGAGTTGTCAAATGATGTCTACATTGGACCATGATATCAACTTTACACAGGAATAGAATCCTTTGGATTGGTGCCATCACTGACACTTTGCTTAGTTCCTTAAATTTGTTTTGCTAGTGAAGGATGGAGAGATTTAATTGAACAGAAATGAATTTTATTTCAGCCCCAGCAGTAGATCTTGGCTACACTGGAGGAAGAAACTCAGCGGAAGCAACCAAATAAATAGCATTACATTACTCAAAAAACATTTTGATGTTCAAAGGAAAGAAATAAACTGCTCTTGATGGCGTGGGAAAATTGCAATAAATAAATAAATTCTCCATTTACATGTTGAGTATCATTTTAAATTGTGATCCAGGACTCCGTGAACAAGTAAATCATATTTAATTCTAACATAACTATCAATTTAAAGTTTCAGCTCAGCTCAGCATTAGGATCCCTATGATTATTATATGCAGTAGCAATCAAAAGTTGCACGCATTTCAGTGTCATTGCGTTAGGATGCAAAAATAGCAATGCTGTTCCTAATTTAACGGTGAGGATAAGTTGCTCTCACCCAGAAATGTTTATACGCTTCAGCTGAAATACCTTCGCCGCTGCCGCACCTTCTTCTCTTTGCATGCTTCAAAGCAACACTTAAACCATTTCTATTTATCTTCTTGGCAGCAGATGATTGAAAGCAGTTTGAATGGCAAACTAAATGAGATTTATTTATTAGTTTATTATCAATACATATATACCACTCAAGATAATAAAATCCCTAAACAGTTTATATGTAATAATTTAAAATCACAACTTAAAATACACTATTAAAAATCATGGCTCAATTTCAGCTATGATAATAATAAAAGCAATACAAAAACAATAAAATGGAGCAGCAGCATGATTACCGGTAATTATGATTATTTACAAGCCAGAGGAAGCCTGCTTAAACAAGTGCCTTTTCAGGAGGTGGTTAAAACATACCTGTTTTCTGCCTCCTGAACCATACAGGGGAGGGTGTTCCAGAATGTAGGAGCTGAGAAGGCCAGCTTCTGAGCTGTTATGTGGCAACAGTGGCTGGGTACCGGCTAGATGGGCAATTTAGAAATACAATAAATAAATAAATAAATAAATAAAACATTCTGTTGATTGTGGAATGACCAGCAAGGCCACCGCTGAAGATCTTAAAAGGTCAGCTGGGTATATATAGGGGCAGGTGGTCTGCTAGGTATCCTGGTCCCGAGTTGTTTAGGGCTTTGTATGTAAAAAAAATAATAATAACCTTGAACATGGCTCGGTAGCTAATAGGCAGCCAGTGTGGTTCTTTTAGCACAGGTATAATGTGAACAGGGGTTAGGTGCCCCACTGAGCACCCTAGCTGCTGCATTCTGCATTAGCTGCAGCTTCCAAACCAGGCACAAGGGCAGCCCCACATAGAGCGCATTACAGTAATCTAGTTGTGAGGTTACCAGCGCAAGAACCACAGTGGCTAGGCTATCCCTACCAAGGAATGGATGTATTTGGCACACCAACCTAAGTTGGTAATGGGCACTTCAAGACACCAAGGTCATCCCCAGACTACAGATCTGCTCCTTCAGAGGGAGTGCAACCCAATCCAGAACAGGTAAACAACCCAATTCAAGACATTTCTGGTACTGCCTTGACAAATCAACTCTAATGCCTCAATTTGAGAACAAGGATGAGGAGATGCGGGAGAACATAAGAAGAGCCATGCAGGATCGGACCAAATGCCTATCTAGTCCAGCATCCTGACCGTGACCAGACAGAATGTGAGAAGCCCACAAGTAGGACGTAACTGCAATAGCACCCTCCTGCTTGTGTTCCCCAGCAACTGGTGTACATAGGCATACTGCCTCTGATACTGGAGGAAGCATAGAGCCAATCAGGACTAGTAGCCATTGATAGCCTTCTCCTCCATGCATTTGTCCAATCCCCTTTTGAAGCCATCTAAATTGGTGGCCATCACTATATCTTGTGGTGGGGAATTCCATAGTTTGCACTGTGTGACAGTCACGCCAGAGACTAATGAACAGATGTATAAATACTATTTATCGCATTTTTAAAAAAAGGCGAAGGAAAACAGACAGCTAACAACAAGCATAAATCATAACCAGACTCCTGGCCACCACTGACTGTACGGCCAGTTCACTGGCTTGTTTGAATGGTCGCATCTGTGTGCAGGACATTCATTCATTTCATTTGTTCATTACATTTCTATACCTCCCAATAGCTAATGCTCTCTGGGCGGCTCACAATATGATAAAACTTAATATAAAACATTTAGCAAACAGAAATGTAAAGAGTTAAAAACAATTAAACTAAAACTACCAGGACATGATGAAGACTAACATTAAAAAGCCCCATCATATAACATCAAATGCCTGGGAGTGGAGGAAAGTCTTAGCCTGGGGCTGAAAAGATGACAATGTTGGCGCCCAGCAGACCTCACTGGGGACAGCATTCCACAATGGGGGGCCCACCCCCAAGAAGGCCTTCTCCTTTGTTGCCATCCTCCGAACCTCCCTCCCTATAAGACAGTCAATTGTAGCAGGTCCCCATCGATGCTTGCTCTGGTCTCTCAGTCCTTGTTCTTTTGCTTTCCCTCGTCTGTCACCTCCTTCCTCTCCATTCTTCCTCCTCTTGACCTCCCTCGTCCGCAACTCTTCTTTAACCAAAGTCCCACTTTCCCCCTCCCATTCCCCTCACCTTTGCACAGCTCACGTTCCATGACCTGTAGGAGTGGACGCATTGCACAATGGTAATAATACTCCGCTGGCCAACAATGCAGTTTGTTGAAAGATAATTTAGCCTGTCTATCAGGGATGGGGAATGTGTGGCCCTCCAGATGTTGTTGGACTGCACCTCCCATGATCTCTCACCATTGGCTATGCTTGTTAAATTGGTCCTGCTTAGTTTCAGAACCTAGACTATTTGGGTTTGAGATACCCCAGTGGGTAACCAAGCCAAGTCCAAAGGGACCACCAACATCACCATAGACTCAGAACGGAACTGAAATCATGATATGTTTTATCTGAGGAAAATTAAGAAAAACCAGTGCTTAGCCCCGTGGTTACATCAGCATAAAATGGACATTTTTCTGTGGCTTCATTAGCAGCAGCAGTGGTGCAGCTAGGTTATTTTTGACCCTGGACATTAGTTGTGTTAGGGGGAAGAGAAATGTTAGCAGTGGAGGGAAGAGAAATGTTAGCTGTGTTAGGGGGCAGCCCACTAGGGCTGGAGCCCCGAATCTTTCATTTGGAGCCCTGAATCTCTGGGAGGCCCTCTGCCCCACCACCCTGCTGTCCATGGGCACTTGCTCAAATAAAAGGACAGGGCCTCCGATGATCTCTGTTGCATCTGATCCCCCTGGATTAGCTGGTGTTTTGCCCACATGTGCTTCACCTCCTGCTGCCCCCCCCCCCGCCTTGAATCTTTCTGCCTGAAGTTTTTTTCTGAAATCAAATGCCCTCCTCTCCCCTGTCCATGCATCCCTTTTTTGGAGCATATGTAAATTAACATATGCAGATTTGTGCCCTTTTTTTGCCTGTGGGCCTGAGCCCCGGCTCTTTTCAGTACCTAACACCACCCCTGCAACTGCTTCTATATTGCTGACATATTGGAGCAAAAACAGCAAAACTGTTTGCCAAACCTGATTAAAAATACATAATATTCCGAGCATGTGCAGTTTTGCATTTTAAACTCACTGAAAGCATAGCACCACAATGGCTAGAGGAATAAAATTGACTTTGCCTCTGCTGCCCTGTTGCCCTCATCACCTGCCACTCTTTGGGTGGTCATTTGGGCTGCTCCTGGACTTTGCGGGGCCCTGGCCCCAAGCTCCAGTGGTAGCTGCACCACTGATCAACAGCGTGAGAAAGCGCAACATAAATTTGAGATTAGCCAGAAGGAATGCATACAGCTGATGACAAAGCGGGCCCCACGAATATTGCTGTTAAAATAGCTAATTGATCTGTTAGCACTGCTGTCTGGAAAATATGATTCCTCCACAGCACTCTCTTGCACTCGACATGCGCTTCAAAAGCTAAACTAAAACATGCCTCAATAATCTGACTAAATAATCTGGACTCAAATAGTCCTGAAACTAAACAGGACTAAATTCATACTGTTGGCTGTGGCTGATGGGAGTTGCAGTTCAAGGACCTCTGGAGGGCCACATGTTCTCCAGCCCTGACATATAAATGTAGATACCCATGATAACATTGGGAAGGGGGAAGGGGTAGGAGAGAGCTCAGCTCCGATCCTGTTGTACCCCTTCTCATAGCTGCGCTCGTCCCCTCCCCAGTACAGGCATACCTTGGAGATATGGTGGGTTTGGTTCCAGACCACTGCAATAAAGCGAATATCACAATAAAGCAAGCCACACAATTTTTTTTGGTTTCCCAGTGCATATAATAATTATGTTTACACTATACGTAGTCTATTAAGTGTGAAATAGCATTATGTCTAAAAAAACCCACCAATGTACACACTTTAATTAAAAATACTTTATTGCTAAAAAAAAAAATGCTAACCATCATCTGAGCTTTCAGCGAGTCGTAATCTTTTTGCTGGTGGAGGTTCTTGCCTCGATGCTGATGGCTGCCGACTTCAATTTGTAAAAACCGCAATATCTGTGAAGCACAATAAAGCAAAGCACAATAAAATGAGGTATGCCTGTACTTTATTGATTGATTGATTTAATACATTTCTATGCTGCCTTTTTTGCTAAGGCATCCAAAGTGGTTTACAATGTTTATATACTGAAACAAGCAAACAAACGTTCCCCCCCAAACCAAGCAAACACCAGTTGTCTCAGGCCAATTGAAGATTTCTTCAGGAGCTGATGGTACAAGCTCCCTGGCCTGGGCTTCTCTTCTGCCTCCTCTCTCTAGCCCCAGGGGAGGGGCTGCCCCAACAGTCCTCTCAGGCTGGTTATGGCCATTTCAGGAGCTGATGGCAAGAGCTCCCCGGCCTGGGCTTCTCTTCTGCCTTCCCTGAGGCAATGATGTGTCCCTATGGGGTGTGCCATCACAGTGCTAATCTACCTGGGGCCAGGGGAATCCTAACACGAGTCCGGTGCTGGTTTCTCCTAAGGGCAGGGCACAAGGGGGCCTCTCCCCCTCCTGTTCAGCCTGATAGGTGAACACTGTTGGGATAGTGCTGTGTTGAGTGCAGTCTCAAGGCCGTTCATGTGGCTCTGCACATACAGCTGCAACAACCAGTTCTCTGTATCACTCTCCTCTTGCCGCTGTGCTCCTTGCCCAAGAAGCATTCAACCTTGACTGACAAAAATTCACTTGCAAAGTTTTTAGAAGTCACTGAGCATGCTTTTGCAAAGATTTTTCATAGATTTCATAGATCATAGAGTTGGAAGGAGCCTACAAGGCTATCGAGTCCAACCCCCTGCTCAATGCAGGAAACTAGAGGAGGGGTCTCCCATCCAAGTAATAACCAGGCCTGACCCTGCTTAGCTTTCCACACTCAGACAAAAAGAGAAGCAGTTTCCTCTCAGTTTGACAGTTTGTTGGCTGCAGAACTTGCATTTCGATGCCCTCAAATAAATCCCACTCCCCCAAAGCTCCAGGCGGAAAAGTTACAGCTTGTGCGAATGAGGGATGTGTGAATGAAGCAAAACTCGTGTTCACCAAGGTTCCGCCTTGAAACTCGTCCAGACTTCTATCCATATCAACTTGCAAATTTTCTTTTTTATCTTCACAAAAAATTGTGTGTATTTTCATGTGCGTTTTTTCAAATTGTGGGCATCCTTGAAATGTACACATTTTCCACTCATTGATTAAAGCATGTTTGTGTGCATTTTTAAAAAAAAATACACATTTTTCAACCACATTTTTTTGTTCCATGAATTTGTTCCATGCATCACAAGCTTAAAAATGACTTCAACTGTAGATTGTGTTCTGGTCTACATTCAGTTCTGGGAGGCGTGGATAAGTTCTGGTCAAAAATGAACTGGAACAAATTTCTCATACGCCCCTAGTGTCAACAAGATCAGAAACTGGGCTGAACCATTATAAGTTTGCCTAGTCCTTAACTTGCTGATCAAGCTACATAACTAAGATAATTTATGGCTCAGTGATCCCTGGGCAGGAGAAGGCTTAAGTTGATTAATTGGAGCATTGAAATCAAGGCAGGTGAAATGCAGGGGTCTTTGGATGCCAGTGACATCATGGTGCATCTCTACTAAAACTATATTTTTCTGTAAGCCCTTTGAAGTCCTCAAAAGGTAGGAATATCTGGCAACAGGGAGACAAGTGTTAACAGCGTCCTAAGGTGGCATTTCAGTCAGAGGCCTGGCTTGACACCCTACTGATTGGAATGAGCTGGTGAGCTTCTCCGTGGTCTGTCGCATTTTTAACAAGCCCTATTAGATTTGATGATCCACACCATGAACACGAACAGCTGCTGTCTCTCTGAATCAAGCTGCTGCTCGCTACACTTCTGTGAGCACAGAACATGGGACCAAAGGGGGGAGGGAAGCAAACTCTAAGGAGGCCAGAGATCTGCCAGCTGAGAGAACAAAATTGTGCCATCCTGTTCCATTTTGCATCTCAACAATGCATCATTATTCTTCCCAGTCAAAAGACAAACTGTTTTCTAGACCCTTCCCTCGTCAGTAGCAGATGGAGGTCAAATTACAGTTTTGGAGAAAGATGGCATTCAGCATCTATTCATTTATTTACGTGTATGCCCTGTCTTCCCTGCCGAGGTGCTCAAGGAAGAAGAATACATGGTTCTCCCCCCATCCCACCCCCTTTATCTTCACAACAATCCCGTAAGGTAAGGTAAGTTCAAAGCTAGTGATTGGCCCAGGGTCACCCAGTAAGCTTCATGGCTGAGTAGGGATTTGAACCTGAGTTTCCCCAATCCTAATTCAACGTGCTAACCAGTACACCACACTGTCTCTGCATATTCACCAGCTGCTCCACTTGTCTATACAATGGGAGGAGAGGGGACTGTTAAACAACAACAAAAACCCAAAAATGTGTCAACCCACTTTCTTGGGCCAATTAGTTTGAAAGAACCCATCAGCCCCTCCCTTAAACCAGGGGTGGGCAGAAGGTAGATTGTGATCTACTCATAGATCTCTGGTTGATCTAATTGTCTAACAATCAACATAGGAAGAGTCATGCTTAAAATCCAACCAAGGATCCATCTAGTCTGGCATTCTGTTCACACCATGGCCAGCCAGGTGCCTGCAGGAAACCCGCAGGCAGGATATGAGTGCAACAGCACCCTCCTGCCCATGTTCCCCAGCGACTGGTGTACATAGGCATACTGCCTCTGATCCTGGAGATAGCATATAGCCATCAGGATTAATAGCCATTGATAGCCTTATCCTCTGTGAATTTGTCCAATCCCCTTTTAAAGCTGCCCAAATTGATGGCCATCACTACATCTTGTGGAAGTGAATTCCATAGTTTAACTATGTGCTGTGTGAAGAAGGACTTCCCTTTATCTGTCCTGAATCTCCCACCAATCAGCTTCAGGGGATGACCCCACTGGGTTCTTGTATTATGAGAGAGGGAGAAAAATGTCTCCCTATCCACTTTCTTCACACCATGCATAATTTTGTACACCTCTATCATGTCTCCCCTCCCTCGTCTTTTCTCTAAGCTAAACAGTCCCAGATGTTGTAACCTTTCTGCATAGGGGAGTTGCTCCAGCTCCTCGATAATTTTAACTGCCCTTTTCTGCACGTTTTCCAACTCTACAATATCTTTTTCTAGGTGCGGTGACCAGACCTATTTACAGTATTCCAAAGTGTGGTCGCACAATAGATTTGTATAAGGGGAGTATGATATTGACAGTGTTATTATCAATTCCTTTCCTGATTATGCTTAATATGGAATTCCTTTGTCACAGCAGCTGCGCACTGGGTTGACATTTTCATCGAGCTGTCCACCACAACCCCAAGATTTCTTTCTTGGTCAGTCACTGCTAGCTCAGATCCCATCAACATATATGTGAAGTTGGGATTTTTTGCCCCAATGTGCATCACTTCACACTTGCTTACACTGAACCGCATTTGCCATTTTGATGCCCATTCTCCCGGTTTGGAGAGATCCTTTTGGAGTTCTTTGCAATCCCTTTTTGTTTTAACCACCCAAAATTATTTGGTGTCATCAGCAAACTTTACTATCTCACAGCTCACTCCTAATTCCAGATCATTTAAGAACAAGTTGAAAAGCATTGGTCCCAATACAGATCCCTGTGGGACCCCACTGTTTACATCCCTCCATTGGGAGAACTTACCATTTATTCCTACTCTCCGCTTTCTGTTCTTTAATGAGTTACTGATCCATAAGAGGACCTCTCTTCTTATTCCATGACTGCTAAGTTTGCTCAGGAGTCTTTGGTGAGGGACTTTGTCAAAAGATTTCCAGAAGTCCAAGTAAACAATGTCTACAAGATCACCCGTCCACATGTTCACTGACACTCTCAAAGACATCTAAAAGGTTGGTGAGAGAGGAATTAGCTTTGTGGAAACCATGTTGATTCTTTTTCAGCAGGGCTTGTCCTTCTATATGCCTACTAATTTTATCTTTAATAATGCTTTCAACAATTACCTGGAACAGATGTTAAGCTTGTGAGAGCTGGATTGACCCGGGTTCAAAAGCTCCCCTAGCCAATGACCCTCAGTCCCAGTCACGCAGGCGGAAGGAGGAGATAACAGCAGTTAATAAAGATTAAAGAGTTTATTTGTAAGACCCAATTACATGGGATTAAGGCAATCAATGCATCTCTACTCACTACATCATTGCAGACTCAAATCCTATACCCCAGTGGTAAGGCTAGATGAAGTGAAGTCCAGAACAATACACATGTCGTGTCGAGACGAACAAGCAGCAGAGAAGAGAGATGAAGAGGAATGAAGCTATCAGCAAGTGTGCTAGCTTTATACCACCTATAAATAGGATATTACTCACCCCAGTTGTATAACCTATTCATCAACATGTTGATCCAAACCTATTCAAGGTTGCTGAGTCACATCACCTCGAGACTATGTCTCGTGACCAAAGACCTTGTATACTTGAACTCAAGTGACACCCACCATGTCAGGTGATAATCCCGATGTCAGGTGGTAATCTCGTTCTGCCTATGCAAAACCCAACATCCCCCTGCTTTTGCATTTGCGCAGAACGTGGTTATTTACCTCATACAACAGCAACAGCTTTGTTGACATCTGATGCTGTTCCTTCATCTATGAACTTTGATAAAAAAAACTTCTGCAGGAATGACTTTACCTGCCAGAAATTTGAACCACCATCAAATCACTTCTGATGTATCCCTCTTTATGACACAGTTTTATTTGCAAACCCAAAACGTTGTGTATTGCTATCTGCCTGCAGCATAGCAATCCTGCCTTGGTTTCCTGAAAAAACTGTAATAGGTTTTTCACATCAATCCCAGCATCATTTAAACATTTTTACAATTTAAACTATTTAAACAAATGCAATAACTATTCAAGCTTTACAATAGCATAATAGCATAATACATAATACAATGTATTCAGTTCAGCTTCAGTTGAACTCTAACTTTAGATGATTGTTTCTACAAAATCAATCAAACAAAGTATGGTTATAAAAATAACAAACTTCAGGTGTGTTCTTGTTGTTCTTACTATCACAACCACAACTGGCATTTCTGTGAATCTGTAAGCCACCTGTGCTCTGACTTGTAACTCTTAGTCTGAAGTGTGATGTTCCCTCCAGATAACACTCAACTCCTTTTCAGAGCTCTCCAAGCATGTCCTGTTGGTCTAACAGTCTGCCTATCACACTGACAGCAATATCTGGCCTTGTTGCTTGTACAGTAAAGCTCAACAGCCCAATGCTTCTGTGTAGCATTCAAACTGCTTTTTCCATCAGCATGTGCTTGAAAATCCTCAATTATTTGGAGTCTCTCACTGAGTTAACTTTCTCCAAAATTCTCAATCACATCCATGATATTTCTCTGGTTTGTTGCAGTAAGATACTGCCCTCTTGGTTCTCTTTTCCCTCAACCTTTATTTACAAATAAACAGTTGATCCACCACCAAGCAGTTTCAATTCAATGAAATTCCAAACCCTGGATCAATTATATCATTTTGCTTTTATCTGTCCAGAAAAAACAATAGATCATCCAACTAAACAAAGTACATACAGTCTATGTCAGTGATGGCGAACCTTTTTGAGCCCAAGTGCCCAAACTGCAACACAAAACCAACTTATTTATTTCAAAGTGCCAACACTGCAATTAAACCTGAATACCGAGGTTTTAGTTTTAGAAAAACAACTCATACAGTTGTCCGAACTAATTAACATATTTTGTCTTAAAAGAAAAACACAACAACAGAGCTTTCAATGATACAAACAGTTTTTCGTTGAAAAAAAAAATCAACTCAAAAAATTATTATAGTACTACATTGTACACATAGCCTGAAGGGAATTTATACACACTTTTTAAATAATTAGGCACATATATTTTTGGATAAGGGATTCTCAACTTGTAATATGATTATATGCCAGACTGAAATTGTATGGGGCAAGCTTTACCCCAGGTCCTTTCCCTGCTTCTACGGGTGTCGGATTAGTAAAAGTAAAAGTCAGCCTGTACTAGGATGAGCAAGATAAACAAGAAAACTAAACATGCTTAACACATTTTAAACACTTTATGTCTTGGACTGCAAACGCTGCATTAGGGAAAAGTTTGCATTGGGCATGCTTTTGCACAATTAATGTGATTTTTGCTATTGCATGCATGCTGATAATTTGTCAAACCTTGGCTCATACTCCGTTAGTTTGAGAGCAAAACATGCAGCACTCAGGTCAAGTGTTAGGGCTTTACATCCAAGCCATGCTCTGTGCATCATTCTTCAAAATCTTTTAAATGTGATAACAATGTAGAAAAGAATTCTGTAACAGGAATTCTAGAATAAAATCATTCTGTTCCACACTGTGAGAAAGAACAAGATCATTAGTGTTTTGCAGAAGGGGACAGTCTTTTCACGATCTGGTGACCAATGGCTCGAGTGCCCACAGAGAGGTCCCTGCGTGCCAGCTGTGGCACCCGTGCCATAGGTTCGCCATCACTGGTCTATGTCCTTGTTCCTCCTGTTTAACAAACAAACACTGATCTGCCTCTCTGTGCAAATCTCAATTCAGCAATGTTTGAGTTCAAAACAGAATTCCAGCCTCCAGCTGATTTTAACTTTTCCTACAGAAAATCTCAGACAGTTTTCCAAAGACTTCCTCTCATTTAAAATGCTTATGTTCCAATATTTCCAATTGTGAAATATCCTTACATTTCCACATTCTTAAACATCAGTCTAACTGTTTCCAAAGCAAATTGTTGTTGCACTCATCTCATTATTATCCTGCTCCTTTTAACTTGAGCAAAAATCACAAGCAACCAATCTTGCTATTTGTCATATAACATTTTCCAATCTGGTTAGTTTTCACCTAAAAATCTATCTGGTAACAATGAGTTCCATGGACTGCTGTTTCTTTCCCCAGCTTCCATGTTTTATTCTTTATCCAAAGAATTCAACTCAGCTTGCATAGCCTGAAGCTATGGTTCAGCTTCCTTAACAGACAATTTTTTCACCTCTTTGAAATTTTGAAGTTTCAAATGGCTTTTCCTGCAAATTCATCCTGATATCTCACAGGTTGTTTGACTCACCTGTTCTTTACCTCATCAGTTATCAGGTTCCTGTTCCAATAAATTTGCACCAATGATGAACAATCATTTGTTTAGCCTCCTCTAAACCAAATGTGTATCAGAGTTTTGTCAAATTTCACTGACTGTCTTTCAGCAAATGCTTTTCTATTCTGACTCTGAACTTGATGCATCTCCTGCATTAACAGAATTAATTTTGAAAAATGATCTCACATTTTCATTCAGCATTATACTCAACACTTCTAGATAATCTCACTATCCAAGTGTTATTCATGTGAAACACAATATTCTCATTTCTAGAAAAATCTCATGTAAGCTCCCTTACAGATTTCTTCTAACTTTGAGGTGTATGTACCTACATATCAGATCCAAGATCCTGAAATGTTTCTCCAGAAGATTCTTCCTTCTACACTACTTTCTATAAGGTGTACAGTTCAATACAGAACTAAAACTTCTATCATGTACATAATCAAAACATTTAAGAGCTTCTACCCAAACCTCATTATCCAAATTAGTATCACCTCTTCTGAGTGTTTGTTTACTCTTCCACACAATCCATGTGTTCAATATCACATCCTGTTAGAAATGCATCTAAACATGCACTGAATTGAACTTCCCCATATCTCAAAGGAAAATAGGTAACATGGGTAATATGCTTGTTTCCCATCCAAGCACAAAACACCTTGACTCTGTTCAATACTTCAGCTTTCTATCTAACATGTACACAACCTGTACCTCGTGTATTGATCAATTAACATCATGAAATAATGTGCCTTTCCTCTAAAGACCATCAGAGTATCCACAAGATTACCAAGAACAAATTGAAATGAAATGAACTGGTTTTTCAGCTTGCCTTCCAGTTTACCTGTTGAAGCTAGCATCCCTTGTTTATGTGCACAAAATTACCTTTCATGTGAAAATTACAGTTTCCCCAAATGCTTTCCCCACCACACAGTTTGCATTTTCTTTCACAAGCCTGTGAATCTAAATGATCAAACAATCATGTGATATGCATGCATGTACATGTCATACATATAAGCATTTAACCTTTTATAGTTGCAACAGTACAACTTTCCATTTCTTTATTTACATCATTACAGTATGAAAGAAATAATCCATCTCTTAGCTTTGCCATATAAACATACCTACTAATTCAGTATTTTACATTTTGCTACAGAAAAATCCACAATATACTCAAGTCATATACACACAGTACATTCCCTGACATTTCCAAGAGCATATATTACACTTTCTTGAATTCAAGCTATCCAACTTTCAAGAAATACATTTCCAAAAACATGACTGTTAAACCTCTGACCATTTGCATAGTCCTCTTTCTGTTTATTTATGTCCAACACAGAAAGCTTCGTTTAAACAATCCACTGTTTTCTGTTCACATACAAAATAATGTCCATTTTGTTATGTCCAGGGTTAAAACATAAAGTTTTTCCCATCAGCAGCACCCCTGCTGATTTCAAGTTCCTTCTTCTGTGATCCCACATGAAGAAAATGAAGAACAGCTTCCCATTTTAAGCACAGCTTTCTCTGTTCAAAACTGCCGCGCTGTTTCTCCTGCTGTTTTAAAACCACGCCTCCGCTGGTTTGATACAGCCTCCCGTGTAGTATCAGGTTTCCCGAGATATGTTCCAGTCACACGTGACTTTGCTTTGCTGCGACATGACGCTCCAGACGCTTTGCCCACGTCAGACGTAATCCACGCATTTGTAATCCAAGCCACTTGTTGATACAATGCAAAAGATAGCTGATCCGCTGCTGAGTGAAGCAAACTGTAAATGAAATATGATCCTCCTGCTGTAGCCTTGACTCAAATGAGTTGACACAGAGCCTCCTGGAGATTATTTCCTTGCCCGATACAGCTCCTTGACAATCACTCCAGCAAGCTGTGGAAAACGAAATCCTTGTGTCCAGCGTTGTTCACTTTTCAGCCTAGTAGCTGCCCAGTAGCCTCGGATTTTTGCCAAGCCTGGCACCTCCGTTCCAGCTGCTTTCAAAACGAAAAATCCTTCGTCTCTCTGTCCCTGCATTGTTCAGTTGTGCTGCATTCCAAGCTGCTGTTATCAGCACCCAGCTTTAGCAACACCGCCTCGCCTTCCCGGTTTATTTACAAACCGTTCTTACAAATAGTAAACAATTTCTCTTAACTCCATAACTGCTGAATTTCTCCGAACTGCGTCTCTGTGGCTTATCTCCCCATCTGAGATAACCATCAGATCCTAATCTCTGATCCTTATCTGGGCCCATAACCAGATGTGAGAGCTGGACTGACCCGGGTTCAAAAGCTCCCCTAGCCAATGACCCTCTGTCCCAGTCACGCAGGCGGAAGGAGGAGATAACAGCAGTTAATAAAGATTAAAGAGTTTATTTGTAAGACCCAATTACATGGGATTAAGGCAATCAATGCATCTCTACTCACTACATCATTGCAGACTCAAATCCTATACCCCAGTGGTAAGGCTAGATGAAGTGAAGTCCAGAACAATACACATGTCGTGTCGAGACGAACAAGCAGCAGAGAAGAGAGATGAAGAGGAATGAAGCTATCAGCAAGTGTGCTAGCTTTATACCATCTATAAATAGGATATTACTCACCCCAGTTGTATAACCTATTCATCAACATGTTGATCCAAACCTATTCAAGGTTGCTGAGTCACATCACCTCGAGACTATGTCTCGTGACCAAAGACCTTGTATACTTGAACTCAAGTGACACCCACCATGTCAGGTGATAATCCCGATGTCAGGTGGTAATCTCGTTCTGCCTATGCAAAACCCAACAAAGCTAACCAGCCTGTAATTTCCTGGATCCTCCCTGGATCCTTTTTTAAAAATTGGCATTACATTGGCCATTCTCCAGTCCTCTGGTACAGAGGTTGATCTCAGGGACATGTTACATATATTTGTTAGAAGATCTGCAATTTCACATTTGAATTTTTTAAGAACTCTAGGATGGATACCATCTGGGCCCGGTGATTTATTAACTTTCAATTTGTCAATAAGGTTGAGAACCTCATCTTTTGTCACCACTATTTGCCTCAGTTCCTCAGAGGAGGATTATGTAAGCCGCCTTGGGTTCCTTTCAGGAAAAAAGACGGGGTATAAATAGAATAAATAAATAAAAATAAAAACTGAAACCCATCCAAGAAAATTTGACCAGGCTGGGCTCTGGGTACCTCACCTGATTCAACTGGTATAACATTGGAGTCTAAGTCCTGGCAGATGCAAGAGATTTTTTTTTCCTGGAAGTGCCTAGCAAATATATTGCAGTGGCCTTCAGATGGGTCTAGGATGTCCTTGATGCCAGCATATAATAGGCCCTGGATGACCCTAAAATGCTCCGCTGGACGGCAAAGAGAAGATCGAACAGAGACAGTGAGATGTCATTTCTTTGCCACCCTCACTGCCCCTAAATAAAGGTAGCCTAATGTGTGCCCACTCCTTAAACTGTAGTTGTTATATAGTTTAGCTGGCCATAAGAGAACTCAATGGATTAAATATAACCTCCAGGGACTTGACAAAATGTAGTCCCTTTGTCAGTGTACCCTACAGCTGCAGAATGCAGGAATTCCGCCTGCTCCTAAACGAGGCAGACTCTGCGGCTGCAAAGTCATTTCACTCTCTTTAAAGCAGAATCCCTTGGAGCCCTGGGCTTTTCTAATTTCATACCCTTTAAGACCTGACTTTACTGCCAAACCTCTGTGCATATCTTGTCAATATCCCCAGGATTAATGGGCAGGAGCTAGAGGGGACGGCACACACACATTCCATTTTAGGTTTAATATGTATACTGAGATACTATCTACTGCACGTGTGATAATATTGCTGCTGGGTCTAAAAGGCTCAAGCTGGAAGACACAATAAGGATTTCACAATATGTTTTAAATTGTCATTTTACGTCCAGTTCAGGAGGATGGGAGAAAGCACATTTTGAAAGTTTTGCTGTTGTCAAAGTATCTTTGCTCACTCCTGCAATCTGGCTGGGAAGAGAGGAAAAGTCAAGTTCAACTTTCAATGTGAACAATAATATCTGGGACCATCTGACTCACGGTATGTTTGACTCGGGGGTGACTCTAGAGGTGGCGCACACTCACCGCCCCTACCTAGTCCCTCACATGATTGAGGAGTTCCTGTATATTTCAGTTAAATATCCTTCTAATTAGAGGGTAAAGGGAGACACCTAGTGAAGGCCAAATGGACACCTAGCAGTGGACACCTTGTTGGAGGATATGGTCAAAAGGGGTCCGTCCTAAACTGATTAGGACAAAGCAGAGTTTCCTCCTTAAGCGCAGCCTGCTCTATTGAAACTGGTTTCACCACGTGAGTTGCTAAACTCTTGTCTCTTAAGGCTATTAAAAGGAATGGAATGTCCACACAAGGTTTAAACTAAAGACATTTATCAGTTCTTACTTACAGATCACTCACATATCTGCAGGATGCATATAGGCAGATTAGTTTCATTGTAGAAGATCTCCAGCTGGAAGCCAGCTCTGACTTGTGCCCTCCATCTTGGGAGAGGGAGAGAGCGACCGAACTTCCACAAAGAAGCAGGAAGTAGATAGAGAGCAGCAGTGCTCTGGCCAGAAAGGCCTGAAGTAGGGAGGAGAGGTTTCTTTAGTTAACCCATTCCTCCCACTCTAATCAGTGGTTACATCACTTTGCTGATTTTAAGCAGGCAATATTACTATTTCCAACACACCTAGCGGTGGACACCTAGGACTCCTAGGGATGGACACCTAGGGATGGACAAATCTCTCAGTTTCCGTTTCTCTCAGCTTCTCATTTTTCCTATCTTAAGTTCAGTTTGTCTTGAACTTTGAGGATTTCTCCAGTCTTTAGCACAGTTTGTCTCGAACTTTGAGATTTTAAAAAAAGTTTCCATAAAAATTCATAGGCATTTTTGTGCATATTTCTCCTGATACATGCATCTTTGCCTAATACACACATTTCTTTTTTGCAAGCAATTTTCCTAATGTGCTGCATTTTTGAACATTATTTTCCTGAATATACACATTGTTGTACGTATTTTTTTTTGGTTGGAGAACTTCATTGCAAAATCTAAAGAAGTGCACATTTCAAAGGATAACTGAGCTTCGGTTCACATAGTGGTTCGAAAGTGTGAAATCAGGTAAATTCACATTAAAAAGTTAACTGAATGAATCTCTCTCCCATCCCTAGCAGGGAGCTGAACAGTTATGACTCAGTCTTTGGAAAGCAAGGACATGTTTCTCAGTTGTGACTAGGGGTGCATGAGGATTTCGTTTGGGGGGTAGAAATCTGGTGGACTAGCTGGGCTTGACCCCACAAACTGTGTCTCGCTTACCTTTTCCCCGGCACTGACTCGCATTCTCCTTGAGTCGAGCCAGGGAAGTGACTTCCGGGTTCCTGGTGGGCCGCTGTTTACATTAAAAATGCCTTAAGATACGCCTAAAGCAGCTGCATTTGCACAAATTGTGGCCACTTTTGACGTATCTTAAGGCATTTTCTACATAAACAGCGGCCTGCCGGGAACCCAAAAGCCTGGCGAGCAGTGAGGCCCGCACCAGCTTTCAGCCTGGCTTGGTGGGCGCAGCAGTGTTGTCTGCCGAGCCAGAGGTGGGTCAGCTCCTGGTGGATCGCCCACCCCTAGTTGTGACTGAGGTGTGATTCATATCATACCAGAGCAGTGTGAGAACTGCTTGTGTGATGCTGATGTGGGAAGGAACCATGTTTGTTTAAGTACATAAGAGCCCTGATGGACAGTGGTGCAGCTCAGTAATGTTGGACCCTGGATTTAATGGTTTTATGGGGGGGTGGGGGCTTTAGATACCTATGTATATTATTCTAGTTGTGAAGGATGCAATTAGAATTTCTCCCCTCCTGCGCCTGACTGCCATTTCATGCTTTACAACTGCTTCTACATTCCTAAATTATGTTACAGCAAAAAATCATATAAACAAACAAACAAACAAAAAATGCCCTATTTGCCAACCTTGATTTATATATATATATATATATATATATATATATATGCAGTTTTGTATTTTAAACTCATTCAGATCATAGCACCAGCATGAGTATGGAAATAAAATGGAGTTTGCGCCTGCTGCCCGGACACTAAACTCATTTGCTTGGGAATAAGCACCATTGTGTTGCAGCAAAGGATAAAATACTTTGAAATTGAAGATAATAACATGAGCATCTGTCACCATATGCATGCCCAGCTGGCCACCTCCTGACTCTAAAGTGTTTATAAAAATAAGAAGAAAGAAAGGATGCTGCTCTGAGCCGTGTGAGTCCAGTGGGCCCTGGCATACACATGCCGCCCCTGGTGCTTACACCGGGCCTGTTTGCCCATGCCCGCCTCATCACCTGCTGCTCTCTGGGTGGCCATTTCAGGGCTGCTCTCTGGGCTGCGGGGCCTTGAACTCTGGCCCTGAGGTCCAAGTGCAGCCACACCGCTCCTGTTGAATCAGATCAAAGGTATATTTACTCCAGCATTCTGTTTCCTACAGTAGCCATCTAGATGCCTTCAGGAAACCCACAAGCAGGACATGAGCACGACAGCACTCTCCTGCTGTTGTTCCCCATCATACCGTCTCTGATCCTGGAGGCAGGCTATAGCCATCACGGCTAAAAACCCACAAGGAGGACATGAGTGCCATAACACCCACCCAGTCATGTTTTCTATCAACTGGTGTCCATAGGCATACTGCCTCTGCTACTGCTGGAGGTAGCTTATAGCCATCAGGACTAGTAGCCATTGATAGCCATCTCCTCCACGAATTTGTCTAACTCCCTTTTAAAGCCACCCAAATTGGTGGCCATCACCACATCTTGTGGTAGCAGATTCCATGGTTTAACTATGCGCTGTGTGAAGAAGTCCTTCCTTTCGTCTGTCCTGAATCTCCTACCATTCAGCTTCATTGGTTCAACCCCTTTGGGTTCTAGTATTATGAGAGAGGGAGAAAAACTTTTCTCCTTTCAATTTTCCCACACCATGCATATTTTTTTGTTAACCTATACACAACGGGACCCTGAAGGCAGCTAACAACCATCATTGGACTCTGAGTGCTAAATAAACTGTCAACACACGAAACATAGATAATAGGCATTCCTAAACATTCATCACGTACAAATTCAGAGTCAATATTCTCTAATAAATTATATATAGAACACTTTCTGTTTTTATTAGTTCAGTGCAAACCAAAAACTGCTATTAAAATCAATACTTATCTGATAAAAAGTTTTTAGGTCTCAAACAGCAGCAAAAGAAATAGATTTTCATTTCAAAAAAAGTTCTCTCATTACTTTTGCAGCATCAGACCATAAAGCTTAAAGTGTGTGTGTGTTTTACTGCTCCACTTTAGCAAATCTCTAAGCTTTACCTTGCCCCGATCTTTAAGCTTGTTGGCTTGTGACCCCAAGGAACACTCTATAGGTGATTGTGGTAGAAAGTCTTCTTTAGTTAGATTTTGGGTTTTGTTTTGTTTTTTATATTCCCCTTCTGGCACACAAAGAATGAGATGCATGCATAATGAAAAGCTAACACTTTTATAATTTTTCTCCATTAAAGACATTTCCCTGCAGAAGGGTGATTGACGGATGACAACAAGCTGTAAGAGAGCTATTGGGGAAAAGAGCTGACGCTCTGCCGCGATCGATCTGATGGGATTTAAGTCTCTTCAAACTGAGCAGTTTGCTGGAATGATGAAAACACATTACAGCTTTTGAAGACATCAGCAAGAATCAGCCCAAGGCAGAAATAAACGAATCTATAAATTAGCAGCAAGATCATTGATTGCTCCCCCAACCCCATACTATGATGTAGTGATCAAATACAGTGGTTTCTAGATATACTGGCTAAAAGTGGGGGAAATGCCTTTTTACACATATAATGAGATTTATCTTTTATGCAAGAATGCATTTATACTGGAGGCATCAAAAATGAATCAGCGTCAGCTACAACCAGTTACTATTTTGAACAATGTATTCAGAATGGGGTCCTTCGTTTAATCTGGGATTCTATTCTTATGCAGCACCTGTTCAGAATTAATTAGCTATGCAAACTCAAATTGCCAATGTCCTTTAATGGTATTTAAAGGTTGGGCTGGTTGGTTCCAGTCATAAGAACAGAAGAAGAGCCCTGCTGGATCAGACCAAGGGTCCATCTAGTCCAGCATTCTGTTCACACAGTGGCCAACCAGCTGCCCACGGGAAACCCACAAGCAGGACACGAGTGCAACAGCACCTTCCTGCCCATGTTCCCCAGCAACTGGTGTATATGGGCATACTGCCTGTGATACTGGAGCATGCTGCCTGTGGTACTGGATATGTGCATTTCATCCTTCCCCACCTCTGCAACACCTAAACATGTGGACTTCCTCTCTGTTTTCCTTCTGTTCTCCTACTCTTCTTTTCTCCTCTTGCCCTTTCCTTTTGCATTCATTTGTCTCCTCTTCCCGCCTTGCTTTGCTATATTCCTAAATCTGTTCCAAATCCTCTCCTTTCGAAGCATTCCCCTAATCCCCTTTAGCCAACGGCACCGACTGAGGGTTGGTGTCAAGAGCTGGCATGGTTGGGCAGCTGCTGAGGGCTCGAACCCCGGCAGGGGCTCTACTGACAAGAGCCCTCTGGACCTGCCAATCCTCTTCACCCTTGTAACTTGCTTGTTCACCCTCCCCTTGCTCTGCTAAGACTACAGTGGTGGCTGCACCCCATGCCTCCCAGGAGTAACATCACAGCAAGGGAGAGACCAACCTGGCCCCATACATCAGCCGGAGAGGGAGCAGCTGCAGGGAGCTCATGTCACCCCCTCCCTGCCGGAAGGAACACACGGCTCCAGCCGACAGTTCCCTGGGGCAGCAGACTCTGGCCTCATCCATCGGCCAGAGAACCAAGGGCCACTGGGAGGCTGCACCCCCTGCCTCCCAGGATTGACATCATGGCAAGGGGGAGACCAGCCTAGCCCCATACATCGGCCACAGAAGGAACAGCTGCAGGGAGCTTGTTTTGCCCTTCCCTGCCCCCCCCCCCAAAGAAGGAAAAAGAAAGAAAACCTATAAGAACCTTTTAAACTAAGAATGGTGCCTGAGTTTTGCATTCTTCCTCCTCCCTCCCAATTCCTTTTCCTTTTGTGTCATGTCTTTTAGATTGTGAGCCTGAGGGCAAGGACTGTCTTCTTATTAATAATATTTGTAAGCCACTCTGACATCCTTTTCTGGCTGAAGAGTGGGGTATAAATGCAGATGATGATGATGATGATGATGATGATGGAGCAGTAGATACCACTGCCCATTTACTCACTGGCTCTCTGCCTGACAATTAAGCAGGTGATAGCAATGATGAAGAAGAGGATGAGCAGCAGCAGCAAGTGACAATGCTGGTAAGATGGCAGACTCACTGACTGAGGGTTGAGTGTGGGTTGTTGTTGAACTGTGGGTTGTTTTTGAACCATGGGTTATCATGTTGTCTGAACCCAGCTGAGATAACAAACCATGGTGAACAACCCAACAGTTCACAACCCAACAACAAACCATGCATTCTCTTTATGGGTTGTTTAGGGTTAATAAGCCATGGCTTGTTAGTGCAGCTGGGTTCAGACAACACAATAACCCACATTTCAACAACAACCCACGGTTCAACGACAACCCACACTCAACCCATGCTCAACCTCTGAGTGTGGGTTATGTTGTCTGAATTCAGTCACTGTGGGAAGGGGGACCATTGAGGGTGTCTTGCCCAAGGGCTGTCCAAAACCTGAGCCAGCACTGCACTTAACTCCCACATCCTTCTTTCTGTGACAGGCAGGTTTCATAGATTTCATAGATTTCATAGATCATAGAGTTGGAAGGAGCCTACAAGGCTATCAAGTCCAACCCCCTGCTCAATGTTCCCTCTAGATGTTTCAGACTACAATTCCCATAAGCCCCCCAATATGGTCAATGGCCATGGATTATTGACATCCAGCAGGCACCAGGTTGCCTACCCCTGCTATAGAGCACCAGCACCAGGAAATCCCTTAGCATACTGCAATATAGATGAATAGCATAGTAACAAAAGAGGCCTATTCACATTGTGGAATTCACGGACGAAGCACTTCCTTTGCAGAAGAGGTCTGACCACTTGTTCTGCCAAAGGCAGCGGTTCTTTTTAGAATCTAGAGACAGAATGAGCACACTTATGGGAGAAGGTTGAAAAGCTTTATTAGCAAACCACAGAAAAGAGATTACAGAAGCTAAGACAAGTGCAGAGGATGATGCTTACGTCCCTTCTGTTGTCGGGAACCCCTCAAAGAAGTGACAACAAATTGACTCTTTGGCTGACACACAGCACCTTCTGAGCAGCTAGGTCTGTGTCGAGGTTCACCCCTCCTAAGGATTCCCTAATCTTATGTAAGTTTTCTCTGGTTATGATAATCACACCTGGCCCCAGTAAATAGGGCAAGATTAAGGTGTTTTGTCTCGATAAACCAGTGTTCTCCAACCTTGGGTCCCCAGATGTTTTTGGCCAACAACATCTGGGGACCCAAGGTTGGAGAACACTGCGATAGACACTTCCATACCAGTTTCCCAGACTATCTAACTGAGAGCCAGTGTGGTGTAGTGGTTAGAGTGTTGGACTGGGACTCGGGAGATCCGGGTTCTAGTCCCCGCTCGGCCATGAAACTCACTGGGTGACTTTGGGCCAGTTACTTACTCTCAGCCTAACCTGCCTCACAGGGTTGTTGTGAGGATAAAATGGAGAGGAGGAGGAGGAGGATTATGTAAGCCGCCTTGGGTTCCTTGCAGGAAAAAAGGCGGGGTATAAATATAATAAATAAATAAACAAACTCTAAGCAATCCTTTCAAGTCGACCCTGAAACTATCTGGAGTCACTCAGTTCCCAGGTCCTCTCGACCCTTCTTGTTGATAAGCCCCTGCTTACCCAGATCCTTGAAATCTGGCCAGCTGATAATCAGGTTCCTCCCAATTATGTGCCATGGTGTATGGGGGTTACACGTACCTCTCCGCGGCTTGGGGTTCTCTGCGGCTTGCCCCTCCGTGCCGCCGCTGGCCCGCTCTTGATCTTCTGAGCAGTCCTGCTGCTCCGGCGCACTGCTGGACCCCCGCGCTATGTTTTTGGTGGGGGGAACCAGGGCAACAGGGTTTAAACAGCCCTGTTGCCCTGGTTTCCCCTGCAAAAAACATAGCGCGGGGGTCAAGCGCGCCGGAGCAGGGTCCCGGTGCGTCACTTCCGGCGTGGCGGAAGTGACACGATGGGACCAGCGCGGCTGGCACGGCCGGCTCTCCGCGGAGCATGAGGAGCCAGGTAGGCCCGTGGTCGCCACGGAGAGCACGCGTGGGCTGAGTTCGGGCCTCACTCGTGCCTGCATGGGCAAAAGTTACATCCCTACCATGGTGGGAGTCTGGCTCACAGATGATTGAAGTACTTCTAATCATCAACTAACATCCTTGCCAAGTGTAAACCTGTCCAAGTCAAGGACAGACTCTAAGTGGGAATCTTCTCACAACAAGCTCTATACATCATGAGCTCGTGAACTTAGGCCTACCAAAGACACAAGAGCAAGTCTGTTCATACAACAGAGACCCAGACACAGGTACAACAATGGTCATACACGACTGTCTCATAGATTTCATCCTCGAGATCACAATGGTCTTCTGGGCTTTTTCCACTACACCACTTTTTCTGTGGGCTGCAAACATCCACGGCCTACTAAAACAACTTGAAGAAAGCACTTGGATCATAATCTGTTTCTCTGCATTAAATCCACTCTCCCCAAAACGGCTATATTAACCGTGGATTGGGGAAAGAACAGGTGCAATGCAGGTATCATTACCGCGTGTGGTCACTGACACGTGTATGCAAACTAACATCACACGTGTGTATTCAGCCAACACTGACATACTGGGATGCTGAAAGACTGGGACCAACACCCTTGTCTCTTAGCTTGACTGCAGGGAGGACAAACCCATCATCCTTAACAGTCACACTGCTTACTCCCACTGTGAGGCATGGCATTACCCCGTAGGGCCAAGTGGGTGAGCTGGTGACTCCTATTTTGGTGGGGCTCCTTATCCACTGCAGATTTTGTGGCTTTTATTTGGAGCTTTATAGCAGCTATCCATGGTGCTGAGCTCCATCCCCAAAATAGGTTTACCCACCATGGAGCACCATGGGTAGCTCCTATAAAGCTCCAAATAAAAGCCACAAAACCTGCAATGGATAAGGACCCCCACCAAAATAGGAGTCTCCAGCCTGAGCCCACAATGATCTATAGCCCTGTGAATGGAACAACGTATGAAGAGTGGCCCTCCTCCAGCACCCCTAGGCAGGCAGCCAAGCCCCCAGTGTGGTTGGGCAGCACCACTGAAATGGACACCATCTAAATGAGGTAGTGGGAACTTCACGGAGGTGAAACTCTATCTGGGCACACACACGGCAGCACAAACCAGAAGGAAAGCTCTGGTTCTGGAATAGTGGGTTTGGCCCCAGAGTGAGAGACTGAGAGTGTGCTAGGAGCAAATCCTGGGGAATGGGCAGCATGCCAAGCAAATCTTGGGAGAATCCTAAGAGTCAATTCAGCCAAACATTCAAGTGCATTGAGTTGTGTGGAAGATCTTCTCTAAGAAATCTCTTGAAGGGAGACTATAGTGGGGAGTTCTAGTGTTCAGGTTAGGAGGACAAAGGAGGCAACAACTTGTGGCATACCATGGGTGGGGTAAAAACAAAGGATTCAATAGCTTGGCTTTGGAGAATGAATAGGAACCTTGCAGAGGTTCCTGGCTTCTTGACGGAATTTTGCTTTGCTGATTAAGCATGACAAAAGCTAGACTTCCATGGGACAAAAAAGTAGAGGTTCCCAGAACTAGAGAGACCCATGGAGGTTATCCAGGTGGTACTTTAATGGTAACCTCCTGATTTACCTTGAGGCGAGGATGCTTCAGGATTGGAGGGAATTTCCCACCATGACTTTAGGTTTGGCCAATTTGTAGGTTATCTCCTGGGTTACTTGACTAGGGTGGCAACTTAGAAGTTAGGAAGGCATTTGTATTTATGTGGAATTAATCTACTCACACAAGGGCAACCCCTATTGATTGAGTTACAGTAGAATAGAGGACATGGTAGAACATGAACTTTAATTACAACAAGGCAACAAGGTAGCTAGTATGCTACCATCAGGATCTATTTGCTTCTAGGAAATAAACTGCATGGGTGAGTCTCTTACCCATGCAGCCTTTTCCAGAAGAAGCCTTTTCTGCTGTCCAACCACCATTTTAATGTTACCTTGTTTTCAATGTATTTCTGTTGTTGTTGTTTCTTTTATCTGTTTTTATCTTTTTATTGTTCACCGCTCCAGAATCTGATTAGATACGGAGTGGTATATACAAATACTGTAAAATAAATAAATACATAAATAAGATATTGGACAAAAGGTGCTGGGGTGATGCCAGTAACTGAACCTTTCTTCTTTTTTCTCCTCTGCACAACTAATAGCAGCTTCAGTGGGAGGATATGAGCTGCTGGGGAACTAAAACAACAACACCCCTCTCACACCCAGGGTCAAGTCCAATCCAAATTTCCCCCACCAGGAGCTGCTTTTAAACGTATGACACCTGGGTGTCCATGTGCCCTACTGTACAGAGGACAATCCTCTATTTGAAGGTGTCTTCTATTTGAAGGGCTGTCCAGCCCAAAGCTGGTTGAAAGATAAAGAACTGTAAGGAGGGAGAGCAGGGAACTGGAAGTTGCCCGTCGACAGAGTGCACACTGGGCAGGCACAGAAAAAAAAATAACCTGGTCATGGTGACATGTATTGCATTTCTGTTTAAATTATAGTAATCATTTCTAAATGTTCATCTATACACACAAATTAACATAAATTAATTAATAAACAGCATAAATTAAAAATTTATGCAAATTACTTTCCTCTTTTGTCCTCTTTTTTGATGATGCATATCCTTTCCTTTTTAAAAAAATGATACATAAGTGGCCACCGTGGTGACACTCTGGTGTAGTTCCCATGTCTAATATTTCTTCGTAGTATTTAAACTGTCTCCAACAGTGTCTCCTACTTTCTTCTTATTCTAACATCCAATTTTTCTACAGCAATAAAAATCTGAACACAGAGAGTTTTGGAACATGATGAACATCTGCAGAAGATTTTTTTTTTTTAAAGACTTGATAAAATGTATCTGATCATTAATGCCATTAAAATTGCTGTATCGATCCATGTGTCAGGAAAATAAATTGGCCAGAGGAGCACATGATGCAAGCCTATTGATTCCATGGACGTTGATGAGATGGATGCTTTCATCACCAGATAGTGTGTTTATACCTTAATTGATATAATCTGTAATTTAATTATAGGGCTGCTGGGTTGCTTGAGGGGGACAATATTTCTTTTTGTTGTTGATGAGTACTACAAAGTACAAAGCCATATAGTTGTGAATGATTCAAACTTGGCAAAAAATATATAGCCCTGCTCTTCTAATGATCAGTCTCAGACCCCATGACTGCTTCCATTAAAACTACCCAGCAGTGTAATATAAAACCTGGAAGTTCACCACTGCTGCCTCCAAGATAAGAGAATTTGTGATGCTCTTTCTGATCACTAGAAAGTTTCTCAAAACACCTTTCCACCTGCAAGACATCTGTTGGCCACTGTGTGAACAGAAAACTGGACTAGATAGGCCTTTGGTCTGATCCAGTATGATTCTTCTTATATTCTCATGTTCACTACTCTCTCTTTTCACCTTGGATAAAATTGGTCTTGGTGACCTGTTTATGAGATGAGGACTCCAGCAGCCTAATTCTGTGTTCCATTATGTACCATTTTTTTAAATGTGCGCGAGTGTTAAAACTAGTGATGCTGCTGAATTTCATAATTAGTTTGCTCATTGGTAGAAGCTCGTCTGCTCAAAATGCTCACATTATGTATTATGGATTCGCTATTAAGTTAGGAATTGACTGCAAGCTTTGGAGCATGTGCAGTGAAGTAGTACACAGATCCTCCGATAGCAGCCATTCTACTATCTAACACACATACCCCAACCTACTTGAAACAGTCTCCTTAGCTGCTTCCCTCATTGTCATTGCGGCCACCACTGTTCTGGCTCCAGGAGAAGGAGGACTTTGGGGTCCATCTTCATACCAGGGATTGGCATGTAAACATCATCCATGTTGCCTCTGCTATTTGTTTTTAAAGCCAAATCCGCAGCCCAACTACTCTACGGCATCCCCATTTGGATCAGTGCAGCTAACTCGGGGATGGGAAAAGTCCAAGCAATTTTTAAACGACGCATACTGGGTGTCCCCAATCGCGTTGGACACGCAGCTATGTACTTGGAAACTGGCTTGGACATCAACAAGTCTTTAGACTGGGTGGCCCAGAGGCTGTATGACACTGAGAGGCAGGGGCTATTTTTGCTAGCAAACAGGACTTGCTCACCTGTCGTAAGAGGTGTGCTGCCGATAGACAGATCTCCCGCCTCTTACCTGTCATCTCTTAGAACCTTGCAGGCTCGTAGAGCATTTATGTTAGCCAGATTCAACATCTTACCTTTAGCAATAGTCCAGGGAAGATTCTTGGGTATCCCTTACCAGCAGAGACATTGCCCGTGCATGGTCGGGGCCCCTGAATCTCTGACCCACGTCTTACTTTACTGCAGATTTTATGCAGAGCCGAGGGATGATATAATTCGTCCCCTTTTGAGGAAGTATCAAGGTTTTCCCAATATGTGACTGGTTACCTACTGTTTATGTGACCAGAACCCAACTGTTACCACCCAAGCTGCTGAATTCCTTCTAGCTGTGATGCAAAGGAGGGTCCTTTTATTGGGAAATAGTTGAGAGCTGTCCTATCTTCATTCTTATGTACACTCTGTGAGTTATGTGTAAATGTTTGTTTGTTTATTTATTTATTTCATTTTTATACCGCCCAATAGCCGAAGCTCTGTGGGCGGTTTACAGCAATTAACAAGACAGTCCCTGCCCGCAGGCTTACAATCTAAAAAGACACGACACACAAGGAAAAAGGAATGGGGAGGGAAGAAGGGGGAATATTAATGAATACTCCTGGCAGTGCTGGTGGAATGGCCCTGCGCTCCCTCTCTTCTCCCTCCTCTCAGCCTGCTGGAATGGCTGGTGGTGGTGGCAGTTGAGGGAGCACCAAATGTTAAATGTTGTGGCTGATTTGTTTTTTTTTGGGTCATAAGACCGTAATAAATTTATTGATTGATTGAAAGTAAACATCACATGACATCATCATACAGGTAGTGATGTCAGAGAAATCTTTGATGGATTCAAATGAGTTCAGATTTCTGTGAATCCAACCTGCAGATTCCATGGTGGGTTGGCTTTTTTCCAAGTCATGCAGATTCTGGGGATTTATGGACCAGTTTTTACTTTTTTTGGGGGGGTTGTGCAAATTCACATTTGCACTAATGTGCACTTGCGCTAAAGCTCACTTGTGCAAATGGAACCAAATGCTTGTACATCCCTAAAATCTGATCACATCAATGAGTGGATGATGGAATGAAAAATGCCGGGCAATCTGTGAAACGCAGATGTAATGGATTCAACAAAATCCGTACATCGCTGCATGCAGGTAGGCCACGTGAAAACGACCAATCGGAAAGGGGGCATAATAACGTGGTGACGCATGACATGATGCCGCACTACGCGGTTGCAAGCTGCAGCTCCTAAGATGCACCTCAATACTGTGCATGTGCAGAAGCTCGTATGCATGGAAGAAGAGTTTGTATTAAAGGACGACTCTAGTCTCAGCTCACATTGACACATTCGTTCCTTGCCAACTAAACAATGAATTCATTTGGGGGAAGTTCGCCCATCACTAGTTAAAACTGGGGTGGCCATGCCTTTACTTTTACAGAGTACAATCCTCTATTGGAGGGTTGCAAGAGGACCATGTTCCATTTAAAGGTGTCCTCTGTTTGAAGGGCTGCCCAGTCCAGTTTACAGTTAAAGAACCTAAGGAGGGAGAGCAGGGGCCCTGAAGTTGCCCGTGAAGACCTAGCCCCTAGCCCTTAGCAGACTGAATAGGCAGTCGCATGGGCCACCGGACCGTAGCATATTCTGTCTCATTGAAAAATTGAATTTGTATTTAAAGTATACTAATTATTTCTAAAATAGCAATTATACATATAAATCAGCATATGCAAATTTTAGGCAAATATGTGTCTTCTTTTGCCCCTTTTTTGACAATGCATTTTCTTTTGGCGATGCATATGGCCACCCAAGTTAGAGAAAGAACAAGAGGGGAAGGCACTTGTGTGTAACAAAAGCCAACAGGGGAGAGAAAGAGGAGTCTCAAGTGCCTATGGAAAACATTCATGATTGTCCAAAGCGTTTCAGAAATGTTTTTCCTTCTTCGGGGGCTGCTAGTCTTTTGTTGCATATATTCAGGAAGAAATCCTTTGGCTTTTTTGACAATGCATCTTCTCTTTTTGGCGCTCCATAAGTGGCCAGCCTAGTTAAAGCCCATCTCTGCATGAATCCAGAAAATATGAAACAGCATCTAGATAAGGAATTCTAATTCAATCTGAAAATGGAACTCTCTGCTCAACCCCATTACTACAAACACTATTCCACAAAGGAAAGACTTGACTTGACTGACTGTGTGTGTGTGTGTGTGTGTGTGTTTGTTGCTGATCTCCCGTGCAGATCAGTCACTCCTCTTTTTCTTCCTAAACATGGTGCTTAATCTTTTACACGCCTGCCTTCGGAGAGACTCTGGTGGATGACATACAAATCAAGAGCTGATAAATATGATCTCTCCAGAGCTTCCAGTGCTTCTGGCAAAAAACAACAACCAACCAAACAATAAAATCCTGTGTTTTCATCTCTCTGCATCAGGTCCCCACTTCAACAAAAGCAATTCTTCCCCACTGCTGAAAGATTTCTTTGAACATTCCACAAGGGGATGTTGTTGTTTTTAGCCCTGCTATATATTCTGCCGGCTGAAGATGACACTCTTAACTACCATTGAAGGTTCAGACCTTTCTTTTCCATTTTCTTTCCTAGGTGGCAGGTACCAGCTCTGTCTAGTTTGCTATAATTGATTCCTGCTCTCATCTTTGCCTTTAGATAAGCTCTTGCAGCTTGGCCATTCCTGCACCCACAGGAATTTCCCCCGCAGCTGCTGCCTTTCCGGCTGACAGTGCTTTGCTCGTTCTTTTCTTGCACCCTTCAAGGTTATCTTTCTACTGGATTGAACAAGGGCAACGTCAGAAGTGAGGGGCCGGGTTGTGAGCCAGAAAGTGCCCACTTCACATCTGGCCTCTCCTCTGAGCTCGCCTGGTGGTCTCTTGGGCCGGAGGTTGGACTGAGAACATTTGCAGCTCCTTTGTTTGGGAGCGCCTGCATTTTAGCATCTTTTCCTTCAAGGCATTTACATTGCCTTGCATTCCCCGCACTCAGAATCAATAGGCATACCTCTCTTTACATAACCATTGAGTTTACTAGTTTGGGTAAGCATGATTACAAAATGAGTGGCATAAATATAGATTTTGGTGTAAAGAAAATGTGGCTATAAAAAGTGTGCTTGAAGAAGCTGGCCGAAGAATGTGTTTGAAGCTGGCCGAAGAATGTGTTTGAAGCCTTTAGGCAGGGCTGGGAAACCTTTTTTTCCTGCCGAGGGCCACATTCCCTCGGCGGTAATCTATTGGGGTCCACTTGCCAGTGGTCGATGGGCACAAAGTCAGTAGTGGGCAGGGCCAGAGCCAAAAGTGGGCAGGGCCACCATCTTTCTCTCTCTCTCTCTCTCTCTCTCTCTCTCTGGGCTGGTTCATACAACCCGGGCGGCGAGCAGGGGAGGCACCACAGGGCTGTCTGCGGGGTCTGGCGGGGCACTGCAGACGACCTGCGCCCCGCACACGTGGGTGAACCGTGGTGGAGCCGGCAGTCCCCGCGCCACAGCGCGGGCCTCCCGGCGCTAGGGGGCGGCAGCTCGGGATGCCCAGCGGGGCCATTTGCCCGTACAGGCTGGAGCGGCCGCAGCTCCGGCCGCTCTGGGCTGCCGCAGCTCCGGCCACTCTGGGCTGCCGCCTCTGTGCGGCCACGGGAGGCCCCTGTGGGACAGCCAGCCACTGTCCGCATGGCAGGGCCACCACATGTGGTAGGGGCTTACCCCTCTACCGCCCATGGTGACTTTCCATGCTTCCCATGCGTGTGGCCGGCGTTCGCACGACACGGGAACTGCGGGGGACTTCTGCTCCCCCGCGGTTCCCGTGTTGTGTGAACCGGCCCTCTCTCTGCCACCCCTTTCTCTCTCTCTCTTTCTGCCACTCTTCTTTCTCTCTCTGCCACCCCTTTCTCTCTCTCTCTCTCTTTCTGCCACTCTTCTTTCTCTCTCTGCCACCCCTTTCTCTCTCTTTCTGCCACTCTTCTTTCTCTCTCTGCCACCCCTTTTTCTCTCTCTCTCTTTCTGCCACTCTTCTTTCTCTCTCTGCCACCCCTTTCTCTCTCTCTCTTTCTGCCACCCTTCTTTCTCTCTCTGCCACCCTTGCTTCCTTTCTGACCCTGTCCCATCATACCTCCGGCCCGTGCATGAGCAGCCTGAATGCCTTCTTAGGGCATGTGAGAACGCTTGGTGAAGATTATTTTCGAGCCTTGGCTGTGTTGTATACCTTACAGAATTTAAACATGCAAATTGGTGTTCAGAATGTACAGACTAGATGAAATGGCAGCGGAATAATTTAAGGAGACTGAGACGCTCCTTTTAGCACGAGCATGCTGGGGGAAATTATCCAACGTCTTATAAGGCACAGCGTTATCAAGTCTCTTGATTAAAGTAAATTGGAGATTACTCTCAGTAATTCAGTTAGTACTTCTCCTTAAGATACTTGAATGATATAGCCCATTATAAATGCTAGATTTTGGGCTCTTTATTGATTTTTTTTTTTAAACATCTGGAAGCTGCTGCTATTGGAGAGACCTCTGTGCTTAGGGGATTCAAGTGGGACCTTGACTAAAATGTTGCAGTGTAGAGAGTTCAGGGTTCCAGCCAGTCATGCCCTTTAAAAAAAAAAAAAATCCATTCCATTATCCATCCCCCTCCACTTTTCTGTGTCCCCCCCTCCGACCCCTGGCAACAGCATTCCATGCCCACTGAGCATGCTCAGTTCTCATGGGGGTCTTTTGGGATCCTATCCCTTGTGTTTTTCCCCCCTCTCATAATTGTACTTGCTTGGGGTTACCCCAAACCCACTGATACCCCTCTCTTGTGCATAGATGGTGCTGCCTTGCCACAATGTAGCAGCTCGGCTAATAATAATAATAATAATAATAATAATAATAATAATAATAATGTATTTCTTACCCGCCTCTCCACTCAGATCGAGGTAGGGAACAACCATAAATATAAAATACATAACTAGTTAAAACATAATAAATATTATTAAAATATTCTTAAAAACCTTTAAAAGTATCATAAAAACTCTTAAAATTCAACTGGGTAGGCCTGTCGGAAGAGGTCAGTCTTTATGGCCTTTTTAAAAGCCAAGAGACTATCTAGTTGACAAGTCTTCTCTGACAGGCCATTCCACAGTCTGGGAGCAGCAGAAGAGAAGGTCTTCTGGGTAGTACTCGCCAGCCTAGTCTTGGCTGACTGGAGTAAATTCCTCCCGGAGGACCTAAGTGTGCAGGGCGGATTGTGCGGGAGAAGGCGATCCTGCAGGTAACCCGGACACAAACCATGTCGGGCTTTAAAGGTAATAACCAACACTTTATACTTCACCCGGAAACTGATTGGCAGCCAGTGTAATGCTTTTAAAGCTGGTGTAATATGGGCACCTCTAGGTGTACCGGTGACCAATCTGGCTGCCATATTTTGCACCAATTGAAGTTTCCGAACTAGGTACAAATGTAGCCCTATGGGCAGCGCATTGCAGAAGTCAAGCCTCGAAGTTACCAGTGCGTGCACTACCGTCTTTAGGTCTTCCAACTCTAGGAAGGGGCGCAGCTGGCGTATCAGCCGGAGCTGATAGGCAGGTACTCCTAGCCGTCGCATGTATCTGAGCTGTCATTTGAAGCGACGGGTCCAGAAGCACCCCCAGGCTGCGAACACAGTCTTTCAGGGGGAGTGTAACCCCATCCAGAACTGGTTGACACACCTCCAAACCCAGGTTGTAGCCTTTGACAGCAAGCACCTCCGTTTTGTCTGGATTCAGCTTCAGTTTGTTTTTCCTCATCCAGGAAAAACAAACAAATGTTTGTTGTTTTTCCTCATCCAGGAAAGACAAATGTTGTCGGGAGCGACCCCTTTTTAGCATGCAACTCCTTTGCTGAAGGAACTGTACTGGCT
The DNA here is from genome assembly GCA_021292165.1 of Shinisaurus crocodilurus. Lineage (NCBI taxonomy): Eukaryota > Metazoa > Chordata > Lepidosauria > Squamata > Shinisauridae > Shinisaurus > Shinisaurus crocodilurus. The sequence goes on along the minus strand of CM037878.1, from coordinate 267,803,490 downwards.
ACCTATTTGCTGCTGGGTCAGGTTTAAGGTTCTGGTACTTGTGTACAAAGCCCGAAACAACTTGGGACCAGGTTATCTGAGAGAGCGCCTCCTCCCATGCCAACCTGCCCAGTTGGTCATCAGATGGCATGCGCCTGGTGGTTCCTCATGGACCTTTGGCCCAATTGGAGTCCACCAGGAGAAGGGCCTTCAGCGTGGCGGCTCCATTTCTGTGGAACTCCCTGCCTCTGGAGGTCAGGCAGGCTCCGACTTTGTGCCGCTTTCCAACCACCATTGTAATGCTACTTTGTTTTCAATGTATTGCTTTTGTTTTTTTAAAAAATCTGTTTATATCTTTTTATTGTTCACCGCTCCGGAATCTACTTAGATGTGGAGCAGTATTCAAATACTGTAAATAATAATAATAATAATAATAATAATAATAATAATAATAATCGTTGTCGTCATAGTAGTCGTCCTGGCCCTCCTGCTTCCCTACTAGATTAAAAAACACACACATCTTGAGCATCTGTTGACATAAAACCCATCACTTCAAAAAACCAAAAACCAAACAGAAGCAGTGGCATCCCCGTTATTTTATTTTGGTAGGCCCAGTCAGGCATTCCAGGCGACCGCGTGGAAAGGGAAAGCGGGACTGCACAGGTTTGCGTCACCCTCAACATGACAGCTTCTGACCCCGACCTTCTCTAGGGGGGGGATTACTCACACATTCCGACGAGTGTTCTTAAAGTCCTCCTCATGATCGGGAACCCTGTGCAATTTGGGTTTCTGATTGCAGGAAAGACTCCAAGGTCCAGGTGGAGTGGACGGGGATATATTCGGGGCAAGACTGGCACGCACAGTCCTTCTCCCTCTCCTCAGTTTTAAATACACGGCACCAGTGACCGCTCCAGGCTTTTGAGGGCCCCTGGGCAAGAAACCTTCAGTGGGGCCCCTCGCTCAGTGCATCTGCCTTCTTTGTCACCAGCTGCCCTTGCTCCTCACCTTTTTCCTCACCACTATTACCACTTGCTTGCTTGACAGGCAGAGAACCAGTGAGCAAGGAGGCCGTCCGTGGCATCTACTGCTCCTCCTTTTCACTACCTCAGTTTGTCTGGGCCAGAACAAGAGGCAGGTGAACAAGCAGGTTGCGATGGGGAAAGAGGAGGAGCAAGTCCAGGGGGCTCTTGTCAGTGGGCCCCTGCTGGAGTGTAGGCCCTCAGCACATGCCCAACCATGCCTACCCTTGATACCAGCCCTGCATAACACCTAATCAGGGCTATTGATTTGGACAAATCTTCCATGAGTTCCATCTATAACTTCACTGAGCTAGTGAAGATATTTTCGCTGCATTATTTTCCTCTCCCTTCTCCCCGACCAGAGTGCCATGCCATGCCCTTTTACAACAGCAACCAACAGAATGCCTCAGAAGCGTTTACAGCGACATGTAATGGAGTTATTAGTGCACCTGTCCTGTCATCTGCTCATGGAACATTTCAATGGCCTGCGGCCAGAACTTCTTTTGCTGCAGACCTTTCTGTCATGACAAGGTAAGCACAGCTGGGATGGGAGACCTCCAAGGAACACCTGGCTGCTGCAGGAAGACAGGCTGCTGACGTCACTCTGGGGCTGGCGCTCTTCTCCCCGAGGTGTCACTGAGACAGCATCCTGGCGCTTTAGTGTTTGGAGCACTTGGGTGGCTTCAGAAAGTACACCTGCTTGGATACCAATTAAAAAATTGAATCTCTGCCAAATTTGTGTGATATGTTCCAATACATTCCTTAGCGACTTTCAGAGACTTAAACGAAAGGTGCATTGGAAGTTGGAGGAATTCTTTAAACAAACAAACAAACAAACAAACAAACAAACAAACCCAAACAAACCCCACTAACCAAGCAGGATGTAAAAAGATTATGAATAAAATGGAAAAGGATGATAGTTGTTCTTAAATGGTAGTAGAATCTCATTATCCAAATGGCTGGATTGACCTCAGTAGTAGGAGAAACACAGGTCAAAAGCCACCCTGGGAATAACAAAGTGGTATTGAATGTACGGGCATAAATCCTAGAAATAAATAAAACTCTCTTTAAAAAAAAACCCAACTCACTAAATAAAAAGGGAACCTTATTTTGCATTCAGTAATGTTGGTGAGGTGCTCCAGGAGGACCAAACAGTGGATTTGGATTCAGGTCAGTTCTTCTGCATTTTAAAAGGTGGAAACAATTCTCTCTCTCCCTTCCTCTCTCTTCTAGCCCCCACGCACCAGAGGCACAGACAAACTTACGCTGTACAATAACCGATTGGAATTGGGGGGAGCTAGATGTGAGTAGGCTGACTGAATTCCGGCAAGGCCGAGATACGTTAAATGATAATAAAAATATATTTCCAATACCACCTTTCTTAAAGAAAGCATCAATTGGTAGTCAACATAACGTGAGGATTTTCTTATGAATTAGTGTCCCTATTTCTTATTTCTTATTACATATTTCTTATGCAATCTTGAGAAAGAACTTACATAATACTATTGTATCATCTATCTATCTATCATCCATCTTACAAGATTTCACTTCAACAGGCAAAAATACCAAAAATGGCCAGGAAAGTTATGGTTTCGTTATTTTATTGAAAGATGTGATACACTTCAATTGTTTTTCAGTGCAGTTGACATGACTGGAGATCTGCTGACCTGCCTGTGTGCCAGAAGGACAGAACCTTTGTTCATAGAGACAATGACTGGGTTCTCACAACACAATAAGCCATGGTGGCTTATAAACGGGTGTGTGTGTGTGTGTGTCATGTTGTCTGAACTTTGCCAGAGTGGCTTGTGCGTGCTTAACAAACCAGGCTTCTGGGTTCAGACAACAGAACAAGCCACTCTGAAACAAACATGGCTCACAAACCATCATGGCTTATTGTGTTGTGTTAACCCGGTCTATATGTGATCCAGGAAGCCTATATACTGGGGAATGCATCTAGAAGTCTTCCCTTGATTTTGAACCTTGGCCAGCATAAATTAAGAGGCAGGGCTGGCTACTGCTTCCTAATCAGAGGCAATTCAAAGGTGATAAAATCACAAGAGCTGCCATGTAGAGGTGGTGGGTGCTGTTCAGTAGACATACTATTTCCCTTAGTGAGAAACTCACTCCTAGCCCATATGTTCTAAGCTGAACAGTGTCTTGTGTGTATGGCTGTCAAACATAATCAAGTGCAAAAATTTGGCATGGTCCTAATTTTAAGGGGTTTGAAACATTAGCTTCTGGGGGATGTGATGTCTCCTGAAAAAGCCCTGCCACTGCACATTTCATGATTTTCCACACTGTTCATAAGCAGGACCGGTGCAGGGCAGTTTGGCGCCCTAGGCGGAATTATATTTAGCGCCCCCCCTCTCGTGCCGTGGGGGGGGGGGCTCCGGAGCAAAGCAGCCCTGCTCTGCAACCCCCCCGCGCCGCCACCACCTACCTACCTACCTTCCCCCCGCCCTGGCTGCCGCCGCCGCCGCCACCTCCGAGGAGGGAGTGACGCGACGGGACCTAAATCAATTTTATTAATTTATCCTAGTTTTATTTTTATTTTACACGACGGTTCTCGTCGTTGGATCTCGGCAATACTCGGCATTCAGCACACGCACTCTCACTATATTGTGGCCGCGGCGACTCTTCGATAATACTCCCACGCAGTACATACAGCCCGACCGTGGGAACTCGATGATGAGGTCATCACACAAAGCCCGCCAAAATCAACCAATTCGGTGTTAGCTTCGGAATATAAAAGGCCCTACACATCACAAGACAGGAACCAGTGATCTGGCATCTTTGGACCGTGACACTGGCCCTCAGAGCTCCACGCTCTCTCGGTTACTTGAGCTTTTCGCTCCGCCGTTTTCACGGCGCACCTCGCTGCTTCGCCAGGACTAGGCTGACCATTCGTACCGTTTTAAAAGGGAAAGTCCCGTTTTTTTCATATTTCCTGACCGTCCCTTCTTTTTAATATAAATGTCAACCCAAAATAAACCCAAAATGCAGGCAGCTGTGTTGATCCATTATAGATAGATACCCCCAAAGAAAATCAGTCCATAGCATACTAGCTAATTTATTAGGATCAGCTGAAAAAAGTGCCAGAGCTCTGGGACCCAGTGTTCCCACTCCACTCCACCATGGCTTCTTTATCAGAGGGGAGGGGGCCATTGCTCAATGGCAGAGCACCCATCTTGCATGCAAAAGGCCCTGGGTTTCATCCCTGGTATCTCCAGGTGAGAGTGGGAAAGACTCCTGTGTAAACCCCTGGAGGAGAGCCACTGCCAGTCAGTGTGTAGGCAACAATGAGCTAGATCAAGCGTGCAGGGCCAGTGCAAGGCAGTTTGGTGCCCTAGGCAAGATCAGATATTTAGCGCCCCCCCCTTCCCACTTCAGAGCGCTGTACTTTTTTCCCCAAGGTGTTTCTGGCGCCCCCTTTAGCCCTGCGCCCTAGGCAGCTGCCTAGTTGGCCTAATGGTAGCACCAGCCCTGCAAGCGTGGGGAACCTATGACCCTTCAGATCTTTTTGGACTACTGTGAAGGATTGAGGCCTACCCAGGCTTGAGTTAGGTTGAAGCCTGAAGGCCCAAATATCTCCTGATGGGAGGGGGCATTTGTGACTTCGGGGGTGCCACAAGGTCAAGGGCCACCCCCCTAACACTGCTATTTGTTGCTCAGTGCCCTTGGTGGGGGGGATTGTTTTAACCTGTCTAGGGCCTGAACATGTGCCTTAGAGGGGAGTCATGTGGCCAAGTGGGGGGTTCTGTGGGGGCCCCAATTAGTGTAGTGACGGGTAGAGGGAGATATGGCATTGGGAGGAGGACTAGCCAGGTAAGGGGAACACAGCCCAGACACTTAATGGCTGTGCCTTGTTCCGGTCCTCCTCACACCCGCAGGTTTGGTGGTTGCCCTATCAGCCTGCCCTCGGGTCTCCTTCTAAATGCCAGATTGGTGCAAAATAAAACCTCCCTCATCCACGATTTAATAGTGGATGAGGCGGCCGATCTGGCATGCATTACCGAGACCTGGGTGGGAGAACAGGGAGGAGTTAGTCTCTCCCAGCTTTGCCCACTGGGGTACTTGGCGCAGCATCAGGGTAGACCTGAGGGCCGGGGAGGGGGGGTTGCCATGGTCTATAGGAATTCTATCTCTCTCTCCAGGCTCCCTGTCCGTCTGACTACTGGTCTGGAGTGTTTGCACCTTTTGTTGGGCCAGTGGGACAGATTAGGGATTCTGTTGGTGTACTGCCCACCCCACTGCTCAACAGACTCCCTGGCTGAGCTGACGGAGGTGGTCTCGCTGGCGATGCTGAGGTCCCCCAGGCTGTTGGTCTTGGGGGATGTTAACATCCATGCTGAGGGCACCTTGTCTGGTGTGCCTCAGGAATTCATGGACTCCATGACAACCATGGGACTGTCCCAACATGTCATTGGCCCAACACATGTAGCAGGGCACACTCTAGACCTGGTTTTTTCAGCCAAGCATGGAGATGGTGATCTGAAGGTGGGGGGCTTTGAATCGGTCCCCTTGTCATGGTCAGATCACTACCTGCTGAGATTTAGGCTAACTGCAGCTTTCCCCCTCTGCAAGGGTTGGGGACCTATTCAGATGGTCCGCCCCAGGAGGCTGATGGATCCGGATGGTTTCCAGAGGGCCCTTGGGGGGTTTCCGGCTGATATGGCTGGCGGTCCTGTTGAATCCCTGGTTGATCTCTGGAATAGAGAGATGACCTGGGCGGTTGACACGATTGCTCCTGAGCTCCCTCTCTGTAGTAGAGCTCTTACGACTCCGTGGTATACCCCAGAGCTGAGAGTGATGAAGCAAAACAGGAGACGGCTTGAGTGCAGGTGGAAGAAAACTCCTAGTGGATGCAATCGAGCCCTGGTACGTGCCTATAGGCAGGTATACCTAGAGGCAGTGAGGGTGGCAAAGAGACAACATCTCACTGCCTCTATCCAATCATCTCTTTGCCGCCCAGCGGAGCTCTTCAGGGTCATCCAGGGCCTGTTATATGCTGGCCCCAGGGACATCATGGACCCATCTGATGCCCGCTGCAATATATTCGCTAGGCACTTCCAGGAAAAAATCTCTTGCATCTGCAGGGACTTAGACTCCAATGTTATAGCAGTAGAATCAGGAGAGGTACCCAGAGCACAGTCTGGTCTAGTTATTTTGGCTGAGTTTCAGTTGGTACAGCTCAAGGATGTTGACAAGGTGCTTGGATGGGTTCGTGCAACCACGTCTGTTCTGGATCCTTGCCCCTCTTGGCTTATAAAACTAGCAGGGAGGGAACGGCCGGCTGGGCCAGAGAGGTGATCAATGCCTCCTTGCAAGAGGGAGTGGTCCCATGCCACCTGAAACAGGCGGTGGTGAGACCACTCCTGAAGAAACCCTCTCTGGACCCAGAAGATCTTAACAACTTTAGGCTGGTGGCGAATGTTCCTTTCCTGGGCAAGGTCCTTGAGCGGGTGGTGGCCAACCAGCTCCAGGTGCTCTTGGATGAAACTGATTATCTGGATCCATTTCAGTCGGGGTTCAGGCCTGGTTTTGGCACAAAAACAGCTTTGGTTGCCCTGTATGATGATCTATGTCGGGAGAGAAACAGGGGGAGTGCAACCCTGTTGATACTTCTGGATCTCTCAGCGGCTTTCGATACCATCAACCATGGTATCCTTCTGGAGCGGCTGTCTGAGTTGGGGGTGGGGGGCACTGCATTGCAGTGGTTCCGCTCCAACTTGGATGGCCGGCTCCAGAGGATGGTGCTTGGGGAATGTTGCTCGGCCCCATGGACTCTCCAATATGGGGTTCCTCAGGGGTCGGTCTTATCCCCCATGCTATTTAACATCTACATGAAACCACTGAGTGGGGTCATCCAGAGTTTTGGAGTGAGTTGCCATCAGTACGCTGATGACACACAGCTCTATTTCTCCTTTTCATCTTCAGCAGGTGAGGCTGTGGATGTGCTGAACTGGTGCCTGGCTGCGACAATGGACTGGATGAGGGCTAACAAACTGAGGCTCAATCCAGACAAGACTGAGATGCTGTTAGTGGGTGGTTCCTTTGACCAGATGGAGGGTGTTCAACCTGTTCTGGATGGGGTTGCACTCCCCTTGAAGGAGAAGGTTCGTAGCTTGGGGGTGCTCCCTGAGCCATCTTTGTCACTTGAGGCTCAAGTGGCCTCGGTGGCAAGGAGTGCCTTCTACCAGCTTCGGCTGGTGGCCCAGCTATGCCCCTATCTGGACAGGGATAGCCTGGTCTCAGTAATCTATGCTCTGGTGATCTCTAAACTAGACTACTGCAATGCACTCTACGTAGGGCTGCCTTTGAAGACTGTTCAGAAGCTGCAGCTTGTGCAAAATGCGGCAGTCAGGCTTATTGCGGGGACCGGAAGGTCCGAGCACATTACACTGGTTCTGGCCCGTTTGCACTGGCTGCCAATATGCTTCCGAGCCGAATTCAAGGTGCTGGTTCTAACCTATAAAGCCCTACATGGCTTAGGACCACAATACCTGACGGAACGTCTCGTCTCTCCCAACCGCAATCTACCTGGACACTACGCTCAACATCTGGGGGCCTCCTCCAACTGCCACCTCCAAGAGAGGCTCGGTTGGTAGCAACAAGGAGGAGGGCCTTCTCAGTGGTAGTCCCCCAATTATGGAATAAGCTCCCCACTGAGACCCGCCTGGCGCCAACCTTACTATCTTTTCGGTGCCAGGTTAAGACTTCCCTCTATGCCAAGGTATTCAATAGTTAAGAGCTCAAAATAGCACGGGGGGGGGGGATTGTCACCTGTAGGCTTAGTTTTATTAACCTTTTTCATTTGGTTTTTAATCTTTTTAACTATTTTGTACTTTTTTATTGTTGTTTTTATGTACAAATTGTTGTGAACCGCCCAGAGAGCTTCAGCTGTGGGGCAGTATAGAAATAAAATAAATAAATAAATAAATAAATAAATGTCCTGGTTTTAAATTTGAAAAAAATGGTCACCTTACCCTAAGTGATCCCATCCAATCACTTAGGCTGGGTTCAGACAACACAATAACCCACACTCCAGGGTTGAGTCTAGGTTGAGTGTGGGTTGTCACTTGTCATTGAACCGTGGGTTGTCATTGAACTGTGGATTATCTTGCTGTCTGAACCCAGCTGCACTAACAAGCCATGGCTTGTTAACCATGAACAACCCATGAAGAGAACCCATGGTTTGTTGTTGGGTTGGGAACTGTGGGTTGTTCACCATGGTTTGTTATCTCAGCTGGGTTCAGACAACATGATAACCCATGGTTCAAAAACAACCCACACTCAACCCATACTCAACCCTTGAGTGTGGATTATTGTGTTGTCTGAACCCAGTCACTGTCATTGAGAGCACATAAGGAGCCCTCAGTGTTGATGGTTGAGTTTGGGGATATTCTTGTAGCTGAGACAACTGGCCTGACACTCTTCTTTTGCTGCAATGTATAGCAAAACTTCGCAAGTCAAGGACCGTTTGCTCCTGTTGCCTTGGCAACGGGCACACTCTACCATAAACATTTTCACACCCCTTTGAGCTTCCCTCAAATCACAAAAAAAGGAGCTGTTTTAATGGGGGCAATTTTTTTTAAGGGGGGCAACCCCCCCCCCCCCGCCCTAGTAAAAATACCTAGATCACTGCCAGGATATGATTTAACAACCTCATAATTTTCTGACTATTTTCAGGGACTATGGTTGTAATTTAGATCTTAAAATAATTTGACAGCGTCTAATGTGTTTTAATAGAAGCCAGAGATATATTGAACATCTCCCATTATATTACATTTTCATGCCAAGGAAATTAATTATCCTGCAATTCCTTTTCATTCTTTCTTTTAACCTTTTCCAAGTTACTTCAGACATTGATTTTAAGGAGAAACAGCATTGTAAATGACACATAGTTCATTCGATGTAGAAAATTAAAATATGATACTGTCCATTTTTAATTGTTATAATAAACCCTCATTTAATTGTGGTGGTTCATAATGCAACATTTATTTCATCCCCAATAGAGGGGCTGATGTTTTATATTTTAAATGGTTGATCTCTGTCAAACATTTGAAAGGCCCATATATTACAGGGATATTTGACCAAGGAACCATTTTTTATACCTTTTGTTGAACTAGAACAGAGGTGTAGAACTTCTTTCATCCCAAGGGCCGAATTCAATTTCAGAGATGCTTTGGGGGACTGCATTCCAGCGGTGGGCAGGGCCAAAGACAAAGGGGCGGGGCCAAAGATACCAGCATATTTTAGCTTAAACTTCCTACTGCCAGTAACTAAGCCTTAGGAGAGGCATTTCAACGCTTTAAATGGGGAATAAACTGCACAAAAGCCAGGAAAGCACCAAACAATTTATTAGATATACTGCAATTCCGCATGCAAACTTCCAGGGAGGGAAGGGTTAAAACCAGATAGCAAATTGGGAACTCTATGGTATGTGATACCCCTTCCCACCTGTTGTCCCTCCCACTTCTTTTCGCATGTGCACGCTCTCTCCTCCTGCTTTTGAGCATGCAGCTCCACAAAATAGCTCCTGGGGGCACTTTGCCAAGATGCTGCCCCAACGGAACTGTAAATGGACTCCTTTGAAACTAACGTGAACCTACATACATTTCTACATATGTAAGCTGCATTTGTGAGTAAACTTTCTTTTCTATTCTCATCAAAGACAGGGCAAGACTGTTTTGTTTCCTTTGGGCTTTAACCAGCTCACATGGGGATAGTTGCTGTTGTATTGTGCTTCCAGTCTACTCTGCTACTCTGCTTATATATACACCAGTGTTTACCCAACACAGTTGTGGCTGGGAGAAAGGAGGCATGCCCATCTGAGGAAGCCCTGAGTGCTGACTTGTAACCCCAGGAAAACCTCCTGTTCTTTGTTCCTTTTCAGCTGCTCTTTCCAGCCACTCCTCCTGAACCTCTTTACTCCACCTCGATCTGTCCTCTCTCTGCCCTGAGCTTCTAGCATTCAAGCTTTTATCCTGTGCTTCTGCCCTGCTGCTGCTGCCGCTGCCGCCTCCTCCTCCTCCAAGTCCGCATCTCCTCATCTGTCTCCTGGGCCTAAGCTTCCCCAGCCCTGAACTAAAATATATGGACATATTGAAAACATATCAATGAACTAGCAATAAGGATTGGCTGGATTCCTCTTTCTACGGGATTGATCTGCTGTGCTGCCAACCTTCTTGTTCTGTGCAGCATCAGCAGGTGCATTGATTGCACAGACAGCTTTCTCTGCATGCCTAGCATCCTTTTGGCCTGCTTCTTCCGGCAATACAGCACCAAGATTCCAGTTTTGCATGGAACCCCCAAGAAGGACAGAGACAGTGTAGGTAGGTATATTTTTGGTTTGGCCATCTGTCAGGAGCCACCGGGTGTTCCAGCAACAGTAGCCTCAGGCCTGGTTAAACAGAAGGAAAGAGATTCAGGGCAGGGGCTTTTTAAATGGCTCGCGGACTTGGAGGAGGAGGAGGCGGCAGCAGCAGCAGGGCAGAAGCACAGGATAAAAGCTTGAATGCTAGAAGCTCAGGGCAGAGAGAGGACAGATCGAGGTGGAGTAAAGAGGTTCAGGAGGAGTGGCTGGAAAGAGCAGCTGAAAAGGAACAAAGAACAGGAGGTTTTAAAAAAGTGGGTAGTAGGAAAGGGGAACGAGCAGCTAGCTCCTTAGAAGGCCACAGAGCGGGAGCAGAGGAGAGGCTGCCAGGAAACACAGGAGGGAGGGATCTTCTGGTGCAGTCAGCAGCTGCCAGGGACACAAAAGAACAAGCAAACCAGAAAAGGCTTGCTCAGTTCTGCAGCAATATCATCCCGACTCTACTACTACTTATCTATGTCTAACATAATCATGTAGCTACTTGCCTCCCTTTATTGCTCTATGGACACTCACCCTAACCCTGCAGCTACTTACCAACACCACAGACCTTCATCCTGTTCATCTCAATACTTACCAATATTACACTATAGGGATCCAGTGTCATCCTCCAGATACTTACCTTGCTCCATGGACATTATCCTGATGCTGCAGATACTTACCCGTATCACCCTGTGAGCATCCATCCTGGTCCTGCAGCTACTTACCTCACTCTGTGACCTTTCATCTTGTGTCCTGTGGACACTTACTAGCACTGCTTCAGAGACTTTCCGCCTCATCCTGCAGCTACTTACTATAATTCCCAAGAAGTGAGTCTGATTCTGCAGCTACTGCCTTAAATGCTCCTGTGGTGTGACAAGGATTCATAGTCTACAGTTGCTGCGTGTATGTGGTCACACCATTCCTTTGGGAGGAGAATAAGAGAAAGGGACATGTCCCCCTTGATGGGGAGGACAGGGCAGGGCAGGGCACCATCCCACCGTTTCTAAGAGGGTGGAGGAAGCCTTACCTGAGGGCAGTGGAGGTGGTGGCTCCAAAGTCAGCAGGGCTGTATGCACGCCAGATTTGAACTTTTAAGGAGCTACCCATGGTGCTGAACCCTATCCCCCAAATCTGTTTGGCACCATGGGTAGCTCCTTAAAAGTTTGGAGTGAATCCGGAGCGGATACACAGCCCTGCTGACCTTGGAGCCTCCCCTGCCTGAGTGCCTTCAAACTCTAGAAGCCACAATGGAGGAAAGTTGTAGATCATGCTGTAGACATCTAACTAAGTAGTCCCTCTGTTTATTTATGGTAGGGATGTCTAATCACTGGCCCACCTGGGGTCCCTCTTTGGCCCACCGGGTTTTCCTCAGATGCCCTCACACCCTTTCCCTTGACCACCCATTGTTTGGTGGTTCCCCAGTTTTTGAGCAGATATTCCCCCCCCCCCATTGTAAAAGGCTGAAACGCCTGTGCCCATATGGCTGCAATATGCTTACTTCCTAGTGACACAGCATCGCATCAGGTGGGAGCTGATGGTTGAATGAGAGAGAGAGAGAGGGGGTGGGGTGGGGTGGGTGGGTGACAGAAAAAGATAGGAGGGGGCCTTTATCACATCACATCCAAATGTGATAATTGTACCTTTCTTTTATCAAGGTGTTCTGCTGAAGACAGGACTTCAGCTACATGGCATTCCCTCTTGAATTAATTCTTAGAGCCTTCATGTTAAGAGTCCATTCAGAAGCTCATTTCCCTATTTTACAGTATTAATGGTGCTAATTATTACTTTGTTTAGTCAATGGCAAAAAGAAATTCCGGGCTTCTACTGCATGCCTTGGCTACAACCCAGACAACTCAATCAGGATTAATATGCCCTCACTGCATTGGATATAATAAGCCATAATTTTAGTATTAAAGTATTTAATAACCGCACAATGCAAAGCCTCAAGAATGTTCCCCCAAATTAAATTAATCACGGAGAGCTCTGCTGCAGAGGATTTGTCCAAGCACAGGAAATAAACGAGATGCATTTCCTAGGATGCATGGTTTTTTTTAGATACAGAACAAGTGAAATCCATATTGGGCAGTCAGTTATGTACCATGTTTAGAGCTTTACAAAACTCCCAGATGTATTTGTGCTGCGGGGTGGACAGGATGGTAAACCTGTCCCCCACTTATGCTACGTAATAAAACAAATGGCTGTGAATATGTTGTAAAGGCCAGGTAGACTACCTCTAAGATGAAAAGTGTAAAAAAAAAAAAGCCTTTCTTGTTCTGAGTTCTAATTATGTAGAATGACATCTTCTGATAAGTGATTTAGATCCACTCAATGGTCAGTTCCAACTGAGCTTGGTGTTCTTCAACCTTAGTTGTTCAGCCATATGGAATGCATACAGTGGGGATTTGCAGGGCTTCTTTTTAAAAAAATGGCAGTTCCAGGAAAATAATGTGCAGTTCTAGGAAAATTCATGTCATGCAAAACATGACATGATGTGTTAGCTGATGTAAAAAGTGACTAATGACAACGTGAAAAGTAAAGTCAGGAGTCCAGGCTCCTATAGAATCACAGAACCTGATCAACTGTACCCATTTCTCCTGCTCCTGCCAAAGATATGCACCACAGACTCCACTGCAGCTCATTCTACACTCGAGACTCTAAAGCAGGGTTTGGGAACTGTGGAGGGTTCGGGGCCACAATGTACTCCCCAGAACCCTCCAGTAGCTGCACACCTCCCCCATTGCCACCACCACTACACCCGGTGCTGAACAGCCATTTGGCAGGCCAGAGGAGAGAGTGCGATTCTGCAGGAAAACAAGGTGCGTGTTCAGTGCATGCCTTGCTTCCCAGCAGAAGCCTGGGAATCTGGCAGCGCAGCAGTGGTGGGAGCCACACCACAGGCAGGGTGGGGGCTGCAAAACTCAGTGGGGGCTGCAAAACTCCCCCTGAGGGGTATGCAGACCATGGGCCTTGTGCTGCCCACCCCCCGCTCTACAGTGTGTTTGCCAATAAAACAAAGCTGAAGGAAATAATTCTAAAATATAGGGACCCCTCTCCTGATAAATCATGTGAATTTGTCAATGTTACGATGCCCGAAAATGTCCAATATGACATCCTTAACAGAGAGCTGGACTGACCTGGGTTCAAAAGCTTACCCAGCTAGTGACTCCCAGTCCCAGTCATGCAGACGGAAGGAGGAGATAACAGCAGTTAATAAAGATTAAAGAGTTTATTGGTAAGACCCAATTACATGGGATTAAGGCAAGCAATGCAGGCTTCTCTCTTACGCAGAAGAGATGAATCTGTCTGACTACATCATTGCAGATATAAGTCCAAGTCCCAAGTCCAAGTGAGAAGTGGCAAGGCTGAGATGAAGTGAAGTGACTGAACTGAACTGAAGAAGTGAGTCTCTTACTCCAACCTTTATAGTAAGACCCCATTTATAGTACCTATAAATAGGATATTACTCACCAGTTATATAACCTATTCTTCACAACATGTTGACACCAATTGCCCATGATTCTGACTCATATCACCTTGAGACTATGTCTGGTGACAATAAGGAGACCTTCTGTACTTCACCTCTGGAGACATCCTCCATGTCAGGTGACAATCTCGTTCTGCCCACCATGCAAAACCTAACAGGGTTAACCATGGGTTAGTGTTACGTGTGAACCAGGTCTAAGCCTATGCATTCACTCCAGAAAAATGCACAGGTGTGTTGTAGGAGCACGTGAATTGCAATAATATCACTGTGCAGTTCCAAGGTATTTTTTTAAAAAGCCCGGGGGCAGGGGGATAGATAGAAGAAAGAGATAAAACTTCAGATTAGGGGTCGGGAAAGAGTGCGCTTAAGTTCCAGTTGAAAAGAAAGGCTTGAGATAAGGAACTCTCATCACTCAAAGTTTCTTAAGACCTGAAAACCTTGCAGAGCTGTGCTTTGGGATCAGCACCATTCCTACTGGTTGCTGCACCCTTATTATTCCTTCACAATCGTTTCTTTTTAAAACACTTTCCCCCTCCCCCAAAGCAGAGCTACTGTATGTGTATGTAATTGTGTGCTGCAAATAGGATGGCCACTTGTAAATTGCCAAAAAAAGAGGAAATACATCACCAAAAAAAGAAGGCAAAAGAGGACAGAGATCTGCATAGAATTTGCAGGTGCTAATTTACATGTATAAATGCAAATTTAGAAATAATTATTATAATTTCACTAGAAATACCCTTTCGTAGTGGGGAAGACTGAGCAGGTGACCTGTGCACCTGCCTGTTCAGTCTGCTGTCCAGACGCTAACTTTGGATGGGCAACAGTTCTTAGGGTCATTGATCTTGGACAGGACAGACTTTCAAAGAGAGGGCACCTTCCAATCGAGGACTGTCCTCTCTCTATATATATTTAAAAAGGACACAGGGCCACCTGCACACCTGTGTGCCAAGACATGTAGTTAGCAGTATCACGAACTTTGATGGCAGGGAGAGACAGGGGGAAGAACTGGTGGCCTAAGCTCAGATCTCTTTGTCTCCACCAAACAGCACCATTAAAGCAAACAGCACAGGAAGCATCAGTAGCAATTGCAGAGATCCACCCTTAGCAACCTGGAGGCCATATTGTTTCCCCCAGAATGCCCCAGATGCAGTCCTTTTGCAGGGCATTGTGGGGCGGGGGGAAGAGAGGCCATCACACACAAAAAGTCATCCCACTGCTAGAGGCCACCATTATTATTTTTTTGCTGGCAACCACCTTCTCCCGCCAATCTCCACAATGCTCCAGAACAGTGCTGCAGCTGGGGCATTATAGAGGAAACAAAATGGTGGCTGGGCCACTGGGAGAGGAATGTTTGTTGGCACTGATGTCGCTTCTAGGTGCGGCTGGACAGCCATCTGTCGGGGATGCTTTGACCTGGATTCCTGCATTGAGCGGGGGGTTGGACTCGGTGGCCTGGTAGGCCCCTTCCAACTCTACTTTTCTATGATTCTATGATTCTAGTGAGAGCAAAATATAAAAAATGAAAGAAAAGCACCACCACCACCGCAGCTGCTAACGATGAGCCCCCACAACCAGTCAGCGATTGTCACCCCCACCTTGTCAAAATGTTTTGAGCCCCAGATTTCACCTCCCTTCCGACAAATTCAAGCCAAAGTTATGTGTTACAGAGGACACTTCTCTGTTTGTAGGGCTGCCCTGTCCATTTTAAAGATAAAGAACCCTAAGGAGGGCGAGCAGGCCGGGGCGGCCGGGCCCTGAAGTTGCCCATCACAGTTCGCACCCGGACAGCAGTCCGAACAGGCAGGCACACAGACTGGTCACAGTCTTCCCCACTATGAAATGGTATTTCTATTGAAATTATAATAACTATTTCTAACTTTGCATTCATACACATGCAAATTAGCACATGCAAATTGTATGCAAATCTGTCTCCTCCTTTGACCTCTTTTTTAGTGATGCGTAAGTGGCCACCCTAGATTGCTTTGCCCAAGAGAGTAGTAGGCAAAACAGAATGGCCTCCGTGGCATCTTTTCATTGTCTTCGTTCTTGTAGCCTAACACAGTAAAGCAATTCAACCACTGAATACTACTGGAGAGGCAGTGTGGGATAGTGGTTAGCGTGCCAGACTTGGATCAAGGAGACATGGGTTCAAATCCCGACTTGGCTTCCCCACTATGAAATGGTATTTCTATTGAAATTATAGTAATAATCCCTAAATTTGCATTTATACATGCAAATTAGCCCATGCAAATTCTATGCAAATCAGTATCCTCTATTTTGTTGATGCTACCAGAGCCCTAGATACAGTCTAAAATCCCAAAGCTATCATCTTTGTAAAGGAAACTACCTACAAAGGCTTTACTTACTCTCTGGGACTCACGGTTGGGATGAATAAAATCAGAATGGCAAAAGGACTCTCATACTAAACAAAGCCAGCCACTTCCAATATTATTTCAAGTTGCCATTTCCTTCCTTCCTTCCTTCCTTCCTTCTTTCCTTCCTTTATTTATTTATTATATTTATGAATCGCCCATCTGGCCAGACATCCGGCCACTCTGAGCGATGTACAGTCCAATAAAATACAAGGGGACACACACACACACACACACACACACACACAGTATAAAACACAA
Source organism: Shinisaurus crocodilurus (assembly GCA_021292165.1). Lineage (NCBI taxonomy): Eukaryota > Metazoa > Chordata > Lepidosauria > Squamata > Shinisauridae > Shinisaurus > Shinisaurus crocodilurus. The sequence goes on along the minus strand of CM037878.1, from coordinate 267,787,020 downwards.
TTAAAAACAGTACAAAACTTAAAAATCCTAACCCACCCCATATTCCCGCCTGAAAAACCACATTTTTAATGCCCGGCGGAAGCTAATCAAGGAAGGGGCATAGCGGAGGTCACTGGGGAGAGAGTTCCATAAATTCATCTTTGGGTATCTGCGCAAGGCTCGGTTATTTCGGATATGGAAAGGTGAGCTCAAGTACGTTGGAAGGAGAGTCTTCATGTCCTTTGATGACTCAAATAGAAGAGGGCAAGGAAGGGTAATGAAACAAAATTAGGAAGCTTATTAGCTCGCCCGCTTCAGGGAAATACTCCAATCCAGATGGACTCCTGACAGAGTCCTATCAAATTTTAATAGATGCAATTAATTCACTCCATTTAGATACATTCAATTAGAGGTTTCGAATTAAGTTGCCACCCCCATCATTAAAACATTATTAACCCACCCAAGCACTACAAGTCACATGAAAGATGTGTCTAGTGGAGATGGATAAATGGGTTTCTTTAAAATGAAAGTGTCTCACCTGCAAAATAGATGTACCATTGATTCAGCAATGTCCTCTCATGGCCCTGGACTGGAGGAACTCTGATCTGAAGGTTGGCCTGCTCCTAATTAAATATATTTTGCTACAGGCCCATTGGCCAAGTGCTATGGCAGCTGGTACAGATACAAACCATAAGTCCAGTTCTACCCACTGAAGAGACCAAACTTCTAGTTCCTGTTCAGGTATGACATCATGAGCAAGACACTGAAGCCCTATTCAGGTATTCAAAGAATGTACGTGGGAATAAAGTGGGGCGAGGGGACTGGGCCACAGACACCAGCCACACCCCAACCTCTCTGTCCCCATCGACTCCACCCTCAACCTTCCCACATGGAATGAATGGGTATTTTTCACACATTCAGAGCACGGTCCCCAATCGTGAGGAGGACTTTAAGAGCAGAGAACTCCCCTTCAGACTGTTGGAGTATACGATGAGAAAATGTCAACCCTGCAGGGAGGGTTTTTAAGTTGACTGCCCAGTAAAGGGTTAAGATAGACATAGTCTAGTTAAAGGGCAAAGGCAGAAACCAAGCTTCTCTGAGAAGTCAGGGGGCAAGGTTCAGTGGAGCAAGCCACTTGATTGAATCAGGGGAGGGAATGCTGGACATTACCTAGCAACAAGTTAGAAATTCCATTCTCTCTTTATCTGACAGTTAGGCTAGTCCTACAGTTAACAGACTTAACTGATGCTTGCTAGGGTTTAGCAAGGAGACATGTTCTGTAGTTTTCCTTACCTCACAGTATGAGTAACATTTAAGAAACTGCACGTACAAAGTCTGTAACCATCAAGCTTATAGTGCCTTAGTATCTCCTCATTCATTTGCCAGAGCAAGGAGGATCTGTCAATTACCTTGGCTCTCTGGCAAACAACGACACCACTCCTCCTCTGAAAAAGTCCCCAAGTTGTGCTTCCCCACATTCCCTCTCCACTATCCCACTGTACATGACGTTGCAAGGTGGACTTTTTTTTTCCAGCCCAAGGGGCAAATACCATTTCGGAGAAGCCCTCAGGGGCTGCATTCCAGTGGTGGGCGGGGGCTGGAGGCAAAAGGGGTGGGGCCAGGTTACCAACAATCCCAGCATATTGTAGCTTAAAGCTCTTTTTGCTAGTAGCTAAGCCTTTGGAGAGGCATTTCGAATGGGGGGAAATCTGCACAAAAGCCGGGAAACCACCGAACAGTCAGTGTTTGGGTGAAGGGGGTGGGGCCATGGCGATGCGGCATGACCTTCTGAGGTACCCCAGAGAGCTGCATTTGGTCCCTGGGCCCAAGGTTCTGCACCTCCCATGTAAACCAAAATTTTATTTTGTAAGGAGACCTTTATGCCCATTTTATACTCTACTTCCCCCCCCATCAGCCACACTGCAGGGCAGGCATAAACTAGGCTCAAGATGCTTCCTAAATGGTTAAAAGAACAACCCAGCTCTCCTGAGACTTCATCACGCTGAAAATCCTGAAGGACCAGACTCCAAAACCTAATAAGATATAATCAAATACGGAATGACTGATCTTTGGGGCATGCTAATTTCCGTTTTCTCTCTCCCCCCTTTTTTAATTGTATTTTTTTGTGGAAATTGCTATTTTATCTTCATGGTAATTAAAAAGAAGCCTGGAAATAAGCATTTGTTAAAACCAGGACTTCAAAGGGGCCGCAGAATAGAGTATGCTTTGAATTTCAAAGAGATTTTTAAAACAACAACAATGTTTGAGATGGTCTGGGGACACGGGACCGTTATTACTGAGGAGGCTCATTTGCGGGCGCGGGGAGGAGGAAGTGGGGAGCTGTGGGAGCCCAGACTAAAATCCCAAGGGGCCCTTGCATTTTTAAAATGTCCTGAATATCTAGCCCTTCACTAGTTCATCGACTGTACAGATTTGGTAATAATGCACAATTGTTTTACGTTTCCCCTTCTCTTATATAAATTTTAATCTTGTTTCTCAATGCAATCATTCCAGAGAGTTACAATATGTCAACTTAACACATTTATAGTATTTTACAATTGTGAAATAACCTGGCCGAAACCTGTTCTAGTAGTTGATAAATGGAACCCAACTTTTTTGGAATGTCTGAATGGGCTTCATTCTTCTCTCCCATAACAACTTATAACTTGGTATTTTATTCATCATCACAACCGTCCAAATCTTTTCCTATTGTACCAGAGATGGTATGCTGCTGCTGCTGCTTTCTCTCCTCCTCCTCCTCCTCCTCCTCCTCATGGGCTTTGAATATTTTACTTTTAAAAAAACCCATCTTCTTGTTTAAGATTCAGAACTGGAGTTGTTCTTCTGTGCCTTGATCAACTGAAATATGGTATATTATTTCTGTTTATTTAATGGCCAGCCATTATCATGGAATATTGCACTATTGGCAAAGTTGGGGCAGAGGAAAGGTTATCAATATTTATTCCAATACTGATTCAAGTCTTCAAGTGCCACGCTTATGTAGCCAAAAGAACACCATCCACACACAAGAAGGAGGTATCAGCAGACTCAGAGTAACCCTGAGCTTTGCAGAAGTACAAAAAATCTTTTTTAAAAAAATGCTAAAGGGTTCCCCCTCCCCACTTAACAGCCCAATAAGAGCATGCTCATTGGGCATGGAATGGTGACTGTGTGTTGAGAGGAAAACAATGGAAAACCATATGGGTAGAGAATGAAATGGAATGGCTGAAAAAAGAGGGTAGGGGAAGAGACACACAGATATAAAAAAGAGTTGAGAGAACTAACTCATTGTCTGGAGAGGTCATTTCCTGATTCTCACTGAAAAGGTATTTTTAAAAAATGCCCAGGGACACAAGTGAGAGTTGCCCTTAGAAATCAGTGGAGGAATCCAAGATTTTAACATAGCTGGGTTTGGGTGCCAGTGTGTTTTCGTCCCCTGCCCCCCATCCCAAAAGGTAGTAGCAAAGAGAAAAATTTCTGCTCTTTCCAGCTCATTAGAATAACTCTTCTAATCCAAATGCCAGAGCAGGTGCAACTCATTGTCCCCATGTTGCAAGTTGGAAGGGGCTGTGGATGGGCTGTGTAAAAAAAATTTATATATCAAGTAACTGCCCTCCCAGACCCACTCCCCATAGGCATGGGGAAAAATTCATTCAGTTCACATATAATTGAATTGAACTGAAATGTGAACTTACCTGATTTCGCACTTCCCAAACCGATATGTGAATTGATATGCAGTTATCCTTCGAAATTCTCACTTCTCCAAATTTTGCAATGACTGACCAAATAAATAAATAAATAAATAAATAAATAAAGTCTGTATATTAGGGGAAAGTGCACACAAAAATGTAAATCTTGATGAACTGCACTGCAGGGCTGCAGTAAGCTACTCTCTCTGAGCACAGCCTGGTGGTATAATGTACAAAAATGCATTATATTAGGGGAAATTGCTTGCAAAAATTTGTATATTAGGAAAAATGCTCAGGAAAGGCCATTCAAATGTTCATGCAAACGTGTATAATCAAACTGATACAAAAAATGGGACAAAACCAGACTGAAGATATAGTGTGAACTGACCCTCCATCTTCCTGTGTTCGTCGATCTTGGTTATAGCTTGGTTTTGTTCTCTTCTTATGACTGTAGCTATTGCTGTACATTGCATACTAATGACTATTGGGAGCCTCAGTCGGAGGAGGCCGCATTTAATTTCCAGGAGGGCAAAGTGTGTCAGCTCCTTCTGACTGCTCTATTATCTTCCATCCCTCCAATCCAAGGAAACAAACGAGATGGCTTTTGCTTCAGTGTCCCTCTCCTTCCTTACGTCTTGTGATCAGATGCTGCAAATTGAGTTTTGACCTGCAGTGGATTTACACTGTACCATGTTATAAGACTTTCAAATACCAGACTGAGGATGGCAATGCTGGATGGATTCGGCTTTGATGCACAGAAGCCAGAGAAATGCAAACCTGTTATTAATCTCCTCTGTAGCCACTTCTCACTAAGTCATGCCGATCGTTACACGGTTACACTTCAGTATGCCACCGATGTTTATTTGAGGCCGGGGAAGAGGCAGAAGGGCTATTTTCTTCAATGCTGCTCTCTTACTATCTGACCAGTTACTATCTGATCAATGTACGCTCTTTAAAAAATGATCTGTTACAAGAAAGGCTGGATTTTTTTGACCCATATGATTCATGTGAATTAAGGACATTTGCATGATTTTTCATATCCTGCAGAATTTATGTTCTATTTGTGCTAGTCACGGGAGAGCAGAATGACCCGAAGCTCTGTCTTGTGATCACTGGAAGTCTTGTTCGGCAGCTGGTCTGTCTAGTTTCTGAAACTTCACAAGGCAGTTCCTCCAACCCTGACAGAACCTATATATATTTTCCCCAGATAGCTGCTAACAGGAACCTCCCTTCAACAGCATATTACAGCTTTGCGAAAAGAACTGCACTGCACTGACTGCCAATAAGCTACCAGGCCAAGTAGAAGGAGATGAGAAGGGGAAGTAAGGCTATTGCACCATCCCTGCTGAAGACCACCGTTATGAAGGCTCCTCCTCCTTCACCACCAGCCATTCCAATGGGCTGAGCTAAGAGGGGAAGCAGAGCCATTCCCCCAGCACGGCTGAAAGACCATTCCCCCCTTCCCTCCCCCTTCCTTTTTCCTTGTGTGTTTTGTCTTTTGAGATTGACTGGGTTTTGAAAGCATTATAACCCACATTCAAGGGTTGAGTGTGGGTTGTCATTGAACCATGGGTTGTTGTTGAAACATGGGTTATCGTGTTGTCTGAACCCAGTCAAGGTTAGATAACAAACCATGGTGAACAGCCCACAACTCATAACCCAACCACAAACAATAGGTTCTCTTCATGGGTGGTTCGTGGTTAACACATGGGTTGTTTGTGGTTAGCTCAGCTGGGTTTACACAACACGATAACCCCCCTTTCAACAACAATCCACAGTTCAGTGACAACCCACACTCAACCCATACTCAACCCTTGATCGTGGGTTATCGTGTTGTCTGAACCCAGCCATTGTAAGCTTGCGGGTAGGGACCATCTTGTTTTACTGATTACATGAAAAGGAACTTTTCTTTTGGCTGAGGACTGGGATAAAAAAATATTTTAAATAAATAATCAATAAATACATTCAAGGAGGGAGCAGCACACCAATCCAAATTGTGGGGAACGAATTGAGAACTGTGTGTGTGTCAGGGTTGGTTCTTTGGCGAGTTGCATCTGAGCAGTCCTTTCTGTTTTTTGCTCATTGCCTGGAACTGGTCTTTACAGTGTGTAATCCTCCCTCCTGCAGGAATTAATGTCATTAGAGCATGTCAGAAAATGTGTTTAACATTGAGACTCCTTTCCTGTCTGTTCCTCCATCAGGTATGTGCCTTTTCGCACAAAGTGTAATAGAAAGCCTCTCACAGATACCCAGTAAACCATGAAAAGTCTTATTTAATGCCCCTGAGTTATAAAACTAGATCTTGCAGAAGCTCCTTTACACAGAAGGAATTACTTTTCTTTTTTCTGCCCATGTATTTCTAACTCTTTTTAAAGGGCTACAACTGCCTTCTCTTTGGGGGGAGGGGGAGAGAGAGAACAAACATCACTTTTGTCCTGTCCATTTGGTACCTGGCCCTTTTAAATTCTTTTGTAAGTCAAAATTATCACTGTTTAAACTGAATTTTAAAAATGTTTTTAATACACTTCACATTGGGTCCAAGTGGACTTTTCTGTAACTCTTAAGAGCCTCAGATGCAGCTCAGCAAGCTCTGCTCCTACGCAAACCCCACTTAGGGATGTATGGATTTGGTTAATTTTGTTCCATCTGCATTTCATGGATTGTCAGGCTCATTGATAGAATTGGATCCCCCCCCCCAATTTCTCAAGCTTGTGTTCATGCGCACTTGCACAAATTTGCAATTGTGCAGATTTGCACTTCCGAAAATGCGCAGATCTCTCCCCCCCCCCATGCTCATTTTCACACTTTAGCCTATGGGAGGAAGTGTGCATTTTCAGTCTTTTTTGGTTGCTGTATTCTTCTATGACTAAATTTGCGTAAAATTCTAGAAAGTAAAAAACTGATCCACACGCCCTCAGGATCTGTGTGACTCGGGAAAAGCTGGTCTGCTGCAGAATCCACGGGTTGGATTCTGTGGGGTCTTGCTTCAGTAACAGCTCCGACACAGAAGAGGAGTTGGAGCTGGGGGAAGGGCTCACCCCTGGGGCTGATTGCAGCCAAGGCCAGGCGACCGTGGACAGTCCCCCCTCCGCTGGGGAACAGGAGCTGGGAGAGCGGAGTAAAGATTCTCAGCTGCAGGCACTGACCTTGGGCTCTCGGGAGGGCTCAGGGGAAGAGGGGCCCTCAGGGTTGCAGCCGGCCCAAAGACGACAGGAGAAACACCTGGCTGAAAGGCGCGTGAGCAGAAGGAGGCGTAGCAGGCGTCTCCTGGCCCGGTACCCGTGCCAAGATCCAGAATCAGATTCAGACTGAGATCGAGGCTGGCTGGGTCAGGGTTGATAGTCCAGCTGCGTGCGGACCCTTGCTCAGGGTAGAAAGCAACGACGCTGTTCCTGGCAAGGCTTCTACACTCCTTGATTCCCCGTGATCCCCCACCCTCTGAACTCTGGACTGTCTGGACTTTGGCTTTGTTTTTGGACGGGTGTAAGGTGGAGGGACTTTTCGTTACTGCTTGTAGCAATAAAGACTCTGTTTGGACCTGCACTGTCTGGCGTGATCAAGTGGGACACAACAGATTCATAGAAATCTGAACTCATTTGAATCCATTGTGGATTTGTCCAACATTCCTAGGAGTAGTGCTGGATCAGTGCCTTCTGTTTTGTAAATAAACATTTAATGGAAGGAGAGCCTGATCCTGAATGACTTGTAAAACAAGAGAAGGCAATTAAAATCATCAAATGATATCTACATGTGATGCAGAATATCTGTGGTTGAATCCCCCAACACCTTTTTCTTTTCCTAAAAGCATCCGCAAAGGAGCAGAGGATGGGGGCCCTGGTGTAGGGGTAGCGGACTTAACCCTTTCCCTGTGCTGATCCCCTTATATGAATAAATCCCCTGGTGCTATTAATTGCAAAGTGGAAAGCAATATGAGTGCCTGTTTGTCCCGTTGCAAATACCAGCTCTGGGGACAGGATTGGTGAATAACCTCTACGGACAATGAGAAATAATTTATGTTAGCAAGCAAGCAAGCAAGCAAGTGGTAGCAATGATGAGAAAGAGGATGAAGAACAATAGCAGTTGGTGACAATGACAGTGAAAAGGCAGACCCACTGAAGGATGAGGGCCATGGACTGTGTCTTGCCCCAAAGCCTTCAAAAACCCGGAGCCAACCCTGGCATGATGGATACAAATGCGCAATAAATTGATTTATTTTATTTTTTATGTATTATATTTATAACCCGCCTTTCCCCCCGGAAGGAACCCAAGGCAGCTTACATTATCCTCCTGCTCCTCTCCATTTTATCCTCACAACAACCCTGTGAGGTAGGTTAGGCTGAGAGTCAGTGACTGGCCCAAAGTCACCCAGTGTGCTTCATAGCCGAGTGGGGACGAGAACCCGGCTCTCTCGGGTCCCAGTCCAACACTCTCACCAGAACACCACACTGCATCAGATGCTTTTCATTTGGATCATGTGCATCACAGTGCAGCTGCACATGTGCATCCACTCTGCAGGTGTAGTTCCTGGTCCAGCAAAGGAACCCATGCACTGAAGCCATGTAGGTGCTGTCTATGGTTATGCTGTGAGATGGGTTTTCCTCTCTTTTCTGGAATATGAAAAGGGAAAAAAGAATGTCTTGTGCAACTTAGCACCCTAACTAATGCTAATGAATTCTAAGCTTCCTATTGTTTGCAGTCCATAGAGGGAAAGCCAAACTCTCAAGCCTTAGGAGAATTTAATATACTTCAGCAGATGCCTGTGTTTTTCCCTGTCCTAATTTACAAATTCAAACAACAAGAAGCATCCAGTTAATTGGCAACTCGTTAGTATGCTCATTCAGTAAATTTGCGGAATTATTGTTGGTTCTGCATCTTGCTAAATCTGCTAAAAACTCTCTCTTATTTACACTACATAAAATGGCACAAACTTGTTTGCTAACATTTCAAGAAGTTGAAATGCCTCTCCTGAAGCTTAGTTACTAGCAACAAGAGATTTAAGCTAAAATATGCTGGGTTTTTTTGCTATTTGGCCCTACCCCAAATGCCAAAATGGTCCCACCCACCATTGGATTGCACCCCCAAGAACTTCTCCAAAATAGAATTTGGCCCTCAGCCTGAAAGAGTTTTGGCATCCCTTGACTAATGATTCCAGGAGTACGCTACAGACTGCTTTAGTAGTCCTGGCAGAGTTGCCAAATATCTCATTTGTTAGGGAAGTTAAAGATAAATGACCCACAATTACTAGGAAATAGTAGGAGATTCCAGGAAGGTGAGATCCATTTGGGGGGAAGGGCCCCCCTCCTATTAGTTAAGGATAATCTAGGTTTTTGTGAAGGAAACAAGGGGCAGAAGCAGTTGGGGATAGAAACAGAGAAAGAGAGAGTTAAATCTGTGTTTGGGTTCTGTAAGCATCTCCGGGCGCAATCCTATCATGTTTAGAGAGAAAGAAGACCTACAACTGCCTGCATTCCCCAGCATGGCTACCTGGGGAATGCTGGGAGTTGTACAACTTTTTTCTGTCTAAGCATGCATAGGATTGCGCCCTTAGGGTGCTGATTGCCTCAGAAGTCGCCCAGACTCGCCCTAGAGATCTAATCTGTGGAAGCATTGCACTTTGGCTGTTTGTTGGAGAGTTTTAAGCTGTGTCTCCACCTACATTCAACCTGCAGATTTGTAAATAGACACAGATATTACAAGATGCTAATAAGCTGCCTCCGTCCAAAGGGAACCAACCTGAGTAAGCAGTGCACCCCTGCAACTTCTCACCTGGAGAAATGCAGTTAACATAACAATATTTAAATGAAAAACTAAAATAGCCACAGCATAGGCCTAAACATCTGAGATCAGCCATCATTCAAAGATCAGCTTCCTGATGCTGTACTACCAGTATCCAGTATCAGAGGCAGTATTCCTAAGTACTCCAGTTGCTGGGGAACATGGGCAGGAAGGTGCTGTTGCACTCATGTCCTGCTTGTGGGTTTCCCATGGGCAGCTGGTTGGCCACTGTGTGAACAGAATGCTGGACTAGATGGACCCTTGGTCTCTGATCCAGCATGGATCTTCTTATGTTCTTATATACCACTATGACTGACTTCCTACTTTCCCAAATATCTTAAAGGTTGCTTTCTCCATTTGAACTGTCCAATAACATTTTCTGATGACAAATCTTTTTCTGTTTAAATTTAAACTGACTGGAGGGGTTGGGCATGGGAGGCACTGTATTGCAGTGGTTCTGGTCCTTCCTCTCTGGAAGGTACCAGAGGATGGTTCTCGGGGAGGAGGCCTCGGACCCTCGACCACTCACTTGTGGGGTGCCTCAGGGTTCCATCCTCTCCCCAATGTTATTTAACATCTACCTAAAGCCGCTGGGAGCTATCATCAGGAGGTTTGGGGTGCGGTGTCATCAGTATGCGGATGACACACAGCTCTACCTCTCTTTCAAGTCCTCACCAAGGTTGGCTGTTGAGACCCTGTCCAAGTGCCTGGAGGCAGTGGGTGGCTGGATGGGAAGGAACATGCTGAAGCTGAACCCCGACAAGACCGAGGTACTTCTGGTGGGGGACAAGGGGAGGTTAGGGGATGTTGACCTGGTGCTGAATGGGGTACATTTGCCTCTGAAGGACCAGGTCCGCAGCTTGGGGGTCATTTTAGACTCCCAGCTGTCCATGGAGGCTCAGGTGTCAGCTGTGAGCTGAGCGGCGTTGTATCAACTCCATCTGATACGGCAGCTGCGCCCCTACCTTCCTAATCATCTGCTCCCATCAGTGGTTCATGCCTTGGTCTCCTCTCACCTAGACTACTGTAATGCGCTCTACGTGGGGTTACCCTGGAAGCTACAGCTGGTACAGAACGTGGCGGATCGCCTGGTTAAAGGCAGCTGCCGGTGGGATCACATCACGCCAGTGCCCAAGGAGCTGCACTGGCTACCAGTTGTTTGCCGGGCCGAATTCAAGGTGTTGGTTTTTTGACCTTTAAAACCCTATACGGCTCTGGTCCAGGTTATCTCAAGGAGCATCTCCAGCAACACCAAGTAGGCTGCTCAACAAGATCTGCCACAGACGGCCTTCTCCTTGTCCCTTCAGCCAGAGCAGCTAGACTGGTGGGGACGAGGAAGAGGGCCTTTTCTGTGGCGGCCCCCGTACTGTGGAACTCTCTCCCTAGTGACCTCCGCCACCATGCCCCCTTTCTGCTGAGCTTCCGCCACTCACTAAAAACATGGCTGTTCAGGCGGGAATATGGGGTGGGCTAAGATTTTAAAATTTTTATACTGTTTTAAATGTGTTTTACTCTGTATTTTATCATGTTGTACATCGCCCAGAGTGGCGGGTTTACCGGCCAGATGGGCGATCCATAAATGCAACAAATAAAATAAATAAATAAATAAATAAATAAATAAATAAATAGATTGCCATAATTTATGCTTCCCCCCTTTATTAATCTTTATAACCAGCATTTCCCCATAGATGTTTATTAACTCTTTAAGGTTTTTCTTCAGTTGATGCACCCAGTGCAGAAGAAGGAGCTGAAACTTAAGATGCAAAAGAGGATATAGTACTTCCAAAGGTTGTTCAGACTTGCACTTTGACAAATGGAAATGTTCCTCTAAGAAATATAACTTATTGCTGATAAAAAGTTCCAAGCAAATATTTTGGAGAACAATATATTTTAGCCTGCAGCCTGCTCACAAGAGCAGGGTTGGATAATTTTTCAGTGGCTGACAGGATCTGCAACATCTATGCAAGAAGCAGGAAAACTACTGTGTAACCTCCCCCCCCCCCCCCGGGCCAAGCCTATTATAAACTTTTTATGATTCAGGAGTAGGCAGCCTGGAGTCCTCCCAATATTTTGGACCACAACTCCCATACACCTTGACTAATGATCAAGAGGGCTGGGGCTGCAGGGAGTTGTAGTCAGAGGCTGTGGTATTGCACTACAACTCACAACATCTCTGGGGCTGATGGGAGTTGGAGTCAAATAAAATCGGTGGGCTACAGGCTTCCCCACCCAACTTAAAGCATAACTAATTCATTTATTTTTTAAAATTTATTATTGCATTGATAGCCCACTTTCCCCCCCTCTTAGAAGGAACCCAAGGTGGCTTACATGGTCCTCTTCCTCCCCATTTTTATCCTGACAACAACCCTGTGAGGTAGGTTAGGCTGAGAGTCCGTGACCGGCCCAAAGTCACCCAGTCAGGCAGCTTCATAGCCGAGTGGGGACTAGAACCCGGATCTCCTGAGTCCCAGTCCAACACTCTCACCACTACACCACACTGGTTCTCCAGGTTAAGTGAGGCTGAGCATCTCCCCTTGCCTAAGAACAGTCTACCTGGATCAAATCAAGGTCCACCTAGTCCAGCAAATATCCCAGAAACCGGACAGTGCCAGACAGGTCTACCATAAACTGTTCAGAGGTTCACCCAGAGGGGGCTGGTGACTCCTGTGTCAGTGGGGCTCCTTATCCATTGCAGCTTTTATTCCGAGCTTTGTCGGAGCTATCCATGGTGCTGTACTCCACCCCCAAAATAGGTTCACCACCATGGAGCACCATGGATAGCTCCTATAAAGCTCAGGATAAAAGCTACATTGGATAAGAAGCCCCACTGACATAGGAGTCACCAACCTCCCAGTGGACCATGATCTATGTTCTGCCAGCTCTGATCTATTGCAAAATGTTATACCTGTTTAAATTTCACAGCTCCCCCCCACCCCCTGCAAGAATCCTAGGAGTTGTACTTTGGGGAGGGTGCTGAGAATTCTGCTCCTGATTCTTAGCCCTCCTCACAGAATTACATTTCCCAGGGTTCTCTGGGGCTAGAGAATTGCTACTATGCCAGTTTAAGCCTGCAGTACAGATATGCACCCAGAAACTTTCTTCTTAATATTTTCCCATTACCAGTGGAGACTTTTTTTGGACCACTTACAAAAAAAGTAGAACATCTGTATAGTTTCGTTTTGCTTCCCTTTGTAAGAGCAAATAGAAAATATGTTGGATTGTGAAATCTGAAGCACCCTTCTTTTGAAGCAAGTCACATTTAGATTAATTGGGCTTACTTTCAACTCCTTTGTGTTCAGGAGCATTAATCTCTCTTTGTGCCATGCTTGGCATGCTCTGAGAGGCTTTCCATATCTGCTGGCTTTATCTGCTCTGCCCCGTGGTGCACATAGATAGATAGAGGGATTCAGCTTCTGCCTTTGCTGAATATTGCATTGCTTTACAGTTGGTACAAATTATATGCACAGGTTCTGCAGATATTCTCCTGGGGATACGCCATTGTACAAATGCAGGATATAATCCGGGCGCAATTCAAAATGATGGTGATTACCTTTAGTGGAAGACCGACAACCCGGTCTTCTGCGTGGGTTCAATGCTATGGGGGTAGCGAGTCCTGGGGCGGGCCTTCTCCGAGATCCCCAGCGACTATCACCCTTAGCCCAGAACAAAGGGATAACTTATAGCCACAGAAGTATCTTTTAGAAAACAAGTTTATTTACAAAATTACCTTCACAAACCCAGACACACGCCAGCAATACAGCTTATCAGCACGGTACAAAGTAGCAAGCAAGAAGTCTCAAGGACACCGTGATTTCAGGGCTCTCAGCTAGTTAGTTCAGCTTGGGTCCTGGCAGAGGCCCGGTCAACCGCACGCTGCTAGCTGGGTTCCCGGCGGAGGCCCGGTCTACCCAAGCGGCTAGCTGGGTTCCCGGCGGAGGCCCGGTCTACCCAAGCGGCTAGCTGGGTTCCCGGTGGAGGCCGGTCTACCCAAGCGGCTAGCTGGGTTCTCGGCGGAGGCCCGGTCTACCCAAGCGGCTTGTGAGTGATTTCAGCTTGGTTTCCCGGGGGTCCGGTCAACCCAAGCGACCAGTGATTTCAGCTAGCTGGAGCGCGCCGGGTGCTGCTACCCGGGGTTGCCGATCCTTCGTTCCCTTACCCCAGGCATGGGGCAAGATTGCTGATCAGGTCCAACAACCCAGTTCCCTTGCGCAGGGTGTTTTATACCTTGGTGTTTCAGGTAGCCCCTCCCTCCGTAATCAGGTGGGTTGGCCCCCTCCCTGAGGGGCGGCCTTTTGGGTCAGGTGGGGTGACGCCTTCCCCCCGTGGGATGGGGTCCCTTTGAAGCCACTTGCTTAATGGTCCCATCCTATGGTGTTGAGTGGCCCTTTCTTAGGGGTGCCGAAGTGTCTGCTCTGGAGAGGTATTCAAGTCTTATGTAGATGGGGCTGATATGCGAGAGCATTGACAAACCTGGTGATGCTTCCTGCCTTCCCCCCTGGGGTGATTCTATGCAGATGTTGTTTGTCCCCTTTGGCATCTGTGGAGACTGGCTGTCTCCCCCCCCCCCGGGTCTCCTTCCCCCGTCCTTGGTGAGTGTGTGTGTGTCAGGCAGGGGGCTTAGGTTGGCTTTCTCCACACCTATAAATCCCTAAAGGTGCGATCCTATGCATGTTTAGACAAAAAAAAAAAAACAAAGGCCTACAACTCCCAGCATACCCCAGCCAGCTGGCTGGGGTATGCTGGGAGTTGTAGGCCCTTTTTTCTGTCTAAACATGATAGGATTGTGCCCTAAATGGCTTGGGTCCAAGATGGATGAATCTGCCAATTTCAGTTTCTCATTTTTCCAATCTTAAATTTGGTTTGTCCCAGGCTTGGATTATTCCTTTTTTAAATTCATATAAACATTTCTGCACATTTTTATGCAGATTTCTCCCAACACATGCATTTTTGTATGCATGCTTGCCTAATATACAATTTTTTTTGGTTCCCCTAATATCAGGGGTTCTCACCCAGTGGGGAATTCCCCCCAGGGGGGGGGATTTTAGGGTTTCAGGGGAGGAATTGGGACCACAGACTCAAACTGTTGGAATACTGATCTTTCTACAAATTACAATTCTACAGATTGTACATAATCTATAGGACACCACACTTTATTGTATGGCACAGATTAAGTCAGACAATCTTGGAAAGGAGGGAATGACATTCTGACATATGATGAAAGTGGTGCATGGGGCAAAAAAGGCTGAGAACCACTGCCCTAATATAATGCTTTTGAACATTATCTCCCCTAATATTTGAATTTTTGTTTGCTCCTTCCCCTAATATATGCATATCGTACACATTTTTTGATTGGAGAACTGCACTGCAAGATTCATAGAAGTGTGAATTTCGAAAGCTAACTGAGTTTCAGTTTGTGTATTGGTTCAATAATGCAAAATTAGGTAAGTTTGCATTAAAATGAGAATTGAACAAAATTCTTCTTCCCTGCTCCAGGATAACTGAGGCATCACCTAACCCCATACCATCCTGCCTGCTCACTAAGATAAGAAGAAGTTGCTCTTCTCTGAATCCCATCTAGAGTAAAGGCGTGGGTGATGGCAGCAAGAGACAGGGCCTTTTCAGTAACTGCATCAGTGTTGTGTGGGTCACCTTGCCCAAATGGCTCCATCTGTGGCCATCTTTCACCAGTTAGTAAAGGTCTTTAAAAAAATAATAATACTGACAGGCTTTTGCCTGCAAAGGGCCAAAACAGATATTACTTTAAATATGTATGTTGCAGCTACATATTTTTTTCATTTTTAATTTAGAGTAGGCATAGGGGCATCAATCCATATCTTAAAAGTCCACTACACCCTGCGCTAGGGTCCTAATCTGGATCAGGGCCCCTTTACCTACCCTAGAGTAAAAATGAAAAAAAAGAAAAGAAAAGAAGAAAAGATGTAGCTGCTAGATACTGCTTTAAGCTTCATCCTGTGGAAGTATGCAGCTTAGCTGTCCTTGTATCGGGGTGCCCAAATCACCCCAAAAACCAGTGCCTCAGGCAAGGGAAATTATGTATAGGAAAGGTTTTTGACAGACTGAATGTTTCCCCCAGGCTGTTAGGATCAGAATAAGAATGGATTTCAGGTTTCAGCTAGTTAAGGTAAGTAAAGACTTAATTTTGTCTGCAGCAGTGTAAATACAGGCAATCAACATAACAAAGCTGGACCTAGTGGAAGTCAGTAGTAGTAGCATTACAAAAGCTTGAAAAGGGCCTGAAACCTATAAACTTTAAATCAGCATAACAAAGCTTTCCCTCAATGGATTTCTTTTCTGTTTGAAGGAGGTATTTGCTATTGTTCTTGGCTATCAAAAGAGACTAAGATGACCTGTGGATGGCCTCCTATTGTTCCCCACTAATTGTTTCAGTGGTATGGGATATAAAGTACCTCATAAAGCTCTTATGCAGCTTTCCGGGTCATTTTATGTCCCAAGCATGTTCGGTTTATTATAGAAAGAAAACTGTAAAGGGCAGGTGGCTGAAATTTGGTAATATTGTTTACTACCCTGTCTTAGGCAAAGTCCTCCCAGGACAGGATTGTAGGTCTACTTATGTGTAAATTACACCACAGAATGTAAGCTTGGGGGTAAGAAAAGCACCCCAAGATGCAGGATGAAGTTAAAGTAATGTCTGTTTTGGCCCTGTATCTGCTCTTTTATGTAAAGGTTACACTTTATTGGTGGTCTCTCCTTCTGCTGTGTTTTTATCATATTTTATGACTTTCCAATCTTAAAGTGTTGTAGGCGTCCTGAGTTGTGCATAATCAGGAATAGGAATCTCTATATAAATAAAAAAATAAAGAAAAGTCAGAGTACAGGACTCATGTTAAGAATCCCAACAGTTCAATCCGAAGCACATTTATCCAGAAATAAGTCCTACTGTAACTACTTTGAAATTATCTACAATCTTTATTCATTACTTCCAGTCCCAATCTTTTAGCTCTGTCATGTAAAATACAACACCCCACCATTCCAGACAGGTTTACAGTCTGAAACTAGAAAGTATATTTGCTGATAAGTAAATTTCATTGGGTTCAACAGAATTTACTCCCCCAATAAATATACTTGGAATTGTAATCTTAGAAAATGATAGTAATTTTAGAAGATATTTTTATTGGCTACAGGCAGATAAGGGAATACATCGTAGACATAAATCACCTACCTGCCTGATACGAAGCCTAGGGAGGTAAAGTAATTAGCTAATGCACTTACTGAAACACTGATCATTATTTTGGAGGAGGCCTGATAAGATTCTGTCCTTTAGGCAAAGTAACTCCAGTGAATGTCAGCAAGTCCAGAGTTATACCCTTAGGCAGTGGAGGCTGATGGCACCGATGTCAGTGGGGCAGCTACTTATCCACTCTGGGTTTTAGTCTGATTTTTAAAGGCACTATCCATAGTGCTGAACCTATTTTGGGGGTGGGGTTCAGCACCATGGACACCTCCTTTAAAGTTCAGACTAAAACCTAGAGTGGATAAGCTGCCCCACTGACATCGGCGGCGCCACCGCCACCAGCCTCCTCTGCCCTTAGGATCAGAAGATGTCGCCGCAAGGATCTTCGCACAAGCTATTTTAGAAATGATGTTTATTCCAAATAATGGTGCAAATGCTATGGAAGGAAATAAATGTGACTTCTGTTCCTCCAGCTGTACCCCACCCTCAGCTGTGCAAAGGTCTCTTCTTGCACCCCTTATGCCTTCAGTTCCCTCCTCAACCCAGCTGCCCTCTTTCCCACAAACCCTTTGAACTCATCCTTTTAGTCCTGCGCCAAAACAATATGTTGCAGCCACCACTGAAAGCAGTGGCAGTGGTAGGTACCAAAAAGATCCGGGGCTCAGGCCCACAGGACAAAAAATGATGCACAAATGTGCATATGCTGATTTACATATGCTCTAAAGTGTGTGTGTGTGTGTGTGTGTGTGTGTGTGTGTGCACTTCATTAAAGGACCCTGTCTCCGGCATGTATGTAAGGGATGTATGAACAGGGGAGAGGAGGGCATTTGTTTTCAGAAAAAAACTATCCAGAACCTGTGGCTCACGCTGGCTCAGCTTGTCTGAGTGTGGAAAGCTAAGCAGGGTCAGGCCTGGCTATTACTTGGATGGGAGACCCCTCCTCTGGTTTCCTGCATTGAGCAGGGGGTTGGACTCGATGGCCTTGTAGGCTCCTTCCAACTCTATGATCTATGAAATCTATGAAACTCAGGCAGAAAGATTCAAGTGGGGGGGGGCAGCAGGAGGTGAAGCACATGAGGGCAAAGGATGAGCTTGTCTAGGGGATCAGATGCGACCGAGATCATCAGGGCCCCTGTGCCTTGATTTCAGCAAGTGCCCATGAATAGCAGGGTGGTGGGGCAAAGGGCCTCCCAGAGACTCAGGGCTCCAAATGAAAGATTCGGGGCTGCAGCCGCCTGCAGTGGGCTGTCCCCTAAAACACAGCCTCTCTGGCAGTAAGGAGAAGACCCATGTGTTACGTACATAGAACATAGGAAGCTGCCTTACCCCGGGTCAGACCATTGGTCCATCTGGCTCAGTATTGTCCCACATTGGGGAGTCAAACCTCTTTTGAGCCTGAGAGCCGAATTCCATTTTGGAGAAGATTGGGGGGGGGCATTCCAGTGGTGGGTGGGACTGGAGGCAAAAGGGGCGGGGCCAAAGACAAAAGGGTGGGGCCAAACATGGCAGCATCTTTTAGCCTAAAGCTCTTACTTCCTATGCCTAAGCTGTAGGAGAGGCATGCCACCTTTTAGAATGGGGGGACGGACGGACGACAACTACACAGAATGAGCAGTCGGTGTTTGAGGGAAAGAGGGTGGGGCCATTTGAGGAATCCTAGAGGGTCATATTGGGACCTCAGGCAGGCTGAATTAGGCCCGTAGACCTGAGGTTCTGCACTCCCAGCCCTACTTGTTGATGCCGGAGACTGAATTTGCATGCAAGGCAGGTGCCCTACCACTCAGCTATGACTCTTTCCCAAGAGTCATAGCAAGCGGGATTCCGACAGGCAGATCAACAATTGACCATTGCTTTGTACTAAATCATCTAAGGGAAAAGTACACACGTCCTCCTCATCACTCCCTCTTTGCTGCTTTCATTGATTTGAGAGCTGCTTTTGACTCTATTTCCCGGCCTCGTTTATGGCATAAGCTGACTCTCCTAAACATAGATCGTAGACTCTTGAGAAGAATCCAGGGGCTCTATGAGAACTCACGACTTTGTGTCAGAGTTTCGTCGAGGGGTGGCCTTTCAGAACCTATCCCAGCAAACAAAGGTGTACGGCAAGGGTGCTTGTTGGCTCCCCTTTTATTTAATTTATATTTAAACGACATAGTCCCCTTTCTGTCAGGCCTTGAATTCTTCCCCCCCGGTGTAGGAGGTAAATTTATTTCCATCCTACTATATGCTGACGATGCTATACTGTTCTCATATGCTCAGGTAGGGCTACGTAGGCTCCTGAGAGCCCTAGGGGAGTACTGCCGGAAAGAACTCTTGGCTGTGAATTATTCCAAAACAAAAATCGTGGTATTTGGCAAGGGAAGACAGAGGTCCTCATGGCAGTTGGACAATCACCAGTTAGAACAGGTCACGGCTTATAAATATTTAGGGGTGACTTTCAAGAATACTGCATCCTGGATTCCCCACCTGAAAACTGTTGCATCAACAGCAGGGGAAACTTCTAATGCCATTATTTGCTATGCAGCCAGTTTGGGGGGGAGGCCCGTGTTGCCCCTCCTTGAACTGTACAAAGCTAAACTATTGCCACAGATACTGTATGGGGCAGCCTTATGGGCTTTTTCTGACACCACAGTGCTAGACTCGGTACAGCACAAATTTTTAACAAGAGTCTTGGGGGTTCCTAGATCAACTCCCAAGGCGATAGTGCAAATAGAGTCAGCATGCTGTTTAGTTAGAACTTTAGCCCTGAAAGCAGCTATCTATTATTGGCTCAAGATCATTTTCCAGTTGGCCCCTCCTCTAGTCTTAATGGCATATGAGGAAATGGACCAGACTGCCTGGGTCTGTGCAATTGGCAACCTTGTATCGGAACTGGGCCTTTCGGCGGGCCATTTGATAGCTGGGGGCTATAATGGAGCTCGGCGGGTGGTTGCAAGGCGATTAGTTGAAGTGGATTTCCAAGACAGCATCTTGTTGATGATAAACTGCCGCTCCAATACATTCTATAAATACTTCCCTGTCTTGCCAGGAAAGCTGCCTGCTTACTTGATTTCTGAGTGCCCGTATGACCTTAAAGGCCTTCTAACTAAATGCAGGTTGAATGTTATCCAGCTTATGGAAGTCTTGGGACGGTACGATGGGCTCCCTAAAGCAAAAAGACAATGCCCCTATGGCTGTAGACAAGTAGAGGATTTGTACCACTTCCTTTTAGAATGCCCCCAATATTCAGATTTGAGAGCCCAATATCTTCTTCCTCTCATTGGTGTTTTAGTAGATGCTTCGCCGTTAAGTAAACTTGTTTTTCTGTTAGCTGGAACGGATTATTATATATCCTATCGAACTGCAAAGTTTGTAAAACTGGCCTTGATAAGGAGAAATAAGCCTTTTTAAATTTGCTTACGAGCCTCGTAATTTAATCAATTTTAATGACCATTTTAAATAATAAATAACAATTTTTTTAAATTTTTTTTTTTTTTTTAACAAAAGCATTTGAGCCTTTTACGTTTTAACTTTGTATACAATTTTAACATATATATTGCTGCTTAAGGATATATGTGCATGTAAATACATATGTATATATCCATTTTAATAGTGTGTTTTGAATGTTCTTTTTAATGGTCACTTTTAAACTATGTGTGTAGTCTGTTTTATCTATGTGTGCAACAGCCTGGTCGGCTAATGCAGAAATAAACTTGAACTTGACTCTTTCCCATGTTTCTTCCCATCCCCCCCCCCCAATAACTTTTATGGCACAATCCTATGCATGTTTAGATGGGGGGGGGAAAGTCCTACAAGACAGCTATGCTAGCTGGGGGGAATGTTGGGAGTTGTAGGGTGTTCCCCCCCCCTTCTAAACATGCATAGGATTGTGCCTTTTAGTAAGGAAAAACACATGCTGTGACATCATTGCATGGTGAGTTTCTCCACACACACTCCAATTTTTGGCTGCCAATCATGGGGGTCTGGAAACACGAAACCGAATGATGTCACATTGCGTGCTCAGTAAATATTTGTGGTGTGTGTGTGCGTGTGAGAGAGGGAGGAGATGCGGGGCTTAGATTAGATGCGGGGCTTCTGCTTTGCATGCAGAAGATTCTAGGTTCGATCCCTGTCACCTCCAGTTAAAAGGATCGGGTAGGATCCTGGTGATCTGTCTAAGACTTTGGTGAGCCACCGTCACACAGAGTAGACCAGGAGCTCTTTTCCATCGAGGGCTGCATTCCCTTGGAGGCAACCTTTCAGGGACTGCAGGCTGGTAGCGAATGGGTCAGAGGGGGTCAACCCCCCCTCTCTTGAAATCATCAGCACCCCACTCTGTTTCTCTCTCTCTCTCTCTCTCTCTCTCTCTTTCCAGAAAAGTGAGAAGATGTAAAAGAGACAGAGTGCAGGGGACAGCGAGTGTGGAGCGGTGAGGATCTTAAGATAATCAATTCCCCCTCTCACTCGGTCATCCCCACTGCACCACACACACTCTCTGTCTCTCTCAGTTTCACAGGGCGGCCCTGCTGTTAGGCAGAGTAAGGCAGTCACCTCGGGCAGCAGATGCTGGGAAGGGCGGTACGGTAGCCAGCTGTTGGAGCGGGAGCTGTGGGCCTGCCCTGTGCACCCTGAGCTGGCCTGCTGCCTTCAAGTGTGGTGGAGGAGGCTGTCCCATGATCGGTAACGAATAAAGATTCAACTGCCAGTCCAATTGGTTTTTTTTCCATGGAAGGGAATGGGGTGCCATCTTGGCCTTTGCCTCAGGCAGCAAAATGTATTGGGCCGGCCCTGCTCTTTTGTGCATGCACGCACACACACACACACACACACACACACGAGCTCTTTTCATACACACCAGTGCTCTTTGCACACACAGAGATAGTGCTCTCTCTCTCTCTCTCTCTCTCTCTCTCTCTCTCTCTCTCACACACACACACACACACACACACACTTTTCAGTGTGTTCTCCTTGCCATTCAAATGGATAACTTTTTGGCAATGGAAACGACATGCCAGGCTCCCCCTGATCTGGACTGGTTACAGCCCCCTTCCCTCCCATGCCAGGGTCCCAATCTGGATCGGGCCCACAGCACTTACTTTAGAGTAAGTAAGAAAGATGTAGTGGCCTGCTACATCTTTATAGTACCGTAGAGCTGGTGCTAATCCCCAACAGAAATGTTTTTTTTTTTTTAGTATTGTTAATTACATGTATGTTCTGCCTTTCTGCCATCCTGTTACACAAGGCAACTTGCACAGGGTCTCCAGGAAGTGTCCCACCCGATCACTGACAAGACCCCATGTAAGTTAATATATTTTTCTAAACGTGTGCGCACGTACACTCCAGCCATAGTATAAAAGCTAAGCAGGGTCAAGCCTGGTTGTTACTTGGATGGGAGACCGCTCCTCTAGTTTCCTGCATTGAGCAGGGGGTTGGACTCGATAGCCTTGTAGGCTCCTTCCAACTCTATGATCTATGAAATCTATGAAAAATCTCTTCACTCTGAGGAGAGCCACGCAGTCCTGCATGCACTAATCTACTTAGCATATAGGTCACGGAGAGCTAAATCATCAATCACCATCATCATCCGTTGTCGGCTAACCACAGGGAGGGTGCAGGCACCAGGAGCCGGCCGTGCGCCACGCTACCCGAGAGCCCGTTGGTTTCCTTTGATCCACGGGATAACTTACAGAGAAGCTTTGAATGCTGCAGGGCCGTGAATCTTTGAGTCGCATCCCCAGTGGAGGCCAAGACCGTGGCCTCTTGCAGGTAGGAAGCAGTAGCAACACGTTAGCGTAGGCACGGAGGGGATTGCCGCATCAGCAGTCTGAAATATAAAGTGTAGAAGGTGGAAAGCCCGGGATATATTTTGTTAAAATTACATTGGTAACAAGTCCAGAGGCAGGAAGCACAGGGATCATTTATTTATTTATTTATTTATTTAATATATTTATTTACCGCCCATCAGCCAAAAGGCTCCCTGGGCGGTTTACAAGAAAAACAGGATAAAAACAATCTTAAAACCAAAAACATCATTGGGACACAGGAGATCTGGGTTCTAGTACCCCGCTCCGCCATGAAACTCACTGGGTGACTTTGGGCCAGTCACTGACTCTCAGCCTAACCTACCTCACAGGGTTGTTGTGAGGATAACATGGAGAGGAGGAGGAGGAGGAGGATTATGTAAGCTGCCTTGGGTTCCTTGCAGGAAAAAGGCGGGGTATAAATGTAATAAATAAATAAATAAATAAAACAATAAAAGAAAGCAGCCAGATGAATCAGACCGGAGGTACAGCCGTGATAATAAAAATGGGAATAAAAATCTAACCATTAGAATATTGGGTAAATAAAAAGGTCTTCACCTGGCGCCTGAAGGAATAAAGAGTAGGCGCCAGGCGCACCTCCATGAGGAGTTGATTCCAGAGATGGGGTGCCACAACTGAGAAGGCCCTTCCCCTAGTAGCCACCCTCCTAGCCTCTTTTGGAGGGGGCTCTCTGAGAAGGACCTCTGAAGAGGATCTCAGGGTTCGGGTAGGCACGTATGGGACGAGGCGTTCCTTCAGATAACCTGGCCCCAAACCGTTTAGGGCTTTAAATGTCAATGTTAGCACTTTGAATCGGGCCCGGACTTCGATTGGTAGCCAATGGTAGCCGGATCATAGCCGGTCTATGGCCTATGGCAGCTTTTTCATGTCAAGTTCCACGTGATCTCGGCTGGAACTTGTCAGGGTCCTGTGTCCCAGCAGTGGGTGTGGCATCCATAGACACATCCCCCCTGCTTAGCCCGCCTGGGCCTGCTTTCCCTCCTCCCCGCTTTCACTGCCTCTTCACTCAGCTCCCCTCCAAGTAACTGAGCAGCAGACAGGAGCGGTGAGAAAGGGAGCTTCCTCTGAGCCCCTTGCCTCCCCCCCCCCCCCGAGCCCAGTCTTGCCCAGAGAGAGAGGACAAGTGGATGGGCACTTGTGGCCGGTGGGGCCCATGGAGGCATCTTCGTCCAAGCCGGGGCCCAGCATGGGGCTATGAAGCATACAGCGGGGGGACCATCCCAGCCGTATCGTCTGATCACCCTCATCTCCGCCCACGGCAGCCGTAGGGAGGGAGAGGGCCTGCTTGTGCCGACGTCTAGCTGCATCATTCCGTGGGGAAGGCTGTGGTGCATGTTCCCAGTCAGGGGCGCTGGCTGAACCTCAGGCCAGTGAACCAGATCCGGACCACCTGAGGTCCCAGTGCAGCCGTCCAGGGTTCCCCAGAAGGCCACACCGCCTTCCCCTGGCCCCTCCCCTCTCCCCCAACCAGCAATTGTTTGGTGGTTTCCCACCTTTTACGCATCCCCCCTCCCCCTTCTAAAAAGTGGAAATGCCTCTCCTAAGGCTTGGTTACTGGCAGTGAGAGCTTTAAGCTTGAATATCCTGGTGCTATGGTCTGTTTTGCCCCCTCCCCTTTTTCCTTTGGCCCACCTCCTTTTTCCTTTGACCCACCTCCTTTTTCCTTTGGTCCGCCCCTTTTTTCTTTTGGTCCTTCCTATCACTGGCATGTGCCCCCCCCCAAGAGCTTATCTGACATTGAATTTAGATCCCAGGCTGAAAGAGGCTCGACAAGCCCTGTCCCGAATCCTGAATGGCTTTTGTTGCGCCATGCATTTGCTCCGTATAAATCACTGATCAGGCCAGCTCCGGGTCCAGATTTTGTGGGGCCCTGGGCCAATGCCAACCAGGATTCTCCCAGAGCCCAGGCCCACTTGGCTTCTCCGGCAGTGGCTGCGCCACCAGCCTCCCCCTCCCTCTTGCCCTCACGTGATTTCTGGCTGCTGCCGGGTAAGCCTGTCACTCGTGAGCGCGAGGGGGGGGAGTGGAGCAGTCCCAGCCTCCCCCTCCCCAGCCAGTGGGCTCATCCTGCAGCCCTGCGAGCACTGAATACTAGAGCCCCTGGCCCACTGCAGGGCCACGGCTGCCAGATAAGCCCGCTTGCAAGTGGATGTGTGTGGGGGGGGGGGATGCTGGCGGCAGCGGGTGCTGAGCGGGGAGGGGCTGTGGCTCAGTGACAGAGCACCTGCTGTGCATGCAGAAGTTCCCAGGTTCAATCCCCGGCATCTCCAGGTGAGGCTGGAAAAACTCCTGCCTGGAACCCTGGAGAGCTGAGCTGCTGCCGCTCAGTGTCGGCAATACTAGGCCAGATGGAGCACTGGTTGCTCTGACTCCGTATAAGGCAGCTTCCTGTGTTCAAGCAAGGCGTGAGCCCCGGGGGGCTGGGGAGGCTGCTGGACCCCCATGGGCCACGGCAAATGGCCCACTATGCTGCGTGCTGACACCAGGCCTGCAAAGGGTTATGGACTCCTCGCCAATAGAATGAGAGACCCTACCTCTTCTTCACTTTCACCCCTGACTGAGACCAGAGCATGAGTTAAAAAGCACATCAAGGCTACAAACCAAAGCAAACCGATTAGAGGGTAAGGCTGCAATCCTAGGTGCCCTTACTTGGGAGTAAATCCCATTGAACTTAATAGGACTTACTTCTGAGTAGACATTAATAGGGTTGCACTGATAGTCCCATTGAACTTGGTAGGGTTTACTTCTGAGTAAACATACTTGGGATCAGGGTGCAAGGATTTGTTAAACCAAAACATCTTTTTTTGTGTGAACAAGGTTTTTAACATGTGAACAGTTTAGGAACCACCATATTTCAAATAATAATAATAATAATAATAATAATAATAATAATAATAATAATAATTATTATTATTATTATTATTATTATTATTATTATTATTTTGGGGGGCAGGTGGGGTGTAGACTACTTCAGGTATTACCTTTACCCATACGACTCTGCCGACACTCCAAGGTCAACACTGAAGGCCCTGCTTGTGTGTGTGCCTATCAAAGCAATTAGGTTGGAGAGCACGAAGGATAGGGCCTTCTCAGTAGTGACCCACTGCTTGTGGAACACTGTTTCAATTGATGTCCGCTAGGCCCCATCGTTACAGGCTTTCAAGCGGGCCCTAAAGGCTTATTTGTTTACCTTGGCCTAAAGTTGAGTCAGGACTTTATTGGGTGCCATTGCAGATATGGGTTCTTAATTGTTAATTTTGATTGTAATATTACTTTTTGTGGAGGACCAAAAACCCGGTCCTTGGCGTGGGTTCTTCGGCACTTAACGGGTTAACCGGCACGGAGAAAATGCCCTTTATGCGGCTCCTGTGCGTTTAGAGCACAACCGCTACCTAATGAATGACATAGAACCGTGCTTAGGTCAAAGAATAGACTATATTTACTATACGACTAATGGAGCGGAACTAATAGACTACCAGGAATTTCACACTATAAACATAGCAGGTCGTAACCTGACCGAAGCGGAAAGTTTCAATCTACAGACACTAGAGGCTTAGCGTATCACAGAAGAAGAAGTAACCTTACATCAGAGAATCTGACTTACGGACTTAGCATAGCGATCTGCATAGCCGGTCTCCGAGCGCGCCTGCCCGGGGTTGGAAGCTGCCTGACCTGGACTGGAGCCAGGGACCTGAGGTGTGCCAGCCTGCACCGTGTTCCCAACAACCTCTGGTCCTTTGGCACAAGCACATCCTTTTCTACCCCTTACGCCCCCTCCCCTCCCCTGCTGACCAGGTGGGCTGGGTCCGCCCCCGCGGGGCGGTGGCGTCTCTTGGTGTTGACTCCTCCTGGGTGTTTTGGAGTACTTTGGGGCACTTTGCAGCTGCACCCCCACCCTCTCCGGAATGTTATGTGCCCTATTGTGCAGATGTGGATTGTGCCTCCGTCTGCCCAGAACTGTGTCTCCTATGCCCTGGGTGGGGATTATGCAGCCGGATGGCGAGTGGAACGAGAAAAACAAGTCAGGGATCAGTGTGCCAGGGTTCAAGGTGTCAGGGTTCAATGTGTGCTCTGGCTTTCTCTCCACACTTTTCATCTTAGTTTTATGGTGTTTTGTGGTTTTAAATTTGGTACTCTGCCTCAGGAGGGTTTTCCCTAAAAGGCTGCTTATAAATCTTATAACAACAGCAACAACAAATTATTTATGGGCAGCACAATCCTATGAGGGTGCCAGCAACCTTCCGAACCAGGAGGATTGTGAACATCCTCTCAATCCTCCAGCTGGGAGGAGCACAGCAAATATCCTATCCGCAGCGCTGCCCTTGCCCTTAGCAACATCTAGAAGGCCAATTTCGGCCGTCTAGGTGTTCTTCCTCGTGAGGAGGAGAGGCTGGATTCCTCAGAATCTGGCAGAACCTCACTCCTCCTCTCCCGGCCCCCAGGAATCATAGAACAGTAGAGTTGGAAGGGGCCTATAAGGCCATCGAGTCCAACCCCCTGCTCAATGCAGGAGAACAGATGTGGGCAGCCCATCCAAGCACTGACCCGGCTCATACCTGCTTAGCTTCATTATGTGCTCTCAACGCAAGACTGCCTTTGGTTTCCTGCCAGCGCAGAAAGAACTGCATGTAACTGATCTGATGAAATCTGGGATATAATGGCAGAAATAGTAGCATGAGGAGGTCGGTTTGGGGTGTGCGTCATGTGACATGCCAGTGAGTCAGGCATTACAATGCCAGTAAAAATCCCTAGTGTAGATCCCCTGTCCGGTGCCCTCCAAATACTTTGGACTACAACTCCCAGCATTCCTGACTATTGGCCATGCTAGCTGGGCCTGATGGGAGTTGAAGTCAAAACATTACGCTGGCTCAGCTTGTCTGAGTGTGGAAAGCTAAGCAGGGTCAGGCCTGGTTCTTACTTGGATGGGAGACCCCTCCTCTAGTTTCCTGCATTGAGCAGGGGGTTGGACTCGATGGCCTTGTAGGCCCCTTCCAACTCTATGATCTATGAAATCTATGAAATCGGGATGGCACCAGTTTGGGAAAGGCCGTGTTAGGCAACATAGTGTCTCTTCCCTCCCCCACTCCATTTTTTTTGTAAATTGCTTTCACAACACAAGGCCTCCAATGGATTTCTCTCATTTACATTGCAAATGCAAACGGGGGGTGGGGGTGCTGCTGCTCTAAGGCATAGAGATAACTGTCAGTCAGTTGGCCCTTGAGCTCATCAGTTTGTCCACTCATTAATTACACATTTGCACTTCCTCTTTAGAGCCTGCAGCCTGTTTGACTGACAAAGAACCTCAGTAGGCTGTAGAGACAGAAATGAAGCTCTTGCTGGGTTTCTGATCTTGTAATGTCGGATTTTTTTTCTTCTTCTTCTTAGAAGCAGCCGCTATTAGTTTAATTTAAGCATGACACATGTAAGTAGGATGCACATTTTTACTAGCTCACGAATGAATCTGCTAGCACTGATGTCCTAGACCAGTGTTCTCCAACCTCGGGTCCCCAGATGTTTTTGGCCTACAACCAAAAGGACAGAGGACAGCCCCCTATTCTGGAGAGCTGGCAGAGGACAGTCCTTGAAGGTGTCCTCTATTTGATGGACTGTCCAGTCCAAGTCCGGCTTACAGTCAAAGACGAAGAGCAGTAGATGCTCTTGAAGTAGCCCGCCAACAGGTAGCACCAACCCGGATGGCAGACTGAGCAGGCACAGCGGTCACTTGGTCAGTCTTCTTGACAATGTGAGCTGTACTGTATTTCTATTTAAATTGTAGCTATTATTTCTACATTAGTACTTATACATACAGATTTGCATTTCCAAATGTTATTCAAATGGGTGTCCTTTTTTGGTGTGATGCAATCCCTCTTTTTATGTGGCCACCCTATTCCCCACCTCCTCCTTCCCACAGCAGCCCCTCCAGCCCCCTGAAAATGCTACTCAGAGAGTCAAGAGACCCTGCTGAATGAGGAGAGATGCACTATGGGAGGTGGGATCCCAAGCAATCAGACAGGAGGACCTTCCATGAGTAGAAGCTTCCTCTCATGAAAGGAAGATCCTGGATCCCGTTGTTTGTCTTCACCTGTAAAGTGGACAACACTGATGTGCGTGGCCAATATCACATTCAGGTGTTTTGTTATTGGCGGGATGTACATCAACAGTGCTGCACATGTGAGTGATTCCATTCAGATCCATGAATGGAAGTTTATCACCGTATGTGATACAGATAAATCAGGGGTTGGCCACTTGTGGCTCTCCAGTTGTTTTTTCCTACAATTCCCATCAGCCCTAGGCAATGGTGAGGGGTGAGGGGCCACAACATCTGGAGGGCCACAAGTTAGAAGAACATAAGAAGAACATAAGAAGAGCCATGCAGGATTAGATCAAGATCCATCTAGTCAGTGCTTTTTTTCTGGAGAAAAAGGTACCGGAACTCTTGGATTACATTTCCTCGGGAGTAGATGGCGATTAAATTGTAATGCAGTTAATAGAAGAAAAGGTGCTGGAACTCAGTTCCGGTGAGTTCCACCAGAAAAAAAGCCCTGCATCTAGTCCAGCATTCTGTTCACACAGTAGCCAACCAGCTGCCCACGGGAATCCCACAAGCAGGACATGAGGGCAACAGCACCCTCCAGCCTATGTCCCCCAGCAACTGGTGTACATAGGCATACTGCTTGCATATTATAAATCATATATCGAAGATGTGAAACGGTCCACAAATGCAGTGTTTTTTTTTTTAAAAAACCAAGGTGTAAAAAAATTGAATAAATGGAGGGGGAAGAACTGAAGATGCTTCTCCCATGGGCCACCATTTGGTCACAGGCACACAAAGAGTAAGAAGATTGCATGCAGGGTCTGCTCAAGAATGAGAGTGCGATTTCGAGTTTTGGGTTAGTGCTGCAATCCGTCAGGTTATTTGAAAGGGCATTTAATGGATTGAGATAGTGTCTAGGACAGTGTTCTCCAACCTCGGGTCCCCAGATGTTTTTGGCCTACAACTCCCAGCATGCCCCAGCCAGCTACGACATCCGAGGGGAAGTCAACTTCTGTCAGTGCAGTTGATCCAGCATAAATGTGGATCCAGCCCAACCTGTCTGTAGTCTTGGTTTATCCCAACTCTCCCTGGTCATGGTGCAACACACTAGCCCAGCCTTCTATGAAGTGGTGCCCTCCAGATGTGTTGGACTGCAATTCCCATCTTCCTCAGCCAGCTTAGTTCATGCTGGCTGGGAATGATGGGAGTTGCAGTCCGGCATACCTGGAGGGCACCAGGTTGGGAAAGACTGGTCTAGTCACTGCACCTCACTAGCTTAACCAGGGGCTTGCACCAGACCCTTAGTGGCAGCAGCGGAGAAAAGCCAGTTTATTTATTTATTTATTTATTTAGTCAGGGAAAGGCCAGAGGATTCTCCTTATTGAGGTCTAGTAACTTGGGGCCTCAATCTGTCTGAAAGAACTTTCCCCCACAGGTGGGACACTGGGAATGCATAAAGCATATTCACACACACACATACACACCATTTGAGAGCTAGTGTGGCGTAGTGGTTAGAGTGCTGGACTGGGACTCGGGAGATCCGGGTTCTAGTCCCCACTTGGCCATGAAGCTCCCTGGGTGACTTTGGGCCAGTCACGGTCTCTCAGCCTAAACTACCTCACAGGGTTGTTGTGAGGATAACATGGAGAGGAGGAGGAGGAGGATTATGTAAGCCGCCTTGGGTTCCTTGCAGGAAAAAAGGTGGGGTATAAATATAATAAATAAATAAATAATAAAATTTCTTTTCAGCAGTAAGATCGTGATGTAAGGTTGGCTGAGTATTCTCCGATACTAAGGGGATGCTTTGAGATTCAGCTCATGAGTAGCTTAGCTCTTGGGAAGAACAACTGTCAATACATCTTTGAAGGCCCTGCATTTGGAATGAATTTCACAAACTGGATTTCTCAGCTTCTCTGCTGATGTAGAGGTTCATATATTCTGCGTTCAATATTGTAAATTCCCTTGGGCATGTTCTCCCCAGGGGCCGCGGGGTGGGGTGGGGCAGATACCGTTTCATGCAACTGTTTATGTATAAAATCTGCTAGTGCAAAAAGAATAATGCTTGTGCAGTTACTAATATGGTGTAAATATTTCCAGCTTGATATTAGCATTTCATATTTTTGTGTGTGCAGGGTAGGATTGTTCGGAGCTTATTGAACTTGGTACGGCCTCCAGTGCATTCGGGATATTTATTGTGTAACAGCTCCACCAAGGAGATCTGTATTCTCCTCACTTAACTCCTGCTGGGGATACACTATCAAACGGATGTGAAACAGGACAGAATACTGATATTGATACTGAAGACGCAGCCGCGGTGGGTGGGTGGGATCCTTTAATTGTCCTGGCTTGCTTGGCCTTAGCTTCCCATCATGCCCTTGAAGAGGAAAGCAGGAAAAGATTTCTTGAAGAATGCTGGAAAGCCAATGCCCACTAGGGCCCAGTGCAGCCTTCCACAACCTGCTGCCATCAAGTTGTTTTGGACTACAGTTCCCGTCATCCATGACCATTAGCCACGCTGGCTGGGGCTGATGAGTTGGGGTATAAACATCTGCAGGGCACCAGGTTGGGGAAGGCAGGCCTAATAAATGGACTGGCAGCATGATTGGTGCTAGTCAGTGAGTGCAGCCTTGAACACTTTGGGAAACTGCTGGGAGCTCCATGTAAGGCATTCAGAGCATTATTGACTCTTTTATTTATCTGATAGATTTTTAGCCCGCCTTTCAGGGTATCTGTTCTCATGAGGCATCAATAACAAATAATGATAGGATAAAATTCCAGGTGATTAAAACAACAACAACAACAACCATAGCATAACATTAAAAAAACAAACCAAACAAGCAAAAAACCAGAAGCAGTGGATTATTTATTTATTTAGCAATTTTTTTTAATTTATTTTTTTTAAAAGCACCATAAAATCACCAAATGCAGACTGGAACACTGACAAAAGGCTCTCCTGAAGGCCCACAAAGAAGAGGTCATCCATGTTTCCTGGGGAAGGTATTTCGGAGACGTGGGGTCATCACAGAGATGTTGGGCCGCATCCCTCTTCATGGCAACCTAAACAGCTTTCACTGGTGGCCCAGTGGCAGGGCCTTGGGTGACAATCTTAAGGCTCAGGCAGGTTCAGATGGTCCTTCAAATAACCTACTCCCAAACTGTTGAGGACATTATATAGGAAGAACAGGCTATGCATATAAATAGGCTAGATTACCTGAGTAACAGAGCTTCGGCTTCTTGTGTGTCCTGTTTCTTGCATGAGCCAGAAATCATTCTTCCAGGCTTGTCCGCTTGCCTTCCTTCTGTATGTCTGCCCTGGGTTTGATCCCGCTTTTCCTCCTGCTTGAATCTGATTCTATCCTTCAGTGCTGTGATCACTTTTTCCCTCTTTTTCTAATAAATAAATACATTATTATTTTGCTATTATACAGGAAATTCCCAGTAGATAAACAAAGGAAAAAAATTACCGGTAATCTTAGCTTGATTCATAAATACAAATGATAACAAAGAAGATGAGTTATAAACATAAGCAAATTCATACCAGTTAAATTGCCCCTAACAGTAAATAAGGTTGTACAAAATCCTGTACTTTATTGTTCCAATATGAAATAGACTCCATTTTTCTATAAAAAAATTATTTGCTGATTGTCCTTCTCTGATTCTAATTATATTAGTTAATTGTATCACTGAGGCCATATCCCAAACCTTTATACACCAGTCATCAATTGTTGGAGGATTAACTCTCTTTCACCCATGGCTTATTGCCATAGGTGGAAGACAGAACCTCCCCAAATTTACTATTTTGGGGCAGGACCAAAAAACATGGTATATATTTGCTCCACTGGAACCACATCTAGGGATGTGCAAGGAATCCATTTGTGGAGTGAAAATCTGATGGATTTTCCTGACTCGCCCCTCTGGATTTCATTCTGTTTCCCCCATGCTGGCGCTGGCTCACTCTGATGTGAGTCGAAGAAGCACGTGGATTTCTGCTTTTAAAACAGGCTGCGATTTGCATGTTGTTGTTTTTTAAGGGCAGAAGATTTGTGCAAATTGCGGAGCCCAAAATATGCGTACATCTCAAAGTTGTGCAAATTCGAGCCTTCCACAGGGCCAACCTGATTAGAGCTGGCTGCCCCACCACTGGGACCTACTTCATTGCAAACACACACAGACACCAGCAGTATAATCATAAACAAGTGAGCACAATGAACAGTATTTGTCAGAACAAATACATTACTGAAAGAAATCAGATATTGTATGAATAATATTGGTGGGAAGAACAAGGGGGCAGGGGGAAAAGCTAAAAAACAATGACCCGATCTGCAGAAATTATAGGAGCTGAAAAATAATAACTGAAAATAATAACAATGGACTTGTGAATGTGATAAAATATTAAAAACAGTGTGAACCCATTTACACAAATTTAAAGATTCAGACCCAGTTGTGCAAAAGACCCGATTAGCACAAATCACCATTTGCACAAATGGCTCTACAAGTATGCAGATCTCAGTTCTCAATGTGCGCAACCATTTTGCACATATTTCCGGAACCCCCCCTTCTCCAAAATCCAGCATGGTCCGTTTCCGATTGCTGGTCTGGATTGGAAACACCATGGAGGTCCGTTGGGCTCAAAGGAAATGGATTTCGCAGCAATGCATATTCCTGCCTGCATCCTCTACCTGCCTATAGATTTTACTGAGCTTGAATAGTGTTAAGTACCATCTAAAGAGTAATTTATTAAAAAGTTCCCTTTAAAATTCATACAGAGTGTACTCTTTGCGTTATGTTCTCTAATCCAATCCCAAACATCTTGAGTAATTTGCCTTCCTAAATTTGCCTTTTCCCATTTGGTCAAGCAGATGTTCCTTATCATATTACGGTTAACTATAGTTTTATAAAGTTGGCTTAGAGTTCCCTTATGTACCCTCATTTGATATTATTGCTTTGAACCTAAAGCAATCTCTTAGTGACCCATATTTAGATATTAAGATTGGATATTATGTGCCTTATCTGCAAATATTGAAAGACTGAGATTTGGTTATATTTTATTTCTCCAAGAATGTCTTGATAACTTTTAATATGACCATTTAAAAACAATTATCTAAGCTCTGTTAGGTCATGTTGCTCCCAGAAATTCATCTTACCCAATACTGTTTGATTTGATCTTCAATTTGTTCATTATAATTAATAGCGGTAAGAGTCCTGGGCTCAGTTTATTCTTCTATAATTTCCAGATTTTATATAAATTGCTAATACAAGGGTTTGCTCTTATCACTTCTATATCTTTTTTATTGCAAAACCAGAGTGCGTTTTTAATACTACTTGTTAAATTATATCGTTCTGTCCTTGTTCCTTTATCTGGTATAAACCATGATTTTAACATAGATAGCATAGAGGTAATATAATACAATTTAATGGACAGGCGTGCTAAACTTCCTGAATGTGTAGGTTGATATAACACTCAAGCATCGACTCTAGCCTTTTTTCCTGCCCAAATAAAATTTGATATTAATTTTTGCCATTTGTTAAGTAGTATTGCATTCATCTGCAATGGAATATTCAAAAACTAAAAAAAGGATTCTTGGCAGTACACTCATTTTACCTGTTGCTATTTTCACAGCCCAAGACATCATGCTCCTTGACCATTTTTCAAGATCAATATTAATTTCTTGTAACAATTTATTATGATTATAAGCTGCACAGTCTTCCAAGTTTATTTATTTCACATCTATAGCACCCAATAGCTGAAGCTCTCTGGGTGGTTTACAACAGTTCGAGAGATAAGTTAGATGGAATTCATATACCGAGATATTTCACTGGGGAATCTCTCCATTGGATTGAATATATTTTAGCTATAAGGTCCTTCTCCCTCTTTTCTAAATGAATACCTATCCATTCTGATTCATGTAAATTGATTTTATACCCGGATACTTGACCAAAGTTTTTAATCAAATCCAAAACCTCCTCAAACTCCTTTGCAGGATCCTGTAATATCAATGCAATATCATCTGCATATAAATTAATTTTGTACTCTTCACTCCCTTCCATTTTTCCTTTGCCCGGATAATTTCAGCGAGAGGGTCTATTGATAACCAAAAAAGGAGGGGAGGTAGCAGGCAACACTGATGGGTACCTCTGTGTAGATAAAAATTATCTGAACTAGATCCATTTACATAAACATATACAGTAGGATTGTATATATTAATTTGACCCACTTAGGGTGCAGTCCTATGGGGAGGCCCATAACCCTCTGAACTCATAGGATTACGGGGAAGCTAGGCAGAGCAGAAGGAGTGCAGAGGTGAAGGTCACCTCCATGCTCCTCTCGCTCTGCAAAAGAGCTAGATGGCCAGTTTTGGCTATCTAATTGCAGCGCTTCAGAGCGGGAGGGAAAGAGGCTGAGGTGCTGCCAGGATACGTCATATCTTGGTGGTGCTGGTCTCCTCTTCTCTCCTCCCCTCCCCACCCCCTCCCTGCTCACCAACTCCCTTTAGTAACAAAAGGTCGCTTCTGTGACCTCAGAGAAGCAGCCCACGTGTTTTTTTCAGCACCGGCTGCGGGGGGGGGGGATCCCCAGCTCTGAGATCGGAGCAATTTTCCAAACTCGGAGCTGGGAATCTGAACAATCCTATGGTCACTGAGATGCTCTCTAGGAACCATAGGATTGCTCTGCCCATACATTTCCCCCCTAGACCAAACTTATACAAGACCTGATGTCAATAATCCCATTCTATATGATCAAATGCTTTTTCAGCATCTAAAAACAAAATCCTGTATGGCTTTTTTGAGTGATTATTTATGAATTGAATTGGGTAGTCTCTGAATATTAGCTTAGGCTGATTTACCAACTATGACCCTTTCTGGACAGGCAGAGCCTAGCAACGGTGATCCACGCTCTGGTAACCTCTCATCTGGACTATTGTAATGCGCCCTATGTGGGGCTGCCTTTGAAAACGGTCTGGAGACTTCAATTGGTTCAAAATAGAGCAGCGAGGCTGCTAACGGGGACTGGCTGGCAAGAACACATTATGCCAGTCCTCTATGAATTACATTGGTTACCAATTGAAGTCCGGGCCTGATTCAAAGTGCTAACATTAACATTCAAAGCCCTAAACAGTTTGGGGCCAGGTTATCTGAATGTCCTGAACGTGCCTACCTGAACCCTGAGATCTTCATCGGAGGGCCTTCTCAGAAAGCCGCCTCTAAAGGAAGCTAGGAGGGTGGCCATTAGGGGAAGGGCCTTCTCAGTTGTGGCACCCCATTTGTGGAATCAGCTCCCCAAAGAGGTGTGCCTGGTGCCCACCCTTTATTCTTTTAGTCATCAGGTGAAAACCTTTTTATTTTCCCAATATTTTAATTGTCAGATTTTTACTCTCACTTTTACTGTATTACTACTGTACCCCCACACTGATTCATCTAGCTGCTCTTTGTATTATTGTATTATATTATGTATTTGTATTTTATATTAATGATATTATTTGTTTTCATGATTATTGTTTTATACTGCTTGTTTTTTTGTTTTGGTAAACCGCCCAGGGATCCTTTTGGCTGATGGGCAGTGTAGAAATACATTAAACAAACAAATAAATAAATAAAATAAAAATATTCATTGAGATAATCTCCTTCCCTTAATAAAACCAGTCTGATCCACTCCAATATATTTACCTATAATACTATTTAATCTCTTCACAAGAATATTTTGAAATCTTGATTAAATAAAGCAATAGGCCAATAGCATTTTGGTTTAGTTAAATCTTTACTATAGGAATAACTATTATCTTTGGCTCTTGCCAGGTTTTTGGAAATTTATAACTGCTCATTACCTCATTTATTGTATTCAGTAGACTACCAGAAATAAAATTTAAAAATATCTTATAATATTCTGCAGCCAAACCATCCTTATCTGAAGCTTTATTATTTTTTCATTCTTTAACAGCTTGACGTAATTCTTCCATAGTTACTGGATGCTGCAGATTTTCAATATCCACAGATGTTATTCAAGGTAAATTAACTTCTTGTAAAACCCCCATTATCCTATATAACAATGGCTTTCCTGACATATAAAGGTCTTTATAATAGGTGCTAAATGCATCTGCAATTTGTTTTGGGGACATTACAACTCCATTGCCCTTTCCTATTTGTGAAACTCTGTTATTTAGTTGTTGTTGTTTTCAGTTGTGCAGCTAAGAGCTTATCTGGTTTATTTCCTTTTTTTTTTTTTTTTTTTTAAAGAAGTTGTTTTAAATATTGTAAAGTTCTCTCCACTAACCTACAATTAATTAAATCCAATTGTTTCCTAAGCATCTCTAACTTCCCATATGTGTGTGTGTGTGTTTCAAACAAGTTTATTTATGTGTTTGCTCTAATTCTTGAATTTGAATATTAAGTTCAATAGTTTTCCTCTCTCTCTCTCTCCTTTTTCAAATATGATGCTTTTTGTATTAAAGCTCCTCTTATTCCTGTTTTTGATGCATCCCACACTATGATCTGATCATTTACTGGGGTGGTGGTGGTTAATTTGAAAGTACTCATTTAACTGATTTTCTATTTCCTGTACTACCTGTTTATTTTATAATAAAAAATTATGCAGTCGTCATAATCTCATGTTTGTAACTGTCTTCCCTATTGAATATTCCAGATAAACTGGGGCATGTTCACTTATTCCTCTTTTATGCCTGTCCCTTTCACAAGAAGATTGGCTGGCTAACACTCTGGCCATACAGTGCAATGCTAACCATGTTTTGCTCAGATCAACGAATCAAGGGAGCTACTAGCCAGTATGTTTAGGATTGCAATCTGAGGCATATAACAAGAAAGACTGGACTTAGTCACAAGCAAATGTGTGCTTGAGCTAGTATAGCATAGTGGGGACCAAGAGACAGAACTGTGACCCAGGACATCCCTCATTTAAATCCCACCTCTTTTAGGAACTCACTAGGTTGCTTAAAGCCAGCCTTCCCCAACCTGGGGCCCTCCAGATGTGCTGGAATGCAACTCCCATCATTCCCAGCCAGCTTCCTTTTAGTCCTCGAAAGGGCCACATTAAAATGTCAGTTAAAACAAAGTTATAAAACCAGAGAACATTAAAAGAGGGCCAACAAAACAAATCCACAAGCAGGATAGGAACTAAACTCAATCAAAAGCTTGGCATAATAGAAAAGTCTTAACAGCCTTAAAAATCATCAGTGAGGGATCCAATCAAACCTCTTTTGGGAGAGGGGTGCTGCATCCAAGAAGGTTCTGTAAAAACATTAATAACTTCACAACCTCAGCCCAATTTGGAAGGGGCTGTAGCTTAGTGATAGAGTACCTGCTTTGCATGCAGAAGGTCCCAGATTCAGTCCTTGGCATCTCCAGGTAGGGCTAGGAAAGACTCGTGCTTGATAACCCGGAGAGCTGCCTCCAGTTGGTATAGCCAGGACTGAGCTGGATGGACCAATGGCAGGGTCAGCTCATGACATTTTGCTTCCTGAGGCTAAGGACAAGGTGGTGTCCTTTCCATGTACAGCATCCAACCAGACTGGCAGTTCAATCTTACTTGAACACTGGCCATGGAGCAGTGTCCTCCGCTGCACTTGAGAATAGCAGGCTGGCTTAGGGGTGTGTGTGTGTGTGTGTGTGTGTGTGTGTGTGTGTGTGGCGGGCTGCTGCCACCCTCACCCCAGTATCTGCTGCTTGAGTTAAGTGCTATAATAAGTGCTATAATAATTATAGTTAAGTGCTATAATAAGGCACTTAACTGGGCCTTATTATAGGGCCAGCCCTGATACTTGTCTGATTTGCTAGAAGGCAGATTCCTAGGTTCCTAACTGTTCACTCTATATCACAGAGGTGCAGAACCCTGGCCCACAGGGTTCCCCAATCTGGCTCACAGCGCTATGGCTTCCTTCAGTTGGTGGGGCTTGGTTATCCCTGTTGTTATCTCTTAAATGGAATCAGAGATAACTCAGCACAACTCTCTCAGCATGGACAAAGGCTAAAATGGGTGTGTGTGTGTGATGTCAGTGGGTGTGGCCATTCCCACCAATGACACCCAGCCTTCAGAAAGCCTGTTGGGGGCAATCCAGCCTCCTATGCAAATATTGTTCTGCACCCCTTGTTATATTGCTTGCCATTATTCCAATATTGGGCCGGGGTGGGGGAGGAATTAATGATCTATGTCCACATTAGTTTCCACATGTTTCATGCAGCATCTTAACAGAGTACCTTTTCTCTCTCTCAGAGGCTCTGTGCCTTTAGCAGTTGGATGGTAAGTAGAAGTTCAACAGTTTCAATGCTTCTTATCATGCCATCTTTAATTTCTGCCTGCCATGGAGCTGTTCAAGGCAGAGATCTTCTGCCAGGAAAAAAACAAGTGGTGGCGGCAGTCTTATAATTTTAGGAACAACAATTCTTTAGGAAATTATGCCAGAATGTAAATTCTAAAAGCACACAGAAATGTTAAATGTGTGAGATGGTAGAGCAAATGTAAAGAGGGATTTGAAAGAAAATGTAGTTTATCCAGATAACTCTTTATGAATTCATAATCGGAAAGATTCCGGGACAGCTGAATAGTGGTTTAGGACAGTCCTAGCAATCCATTATAATACAGGAGATAAGAAACATCTGCTAACCGAGGCTGTGGATGAAAAAAGACCTGCCTATGAATGGACATAATATATTAATACCCACGATGCAACGGAGGAACAAAGAGGAAAGCAAGTCCAAGTACAGCCAGAGGCGTAGCGTGGGGGGTGCAGGGGGGGCCGGCCGCACCGGGCGCAACATCTGGGGGGGCGGGCTCGCAGCTCTCTGCCCCTGCCTGGCTCACCCGTCCGCAGCACCCGTCCGCAGCACAAGCGCCGGCAGGTCCCCGGAGCGCCCCGCGCGGAGCCAGCGCAGGCAGGGAGCCCCGCCCCGCGGGGAGCGGCGGGTGCCGGCTGCCCAGGTCACGTGCACTTCCGAGAGCCAATCCCTGCGCGACCCAGGGTCTCCTTAAGTGGGCCGCCGGTTGCCATGGGGACGCCGGCCGGGACTGTCGCTATGGAGACGCCGGCCGCGCCCTGCAGCGGGAGGCGCCGCGCGCTGCTGGCCGTGATCGGCAAGGTCGCGACGGAACCGGAGCGGGAGGCGGTGCGCCAGAGCCTCGAGCACGGTGAGCCGGGTGAGCCGGCGGGCTACGCTGCCGCGGCAGCCCCAGCCCAGAGGGCCTCCTGCGCGGGGCTGCGGGCCGGGGAGGCAGGGAAGGAAGCGCCTGTCCGGTGCGCTCTCCAGGCCCTGGAGAGCGCCCTGCCCGCCCCTGCCACTCCTTCGCCTTCCTGCGCGGCCTGGGCCGGGCCGGGCCCGGTCGGTGGCGCCGTTGCTCTGCTCTGCTCTGCTCGTTCCGCCGGCCGCTGGATCCGCCAAGGTCGCGAGTGGCCAGCTGGCAAAGGAGCGCCCGCGGTCCGGGCTGTGGGTGCGGCGGCGCTGGAGGGCACCGCTTGCAGGGGCCGCAAGCAAGAGGCGGCTGCCCGCCGGCCGTAACGGCTCTTGGGTTAGGGGGCGCAATCCACGGGTTAGGGGGCGCAAATTATTTGCCTTGCCCCGGGTGCTGACAACCCACGCTACGCCATTGAGTACAGCTCACAGTGCGGTTCTTGTTTAAGCCACACTCTGCTCTGTAAAAAAAATGAAGTCATATTTCAAGACAGGTAGGGAGTGAAATCATCATGACTGGCGGTGGAGCAAGGCCGGGGAGGCAGGTGGCCCCCTCCTCTCCCCCCACTCCCCCACTAGTGTAGCCAGGTGTCCTACTTTACAGTGGTCAGTCCTCTATTTGATGGGCTGTCCAATCCAAGTCTGTTTTAAAGACAAGGAACCCATAAGGAGGGAGAGCACCAGGGGCCTTGGAGCCCCCCATCAACACTTAGCACCTGGACAGCGGGCTGAGCAGGTGCACAGGTCATCACCTGGTCACAGTCTTTCCCAGTACGTTGAGATGTATTTCTATTTAAATTATAGTTATTATTTCTATAATTTGCACCTATAGATATAAATGTTATGCAAAGTGGTGTCATCTTTAGTCCTCCTTTTTGGTAGTGCAGTTCCACTTTCTTTTTGGCCATACCTAATAGGCTATATCCCCCCTATTCACCACTAGGACTGCCAACTTTTGAATTGGCTTTGGTAGCTGTCCCTTTAACAGTGGTTTGATCGGCAGCAATTTGCAATCATTCCTGTGTAGTAGCAGCCAGGCTTTATCTGCTGATTTCGGCATTATTAATAATCTTGTTAAATGCCTCTGTCTGTCTCTCTGTATGTGTGTATCTTCTGGCTGGTTGGAAACCCTATCCTGCACCACAGGCCTGTAGCCTAAGGAGGTCAGTTATGCATTGCCTAAATAGAAGAAATGTATCACCGAAAAAGAGGGCAAAAAGGTGACACAGATTTGCAAACAATTTGCATATGCTAATTTATACTTACAGATACAAATTTAGAAATAATTTATATTATTATTACTATATGTAAATAATTTATATTTATGTATAGATACAAATTTAGAAATTATTACTATAATTTAGTACATCTTTCCATAGTGGGCAAGACTGTGACCAGGTGACTTGTATGGCTGCTCAGTCTGCTGTCCAAGTGCCCCTGTTCTCCCAGATTCTTTGGGTTCTTTATCTTTAAATTAGACTTGGACTTGACAAGGCATGAAATGGAGGACATGTCCGCTGGCCTGACCACCCTAATGTATGGTCAGCCTACTATAGCCAGAAAGTTTGTAGTGAGGGAGACCTAAGGTTACTTGATGGACCACATACACCCAGTATGTCTGTCCTGAAATGGTATATTCCCAGGAAGGCTCTACCACGTATGATTGGCTTCTAGTCACTATGTTCATCCACCTTGGTAGCACATTTGGAATCACTTGTTGCTAGGGCTGCAATGTTTGGTGAATTAATTGGTCAGTTTAATAGATGAAAAACTTTTTAAATGATGAAAAAGTTAGTTATCCTTGATTAACTGACCAGATATTTTTTTAAAAATGTGATTTTTGGTGTTGTTGAAAAGAATGTATAAGAATTGTATCTGGTTGAGAGCATCTTAGAAGAGGCAAACTCCATTCTCAGTCACATTTATAATCATGTCTCTCTAAGATAGCACCTGCTGAGATACGTCTGGGCATCATCTAACGTTAAAAAGCAGATCTTACAAAAAAAAAAAATCAAAAAAAAAAATCAGCAGGACTAAAATTTTGTCTA
This sequence comes from Shinisaurus crocodilurus, assembly GCA_021292165.1. Lineage (NCBI taxonomy): Eukaryota > Metazoa > Chordata > Lepidosauria > Squamata > Shinisauridae > Shinisaurus > Shinisaurus crocodilurus. Next base: position 267,745,306 of record CM037878.1, on the reverse strand, counting down.
AAAGGCCTGAGAAAATAAAAAAGAAATTTCCTTGGCACAGAAAGAACAACAAAGTAGGTGCCAGGCAGAACTGTCTGGGCGGAGCATTCTGGCATTGGGGTGCCACGACTGAAAAGGTCCTTTCCATGCTAGCCACACCACCTATCTCACCTCAGACAGTGGAAGTAACCTACAGAAGGCCCTCTACTGAGGATCTTGACATATGGCTAGGCACATACAGGGAGAGGCATTACCCTGGTCCTAAGCCACGAAGGGCTTTAAAGACCAATATAAATAGCACCCTTACATATATATAGCTACCAACTGAAGTGGGTTTTGCCCCAAACAGGGCCGGCCCTACCATTAGGCAGAGTGAGGCAGCCGCCTCAGGCACCAGATGCTGAGGAGCAGCAAACAGAGCTGTGTGTACAGTACCATGTAGCTTGTCCTGTGCTCCTAAAGTAGCCAGCTGCCCTCAGGTGCAGTTGAGGACGCTGCCTCATTGACAGTGTTGAAGCAAGATTCAGCTGTCAGGTTGGCTGGCTTTTGTAGCTGGAATGGGGCAGGTGCCATTTTGTCCTTTGCCTCAGGCAGCAAAATGTCTTGGTCCAGCCCTGGTCTCACCAAAGTGAATGCTCTACTATCTTTAAAGTGCCACCGGGTGCTTTGTTGCTTTTGTCCCTGACAGGTACTTTCTTTCTGAGTCTTAATAATAGAGTTTATTAAATTTTAAACAGACTCACTCATTTTCTTCAGTGGCCCATCAAAATGGCTAAAATTCTTCTGATGCCATTCCAGGCATGAACTGGCAGTGAGAATAACGGCCACGATCTTCCATGATTGATAGCAGATTAGGGGGACTCTTGATAGTGAATGGATGTTTCCCAATTGCTTTCGGCTCTTTGTTCTCCTGCATCTGAGCCAACCACTGAGATCCAATTTGGCATCTGGCTTGTTTGTGCTGCGACTCAAGTATCAGGGCTTGAATATATATCGTTCTTTTACTCCCTCTGAAAGTGACAGCTGGATTTGTGTGTTCTGGCTTCCTACCTAGTGTATCTGGGTTATTATGAGTAGGGATCAGGAGAATTTCGTTTTGTGACGCATTTTTAAGCGAGCCAACCTAATTTGTGGTCCCTGGACTAATATGCAAAGTGGAACACAGCTATTCTTTGGACTGGGCACTCCTCTGAACTTTGTGGCACAGTTCTCAGCTTGAAAATCACACACAAAAATGAGCATATTAGGGGGAAATCACATACCAAAAATTGCATATATTAGGGAAAGTTGTGTGCAAAAAAAATAAATGCGTATATTAGGGAAAGTTGCATATGAAAATGTGTATATAAAGGGCAATGGTCAATGAAAATAAATGAGAAGTTTTATGTGGGTTATTTTTAAATGCACATTGATATGAAAATTGGATGAAACAGACTTATGCCTAAATACATTCAAAACTGACATGGACCGGAAATAGACTAGTTTGTTGATCTCTAGTTATGAGTCTGATGAGTTGACTAGGTGAATGATATTTGCTTTCTGGGGGTGGCATTTATTTATTTTGTTAATACCTTGGGATGGGTTGCCATCTTTCCCAAGGGCAGAAAACCCAAGTTGTTGCTACATTGTATGCATCCATTCATGTATATGTGTGCAAATTTGAAATTGAAGAGAAGATTGAGAAAACAAAACATCTGCCAAGGGGCAAAACCAACGAATTAAGCCAGTGTAAACCTGGCAAGCCGTAGTTATTAGAGTGCAATCCTATGCAATTGCTGCTTTGTAGACTGAGGGCTCCATTAATTCCCCCCCCCCCATGGATTTGAGGAGAGCTCAAAAGCCCCTTCCCTCAGCACATTTTGAGTAAACCCCGTTGATTGCTCTTATGCAAACTTTCAAATCAGTTACAGCTGGGGGCATGGAACAATACAAATAGCTGTGAGAAGAAGGATGGGACTGGTGTATCGATGTCACATAGGTGCTGAAGACTGAATACCCCACTCTTCTTTTCATTGGGTTCTTTGTTTGTTTGTTTGATTTAAACTCTGCCTTTCTACCAAAAGTGGCACTTAAGGCGGCTTACCAAAACAATTTAAAATAGATTAAAACAGTAGAACACATTAAAATACAATAAAAACATAACAGTTACAGAATAAAAACAGCACCCACACAGACCCACTTACAGACCTTCTTGAAAAAAGTGGTCTTTGCCTGCCATTGGAAAGATAGCAGAGAGGGAGCAAACCAACCCTCCCTTGCGGGGGAGTACTACAGCCTAGGAGAGGCCACCAGAAAGGCCCTCCCTCCCATCGCCACCAGACACGCCTTTGTGGTGGCAGTCTTGAAAGAAGGGCCACTCCAGAGGAACTGAAGGACAAGGCAAGCTCATGTGGGAGAAATATGAGAGCCAGTGTGGCGTAGTGGCTACAGTGTTGGACTGGGGACTCGGGAGATCTGGGTTCTCATCCCCTCTCGGCCATGAAGCTCACTGGGTGACTTTGGGCCAGTCACTGACTCAGCCTAACCTACCTCACAGGGTTGGTGTGAGGATAACATGGAGAGGATGATGATGATTATGTAAGCCGCCTTGGGTTCCTTTCAGGAAAAAAGGCGGGGTATAAATATAATAAATAAAATAAAATAAAATAAAAAGATCTGGTCCCAAGCCATATAGAGCTTTATGGCTCATCATAACCAGCACTTTGAATTCTGCCTGAAAACAGACCAGTAGCCACTGAAGCTGCTGTAACAAGGGAATTGCACGCTCCTTATAACTGGCCCCAGCCAACAGTCTGGCCTCAGCATTCTGGACCAGCTGAAGCTTCTGAACAGTTTTTGAGGGCAGCCCCATGTAGAGCATGTTACAGTAGTCCAAATGGGATGTAACTAAGGCATGCGTGACTGTGGCCAAATCAGACATCTCTAGGAACGGGCACAGTTGGCACACTAGGCTCAGATGTGCAAATGCTCTTCTGGCCACCGCTGAGACCTGGACATCCAAGTTTAGGGCCGAGTCCAAGAGTACACCAAAACTGCAAGCCTGAGTCTTCAAGGGGAGTATCACCTATTCAGCACAGGTTGAATCCCTCTTCCTTGATCTGTTTTGTTTTGTTTTTTGACTGACCAGGAGAACCTCTGTCCTGTCTGGATTACGATTCAATTTGTTTGCCCTCATTATCTGTATAATTGCTTCTCTATACAGTAATACCTTGGATTGCAAGTAACTTGGTTTGAGAGCGTTTTGCAAGACAAGCAAATTTTTAAATATTTATTTAATTTTTTTTTACTTGATATACAAGCGATGTCTTGCAATACAAGTACTGTAGTACAGCTTAAATTAAAAATCTCTGTACAATTTTTTTGGGGGGGATTTCATTTTGATCTAAGAGTGTTTTGGATTACAAGCACATTTCCGGAACGAAATATGCTCTCAATCCAAGGCATGACTGTAGTTCTTAGGAAGCACAGGGATTTGGAGGATTGTTCCAAGGTGGTTCATGGCTGGCCATACAGGGACCAAATCAAGCCTTTTTCACTTTGCCTTCATCTGACAGTGTCTCTCCTGTCCATGCCCTGGGTTACTAAATGATTAGAGCAACATCCCACTGGAATCAGGGGTCTCACCTGACCAGATACTTATTAGTAGAAAAGAAAAGAAATTTGTCACACCAGCATAGGAAACACTTCTTCAGCCAAACGTTGCTGGCTTGGAGCCAGGATATCTGAAAGACCACCTTCTCCCCCAAAGATCTGTATTGGGACTGGTGATTTTTAACTTGTTCATAAATGATCTGGAATCAGGGGTGAGCTGTGAAGTGACCAAGTGTCACAGCACCAAATTATTTAGGGTGGTTAAAAAAAAAGGGACAGCAAAGAGCTCCAAAAGAATCTCTCCAAACTGGGGGGATTGACATTAAAATGGTAAATGCAGTTCAATGTAAGCAAGCGTAAAGTGATGCAGACTGGGGCCAAAATCCCTAACATTACATAGAGTAGAATCTCTTAATGAATTGTAGGCTAGGACAAAATCTTGTACTCTAAGGATGAAAACCTTTGTCCATATTCAAACCACAAGATACAGGGTTGAATCTCTTGATGAACAATACTCTATATCTTGTGGTTTAATAAGGACAATTTTTTTTGTTTTGTTTTTTAAAATGTATTACACTATCGGCTCATCATTGCAATGATTTCTGTGTCATCCAACAACATTTTGTGAATAGTAACCATTAAGGTAATCATCACTGTCTCCAGGGGCGGTGTGAGTGGGTGGCCCTCCAGGGCTGGAGCCCCGAATCTTTCATTTGGAGCCCTGAGTCTCTGGGAGGCCATCTGCCCCACCACCCTGCTGTCCATGGGCACTTGCTGAAACAAAGGTACAGGGACCCTGATAATCTCTGTTGCATCTGATCCCCCTGGATTAGCTGACCTTTTGCCCACATGTGCTTCACCTCCTGTGACCCCCTCCCTTGACTATTTCTGCCTGAGGTTTTTTTCTGAAATCAAATGCCCTCCTCTCCCCTGTCCATACATCCCTTTTTACAAATAGGGGTGTCTTTAGGAGACAGGGTCCTTTACAGACACACACACACACACACACACACACTTTAGAACATATGTACATTAGCATATGCAAATGTGTGCTTTTTTTTTTGGTCTTGTGGGCGTGAACCCCGGATCTTTTCAGTACTTCGCACCACCCTTGACTGTCTGTGCTTTTTACATTTCAGTTCCCTCTGGCTACACAGTTTATATTGTCCAGAAAGATGGTTTATAAATATTTCAGATAAAATAAAATAAAAATGAAAGAAACAGTGACAACACCTCCTACTTAGTCTGCTGTTGTTTCAGCTGCTATTATGTCACACAGGGCTAGAGCGAGCAGGGAAGCCTAGGCCTGAAGGAGGCACAGAACGCAGTGAGGCAAAGGAAGGAAGGAAGCAACCGAGCAGGGGGACTAGGAAAGGAAAAATGTAAGCTGAAAATGGAAGTAGCCCCTGGGCATAAGGTCTGTGGGAAGAGAGATAGAAGGGTTAGAATGAAGCAAGGCCTTGGGATGGATGTTGATAAGAAAGAGCAGTACTGAGGGATGAGGAAACATAGGAGACATGGGTATGAAGGAAGATGGAGCCGGAGCCAAGGCGTGGAAATCCGGCGTACTAGCCAGTTTCGACCCCCCCCCTCGAACCCTGTCCCTGTCTTCCCTGTCTTGACTCATGTTCTACCAAGTCGAGCTGGAGAAGTGACTTCTAGGTTCCTGGAGGCCATTGTTTATGTAGAAAATGCCTTAAGATATGCCCAAAGCAGCTGCAATTCGCGTAATTTATGTAAATTGCAGCTGCTTTTGATGTTTCTTAAGGCATTTTCTACGTAAACAGTGGCCTACCAGGAACCCGGAAGTTTGGCGAGCAGCATCATTTATTTATTAATTATATTTATACCTCACCTTTTTTCCTGCAAGGAACCCAAGGCGGCTTACATAATCCTCCTCCTCCTCTCCATGTTATCCTCACAACAACCCTGTGAGGTAGGTTAGGCTGAGAGAGTCAGTGACTGGCCCAAAGTCACCCAGTGAGTTTCATGGCCAAGCGGGGACTAGAACCCAGATCTCCCGAGTCCCAGTCCAACACTCTCACCACTACGTCACACTGGCTCCATGCACTCCCGTGTTCAGCCCAGCTCGGCGGGAGCAGCACCGGTGTCCACTGAGCTGGAGGAGGGTCGGGTCTCGGTGGATCACCCACCTGCATAAATGGACCAGGAGGAGCAGTGCTGTATTGGAGCCAGGGTTCATAGCAACTCAGCGGTGGCACTTTTTTATTAGCAGGGATGCTGATGTCATCTGCCACACACACCCCTCCAGCTTCACTGTTCCATTTGAGCTTAGCTGCAATCTTCACAGACAGTAGCTGGAGGAGGAAATGACTTTTCCCAACACAACAATAGATTGTTCCCTGCTGTGATGCCAAGTAATTTAGGGTGGCTTGGTCTTGAATGGGCAATTAAGACCTATTGGCTTTGCAAAAGACCTGCTCCCAGTGCAGATAAAATTTTTTGGCAAGGACTGGTTTCTTGATATGGATCAACACATTTTTGGACTCCCCGTGGGGTGTGTGGCTTTGCGGACTGTCGGGATGAGCACCTGCCCTTCAAAATTTACCATTACACCACTGAGGAGGAGAACATGGAGGAGAGAATGGAGAGAAACAAGAAATGTAAGAGCTAAAGCAGTGTTCTCCAACCTTGGGTCCCCAGATGTTTTTGGCCTACAACTCCCAGCATGCCCCAGCCAGCTATGCTGGCTGGGGCATGCTGGGAGTTGTAGGCCAAAAGCATCTGGGGACCCAAGGTTGGAGAACAATGAGCTAAAGGCTTGAGAATGGAGGAAGACTGGTGATTGTTATAGAACCCCACATAGGGCACGATCCTTTCCTGCTACCCCTGAAGGCAAACCCCTGCTTGTTGAGAATGCTCTGCACAGGGTTCCTCCCAGTCTCTGGCAGTCTGGCCGGCACTTGGAACCTGTGCAGTGACCAGTAATCAGAATGGAGGAGGAGGAGAAGCAGACAGCCCTTCTTACGCATCCCAGATAGTCGTCGAGAAGGGCAGTTAGGAAGCAGATCTATGCTCCTTTCCAGACATGGACAATGCGGTATAACAGTGATGGGGGAATTGAAAGGGGGAATTAAATCTCCTTCAGTAAGTGAGAACTCTCCATTTAACATCATGTTCTGACTCTCTTCATGCAGAATATGTCTTTCTTTTGCATTCCTTCAGATGGGATAATTAATTTGAGCCTGACACCTGTTTCATATCTCACACATTCATGCTACATTCTCTCATGTGTGCGCATCCAAGTGCGTCTCTCTTGCCAGCTTTTCCCAGCATAGAGCCATACCCGTAACGGACAGCATCCTCTCCGTTATTGCTCCAGTCCTAAAGAATTGCAAAACCCGCCAAATCCTCCCACGCAAGTAATTTCTTTGACACAAAACTGCATGCCCCATGGGGATGGCTGGGAGTAATGCGTTTATAAGCCGCAAAAGTCCCATTTATCTTATTGATGTTCAGAGCTTCCAAAATAAAACATATTTCCAGTCAGAAGTTTGTGATATGATGCCACTGACAGAACATGTCTTCAGGAGCTACCAACTGAAACGATAGTTGGGACACAGAGCCCCGGAGTACAGAATGCATGCATGTGAAGGGGGCCGTACCGGGCAGGGAAGATCAGATTATTCATGTATCTAATCTAGATCATAATCAGAAATCTAGGCACATTGTGTAGGCGAAGACTAAGATGCAATGTCTTGCCCCCGGACCTAGAGTTTATTTCTCCCCTATCTTTCTAAGGTGGGTATCCTTTAAAAAAAAAACACAAAAAAACACTTGTGACTCCTGTATCGGTGGGGCTCCTAATCCATTGCAGGTTATATTTGGAGCCTTAGCAGGAGCTATCTGCGGTGCTCCATGGTGGTGAACCTATGTGGGGCATGGAGTTCAGCACCATGGATAGCTCCTATAAAGCACCAAGTAAAACCTGCAATGGATTAGGAGCCCCAGTGAAATAGGAGTCACCAGCCTCCCCTATTTAGACCCAAGAATCACCTGCTTTCCAGAAAACGAGACATGCACGTAGCTTTATCAGTACCATTTTCTTTCAAAATGCCCTTAGGTTTGTAGAATGCAGCTCTAGCAGTGAGTTCAATGCTTCAGAGGTTTTTCATAGATTTCATAGATCATATAGTTGGAAGGAGCCTACAAGGCTATCGAGTCCAACCCCCTGCTCAATGCAGGAAACTAGAGGAGGGGTCTCCCATCCAAGTAATAACCAGGCTTGACCCTGCTTAGCTTTCCACACTCAGACAAGCTGAGCCAGCATAAGCCACAAAAAACAAAAACAAAAAACCCCCCAAGCCCACGCACACATTCAACTCTTTTCTAAAGTTTATGGTTTTTCAGACTGCAGAAGGGAGCAGGGAGGTGACTCGATTAGTCCAAGCAGCTTGGATAGGTTCTTATCTATGTTTTAAAATTGAATTATAAAATTAATAGACAAAGGGAAAGAAAAACCCATGGAATAAACAATCTGATGCACCGGCTTACATGAAATTGTACTCAAAATTAATTCATACCCTCTCCAATATGAGCACAGTGAAATGGCCTGAAAGCTATTTAAGGGCCATGAACAAAAGGAATGGTTTCATTAGGAATCTGAATTGCACCCATTGCTATGAGACATGCTTTTCATCCTAAGCACATGTAAGGAATATCTACACTACCGAATTTAAACTGGTTTAATAGTCATTGCCATTTGGTGAAGAGATTGGGGATCTCTAATATAGAGTTTCCAACACCTAAGTAAGCTACAATTCCTACAGTGATTATGGTGCTTTTTTTTGTTTTTTGAGGAAGCCATGACAGTTATAAGATTCAGCAGCCTTCTCCGAGGTGGGGCTCTCCAGATGTGTTGGACTACAACTCCCATAAACCGCAGCCAGCCTGGCCAACACACCTGGAGGGCAGCAGGTTGGGGAAGCCTGCTTCACAGTGTAGATAGATATCCCTTCTTTATACTGAAAGAGCCTCGGCTAATGGCCACAATAGAAATGTAATTAAATAAATAAATAAAATTACGTGGAAGCATGTTCCATTGAAATCACTTATCCCAGCCAGCAAGGGGCACATATCAGTCCACACAAGGATTGCACTTTTGAATCCAGATCCACTTCTATTAGAGGTGTGACATATAAGCTGAGGGTGCAACCCAATGGGAATGCCCGCCCGTAAGCCCCCAAACTCAGAGGATTGTGGGCATCCTATGCAGGGAAGGAGGAGCATGGAGGTGGTCTTCGCCTCCCCACCCTGCAAATCAGCCAGATGTCCAATTTCACACTTTGGACAGGGAGGGAAGGAGGCTGGAGTGCCACTGGGATACGTGGTATCCTGGCGGACCCAGTCTCTTCCCCTCCTTGCCCCCCTTACCCCCCCTTCTCTGAGGTTGGTCTTACAACCTCGGAGAAGTAGCCAGCATGGTTCTTTCTGCGCCAGCTGCGTGTGTGTGTGTGTGGGGGGGGATAGGGAGATCCGAGCATGGATCCCCAGCTCTGAGGTCACAGCTCTTTTCCGACCTCACAGCTGGGAGTCCGAAGCATCCTATGATGACCCTCTAGATCAGTGTTCTCCAACCTTGGGTCCCCAGATGTTTTTGGCCTACAACTCCCAGCATGCCCCAGCCAGCGTAGCTGGCTGGGGCATGCTGGGAGTTGTAGGCCAAAAACATCTGGGGACCCAAGGTTGGAGAACACTGATCTAGATGCTGTTTAGGGGCTCACTCTGCCTGGCTCTGTTCTGACCTCTAGATGAACACACGGAGGTTGAGAGTGGGAACACCACAGGCTACCCTGTTCCCTGGCCAGCCACACTTTCAAATATTGTCAGAGGACTGTAAATCCTGGTTTGGTGAGTGCTGGGTGGGAACTATTTATAGAGCGTTCCCTAGATATGGGAACAAAATGATGGAGGGGGGAAAACGGGATTAAGATTTACCTTGCATTTAATACCCAGGATTTGAAAACTGGGCATTTTAAAAAAACCTTTCTTCATGGCTGAAGAATCACAGTCTTCATATGCCAATAACTACCCAGTTTTAGGCAACTGGACTTTTTAGCTCAACCATTTCTATTTAGTTTGGAAATGACTTAGGCCGTAGTATTTAGAGAGAACTTATAGTGGGTTCTTCACAATCCTGATTAGATCTTAAGCCTGCAGGCAGAGCCTTCCATTACTTTATAATTCTCTTACCTCAACTAGATTTTGAGTCACTTTATGCATCATAGAATCATAGAGTTGGAGGGGAACTTTTAGCAGGTCATCAGGACATAAGGAGAACTGAGCTGGAGTAGAGAAAAGGCCTATCTAGTCCAAGTATCCCATTCCCACAGTGGCCCGCCTGATGTCTATGAGAAGGCCACAACAGGACATGAGCTCAATAGTGCCCTCTCACTCATGTTCCTAAGCAACTGGTATTTAGAGGCCATCAACCTCATATCCTGAGGCTACATGATAGAGCCACCTTGCTGAAGCTAAGCAGATCTGGGTCTGGTCAGTGCCTGGATGGGAGACCCAATACCATATATGCCATCTTGAGTTGATGGAAGAAAGATGGGATCAGAGGCAGAGGCAGTATTAGGTGGTGCCCCACTAGGGCTGGAGTTCCAAATCTTTCATTTGCAACCCCAAATCACTGGGAGGCCCTCTGCCCCAGCACTCTGCTGCCCAAGGGCATTTGCTGAAAAAAAAAGGTACCGGGGCCCTGTTGATCTCTGTTGCATCTGATCCTCCTGGATTAGCTGGCTTTTTGCCCACATGTGCTTCACCTCTGGTTGCCCATCCCAAATATTTCTGCCTGAGGTCCCCCCCCCCCCCGATCCAATGCTCTCCTCTCCCCAGTCCATACATCCTTTTTACAAATAGGGGTGTCCTTAGGAGGCAGGGTCCTTTACAGATTTTAGAGCATATGTAAATTAGCATAAGCAAATTTGTGCTTTTTTTTTTTTTTTTGGGTCCTGTGGGCCTAAGCCCCAGATCTTTTTGGTACCTAACACCACCCCTGGGTTGGATATAAATGCAATAAATAAATACTTGGTTTCATTAACAAATATTATTAGTGTTTACCCAGCTTCCTCCTGGCATTTAACCCAGTTTCCTCCTGGCATTAGAATTTCATGCAAGATATACACTTAACAATGTGGGGTGCTGGGTCAGTGACCCCCCCCTCTTCCACCCTCCCACTTCGGACATGCTGCCCGCCTTCTTCTTCTTCTTCTTCTTCTTTTTTTTAAAGTGCTGTATGTATGTGTATACACGCATCCCCGTTATTATTTAAAACAAAACTAGAAACCTTAAAAAAAACCAATTGCAAAACTACTCCAGGGATTGTGGAGGAAGGTGTAGTGGAAATGCGGAAGACATTTGTATCTTCAGGACGTGGTGTGCTGCCATTTCTCCCTTCGTACCTGCTGCATCTCCTTCTGGGCGTGGGTCCATAAATGGTTAATAGTTAAATGTATTCCTTATATTTTAAGTATATTCCTTATATTTAAGACTAGCTTTTGCCCGCGGCTTTGCTCGCATGATGAAGAGTGACCGTGCCAAGTTTGCACGGGTCGTCATTTTCCTATAGGCACTATTTGTTCGAAATTCCTTAAGGTTGCTGACCGCTATTTTGAATCGCTCCATAGGAAAGGTCCCCCAGGACTACATAATGGAATCCTAGCTCCCCCGGGACTTCCAGCTCCCCCGGGACTGTACAATGAAATCCCAGCTCCCCCGGGACTACCTGCTCCCCCGGGACTACACAATGAAATTCCTGCTCCCTCCCCGGGACTACACAATGAAATCCCTCCCTCCCTCCCTGGATTACACAATGAAATCCCTCCCTCCCTCCCTGGATTACACAATGAAATCCCTCCCTCCCTCCCTGGATTACACAATGAAATCCCTGCCCCCCCCCCCCCAGGACTACACAATGAAATCCCAGTTCCCCCAGGACTACACAGTGAAATCCCTGTTCCTCCCCCGGGACTGCACAATGAAATCTCTGCTTCCCCCCTGGGACTACACAACAATGAAATCCCTGCCCCCCCTGGGGCCACACAATGAAATCCCTGCTCCCCCTGGGGCCACACAATGAAATCCCTGCTCCCCCCGGACTACACAATGAAATCCCTGCTCCCCCCCTCTGGGACTGCACAATGATATCCCTGCTCCCCCCCCTCCAGGACTGCACAATGAAATCCCTTCTCCCCCCCTCCAGGACTGCACAATGAAATCCCTGCTCCCCCCGGGACTGCACAACAATGAAATCCCTGCCCCCCCTGGGGCCACACAATGAAATCCCTGCTCCCCCCCCGGACTACACAATGAAATCCCTTCTCCCCCCCTCCAGGACTGCACAATGAAATCCCTGCTCCCCCCGGGACTGCACAACAATGAAATCCCTGCCCCCCCTGGGGCCACACAATGAAATCCCTGCTCCCCCTGGGGCCACACAATGAAATCCCTGCTCCCCCCCCCGGATACACAATGAAATCCCTGCTCCCCCCCTCCAGGACTGCACAATGATATCCCTGCTCCCCCCCTCCAGGACTGCACAATGAAATCCCTGCTCCTCCCCCAGGACTACACAATGAAATCCCAGCTCCGCCCCGGCTGTGGTTCATATGAACATTCTGTTTTGATGCAGGAGAGATTTGCATATCCGCTCCTGATTGGCCCCTGTGGCAGTTCATACGAATATTCTATATGTCATTGGAGTGATTTATATAACCGCTCCTGAATGGCCCCTGTGAACATTCCTAGTGACGCCATTGGCTCTCATCTATTCTGGGCCGTACAGGCGCAGCTAGGGTTTTTCGGAGATTTGAACCCACCAGTCTTTGTCCTTGGGTGATGGAGAGTATGCGTGCCAAGTTTGGGGCGGATCCGTCAAAACGTGATGGAGCCTATGTGACGACGCCCTGCACACAGCAGTCATTCAGTCATTCAGTCATTTAAAAAGTTTCCCTCCCTTTTCACCCCCTCAGAGAACATTCTAAATGGCCTAGGGGAGATTTGCATACCCACCCCTATTGGCCCCTGCAGGAATTCATACGAACATTCTAAGTGTCGTATGGGCTATTTGCATAACTGCTCCTATTGGCTCCTGCAGGAATTCTGAGGTGAAGCCGATTTGCATAACTGCTGCCCTGTTGTTTTTCCCATAGGAGATATGATTGTGGGGCGATTTTGCCCCCTTTTTTCACCCCCTTAGGGATGGAATTTCAAAAAATCCTTCCTTAGTGGGGCTCGACATCATAAAAGCAATGTTCCTTCAAAATTTCACGTTCCTAGATTAAACGGTTTGAGGTGGGCGTTTATGAGTCAGTCAGTCAGTCAGTCAGTCAGTCAGGACACCTTCTTTTATATAGATAGATAGATAAGTTCCTGGCAAGTGACAAGGTGGATACCTGCTAAGGGAATATAGGTACCACTTATCTGTGTTGGCCTTGACGAGACTAAGCAGTTGGCCTTGAAGCAATTAAGACTGAGAACTATACTAAAAACAACAGCTGATTTATAGAGGCTTCCTCGTATATAAGTCCCAGAGAAACCTCAGTTAGATGGAACCTTGGCGTAGAGCTGACCTGAAGGTGCTACATGCCAGTCCATTCCAGGGGTCTGTCTGTTGTCATTTCTCTGAGGGGTTCCCAACAGCACGTAGGGACGTAAGCATTGCACTTTCTTGCTTTATACTTTGTACTTCAAAGCTGAACCCTCTTGCTTTGTTTGCATTGTACTCTGAAATGTTATTCTTTTGCTCCGTGCCTTTTGGTTTAATAAAGTCTTTTTGCCTTCACTCAGTTGCTTTGCTTATTGCCTCCGAATCCTCTTAAAGAGAAAAGAACCATCGCCCTGTGGGCTGTGGCAACATAGAAGGTACGTGAAACTATGGGTGCTGTTCCGACTGGTTTTGCTGCCAACTTTACTCTAACTCCAGTCTGAAGAGTGGGGTGTTGAACCTCTATCTGCTCGAGGGCTGGATTGCATTTTGGAGAAGCTCTTGGGTGGGCAGGGACATTTTTCCAGTGGTGAGCAGGGCTGAAGGCAAAAGGGCCTGATCCAAAGGTGATGGAGCAGGGCCCAAAATACCAAAAATACCAGCATACTTTAGGTTAAGGCTCTTACTGCCAGTAGGTAAGCCTTAGGAGAGGCATTTCAACCTTTTGGAATGGGGAAAAAACTGCACAAAAGCCAAGAAACCACCAAACAATTGGTTGTTGCAGGAAAGGGGGTGTGGCCAGGGGAAGGGGGAGTGGCCATCAGGGGAACACCTGGCCATCAGGGGAGGCTGGAGGTGACTCCTATTTCGGTGGGGCTCCTTTTCCATTGCAGGTTTTGTAGCTTTTATTTGGAGCTTCACAGGAGCTCTCCATGGTGCTCTGTGGCGGTGGACCTATTTTGGGGGATGGAGTTCAGCACCAGGGACAGCTCCTATGAAGCTCCAAATAAAACCTGCAAAACCTGCAATGGAAAAGGAGCCCCACCGAAATAGGAGTCACCTCCAGCCTCCCCTGCTGGCCAGAATGGAACCCCAAGTGGACCAGATTTGGTCCTTGGGTATGAGGTTCTGCACCCCTGCTGGAGAGGATAAAATATGTTTGTACAGTAATATCTTGGATTGCAAGCATAATTCGTTCCGGAAACGTGCTTGTAATCCAAAATACTCTTATATCAAAGCGAGTCTCTGGCGGGCGTGAGCGGGCCCGATTTCGGCCCGCTACGCCCGCTCGAGGCGAGCGGTTACATCCCTACGTTGTCTTGCAAGACTTTGCTCGTTTATCAAGTCAAAATTTTAAATTTTTTTTGGCTTGTCTTGCAAAATGCTCTCAGACCAAGTTACTTCCAATCCAAGGTATTACTGTATTGAAGGGAAGGTGTTTCCAAAAGTGTCCCTGCTTGCTCTGTAAACATAAAACATTTGCCTTCAGCTTTAGTTTGCTGTACTTTGTTTTACACCCAACACAATGCAGTCCCTTTTTTCTTGAAGTCTCTCTATATTGCTTGCACAATGTAAATAGCACTGCATTTATTTAAAGAGAATTAAAGTGCCCATCAAAATAGATAGAGCTAGTAAAAGTTGCAGTGGCTTTTAACATAAGTGGCTCATTAAAGCCTCTTGCAGTCTTGGTCATCATGTCTGATTCAAATCAATTTAAGGGGCTGAACTTACCAGACCAAAAGGTCTCCACTTTTAGGACGCAATACCACGGTTTCTGTTATATCTCATTACCCCAATTTATTCTGTGTCATGTTTTATTACTGGACATCATTCACAACTTTCTGAAATAAGATGCAAATCAATCTTGGAGCTGTCCCTACAAACGTTACTTTAGGCATTTTTTAAAGCCACGTTTTCAGTTTGCAATTGTTTCCTTTATTTTGTGCAAACTGAGATGCAGCTACGTGAAAAATTTACTGCAGAATGTTGCTGAAAATGAAATTCGTAATTGTCTCTTCCCAAATTATAAGATGGGTATATTAAACCCATAAAGTGGGTTTATTGGTTTATTGCCTTGTAAGTGCAATCAGCTTGTGATGAAGCATTAAAAAAAAAAGTTTCACTCCAAGGGAAGGAACTGAAAAAGCCCTGTAAGTTTTGCCTAGTTCTGGAACGAGCCCCACTGAACTCAGCGGGACTATGTTCTGAGCAGACATTTACAGGGCTGCACTGACAAACACCAGATGAGGTAATATATTTATTTAAATAATAATTCCCTGAACATAAAAGACTACGTATCAAGGAGAAAGGGTCTAACGTTTAGCCTAACCTTTTCACCACCATGTTTGTTTTCTATGTGAATTTCATAAAAATTAAATAGGCAAGTACTATGAATAATTTATTCAAGTCGTAAGTGCCTTACAAAAGGGTTGGATCCAGACTTAGTCATACTTAAAGTGGACCCAATGAAATCAATGGGATTGATTTCCTATTGATTTCCATGGATCCTACTGATATCAATGGGTCTACTCCAAGGGTGACTGAAAGGATCCAACTCATAGTCTTAAATGTTGCATTTGGAACATCAGCAAGGTTATATTAATTTGCTTACAACATAAACTGTTTATCATGATGGTAATTGCCAAGTAAAAGAGACAAATGCAAGCAAAGCTCGTGGGAAGGTATGGTTTGCAGAAGGCATGTTCCTGGCATAAGCTTAATTGTTTCTGAAGGAGCATTCGGTTTTGCTTCAGCTTCTTCTCCTTGGAGATTTAGTAGACTGCAAACAACAGCAATGCACAATTAAAGGATGGAACTTAACTGAAAGCTAGACAACTGTGGTTACATAATCAGTTGCTCTTGTGTCATATGACTTATACTTAGTAATGAAACAAATGTCCTTGAAGTGCGCGGAAGGCTTCTGGAAAACACTTATTTCCCTCTTTACAATTGCAGTATAAACTAGGTGTGGATGAATCTGTCCATTTCATTTTCTCTCAGCAGTTTCTTCTCACTTTTTCCAATCTTAAGACTGGTTTGTCCCAAACTTTGAGATTATTATTATTTTTTTAAGTTCGCATGAAAATTCATGTGCATTTTTTTGGTGTGTTCTCTGAATGGATTTTGCCTAATTCACTTTTTTTTTTTGCAAGCAATTATCCTAATATTCTTAAACATTATTTTCACTACTATACAGGTAAGCATCTGAGCCAGGCTTTGGTTGAGTAACTGAACAGTCCACCATGGATAAAGGGATTGTGTTAATTGATCAGGCCCAACATCAGCACACATGCAGCCTTCGACAACCTGGTGCCCTCCGGATGTGTTGGATTGCAACTCCCATAATTCCCAGCCAGCATGGCCAATGGCACACGACATCCTTGGGCAACTGCCAGTGCCCCACCAGAACCCATCACTGATGCTTGCCCCCTCCCCATGGCTCATTCTGGAAGACACAGTCTAAATTTCCCACAATGTTGCAGTATGATGCTACAAATTAATTTAAGGCAGCTGTGCCCCTACCTTCCTAATCATCTGCTCCCATCAGTGGTTCATGCCTTGGTCTCTTCTCGCCTAGACTACTGTAATGCGCTCTACGTGTGGTTACCCTGGAAGACAGTTCGGAAGTTACAGCTGGTACAGAACGCGGCGGCTTGCCTGGTTAAAGGCAGCCGGCAGCGGGATCACATCACTCCAGTGCTGAAGGAGCTACAATGGCTACCAGTTGCTTGCCGAGCTGAATTCAAGGTGTTGGTTTTGACCTTTAAAACCCTATACAGCTCCGGTCCCGTTTATCTCAAGGAGCGTCTCCAGCAACACCAAGTAGGCCGCTCAACAAGATCTGCCACAGACGGCCTTCTCCTTGTCCCTTCAGCCAGAGCAGCTAGACTGGTGGGGACTAGGAAGAGGGCCTTTTCTGTGGTGGCCCCCATACTGTGGAACTCTCTTCCTAGTGACCTCCGCCATGCCCCCTCTCTGCTGAGCTTCCGCCGCTCACTAAAAACATGGCTATTCAGGCAGGAATATGGGGTGGGTTAAGATTTTAAAATTTTATACTGTTTTAAATGTATTTTATATTTTATCATGTTGTACATCGCCCAGAGTGGCTGGTTTGCCGGCCAGATGGGCAATTCATAAATACAACAAAATAAATTAATAAATAAATTAAAATGGTGGCTCCCAACCCCTAGTGGGGAAGCTGCTACTGCCACCACAGCCAAATAACCTGCCCCAGGGAGACCCACTGACAAAGAAAGGCCACTGGGGGGGGGATACACTTCGCCAAAGGTACCCTCGAATGTGAACCTGGGCCTGCAACCCAACATTTACCATGGCCACTCTTTTGGAACAGGCTTCCAGATTATGGTATAAGAAGTAGACAGTTGCAAAGCTCCAAGGTGCTTCCCTTTGCAGGTACCTGAAGGACAGGTAAAGAGCATAGGAATGAAAGCCCTCTGTTTTTCAAACTTGCAGTGCAATCCTGTATACTACATCAGCCTTCCTCAATTTGGCATGCTCTAGATGTTTTGGGCTACTATTCCCAGGATTCCTGACTATTGGCCATGCTGGCTGGGGCTGATGGGAGTTGAAGTCCAAAATATCTGGAAGGCACCAGGTTGGGGAAGGCTATTATACATGTCTACTCAGAAGTAAGCCCTACTGTAGGGATGCAGAATGTCAGGCCCAGGGTCCCAAACTGGCCTGACTGGGGTCCCAATCCAGCCCCCAAGAGTTCCTCAGATGGCCATGGCCCCTTCCCCTGGCCCCACTCCCTTCCCCCAAAGCACCGATCATTTGGTGGCTTCCCCATCCCAAAAGGTTGAGATGCCTCTCCCAATGCGTAGTTACAGGCAGTTAGAGCTTCAGGGCACAATCCTATGCACGTTTAGACAGAAAAAAAGTCCTACAACTCCCAGCATTCCCCAGCCAGCCCTGCTGGGAGTTGTAGGACTTTTTCTGTCTAAACGTGCATAGGATTGCGCCCTGAAGCCACAATATGCTGGTATTACTGGCCCCACCCTCTTTTGTCTTTGGCCCCGCCCCACCACTGGAATGTGGTCCCCGAGAGCTTCTCTGAAAGAGGTTCTGCACTCCTGCCCTACTGAATTCGATGGTACTTACTTTTAAGTAACTGTATATAGGATGCAGCCTTGCAGTCTGAAAATGTTTTAAAACCGCCCTCAGATATCATGAGTTAAGACTGCAATTCTCTTTCTCTCTTTAAACAGTTGCATACTTCAGCCAGGGGCTGAGGGAAAACTTTTAGCAGCAAGTTAGTTTTTCTTTATTCTTCAGCTGGCTGGGGATATGCAGTAGTTTACTCTGATGTGGATGGATTGATGGGAGCTGATGAACGTCTTCAGCCTGCCATTATTCCTTGAGCTTGGCAGCAGCCACGACTCACAGAGCTGCCATTCTGAAATTATTTCTCTCTCCAGTGGAGGACTCTGGGAATGTTTTATACTGCTGGCTTCTGCAAGTGAGGATTGGTGTCTTCCTGCATCTAGGATTGCCACCCGACCAGAAGGAGATGCTGGTCTGGCCAGTTTGCTGACTTCAGGGCAGAAAATTGACAGAAAACATTGACTGGGTTCAGACAACACAATAAGGGTTACATATGGGGTGAGAGTGGGTTGTTGTTGAATCATGGGTTGCTGTTGAACCATGGGTTATCGTGTTGTCTGAACCCAGTTGTGCTAACAAGCCATGACCTGTTAACTACAAACAACCCATGAAGAGAACCAATGGCTTGTTTCTGGGATGTGAACTGTGGGTTGTTCACCATGGTTTCTTATCTTGGTTGGGTTCAGACACAACACGATAACCCACTTTTCAACAACAACCCATAGTTCAACAACAACACATACTCAACCCTTGAGTGTGGGTTAGCGTTTTGTCTGAACCCAGTCTCTCTCTCTCTCTCTCTCTCTCTCTCTCTCTCTCTCTCTGCAGTAGCTGCTCACTCTCAGCAGGAGCTCTCTAGCTTTGCCTTGCTGCTTGCTTTGTGGTGGGCCAGATGCTGTGATCTGGGCTAGCCATGAAGGCTTTGGGGGCGGGGAGTCAGGAGACCTATCGCTCGTCAAATGTAAGGTGGCTGAGGTGGGGCAGGAGGATCAGGAGCTCTCAGCCAATTCCCTGTGATGGGAGAGGAGGCCCAAAGGCAAAGAGCAACATGATTGGCCAGCTGCAGTGATGCACTGGGCAGCTGCTGGAGGTGGAGGGGAACTGGAATGTGCGGACGAGAGAGCTGGTAACGCAGACTCGCAGTGGCAGTGGCCTCAGCAGCAGTGCTCGGAGTACACGTCGCTCGTGCCTGAAAAATTGTGAAGATCACTGGCCTAGGGGAAAGCTTTGGTGTTTGATTCTGTTGATTGCATACACTACCTTACATATCCTGCTGTGTGGTATGACAAGTTAATTTTTCCTAAGGAACCACAGAACAACGTGCACTGTTTGATGCATGTTTCCCTCCTAACTACAGGGCCAATAAGCAAATTATTCATCTCCTTCCCTTTGTCCTATTCTTAGTGCGCTCTGCTCTGCTTTGCAAAGCTCAGCATTTCTGCGCAGAGCCTAATTTAACTTTAATGCAAATGAAGAGGCACCTAATGGTTCAGCAGAATTAATTAGGTGCCAGGTATTGGCAGAGCCATCAGTTGGGTCCTCAGTGGGCAAATGCGCTTTGTCACAAATGTTGTCTCCTACCCACTCCGCTGGGCTTCTGAGGTCTGCAGATGACACCTGGTGGGAGTAGGCTGTTTTAATTTATAACACTGGCCATTTTAAATGGCAGTTTTCCAATCCCTGCCCAGGGCAATAGATCTGTATAGGTCTTAGAGATGATGCCAAAATTATACTGGATGAAGGCTTTACTTTTTAAATCTCTCTCTCTCTCTCTCTCTCTCTCTCTCTCACACACACACACACACACACACACACGTATGTATGTTAATGCATTCTTGTCCCGCATTAGATTTCAGCAGCTAATGAGACTTAGGGTGCAATCCTATGCATGTTTAGACAGAAAAAGGTCCTACAATGCTAGGAGCTGTAGGACTTTTTTCTGTCTAAACATGCCTAGGATTGCGCTCTTAGCTGCTTATTATGCCGTCAGTTAGCTGTCCAAAGGAGCAGTCACTTACCCTTGCTATATTCCCAAGGACTGTAGCATATGAACTACTGCTAAGTAACTCAGAGAGCAATCGTAAGCCCCAGATCCCCTGGCTGAAGGGGGTTCAGAGCAAAGTGGAGATGCCACTCTACTGGCGGGGTGGGGCACATCTGCCCCAGAGGCCATGGAAAGGGCTGTGGATAATATAGTACGTAGTATTTCCATGGGTGGTTGGCCCCGAAATGGGGTATTCCAGGGCTGGGTCAGAGGGTGGCCATGTGTCCTCTTTTACAGAGGACAGTCATCCATTTGAAGGGCAGCTAGAGGACCATCCTGTATTTGAAAGGCTGCCCTGTCCAACTCCGATTTAAAGGTAAATAACCCTAAGAGTAGTGGCGTAGTGGTGAGAGTGTTGGACTGGGACTCGGGAGTTCTGGGTTCTAGTCAGGGCCGGCGCTACCGCTAGGCCAACTAGGCTGTTGCCTAGGGCGCGTAGCGGAAGAGGGCGCAGAACGCTGCGCTCCTCTTCGCTGCCGGCGCGCTCCTGCCCTGCCCGCCCGCCCGCCTCTCCAAGAAAGCCAGGTCAGGGATTGCGCCCGGAGTAGTGGTGGGGCCGAGCCTGGGCGCCTCCCCCCCACCTTGCCTCGCCTCCGCGCTGCCTCCCCCCACCTCGCCTCGCTTCTGCGCCGCCTCCCCCCCACTTCGCCTCGCGCCGCCCCCCCTCGCCTCGCTTTGCCTCCCCCCCTCGCCTCGCTTTGCCTCGCCTCGCCTCTACTCCGCGCTGCCTCCCCCCCCCGACACCTACCTTCTCCGTGCTGTTTCCAGAGCCCCGCCGGCGCTCTGTTTTGGCGGGAAGAACCAGGGCAACAGGGCTTAAACAGCCCTGTTGCTCTGGTTTCCCCCCGGCCAAAAACAGAGCGCGGGGGTCCCTTTTCGGAGGAGGCGTGGGAAGGTAGGTGGGGGGGCGGCAGCGGCAGCGGCAGCGTGCGGGGAGGGGTGTCCGGCGGCGGCGGCGGTGGCGGCGGGGGGGGCGGGAGGTTGCAGAGCAGGGCTGCTTTCCGGAGCCCCCCCCCACGGTACTAGAGGGGGGGCGCTAAATATAATCTAGCCTAGGGCGCCAAACTGCCCTGCACCGGTCCTGGTTCTAGTCCCCGCTCGGCCATAAAACTCACTGGGTGACTTTGGGCCAGTCACTGTCTGACTCTCAGCCTAACCTACCTCACAGGGTTGTGAGGATAAAATGGAGAGGAGGAGAAGGATTATGTAAGCCGCCTTGGGTTCCTTGCAGGAAAAAAGGCAGGGTATAAATATAATAAATAAATAAATAAACTCTTAGCACCTGGATGGAAGGCTGAACAGGCAGGCACACCTGGTCACAGTCTTCCACATTTATGGTGAGATGTACTGTACATCCACTTAAAGTGTAATCATTATTTCAAAATTTGCACCTATATGTTAGCATATGCAAATTCCATGCAAATTGGCACCCTCTTTTCTGCTCTTTTTTTGGTGATGCATTTCCTGATGCTCAGGCTCTTCAGCTATACCAGTCTGGAGCTGGTGCAGTCAATCACACACACAGAAACCAAGGGAAGGGGAATAAAGAACTGATGGGAGGCAAAGAGAGGGGAAAACCACCCTCCGTCCCCTGTCCTGGCCAGCAGGAGGCAGCAGGGCACTGGAAGGTGGCCGGCCTGAGGCTCACGCTGGCTCAGCTTGTCTGAGTGTGGAAAGCTAAGCAGGGTCAGGCCTAGTTATTACTTGGATGGGAGACCCCTCCTCTAGTTCCTGCATTGAGCAGGGGGTTGGACTCCATGGCCTTGTAGGCTCCTTCCAACTCTATAGTCTATGAATCTATGAATCTGCCATTTCACTCCCCTGACAAGTTAGGATAGCTTTGTCCCCCACCCACATGCTCACTCCCATAGAGTACCATGCCTGCTGATGAAGAAGAATGGAGGTTGAGATACGATTTGATTAAGGCTGAAGCTGCTGAACCGAGACTGGGATGTGGGCTTTCCAGGAGAAGCCCAGCGTTGTATCCTTTGGATGCAATCAGATGCAGCTTAGGCATTCTGCCCACTACAGGTTTGCTGTTGGGTTGTGCACTGTGGGTTGTTCACCATGGTTTGTTATCGTGGCTGAATTCAGACAACACGATAACCCATGTGTTTCAACAACAACCCACAGTTCAAGGACAAGAACCCACATTCAACCCCTACTCAACGTTTCAGTGTGGGTTAGCATGTTGTCTGAACCCAGTCAATGAGAGAGAGAGAGAGAGAGAGAGAGAGAGAGAGAGAGAGAGAGAGAGAATCCCTGCCATTAGCCTTACGAACTGAAACAAGACACACAAGGGGATGAGAATGGAGGGAAACAGAAGAGAAGAGAGATCAGTTTTTCAAGGCCAGAACAAGAACAAGGGGGTGAGTTATAAGCAGGCATTGAAATGCACTTTGGGCCAGGCAGAAGAGGTATAAAGCCCTGGTTTTCACTCTCAGTGAATTTGTGGTGTTCTGCCCTAAATGGTGTCTGCTGGGGTATCTCCTATTGTGATATATAGAGGAATCTGGTACCACCTTGAACCATTGTTCTATTCCTTGTTGATGGATGTTCAGTCCCACGGTGCCCTTGCATCCTATTTTATTCTGAAAGAAGTCAGCAATAAAGCAGAAGGGAGTTAGCACACTCTCATCTGCTGCTGATTCAACTGCAATCATTGGGAAATTATTCAATGTCAGTATGTTTCTTTAGCATTCTTTTTCCTTTATGGATCTTTGTTCGACACAAATCTCGAAACTACAGATATATGGCTGAAAAACTACCATGGTCAGGAACGCAACTTCAGGTTTTTCTGAAGTGTCCTGTGACCTCCAAATGTTTCTTTCAGAGGTTAGGAGACCCTCCACAGTGGCATTCCATGTGGGAAGGGGAAATTGGCAGCCCCCGCCTGGGTCCATGCTCAAACGCTTTGTATGCTGGTGTAATCTTTCTCTTATTTCCCCGTAGGATTCAAGCTATAAGGACAAGTATGAAAGCAGACCCAGAGGCAAATAAAAGGGCAATCCTATGGGGGTGGGGGAGGAAGGACCTGAGGTAGGGTGGCCACCTGTGAATGGCCAAAAAAGAGGACACGCATAACCAAAAAAGAAATTTTACTGGAAAATTCCAAAAGTCCCAATACTTAATCATACCTCTTCTTTTAATACCAACAATTATATGTTTTCTTGAAATCACTGTCCAGAGGGACTCTCTGTCCCTATATTCTAGGCGGGGATGTAGAGACAACATTTTCTCTTATTCCGTAAAGTGGCCTCCGCCAACCTAGCATCCTCCAGATGTGTTTGAGTACTGCTCCTAATCCCCAGCCAATAGCCATGGTGGCTGGTCTTGACGGGAGTTGATGTCCAAGTCATCTGGTGCAGTGTTCTCCAACCTTGGGTCCCCAGATGTTTTTGGCCTACAACTCCCAGCATTACCCCAGCCAGCGTCGCTGGCTGGGGCATGCTGGGAGTTGTAGGCCAAAAACATCTGGGGACCCAAGGTTGGAGAACACTGATCTGGAGGACATCAGGTTGGGGGAGACTGCCTTAAAGCAATAGCACAAGAAGGTAGGATGTGGAAGGAGAAGAAGAAACCCTGCAACAATTAAAACAGACAGACAGACAGAAACAGACACTTGACTGAACGTGCCCAATCAACAAGCACAGAGAAAAAACTTTATTATGCCCCTTATAATTTACAGATATTCACCATCCAAGATGTTCTTTAGGGTGGCCACTTACGCATTGGCAAAAAAGGGGAATTGCATCACCAAAAAGGAGGACAAAAGATGACACCAATCTGCATAATACTTGCATATGCAAATGTGTATGTATAGGTGCAAATTTAGAAATGATAACTATAATTTAAATAGAAATACATTACATCTCACCATACTCAAGAAGACTGACCAGGTGACCTGTGTGCCTGCTCAGGGCTGCCGTCCAGGTGATAAGTGTTGAGGGGCAACTCCGCGGCCCTTGCCGCACTCCCTCCTTATGGTTCTTTGGCTTTAAACCAGACTTGGAGTGGTTTAAAGCCCATCAAATAGCGGACTGTCCTCTGCCAGCTCTCCAAAATAGAGAATTGTTCTTTCTGCAAAGTAGGACGCCTGGCCACGGTACTGTTCATGGTTTAAAATTCAGATAGTTCTCACCAGCTAGGCTTGATCTCCACTGCCATAGCTGATCTCCACAGCAACTACCAGCTTGAGGTGAAGAAGAAACCTAGGAATCCTCCAAGCAAAGCAAAACAAAACACCTTACTGAGCACGTGCAGATCAAAGTGCTACTCCCTTCTATACTTAAAAGGTTATATTTGCATATGCCTCTTTAGATTTTGGCCTATATGTGCTAAATTTTTTATGTGCATTGATTTCAGCTGTGATTATCAAGTACATCCTTGTTAGCGGGGAAAGGTGTCACTTTAAGCTATTTCGATCACTACAAATAAGTCAGGTGCAAAGTGAAGAGCTGGGATATGGTACAATTAATGTGCTTTTGGCTCCTTTCCATGTAATTATGCATACTTTACTTTGATCACCTTGTTCAATGTGAGGGTTTTTACGATGCATTAAACTCCTTTACACTCAGACCATTTTAAGTTACTCTGCGGGCCCCAGTGGAGAAGTGATGCATGCAGATGACCTGAGACTCACAGGCAGAGGCTTCTAAGATATGAACGATAAACTCAGAGGGGTGGAAACAATCTTTTTAGCAATTACGGATTAGGCATCAGCAAGGGAAAGGCCAAACTCTCAAGATTTAGTAGGGATGGGAAGGAAGTTGTGTACAGCCTACTTTATTAGGAAGTTAAGAGTCCCGTGAGGAGTTTGGAAACAGAGAAATGGTTGGATGGTGAAAGTCAAACTCAGATCAGCCCATGGGAAGGAGATATTTTTATTGCAAAAGATCCTTTGTGCTATTCTGTATCCAAAAAAAGAAAAGAAAAAAAGAAAGCTTAGCTATTGATGTAGACCGGGCTGGGCAAGATCTGGGGGCCACTTCTCCCCCAAGTTCCCCCATGGGCCGCACTCCTGCTGCTGAATTTGGCAGTGGTGGCACCCCCAGTTTGGTGGCAAACCACTATGGGGGGTTAAATTTGTCCTTTTTAATCCTCCATCGTGGTTTGCCACCAACATTCAGCAACAAACTGCCCTTTTTTGGCCACTGCTGCAAATTTTGGTGGTGTGGCCACCGGGGCAGTGGGGGCTGTGTGTTGCTCACCCCAGATATAGACTATCTGTCAGGTCTGAGGTGGTCCCAATAATACAGCATTGAAAGCAGACT
The DNA here is from genome assembly GCA_021292165.1 of Shinisaurus crocodilurus. Lineage (NCBI taxonomy): Eukaryota > Metazoa > Chordata > Lepidosauria > Squamata > Shinisauridae > Shinisaurus > Shinisaurus crocodilurus. Next base: position 267,719,844 of record CM037878.1, on the reverse strand, counting down.
GAAGATTAAAGTTTATTCAATATGCAAATACCTCTGGAGAAGGAAATCCTAACAGGAAGATCATGTTGTTGGATTATGAATCAAGCATGAGCTTGCTTAAAGGTTTTTCTCTTTCAGTAAAACTTAGCAGCAGGCAATTCAGCATTGCAATGCTGAAGGTCTTTGGAACAGGTGTTCCTCGTTCCCATATCTAGATGTCCTTGGCCATCTAGTAGGAGAAAGTGGGTGTTATAATATGACAGTTGCTATGCTGTCATATGCCTGTCTTAATTCCCATTGGCTCTCAAGCACAGCTGGGTGTGTATGTTTGCTGTGCTTGCTTCTTCGCTGTTGCTTGCCTTCTTGCCTTTTTCTTCTTCTTCTAATTTGGATGTATGTTATGTGATGTTCTCAGAACTGTATGTTGTAGTGTATAATTGTTTTATGAAAGTAATAAAACAATTAGAATAGGAAAGCCTCTGTTTCCTGATTGCTACAACAGAGCAGAACTAAAAGTTGGACTGTGGCAGAATTTGGATCTGTGTTTGCTGGGAGCTAAAGCAAGGTTGCAGTTAGCAGGCACACAGGTGTACCACAGGACTTTGAGCTGGCATGTAACTGCCAACAGTGGGTTATGGGCCCAGGATTTGCCAGGACTGCCAGTTTTGCCAGATTTGCCAGGATTTGCCAGGACTGGACCAGGTCAGAAGAGCCAGGCTGAACTCTGTTTCATGAGTCAGCTGAACGGTTCTATCTGCTGCTGTGTTTTTGGCTGCTGTTCTCAAAGGCTGCTGTAATCTGAGAAGCTGGCTGATAAGGAGAAAGGCGAACTGTCTGAAGTAACAGAAGAAGCGGGTGAGTTACTGGACTTTTCTCCAGCTAAAGAAGAGGAAACAGAAAGCATTCCCATAGGAGGGGGAGAGGGGGACGTGGATTCTTCAGAAGACGAGCCAGTGGTTCCCTCCCCAGTTCCTATAGCCATGGCTGTACAGGGAATGCAAATGCCTCTGTTTGAGAAACTGTCAGACCTGAACTTTTCATTATGGTCATTTAAAATGGAAATGTATTTGACACAAGCCCAGTTATGGACTACAATATCTGAGCCCCCACTGCAATATGGGGATGAAGGATATGATCTCTGGCTAGAAATAAATTCTAGAGCGAAGACTGCTATTGCCTTATCTGTGGAAGATTCTCAGATTAGTTATCTGAGAAACTTGGAAACAGCCCGTGACTATTGGAGAGCTCTTGAAAGGATTCATCAAAGAGCCACAGCCGGTAGCCGTGTACTCCTCCTACGGCAATTGTATAATACAAAGCTGCAACCAGGAGGGAATCTGCCTGACCATATTAAAACCATGCTGGATCTCTTTGAGAAGTTAAGAGTCCGGGGAATGGAGATTGATCCCATAAACAGGATATACACTTTGCTTTCATCTTTGGATAATTCTTTTGATGTTATAATCCAGATTTTGGAAAGTCAAGATGAACAATTATTGACTATGGATTATGTGACTGGATCCTTACTACAGGAATATCACAGGAGACAATTTAGAATGTCTAACACTAATTCTACTGCTGAGGGCCAAGGCAGTCAGCCTAAGTCTCAGCAAAAGGCTGGAAATAATGGTGGTGTTGTATCTGCTTTGAAAGTTAAGAGATGCTATAATTGTGGATCTCCCTCACACTTGCAGAAGGATTGTACCCAGAAGAACAACAAGAAGAAACCATCTGGACACTTTAAGAGTAAACAGAGTTATTCTTCTGGGGGAGGGGATGTAAAACTTGTGCAACAAGGTTTTGTTGCTAGAGTTGAAAAGAATATGGCTTCTTGGTATCTTGACTCAGGGGCCAGTCGTCATATGTCTTATCAAAAGTCTTTATTTGATGGTGTGTCACTGAAATGTGTAAAGTACTCTGTATCTCTTGCAAATGGTGAATCTATAGAGATTGCAGGGGAAGGTGAGGTGTGTTTTCCAAGTCTTGGAAGTGAACCGCAAAAGGTTTATTTTGTCCCTGATTTAGATTCAAATCTCTTGAGTGTTTCACAATTAACAAAAACTGGTTTTCAAGTGTCTTTCACAGATTCCATGTGCTATATCAAACGTGCAGGGAAAGTGTGTGCACAAGGGGAATTACAAAATTCATTGTACATACTAGATCCATTTGAAAAAGATTGTGCAATTGCTGCTAAAGCTGAGGCTGAAGCAAAAGTGTTTAATTGTAAGAAACATGACAATTGTGTACATTTATTCCACAGGAGGATGGGACATGCTAGTTTTAGCTCAATTGCAAAACTACCTGAGTTATCTGAGGGTGTAACTTTGAAACCATGTTCTGAATATGTAGAATGCACTGTTTGCAGTCAAACCAAATCACACAGAGCTGAAATCCCAAAGCATAGTGATAGAGTATCAAAAAGAATTTTTGAACTCTTACATGCAGATTTATGTGGACCATTTGAACCCAGTCATGGGGGGAATAGATATTTTCTATCAATAGTGGATGATTTCAGTCGTTTTGGATTTATTTTTCTTTTAAAAAGAAAGAGTGATACATTTGAACAGTTTAAAAATTTTGTACAATGGGCTGAAAATAGGTACAACAAACCCATAGCCACCCTAAGAACAGACAGGGGAGGTGAGTTCCTCAGTACTCAGTTTAAAGGGTTTCTAGAAGAGAAAGGTATTCAGCATGAGCTGACAGCACCTTCTTCTCCTTTTCAAAATGGAGTAGCAGAAAGGAGAAACCGTACACTTCAAAACATGTTACGTGCTCAAATGAAAGAATCTGGTTTTAGTTCTTCTTTTTGGGGTGAATCTCTAGTAACATCCAATTATCTGGTAAACAGATTGCATTGTTCTGTGTCTGGGAAAACTCCTTATGAGTTATTTCATGGAAGAAAGCCAAAATTGGCTCACATCAGAGTTTTTGGGTGTAAGTGTTTTGTCCATGTGCAGAGTGAAAAGCAAACAAAGCTGTCTCAAAGAAGCTTTGAATGCAAATTCCTTGGCTATGATGCACATTCAAAAGCTTACAGGTGTTGGTCTCCAAGTCACAATGGTGTTGTTGTGAGCAGAGATGTTATATTCCATGAACATACACAGGAAGAAAACAAACAATTTGGTGGTTTGCCATTTCAGGAGGAGTCTGATACACAGAACCAGGCTTCTGTGTCAGATTCAGATGAAAATGAACCTAAGATAGAGGGACAGTCAGAGGCTGCTGATGAACAACCTCTAAGACGTTCAGGAAGGGAAAGAAAAACCCCAATCAGGTATCAGGATGAATTTCAAAGCAAACATGTGGTTCATAGAGCATTAAAAATGGCGTTTGAACCAGAAAGTTTTCAAGAAATTAGAAACATGGAACCAGAAATGCAAAAACATTGGCTTGATGCTATGGAAGAAGAAATAGAATCAATGCACACAAATGACACGTGGGAACTTGTTCCTTTGCCCACAGATAAAAAACCCATAACATGTAGATGGGTATTTAAATTGAAACAAAATGAAAATGGTCAAATAGAAAGGTACAAAGCTAGATTAGTAGCAAGAGGTTTTTCACAAAGACACAACATTGACTATGACACAGTGTATGCTCCCACAACCAAATATTCCAGTGTGAGATTGCTATTGAAGCTTGCTGCAGAGAAACAACTTTGTGTTTCTCATTTTGATGTCAAAACAGCTTTTCTGTATGGGCATCTAGAAGAAGAAATTTACATGCAACAACCTGAAGGGTTTGTAACAGAACCAGGGTTAGTATGCAAGCTCAAACGCTCAATTTATGGATTGAAACAAGCTGCCAGATGCTGGAACAAAAAGTTAGACACTGTTTTGACAGGTATAGGTTTCAAACAAAGCAAGGCAGACCATTGTCTATACACGTGTCACACTGAATCAGGTTTCATGGGTTTACTGGTTTATGTGGATGATTTACTTCTAATCTCCCAGTCTGAAGCTCAGAAAAATGCATTTGCAAACAAATTGCAATCACATTTTGAAATAAAAGATCTGGGGCATGTAAAGAATTATTTAGGCATGCAGATAACCAGAAATATTGATGGATCTTTTTCAATTAGTCAGACTGGGAAAATCAAGAAACTGCTAGAAACACATAACATGGAAAACTGCAATCCAGTTTCCACTCCAATGACAACAGAATACTTGAAACACACAGATGACTCTGTATTTGAGGATGTAAATAAATATCAGAGTGTCATGGGAAGTCTGCTATACTTATCAAATGTCAGCAGACCAGATATAACAAATGCTGTAAACATTCTCAGCAGGAAAGTACAAAAACCTGCTAATAGTGATTGGGCAGCTTTAAAACGTGTATTAAGGTATCTCAAAGGTTCTATGGAGTCATCATCAGGCGATCACTCGTGACCGAGTAAGATTGTCTTCCGGGATAAAAGGAGGAAATTCTAAAGAAGATTGTGTAGACTCTAGCGATGGGTCCGTAAGTGACTGTGGAGGCCAATTCTAGATCCACACAGCTTCCCACAGTGAGGACACAGGTTACCAGATAGAAGATGGTCCTGTAAAGGATTCATTTGACGTGCTTTTCGCTTAGCACGTTTCTCCCTTTCACCTTGCACTCGGGCTTCTTCAAAGTCCATGGAACCTTTGTGAAAGGCCAACCTCCATTTAGATCGTTCATGGGCCAGAGCTTCCCAGTTTTCGATGTTTATATTGCATTTTTTTAGATTAGCCTTATGAACATCTTTAAACCTCTTATATTGACCACCGATATTCCGCTTTCCATCCTTGAGTTGGGAGTAAAGTAACTGCTTTGGGAGACGGCAGTCAGGCATTCGAACAACATGACCGGTCCACTGAAGTTGGCGTTGAAGGATCATTTTTTCAATGCTAGTAGTCTTTGCTTCTTCCAGTACACTGACATTTGTTCGCCTATCTTCCCAAGTAATTTGCAGGATTTTCCGGAGGCAACGTTGATGAAACCTTTCAAGGAGGTGGAAGTGACGTTTATAGATAGTCCATGTTTCGCAGGCATACAATAAAGTTGGTAATACAATGGCTTCATAAACCAGTGTTTTGGTCTTCTTACAAATATCCCGATCCTCGAACACTCTATGTTTCATTCGAGAAAATGCGGCACTTGCGGAGCTCAGACGATGCTGGATTTCACTGTCGATGTTAGCTGTAACAGAAAGATAGCTGCCAAGATAGAGAAAATGATCGACATTTTCCAGTATTGTCCCGCCAAGCTGGATAGATGGCATCACCAAAGGATTGGCTTGCACTTGCTGATGAAGCACTTTGGTTTTTTTGATGTTAAGTGAGAGACCAAGTTTTTCGTATGCTTCTGCAAAAGCATTTAGGATAGTTTGGAGATCATCCTCTGAATGTGCAGAGACCACATTATCATCAGCATACTGAAGTTCCACAACGGAGGTTGTAATTACCTTACTTTTTGCTTTCAGCCTGCTGAGATTAAAAAGCTTTCCATCTGTTCGATATATAATTCCCACACCGGTGGGAAGTTTCCCCTTGACAAGATGTAAAACCATGGCGATGAAAATGGCAAATAATGTTGGGGCGATAACACATCCCTGTTTAACACCTGATCCCACTTTAAATGGAGCACCATGAGAGCCGTTGTTGTCCAAAACTGTTGCCGTCATGTTGTCATGGAGAAGTCGCAAGATATTCACAAATTTATTGGGGCATCCAATTTTCATAAGGATAGTCCAGAGAGCTGTACGATCTACAGTATCAAAGGCCTTAGCCAAATCAAAAAATGCCATATAAAGGGGTTGATTTTGCTCCCGGCATTTTTCTTGGAGCTGACGTGCAGTAAAAATCATGTCTACTGTCCCTCTAGAGGGGCGGAAACCATATTGAGTTTCAGGGAGGATCTCTTCTGAAATAGATAGAAGACGGTTTGCGAGAATCCTAGCAAATATTTTACCTGCGGTTGCTAAGAGAGAAATGCCCCGATAGTTTCCACAGTCTGTTCTATCACCCTTCTTAAAGAGGGTGATAATTATGGCATCCCTGAAGTCTTCTGGGATCTCTTCTCTTATCCAGATTTTTTCGATGAGTTTATGAAGATGTTGTACAAGTTCGGGGCCCCCTTCTTTAAAGATTTCAGCAGGAATCCCATCTGGTCCACTAGCTTTGTTGTTCTTCATTTGATTAATGGCTTTTTTTACTTCATCCAAAGTGGGGAGTATTGCAAGTTCCTCTTTAATTTGTTTTTGCGGGATTTGCGAAAAAATTGCATCTGTCAACACAAAACAAAGGTGGTTTTCTTGTGTACACTGATGCAAATTGGGCATCTGAAATGGACAGGAAGTCCACATCTGGCACAGTATTTTTATACAACCAATCCTTGATTGATTGGTACTCAAGAAAACAAAGTTGTGTTGCAGTTTCCAGTTGTGAAGCAGAATTCATAAGCTTGTCTTTAGCCTGCAATGAAATCGAATGGTTTAAACAGTTATTTACTGATTTAAAGATAAACATTCAAACTCCAGTAACAATTTATGAGGACAACCAAAGTTGTATCAGTATGGCTATTTCAGAAAAGAGTAGGCCTAAAACAAAACACATTGATGTCAGGTATTCACATGTGAAAGACTGTATACAAAAGGGTTGTGTAATACTTACATATTGTGACACTGAACACATGCTAGCAGATGTTCTAACAAAACCTCTAGCATGTGAGAAACACAGAAAATTGATTGCTGAGTTGGGTGTTACTGAAGAGTAAAACAATTAAGCAAGAGGAGGAGTGTTGGATTATGAATCAAGCATGAGCTTGCTTAAAGGTTTTTCTCTTTCAGTAAAACTTAGCAGCAGGCAATTCAGCATTGCAATGCTGAAGGTCTTTGGAACAGGTGTTCCTCGTTCCCATATCTAGATGTCCTTGGCCATCTAGTAGGAGAAAGTGGGTGTTATAATATGACAGTTGCTATGCTGTCATATGCCTGTCTTAATTCCCATTGGCTCTCAAGCACAGCTGGGTGTGTATGTTTGCTGTGCTTGCTTCTTCGCTGTTGCTTGCCTTCTTGCCTTTTTCTTCTTCTTCTAATTTGGATGTATGTTATGTGATGTTCTCAGAACTGTATGTTGTAGTGTATAATTGTTTTATGAAAGTAATAAAACAATTAGAATAGGAAAGCCTCTGTTTCCTGATTGCTACAACAGAGCAGAACTAAAAGTTGGACTGTGGCAGAATTTGGATCTGTGTTTGCTGGGAGCTAAAGCAAGGTTGCAGTTAGCAGGCACACAGGTGTACCACAGGACTTTGAGCTGGCATGTAACTGCCAACACATGTTTCTTGAAGAGAGGCCTGGAGTGCAACAGTGCTGATACTAAGACAAGAGAAAGAGCCAAAGTCATGTGAAAGAGATGCAATAAATACATGAGATGCAATAAATGCGTTAGTCTGACACTTGAAAGAGGAAAAGATCACAATGTGAGGACTAGAAACTCTGGAGATGGAGTATAACGTGCTTCATTACTGTACTGCTAAACAGTACTGCTTTCAAATAGACTAAGGCCTGGTTCAGACACATGTTGGGTTCCACTGGGTTCTGACACTGGATCTGCTAAAAATGGTGGGCTCGGAATCTGGACCCAGAGATGTCTTTCCCATACACCACTCAGGTAACAGGATTTCTGATTTCAATAGTTGGCAACCTTACCTTCGCTCCATCCTTCATAAGAGTTGTTAATGTTGGTGCCAGCAGGTCAGCCCTCTATTTTTGCAAGCTTTTTGATTCCCTGTTCCCTGGTCTCCATTCCCATGATATATTAGAGCATGCTTGTAAACCTTCATTGCTGTAACTCCTTCTGGAAGCATTTAGGTGTGCACAGGGATGCTTGGATGTTGGCCCTATATATATATTTAAATCTATACTGGCATGCAATCAAGCTTTTCATTAAAAAAAAAAAAAAAGGTCCACAGACAGCAAATAATAATAAAGATACTATTCCTTATCTGTAGATGCCAAACATTCCAGTGATGTAACCATTTTAATCAAATTAATCCTGTTGAGAAAGCGGCATCTCCTGCCAATGCCTTAAAATTATGTGCAATTTCCTTTAATGGTGGCTAATAATTATTTTGAACACAACCCATAAATTTCTTGTGCTATAATCTGAATTATGAAATAATGGAGGAGATCTTTAGAAGTACTGGAAAGAAGGTGCAGTAATGCAAGACCTTTTCCCCACAAAACGCTTAACAAAATGAATGGAAGATGCTCTATTTTAATCCGTTCCTGGAGCTTCCTATCTTCAAATTCATCTGCACCGATACAGCTGCTCTGACTCACAGGGCAACATGCAATGATGAAATCAGAGGCAAGATGATTAAGTAAAACGATTAAATATACCGAGGAACAAATCCATGCCATCATTTTAGCTGATGGCTTTGACCAGTTGATCAACTTCTGGCCAAAAACACTACTATATGCTCCTGCGGTCCCTGTTTATGAGGGGTTGTTCTTCCTTTCTTGGAGATGCCATGCTAAAAATTTGTTAGTGTGAATTACTGGGCAGGGATGTTGAAGAGTCCTTGGTCTCAAGTCACTAGTCGAGTCACGAGTCTTTGGACCCGAGTCTCGAGTCCGAGTCCAAGTCCTTGGTCCAAAATGGTGACTCACGAGTCACGAGTCACTCCCAAAGCTGACTCCACGAGTCCCTATTAAAATCAATGGGGGTTTTTCCCAACAAAATAAGGCTACTTCAGATGTGTGGTTTAAATAAATTCTAGGCACAAGTGTGCTTTTTTATTTCAAAACTCTGCAACTGATTTTGCAAAGAACAGACCAGGCAGACAAACCCAAAATAACCAGGCAGGCAGAGGAGGCAGGGAACCCCAAAGCAGGCAGGCAGAGGCCGTTGTCTTGGACAATTCAACTGTTGAACTGGTCAAGAAGAGACCAGGCAGGCAGAGGAGGCTGGGAACCCCAGACAGGCAGGCAGAGGCAGCCAAACCCAAAATGTCTGAAAGGTTGCATTTTAGGAAAATGATTTTAAAAAATAAACTTGCTGTACTTCCTAAAACTTATCCATGTTGCATTTGAGGAACATGATTTTTTCTAAATGTTTGGCGCCCATTCTGGAACGGTGAGATCTCATCACAATTCCACCCTCACTGAACACCCACTCCACTGGTGATGAACTTGCTGGAACCAGAAACACACTCAGAACAGCCACACAGAGTAATCTCAGGTCCTTCTTCTGCCTCTCCCAAGCACGCAACACATCAATCAAAATAAATCTTGACACACTGTTGGGGCTGCACTCCTGGTAGCCGTCCATAGTGGCCGAGCAGCGGCACACCTTGCTTCCATGCGCTCTTCGCCGGCAATCACGCTCCTCTCCACTCCTTCTGGCACAGCCCAGGAATGTTGAAGAGTCCTTGGTCTCGAGTCCCGAGTCGAGTCTCGAGTCCCATTAAAAATATTGGGACTCGAGTCCGAGTCGAGTCAAAGGGGGGACTCAGTCCGACTCACGAGTCGAGTCCTCGAGTCCGAGTCCCCATCCCTGTTACTGGGTAGTTAAGAACATGCAGAAACACAGAAAAAGAGGCCCGCTGAATCAGACCAAAGGTTTATCTAGTCCAGCATTCTGCTCCCACAGTGCCCAACCAGATGCCCCTTGGCCACCACGGCGCCAACCCTCGATGAGCATTCCTGCGGGATGCGCATCGCCTGCAAGCGATGCGTCCGTTGCATTCACACTGCTTACCACAGGAGAGTCGGACCTCCTTCAGAAGACCAAGGGCAGAATTAAATTTCGGAGAAGCTCCAGTGGTGGGCGGGGCTGAAGGCAAAGCAGGACGGGCCCCCAAATGCCATATATATATATATATATATATATATATATATATGAGCGTATTTTAGCTTAATGCTCTTCCTGCCAGTAACTAAGCCTTAAGAGAGGCATTTCAACCTTTTAGAAGGGGGAGAAACGTGCAACAACAACAACAACAACAAAAATGGGGAGCCACCAAATGACTGGTGGTCGGAGAAAGGGAGCGTGGTCATCGGGGGGACCCCGGAAGCAGGACATGAGGGCAAGAGTCCTGTCCCGCTGTCGTTCCCCAGTGATTGGCATTCAGGGGCATGCTGGCTGCCCCTGATCCTGGAGGTGGCATATAGCTAGCATGACTAGCAGCCATTGATAGCCTTGCCTCCAGGAGTCTGTCTAATCCCCCTTTCAAGCTGTCTAAAGGTGGAATCCTACCAATTACACCCTCGCTCCTCAGAAGCCCTGCCGGAAATCTTTAGGGATGTGCGAGGATTTCGTCTGGGGTGTGTGGAAATCCAGTGGAGTTGCTGGGCTTGACTCCCTGAACTCTGTCCTTCTCGCCTCTTCCCTGGCTCAACCCGCGTTCTCCCGAGCTGAGCTGGGGAAGCGACTTCTGGGTGCCCAGCGGGCCGCTGTTTATGTAGAAAATGCCTTAAGATACGCCTAAAGGGGGCCGTAATTTGCTCAAACTGTGTCCGCTTTTGATGTATCTTATTAAGGCATTTTCTACGTAAACAGCAGGCTGCCAGGAACCCGAAAGTTCAGCGAGCTGTGCAGCGTGCGCCAGCTTTTGACCCAGCTCGGCGGGCACAGCGGGTTGGGTCCTGGTGGATCGGCCACCCCTAGCTGGACTGAAGCCAGCAGGGCAGGAGGAGCAGTAGAGGCAATCTTCACCTGCTCATCCTCTGCCTTTGGTGATTTTCACTAGATGGGCTTTTCAGCCAGTCTAGTTTGGGCACTTTGGAGGGGGAGAGAAGGAGGATGGCGGAGGGTCAGGATATCACATATCCTGGCCTCTCCAGTCTCCTCCCTTCCCTGCCCACCAGAATGCCCCATTTCCTCCTCCTTTGAGGTCACTTTTCCAAAGATGTCGGACTCCCCCTTCCGAGGTCGAAGAGCACTGCCTCTGACCTCGGAAGGATTTTCTGAGCAATCCTACGGTCCCTGGGCCATTCTCCCAGGGACCATAGGATTGCTCTCTAAGTTGATGGCCATCCCCACATCCTGTGGACACAAATTCATAGTTTAACTATGCCTTGTGTGAAGAAGTGCTTCTTTTTGTATGTCCTAAAGCTCCGATCATTCAGCTTCATGGTGGGATGACCCCAGGTTGTAGTATTATAAAAGAGGAAGAAAAACGTCTTCCTATCCATTTCCCCCCATACCTTGCATAATTTTATACACCTTTATCATGTCCCCACTTACTCACTCCCCCCCCCAAATTAAGTCGCTCTAAATGTTGTAACCTTTCCTCATAGGGGTGTTGCTCCAGCTCCTTTATCATTTTGGATGCCTTTCTTTACACCCTTTGCAGCCCTACAGTTTTCTTTTTGAGGTGTGGTGACCAGAACTGTACACAGAATTGCAAGTGTTGTTGCACTGTAGGTTTGTATAAAGGTGTTACACTATTGGCAGTTTTATTTTCAGTCCCTTTCCTACTGATCCTAATATGAAGCCTGCCTCTTTTGTAGCTGCTGTGTGCTGGGCTGACATTTTCATTGAACTATTCACCACGATCCCAAAATTTCTCTCCTAGTCAGTCATCACCAGCTCAGACCCCATCAGTATATAAGTGAAGTTAGGATTTTTTGCCCCAGTGTGCGTCACTTTATTTACATTTTACCACATTTGCCAAGACATCCCTTTGGAGCGCTTCACAATTCCTTTTTGGTTTTCAGCCCTAAAAAGGAGTGTGAGAGAATTACACTTTGCTCCCTCCAGCACCGCACCCATTAGGGAATGGTAGATCTCCCTAGAGGCCCTTGAGGTGACACAGTGACTGGGTTCAGAGAACACAGTAACCCACACTCAAGGGTTATGGGTTGAGTGTTGGTTGTCATTGAACTGTGGGTTGTTGTTGGAACATGGGTTATTGTGTTGTCTGAACCCAGCTGAGATAACAAACCATAGTGAACAACCCAACAACAAACCATGGGTTCTCTTCACGGGTTGTTCATGGTTAACAAGCCATGGCTTGTTTTGCGCAGCTGGGTGCAGACAACACAATAGCCCACTTTTCAACAACAACCCATACTCAACCCATACTCAACCCTTGAGTGTGGGTTATCGTGTTGTCTGAACCTATCCATTAGCTTCTAGGGAGAGGTACCCAGAAATGACAGAGCATGGCTCTTATTTAGCTTTGTTTAGCTCTGCCAGGATTAGCAGCATTATTGCAGTCCTCTCCCATTTCCTGGGGATGGAGCATAACTCTGTCATTGGTTTTTTGTTTGTTTGTTGTTGTTGCCTTGGCCTTTGCTAGCACTGGGGTGGCCATGGGTCCTATTTTAAAGAGGGCAATCCCATTTGAAGGAGTCCATGATTTGAAAGGCTGTCAGAGGACAGTCCTCTGTTTGAAGGTGGCTGCCATTTGAAGGGCTGTCCAGTACAAGTCTGGTTTAAAGATAAAGAACCCTAAGGAGGGAGAACAAAAGGCCAGGGGAGAAGGAGGAGCAGGGAGAGGGAGCAGCAACAGGAGCCTTGAAGTTTCCTATCAACAGTTAGCAACTGGACAGCAGCCTAAAGAGGTACACAGGTCACCCGGTCACGTTCCCCAGTACTATGGTGAGCTACCGTTGCCTCTCTGTTGAAGTTATAGTAATGACTAAATATGCATCTATACATATAAATTAACGGATGCAAGACTGATGCAAATCTGTGTTCTCTTCTTTGGTGATGCTTTTCTTCTTCTTTGGTGATGCGTAAGTGGCTACCCTAGTTAGCTTAGCACTGCCCTTCTCTTGGTGCTGGTGGGGTAAGGAGGAGCTGGAAAAATACAGCTGCCAGGCTTGTGCAAGAAGGGCCTGTGGTGGGGAGAAGGAGACTGATAGATAGATAGACAGATAGATATTCTTTATTGATTAGTCATTTGACCATATCAAAACTACAGTACTTAAAATAACATTTGATAAAATCGAATTGAGGTAAGGTGTAGGATAGAATAGGAAACGGATCAATAAATGATTAGATAACTAGGTGATTAAAAAGAAGAAGAGAAAGTTTATATGTAGCTCTAAGAGAAGGAGACTGTGATGACCTGGTTCCCAAGGTCCACCCAAACTTTGAGCAGGCCCCGAGGGGAGTGCAATGTGTCCATTTATAGAGATGTACTGCCTCCTGCAAAGATCTCACCCGCTGCCTTTCGTAAAGTCAGGCATCTCTCATACGATACATAAATCAGGGACTCACTTATTTCACATGGAAAACTATTTGTCAGACTGGGATATTGGGCCCTTAGACGCTGCAGGCTAGCCTTATTCAGACACTCATCGTAATAGTGCTTCTTATAGATCCCATGTGCCAAAAATGAAAATGAGGACAGCTCAGATCGAAGGAGGCAATTAAACAGTTCTGGCAGCCCAGCAGTCTAAGGATAAAAGCAGAACTTTCCCCCCTTCCTTGCCATTAAGAATAAAGAAAAGCGTAAATGAAAAGCGGCGCATGTGAGGCCATCAGGAAACTTGGCAGATTAAAACAACATCTGCCTGAATGTGCAGAAAATTGGGCCGTCCCATTTTTAAAAGAGCACTTTTTTTCAGGCTCTGTGTTCCCCATTTCCAGGGCCAGAGTACAAGATCTCCCTCTTTCTGCAGCACAACTGGAGTGGGGAATATGGAGCAACTGACCCAGATACAACCTGGACAAAGGGGAAAGTGGGCATCAACAAGCAAATCATATATTGGTAATGTATGAAAATGCCATTTTCTTTTCAATATGCTATATTTAGCATGTGTTCCAGATGGGAGATGAAAAGCCAGATATCAGCTTCTTAGGGCACAATCCTATGCAAGTTTAGCAGAAAAAAGGCCTACAACTCCCAGCATGCTCCCCCCAGCCAGCTATGCTGTTTAAACTTGCATAGGATCACACCTTTAGAGATTTACACAACCCCATGGAAAGCTCTGCTGCAGGTCCGGTGTAGATTTATCTCAAACCAGTGTGTTCTGGGGGTGGAGCATGGATGACCTTGGATCTGCTGGCTCCAAAGTCCCTCCATCTTCCCTAGAAGCCCAAGGATTGGGGCCCTCAGCTGTGCTAATCCCCCCCCAACACATAGAGAGACATTGTTTCAAGGGGTGGGGAGTTAAGAAAAAAAAGAGCTGAGGGCTAAAAAACATTCGTTCGCAGGGCTTCGTTCCCACGACTCACTTAGGATCTAGGGTGGCCACGTGCAGTGGAGGCTGGTGACTCCTGTCTCAATGGGGCTCCTTACCCATTGCATCTTTTTGTTTGAGCTTGATAGGCACTATCCGTGGTACTCCATGGTGGTGGCGAACCTATTTTGTGGAAGGAGTTCAGCACCATGGACAGTGCCTATAAAGCTCCCCAAAAAGCTGCGATGGATAAGGAGGGCCACTGACGCAGGAGTCACCAGCCTCCCCTGGCCATGTGTCCTCTTTTACAGAGGGCAGTCCTTTATTTGAAGAACGGCCAGAGGACCATCCTCTGTTTGAAGGTGTTTCTATTTGAAGGGCTGCCCTGTCCATTTTAAAGATAAAGAACCCTAAGGAGGGCGAGCAGGGCGGGGCGGCCGGGCCCTGAAGTTGCCCATCACAGTTCGCACCCGGACAGCAGACCGAACAGGCAGGCACACAGACTGGTCGCAGTCTTCCCCACTATGAAATGGTATTTCTATTGAAATTATAATAACTATTTCTAACTTTGCATTCATACACATGCAAATTAGCACATGCAAATTGTATGCAAATCTGTCCCCTCCTCTGTCCACCCTAAATTGCTTTGCCCAAGAGAGCAGTAGGCAAGACAGAATGGCCCCCGTGGTGTATTCTCATAGCCTTCGTTCTTGTAGCCTAACACAGTAAAGCAATTCAGCCACTGAATACTACCGGAGAGGCAGTGTGGTATAGCGGTCAGCATGCCAGACTTAGATCAAGGAGACGTGGGTTCAAATCCCGACTTGGCTATGGAGCTCACTGGGTGACATTGGACCAGTCACTGACTCCCAAGCTAACTTACCTCGTCGACTTGTTGTGGGCATAAAATGGTGGATGGGGAGAACTGCCAACCTGAGGTTCTCGGGAGAGGATGGGATAAAAATGTATTACAGTTACACAGACACGCAGATCGTCCCGTCCCCTTTTATTCCTTGGGGGCAAGATAAATCATTGCTCGCATAGGTCCCACATTATCACAAAGCTGTGCTTTGTGTTAATGTGGGACTGGAAGGGCTCAGGGATTGCAACGAGGCATAGTGGCGGTTGGGATTATCAGGACTGGTGCAGGGCAGTTTTGGCGCCCTAGGCTGGCTTATATTTAGCGCCCCCCCTCGTGCGGGGGGGGAGGGCTCCGGAGCAAAGCAGCTGGGAAATGCCTGCTTGCCCAGCACCCCCCCGCCCGCCCGCCGGCCGCCTCCTCCAGCAGCCGCTTTCCCCGCTGCCTACCGGCTGCCGCTGTGCGCACTCCTGACCTGGCCTAGCTCCGGGTGCAGAGGAAAGCCGAGCGCGACCGTGAGCCCGCCCGGCGCCCGCAATCTACCCCCCCCGCACAGACCTGGTGGTTGCGGACCGGTGCCTTTGTTGGTGAGGCGGCCAGGTGGGGCAGGAGCGTGCCGGCGGCGAGGAAGGAGTGCAGCATTTCTGCGCCCTCTTCCGCCACGCGCCCTAGGCAGCCGCCTGGGTCTGCCTAGCAGTAGCGCCGGCCCTGGGGGTGATGCATGCTAACCAGAACAACCTAATTGAATGCAATGCAATTGAGTGTAATTAGTAAAAATGGAGCAGGGATTGCATTGCCGGTAGTTAAATAATGAAGACCTTGATGGGAGAGGAGGCAGGTTGTGCAGAAGACAAATCTTGCCATAAACAGTGACTACAGATTGGGACTGCAGAACAAAATGAACGGGAGGAAAGTCTCCTTGAGGCCAGATGCAAATGACTGGGAACAAATGGTTGCAAATGCTGGGAGCTACCTTCAAAGCAATTACAGCCATAAATTAAGAGGCTGTGGACATTCACATCAATGAACTGAGAGAAGCCTAGGCCTTTCTCTCCAGACATAAACAAAGGCAGAAACGTCCATGTTCAACCAAAAGAATAATAAGAGGCCTAAAGGTTTAAGAAGTTTTCTCACCCCCAAAGTTACATTTGTATCTATTCTTTTTATAGCTTTGAGGCCTTCAGCTTGGTATATTGTTCGCACTTAGATTCCAAATATATACAATTAGGATTGAGACCAGAACTAGGTGTTATGTCTAGGATGGCTAAGTGTCCTCTCTTACACGGTCCTCTATTTGAAGGGCTGCCAGAGGACCATCCTCGATTTGAACAGCTGTCCTGTCCAAGTCTGGCTTAAGGATAAAGAACCATAAAGAGGTCGAGCAGCAGAGACCTTTGATTGCCCCTGACCATTTGTGCCCAGCAGGCACACGCCGGGTCACCTGCTCTGTCTTCCCCACCATGAAACGGTAGTTCTATTTCAATTATTATAGTTATTTCTAAATTTGCATTTATATATGTGAATTAGCCTATGCAAATTTTATGCGTGGCTGTGCTCTCTTTTGTCCTCTTCTTTGCCGATGCATAAGTGGCCAGCCTAGTTATGTCACACGTGTGACTGCCACTGAAAGCAGCACCAATCACCTTACTTCTCCTCCTCCTCCTCCTCCTCTCTCCCCTGTAACATCTGGAACAGCCACCCCCAACTGGAGTCCTCCAGATGTGTTAGACTACAATTCCCAGAATCCTCCAACTAGCATGAAATATAGAATGCTCTAGAAATACAAGATGTGTGGTGTGATGACATCGTGTTGCAGATTTCCGAAGCCCCGCTCGATTTCACCGGCAGCTGCTTGTGGGGTGCTTTGAATGTTACCAGATGGTCTCAGTTAGGGTAAGGATGAGGAGGATATGTTGGGCTGCTAATTTTGGCAGTAGCTACACTGAAGGGGGCTGTCGATCTGTGTGCTTAGCAAGGCCACAGTATTAAAGGCCCACCGAAGAGGCCTAGCTTAGAAGAAGCTGCTCTAATAGCTGCCTGAACCGAAGTTTTGCTTTTGGCCTCGCCTGATAGGAAGCAAGGTCAGCTTGCTTGACCTGAGAAATGGGAAAGCTGATGAGAAATGACTGTGGGTTCTTGCCCCATAACTGTCAGGCGGACCCAGCCGCAGGGTACAACAACAGAGAACAAGTTGAGAAACTTGGGGAGTTTCTGCAGAACTGTGGAGTAAACAGGACGTGATAATATATCTAAGCAAGGGGGTGGTAGTGTAGATTTGGGGAAAGGTTCTTGAAGAGGCTAGACCACCCTGTTGTAATGAATCCATGAGCTTCGAGCATTCGAGTTTCCATTGCAGGCAATGGGTATAGAAACGGGCAAGGTGCTAAGGTGTAAGAGAGGGCTTTGCTCTAGAAGTGGGGTTCTGCTTTCGATCTGGGTCCTGGGTCTTTCTTCAGCTCTGTGTGGAGGCTTCTTGAGATCAGGAGACAGAGCCTTTTGCCGGCAAAATATTGTAAACTTAACTTTATTTTCTTCCTTTTCTGTATTAAGGATGAATGGTGTGTGTGTGTGTGTGTGTGTGTGAGAGAGAGAGAGAGAGAGAGAGAGGGAGAGAGAGGAGAGAGAGAGAGAGAGAGAGAGAGAGAGAGACTTCTTCAAGAAAGCATTCTTTCCTATTTGAAGTCATATTCTGATTCTGTGTGACTCAGCACATCCAGAGCACCAAGACCGACCAGATCTCTGGACCCAGGTCAAAATAGACAGGAAGTAAGGACCTGTGTCAATTAAGCCACGAGGTCTGTTGAATTAGACTTGTTAGCCATATTATTGCTGCTCACAGCACAAGTGCTGTAATATCCCATTGTGTCCGAATTCACACAACTGAAGAATCCGCTGTCCGCACGTGATCCTGCTTGCCCTTCCGGGTCCACTAGGGAAGCTCTGCTGCAGGTCTCACCACCATCTGAGGTGCAGTTGCTGCTGGGTATGTGGAACATTGAGGGCATTTCAATTATCCAACCTAAAAGTGCTTAGCAGCACAATCCTGTGTAGTGGTTAAGTGTTGGACTAGGATTGTGAAGAAAGATTCGGGTTAAAAATGCCACTCAACCACAGTGCTCATTGGGCCGGGCATACTCTTTCTCAGCATGACCTACCTCACAGGGCTGTTGTGAGGACAAAATGGGGAGGGGAACCATGAATGTTTACCTGAGCTCCTTGGAGGAAAGGCAGGATATTAAGGTTGCAAATAAATAATAAACAATCTACTCAAAAGTAAGTCCCATTGTGTTCAGTGGGGCTTACTTTCAGGAAACTGGGTATAGGATTGCAGTCTAAGGCATGGACAACTGAGGCTGTAATTCTATACCCACTTACCTGGGAGTAAGCCCCATTGAATTCAATGGGACATATTTCTGAACAGACCTTTATAGGATCGCACTGGTAGGCTAGCTCTGATTTCTCTAGGAAAAGGCCCAGCTGGCAAAGCATACAGAGCTGGTGAAAGGCACTCCTGGCCACCACTGTCACCTGCTGTTCAGTAGAGGTTACTCCTAAGTAAGCATACATTAGATTGAAGCAGAACTTCCTATGTTGTCCCAGAAAAGTGCTCAGAAAAATGGCATCAGTTTATTTATTTATTACATTTATATCCTGCCTTTTTTCCTCTTGCAAGGAACCCAAGGTGGCTTGCATAGTCCTCCACTTTTCCATTTTATCCTCACAACAACCCTGTGAGGCTGAGAGTCAGTGACTTTCCCAAAGTCACCCAGTGACTTTCATGCGGGGACTAGAACCCGGATCACCTGAATCCCAGTCCAACACTCTAACCACTACGCCACACTGGCTCTCAGTTGGCCCCAATTCCTCGACTTCAGGAGTGCTACACTACTTACTTTGTGTCAGAGCCTTGCCTTTGCTGTGCTGTTGTACATTACTCAATATGCTGGAAAACACCCTTCAGGAAATGTCAGTATCTGTTAGTCCTTTGAATGTAATTTTTAAGTAAAATTAACCTTTGACCAAATGAAGATCCCGATAAATTCTGACAGGCATTGGCAGTTCTGTGAATGCTACTGGCCTGTTACAATTTACGAGGCTGTTGCTTTATTAAATACACATTGCACGGATGGGTGGATTGGTCTTACTTGGCATAATCAGGTCGCGGGAAAGAATGTGCAAGGAAAATGGCTGGGGGTTCACAGTGACTAGCTGCAGTCCCCTTTGGCTGTTCCCTTCACACACCTCTCTGTAAAAAAAATTAAAATAATAAAAATCTTGCTCCAACTTATCTTACCACTCTTGTACAATGTGACCATCAGGCCATTCAGTGTGATTGCACAGCGAT
The DNA here is from genome assembly GCA_021292165.1 of Shinisaurus crocodilurus. Taxonomy (NCBI): domain Eukaryota; kingdom Metazoa; phylum Chordata; class Lepidosauria; order Squamata; family Shinisauridae; genus Shinisaurus; species Shinisaurus crocodilurus. The sequence continues at coordinate 267,700,551 of CM037878.1, read as the reverse complement.
TTGAAATGAGGTGCTATCGACTAATAATAGTAATAATAATACTATTATTACCGGTGTAGTGGTTAGAGTGTTGAACTAGGATTTGGGAGATCTGGTTTCTGGTCCCCGCTCAGCCATGAAGCTCACTGGGTGACTTTGGGCCAGTCACTGACTCTCAGCCTAACCTACCTCACAGGGTTGTTGTGAGGATAAAATGGAGAGGAGGAGGAGGAGCATAGAAGCATGCTCCTCCTCCTTGGGTTCCTTGGAAGAGGAAAAAAGGTGGGATATAATGATGATGATGATGATGATGATGATGATGATGATGATAAATTTGCTGTTGAATTTTTTGTTGTGCCAGATATTTTACAGTACATATTTGCATTCATCTTTACAAACCTGCAAATGGGGAAGAAGAGAGAAACATCTCTCCAGATCCTTGTGAGGACAACCAAGAGAAAGATGATAAGGCGCTTTGGGAACTGGAAGCAGTGTGAAAAGCTCCTGTTCGTGGCTCGCTGGCTGGAATCTTGCCCTCTTCCAGGACACTCCATTCCATCCCCCCCTCCTGGTTTTCTGTCCGCCCCGCCCCTCCAACAGTCAGTAAGCATTCTATGTTCACTGAGCATGCCCGATCATCATAGGTGCACATTTAGAAATAATAGCTATAATTTAAATAGAAATGCAACATATCTCACCATAGTTAAGAAGACTGACCAGCTGACCTGTGTGTCTGCTCAGTCTGCTGCTGTCCAGGTGGCTAAGTGTTGATGGGCAACTTCAAGGCCCCTGTTGCTGCTCCTTCCTTATGGTTCTTTGGCTTTAAACCTGACTTGGACTGGACGGCCCTTCAAACGGAGGACACTTTCAAATAAAGAACTTTCCTCTGCCAGTTCTTCAAAATAGAGGACTGTCTTCTGTAAAGTGGGAGACCTGGACACCCCATGAGGATGGTGGCAAGAGGGAACGGGTTAAACTTCCCCTCCCTGTCTGCCATGGCCCCAATCCTGACACCGCCACCACAGCGGTGTTTATGTTTATGCTTTCTTTAAAAAAAAGATACATGTGACATTAACTAAATTGCTAGCAGACAATCTAGATGGTCTACAAAGATTACGGTACTTGATAAAGTCCGTGAAGTAAGTAATGAACGTGGTCTAAAAATGAATGTTAAGAAAACCAAGTGCATGGTATTTAGTAAAAAGCAATTAGTCCAAGAAATACAGTTAAAAATTCAAAATGAAAATGTGGAGTAGGATTGATAGATATAAATATCTTGGAATTTGGTTGAATGAGTAGAGGGAATATAATAAGGCAATAAAAGTTAGAATAGAGATGGCCCAGAGTAGTTTTTTAAAGATGAAAAATGTAATACGGTATGTAACACAAACTTAAAATTAGCCTTCAGAATGTGCGTTGTACAGTGTTAAGTATTTTCAGTTCTACTGTTTGGCATAAAATTGTGGACTTTAACATGGACTAACATAAAAAAGATAGAAGCATTTGAGATGTGGATTTATCGCAGGATGTTATGAATTTCATAGATCGAGAGGGTGACCGACAAAGAAGTATTAAACCACGATATTGTATTGCCCCCCAACCCATTCTTTAAGGTTTTTCAGCCAAGACTTCCTTCTTCTTCCTACATTCTCCCCCCCCATTTATTTTACTTTGTATAATCAGCTGCAACAGTCTATATTTTTCATTTCTCATTATATGACCAAAATATTCTAGTTTTCTGTGTTTTATAATTTCTCGGTCTTTCTACATTCTCTTTAAAACAGCTGTATCTAAAGACTGTTTAGCTACGATGGTGTCTAACCTCTGCTAGGAGAGGAATGAGAAGAAGAAAAAAGATATTAAATCAGGTGTTTAACATAGTTTGACCCTAATATCGAAATAAATATGCATAGGATTGCTCACCCCTCACCCCTCCATCTGCAATATGGGAGTGACCTAAACTGTAGCCTTCTTGCTGCTGTTAAGGATGTTTGCGATAAAGTATGTGTGGAGTGCTTTTTAAAAACCCTCTGGGGATGCTAACTATTCTTATTTTATTGAGGCTTTTCAATATGTAAACGTATTTAAATGCAATCACTTAATGAGTTGATGATATTGGTTAAAAGCCAAACAGTTACTTGATTAAATAAATATATATTTTAAATAATTTACAGCTTTACTAGCAATACACGAATTTCCTCTTGGAGATAATGAGCACTCCACACCATCTTGGTACTGCCTGCCAAAATAATAAAACCCGCCTGCTTTGACAGTAATCCACAACCCACCTTGGCAACATAATGAGGGCTGTCCTGGAAATGATTTGTAAGACACATCAGCTGAATTACTCAGCTCACTATGTGGGTCGTAAGCTCCTGACAGGAAACCAAATGCAGTTCTATGTACCAAAGTCGTATGTGTGTATATATAGGTATGTGGATCTATAACAGTGTTCTCCAACCTTGGGTCCCCAGATGTTTTTGACCTACAACTCCCAGCATGCCCCAGCCAGCTATGCTGTAGGCCAAAAACATCTGGGGACCCAAGGTTGGAGAACACTGATCTATAAAAATTAATGAGAATGTGTTTCTGTCTGTCTGTTCATCAGCACCATCGCACCAGGACTGTGAAACCTAGACACCTGAAACTTGGTATGCACACTAAGGGGACCCTAGAGGTGTGAACCTCAGGGGTATTTTGTTTTTAAAATGCATTGATTAATTTGCATTATTTAAATGTGCCCATGAGGTTGAAGCCTGCAGTAATGTCTTCAGTCACTAGGGGCCAGCATACTTTGCCATCCATACAGTTTGAAGCCAAGGGAGAATGGTAGGCTGAGGAACAGAATCATACACCCGGACACCTGGACCTTCCCCTGCTGTGGGGCAGCCCCAACCTTCAGGGAGATGGAGTGGGCAGACCTGTCCCTCAGGGGATTATAGAGGCATACCATGGCAGGGGCCATGCCTAGGGGTTCCAGTGCGCGTGGCTTCACTCAGATGGGGTGGGCACAATGTGTCCAACTCTGACAGCTTTGTAAGTTTGCTTGAAGGCTTCACTGTATCAAACTAAGGGCTAATCGAACCAGTGAGAATCCAGGTCCATCTATTAGTAAATAAATACATAAATGATGGTTATATAATGAAATGGAAAATCTGTGAAAGAAAATTAGACAAATGTTCAGATCTGACATATTGACCCAATTCAGACAAATCTTGAGCTCCATGCACCCACCCACAGCCCCTTCCCTGTTGCCTTGTTCCTCCCTTCAGACCAGCAAGTGAAGAAGCCTCAGTTAACCATAGCTTCCCATTATGTGTGAACCAGGAACTACGGCTGATGACTTCCAAACAAGCCCAGATTTGGAAGCCAACTTGAAACCATGGTTTAAAGTTGGCTTCCAAATCTGGGCTTGTTTGGAAGCCATTGATCCTCATTCCCAGTTTGCACATAATGGGAAACTATGGTTAACTGCAGCGTCCTTGTTTGTTTCAAGTGGTGAAGTGGTAAATGTTGAAGTGCAGGTGCTCATCGTGACAGTCCCCATAGCCACACCCCCAAGGAGAGGCCAAAAATGCAGGCAGCTGCCTTGATCCATATCAACAAACCAAGTCTAGCAGTTTCCATCTCTACCAGGAGCAGGTAATCTGTAAAGCTAATGGGCCTTAAATGCCCATTCAAGACCGGGCCACCCCAAAATACCTTGCGTTATAACAGGGACAGCTCACAACCATGTATTGCTGCCGAGGAAATTCATTTCTCACCCTCCACCCCTGCCCCCCTCTAGCTACTGTGAGGATCGCAGCTAAGTTCAGAGGGAACAGGGAATTCTGAGGGGGTGGCAGATGATGTCAGCATCCCTGCTAATAATAATAATAAAAAGTGCCAGTGCGGTGTCCCTGTGAGCGCTGACTCCTCCACTGCAGAACTGTTTGTTTCACTAGTCATGATGCAAAGAGAGGAGCAAAGTGTGGGTGTATGGAGCTCATGAATACTATGGCTTATTAAGCCAGGAGTTGAGCATCTGAACCCAGCCGTTGTCTGATAACTATCGTTTTCTCTCTATCCTCAGTGGACAAAATATGTTGGCTTTATGTGAACTGTGTCAAAGGGATAGCTTTGGCTTTGGAGAAAGGCCCGAGAGCAGGTGAAGAGACTGTTGACATTATTTTTTTTAAAGCCTACTGAAGACCTGAATGCAGCCATATTAAGCGATGCTCTTGCTGAGCTTTCTCTGTGCCTTACACTGCGGACATTTTGAGGCAGCGGCAGGGAAGAAATGGTGGCACAGCTGCCGCCATGCTGCACAGACAGCTCTCTCATCCTCGTTGACAAACCACTTGAGATCTGTCAGCAGCAGTCAAGGGCAGTGGTTCTGCAGTGAAAAGGACAACAGTGCTGAGACAGCTCCAGCAGAAAACGCACATCTTGGGAGTCCTGCAATGAGGCAGATCGAGCAAGCAAGAGTACAGACCAAGTTGCTACTTTCTGTTGTTGCAATGTACATGACAAGACTCCATCTGATCTGAATGCAAACTCTCATGAGTTTACTGGACCTCAGCAAACTGCTATGAGGCCAGGCTGGCGTCAAGGTAGGCGTGGTTGGGTGCCCGTCAAGGGCCCACACCCCAGCAGGGTCCCACGGACAAGAGCCCCCTGGAGATGCTCCGCCTCCTCGCCATGGCAACCTGCTTGTTCACCCGCCTCTCGCTCTGACCCGCACAACGGTGGTGGTGAGAAGGAGGAGCAGGAGATGCCACCACTGCCTACATGCTCTCTGCCTGTCGAGCAAGCAAGTGGGCAGCAATGACGAGAAAGAGGATGAGGAGGCAAAAGGAGCTGATGAAAATGGCAGTGAGGAGCTCTCTTTTCCTTTAAGGCCATGCCTCTAGCAGGAAACACAACAACGCCCCATTCACAAACATTTTCTATTGGAGATAAATGTGAATTGTGGTCCCACGCACATGAGACCACAGAGTTTCTTCAGATTTCTTCAGTAGGGGTGGACAGATAATTCTATTTCTGGTCCGTGTCAATTTTGCATGTATTCATTCATAGGTCTACTCCATTCAGTTAAAAAACAAAAAACAAAAAACTGCACATATATTCATATTTATTTTCTTATACGATATTCCATAAGTCATACACATTTTAGTATACAACTTTCTCCCTAATATACACCTTCTTGTATGCAATTTTTGAACTGGGCACTGTATAGCAAAATTTGGAGACGTGCCCAATACAAAGGATAACTGCATGTTAGTCTAATTGGATCAGCTCACTTAAAAATGCAGACCAAATGAAATTCCCCACATCTCTAGTCTTCTGTTAAGCATATGACTTGCAAAGGAGAACCCATATCACATTAAAAAAAAAAAAAAAAAACAGCAACAGGAGCAGCCCTTTGTTTTGTGTATTTGTATATTCAGCATATTCTTGTTAGGGTTCTGCTAAATAACTGCCTGTTTCAATTTTTCAGGGGGACAAAAATATTCTGAAAACCCCTTACTTATGAGAATGTTCTCCTTCTGCTTCCTTGTCTCCCCCATTCTACTTTGGCGACATTTGATTCTTCCAATTGTTGCATTCTATTTGTTCTTGTTTAATCAGAGCCTAGCCAATAGGGGATCATACAGTTAATGGTATAATATCATGACACTACATAGCCAATCAGATTAGGCTACGTGATGACAACACTGAGGGTCCATGAAGCCAACTGACGATGAGGGCATTGCTTCCTGCATGAGTAATATGGGCTGATCCCAGCCAGTGGGGGATAATTGCTTATCAATTGCACCTTCTCAAACTGGGGAGAGGTAACAAGCGGGGTACCGCTGGGCTCAGTCCTGGGCCCAGTGCTCTTCAACATTTTTATTAATGATTTGCATGAAGAGGTGCAGGGAATGCTTATCAAATTTGCAGATTACACAAAATTGGGTGGAACAGCTAATATCCTGGAAGACAGAAACAAAATTCGAAGTGCTCTTGATAGGCTGGAGTGTTGGACTGAAAACAACAGAACAACAGAATGAAATTGAATAGGGATAAATGCCAAGTGCTGCACCTAGGAAAAAGAAACCAAATGCAGAGTTACAGGATGGGGGATACTTGGCTCAAAAGTACTACAAGTGAGAAGGATCTTGGAATTGTTGTAGATCACAAGCTGAATATGAGCCAGCAATGTGATGTGGCTGCAAAAAAGGCAAATGCTATTTTGGACTGCATTGATAGAAATATAGCTTCCAAATAGCGGAAAGTACTAGTTCCCCTCTACTCAGCACCTGGTTAGGCTTCATCTTGAGTACTGCGTCCAGTTCTGGGCACCACACTTTTAAGGAGGATGTAGACAAACTGGAAAGGGTTCAGAGGAGGGCAACAAAGATTGATTAGGGGACTGAAAACAAAGCCCTATGAGGAGAGACTGAAAGAACTGGGCATGTTTAGACTGAGGGGAGATGTGATAGCACTCTTCCAGTACTTGAAAGGTTGTCACACAGTGGAGGGCCAGGATCTCTTCTCGATCATCCCAGATTGCAGGACACAGAAGAATGGGCTCAAGATACAGGAAGCCAGATTCCGCCTGGACATCAGGAAAAATTTCCTGACTGTTAGAGCAATATGCCAATGGAACCAACTACCTAGGGAGGCAGTGGGCTCTCCAACACTGGAGGCATTCAAGGTGCAGCTGGACAGCCATCTTGGGGATGTTTTGACTTGGGTTCCTGCATTGAGTGAGGGGTTGGACTCAATGGCCTTATAGGGCCATTCCAACTCTATGATTCTATGATTCTGTGTAGTGAACAAGGGATGTCACAATGATATATATCCAGCCAGACTTGGCTATGTGCTGATGTCACTGAGGTCAAATGAAGCAAATTCTGGAAGCATTTCCTTCACTCTAAATGAGCAAATATATTTTGGACCTTCTCAAAGAACACCTTTCAATGCAGCTGAAAATATTTTGAAAAGCACCCCCACTTTCAGCTCAGCCTGAATTTTAAAAACCATTTAAAAATATTACTGCTCTCCTGAAGCTGTAGCTACAATAGTATGGCGGGCTAGCAATGGAAATAAGGTTTCTGTTCATTCAGTGGATATGAGAGGGCTGATATTATATTGGTTTTTGACTGAATGAGATAAAATATGTTCTTTTCACATATCATCCAACTACAATACTTTCCCCCTCTTTTATCACTGAGTCTTTGTAATCTTACAAATTAGAACCATTCAGCGAAAGTCTGAAACAATGTACCCCTTGTATCTAGGAATTCCAGTGAACTGTGTGAAAATCACTTCTTTTGAAGTTCATAAGAATGTAGCCAAACGCATGGAGACATTGAAGGAGACATTGCTGCAACAGTGATAGCATATCAGTTCTCTCAGTGGTCCTTGGATGTCTATTAATATCTGAAACTACTTACACCCCCATATATTCTAAATATATGTACACTAGCTCCAGCTTTCAGCAGAGATAATGAGATTCTACAGAGAAGGAGAGCATAAGTGATGAGAAAACTAAAGCAAAAGCAAAATTGCAGCCAACCCAGAATATGACTTACACGGCAAGTAAGAAGAGGATGGATAATAATAATTATAATAATAATAATAATAATAATAATAATAATAATAATAATAATCAGACAACAATGGGACTTGGATAGATGATGATGATGATGATGATGATGATGATGATGATGATGATGATAATATTCTATCCAAGTCCCATTGTTGTCTGTTGTATAAAAAAAGGGTTTGCAGCTGACACTTCCCCAGCCTGGTGCTCCCCCGGATGAGTTTGATCATCAAACCAAATGCAGAGTTACAGGATGGGGGATACTTGGCTCAACAGTACTACAAGTGAGAAGGATCTTGGAACCCTGGAGGACGTCTGGGTAATGTCCACAGGGTCTCTGCTCTAGGATGCAGAGACTCTGTGGTCCCAATTACATCATGCACCTATACATGGCTTGAGGTTTTGACTGTACATTCCCAACAGAATTGTTGTAGATCACAAGCTGAATATGAGCCAGCAATGTGATGTGGCTGCAAAAAAGGCAAATGCTATTTTGGGCTGCATTAATGGAAGTATAGCTTCCAAATCACGTGAAGTACTAGTTCCCCTCTACTCAGCACCGGTTAGGCCTCATCTTGAGTACTGCGTCCAGTTCTGGGCACCACACTTTAAGAAGGATGTAGACAAACTGGGAAGAGTTCAGAGCAGGGCAACAAAGATGATCAGGGGACTGGAAACAAAGCCCTATGAGGAGAGACTGAAAGAACTGGGCTTGTCTAGCCTTCAGAAGAGAAGACTGAGGGGAGATATGATAGCACTCGTCAAGTACTTGAAAGGTTGTCACACAGAGGAGGGCCAGGATCTCTTCTCAATCATCCCAGAGTGCAGGACACGGAATAATAGGCTCAAGTTACAGGAAGCCAGATTCCACCTGGACAGATATCAGGAAAATTTTCCTGTTAGAGCAATACGCCAATGGAACCAACTAGCTAGGGAGGTCCTGGGCTCTCCCAAACTAGAGGAATTGAAGGTGCAGCTGGACAGCCATCTGTCAGGGATGCTTTGTCTAGGGTTTTTGCATTGAGCAGGGGGGGGGGTTTGGACTCAATGGCCTTATAGGCCCCTTCCAACTCTACTATTCTATGATTCCCCAGCCAACCTGGCCATGCTATTTGAAGGTGTCCTCTATTTGAAGGGCTGTCCCGTTAAAAGATAAAGGACCCAAAGAAGCTAGGAGAGCAGCAGGGCCTTGAAGTTGCCCATCCACAGTTAGCCCCTGGACAGCAGACTGAGCAGGCACATAGGTCACCTGGTCACAATTTTCTCCACTATGGTGGAGATGTATTTCATTTCTATTTACATTTTAATAATTATTTCTACATTTGCATCTATAGCAAGTAGATTGCACTTTTAAATGCAAATCCATGTCTTCTTTTTGGGCAACTTGTAAGTGGCCATCCTATTTCTGCCAAATCTCCAGGGATGGGGACTCGGACTCCAGGACTCGACTCGTGAGTCGGACTGAGTCCCCCTTCTGACTCGAGTCAGATTTGAGTCCCAATATTTTTAATGGGACTCGAGACTCGACTCAGGACTCGAGACCAAGGACTCGTGTTCCAAAATCGTGTTCCTCAAATGCAACATGGATAGGTTTTAGGAAGTACAGCAAGTTTATTTTTTAAAATCATTTTCCTAAAATGCAACCTTTCAGACATTTTGGGTTTGGCTGTGGCTGCCTCTGCCTGCCTGTTTGTGGTTCCCTGCCTCCTCTGCCTGCCTGCTCTCTTCTTAACCAGTTCCACAGTTTGAATTGTCCAAGACAAAGGCCTCTGCCTGCCTGCTTTGGGGTTCCCTGCCTCCTCTGCCTGCCTGGTATTTTGGGTTTGTCTGCCTGGTCTGTTCTTGCCAAAATCAGTTGCAGAGTTTTGAAATAAAAAGGCACACTTGTGCCTAGAATTTATTTAAGCCACACATCTGAAATAGCCTTATTTTGTTGGGAACCCCCCCCCATTGATTTTAATAGGGACTCGTGGAGTCAGCTTTGGGAGTGACTCGTGACTCGTGAGTCACCATTTTGGACCAAGGACTCGGACTCAAGACTCGGGCCCAAACACTCGTGACTCGACTCGTGACTCGAAACCAAGGACTCTTCAACATCCCTGCAAATCTCTGCTTGTGCACCAAGTTCTCTGAAGGTTGAGGGGTTGTTTTTGCAGCCCCCTGGGAGCGCCTGCTCATTTGTCACTGATCCATCCCAAACCAAATGCAACATATTCCAGGTGGAGTCACTTTACAATCGTGCAGGGAAGGGTTATTAGAGCATATGCAGCCACCAATTTTGCTGACCTTTTCCTCTGCCATATTGAATTGCAGTCTGATTAATAACTTGCTGTTCCCCCATTAAAAAAAAAAAAATCCTTTACGCATTATTTCTTCCCAGATCCCTCCCTTCCTAATGAATCTTTTGGATTAATATTGCCCTAGTGCACTGGCTTAAACTTTTATATGCCGTGATCTTCCTTTTTATTTATTCTGGCCCTGGGTTCTTCATTATTCTCCCTTTTCCATGTCTTCAGTGTCATTCCCATAAGCTTCCAGTTTAATACCATCCCTGATATTCTGTAATGCATGATTTAATCCATTGCATTTCACTTATTACGTGTGTCTGACACTCTATTCACTAGATCACACCGATCCATTTTGGATGTAATGTTAAACCATGGTTTAGTGTTATATGGATAAGCAGGATGGTCCTTGGGTTTGTACACTCCCCCTTCTCCTCTTCTCCTTTGATGGACCAGCATCATGGGTTGTGGGTGGTTTGTTTCAGACATCACAACTATTCACAATGGCTTGAATATTCACAATGGCTGCTGGCACGCGCTGCAATCCACCATGGCTTGAATAAGCCATGGTTGGCTGCGACGATCATGTGAACCACTGACTTTACAATATTGGCACAATGTGTATAGAATCTAGCACAGGGGGATGGGTAGGATCTTTACACCAGAATGAAGAACAGAGGAAGATGCCCCTGCATGGATTGCTGTATTCTTCATGAGCATTTCCCGCAATGCTTGGAGATGTCTACCTAAGAGGTGGGTCTAAAAACCTCTACATTTAATCAGTATATATGAATGCTTTAGAGCAGGAGTGGGCAGAGGGTAGATGATTGGGATCTATTAATAGATCTCTGGGTGATTTGCAATTAATCTGCAAATGTTTCTGATTCCCAATTGTTTAACAACAGCAATGACATAAAGGCTCCCCCCACCCCCTCTAAATTAGGCTGTAGAAATGAAGAAAGCTTGGGAGGAAACCAGTAATGGATTTTTGTGTGAAAGCACTGTGAGTTCAGTTCTGAAACTGAAGATGAATTCTTGGTCTCAGCCATGTGTTCAGAGACACCCTGTTCTTTCACTCTAGGTGTATATATCTCCCCCACTCCCAAAGCCACTATGCTGAAGAACATGGATCCAGTTGGTGGAACCTGAGTTTCTAGTAAAAAAACAACAACAAAGTAAATCCCAGAAGCCTGAGGTCTGCTCACTCCTGCTCTAGAGATAAGGCTAACATAGGACTAAACTTTTGTAACCATTAAGTCTTTATAACTATATTTATTTCATTTGGAAGGATCTGCTAGGGATTGAGAGAGCAACATTTGACACCCATAGCTCCTCTTGCCTACTGCTGCTGCTGCAACTATTTAAAAATTCTGGTCAATGGCATCTCTCGGCGTGGGTTTCTTACAGAGTAAAACAGCAAAGATTTGATCAGGGACTATAAGAGAACCGATTAGCTAGAGACAGTCAGTCCAAATGCATTAAGGGGAAGTCATGCTTAGCAAACTTGATTAATTCCTCCAAGGGAAAAGACGCAGAGAGTGGGGAAGGGTGAAGCTGTGGACATAATTCACTCGGCTTTCCAAGGAGCTTTCAATAAAGTATCCTCCAAAAGAGTGATGCACATATTAAATGGAGGGAGGGGAGAATATTGATGGAGGAATTCTTACGAGCGGGGAAAGGGGTTGGTAGCAGACAGGGGGAGGCTGGTGAGTCCTATGTCAGTGGGGCTCCTTATCCATTGCAGGTTTTATTCTGGGCTTTATAGGAGGTTTTATCCATGGTGCTCTATGGTGGCGAACCTATTTTGGGGTTGGAGTTCAGCACCATGGATAGCTCCTATAAAGCTCAGACTAAAAGGTGCAATGGATAAGGAGCCCCACTGACATAGGACTCACCAGCCTCCCCTGGGAGCAGGACACATTACGGAGAAAGCCAGTGTTCTGGATTGGGAAGGAGCCATTGTCTACCAGGTAGCTCTGTCACCTCTGTCCCAGGAGAACCAAGGCATCAGGGGAAGCAAGGAGGGGGTGCTGTGGTAATCAGGCAGATACAGGAAGGAAGGCAGTATGCCTGAGGCTGCTGTCATCTCAGTTGCTTGCCATGTAGGGTGGCCACTTATGCATCACCAAAAAAAAGAGAGGGCAGATTTGCATATAATTTGCATATGCTAATTGATTGTATAGATCAGGGGTGCAGAACCTCAGTCCTCCGGGGTCCCAGTTCGGCCCTCGGAGGTTACCCAGGAGGCCACGTTTCCTTGCTTAGGCCACACCCCCTTTCCCGCAACCTCTGATCTTTGGGTGGTGTCCTGACTTTTGCACATAATTTTTCCCACTCTAAAAGGTTGACATGCCTCCCCTAAGGCTCAGTTACTGGCAGTAAGAGATTTAAGTGAAAATATGCTGGGATTTTTGGGTTTTTTGGCCCCCACCCCTTTTGCCTTAACCCCCACTTACCACTGGAATGTGGCGCTCAAGTGCTTCTCCAAAACGGAATTTGGCCCTTGGGCTGAACAAGGTTCAACACCCCTGACGCTCAGTAAATATAATTTATTTCCCCCTTGTTACGCCCTGGAGGGTATCATCATCGACAGTTCATTCCCATTAATACAGGTAAGGATAAACCATTCCAGTTACTCCTGTGCTAAAAAGAAATGGATGGCCTTAGTAAGCTGGTAAAACAATATAAAGGAGTAATGACAGGACCAGAGGTCAGGAGAAGAGGTAGGCTTAAAGTATTAGACTCAGAAGGAAACATTAAGTGCACAATTTCAGATTCATACCATGAAATGCACTCTTAGCAAGCTGAAATGCACTCTTAGCAAGGTATTGTCATGGATCAATAGCAGCCACGTTTAAGATGGCTATCTGAAAAGCATACATCAATACAATAAAATGTCCAGCTATCGAGTCCGAACTTGTAGCTTTTCTCTTGTCATCTATAGTCTTTCAAGGACCGATAAGATCTTAACAGGGACTATAACATTCCTAAGCTTCTGTGCAGTGCTGCTATCTTTTTCTAATTATTGCCTCCAGCATAAGAGGGACACGGTAGCACTTTCATACGGGTACATTATTCATCCTGCCTTAATGCATTTCAGTGCATGATAATATATAACCTGTGAGTTCCCCTTCCCAAAATCCCTGGGGCCCTTTCGTCCTTGCAATCTTTTACACAAAGCCCTAGCTTTTTACTCCATTCAGTACATTATTTTAAGTCCCCTTGAATCCTATGTAGAGTCTTTCTTTCTTTCCTTCTTTCTTTCTTTCTCTTTCAAATTTTCTGCCCTACCAACATGGCTCCACAGAGCCCTCAAGGTGGTTTTGCGAGCTAACACTGTTGTGTTTTTTAAATTTTATTTTTCATTTAGATTAAAAAAAAAATACTCCCCCCCTTTTTGCCCCCCCTCTCAAATATTTCAATGACAGGCTGAATTACTATGCTAATCTGTCACAAACAATAAAACTTGGAAGCCTTGTTATCACCTCATTTGCTTGCCAGAGCAAGGAGGGTCTATCAATTAACCAGGCGTTCTGGCAGATGATGACCTCATTCCTACTCTTAACACACACACACACACACACACACACACACACACACACATCCCAGAGCTGTGCTCCTCTGTGTTCTCTCCCTCCACTACACAAATGCACTGGCTTAACCGATTTGTGAATTCTAGCAGGCTGTACTGAGGGAGATGAATGGGAGAAGTAGGGTCATTTCACCAACCCTGCTGAAAGACTGACTCCTCCCCTCTTCCCTCCCCATTCCTTTTGCCTTGTGTGTTGTGTCTTTTGAGATTGCAGTCCTGAGGGCAAAGGCTGTCTTGCTTTACTGAGTATATGTAAGCCACTCTGGGAGCCTTTTTGGAGCAGGATAAAAATACTGTACATACATACATACATACATACATAAAATCTCCACAGACTCCCACTTGTACTGAATGCATCTCAAAACACCTGGTTACGCTGGGTTGTTTTTTTTGTTTCTTTTTCTGTAGCTGAGTGTTTGCTGTCTAAGAGAATACCGGAATTTAGATATCAGAATGTGCCAAACCGGAGCTCTTTATTCAGAAAATGAAGATTCTGCCCCACACAAAGGGGCTTTGTCGGATTTCTACAATGGGGTCTGCTCAGTCAGACCGGTTGCGGCTTTGTTTCCTTTCAAACCGGGGAAACAACTCATTTATTTTGCTTCTTTCCTGTGGACATTAAAAAGGAACTGCATGGGAAGCACATCAAGCACAGCTCCTTTCTCTGCTGCAGCAACACCCAAAAACAAGATTGCAGATATTTTATAAACACCTTGATGATCACAAGATACTCATTCCTCTTTTAGTTGTGTCACCGCTGTTCTATCAATACCTTCTTGGCTATTGCTGGTTTCAGGCAATGGGCTGCAGGTTCCCTATCCCCAAAATACCGGTAGGTTCACCACTGTGGAGCACCATGGATAGCTCCTATAAAGCTCAGAGTGAAAGCTGTAATGGATAAGGAGCCCCACTGATATAGGAGTCACCAGCCTCCCCCAAGGCCATCAACAATATATTGCTCCCTGCTGTAATGCAAAGTATTTTGGGTTGGCTTGGTCCAGAATGGTCAATTAAGACCCATGGGCTTTACAAAAGACCAGCTCCTGGTGGAGATAAAACTGCTAGAACTGGTTTGTCGACAGGTATCAACTCAGCTGTCTGCATTTTTGAACTCTCTTTGGGGGGGGGGCTGTGGGAACTGCCATGATGAGTGCCTGCACATCAACATTGGTCACTGCAGCCACTGCTACTAAAATTTCTACCTAACACCTGCCTGCCAGCTGCATCTATCTGGCAGATAGAATCCTACCTGACATCTTTGGTCAGGGTTGTTTTTTTGTTTTGTTTTTTGGCAGTGATTGTTTCTGGCATGTCTGGACTGGGAGCCATACAAGGCTAGGAGTGAAACTACTGAGTGGGGAGGTGCCTGGCACTCTAGCAGAGTTTGGATGAAACTGAACAACAGCAGTTTGATTTGGTTGGGTAACTATGTTTAGGTTTTGCTGTTCAACCAATTCAAAAGTATAATTGGTCTGCTTGTTTCTTTAGACTTTTAATTTTTTTTAAAAGCAACCTCTGAAATTGCTTGGTCAAGACGGTGTCCCCTAGAAGGTGTCATTCAAAGGTTCACTGTGTACAAGCAATACAACCTTAGAATTCAAATCTCTTGATGCCATTGGCTGACCTGCTCTGATGTCGCGGTGGCTTTTTATGTCGAAGACCTTAACACTCGGCTGCCTCACCCTAAGAGACTGTGACAAGCCTAACCAGGCCGACTATGGCATCAGAGCTCACCGTGACATGAGAACCAAAGCAAAAACAAAAACCCACCATCAAGAAAAACAGAACAAGAAGAGTCACAGGTCAAGGAGGAGATTTTATGGGAGAACAAAAATAGCATCAGTCATATGGACAGTCTGTTTGCAAGTTTGTATATAAACAGATAAACAAAGGCATAAGCTCTAGTGTGTTCTGTTCTTTACAGCATGCCCTGAACTTCCCACAGCTTGGAGGAGGCTGTATGCCTATGTGTGTAAAATGATAATATGAATTGCTTTAACCTTAAAAAAAAAAACCCTACCGCCTGGGTTTGGACGACGTGATGAGCCACGGCTGGGCTGGCCTGTCACCCACAGGCACCATGGCTGGTCATGGCTTAAATAAGCCACGGTGGGCTGCAGTGATTGTGCAAACCAGGTCTCTGTGCAGCATTTTCAGGGGAGAGGAGCTGCTGAGCAAAGGAGGGAGTGGGGGAAGTCCACTTCCCTCAGTGCAATTGATCCAGTGTAAAGCTGGATCTAACCCAAATCTGTATCTATATGTGTGTGTGTCTACCCCCCCACAACACACACACACTGGGGGTGGGTAGGGCATGACTATGGATTATCCTTGAAGGCATGGCTATGGGGGCAGTCGTGTTGAGCTCCTGCACTGGAGAATTTACCAGGGGGGGTGCTAGGTACCAAAAATATCCAGGGCTCAGACCCACAGGTCGAAAGATAAAAAATGCACACATTTGCATATGCTAATTTACATATGCTCTAAAGGCTCTCTCTCTCTGTGTGTCTTCAAATAAACCTGTCTCCTAAGGACACCCCTATTTGTAAAAAGGGATGTCTGGAGAGGGGAGAGGAGGGCATTTGATTTCAGAAAAAAAAAAAAAAAAACCCAGGCAGAAAGATTCAAGGGGGGGCAGCAGGAGGTGACGCACACGTGGGCAAAAAGTCATCTCATCCAGGGGGATCAGATGCAACAGAGATCCTCAGGGGCCCTGTCCCTTTATTTCAGCAAGTGCCCATGGACAGCGGGGTGGTGGGGCAGAGGGCCTCCCAGAGATTTGGGGCTCCAAATGAAAGATTCGGAGCTCCAGTCCAGCCCTAGTGGGCTGCCCCCTAACACCACCTCTGGAATTTACCACTACACTGCTGAGCCAGTGTTTCCCAAATTTCTGATATCTGAGGTTCACTTTTTCCTGAAATAAATGGGGCAGTTCACTCTTATACCTGAAAATATTTACTTCTTAAACTCTGAAAAAATGTGTACCTTGTAGGTCGAACTCAAAGCGGCCTTGATTCTTCCTCTTTTTTTTGCAAACTCTTTGCCATTGTAATCCCATATTATCCTCACTGAGGGTTTTATTGTTTTTTAGTGTCTAATGACACATTTGCAATTGTAATATTAAGAAAATTTACGCTCTGATTCTTTTGCCCTCTAATCATCTGAAACCTCCTCCTTGCCTAGCCTATTTATATGAGGTTTAAACACTGGAATATTATAACTGTATAATCAGGCAAGCCACAAAGCTAAGAGGACAGAGGAGGAAAGAAGGTAGGATGAAGCAGAATGCAAACAGGGATTAAAATGGAAGACATGCGGCCTTCCAGTTAACATTGATAATAATGCAGGAAACTAGAATCTATAAAGAATCTATATGTGGGGCATTTTTTGGTTGAGAAAAGTATTATATCAGGGATTTGTAGCATGCAATTTTGTTTCATGTTTGTCTGATTAGGGGAAACAAAATTAGTACAATTCCCAAGAAAATAGTTCAGAGGTGATCGTAGAGTTGTAAAATGAATCTTCTCTTTCTTTCTTTTCTTTTAAAAACATCTGCCTAGGATATATACTATTCTAAAAGAAGAAAGCATAATATTGTGTTGTTGTTGTTGTTAATGGCTGGTCTGATTTATCTCCTTTGTTCCAGATGAAACAAACAACAAGTTAAAAGAGGAACTTTTGTGTGGCTCGGTGACTCCAAGCCCCCCCCCCCCCAGCACTGCTCTCCCTCCTTGTGGTTCTTTGCCTTTAAACCAGACTTGGACTGGACAACCCTTCAAACAGAGGACACCTTAAAATAGGGGACTGTCCTCTGCCAGCTCTCCAAAATAGAGGACTGCCCTCTGTAAAGTAGGACTCTTAGCCAGTGCCCCTCCAGTGTTTCTGCCTGTGGTACACTGGGAGTTCCAAAGTCCTCTCATTATCTGACATGCCCATGGGTTGGGCCCCTGAATGACACCATTCTGGAGCAGTATAACGACGCTATCCTGGCGTAGTTATTTTTAAAAACATAGTTAAAAAACAAACAAAAAAGTTGGGGTGGCGAGCAAAAAGGCCGCCCCTCCCCACCACCCCAGAAGCAGCAAGCTGGCAGGGCTTAGGACATGGTGGTAACGTGATGCTCACGGGCACCAATATGCCCTGCGGACAACTTTCTTGGTGTCTGTCAAGGTGCCCTACCCTTCCACTTTTCTTTTTTAAAATTTGCACATTTTCTTACCAGTAGCTGGGATTGCTGTGAAATAGGCTTCTATTGGTGCTGAAAACTGTGGGTTCAAAAGAGTTGTTTAGTGTGTTGGGGCTCAGACCCCACCTCTGCGTTGTACTCAGTCTTTTGGGGAGGTTACTTGGCTTTTGCCGTGCTTCCCATGATGACCATTTTGGGGTGGTGCCCAGGACAGTTTCTTAAATTGTCAGATGTATCCATGGCCCAAAAAGGTTGCCTACCCCTAACTTAGGAAGTGGTGATTCCTCTGCCATGGAAATCCCTGCCTCGGACGTACTATTGCTCTCATAGTCTCAAAGTTTTAAACAAAGCCTTAAATATTTTTCCTCTCAAACTGTTACTAGAATATGGTTTTGGTTGTGTGTGTGTGTGTGTGTGTGTGTGTTTGCTGTTCCTTTGCAGTAATCATTTGTTTGCACACAGATATTATTTTCAGCCTGTTTGTTTTGGAATGGATTCATTCATTTGATTTTTAAAACGTTAACTACGCTAAATAAAGAGATGTTTTTGGCTTTTACCATATTATTAGCCTATTTCCCCCTCAAGTTTAATTCATTCTTCAACGGCATGCTGTGGTCTGTATAGTGTTTTGACAGTATTATAATTTTGTCCACGTATGTTATCTCAGTCAAAGACGTCTTTTTTTCCTTTCCAAAAATCGGAATGCTATTTGCTCTTTGTGGCAGATTTCCCATTATAAAACAAGCTTGTTTTCAATGATCCCCTCAGAATTTTGCATTGCACATAACACTGGTGCAGCAGAACATAGAAGTGGGATGACGATTATCAAAGGGAGATATGGCAAATGAGTCCTCTCGTGCTTGTTTAAAAACTTGCCGCTCTGGACATCAAATTCCACAAAACATGTGTGGGTGAAGCTTACCACCTCCACCCCCCAGTAACGTGGAGCTCCAGGGGGAGGTAGAGGCATGGAAGTCGCTTTAGCATATTCTTCGGACACTGTGTCAGGGAGGGTCGTGTGCAAGAGGCACAGAGCACAGCACACCCCAAACTGTTCAGGGGAGGAACATAAATTGAGGCAAGAGGCCAATATGCAAAAAGATTGGAATCATATGATAAATTCCCTCATTCACCTCTCCATAGGTTCAGGCTTTCACCCAGCCAATCCCTTCCCCACAGCAACGTGCAGCAGAGAGAGCAGGTAGAGCGTGGTGTGTGTGTGTGTGTGTGTGTAGCAGTGTCTGTTCCCTCCCTGCTTACTGCAGCTGTTCGAGCCTAAGCAGAGCTATTTTAAAGGGGCCATGGGCAAAATTGCAGCTAAGCTAAAACTGCAAGTGGAAAGCACCCTTTGCAGCAGAATCTTTGGTGTTTGGGGGGGGGCTCATGTCCCCCTGGGCTGCCCTCACTTTCCCAAGTGTGGATAACCCTTAGGCACAAGCCCCCCCCCAACTCCTGCAAAAAAAGGTGTTATGGGGGACACCCCTCAATCCCCCCCTTTCACACAGTATCCCTGTGGTTTTGTGGGTGCTGGGAAGCCGCAACTGTCTCCTTGGTTTTGCCATTTACCCCCAAGTCGATAGCACCTCGAGAAGTGGCAAAACAAGAGGGAATCCCCAGTGGCAGCAAGGGGGGATTAGTGCAAATGACAGCTGGGGGGGACGGGACTCGGTGCTCCTGCAGTGTACCCTGGGATAAACGCAGGAGGACTGATGAGAGAAGAGGGCCAGGGAACCCTGCTGTGCCCGATCATTACTTGGGGCCCCAGGCAACTTTAAACCCATAGAACCTCTGTGGGTTTAAAGTGTTGTGTGAACCCAGCCATTGTCTGACTGCTCGGACCATTAGGAGGTTTTTCCTGATGTTCGACTGAAATCTGCCTTCTTGTAATTTATTATTATTACCTGAAGTCCTACAGTCTTGGATGATAGAGAACAGGTTACAGCCCTCTTCTGTATGACAACCCTTCAGGTGCTTGAAAAGTGCCACCACCATATCCCCCTTCAGTCTTCTCTTCTCAAGGCTAAACATACCTGGTTCCTTCAATCTTTCCTTGTAGGACTTAGTTTATAGACCCTGATCATCTTTGTAGCCCTGCTCTAAATCCTTCAAGTGTGGAGATGGTACCTGACTCTGGTAAGATTAAACAAAATAGATAGTAATTGTTCTCTATTGTGTTGGAGAGGATGTCAGGAACTTGGTACTTATGCGCATATGTGGTGGAGCTGTAAAAGCGTACTGGGTTTCTGGAACAAAATTTTTGAAATTATTGGTAGTAATTTGGAGGTCTGTCCAAAACTAGCATTGTTATCAATAACAGAGAAACTTGTTTGTTCTCAAAAGATAAAGGAACTAATTGTAAATCTGTTAACCACGGGGAGATTAATGATAGCAAGGAAATGGAAAGTTCAACATCAGTTTTCAATTA
Source organism: Shinisaurus crocodilurus (assembly GCA_021292165.1). Taxonomy (NCBI): domain Eukaryota; kingdom Metazoa; phylum Chordata; class Lepidosauria; order Squamata; family Shinisauridae; genus Shinisaurus; species Shinisaurus crocodilurus. Next base: position 267,680,514 of record CM037878.1, on the reverse strand, counting down.
CTGACTGTTATAAAGAGGTGTGGGATATTGCCTTAAATGATAAATTAACTTGTAGTATCAAATGTAAAAAGGGGCAATTAAAGAAAAACAATTTCAAGGATATTTGGGGACCATTCCTAGACTATGTTTTAGTAAAGGGAAAGGGGAGTAAGCCATGTCAAGATATGATGTATTTTTGGAATATTGAATAATAATGGATTATTATGTAAAAAAAAATTCTTGGCCCCATGGTGATGGGTGCACTTTAGTAGTCATATGTATGGGGGGGTTGTATTTGTTTTATATAATGTTTGAAATAAAGTTAAAAAATATTTTAAAAATAATAAATCCTTCAAGTGTGGTGTCCAGAACTGGGCACAGCATTTGAGGTGAGGTCTGACCAGTACAGAGTAAAGTGGAATTATTACTTCCTGTGATTTTGAAACTACACTTTTATGCAACCTAAAATTGCATCGGCCTTTTTTGCAGCTACATCAAACTGCTGGCTCACATTTAGCTTATGATCAACTGCAACTCCAGGATCTCCAATATCTCTCATTCTTCCATGAGAATTCAATAACCCCCTGTTCTTCTGCACAATGCACCTATGTCTGCAGGTGCTTTGCATGGAATGTCTGTCTCTGTTTCTATATGTCTGTTTCCTTGAAACATGAACCCTAACTAAGAGATGTAGGTAGGGTGCCTGTAACCCTATTTATTTATTTGTCGCATTTATGGATCGCCCATCTGGCCAGCAACCCGGCCACTCTGGGCGATGTACAACACGATAAAATACAGCATAAAATACATTTAAAACAGTATAAAATTTTAAAATCTTAGCCCACCCCATATTCCTGCCTGAACAACCATGTTTTAAGTGAGTGGCGGAAGCTCAGCAGAGAGGGGGCATGTCAGCAGAGAGGGGGCATGAAGGAAGGGCAGCCATCAATGACCAGTGACTGCCACGTTAATCCTAAACAAAAAACAAACAAAACAAAAACAAAAACCATGCACAGTTCTATACCACTGCAACATCCTGTGCAAGGAAGCGGGACAAGTCTATGTAGCTATGTTACATGCCAGATCCAGAAATCCATCTACAAATCAGGCCTCCATGCCTCTGTGCTTTGTAACACTTTTGTTTGGTGCTATGTATCACATGGCAAGGATGTATCTTCTTTGTGTGCTGGTGGCACCAAAATATGTTGTGGCATAATATGGACATCCTGGCATGATGCAGCACACTGATGCAATGCAACATGCCATAACACTGTTCCAAATGTAGCCACCATTGTAGCCAAGCATCATGAATGCTTTTTGTTGGTGGTGGTGGTGCATGGCTTTTAGAACCTATTGTCTCCCTGGTTCATAATTTTGCAGTCCAGATGGATTCTGTGGATGAATCCAATGGGCCACATGCAAAGGCTAACACACACACACGTACAGCAGAAGCCCCCTGCGGTTCCAGTGTCGTGTGAACACCGGCCGGGGGCGCCCCCACGGGACGGGCACACGCGCGAAGCATGCAGTGACCATGAGTGGTAGAGGGGTAAGCCTCTACCGCGCGTGGCCACCCTGCCGTGTGAACAGCAGGCGGCCATCCTGCAGGGGCCGCACAGAGGCGTGTAGGGGTAAACGGCCCCTCTGGGCATCCCGGGCCGCTGCCCCCTAGCGCTGGGAGGCCTGCACTGCGGTGTGGAGACTGCCAGCTCCACCAGGGTCTGCCCATGCGCGCAGGGTGCAGGTCATCTGCGGCACCCCGCCGGACCCCGCAGGCGGGCCCGTGGTGCCTCCCCCTCTCGCCGCCTGGGTCGTACGAACCGGCCCATCATGTTTGGTATAATGACTCCTCTAAGTTGTAGGGAATTCTGTACGTAAGGGCACAATCCAATGGCTGCTAGACAGAGTCTAGCCAGCCATAGGAGAAGTCAGAGTTGCAGCTCCAACCTTGGAAATGTACTCCGAGGTAATCGCTTGGATTTCGACTTTGGAGCACCCTCCCTCCGCCCTCACAGCCAGAGCAAAAAGCATAATGCCAGCTGCAGCTCCGAGGTCGTAAGACCGACCTCGGAGCTGGAGGTTTGTGAGCATTCCAGGGGGTGGAGAGGGAAGGAGTGAGGCTCCGCCACAATATGTAGAATCCTGGTGGCACCTCAAGCTCTCCTCCTTGCGCACCAGGGCAGAAGACTTAGATGGCTGAAATCGGCCGTCTAGGTCTTTTGCAGGGTGGGAGGAGGCAATCTTTGCCTCCACGCTCCTTCGGCCCTCAATAGGATGCCCGTAATCCTCTGAGTTCAGAGGGTTACAGGCAGACACATTCGACTACGCTGTAAGTCGGCTTATCTGTGCATGACTTTAGAAATGGTGCCCATGGTGCTGACTGTACCTAAAAAGTGCTAACGTATTGGGAAGGGAGGAATGATGTTGTCTGACTGATGGGGATCAACAGATAGCTATTTTGGCATGATGTAAACAACTGGGGAGCTATCTAGGGATCTGGGTATATCTACAAATCTCGATCTCATTGAGGTTCTCAGTTTTTCACTGTCAAACTTGTTCAATCCTGGTTCCATACAGGTTTCCGCCTGAAACAGAAATCCATACAGATTTTTGTGTGCATTTTTCAAATGTACGCATTCTGTTGCACATTTTCAAATGTACGCATATCCCCATTGACCGAGGGCACAATCCTATGCATGTTTAGACAGAAAAAAGGCCTACAACTCCCAGCATGCCGCAGCCAGCTATGCTGGCTGGGGCATACTGGGAGTTGTAGGTCTTTTTTCTGTCTAAACATGCATAGGATTCCCCCAAGGCATGTTTGTGCACATTTCAGAAATGTACACCGTGGTTTAGCACATTTTTCAAATGTGTGCATGTTGTCAAACACTTTTTTTTTCTTTTGTGAAATGCAGCACAAGCCTGGAAATGTACGGATTTCCAACTGTATACAGTAATACCTTGGATTGCAAGTAACTTGGTTTGAGAGCGTTTTGCAAGACAAGCAAATTTTTAAGTATTTATTTTTTAAAAATTGACTTGATATACAAGCGACGTCTTGCAATACAAGTACTGTAGTACGGCTTAAATTAAAAATCTCTGTACAAATTTTTTTGGGGGAATTTCGTTTTGATATAAGAGTGTTTTGGATTACAAGCACGTTTCTGGAACGAATTATGCTCTCAATCCAAGGCATGACTGTATTGCAATTGGTTCCACACACAGGTCTGAGAGGTGCAAATCGAATAACTCTGTTAAAAAACCCAAAAAACAACAACAACCCCACAACCCTTGATGGAGTGAATTTCTCACCAATCCCTAGATGCAAAAAGAGCTACTATTGTGTACTACTTAAAAATGTACGAATCATCTTTGATAATAGATGGAGCAGCACAAATGAAGCCTTGTTTGTCACGTAATTAGGTATTTAGATTGTGTGTCCTTGCCGAGACATAATGAAAATATAGAAAACCCATGGAGAACGCCTTTTCTCAGGCAGCTGATTTCTAAAGGACAATGAACCTAGTCATATCTTCTGGAAAGCTCTCCAGCGGAAGTCGCATTTAGATAGGTGAAAGCTGTGTGAGAAAGGGTCATTTGAACAGGGCTTGCACAAGAGAATTTCTCCGAGGATTGTGCACTCAATATATTCAGTGAGAAAATACTGTAATACTTTGGGTGCCATTAGGAATGATTCATCAGCCTAGCAGCTTGTTAGCCTCTTCCTTTCACTTTTCATTGCAGTCTCTCTTTATTTGCCTTCTGATCAGTGTTTGCAAACAAAGGTGTTCTTTAAAAAAAAAAAAAAGAATTAAATATAGTTTTTAAATTTAAATGTTACTTAAATTAAATGTGAAAAGAATTTTAAAAATAACATAAACCCTTTTTTTTTATTTTCTCAAGCCTTCTCATCTGTTTTGGCTCCAATCTGTTTTCATCTCTGTGACAAGTTTTTATGCTGAGCTTGGTTTTCCTACAATGGGAATTTTTAAATTCATTTTCACTTTTGTTGTAAGCTGGTCTGAGAATTTAATTATAGGGCGGCCTATAAATACCGGACAAGATCCAGACTTAGAATGTAATCCTGTCCATGCTTCCTCAGAAGTAAGTCCCAGTGAGTTCGATGGGACTTGCTCCCAGGTAAGTGTGTATAGGACTGCAGGCTCAGTCATGCTTACAACAGACCCATTGAAACCCAGCATTTTGAATTGTGCCGAGAAGGCTCAAGGAAGCCAATGGAGACTGGAGACCGGTGGAATTGATCTAGGGTGGCCACTTACCCATTTGCCAAAAAGAGGAATTGCATTACCAAAAAAGAGGACACCAATTTACATAACATTTGCACGCGCACATTTATACGTACAGGTGCAAATTTAGAAATAATAATTTAAATAGGAATACAATATATTACACCATAGTTGAGAAGACTGACTAGGTGACCTGTGTGCCTGCTCAGTCTGCTGTCCAGGCGCTCACTGTAGATGGACAACTTCAAGGTTCCCGCTCTCACTGCTTAAGGTTCTTTATCTTGGAACCAAACTTAGACCAGACAGCCCTTCAAATAGAGAACACCTTCAAACAGAGGGCTGTCCTTTGCCAGCTCTCAAATAGAGGTCTGACCTCTGTAAAGTAGGACACCTGGCCACTCTAAATTCATGCGGTTACCTGAAGGATCATTTCCTTTCATATATACCTGCCCAAACCCTAAGGTCATCCTCAGAGGCCCTTCTCTGGGTGCCCCCGCTGAATGAGGTGAGGCAGGTGGCTACCTGGCCTTTTCAGTGGTGGCACCCTGGTTGTGGAATGACCTTCCCAGAGATGCTTGCCTGGCACCTACATTGTGGTCTTTTCAGTGCCAGGTGAAGACCTTTTTTATTTTCCCAGGCTATTTATTTTGCCCTTCAGTTTTAAAAATTGTTAGCACATTTTTAGATCTCTGCACTGTTTCTAGCTTTTATCTTGGCTACTACTTTGGTTTTATTCTGTTTTAAAGTCATGGTTCTATATTATGTTTTACTATGTTATTGTATTTCATGGTTTTAAACTTTGTCTTGTAAACTGCTCAGAGAGCTTCGGCTAATGGGCAGTACAGAAATGGAATGAATGAATAAATAAATATCTCCGTAATGGTCTGTCTCCCTCAAGCAATGAGCCGCTCTGTTCAGTGCCATCTGCAGTCCCTGAGCAGTCTTTAAAAGGGTAAGGGCACAATCCTATGCATGTTTATTTTATTTATTTATTTATTTATTTATTATATTTATACCCCGCCTTTTTCCTGCAAGGAACCCAAGGCGGCTTACATAATCCTCCTCCTCTCCATTTTATCCTCACAACAACCCTGTGAGGTAGGTTAGGCTGAGAGTCTGTGACTGGCCCAAAGTCACCCAGTGAGCTTCATAGCTGAATCCTACAACTCCTTGGCTAGTTGGGGCATGCTGGGAGTTGAAGGTTTTTCTGTCTAAACATGCATAGGATTGTAGCCTACCAGAGTGACGTTGTTGACATTTCCCTGTGGAGTTAATGAGAAACCATATGGGTTAGGTGAATGATGTAATTTCCTCCAACACTAGTGAAGCCAGTTCCTGGGCAGCCCATAACTTAAACATTTGAACAAGAGCATTCCCCAACTTAAAAGGAGGAGGAGGAGGAGGAGGAGAAGTTTCAGCTCTAATTTATTCTGTTATTTGGCTCAGGTGGAATAGGCAACCTCTCTTGAATTCATAACTTTCTTACATTATGTTTTTTAGGTGTGCACCTACATTTATTTAAGGTGTACACATAAAAATGTCCCATGTGAAACATGGCAAACATATGCAAAGACACTGTCATACAAGTATACTCAGAAAGCCAGGATTGGCTGCAGGTCTCTGGCAGATGTACTCTCAGTGACAGAATCATTGTGGTTTCCTACTACATACGTAATATGGTTTTTTGTAACTCAACTTGCTTTAAGCTGCCATATTGAGTATGCTAGTGCAGACCGATAAGGCAATTTGACCTAAGCATAACTGTAAAGCTATGAATCATTCTATATATTTAATGGGCCAGAATGGGCCAGAAAATTCTGAACACTTCACAGAATAGAATTATCAGATAAGTTTTTGCTTCTGGTTCCATTTTATAGAATAGATAAAATGCACTGTTTTTGTTCCCATAGTGTGACTTGAATGACACTATCAAACTAAGAAAAATAAGTATGAAATCTTGAATCCATTTATGCACTTTTATTATTAATGGGGCTATGCACAAATAAGAGGTTTTTGGTTTAGAGTCAAACAAACACATCCTAATGCTTATTAAACACATTTATATCTCAGCATCCTTCAAGAAGCTCAGAGATTCATTTATAGGCTTATTACATCTTATTCTCATAAAAGCTGTTATGGAGCTACTGGTCAGAAGCCATCCAGTGAGATTAATGGGTGAGCTAGGATTTGAACTTGCTTTTTCATGCTTAAGCATAAAATAATCACATATTCTTTCCTTGTTTACTCCTGCCTCCACTTACTATATTTTTCCATGGCAAATTTTAGATTGTAAGCTCCTCAGGGCAGGGACCTATTCTTGTGTATTCTGGAAAGTGCAATGTACATTGACAGTGCTATATTAGGGATTGGGAAGATATTTGTTCAGTTAGCATTTTAATGCAAACTTACCTAATTTTGCATTTTTCAACCTCTATGTGAACTGAAACTCAATGTTATGGCCGCTAGACAGAATCTAGACAGTGATAGGATTATTCGGATTCCCAGCTACGAGGTCGGAAAATTGCTCTGACCTCATAGCTGGAGATCCACACTCGGCGTGCCCTCCCACCACCACTGCAGCTGGTGTGGAAAGCACCATGCCAGCTGCTTCTCTGAGGTCATAACAGCAACCTTGGAGGTCTTTTGGGGGTGGAGAGGGGGGTGGGGCGGGGCGGGGACAGGCACCACCAAGATATGAGGTATCCTGGCGGTGCCTCAGTCTCCTTCCCTCCCACTCCAAAGCGCCACACTTAAATTGAAGAAATTGGCCATCTAAGTGCTTTGCAAAGTGAGAGGAGCCTGGAGGCAACCTTTGCCTCTGCGTTCCTCCCACCCTCCATAGGATGCCCGTGATCCTGCAATGGAGTTTTTCCTGAATAAAATATGTGTACCAAAATGTATATATTAAAATGATAGATTCATAGAATCATAGAACAGTAGAGTTTGAAGGGGCCTATAAGGCCATCAAGTCCAACCCCCAGCTAAATGCAGCAATCCAAGTTAAAGCATCCCTGACAGATGGCTGTCCAGCTGCATCTTCAATGCCTCCAGTTTGGGAAAGCCCACGACCTCCCTAGGTAGTTGGTTCTATTGTCATATTGCTCTAGCAGGAAGTTTTTCCTGATGTCCAGGCCGAATCTGGCTTCCTGTAACTTGAGCCCATTCTTCCATGTCCTGCACTCTTGGATGATCGAGAAGAGATCCTGGCCCTCCTCTGTGTGACAACCTTTCAAGTACTTGAAGAGTGCTATCATATCTCCCCTCAGTCTTCTCTTCTGAAGGCTAAACATGCCCAGTTCCTTCAGTCTCTCCTCATAGGGCTTTGTTTCCAGTCCCCTGATCATCTTTGTTGCCCATCTCTGAACCCTTTCCAGCAGTTTGTCTGCATCCTTCTTAAAGTATGGTGGCTAGAGCTGGATGCAGTTCTCAAGGTGAGGCCTAACCAGTGCTGAGTAGAGGGAGCTAGTACTTCACGTGATTTGGAAGCTATACAGTAATGCCTTGGATTGAGAGCATAATTCGTTCCGGAAACGTGCTTGTAATCCAAAACACTCTTATATCAAAACGAAATCCCCCCAAAAAAATTTGTACAGAGATTTTTCATTTAAGCTGGTTTATGAAGCCATTGTATTACCAACTTTATTGTATGCCTGCGAAACATGGACTATCTATAAACGTCACTTCCACCTCCTTGAAAGGTTTCATCAACGTTGCCTCCGGAAAATCCTGCGAATTACTTGGGAAGATAGGCGAACAAATGTCAGTGTACTGGAAGAAGCAAAGACTACTAGCATTGAAAAAATGATCCTTCAACGCCAACTTCAGTGGACCGGTCATGTTGTTCGAATGCCTGACTGCCGTCTCCCAAAGCAGTTACTTTACTCCCAACTCAAGGATGGAAAGTGGAATATCGGTGGTCAATATAAGAGGTTTAAAGATGTTCATAAGGCTAATCTAAAAAAATGCAATATAAACATCGAAAACTGGGAATCTCTGGCCCATGAACGATCTAAATGGAGGTTGGCCTTTCACAAAGGTTCCATGGACTTTGAAGAAGCCCGAGTGCAAGGTGAAAGGGAGAAACGTGCTAAGCGAAAAGCACGTCAAATGAATCCTTTACAGGATTTACCATCTTCTATCTGGTAACCTGTGTCCTCACTGTGGGAAGCTGTGTGGATCTAGAATTGGCCTCCACAGTCACTTACGGACCCATCGCTAGAGTCTACACAATCTTCTTTAGAATTTCCTCCTTTTATCCTGGAAGACAATCTTACTCGGTCACGAGTGATCGCCTGATGATGATGACTGTTGAGCCAAGTATCCCCCATCATGTAACTGTGCATTTGGTTTCTTTTTTCTATGTGCAAAACTTGGCATTTATCCCTATTAAATTTCATTCTATTGTTTTCAGCCCAGCGCTCCAGCCTATCAACATCAATTTGAATTTTGTTTCTGTCTTCCAGGGTATTAGCTATTCCTCCCAATTTTGTGTCATTATTATGGGAAATCATTCAAAAATCTATTGTATTAGAAAAACTGCTTGTAAAAATGTGTATATCAGGCAAAATATGCATATAAAAAGGTTTCTATTAGGACAAATGTGCAGAAAGAAGCTTATGAATCTTCATGTGAACTTTAAAAAAAAAAAATTTCAGGATGTACCAAACTTAAGACTGGAGAAATTCTCAATGTTCAAGATGAACCAAACTTAAGGTTGGAAAAACAAGAAACCAAAATTGACAGATTTGTCCATCCCTATAAATTCCTTAATTAACTAACGAATTAATTAATAATTCCAACACTGCAGTTCCACCTTCCCATGAACTCCCATGAAGGCAATGGTATGATGTCCTCAATGATTTATTTATTTATTTATTACATTTATACCCCGCCTTTTTTCCTACAAGGAACCCAAGGCGGCTTACATAATCCTCCTCCTCTCCATTTTATCCTCACAACAACCCTGTGAGGTAGGTTAGGCTGAGAGGCAGTGACTGGCCCAAAGTCACCCAGTGAGCTCCATGGCCGAGCGGGGACTAGAACCTGGATCTCCCGAGTCCCAGTCCAACACTCTCACCACTACATTGGCTACCTTAGGTCCCCCTGTGAACAGGCACAGCCCCATCTTTCATCACTGGGGTAGCATTGATCCACAGTACCCACCCTGTATGCATGAGAGTATATACTTTAATGGAGGTATTCCTCGGATTTATTCGTCTGTTTCAAATAATTATATCCCATCTTTCTGTCCATCAAGGACTTCTAAGGCAGCAATATCCAAGCAATAAAACAAAACAAATTCTATCATAAGAAATGAGAAGAAATGGAAGGCAGCGGAGATGCAACTGAGACATCAGCAGCAATAAAGTCAAAGGCATATTCAGTTTGCCACCAAGCCCAAACACCTGCTGAAAAAGGACTATCTTCATCAAGCCTAAAATGGAGCCGTGAGAGAACCAATCAGAGCCCCGCCCCTCAGAAGAGAATTCCAATGTCTAGGTGCCACCACTGAAAAAGCTCTATCTTGTGTGTTTAGTCATCACACCTCAGACATGGAGCAGGTGAATGTCCCTGATGAAGTCCTGAGGGAACAGGTAGGTTCATTTAGGTATATGGAGCTGTCTTACACTTAGCAAGACTAATGCTGTACTAGGCTCTATACCACTACTATTTTCTGACTGGCAGCAGCTCACTACGGTCTCAAGCAAAAGTCTTTCCGTGCTTGGCTACATGAGGCCCATCAACCAAAGATGCCACAGGTGAACTTGATACCACACACACAGCAGCAGATGACCACTCCCCTTAATTTATATAAAAGCACAGCACAGAGATAAAAGAAAGAGGATTTAAAAAATATTATTATTGTTAGTAAAAAGTCCAGTTTTTATAGTACATTAAAATTCATGCTGGATGAGTTGGATAGAAAACTGTCACTCATTAGCATTCCAACTGCAAAAGAGAGCCAAAAGCATTTTTGGAAATATAAAGCTTTCTCCTGTAACTGCCAGAATATTTCCAGCAGTTTCACATCAGGGATTTTTTTTTTTTTAAAGAATGGGTGATGATGAAGAGACTGAGCATAGTACGGAAACCGAAATAAAGAGATTAGAATAGGAATAGCTCTTTACACATGGGTTTTAAAGAATAAATAATTGCAAAGGTGTTGTAAAAGTTTGGCAATATATGCCGGAGAGCATGTGTCTCAAAAGGAGAGACCCTGGAAGACCTTGACTGTCAGCCTCGGCCGTGGGATGTTCAAGCACCACTGAACATACTCTGTAACACTGGTGAGAAGGTTGCTAAATGCTCTCAGCTTTGCAGCTGGGCTGCTTCAGAGACTGCTGTAGAAGGGCGAGGAATTTCTCTCCTGCTCTTGCTGTTCCTGGCTGAACCATTAGTATTCACCCCGGCACCTGAAAGCAGGAGAACTGCACTAGCGAGCTACGTTCTCCGTTCTCCTTTCCCTCTCTTGAAAGGCAAAGTCCCCACACCTTCCCTCAGCTCCCATTTTGTCTCAACCTTTAGGCTGGCTACACGTTCAGAAGAAAACAGCAACTGTGTTTGGTGAATGCTCTAAAAATAAAGAAAATGGAAGTGAAGAGCAACAAGAAGACTCAAGTATTCCTTTGGGATAACACGCACTATTAGAGAAGAAGAAAAGCAGGGAAGAGGGGTGATTGAAGGGGGCATAATAACATGGGAGGAGAGAATGGGCAGAGCGAGGAACCTGTGAAGGGGATGAAAGAGCTAACAGGTAAACTACTCATTAGAAGGAAGAAAAAATGGCAAAAATAATTAATCAGGGCTGATGTCGACCTTCGCCCCCTGCTTATGGTTTGACTTTCTACCTTTTTCTTATGCAAAGCTATAAATAGATAAGCGGCAGAGGCTGGCGGCTCCAATGGCAGTAGCACGGTATAGCCGTGTTTTAGTCTGAACTTTTAAAGAGCTATCCATGGTGCTGAACCATATTCCCCCAAAAAGTTTCAACGCATTAACAGCTCCTTTAAAGTTCAGACTGAAATGTGGAGTGGATACACCACCCCACTGACATTGGAGCCACCAGCCAGCCACTGCTGTAGATAAGGGAAAAGGTAACTTTATGCAAAACTGTGCCACAGCAAAGTACAGGGAGGCCCCTTTGGGATAAAAACAACAACAACCTGTGCCTTAATTCAGGCTTCCTTTATACTTTATATATCGCCTCTCCATAGAAAAACAGATATTACCTTTTACGTGGGGCTCCAATTTCTCCATACAGGTGTTAGGCTCTGTATGACAAGGGGTAGCCTAATCTTTTTTTTTTTTTTTTTTTTAATATTGTATTAAATTTTAAAACAATACAAACAAAATAACATACACACATAACTAATATTGTGCTCCCATCACCATGGGACCAAACAATCCAATATGGGTAGCCTAATCTTACTTGTGAAGAGAGGTCCTCTTGCAGTGGTTCCGACTGGGCAAGCATCAGGGCAGGATCCCGGGTTGGTGAGGCCCCACTTATGTAAGTGCCCCCCGCCTGTGGGTTTAAGCGGCAGCGGCAGCACCAGCCGTGCAGTAGTGCGAGGGTGGCCATGTGAGAGAGGACAGTTCTGCATTTGAAGGGCTGCCAGAGGACTGTCCTGTTTTGAAGGCGTCCTCTATTTGAAGGACTGTCCAGCACACATGTCACCTGGTCACAGTCTTCCACACTATGGTGAGATGCACTGTATTTCTATTTAAATAATAATAAGTATTTCTAAATTTGCATCTATACATATACATTAGCACATGCACATTTTATGCAAATTTGTGTCCTCTTTGGTGATGCATTTTCTGTTTTTGGCAAGTCGTCGCCACCCTACCTTCAAATGGAGCTGCCATTTAAACTTCCCGCAAGCCTCTGATCAGTGGTGTAGTGGTAAATGTTGAAGTGCAGGTGCTCACCATGACAGTCCCCGGAGCCACACCCCCAAGGAAAGTCCCAAAATGTGTTGATCCATATCAACAAACCAGTTCTAGCACTTTTCATCTCCACCAGGAGCAGGCCTTTTGTGAAGCTCATGGGGTCTTACTTGCTCATTCAAGACCAAGCCACACCAAAGTACTTTACACAACAACAAGGAACAATATATTGTTACTGGTAAAATCCATTTCCTCCCAGCTACTGTGAGGATTGCAGCTAAGCTCGGAAGGAACAGAGAATTCGGGTGTGTGTGTGTGTCAGAGCCTCTGCTAATCAAAAAGTGAAGGGGCTGCATCCTTGCGAGCCCTGGATCCACTAGACCACTGCCCCGATGTAGTGCATCTGTGAGGCATTTTGGGGAATTAAAATGGTAAACCCTGCTGCAGGGGAACCCAGGGCAGGCATCCATGCTGGGTCCTGCCAGGGAGCTAGGCAGGATGTGCCAACTGGGTCTGGTAAGCATGTTGGGTCTCCTATATCAGTCCCAAATTCCAAGGCCCGTTGCAAATAGACGGAATCCAAGTGTTTGACTCACCTACATGTTTCATCGAATACATCAGCCAATGCAGAAAATCACAGTTCTTATGCGCTGATCATCTGTTCTCAGCTTGAGGAATTTACTGTGTGTATTTTGGAAGGTGTGCATTGCACTCGACATTACTTTGTCTGATCACGTACTCAGGTTGTGCTGTACAGCTGTGGGGTAGTCATAGGCCAAATTTTCTGTCTCTATTCATGCATGACGCTCCTGCTGGAAGATAATGAGGACTCCACACATGCGTCCAAGCATAGAGATTGACCCAAACAAGTATTTACCCATTCCAAATGTCATAGTGAATGATATACAGAATTATCTCTGAACTGCACTCCAAATGCATTATGAGAAACAAATGAAGGGCTGTTAACAAAATCCGATTCGCATTATGGATCATTATGCTGCAACTTCTCTGAAGCACAGGACAAAATAAAAACAGCAATGCATTTGGGTGTCAGTGTGTTTTTGAGGGGCTGCTCTTAGCCTTGGTTTATGAATGCAAACCTGCCCATGCCACCATATCTAGTAAATGGGCCCAATATATTGTTTATAACAGTATTCACTCACTGTCTAGTAACAACTAAATTAGTCAGAAATGTAGAAGCTCCTAAGAAACAAGCACAAGTGTGTGGGGGGCAGGTGGGAGGGTGTAATAACCTCATCTGCCTCACCCCCCCAATGGCACCCCTACTCTTAATGGCAACTGCATATCTTAAATGTGTTTTTGCAAAGTTAAGAGTTTCTGTTTGCTTCTCCTTAGATTTCCCCCCCACCAATGAAGCTTGCTCCAAAACACTAAAAATGAACACTTGCAGGTTTGTGGTTCCCTATCACTGGGACTATGTATACCATTTCTCTATCACACCCCATGCAATTCAGTTTCTCATACTCGTAAAATGTACGTTCCTTCCAGTTGCACAAGTGAACGGTGTTACTGAAGTCAGACACAGAAATCATTATCTGTATCATCCCCACCATAACTCTTCTTCACCAGGTTTATCAGATAAATTAATCTTTGCGCACCATCTGGCACAAGAGATTTACCCTTCAGCACTACACAAGACAAATGGTTTTATAAAATAAAAATAAGTACCACGTAACTAAAATTAGCACCAATTTTAGCCTTTACTTTGACATGTTTTTAGCTGTATGGTTACTGAAGCAGGAGAGCAGCTGCAAATTAATTAACTTCTGATACCCAGGCTTACATTCGTACTTGAGTTTAGTCTTGGAGGTGTATGGTTCCCTCTTCTCTGTGTTCCCCCACCCCATTGTGGTGCCAGTAGCAGACTGGGGTTGGGGGGGGGTTGATTTTAATTGGAGAAACATCCCCTCCTGCTGCACTACTGCTCCTGCTAAACTGGCAGCCCCACAACTGCATTTCAGTAAGAATGAAAACACTGAGAGATCCTCCAATCACAGATACCTTGGACTACAATGACATATGCACTTAACTGGGAATAAGGTCCACTGAACACAATGGGGCATACTTCAGAGTTGACATGTATAGGATTGCACCATATAGGTCAACATCTGAACAGCCCTGAACAGCCGGATCTTGTCTGATCTCGGAAGCTAAGCAAGGTCAGGCCTGGTTGGATGAGTGACTGCCTTGGAATATCAGGTGCTCTAGGGAGGGACCATAGCTCAGTGTGATAGAGCACATGCTTGGCATGCAGAAGGTCCCAGGTTTGATCCCCGGCCTCCAGGTTGGGCTAGGAAAGAATCCTGCCTGAAACCCTGGAGAGCCACTGCCAGTCAGTGTCGACAATACTGACTCAGTATAAGGCAGCTTCCTATGTTCACTGCTAGTGCCTTAAATGGGAATGCAAAGAATACCATGCAGTGGTGAGTTTGAAGATGAAACAACTGTAACATGTCATATGTGGGACTGCCTTTGGAGACTGTTTGGAAGCTACAGTTAGTTCAAAATATGGCCGCTTGTCTGCTACTGAGACCAGGCAATGGGAATGCATCTCACTGGTGCTTAAACAACTACTCTGGCTCTTGGTCCATTTATGGGCACCATTCAAAGTCCTGGTGGTTATCTTTAAAGACCTACATAGTGTGAGGCAGGAAAGATAATCTACTCTGACAGGAGCACGCAGATCATCTTTGGAGGCCCTCCTCTGGGTGCCACTGCTATCCACGGTGGGGTGGGTGGCAACTGGAAGGAGGTCTTTCTTGTTTGTGGTGCCCCATTTATGGATAGCTTTCTCCAGAGAGCCTTATCTGGCGCTGACTCTGATGCCCTTTTGGCATCAAGCGAAGACCTTAAAAAAGAAAAGAAAAGAACCCAGTAATCCAGGCTTTCAACTTATTATTATTATTTTTAAAAGTAGAATTTTGGAATTGATTTAACTGCTGCACTTATTCAGCTCTTTATTTAAAGTTGTGTGTATTTCCCCCCCTTATTTGTTGAAACCTGGCCTGGAAATATTTCTAGTTTGAAGGATGGGTATTGGGGTATAAATCCATAGTAGAAACAAACATGCACAATGGCAGGGTGGTGCCAGTGCCACAAACTTCAGCTCCACAGACATTGCATGCATTAGCACATGTGTTATTCTATGGCATAGGAAGACTAGTAGAGCTGGGACATGAAATGGTATCCAATAAGAACTAGACCTCAGGGCTATGTGTATGTAGTAGAGAACCCACCCTCCCTCAGAATATGATATTGCATTCAGCTTCCTGAGAATCTCAGCTTTCATTAAAAAAAAAAAAAAAAGGACGTTTGTCACCATCATGGTGAAGATATGCTTGAGACCATGAATAGGTGATGCCTAATGAAATATCAGAAGCCAGAGAGCAGTTGCTGAACCAGATCTCCAGTGACCTATATAGCTTCTTGCCACTCCCTATGACTGGCAAAACTGGAATAAACGCTGTCAAATGGTGTGGGGGGGGGGGTTTAAAGTAGAAGAAAAAATTGTTCAAATTAAGATACATTATGGACATTTGCTCAGTTTTACAGGTCAAATAATTCAGCTATCCTTGGCACAGAGTCTGCTGTAGTACACACAGCCTTAATTAGCTCCTGCAGTGCTGAGAACACTTTTACTATTATTATGGAGCACAAAGTGTGCATTTTGCCTCACAATGAACCCCCCATGTAGGTACTGATGAGACTGTTGTGGATTTAGATGAGCATATCAGAATACAGCTCAATCTTTCATGAACAAAATAATTCTGGAGATATATCATTCAAATCCTTCTTTTTACAAACAATAAACTGTCAAGTCCCCCAGAACATTCCATATTTGACCTGAAAGTTGCCATTCTAAAAAAAAAGAACAAAGGAATTTCAGTGGGAGGCTCCAGCATGAAATAGCTTTACTGGAATTTATCAAGAAGTTTGATTGTATTTGTTTAGGCTTGAATAGAGACAATGGTTTACTGTCTGGACAACTACACATTTTAATTAACATAGTAAACCTGGGATCACCAGTTGGTGCTGTTGTGAATAGGTACTTTGCTTATCTTAAGCTTTACATAGCATTGTCAGACTGTACTTTTTGCATTTCATTGCCATTTTGCTCCCTCTATACCAGGGGTCTCCAACCTTGGGTCCCCAGATGTTGCTGGACTACAGCTCCCAGAATCCCTTGCCATTAGCCATGTTGGCTGGGTATGCTGGGAGCTGTAGGCCAGCAACATCTGGGGGGAGTTCCAGTCTATGAAAACGGATTTCTTAGTATTTAAGGTGCTACAAGACTTTGTTGTTTTTGCTGTAACAGACTAATACAGCTACCCTTCTGGAACTGATCTGCATGGAAGTGTCTCTTTGGTCATGAGTATTAACAAGCATCATATTTTAAAAGTTGGAAAATTGTGCTACCACATTTTTGCCTTCCTAAAGATACATTCCACTTGCAACTCTGAATTTGCAGAGGTCTGGGAGCTCTGAGTTCCATCGCTTGGAATCTCTGCACATTACACACAGTAGAGAAATGGAGAGTCATAAAAGGGAAGCAAGATCCTGCTAATGCAACACAAGAGCTCTCACTGAACTAGAGCAAAAAAGAGAAAGAAAGAGGGGAGAAGAGGAAAGAAGCCTTGATTATGAACCAAACTCTTTTTGCCCTAGATGAAAGGGAAAAGAGTAGCATGGTCTGAGGACACAAATAATTCAGCAGCTATTTTGGAAGTTCAGCAGTGGAAAAGGAATACAGCAGCAGCAGTAGAAACCGACACACTGTTCTGGAGCAGATGTATCCACACGCTGTCTCTAAAGGACACACATGCAAGGCAAACAGGCACTTCATTTTCTTCCCTGTCTGCGATCGTGTTATTTGCCTAGGTCCTTTTCCCTCCTGCCTCCTCCAAGCATTTTTTTAGATTTTGTTTTTGTTTAAGAGGCCTGTGTGTGTGTGTGCACCATGGTTGGAACATATAGCAATATTTTATTTTATTTTTTAATTTACAGGGCACTCTAGAGATAAAATTGACAATGGTTGCCTTTTATACAAGGCAATTGCTTTCCACTGCTAGAGATGGAGAGGCAAGTGGACAAGTTGTATCAAAAAGGTGGGATTACATACCATATTATGGGATTGTACCTGAGTCTACTTTCAGGACATTATGGGCCAGCATCCAGGTAGACACTTGGGGAGGGCCTTTTTCTGCACTACCTAGAGGGGTGTGTGATAACATTGAAACCACAAAAAGCAGTGGAAGAATCCCAAGTGATAATTACAGCACTTTAAAATGCACATGTGATGCACATATAAAATGCATCAGTGGTGCTTCCACATAAATGCACATGTAAAATGTACTAGTGTTACTTCCAGATGAAGTTTTTGTGGTGCCATCACCCTGCCTCATTCACAGAAATTTATGGGGGTCCAGACATCTTCATCTTCCACTTGTAACCTTCCTGTGTTTTTCCACCATTTCTTCCATCTTTTTTCTTACTGCAAAAAAATCTATTAAGGAGAAAAAGATGGAACAGCTCAATGTCTTCTAATTGGTAGTGCTAGGAGCCCCTCATCTGGAAGCATCCCTTGGTCTCTTTTCATGTGGACTGTCTTTTGGAAACTGCAAGAATGAGTAAAGCATTGGGCACTGAGAAATGGGTTCAATTAGTCCATTAATGGATTAATCAGCAATGAATCAATTCAAACTCTGAGCACAGAATGAAGTCCACATTCCAGTTCATCAGGAAAAACAGTTGGTTGTAGAATCATAGAAAAGTAGAGTTGGAAGGGGCCTACAAGGCCATTGAGTCCAACCCCCTGCTCAATGCAGGAATCCAGGTCAAAGCATCCCTGACAGATGGCTGTCCAGCTGCGCCTTGAATGCCTCCAGATTGGGAGAGCCCACCACCTCCCTAGGTAGTTGTATGCTGTAAAGGTCTCCTTCCTTGATTAAAAGAAATATCTGATGCTGAAAACTGAGAGGTTGTGAACGCAATGCAGGAGAGGCAGGGAGCACAACTGCCGTATGCTTCCTGTTCTCTCTGCATCTTTGTAGCATCTGAAATGAAACATTCTCATATTACCCTCTGCAATGAGTTGTGAAAGCTCTCAAAGCCGAGACGGCATGTACATTTAGCCTGCTGGGGTTTGATGTCGAAGTTCTACATCAGATATTACAAAAAAGCAAAGACACAAGAAAGAAGAGACAGTTGTGCTTCCAGTTCTCACTATATTTCTGTAGTGTTTGAAGCTGCTCTCTGGTTCCCTGCCATATCAGTACCTATGAGGCCAATACTGACAGTATTGAGAGCAATATACAGCAGAGATAGAAAACCTAAATGAAGCAGAGCACCATGTTCCCCACTCAGCAGATGCTCAGGGATTATATCCATTATTCTTTCACACCAAATGTCAATTCCTATCTCCATTTGTTTAATACAGTTTACCCAAACTCCTCTTCCTGACGATGTCCACCCACTTGCTTCACTACCTGAGGTATATCCCAAGCAAGAAAACACTGCAAGGGCAGTAGAGAAAGGGCTAGACTAGAAGTGATGGGACCATCATGCATGTTCACATATAAAGTGGGGTGTGTGATGTCTTTCTTTAACAGTAAAATGAATGCATGAGAGAGGGAGAGGGAGAGGGATGCTGAACTGTCCCACCCATCGTATCTTATCTCCCTGCTGTTGGTTGCTCCGCTCATTTTTCCCATCCCTTGATCTGGTACCAGAAGTGATACCAGGTCCAGAAGGGAAAGGGCAGAGGTGCTTTAGAAACACCTGTCTACCAACACACCTGATTAGTTTGGTCCAAATGAGTCTTTAATAAAGGATCCGTTCCATTGTCTCAAAGTCCACTTCCTTACTGCCGCCTTGCCCCTCACAGTCTGATTTAAACGGCAAGCTGGCGCCATTTCAGCAATGAATCTACAGTCATGCCTTGGATTGAGAGCATAATTCGTTCCGGAACCGTGCTTGTAATCCAAAACACTCTTATATCAATACGAAATCCCCCCAAAAAAATTTGTACAGAGATTTTTAATTTAAGCCGTACTACAGTACTTATATTGCAAGACGTCGCTTGTAATCCAAAACACTCTAACCTACCTCACAAGGTTGTTGTGAGGATAAAATGGAGAGGAGGAGGAGGATCATGTAAGACGCCATGGGTTCCTTGCAGGAAAAAAGGCGGGATATAAATATAATAAATAAATAAATAAATAATATCAAAACGAAATCACCCCCAAAAAATTTGTACAGAATTTTTAATTTAAGCCGTACTACAGTACAGTACTTGTATTGCAAGACGTCGCTTGTATATCAAGTAAAAAAATTTAAATAAATATTTAAAAATTTGCTTGTCTTGCAAAACACTCTCAAACCAAGTTACTTGCAATCCAAGGTATTACTGTAGTTCAGAATAGCAATTTATAGGTTCTTGGCTCAGAAAATGTTGTGTGGAATGCTGGAGGCCATTTTGTGAGGAAAGCTGGAGGCCTGATGAAGCCCCAGGCCTTGTGTGACACTCCGGATCTACAGAATCTCTATAATTAACAGAGATATACAGAGCTAGGCATTTTCACCTCAAAAAAGCTAGTCCTGATTCACACAGTCCTTCAGTTGCTTTAAATCTGAGTGTGGTGGGAGTGAACTGCCTTCTGAGGCAACCGGTGTGTGTGCTAACCTGGAATGCTTTGCCTACCACTGCAAACATGAGTTTAGTCACACTCGCTTTCCTGTGCAGCTCCTACATCAGTTTTCTGCAACGTGGCGCCCTTCAACTGTGTCAGACTGGGACTCCCATCACCCCCAGCCAGCACGGTCCATGGGTCATGCTAGTTGGGGATTATGAGAGTTGTAGTCCAACACAGCTGGAGGGCACCAGGTTGGGGAAGGCTGTCCTACATCCTAACTTCCCAGAACCTCCTGGGCACTGTCCCCTCACTTCACCCGTTAGGCCCCAATTTTGAAATCATAGATTTCATAGATCATAGAGTTGGAAGGAGCCTACAAGGCTATCGAGTCCAACCCCCTGCTCAATGCAGGAAACTAGAGGAGGGCTCTCCCATCCAAGTAAGAACCAGGCTTGACCCTGCCTGCTTAGCTTTCCACGCTCAGACAAGCTGAGCCAGCGTAAGCCACGTTTCCCATGGGGGGAAATCAATACATTCCTGCTGGAATCCTAAACCCACTTAGCTGGGAGTAAATCCCATTGAACTCAATGGGACTTACTTCTGAGTAGAGACATATAGGATTGCAATGTAAATAACAAGATGACTGCAACCTTTTAATGTTGCTCCTGCTGCGGGATTTTTTTTGCCCTCTTTTTGCCTACAAGTTTGGCCCTGCCTGGCAGCTTTTGTTTAAGAAATTAACACTGGGGCCTGGTGTGGGATTGTAGGTTTTAGGACACAATCCTATGCATATTTAGACAGGAATGAGTCGTGTTGGCTGGGGAATGCTCGGAATTGTAGGACCTTTTTTCTGTCTAAACATGCATAGGATTAGGACGCAATCCTATGCAAGTTTAGACAGAAAAAAGGCCTACAACTGGCTGGAGCATGCCGTAGTTCTTTTTTTCGGTCCAAACTTGCATAGGATTCCGCCCTTTATACTCTAAAATTTAGCGCTTGAATTCGGGTGGCGGTGGCAGTGAGAAGGGCCTCGTTTAGCAGAGGTTGTTGTGGATTGGGCGGGGATGGCATTATAAGTGGGTTTTTAAAACTTACAGGTCCGTTGCTGTTTGTCTGAAGTCACTGTGGATTGGGAAGGGCGGCAATGAAGGAATGTTGCTTGGCTGACGCGATGATGTATTGGGTAGGGACAGCATTAGAAATGGGCTTTCCCCCCCCCCCCCACGTTTACATCAGAAGGGGCGTCGTTTGGCTGACGTGATTATGAACTGGGGAGGAATGACATTTTAAGCGGGATTTTTTTTCCCCTTTTAATTCTTTTTATTCATACAAGGCAGCGTTTAGGCGGGAATGCAGCGATCAGGGCGGGTTAAGCGCGTGTTTGAGGGGAACGGAGGCATGCCAAGCGAGTCAGCTCTCAACCGGGCCGTGAGGGAAGAAAGAAGCGCCCCAGCGCCGCTCCCGCGGCTGAGGCGACCGCGGCGAGCAGCGGAGCCCAGTCAGAGAGGCATTGGCTGCGTGACGTCACCGCACGGGCTGGCTATAGGCTGCGAGCTGAGCTGACTGAAGCGGCGGCAGCTCCGGCTCTGCCAGCTTCATTCAGTGCTTTTCGCAGCCTCGGTGCGACCGTGGCAGCAATTGGGGGCTCCCTCGCAGACTTCTCTTCCCCCCCCATCTCTCTCTCTCTCTCTCTCTCTCTCTCTCTCTCACACACACACACACACACATATACAACGGCCCAGGTAAGAAACGGGGGAGGGGTGTCGCTTCTTGCTCCGTCGCAGCCAACCCCCTCAGCCCCGAGAGGCAGGGGCTCCCCTTTCGAGCAGCCTAGTACCGGGTTAGCTGTCGTTCTGGGCGGGCAGGGTAGTGGTGGTGTGCTGATGGTTGCCAAGGGGAAGCCCCAGAAGATGCACACGGCAGAAACCTGCACAAGTCCAAACTTTGCCAGGCTCCGGAACTTGGGATTGAGGGCGGGGGGTGGTGGTGGTCAGGCAGCAAACTACCAAGCTGCTGAGTAATTTAAGAAATTGAGGTTATCAATCCAGTCTATTTAAAATATTTTTAATCTGTCTATTTAGCATCCTGTCCCATGTCTGTCTGTCTCTCTCTCTCTCTCTCTCTCTCTCCCTCCTGGGATGTGGAGACAGCTGGGATTTATATTATGCAGTCCTCAATTTCCAGGGCACTGTCTTGCATTTTTAAATCTCTCCATCTACAATAGACCGTGTCTCCTCATTCCAAGTGCCATCTCCGAAGTGTGTTTGGACTATTTTTGCGGGGTGGAATATTGTGCTGGAAGGATTAATGCTGGCTGGAGTGGGGGTTAAGGGGAAAATAACAAGACAAGAAGATTGTCTTGTTGCTTTTTTTTTTTTTTTTTTAATGCCAACAAAGGCTCATTCTCTTATTTTTCAGGCTGGACCTTCATCATTTCCTCTAGCGAAGGAGAGAGAGGGAGTGTGAAGGACTGTGTGAAGGCAAAGGCATTTCCCAAGCAAGTGTAATCACATCACCAGCATCCCACTTCCAGCATCTGCAGCGAGAGGAGGCCGATCCCAGTCTTTACAAAAAAGCCTCAATGAGTGCCAAGCTGTCCCTGCCAACCTGTCTCTTCAATAGGACATCTGGCTCTTCAAATGGGAGTAGCACCTGCATCACCCAAATGGGGCAGCTCTTCCAGTCCTTCTCTTCCACTTTTGTTTTAATTGTTCTGGTCACCCTCATCTTCTGCCTGATTCTCCTCTCCCTCATTACTTTCCACATCCACAAGAGGAAGATGAAGAAAAGGAAAATGCAAAAGGCTCAGGAGGAGTACGAACGGGACCACTGCAGCAGCACCAGCACCAGGGCGGGTGATACATACGAAATTCCCCAAGGAAGAGAACCGTCCAGGCTAGGAAGAACCACCGAGGATTCTAGTATCCAGTGTACTTCTGCCTCAGAACCTCAGAACACCCATTCCGAAAGATCATGTTTGGACACAGATACTCCGGGGCTTTTGCAAACAGTGGTATTGTCTTGATTTTATTCATTGATTTTTGTGGGGACCTCACCAAAAGACGCTATTTGGTGTTTGTACATATTTGAGTGGTTATTATTATAATCTTGAAGACGACAATGACGACAACCATTACTATTAATAATGAAAGAACAAACCAACGAAGCAGAATTGAAACGTATGACAAATTGCATTGCATTTCTCACTGACTTTTTGCAAAGGGAAGGATGCGTCTTTATTTATTTATTTACTTACCATTTTGGAGAAGACAAGAAAAAGCTGCACAGTGCTACCAAATACAGAATAATCTGCCCGAAAGAAATGGTGCAGCCAGTACAATTGTGATGTACATATATAAGCAATCCAAATTATATAGAACAGTGAATCTATATTTCTCTACCCTCCTTTATTGGGAATTATACTTAACTGTAACAGTATTTAAAGGACTGTTTTTAGATCAACTGCCAGTAATGAAAATGGGAGCGAGAGTTAAAGGGGGGAGGGTGTAGCAGAAAGGGAGAGACAGACTTCTAAACATGCATTTGGAGTTTTGTCTCAGTAGCACTGGGGAGGTGGGACTGGTCTTTTGCCCAGTTTTCAATGAACCAAGAATGAGCTGACCTTTTTGTAAGGTTTAGCATGGCAGTATTGTTCTCTCTTCCTCTTTTCCAACACCACCGCTCTCCTTTTTAGAGATTGGCTTTAGTTTCATTTTGAAATATCTGCCCCTGCTTAAGCCTAAGTAAGTAAAAAAATGACCTCCCACCAGCCAATGCTAATTTCCGTTCTTCTTCTAATTCTAATTCTCTTGCTTTCTCTCTCTGCAGTATTACATACCTTGCACCCTGCAAAGCAGCGAATGCCAAACAGTTTAGCTATGCTTCTATATCTATATATCTATGGGAGGGAATGGGGTTGTTTACTCCACAGGAATGTTTTGGGTTGTATCTTTCTCTCTATCTAGGCATTTTCAAGTGTAACAGCCTTTTTCTTATATTAAATCTGGAATAAGATACCTTTTGTGGTGACCAAGACCAAGGTGATGTGCAGTAACTTATTTTATCATTGGATCTCTTAAAAAGTTGTCACACTGTTGGTATTGTAGGAAATCCATTTCATGGTAAATCTTATGCACTTTCCTCTACAATATATTCTGTGGTCCACCCTTACTCACAGTTTGCCCTACTCAAAACTGACTTTAGCATTAATATAATATGGAGCTGTCTTCTATTGTTCTTATTAGGATATATCTTTGGCATAACACTATGTGGTGACAGCATATCACCCATTCCCTCCTTCCTGCTCTTCTCTTGTGAATCCAGACCCTAAGGGATGTTTGTCAAAATGCCATCTATTAAAACACAGTCAAATATTTCAAATGAGACTGATGTGATTTTCCCAAGGAAAAATAACCATAAATTGCTTGAGGAAAGTGAGTGAAAGTGTCTGTGCTGTATGTTATTAATATTAATAATGAAGGAAGCAATCCCACTTAAGTTAACCACTTTTGAATTCCATTGACTTCAATGGATGAGAGTTAAGTACCGTATGTGCCTTATACTGCAATCCTATATTCAGTTACCCTGGAGTAAGTTCCACTGAACAAAGTGACACTTCTCAGTAAACACTCATAGGACCATGCTTTTCAGGAGTCTTTGTCATTTTTACTTCTGAGTAAACATTCATAGGACTGTACTGTCTCCCCTAGAAGTTGATGGGTCTTAAATGTGCTTAACTTTGCCCAGATCATACCCAAAGGGTTTTGGGTGTTTCTTGTTTTGTTTTTTGGAATTCTTATCTCATTATTTCAATCAAAAGAAATGTTATTTATAGGAAATGCAGTTGATTTGGCTCAACAGTTACTTAATGAATAATTGGCTGTTATTTTTTGCTGCAAGTGCCTTAAGTGAGTGGGCTATTGTCTAAAATCCCTAAAATCGCTTGTGTACAATACCCAATAAGATGGAATCTTTTAGGTGCATGTTAATTAATAGCAAATACAATGAAGAAAAATAAATGGAAGAGGACATCTTCTAGATACACATTAAAAAGTAAAGACTGACTGGATGCAATGTTCTCACTATCTTTAATTTATGTTCTTCTGCACATTCTCTCCTCTCTCCCTCAGTGATGGTAGAAAACACAATTCTTTTAAAGCAAGTTATGCTCCGTTAGATGACTTAATTGTAGACTGTAGGAGATGGTTTGGGGAGCACTGGGCAGCACAAATTTCGACAACCTATGTTGCAATGCCATTGTGTGGCATCAAAATGCAAAGATCTGGGCTTGTATCTATTCCATATTTTCTCCCTCTTCTCCTTCCACTCTTGGCTAATTGGATGAAAAATTGTTGCTGAGCTAGAATGTATGCTTCCAGTGCTTTAAGACAAGTACTCTGTCATCTAGCCAGAGGTAGTTTGTTTCAGAATCTCATGATGGTGTATCATGCCAAATATACCTTAGTACTGGCAATTATGTTTTAAGCAATGCAGTTATATAAAACTGGCACCTGATCCTTTCTTCAGTAGATACACTTTTATTTATTTTCTGATTCATTCCAGTCTTCTAAAATATGGTGCTCCATTTTGATTCTGTGTAGGATACACCTGCAGTCTGAAGTGGGAACCCTAGGGACAGATTTACCACTCAGTAAATACTAGGCCACAGTCCCATTGAAACCACTGTAACAATCTAGCTGTGACTTGCTGAAGTCCCATTGCTTTCAGTGGGACTTATGCTTAGTTGGCACAAAGAGCAATACAGGTGATAAACCTGTGTCTGGGCTATACCACTTCAGAGAGCAGGTGGAGGCTCATAGGACTGGATGCTCCTCCATACAGAGATGCTCCTGACTGAACTTCCCAGAGAGCTTCAGGTATTGGGCAGTATAGAAATGTAATAAATAATTTAAAAAACATACAAACAAGAAATAGAAAACTAGATGTTGGGCAGGCGGGTTCTAGTCTCACCTTCTCCCAACATGTAGTTTTTAAAATAATGTTAATTTGCGGTTTTTTGGATGGAGGAGCATCCAGTCATCTGTTCCCACATGTAGTCTGAAGTGGTACAACCGAAATACAGGTTCACAACATTAGTGAGAACTAGGCCTATGTTACTGCTACTATAGCTGGACTGGGATCTCTCTCTCTCTCTCTGTATGTATACAAGCAAGCTTTGGTGTATCTAAAAGTATGGGTTGTGGATGTTCATAAGGCTAATCTAAAAAAATGCAATATAAACATCGAAAACTGGGAAGCTCAGGCCCATGAACGATCTAAATGGAGGTTGGCCTTTCACAAAGGTTCCATGGACTTTGAAGAAGCCCGAGTGCAAGGTAAAAGGGAGAAACGTGCTAAGCGAAAAGCACGTCAAATGAATCCTTTACAGGACCATCTTCTATCTGGTAACCTGTGTCCTCACTGTGGGAAGCTGTGTGGATCTAGAATTGGCCTCCACAATCTTCTTTAGAATTTCCTCCTTTTATCCCGGAAGGATGATGATGATGATGATGATGATGATGGATAGGATTATTGGGCACAATCCAGCCAAAGTTAAACACATTCAGGTAATCCTATACCTACTCATCTTGGAGTTAGGTCGATTGAACTCAATGGGACATACTTCTGAATAGAGATGTATAGGATTACACTGCTAAGCATGTATGTACTTACGGTAACTCCTGCTCATTGAAAACAATGAGAATTGTGCTTATCTTTGGCTAGATTGCGCCGATTATTTTGCATCCATTAATTTTGTGCTTTGTTGCTATGAACACATTTTTATTATTCTTAATATCCACACAGTATGAAGTTGCAGAATGTATTTCAGGCTGAGGATTCTGCCCTAGTGTCTGAAATCAATCATTTGCTTTCCTCTCTTAGCCACTCAGTGCATGCAATAATTCCCCAGAGGTGCACTGTCTGTCAGACCATATTGCAATTATAAAATTGTGCCATTTGTGGGGAAGGGTATAAAGGGATACATCAGAGCATGGAAACAGCTCTGCATTTTAAAATGCAAAGAATAATTTATAGTATCTATACATTAGCAAAAATCTAATGTTTTGTTAGTTATCCTTGATTTATAATATCCCTGTTGGGATTGAAATGAGCTAGTTTGTGATTAAACTTTCACACATGGCTTTATTTTGCAAGAACTGAGAGATGTTCTTTTATTTAAGAGTTTGTTTAAAAATAAGCAGCCATGCAGAATGCATTAAAAACACACAGGAAATTCCAGGTATTAGAAATGCAAGGTATTCTGCTGAAAGATGGCAGTAAAGGTTGATGAGGGTGTTCAGCTTACAACAATAGTTCTAAAAACTTTTCAGTATTGGTTCTAAAGGGTTTATTTGAACAGGTTTGGGAAAGAGATGATAAGAGAATGTTTAGGTTTTCTTTTAATTTCCTATGGAGCAATTTGCCATCTGAAGAGTAGCTACAATGTTTTTTCCAAAGGGACTTGAGGCACAGAGATTCTGTCAAATCAATTGCTTCAAAACCCTACGGCTACAACTAAACTTCTCCACTTATCATTCAGTATTAATAAGGTGGATGATTCTTTCACTTTGAATCAGAAGAGCAAGGAAAATGGTTTACATTAACTGTTTGGGGAGTCTTAACAGAAGAATTCTATGCTTGTTTACTCAGAAGTAAATCCTGCTATGTTTAATTAGGCTTACTCCCAGATAAGTCTGTTTATGATTGTAGCATAATGCTGCAATTCTATGCACATTTACTTGAGAGCATATTCCATTGAATTCAGTAGGGCTTGCATTTGAGTATTCATACAGAAGATTAGGTTGTAAGGCTGAAAAGCGATGATAGCTTTTAAGAGACCAAGGTTGCAGTATTATGCAAACTTACTTGGGAGTAATTCCTAAGGTGAACTAAGTAGTATGACTTATGAGAAAATCTGCTCAGGATTGTGCTGCTAGAGGCTCTTGTGTAGCACTGTCATAGCCTGTGCAACACATATTTTGTGTCTCACTGTGTTCTGTGATCAAAGTGTTTTTTGCAGTGCTTCAAGCTATACACCAGGAAGGCCAAAACAAACCCCTGGAAATGTGGCCACATTTTGATGTGACACTTATTGGATAGTGCCCATGATGAGTTAAACATTCATATGCCAATGACTAGCATGTTTTAGAAATGTAAAATTTTATTTTTAGTATGTGTGTGGAAAATTGGTTGTATTTCCACAGATGCACCAATGTAGCCATAGTTCAAATTACTGGGGGCTGGTGTGTGTGTGTGTGTGTGTGTGTGACATTTTGTGACGACCCCTTGGGTGCTGCTTTTAGAAGGCTACTGAGGGGCATGATTTGGTTAAAATTGGAGGGAGTCAGGGAATGAGGCTTGTAGATTTTATGGCTACCCCTACATTTCTTTTGCCTTCATATTTTGAGCATTGCATGTAGCCCTTTAAAAAAAGAAAGAAAAAGGAATGACTCTACAAAGCTTCCCTTTGGGGGGTGAAATTGGCTAAATCAGAATCCTCCTGAAATCTGATTAAGTCCATTTCCCCACACCATTGACATGATGCAAATGGATTTTTCTCCCTGCTGTAGGGATTATATTCCATTTCTTCCCTCTATTTATGTTTGTAGGGCAGGCATACAACCTTTGAGCCAGCAAGAGAACTCGTCCCATGAGCCATGAGTTTTGGCATGCCTGCTGCCTGGCAATATTCCTATTTTTTTGCAGTTCCAGGCAGGCAGCAAAAACCAGGAAGTTAATCACATTCCTGGCAGGCCACAATACATGGTGCCACGGACTGCATTCAGGCTGGTGAAGCAGTGCGGGTCTGTTGTAGAGTAATCAAACTGCTGATGCTGGTTCACAGCTGGTATAATAGAAGCAGTAAGAAGCAAGTTACTCCTGTTGTTTCAGAGAAACGTTTGTTTGTACACAACCTGTACCAATCTCCTGAGGCTAATATGTCTTCCCATAACCTTTAAAAGCTTACCATGCAGCTTCTATCACTAGGGAAGTAGATATCTGTATCCTCCATTTATGTGGTGAATCCCAGAGTTGCCATCTTTCTGCATCCTTGAATGTCCAATTGCTTGTGGAGGGGCGATTGATTAATGCTGGGTTTTAACTGGGTGGTTAGATACCTACACAGCACAGGGTCTTTCTCGCACATGGTCATAAGTGCTATGTGGTAAGCTTTAAAGGCCCAGTCTATACATTCAGCAGAATGAGCTGCTAGAGGCCTGTGGCAATAAGATGGACTGTAAGGGAAACAACATGTTTGGGTCAATTGTTTACCAACTTTTTTCTCCTTTTTTAAAATAACGAATATATCCCTGATAACTTCAGATATCATCTCACGGATCTGATAAAGTAAATTATTAAAGTGCCCAGAGCTTTTGTTACAACACAGCAACCCCTTTGAAGTTGATCTTTGAGGCTAAATGAGCTCCCTTTGATCCAATTTGCTGATGCAGGATGATATTAAGAAGAGAGTGGCCACAAATAGTGATGAATATTTGCTTAGCTTCTAAAAGGATCAGGAATTTATTGATTTATATTCATTCATTTATTTCATTTCTATACCGCCCCACAGCCGAAGCTCTCTGGGCGGTTCACAATAATGTATATATAAAAACAACAAAAGCATACAAAATAGTTTAAAAGATTAAAAACCAAATTTAAAAACACAGTTTAAAATAACAATCCAAAAACCAATAAAACTGACCCTACAGTTTTATTCTTCCCTTCCTCCCAGGGACACTGGGTGGCTTGCATAGTTCCCCCTCTTTCATCCTCACATTGTCTCTGTGAGGTAGGCAAGGTAGGGAGGTAGCTTGTGCAAAATGCGGCAGCCAGACTAATAACGGACCAGAAGGTCTGAACATATAACACCAGTTCTGGCCTGCTTGCATTGGCTGCCTATTTGCTTCTGAGCCCGATTCAAGGTGCTGGTTTAACCTGTAAAGCCTTACACAGCTTGGGACTGCAATACCTGACAAGACGCCTCTCCTGACCTGAATCTATCTCCAGACACTACAATCAACATCTGAGGCCCTCCTCTAAGTGAAACTTGGAGGGTGGCAAGAAGGGAAGGGGCCTTCTTAGTAGTGGCCCGCCAATTTTGGAATGATCTCCCCACTGAGGCCCACCTGGCAGCAACTCTTATGTTTTTGGCGGCAGGTTAAGACTGCCTTCTTCCAGGCATTTAATAGCATGATGGGGCATTTATGTCAGCTGTTTTTAACAGGTCTAGTTTGTATTGAAATGTTTTAGCAGTTAAATTGTTTTAAAATTCTGTATATTGAAAATTTTTACGAGGTATGTTATTGTATTTGCGGTCTGTGTTTTTGTGTATTGTTGTGAATCGCCCAGAGTTTCAGCTATTGGGCGGTATAGAAATAATAATAATAATAATAATAATAACAACAACAACAGGGAGGGACAGAGACAGACAGGGCCAGTGAACCTGTTTTGAACCTGGGTCTTCTCAGTTTCTTACCTCTATCCTACCTGGCTCCCAGTGTGGCAGGATGGAGGACTACAGTCATGCCTTGGATTGAGAGCATAATTCGTTCTGGAACCGTGCTTGTAATCCAAAACACTCTTATATCAAAACGAAATTCCCCCCAAAAAATTTGTACAGAGATTTTTAATTTAAGCCGTACTACAGTACTTGTACTGCAAGACGTCGCTTGTATATCAAGTAATAAATATATAAATAAATATTTAAAAATTTGCTTGTCTTGCAAAATGCTCTCAAACCAAGTTACTTGCAGTCCAAGGTATTACTGTATATGACTATATATGATTGTTACCAGTGACATGACTAATCTCTTTCTCTCCTCTGCTTTTCCAATGGGAGTTTTCCTGTTAGGATCAAACAAAATATACAGGCCTGTGGCTCACGCTGGCTCAGCTTGTCTGAGTGGAAAGCTAAGCAGGGTCAGGCCTAGTTATTACTTGGATGGGAGACCCCTCCTCTAGTTTCCTGCATTGAGCAGGGGGTTGGACTCGATGGCCTTGTAGGCCCCTTCCAACTCTATGATTCTATGAAATGGGATCTGCAAAAAATGTTGCAGTGTATCTTCACCTCCGAAGTGCTCCTGTCCAGGGTTCTAGTCAGCCAGCCATGCCCTCCAGGATACTACAAGAGGCCCAAACAGCACATTCCACCCCCTTCATTTCCCATTTTTCTTTTGTAACACACACCCAATGTTCCACGGCTACTTCATTGAGCTGTTTTTTGCAGGGTGTTGTCTCCTTTAGGTTTTTAAAAAAGTGTATTTCTGAAAACTGCGAGGTTGCCACATAAGCATGCTGATACCAACCTCTTGTTTCTTAGTGGCCCTATTTTGGTTCCATTTCTGTTCGCACTCACCATCTGAGTTCACTATTAGAGGGAATTATGGGGTTTTGGTTAGACAATGTTCAGTAAATTGCTTCCCACAAATCTACTATCGTGGCTGGTTACAAAATGGGGGGGGGGGGATATTAGAAAGTCCCATCTGACATTTCTTATTAAGAATGCTTACTCTGTTATCAGGCCTCGGGCACACAGACAGCGCAGTGTGTGGAAACATATTCTATTATTGTCAGGGAGGTCTCCATGGACTGAGGTGGTGAGGGAGGGTTGGATGCTTGTCACCCCTGCTCTGTGGACTGAAAAATACATTCTGTTCCATTTTGCTTTTTAAAAAGATTGATAACTTTTCCCCCCATGAGGATCTGATGTACCACAAATACAGTCCTGTAGACAGGAATTCCGCCCAGAAATGTTTTAATGAAGAGTGGAGAAGATTTATGGTAATTTTCAGTTACATAACTGGCACAAAAATGAAATGGCAAACTCAGTGCACAGCAGTGAACAGAAAAAGACTGAAGTTTTACCACTGAAATATGGTGCGATGATTAGTCTATGACCTAACGACTGTTGTGATCAAAAGCCATGGATAGCAAATCACTTTGCTGCTTCCTCAGCTGTTTCCATAATATCCAAATGTTATTAACTTATCTAATTTTTATTTATTTTTTACATTTAATGGCCCCCTTCCCCACCACTAAAGCCCTCCATTTGTTTCACAGTAAATATCAATATAGCAACAATAAAGGTGCAATAGCAGTAGACTTGTTATTCAGTAGACTTCTGGCTTGCAGGATCTACGTTGTTTCTTACTAGAATGCTGAGATCTACCAACCAGAGCGAAAGACAACACTCAGAATTCAAGAATTCTGACCCCAGGAATTTGTTGTAACTGATTTTTCAACACAAAAAGCCAGTTCTGGTTACTCTCCCAAGCTTTTTTTCATTTCAGCAGTATAATTTCATGCATATTTGTGTGTCATTTTGTTGCTGTTAGTGATTGGGAGTCAGAAATCCTTGCGGATCTACTGCAAATTATCTTGAGACGTACCAGTAGATCTGGTTTACCTTCTGCCCCCCTGCAATAATCCATGCATAAAATGCACAAACAAATCCACTGAAAAACACTGAGGAAACAACAACAAAAACAGTAAAGCAGAAACAATTTTAAGCAATCCAAGCATGCCACTATGCTTTAAGCATGCCACTATGGTTGATTTTGTCACAAAATGATCAGGTGACTATAGTTCGTCAGACATCTTGCAATCGCAGCCTGTGGTCTTTCTTTCACATTTTCCTGCCAAACAGCAAAAGGGACGAACAGTAAGCCTCTGCTTTCTCCTCTCGAGTGGCGTGGGGAAGCACAGACAAAAGGCTGCCCAGGTACAGGTGCTTGGTCTTGTAGGTACACATCCATGGATCCGGCAATGGCATGGGCAGGATGCTGGCACCTGGGATGCTACTCATGCATAGCAGCCTGTTGCGTTCCTGGTGGGGCAATCTGCTCACTTATCTCCATCTTGCTGGTTTGGGCTTTTGACCCTTTAAACACATGTGTTGTGACAAGGTGGGAATCATTTTTATTCCAAATTGAGAAAGTGAGTGTGTGTAGTTATGGTGTGGTTATATTGGCAGCCAAACTATTACTCCTTATATATTCGTTCCTACACCGCCAGAAATGTTCATACAATAGCAACAGAACACACTTTCTGTTCCCTCCTTTGTGAAATGCAAGAATACATTATTGTGTAGGCATAGGAATGATTCATATTGTACGTACACAAAAGTTGAGAGGGTTCTAACAGGACATATTTTAAGTGTAAATTCTAATCTTTGGGGAATTACATTTACAGGACTTCATGCAGCTAGATTGTATCCATGTTTACTCAAAAATAACCCCCAGTATATTGAGAGGGTCTTACTTGCATTGAGCAGGGGGTTGGACTTGATAGCCTTGTAGGCTCCTTCCAACTCTATGATCTATGAAACTCTATGAAACTTCCAAGTCAGTGTACATTTAATTGCAGCATCAGTCTGCTGCATAACTTAGGGCACAATCCTATGTATGTTTAGACAGAAAAAAGTCCTACAACATCCAGCATTCCCCAGCCAGCAATGTAGGACTTTTTTTCTGTCTAAACAGGCATAGGATTGTGCCCTACATTGTCTAAGTGCACTGTATTGACTTCCCTTCCCCCTTCCCACATCCCTCAGGCATATTTGCATACATCAGAACAGAATAGCTTCCTTTTATATATGATTGCTTGTTTAAATTCAGCTTTCATTCTACTGGCAGCGAACATTTACAATGATCGAATGAGTTGTTTTGTAGCTGATATGGAATTATGTTGTGTCTGGCCCATATTTCTAAGAGCCGTATGTTCACAAGGGGGGAAATCGCTACAATTGCCAATATGCGGCATCTAGTAATGTCAGAACTGAGTCTGGGAGAATCAGCCTTCGTACAGGCAGATGCAGCTCACAATTAAGTCCAATGGATGGAAAAGCTCAGAGGACCTAGAGCTGCTACGTTAATTCTTCATGAATATGAACGAGAATAAAACCAGACTTCCAAATTCAGTTGTAAGTCAGTGATGCTCGACTGAGTTCCATACAGCAGTTGCAACTTCATATATTAAACATTGGGCCTACAATTAATTTAAATGTGCTATTTAACTGATATACCTTGCTGTCCTTTTAGTTAACCCATTGAAAAGTTGTACTATAATCTTTTCAACTATTCCCACCCCCCAGAGCAGATAAGTCCTATTGTCTCTTTTTGAAGCTCTTTCCCTCCCACATTCTCTGTATGTACGTACATGTGTGTAGGTAAGACAGAAAGAGTGAGATTTTTAAAAAGAAAAGCCAGCGGGATCTGTCAGCTCTAGAAAAAAATAGTTGACAAAACTATAGTGCAATTCTTTTTTTTTTTTTTGTAAAAAATTTTTATTTTAAATTTTAGAATCCATAAAAACAAAATACCAAGAACAAGACAAAACAAAAACCAAAGAAGCATACACTACAAAAACAAAACAACATTAAACTAAAAAGTACTTCCGATTTCTCCACAACCAAGTATAAGTAACATCAGATATTCTATATAATGATTATAAAGGAATTGCTTACTTTTCCCCCTTAAACAAACAAAAAAATCAAACGAAAGATTTCCCCCCCTCTTATTCATCAACCTCACAAGTTCACAAAACCTTGAAACCTTACAGCAATTTACTCCTAAGCACGTATAATAATCCTTCTAGTTAAATAATATTCAATATTTCTATTTATGTTTAATAAAAATCTCTCTATCTTCTTTCCCTCCATTTATAAACAGACAACCTAGCTTTTATTTTATTTTTAAAATAGTTTCACATTTCCACATTACTTCACATCTCCAATTTTATTCTATATTTAGTTGGTTCCTTTCCATTAGTTATTCTCTATGCTATATTTCATCTAGACTCAATACATTTTTACCAATAACAACCACCTCAAACTGGAAGTTCTCCTTTTCTCTCAAAGGGGTTCCTCTCACTAGCCCCTACTGGTTCAGATCTATATATATTTTCTTTGGATCACTATCAGCAATCCATTTTGGTTTATCCCATCTGAATTTCTCTCACCAATCCATTTGGGAAGCTGAACTTACTTCTTTCATAAGAACCTCCCACTTCCCCCAATATTCAACAATTATCATAATATAAGTCCAACCATTTATTCCATCAAATAATCAGCAAACCATTTTTATCTTAACACAGGTCAAACCATTTATCCCATCCAATAATCAGCAAATCATTTTCCCCGATCAAACACAGTATTCATGATGTGCATCTTTTTCAGGCTCATGCTCCAGAAAAGACTCCCCCCCCCATGTGAGCCTCCCTAGCTATCTTCCTCCAAGTAGCCCAGCAGCGATCATCTTTCCAGTTCTCCCTGGATGGCATCTCTAAAGCGTCTTCACTGTCCGTTTTGCTGGCATCCCTCCCTTTTCTGCTGTCTCTCTTCAAAGGTCCAGTTGTTATCTCTCCCAGTATATCATTCTTCGCCTCGTCCTCCCTGTTCTGCACTTCCGACCTCACCAGTCCCCCCAACAGTTTATTTTGGAAAGTTTGAAACAGTTCCATCAGCTCTCCGGCCAATTACAGCAGTAAATCATAAGTAGCCATCTTGTCTGTGACGCAGTTAGAATTTACAGCTACTTTAAACTCTTCCAGAATTCAAAGCAAAAGGAATTACAGTACCTCTTTCTTTCTCGTTTCAAAACACATTTGTTGATCTTCCCATTATGAAGTTTTAAAGCACATTTTCTTTTTAGTATTCCAGATGAGGGTATTTAATCCTGATTGTGGATAAAATTCCTCTTTATTACCAATTGTCAATAAATCTTTAAGAAATGGAGTTGTCATTCTTCAGGTTCTTAAAAAAAAAGAACTCCAAACGCGGCGGTGAGCGATGATGGCTTCTCCCACACTCTACCCCTCTCCGGGAGAATCTGCAGAAGCGCAAGCAACTGCAAAAAAAAACCTCACAGAGAGCAATTAAGAGCTATACTGGGAATCACTCTTAGATCATCCTCTTGTTCCGAGGAGATTAAGCAGCCAAGATAACCTCTTGACTGGATTTCTCGCCGCGTTGGTCTCCCTCGATTTCAAGAGATTTCAAGGGAGCTTCAGTCCGACATTAAGCTCCACCCGGAAGTCCCCCTATAGTGCAATTCTTCAGTGGGCTAATTAAATGACTTACAGTATATATCAGATAAATGCTGCATTTATATCAACCTAATAGATTTTTTATAGGCCCAATGTTTATCAAACCGGAAGTGGTCAGCAAGTAGATTGGGATTTACTGGTAGATCTAAGAGTGATTTGCAGTAGATCTCCAAGGGGTTCTAACTCCCAATCATTTAAAAATTGCAAGTAAAAAAATCAAAACCTTTGCAATGGCTGACTTTGTATTAATCACTTCTCATCTGGCCTCAGTGTCCCTCCTCACCTGTAAAATATGGGTATCAGTTGTTCGCCTTTGACCAGCTCATTGTGCAATTTTGCTGTCCAATTTAGAGCTTGGTGTTAGAATCCCTGATCTGTAGTAACACAGACACACGTTTGTACTTGTATATGCAGGCTGGTGGTGGGGGTGGGGCAGGGGACATGCAGTCGGTAATAGGCTCCACCCCCTGTGTCATCAATTTGCTTCTGGCTCCACCTCTCCAGCCACTAGGTTCTGGGTTCTAGTAAAAAAGAGAAAAAACAAAGTAGATCCCACAAGGCCATCCCTGTACAAATGGCAAATTACAACAGCTCCATTTATTTATTGGTTTGATGGATTTCAATCAACCAAGCACAATATCGTGGCTCACAATATTAATAAAGTGCAATGAGTACATTAAAAACCATACACTTAAAATGAAACCAGCCCAGGTGGAGCAGGAGCCATTGCCAGTGGTGTTATCTTCACCTGCCGCCTTTCTCTCCTGCTCTTTCCCACTGGGCAGTTGGTGGTACATGGTCTTGGCAGAGGAGGGGACAACCAAGCAGGAGCAAGTATTTGGTGTTATCTTTACCTGCTTCCCTCTCTTCCCTCTGTCAAATTTAGTTAAGGATCACTGACTTACAGCTGACTAACATTCAACTATATTCATTTTATTCTCGTGATGTCATTCATATTCCTGTGTGTTAGGATACACCAGGGGTGGGGAACTTCAGGCCTGGGGGCCAAATCTGGCCCTGCTTTCATAGATTTCATAGATCATAGAGTTGGAAGGAGCCTACAAGGCTATCGAGTCCAACCCCCTGCACAATGCAGGAAACTAGAGGAAGGGTCTCCCATCCAAGTAACAACCAGGCCTGACCCTGCTTAGCTTTCCACGCTCAGACAAGCTGAGCCAGCATAAGCCACTGAGGTCCCCAGATGGCCACACCCCCTTTCCTTCAACTGGCAATCGTTGGGTGGCTTCCTGGCTTTTGTGCAGTTTTTTCCCTATTCTAAAAGGTTGAAATGCCTCTCCTATGGCTTCATTACTGGCAGTAAGAGCTTTAAGCTAGAATATGCTCGGATATTTTTTTGTATTTTTGGCACCACCCCCTTAGCCTTCAGCCCCACCCACCACTGGAATGCAGCCCCTGAGAGCTTCTCTGAAATTGAATTCAGCCCTCGGGCTGAAAGAAGTTCTCCACCCCTGGGACACACCTGTGATTACAGACCTGATTCAGCAACATTGGGTAGAATGCCTCATGTGCAGTGTTGCCTAGATCAGGGGTGGGCAGAAGGTAGATCTCCAGATGTTTTGGTCTTCAACTCCCAGAAGCCAGCATAGCCAATGGTCAGAAATGCTGGGAGCTGAAGTCCAAATCATCTAGAGATCTACTTTCTACCCCCACCCCCTGGCCTAGATCACCTTGTTTGATGGTATGCAATGTTGGGTGATGATGGTGGTGGTTTATGACTGCAGGATGATTCACTCAAACATCTCAGTTGTGTGGTGCTGCCTCATACGATCATTTTAATTGTATGGTGGGGATGATCATCTGTGTGCCTTTCAAAAAGAAAAAGAAAAACTGTAACTTGACTCTTAAATGCCAAGATGTTCCTCTGGCCAAGCCCTGTTGGTCAGAATATCCAACAGTCCAATAAGAAGAGCATATTTTAATATAACCAGATGGGAAGAGAGATATTTGGGCAACTGTATCTCAAAAGCAGTGTGATGACCATCTGTTTTCACACATGAGGGCCCTTTTTCATGATTATCTAGTTCGACAGAACCTAAGAGTGTTTTCAAACAGAAGAGTTTTCAGATGTCAGTGCAATGGTTCGGTGAACCTGAGTTTCCCAAGTGACTTGGGGATTGCATTTATTCCAGGGTTGGAATTCAGGGTGGCCCTGGCCTATCTAGTTATTTTAAAGGGTGAGACCAGCCCACTCAGTTATTATCTTGGGGTCTTGGTATTTACTTGTATTATTTTAATGGAAACCAATAGAAATATTTAGAAATTAAATTTCAGTTCATTTTAATTTTATTCAAAATATGTGCGTGTGCGCACGCACGCGCGCACACATACACACACAAATACAGAAGGGTCCAGAATGCCCCAATTTTGTTTGTTGTATTTGTTTGGATTGCTTCTTGGCTCGGGTGCTTAACGTTGAATGATGGCCCACATGGTTTGATGTAATATTTGGGTTAAATTTGTGAATTGGTGATCTGTTTACTGCTGATGAAAACTAGGCAAACAATTTGTTTAAATGTTGAGGGAAGAATATTTTATCATATCATATATGTGGGGGCCTACCTTCTTGAGTTAGAATTCCGTCCCTGGTTTATT
This sequence comes from Shinisaurus crocodilurus, assembly GCA_021292165.1. NCBI lineage: Eukaryota > Metazoa > Chordata > Lepidosauria > Squamata > Shinisauridae > Shinisaurus > Shinisaurus crocodilurus. The sequence continues at coordinate 267,642,089 of CM037878.1, read as the reverse complement.
CCATACGTAACTTCATAGAAGGAAGGGTCACATCTTAATTCTTACTCATCTTATAACCAGATGTGGTTCCCTAATAGTAACTTTTCCATTACACAACAAAGAATATAGTTCCTGTTACCACCGACTAGTTCTTTGTTATTAAGAAGTAGTTATTCAGAACTTGGAGAACACAAATCAGAAGTAACAGGGACACTGAAAGCAATCAATGTCCTTACAATTCTGGGCATTTTTTATCCCTATGGTAATTAATTAGCTTAAATAGACAGTAATTAGTAATTTAGATTTAACAGAAATACCTGGTGCAGAAACTACTGTATTAAAACAAGGAAGTATTTATTTGTTGGAACACAAATCAGCAACAACAGGGAATTGGAAATAAAACAAAGCAACATACTTGCTTGCCTTCTCCACCCAGACTTAAATTTAGCTGGAAATCATGATGTTGGCACAAAACCTTTAGTTTACAAAGCATTACGAATGTATGAATGTCAACAGAAATAAAATCTGCACTGGGTCTGGGCTAAAGAACGTTAAGTTTAAGCACCATGGACCGATCCAGAGCTCTATACCAGCATTTCAAAAAGGAAATTGAAAAATGAAGCTTTTTATTCAGGGCACATGTTTTATACTATATTTTCATCTGGGGTTTCCAGAAGTGACCTCACAACTGTGCCATTTTTTGTCAATCACCTCTGGTTGCAGGTTGGTTCCAACAGCTGAGAAGCATTATGATTGGAAGGACAGGGGTGTTAATAATGGCATCTTGAATGACTGCTATGGTCCTGCTGCCACTGATCTGTTCTATAGATTTAGCTAAAAGAAAATTGTGCTTCAGGCTTGCACTGTGCAAAGCAATGAAACAAAGTGCTGTCACCTACTGAGTGTCTCTAGAACAGTGTTCTCCAACCTTGGGTCCCCCGATGTTTTTGGCCTACAACTCCCAGCTGTTGGTGTTGTGCTGGGAGATTTTTAATCCAATCTGTGTGCTATCAACTGCCTGGACTTCCACACAGAGATTTTAGGAGATCTCACCCCCCACCCCCCCTGTGCAGCATGCAGCGTGCAGTTCCAGCCAGGCCTCGTTATGACACTTGCTTTCAGCTTCCCCGTTGCAGATTAATCCATGGAATCAGGAAACACTCTGGAACACCACAGGTTCTAATGCTACCTGTTTATTTACTTATCAAGTAAAGCAAGTTCTACAGAGTACCGGTATACATTTCCTAGTTACAGTCCATGTGCAGAGTATAAATGCATAGCAAGCATTAAGTCCAGTGGAGTAAGCTGAGCTTCACTCCACCTCAGCAAAGGCGTTACATTGTTGCAGGAACAAAGGAAATAGCTGGCTGGGGCATGCTGGGAGTTGTAGGCCAAAAACATCTGGGGACCTAAGGTTGGAGAACACTGCTCTAGAAGCTTCATTAGGTAGTGGCTATTTCCTAGCGCTTCAGAACCACACACATATTATTAGGCGTATTACTATTTTCTGTGCTATTGATCCTGCAATGTCAATATCATTAAATTACTAAATACATATTAAGAGTATGTAGAAACTATTATTTTATTATTTATTATTTATTTCATTTCTATACCGCCCCATAGCTGAAGCTCTCTGGGCGGTTCACAATAAAAATCCACATAAAAACAAACAATAAAACATACAATACAGTTAACAAGTTTAAAACTGAATTTAAAAAATCGATTTAAAATGACAGTACTGAATAGTTAATAAAACTAAGCCTACAGGTGACAATTACCCAGCAATCAGTACGTCAGTTACAGATGTGCCCTCTCTCTCTCTCTCTCTCTCTCAACACACACACACACACACACACGAAGAGGTCCTTAAAAAAATAAATAAAATTTATTACCAAAATATATTCTTTTCTATATCAATGAAAGTTAGGGCGCAGTCCTATGGCTCCCCGACCTTGCCTGGAGGGCGCTCCGTGGGCAGACTCCCTCCTTCCAAGGTTGTAGCAGGGAGTCTGCCCATGTCTGGGGCCTGTGGCTCACGCTGGCTCAGCTTGTCTGAGCGTGGAAAGCTAAGCAGCCTCAGGCCTGGTTATTACTTGGATGGGAGACCCCCTCCTCTAGTTTCCTGCATTGAGCAGGGGGTTGGACTCGATGGCCTTGTAGGCTCCTTCCCACTCTATGATCTATGAAATCTATGGAGCGCCCTCCCCCCCACCTCCTTACAGCCGGCACGGTTCTTTCTGCACAGGCTGGGAGCCGAAGATGGAAGACCATCTTTGGTTCCGGTTGGGGGAATGTTCCCGGGGGTGGGAAGGAATGAGGCACCGCCAGCTTCCGAGGAATCCAGGCGGTGCGTCAGCCTCTCCTTCTCACAAAGAGGGGAAAACAGGGTTATGGACACCCACATAGGACGGGGCTGCCCAGCTTGCATTCCAGGAAGAGCTAAATGGGATCCTTTCCCCCTTTCTTTTGCTGTTGACACTGCCGGTTTGATTTTATGTGGAGAGCTGATCCTGTCGGAGTGCGACCACCATTTCCAGCAATCTCAGCTGCTTTTGTCAACCACTTTGTAGATACAGAATGTGTTCAGATTATACTGAACACATTTCTTGAAATGCTTCTCCCAAAGGCCTTTGCTTTAGCAGTAAAACCCAAACAGCCAGCTGCGAAGTCAGGAGAGATGAATGGGTGATCAACTGGCCCAAAAGAAAGCATCTTGAATCCAGTATTTTAAGCTAAAGTGAAATATGCATTATGAAGGAAATTCAAAGGGCTAATGTTTTCATATTCTGCTGGTTACATTATGAATTTCTTTCCTTTGTAGTTTCAAAAGGACTGTTTATTATCTCTGGAGTGTGGAGGAGGGAAAGGCAAGAGCGCACACCTCAGCTGGGTCCCACTGACAAGAGCCCCCTGGAGTTTCTCCTCCTCTTCATCATTGCAATTTGCTTGTTCATCTGCCCCTCGCTGTGGTCCAGACAACAGTGGTGGTGAGAAGGTCGAGCAGGAGACACCACTGCCTACTTGCTCACTGGCTCTCTGCCTGTCAAGCATGCAAGTGGTAGGTATGAGGAGGAGGAAGAGGAGGAGGAACAGCAACTGGTGGTGAGAAGGTAGGCTCACTGTGGGAGGGGATCAGTTGAGGGTGCTTTGCCAAAGGGCTTTCAAACACCTGGAGCTGGAGCTGGCACTGGCAAGAAGTTTATAGGGTGCTTATGGGGTGTCACAAGGTGAAGGATGTTTGAGGGTTGCTGTGTCCTCCAGAAACACTACCTTATCAATAAACTGCAAACTGAAATGAGGGCAGTCTCAAGTTGCAATTATAAAATTATTGGCCCCATATATAACTGTGTGCAGCAATGTGTGCGTGCATTTTGAGACAGTGCTTGAAGGTGTGCCCATTTCCATCTGCATTGCAATGTGGATCAGAATGCACATCTCCCTCCACAATGTGTAGTAGTGTGAATGGGTGTGTGTTTGTTTGTGTGGGTGGGTGCTGCTGCAATGAATTAGCATCATCTGAATATGCATGGCAAGCACACACACATCTGCATCCCATCTGTATGCACCATTCCTTATCCGGCTAAAGAATCAGTTTGTAGGAGTTGTTTCTGCAGTGCATATTTCCCTTGGTAGATCAAGGCACTAGGCCAAGGCTCTCCAGCCCTTTTGGGCTGGTGGGCACATTTGGAATTTTTGAGAGTGTTGTGGGCACTCTCCCAAAATGGCTGCCATGGAGAGGGGCTGTCCATTCATGAAATGGCTGCTATGTGCGGGGGCGGGATGAGGGTGGCATGGCCAGTCCCAAAACACCCATTTCCCAGAAAGCAAACTCATGAGACTAAAAGAAATGTAACTTGCCCAAGAAGTTACAAGGCACAGGTTGAGGCCTGAGTTCCAATACATGAAAGCACCCTTTTGAACCGAAATAATGATGGCCCTGGAGCACGGCAGCCTATCAGTTAAAAATAAATAATTAGAAAAATCTTAAATAAAATAAAAATCAGGAGGAGCAGGGAGCCTGGCGAGCGCCAAGAGAGGTGATCATGGGCAACATGTTGTTGATCCTTGCATGGACTAAATATAACCAAGATGCAATGTTATAATAGATTTCATAGATTTCATAGAGATGGAAGGAGCCTACAAGGCTATCGAGTCCAACCCCCTGCTCAATGCAGGAAACTAGAGGAGGGGTCTCCCATCCAAGTAATAACCAGGCTGACCCTGCTTAGCTTTCCACGCTCAGACAAGCTGAGCCAGCGTAAGCCACAGGTAACACATGTAATAAACAAACATCACACTCCCTACAACCTAAATTAATTTTGTAACACTTGTGTATGTACCAAAACACAGTCGTACATTTTTGTGGCATTGTATGAACATATGATGGTGAGAAGAGCCCTGCTTAGTCAGACCCAAGAGGCATCTAGTTGAGCATACGGTCTCGCATGCCTCTGGGAAGCTCACAATCAGGACATGAAGGCAATGGTCCTTTTCTCTTGATTGTCCCCAGTATCTGGTGTTCAAAAATAAATTGCCTCTGAACAAGGATGCACATTGGCCATAGATTTGCTGAATCCTTAAAAGAACAAACAACAAAAAAAATCTAAGCTAGTGGCCATTAGAGCATATTGTGGGTCAGAATTCCATAGGTTCTGGTACAATTTTATCCATGTCTACTCAGAAGCAAGACCCAGTGAGTTCAGGGGGTGCTAAGTGGACATAGGATTGCAGCTTTAATTATGCATTATTTAAAGAAGTGCTTCCTTTGTCTATCCTGAACTTGCCGTGAATCAATTTCACTAGGTGACCTAACAAGCTATTGAGATGGGGTGGGGGGAAATCTGCTCCGTTCACTCTCTGCATGCCGTTCCAGGTCCGGTGTCCATATGTGCCACCCTTGAGCAGCTACTAGGGTTCCAGCAGTCTGGCAGGGCACACCGCTGCCCTGACACCCCCCACACACACACTTTAACCAGTGCTCTGATCCGATGAGTGCTGGGTGGATGGACCCAAGAGCTACCATTTAAATTTCCCGCAATGCTGCAGAGCGATGCTATGTTGGGGGCATTGTAAGAAATTAAAATGGTGGCACCACTGGAGCACGGATGCCACTGGCAACAGGTAAGCCCACTGAGTCAGACAAGTTCCCTGTCTGAACCTTTGAATTTATCTGTAACGCTGTAGAACGGCTGCTAAAGATTCTACGCCACTTTGCTGAGGCCTCTGTCAAACCTGGAAGTGGCCCCACACCATTCATTATTTTATTAATCTCTGCCATATCCTTTCTTTGGCTGCTTCTCTCTCCCCCGCCCCCCAACTAAAAAGCCCAAATGCTTTAGCCTCTCTTCTTGGGATGATGTTCCAACTCCTTGACAGTTTTTACTTCCCTATTCTGTACTTTTCCAGTTCTATCATATCCCTTTTGAGGATATTTACTTGAGGAATCATTTCAAATGATACAGAAAAAAGTACACCCACCCACCCCCCGATCCAGATATCACTTACCTTCCAACAGTTATTATCATACTCATCATAATTCCCAGATTTCAATGACTAAAGCTAGAAAGAACAGTGGACATGACTGATTTTGGACCTCTAATGGTGATGGGATTGATCCAGGTATTTTGTTTATCTGGAAAGCAGGCAAAGAGCTCAGCAAGTCATGTCCTTTTTACTGCTTCTGTAGCCAGCAAAGACACCTACAGATAACTTTGTCACCCAGGGATGATTTTCAGTCATGTGAAATGACCTTTAATGTTTGTTGCAGCTGAGCAAAAAGAAAAAGAAATCACAAATGCTGCCAGGTGTAGAATCTTTAGCAGCCATTACACAGCGTTACAGATAAATTCAAAGGCGCAAGAATGCCGATGGAGATGTAAAGACGATGCAGAAGTAGAGAGCAGCAAAATCGAAGGAAAATTAAAAGGGCTGCGAATTTAAACAGTACAACAAAGCAGTTATTGTTGGGACCAGATAGTGAATTGGTTGGGAGGAGGAGCCAAAGCAAGAGCAGGGGCGGATCTAATGTTAAGCAGAGTGAAGAGGCCTCCCTCAGACTAGATTTTTTAAGGTAAAATAATAGGGCAGCAAATTCTGAATTAGTTTGCCATAATAGCTGCTTACTTCCATGGTGGGTGCCATCTGGATTTTCTACTAGTGGTTAGAGTGTTGGACTGGGACTCGGGAGATCCGGGTTCTAATCCCCGCTCGGCCATGAAACTCACTGGGTGACTTTGGGCCAGTCACTGACTCTCAGTCTAACCTACCTCACAGGGTTGTTGTGAGGATAAAATGGAGGAGTGGAGGATGATGATTATGTAAGCTGCCTTGGGTTCCTTGCAGGAAAAAAGGTGGGGTATAAGTATAATAAATAATAATAAAATAATAATAATAATATCTTGGGCTGTTCCTGAGGCAGAGTCTCGGAGGGAGTAATATGAAGGAGATCCAACTGAAAATGGGAAGAAGATGCTAAGGTGGAGCCGGGTTTTGCAAGGCAGGGATAAAATTGTATTTATTTATTCCCTGCCTTTCTACCAAAGGACCCAAGGTGGCCTACATAGCGACGCAAAACCAATATAAAAATACAACCTCGAAACAAAGCTAAGAACAACACAAAGAGCAATTTAAAACAGCAGCCGAGCAAATGATAAGATTCTTTTAAAAGCCCACTGAAATAAAGTCATCTTCACTGCCTCCCTGAAGGCAGGCTGAGGCAGGGAAGAGGAGGCCAGGCACATCTCTGCTGGGGGTGGGGAGGCTGTTGCCAATTCTGGGTGCCACTGCCAAAAAGTCCCTCCTAATTCTCAGATATTGTCATCTTGAGATGGGAGCCATGGTCAAATAAAATGAGCATTTAAAAAAAGGGGGGGGGACACAGGTTCAGGATATGAAAAGGAGATATCTAGGAAACAACTTTATAGGTTGAGGAAAGCAATAAATGTTGATAGATGGGGCTAGGGTGGCCATGTGTCTTCTTTTACAGAGGACAGTCCTCTGTCTGAAGGGCTGTCCTGTCCAGCTCCTGTTGCAAGAAAAAGAACCATAAGAACTGTTGCCCATCAACCGTTGGCACCTGGAGAGCACACTGAAAAGGCAGGGACACAAGTCACCTGGTCACGGTCTTCTTATTTTAACTGTTTGTAAATTTGCATCTATATATATATATATGCAAATATTATGCAAATTGACATCTTCTTTTGTCCTCTTTTTTTTTTGGTGATGTGATTCCTCTTTTTTTGGCAATTCAAAAGTGGCCCACCCTAGACGGGGCTGAAAAAAAGGTACACTGGGGATTGCGGTGTAGCTGAAAGATTTCATCAGACAGTTAAGGCATGGTTCCGAATTTTATGAAGGGCAACTCACCTTGCTTAGGCTGCACTTATTTGCCTGCGCCAGAGTTCACCTTCTTTACCGCTTCTCTTCTTCTGACTACTATGCCCGGCCAGAAGTCTAGCAATCTGTGTGCTTGGCTCCTAGACTGCTCAGTTTTTCCTTGCTGACTTAAGGGGTGATTGTTTCTAATTTTAGATTTGCATCATTTACAGGAAAAAGAATACATCGGCTTTTAAAAAAATTATCGGATACTAGGATTCTTTGGTAGATCCCCTGACCCGCCACTTCAGTTCTCTTATGAAGAGAGTTTGGAGCTGACAAGCACCTTAACCAGAACACTTTGAAGATAATGAAAGCCCTGTCGTTGGCTTTAATGAGGCCTGGATGAGGCCCAAGTGCTTACCAAGCACATCGCTAAGCCTTGGCAGTGTGCCTGTCATGCTTTTGACTGTTCCTTTGAGTGTATCAACTTAATACATTTATTGTCTTAATATTAAATGTGTCTCTTTCCCAGAGAAGGCTTTAAGGGCACAGAATCAATTATGTCAATGTGGTATGTGAATCATGAATTTGCGGCTACCATTTTGTCACGGCTATTTTAAGGGTAGTTTACTAATGGCGCAGTTTAGTCATGAAAGGAAAATATGAGAGGAGGGCCCCAAGGGAAAGAAGCACCACAACCAAATGCCACTAAGCAAAAACAAACCTAGCAATATTATCCCATGCCGGCACTGAGTTCCTAATTTCAATTGTGCCTGAGTCCTAGGGATGTGCAAATCAGCAAAATTTGAGCTCGCTGAAGTTCTCCGAATTCCATCTCGAAGCTCATTCCAACTGGAGTTGGTATCAGATTGCAAGGTTTGTTTTTTTCTTTTTGCAAATCCGTGTGTATTTTTCCAAATGTACCCATCAATTGTGCGCATTTTTGAAATGTACTCATTTTGAAATGGATGTATGCTGTTGAGTGCATTTGAGGTTTTTTGGTCCACAAATCACATTGTAAGCTCAGAAATGTATGGACTTCAACTGCAGATTGCATTCGAGTCCATGTTTGGTCTGGTAGGTGCGAACTGGGTAAAATCCTGATAAAAAATGAACTGAAATGAATTTCTCATACATCCTTACCTCTCCTCTCTTATTTTCCTCTCATAGATAAAAGTGTACCATTAGTAAACACACCCTTAAATAGGGTGGCCACGTGTCCTCTTTTACAGCAGACAGTGTAGAGCAGGGCTCTCCAACCGTGGGTCCCCAGATGTTGCTGGCCTACAGCTCCCAGCATACCCAGCCAGCATGGCTAATGGCAAGGGATTCAGGGAGCTGTAGTCCAGCAACATCTGGGGACCCAAGGTTGGAGAGCCCTGGTGTAGAGAGTATGAAAGAAAGACCAGCAGCCATGCTGAAGTAGAAACTGGAGTGCCTCTCCCAGAGTTCCTCTCTCCGCCGTTATTGAACTCCACCTCTTCTTCTTATTCTCCTTTTACCCAGAAAGAACCATAATGTGCCATGCCACATCTCTCTCTCTTTAACTTTAAACTATTATAAACGTCATAAGCAACTATTACTGAAATATACGGAAATACTGAATCTTTCTTGGCAAATTATTAATAAAGTGATTTTTTTAAAGGTCCAGTCTTTGAGGGGGTGGTCTGACAATTCTTCCAGACCGTGTCTGTATAAAGAAGTACTTTCCAGGATCACCCCTTCTGTATGGGAAACATTCCTGAGCTGTGCTTGACTTTGTGCTACATTAGGTGGGATGTACCTACCTAATGATACTTAGGTAGGTACATCCCACCTAATACTTTCCTTGAAGTATCATTGTGGGGGGTTTACAATATAAGACCTAGGGGTTTTGGCCTCTTCTTGCATAGTTTCATATTCTTGGGAGCTTTGTATTCAAACGGCATCACCTGGAGACAGTTTTGGTAATGTTTTTGCTCTGTGCCTAACATTGAGGTTAGACTGCTGTTGTTGCTTCCTTTCCTCATCTTGTCTTTGAAATTCCCTCAAATCAGGCCACCGGGATTTTAGCTGGGAAGGCACCACTGGTAAAGGAGTCCATAGACGACGTTCCACAAGTAGTTCGGCTGGAGAGAGTCCTAAAGCCAGAGGAGTGGGTCAATATGCCAGGAGTGTGAGATAAGGATCATATGTCTTTTCCAGAAACTTTTAAAGCATTTGTACAGCCCTTTCCACTTCTCCATTACTTTGGGGATAATGTGGACTACTGGTGCAGTGGTCAAAGTCATAGGTGTCTGCAAACTCTTTAAACTGGTCAGAGCATACTGAGGTCCATTATCAGAGACAAGGATCTCTGGAATTCCATGTCTGGCAAATACCGCTTTCAGTTTTTGGATGACCTGATACAATGAAATTTGGGTAAATAAAGCAAGATCAATATATCTGGAGAAATATTCAATGACTGCACATATCCAGACAAACAAATCTATTGCTACTTGTTGCCATTGCCAAGGCCTCTGAGGTAGCAGCTTTGTAGGGAGTAGAAATTCAGGGGGCCTGCTTCCTTGTTTTGATGCATTCTGTGCAATTTTCAACTAAGGTTTTTATTTGCTTGCTAAGTCCTGGCCACAAAATAGACTGCTGTGCTCTTGCCCTGCATTTAGTAATACCTTGATGCCCTTTGTGGACCTTTCAAAGCTTCTCTGTCTGCAGCTCCTTGGGGATAACAATGCACTAACCTTTTGAACAGAAGCCATTTGCTATGTGAAGATAATTCCTGTCTGCCCAGTAAGTCATCACATCCTGAGGGAGTTGTCTCCTGCAGTCCCACTCCTGTTGGCAGAGATGGAATATTTTCTGACATGTAGCATCTCTGCCGTTCAGGCTTAATTTGCCAAAGTCACCATGTTGATTCTGGTATCAGAGCCTGAATAAATAACTGTAAACATTTACATCTGTTTCTAGGGTTTTTTTTTCTTCCTTCATGAATGGTACAGGAGCCCTGGAAAGTGCATCTGCTGCTATAAGTAATTTTCCTGGTACATGTTCAATGTTAAAGGAAATTTTCAGTAGGTGGAGTCAAAATCTTCAGATTCTAGGTGGAAGATCTTCCAGGGCTTTTGAGCCCAGTAAAAAGCTACCAGGGGTTTATGGTCTATCGGTATGTTGAATTTTAACCCTACCAAATAAGAACTGAGGCATTCACAGGCCCACGTAACTGCTAATGCCTCCTTCTCCATTTGAGCATGGCGTTGTTCCATTTCAGTAAGACATTTAGATATGAATGCAACTGGACACCTCTCATGTCCTGGCTGGATCTGTATAAGCACAGCTCCTAATCCATATGAGGATGCATCAGCAGCTACTGTTGTTGGATAGGCCTCTGAATATTGTGCCAAAACAGGGGACAAGATCAGGATTTATTTTTTTGAATTTCTGCAAATGCATCTTGTTGTGCATGGCCCCATGTCCACAAAGTGTCCCCATGGAAGAAATCCCATAGAGGGTTTGTGACATGAGCTAAGTTTGGTTAAATAAATAAATAAATAAATAAATAAATAAATCCCCAAATAGTTACAATGTGGCCATGATAAATCCTGTGCTTCTGCTTTTTGGTACTGCCTGTTATTGTCCTTTTCTTACCATTTTATCTATAGTTCACTAGGTAGACTCCTTTTCCCCAAAGACATTCATGTTCCATGCACAGATCTCAGCTGTGGCCAGGAGTGCCTTTGTTCAGCTGAGGCTCATGCGCCAACTATGCCCATTCCTGGGGAATGCAGATTATTTATTATATATTTAGCAACATCTATGTACATAGTATTTTTCATAGAACAGGTATGACAGGTCCCTACCCCAAAATACATGAAAACAACAGAGGAAGGGGGAATTAATGGAGGCATGGGTAAGCAGGGGAAGCATACGTGTTTACTTCAATTACATGTACTTTGGTTTAGTTACAGTAAGGTGTCAGGATTAGGAGGAGGAGGAGGGTCCAAAGGCTTCCTGGAAAAGGTGAGTTTTAAAGAGGGACTTAAAGGAGATAATTGTGATGGTTGGACAGTGGCATTCTGGGAAGGAGTTCCAGGTATAACGGGGAGCAAGGGAAATGGGGGTGGAGTCATTTCAGGGAGAAGGATACCTTGGGATGGCTGAGGGTGGTGAAGCTGGATGAGATCTGACCAGGGTGATATACACCTTACTTATATCACATCTAGAGTATTGCAGTGTGCTGGATGTAGGGCTGCCTTTGAAGCGTATTTGAACCTACAATTGGTCCAGAATGCGGTGCCTGATTGTTAGTAGGGGACCGCATGCAGGGAGCATGTGATTCCCTTGTTGAAACAACTACTCTGGCTTCCGATGTGTTTCAGGGTACAGTTCAAAGTGCTGGTGATGACCTTTAAAGCTCTGAATGATTTAGGACTGGGATCTCTGAAGTGCCGCCTTCATTCATGTGAGCATGCCTACCTACTGAGATTATCTTCACAGGCCTTCTTGTATGTCCCAACAACCCCAGGGATACACTTAGTTGTAGGAGGGGAGGAGGGTGTATTTTAAAGCTGTTGCGTTTTTTTTTTTTCTGCTGCTCATGTCATGTTTTAATGTTTAGTGGGTTTTGTTTTAAATTGTGAGGGTGTTTTTAACATTTTAATCTATGATTTCTGTTGCTGGCTGCCTTGAGCTCCTAGAAGGAAAGGCAAGGTATAAATCTTCCTAAATAAATATTTCATAGATATCCCACCAAACTGAGGACCATCAGGAAAGGGAAAAGTGTGTGTGTGTGTGTGTGTGTGTGTGTGTTGGGGGAGGGAATATCCCCTTCCCCCCCCCACTGTTGTACTGTAGTCAAGAAACAACAGTGCAGTTGTCTGGCCATGCTGGCTGGGGATGATCAGGGCTGTAGGTCCTACACATCTGGAAGACACCAGGTTTGGGAAGGCTGTTTTAAAATGTGTTTTGGCTCAGTGCCAAGATCATACTGCCCTTATATAAATCTATGGTGTGACTGCACTTGGAATACAGTGTACAGATCTGGTCACTGCACCTGAACAGGATATTGACATTGTAGAGTTGGGAAAAGTGCAGAAAAGGGCAACTAAAGTGATCAAGGGGCTGGAGCAACTCCCCTACAAGCAAAGGTTACAGCAGCTGGGATTGTTTAGCTTAGAAAAAAGGTGAGTAAGGGGAGACATGTTTACAGAGGTGGACAAAATTATGCATGGTGTGGAGAAAAAGGAAAGGGAGACATTTTTCTCCCTCTCTCATAATACTAGAACTTGGTGTCATCCCATCAAACTGATTGGTGGGAGATTCAGGACAGATAAAAGGAAGTACTTCTTCACACAGCGCATAGTTAAACTATGGCATTCACTTCAACAAGATGTAGTGATGGCCACCAATTTGGAGGGCTTTAAAAGGGATTGGATAAATTCATGGAGGAGAAGGCTATCAATGGCTACTAGTCCTGATTGGCTATATGCTGCCTCCAGTATCAGAGGCAGTATGCCTATGTACACCAGTTGCTGGGGAACATGGGTGGGAGGGTGCTGTGGCACATGTCCTGCTTGTGGGATCCTGTGGGCAGCTGGTTGGCCATTGTGTGAACAGAATGCTGTACAAGATGGACCCTTGGTCTGATCCAGTATGGCTCTTCGTGTGTGTGTGTGTGTGTGTGTGTGTGTGTGTATGTATATATGTGTGTATATAGATATAGATAGATATAGATATAGATATAGATAATCTGTAGCTCACTGCTGTGTTTGCTCCTATAAAATTAGATCCAGTCATCCTTAATTTCTAAAATGAAAAGAACAAAAGTCATTGGTATTATTACTCTTTGTGTGTTGCTTGTTGGTTCCTGGCCAGAAATATGCTGCATTTATTTATTTATTGGTTGTATTTATGAATCACCCATCTGGCCGGCAAACCGGCCACTCTGGGCGATGTACAACATGATAAAATATAAAATACATTTAAAACAGTATATTGTATATTGTTCTTCATAAAAACCCTGCATAAAATATTGCTAATGTCCCCCCTCCCCTTGGATCATAGGGTACTTCGCCATAATCGAGCACATTCAGCCTGTGTTGGCATTACTTTCCTATTCTCCTTCACAACTACGGTATGTGAAAGGAAAAATACTAACATACAAAGCTGAAGCTGAACAATGGTTCACCAGGACCCTGGAGCACTCTCATATTACTTTGACAGAATCTGCTGCTGCTAGCAGAGAAACCAGTTTCTTTGTCAACAGAACCACTTTCCAAAGAAAGGCAGAAGTAAAGAAAGGCACAAGAAAGGCCAAAGAAAGGCACAAGTAACAACAACAAAACCACAGTAAAGCCATTAAAAGCAACAACCATCAATGCAAACACATTTTAAAAAGAAGCGTGATAGCTCACAAAAAGTCCAGATGTCATGGTCAGCCATCAGTTTGACCGCTGACATGATGCCTTGTGCTCATGCATTCTGTTCTCTGCTCAAGTGCTCCAATTTGCTCACTCATCTTCTCACTTGTGCAAACCATAGTTTCCAAGTCTGGTTCAGGGGGAAGCTATGGTTTGTGCAAACAAACTGTAGCTTGCTTGATTTGGATGGCATGACAAACTGTTTTTCTTCAGCCAGGAAGGGGCGGTTGGGACATGCAAGGGGAGGAGATAGGGCAGCTCTCGCCAACCTGGTGCACTCCATACATGTTGGACTACAACTCAAGCATCCCCCAGCCAGCGTGGGATGCTGGTGCAAGCTGTAGTCCAACACACATGGAGGGCACCAGGTTAGGGAAGAAGTGTGCAAGCACAAAGCCCATCCGTGACAGCATGAACCCCCCATTTTGACAACGAAACTGGCTGCCACAGGCAGCTGATTTTGCGTGTCCTGAAAGAGCAGCAAATTGTTAGAAATTTAAATTATAATAGTTGTATTTTGCTGCTAGAGAGGGAGGGAGGTGCTTGTGGAATATTCTACTCCAGGTGCCAAAATAACTTGGTTGGTCTTGGGCACTATGTACCTTGACTGGGCTGGGGCCTGGGAGGTGATATGTGCTTCCCTGCCTCAGGCAGCAAAATGTCTTGGGCCAGCCCTGTTTGGCGATGACGTCTGAACCAGCCAGCAATATCTGATGAGGCAATTCACTAGGCAAAACCACCATCAGGCAAAGTTCCTGAGGAAGTGAGTTCCACAACCAAGATGCCACCACTGAAAAGGCCCTGCTCCAAGTATCCACTAAAGAAACCTTCTTTGGATGAGGTATCCAGAGCAAGACCTCCTGTGAGGATCTTAATCATTGGGAAGGTTCATGCAGTGCCACTTCCAGGTTATGGAGGAGGGCCCTTAGGCAAGACCTCCTCAATGGGCCCCTCTCCTACAGTGAGTCTACCTTCTCACCAGTATTGTTGCCTGCTGCTGCTGCTCCTCCTCCTCTTCTTCATCATTGCTACCACCTACCTGTTTGCCAGGCAGAGAGTCACTGAGCATGCGGACAATGATACCTACTGCTCCTCCTTCATACCACCATTGTGGTCTGGCCCAGAGTGAGAGGTAGGTGAACAAGTAGGTTGCAGGTAGGTTGCTCCTAATCTCTTCAGAGTAGGAGCAGGTCCGGGGGGTGGGGTTTCCTTGTTGGCGATGACATCTGAACTAGCCAGAGTAGGAGCAGGTCCGGGGGGCAGGTCTTCTCCCCTAAATAAGCTTTGTAAAAAATTTCAATATGCCAGACTGTTCAAGAACAGAGACTTCTTTACTGTGCTAACTGTCCAGGAAGCACTTCAAATTGCTTATTAGAACACTTAGGCGGTTAGAATATTAATCAGGAAATACCATGCTTTGCTTTTCAATTAAACTCATGGATTAAAATTCAGATTATTATTTTTTAAAATTTAGTATCTTTATTTTTGAAATGTGGGTTACTGATTAGGATAATACATATTCAAGGTTATTATATATATATTCTCCTTTTTTTCCATGCCTCTTATTCCCCCCGCCTTTTTTTTTCTTTTTTGCAGACTTAACGGGTGTTACAGAACATTAACTCTGAACACCGACTGAAGTTCAATACAACGATAATGTGGGAACTCTTCTCGAGTGCAGTAAGACCAGCAAATTTATGGTGGTCTGCCACTTAGATTATGGTGCTGAATATTTAATCCAAGACATAAACAAATGCTGAGTGGAATCTCTGAGGCAGACATCTAAAGGAGCAATTCTATGCAAGTTTAGACAGAAAGAGGTCCTACAACTCCCAGCATGCCCCAGCCAGCTATGCTGGCTGGGGCATGCTGGGAGTTGTAGGACTTCTTTCTGTCTAAACTTGCATAGGATTGTGCCCTAAAAAAATGTATACATTTTTAAAGAGGGGACAACATAGAAAATTAAAATGATACGATTTGGTTTTGTTCCCTACACTGCCTTGTCAAAGACATTATATAAACCTACAGCAAGGACACGTTTAGAATACAATGTACTGTTCTAGCCACCTCGTAGCAGAAAAAAAGAAAGAAAGATATAGAGCTGGAAGAATATACTAAAAAGCTACTAACAGAGCAATCCTATACATGTCTACTCAGAAGTAAGCACCATTGAATTCAGTGGGTTTACTCCAGGATAAGGGAGTATAGAATTGTAGCCTAAAATGATGAAGGGATGGAGAAGAACACTATGAAGAACACTAACGCTATGAAGAAAGGTTAGAGAATGTGGGTGCTTTGAGATGTTAGGAAAAAGGGGACAAAGAAGGGATATGATACACATTTACAAAATTATGAACAGTTTGGAGAGTATGGACGGAAGGCATTTCTTTTCTATTGCTCATAACTGTTGGGGATTGCTAAAAGGGCTGGGAGAGGATATTAAAAGTTATTATCCCCCCCCCCTCGCATTTTGCGAGTTCAGCAGAGCTTACCCCAACTACAGCGGAAAAACGTGGATGTGCGGAGCTGCTGGTTAAAGCAGTCACAGCAATTGGTAATTACAGTCTGTCCCTTTGTGTGGGCAGACTGGGGCTTTTACCTGGTTCCCCCCCCCCTTTATACTACCAACAAGACAAACAGTCTTTTGGAGGTTAAAAACAGAGTTTACTCACTCAGATGATCTTGCAGATTGGATACAGGCAGGCTTAAGAAAATATTTACAGTCATGCAGGAATCATGTGGTAGCTGATGTGTTCGAACTTAGGCAACGTTCAGAACTGGCTCTCCAGCTACATCTTCACAACATGCTACTCCTACAAGTTCATGGCTCAGACTGTTTTCCCGGGGCAGGAAGAGAAGGCACTGGCAACGCCCACGTCCTGCACCAGGTGAGTCCTGGGTAGCATTCCACAGAGTGTCTGCTCTCGGATGCAGAGACTCTGTGGTCTCAATTACATCACGCAACTATGCATGGCTTGAGGTTTTGACTGCACATTCCCAACAATAACAATATAATTCTTTCTTTGCTTCACTGGATCACTTTTTGGCAATGTAAATTGCAGGCATGCCCTGCCCACCGCCTCAATCAGGATGATTGCAGGGGGGCAAGGGACCCCAGTAGGGTCCCAATCTGGATCAGGTTCCCTGTGCTTGTTTTTGAGTAAAAATAGAGTTCTCGTTCTTTGGCCTTTGATGTTTTCCCTTATTAAAACATGGTTCTGTGTCACCAGGGACGGAGGAATGTGTCAGTTTTGCTTTCTCCCACCTTTGATTTTTCTTTTTAATCTCAAGGTCTTTCTGACTTGTTTATGAAGAAATGTGTGAATCTTGGTAAGTTCCTATCAATTCTTTTCTGGCGCTCTACTCGATGCCGCCATTTTAATTTCCCACAATGCCCGGCAGCAACCCTACATCAGGGGTAATATGGCAGCCTCATTGGAGTGACATTGCTGCCTGCTGCCAGTGTAAGGTAAGCCTGCTAGGGATTTGCACTGCAGTAGGAGAGAACTTGCCAGCAGGTGCTTTGCCATAGGCCCCCTCAGACCTGGAGCCAGCCCTGACATTACATGTGGTTTTGTCAAAGGGTATTTTGATTGCACTCCCACTTAGGGTGGCCACTTAGGAGTCGCCGAAAAAGAGGACATACAGTAGATTTGCATAACATTTGCATTAGCTAATGTGTACGCATAGATGCACATTTAGAAATAACTATTACAATTTAAATAGAAATACAGCACATCCCACTGTGGAGCAGAAGACTGACCTGTGGGCTTGCTTGTTCAGTCTGCAGTCCAGATGCTGACAGCGGCGAATGGGTAACTAAAGTCCCCTGCTCTCCCTGCTTAGGGACTGGAGAGCCCTTCACGTAGAGGACTGTGATAAATATGTTACTGGGGGTACGTAATTTGAAGTGTATATATATATGGTGAGCACAATAGTGTGTTCTTGTGTTGAGTCTATGATTGTCGGTGTGTATTCCCGTTGCATCTCTGTGTTATATAAGCTGTGGGTGGTGCTGTTTAGGCGGGAGAGTGTGAAGAGTAGCGATGTGTGAGGAGTTCGTTCAGGGGTGGAAATCCGACGAACTAGCCGGGCTCGACCCCCCCCGAACTCCGTCCCACTTACCTCCTTCCCTGGCTCTACTCGTGTTCTCCCAAGTTGAGCCAGGGAAGTAACTTCCGGGTTCCCGGCGGGCTGCTTTTTGCATAGAAAATGCTGTGCAATAGGCCAAAAGCGGCCGCAATGTGCGTAACTTGTGCAAATTGCGTCCGCTTTTAACATATCTTACGGCATTTTCTACAGAAAAAGCGGCCTGCCAGGAACCTGGAAGTCCGCCAAGCAGCTCGGTGTGCGTCTGCTTTTGGCCTGGCTCGGCAGGCGCAGTGGCGGTAGCCGTTGCGCTGGCAGTAGGTTGGGTCACCGTGGGATCGCCCACCACTAGTGAGGAATTCTGAGGAGTGCCGGAGTGCTGTTTGGGAGTCTGTGGAGCTGACTGGAGAGAGAGTTGAGAGACTGTATTAGGATTGTTAGGAGATTAGCTCGTGAGTGCGGGGATTAATATTTTGGGAACAGTGGGTGAGGGTGGATTGGAAATAGAATAGGATGGTAAATCAATTAATATTGACTTAAACTTACATATGAAACTTATTTATGGGGGGGAGGGGTGTGACAAGGACACCTTCAAAATATAGGACAGTCCTCTGACAGCCCTTTAAACAGAGGAGTGTGCTCTGTAAAAGAGGATGCAAGGCTCCTCACACGCCTCGACGGCTTAGCTTCCCAGAATTCTGGCTCGTTCGTACACACAGAGAGGTGTCTCAGGCTTTCCAGCAGCTCTTCCCATGGCTTGCATTCATTCCAGGTATCACAGACTGAGCCTGGTCTACAATCTATCTACCCCAGGGTGTCTCTGGCTTGATTTGTCAATAGCAGAGATGGCACCTGCTGCTGCTGATGAATAACACTTGCAAGCAAAATTAATTGAACTCTTTGCATGCTTGAACTGAATGCTTATTCTTGTGAGAATACTCCTTGCGGGGTTAAAATTAAGTTGGAGATGACAGTCTGAGATTTTGAGCTTTGGGCTTGCATGCCAGGCCAGGGCTCAGACAAGGGTGGTTGTTTGGGGGGACAAGAACAAAACTGGGTTTTTCAGGGAGGCTTACTGTTGGGTGGCTTCTTGTATTAAAAGTTGTTGTTGTTACCGCTATAACTTTTTTTTTTTTTAATAGCAGTGGCAGCTCTCCTGCTTTCAGTGATACAGGGACAGAGCTTCAGGGAATTCCTCATGGCCATTAGCAAAGGCAAGATCAGTAGGCAGTCCAAACATAGGGAGTTCCAGAGAAGCACTAGGCTATCATGGAAAAGCAAGGAGCTGGTGCTCAGACATTGTTCTGCCAGCTTCCCGGCTGTCATGCCTGACCCAGGCCAGGATGACTTGGCAGATGACGATACAGAGTCCATGGCGTCAAACAACCCGGTGCACCATCTTGACACTGACCTGTGCACCAATGTCTTGACACTGACACAGCTAACATCTTCAGGGAAGCCACGTCGGGTCCTCCAGTATTGGTGGACACCGAGGAACCCCTGGAGTCTGAGGAGGAGGCTGAGCATCTGCCCAGCCTTGGAACATGCCGGCGCCAGAAGGTAGAAGCACAGGCCGCCACACAAAGGTGAAGCGCGTCTCTTAAGAATCACAGCGACCTGGTTCCTCAAGAGTGAAGGCCTCCTCATGAGAAAGTAGGACTTCTTCCAGAGGGCCTGTGATGAACTGCCCTGGGTGGAGCTCTGAGAGCTGCTAGAAACAAAACCATGTATTGTACCTTCTAGAGCCTTAAACTCGTTTCTATGATTGAAACTTTTTGCTGCTGACCTTTGGGCCCCTGCTCAACTCTGCTTCTTCGATTGGGTTTGGACCTTGACTACACCTCTTAGAAGTCTCCCTGTTGCCTGCTAATACTGTGCCTTCAACCCTTGCCTGTTTACTGACTACCCCTGCCTTGAACTGCTTTCTTGCTGACTGATACCTTTGTGCTTGACCCTTTGCCTGTTTATTGACTTGCCACTGGATTTGCCCCTCAGTAGCCTTAATGCTTTGACCCAGCCTAAGTGGGACAGAGAGATTTGGCTACTGGGCAGTATAGAAATGTAAGAAATGGAATGACATATTCCAGCTCTCTGTGCCTAGAATGGAAGACTTCTAAGCCTGAGCCTTCAGAGACCCTCCCAGAGCACAGCTGCAGGCCATTAGTGTCATGTGAGGAAAGGTCTACTCATAAGCAGGGCCTTCCTCATGAGTATACCTTTACTCAAGAGGAGGCCCTATTCCTCAGGTGGGCACTTCTGCATCTGGCAAGTGGCTGAGCTTGAACCTGTGCTAATAACCTGTGTTCCCTGGGGCTAGGTGGCCACTTGGCATCTTCCTCTGAGTCTGAGAGGGGTCTAGTTATGTTGTGAGGGGTAGCACTGAGGCACTGATCTGCCTCAAGGTCCTTAAACCAGTGGAGGCTGGTGGCTCCAATGCCAGTGGGCAGTGTATCCTGGGTTTTAGGCTGAACTTTTAAGGAGCCATCCATGGCACTGAACCACAGGCCCAAATAGGTCCAGGACCATGGATAGCTCTGTTAAAGTTCAGACTGAAACCTGGGGTGGATACACTACCCCACTGACACTGGAACCACCAGCCTCAACTGCCTTAGACACTGTGGGAACTCCTCTGTGATGTTTGGCTTGGGGCGTGCCATGTCATCCTCTGGAGAGGAATCCCCCAGAGGCAGCATGACAGTCAGCAGCTGCAATGGTGGATCTCATATTAGTAGCTGGCAGGCACACCCCCACCCCCACCCCCGAATGTCTTGGATATTGTGTCATTCTGGAGCATTCTGGGGAAAACATGGTGGCCACCATACAAAAACATAGTTGCCAGAGGGAGTGAAATTTCACCCCCAGAATGCTCTGGAACAATGCAGGTGAACTCGCACAGGATTGTTAAATGGCTATGAGAAATTATAGGCTGCCATGTTCAGATGCAGTGTAGGTCTGAATACCAAGTGCTGGGAATATAATTCTCAGGGATGATTATCACCTTTGATGTTGGGCTTCTGAGCTTCCAGTGGCCTTTGGCTGGGTACTACTGGAAAGAGACTGTGAGATTTTTGGTTTGCTTTAACAAGGCAATCCTGCCTTACATGCTTTATGTTCTCATCCAAAACCAATTTTATGAGCAACTGTAAAGGTCATTTTGTGTATGATTTCTTCTTCTTCTGTATTTAATAGATTGTGTCTGCCTTATCTAGACAGACAGCTCTTTACAAATTATATTACGGTCTAACTGATATTAAAACTGTTTATTGCAGTATCATGCAGGTATTTTAAGACTTGCAATAATTAGTACAGATTAGAAACCAGCAGGGAGATCAGGTTTTTTCCTGATTTTATGCAGTTTCTGTGGGACTCTTCAACGACTTGCAAACAACTCCAGTTTCCATTTGCTACCCAGAATGTGACCAGTAGCTCTGGAGAAACATTTGCTTTTGAAGGTGTGTTTTCATCAGGTTAGAAAAACCTAGAACTATGCTTTTGTTCCAAAGAGTTGATCAGAATGGCAAATTGCAACATTTACTTTAGAAATAGAGTAAAGGCTGTTCAGATGTGTGAAGGATTGAGGCCTACACAGGCTTGAGTTAGTTGAAGCCTGTAGGCCCAAGCATCTCCTGATGGGAGGGGGGCATTCGTGAGTTTCATTTCCCTCATGGAGTTAAGTTTCCTTTTCATTGAGAGAAGTCTCCTTTTCCCCCCAACAGAGTTAAGTTTCATTTCCCCAGTTTTAGTTCACGTGATTGTAACTTTCTAGTTCTGTGGGAGTGTATATAAGGAGCTGCAGTGTGTGGCAGAAGAGTGAAATTGGAGAGAGAGGGGTGTGTGAAGGTTTTGCAGGCACCAAGAAGCAGTGAGCAGCCAGAGGAGCAGAGTTTGCATATCACTGAGGATGGAGGAATGCAGAACAGCCAGAGCTAGGCTGAGAAGGAATCTCTATTAAGGTTACAGGTGAAAGAGTACCTAGATTAGAGAGAACTGTGTTATTATTTCTTTAATTTCTATTATACCTGCTTTTGGAAAGTATACAGCTCTATTTATATAATTACCTTAAGTTTTTGTGAATCTTCTTTACTAATATTTACTAAAGTAAACAGTTATTGTTAACAGCAAGTTGTCTTTTACACCACGCCTAAGGCCTAATCCCACGTTACTGGGAAGAGGAGGTTAAAAGGCAGAGAACTGGCATCCTGAGACAGGAGGGGCTCTTAAAGAGGCAGATATCTTTAAGGAGCTGATCAAAGTGTCCTGGTACAGGTGGAACCTTGGCAAGATGAAAATAAGCTTTGCACCCCAAATTTGATGTCTGTTCCCTTTTTTAACTGTATCGACATTTTCACCTTTGAAAAGCTAACAGTTTCCCATTGGATAGCATATATTCTTAAATCAGTGTTTGGTTTGAAACACATTTTGTCCACATTAGTTCTTCTCTCACTATGGTCAATGGTTACAACATTTTCTCTTGGTAGATATCATATCATATGGGTAAAAACAAAACAAAACCCAAAACCACAGTTGGTCCTAAAAAAGGCACTTCCAAACTGTGGATTTGGGATTTTTTTTTGTTTCCTTCAGGGATGTTGAAGAGTCCTTGGTTTCGAGTAACGAGTTGAGTCACAAGTCTTTGGACCTGAGTCTCGAGTCCGAGTCCTTGGTCCAAAATGGTGAGTCACGAGTCACTCCCAAAGCTGACTCCACGAGTCCCTATTAAAATCAATGGGGGGGGGGGTTCCCAACAAAATAAGGCTATTTCAGATGTGTGGCTTAAATAAATTCTATCCATGTTGCATTTGAGGAACACGATTTTGGAACACGAGTCCTTGGTCTCGAGTCCTGAGTCGAGTCTCGAGTCCCATTAAAAATATTGGGACTCGAGTCTGACTCGAGTCAGAGGGGGGACTCAGTCCGACTCACGAGTCCTGGAGTCCGAGGTACCTTATGGGAATGTGCACTCACACATCACTTTCCACATAAAACCTGGGATGGCTTTTCATAATGTCAGTTTACCACAGGGCTTGGGTGCAGGACTGTGCAATTTGAATATTTTTCTTGTGAGCTTTCTGAGAATAGGAAGCAGAGATGCCCAGGGATGCTTTAAGTATAAAAAAAATAACATTACCTTAGATGAGAAAAGTAGATAACCCATTAGATCCTATCCAGGGTCTTTCGTTGATTATCACTTTATAGAAACGGAGATTTGGGGAAATGGCAATTTTTGTAAACTACTTGGTACACAAGGGCTCCCCAACCTCCCATCACCCCATGCTGGCCTGCTGGTAGTTCAGGGCACAATCCTATCGATTGCACCCTTGCTGCCTGGAAGCTTCTGAGATTCCTATGCCCTGCTGGGCTGAAGCCGGGAGGAGCGGTGGAGGTGACCACCTTTGCCCCTCTGTCTTTGGTGCTTTGGAGGGGGAGGGAAGGAGGCTGGAGGGGGCTCAGGATATCTCGTATCCTGGTCTCTCCTGTCTCCTCCCCTCCTGGTCCACCGGAATGCCCTCTTTTCCCCTCCTCTGAGGTCAGTTTTCTGACCTCAGAGGGCAGCCAGCGCAGTTCTTTCCATGCTGGCTGCGAAGAGGTGGGGAATGGAGTTGGATCTTCGACTCCCTTTTCTGAGGTCGGAGCTCTGTCTCTGACCTCGGAAGGGTTTTTCCAAGCAATCCTATGGTCCCTGGGATGCTCCCCAAGGACCGTAGGATTGCTCCCTTAGGCTGTAATCCTATGCACACTTACCTGAGAGTAATTCCTAGTGAACTCAGTGGAGCTTAATTCTCAGTAGACGCATCTAGGATCTTACTGCACTTAAAAAAAAAAAGAATTTGCCCTTTCATGGTGATACTGATGTGAAAAAGCCAAACCATTCAGAATTGGTCGGGCATGTATTTCTTCGAGCATTTGTCCTCTCCTGTTAGGCGGCGGTGGCTTCTTCTTCCTCCTCCTCCTCCTCCTCCTCCTCCTCCTCCTCCTCCTCCTCCTCCTTCTTTAGATATCCATTGATTTTAAAATGAATATTTTAACAAAATCCTCTTGCCTTTAGCCTGTTGGCTGCTGACCAAAAGCAGTGTCTGTCTGCTGCTGTTGATTGTTGTTTCATAAGTATTATAGAATGGCTTTGCTTCAATGACTCCCCTAGCCGAACAGAATCTTGTTTTTAAAAGGAAAGGGGAGGGGGGGGAGCTTCTTGACTTCCCAGTTGGTTCAGAGCTGCTTTAATAGGGCAAAGTTTAATCCTTCTTAGAAATTCGAGTTCCTCTCACTGCATCTGCTGCCTCATTAAATGGGACAATGTCAGAGACGGGGCTCCAGTTTCCACAAATGAGAGCATGTTTCTGGCTATACAAAATGCCATTTCAACTCATCCCTGCATTTTCCTTTTGGGGTTATCTCCCCAGTAAAATCTCTGGTAAGTGGCTACAGGACACGTAGCTGGAGAAACCGAAGATTTCTAATAGAGCCAGCACCGACGCCTGGCAATCTTGCACAGCTGACAGGGTCCCCGTGCCCTACCAGGACTCACTGCTAATGACTGACCTCTGTGCCCCGCTCTTAGTGTGGTCACTTATGCATGACCAAAAAAGAGGAATTGCATCACCAAAAAAGAGGACACTAATTTGCATAGCATACACAAATTTAAATGTGTAGCTGGAAATTTAGAAATAACTTAGAAATAACTTAAACTGGAACTCGGGAGATCTGGGTTCTAGCCCCTGCTCAGTCATGAAACTCACTGGGTGACTTTGGGCCAGTCACTGACTCTCAGCCTAACCTACCTCACAGGGTTGTTGTGAGGATAAAATGGAGAGGAGGAGGAGGAGGATTATGTAAGCCGCCTTGGGTTCCTTGAAGGAAAAAGGGTGGGGTATAAATATAATAAATTAAATAAATAAAAATAAACTATAATTTCAATAGGGATGCAATACATCTCAACATAGTTGCGAAGACTGACCAGGTGATCCGTACAGTCTGCTGTCCAGGTGCTAAGTGTTGATGGGCTACTCAAAGGCGGTGGCTGCTCTCCCTCCTTATGCTTCTGTGACTTTAAACCAGACCTGGACTGGGCAACCCTTCAGAGAAAGTACATCTTTAGATAGAGGACTGTCCTCGGCCAGCTCTCCGAAATAGAGAATTGTCCTCTGTAAAGTAGGAAAACTGGTCACTCTACTCCCCCCCCCTTTTTTAGCACACCAAGCAGTGCCAGGCAACTGGGTCTGGCCACTGTTTAAATTTCCCACAATGCTCCTGACTCAGTATTTTACTGCATGTAAAAGTTTGTTGATGATCTCTGGGTTGCAACCTGGCAACTCTACCTGCACAACATGGAGGTCTTCTGGCCAAATGATACTATGCACAGTGAAATCGTTTGCTTCTTCATAGACACACAGAAGTTACTGAAAAGTAGTTGTGTAGCCAAAGGCAAATGTGGCTTTTGACTTCATGGAAGCTTCATCAAAGAGAGAGCCGTAGTTCAGTAGCAGAGCATGTTATTTGCATGCAGAAGGTCCCTGGTTCAATTCCCAGCATCTCCGGGTAGGGCCAGGAAATAATTCTGCTTGAAACCCTGGAAAGCTGCTGCCAGTCAGTGTTGACAGTGCTGGGCTAGATGGACCAATGGTCTGATTCTGTATAAGGCAGCTTCCTATGTTTTGAAACGTTTTCCTAATGTTCATGAAATAGCCATTTCTCTAATTCATTGATTAGAAGAGTTAAGAACAAGTGCCTAACTTCATGTTAAATGTCTTGGCCAAACTGACACAGATGAAAAAGAAGAGATTAACAGTTATTTTCATCTTCCCTTTAGCATCTATCCACTTAGAAATATTACAGGTTCCTTCTCTGCAGCTTGAATTACCTAGGCCTCAAAAAAAAAAGAAAAAAAAAAGAAACAAGAATTGGGTGTTAGATCTCAAACAGAATGGAGATTATTGTATAGCAAGATCTGTTCAACCCCGTAAAGAGCTTTTCTCTGATCAAACCATTATACTTCCTCTTTGTACTTGGAAGAAGCCTGAGATTTGAACAATCTGAGATACTAACTCAGGCCTGAAAGTAAACAAAAAAGACCTATTCATCACCAAGTCTCAGGCTAAGCCACTCCCTACAAACACTGGAATGATTCCCAGAGCCCTGGCAGGTGAGTTGAGGGAATGTAGTCTTAGCCTGGGTGCCTGGCTAAAGGATTTGTGCGGTTGCTTTACCATGTACACCAGCTCTGAGTTGACATCCTACTACATCACTGCCAAGCAGGGCCGGTGCTACCATTAGGCCAACTAGGCGGCTGCCTAGGGCGCAGGGCTAAAGGGGGCACCAGAAACGCCTTGAAAAAAAATACAGCGCTCTCAAGTGGGAAGTGGGGGTGCTAAATATCTGATCTTGCCTAGGGCACCAAACTGCCTTGCACCGGTCCTGCTGCCAAGCCATCCAGGAGTTAGTCGGCAGCACAATAAAATGTCAATCTGCAGTGAAGATTTGGAAAGCAGGCACATGCAAGGACGCAATCTCATAGCCATTGCACCAAACTAATTTTCTTGGGTCGCATTTTAGAGCACTCTCAGGGTCATGTGAACTGCTGCTAAAATAGGGTTGGGGAAACTATTTCCTATGAAAAAGTCATTGAGTCATGGAGAAAGTCAGTTGGGGGTACAGCTGATGGTGAGTGGAATCAGATCGAATAGGCGTGGAGTTTGCAGCCTTTCATAGCACTCTCTCCCTCTTTGGCAACCATCTCTCTCTCTCTTTCTGTGTCACCCCATTGTGCTCTCTCTATGCTACCCCATCTCTCTCTCTCTCTCTCTGTCAGTGAATCACCCAATTTTTCTCTCTGTGTGTCATAAGAACATAAGAAGAGTCATGCTGGATCAGACTAAGGTCCATCGCATCCAGCACTCTGTTCACACAGTGGCCAACCAGGTGCCCACAGGAAGCCCACAAGAAGGGCATGAGTGCAATAGCCTTCTGGTTGTGTTCCCCAGCAACTGGTGTACTTCTGCCTCTGTTACTGGTGATAGCATATAGTCATCAGGACTAGTAGCCTTTGATATTACCCCATTTCTCTCTCTCTCTCTCTGCTACCCTACATGAAATTAGGTGGAGGGCTGCAGGTTCCCCACCCCATGTGTTCTCCATCTTTGGGCATTCATAGGCTTTGACATCCTTTGGCATCTTTTAAAGCAGTTGAATCTGAAGCAGAAGCTTCCATGCCACCATGTCCTTCTATTATGGATGTAATGGAAATGGTAGACATAACTTGTGGCTGCAGAACAGGGGAAGGATGCTATCCTCCTTCTCATTTTTTTTTAACCATATCTGCTGTATTATTTGACACATTTGGACCAGATTTTTAATATGAATATAATATATTTAATATGAAGGTAATAGACTAGGGATAGGAAAGGCATTCATTTGGTTTGCACTTTCAAGCCAATACTCAAACCAAAGTTAACCACTCAAATGTGCATTTCTATTAATTTTGCAATGGAGCTCCCTAATTTTTTAAAAAATGCACAGAAAAATACATACCGTATATTAGGGGGAAGATGCAAATAAAAATGTGCATATTAAAAGTGCAGTATATTAGGAAAATTCATGCAAAAATGTGTCTACTGGGCAAAATTGCATACAAAATGCATGTACAGTAATACCTTGTATTGTAAGAACTTGGTTTGAGAGCGTTTTGCCACACAAGCAAATTTTTAAATATTTATTTAAATTTTTTTGACTTGATATACAAGCGACGTCTTGCAATACAAGTACTGTAGTACGGCTTAAATTAAAAATCTCTGTACAAATTTTTTTGGGGGAATTTCGTTTTGATATAAGAGTATTTTGGATTACAAGCACTTTTCCGGAACAAAAGATGCTCTCAATCCAAGGCATGAGTGTATTAGGAGAAATGTGCCCAAAATTGTCATGTGAAGTTTTTTAAAAAATCTCAAAGTTCAGGATAACCAAATTTAAGATTGAAAAAATTCTCAATGTCTGGGATGAACCAAATTTAATATGGGGTGGGTGGGGGAGAGAAACCAAGAGAAACTGAAGTGAAAATTCACAAGAGTATAGCCAAGAGGCAAGCCTGGTTGGAGAAGGCAGTGGTTATAAATCTGAACTTGATTTCATGTCCTGAGCTTGAGCATTGAGACTTAGTTAGGACCTTGGTGAAGAGGGACTTGGTTTTGCCAGCAACTGGCATAGCCTTTCCATCAAAGTTTGCATTCAGGGAGGGGGACAAAAAGGAGAATGTCAGGCTTATCCCGCCTGCCAGCTGTCTCAGCCCGATGCTTAGCTGGGAAAGCTGTATGTCTCTCAGCTGAGCATTCATCTCAGGAGACTGGTGGAAAGCCAAATTGCATTCGCACAGAAATGACCAAAAATCCTGTGGCACCTTAAAGACCAGTGGGTGATGTATCAATGTAAGCACTTTGCAGATCTGCCAAAGGGAGCTCTGGACCATGAAAGCAGATGCTCTAATACCTGGGTTCATCTTTCAGATGCCAAAGGACTCTTTTGTTGTTCTTGCTGCCACCGATTAACATGGCTGTCCCTCTGTATTTATACAGCTCTTGGAAATCTTAATGTAAATACAGTGTAGTAAGGCCCTGGTTTGTCTGTGTTGGGTGTATTTTGTGCAGAGGTGTACAAATCCAGAGTTGATATCATGAACATTTCCCCTTTGTTTCCTTCTGTCGCACTATGTAGGGGTGTGCGTTTTGTCTCAAAACTGAATGTGCTCTCTTTATTAGTCTTTAAAAAAAAAATTCCTTTATTTTACTGAAATACAAGTATGCAAAACGAATAACAAAACCAAATGTGGATAATAGAGTATATACCAATTTGAGTTCATGGGCCAAAAGACTTACAAAGCAGATACAACATGATTATCACTTGTCATGTCAAGAAAGGGCGCAATCCTATGGCCCCTGGACACTGTCTGCGGGGCCACAAGATACTGAGGAATTCCTCCCACCGAGGTCGGAGACAGCGCTCTGACCTAGGGAGCGGGAGTTGGAGTCGGAGATCCGACCCCTCGCAACCAGTGGGGAAAGAACTGCGCCGGCTGCCCTCCGAGGTCAGAAACTCAACCTTGGAGGGGGGGAAGGGGGTGTCCTGGAGGGCATATGAGCTACCCTGAGCCTCTGGCAGCCTCCTTCCCTTCTCGTCTGAAGTGCTGTTGCTAGATGGGCAAAAAAAGCCTGTCTAGGGACATCTGCTGGGTGGGAGGACGGGGAGTGGAAGATCGCCTCCGCGGCTCCTCCCGCCCTGCATTGGATGATCGCAATTGCGCCCTCGATGATCGTAAGCCACCGAAGTCAGAGGCTTATGATCATTCAATGCAGGGCAATCCTATGGATCGCACCCTGAGTGTATCTTTCCAAAAGGGATGATGGAGGAGAACTCCCAGAGACCCCTTTTTTGATATACGCAATGAAGGGGAAGCATGTTTCAAAGAAGGAGTCCTGTTTAGCTGCACCTTTTGCCAGTCTATTTCAATGTGTTAAATTTCCAGACAGTGCCCAAACAGAATCCGTATGATTGTGAACCAATTCCAGATTTAATATCCACAGGAGCTTTTCCAGTGTCTAGCTACCTCCATTCTAGCCACTGTAAAAAATTTTTTAATAATGTTAATTTATGCTGATTTGTTGTTTTTCTTTTGTATTCGTTTTACTTTTGCATCCTGTTGATAAACTCAACAACACATTCCCACCGGCGGGAACATCCCATGAAGGGAGCTCTGACCATGGGACGTTCCTGCTGGCAGAAGAGGGGAGGAGTCTTTCAACGATTTCCCCTTCCTCCTGGAGCCACTTGTGCCTCCCAAATCTGCCCCAGAGGGTTGAAAGACCCTCCAGATCAGTGGGAGGATGCAAAATCCCCCCTCCATTCCCACTATCAGGATCTTCCACTGAATTTAAAGTAGGGATGAGGAACCTCTGGCCCATGGACTAGATGTGGCCCAATGAATGGCAGTACAAATGGGGTTTCTCTAGCAGCCTTTTTCTGCGGCTAAGTGGGGAAAGACAACCCCTTTCTCTGCACAGAGAGGTATGGAGCGATCACTCTCTTTGGGAGGAAGGGCCCACCCCTGACATCATCCAGCCCCCAGGGGGTGTCCAGGGAGGCAATCTGGACCATGGGGCCAGAAGAGTTCACCACCCCTCATCTGAAGCCTTCCATGAATGGGCCTTTCTGTTTGTGGAAGTCATACTTAGGATCCTAGCCATGAAAAGGATTTATGATAACAGAAAAAGAAGCTAAGTGTAACTTTGCAAAGAGTGGGTGTCTTGAATGTTTGCCTCCAATACCCAGAGAAAGCCCCATTCTCTCTCATTTATTCTAACTCTTTATCCATCTGAGCAAAACCTATGGGGGCAAGGTAGAGAGAGCAAGTTTTTTTTTTTTTTTAAATGAACATCCAACTAGCCTGCGAATTGCCTAGTTGAGCAGGATGTAAATCACCATGAATACTGAAATAGGGATTTAGATTAGAATGGGGAAAGCTGTCTCCAGCCTAATTTGTGGAGCTCCCTAAATCCTGTACTCAATATGCAGATCCACAGCCCTCAATTGCTAGGCATTCTGGGTAGCCCTGGGGAAATTGTGTTTCATTTTCAAAGTGTTAAGTTGGACAAATCTGACCTATGCCTCCCCTTGCCAAGGACAAGAGGTGGTAACTGATGGCATGGCAGTTAATATCACAGCAGGATGTTGCTTCGTGCTCTGGACTAGATCTGTACAAACATTAAGAGCTGCGTGGCTATCTGCAGAGCTAGCTATTAGCCAGGGGAGGCTGGTGACTCCTGTGTCAGTGCGGCTCCTTATGCATTGCAGCTTTTTGTTTGAGCTTTATAGGAGCCATCCATGGTGCTGAACTCCACCCCAAAAATAGGTTCACCACCATGGAACACTATGGATAGCTCCCATAAAGCTCAAAATAAAAGATGCAATGGATAAGGAGCCGCACTGACATAGGAGTCACCAGCCTCCCCTGCTATTAGCAGCTCCGCAAAGCAGCTAGAGATCCACAGAACAAGCAAGCCGAGTGATGGCTAGATGGGAGGACTCCACTGTGTCATCTCTAGCATATTATGCAGCTCATCGTGACCTTTCCTGCTTCTACCAGTCAGTGAATTCCCAAATGGTGTGCCTGTGTGCTCGAGGTTGCCACCCGAGAACTCTGAGGATGACGAGAACTGTGAAGAGCTGAACTCTCCTGTGTGAGCTCAACCGGGAGGTTGTCTGTTGCCTCTCTGCAGGATTCTCTTCTATTCTCTAGGGATGCTCAAGGATTTTTAATTCCATCTGCATTTTTGAAGTGAACCAACCCGAATGTGGATCGGAACACACAGTTATTCCTTGAAGTTTACACTTCCACGAAGATTGTGATGCAGTTCTTGGCTCAAAAAATGTATAGATGTTTTTCTTTAAAATAATAATAATAATAATAATAATCATCATCATCATCATCATCATCATCACAGATCGATGCAGAAATGGGGACAGAACAGTCTTATGAATGAATGATGCAAAAGTGATGTGACCTGGAAATAGACTGAACCATCCATTCTTATTCTTCCCTTCCTTCTTCTAATCAGAATTGCTGGCAGATGGGTAATTGGAACCTTGTAACATGTATAGTAATAGGAAACTCCATGAGAGAAATGACACGGGTGAGGCGGCGCGGGATGATTTAGGAGGGGGGGGTAGGGGCAAACAGAATGTGCAGAGAAAACGAGGCGAGGGTTTTTTTTTTTTATTTTTACACATATTCGGCTACGTACGAGCTCAGCGTGGGGGGGGCCACAGATCGGCTACACCACTACCAGGCCCAAGCCCTGAGTGGAGACGGGGGGGGGCGGGCGGATATGGGCGGCAGCGAAGAGGACTGCACATAGCGCTCATCTTCCCGCACGGCCCCTAGGAAAAAGCCATTCTCTAACGGTAGCGCAGTGGGGTTGCACCCAGTAGAGGCTTGTCATACAGGGCAAAGGGGGCAGAGCCCCACCTAACCTGTCCTGCCTGTTGGGACTTGAAAAAGATACTAGGAGAGGATATATTGTGGAGTAATATCCTTCCTATCTCACGTTAGTGAGATCAGCAGAGTACAGTCCCTTTCCAGCCTTAAAAGAAGCTTAGATTTGGCTAGTGTTAGCAGTTAGCATTTGGTAATCCAGGATGCTTTAAGGCAGACTGGATTTCCCTGGTTTTGCCCCTTTTTCTCTCCCTCAGAACAATAATCGGAGACACAGTCTTGTAAAAGTTAAAAGTAACATTTACTCACTCAGATTATGCAGTTTCATTCAGGCAGGCTTAAAAGCGTTTCTTACAGTTGGTTACAAGTTCATTTGGAAATACTTGGGGTCTGAACTTGTGGAGTTGAGACCAGCAACTCTGGCTACATGCTGCTACAAGGACCACGTGGAGACAACAACCTGGTGGTGCCACACTCACTAGGAGTCTGAACAGAAAGGGGAAGAAGCTGGGAGCAACGCCCACTTCCTGTTCAGGCTGTTAATAATTCAGTGAGTACCTTCTAGGAAAACCACCCTAGGAAGGTATCAGTGATCTTAACCATTTCACCCAATTACCTGGTGAAACATTAGCCATAGGTTTTGACTGCAATTTTTTATTATCCAACACTGCCTAACCTGATTATCATTGCTTGTGTCCCAGACCTTGTTTCCCTCCATAGGGTGCAATGTAAAGGGTCCAGCAGCAGCAGTGCAACAGAGTTTGTCCTTCTTTACTTCCTGCTTTGGCTAGGGGGAACACTGGGCATGTGCAATGAGTTGCACATGCTCAGAACATTCCCCAAGGAACTTTTTTCTATGCAAATGCCTGTAGGGGAAGAGTAGGCCTTTCAGAGAGGGGCCAGGGCTGCCTGTTCCCTCCCTCATCTATCTCATGGCTGTAGGGGCTACCTGTTCCTTCGCCGGCCAAAAGCCTGGATTACTTCAGAGTGCCCTCTGGCTGTGAGCTGGAGAGCGAAAAACTGATTGGTTGTTCTCCCTCCCTCCCTTCATCTATCTCATGGCTATAGGGGCAAATGGGAGTCAGCCCTCAGCCAATCAGACATCTGCAAAATCACCACATCTCACATACACCATGCCACATGACTGGAGCCTGTGCAATGCAAGGAGGCGGGGGCAGGGGGATCACAGACACTGACAGAGAGCAGCAGCAGCAGCAGCAGCAGCTTCTCTCTGTTCTACTGTGTAAATAACGTGTCTAGACAGACTCATTGAGAAGGAGAAGAGAAGGGTAAGAAATGCACATTTGTTGAAGGATACAGTCATGCCTTGGATTGAGAGCATAATTCGTTCTGGAACCTGTGCTTGTAATCCAAAACACTCTTATATCAATACTGAAATCCCCCCAAAAAAATTTGTACAGAGATTTTTAATTTAAGCCGTACTACAGTACTTGTATTGCAAGACGTCGCTTGTATATCAAGTAAAAATAAATAAATAAATATTTAAAAATTTGCTTGTCTTGCAAAACGCTCTCAAACCAAGTTACTTGCAATCCAAGGTATTACTGTATATGTTTGTGGTGATTATTTATGCAGCTTCTCAAATCCATGAAGCTTATGTAGCTTAAACCTTCATCCTTCATCTTGGGGTGCTTTCCTTACCCCAGGCTCACATTCTGTGGTATAATTTACACATAAGCAGACCTACAATCCTATCCTTTTAAGGACTTTGCCTAAAACAGGGTAGTAAAAAAAAATCCCCAAATTTCAGCCACCTGCCTTTTACAGTTTTCTTTCTATAAACCAAACATGCCTTGGACATAAAATGTCCCAGAAACCTGCATAAGAATATGCTTTACCAGGGACTTTATATCCCAAACAACTGAAACAATTAGGGGGGAACAATAGGAGGCCATCCACAGGTCAACTTAGTCTCTTTTAATAGCCAAGAACAATAGCAAATGCTTCCTTCAAACAGAAAAGAATTCCATTGACGGAAAGCTTTGTTATGCTGATTTAAAGTTTATAGACCTCAGGCCTTTTTCAGGTGTTTTTTTTACTGCTAATTGAGAGCCATCAGGCCTGTCTTTGTTATGCAGATTTCCTGCATTTACATTGCTAAAGGAAGACTATGTCTGACTTGGGCACCCCCTAAACAACCTATGCAAAGTTGTAAAAAACAACAACTAGATGAAGGTTAACCCAATTCCCATAGCCATTGAGGGGAAGGGGGAAGACCTGTGACTGCTGCTTCCATTGGGCTCTTTGCATGGCCCCAAACTTGCCCACCAGCCAGCCAATTCCAGATGCTCATCTTTTTTATTTTTAAAATATTTATTTAAAACTATTTATTTACTTACCTAGTTTACAGTATTTTTCTCCCACTCCTCAGCCAAAAAGGCTCCTGGAGCAGCTTACAGATAATCAGTAATAGAAAGCAGTCCCTGCTCACAGGCTTACAATCTGAAAAGACACAACACCATGCAGGGGAAAAGGGGAAAGGGAGGGATGAAGAAAAAGTTACAGGTGCAATCCTAGGGTTTGCAAGAGAGAACACTGTGTCATAAACTAGGTATGGTTGGCTCCGCCCCTATGACCCCCCCCCCTTGGCTCTGCCTCTGCTGACCTACTGTCCACCCCTCCAGGAAGATTGTCCATGAGTCGCCACTGGTTGCACCCTTATCCTGAATTTTTAAAAGGTGTAAATGAGGTATGTCTCCCAGTTTTAATTCAGAAAACAGGGTTCTTCAGGCAGGCCAGCCCCAGGCAAGGGGAGCCTTTGTGGATTACCCCTCCATTTGTTCTACTTTTGAATACTTTGCTTTGTATTGCACTTGTGGCTCATTTCACAATTCTGAGACATGCACAATTTACCCCTGACATATGAGATGATAAATGTGGGCACATGGATCCATCTGATCATGGTCACATGCATGCTGCTTCTTGAGTGGGTGCTGTTCATGTAAAATTTCCTACAGCTAATAATAATACACAAAAGTCATTTGAGGCAACACTGGTCAAGCAGCTCAGCGTCGCCAGCTTTACAAGTGAAGGTGAACTATTTGTAAAAATTTGTTTTAGCTGTCGAGTCGATGGTTGAACAGATAGCCCATGACAGGTACGCCTGCCCCCACCAAGCCTGGTGCTGTAGGTGATTGCTGGTGTCACTTGCAAGGCTGGCATCAAGGGTAGGCATGGTTGGGCACCTGCCGAGGACCCATACCCAGCAGGGGCCCAATGACAAGACCCTTCTCCTCTTCACCATTGCAACCTGCTCGTTCACCTGCCTTTCACTCTGGCCCTGACAATGGTGGTGGTGAGAAGGAAGAGCAGCAGATGCCACTGCGTACTTGCTCACTGGCTCTCTGCCTGTCAAGCAAGCAGGTGGTGGCAATGATGAGGAAGAGGAGGAGGGGCAACCACAGCTGGTGACAATGGAGGTGAGAAGGTAGTAGACTCACTGAGGGAGCGGGCCCATGGGCCCTGGAAAACATGGAGTTAGAAATGGTCACCTTCCTCTAAATCAGGACCTGGTTTTAGGTATCAGAAATTTGAGAAGCATTTCTAGACAAATGGCTTATAATGTTGCAAGTGCAATATTTATTCATTCATTCATTTATTTATTTATTCTATTTATACCCCACCTTTTTTCCTGCAAGGAACCCAAGACGGCTTACATAATAATTCTCCTCCTCTGGGACAATTTTGCAATTTGGAGGTGGCTACCTTCTAGGAAGAAGCCTCAAGAGATTTCATAGATTTTCATAGATCACAGAGTTGGAAGGAGCCTACAAGGCTATTGAGTCCAACCCCCTGCTCAATGCAGGAAACTAGAGGAGGGGTCTCCCATCCAAGTAATAACCAGGCTTGACCCTACTTAGCTTTCCACGCTCAGACAAGCTGAGCCAGCGTAAGCCACAGGCCTGGGGAGGCTTGAAGACAGGCAGTGAGAGAGAAATTCACAATCCTGCAAGATCCTTGACCAAAGAGGTGTCTACTTCAACCTTCTCCCTGAAGTCAGGACTACCTTCCGCCCAAAGTCAGGACTTACCTTCTATAAATCAACCTCCACAATTCAGTCTATAGTGTCCTCAGTGTGAGAACTGCTGCACTTGTGGGAGGACTTCCTTCCTAATAATGTGAGAATTGGGTGACAGGCCCCAAGTTCTGTTCTTGGCTTTTCCTACTGTGAGAGAACAGTAGCTCCATTTGGTTAGGCAAAATCCTCACATTGGGCCTACGGAAAGGAATAGGGTGGCCACTTACACGTCACCAAAAAAAGAGGAAATGCATCACCACCACCACCACCCAAAAAAGGTTGAAAGAGGATACAGCTTTGCATAAAATTTGTATATGCTAATTTGTATATAGAGATGCACATTTAGAAATTATGACTATTATTTAAATAGAACTACAATGCACCCCACCATAATGGAGAAGACCTATGTGCCTTCTCAGTCTGCTGTCCATGTGTTAACTGTGGACAGGCAACATCAAAGCCGCTCAGGGATGTTGAAGAGTCCTTGGTCTCGAGTCACGAGTCGAGTCACAAGTCTTTGGACCCGAGTCTCGAGTCCAAGTCCTTAGTCCAAAATGGTGACTCACGAGTCCCGAGTCCCGAGTCACTCCCAAAGCTGACTCCATGAGTCCCTATTAGAATCAATGGGGGGTTTTCCCAACAAAATAAGGCTACTTCAGATGTGTGGCTTAAATAAATTCTAGGCACAAGTGTGCCTCTTTATTTCAAAACTCTGCAACTGATTTTGGCAAGAACAGACCAGGCAGACAAACCCAAAATAACCTAGGCAGGCAGAGGAGGCAGGGAACCCCAAAGTAGGCAGGCAGAGGCCTTTGTCTTGGACAATTCAAACTGTGGAACTGGTTAAGAAGAGACCAGGCAGGCAGAGCAGGCAGGGAACCCCAGACAGGCAGGCAGAGGCAGCCAAACCCAAAATGTCTGAAAGGTTGCATTTTAGGAAAATGATTTTAAAAAATAAAGTCTTCGCCAGCAATCACACTTCTCTCCACTCCTTCTGGCACAGCCCAGGGATGTTGAAGAGTCCTTGGTCTCGAGTCCCGAGTCGAGTCTCGAGTCCCATTAAAAATATTGGGACTCGAGTGGGACTCGAGTCAGAGGGGGGACTCAGTCCCACTCACGAGTCGAGTCCCCGAGTCCGAGTCCCCATCCCTGAAGCCGATACCCTTCTCCGTCCGTATGGTTCTTTATCTTTAAACCAGACACAGACAGCCCTTCAAATAGAGGCACTCAGATAGAGGACTATCCTCTGTAAAACAGGACACATGGCCACCCTAGAAAGAAGTGGCTTTCTGCTGAACAGGGATATACCAAGTGTCTTCCTCCTCCACCTCCTTAAGAGTCTCCCTAATTCTGCACGAATCCCTGCCCTGGCCCCCAGCCAGAAGTTGCTTCTCAACTTCTGTGTCCCCTCATCCCCGCTTCAGCATATCCTGTCTGTTGTCCCTAGGCTACATGTGAGGTCTTCCCCTAGTCAGAAAGAGGGGAAGACCTCATCCTCCATCACAGCAGCTGTGTGCTGATTCAACATTCCTTGCAAATAACCCTTACCCCATAGCAATTAGAACAGTGTTCTCCAACCTTGGGTCCCCAGATGTTTTTGGCCTACAACTCCCAGCATGCCCCAGCCAGCGACGCTGGCTGGGGCACGTTGGGAGTTGTAGGCCAAAAACATCTGGGGACCCAAGGTTGGAGAACACTGAATTAGAACAACCACAAACATTCCTGACACTGCTCAGCAGCTTGGCCAATGGCAGCCCGGGCAGAGCTGGGCATATAGACAGCAGCCAGCTTTTAACTTGCTCTATTGGGAGACAGAAGGCTAGATATAAATTATAGATGCAAGAGAACTATTAGACCACAGGGACCATTAGTTCTGAACTTAGTGACCCTTTGGAAGACTGGGTTATGCAACAGGATGAACAATGTGATATTTCTGGGGTATCTCTATGCAAATAACTGCATTGGTATTCAAACATTCAAGTGTTGTATTTAACCTCCTCGGGAGATAAAATATTCCTAGCTCTAATGTCCTCAAGAAAACCGAGTATTTGACTTTGGAATAGCAGTGTTTTGTGTGTTGTTTTTTAAAAGTGTGCATCATTTATTCTTGTCTTGGCTGTAGAGTTCATCATATAATTCTGGTTAATAACCGCCCCTGCTACTCCTCCCCCGCTCACTCTCCAATTTTGCTTTGAGGTTTTATCATTTCCTTGCACTATGTACCCAATTCCCAGATGACCAGAGCTTGCTGAATTTTAACGGTCCAATTTGTCTCCTGAAATAGCTGAGTACAAGTAAAAGTCACCCCTCGGGTTTCATTTTTTTCCCTCTGAGGAAAAAACTCAGGCTTCTTACTGGAAAATGGTCTAATCAGTGGTTGATGTAGATGCTTGCTACGTCAAGGGTGATGCTATCCGGATCTAATAGCTACCTGTGCAATTAGGCCTCACCATCTTCGTTCTTTTTAAGGATATACATTCTTTTAAAATAGTCATCTTTATCAGCGTGTTCCTTGCTCCCCAAACTGGAAGATCTCCATCCTCATCCTCATCATCTCTATACTGCCCCATAGCCAATATGTACACATTGTACATGTACATGTTATATGTACACATTGTACATATAAGATTTTATTATTTATCTAGTCTCTATGTTGTGGTCACAACACAGGGTTTCATAGACTTGTAGGGGACCTTGTAGGCCATCTGCTCTACCCCCCGGAGCTATAGCATTCCCAGCAGATGGCTGTCCAGACTCAGCTTGAAGACCTCCAGTGAGGTCTTCAACCCAATAACTGATTCCACTGTCAAAAGCTTTTGCTATTAAAAGGCTTTTCCTTTATGTTTAACAGATTTTTTCCCTCCTATATAAACTAAACTTGTCTGCATCGTTGAGTGCCTTAGTATCACGAAGGCTGCAATCCTTTGCACACTTACCAGGGAGTAAGCCCCATTGAACTCACTGGGCCCATTTGCATGACATGACAGCCCACTGTGGGTTATTTAACACACGGTGAGGCTGCAGCATATGTGGTGGTGGGTGCGGCCTCCATTTTGCATATCCAACCCCGCTTGGGGGTTGTCGTGTCATGCATACCCCATGAGCATGGGTTATGTGAGGGTTAGGCTTAACCCTAGAACAGACCACTGGTTATGTGAGTGTGGTTTAACCCTCGCATAACCCACACTTGCTGGGTTCACATGACATGAAAGCCCAAAGTGGGGGTTGGATATGCAAAGTTAAACAACCCATGACAAGTGGTGCCATGTAATGCGAATCAGGTCACCAGGGCTTATCTCTGAGTAGGTATGTATAGGATTGCACTGGAAGACGCCTTGACATCAGCTACCTGCAGCTAATGAAATGTATCTGTTTTCCTAGGTTGGAGGGGGGGGATGAGAAGATGTTTTTGAAAATTAAATGTAAATAACTTCCCCGATGGAGGTTGAAAACACCCGTTTGAAGGAGGTTAAAAATAGTCTTTCCATGTTGAGGTTCTGAGAGACGGTGGGTAAAGTCTTTGCCTTTGATCTGGGGGGGGGGGGCTGGACTTCAAAGCCTTGCCCCACAATTGGCTTTGCACAAGTTACTCTCTGTCTTGTACCCCAATCCTAGTTACAGTTACCCCAAACTAAGGCTTGTTCATTTTAGAGAAGTCTAGTTTCCATGTAAGGGTCTTAGGTTGCAGTCCTATACATACTATTTTGCTTATATCCCCCTCCTTCTGCCCACAGCTGCCTACACCCCTGGAGAGGGAGTGGCACACCCCTAGATACTAGGCAAGCAGTCAAGTTCTTCCTAGTTAGGACTAGGCCACACAAGCACCGTGCTTGCTGTCCGTTTCCTTAGTTCCTCCTCCCTGGGAAAGAAGGTCTCAGTGACTTCCCTAGCGTGGTGACTACGTGACTGCATTGTGCTGGCCTACACCTGAAGTAATCCTCCGGGACCTGAGGGCATCATCAAGGAGATAGCCATGTCTGGTGCATCTCACCCTTCCATAGGTTAGAAGGACGGGTGATTCCTTCCCCTTTGCCCTCAGCCTTGGAGAGAGAGTGACACACCCTAGATTCGAGGAGAGCTGTCGAGTTCTATCTAGACAGAACTAGGCCTCTAGACTATGTATTAATAAAGGGGAAGGGGAGTATGCCTTGTCAGGACATGTTATATTTTTGGAATGTGGAATTCAATTGATTAAGGGGATGGAAGTACATTAGTTGGTCCCTAGGCGGGTGCGGGGTGCACCTTATGATTTATTGTAGTTATATGTTTTTGTTTTACAGTCTTGTATGTAGTTTATAATAACTAAATAAAATAGAATAATAATAATAAAAAGAACTAGGCCTCACAGACTGCATAGTTCACCATTCATCTCCTTAGAGCCTCCTCCCTAGGGAAGAGAGTTTCAGTGGCCTCTCTTTTTCTGTGGCCCCGCGACTGCATTGCACTGGCCTATACTTCCAGTAGCCTCCCGGTTCTGGTGGGCATCCTGGCTCACTCAGTTAGGAGGATGGCCACGTCAGTGGCATTCAGTGGGAGGGCGCCTCTGAACGAGATTTGCAGGGTAGCCACCTGGCCCTCCATTCTTACATTCACCAAACACTACAAAACTGACCGGATGGCCTCTGCAGAGGGCGCCTTCGGCAGATGCGTCCTGCAAAATGTCATTCCATCCCAGCAGGAGACCGGCTATGGGTCTGAGGGCACACCCAAGGGGATGCACTGCTTTTTTATACTGTAGTTTTAAATTTTAAAATGTTTATACTGTATTTTTTCTTGTATTTTGTGGTTTTTCATTGTTGTGAACCGCCCAGAGAGCTTCGGCTATCGGGCGGTAGAGAAATGTAATTAATAAATAAATGTTTTGGAAATTGAATTGACTTTAGCTAATGGAAAATAGGAAGCTGCCTTATACAGAGTCAGACCATTGGTCCATTTAGCTCAGTACGGTCTACCCTAACTAGCAGGGGCTCGCCAGAGTTTCAGGCAGGGGGCTATTCCAGATCTACCTAAAGATGGCAGGGATCAAAAGGGGGACCTCCTGCATGCAAAATGTGTGCTCTACCAGTGAGCTATGGCCGTGCCCCAAAGTGTGCATTCTAGGGATTTATTTATTTATTTATTTTATTTATACCCCTCCTTTTTTCCTGCAAGGAACCCAAGGCGGCTTACATATTCCTCCTCCTCCTCTCCATTTTATCCTCACAACAACCCCGTGAGGTAGGTTAGGCTGAGAGTCAGTGACTGGCCCAAAGTCACCCAGTGAGTTTCATGGCCGAGCGGGGACTAGAACCCGGATCTCCCAAGTCCCAGTCCAAAACTCTCACCACTACACCACACTGGCTCGGGATGGACAAATTGGTCAATTTCAGATTCTCATTTTTCCCATCTTAAGTTTGGTTCATCCTGAACTTTGAGAATTACCTTTTTAAAGTTCACATGAAAATTCATAAGCACTTTTGGAATGTAATACATGTATTTTTGCCCAATATACACATTTTTTGCAAGCATTTTCACCTAATGTGAGGCATTTTTGAATGTTAATTTCCCGAATATATGCATCTTTGTAAATATTTTTCACTGGAGAACTCCAATGAATTTCAAAGAAGGAGTACTGAGTTTCATTCCACATAGTGCTTCAAAAATACGGAATTAGGTAGGTTCACCTTACAATGCAAACTGAGTGAATTTCTCCCTGTTCCTAAATTCATTGCTACTACCTCATCTGCTTGTCCCTATATACAATGACAGTCTTGTTGCACACACATACCCTCACTGTTCACAACCAAAACAAAGACTGTGCAGTTCAATTTGGACAGAAGCATGAGAAATGAAGGACTTAATGAAATTCTACATTCTGTAGCAGAAGCCAGCTCAGACTGCTGTTCCTAATTACACATTGTCTAACTTTCTTACAGAACTGGCTTGCTTTTGTTCCTCTCTGCCTTTGATGTACAAACTAGGATAAGAGTATTTCAACCATCACAGTTCTCTTCTCTTCTCTTTTGTTTTTCTTTTCTTTTAGGATTTACATTTTTCTTTGGCTACTCTGTTTAATAGGGCTTTTTATCCCTGCCCTAGTCTGGGAGCAGATAAGAGTCCTTCTGAAACTAAACCGGATGTAAGATCCTAGATAAGGGATAGCTGACCAGAGGCCTATATAGGGTGGCTGCTTACCCATTGCCAAACGAGAAGAAAAGCATCACCAAAACAGGGGATGACAGTGATTTGCATAAAATTTGCTTATGTTGATGTACTGATATAGATGCAAACTTGGAAATAATTACTGGAGTTTAAATAAAAATACAAAACATCTCACCATAGCGGGGGGGGGGGGCAACAGCATAACCAGGTGACCTGCTCAAGTACTAACTGCAGCTGGGCAATTTTAGTGGGCCCCATTCTCCCTTTTTTTTAATGCTTCTTGATGTTTAAATTGGTTTTCGACTGGACAGCCCTTCAAATAGAGGACACCTTCAAATAGAGGACTGTCCTCTGTAAAGTAGGACACCTGGCCACTGTAGGCAGCCTATAGGCTCCTATTGCAGCTTTATCTGGCTGGCTCCACCAAATTTTAAGCAAGTAATATAAAAACTTTGGCTGATGTTTTATTGAAAAGGAAAGTTTTGTGTATGTGGGGGTCAAGTTTGAAGGAATAGGAGTTACTCCACACTTTAATGATATATTTCTCTTTTTTATTTTCCATGTAACATTATGCAGCTGCGGAAGTGGCTGGCTTTTTCCATGTTATGTCATTACAGAGCCTGAAAATGTTATTCATTACAAAATGAAGATGATTTGTCCTCCTATCCATATGAAATTTCACGCAGAAAATCTAACAGGTGAGTGTATGATCTGGGCATCTGGCCAATTTTGGTGGGTGGGATGATCTGATGAAGAATAGCTGAGGTGCAGCCATTTTTAAAGTTTCCTTTGAAAATATCGTTATGTACATGTATGTAATGTTATACTACTGTACTGGGAGTCGCAGAAGATGGCGAGGAGTACAGGAGTGTTGTACAGAGTTCTGCCTCTATCCTCCAGGTTTGCTTTAAGAAAGCTAATCAGCAAATGGCCTTGGCTACTTGGCTACTTGGCTGCTTGCCAGCCTGATGCAATCAAGAGCAACTCAGCGGCGCGTGACCTGGCTGCTGGCCAGAAGGATGACACTGCAAACAGCACAGGTGCTAGCAATGAAGCACGAGATCTGCAACCCAAGAAGCTTGGTGCTAGAAGAGTATTTAAGACGAGCAAGTGCAGACTGAGGAGGTGGTGGTGCGGTGGTCATTAGTGGTGGTTGGTTGGTTGCGTGTGGAGTACTGAAGAACTGGAAGGAGCGAGGAGGAGCAGAGGATGCTGTGCAGAGAGCCTTGCAGAAGCCCAGCGTGGAAAGCCAATACCCAGGCGGAGAGCTGCTGGACTTAGCATTCGGGTTGGTTGAACAGTGACTGTGCAACTGAGGGGTGGAATTTCCACCAGGGAACTGGGAGGATAGCATTGTTGTACTTGAGGCTCAACTTTACAATAAACATGTTTGGCTTTGACTTCCTGGAGGAGTATTTATTATGGTCAGAAAATCCCTCAAAGAACCTTTGCCAATCCCTTTGGGGGATCCTGTGGCAAAACAACTACTAAATGGCACCAACCTTTTATTGTCGAGCCTGTTTGGGGCTGAGCTGAAATGCTCCCTCCCAATTTCACTGCCACATTTGAAGCCATTAAAATTGTGGGGCATTTTCTTGATTTTTAGAAGGCGGGAAGGGGCTTTATAGGCAGTGGTGTTGCTCCTTTGAGTGGGTGGTAGTTAGAATTTTCCTCCCTAAATCAGGGGTGCAAAAAGTGTGGCCCATGGGCTGCAGGCCCTGTCTGGCGGCCCCCAGACCCCCAGCATCAGCCACCAAAAAAACCAAAGGCATATACCTCATTCCTAGAGCATTCCAGAAAGCGGCGGTTGAAGGTTCCTGCCTACTTCCTGGGATGCTCTAGGAATGAGGTTCCTGCTTTATGGCAGGAACCATTGAGCCTGTTCCTAGAGTGTTTCTCCTTCTCTTTTAGGTGATCCTGTTTGGATGACTGGGGCAGGGAGGGAGCTTCAATGCTTTGACGCTTTTGGTGCAAGACCAAGATCTGTTGCTGCTGGGGTGAATACAAGAAGGGTGTTTTGTGTGTGAGAGAGTGTTAGAAGGGTGTGCATGCGTGTATAAGAGAGGTGTGTGTGCGCGTGCGTGCGTATGTGTGGTCCCTGACCACCCCAGCAGACACCCGGTGTGGCCCTGGGACCAAAAACATTGTGCATTCCTGCTCTAAATCATCACATAGCATCATGTCCCAGTGGATTTCTGGGGTAAAGATAAGTCCCATATCTTCCACCCATCTGAAGGAGCAGCACCACTGCTAGCTAGAGGAGAACTTCCACTGTGAAACTAGCAGTGGCAAAGAAAGTTCAGCTAGACTTCTAAACTCAGTCTTGGAGCGGTGATGAGGGGGAGCAGTTTGTGCTGCACAATACACTGAGAGAGAATACAACAGTTGGCCAATTGGCCATGCAGCCTGGGAATGATGGGTGTTGCAGTCTAACACTTCTGGAAGGAACCAGATCGGGGAAGGCTGCTCGAGAGTCTAGCGATTCAAAGAAGAATCACTACTGTAGAGTGCAGGGCTTAGAATGGAGAGCTGTGTGTCAGGAAGTCCTGGGTTCAAAGTTCAGGCCAGCTGCAAA
Organism: Shinisaurus crocodilurus; assembly: GCA_021292165.1. Lineage (NCBI taxonomy): Eukaryota > Metazoa > Chordata > Lepidosauria > Squamata > Shinisauridae > Shinisaurus > Shinisaurus crocodilurus. The sequence continues at coordinate 267,597,579 of CM037878.1, read as the reverse complement.
CTCATGAGGTGACCTTAGGCAAACCACTCACTCTCCACTTTTATAAGATAGTAACACAAACCTGCTCTACATCGTTGTGGAAAATATTATTGAGATAATATAGACTTGTCTGAGTGTGGAAAGCCAAGCAGGGTCAGGCCTGGTTATTACTTGGATGGGAGACCCCTCCTCTAGCTTCCTGCATTGAGAAGGGGGTTGGACTCGATGGCCTTGTAGGCCCCTTCCAACTCTATGATCTATCTAAGAATCTATGAAATAGTTAGCAAAAGCACTATATCAATAGAAAGTGTGTTATTGAACGAGTGGTTCTGTATAGAATGGTAGAGCTGGAAGGGACCTTGGAGGTCATCTCATCCAACCCCTTGCTCAATGCAGAATTCCTGCTATTACAGCATCTGCCTCTGCTTAAATATCACCACCTTCCGAAACAGCGTGTTCTACTGCCAAACAGTTCTTACCATTAGGAAGTTTCTCCAGTCCAAACATTTAGCCGAAATCCACTTTCTTGCAGTTTCAATCCATTTGTTCCACTTAAAATTTTGTTCGGTTTATTTTTGGATAAGAACTTACCCAAACTTGCAAATTTCTTCATAAATGGGACTGAAAAGAAATTGAGATTAGAACCAAACTGAACGTGGGAAAAGGCAAATCTGACAGTTTCGTCCATCTCTAGTTCAGGCCTGAGTACAGAGCGAGAAGAAAGTGTGTTTCATATGGAAAGAGCAGTGTGAAACCACAGAATATGGTTCATATTGGGACCGATATAAAAAGTTATATGTGTTTTATTTATTTATTTATTTATTTATTATATTTATGAATCGCCCATCTGGCCAGACGTCTGGCCACTCTGAGCGATGTACAATCCAATAAAATACAAGAGGAGGGGAAACACACACACACACAGTATAAAACACAATTAAAAACAGTATAAAACTTAAAAATCCTAACCCACCCCATATTCCTGCCTGAAAAGCCATGATTTTTAACTGGATCCCTTCCTTGCATAGAACATAGCCTCTGTTTCTATAGCCGCTCATATATTAATTGAAAGGCAAGCAACAAAAATGAGGTCAGATCCTGGGCTTTTCACCTTTGGACACCTGGCGTTGATTTAGCAAGCCTGCAGAGAAAATTACTTAATCAATAGTTAGTGGAGTGGGATCCATTGTGCAAATGCTCAGTAGCAATGAAGGACCAAAACACATTTAGGGAAATGGCCTCTTTTTAAGATGAAGGTTAAAGCAAGCTCCTGCCTTCAGAAGAGGAGACTGAGGGGAGATATGATAGCACTCTTCCAGTACTTAAAAGGGTTGTCACACAGAGGAGGGCCAGAATCTCTTCTCGATAATCCCAGTTTGCAGGTCACGGAATAATGGGCTCAAGTTACAGGAACCCAGATTCCACCTAAACATCAGGAAAAATTTCCTGACTGTCAGAGCAATAAGACAATGGAACCAACTACCTAGGGAGGTGGTGAGCTCCCCCACTCTGGAGGCATTCAAGGTGCAGCTGGACAGCCATCTGTCGGGGATGCTTTGACCTGAATTCCTGCATTGAGCAGGGGGTTGGACTCGATGGCCTTGTAGGCCCCTTCCAACTCTACAGTTTTCTATGATTCTATGATAGTTCTGGGAATTGCTCCATTTCTAATTGAAAGCTTTGCTGCCTAACTCAGAAATGAGGAAAATTCTAGCCTTTGGGTTTATCTCACTAGAGTACTCAAAATAAATAAACTAAAGAGAAGGTGGAAGGGATTGGAATACCCCGAGGTACTGCAAGGAAGGAAGGCTCTAAATGCTCACTCCTAAACATAGACAATTTCTCTTTTGCTAGTCTGAAGGCGAGTAAAAGGAGGCCGGCTCTTTCCAGGGCTAAAAACAACAAAGGGAAATGGCCAATTAAGTTAGCTGGTCCCACTGCTGTGAGTGTCAGGTCCTTAAGAAGTCTAGGAGAGTGCTCTTTTCTATTTTTAATTTGCTTGAGAGTCTTTGGAAACTGAGAAATAATGTCGCATCATTTGGGTCTTTTTACTTGAAAATGATCCTGACCTCTTTGCCTTTTCTAGAACGCTTTTCATCTGAAGACCACAGTGCCAAAAGTTAAATCAGCTGCAGGGCCACAGACAATGTATTGTTTGTTTATTTAAGAAAATTTCTTACCTGCTTTTCATTATAAAATAATCCCAAAGTGGGGTCCAAGCAATAAAACACAGTGAAATATTACAATGCTGACAACAACAACAACAAAGCTATAATCAAAAAGGGGAGAACAGTCACAGATAAATGAGAGTTTTCATAATGCAGCAAAAGAAAAGAGAGGAAAGTTCTACCACAAGCGTGGGTTAAAAAAAAAAAAGTTCTTTAGATGCCACTGAAAGTTTGTAAGACTCGGTGCCAGGGGCAGCTGGTGACTTCTGTGTTAGTGGGGTTCCTTATCCATTGCAGCTTTTGTTCTGAGCTTTATAGCAGCTATCCATGGTGCTGCAGTCTATCCCCAAAATAGGTTCACCACCATGGAGCTTGGCCCTGCCCATATATGGTGTGTGTGTGTGTGGGGGGGACGAATTCCACAGTTGGGATGCTTGTATAGAGAATGCCCTGTCTTGGGTTGCAGCATATTGAACTGTAGGCAAATGCAGCACCATCAAGAGGGCATCCAAATCTATCTTAATAGCCAGGCAGAGACGTAAGGGAGTGTGAAGGATTGAGGCCTACACAGGCCTGAGTTAGTTGAAGCCTGTAGGCCCAAACATCTCCTGATGGGAGGGGGGCATTTGTGAGTTTCATTTTCACCCAATAGAGTTAAGTTTCATTTCTCCAGTTTTAGGTCACACGATTGTAACCTTCTAGGTCCTTGGAAGGGTATATAAGGAGCTGCAGTAGGTGGCAGAGGGAGAGAGCGAAATTGGAGAGAGAGTGAAGCAGACAGAGAAGCAGGGTCTGAATTTCACTGGAGAATACAGAACAGCCGGAGATAGGCTGGAGAAGGAATCTCTACTAAGCTTACAGGTGACAGTGTAGCTAGGTTAGAGAACCTTGCGTTATTTTTCCTTTTATTTCCCTTATACTGGCATTTTGTAATCTTACAGCTCTATTTGTGTAATTACCCTAAGTTAATGTGATTCTACTTTACCAATATTTACTACAGTAAACAGCTATTGTTAAAAGCAAGTTGTTGGAGTGTCTTTTACATCACGCCTAAGGCCTAATCCCATGTTACTGGGAAGAGGAGGTAAAGAGGCATAGAATTGGCATCCTGATACAGGAGGGGCTCTTAAAGAGGCAGATATCTTTAAGGAGCTGATCAAGATGTTCTGGTACAGGTGGAACCTTGACAGGGAGAAGGCACTCACATCAGGTAACCTGGTCCTAAGCCATGTAGGGCTTGATATGCCAGCATAACTACCTTGAACATGGCTCGGTAGTTTATTGGAAGCCAGTGCAACTCCTTCAGAACTGGTATAATATGTTCCCGGTAGGCTGTTCCACTCAGCCCAGAAAGAGAATATCGAAATGAATTCCTTCACACACTGGCATTTGTGTGTTCTCTCTCAGGACAGACAGTCGAGTTATTCAGTGACTAAGCCACAGTCCTGAATCCTAGATGGGCTGGAGTTGACTGAGCGGTGAAATCATTTCCCACATGCTCAGGGGCGTTATCCAGCCAGCGAGTGCAGACAAATGGGCAACTTTCAATGCATTAAAAAAAAATGGGAACTTGGTGGACCATGACTTCTGAAATGCATTCAGGTCCTGACAACCAAGAAACATGGCTGAAATTAAGCACTGGTGCTAGTTGTTCTATGTGGTGTAGTGGTGAGACTGTTGGACTGGGACTCGGGAGATTCAGGTTCTAGTCTCCACTCTACCATGAAGCTCCCTGGGTGACTTTGGGCCAGTCACTGACTCTCAGCCTAACCTACCTCACAGGGTTGTTGTGAGGATAAAATGGAGAGGAAGATTATGTAAGCCGCCTTGGGTTCCTTGCAGGAAAAATGGCGGGGTATAAATATAATGAATAAATAAATAAATAAATCTGTTCAATTTCGCTACTAGCAGTAAAAGCTTTAAGCTACAATATGCTGGTCTTTTTTGTATTTTGGCCTCACCCCTTTTGCCTTTGGCCATGCCCTCTTTGCCCAGGGGACCACCCACCACTGGAATGTGTCCCCTGCCCCCCCCCGAGAGCTTCTCTGAAATTGAATTTGGGCCTCAGGGCTGAAAGAGGTTCCCCACCCCTGTGTTATAGTGACACACTCAGATTAAGTTATCAGAAATATAGGGTTTTGATATTCACTTTCCCCAAGTGGAGGAAAGATACAGGACAGCCATCCCAGGTTTGCTTCCCTTTGGAAAAGAGAGACTTTATATGTCAGCATAAGTACGTTGAACTTGGTTCAGTAACTTTTTGGTAGCCCGTGCAACTCGTTCAGGACTGCTGTAATATGTAGGCTGTTCCACTCAGCAGAGAAAAAGAACACACTACTGGCAAGGACTTATGCTGTCCTTGCCAGTAGTGTAGTGGAGGGGGAACATCTGGGAGCATAGCTCCAAGGATTTTTTTTTCTCCAGGAGCAGTGTTGCAATCTACCAGAGCACTATGGTAACTGATGGCCGCTCCTTGCTCTGGCAAGTGAATGAGGTGGTAACGAGGCCTTCAAGTTTTGTTATTGTTTGTGCCAGATCAGCACATGTAGCCCTCATGAAGGCTGCACCTCCCTCAACTGTCACCACCACCAGCCCTTCCAACAGGCTGAGTTGAGAGAGCTGAGAGATGGAAGCAGGGCTATTCCATCAGCTTGCTTCTGACAGCATGGATTCACCTAGTAAAACACACTGAGCTTTAACAAAAGAGCTTCAAGTAGCTGAAATGCAACCTTTAGCTTGTGCATAGAAATGCTGAAAAGAAGTGTTACCATTTAAATTCCTAGTGTCAAATAGAAACTCCATCAAAGCAAAGGAAAGATGCTTAATAATTAGCCTCTGCTTAATTATTTTCCTTATACTCCAACTTCCTTCATGCTAATCTGTCACAAACAATAGTAGAAATGGAAATCCTTGTTATTGTCATGACCCCCAGCCCTCAAGCCTTCCAGTGTGCCCCAGAAGATTTAGATTAGGATGAGGCACAGGCTACTTTTGGGAGGGGGGGGTGCCTTGTTCAGGAGGACACTCCTGACTAGAGGACACAACCCTGCATTGTCCTCTGGTTGCACAAGACTCAGGCTACAAAATCAGGCAATAGCCTTTAGCAGTCCAGTTAGATCATTCAGGAGGGGCAGAGCTGACCATGTTACAGGTCTTTTCAGCATAAGGATTCAGTTGGTTTTAGCTCCCTGCTGAGACAACATCTTCTTGTTATTCTAGTAAGGGAGAATTCCAGCCAGAATGACACATTTGGAGCTATCCAAGGTCCTATTTTCTTCTTGCCTTGATCTGACTGCCATGAGATGCTACCAGCTTTTCCTCCAAGCCTCAAGGAACCACAGAATGGGACAGTTATCACTTCATTCACTTGCCAGATCAACGAGATCCAGGAGATGACATCACTACCCCGGCTCTGAAAAACACTCGAGCCACGTTCCCCCCTCCACTGCTAGTATAGTGCCTCTCTTGTTCCTTTCCTTGTTCCTTTCCTAACAAATTTATTAATTTAACTCTTATAACAGAGCAACCAAGACAAACATGAGCACATGCACACTAAATATAGTTGGTTGCATCCTGCCAAGACTCAGAAGGTATTTCTTCAGGGGACTCAGAAGCTGGTTCTGTGAAGAAACAGCTCAAAATTCAGGTCAGGAACAACTATACAGGCCAATGGCTTGATCCAGCTAAGGGTGTGTGCACATGTGGAGGCACTGTATCCCTAGCTGGATGGGAAATGATGGATCTGATTTATTGTTTGCTTGTTCATAAGACTTATATCCCACCTTTCAGTCAAATGACCCTCAAGGCAGCTTACAGTAACACACACCTATGAACGCCACACAATGCAGCCTCTCCCCAACTTATTAGGTGATTGGCACAATTACAGCTTTTTGAATACAGGCCTGTGGCTTACGCTGGCTCAGTTTGTCTGAGCGTGGAAAGCTAAGCAGGGTCAAGCCTGGTCATTACTTGGATGGGAGACCCCTCCTCTAGTTTCCTGCATTAAGCAGGGAGTTGGACTCGATAGCCTTGTAGGCTCCTTCCAACTCTATAATCTATGAAAATCTATAAGGGCTGTAAATGTGCCAACCTCCAGTTTGGCTCAGGAGTGTGTATATAGCCATACTGCTATAGGAAATAATTGCCTATTGGTGGCAAGCTAGTCTTGCCAAAAATCAATCCCCCCCCCCCTCTATGTGTTTCTTCTTTTCAAGATCTCCAGAACTCTTTTGTTTCAGCCAGGTAGTTTAGATGGGGGTCATTTGGTGCGTTTTTCCACAGCCTGCTATACTAGGCATTTAAATGGTGTAATGTTCCTTCATCCCATCCAGTCTGTGGATTCTCTGCAGAAGAGTGTTTCCTTTTATTTGGTAATTTAAAAGTACATTAGCTGGTTCCTTTTATCATATGCAAATGACTGCTTTATCCCTCTGGCAACTCGAAAAAAGTGTCAAGTTGTGTGTTTGCTCTGGAAAAAGAAGAGCAAGTAAGAATAAACTGGTAGTAACCACAATTGTATTTGAAATATATTTAGTAGGGTTTTGGACTGTTGAATCAGGGCTTTATCCACAAATTTCAACAATTCTGTATTAAATCTTTAGCATGGGGTTCTTAACTTGTTCTTGAGCAAAATAGCCTGGGAATTATAACAAAGTATAGCCAGCATTTAATCTTTCAGCACTGAGCACAGATCCTTATTTCTCTGCGTGTGCCGTGTGTATTAAGAAACACCACAACAAAGTGGGGAGAGGAAGCAGTTTGCTGATGAATATGTACCATCATTCCTGATTAATGATCTACAGAGATTTTTTAATAGCCTGCTGCAGACTCAAGGCAAAAAACAAAACAAAACTGTACCTCTGTATTGTATTTTATAACTCTGGTCATGAAAACCCGAAACCATGCTTGAGTTTAATCATGGGTAGGGGAGGGCGATCCACCCACCCCTTGACTCGCGCTGCGTGAGCCGGACACGACCACCATGCGAGCCAAGCCGAACCCAAAGCGAGCACCAGCTGAGACACTCGCTGGACTTCCAGGTTTCCCCGGTGGTGCTACGTTGTTTATGTAGAAAATGGTGTAAGAGATGTTAAAAACGGCTGTGATTTATGCAAGTTATGCAAATCGTGGCCATTTTTAACGTATCTTACGCCATTTTCTATGTAAACAACCTATCGCTGGAACCCAGAAATCGCTTCCCTGGCTCAGCTCGTGTTCTCGCAAGCCGAGCCGGGGGAAAAAAGTAGGGCGAGTGGAGCTCGGGGGGTCGAACCCAGCAAGGTTGCCAGACTTCCACACACACACCCCGGTCGAGCTCCGCGCACATCACTAATCATCATGGGAATCTTCTGCATTCTCAGGGATCACTCTGTTCTTGTTATTAGTCCAGGGTCTGGACAATCCAACCCGCAGGCTATTTCTGCAGAACCAGCATTAAATGTTTGACAAGTATAGAGCACAAGTGGCCAGATAGCATGCAGCAGCTTTCCCCAACGTGGTGGCTGGTGCCAAGGCCAGTGGAGGCTGGTTGATCCAATGTCAGCGGTGTATCCACTCTGGGTTTTAGTCTGAACTTTAGATGAGTTATCCATGGTGCTGAACCCTAGCCCCCCCCAAATAGGTTCAGCACTATAGATTGCTCCTGAGAAGTTCAGACTAAAACCCGAACTGGATATACTGCCCCACTGACATTGGAGCCACCAGCCTGCCACTGGCTAAAACTAACTTAGGGGGATGCATGGCAGGCTGCATGGCACACACACCTCTCCTCCAGCCAGTAGTGTAGTGGAACCAGGGCTCATGGGGACGCAAGCCAGCCCTTTTTTATTAGCAGGGATGCTGACATCATCTGCCACCCCCTCGGACTTTTCTGTTTCCTCTGAGCTTAGCTGCAATCCTCACAGTAGCTGGGGGTGAGAGTGGGAGGGGATGGATTTTCCCAGCCAGCAGCAATATATTTTTCCTTGTTGTAATGTAAACAGTTTGGGGTGGCTTGGTCTTGAATGAGCAATTAAGATCCCAAAGACCTGCTCCTAGCAGATAAAAACTCTGTTGTGCCTCCATTTGGGATGGAGAAGGAGGACATATAGGGCAACCAAGCCAGAGTGTGTTTGGGAAGGGGGCAGGCACGTGTCATCCGCAGCCTGGCCCAGCTGTGCTGCCTTGGCAATCCGCGCTTGCTTAAAAGACAGGCCCCAAACACACTTCAGATGCTGGAAGCAACTGTTGTTACAATCAGCCGTAGCCAGACGCTCTTGCCAGCTCCGGGACTAAGACTTGTGCATTTTGACTTCAGAACGACCTTGACGACTCTTCGGCCTCCTCCTAAACTGGTTTGTGTTTTCTTGATTTTGGATATATATTGTGGCTTCTAACCGTGGACTGTGACAATGACTACGGCTTATCTCTGGACTGGACTGATTTACGGCAAGCTCCTAGAACTGGATCAATGCAGCTGCCTGAAATTTTGGACTCTCCTTGGGGGCGTGGCTATGGGGCCTGACGTGATGAGCACCTGCACTTCTTAATTTACCACTGCCTCCATTTGCTGCTCCCACGTGCCCCTCAGCACCTCCACCTGAGGCAGCTGCCCTACTCTGCCGAATGTTAGGGCCAGCCCTGCCTTTGACATTCCAGCTTTCCCCCCTCCCCTTTTGTTTCTTCATGGCCATCTTCTTCCTAATCCCTTGATTGAGATGGAGCCTTCCAGAAGGGATGATCAGAGGGAGAGCAAGACACTAGGGCTTCCTCCACTGGTATGGCTGAGACCAACTGCTATCTGGCTCCCCCCCCCCAAGAACAGTGTCCATCTGCAGGGGTTCTACTTGCTGTCATCAGAGGGAGAGATATCAGCAGGGCCCCCTCCACTAGTATCAGAGGAAGTGGCAAGACGGCAAGGCCCCCATTGGCTGGCTTGGGACCATTGGTGATTTAGCTCCTCCCCTTCCTGTTGGTGGTGGAAGAAAACAGTGCAGAAAGCAGCTTCATGTGATTTTTGTTTTGTAATCTGCCTTGAGGGCTTTTAAAGTCAAAAGGCAGGGTAAAAACACTGTAAATAAATAAACAGAGCTGCTGCCAGTTGTTTTGATCAAAGAGCCAGCCACCTTTCAGAATATAATTCTAGGTCATGCACATTTCCCCCTCTTAATGTGGTGACAGATAGTTCCCCTGTCAAGAGTTATTGATGTTCAGCAACAGAGGCTTTCTGAGTGCTGCTCTGCGAATCACATGAACCGTGTCCTCCACTGAGATTTCCAGGGGTGAGTAGTACCAAGGGACCTGATTATTTCTCATGGTATCAATCTGAATTCTGTTTAGACTGAAACAAACCTTGCATCTCTAATTGTAATTGCAAATAAATTGACTGGAAGGATAAACTTTTGTTTGTGGGAAAGTCTCTTTTGCAGGAGGCTCACATTTCCAAAGCCGGTAGCTATAGCGACGGAGAAGCTATGAGATGAGAGAAAAATAATCACATTTCCCTAAAACTTAATAAGATGGGAACATTTTCTTTTAATTATTAAAGATAAGTTTCCTTCTCTCTCTCTTATCCTCATGGCCAAAGCAGGGGCCAAAAGAGACATTACTTTAAATGGGTGTCTAGCAGCTTTGTCTTCTGTTCATTTTTATTCTAGAATAGATGCAGGGGCCCTGATCTGATCTTAAAATCCCCCCTATCTCCCACACTATGGTCCTGATCCAGCTCAGGGCCCCTGCGCTTATTCTACATTAAAAATGAAGAAAAGAAAAGAAAAAGATGTAGCAGCTCAACTCATATTTAAAGTAATGTCTGTTTTGGCCCTAGATGTGACAGTATTCATGCTGTTTGGTCTTCTTGTGTGCTTAGTTTTTCTTCTATTATTTAGCCAATAGCAGGCACTGAGGGGAGCTAGTTTGGGATAATGGCTTGGAGGGGGGGGTTGCGCGTGTGAGGTTTTAACCCTTTGTCCCCCATGTGGTCCCAATATGAATCGGGGACCGTCGTGCTATTAGGGATGTACAGATTTTGTTAAATCTGTTCTGTCTGTGTTTCGTGGATCGTCAGGTGTCTTCCATTCCACTGTCTGCTCACTGACAGAATTGGGTTTTTTAAAAGGATGTGCGAGAATTGTGTTCCACTTCTGCTAATGTAGGAAAAAAGGCGGGGTATAAATATAATAAATAAAAAAATAAAATGCGCACTAGCGCTAATTCACTCTTGCTCTAATGCACATCAGTGCAACTGTGGATTAGCAATAATGCGCACTGGCAGAATAGTGAATTTGCGCAAATCTCACCAAAAGTCAAAAACCACTCTGCGAATCAGTGGAATCCGCGTGACTTTGAAAAAGCTGTCCTGCTGTGGAATCTGCACATCAGATTCACAGAAATCAGAACTGATTTGGATCCATTACAGATTTTTCTGAGATCCCTCTGCTTGCTATTTGCACTTGAGGACAGGGAAGCTTCCATCAATGCTATTGGAAATACCAGTTATGAAGGGTCCCGATTCCAGTAGAGACCACGGTGGGAGCAAAGGGTTAAAGTCCCCCCACAATCTGGCTCATACACCCCCTCACACCAACCATTGTTAATAAAACAGCCCTGCAAGGCCAATTGATACAAATAACATCTAGTTTGGCCCTTAGATGATAAACTGGAGGGAAGAAAATCTGTCATTTGTAGTCTGTACAGTATCAACTCCCCCTCAGTCTAAGTTGATTGTTAGAGGAAGACTAAATTTTTCCATGTAGAAAATAAACATCTTTCAGGTTTCAGCAAGGATTATACAGATTCCTGCTTGTTAAAATCAGAACTGTATTTTTCCTGTCCCTCTGTGTAAAGCTAATTTATTCATTTCATTTTATTTCTTTACTTCCAGGGATGATGATGATGATGATGATGATGATAGTAATAGTTAATAATATAATTATATAGGCAGTCATAATAATAATAATAATAATAATAATAATAATAATAGCTATTATTATCTTCAAGACTGCCTACTTTAACTGTACATAAATAAAACTAAGGCTACAATTTTGTGTACACTTACTTCTGAGTAAATGCACAGGACTAGACACACAATGGAAGGGGAGTGATAGGAAAGTTATAGGAGGGTGGATCAAATCAAGACTGGAAGAATCACTCTTTAATAGACAACCTAAGCCGGGATTTGGGGTGCATCCTGCCCTGGATGGGGTAGCACTTCCTCTGAAAGGTCAGGCATGCACCTCGGAGGTACTCTTAGAGTTGACACAGTGCTAGGAACACCTTTGCCCAGTTTTGACTGGCCCACCAGCTGCACCCTCTCTTGGGGAAGGAAGATCTAGACACAGTGATTTGTGCCTTAATCATCTCTCATTTAGGTTATTATAATGAGCTTTGTGTGGTGCCATTGTTGAAAAGTGTTCAGAAGCTACAGCTAGTCAAAACACAGCAGCTAGACTTTTGTTAGGAGTGTGCTTTTGTAGCCCACATTACACTGATCTTGGAAGAACTTGATTGGCTTCCAGATTATTTCTGGGCACAATTGATGGTACCAGGGCCGGATTAAGAGCATTATGGGCCTGGTGCTGAGGATTTTGGTGGGCCTTTTTATGGAAATAAATAAAATGAAGACGCAATTTTATATTAAAACAAATTAAATATTTTAATTACCATTAAAGTGCCAAAACAGAAACATATTGAAAATATTTCTTTTTTTGTAAACAATAAGCTTGTTAACTCAATAAAACCATTCATCACATATCGTTGATGATAAGTACCTCCACATTTTTTAACCTCTAGGGCAGTCTTCCCCAACCGGGGCCCTTCCAAATGTTTGGGGCCCCAGCTCCCATCTTCCCCAGCCACTGGCCATGCTGCCTGAGGCAAATGAGAACTGTAGTCCAAAATATCCAAGAGGGATATTTGGTGAACTCTGTTCTCTGGGGTTTTTCAAAATAAAACTTAAAAAAATGCCACACAATTCCCCATGAAAGCGCACGTGCACACACACACACACACGCACACACACACACAGTATTAGCCAAGCAGGTGACATTTTGCAGGCGGCAGGAGGATCAACACCCCCAAAAGGCAGACACCCACACCCACAAACACACAGCCCTTACGTTCAGTTTGGCTCACAAAAGAGGGAAAGCCCTTTTACAGAAAAGAAGGAGAAGGAGAAGGAGAACTTGCAGATCAAAAGAGTCAAACTTTTGAACCTTACCTGTGCAGAGGAGGGCCATCAGGACCAGCCGGAGCAAAAACTCAAAAACTCCTGCAGCTCATCAGTAAGGGTCTTCCCAATTTCCCCCAAATTATTTATTAAAAAAAAAAAAAGCAGCCACAACAAAAAGGCAGGAAGCTTTGCTTGACCAAGAATAATTGTGTTGTTCTTGTTGCTTTTGTGTGTGTGTGTGTGTTAAACTAGCATTTGGACAATTGAGCTGCGAATCAGAAAGATCTTTTGCTCGAGGCTGGAGAGAGAGGTCCCTTCTAAATCTGAATATTACAGACCCTAGCAAGCCCCCCATGTGCTAGATGTTCTCACAAAGAAATGTAGTAACAGTGATTGAAATGCAAAGATACTGAAATGCTAATTTGAGAACAACAGTTCTTGCTAGGTCTTGCCTCAAGCCTGTAATGCAGATGTGCTTAGAACACCTTTCTAATCTTGAAAAAATCATTAATTATGCTGAATGATAACGATCAGAGCTAACTCCAAAGGGGGAAAAATCGCAGCGTGTCCCTATAATTGCGGGCCAATTATCTGTTAAGGGCCTGGAGCGGCCGCTCCCACAGCCCCTATGTTAATCCGGCCATGGATGGTACTGGTTTTGACCTATAAAACCTTAAACAGTTTGGGATCAGGATATCTGAAGGGCTGCCTCCTTTCATATGATCCTATCCATAATTTATTATCATCATTGGAGGCCCTGTTATATGCCTACTCCCTAGAAAAGATAGGTAGGTGGGTATGCGAGGCAAGGCCTTTTTGGTAGTCGCACCCCATTTGTGGAACTGCCTCCCTAAGGAGGTGAGATTGGCTCCTTCTTTGTTATACTTTAGAAATGCAATGAAGACTGTTCTGTTCCACTGGGCGTTTAATGTGGTATACAGTTTTGTTTCTCCTCAGTTGTAATCTTAACACTGCTCTGCATTTTTATTGTATGTTTTTTGTGATTCTTAGTTTTATGTGACCTTCTAAAAATTTTTATTGTGCATCACTCCAGGTGCTTGATAGGCAGAGGGTGCAATTTATACATTTAATACATAAAAATAAAATAAATTAATGCAGGTGCTGAGTGCTGACATCTATGTAGGCAGAATGGAGCTACAGAGAAGCAAGAGGGACATCTTAGCATGCTCAGAGGAACTCTAAGGTTTGTGTAAGTACAAAAAATATTTGGGGGGGGAGGAAGCTATGGTTGTTTAAAAAGGGGGGGAAGCGGGGAGCGAGAGACCCAAATCACCAAATGAGGCTTGAGCATGCTGCGTAAACATGGAATGCTGAGTGTCTGTTCGGGGATGTAAAATTGGGGGACAAGGTGGAACAGAATGGAATATACTGGAAGAGGGCATGGCTGGATGGCAGACATCATGAACAAAAGTACTTACACTGCAACATTTTGTTGCAGGAACCACGGGTCAGGTTTTTGGCAGGCATTTAAATCCAGTTGGAGCCAGACTGACATTCCCTTCCTGGTATTTTTCCTCTGGTTGGTGCGTGTCTATCCCCACTTGCAACCACAAGACAAATGAGAGTGGAAATGGAGTGGAAATCTTTCTGGGTGGGAGGGAGTAGCAAGATGCCTGCAGCCGATGTTCCACACTAAGGGGCTACTCATGGCTGGGACACATGGCCTACACTGTGCTATTTGATGTCAACTGAATGGCTGTTCATTGAATTTACCGAAGCTCATAATAATATCAAGAAATAAGGATTTATGAGAAATTCGTTTCAGTTCATTTCAGACCAGAATTGACCCATTTTGCACCTCCCAGGCTTGAACACAGACCCAAATGCAATCTGTGGCTAAAGTATGAAGAAGAATAGAGTGTATTGAATTTATTCAAAGTAAAATACTCAAACGTCTGTACATTCCTGATGCAATTCGTGGACCAAAGAAAAATATGTTCAAAACTTTGTACAGTTGAAAAACATGCATGAAACTGAATACTTTTGAAAAACGTACATAAACACACTTTAATCAATGGGAGAAAAATGCATACTGTTTCAGAAATGCACACAAATGATGTGTACGTTTGGAAAAATGTGCACCAAAATACGTCCAGCCGAAATACATACAAGCTTTCATGCGAACAACAATTTTAAAAGTTCACAATTTGATATGGACATGAGTCGGGACTCGGGATGAGCTTCAAGGTGGAATTTGGAGTACCTCAACAGCTCAGATTTTGCTTATTTGCACATCCCTACCAAGAAAGCATGGCAGAGGTCCTGATCTAGCTAAAGTTAGTCATTACTAATCCCCTTTGAAACAAATGGAGCAAGTTTGTCGCAGGATCTGAACTGGGGACTTCCTGATTCATAGCTTAGTCTCTTAGCCACTATGCTACTCTTACTTCGATTATGCTACTCCAGGTTGAAAGGAAAATATACAGGATTGGATTTAGGTGCATGCAACGCAGCTAGCAGAAGTAGACTTCCCCACCCCCTCCTCCCCATGGCAACCCTTCCAGCCCCCTGAAAATACTACACAGACGGTCAAGGGGCCCTGCTGAATGGGGAGAGCTGTGATGCAGGGGATCCTTGCAAAATCAGAGTGGAGCCCTTCCATCAATGATCCAACCCACAAACAGTGGTGGGCGATCCTCCCACCACCCGACTCGCAGTGTACTCAGACGTTTATAATGTATCTTACACCATTTTCTACGTAAAAAGCGCTCCGGAAGGAACCTGGAAGTTGCTTCCCCGGCTCGGCTCAGGAGAACGCAAATCGAGCCAGGGAAGAAGGTAAGTCAAGCGGATCTTGGAGGGTCGAGCCCAGCAAGTTTGCCGGTTTTCCACCCTGCAAACGAGATCTGCACACATCCCTACACCACAAACTACAACATATTTTTCACGGGACTTGTAAGTTGAAACGTCAATGCTCTTGCATTAATTACCTATATATTTCTATGTGTTTCATGCTTTTTCAATGGTGGCATCAGCAAGTGATGGATTTCAAGAGGGAGCAGCCTCCCAAAGCCCCCTGTTGCATTTTCATCTCATTCCTCTGCAGATGCTGCTGTGGAAATCAAGTCTTCCTTGTGCTGATCCAAGATGAAATTGTGAAGGCTGGTAACTAACATTTTTTTTCCTCCGACAAATAGCTCTAAGCAGCTTGGAAGCATTCTGATACAAAGAAGATTGTGTTGGGAGATATGAAGCCAGATGGGACTCCAGCTGCCAGCTTAAAAAAAGAAAACATTAGACTCCAATTAAAATGTACTTTGGGTTATATTTCACTAAAGTTTTGCAATAATTAATTTTAGAATTACAGAAAGCAGCTACTGTCATGTAGAGCTGCATTCACTATGTTCATTAATGTTGAGTTTTAAATATTAAAGATAGCTTTCCACTACTAGCCATCATTGGGGTTGTATCCAGACTTAGTCATAATTAGAGTAGACCCATTAAAATCAATGGAACTTAAATTAAGGCGCAGTCCATGCTTAGACAGAGAAAAGACCTACGACTCCCAGCATGCCCCAGCCAGCATGGGTTGCTGGGGCATGCTGGCAGTTGTAGGCCTTTTCTCTGTCTAAGCGTACATAGGATTGCACCCTTAGTCATGAAAACAAGTCCCATTGATTTCAATAGTTCTGGATCCAAACCCACTACATTCACCTCTTAGTGGAGGAGTAAAGTAGAGTTTAGTGCACTGTCTGGGATATCTTCTGCCCATGAATTTGGAGTTTGAAAGTTCCAGGACATGGCACACCTATTGACAGAAACCCAGATGCAAACCGAAATAGAGTTGACATCTTTGCGACAAAGGCTGATGAAGATCCTGGGAGGGTAGGTAGGTATAAAGTAGTGCTCTTATAGTGTAAGAGCAACTAAGCCATCTTGCAGCATAAAATAAGACCATTATTCAAGCAGCTTTCTCTAATGTCCTATTCAGGTCATATGAAAAACTGCATTCTGGCTGCTCCTTGGCTGATGGCTTCCAGACTGTAGAATTCTGTGCCGAGGGAGGCTAGCTTGGCTCCCGCTCTACTGTCCTTCTCCCCACAGCCAAAGACCTATTTATTCAAGCAGACCTTTGGCATGTAAGCAGGTCTGTTGGAACATAGGAAGCTGCCTTACACTACACTGAGTCAGACCATTGGTTCATCTAGTCCGGTATTGTCAACACTGACTGGCAGTGATTTTCTCTAGGGTATTAGACAGGAGGATTTTCTGCCTTGCCTGGAGAAGCCAGGGATTGATCCTGGGACCTTCTGCAGGCAAAGCATATGCTCTACCACTGAGCTATGGCCCCTCCCTTGGGTTGGATGCTGTTTTTATTCTGTTATTATTGTGTTCTTAATGTATTTGCTTTGTTATTGTTTTAGGGCGCAATCCTATGGGGATGGCCATAACCCTCTGAACTCAGAGGATTACGGGCATCCTATGCAGGGCTGGAGGAGTGCAGAGGCGAAGGTCGCCTCCCAACCATACCTACCCTTGATGCCGGTCACCGGGTAAGGAGGCAGGGGAGTGGGGCTGTCCAGTGTATTGCACGGAGCGTCACATGTATAACTGCTTGCCTGTAAAGCCCAAGTTGTGTGTGCAATGAGCTTCTGGCTCTCAGGGAACATGTTACGTAGGGATGTAAAATCGAGCCTCGCCGGGCAAAACAAGGCCGAAATTGGCCCCGCTCACGCCCGTTGAGGCCTTACCTTTTTCTTCAGGGCGGCTCGCCTCTCCGTGGCGAGCCACCCGTGCGGCCTGGCCCGTCACGTCACTTCCGGGACCGGAAATGACGCGATGGAACCCTGCGGAGGCGCGCTGGACCCCTGCGGTGCGTTCTGTGCCTGCGCAGGGTCCCGTCGCGTCATTTCCAGTCTCGGAAATGACGGGCAGGGCCGGAGAAGTCCGATCGAGCGGCGCGGAGAACCTCTCCGTGCCACTCAGAAAATCGGGTCGGGTCGGCGCCCCCGTGGAGAATTGGGTCGTGGGCGCGACCCGGCCTTGGATGCATCACTACATGTTAGCTCCCTTGAGACCTGGAGAAGCTGGGAAAGGTAGAGAGGTTGGTGGACAAGGGGATGTGATATCCCACTCCCAGGGTGGCATCTCTTCTCTGCTGTCAGGGAAAAGGAGGATCTTGGGGAAAGAGGGCGTTACCTGGAGGAAAAAGGAAATGATCCCTTAGAAGGGATCAGTTTCTTGGGAGATGAAGAGAGAATGAACAGTCGTACAAAATTCAAAGAATAATAAAGTCTTTCCAAACAGATCTGTGTTGAGTTGAGAAACACTGTGCTGAAGAACTATTATCTATATATGTAAGAGACATAAGCCATCTGTCAGTAAATGAGTCCGATTGTGTTCTTCCAACGTCTGATCTTGTTCAGCCATTTTGTCCATTAACGCTAATAAATATAATAAATAAATAAATAATATAAATAAATCCCAGATCACCAAGCAAGCTCAAGCAGATTCTGTCGTTTCAGTTCATGAGCAATTTCTAAGCATGCTACCCACAACAACAAAAATGTTCAGTGGGCATCCCCACAGGCAAAATCCTAGGGGGATTCCTGTAAGCCACTGATCCTAGAGGCTTATGGGCATCCTATGCAGAGCGGGAGAAGCCGCGGAGGCAATCTTCGCCTCCACATGCCTCCCACTCTGCACTTTCACTAGTCAGCTGTTTCCAGCCATCTAGTGACAGCATCTCAGACAGGGAAGGAGGCTGGAGCAGCTTCAGGATACCTCATATCTTGGCCGCCACAGTCTCCTGCACTCCACTCCCCGCCCCCATCCCACCCCTTTTTACCCCTCTCCGAGGTCGCTTTCCCAACCTTGGAGAGCAGCCAGTGCAGTTCTTTCTATGTCTGCTGCGAGGGGGCAGGAGAATTGGAATCAGCTCCAATTCCCCGGCTGGAGCTGGGAATCCAAACTATCCTATGCCCCCCCCCAGTTAATGTCTTGGGGCCATAGGATTGTTCCCTAAGTGCTTGTTGTGAGGCAAGTCATTGACACCTGCTGCATTGAGCCTCCCTCTCTGGTTGCCATCCACCTCATTACACAAATGTTTTAATCTTGACATTTCAAACAAAAAACGGGACCTTATTATTCTAATAAAGAAAAAGTTCATCAGTGATATTCTATCAGTGCCCCTCTCCAAGTGAACACTGGGTCAATTTCTCTAAATCAAGGAGTATTATTTTGAAAAGAGCATGCATAAGTTATCTTTATATGCCAAAGTTGTAACTTCAACCTGAACATGCCCTTTGATGTCTTCTCTTGGGCCTTTTCTGCCCAGAAATCTCAGCTTGGATGCTCTGTTATACACTATAGCACAAAAATCATAGTTATGGTGACAGCTATAACTAAATGGAAGCTCTTGAGACTAGAACAAATGCATAGGGGGTTGCAGTAGAAGCCCACGGTATAAAATAATAATAATAATAATAATAATAATAATTATTATTATTATTATTATTATTATTATTATTATTATTATTAGATTTATACACAGATGGCATAAAATTGTGCACTGAATCTTCAGCTATGCTCAACAGCTTTATAGCACTAAACCTTTCAACAAGGATTTAAAAAAACTTGAAAATATCCACCTTTCAGGCCATCCATGATAAAGGTTAACATGAATAAAATCCACCTCATAGTCACTCAGAAAAAACAGTAAAAAACTCAAGTTGCAGATAATCTTGGGGCGCAATCCAATGGGGATGCCTGTAACACTCTAAACTCGGAGGTTTATGGGCGTCCTATGCAGAACAGGAGGAGCACGGAGCCAAAGGTCACCTCTGCACTCCTCCCACTCTGCAAAGCAGCTCAGCTGCCAATTTCGGCCATCTAACTGCAGCCCTTCAGAGGGGGAGGGAAGGGGGCTGAGACACTGCCAGTACACATCATATCTTGGCAGTACCTGTCTCCTCCCTTCCCGCCCCCACCCCAGCCCTAAACCCCTTCTCTGAAATTGCTCTTCCAAGCTTGGAAAAGCAGCTGCCACGGTTCTTTCCATGCTGGCTGTGAGGGCATGGGAGTGCACTCCAAGCGTGGATCCCCAGCTAAGAGGTCGGAGCTGTTTTCCAACCTCAAATCTGGGAATCCAGAAAATCCTATGGCTCTCTAGACCCTGTCTAGGGGGCATAGGATTGCTCATTTAGTTTAGAATAAAATAAATTCTATGACTAATGAACTTCTCCATTAGTATAATGAAGTGACCAGGTATTGATTTAAATGAGCTTGATGGATTAACCAACCAAACGTTTCAGTGAAAATACTTTACATCTCAAGATCTAAAAAGAGGTGCTGAATCAGTAAAAATAAATGCAAAAAAAAAAAAAAAGTTTACAAAATTGTGGATTATTTCAGGCTATCTAAGCAGTATACCGAAATCATGAAAACCTCACTCCTCTGAACTTGAGCAATGAATCGTTCCAACGAGAGCCAGTGTGGCGTAGTGGTGAGAGTGTTGGACTGGGACTCGGGAGATCTGGGTTCTA
This sequence comes from Shinisaurus crocodilurus, assembly GCA_021292165.1. NCBI lineage: Eukaryota > Metazoa > Chordata > Lepidosauria > Squamata > Shinisauridae > Shinisaurus > Shinisaurus crocodilurus. The sequence goes on along the minus strand of CM037878.1, from coordinate 267,577,780 downwards.
GTCCCCGCTCTGCCATGAAACTCAGTGGGTGACTTTGGGCCAGTCACTGACTCTCAGCCTAACCTACCTCACAGGGTTGTTGTGAGGATAAAATGGAGAGGAGAAGGAGGAAAATGTAAGCTGCCTTGGGTTTCTTGCAGGAAAAAAGGCAGGGTATAAATATAATAAATAAATAAACAAACCACCAGCAGTATCAGCATAGGACTGAACCAAAACCAAATGATCTAAATCCCTTAATAGAACATACTTAGAAAGCTGTACTGTGCAATCCCATGTGTCTACTCAGAAATAAACTCACTTGAGTTCAATGGGTCTTACTCCCAGGTAAGTGAGTATAGAATTGCAGCCGCCCCTTAATCAAAGAAATGTGGATGTAGCAATGGCAGTGAGATGGCTGAAGGCAGGCCAATTTTGAACAGAAACTGAAAGGTTTTGCGGCAGCCATCTCATATGTACCAGTACAACTTCACAACATTTAAACCTGGCAGCCAGGTGGCTGCAACGTCAAGTGATGAGTAGCCATCACAGACTAAACACCGTAGGCAGAACTTTCATATTGCATCAAATTACTTTGCATCCATCGAATGGAATACTTGGAATAGAAAGTTCCCCCTTTGGCACTAATAGAATTGTTTTTCCTAAGTGTTCTAGCTGCACTGGAGGAGGGGGGGGGGAATTAGGTTCTGATTGCACTGGGGAAGAAGGAAGAGATAAGCCTCCCCTTCCTGTGTGCTCTGTTTCTATTAAGGAACTGCCCTCTGGTTGGACTTAGTTTAGTAAGGAAAAACAAGTTAGCTAGCTGCATGCTACAAATCTAGCAAAGCTGTGAGTCCTGCAAGACCTGGTCCCTGCTTCCCTGGCTCATTACACCTGGCCAGGGAGGGTGGGGCCTGACTGACTCCAGCTACAAAAGCTGCTGCTGCTCTTGCCTTTTTTTTTTTTTTTTTAATTATTGAATTGCTTATGGTTATCTGTAATTATTTCTATTGTATTTTTGAATATTACATTTAGTGGGTTTTTAAAAATATTTTGTAACTTGTATTTGCTATGCTATTCTTATATTCTGTAAATTATTATTTTTGTGAATATTATATTCAGTGTTCCTTGATGTTTTGTATATTATATTTGGTGTTATTTGTTGCTATGTTGTGAGCCGCTTTGGGCACATTTTTTGTGGAAAAGCGGCATACAAATAAAAGATGATGATGATGATGATGATGATGATGATGATGATGATGATGATGATGATAGCTCTAGTTTGGCCCATTTGCCGCATGCTTTGAAAATAGGGCCACAAATGCTTCTGGGGATGATGACAGTATATCAAGTACCATTGTTCCCAGGGGAATTTGCATCCCAATTTTCAAATGTACAGCAAACCTAGGTAGGGTGGCCACATGCATTGCCAAAAAAGGAGGAACTGAGTCACAGAAACAGAAGACAAAAGAGACCAATTTACATATGCTAATTTATATGTATAGATGAAAGTTTAGAAATAATTTCTATAATTTAAATAGAAATCCAATACATCTCACCACGGTGGAGAAGACTGACCAGGTGACCTGATCAGGACCCCTGCTGCTCTCCTCTCCCTCCTTATGGTTCTTTATCTTTCAACTGGACTTGGACTGTACAGCCCATCAAACAGAGAACATCTTCAAACAGAGGAGTGTCCTCTGCCAGCTCCCCAAAATAGACAGCTGTCCTCTCTAAAGTAGAACACCTGGTCATCCTAGGCCCAGCTTGGCTGTTAAAGTATGGGGGGAAGAGAAAAGAAAAAGACCCTTGTACCACCTTGGTCAAGCAACTTTTCCTTCCTTCCAATGAATATCCCCAAATTTCCCCTTCACTGGGAAAAATGTCTGACAAAGATGGGGTGTGGGTGTGTGGGGAATTTTCGTCCAGCCCTAGCTTATTATTATTCTGCTATGTGTGTTTTGTTTGTAAAAACCTTTCAAAATAACCCCCACACACACACCAAACTTAAAAATACCATAATCAATATTGTCCTCAAGTTAAATAGTAATTATGGTATTAATTTTTTAGAATTACATTGCAGGCAAAAGAGTTTGATATTATTCAGCATGAAATGTGTCTGAAGCAGTTAATGTACTCTCCATCAGTTAAAGAAGTAACTTCTTAACGTCGGTGGCTGAACTGGGACTGATCCAGAGAGTTAATATACTGATCAACTTGAACCAGACCTGAACCCATATTTGTAAGGGTTCAATTCCCTTGACAGAACTGTCCATTTTATAAAGAAACTTCTGCCATTGTTTTGCCCTTTTCCCAGAGGGAGAGCCGTGTTAGTCTGTTGCAGCAAAAACAACCAAGCGTTTCACAGCACTATAAAGACTAAGAGTTGTGTCCAATGTTAGTCCAACTTAAGTCCTGTTCATTTCAATCAGCCAACTCTAAGTAGGACTAACATTGGATACAAGCCCAACAGATTTATAATGGTATAGATAGTAGATTATTATGTTATAATAGCTCTTCGTTTATTGCACAGTATAGAAAAGAAAATGATGATGATGATGATGATGATGATGATGATGATGATGATGATGATGATGATAATAGGAAGAGGAAGAGGAAGATGCAGCAGCCTTTGTGGACACTGCCCACAAATGTTTATGTAATACATTTGTTAGTCTTTAAGGTGCCACAAGACCCACCCACCTCCTCCTCCAGCGCCACTACCACCTCGCTCCTTAACCGCCAGGGATGGGGACTCGGACTCGAGGACTCGACTCGTGAGTCAGACTGAGTCCCCCCTCTGACTCGACTCGGACTCGAGTCCCAATATTTTTAATGGGACTCGAGACTCGACTCGGGACTCGAGACCAAGGACTCTTCAACATCCCTGGGCTGTGCCAGGAGTGGAGAGGAGCATGATTGCCGCCGAAGAGCACATGGAAGCGAGGTGTGCCGCTGCTCGGCCACTATGGACGGCTACCAGGAGTGCAGCCCCAACAGTGTGTCAAGATTTATTTTGATTGATGTGTTGCGTGCTTGGGAGAGGCAGAAGAAGGACCTGAGATTACTCTGTGTGGCTGCTCTGAGTGTGTTTTTGGTTCCAGAAAGTTCATCACCAGTGGAGCGGGTGTTCAGTGAGGGTGGAATTGTGATGAGATCTCACCGTTCCAGAATGGGGGCCAAACATTTAGAAAAAATCATGTTCCTCAAATGCAACATGGATAAGTTTTAGGAAGTACAGCAAGTTTATTTTTTAAAATCATTTTTCTAAAATGCAACCTTTCAGACATTTTGGGTTTGGCTGCCTCTGCCTGCCTGTCTGGGGTTCCCAGCCTCCTCTGCCTGCCTGGTCTCTTCTTGACCAGTTCAACAGTTGAATTGTCCAAGACAAAGGCCTCTGCCTGCCTACTTTGGGGTTCCCTGCCTCCTCTGCCTGCCTGGTTATTTTGGGTTTTCCTGCCTGGTCTGTTCTTGCCAAAATCAGTGGCAGAGTTTTGAAATAAAAAGGCACACTTGTGCCTAGAATTTATTTAAACCACACATCTGAAGTAGCCTTATTTTGTTGGGAAAACCCCCCATTGATTTTAATAGGGACTCGTGGAGTCAGCTTTGGGAGTGACTCGTGACTCGTGACTCGTGAGTCACCATTTTGGACCAAGGACTCAGACTCAAGACTCGGGTCCAAAGACTCGTGACTCGACTCGTGACTCGAGACCAAGGACTCTTCAACATCCCTGTTAACCGCCCCCCTTCTCCTCCCCTTATCGCCCCATGTGCTGTACGAGAAAGCAGCTTTGCTAAAGAGACCCACTTGCAAAAGAAACAGAAGTGGCATAAGGCTCGGGCAAGCGGCAGTGGCAGCAGCAGGAGGACGGCGAAAAAAAGGAGAGAGCCGAAGTAGCCGCAGCGGGGAAAGAAAAGGAGGAGGGGGAGTTTTGTGTTATTGTGGGTTATGTATGTATTTGTTGTTTGGTTTTATTGTTATATGTTTGATATTATGTTTGTCTTATATAAAAATAAAATATATATTCAAAAAAAAAGAAAGAGAAAGCAAGCCTGGGGACAACAAAAACAGAAGAAGAGACCGGCGCACGGAGAGAGAAAGAAGTGAAGCAAAGGGGGGGGGGGGAAACCAGGGAGGCTTCTGATTTGGTGTGACTTCTGCACCCCATTTAGCCATGCGCCCTAGGCAGCCACCTAGTTGGCCTAATTTTAGCACCGGCCCTGACTGCAGATTGCATTCAAGTCTGTATTCAGTCCAGAAGGTGTGAACTGGGAAAATCCTGATCAAAAATGAACTGAAACAAATTGCTCATATATCCCTAGAGAGCTGCAGTCAATCCTGTCTCTCTGATTAGGGTACCTGCATGACAAATGCGGATGACAGCCAATGTAGGGCAGTGGCTGGAGTATTGGACTAGGACTGGAGAGACCCAGGATCAAATCTCCATTTGGCCATGAATCTCACAGCACTGCTGTGAGGATAAAATAGGGGTTGAGGAGCCTCACATACACTGTCCAGGATCAGAGGCAGCATGCCTATGTACACCAGTTGCGGGGAACATGGGTGGGAGGGTGCTGTTGCACTCATGTCCTGTTTGTGGGTTTCCCATGGGCAGCTGGTTGGCCACTGTGTGAACAGAATGCTGGACTAGATGGGCCCTTGCTCTGATCCAGCATGGCTTTTTCTTCTGTTCTTATGTCCTGAGCTCCTAATATAATACATACAAACACATGTGTGTACAAGGTGTGTGTCTGTCTCTTTCACACTTTACATTTTTAAAGGTACACCTAAAAACAACAACTTAGGTTTATCATATATATATATATATATATACTAGCTGTTGCCCGCGGCTGCGCTCGCGTGGATTTTAGGATTTGGTATAATTGTTTTTAAAAGAAACATGTATGGAAAAGATGCAGTGTCTCTCACTGAAAGTGTAATGTTTAGGCTGGGTGCTGGCAGCAGAAATCTTTTGTGACAGAAATACCTGTTCTTAAAGAAAAATCAGGTTAATCCTGAGAGTCTACTGGTGATGAAGAGTGAGCATGCCAAGTTTGGGGTAGATCCGTCTAAACGTGATGGAGCCTATGTGACGATGCCCCCCCCACAGCAGTCAGTCATTTAAAAAATTCCCCTCCCTTTTCACCCCCTCAGAGCACATTCTAAATGGCCTAGGGGAGATTTGCATACCCAGCCCTATTGGCCCTTGCAGGAATTCATACGAACATTCTAAGTGTCCTATGGGCTATTTGCATAACTGCTGCCATTGGCTGCTGCAGCAAGTTGGCTCCTGCAGCAATTATGAGGTGAGGCCTATTTGCAGAACTGCAGATATGAGAGTGGGGCGATTTTGCCCCCTTTTTTCACCCCCTTAGGGACGGAATTTCCCAAAATCCTTCCTTAGTGGGGGTCTACGTCATAAAAGCAGTGTCCCTTCAAAATTTCACGTTCCTAGATTAAATGGTTTGACCTGGGCGTTGATGAGTCAGTCAGTCAGTCCGGACACCTTCTTATATATATAGATATATATATCTAAAAAGATAACACAGCTTTATAAATAAGCCCATAAAAGTTACTAGCCTGCAAAAACTTTTACTGGCATGCTGGGGGGCTGGCACAGGAGGGACAGAGAGCCCGCCTTGCTATGCTGGGCACCTCGTGCAGCCCACATGGTTTCTGTACTGGGTTCAGGGGAGGAATGGAGCGCTCCATCCTTCTTGTGCCAGCCTGCTCACTAACTTGCATGGAATTGCATGTATTCACCTGCATGCAATTCCCAGTCACCTATGGCAACCAGGCTAGTGGTTAATTACAAGACTGAAACATGTGAGTTGGCACCATCATTTCATCTTCAACTGTGGCTTATGCTGGCTCAGCTTGTCTGAGTGTGGAAAGCTAAGCAGGGTCAAGCCTGGTTGTTACTTGGATGGGAGACCCCTCCTCTAGTTTCCTGCATTGAGCAGGGGGTAACCTTGTAGGCTCCTTCCAACTCTATCTATGAATCTCTAAAACAAACAAACAAACAAACAAAAACAACAAACTTCTATGTTTATCCAAAGTCTGCTCAGTTCAAGAGAACCTTTTCTTGTTTTCTTGTTCTAACAGCTCAGGCTCTTTTGGCTGGAGCTGCAAATTTGGATGGAATATTTTCCTCTGCTGGATTAGAAGTGGCAATTTGTGACAGCTTCCTATGAACCCTGTCAAATTTCAGTGTCTTATCCTTTCCTTCTCCCACAGGGCTTAGCAGACAAATTCTGACAGATGCCTGATTGGGCTACCTTTCAGACCTCTATCAGAAATTTCTACTCTTTTCCCCCCCAGGGGATGAGAAGACAAAAGAATTAAACAAAAATACAATGGCATCTGCAGTCACTCATCAGGATTTTCCAACCCTAGTCTAGAAGGCAAGAAGGACAGGCACGAAAGAGCAAGCCTTTCACATAGTTAATAATAGCAAAATCTAATGGGAAATGAACATCTGAAACTAGGCCATCTATCCAAATTTGCTTATCCAAAGCTAAAGAACAACAACAAGAGTAGAGACACTGGCAGACAACTTCCACCTATTAAGCAAAGTACAGGTGAGATCTGTTCACATTTTCCTCCCAGTTTTACAGAAAACACCCCAACGTTACTTAGGAGAATAATGGCAGAAGGCGGGATCCCTCACACCCCTGCATGGCTAAATTAATCCCTCATCAGTTATGCAAAATTCTACTCTTGAAAGGCAGATGGGGACTTGCGCTCTGCCCCTGTTACCTGCACTGCCACCCTGTCACCACGCACAACCGAACACATTTCCCGTGCTTTGTACAACTGGGAACCCTGCTTGGCTTGGCTGACCTGTCTGGGCAATGGGAGCACTTCAGGACTGGGCCATTTTCCCCATCAAGGCTTTTGACTAGCCAACTCAAAGTGGGTTAGCCGACTGAGTGGCAGCGTGGCACCCAGGCAGGCATTCACACACGTCTCTGAAGTGACAGGAAACATCTCCCTTTAGGAGGAAGCCACAGGAGCTGTCCAGAGCCTTATTGGCAACATGGCTGGCAGCTTTCTGTGCTGATCCTTCTGGGACTAAAATGGATTCTCTTGAGCCAAGGTGTCAGGGTAAGGTCTGTTAAATTCCCAGCACACAGATGTGTCAGAGATCCTGGTCCGCTATAACAGTGGTGGGGCTTCTGCAAGGGAACACCCACTGGATTGCATCCCAGGTGACTTCACAGCTAGAAACAAAGCAGGAGGTGTTTTAGGGCTTCATCTGCCTTTTAGGGAGCCTTTTGGCTGATGGGCGGTAAATAAATATATTAAATAAATTAAATAAATATTATTAAATAAATCTGAGCCAGAGTTCACTGTTGGGGACAGAATGGTAGACGGACTTAGGTTCGATCCAGCAAGGCTGTTCTTATGTTCCCTTGCAGCAGCCTTCCCCAACCTGGTGCTAACCAGATGTGTTGCATTACACACACACCCAGTATCTCCAGCCAGCATGGCCAATGGGCATGCTGGCTGGGGTTGATGGGAGTTGTAGTCGAGCACATCTCGAGGGCATTAGGTTCAGGAAGGCTGCCTTATACTATGTGGAAATGTATACATTTCAAAAGCAAGGTGCTAGCTTGTCCGGGAGGGCTGTGTAACATATTCTATGGCTGACTACAAACTTATTTGTTTATTTAAAAGATGTATAAGCTGCCTTCTGGGGAAAACTGTCCCAAGGTGGTGTGCAAAATTTAAAACTACAGTGGCAAGTGATCATTTCAATACTATTTCACTCATATCAAAATGGATTCCTTCGATTTGTCATTTTTCAGTAAAATGGTGAAATAAATAAGAATGTCTCGCCAAAACCCAAAGAAACTTTATTTGATTTCTTTTTTAAAAAATTGTGATTTTTATTATATCAAAACAAAACAAATATATATAAAAAACCAAAAATAAAATAAAAAGTATTACAGTTTTCTTTCATAGGATTTGAATATATCCATTACAACAGATCCCTATCCAATGTGTACCCCAATGTATTGTATACATGACAAGATATACTACTATTCCTAGGCATGATCATGCATAGATTTCAACAAAGGCAATATCCATGTATCCATGTAATCATTCGTAGATTACATCTAAAGACAACCCATTCAAAACTTGAAAGCGTCATTAAGTCCTCAACCCATTGTATTATCGACAGTGGCCATTTGTCCTTCCACTGTTGTAGTATTAGTCTTTTGGCTGTCAAAAGGGTACATAGAATCCATTTACGTTGACCTTGTGTTAAGTTCCAAGAAGCAGGTAAATAGTTGAGAAAAACAGGTGCATCAGTAAATATTAAAGAGCTTTCCATTACAAGGTTTATCCATATCATTACTTCCTCCCAAAGAGAAGCAGTCATTGAGCATTGCCAAAGGAGCTGTATTTGAAAGCAGACTCAAATGTTTAAAAGGTATCCCATTGGGAGAGGGGTTAGGGGGGAGGAAATAATAGATCAGTAGTGTGATCCCAGAAGTAAGCCCCATTGAATTCAATAGGACTTAATGACTGGCTTCAGGCAACACAATAACCCACACTAAGGGTTGAGTATTGGTTGAGTGTGGGTTTGTTGATGAACCATGGGTTGTTGTTGAAACGTGAGTTATTGTGTTATCTGAACCCAGCTGCACTAACAAGCCATGGCTTGTTAACCATGAACAACCCATGAAGAGAACCCATGGTTTCCTGTTGGGTTGTGAAATGTGGGTTGTTCACCATGGTTTGTTATCTCAGCTGGGTTCAGACATCACGATAACCCACATTTCAACAACAACTCACAGTCAACCCATACTTGATCCTTGAGTGTGGGTTATCGTGTTGTCTGAACCCAGTCACTCTCAAGTAAATGTGCTGAAGAAACAGAGAAATGTATCAGCGAAACAAAGTTGGTGAAGCCGTTTCACAAACAAACCATTTCTCCTCAAATTATTACTGGGTCAGTTTCATCATGAATTCTCACTAGTTCTACATTTCCTCCTCTTCATTTTCATGAGCGACCAAAGAAATGCTTTCAGTTTTAAAGTTTTCTGTCAGTGTGAGATGAGAATTGTGGCATACTAAAAAAACAAAAAAACCTGTCCAGCTGCTTGTTTTCATAAATTGTGTCATTGAAAGTGTTGAGTTGACAGAACATCATTCCGTGCTTGGGCAAACAGCTGACAAAAATCCACAAAAGAAATCTGTGCTGTTGCAGAGTGACTGAAACCTGGGTCAAACCTCCCGAGTACTGATGGAAGTTTCTTCTCTGACAGAGAAAGAAAACTTGAGTCCTTACCCTGGTGCAGGAAAAGGTGATGAGGAATACAGATGCCAAATTTCAGTGTACTAAACTTTGACCATGTGATGTCAGTGCTGAATTCCATCCACGAGAATCCCCTAAGTGTGAAGGCAGACCCATGTTTTTAAGAGGAGCAGGGGCAATTCAATAGCACCTCCATTGCTCTGTAAAGGCCTACGGAACCTCTTTCATCCCGAGGGCCAAATTCCATCTTGGAGAAGCTTTTTGGGGCCGTATGTCAGCGATGGGTGGGGCAGAAGGCAAATGGGTCAGGGCCAAAGTATCAAAAATACCAGCATATTTTAGCCTAAAGCTTTTTTACTGCCAGTAACTGAGCCTTGGGAGAGGCATTTCAAGCTTTTAGAATGAGGAATGCATAAGAACTGGGAAACCACCAAACAATTGGTGGTTGGAGGAAAGAGGTGTGGCCAGGGGAAGGGGGCATTGCCATCTGGAGAATGCCAGAGGGTTAGACTGAGAAGAGGTCCAGATTGTTTACCCCTGCTGTAAACAAACATTTACATTCTCTCCAGTGCTGAACTCTGGCAAAACCAGTTCTGCAGGGTTTTGGAACAGTTCACGTTGAAACAGGGAAAGATGGCTATATATGGGCTTCTTGGTGGTGGCCCCCCAATTGTAGAATGATCTCCCCAATAGGCCTGCCTGGTGCCAACATTGTTATCTTTTTGGCACCAGGTTAAGACCTTTTTCTCTCAGGCATTTGGCAGCATATTACAATGAGGGTTTAATCAGGTCTTGAATTTTTCTTGATATATGTGTCTGTATATTTATATATGTGTTGTATATTTAGATGTTTGTATGTATATGGTTTTTATAATGTATTTTAAAGGTTGTAATCTTTTTAAACCGCCCTGAGAGCTTCAGCTATTGGGCGGTATAGAAATGTAAGAACTGAATGAACATGAAATATGGCACCTGTATATGACACCTATTGGCTAGCACCTGCGATGTCACCAACTCACATTCACACCCATCCAATTCCAGGAGCAGACTTGCAACAGTTTGAGAAATGTTTGTGTGTGGGAGGGTGAGTGTATGTGTGTGTTTTCTAAAGGGAAGGTTGGATAGATGTACATGCGTCACTTAAAAGAATAAAAATGAAAAGGCAGGCTGCCTGCCTGATGCACACAGGGAGAGGCACGATTGATTCAGCATTTGACTTCCTGTTATGTTTGTGTCTGTAAGACAAGCTGGGATCATACTTTTCCTGAAGAACCCTCTCTGATTGCTCTTAAAGTCCTACATCTGTCTTTTCTTGATTCACCACTAGATTCCCAATACTGGCCCAGTTCAAATGTAAAAAACTTGGTCTGAGAAACCACAGTTCATTGGGCAGAGAACATGCATTTTGCCCACAGACTCCTCCCTCCCTCCTCTGTTTGCTCACATGCTTTCATGCAAGACTTCCCGGGTTTGTTAAGCCATAGTCTCCTGCTACATCTGAACCAGGGAACCATGCTTTAATTGCTGCTACAAACCAGAGTACAAAACCAGTGTTTTCATTAACCTCAGAACAGAAGTCTGGTGTTAAGTTGTGAGAGAGAACACACGCAGGCACAACATGAATTCTTAGTCCCATCAACTCTGGCTTAATGGACAGAGATTGCCTTGTCTTAACTGAGTCATTTATAGATGATGTGGAAGCAGAGTGCAAGTTCTCTACTTACTTCCACTCTAAAAAGGGAAACAAAAGCACTAGTAGGAAGACCAATAGCAGGGTTTAAACATTTATTTTGCACCGTTTCCAGCTCATTACGGTTTCTATAGGTCCAGAATTCTGCTTATGCAACGTTTCTGCATGGACTTCAGCATTCAATGCTAGAATAATCCCTGTACTCTTGGGTGGTGGTGGTGTAAACTTGTCTGTGCAGAACACAATGTTTTGGTCTTACTGAACTGGAAATATTTGCTCTGTGTATTGTTATAAGTGAACAAACAATATTTATGCATAAGGTCACAGTGTTGGTTCATTTATTCAAAGCCCACGCTTGAGCATCTTTCGGAAGCATTAATAAAATAACAACAACAAAGCCTCATCACTGTACAGTCATACCTTGGATTGCAAGTAACTTGGTCTGAGAGCATTTTGCAAGACAAGCAAAAAAAATTTAAATTTTTGACTTGATAAACGAGCAAGGTCTTGCAAGACAAGTAACCGCTCGCCTCAAGCAGGTGTAGCGGGCCGAAATCGGCCCCGCTCACGCCCGCCAGAGACTCGCTTTGATATAAGAGTGTTTTGGATTACAAGCACGGTTCCAGAATGAATTATGCTTGCAATCCAAGGTATTACTGTACATGGCATTTTACAGAGTAAAATGGGGCGGCATGCCAGGGGTGGGTGGGGCCAAAGCCAGTGGTAGGTGGGATTAGGGCTTCTCTCTTTCTGACACCCCCTTTTCTTTCTTTCCGACACCTTCTTTTCTCTCTCTCTCTCTCTTTCTGACACCCCCTTCTCTCTTTCTCTTTCTAACACCTTCTTTTCTCTCTCTCTCTCTCTCTTTCTGACACCCCTTTTCTTTCTCTTTCCTGCATCCCCTTCTCTTTCTCTCTTTTTGACACTCCCCCCCTCTCTCTCCCTCCCTGCCCACTGAGTGGGCTGCCAAGGTCTGAACTGATTGCTGACAGAAGGCTTTTGAAAGCAGGCCGAGGGCTATAGGTTGTGCACCCCTGCTATAGCCCATGATGGCCATGAAGAGGCTCACAAGAGGCTGTTGCCATCCAAATGTCAGCTGGAGAAGGGGGGCAGATCAACTAGATGTGTGTCAAGGAGTGGTGTGCCTTCTTTCAGCAGTGCCCTGCACCCCATTTAAAAAATCCTTTGAAAATAAGAATCCCCTGACAGATCTGTTTAAAAGGAAGGCACATTTTAGAGGGGGAGAAACTTCCCACTGCCACCCCACCACCCAGTTGGTGTTTTCTTGACAACTACCAATAATGCCTTTTAAACATGTGGACCATCCTTCCATGGGGGAAGCGGTGAGGTAGAATAACTATTATATCTAAAAGCTCTGGTTCTGCAACCATGGCATGCCCCCGGGAAGATTATTAGAACATATATTGCTGTTTGCTGCTGTTGCTGTATTTATTGCTGTTTTACTGTTGTTTTCCACCTATTATTATTATTATTATTATTATTATTATTATTATTATTTCCCACCTTTTTCCCTGCAAGGAACTCAAGGCAACTTACATAATCCTCCTCCTCTTCTGCATCTTATCCTCACAACAACCCTGTGAGGTAGGTTAGGCCAAGAGTCAGTGACTGGCCTAAAGTCACCCAGTGAGCGTCATGGTCAAGTGGGGACTAGAACCCGAATCTCCTGAGTCCCAGTCCAACACTCTCACCACTATGCCACACTGGTTCTCAGGGCTCCTAATAAACAAACAAACAAACATTAGTATGTTTCCTAGAAGTAAATGCGAGTTATCCTCACCAGTCGGCGTGGATTTATTAAGAGCAACAATGGTCAAAAAGAAACATTCCCACCCTGTCCCTTTGTTTTGTTTTGTTTTTGTTTTTTGGCAGGGTGAGAAGCTTGTTAGATAATAAAGGGGATGCAATTCACCTAATATATCCGGAACTTCAGCAAGGCTGCTGAAACAGTTCCATATTGCACTGTGATAAATAATTTGATGGCATGTGGTATTAAAGATGATACAGAACTGGTGGGATGGATACATCCTAGGAGCAGTAAGGCCGGGCTCATAATTAATCAGTCGCCATGTGATCTCCTGCAGCAGCACGTAGGCCCACCAACCGTCTCGCAACCCAGCAGGAATTGCTTGGATGCACTAATTATAAGAACTGGTGCCTCCGGGCAAGAGCTGTATGTGCGGCTGCCGCCATTCCATCAGTGACTGCCTGAACTGAACAGGCAACAAACTGGCAAATACAATTTAAGTGTAAATTGCAATTTAACTGTAAATTTAGTGTAAATAAGTGTACAGTGATGCACGTTGGGGGCGGGGGATAATAATCCTAAACTCACATATACGCCGATGGAGTCTCTGAGATGGCAGTGACTGATTACAAAAGGGATCTCAGGCTGAGGTTGGAGAGCTCAGTGGAAATGACCCAGTGTGCAGCTTCCATGTTAGGCAAATTCCATGTTAGGGATCGACTGTTAGGAAAGGAATCGAAAATAAAACCGTCAATCTTGCAATGCCAGGGGTAGGCCACCTTTTTGGCCCGTGGGCACAGATGGCAGTTGGAGAGACTGTCTTGGCCATCATCACGAAATGGCTGACACGGGAGGCATGGCTTATCGCAAAGGACAGAAGGGGCTTGCACAAAAGACTGAGTATAAGGCAATGGTGGAGTCTGAGACCCATTACACTAACCAAAAATCCTTTCAACCCAGAGCTTTCAGCACCAACAAAAACCTTGCTCGCAGAAGGCAAGGTGTTTTCCTCTCTCCCCATCCCAGTTTGCCAGCCAGCTCCCTGTTTCTTTTTTCCTTTTCACTATGGATCACCATGCATGCACTCACTCTTTCTCACCCTGGCTCTCCTCTCTCACTCACTCTCTCCCCCCCTCTCTCCCTCCCTCCCTCCCTCCCTCTCTCTCTCTCTCTCTCTCTCTCTCTCTCTCTCACACACACACACACACACACAGAGAGAAACAGAGGCATTCATGGTGAATGAAGATGGCAGCAACAGGAGGCGCTCACTTTCCTTTGAAGTGATCCCAGTTGTTGGTAAGAAAATGTGTTAATTTTTTTTTTTTTTTTAAAAAAAAGTGGGAGGGATGTGGCACCTCAGGAGATGCCAAGAAAGGTGTTTGAGGATGCAATGGTGCTCATGGGCACCACGTTGCCTACCCCTGGACTATAAAAATATTTGGTGTGACCACACTTGGAATATTGTATATAGTTCTGGTCTGCTCAAAAAGGTTATTGTAGAGCTGGAAAAGGTGCAAAAAAAAAAAAAGGCAAGCAAAATAATCAGGGAGTCTCCTCCCATATGTACCTGCCCGGACACTAAGATCTTCCTCAGCGGTCCTTCTCTGAGAGCCCCTGCCAAAGGAAGTGAGGCAGGTGGCTACTAGGAGGAGGGGCTTTTCTGCTGTGGCACCCCAGTTATGGAATGAGCTCCCCAAAGAGGTTCACCTGGCGCCTACTTTGTATTCTTTCCAGCGCCAGGTGAAGACCATTCTGTTCTCCCAGGCATTTTAATCATTTTAATCATTTTAATCTTGTAATTGTTTTTAATTCCATTATTGTAACTGCTGCTGCTAGCTCTGCTGTTTGTTTTTAATCTGTGCTTTTAAATTTTATATTTTATATTGTATTTTATGATTTTAACTGTTGTAAACCGCCCAGAGAGCTTCGGCTATTGGGCGGTATAAAAATGTATTAAATAATAAATAAATAAATAAATAAATAATGGGGTGCCACAACCGGGAAGGCCTTCTCTCTGAGCATCACTCCATCTGAAGTGGAGCTTTATGACCTTCAGGTCAGACTCGTGTTCATAATCTTCACTGGGTACAGAATAGATATAACATATAATGCATTGGCACATGGCACACCACTATCCATCATAACCTAAATGTACTGTTACTATTGGAATGAGAAGGACTCTGCTGGACCTGACATGGGAAGATTCTTAAGGGTGCAATCCTATGCATGAAGTCCTACAAGGCATAAAATGCAGCCCTAGTCTGAGCGTGGAAAGCTAAGCAGGGTCAAGCCTGGTTATTACTTGGATGGGAGACCCCTCCTCTAGTTTCCTGCATTGAGCAGGGGGTTGGACTCGATAGCCTTGTAGGCTCCTTCCAACTCTATGATCTATGAAATCTATGAAACTACCAGCATTCTCCAGCCAGGATGGACTTTTTTCTGTCTAAACATGTATAGGGTTGCAACCTAAGTGAAGCTCCCCAGATCTAGGAGGGACAGCTGGTGGTCAACTGATCTCTACAGATACCCCATACCTGAGATCTACAAGTTCTCCAGGCCTGTGGCTCACGCTGGCTCAGCTTGTCTGAGTGTGGAAAGCTAAGCAGGGTCAAGCCTGGTTATTACTTGGATGGGAGACCCCTCCTCTACTTTCCTGCATTGAGCAGGGGGTTGGATTCAATGGCCTTGTAGTAGGCTCCTTCCAACTCTATAGATCTATGAAATCTATAAGTTCCACTTTGCATGCAATGGAAGGAGCAGGGAAAGAAGCATGAGTCACTTCCTTCTCTGTTCCTCTGTAAATTAAAATAATGAATTAACTTGCCTGTCAACCAGTTAAAGTATTTCAGTTGACTCATCATCTGCCTTTTAACAAATTGATCAGTTATGAAAATGTAGACCTTATTGAGACACTGAAGGGAATATAAGATGGCTAACATTAAAACAGAAAAAGGAAAGGCCATCTTTAATGTTTCCTTCCCCACCCCTCACCAATCAAAATATGACCCTTGCAATTAAATTGTCACCCTCTCCACTTGATCAATCTTCTGATTAAAGCTTGCAGATCTAATCCTAACTAATTTCCCTATATGGGGCTTGGCCCAACACCATATTCTAACCTTCCCCAACCTGGTGCCCTCCAGATGTTTTGGAGTACAACTCCTAGCATTCCTGAGTATTGCCCATGCTGGCCGGTGCTGATGGGAACTGAAATCCAAAACATCTGGAGGCCACCAGGTCAGGAATCCTGCCATACCCCTTGCTTCCACAGCTAGAACATGGACCAAATTGAAGAGCTCTCCATGGTGCTGGATGAGAAGCAGAAATGTGTCATTTTTCTTCCAAATAATCTGAGCCTTTTGGAAAGGGAAGCTGCAGAAGCCTTGTTGCCTAGGTATGACTAGATTATCAATTTCTTTGACTTGGGAACATGGATAACATGTGACAGCTGGCTGGGAGGAAGCAGGGATGCTTGAACATTCAACCTTTGTGAATTCCAATATGAACTGATCTAATCCACACCTACTAATCTGCAGATTGGAACTTAACTATTTATTAGATGTTGCATTTCTCTAAATGTTGCAACACACTTCTCAGGGTGTTTTTTTGTTTTTGTTTTTTTAAATCAAAATAGCTTTTAAAATGCATATTTTGAGAACATATGTTTAAGAATGCATACTTTGAGAAAAAAATATGTTCTGACATACATATTTAAATGTTGTTTTTCATGTAGATGTGTGTGTGTTTTAAAGAATTTGCAGATTTATGCAGAAATGTGACAGAATGGACTTAGATTATGAGTGAACACATGTGAAAGTGACATGGACAGGGAACAGACTGATTTGTCTACTTCTAGAAGAAGAGCTCACTTATGTTTGAGAAGGCCTAAGCAGCTTGTTTTCTGGAGACAGAGAGGCTTCCCACAACAACAACTGACAGCCTCCATTCTAAAGCACTTGCTGATGTAGGAGTGGAATTGCCATCATTATTACTTCTGAACTGCATATAGCCCAGAAGGGTTGATTATTTTAACAGTATGTGGGGGATGCATCTTGCTTTGTAAAAAGCTCTCTTTTGTCAGTGTCTTCATTGCTTAGTAATTAATATACCACTATAAATAGCAGCACTTGATTTTGTAAAACATAAAATAAAATACTGTAGTAGCATGGAACCATGGAAACCCGGTTGAATCCAGCCTACGATCAATGTAGTGCCTGAAGGGGCGATGACTCAGCCCTAAAGGTTTTACAACCAATCCACCCGGTAGGCCCGCCGGCCTCGTGGAAAAGCAGAGCGATTCACTTGTGTGAGATGGAAGATTTAAGATCCTGTTCCTGTGTGCAACGGCCCATGAAGCTACACACAGAAGTCCAGACCTGTCTCTGCCATCAGCAGCATTCCAAGCGTATCGGATTACAGCCAGCCCAGCCTCCTCCTCTGCAGCTTCCAGTAACGAGGAAATAACTCCATAGACTTCACAGGTTATTTTCTCTACCTGTTTGTTACTATAGCCAGTATTTACTACAGAGTTTACATCTCCTACATTACAGTCCATATTGCAGAGTATAATGCATTACAAGCATTAATCCAGTGGAGCAAGTCCACCTCAGCATTTGACGTTACATGATTGCAAGTCCAGCAAGCATCAGTCAGAGCAACAGAGAGAAGAAGCAATCCATCTCTCTACTAAAAATGGCTACAGAAACGAAAGCTAACAAATCAATTCTACGTCACCAGAACATACAAACCATGTGACCAGCTCGTATTTCTTTCACACCTACTTTCCCCATGAGAACAGGACAGGAAGTAGCAGACAAAACATGACTTGTTATTCAGCCTTCTGTTCCTTTCCAAATATAAACAATGTGTTCACAGCTGTTGTTTTGCTACATGTCACAACAGTGCCGTGTTCTCCAACCTTGGGTCCCCAGATGTTTTGGCCTACAACTCCCAGCATGACCTACGACTCCTTGCTGTGAGTTGTGGGCCAAAAACATCTGGGGACCCAAGGTTGGAGAACACTGGTGTAGTGTCTTCCACCTGGAAGGTGAAAGAGCAGCTAGTCTCTCTGGCAGTTGAAGAAATAGAAAACTTCAGGGGGAGAGGTGCCAAG
Organism: Shinisaurus crocodilurus; assembly: GCA_021292165.1. Classification (NCBI taxonomy): domain Eukaryota; kingdom Metazoa; phylum Chordata; class Lepidosauria; order Squamata; family Shinisauridae; genus Shinisaurus; species Shinisaurus crocodilurus. The sequence continues at coordinate 267,559,961 of CM037878.1, read as the reverse complement.
AAGAGCTGTGGCTTCCCAGGGAGGGGCAGATGACTTGAAAGACTTTTTTTTTTTTAAGAACATGTTCAAGACTTGTCTAGATGAGATGTCCACAGATATGTGCTATAGTAAATAATCCACTGAAAACAACCCACTTTTTGGTGGTTAGAGTAATATAGAGCTGGGTAAATTGGTTAAAATGGTTGTGATTGTTCGTGTGGCAAAGGGATTCTTGCTTTCAGGTTTTATAGGACTAATTCAAGGTATGTATGTATGTATTTCTATTTATACAGGGATGGCATCAAGGGTTGGCATAGTTGGGCTCCTGCCAGGGGCCCACACCCCAGCAGGGGCCCACTGACAAGAGCTCCCTGGAGTTGGTCCTCTTCTTCACCATTGCAGCCTGCTTGTTCACCTGCCTCTCATTCTGGCCCAGACCAAAGCCATAGTAAGGAAGACCAGCAGTAGATGCCACTGCCTTCTTGCTTGCTAGTTGTATGCTTACCAAGCAAGCAGGTGGTAGCAGCGATAAGGAAGAGAAAGGGGAGCAACAGGAACTGGTGAGAAGATGGGGCCCACTTATAGGGATGTAACTGCAAGTCTCGGGGGGCTGAAATGAGGCCGAATTCGGCCCCGCTCGCCCCCCCGAGACTCGCGGGCCTTACTTGGCCGCCAGAAATGATGCGATGGGACCCCGCGCTGCCGGCGTGGCGGCTCGAGCGGTGGGACGAGCAGGCAGCAGTGCAGGGTCCCGTCGCATCATTTCCGGCTGCCAGGCAGTTACGCGACGGGAGCCTGCGCCGACGCGATGGAACCCCGCGCCGTGTTTTTGGCGTAGAAACCAGGGCAACATGGCTTAAAATGGCCACAGGCCCGCAAAAATCTTGGTTAGCACTGTATTTACATCTTGCCCTTCATCAAAGTCCCAGGGCAGGTAACAACAATGCTAAAACAAACAAACAACCAAAAGCCCTTCAATGATAAGATACAATAAACAAAAATATAATAAAATCAATTTTTAAAAAAAAACAGCAGAAAGATTGACTACAGCAGCAACTAAAAACTCATAATGCCGAGGTAAACAGATGGGTCTTAGCTGGGCACTGAAACTTCAGACACGTTGGTGCCAGATATACCCCTTGGGGGAGGGCATTCCAAAGCTGGGGAGCCACCGTGGAGAAGACGCTATCTTGTGTCACCATCTGATGTACTTCTCCTAATGGTGGGACAACAGGATCCCCATCCAGTTTAAGAGCATGGGCAGGCTGCTACAGGGAGGGGCATTCCTTCAGATTATAATTTCAGTTATGGTCCTGTTTATATGTGCTGAATGGAGGATCCCTCTCTCTGTACAAGTGTGTCAGACCAATGATATCTATAGTTATTATTACAGACAGATATATTATGAGGTATGAAAAGTAGCCACCATAAGTGCACTTAAAACACACTCCTATTTTCTTTTTTTAAAAGATACTTTGCAGCCACTTGATCCTTGCTGGAAATCCTGCCTTGCTTCCACCTGAAATGCACCCCAGCCCCCGGATTTAATTACAGCAGCAGAAGTCAAATGTGGCTGCTGCAGTCTAAGCCAATCCCAAAGCTCAGGATACAAAATGATTTTGTGCTTCCTGACTTATCTGTGCTATACGGTTGGGAGAAAATGTTGCCGACATTTCTAAATGCCCAGAACTGCACTCCTAATGAGATGGTACAATGTTGATTTGAATCGGCTATCCAATCAATTAAAAACAGTGAGGAAGGCAAAACAAACCCAAGATGGTTAATGAACTAGAAACATTTAATCAGTTGCTGGCCATGAGCATTTTGAACTTAGTTACAATCCCCCAACTCTCTTCTCAAAGTGTTCTTAATTCTGAGGTTTTCTGGCAGCCTTCCCTGAGCTAGTGCCCTCTAAATGGGTCGGTCTGCAACCCCCATCATTCCCATGCTGGCTGAGAATGATGGGAGTGGCAGTCTAGCACATCTGGAGGGCACTAGGTTGGAGGAGGCAATTTCACGGTCATACAGGAATGCTTACTTGATGGACAGTATCTGGCCTGGGAAGCGATTTTATTAAGCACAGTTCAAAGAATTTTAGTAAGGACTGTTATTAAGCACTGACCATGTTGTTGTGAACTTTAGAGATACGGACAGGTACTTCAGACATAGGCGTCTACCAGTACTTTTCATTCACCAGTGCAGAACTAAAAACCAAACAAAACACTGGAGCTATTTCCATAAAGTTATTTCAGCTATTTCCAGAAAGTTCCATTGGGCTTGCAAGGGGCATGGCAATAAGGCAGTCCAGGATGCTGGAACCACATTTTGAAAGCAGAAGATCTGGCCACTTTCATCCATAACCTGCACATTGGATCATGGTAACATGCTTGATGTAAGGCTGACCTTGAAAGCCGTTTGGAAGCTACAGCTAGCCTTCATCCTGCATTTTTATGCAACTTGGCATATGTTGAATCTGGGGTGCCCAAGTCACCCCCAAAACAAGTGCCTCAGGCAAGGCAAATTGTGCATATGAACGGCTTTTGTCCAACTGATTTTTTCCCCAGGCTGTTAGGATCAGAATAAGAATGGATTTCAGGTTTCAGCTACTTAAGGTAAGTAAAGACTTAATCTTGCCTGCAGCCGTGTAAATGCAGGCAATCAACATAACGAAGCTGGGCCTAGTAGAAGTCAATTAGCATTACAAAAGCCTGAAAAAGGCCTGAGGTCTATAAACTTTAAATCAGCATAACAAAACTTTCCCTCAATGGATTTCTTTTCTGTTTGAAGGAGGTGTTTGCTATTGTTCTTGGCTATCAAAAGAGGCTAGGATGACCTGTGGATGGCCTCCTATTGTTCCCCACTAATTTTTTCAGTTGTCTGGGATATAAAGTATCCCATAAAACCTATTCTTATGCAGATTTCTGGGACATTTTATGTCCCAGGCATGTTTGGTTTATAGAAAGAAAACTGTAAAATGCAGGTAGCTGAAATTTGGTGATATTTCTTACTACCCTGTTGTAGGCAAAGTCCTACCAGGACAGGATAGTAGGTCTACTTATGTGTAAATTACACCACAGAATGTGAGCCTGGGGTGAGAAAAGCACCCCAAGATGCAGGATGAAGGATAGTGATGAATCCCTTTTACTAGGCTGGGATGCAGAGACCAGATTACAACATCTATTCTATCACATCTGTACTGGTTTTGCTGCCAGGCTAAGTTCCCATTTAAAGCCTGGCTGAAGACATTTGGGTCCAGCTTACCTGTGAGCATGCTTACTCCTGCAAATTCCTCACCAACTACATCCTCTGAGGGCTGTATCCTCAGAGACCTGGGTGGTATACAAGGGGGTGCTGAGGGTTTCCCCTGAAGTAGGGTGACCACTGAATCCTCCTCAGGCTGCTGCTGGGCCTCTGAGCCTGGGGACATTCTGTGGTGTAATTTACACATAAGTAGACCTACAATCCTGTCTTGGTAGGACTTTGTCTAAAACAGGGTTGTAAGAAATATCACCAAATTTCAGCTACCTGCCTTTTACAGTTTTCTTTCTCTAAACCAAACATGCCTGGGACATAAAATGTCCTGGGAACATACAAACCTGGATTCTTTAGGGAAAACCATGCCAGGTAAAAAGGTGTAAAACAAATGAAAGTTGATAACTGTGGCTGTCCTCAAGGCTGGCACCTGACATGAAAGGACCCTGGCAAAGTGCCCTCTAGCGGGCCCCCTCTGATATGGGCATCCCCCCATCACAGACTTACCAGCGGCAATGGCAAGTAACAGTAGTGCTAAAGCATTTGATAGCAACACTGTAGCAATCTGTGCCAAGTGCCCATGACTTTCCTGCCATGTTGATGCTCCTGCAACATCCCAATGTGGCATTGCTCCAGGGCATTGTGGGAAAGTCAAAATGGCAGCTTCCCAACCACTCGGCACTGCCACTTGGTAAATCCATGTTGTGGGATGTACGGTAGGTGGGCAGGGCAAGAGGGCTCACCATCAGTGGGCCCTGCCTCAACACTGGGGCAAATTCCTGAGGATGCTGTGTACTGCTGCTTTCCCTGACTGACCTTGATATATTCACTGGGTTCAGACAACACGATAACCCACACTCAAGGGTTGAGTATGGGTTGGCGTTGAACTGTGGGTTTTTGTTGAAACGTGGGTTATCGTGTTGTCTGAACCCAGCCGAGACATCAAACTAGAGATGTGCTAAAAAAAAATCGCGATTCTTTTCTTCTTCAAGTAACCTCTGTTCACTGATCACACAGCATAATTAACGATCCATTGTGAACTAAAAAGACGTTCATTCCCATCACAGAGAGATCTTCGAGCTCTCTGAGAGCCAGAGCTATCAAACCATGGTGAACAACGCACAGTTCACAACCCACCCAACAACAAACCATGGGTTCTCTTCATGGCTTGTTCATGGTTAACAAGCTATGGCTTGTTAGCACAGCTGGGTTCAGACAACACAATAACCCACATTTCAACAGCAACCCACATTTCAGTGACAACCCACACTCAACCCTTAAGTGTGGGTTATCATGTTATCTGAACCCAGTCATTCTGTGCATGTGTGAATAACCTTTGTCTCAGTTCATATAAGAAAGTTGTGATATGCAAAGAAGAGAAAACTAATCACCAGAATTATTGGGTACTTCAACTAACTTTCCTCCAAGAAACATGGAAAACTTCTTTCAGCTTTCCCCAGGGAAAAGGGAAGACTCTTGACTTCTATATATTTAGCATTCTGGAACCATAGGCATTTAAAAATTTATTCATAGCCTGGAAAATTTCAAGCTCCTGTTGAATGATTTACCAGAACTTTTCCATTTAACAAATTTTTCAAAGACAAAACAAATCCTGAGACTTTAATTAAATGGAACCGAGATGAAATTAAAAGAAATTTCATTTCCCTTGACTAGAACTACAAATGAAATGCATAAAAGAGGCACACATGATCACAAAAATCTACTTGTGCGGCAAAAAGAAAAGAAAAATGCCCCACCTTACAAACCATCCCAGGCATTTTGGAAATGGCTGGTAAGTTTTTATAGACACAACACTGAATTCCAACAAGACTGCTCTAATTAAATGGGGATTTTGGTCTGGTATTTCTATATCTTTGAGCAATCACATCATTAGAAAAACATAGCTAAGAAAACAGATATACCTTCAGGTAGAAGAAAAATTAATCACACCCTTCTTCCAAGAATTTCATTTCCCAATGCACTCCATTTTTGTTTTGTTTTGTTTTGCTAATCCCCTTTTCAAAAATATAAAAATGCAGATATTTTCTTTGACAAGCTTTAATGAAAATGCAAATATTGCGCTGTTAGCTTGCCAGCCAGAGGAGATTGCCAAGTTCCTTGAAGGAAAGAGAAAGGCTTTGATCCAAACCAATGCAAGCACAAGAGGCGGTTGATGGGGAGAGGAGAGGGGAAGTGACTAAATCCGGATAGCAAAGCAGGCTGGGCAATCAAGCATCTAGCAATGTGCCTGTCCCAACCTGGCCTCCCGAAGTCAAGGCATGAGTAGTGCCAACAAAACCTTTTATTGCTGAAATTCCAGTAATTGGCTATCACTTTTCACAGAAGCAATAAAGATCCCCAAAACCAGATTGTGACAAAGTCCCAGACAAAGAGTCCTGCCTGGAAAATCATAAGCAGAAGGCAAACCCTAAAAGGGCAGCTCACCAAGGAAATCCCACAAAGTTCAGAGTTCCAAACATGACGGGAGGCTTTCCAGGTTGTCGGCGCATTGTCCCCTACAAGTGCTACTCGAAGCTACACAGGTTGAAATACAGGGGAGTGGCTGCTAAGGATCATTATCAGACATTGGATCCTGGCAGGGACACCTGCTCCTCAAATGGTTACTACGGCTGACTGGGCGTTTCTGCCCTGCCCTCTTCTGCAGATGGCGGACCAAAGGAGACACCCCTGAGACACCCTCTCCAGCAGAGACCTCCTCCTGCTGCCCTGTTTCCAGGGATGATGTCCCTGGCTGATAACCAGGAGCCTCCCTCAAGGTCAAGTCTTCCAGCTGTGGAGGATCGGCCGTATCAGTCTCTAGCGCCTCACGTTTCTCTATTTGGTAGGGAGTGGGAGGTCTAGCAAAACCGAGTCCTCAGGCCTCTGGTCTCCCATGGCTGGACCTGACTCTCCAGTTTCTCCCTCTGAGTCAGACTCAGTGTCTGAAGCTAATGCTGCCTCCGGACTGGGGCAAGGTCCCACAGTGCCCTTACCTGTAGGATGGTGAAACAGCAGCTCATTTCTGGAAGGATAACTCAAATGGAAATGACTTTGTGAACTACATGTATGCTTGTGGTGTTGCACTAATCCATGAAGGCCTGAATGAAACCATCGCTAACTGTAAAAAACATAATGCATCCATTCTGTTACGATATTACGATATCTGTTTCGTTATATCAGCCTTCTCCAATCTAGTGCCTTGACAACAATTCCCAGCATCCTCCAGCCAGAAAGTTGTCTAACACATCTGGAGGGCACTAGGCTGGGGAAGGCTGAGTAACATCATCTCCAATTAACCAGAACATTTGTAGAAGACAAAGGGTGAATTATCACACAGAGAGAAACCTAGTTACACAATAATAATGCCTTAATCAATTCTACTTGTATTAATTACCATCAATTCTCATGAGTCAATTCTAGGAAACCCAGAGTACTTATAAGCTCCATTGAATCCAGGAGGAGAGTTAAGCACATGCTTAAATCTCTCCCTCCCACTGAAATTAAGAGGGCAAAAAACAAAACAAAAGTGCTTACGGTAACTTTGGTGGCATTGTGTCAAAAGACCACAATAGAAACACCATAAAACTAGCAAGCAGATTAAATGCAGGCATGGCATATTTAATTATTTATTTATTTATTTAGGGCACAATCCTATGTAGGAGAAGTCAGAGTCCCAGTTCCAACCTTGGAAATGCACTCTGAGATCTGAGCTGGGACTCCGAATTCGGAGCGCCCTCCCTTTGCCCTCGCAGCCGTCATGGAAAGAACCGCACTGGCTGCAGCTCCGACAAGAAAGCCAGGGTCAGGGATTGCGCCCGGAGTAGTGGTGGGGCCGAGCCTGGGCGCCTCCCCCCACCTTGCCTCGCCTCCGCGCCGCCTCCCCCCACCTCGCGCCGCCTCCCTCGCGCCGCCATCCCCCCACCTCGCCTCGCTTCTGCGCCGCCTCCCCCCACTTCGCCTCGCGCCGCCTCCCCCCCCCTCGCCGCCTCCCCCCCTCACCTCGCTTTGCCTAGCCTCGCCTCTACTCCGCGCTGCCTCCCCCCCGACACCTACCTTCTCCGTGCTGTTTCCGGAGCCCCCGCCCGCGCTCTGTTTTGGCGAGAAGAACCAGGGCAACAGGGCTAAACAGCCCTGTTGCTCTGGTTTCCCCCGGCCAAAAACAGAGCGCGGGGGTCCCTTTTCGGAGGAGGCATGGGAAGGTAGGTGGGGGGCGGCAGCGGCAGCAGCAGCGTGTGGGGGGGGTGTCCGGTGGTGGCGGGGGGGGGCGGGAGGTTGCAGAGCAGGGCTGCTTTCCGGCTCAGAAGACCAACCTCAGAGCCGGAGTCCTGTGGGCATTCCAGAGGGGCGGGAGAGGAGAGGCTCCGCCAGCATATGAAGTATGCTGGAGGTGCCTCAGCCTCCCCTCCTCGCGCACCGGGCAAAAGACTTAGACTCCTGAAATCGGCTAAGTCTTTGGCAGGGCGGGGGAAGCATGGAGGTGACCTTTGCCTCCACGCCCCTTCTGCCCTCCATAGGATGCCCATAACCCTCCGAATTCAGAGGGTTATGGACAGCCACATTGGACTGCACTGCCCATGATATTTATGAATCACGTATATTAAAGAAATTTCTAAGCAACGTACAGGAAGAAGTATTCATACAAAGGGCACGGTTAACTTCCTGGGAACTAACTCGTTGTCGCAAAACAAACCAGCAAAATCAGCTGTGAAGATCATGGTAGAGAGGAATGGCGGCTGATAGCACTGAAGACTGCAATGTTTGCCAAGATCCATCCACCCGCTGCTTGGCTATCTTGCTGGGGATTTGCCTTGCCATGTAAATAGTAAATAGAATAAGAAAATAAATATTTTGTGGCACAAGCTGTTGTGCTGATTTGAACCATGTGGCTCCAGGCTGTTCGAGGCGGCTATGTTGACCTTGTCTGACAGCTGCAGATGAATGGGGCAAATTGACAAGTGGGGCCTGCAACAAAATGTTGCAGTGTGGAGTCTCCCTGTTCAGGATTTCGGCCACTCCATTCTCTTCCTCTCCTGGTGCCCCCACCCCAACAGTCAGCCAGTGTTCTGTGGCCACTCACCACACTCAGTTCTCACTGGGCTGTTTTGGGGTTTTAGGGGTTCCTTTTTCCACCCCCTAAATTTTTTTGTATTTCTGCAAACCTTAGGGTTCTGCCAAGCCTGTTGATACTTTCAAGCCAGCGTGGGCAGTGCCATTTTGGCTACATAACCAACGACACGCCCAGCCTGAACACCAGAAATAGAAGGAGTGGTCTAGCAAATTTAATCAATTGGCCAAGAGTTAGTGAGACCATTAAAAAACAGAAATGCATACATTTCAAAGCTACTCAGGACGCAAACCTAATTAGAGGTTCAAGCACTACTGTCTCTGAAGTTCTAATTAGGACAGTTATGTGATGAAAGAAACCTTAGCCTATTAAATTGTATGAGTTTTGGGCTGCAATCCCGGGTGGATGTCTCAAGGGCTGTAGTATATTGCAGACTTCCCCCTGTTTGGGCAGAGAAGGAAGTCCATGAATGGATGAAGAGGTCCACCAGAAGCATCCTGGTGGTTCTGACAGTGGTAGGGAGAAGTAAAGGACATGCCGGTGGCATCCTATACATGTCTACTCAGAAGCAAGCCCCATTCAGTTCAGTGGGACATAGTCCCAGTTAAATGTGCGTAGGATGACAGGCTAAATCTGTGCATCAATGTGCATATGAGAACAACAATAGTTCTAAAGCAGTGTTCTCCAACCTTGCTGGCTGGGGCATGCTGTGAGTTGTAGGCCATAAACATCTGGGGACCCAAGGTTGGAGAACACTGTTCTAAAGACAAGAAAACATATTTTCTTAGTTGTTCGTTGATGTGATGCAGCCAGCATTCCCTCCTTCTCTCACACACTGAACAGAACACATCTTTTAAGGTGGTGCTTGCCACCTGCAGTACTGTACTAAAAATAATAAACTTTCTAAAGTGATGATGAGGGGCCATAGCTTCATGGCAGATCACACACTTTGGGTACAGAAGGTACTAGGTTTGATCCCCGGTAGCAGTAGTATAATGACTGGCCTCACAGCCATGCCCCCAAGGAGAGTCCAATAATTCAGGCAGCTGTGTTGAGCCAGATCATATACTGGTAGAATGGACTGTGCCATTATAGACCAGGTGAGAATCACATTATTGTATCCCCACCTTACTGTCTGAAATAGTCCACCCTACCACCCCAGGATACTACCACCTCCTCTGTGGCATATGTAGAGCAGCTCTTTGAGTCAATCTACATTTTATGTAGAATGAGATGGCAGAATATCTCGACTGTACTACTTCAAGCTGGAGGGGGGATTAAAAAAAAAGTTTTCCATGGTAAATATTTAATATTTCTCCCGGGTACTGTCTGTTGGGTGTATGTATGGTATATGTTTGGGAGAACCCTGTTAGAAATTCTCTGTTAGCAGAGTGAGCACATCGGATTGCCCTGTGGGTCTTTAATCCCACATTTGGTGTGTCCCAGTTTCAGGGGAGCAATGACTCAGGAAGAGGTTGTCGCTTAGTATAAAAAGGAAAAGAAGGTTTATTAAGAAAAATACATTTAGATAGAAAAGCCGAACGCTTAGTTCTGTCTAGAAAGCCATGTGCTCAGGATGAGCACATGGGAGGAGCAGTAGCATTGCTGCTCAGGTAGAGAACAGGAAGTCAGAGTGACCACAGAACAAAAGAGACACCCTAAGAATATCAGTCTGCATGACAGAGGCAGCAGGAAGTAGAGGTCAAAGAGTAAGGAAAGAAGGTATCCCTATCTGCTCTATTCCCAATGCCCCTCGTGGTCATTTTTGTGAGTTATGTGCAGAGAGACAAGGCCAAGGTCCAGTTTCCAACACTGTCCACACTGGATCTCCAGTAGATCTCCACACGGTCTTAAGTAGATATCTTTCCCAGCCCTGTTACTAAAAGATCTCTGTGAATGGAGATGCCAGAGAGTGATGAGGGACCTTCTACGTCAACCTTCTCCAATCTGGTGCACTTCAGATGTTTTGGACCACAACTCCCAGGGCATGCTCTGAAGGCACATGAGGCAGCCACCATGCTGAGGTTAAGCAGGTCTGGGTCTGGTCAGTGCTTAGAGGGGAGACCACCTGGGAACCGAAAGTAGCCTACCTTGAATTCCATGATGGAAGAAAAGTGGGAAATAAATGTAATAAATAAATGAATAAAACTCCCAGCATTCCTGACCATTGGCCATGCTAGCTGGGAGATAAAGCCCAAAACATCTGTGGGGCGCCAGGTTGGGGAAGGCTATTCTACATGTAAAGCAGGCTGTGGCCCTCCGTGGAATGATTAGCCCAATGAGAAAAGACATTTTTGTGTGGCCCTCTCCCAGAAGTGCTTGGATGTTTGTTTTTAAAATGTTTGTGTGTGTGAACATTCAGCAATATAATTCTCCTCAGTTTGGAGTGGTATCATCCAGAATTCTACCACCTAATTCTGTGTAATGTGTAGAACTGCTCTTAGGCTGCTTTCACAAGTGATGAAGGCTTCACAGAAGGGCAAGTTTTCCAGAAAAGATCTGAAGCCTGGAGGAGAGGGAGAGGGAGAGGGAGAGGGAGATTGAGAGATTGAGAGATTGAGAGATTGAGAGATTGAGAGATTGAGATAGAGAGGTAGCCCTAGGAATGTATGAGAATTTCATTGCAGTCTTGCAAAAGAAATTGCCTTTTGTGAAACCCCAAACGTGAATGGCAGTGCATTGGGGGGGGGGGGGGAAGCTCACACATTCCCAAACTTGAGATCATGTTCAAAAACTGCATGTGTTGCTTGTTTTAAATGTGTGCTTTAAAATGCAATTTTTTCCCAGAAAAAAATACACATTTTCACGCTTTAGTGAATAGGAGGAAGTGTGCACTTTTGAATAATGTGCACAGAAATGCCCACTTTCCCCATTCGAAATGAGCACTTTTCCTGTTCAAACAAAAAGAGGAACAGGTCACAAATGAAAACAGGAGGGAGGCAAACCAAGTTTCGGAATGGAGTTCGGAGAACTTCAGTGCACTTCAGCATCCCTGGTTCCCCCATCCCCAGGAGGAACCCCTGCATGATCAAGGAAGGGGTTCCAGGTAGAAGAGGCAGCAAATAATATCCTTTGGCATCTGGGGTTTTAGCAGGTCTGTTGTTACAGTCAAGGAGCCTTGAGGATTTTGACTGGCCCACATTTTTAAGCTAACCAACCTGACTGGCACTTTCCAGGCTAATATAGCCAATATAGGCTATTGGGCAATATAGAAATGTAATAAATAAAGAAAAAAGGCAAATAATACATGGATTGGAATGCAGTTATCCATTTCCCACTTCTCCAAATTATGCGCTACAGTTCTTCTTGGCTCAAAGAATATATCAAAATGCATACCACTGGGAGTATTTTAGGTTAAAATACATACAAAAATGCATATATGGAGATAAAATGCATACACAAATGTCCATTTTGGGGTAAATGCATACAAACCTGCATATTTGGTAAGGAAAATGCATTATGATGATGTGAATGTCCATGAGGTTGTTGTTGTTGTTTTTCAACTTTGAGCATTGATCTGGAAATGGAATGGACATATGAATGGAACATATGCAAAATGGTAAAGACCTGAAAAAGGCTGTCCATCTAGTTATGGCAGCTCAAAGCACTGCACTGTCAAAATAGGCAGGTAACCTTGCCTCTGAAAGGCTTCCAATGTACCATTACTGTATGTATATATTTACTCTGTTCCCCAAATCAATATCTCAGTCCCTTAATTTCTGTGGCAATTCTCTGGATTTCCTCTTGTTTGGATGCACCTTTGTGGCATTCAAGGAAACTGTCAGCAAAATGTATTTCATTCTCCCTGATATATTGCTCTTATGTGCTATAATTTCCCCCCGTTTGGCTCACATTGTGATCTAGTTTTCCCCGAATCCCATTTTGATTGGCTAGAGCCAAAATTGCTATTTACATTAGAAGAAGCCTCTGTGAAAACGAAACCACCGCATGCAATAATAGCCTATCGTTTTTCTCTGAACAAAGAATCCCAGGGTTAAGTGAACGCACAGAGTAGCAGTTTTAAATTCTCAACTGTATTTCAACAGAGAAATTGGATTGTGCTGCAAACAGAATGTAAGAATTAAAACAGAACATTAGCTGTAGGGATGTGCACGGAGCTCAATAGGGCGGGGGAAGTCCGGTGAACTCGCCGGGCTCAACCACCACCACGCCCCAAGCTCTGCTCGACCTACCTTTCCCTGGCTCAACTCGCATTCTCATGAGCCGAGCTGGGGAAAGTGATGTCCGGGTCCCGGCGCTACATTTTTTACGTAGAAAACTATGTAAGCTACGTCGGTAACATAGAAAATGGTGCAGTAGTGCATTAAAAATGGCCCGATTTACGCAAGTTGTGGCCGTTTTTAACGTATACTACGCTATATTCCACGTAAACGACGTAGAACACCCAGAAGTCCGGCGAGCGCCTCATGTAGAGAAGCCCTTGGTTCAGTTGTCTAATACCCCAGTACAAATCTTTATTAACTAGGGAATATATCTCATGATTTCTTTTCTTTCTTTTTTTTAATTTTTATTTATATTTTTTTAAAAGAACACACATACAAAAAAACCCCATAAACCTACAAATCATAAACTCCAAGTGCACCCATCACCCCGGGGCCAAAATCAATTCTATCCACATAATCCATTATTAATCTATATTCCAAAAATACATCATATCATGACATGGCTTACTCCCTTTCCCCTTTACTAAAGCATAATCTAAAAATGACCCCCATATTTCCTTAAAATTATTTTTCTTTAATTGTCCCCTTTTACATTTAATACTACATGTTAGTTTATCATTTAAAGCAATATCCCAAACCTCTTTATACCAATCTATTATTAAGTACTGGTATTGAACTTTCCAATTCCTTGCTATCAGTAATCTCCCTGCCGCTAATAAACTTACAATTAGTTCCTTTTTCTCTTGTGAGCACAGAAGTTTCTCCGTTATTGATAACAATGCTAATTTTGGACAGACCTCCACATTAATACCAATAATTTCTGAAATTTCTACAAAAATTTTATATCTCATGATTTCAATAGTACTCATTTTTAAGACAGGGAACTGTTACAAAGAAGGGTGCAGCAGGGACTGAGAAGGAAATCAGGCTGTACAAGGGGGAGAGCAAGAAATCACATACCGTCATCGACCGTAATAAATGCATTCATTCATTCATTCATTCCCTCCAACATTTCAGAAGTCCTTTCCATAAAACCCAAACCAGAAGAACACAACACAAGCAAAGGAGTGACTGTCACTTAGTTTAAGTGTCACCAGGGATATTCGCCTGTTTCATGCTTTATACCAAAGGAAAGCACCATCTGCAACATTTAGAAACAAAAGTCAAAGTTACTTAGTGCATCAGTTGTGGATTTGGAAAGAGCAGGAAAAAGATAGCCTCAAAGCAAACTCGTACCTTTTATGGCAGGGGTGAGAACTGTGCAGCCCTCCAGCTGTTGTTGGACTGCAACTCCCAGCTGCCCTCGCCAGCAGAGCCAATGGTGAGGAATGCTGGGAGTTGCAGTCCAACAACATCTAGAGGGCCACACAATTCCCACCCCTGATTTATGTAAACCAAATATTGACCACATTTGGCACAGAGAAAAGTGCATTGACAAACAGAACTGCTTGCAGGACAATCTCTTTCTTTTTGTTTTAAAATTGTCAGGATTGGCACAAATTCAACAGGTGAAGCTTACCCACCCACCCCACACCCCCAAACATGGCACTTCAGAGAGAAGGAAGTTTCTTGCATTTCCTTCTGACACTGTAACCTCACCTATTAGAGACACAGAGTCAGCTCTATTAGGAAATAAAATCTTTGGCAATATAAAGATAAGAATCATGTGATAAATCCCCTCATTCACCTCTCCGTCGGTCCAGGCCAGTGGGGCAGCCTCCACCTCCTTTTCTTTTCACCCAGCTAATCCCTTTCGAGCGCACACACATCCTCACCTGGCCCTCCCTGTTCCCTCCCCTCCCTGCTTACTGCAGCTGTTCAAGACTCAGCAGAGAGCTACTCTTAAAGGGGCCGTAGGCAAAATTGCAGCTAAGCTAAAACTGCAAGCTTAGTATTTCTTTATAGTATTTTAATTCCACCAAAATAGAATTGTGTTTGTTGTGTACTTCCCCATCCCTTTGTGCACCCGAGAACAACATTTCAGGCTTATAACTGGAAGCTAAATGCTCATGATTATTACAGAGAAACGTCTGGCATTTTTATAGGATGGGCCAGAGTAGACCCTACCTAATTAAGACCATCCTATTACAGAATGGTCTTAAATGTATCCCCCATATAGGCCACCCTGGTCTTTATGTTCTGAGGGGGAAGCCTTGCTTACCATATCCCGGTCTTCTGACTCTGAGTTTCCTTTGGCCGTGGTGCGGAGGAGGGCCTTCTCCACTGTGGCACCCACCCTGTGGAATGATCTTCCCACTGAAATCAGGCGGGCTCCTAGTCATTCTGGATCAGAACAGATCTCATCCAGCTTCCACTGGTGGCTAACGAGATGCCTCTGAGAAGCCCAAAAGCAGGGCATAGTGAAGAAAACAGCCCTTTCCTGCTATTGCTCCCTGGAATACTAAATCTCAACATGAAGGTTCTATATCAGGAGTGGGGAATGTGTGGTCCTCCAGATGTTGTCAGACTGCACCTCCCATCATCCCCAGCCAGCCTAGCCAATGGTGAGAGATGGTGGGAGTTGAAGTCCAACAACATCTAGAAGGCCCCACGCTCCTCATCCCTGTTCTCTATAGGGTGGAGGAATCTGTCAGTTATGCTTCCTCTTGCATTTGGGGTTTTTAAATCCCAAGTTCTTTCCTCTCCCAAATATGAAAAACTTTGTGAAGTTTGCTAAATTCTTATAAAAAAACAACTGAAATGAAATTCTTACCCATCTGCACCAGCCAAATTCAGTAGGTGCAGCTATTCCCAGCATGGAGAAGACCATGCTGTGCCTGCCTACCGTGTGGCTGTTAAAGGTGAGGAGGCTGTCAAGGAAAGGGAAAAAAAGAGGTGGCAACCCTAATTCAGCGCCACAAACATGGTGGAATACACTGGGATTCAAACCCAGACTTTGAAGAACAAAGCACTCCAAGCCCTGGGCCCAGATGGACGGATCTGTCAGTTTTGATTTATCCCATATCCAAATGTATTTAATCTCAATTTCTTTTTGTCCCAAATATGGAGACCTCTGTGGATTTTGGTACATTTTTATCAAAACCAAACTGAAATGATGTGCTCACCCATCCCTAGCTCTGTATAGCCATCATGACTAACAGCCATTGCTAAACCTATTCAGAAAATACATAGTTCTAGATCTCACTTATAAGCAAATACCCATATATTTGCTGCTCCATTTCCCCAGAACTCTGATGAGCCCCTCCTTATGCTGGAAATTCAAGTTCAACACATTCCAGAATCTGCAGCATGTGACAGGACTGGAATCTCAGCATGCCACCGAACAGTTATCGTCCCCATGACAACAGTCAACTAATTACTCCAATATGGCACAGGCATGGGCACGTTATTAGCGGAGATCAAAGGGATAACTTCTGCGAACAAAATTGTTCATGTCGATGCTGGCATAGGGGGATGGAGCACCAGATGGACGGCCACAAAGCCTCCGGGAGCTCCAGAGGTAAAGCGTCTCTGTGGGATCATTCTCTTTTAACCTCCCTTGCCTTGCTTTGCAGTGGGCTCGAGCTAATGAATCCAATCAGTTCCGCTGTTATGGACTTTACTTTGAGCTTGCTGATGTACGGACATTACCCTCAGCGGTTTCAAATTCGGAAGGATGATAATGAAGCGATGAAAGGGATCTTGGCGAGATAAAAAGGCAACGCCGTGAACAGTGATTGGTGGACTTGGGGCCCTTTCATCACTGAATTCCAACACGATGTTGAAATTCAAGCTTTGGTGCGGTGGGCATGGGGGTAGAATCAAAGAAGGTATCGTGTAGCTGGAATAACCGTTTAGTACTATAGCTCCTTAATTCCCCAAGCTGTAATGAGAAGGGAGCAACAGAGAGATCTGAACGCTCTTGAATGGGGTGTAGGAAAAAAAAGGCACTTTCCAAAGGGCAGTCACCTACATCTCATTGCTATCCCTGACTGCTCCACTTTCTCATGTGAGTGGCTGGCTGTCCTGAGCACAGAGCTGGAGCAAGGGACTCAGTGAGTGCTGTTGACCCACCCAAGGTCTGGGAGAAGACTGGGGGCTTATTTATTTATTTATTTATTTATTATATTTATACCCCGCCTTTTTTCCTGCAAGAAACCCAAGGCGGCTTACATAATCATCCTCCTCCTCCTCCTCCTCTCCATTTTATCCTCACAACAACCCTGTGAGGTAGGTTAGGCTGAGAGTCAGTGACTGGCCCAAAGTCACCCAGTGAGTTTCATGGCCGAGCGGGGACTAGAATCCGGATCTCCCGAGTCCCAGTCCAACGCTCTCACCACTACGCTACACTTATATACTGGCTGTCCCTGATTCACCAGTTGTAGTTGGGTCTGCCTCTTCAGTGGCTATAGTTGGATCTTTCTTCTCATGCGTAGACTCCTGCTCCTCCGGTAGGGATGTGTGAGAATTTCGTTCTTGCTTGCAAAACATGCGAGCACACCCCATTCGAATCTCCAAACGCGAGCACAAGGTTGTGTCCACCAAAAATATTTGCAAATTGTCGAACATGTGCTCGCGTTCATCTCATTCCCAATTCCCAGTTCGATTTACGCAAATTTCTTCAGGAGACTGAATGAGCCCCGCTTTAGCCTATGGAGGGAAATTATGCAAATTTGGGGAGATTTGCACAAATCTCCTGTTCGGTCACTGCTCTATTTGTGCAAGTTTCCCACTCATGCAGACTGAGAATCGGGCACAAGACAAGCTGCGAGACAATGTTCAGAGAATCCTGGTGACCTCGAACATTGCTTGTTCACCCATCCCTAGCGGACATTCCTGAATAGACTCTTTCCTCCTGAATAAACCCTGTGTGAAAGGGTCTTCTGGTGGCCAGGCAGAACCAAGTTAGACTACTCTGAGCGTCCCACCTGATCAGTCGCTGCCAGTGCTCTGGAGAGCCATGGGACAAGGGAGGAGAGTCAGGAACCACAGTTGGGCTCAGGATGGGATCAAAGGGGTTCTTTGGGACCTCGGGTGAGGCATCCGTGCAACAGGACTGCTCACGTTGGTCACTGTCTTCTGTGGAACTAGCCTTCCCCAACCTGGTGCCTTCCAGATATTTTGGACTACAACTCCCAGGATTCCTGGCCATTGGCCATGCTGACTGGGACTGATGAGAGTTGCAGTCCACAGCATCTGGAGGGCATCAGTTTGTGAAATGCTGACATAAGGCTTGCTGAGGAAACCCAATCCTCCTTCTCCAAAGTGGTCTCCCCTGGGCTTGGGTCAACTGGGAGCCCAACACCAGCATGGGAGTTCTACATGAGAAGGTCCAGGCCAGTTGGGAGGACCCCTTTCATGGATGATAAGTGTATCAGTGGCTACCAGTCATGATGTATATATAGAACCTCCAGGTACAGGTGCAGTATGCCAAGATGAATACCAGTTGCAGTAGAGCAACAACAAGAGATGACTATTGCCTTAATACCCTCCTTGTGGGCTTCTCAGAAGCATCTGTTTGGCCACTATGGGAAATAGGATGCTGTATTAGATGGACCATTGGTTGGTTGGATCCAACAGGGCTCTTCTTTATTTATGTATTCTTTATTTATATAATGTATTACCTGCTTTCTGTCATAAAATGATCCCAAAGTGGGGGTACAATACCAATAAGACACAGTAAAATCACACAATCATAGACCAGTAAAGCAGGGGAGAACACAAACACAGATGAATAACTCCCATAATTCAATTAGAAGCCTTGGTGAACAAGCAGGACTGTCACTGATGCCAAAAGTTTATGAGACTTGGTGATGCTGCATGTGAGAAGGGAGGGAGGTCCACAGTCAGGGTGCCTGTATTGAGAACGCCCTCTCTGGGGTTGCCACATTTAGAATCCCTGGCAAATGTGGCACCATCAAGAGGGCATCTCCAGTAGATCTTAATATCTGGGCAGGTACATAAAGTAGAAAGTGTTCCATTAGGTATCCAGGTCCTGTGTCAATGCAAGTACCTTGAACTTGGCTCGGTAGCATATTGGCAACCAGTGCAACCCCTTCAGAAGTGATGTAATATGTTCCTGGTGAGCTGTTCTTATGTTCATTCTGCAGTTCCTCCCCACACAAGCATCATGGCCTTTGGTTGGGTCAATGGTGGCATGGAAAGGAGCCACAGTATCGGCAGCTCACCATGGCCTAGGACTTCCCATGGTAGCCCGGCATTATGGGAATGAGCTGCACTGCAGCAGCTTCCATGCTGCCCTGATAATGTGAGCAGGTAGCTGGGGTTCCACTCCTACCCATTCAGAAATCCATTCTAAAACAGTAGTTTTTGGAAGAAACCATTTCATTCACTTCACCCTTGTGTTTTCTTCATACACACACTGCAATGTGGGATTAGAGCAACCTGCCCCAAGCTGGTGCCTCTAGATGTGTTGAACTGCAACTCCCATAAGTATGGGGATTATGGGAATTGCAGTCCAACACATCTGCAGGGCACCAGGTTGGGGAAGGGGCTGCTGCACCACAGCAGTAATTAACAGATGTGGGAATAGTTACCCGGCACGATTGAATCCAGAACAGAAAATAGTTTAGCACAAAAGCTGCCTAGTGAAGATAATGTGCTGAGTGGAGCATTTAAAGAAAGGAACGTGTTACCCATTTTATATAGCCTACAAATTTGTCAGCATTTGTATGATTAGAATGCTAAATATAGTGCCAGGGATCTATATAGTGTTATAAACATCAGTTGCTGTGCATTGCCAAACTCATTCCACATTAGAGTGCTGATGGGAGTAGGATAAAACTGGGTAAAAGTCAATTAAGTGACCTTCAGCTTAGCCTATGCTTGGAACATGCATTACTGGAGTGAAAGTGAGACTTTATGACATGCTGAGTCATAACTTCACATTAGCTTCTTGCATGAAATTGATATGCTAGATAGATACAAACCCTATTAGGATACACTATCTATTATAGTAGACAAGCTGGTGTGAATTTACTGCGCTAAATGGCCAAGGATTTGAGCTAAAATGACATTTCACTGCATCTGGAATTTGGCAAATGTCATCAGGTCAAATGCTGATGGAAGACAATGTTGGATTGATTAACTGGTGTGTTTAGTCAATGAAAGCTTTAATCACAACTTTAAATTTGCCTTCCAATTACTAGTGGCTTTATTTATTTATTTATTTTATTTAAATTTATAAGATGCCTTTCACACACACACACACACACACACACACAGCTCAAGGTGTCTTACAACAAAGATTCAAACATACAACATTTAAAACAATTTAAACCAGCCCAAAACAATTAACAATAAGTACAAGTATTTAGATAAAACAACTACATTAAAAAGCCTCATCGTATGCTGTCAAATGCCTGGGAGCAGAGGAAAGTCTTAACCTGGCACCAAAAAGATGACAATGTTGGCACCAGGTGGACCTCAGTGGGGAGAGCATTCAAGACTACCAACAAGCAAAGACTCCAAGCCTCGGGAGGACTAAGGACTTCCTGCTGTAGCCCTCCTGCCAAGATGCCCTGGCATAACCAGAAGAGCAGGGCCAGCGGCAACGCGCAGCATGCAAAGTCGTATGCTGACAAAATACACTTTGCTTCCTGAAGTGGAGTACCAAATAGCACACACACACACCCCATTCATGCTAGGGTTGACACTTTAAAAAGTCTTGCTGCACCATTTCTGCCTTCATTTATCTCCCCCACAAGCCACTGCCTTAAGATGCCTGTTTCACTGGCTCTGAGGAGGGTGGTCACTTTTGCATTGCCCAAAAGGAGGAAATGCATCACCAAAAAAAGAAAACACATTTGCATAAAATATGCATATGTTAATTTATACATATAAATGCAAATTTTAAATGATGGCTTGGGATCCATCCTGCATCCATGTTCCACCAGTGGAAGGATGCAATGGGACTTCCATGTCTCCTCCCCCTGGCTGAAGCTCAGTGGTAGAGCACCTGCTTTGCATGCAGAAGACCCCAGGTTCAATCCCCGGCATCTCCAGAGAGGGCTGGGAAAACTCCTGCCTGGAACCCTGGAGAACCACTGCCAGTCAGTGTCAACAATACTAGCCTAGATGGACCAATGTTCTGACTTGGTATAAGGCTGCTTCCTATGTTCCCCATGCACTCCCCAAATCTGCTCTAGAGGGTTGGGGGACCCTTTGGAGATGATCTGGAGGGTGCATGAAAGACAGGCTGCAGGGGAGGAGAGAGAATGTGGAAGTCCAGTTCCACAAGTGATATCCTTCCACTGGCAGAATGTTGGTGCTGGATCCAAGCCAATTACAAGCATGTGAAACAGAAATATCATAATCTCCACATAATGGGGAAGACTGTGACCAGGTGGCCTGTGTGCCTGCTCAGTCTGCTGTCCTGTTGCTAACTGCTGATGTGCAACTTTGGCTCCTGCTCTCCTGGCTTCATAGGGTTCTTTGTCTTTAAACTGGACTCAGACTGGACAGCCTTTCAAATAGAGGGTGCCTTCAAACAGAGGACTGTCCTCTGTAAAATAGAACATATGCCCACCTTTAGCCCTGAACCTTGGTTACTAAAAGGTAAAATACAAAATCCAACAGGGAGAAAATGTGCAGTGTTGATGGTACTCAGTTGAGAATGGCAACATTACAGATGTGGAGTTTTTGACGATGGGGCTGTAACTCTGGAGAGAATTGGAGAGCTCAGTATACAGTCATGCCTTGGATTGAGAGCATAATTCGTTCTGGAAACGTGCTTGTAATCCAAAACACTCTTATATCAAAACGAAATCCCCCCAAAAAAATTTGTACAGAGATTTTTAATTTAAGCCATCATCATCAGGCGATCACTCGTGACCGAGTAAGATTGTCTTCCGGGATAAAAGGAGGAGATTCTAAAGAAGATTGTGTAGACTCTAGCGATGGGTCCGTAAGTGACTGTGGAGGCCAATTCTAGATCCACACAGCTTCCCACAGTGAGGACACAGGTTACCAGATAGAAGATGGTCCTGTAAAGGATTCATTTGACGTGCTTTTCGCTTAGCACGTTTCTCCCTTTCACCTTGCACTCGGGCTTCTTCAAAGTCCATGGAACCTTTGTGAAAGGCCAACCTCCATTTAGATCGTTCATGGGCCAGAGCTTCCCAGTTTTCGATGTTTATATTGCATTTTTTTAGATTAGCCTTATGAACATCTTTAAACCTCTTATATTGACCACCGATATTCCGCTTTCCATTCTTGAGTTGGGAGTAAAGTAACTGCTTTGGGAGACGGCAGTCAGGCATTCGAACAACATGACCGGTCCACTGAAGTTGGCGTTGAAGGATCATTTTTTCAATGCTAGTAGTCTTTGCTTCTTCCAGTACACTGACATTTGTTCGCCTATCTTCCCAAGTAATTTGCAGGATTTTCCGGAGGCAACGTTGATGAAACCTTTCAAGGAGGTGGAAGTGACGTTTATAGATAGTCCATGTTTCGCAGGCATACAATAAAGTTGGTAATACAATGGCTTCATAAACCAGTGTTTTGGTCTTCTTACAAATATCCCGATCCTCGAACACTCTATGTTTCATTCGAGAAAATGCGGCACTTGCGGAGCTCAGACGATGCTGGATTTCACTGTCGATGTTAGCTGTAACAGAAAGATAGCTGCCAAGATAGAGAAAATGATCGACGTTTTCCAGTATTGTCCCGCCAAGCTGGATAGATGGCATCACCAAAGGATTGGCTTGCACTTGCTGATGAAGCACTTGGTTTTTTGATGTTAAGTGAGAGACCAAGTTTTTCGTATGCTTCTGCAAAAGCATTTAGGATAGTTTGGGAGATCATCCTCTGAATGTGCGGAGACCACATTATCATCAGCATACTGAAGTTCCACGACGGAGGTTGTAATTACCTTACTTTTTGCTTTCAGCCTGCTGAGATTAAAAAGCTTTCCATCTGTTCGATATATAATTCCCACACTGGTGGGAAGTTTCCCCTCGACAAGATGTAAAACCATGGCGATGAAAATGGCAAATAATGTTGGGGCGATAACACATCCCTGTTTAACACCTGATCCCACTTTAAATGGAGCACCATGAGAGCCGTTGTTGTCCAAAACCGTTGCCGTCATGTTGTCATGGAGAAGTCGCAAGATATTCACAAATTTATTGGGGCATCCAATTTTCATAAGGATAGTCCAGAGAGCTGTGCGGTCTACAGTATCAAAGGCCTTAGCCAAATCGATAAATGCCATATAAAGGGGTTGATTTGCTCCCGGCATTTTTCTTGGAGCTGACGTGCAGTAAAAATCATGTCTACTGTCCCTCTAGAGGGGCGGAAACCATATTGGGTTTCAGGGAGGATCTCTTCTGAAATAGATAGAAGACGGTTTGCAAGAATCCTAGCAAATATTTTACCTGCGGTTGCTAAGAGAGAAATGCCCCGATAGTTTCCACAGTCTGTTCTATCACCCTTCTTAAAGAGGGTGATAATTATGGCATCCCTGAAGTCTTCTGGGATCTCTTCTCTTATCCAGATTTTTTCGATGAGTTTATGAAGATGTTGTACAAGTTCGGGACCCCCTTCTTTAAAGATTTCAGCGGGAACCCATCTGGTCCACTAGCTTTGTTGTTCTTCATTTGATTAATGGCTTTTTTTACTTCATCCAAAGTGGGGAGTATTGCAAGTTCCTCTTTAATTTGTTTTGCGGGATTTGCGAAAAAATCTCATTATCCACCTTAGATTTACGATTTAAAAGGTCATAATAATGCTCTTTCCAACGCAGTGCAATAGACTCTTTATCTTTTAAGAGTTTGGTGCCATCTTTTGATTGTAAAGGGTTTGTACCATAGGTTTTTGGTCCATAAATGGCCCTTGTGGCCTTAAAAAAGCCCCGTGCATCATGAGATTCTGCAAGTTGTTGAATTTCTTCAGCTTTCTTTTTCCACCAGGCGTTCTTAAGTTCTCTTGTTCTTCTTTGGACCTCAGCCTTTGCGCTAGCGTAGGTTTTTTTCTTGGCAGCGCAGTTAATATCATTTTGCCATATTTGGAAGGCTTTCCTTTTTGGTCAATTATATATTTAATCTCATTGTCATTTTCATCAAACCAATCCTGATGTTTCTTAGTTTCATATCCAATAGTTTGTTCACAAGCTGCAGTAATGGAGGTTTTCAGCTTAGACCAATGGTCCTCAATGTTGTCAGGAGGTTCCGTAGGTAGATGTTCCTTAAGAAGAGATTGAAGACGAGTTTGCTTAATAGGATCTTGAAGGACTTGGATGTTCATTTTACGCCTTGGTTTCCTTCCTTGAAGCCTACGTTGGGGAGCAATGTTGATAACCATTGTGGACCGGATTAGTCGGTGGTCTGTCCAGCAGTCGTCGGCACTCACCATGGCCCTAGTAAGAAGTACATCGCGGCGATCTCTAACACGGACAATTACATAATCCAGAAGATGCCAGTGCTTTGACCGTGGGTGCTGCCATGATGTTTTAAACTTATTCTTTTGTCGAAAGAGCGTGTTTGTGATAGTGAGATTATGCTCTGCACATATAGACAAAAGTAAGAGTCCGTTCGGGTTGCTATTACCAACTCCGTCTTTTCCAATAGTTTCTGGCCATAAATCAGAGTCACGCCCGACTCTTGCGTTAAAATCGCCCAGGAGGATAATTTTATCCTCCTTAGGTATCTCTGACAGGAGAGTGTCCAACTGGCTGTAAAAACTTTCCTTGATGTCATCATCAGCATCTAATGTTGGTGCATAAGCGCTCAGAATAGTTACCTGTTGGTTATTGGCGAGCTTTAATCGAAGAGTTATCAGGCGTTCGTTAATGCCAGTAGGAACTTCTGACAAAGAGTTCACTAGTTCATTTTTGATGGCAAAGCCTACTCCATGTATTCGTCGGTCCTGCTCAGGTAGTCCTTTCCAGAAGAAGGTATAACCTCCTTTTTCTTCTTTCAGCTGTCCCTCTCCTGCCCTTCGAGTTTCTTGAAGTGCTGCTATGTCAATTTTAAACCGTCTCAGCTCCCTTGCAATAATTGCAGTCCTACGCTCAGGGCGTTCACTATCTATGTTATCCAGCAATGTCCGTATATTCCATGTTCCAAAATTCAAATGTCTTTTTCGACCGCTAAAATGGTGACCCCACTGGACGCGGTAATCCAGTCAGGGGAGAGAGAGGTAGACTATGTTTAGGGCACCTTTTCTAGCCCCCTCCCCATACGGGGTGAGCAGAGTGGATCCTAAATAGGGCTGCTCAGTCATGGATACAGCTGCCGAGCTGCTCGACTACCTCGTTCCTTGAACAGGGCGACTGAGTCTGCATCCACTGCCCATGTGCTGGTCCATGACTAGGGGCTTCCAGATTCACAGTCCTGCCCCCGTTGCCATTCGCCAGTCGCCATGGGACTTTTTTTTGTTTGTTTGTTTGTTTGGTTGGGTTGGGTTGGGTTGGGTTGGATGGGTTGGGTTGGAAGACGCCTGTGCGTGAAACTGTTTTATGTGGGGAGATCGGTGCACAACGAATCACCACACAAACTTGACAGAGTACGGCAGAGATCCAATGGCACGGTTACCCTGACGATTGGAAAACCATTCTCTGCTGCAGCCTTCATCCGCCTTCACAGCCGTTGTAATTTAGGTTTAATTATCTTCCGCCTGTTCTGCCGTTGAGGACTTTATGTTTTGGATCGTTCTTTGTCTGGTTCCTCTCCCCGGACCTTACCGCCATGGGTGACCCTATTGGGAGTACATAGCTCCCGACGGCATTGCTCACAGGATTCATCGGAACACGCAAGCCCACTCACCACTTCAAGGTGACGATCCGGCGAGGGGAATTTAAGCCATACTACAGTACTTGTATTGCAAGACGTCGCTTGTATATCAAGTAATAAATAAATAAATAAATATTTTAAAATGTGCTTGTCTTGCAAAACGCTCTCAAACCAAGTTACTTGCAATCCAAGGTATTACTGTATGCTATCCTACAATGTATTGCATGACGATTATCTCACTGCCCTAACCAGGCCATAGTATTTGTTGTAAGCTAATGTGTCTAATACGTACACATTAGAACAGGAGTAGGGAACATGGTGCCTTCCAGATGTTTTGGAGTACAACTCCCATAAGCCAGTAGGGCCAATCATCAGGAATTATGGGAGATACAGTCCAAAACATCTGGAGGACACAGGGTTGGCTACTGCTACATTATTATATTTATTTATTACATTACTATACTGCCCAATAGCCAAAGCTCTTTGGGCAGCTCACAAAAATTAATTAAACCCCTAAAATACAACAATGATAAAACATAACATAAAGCCTTGAAAAGTTTTATTTTTTTTAAAGAATAAAACCAGAGTAAAAACCATTAGAAAGACATGATAAAAATTCTTATGTGGATAAATAAAATAGTAAAACGATCTCAGGGCCTTCTAATTTATGGGCCAAACAAAAGTTCTTTTAATTAAAAATTAGAGCTAGTTTTCCACTGGAGATGCCTGGAAGAGAGCCCAGAGAAAATAAGACATTATGATATGACAAAGTAAACCAAGGATTATTTTTTTTAATCCATTGGGAAGATGAATCTGAAGTAAGACAAGGGCATTTCAAGTGCAGTGGTTGATAAACTGTATCAATGCAGACAAAAACTTACTGCAAGACGAGAAAGGGAAAAGGCTGTCCCAAAACATTTTGCTTCCTAAAGAAAGAACAAGGTGGCATCCTTTCCATTCCACGTACAATAGCTGACTGGACTGGCAGTTGAATCTGTCTTCAGCACTGAAATGGCATCCTTCACTGCACCTGAAGGCAGTGGGATGATGATGATGATGATGATGATGATGATGATGATGACCAAAACACAATTATCCTTCCAAATTTGCACTTGTCCGAAGTTTGCAGTGAAGTTCACTAATCAAAAGATGCATACAAGAATGTGCGTATTGGGGAGGGGATTATATTTTTAAATGGATTACATTAGGAAACTGTCTTGCAAAATGTGTATATTAGGAAAGAATGTGTACAAAATGCATATATTAGGAGAAATCTGCACAAAAATGCTTATGAATATTCATGCAAACCTTAAAGAAAGAAGTGTTAATGTTTGGGATGAATGGAACTTAAGACTGGAGAAATTTTCAAAGTTCGAGACAAACCAAACTTAAGACTGCAAAAATAGGAAACGGAGCGAAACCAAAATGGACAAATCCATCCATCCATAGTCTGGATCCCACCCTCACCCACACCCTGCTAAAATGTTTGTGGATGAGGCAGGGTGATGGCGCCATGAAAGCCTCATCTCGAACTGAGCACCTTAGTCCACGCTCACCTTGGCCATGCAAAAGAAAAGCCTTGCCTCCATTTTATTTTATTTATTTTTTAAAATTATTTTTGCAATATAACAAAACAAAACAAACAAAAAAAGGCAAAGGGGGGAACCAAGACTAACAACCAAATGCAATTAAAAGAACAAAAGGGGTCGGGGTGCACTTTTCTACCTTCCTGAGCACCTAGAGTCTTGGGAATGGATGGGAAAGTTGGGGGCACTAGGACCTATGGAGGGGACTCTCAAAACCCTGAGGATCTTTCTGCAAAGGTGTGAAGGCACCTACTACCCCCTTTCACAAGCAAAGATCATGTTTTGCCACAGGTTCCCCAAAAGGGATTGGCAAAGGTTCTTTGAGGGATTTTCAGAACATAATAAATACTCCTCCAGGAAGTTAAAGCCAAACATCTTTATCGCAAAGCTGAGCATGAAATACAACAATGCTATGCCTTCCTCCAAGTTCCCTGGTGGAACTCCCACCCCTTAGCTACACAGTCACTGTATTATTTCCAACCAACCCTGCTAGTTCCAGCAGCTCTCCGCCTGGGTATCAGCTTTTAGGGTTGGGGCTTCTGCAGGGCTCTCTGAACAGCTTCCTCTGCTCCATCTGATTCTCCAGCACTCCAGCACTATACATACATACACACACACACACACACACACACATATACACATACACACACACACACACACACACACATATATATATATATATATACATACATACATACATACATACACATACACATACACACACACACACACACACCTTAGTCTGCATTTGCTAGTCTTATATACTTGTCTAGCGCCAAACTCCATGGGCTGCAGAGCTCATGCTTAATTGGTAGCACCTGGGCTGTTGTGCAGGGTCATTCCTCTGGCCTGCAGCCAGGTCACACCCAGCAAGTTGCTGAAGATTGCATCAGCCTGGCTAGCAGCCAACTCACAATTTAAGCAAGGTCATGCCTTGCTATTACAGAGCAAAATACAGGGTATAATACCATACAGAGCATAATACAGAGCATAGTATCATACAAAGCATAATACAGGGCATTGAGGCAGGACTGTTGTGTAACACTGCACTCCTCGCCATCTTCTGCAACTCCCATTACAGATCACTCATGGCTTTGCTTGGATTTGACAGGTTGCCTTTTGACAGCTGTCACATCAATGCAAAGTAAAACAAACAAACAAACAAACAAAAATAAAACCTATTTGGAGCCTCTCTGGGTCAATGTCAAGGGTTAGTACTTGCTTCCCATTTCTGACCCATGGAAGCAGCTCCACACTTGCACAAGTCTGACTAGAAAACTTTAAAAAACAATTTACAGGGGTGAAATGTGCACATTTGGAGCACAATTTTATTTTTATTTTTTAAAGGGGTGACGAACAAGTGACAGCCCTTCCAATGTGCAGCTTGGGCACTTCAGAGGGCCTGTCACTGATGGTGGCATGGGATGGGCGAGATCTCCAAAAGCAGCAAGGTGGTGTGTGTTTTTTGCTGCTCTTGCTGAGCACTTTGTTCGCCCCTTCCCTTCACCCACGGTGGGATCGGTCGCCTGGGTGTGGACAACATGACAATCCATCATGGGTAAAACACCCCCTAGAACAGCCCAGAACTGCCTTGCCTCCATTCCACTTTAGAGGACCCCTTCGGCTAGGGATGTATAGAGGAATGTATTTCTGTTTACAATCTTGTGAACATGTTCCATTAGCAATCCTGAATACAATCAGGAGCTCTTTTCTTTTCTTTTTTGAGAAATGGTTGTGTTCGAAAAATGCATATTTTTTAAAAATGGGCTCTTTGACATGCATTTTTGTGACTTAGTCAATGGCAGGGGAGTGCACACTTTTGAAAAATACACACAGAAATGCACACTTTCCCCATTTGAACAAGTCAAAAAAGACAGGTTGAAAACAAAAATGGGAGTGAGTCGAAACATGCTTTGAAGTGATTTTCAGAGAATTTAGGTGAGCTTGAAAATTGCAGTTTCTCTCTCATCCCTACGTTCCTCTGTGTCTCCTTGCCATCTGTGGTGTGGTGACATGAGAAAGAAGGGATTCTTCTACAGTGTGGTGCCCTGATTGCAAAACAGCCTCCCCAGGAAGGTATGCCTGGACCAGGACCGGCCCAAGATGTTTTGCTGCCTGAGGTGGAACAGCAAACAGTGCCTGTCTCCTCCCACTACAAAGTCAAAGTAACAAAAGGCTGGTCAAGTCAATTTCTCTTCCGAGGCAGAAAATCCCACACACACCTGTCCTCCTCCCTGCAACTAAAAATGCAACAATAATAAGTTAATTCACCGACACATTGATGGCCTTTAATGATATCCAAAATCAGCTGCCTGAGGCAGTTGCCTCACTCTGCCTAAAGGTGTTTGCCTTTTTGGTGGACACTGAAAAATGTTTTATTCCAGCATGCTTTTAGTTAACTACTACCTCTTTTATAACATTTTGACTGCTTCTGTTTGAATAATTTCCTGTCTGTTTGCTTTGCACTTTTGTTGTGTGTGTCTGGGGTTTGTTTGTTTTTTAAGTTGTGAGTCATTTTGCATAGACTTTCTGTAGAAAAATGGGATTAAAACTATTGTAAGAAAAGGCAGGAAAGAAGGAAGGAAGGAAGGATGAAAGAAAGAAAGAAAGAAAGAAAGAAAGAAAGAAATTGTTGTGCAATCCCTATGTATAATGTGTGGGCATGGAATATCCCACACATTATTATGTAGAACCAAGTCCAAAGCTAAAATAAGCTGCACAGATTCAGTGAAATAATGGAATGCTTATGATTACAGTCCAATGTCAATTAATCACAAAAGAGTTCAGGAATTAATGGCATTTCTCTATTACTTGCAATTTATAAAACACCTAATAGATTTCTCTCATGCAAACAATAAAGCAACCTATCTGCCATATTTAATCAAGATGAAACATTAGAGCTAATTTCTGTTAGAGGGAACCCACTCGTGTGGATATTACTGAGCTGTCCTGATTTATAATATAAAATGACTGCTGGAATCAATTCCTGGGAATAAAACCTAAAATAGCAGGTTTTAAAAAAGATCAATATACATTCTCGGTTCCCCCCAAACATGCATGAATGTAGGAAATGTGGGCAATCCACTGAATACAAATGGGCTTGGCTGGCTAGCCTGCGACTTAATATAAGTCTACTGTTGATGTAGCTACACGACGTTGCCCCACAGGCCTCCGCTCCATCACAAACACACAGACACATTCATGTGCACGGCCCTGAAACAAAGCCAAGAAAGTGACATCATTGCATGGACTAATTCCTCCCTCTTATTAGTATCTGTCCCATGGAAGATAAAGCTTACAACCATCCTAAGGTCATTTTAATTTTGTTGCAGAGTGCCCCCCTCCAAAAAAGCGTTATCAGCCAAGGACCAAATTGACTGGTGGAGTACAGGAGGAAAATCCATTAATTTCTATAGACTTTGATTGAGTAGCATGGACTTGGTTACACTAGTGTAGGGGTGTGTTGAACCTTTTGTGGAATTACTCCTTGTCCGATCTGGAGGTCCACTGGAAAGATAAACCACTCTGCTTTAAGTAAACCAAGTACTTTATTGTTAGTCTGATGATCAGAGGTAAATTCCTGGCACAGATACAAGGAAAGTACAAACTCACAAATGCAGCTCCAGGGTTTTATAGGGGGGAGCATATACCCATGCAAAGAAGGAATCTGTAATTGGAAGAAACCAATAACCTTATTTGGGGTATCCGGTCATACACACACACACACACAAGAACAATACAAAATTCTAAGTTGTCAGCACAGGAACAACGCATGATCTATCCTTATAAGGGAGTGCTTCCGAATGGTATGTTTACATAAACATATATTATGTTAACTTTTGCTCTACAGACATTCTGACTTCGTTCTTTATCTTACTTTCAACAATCCTTCACATACTTTCACTCCACAGCTTTCACTCTACATGGGTGAAAGGTGGCTACTTTCTTTAAAATTTCCACATCAAACCTCAGGCCTGCGAGCAAATTCTGGCCTTCCTGGGGTTTCAATCTGGCTTTCCAGGGTTCCCCAGATCACCATGCCCCTTCCCCTGGCTCCACCAATTCTCCCCTTACCACTGATCATTTGGGGCTTTCATGGCTTTTGCGTGGGTCTTTCCCCACATTCATAAAGGTTGAAATGCCTCTCCTAAGGCTTATTTAGGGCCTTCTCAGTGGCCACTACCAGTTTGTGGAACTCCCTGCCGAGGGGAGCTAGGTTCGCTCCCTTTCTGCTGTCCTTCTGCCAGTAGGCAAAGGCTTCTTTATTCAAGCAGGCCTTTGGCGTATAAGGGGGTCTATTGGGTTGGATGCTCTTTTTGTTCTGTTATTGCTGTGTTTTTTATTGTATTTTACTGCAGTGTTTTAATTTTGTTTTAATCAAGTTTTATTTACAATTAAAAATGGTCCTGAGTGCAATTTTTCTTGGTAGAATGGTGGGGCAAAAATCAAATAAATAAATAAATACTGGTAGTGAGAGCTTCAAGCTATGCTATGCTGCAAGCATGAAAGAAGCTTTTCTAAAGTTCTCACAGCTTCAGAAAACCTCCTTTCATGCTTGTAGCAGCATAGTTGTCTTCAGAGATAGTGTTTCAGCCTGGCATGGCACTTCCTGGAATGGTCATGTGACTGAACCAGGGCACATCACATGGGGTGATCACATGGACATTCCAGGAAATGCAGCCTAGCTGAAACGTTATCTAATGATAACGTTTGAAGACAGCTGTGTTTGTTACAAGTGCGTGCACATGGCATTTCACAGAAGAGGAGGTCGAGAGGGGAGCAATTCGTATATACAATATATATATATGGAGCATAATGGAGAACTTGGAATAATGGAGAACTTTCATGCAAGACTGGGCAGAGGAATTTGGAACCTGGTGAGCAAATTATTGCTTTTGTTGGGGTAAATTCATTCATCACTACTCATAAACTGAATAAATAAATACAATTGCCAAAGTATCATTAGAAAAGCTACAACTATAATAATTACAAGGAAAAAGTGCAAAATATAAAATATAAAATACTGAAAATAAAAATCCCCCCAAATACATGCAACCTAGAACTAGATGACATCAAGGTCTCCAATCAAATATGGGTGTCAAGTTGCTCAAAAGTCCATCAGTGCAGATCTTATTGTTGTGGATTCAACATTTCAAGATACACATCAAAGGATAATGAAAAGTCAAATATGAAATAGGATGTACTTTCTGTTGTGGATCTCCAAGTGGGTATCATTCATGAAAAACACCCACAAACTGCCAGTATGATTCTCAAGTCAAAATCTTACAGTTCAGGGACCCTATGTTGTTGAGGTATGCCTGAGGCTGCAAGCTTTCCACAAACATTCCCTAAACAAAGCATGAAGCTGCATCTTCGCTGGCCAGGATGTTAGCTTTCAGGATTAGTTCCTCCAACAAGTGTTGGGAAATTGCACTGTAGATTACATGTTTTTGCTGGACCTCACATCATGTTATTCCAGGTTTTTAAGCTCATCGATGAATATGGATGAAATATTTTCCCAGCATGTGAGGGTACCTGTCACACAACCAGCACTGCTTTTCTCATTCCTTGGTTTCCCAAAAGGAATTGACCACCTTTCTCCTGACATAAGAAGAGCCATGCTACATCAGACCAAGGGTCCATTTAGTCCAGCATTCTGTTCACACAGTGACCAACCAGCTGCCCACAAGATCCCACAAGCAGGACATGAGTGCAACAGCACCCTCCCACCCATGTTCCCCATGAACTAGTGTACATAGGCATACTGCCTCTGATACTGGAGGTAGCATATAGCCATCAGGAATACTAACCATTGATAGTCTTATCTTCCATGAATTTGTCCAATTCCTTTTTAAATCCATCCAGATTGTTGGCCTTCATTACATCTTGTGGAACTGAATTCCATAGTTTAACTATGTGCTTTGTGAAGAAGTACTTCCTTTTATCTGTCCTGAATCTCCCACCAGTCAGCTTCATGGGATGACCCTGGGTTCTAGAATTATGAGAAAGGGAGAAAAATGTCCCCCTATCCACTTTCGCCACACCATGCATAATTTTGTACACCTCTATCATGTCTCCCCTTACTCGTCCCTTTTCTAAGCTAAACAGTCCCAGATGTTGTAACCTTTCCTCATAGTGAGTTGCTCCAGCCCACTGATAGAACATCACCAGCCAGAATGGAAACGGTGGATCCAACTTGTAGCTCTTAGCTCATATTTTCCACAAACACATCCTCTCTGTCAATGAGCAGTATCAACGGAAAGTGGTCCATATAATTAATCAATTTAATTCTATTTTTAACTTTTGTATTTTTCTATTTTTGTTTTAATTGTAAGCTGCCTTGGGTCCCAGTGTTGGCAGAAAAGCGGGATACAAATAATTATAATTATATACACTGAATCACACAGAGCCTCCTATTACACACACAATTGCAGATGAACTAGCATTCTCCATGTTATGTAAAGCACAAGCAGCTATGTGTATAAAGTAGGTGGCAGAGTTAAACAAGGGAGGAGCTTAGCTAAAGGCACTGTTGTAGCCTTCATTGTCCATAAAGGCACTTCCTTTACATGCATTTCTGTAGAGTGTTCTAAAGCTTCCCTAGTAATCACACACCAAAATTGCATGTGGGCCATTAGGGCAGGGGTGCATGACCTTTTAGACCCTGAGGGCCACGTCTGGTGTCAGATGGAGGGCTGGGAGACAGCACATGTGCACACACCAGTGCAGGTGCAAGGGGTGCGGAAGAGCACACCCTCTGGAGAGCTGCATCAACCAAAAATGCAGCCAGTGTGGTTCTTCAGAGAGCCAGCCAGGCCCAAATGCCTGGATCTGGGAGGATCCTTCCTAGGAGACAGGCATTGTGGAAGGGGTGTCCCAAGAGATTGCCTGTCCTGTGGATTCTCGGCATGAGCCAAAGAGTGGGTGCGCCGCAGAGCACCACCAGCCACTCTCTCACTGAGACATTGGCCACTGCAGGAGAAGGGGACCAGTGGGGCTCTCTGGAGCACCCGCAACTAAAATGATCTGTCAAGGGGCTGGACTGGAGCAACTCCCCTATGAAGAAAGATTTAGCTTAGAAAAGAGGCGAAGTAAAGGGAGACATGATAGAGCTATACAAAATTATGCATGCCTGGTGTGGAGAAAGTGGACAGGGAGACATTTTTCTCCCTCTCTCATAATACTAGAACCCATTGGGGCCATCCCCTGAAGCTGATTGGTGGGAGATTCAGGACGGATAAAGGGAAGTCCTTCTTCACACAGCAAGATGTAGTGATGGCCAACAATTTGGACTGCTTCAAAAGGGGATTGGACAAATTCATGGAGGAGAAGGCTATCAATGACGGCTAGTCCTAATGGGCTATATGTATCTTCTAGTATCAGAGGCAGGATGCCTATGTGCACCGGTTGCTGGGGAACATGGGCGGGAGGGTGCTGTTGCACTCATGTCCTGCTTGTGGGTTTCCCGTGAGCAGCTGGCTGGCCACTGGGTGAACAGAATGCTGGACTAGATGGACCCTTGGTCTGATCCAGCAGGGCTCTCCTTCTGTTCTTATGTCCGGAGAATGGGACCGGTGGGGCTCTCCATGGGTGGAAGCTCTGGAGAGCCCTGCTGTCCCCATTCTCCCACTGTGGCAAACACAATGGTGGAAGAGCAGCCGGCGAGGCACTCCGGAGCTCCCACTGGAGGAGGAGGTGGGCCTTCCTGGCGGGGAAGTGTGCAGCTTGCCACTCCTCCTGCTCCACTGCCTGACGCAGTGGATTCACCCCATCTCATCTGAGAGCTGGCCCTGGTGTGCACTCACATGCTCACACTTTGCCCCTACACACACACACACACACACACACACACACACACGCACACGCGCTCTCAGGGGAGGCTGCTGCTGGCTCCTATGTCAGTGCGGCTCCTTATCCATTGCAGCTTTTATACTGAGCTGTATAGGAGCTCTCCATGGTGGTGAGCGTATTTCGGAGACAGAGTACTGCACCATGGAGAGCTGCCTATACAGCTCAGAATAAAAGCTGCAACGGATGAGGAGCCCCACTGACACCGGAGTCACCAGCCTCCCCTGCACACACTCGGAGAAGGGGGTGATTGGCAGTGGGGGGTTTCCGAGCATCAGGGATGGCCCCACAGAGCACACGGCAGTGTTGCAGTGGCCTCAGCAGTGGCAGTGGGAGCAGTGGCGCAGTAATATAATTATTTTGGTGGCACAGAGACTTGTGGAGAACGGTCGTGGCTCAGTGGCAAAGCACCTGCTTTGCGTGCAGGAGGTCCCAGGTTTGATCCCCGGCGTCTCCAGGTGGGGCAGGAAAAACTCCTGCCTGAAACCCTGGAAAGCTGCTCTCGGTCAGTGTCAACAATACCGGGCTAGTTAGACCAAGGGTCTAATTCAGTATACAGCAGCTTCCTATGTTCATGGCAGCAGCTCAGAGTCTTCGGGGGGGGGGGGGTGTCACACAACAGGCCTTGGGGCCTGCCTGAGACCCACAGGCCATGGGTTGTGCTCCTTTGATCTAGGGCATGGATACATTCCCGTTTATTTTTTCATCTTCATTGTCATGCGTTTTTTTCTATCATCCATTGATTGCTCCCTATTGTACCAATTAAGGTGCTTGAAGCCCTGGCTTGCCATGTTGCTGTAAAGGAGAAAACTGGACGATCTTGCCGATGCTGCATAATTGTGTACAAAGCTGCAACAACAAATTTACAACCTTGACTTTTTACGCTAGTCCCCCAGTGCCTTGAATAATTTTATTACTGGATCTGGCTCACTTGATAAAGGAGTCTGATTTTCTCATCTATCACTGTTGGGAGAGTGGAGGGGGGGAGGGGGAAATTGAATCTCACATTCTTCTGGGAGACTCTTTATCACTTCCAGGTATAAATCTTAGAACTTCAGCAGCTTGAACAAGCCTAGATGTTCTGGGCTAAATGAAATTTGCAAGTGCAAGCGAGCAGCTGCGATTCTCCCAGCCAAAATGTCAAGTGCAAGCTGAGATTCAAGAGGGGTGGATTTGGCGGGGGGTGTCTTTTACGGAACAGTTTTGAAGGGGCAGGGGAGACGTGGGTGGAATCCATACAAAATGCTCGGAGGATTACAAGTACAACACCATTTGTTTTAGAAGTCCGTAGTGCTAATAAAATACAGAGTAAGGTCTGTTGAAAGGTGATAGCTGTCCCATTAAGAAAGCCTTCCGCTGGGAAGGAGACTTCTTTATATCGTTATATATCTTTATATATACGCATTGTAGAGCACTCCAGTCAGGATTGTAAGAGCAGATTAACATTTTCTCTAAAGCATCAAGGATCTTGGACTATCGCAGTGGCCTGGGGCTAGGGGGGAGGGAGACAAAGAGCTGACATCACGGTCCTAACTTATCAGTGCTGTTAGCTTGACCAATGTCAGAGGAAGGTTGCAAGCTGCACAGACAGAGAAAAGGCCTACAGTTCCCAGAATAGTTGGCTGGAAATTTTTAGGGATGTGCTTGAAAGGGGGGTGGAAGCTCGGCAAAATTTAAACTTGAAAGGGGGGTGGAAGCTCGGCTCAACAACCCCCCCCCCCCGAGCTCCACTCGACTTACCTTTCCTTGGCTTGCTCGCATTCTCGCAAGTCGAGCTGAGGAAAGCCACTTCCAGGTTCCGGGCGCTACGTTTTCTACGCAGGAAACAGCATAATATACGCCAGTGTTCTCCAACCTTGGGTCCCCAGATGTTTTTGGCCTACAACTCCCAGCATGCCCCAGCCAGCGTAGCTGGCTGGGGCATGCTGGGAGTTGTAGGACCAAAAACATCTGGGGACCCAAGGTTGGAGAACACTGATATACGCCATTTATGTAGAAAATGGTGTAGTTAGTATTCATTAAAACCAGCTGCAATTTACGCAGATTGCAGCCGTTTTTAACGTATACGATGGCATTTTCTACGTAAATGGCATAGTAGAGCCCAGGACCCGGAGGTCTGGCGAGCGCTGGCTGAGGGGCTCGCTGGAGGATCAGCTCGCGCAGCAGGGGCACTCACCGAGCACCCCGCGAGTCAAGTCCCGGGCTTGGCGCCCATCCCTAGTCTGGGGCATGCTGGGACTAGTTGTAGGCCTTTTTTCTGACTAAACTGGCATAGGATTGCACCTGTACCTAATGACCTCTCAGGGCCAGAGTCTTGTAGGACAAAGGCAGGCAGACCAAGCTTGTGGTGTCTGCGTTGTTTTTTGCAGGAACTCCAAGGTTCACCAACTGGGGGCCAGCTGCAAAATAGTAGATGTGTGTGGGGGGGGGCATCCTTATAGAATTGAGCAACGATAGTGCCTCTGAGCACACAATATGTGCGCCTCATCCAAAAACAAAGGAAGTGCGGTTCTCGCTTCAGCATTGTTGGTTGGACCTAGATTTAGCGAGTGTAACTGGGCCGGTCGAAGCAGATGTCCCTGCCCCCTCCTTCCCACGGCAGACCCTCCAGCCCCCTAAAAATGTTACATGGGGCTGGTGGAAGGACATGGCTGGGGGGGGAGTCCAGATGTCAGGAACAAGACGCCTGGAGGTCCACATTAGGCCGCCCAGCTGGAGGTACACCACCGCTGCATTACAGTGTCTGGGTTCACACAACACAATAAGTCATGGTGGCTTATAAGCCATGTTCGTTTCAGAGTGGCTTGTCGTGTTGTCTGAACCCAGCAGCATGGTTTGTTAAGCCACTCTGGCCAGGTTTAGACAACAGGACAAGCCACTCTGAAACAAACGTGGCTTATCGTGCTGTGTGAATCCAGTCAGTGTGTGCTAAAATCCGAGGCTCATTTTGGCTGCACAAACTTGGATGCCTCGTGCCCTGAATTCAATAGGGATAGACGAATCTATCAGTTTTGGTCTCTCTCAGTTTCTCATTTTTCCAGTCTTCAGTTGGGTTTCTCCTGAACTTTGAAAACCTCTCCAGAAGTTCACTTTGAGAATTTATTTATTTTTTTGCATGAAAATTCATAAGCATTTTGGCACACATTTCTCAAAAACATGCCTAATATACAATTTTTTGCAAGCAATTTCCCCAGTATACTGCATTTTTAAATTTTATTTCCCCTAATATATGCATTCTGTATGCATTTTTTATTGGAGAACGTCATGGCAAAATTCAAAGAAGTATGAATTTCGAAGGAAACTGATTTTCAGTTCTCATCGTGATTCAGAAGTGCAAAATTGGGTAAGTTCACATTCAAGTGTGAATTGAACATATTTTGCCCCCATCCCTAGAATTCAGTTTCCTCAAATCATCATTCTTAGCATGCCCTTGGATTCAAATTCATCACTTCTGAGACCTGAAAAGTGAAAAGATGCATTTCAGATAATAAAAATAATGGTCAGGATATACTCCAAAATGGTCTCGCTGTCAGGGTACAACAGATCTTTTTTTGGAATAACCACCTTGACGACGAGCCGTGCTAGTCAGAAACTGGATAATCATTTGGCTGAGCAAATCATATATTCCATGGCATGCCTCTCATTTTCCTGCCATTCACTCTTTGCTTAGAGGAAATAAACTGGTGTGAAATGACAGCCAGAAGCACCGTAATGTGCTTGACACCGTTGTGTCCTCTTGCGATGTACTGTGCGGCGTGAAATGGAATGCATTCATTGGGAATCGGGCTGCTGCAAAATTTAAACTTAAGAAGTCAGTCTCTCTGTCTAGGACAGTGTTCTCCAACCTTGGGTCCCCAGATGTTTTTGGCCTACAACTGGCCAGCTACGCTGGCTGGGGCATGCTGGGAGTTGTAGGCTAAAAACATCTGGGGACCCAAGGTTGGAGAACACTGGTCTAGGATCTGGACATTGAAGGGTGACATCTGCTGTTCCAAGGATCTAGAACAGGGCTTTCCAACCTTGGGTCCCCAGATGTTGTTGGCCTATAGCTCCCAGCATACCCAGCCAGCATGGCAAGGGATTCTGGGAGCTGTAGTCCAGCAACATCTGGGGACCCAAGGTTGGAGAGCCCTGATCTAGAAGATGAGTGCCACCTACACAGATGGGAGCTGAGGCTAGCAAAAGGAAAACTGAAAGAAGACTTCGGATGAGGAACTGGAAGGATGTTGATCTTTGCACTGCTGCTAGCTTTTACTTTGCTTTTACCTTTGGCTTTATTCTGTTGTTTTAAACGTTTTAAAGGCCTCTATATTCTGTTTTTGTATTTTATGGTTTTCAGTTTCAGTAAGGTTAAAAGAATGGTTTTAAGTACCGCCCAGGGTACTATAGAAATGGTATAGAAATAAGTAAAATATACTTCCAGCATTCTGCGTTCCAGAGTAATACCTGATGAGCCTGCGTTATGGTTTGACTTTCTTTCCACTGGGGGGGGGGGAGAAGTATAAAGAATATTTAATCAAGATCAGGGAAACAAGAACAAAAGAGCTATTGTGATATAAATAAAGCAGAAAAAGGAATACATACAATAGGGAAATAGTAAGGGCTGGTTCACACATGCTTATGCTTCAGGTGATGTCTGCCACGTCAAGTGTTGGCTTTCATATGTGAATGGACCATTGCAGACTGAATGGAAGATGAGTCACCTGCAAGTACTGAGGGCCAAAGTAGATTAAAAGTTGCATGTATTTTTTTGGTAAAAAGCAGCTGTAGGGAGATGTTGGGACAATGGTGCTGGGAGAAGGGAGAGATTTAACCCTTTCCCCCTGTGTTCTCACCCCTCAGCTTCTATTTGCCCTCTTAAGGAAAACTCAGGGGGCTGCTTTATGCTTTCTCAGGCCATTGGCCCATCTACCTCAATATTCAGGAGGAGTCTGAGGGAAGTCTGGGGAGAGTGGGGGGGGGAAGAGGGGGAGAGAGAAGGTCTGAAGAGAGTCTGAGGAGGAGGGGTGTCTGAGAGGGGGAGAGAGAGGAGAGAGAGGGTGTTCAACATTTTTAGAGTCTATTAACATTATCTATTTCCTTACCCTTAATTGTAATTAAATAAACTTGTTCCCTTTTTAAAACTTAAAAGGAGTGGTCTGAATAAATCACCCTGAAGGAGTTGGTGGCCGCGGAGGAGCAAAGAAAGTGTGATTTTTTGAAGCGCTGGCAGAGGTGGTGACAGAGGTGGTGGGCTGTTCAAGGTGGAGGCAGAGGGAGGTCTGACACTCTCCTAAGACTTAGTTACCGGCAGGAAGAGGTTTAAGCAAAAATATGCTGGCACTTTTTGTGTTTTTGGTCCTAACCCATTTGCCTCGGGGGCAGGGCTGGTGCTACCATTAGGCCAACTAGGCAGCTGCCTAGGGTGCAGGGCTAAAGGGGGCACCAGAAACGCCTTGGAAAAAAATACAGCGCTCTCAAGTGGGAAGGGGGGGCGCTAAATATCTGATCTTGACTAGGGCACCAAACTGCCTTGCACCGGTCCTGCTCGGGGGCCACCAAGGAATGTGGCCCTCGAGAACTTCTCTGGAATGGAATTTGGCCTCCAGGCTGAAAGAGGTTCCTCACCCCTGTGGTATATTGTTAACAAAAAGAACACTTTTCTGTTTGTTTGTATCCTTGGTTCAGAAATCCTTCACAGAAATCCTTCTACTCTCTTCCAATGTGGAAGGGAGTGGAAAAATCAATCTTTTGTAAATAGAAGACTCTAGCGAAAAGCTCTTCCCTTGCCAAGCGTCAAATTCCTTACTAGCAGCCTTCTGTGACTTTTAATTTCACCAGAGGAGAATCAGTAATTATTTGCAGTTTATCTTACCTGCAGAAAGGGTTCTTGAGGTGCAAACTAATTAGGCCTTTAGATAAACTGATTGTCCAGGTAATAAATGGTCACATTTTCTAATCATTGGGAGATTTATGTGACTTTATTTGAGCCTCATCGTACAGAATAGAAACCACCGTAAATCAACTAGAAAGGGAATGCAGTGGTGACTAGGGTAGAAATCAACCAGTAGAAATCTATATGCTGAATACAAGCTATCTATGGGGGTGGATGGAATCCTGCATCAGAAAGTGGAATTTACACATTCAGCAGAATGAAGTGAAAATGAGACGGCAGAATCTTGAGGTGGCAGAGCGGACTGTACCATTTCAGACTGTAGGTGTGCAGTAGCGTTTCTGAATATTCCCCCATAGGAAAGCAACAACAGCACATCCCAGGAAGCAGATAACTAGGTGACCAGGGTGAAAGACTCTAACCCAGCCCTCTCCCAACTCTGTCAGTTTTCTACTTGCAGGGTTTTGTTTTGCTTTTACATAGGGGAGCATTAAAAATGTGATCTCCCCCTGGAGTCTGAATTGACATGGTCCACTTATCATCACTTTTCCAGCTCATTCTGTTGTATGTTTAAGTGACAGGCTCAGGAGTACTTATTAGTGTAGATTTGTCTTTGTTTCAAAAACATATAATGACAGCAAACACTAACGCCAAGGGAAAAAATCCTACTAGCCATAGCAAATCTCAGTTCCAATCATTGGTTTATGGGGACTAATTACAATTAATTAAGGTAATGAGCCAATGGTAGCTGCCCATGACATTTCATTAACAATTAGATATATGTGACATGAACTTTCTGAGAATTACTCCTCATCACAGGTTCAACTTGACAACCTATAAATGATGTGTAATGGAGGGTAGCACTTTTTCATTTTTATGCCACAGGATGATGTTGGTCTTTTGTTTTGTTTTAGGCTATAATGGGCATTATTAAAATATGTCTGGGAATTAGACCACCCAATAACACTGCAGCATTAATGATGTGTAATTTATGGGTACATGTACACAGAGCCATCTCAGTGATTAACAGCAACAAAAAGTTAACTGAAAGCAAAACTTATCAGTAATTAAACAGGGCTGATGAGTGACTAGAGCTGAAATTTAACAAAATAATGTGTGGAGGCAACGAAAATCAAGCCAATTCTCATAACTCAAACTGGGGTGTTTTCAGTGGATGCTGGTGGCTCCTATACCAGTGGGGTAGTGTATCCACTCCAGGTTTCAGTATGGACTTTTAAGGCGCTACCCATGGTGCTGATCCTGATCCTGACTAGGTTCAGCACCATGGATAGCTCAATTAAAGCTCAGGCTGAAAGCCCGAGTGATACACCACCCCACTGAGATTGAAGCCAGCAGTCACTGTTGGGTGTTTTTAAAATTTGTTCTAACATTCATAATTATGGATACTCTTCAACTTCCTAATCATGAGTTTCAATTTTAAAAAAAGAAATACAAGGTAGGACATTCTCTAGCTGTTCAAGAAAAGTAGTACACAGACAGACTCTAAAGACTCTCTGTCCATCTAACATACATTTTTAAAGTTTCAACAAGAGGGGGAGACGGAGCAGGTTCCGGATCACGCCGCTGTTTCAGATCTGTGTGAAATTTGCCAGGGTATCTGACATGTAAGGCCAAACTAGACGGTGTTAAATGTGACTGGCCCAACATCAGAGGTGCAGAACTGTTTTTAGGAGGGAGGGGTAAATATGCAGGCCAGATGACATATGGGGGGCATGGCTCTGCCCCTGACGTCATGTCCGAGTGTGTGGCCCCACCCTGATGTTAGTGTGGTGTGCAGGATAGTGGACCCTGTGTGTGTGCACACACAAAGTCTTAGCCCACCAGTCACATGGAGGTATATGAGTCGAAGATCCTAGGGACAATTGGGATACAACAGGTTATGTAAAAACAAGTTGAAGTAAGGTGGTCAGTGCAGGGTTAGTAGGTATATTCAATTCTATATGGTACAGGGTCTTGCTATAAATAAAGGTAGACACTTGTTAACTGGTCACTTCCTTCACATCTTCTCACTTTTCTTCTCACTTCCACTTCACACTTGGACTTGGGAGCTTCCATGTAGTGAGACAGAATCATCTCTTCTGCATAAGAGATGCCTGCATTGCTTGCCTTAATCCCATATAATTGGGTCCTACAATGAATAAACTCTTTAATCTTTATAACAGCTGTTCTCTCCTCTTTCCGTCTGTGGTACTGGGAGTCTCTTGCTGGGTAAGCTTGAACCCTAGTCAAACTCTCACAAGTCTGAGACCTAGTGCCTAGTCCAAGCTCACTAACTGAGTTTCAAGGCTGCATGGGGATTTGAACCTGGGTCTCTCCGTCCTTAGGATGACAGTCTATTTATCACACAGACACTCCACAGCTGTTGCTATTTGCATCTTGAAAAACCTGCTCGGCAAAGGCAAAGATGCCTTGAATGTCACATGGAGGTGCTGAAGCCCCAAGAATGCCAGCCCTACTGCACGCCAATCCAGACTAGGCATCTGCCAGTGTTGGTTTCATTCAGTTTCTCATTTTTCCAGTCTTCAATTCAATTCAGCCCAAACTTTGAGAATTTTTTTCAGTCTTCAGGTCAGTTCATCCTAAACTTTGAGAATTTCTTTTTAAGTACACACGATCATTTGTATGTCTTTTTAAGTGCATTTCCCCTAATACATTTTTGTACACAATTTTTGCCTAATATACACATTTTTTTGTATGAAATTTTTAAGTACACACGATCGTTTGTATGTCTTTTTAAGTGCATTTCCCCTAATACATTTTTGTACACAATTTTTGCCTAATATACACATTTTTTTGTATGAAATTTTGGGTAAGTTTGCAAATCCATCACACAGCCAATGGATGGGCATCTCTTTGCATCTGCTTCAGAACCAGTGCAGGACAGACTAAAAATAAATAGAACATAGAGCAGCAAAGACAAATCTTTCACAAGGTGTATCAGTGATGGGGCGGAGGGAAGAGTGACTGTCGGCCAGTGATCTGTGGTGTGAGGATAGGATAGGGAGCATGTTACACACGTACACGAGAGCAGCATCTGTATTTTTCATCTGCAATATGGCAGAGACCAGGGCATCCTACTTTCGTTCCCTTCTTCTCTTTTTTCCAAATCACTGATCTGCTGTCAGATATAAATTATCCCTACACCCCTGGTCAAAGCTTCATGTGAACTACACTGTGGGTTCTGCAGTTCATGATATTGACCCGAAGTGAATATTTATAGTGCCTTTGCTTTGCTTTGATCCTCAGCCCTGATTAATGGGAAGCGTTCCCCGACACACTCGAGACAAAATAGGCCCACTGGGGCTTGCTTTGTTCCCGGTAATGATTCTCTCCTGGCAGACTTCCAAATGCCCAACCAGGTCTCCTCTCCGGCATCTGCAGGGTGGGGCTAAGAGGCAGACAGAGAGAAAAGGCTTCCGCGTGATATTCCAGCAGGGAGGCACTGAACTCTGCTTTCCAGAAACCCACCTTGAAAATACACACAGAGAGAGAGGGGACGGGACACAGGAGGATCTAATTGCAGGACTAGGCATGTGCCAGCCCGCCTTTGCTTAGAGATGAATTGCTGAGCCCTAGTGGTGGGCGATGCGCCCACCACCCGACTTGAAGGATGCTCGGCAAGCGCTGCCACTGCGCCCGCCAAGCCGGGCCAAAAGCGAGCACCAAGCGCCAGCCAAGACGCTCACCGGACTTCCGGGTTCCTGGCAGTGCGTTTTCAATGTCGAAAATGACGTGAGATACGTTAAAAGCGGCCGCAATTTGCCATAACTTGCACAAATCGCAGCCATTTTTAATGTATCTTACGCCATTTGCTACGTTAAAAGCGCACCGCCCGTGAACTCAGAAGTCGCTTCCCCGGCTCGGCTCAGGAGGACGCAAGTCGAGCTGGGGAAGCAGGTAGGTGAGACGGAGTTCAGGGGATCAAGCCCGGCGAGTTCGCCGGGCTTCCACCCCCCCCGAATGAAATCCTCCTCACACATCCCTACGGAGCCCCCACTAGCTTCCTATTGTGGTGGGCGGCTACTACTGCCATTGCCGCGCTGGGACCAGGAACCCCTGATCTGTCGCAGCAGCAGCATTTCTAGGACTGTGCATGTGCAGAGGCTGTCCGGCAGCGGGGGGGGGGGCAGCTGCCCCAGGGCAAA
The DNA here is from genome assembly GCA_021292165.1 of Shinisaurus crocodilurus. Lineage (NCBI taxonomy): Eukaryota > Metazoa > Chordata > Lepidosauria > Squamata > Shinisauridae > Shinisaurus > Shinisaurus crocodilurus. Next base: position 267,515,317 of record CM037878.1, on the reverse strand, counting down.
GTTTTCATAAGAGATGATTGAAAATTGGGGTGGGGTGGGGGGAGGGTAGGAAACAGAAAAAGACTCCAAGCCTCTTTTCCCCCTTTGCTCCCCCCCATGTTCCTGTTCGATCCCTCCCCCACATCCTTAGCTACCCAGACTCCATGTCCCAGTGGATCCAAAACTAGCACCTACTGTCATGGATATGCCGTGGTGTCTTTAGGGCAGTGTGCACGGGCAACCCATTGCCAGCAATAGTTTGGAAAACATTTTGGGTGCCGGGCAGTAGGTCATTGTGTACAGTTTCCTTTCACTCCCCCACCCCCATAGAAGTAATAGAAGATGAGCGGGGGGGGGGTATTTCCAATGGGGAGAGAGCGTAGGCCTAAGGGGTTATACATTCTCTCCCAGAGTACTCTGCCCCTGACCTTCAAGGCAGACCTGTGGAGGCTGCTCCGAATTAGGAAAACAAAAGTGATGGGAGATCAATATCTCACTGGCAGAGCACATTCTTGGTCCCAGGTTCGATCCCTGGCATGTCAGGATAAAAGCAGTGCTTCGCTCCCCCTGCCTTTTGCAGTGTCCCCCCCCCAGCTATTGTTTTACAAGGCCCCTGGGGGGCATGATTTGCCCCCTCCCTCTATTCAACCCACCACTACCCAGATCTCTCCATCATGTCTCTGCAGAGCACTCAAGGTTAATTCTGTAAAAGTGGCAGCCGAGAATTAGATATTGGGGGTTTATATAAGAACATAAAAAGAGGCATGCTGGATCACACCAAGGGTCCATCTAGTCCAGCATTCTGTTCACACACAGTGGCCAACCAGCTGCCCATGGGATCCCACAAGCAGGACAGGAGTGCAACAGCACCCTCCCACCCATGTTCCCAAGCAACTCGTGCACATAGGCATACTGCCTCTGACCCTGGAGGCAGCATAGAGCTATCAGGACTAGTAGCCACTGATAGCCTTCTCCTCCATGAATTTGTCCAATATACAGACCCCAAAGAAATAGTTTTGAAGATTTTTGCCCCTAGGTACCTGACACCCAGCTTTTTAGCATGCTAACTATTTCTAATTGCCCTTGAGACCTTTAACATCTTTAAGACCAAGGAAACTCTCCACTCTTAAGTGTTTTCATTGACTGCTGTGATTGTACAGTTCCCTTCCCTTTGGGTCTTTAAAGCCCTCCATTTAATCAAGCAATTAATTACTTTTCCCCCTTTTTATCTCCCTGCCATAGAGAACAGCAGCTTGACCAAACCTTATCATAAAGTATATTTACTACTCCTTTAAAATTCCTGGCAATTTCATATTCAATAGATCAGGGGTCCTCAAACTTTTTAAACAGGGGGCCAGTTCATCAGTCCCTCAGACTGTTGGGGAGCCGACTATAGTTTGATAAAAATATGAATGAATGGATCAAGTTAAAAAAAGGACCCGGGTCCTTTTTTTTTACTTGATTAAATGGAAAGTTATTATAAATTAATTATAAATTAATTATAAATTAATTTGCTGTCTAAAATTGAAATACATTAAATTTTAAATAGGCATAGAAAGGCTTGATTTGCATACTGCACATATCTTATTTGTAGTGCAAAAAAACCAGGAAAAAACAATACAATATTTAAAATGAAGAGAGCTTTGGCTATTGGGCGGTATAGAAACGAAATGAAATCAATCAATATACTATTATAATAACTCTTTCCCTTGTGAAAAGACCGAGGTGAGGCGGCCAGACACAACAGATCTCTGGCTGATTGACGGGAGAAGTTTATTTTACCTCCACCCGAGAACTCTGATAAATACGATGTGTTCGTATACGAGAACTCTGAATGTGTGTGTGTGTGTGTAGGGAACAAGCTTGGAGGAGCGAGGGAAAGCACCGAGCCCATCCCATTCACAAGGATTGCACGAGGAAAGCGGCTGGGGAACGGAGCCTGTGTGTGCTTTTGGTGTACAAAGGAGAAGCGGGGTGTTAAAAAACAACAAACAACCCCTGGGCGCGCGCGAGAGTGCGCACAAACGGCCCAAATTAAATGATCAAGATACATTTTTACACGTACATTCCTTCCGCTGCGCGGGTGCTTGCTGGAGAACTCTCTCACCAGATCACGTAACAGTTTACACAGGAGAAGGGAAATCACGCCTTTACCTCATTTGTTCTAGACTTCGGGCACTTCAGATGAAACACGGACACTCCAGCCTTGGCAGACTCCCATCTGCGCCCGCCCCCTGCCCCATCACCTTCCCCCAGGTGTCTTTCAAAACATCAGAACTTGGGATTTTTAAATGATGCTCTGCCAAGGACGCGACCCTCAGCACAGTGACTTGGATGGGTGGGTGGTAAATTGAAGCAATGGGTTTGTTTGGGGGTTTTTTACTCCACCCTAGACAAAACTGCCCCCCCTCACTGGCTACAGGCCACGTGAGGGGGAGGGGTGAGCAGCTGACAGCCTCAGGCGGGAAGAAGGCGAAGGCGGGGGGGAGGGGCAAGCAACGCACCTTTTTCTCTTCTGTCAGGTGAACGCTGCTGCCTCGCACTGTGGAGAGAATAACAAACCCCGCCGCCTTCGAGGCGGGGAGGCGGGCAGCTCCTTTACTGCTGCCTCAGCAACTCCGAGCGTGCGCTTTCGCAGCTGGACTCGGGTGGGACGTATTCCCCCGCCTTAAACCCCCTCCACCTTTGGGGCTGCTCTGGTGACGGGATTGGTCACGATTAGCATCTTCGCCCACCCACTTCTCTTTACTGATTGGTTCTGATCGCCTCCCCCGGCTCCCCCCCTCCAACACCCTCCTTCCCTTCCCCCCCTCTTGCTCCCCAGCGCCAACCCAGCCCGACTCAATTGGGGGATTGGCTGGCTTTGCTTCCCGACCCCTCACTTTGCGTGCTGATTGGGCTGGTGGCAGTGCCGCGGCCAGCGTCTCCTCTAGAGGTAAGAGTGCCTCTAGATTGGCTGCCGGGCTGGATGGAAGGTCACGTTGGGCCGGATGTGTCCCGCAGGCCGTAGTTTGAGGACCCCTGCAATAGATCAATGAATACTCTATTCCATTGATGGCGAACCTATGGCATGGGTGCCACAGCTGGCACGCAGGGACCTCTCTGTGGGCACTTGAGCCATTGGTCACCAGATCGCGAAAAGACTATCCCCTTCTGCAAAACACTAATGATTTTGTTCTTTCTCACAGTGTGGAACAGAATGATTTTATTCTAGAATTCCTGTTACAGAATTCTTTTCTACATTGTTATCACATTTAAAAGATTTTGAAGAATGATGCACAGAGCATGGCTTGGATGTAAAGCCCTAACAGTTGACCTGAGTGCTGCATGTGTTGCTCTCAAACTAATGGAGTATGAGCCAAGGTTTGACAAATTATCAGCATGCATGCAATAGCAAAAATCACATTAATTGTGCAAAACCATGCCCAATGCAAACTTTTACCTAATGCAGTGTTTGCAGTCCAAGACATAAAGTGTTTAAAATGTGTTAAGCACATTTAGTTTTCTTGTTTATCTTGCTCATCCTAGTACAGGTTGACTTTTACTTTTACTAATCCGACACCTGTAGAAGCAGGGAAAAGACCCGGGGTAAAGCTTGCCCCATACAATTTCAGTCTGGCATATAATCATATTACAAGTTGAGAATCCCTTATCCAAAAATACATGTGTGCCTAATTATTTTAAAAGTTTGTATAAATTCCCTTCAGGCTATGTGTACAATGTAGTACTATAATAATTTTTTGAGTTGGTTTTTTTTTCAACAAAAAACTGTTTGTATCATTGAAAGCTCTGTTATTGTGTTTTTCTTTTAAGACAAAAGGTATTAATTAGTTCGGACAACTGTATGAGTTGTTTTTCTAAAACTAAAACCTCGGTATTCAGGTTTAATTGCAGTGTTGGCACTCTGAAATAAATAAGTTGGTTTTGTGTTGCAGTTTGGGCACTCGGGCTCAAAAAGGTTCACCATCACTGCTCTATTCATTGAGCCAAGTGTTACGAATTGAATCAGTTTCCATATTCTGTATGGGCCAAGTTACACTGAATTATCTAAATGAGGTCTTCCCAAACTTGGTTATAGTCATTCTCCCTGATGCACAAAAACAAGTGGTCAAGTTTCCACAGACGTCCTTCAAACAAGATCGTAACAGAAGAATGAGTGGAGGACTGATTGACAAGAGAGGCCAGAATGGATCATAGGATCATAGAGTTGGAAGGGGCCTACAAGGCCATCGAGTCCAACCCCCTGCTCAGTGCAGGAAACTAGAGGAGGGGTCTCCCATCCAAGTAATAACCAGGCCTGACCCTGCTTAGCTTTCCACACTCAGACAAGCTGAGCCAGCGTGAGCCACAGAGTGATGGGTGGAGTGGCTTAGGCTCCTCCCCTTCCCAGGTGCTGCTTCCAGGGAGGCGGCAGGACCACAGCTATTTCCTAATTACATAAAATGGTGATTCAACAGCCAGTCCTATAACAGTGAGTACTGGAGTTAGCTGTGCTGCACTACCGATATATAAATGTTCTCTTTAAGGATCATTTCACGTATTATGCACAGAGAGGCCTTGGTTTGCCACTAGGCTGGCCAATTATGCATCACACACACACCCAAAAAAGGACAAAAGAGGACACAGATTTGCCTATTTACATGTATATATGCCAAATTTAGAATAATTGCTATAATTTAAAGAGAAATACAAGATATCTCACCATAGTGGGGAAGTCTGTGGCCAGGTGAGCTGTGTGCCTGCTCAGTCTGCTGTCCAGGTGCTGTTGATGGGCAAGTTCAAGGCCCTTGCTGTCCCAGCTTCTTATGGTTCTTTATCTTTAACCTGGATTTGGGCTGGACACAGTCCTTCAAATAGGGAATGCCTACAAATAGAGGGCTGCCCTCTATAAAATAGGACACATTGCCACAGGGACACACACTTAGAAAGAGCTGCAATGTAGACAAGTGTAGCACTTGTATGGTATACACCTGCTTGTCTCATTCACATTTTACACCTAACAATATACTCCGGAAAATCCTGCGAGCTACTTGGGAAGATAGGCGAACAAATGTCAGTGTACTGGAAGAAGCAAAGACTACTAGCGTTGAAAAAATTATCCTTCAACGCCAACTTCAGTGGACCAGTCATGTTGTTCGAATGTCTGACTGCCGTCTCCCAAAGCAGTTACTTTATTCCCAACTCAAGGATGGAAAGCAGAATATCGGTGGTCAGTATAAGAGGTTTAAAGATGTTCTTAAGGCTAATCTAAAAAAATGCAATATACGCATCGAAAACTGGGAAGCTCTGGCCCATGAACAATCTAACTGGAGGTTGGCCTTTCACAAAGGTTCCGTGGACTTTGAAGAAGCCCGAGTGCAAGGTGAAAGGGAGAAATGTGCTAAGCGAAAAGCACGTCAGACAAATCCTTTACAGGACCATCTTCCATCTGGTAACCTGTGTCCTCACTGTGGGAAGCTGTGTGGATCTAGAATTGGCATCCACAGTCACTTACGGACCCATCGCAAGAATCTACACAATTTTCTTTAGAATTTCCTCCTTTTAAAATTTTCTTTTTGTAAATTTTTATCCTGGAAGACAATCTTACTCGGTCACGAGTGATCGCCTGACGATGATGATGATGATGATGATGATGATGATGATGATGATGAAGAGTTCCCCATAGTAATAATAGGGGAATGATAGTGACATGCTTCCGCAGGGCTGGTGGGAGGCGGACAGCGGGATCTTGTGCATGTCTACTCACAAGTTGGTCCCATTGAGTTCAATAGGCAATATTCTCAGGTACATGGATATCAGATTGCAATCAGAGGCAGCATCCCAGCATAAGCCTGGCTGAACACAACAGGACCCACTTCCCAAAAAAAGCATGTGTAAGATTGCAATGCACAGCTGCAATCTTATATACGTACTTTCCTGGAAGCATTAAACACAGTGGGTCTTACTTCTGAGCAAATCTGCATAGGATAATTGTGTTGTGTTGTGTTGCAAGTAATAGAAAAGAGGTGCTCACAACAGAGGATTTCATGCCTCTGTCCTTGCCTTTGCTACTACCTCTTCTCCTGGGCCCCTAAGCACCCCACAAACTTCCTTGAGGCACAAGAAAGGGGAAGCACCAATGAAGGGCTCCAGCTCCTTGATGGAACATCACATTCCTGCCAAGGAAGACACGAGGAGTACATGTGTCAGCTTGCCTGGCACTAGTAACATGATGCTAATCATGTCCATTTCTGCCGAGGAAAGGAATGAGTTGGTTTTGCATTCCTGGACAGCAACGGCACTTGTAGACAAAGGCCAGAAAAATTAATTAACAACCCTCATTAAGTGCATATAGCCATTTTCACTTGCACTAATTGATGTACTACTAATGAACAGACCTGGCTTTGCACGGGTTGGAATAGCCCTTATTGAAATTGTTTTTAACTGTTGGGCAGCGCAGTCCAATGTGGCCTCCCATAGCCTGCTGGACTCGGAGGATTGTGAGCATCCAATGGCGGGCAGGAGGAGTGCAGAGGCGAAGGTCACCTCTGCACTTCTCCCGCCCTGCAAAAGACTTAGGCAGCCATTTAAGTCTTTTACTCTGGAGCACAAGGAGGAGAGGCTGAGGTGTTGCCAGGATACATCGTATGCTGGCAGAGTCTTAATCCTCCCCTCCCTGGCCCACAGAATGCCCACAAACCTCTGGCTGCGAGGTCACTCTTCCGATCTCGGAGCTGCCGCCAGTGTGGTTCTTTCTGTACTGGCTGCAAGGGCAGAGGGAAGGTGCTCCAAAGTCAGAGCACGTTTCTGAGGTCGGCGCTGGGAGTCCAACTTCTCCTATGGCCGTCTAGACTCTGTCTATCCGGCCATAGGATTGTGCCCTAAATAGTTTTTAATTTTGTATATTGGAATTGTATGTATTTTTTCTGGGGCTTGTATTTTGTTAATTGTTGTGAACCACCCAGAGAGCTTCGGCTACTGGGCAGCGTAGAAATAATAATAATAATAATAATAATAATAATAATAATAATAATAATAATAGCAACAACAACAACAACAACGAAGCCTTCAAGAAAACTTACGCAGCTGTCAGAGTTGGACACATTGTGCCCACCCTGTTCTGATTGAAGGCACACCTGCTGGCATCCCTAGGCATGGCACCTGCCATGGTGCAACCCTATAGCCCCCTAAGGGAGGGATCTGTCCACTTCACTCCCCTGAGGGGTGCTGCCCCAAAGCAGGAGGGAGGGGCGGGTATATAACTCTGTTTCTCAGCCTGCTGCCTTCCTGTGGCTTCAAACTGTATGTGCTGGTTAAGGAAGTCTGTCCCTGGTTGCTGAAGATGTTACTGCAGGCTACAACCACATGGATACATTTAAATTAATTAAAATCAATTAATGTGTTTTAAAAACAAAATAACTCTAGGATGCACACCCCCTAGGGTCCGCTTAGTATGCCTGCACAGTTTCAGGCCTCTAGGTTTCACATTTTTGGCACTATGGTGCTGGTTGACAGACTGAAAGACAGACGCACATCCTCTGTATTATTACAGTTTACCTATGAGTACCTAAAAATTAAGTCTAAATGAATAACCATCGCCTTACAAGTAATCCTCAGGTGGGGATTGTGGTATGAATGACATCAGATTATTTTTATTATTTATTTACAGCATTTGAATACCACTCCATAACTAGACATATTCCGGAGCAGTGAACAATAAAAAGATAAAACAGATAAAAGAATAAAAACAATGCATCACCGAGGGCTCTGCTCTGAATCCTGGTGGACTCCAATCGAGCCAAAGGTCCATGTGGAACCACCAGGAGAATGTCCTCCGATTATCTCAGTGACCAGACAGGTTGGTAAGGGAGAAGGTGCTCTCTCAGGTATCCTGGTCCCAAGTTGTTTAGGGCTTTGTACACTAGTACCAGCATCTTAAACCTGGCCTGGTAGCAAATAGGCAGCCAGTGCAGTTCCTTCAGCAAAGGAGTTGCATGCTGAAAAGGGGCAGCTCCTGACAACAGCCTGACAACAGATCTGCTTTTTAAAGTCACATAGGAGTATCTTTTGTGCTGGAAATGCTCCAACAAACTGAAATTGTTGGCTATTCTCCTTTCATCTGACCTCTCTCTTTTCTTTGTTCCTTCCCCCCCGCCCCCGTATAAATGATAGACTTTGATCTCTCAATGGCTTTTTAGGAAAAGATACCAAAGTGGCACCTAGATACCATGGTGAGAGTGAATGACGGAAAGAAATACCTTCAATAGATAGATCAGAGTAGAATGGAAATGTCAAGTGAGCACAAGGGTATCTGTCCTTTTGATTGTCTACTCTGTGCAGGATATGAAAGGTCTAGGTTTTTAATATGTATCTTCTTTTTTTCAAATATGCCAATCTTTGTTCTTCTTTTCCAAATACCACCCTAGTGAAGACATGCTGATTCACCTTGTGTTGCTTTTTATTTTTATTGAACCGTATTATTTACTCGGCTCAAAGTACTATCAGACATGATGCTGGCTAGAGACGTTGGCAGCAGCAGGACCCAAGTGCCGTGCTCCATACACCACCAGAGCTGTTTGTAGGAAGTGGGAACGGCAGGCTTGGTTTCTGCAACTCCGCAGCACCTCCACTGCAAATGTTTGGAAGGAGTACGGCAGCAGCCTCCAAGCCTGGTGTGGTGAGGTGATCTAAGGGGCCAGTACGGTCCAATCAGGCCTTGCATGGCTGCTGCGGGTGACCTAGATGCTGTGCCTTCTGCCCCTGGTCTGCTTGCACTGGAAGGAAAGTAGAGAACTTGCTTCTTGCCTTAACATCCAGGCAGCAGACTACAGCGAGTGTGTCTTAGAGATGGCTCCTGCAACCCTCCTGCCTTTTCCATCCTGTTGGGATGTGCTGTTGACAGAGCCGAGTCTAGACCAGAAATGTGATGTTTTTAGGGGACTCCTGTTCAATGCCATGAAGGGCAGAACTGTTTGGGTGGTGGGTTGTTTGGATGCATGATGCAGACCGCTAGTCCATCTGGCCCAGTACAGTCAACACTGACAGGCAGCCATTCTCCAGGGTCTCAGGCAGTGGTCTTCCTCCTCACCTGCTACCTGACACATTTAGATGGAGATGCCAGCGGCTGAATACTCCAGGAACAGGGGTCTACTCAGGAGGAAGGAACCCACCCACCCCTGCTGCAAGCAATGAGGAAGCAGACCCAGCTACAATGACTGAACTGTGAAGAGAGGTTGCTGAGAACATGTATATAAACCCTCAGTCTTCCCCCAGACCTTTGCTGGGTTAACAGCTCCCATCGAGGGGCCATTTCTCAGTGGCAGAGCACTGGCTTTGCATGCAGAAGTTCCCAGGTTCGATCCCTGATTCCCTGGCATCTCCAGGTAGGGCAGGAAAAACTCCTGCCTGAAACCCTGGAGAGCTGCTGCCAGTCAGTGACAGTGTTAACTATACTGGGCTAGAGGGACCAGGGGTCTGATTCAGTAGAAGGCAGCTTCCTATGTTCCTATGGACCTCTTTGCTTGTGCACACATGAGGATGCAGCTTGTAAATTATATGCCAGAATTATCGGCAATTCTGACTTACCTTTCTATCTGAACACACACACTGAGCAGAGCCTTCTGTAATGTGAACTTGGGAGCAGGAGGAGGGGGAAGGCAAGCCTCAGTCAGTGTAGAGCCTCAGAATGGCAAGAGTATGTTACAAGTGTGTTTCTATTTTCAGCTAGAAAATGTTGGAGACCTGGCACGCTGCTATGTACTCTGTTCCATCCCTCTCCCCCCCCCCCAGGGCCCCTGCCGAGGATGAACGAACTGCTGTAATACTAGTGAGACAGTAGACAATACAGAAATACATCAGATAAAGGCAGGCACTTTTTATAACCAGCATCTTCTGGTGCCCTGATGCTTGCATCTAATTCTGTCTCCTCGAGCAGAACAGCTTTGTTTAATGTGGAAATATTTGGCTAGGAGGCTGCCATCCTGCCCAACACGACTTCTGTGTCTTGTTGCTCCAAAATATGTCTCCTTGGAGATGAAAGTCTTCATTCACTGCAGGAAGGATGGGGATTAAATTCCAGCTCATCCACTGAGATCTAAGAAACTGAGCACCAAACAGGGAGCAACTAATTCTCCATTTACCGCTTGTTGCTATACCTTATGGTGGTGTACCCCCAAAATCTTGGTACAGCACTGGAGCCAAGGAGCTATCTGTCTGCTGTGGCCGTTGCCTTCAGCTGATATGCCAGCTGTGACCCTACCTGGATGGAAATAGTCAGGCCGCAGTTACCCATGCTCTAGTAATCTCCCGTATTCTGGCATATAATTTACAAGCTGCATCCTCATGTGTGGCACAAGCAAAGAGGTTCATAGGAACATAGGAAGCTGCCTTCTACTGAACCAGACCCCTGGTCCATAGACTACTGCCATGCCCTGTGCTTGGGACTGCCTTTGAAAAAAGTCCAGAAACTTCAGTTGCTGCAAAATAGGCTCTTAACTGGGGCTGTAAATAGCAAGGCTGTTAGCAGGGACTGGGCAATTTGATCACATCGCACCAGTGCTTTTCATCTTTCAGCAGCTCTGCTGGCTCCCAGTCCATTTCTAGGCCCAATTCAAAGAGATGGTTTTAACTCTTAAGGCCCTAAACAGCTTGGGGTCCAGTTTAGCTGAAATATTGCCTTCTCCCACATATGCCTAGGAATGCTGCTGAAACTCGAAATTAGGCAGCTAGTCGGTAGAATCTATTCTGTGTGTAATGCCCATATGTGTATCAAGCTTGGATGGCTTTAATAATGCTTTAATAATAATAATAATAATAATAATAATAATAATAATAATAATAATAATTGTGATATGTTTTTTGTACCTTTCGCTTCTTCCCAGCCCCCTTGACTGGCCTCACTTGGTTACACATGAGGAGGCGTGTGCGTGTGCGTGTATGTGTTCCTGCATGCATGCATGCATGAACCATAAAAACTCTTTTCTCTACACGCTAACTATGCACACCCCACCCCAGCCGGTTCACACATGAGGTGTGTGTGTGTACCCCCAAAGGCTCGTTTCTCCACAATAATAATACTTTAAGGAACAAATTTTTATGAGGCAAACATAATACACTTATATTTAAATTGTTTATATGGTTTATGTTTATTTAAAAATGGTTGTTGTGAATGTTCTATTTATAAAGGTTTTATTGAGTTAACAAGCTTATTGTTTACAAAAAAAGAAATATTTTCAATATGTTTCTGTTTTGGCACTTTAATGGTAATTAAAATATTTAATTTGTTTTAATATAAAATTGCGTCTTCATTTTATTTATTTTCATAAAAAGGCCCACCAAAATCCTCAGCACCAGGCCCATAATGCTCTTAATCCGGCCCTGTCTAGGAGAGACAGCTGGTAGTCAACAGACCTCCACAGATATTCCATACATGAGATCTACAGGTCCCACTTCGTGTGTAATGAAATGAGTGGGGAAAGAAGCATGCATTATTTTGTTCTCTGTTCATCTATAAATTAAAATAGTTAATTAATTGTCAACCAATTAAAATATTTTAGTTGACTCATCATATACGGTACCTTTTAACAAATTGATCAGTAATATAATGTGTAAATACATTTGCATTTGGCCAAAACCCCAACGCGTGGACCTTGTTGACATACTGAAGGGAATGTAAGATGACTGACATTAAAAAAGAAAAAGCTCCCACTCTCTGTTAGAAGGAAAGGCCATCTTTTTTTCCATCTAAACATGCATAGGATTGTGCCCTAAAGCATCTAAACTCTGCTGTTTCTGCACCTGTTCTGATGTTGGTTGCTTTACGTTTCCTTCAGAAAGTAAAGTTGCTAAACATCCCATGTGCAATGCTCATGCTCGTGGAAGGATATCACTTAAGCCTTTAGTTACTGTTTTCCAAACCAATCAATGTAAAAGTTTGGAATTGAAATCCTTCAACAAACCAGTCACATCTGAAGAAGGAGCCATGGATATTTGTATCTGCCCCTTGTTCAATGTTTCTTTTTCACTCGTGGCTTGGTTTCCTTTCTGAATCCAACTAGCCAACTGAAGCCATTTCTCTCTAGTATCAGACAGAGTTTCCCCCCTTGTTTGGTAGATTTGGGTGCTGGTGGTGGCACTGTGAGGAACACGACCGGCCCTACCATCAGGCAGAGTGTGGCGATTGTCTCAGGCGGCAGATGCTGGGGGTAGAAATGGAAGCTTTCCGGCTGTTCTTTCTGAATACTCTGGCTGTTCCCCTCTGTTGGGGGGACACAGCTCAGTATGCCACACAACCTGTCCTGGGCCCCCTAAAGTAGCCTGCTGCCTCAGGTGTGGTGGAGGAGACTATCCCGTAGCCAGTCTTGAAGTAAGATTCAACTGCCAGTCCAGCTGGCTTCTGTATGTGGAATGGGAAAGGGGCCCCATCTTGTCCTTTGCCTCAGGCAGCAAAATATCTTGGCCCAGCCTCGGTGAGGAAATACTGAAAAGAGAATCCAAGGTCAGGCGGGGAGCAGGGCAACCCAGGGTGATTGGCTAGTGAGGAGATATGGACTTTGGCAGGTGGAGGTGCCTCTTCCACAGCTTCTGTTTACACTACTCACATTTCAGCTGCTCAGCTCACACCACACAGCAACTTGTACCGACTCCATGCTAACTGCAGGATAAACAGTAGGGCACATGATGACAACAGCCAATCAGAGAGGGCAACTTAACACGGAGGCGCATGACATCATGATGCATAGCCTGATGCCATACTACCCAAGGTGCTCTTTGCTGGTGTGCATGCACAACAATTCATATATACACGAGGAGATCTCAAAATAATGGAGAACCTTCGTCCAAGATTGATGAGCCAGTTACAATTTCTGTTGGGGTAAGTTTGCCCATCACTGCATATGCCTACCTGAACTGTGAGATCCAGGTGCCCACACCAAGTGAAGTATGGCAGGTGGTGGGGAGGGCTTTCATGGTGGGTGGTATCCTGGCAATGGAATCTGCTCCCCAGACAGGCTTATCTGGTGTGTTCTTTATGGTCATTTTAGCATCAGGTGAAGACCATTTAAAATTTCCCCAGGCCTTTTAAAATCTGTGATTTTCATGGTTCAACGGTAATCTCCTGTTTTTATTCATGTATTTATTACATTTCCATACCACCCAATAGCCAATGCTATTGTGTCATGTATCAATATTTATGCTGACAAATATTTTATGCTGCAATTTGTTGCTTTTGTATTTCACATTTTAGTATTGCATCATTGTAATATGGCTTTTGCTTCTGAGCCATCCAGAGAACTTTGCTCTTGGGTGGCCATACAAAGCTATTAGTTCAGACCTCTGGCAAAAGCAGTATGTCCCTCCTCTGCAGGGAGGAAGAGGGGGAAAGAGAGGGAGAGAAAGGGGGTGGCAGAGAGAGAGGGAGAGAGAGAGAGAGGGAGAGAGAGAGAGAGAGAGAGAGAGAGAGAGAGAGGGTGGCAGAAAGTGAGAGAGAAAGGGGATCTCACACCCATTTTTAGCTTTTAGCTCTGCCCCATCCACTGCTGGCTTCAACCCCTTCCACCAGCAGTACTGAGTAACCAACAGATTACCCCTGGGTAATGAAGCTTGTGACAGAAAAAAAAAAAAAGATGTCTCCCCACACCTCGGCAGGGAGATATTTGCAGAAGAGGATTCATCCTTATTTTCCCCCACTTCTAATTAGAGGGAGGAGACAAGCTTTGGGTGGCCACTCGTGAATCACCAAAAAAAGAGGATATGTGTCAACAACAAAAAAGTGGACAAAAGAGAACACTAATTTGCATACAATCTGCACGTGCTAATTTATATGGATAGATGCAAATACTTTAGAAATGATTATTATAATTGAAATAGAAATAGAGCTCATCTCGCCATAGTGGGGAAGACTGTGACCAGGGTGACCTGTGTGCCTTGCTCTGCTGCCCAATTGACAACCTCAAGGCCCTGACTGACGGCGGCTCTCCGGGTTTTCAGGCAGGAGTTTTTCCAGCCCTTCCTGGAGATGCCGGGGATTGAACCCGGGACCTCCTGCATGCAAAGCATGTGCTCTATTACTGAGCCTCCCACACACACACATGGTCACATGGCCACCCTAGAAGGTAGGTGTAAGGGTAAAGCAATAGAAGCATTTTGGGAGACAGACTGCAGATAGAGTCGGGATGGGCAACACTGAGGAACTCGGCCCACTAGAGCTCAGCGGACGTTTGGCACCTCGCTGACTCGAGAGCCAAAAATAAGCCAAGTCAGGGAGGGTTTTTTGCAGCTTCCACCTTTAAAGTGGTCCACAATTTACGTTTTGTTTTTTGTTTTTAAGCCAGGGGAAATTGTGTAAATTCCGGCCGCAATTCACATAAATTGTGCAAACTGCAGCTGGAATTTGCGCAAATTGCAGCTGGAATTTGTGCAGATTTCCCCAGCTTAAAAAAAACACAAAGCAAAAAAAAAACAACAACCCGTAAATGGCAGCCTGCTTTAAAAGCAGAAGGTCGTGTGCCAGCTCTACTCGTATCGGAGTGAATTGGCACCAGCACTGGGTTGTCCGCCAGAATCCAGGGGGCCAAGCTGGGCCAATTCACTGGATTTTAATCCAGGTGCCCACACCAAGTGAAGTATGGCAGGTGGTGGGGAGGGACCATGTTCCTCACAAATCCCTATTAGGGAAAGGCACACAGAGAGAGGCAGGGAGATAACTAGCTTTGAGCTCTGGAAAAGTGCCTTTTGGGGGTTGCCTCCCTCTGGAGGTCTGATGTGGGTCTGCGACAGATGTGTTTCAGCTGTGGGTCTGCGACAGACGTGTTTCAGCTGTGACTCCACCTTTGCTCAACCTATAGATCAGTGTTCTCCAACCTTGGGTCCCCAGATGTTTTTGGCCTACAACTCCCAGCATGCCCCAGCCAGCTATGCTGGCTGGGGCATGCTGGGAGTTGTAGGCCAAAAACATCTGGAGACCCAAGGTTGGAGAACACTGCTATAGATTTATAAATAGCCTCAAATATTACAAAACTCCATAAACTTGCAGTGACCTGCTTGCAAAGAAAACCAAACCAGGGTAAGAGATTAGCACCTTTGGAACTTCATACCGCTCAGAAGTCAGGCAAGTGCAGCAATGCTGTTCTGAAAAAAGCTCAGTCCAACAAAACAGCCTCTGACAATAATATTTTTTCTTTCTTTTCTGGAGCAAATCGGTAGAAAATATAAAAGACTGCGGCTACGGGGGGGAGTGTGAAGGGGAAATAATATAAATGCAAGCAATAATTAGATCTAACCCTTTTTTTTTAATAAGCAGATCAGTCATCCCAGCTGATAGTTGGTTTCATCTGAATTAAAAGCATTTATCGGCACCCTTTTGAACAGTTTTCTGTAGATTTAAGAGTGAAAATGAAATGGGATTCCAGCTAGATGGCTAATCAAAACAAAATTGTGCCTGGTGCTAGCATAGCAATTAGTGGGGATTGTGGTTGCGTAAAAGGAGAAGCCATTAATATTCAAAGTAGCTTTGCATCGACAATCAGTTGATTTGTTATAATGTGCCTCCCATTAGTTTATGCTGTTTGTGCAAATATGTTTTCATCAGTGCAGTCTCTAGGAAACGCTTCTTGAACAGTTTCATAAACACTAGAAATGCTGTGCAAAGCACTCCTGATTAACCTCTATCTGACACAGCTCCGCTCACTCTAATGAGATTACACTGGTCCATGTACAAGTCTATTAATTTACGTCCACCAGTATGGTTTTACTTACAATGGGCCCATTGACAAAGACACTTTGGCTTTAATGTTGTGACTCCGTCCTCTGCATCTGGCACTCACACCTGTGAGTTTGGCGGAGAAAGTGCCCAATTTAGGCCTGGGAGCACTTTGATTTAGCATAAGTTTCATAAGGCAGCCTTGGGCAAGTCACTATCCCTGTCTGAGCATTCCACATTTCTTGAATGGGAAAAAATGACCTGCCTTGCAGGGGTGTTATGAAGATAAAATAGGTACATATTTTGCGGTATCTTCCATTAGCAACATTGGCCTCTATATTTGATTCTGTATCTGCTTAGGGAACTTATTGCTCTCTACTCAAGTTCCAGTTGAAACAAATTGAGAACATCCATCTTAAAAGTGGTCCTTTTATCAGTGGAGGCTGGTGGCCCCAATCTCAATGGGGCAGGGTATCCACTCCAGGTTTCAGCCTGAACTTTAAAGGAGCTATCCATGGTGCTGAACCTAGTTGAGTTGCGGTGTTCAGCACCATGGATAGCTCCTTTAAAGTTCAGACTGCGACTCAGAGTGGATACACCGCCCCACTGATGTTGGGGCCACCAGCCTCCACTGCATTTTATGTGTGTTGCTTAATCACCCCATCCACCGGTCTGTTGCTTGAAATCCAGATCAGAACTTCCCAGAGAGCTTTACAATAAAACGTAATGTCAGGAGATCTGGTCACAGATCTCCCACATCACATCATTTTAGCCCCAAATAATCTAGGAAACTTGATTAGCATCAGTGCTGTTGTTATGCTTATCCACAGTTCAGGTGGGCAGAGGAAATCCCTCTGGCTAGGGAAGTGGGTAGAAGAATCACACAATTCCACAGCTAAGATGGCCCAATGTCCTACTTTAGAGAGGACAGTCCTCTCTTTGAAGAACTGTCCACTTGAAGTCTGGTTTGAAGCAGAGGCGGTGTTAGGGGGCAGCCCACTCGGGCTGGAGCCCCGAATCTTTCATTTGGAGCCCTGACTGAATCTCTGGGAGGCCATCTGCCCCACCACCCTGCTGTCCATGGGCACTTGCTGAAACAAAAGGTACAGGAGCCCTGGTGATCTCTGTTGCATCTGATTTCCCTGGATTAGCTGGCTTTTTACCCACATGAGCTTCACCTCCTGCTGCCCCACCCCTGAATCTTTCTGCCTGAGGCTTTGTCTGAAATCAAATGCCCTCCTCTCCCCTGTCCATACATCCTTCTTTACAAACAGGGGTGTCCTTAGGAGACAGGGTCCTTTAAAGACACACACACACACAGAGAGAGAATTTATAGCATATGTAAATTAGCATATGCAAATTTGTGCATTTTAGTTGTCCTGTGGGCCTGAGCCTGCATCTTTTCGATACCGAGCACCGCCCCTGGTTTGAAGATCAAGGCCAGCAGGGGCATTGAAGGTGCCCGTCAACCTTTAGCACCTGGACAGAAGGCTGAGCATGCTGACCAGGTCACAGTCTGCACCCCACCCCCACTATAGTGAGATGCATTGTATTTTTTATTTACGTTCTAATAATTATTTCTAAATTTGCATCTGTAAATTAGCATGCATGTTTTAATGCAAATCGCTGTCATCTTTTGTCCTCTTATCTGGAGATGTGGTCCCTCTGTTCTTGTGATGCATTAGTGACCACCCTACCCACGGCCTCCTCCTGATCTCTTAAATGGCGCTAAGACGTCACTCGCCACCTTCCTTCCTTTATGTCTGCATCAATTCAAATAGAGCCTGAAGATACCATCACAGGGCACAGATGGTTTGAGCAGGACTTTGGGATCTGGATGGTTTGGACTTGCAGGTAAATCAAACAGCACCAGCGCTCCAGTGTGTACCTTAAAAGAGGGATTACCCTTCCCCCGTGCTCCTTCTCTGAACCCTAACTGCCCACCTTTGAGGGCAGTTAGGTGGGCAAGTACATGAGAGAGGGCCTTTCCGCAGTGGCCCCACACCACACCTCTGGAATAGGTTCCCATTTGGGAGGGTCCATCAGGCCCCATCATTGCAGGCTTTTACAAAGGCCCTGAAGACTTACTGGTTTGCTCTGGCCTTCCCCTGATTATGTTTTACCCGCCTGTTCTGGGTTGTGGCTGCAATTGTACTGTAGGCTTTTAGTGCTGTCTAAGCCAGATGTTTTATGCTAGTGTTTGTTGTCTTTATTTTTGTTGTTGTTTTTTTCTGAATGTTGGCTCTTTTATTACTGTATCACTATCTCTATCTATCTATCTATCTATCTAATGTTATAATTGTAAGCCACCTTGGGAGGGCTCCTGCCCTGAAAGGCAGCCTAGAAATAAATTAAATAAATAAATAAAAAGCTTAGCCATCTCTGTTAGGATGAACTGATTTGGTACAGACATGGGAGAGTAGATGTAGACTGGTCCATTGATTCCTGGCTAGGCTACGTAAAGTACGGTATCTCTTGCCTGACTTTCCCTTTTAATTTATTTATTTTTTAAATCTGATGTACTCTCAAGGAAATCTGATGCCATACATCAACTCCTGAGTGGGTCTGTGGCTGATATATCACCATTCCTGAGAGCACATAACGCTTGGCTACAACTCATAGCACTCCTGCAGCTCAACAAGGAGTGCTGTAGATTACAGGAATGAGGCGACACTCTGTGTTGAGTGTATAAATAGTTCCGTTGCTCATCTGCTGTGTCCAAAGTGCTCTAGCAACAGAACAGGCTGGGTGTGACACCTTCCTGCCTCCTCCTCCTCCTTATTAGGAACAGCTTTCCAGTCTTCTCCTCATTGCCGCAGCAAAAGGGAGCCCCGCTAAAAGTGACCTGTACTTTTGCACTGTTGCCTTTATGGCTCTCCCCCTGCCTGAAACCTGGACTGGCATGGCATCCACTACCAAGGACCAGATGACTGCAGATCAGCAGAAGGGCTGCTTCTGTGAGTTGACATTTTTACCATCAGCCAGCCCCTGATCCCATCTGCAGCTCCTTCTGCCCTTCACCTCCCTGGAGGGAAGAGCCCTGGAGCCTGGACAATGCCACCAGCTGCCACGTACTAGAAGAGCCTGCCATAAACACCTCCACATATTCCTAAATGTGTGTCCCTTCTGGGTAGATTTTTCTTTTTAATTGTAAGCCGCTTGGAGAGCCAACCCTGGATGAAAACCAGGGTTCTAAATACAATTTTAAAATATATTAGGGTGGTTAGGTTCATCCAAGTTTCTGTTTCACATTTTAAAACATAGTGGTTTGGATCCAGGCTTCCTGTCATACTTACTGCAGACTCACTGAAATAAGTGGGACTTAAGTTAGTCATGATTTCAATGGGCAGTATCCAGGACTGACACTGCACCTCCAGAATGGGACAGGGTCAGTGGAGCTACCTTCTGCAAGCTCTGCTGACCTGCACTGTTCCAGAAATAGCTGTTTCTGCTCATTTCTGATTGCTTTGGAAACCTCTAGTTTCTCATTATGCTAGCAGTAGGTCCCGCTAGCATGCGGGCAGTATTGGATACTGCCCAATTGATCTATTCTGATTTACAACTGATTTCATATTTATTAATAACTATTTAAATAATTATTTATGTATGTATTTATTATATTTCTGCATCACCCTGCACCTCATTGAGGTGACTTACAATAAAATCATAAAAACAATAAAATAAAACAAATCTGTACTTTAAAAAACAAAACTAAAACATAACTGATAAAATGCCTGGATTGCAATAAAAGAGGGGAATCTTCTAAGAGCAAAGAGCGACATTAATCGCTAAAAGCTTGGCAGAACAGTGTAGTTTTTGTTCAGTGTAAGTCATCCAACCTAATATATATTTTAGGAACAACTAGCAAAAATAGGCTGCACAATTGAGGAGGGAGGCAGACTTGGGTCCCGCTAATATCTCCTGAGTTGCGTTTGGTTGGGATGCAAAACAGGGCCTTCTCTGTAGCCATGCCTGGGATTCGGAACTCCCTCCTTAGGTCGGCCTGCCTCACCCCATCGCTTACCACTGATAAACTTTGCAAGTAAACAGAACTGAAGCCCTTATAAAATACAAGCGCAGCAAGTCGGGGGAAGACGGGGGAATGTTCTGAAGCCTGAATCTACACCAGGGGTGGGGAACACATGGCCCTCTAGATGTTGTCAGACTGCAACTCCCATCATTCCTCACCACTGGCTGTGGTGGCTAGGGCTGATGGGAGTGGCAGCAGTCCAACACATTATTTGAGGGTAGGAGAGTTACTTCAGTCTAGACTTGACTCAGATAGAGCTCTTATCCCTGCCTGAGCCAAAAGGCTGTGGTTCAAGGAGAAGGGGGGGAGGATCCCTGAAAATCAGGCGGAGGCAGGCAGCTTCTGCGAACATCCACCATCCAGGTTTCAGGGCTACACCACAGCCTACCCCATTCAGTAGGGTCCCCCCAACCCCCTCTGTAGCATTTGGTGGGGCTTGAGGAGCTACTACACGGAAGAGGAAGAGGGGATGGGCAGGGAAGCCTGCTTCTGCTAACCCAGCTGCACATGGAGTTAGCATCTGGATCCAACCCTGCGTTAACTATAAATTCCTTGACTTTCCCCAGTCGTGAAACAGATGCGGCACATTACAAATGTGTGACAAGTGACAACTGAACTGTTAAAGCCAGATTTGCAATGAATGTTTTCCAGGAGGCAATGGCTGGACTACAGAGAGATTTGTGTTGAGTCACCTCACCATCCTGCTTGTGTAATAAACTGATTGATGGGGATTGTAAGAACAAAAATACTGTCTGTTCCGGGGGGGGGGGGGGGAATAAAGCGCACACACACATGCTTTTCCCTTGCTGGGCAGAGAGAGAGAAAAACATGGCAATCTTGACATCTGCTTCAGTCTGTGGATTACAAGGGATGTTGGCTTATGCAATGTGCAGTTTCTGAAGCTGTCATTAAAAGTGACACATTCAGATGAAAACTGCAAAGAATTCAATCTAAACAATCAAGGAGTGGAAACAACCCCCCTATCTCTGCCTCAGGAAACATTTTGAATAAAGTAAGGTATGATACCGATGTTGCTGTGGATTGTCTACCGAGGACACCCCATTCTCCAGAGAATTTTCAAATATTACAAAACTTCTTTAAAACAGTTATATCCTGCCCTTCCTGCCCCATTCTGTCCTCACCACAATGCTCTGAGATAGATTTGACTGAGTGATGTATCTACAAATATTTTAAAACAATATAAGGGGCGGGAGGAAGAAATGCTGACTGGCCAAAGGTCACCCAGTGAGCTTCATGGGTGAACAGATATTTCAGCCCAGATCTTCCTGGATTAAATAGCCTGAACTCCTCCTTGGAGAAAGGCTGGCTGGCATCAGAAACCGGCATCCTTGGGTGGTTGCCAGGGTGACCTGGGACCTTCTAGATTTTTTTTCTGGCCCAGTACTCGAAGCAGTACTGAGTGACTAAATTTAGCCAGGCTTTGAATTTCCCACAATGCCCCTGGTCTAGCATTGTTCTGGGCATTCTGGGAAATTTAAAGGGTGGCTAGACACAGCCTCCCAGCACTGCTTGGAGCACTGTCACCGATAAGCCCACCGGGGCCCACCAACAGAGGGGCCCCACCAGAGGACGCTTTGCCCAGGGACCCCTCCAATGTGCAGCCAGCCCTAGAGAAAGGGGATGGTAACCTGAGCTCTTGCAGAAAGGGTGGGATAACAAAAATTTGGAAGCAAGGGCAAGAAGCAATTACTATTGACGTTTGTTTGTTTTTTAGACTACAGGGCAGTCGTGTGTCTCCTTGTCCAGAGGACAGTTGTCTATTTGAAGGGCTGTCCTATCCAATTCCAGTTTCAAGATAAAGAAGCATAAGAACTGCTGCCCATCAACAATGAGCACCTGGGCAGCAGGCAGGAACACCTGTGGTCACCTGGCCACAGTCTTCTGCACTATGGCGAGATGTATTTATTTCTATTTAAATTATAGTAATTATTTCTAAATTTGCATCAGTACATATAAATTAGCATATGCACATTTTATGCAAATGTGTGTCCTCTTTGGCCCTCCTTTTTGGTGATTCACAATTGGCCACCATAGATCCTCCCCAGGAACAAGTGGAACATTTGAAGGATTCCCTCAACATCTCCCCATTCTCACAGCTACACCAACAACACCTCACAGCATGTTGGGCCCGAGTCCCAACATCACAGATCAAGTTGGCTGGGATATATGAGGATTGCCACACCTGGGTGGGTGGAATTCCTCTGCCTAGGGAGGGAGGCCCATCCCCCCCCCCGATGTTTTGTTTTGCTACCTCATGAAGACATTTTGTTTTGACAGGCATTTGGCCTATCAAGTTGTTGGTGTTTCTTTGATGCTCCCTGAGGGTTTTTTTTGATTAAATGTTAGCTGTTATCACTCTTTCTTTCTCTGTATTAAATTGCCTGCATCAGGGGTGGGCAATTTGAGGCCCTCCAGATAGATGTTTTGACCCGCAGCTCCCATGACCCCTCACCATGGGCTATGCTGGCCAGGGCTGATGGGGATTGTAGGCCAAAATATTGGAGGGAGAGCTACAAGTTGCCCACCCTGGTCTACATTGTTAACTTAATATGTCTTGTTGATTGATTGGTGTTCCATAGCATCAGAGTTGCAGTAGAGAAGGCTCCGCTCTGCTCTTGCCTCCTGAGGAATTACACAGAGGGGGCTCTAAGCAGAATCACCATCACACTGATCGGAGATAAGGGTGGGGTTTGCCTTGTGAGTGCTAAAGAAAGGAGGCCTTTCTCTAGTGCTGACCACTGGTTGGGGCCTGGTAGAGTGGGTGGGGCCAGGGAGAGAAGCTGGTGAGCTAGTCAGGGGACCCCCTGCAGGCCAGAGGTTCCCCATCCTTATCTATAGGTGGGCGGTGGACATATTAGCGGTGGAGGCTGGCGGCTCCAAAGTCAGTGGGGCAGTGTATCCACTCCAGGTTGTAGTCTGAACTTTTAAGGAGCTATCTATGGTGCTGAACCTATTTGGGGGGATAGGGGATGGAGTTCGGTACCATGGATAGCTCCCTTAAAGATCAGACTAAAATCCAGAGTGGATACACCGCCCCACTGTCGAGCCATCAGCCTCCACTGCATACTAGGAAAGGTGCTTTCTCAGCTTTGTTACACCCAGGTTACATCCAGGAAGTGGCACAGCTAGCACATGAGATGCTGTTGTGAATGTTCCACGTCAGGAATGTGTGTATACTGGTGCAGAACAAAGCAAGCAAGTAGGCAAGCGAGCAATATGTCTGCCTAATAAAGAAGTTTTTCTGCAGTGCTCTGTCCAGGAGTCATCCATGGGACACACAGTCATAACAGTATATGGGCCCCTTTCATAATACAGCAATACCTTGGATTGCAAGTAACTTGGTTTGAGAGCGTTTTGCAAGACAAGCAAATGTTTAAATATTTATTTATTTATTTTTTACTTGATATACAAGCGACGTCTTGCAATACAAGTACTGTAGTACGGCTTAAATGAAAAATCTCTGTACAAATTTTTTGGGGGGGATTTCGTTTTGATATAAGAGTGTTTTGGATTACAAGCACGTTTCCGGAACGAATTATGCTCTCAATCCAAGGCATGACTGTACTGTAGAAGACTGGCCTACATATATTGACTGCCTTGAGCAGTATTTTACACTCCGTGATCCCCCAGACGAAAAGGAAGTGCTTGCATTGCTGAACTATATGGGGTGGGGGTGGGGGGAGATCAGACAATCCACTTGCTTCATAGTTTGACATGCCCAGAGAAGCCATGCTCCAGAACTTTGGCTCTGCTGCAGGAACGTCTTGCTGGAGATTGCAGAGAGATCCTGGTTTCACAAGCGTAACCAGCAGGAAGGGGAAACGTTTACTGACCCTGACGACGACTTGTAACTCAATAATATATAATATGCAGTGGAAGATTCAGGAGCAATCCCATCCAGTCCTTCAAGATGGCGACACCGTCTCACGTTCGGCAAAGCCACACCTCCGTGAGCCCCACCTGAATATCCCCACCAACACTGCTTCCATCTTATGCAGTTTCCATGTGTTTCCCTTGCCTGCTCGACTGCAGCAGCCAGACACAGGTTTGGAAAAGAAAACAAGCTGGAAGACTGAGAGAGGATTTTAGTCCAAGCCTAATACTTTGCCCACTGCTCCACACTAGCTTTTAAATATAGCTTATAAGGATTACAGGCAGACTGCAGTTCTAAGCATACTAACTGGGAAATCAGTTTTCGTGGAGCCTAAGGCTATCAATGGCTAGTCTACTAGTTAGGAGTATGTCTCTGAATACCAGTTGCTGTGGAGCACTGCAGCTGCACTCATGTCCTGCTCGTGGGCATTCCATAGGCATCCACTTGGCCACTGACTCTGGGAACAGAATGCTGGACTAGATAGGCCTTTGGTCTGATCCAGCATGGCTCTTCTTATGTTCTTCTAAAATCAGTGGGGGTATGGCAGAGCTGGTGCAAAACCTCCCGCTGTCTGTGGTGGGAAGATGCACTGCTGCCACCCTCCTCCTCCTCCTCCTCCTCCTCTTCCTCTCTCCGCAGCTAGCAACTGCTACATGCCTCCCCCTCAATTCCTCACTCTGAGGGGGTCCTTCCTCAGAGCAAGTCATTGGCCATGAGGTGACCCTGAGACTGCCTGCGCTACCACATCACAGGCGATCTTCAGGGCCACCTCACCCAGAATGCTGTGCTTTAAGGAAGTACCCCTCAGAACAAAGCATTTAGACTGGGCAGACTCTCTGGAGATATGTACCAGATGCTCTCCTGCTGTAGCAGAGGAAGGAAGCCAGTGGGGCTTTACTCTGAGAGGTCCTCAAAATGAGGCAAGGGATTCACCCTGCCTCATGGGAGGGCTGGCCCTGGAATATGGGCTCTCCACACCTATAGATGGTCTCCACAGGACTGTGTTCAGAATCCACATGAGGCCACTGTTGGACTTGCATCCAGGCCAGGCCTGTGTAAAGGTGACATTTATGTGGAACAGATCCACCTCACGGGTGCTATACACATGCAGCCATCATTTTTGTTATGGGAGTCACGTATATAGCGTCAGTCACATTTATAGCATCCATTGAGAGGTGCTTTCCCCTGCATATGGTATATCTATATCATGTGTTCTCCGACCAGCAAATGAGTTTGCGAACCATTTCCATCACACCTAAAATGTTAACATCTGTCTTCACCCACGGCCCAAACTGTGGTCTGACAAACCTGTGCACCAGTTTGGATTCACACAAAATAAAGGGGTTGTAGTTGCCCTGGGACTGCAGAGCAGAAGGGAAACACACTCTGGCCCCATCTGTCAGCCACGGGACTAAGAGCCACTGGGAAGTTGTACCCCGCGTGTCTCCCAGGGAGAACATCACAGCAGGAAGAGAGACGCCTGGCCACATCCATCAGCCAGGGGCGGAGGAGTTACAGCTTTCTGCTCCCTGCCAAAAAGAAAACCCAGCTCCAATTGTCAGTTTCCCTGGGATTATAGAGCTGAAGAGAAGTGCACTCTGGCCCATCTATCGGCCAGTGGACCATGGGATGCCATATTGTGTGGGTGGGGTGCAGAGGGTGGTGTTTGTTTTGTATTATTACACTCTATTGAAAGCTCCATTGAGGTTCTTTCAATCAAAAGGCAAGGTAAACTCCCCACCACCACCACCACATCTTCAAAATAAATAAAAAGGCCCAATTCCCACTCCTTTGTGTTTTTTTTTTTTTAAGTTTCTTCTATATTATCTGCCAAGGAAATGGAAAATTCATCTAGGAAGTGGGATTACTTATTATAATCACCATTGTTTCCATAAAAAGCATATAACAGCTCAAATAGCTGCTGTCATGACACTGAAGCTTGTCCATATCTTATAAAGTTCACATGGAAAAGATCTTGACAGGAGGTGGACATTTACTAATCTAAATTGCAACAGGGAAGCTAGTCATTCAAGTGTTCTGGAACAAAAAAAACAAAAAAAAAGGATTTTTCCTCATCATTATTGTTATCATGACTGTTAAAGGGCTTAATAATTGTTAGGCTGGCTGTCACCAGTGTCACCCCAAATTTCTTATTGGACATTTGAATTATTAACTGTTTTCCCATCAGATTGCTTTGGTTTAGGGGGATGCATGCTCCAGTGATTTTTTTAATCTAATAAGGGCACAATCCTATGCATGTTTAGACAGGGGGGAAAGTCATAGAATAGTAGAGTTGGAAGGGGCCTATAAGGCCATTGAGTCCAACCCCCTGCCCAATGCAGGAATCCAAGTTACAGCATCCCTGACAGATGTCTGTCCAGCTGCACCTTGAATACCTCCAGAGTGGGAGAGCCCACCACCTCCCTAGGTAGTTGGTTCCATTGGCGTATTGCTCTAACAGTCAGGAAATTTTTCCTGATGTCCAGGCAGAATCTGGCTTCCTGTAACTTGAGCCCGTTATTCCGTGTCCTGCACTCTGGGATGATCGAGAAGAGATCCTGGCCCTCCTCTGTGTGACAACCTTTCAAGTACTGGAAGAGTGCTATCATATCTCCCCTCAGTCTTCTCTTCTGAAGGCTAACCATGCCCAGTTCCTTCAGTCTCTCCTCATAGGGCTTTGTTTCCAGTCCCCTGATCACCTTTGTTGCCCTGCTCTGAACCCTTTCCAGTTTGTCTGCATCCTTCATGCTGGCTGCAGAATGCTGGAAGTTGTAGGTCTTTTTTCTGTCTAAACATGCATAGGATTGCATCCTAAGTATCCTAAGAAAGACCACAAGAGGAGCTAAAGCAAGAGTATTACGTTTCTTTGTGGTCACCCATATGGCCTTCACCATTCTATACTACTCCATGCAATTCAGTCATGTTCAAGATCAAGATACACTTAAGGTACAATCCTATGTAAGTTTAGACAGAAAAAAAGGCCTACAGCTCCCAGCATGCCCCAGCCAACTATCCTGTCTGGAGCATGCTGGGAGTTGTAGGCCTTTTATCTGTCTAAACTTGCACAGGATTGTGCCTTTAGTAAGGCAAAAATGTATATATACAGGTATTACTGTTGGGCATCCACTGGGTGGGAAATCTGGATTTCCAGTTCATTGGAGCTTGATACTGCTGCTCTAAAACCTTGTTAGCAGCCTTTCCCCTCCCCTGCAGAAAGCCATTGCAGTGGCCATGTTTTTTTCTTTTCTTCCATACAATATTCCTGGGAGGGATGGCATGCCATCATGGCACAATCACTTCTAGGGGTATTGGCACCCCCATCTCAGCAAGTGAAGCAGGAGCCACGCTTTCTAGCTAACCTGGATAATATTTGTTAAAACAAGAGTGTGAAATGTAGTAGACCACCTCATAAGAAGTTTTTTTTAAAAAAATCTACGTTTGTGTAGTGGTTGAGGTTTTTTTAATCCACATGACAGCCAGTGTGGCGTAGTGGTGAGAGTGTTAGACTGGGACTCGGGAGATCCAGGTTCTAGTCCCCACTCGGCCATGAAGCTCACTGGGTGACTTTGGGCCACTCACTGACTCTCAGCCTAACCTACCCGGTAGCGTTGTTGTGAGGATAAAATGGAAAGGAGTAGAGAGTCCATATAATCTGCCTTGGGTTCTTTGCAGGAAAAAAGTCAGGATTTAAAAATAAATAAATAAATAATCCTTGGGCAACTGCCACAACACCAGCAACCTGGCAGGGCCCACAGTTGATATCTGACCTGCCCCCCCCCTTAATTTTTCTTCCTGTTCTGGCACTCTGAGCAGTGCCCTAGCACTCTGAGCAGTGCCACCCTTCAAATGTCCCACAATGCTCTTGGCCTAGTGTTGCTCTGGAGCATTGTGGGAAATTAAAAAGGTGTGCTGGACGCAGCTGCGCGCCACCACTTGGAGGACTGCCACTCCAGCCAGGGCCCACTGACAGAGGAGGGGCCCAGCAGAGGAGGCTTTGCCCCAGGGCCCGCTCAAACCCGTGGCCCTCCAGATATTGCTGGACTCCAACTCCCATCAGCCCCAGCCAGCATGACCAATGGTCAGGGGTGATGGAAGTTGTAGTTGGGAGATCCAGGTTGTAGTCCCCACTCAGCCATGAAGCTCACTGGCTGACTTTGGGCCAGTCACTGACTCTCAGCCTAACCTACCTCACAGAGTTGTTGTGAGGATAAAATGGAGAGGAGGAGGGAGACCATATAAGCTACCTTGGGTTCTTTGCAGGAAAAAAGGTGGGATATAAATATAATAAATAAATAAATATTTAAAACCTTGTCACAGTGAACTTACATATGAGCACACAAAAGGGGAAACAAAGCAGATTACGACCGCTTCGTCCATCCCTGCTTGAAAGGAAGTGTGAGGGGGAATATGGGGCCATGCAGGCCGGCTTCCCAGAACCAGTTGCTGCCTCCAGATAAGCTCATGACTGGAAGGGTGAGTGTGGGCAGTTAGGTGAGCAAGCTGGTGGGGGAGCCCTACTGGTCTGGCACAGACAGGTCACCCCAGGATACTTTGCCGGGAGAGTCCTTTAACCTGGTGCCGACCCTGGCCAAAGGCTTTAAGCTAAGGAGTTTGAGGAGGAGTCTGAAGGAACAGAGATGGACAAACGAAGCACGCATTGATGTGTAAACAACCACATATTTGCCTGCTGAAAAATGTTTTCCTTCAGTATTTCCTTATTCATCATATGGTTTTGAATATATCTGCCCGTTTTTTCTTATGAGAGCGGTCCCCTTATCTGTTAAACATTCGTTTCCAGTGTTCATTTGTAATGTTTCAGATACTTTGTTAACAACAGACATACTCGTGGAGTGAGCTACACTTTCATGGCTTTTAATCTGCTGCAGTATCAGATCACACCAGTATGGTTAATTTGTTATCTATTAGCACATGCCAAAAATGTAGCATGTGCAGAGGCGGCAGCTGAACCATCTGGGAATTTTGTCTTTAGATATCAACATATATATATATATTTAAATCAAAAGCAAGCTGGTTCAATCATTATTTAGCCATCCATCTTTGAGAGTGAGGAAACCAACAGGCTATTTGAAAAAGGTTCGCTAAATGGTTATTTATTTGGTATCATTCGCTCTATTTCCGATGTTTCGGGTGTGAGTGCCGTTGCTTATGTAGCCAAAAAAGGCACCATCCACTCACAGGAGAGGTATCAGCAGAAATTAAAATTAGGAAAACGGCAAGGTTTGCAGAAGTACAAAAGAAATTTGGGGGGGTGGAAACATAAAGGGGGGACCCCAAACTGAGCATGGGCAGTGGCCACAGAAGGGAAATTGGTGGGAGGAGGAATGGAATGCAATATGATGGTAGAGGACCTGTCTGACTGACTGAAATGATGAACAACAGAACACTCCACTGTCCACACAGCAAGATATATTTTTTTTTGCAGCCCCCCTTATTAATATTTGCATTCCTCTCTCAACTTTCCTCCAGGGAGCTCAGGACAACGTACCAAGTTCTCCCCTCCACTTTCATTTTATCTTCACAACAACCTTAGATGTTGACTAGGGGATGCGTGGGGATTTTGTTTGGTCTCCTTTTTCAAGCAACCGATTCATGCCTCCTAGACTTATACGTGGTTCGGAACATAGTTATCCCTCGGATTATGTGCTTCTCCGAATTTTGCAATGCAGTTCTTGGCTTGAAAAGCATACCCCCCACTCAAATGCATACTTTTAGGATGAAATGTGTATAAAAATAGATATTTAACTAAAGGCAGAATCCTATGCATGTTTAGACAGAAAAAAGGCCTACAACTCCCAGCATGCCCCAACCAGCTATGCTGGCTGGGGCATGCTGGGAGCTGTAGGACTTTTTTTCTGTCTAAACATGCATAGGATTGCGCCCTAAGTATGTAAAGGTGAATTTCTTGTGCATCCATTTCACAGAAGAGTGCAGAAACAGGATAAAGTAGTCCAGCTTTCCCCAACCAGGTGCACAGCAAATGTGTTGGACTGCAACTCCCATCATTCCCAGCAGGGATGTACAGACATTGTAAAATCCATTCTGCCTGCATTTCACAGATTGTCAGGCGCCTTTCATTCCGTCGTCCGTTCATTGACGGAATCAGATTTTGCGCAAATGCTCTCGTACACATTTGTGCAAATTCAGAGCCGCACAAATTCGCACTCCCAAAAATGCACAAATCCTCCCCCCCAATACACAAATCCCTGAAAAATGCTTTAGCCTATGAGGGAAATGCACATTTTTGATCGATTTTTTTAAAAAAAGTTTACATATTTTCCCATTATTAAATCCGCATAGAATTACATTTAAAAAAAATTAAAATTCCACAAGTCTGCAGAATCTGCATGACTCAGGGAAAGCTGGTTTGCTGTGGAATCCACGGATCAAATTCTTAGAAATTCAAACTCATTTGAGATCATTGTGGATTTTCCCAACATCCCTAATGTCAGTCAGCAGGCTGGATTTGGTTGCAGGCCCAAGGTTCCACACCCCTGATAGATCAGCTTGGATCCTACCTAGGCATCCATGAACGCGTTCGCAGACAGGACTGAGATCCATCAAAGATCCCCGCTGGTGGAAGGTAGGGAGGCAATTTTTGCTGATTCCCCCCCTTGCAGTCCCCCTCCCTGTTCCAGATAGACCACCAGGCCCCCAGAGCAGATTTTCGGGGACACAAGAGACTGAAGGCAGAATTGGTTGAAGTTGCCTTCCCCCCTCCCGCCACCCTTCGCTTCCACTGGCGACAATGCCTGTGAGTGGAACTCCACTCCAGGAATGCTCCCACTAGTGGGAGCAAACTCAGGATCCTGACCATTGTCCACAACTCTGTCTAAACAAGCATTTCCCACTCAGAAATCACAGAGGGAATTACAGAGTTTCACATACAGGAATATAATGCTGCAATATGATGCACTCTTACCTGTCAGTCTCATTGAACTCACCGGGTCTTACTTCTGAGTAGACAAGCCTAGGATTGCACTGTTGGGGCGCAATCCTATGCAAGTTTAGACAGAAAAAAAGGCCTACAACTCCCAGCATGCCTCAGCCCGCCATGCAGGCTGAGGCATGCTGGGAGTTGTAGGCCTTTTTTTTCTGTCTAAACTTGCATAGGATTGTGCCCTAAGAGAGCTTTTATATTTTTCTCAAATCCCAGTGGAAGTGCCCTTCATTGCACTTGGCGTGACAAAGCTGTGCTGCCGACAGCTGAGGAGGGCACCCCGCTGCGAGCCTGCGACTAATGCGGCAACTTGGTCCTGAGGAAGACAGCTACATATGCATTTTGACTAGGAATGTTAGTGATGCTGAGAAAGTGAATAACAGGCAGCAGCATTGGGTGTTCCAAACCGAGCCTTGGGCGCGCATGCAATTTGGTGGCCATTGCCAGACAAGAGGAATGTAATTCAAGTTAAGTAAGTATATGACCTTCTGTTCTATGGAGATGAGAGCAAGCATATTTGTCACCCACGGTTGGAAACTGAATGGAACACTGCCCTCTTCTGTTTCCACTCGGCACATGATGGACAATTCTGCAAGGATTAAATGACGAGCCTCCTGCGAAGGGCTGCTGTCTTTGTATCAGAATGGCTGCTGTATAAGAGCTTGTTGATTCATGCAGCAGAGAGCAGAATCAAGCGGTAAAGCTTTTTTCTAGAATTCCAAGATAGGAGGCTTGTTCAGTAGGTCTGTCCTAAACTTGCATTGTTATCAATAACCGATAAAGTCACTTATGCCCAAAATACGAAGGAACTCACTGTAAACTTGTTAACTGTGGCTAGGTTAATGACAGCGAGGAAATGGAAAGTACAACATCTTTTTCTAATAACTGATTGGTACAAGGAAGTTTGGGATATAGCCCTAAATGATAAACTAACTTGTAGTATCAAATGCAAAAAAGGGACAGTTAAAGAAGAATAATTTTATGGATAAAATGAGTTAAAATAAAGGGGGCAAAGAATAAAACGAACATGGCGGTTGGAGTCTACTACCAACCACCCAATCAAGGAGAAGATGAGGATGGAACTTTTGAAAAGCAAATTGCCACTGTTTCAAGGAGGCACGATGTGGTAGTAATGGGTGACTTCAATTTCCCTGATATCTGTTGGGAGACTTATTCAGCCAAACATGGCCCCTCCAAGAAATTCCTGAGCTGTGCTGCTGATAACTTCCTCCTACAGAAAGTGGAGGAAGGAACTAGAGGATCGGCTATCCTTGACCTGATTCTAACCAACAGAGACGAGTTAGTGGATAAAGTGGCAGTTTCGGGAACTCTGTGGGAAAGTGACCATGTTATACTTGAGTTCTTGATTCTAAGGGGAGCAAAAGCTGAGTGTAGCCAAACACGTACCCTGGATTTTAGGAAAGCCAATTTTAACAAACTCAGAACAATGATTAGTAAGATCCCATGGCAAGCGACTCTCATGAAAAAGAGAGCCCAGGAGGGGTGGGAGTTTTTTAAAAAGGAAATTTTAAAGGCACAATTGCAAACAATTCCCACAAGGAAAAAAGGCAGAGGGCAACAGAAGAAGCCAATGTGGCTTCACAATAAACTCAAAGATGACCTGAAAACAAAAAAAGACACGTATAGGAAGTGGAAGGAAGGACAGGCTACAAGGGAACAGTAAAGGCAGGTAGCACAGAACTGCAGGAATAGTGTCAGGAAGGCTAAAGCTGAGAATGAGCTAAGGTTAGCGAGGAATGCTAAAAGCAACAAAAAAGCTTTCTTCAGATACATGCACAGTAAAAGACAGAAGAAAGAACTGGTGGTTCAACTATGCAATGAGGATGGCAAATTGGTAACAGAAGACAAAGAAAAGGCAGAAGTGTTCAATTCCTACTTCGGCTTGGTCTTCTCCCAAAAGAGGGTCTATGACCCCCCTGGCAAACCTGAAGTGCAGACTGAAGGGGCAGGATTGCAGCTTGAGATTGATAGGCAAATTGTCAAGGAGCACCTGATTGCTCTGAACGAGTTTAAATCTCCAGGGCCTGAGGAGCTGCATCCTAGAGTAATAAAGGAACTGGTAGAAGAACTCTCAGAACCACTGTCTACTATCTTTGAGAAATCATGGAGGACAAGTGAAGTGCCAGACGGCTGGAGGAGGGCAAATGTTGTTCCCATCTTCAAAAAGGGCAAGAAGGAGGAACCTGGGAACTATAGGCCAGTCAGTCTGACATCAATCCCCGGGAAGATTTTGGAGCAGATTATAAAGAAGTCAGTCTGCAAGCACCTTGAAAACAATGCAGTGATTACTAGAAACCAGCATGGATTTCTCAAGAACAAATCCTGTCAGACTAATCTTGTGGAGAAAGCCAACCTAAGCCCCCTGCCTGACACACACACACTCACCAAGGAGGGGGGAAGGAGACCCAGGGGGGGGGAGACAACCAGTCTCCACAGATGCCAAAGGGGACAAACAACATCTACATAGAATCACCCCAGGGGGGAAGGCAGGAAGCATCACCAGGTTTGTCAATGCTCTTGCATATCAGCCCCATCTACATAAGACTTGAATACCTCTCCAGGGCAGACGCTTCGGCACCCCTAAGAAATGGCCACTCAACACCA
Source organism: Shinisaurus crocodilurus (assembly GCA_021292165.1). Taxonomy (NCBI): domain Eukaryota; kingdom Metazoa; phylum Chordata; class Lepidosauria; order Squamata; family Shinisauridae; genus Shinisaurus; species Shinisaurus crocodilurus. The sequence continues at coordinate 267,482,154 of CM037878.1, read as the reverse complement.
TAGGATGGGACCATTAAGCAAGTGGCTTCAAAGGGACCCCATCCCACGAGGGGAAGGCATCACCCCACCTGACCCAAAAGGCCGCCCCTCAGGGAGGGTGTCAACCCACCTGATCACGGAGGGAGGGGCTACCTGAAACAACAAGGTATAAAACACCCTGCACAAGGGAACTTTTCTCTGGACCTGATCAGCAATCTTGCCCATGCCTGGGGTAAGGGAACGAAGGATCAGCAACCCCGGGAAACCAAGCTGAAATCACTGGCCGCTTGGGTTGACCGGACCCCCGGGAAACCAAGCTGAAATCACTGGCCGCTTGGGTTGACCGGACCCCCGGGAAACCAAGCTGAAATCACTCACAAGCCGCTTGGGTAGACCGGGCCCCGCCGGGAACCCAGCTAGCCGCTTGGGTAGACCGGGCCTCCACCGGGAACCCAGCTAGCCGCTTGGGTAGACCGGGCCTCCGCCGGGAAACCCAGCTAGCCGCTTGGGTAGACCGGGCCTCCGCCGGGAACCCAGCTAGCCGCTTGGTTAGACCGGGCCACCGCCGGGAAACCAGCTAGCCGCTTGGGTAGACCGGGCCCCGCCGGGAACCCAGCTAGCCGCTTGGGTAGACCGGGCCTCCGCGTGGGAACCCAGCTATCAGCGTGCGGTTGAACCGGCCTCCGCCGGGAACCCTAGCTAAACTAACTAGCCTGAGAGCCCTGAAATCACGTTGTCCTTGAGGCTGTGCCTTGCTACGTTTGTAACCGTACTGATAAGCTGTATTGCTGGCGTGGGTCCTGGCGTTTGTGAAGGTTAATTTGTAAAATAAACTTGTTTTCTAAAAGATACTTTTGTGGCTATAAGTTATCCCCTTGTTCTGGGCTAAGGCGAGGCACTGGGGACCTCGGAGAAGGCCCGCCCCAGCACCCGCTACCCCCTTAGCATTGAACCCGCGCAGAAGACCAGGTTGTCGGTCTTCCACTAATCTGATCTCATTTTTTGATCGGGTAACCTCCCTTGTGGACTGTGAGAATGCTGTGGACATTATATAACTGGACTTCAGCAAAGCTTTCGACAAAGTGCCTCATGATATCCTGATTAGTAAGCTAGCTAAGAGTGGGCTAGATGGAACAACTATCAGGTGGATCCACAATTGGCTACAGAATCGGACTCAAAGAGTGCTTATCAATGGTTCCTTCTCAAACTGGGGAGAGGTAACAAGCGGGGTATGTGAGGGTTTGAGGCCTACACAGGCTTCAGTTTGTTGAAGCCTGAAGGCCCAAACACTCCTCGATGGGAGGGGGAGTTTGAGTGTTTTAGTACCCAATAGAAATTTAGAATTAGCTCTCCTGTTCCAAGTCACATGATTATAGGCTTCCACTCCTGGGAGGGCTATATATGTGGGAGGTGTGGTCAGCCTGAGGCAGAGCAGAGCTGGACAGAGCAGAGCTGACAGTGAAGCTTGTTGCTGCTGAGAGAGAGAGAGAGAGAGAGAGAGAGAGAGAGAGAGAGAGAGAGAGAGAGAGAGAGAGAGAGAGAGAGAGAGAGGTATCCTGAAGTTAAACTAGAGAACCTTAGATTGTTTGTTTGTTTTATTTTGTCAAACTTGCTTTTGAACTATAACCACTCTATTAAGTAAATAACCCTATATCATAAGTAAAGTGCTATTGTTTACCCTGGCTTGGTGGAGTGACTTATTCTACACGCTTAAAAGCCTACACCCACGTTACTGGAAGCAGGCAAGGGCTTTGGGAAGAGGCAGAGATCTTCCAAGGCAGAACAAGGGGTCCCTGCAGTAGCTGAACCTTGGCAGAAGGTGGCAGTGGAACCTTGACAGGGTACCACAGGGCTCGGTCCTGGGCCCGGTGCTCTTCAGCGTTTTTATTAATGACTTGGATCAGGAGGTACAGGGAATGCTTATCACATTTGCAAATGACACAAAGTTGGGTGGAACAGCTAATACTCTGGAAGACAGAAACAAAATTCTAAGTGACCTCGATAGGCTGGAGCGCTGGGCCGAAAACAACAGAATGAAATTTAATAGGGATAAATGCCAAGTGCTGCACCTATGGAGAGGAAACCAAATGCAGAGTTACAGAATGGGGGACACTTGGCTCAACAATACTACAAGTGAGAAGGATCTTGGAATTGTGGTAGATCACAAACTGAATATGAGCCAGCAATGCAATGTGGCTGCAAAGAAGGCAAATGCAATTTTGGGCTGTATTAATAGAAGTATAGCTTCCAAATCGTGGGAAGTGATAATTCCCCTTTACTCGGCACTGGTTAGGCCTCATCTTGAGTACTGCGTCCAGTTCTGGGCACCTCACTTTAAGAAGGACATAGACAAACTGGAGAGGGTTCAGAGAAGGGCAACAAGGATGATAAAGGGACTGGAAACAAGGCCCTATGAGGCGAGACTGAAAGAACTGGGCATGTTTAGCCTTCAGAAGAGGAGACTGAGGGGAGATATGATCGCACTCTTCCAGTACTTGAAGGGATGTCACACAGAGGAGGGCCAGGATCTCTTCTCGATCATCCCAGTTTGCAGGACACGGAATAATGGGCTCAAGTTACAGGAACCTAGATTCCACCTAAACAGGAAAAATTTCCTGACTGTCAGAGCAATAAGACAATGGAATCAACTACCTAGGGAGGTGGTGGGCTCTCCCACTCTGGAGGCATTCAAGGTGCAGCTGGACAGACATCTGTCAGAGATGCTTTGACCTGGATTCCTGCATAGAGCAGGGGGTTGGACTCGATGGCCTTGTAGGCCCCTTCCAACTCTACTTTTCTATGATTCTATGATATATGGAATCAATTACTAGACTATGTATTAATAAAGGGGAAGGGGAGTATGCCTTGTCAGGATATGTTATATTTTTGGAATGTGGAATTTAATTGATTAAGGGGATGTGGAAGTATATTAGTTGGTCCCTAGGCGGGTGGGGGGTGCACCTTATGATTTACTGTAGTTGTATGTTTTTGTTTTACAGTGTTGTATGTAGTTTATAGTAACTAAATAAAATTTATTTTAAAAAAATAGACAGAACACACAGAGACACACATATATCTAAAAACGATTTTAAACAATACACAACAAGAAAAATCCAGGACCTGTCTAAAGCCTCATCATATGCTGCCAAATGCCTGAGAGAAGTAAAAGGTCTTAACCTGGTGCCGAAAAGATAACAATGTTGGCACCAGGCAGGCCTCATTGGGGAGATCATTCCACAATTGGGGGGGGGCCACTACCGAGAAGGCCCTCTCCCTTGTTGCTGCCTTCTGAGCCTCCCTCAAAGGAGACACCTGGAGGCACAATCATAAAATCAAGTAACAACAACAAAATAATCAATAAAATAAATTAAAAATACAACAATAAAAGTATCAGAATAATACAATATTAAACATTAAAATATTAAACACATTGAGGACCTAGCAGTAAAATTAATAACTGAAGCAACAGATTAATGCTTACATGTCTGCTTAAAAAGGAAGGTCTAAATGAGATGTCTAAAATGTATACAATCAAGATGCAAGGCAGATCTCCCTAGAAAGGGCATTCCACAGACAGGGGGCGGGAGGCACTACATAGAAGGCTCTGTAGGTTTATGGCCAATCCATACCTTAATCCAGGTGAGGATTTCAAAATGCCTGTTAATCACAGACTAGTCCATTTCAGGGATTATACTAAACTGGCAGGGCAAGGGGGATTCTGGAAGTAGGAATAGGAAACAGGAGACGTCTTGTGGCTGTGTGTTGCTAAGGAGGAACTATAAAATAAAACTCTAACTGGGTGCAATCCTATGCATGTTTAGACAAAAAAAAAAGGTACTACAACTCCCAGCATGCCCCAGCCAACCTGGCTGGCTGGGGCATGCTGGGAATTGTATGACTTTTTCTGTCTATACATACATAGGATTGCACCCTAAGAAGCTTAGTCTGCACCCAGATTATTATTTCGAAGACCTGCAGGCCGTTGAACACAACATCCACTTCCAGCTACACACACACACACACACACACACACACACCCTGCTTCAGCAAGCAAGAAAATCCCATTTTATGAAATCATATTTTGGCCCCATGGTTTTTATTTAGCTTCTGTGCGGAAGCCCTTCAAGCTTCCATCCACATTCCAATCAAGGACATATGCCTTATTCTTTTTTCAACTACAGTTCAGTTACATAACTTACACATCCAAACTCTCAGTTCTTAAAGATCCTCTCTTAAGGTTGTTTTACTCTCCCACAAACCCACCTGTGGTACAATAAGGATTATTATCATCATCGCCATCTAACTCAGGGGTGGGAAACAGGCTGTGGGCCACAAACAGCCAGGCACCCCAGACATTTTTGTGACCCCCATTTGCTCCACCAGCACCCCCCTGCTGAAATCCAATGGTACAGCAGCAGGGGGGGAACAAAACCCTTTTTAGAGGAAACTGGGTGGTTTGCCACCAAATATTGATGTTGTGGTGGCGGCAGCAGCAGCGAAAAGAGGCAATGTTAAAACAAAATAGCCCCTTTTTTCTGCCACTGCCATGCTGTCAAAATTCAATGGCAAACCACCAATTTTCCTTTAAATGGGGCCCGTGGAAGCAGGGCAAGTAGGGGCAGAACTTTGGTCCCCCTGGGGCCCAGGGGGGCAATGTGGCCCCTTGACACCCTCATCTAAATTAAAGGACAGTCAGACTAAGAAAAGGGGTAATGCAAGAGTAAAAGATGAGAGTAGGGTAGCTTGATTTTGAACAACAACAACAACCCAGAAGCAGCTTGTCGGGGAGGGGAAATAATTTCATTGTGAAAACACTCCAATGAACACTTTTCTGCTTATGATGATAAGTGAAGAATCTATTATCACAAATAGTAACTCAATTTTATAATCCCCAGTTTGGAAATACAGATTTGGCAAATTTTGATGCTTGCCTTAGATATGAAGTGAGTATTTTTGGCCCTAATCGTCTTTCTGTGGCTCGGACCTCTGGCATTAGGCTTTTTTTTCCCCCTGTTGTTGGTTTCATTCTGATGCTGTTTTAACTGTTTTTCATGTTTTTGTTTTATTTTTATATTTCATCAAAAAATTTTTTAAAAGTACACTTCCTAAGAATGTTTTGTTAAGGGCTGGTTAAAAAACACTATAAATAAATACATTTTAACCCACGTTAAAAACATCTATTTTGCCCAAACATGCCAGGTTCTTTAACATTTCTCATAGACACCTGGGATTCTTTCCTCCCCCCCCCCTCTTGGTTTCCATTACATACAAGTGCCTTCCCTTCTCATTTTTTCATTGAGATAGATGAAAAAGAAAGATTGAGAAAGATTTCTCACACAAGAGAAAGATTCAAAATGAACACCATGCACCCACGCTCCAAAAAATACTGCAGAGATAACAAAGGATACCCAGAGGTCTGAGGATCCTTAAAGGACCTGGCATAATAAATGTTTCTCATAGGCACCTGAGATTCTTTCTTTCTCTCTCTCTCTCTCTCTCTCTCTCTCTCGTTGGTTTCTCTAATCCAGTGTTCTCCAACCTTGGGTCCCCAGATGTTTTTGGCCTACAACTCCCAGCATGCCCCAGCATAGCTGGCTGGGGCATGCTGGGAGTTGTAGGCCAAAAACATCTGGGGACCCAAGGTTGGAGAACACTGCTCTAATCCATATAATGACCTCCTCCCAAAAAGGGGCAACTATTGAGCATTGCCAAAACATGTGCTTAAAAGAATCATTAGCGGTGTTGTTACACCTCCAACAATTAGCCAACTTAGTCACGCTCCGATTTAAAGAGACATTGCGGCGTCTAATAGACATGAAACAAAAGTTTTTGCTGAACAAGACACAGCCTGAGATGAGATCCACAGACAATTCAGGTGCAGACGCCAAGGTGGCAATTATTAGAAAAAGCTATGTAAAAGTTGTAAGGCAGGGGTGCAGAATCTCAGCTGGGGGGGGCAAATCTGGTCCTCTTGTGGTTCCAATCCAGCCCTCCTGGGTTCCCTAGATGGCCACATACCCTTCCCCTGGTCCCACCCCCTTTCTCCTGACTACACCCCTTTCCCCAGACCACCTATTGTTTTGTGGTTTCCCGGCTTTTGTGCAGTTTTTCCCTTGTTCTAAAAGCTTGAAATGCCTCTCCTAGGGCTTAGTTACTGACAGTAAGAGCTTTAAACTAAAATATGCTGGTATTTTGGCCCCGCATCTTTTGTCTTCAGCCCCGAGAGCTTCTGCGAAACAGAATTTGGCCCTCGGTTCCCCACCCTTGTTATAAGGCAATACAAATATTTATCAGTTGACTGGAATGATAATATGAGTGGACTATACAATGGAAATATGTATACAATCTGACATGAGATTGTATTGTGTAAAATAAAAAGAAACAAAAAGAAAAATGGATGGACATACAATGGACAGCCCTGCTGTACCCACATCAGTCTGAAAAGCTGTCATGTGTATACAGCTGTTGATTTGCTTTTTTTAGCCTGTTTAAGAATGTCATAAATCACGTAAGGAAATCTTAGAAGCAAATAGAAAGGGTGATACAGAGTTAAGTACCAACAGTCCCCTCAAGATGTTAATAGTTCTCAGCATGATATTTAGAAGACATAGAAATCCAACTGCATGGGTGGGCCTTCAAAAGGAGGATGAACCATGGCAGATTTATAGGAGAAAACACCCCGCATAGGGGCATATCTCCATCATCCATCATTGCATAACCCAATCTCTGCTCGAGTTACAGGGGAGAGGAAAGGGGTTCCCATCCCCCATACCTTTTGCCCCCTAGCTCCTGCATTTAGAAGGCTGCAGGAGATACAATCTGGTTAACATTAGGGAGCGTTGGGGTAGGCTTATGTATTTTCTTGCGTCCTCCTTACCTTTCCCCCCATAATACAAACACTGGTATAAACTCATCTTTATTTCCTCCCATTAATACATTAGATGTGGTAAGGGCACGATCCACCAGGAAGGAATCACCCTCTCCTGGCTGCCACCAGTTGACTTCTGCTTTCCATTTACACTGTAATAATTTCAGCTTGGGGAAATGGGGCATGGCCTGGGGAGAATCCAGAGGTTCAACTTGAGGGGCCTGGAGGTCTGTGTTTGGCCCACAGGCTGGAGGGTCAACACCCCTGCCATATATCTATCTGCTCCGCCACTGGTAGTACAGTCCTGAACTAGAACAAGTTCCCCTCTCTCCCTCTGACCTAGTTCACATGTAATGGCAATTTGTGGGTCATTTATCCCACGGATTGCTGAAATCTAGCGGGAGCGAGCAAACGCGCTGCCTCCGGTGTGCTCGTTGCTTCCGCTTCCAATTAACAATCTACGATTGGCCCATTCACAGGTTGTTAGCATGACATCTGAACCTGGACACTCTGGGTTGTTTAAGGGTTAAACAACCCAGAGTTTAACCCAACAACAAACCCGTCAGTAGTTGTTACATTGCCAACCCTCTTCGTGTCTCCCCACTTCCACAGAATAATGTGCTTACATAAAATGCAGTCCCACAAAGAGACCAAAGAGGGGCTTTTGTGAAATCACCTCCCCTTTTCAACCTGCTTTGGTATGCTTAGCCCGTCTTCCATGGAACTGTCAGTACTGCATGTCTAGTCTGTCCATCATCGTGAAGACATTCAAGGTATCCATTATGGTATTATTCATTTGAGCACATTAATATTCCTTCCCTAGCCTTGCCTAATGACTTCCTGATTTGTAAGCTTTCCTTACTCCCAACCCAGCTTCTCCACTGCCCAGGCAGCTCCCTGCTCCATCCATTGTTTACTTCCTATAATCCTTTTCAGGGCGCCTTCCGCTGTCCCTCTTCATATCTTCTCAAAGCGCTATTCATCCTGGAAAACATTTATCAAAAGGATTAATTTGCAATAAATTGCTGCGGTGCCCTCATCTTACTGGTTGGATATAGATTGTCCTTCTGTCAGAGAGTTAAGGGTAAGCCCATTAATCTCACTGTGTCTCATCGCCATGCGCAGACACACACACACACACACACACACACACACACACGTCACTTCCTTATTTGGCTTCCAGAGAGGACAGGATTTGCAGCCTTTAAAAATAGAATAAGACTGTGATCATTCAGCTTTTAGCTTTTTGTTTAGTGTTACATTAGAAAAACATTTGCTCCAATCCAGCTAGTAGAAATGTGCCCGCCACGGTCATGTGTATCCTTGCCTTTCTCTGGGCTGAAGGATGCAACTATCAGGGTTGGGCTGTGGCAGAAGTCTGAGGTGAGCCAGAAGCTTAGAACAAGGAGCCATGGAACAAAGCCAATAGTAAGGCCCAAAGGCATGTGCAAGGCAGGAGCAACGAAGAACCAAGGTTACAAGAACAGACCTCGCTCAGGAAGACCTCGTTGCTCAACTGGAACAGGAAGCCCTGTCATACTCCTTCCTGCCCAGGAGGATCCAATTGCCAGCCTTATCCAGACAACAATACTATGTGCACAAGACACCTATCCTATTGGTCTCTTCCTAATGCAGTTGGCCATCCCACTTCCAATAGCATCATGTACTGGACTCCTTCAGGCAAACCGTATCTATGCGGATTCCACTTTGTACTGACTGCAGAAATTCACTATGCCTTGTGGGAAAAGAGGGGCCATTTGTATCATGTTAAATTTCTATTTGATCTGCTTCTGTATTATTCTGCATTGCTGTGGCTGCTAAAAATATACTAGTGGATTTATGAATGACATGGGGGGGGGGATATTACATACGTAAACAATAACCGTAGCCCAGAGGTAGCGCACACAATTTGCATGCTAGAAATAATTACTAGAATTTAAATAGAAATACAATACAACACACTATAGTGGGGAAGACTGTGACCAGGTGACCTCAGTCTGCTGTCCAAGGGCTAACTGTGGATGGGCAGCTTCAAGGCCCCTGATGCTTCCCCAAAGTTTTAGGGCTTTTTATCTTTCAACTGGACTTGGACTGGAGAGCCAAATAGAGCATGCCTTCAAACAGAGCAGAGGTGGACAGATGTTTTGGACTTCAACTCCCAGCAGCCCCAGCCAGCATGGTCAATGGTCAGGAATTCTGGGAGTTGAAGTCCAGAACATCTGGAGATCTATGTTCTGCCCACCCAAGAAATAGGGGTCTGTTCTTTGTAAAGTAGAACACATGACCCTATTTCATATGTTCCTGTAGGAATCTATAGGGAATTCCAGAACTAAAAGAATCTAAAAGTTGCCTTATTTCAAGGTTGTGTTGTATTCAGGCACAGTGAATTATCTGTGTGCTATGTCTCCTCTAGGATAGCCTAAACTCTAGGCTCCTCCCTGCTTCTCTGCTATCTTAGACGAGCAAACATTGCGCAGGCCTGTGTCAGGAGCCCTGCCAGGGAACTGTACATAACCATATACAGAAGTCTGCAACACCTATGCAGAGCCTGAATTCAATGGGCATGCTCTGCCAACAAAAAAGGACAAATTGATATAGCTAAGACACGGTGCAATCCTACACAGAAGTAAGTCCCATTGAGTTCAATGAGGGTTGCTCCCAGATAAGTGGATATAGGTTTGTCCATAGGGTGGCCATGTGTCCTCTTTTACATAGGACAGTCCTCTATTTGAAGGGCTGTCCTATCCAATTCCAGTTTAAAAATAAATAACCCGAAGAACTGTTGCCCGTCAACTGTTAGCACTTGGACAGAAGGCTGAACAAGCAGGCACACAGACAGGTCACCTGGTCACAGCCTCCCCCCATCCCCCCCACAATGGTGAGATGCACTGTATTTCTATTTGTAAGGATCTCCGAGCCAGGCGGCACCACAGCTCCACCTGGTAGCTGCTGTCTAGCTAGCAACCTGGCTAGCACTCCTCTCTTCGCAGGATCTGGCCCCATACCTCCAGTTCCTCTCAGGCCAGTTAATGCAGAGCAGTTGGGAGCGGCAGGAAGGCCTACTTAAGGGCTTCCTCTTGCTGCCAGCCTCTGCCACAGCAACATGGTTTTTTGTGTTGGCTGCAGCCAGCTCCTGACCATCTATGACCAGTGCTAGCCCTTGTTTGACCTTTGCCTGCTTTTGACCAATGCTTCTGCCTCTGGCCCTTCACTATCTGGTATGTGCCTGAACCTAGCCTGACTCCGGACTCTGCCTCTTGTCTCTGGCCCTTGTCTGAACCCTGCTTCATCCTCTGGCTCTTGTCTGGACCCTTTTTGTTCCCCTGGACTTGCCTCTGGCCCTCAGCTGAGCTTGGCTGCCTACTGGACTTGCCTCTGTCCCCCACCTTGCTTACCATGTGCTTTGACCTCGGCCTGGTTTCTGGACTTTGCTCATCCCTGGCCTCCTCCTGCTTCCATTGTCTGCTGGCCCTGGCATTCCTGCCCAAGACCCTTGCTGCCCACAACCTGGATATAACACTATTTAAATTATAATAATCATTGCTAAATTTGCATCTACACTTATAAATTAGTACATGCAAATTTTATGCAAATCAGTGTTGCTTTCTGTCCTCTTTCTTGGCAATTTGTAAGTGGCCATCCTAGTCAAATACCTAAGCAAACAAATGGCATAGGGACATAGGAAGCAGGCTTGTACTGAGTCAGACCCTTAGTCCATCTAGCCCAGTGTTGTCCACACTGTCCAGCAGCAATTCTCAAGGGTTTCAGGCAGGATTCCTTCCTAGCCCTGCCTGGAGATGCCAAGGATTGAACCCGAGACCTTCTGCATGCAAAGCAGCTGCTCTACCACTGAGCTATGGGGAAGGTTGCAGGAACTGGTTTTGTGGCCAGTGGTTCAAAACCTTATGTCAGCACATCTGTGCAACTTTTTTGTTTAATCAAGTTGTTGAGTTGTAAATGGTTGGGTGACTAGTGTTTTTCTGGCCTCCTCATGCAGCTGTCCATGACCTCTGCAGAATGGGCATGCCACTTAGTTTCAGGCTCAATGTAACCCTTCCTACTTCTTGGTTTTTTAAAATAATATATAGAGCTAGCCAAATGCACAGAGGTCCTTGAGGTTCTTTCTTTGAGATGAGATCTCATTAGTGCTTCCGGCACAAAATTCATCCACATTCACCACCACCAATTTAATTTTAAAAAATTTAAATGGTGGCACCACGATACCTACAGGCCTGTTCTGCACGGGAAGAGAGAATTGATCACTTCTGAGCAACCACTTCATGCAGCTTTTAAGGACATTACCCAATAAATATGTTGGTACAGCTTATGCTTTCAGCATGCTAAACAGCTTCCTGAGCTGCTTCCCCACTGCATATCTTAATGAAATGCTGGCAGTTTGGTACCTCATTGGATAACAGCATTCCAGAGCATCAGTCACGACTGACAGCTGTTCAGGAAAGTGTGCAAAATAATCTTGGAGACGGGAGCGTCTCCATGGCCTCTCTGCATATGATTTATATCCTAGTTATCGGTGGCAATGGAAAGGCAATGCTGAAGCCTAGGTACACAACATCTTCAGATCTGGTAGAGGAATGATATGCCAATTTGTCACTGCGCTACTGCAGTTTTCAACTTACTAACCGATTAACGACGCAATTTAAATCAAGGCAACACACTTAATATCGACGCTATCAAAACACACAAGCGACACAGAAAATAATAATGAGTGTTGTGGCACCTTAAGGACAAACAGATTTACTAGATTGCTAACTGGGACTGGGTGGTTTGACACCAGTACTTCGTTTGCTGCACTGTCTCCCAGTTCATTTCTGGGCCCAATTTAAAATGCTGGCTTTAACCTTTAAAGCCCTAAATGGCTGTTGGAATCAGGTTACCTGGAAGACCATCTTTCCCCATATGTACTTACCCAAGCTTTAAGCTCTGAGTGCCCTGCCAAATGAAGTGAGACAGGTAACTACTAGGGAGATGGCCTTTTTGGTAGTGGCACCCCAATTGTGGAACAGCCTTCCTGGAGAGGTTCACCTGGTGCCATCCCTGTGTCTTTTGACTCCAGGTGACAACCTTTCTGTTCACCCAAGGTCTTTTAGATAACTCATGTAGTCTGGGCCTCTGGTGGAACCAGTGTGGTATTGTGACAAGAGCACTGGACTAAGACTGGGTTCAAATCCCCAATCAGCCATGAAGCTCATGAAGTAACCTTAGGCCAAAGGTGCAGAACCTCTTTCAGCCCGAGGGCTGAATTCCAGTTTGGAGAAGCTCTTGCGGGCTGCATTCCAGTGGTGGGTGGGGCCAAAAAACAAAACATGCCAGCATATCTTAGCTTAAATCTCTTCCTGCCAGTAACTAAGCCTTAGGAGAGGCATTTCAACCTTTTAGATGGGGGGGGGGGTGTACAAAAACCAGGAAACCACCAAACGATTGGTGCTTGGGAGAAAGGCAGTGGGTCTAGGAGAAGAGTTAAATTTAGCTTGAAAACAGTTGAATTTTAGCTTGAATTTTGACAACCAGCAATTCCAGTGCATTTTTTTTTTTTTTTTGCTTTTGTGGGGTGGGGGGCTCCTCACAGATATTGCACGGTGCCCTGTGGACTGTGGCCAGGGGCCCAAGGAGCAACAACCTCTGGAAGCTGTCCACCCCTGGCCTATGCCCAAAGAAGAGTTTCTCCACCCCTGGCCTATGCCCAAAGAAGAGTTTCTTGAGGCAATCAGGCACCTTGACTGGATAGATAGGTAGGTACCACCTCCCCTGAGCTCATCCACCATTTCTGCCCGATAATGTTGAGGAATATATTTCCTGAATATTTGACAAAGAAAACTGAGAATTGAGCCTGTGTGTAAATGATTTCAGTGCCTAGATGACATCAGTGAGCTTCCTGGGCTTTGCACATGTGTAGGTGTTCCATATCACGCTGCAGGGTTGTTCTGTTCCTAGCATCCCCCCACCCCACCTTGGGTTATGCCATTCCTTTTTTAAACCAAGCATGCCATTTAGCGCTTATTTTTAGAAAGGATTTATTCAGGTAGCAGGTGACCTTTCTCTCACACACTATTGATTGTGCTCTGGAATGTCTCAGCCTGGCAAGGTGAAAATGGCTACAGTATTTCACAATTTACACAGCTTGTTTATTTACCTGCTTGTGTAATACATTTATGCGCTGCCTAGGCTCGATTGATTTATTGCTGCCTTGTGCTGCTGTCGGCATCCAAGTCGGATCTGGCTAAAGGGATTTCTACAGCTGCTAGCTTCTGGGTGGCTAGGGTGGCCAGGTGTCTGACTTTACAGAGGACAGTACTCTATCTGGCAGAGGACAGTCCTGTATTTGAAGGTGTCCTCTGTTTGATGGGCTGTCTAGTCCAAATCTGGTTTGAAGTCAAAGAACCGTAAGGAGGGAGAGCAGCGGGGGGCGCCTTGGAGTTGCCCATCGGCACTTAGCACCTGGACAGCACTCCGCAGGCACACAGGTCACCTGGTCAGTCTTCCCCACTAGGATGAGATGCATTGGATCTCTATTTACATTACAGCAATTATTTCTAAATTTGCATCTAAACATATAAATTAGCTATGCAAATTTGATGCAAATCTGTGTCTTCTCTTTTCCTCCTTTTTGGGTGATGTGCAAGTACCCACCCTATGTGTGGCCTTCTCAAACTGTGGATAAGGAATTCATCCAATGCCATCCCTGAGAACATTGTGTCTGCCGTCTTATACAAACAGAAGATGAGCTTCCGGGAACCACAGTGCCAGACTGAGCAGACCTTTAGTCTGTTCCAGCAGGATTCTCTGTATGCTTTTACGTGGAAGGTCGCTTCCATGTTCAAAGGGTCGGTCCATTGCAGCAGGTCAGCCTGTTGAAGCAAAAACAACAGAGTCTTGTGACAACTAAAGGACTAAGAAGTGTATTATGGCAGAAGCTTTTGTGGACTGGATGCACTTCATCAGGTGCAGCAAGTGTTATACTAAGTTGTAAAGTATATAAGAAGATAAGAAGAGCCATGCTGGATCAGACCAAAGGTCTATCTAGTCCAGCATTCTGTTCACACAATGGTTATACGACCCTCCTGCTCATGTTTCTCAGCAACTATACAAAGGCAAAGTGTCTCCAATACTAGAGGGAGCATATAGCCATCATAACCAGTAGCCACTGATAACCTTTCCCTCCATGAATTTGTTTAATCCCCTTTTAAAGCCACTCAAATTGGTGGCCATCACTACATCTTGTGGTAGCGAATTCCATAGTGTAACTATGTGCTGTGTGAAGAAGTACATCCTTTTATCTGTCCTGAGTCTCCCTCCATTCAGTTTCATTGGATGACCCTGGGTTCTAGAATTATGAGAGAGGGAGGAAAATGTATACATATGGTTGTGTGAATGTGTGTGAGTGCGGTGGTGGTGAATTGTAAGTAGTGAGGACAGCACCAAATGAAATCCAGAAAGTACAGACTCTGACAAATATATTAAAGCTTAAATGTATGTAAAATATGCACAGTGACCATTCACAAAGCACTGTTTTTGGTTGAAGACACAAACATCCTGGCATTAGTAAGTTAATTAGCATCTGTAGTGGGATAAAAGTCTGTTATCTTAATTCAGGCCATAGATGATAACATAAGACTGAATTTTCTGTTACATTGTCACCTAGCAGTTTCACGCTAGAATCTCCCTTTGAAGTCCTTCATTTAGGATAACCACTTTGCAGTCAGTGACAGAGTGTCCTGGAAGGTTGAATTGTTCTCCTAATGGTTTCTGAATACTGTCCTTTCTGATGTCAGATTTGTGTCTACATCTGATTGTAATGTTTAATTTGACTTGCCATGTGGATCCTCTGATTGCAAGCAGAGTTTCCATGTTTAGGAAAATAAAAGGCAACTAAGAGGAGGTACAATATGTGTGGGAGGTTTATAAAAGTATCCATGGTGTGGCAAAAGTAGATAGAGAGATAATTTTCTCCCTCTGCCATAATATTACAACTTAGGTCCCCCACTGAAACTGGCAGCAAAATCAAGACAGACAAAAGAGAGTATAATTCTCAACACATAGGTAACATGGAATTCACTGACACAAGATGTGATGATGGCTACCAGTTCAGATGTCTTCTTTAAAAACAAAAAATCATCTTGTGACACCTTTAAGGCTAAAACATTTCTATGGCATGAGCTTTTGTAGACTAGCACTCAATTCATCAGATGTATAGAGTATAATCCTCAGTTGTCAGCTATATACAGTATACACATCATGGGTATAAAGGAAGGAAATGTAATGGTTGGAGTTAAATGGCAATGGAATTCTCACAGTCTGTGAGAATTCAATGAGAGCTTAAATATATGCAAAATGACCCTTCACAGCAGCAGTAATTGGTGGTACCACTGTCATCTTAGCATTGCTGAGCAAATTAACACCTGTAGTGGGACAGGAAACCATTGTCTCAATTCAGACCCAAAGAAAGATGACTCATATTTGTCTCTAGTTTTTAGGGGAAGGTTTAGAACAGGGGTGGGCAACTTCAGGCAGTCTGGGGACCAATTTCCAGCCCCTGCCTGCCCGCCCCCCAGGGGCTGCATTCCTGCCACTACACAGCTCGCAGCAAAACAAATTGGCAGTTTGCTACCAAAATTCAGCAGCAAACTACTATGGAGATACAAATGGGCCACATTTAGCCTGAAAACAAGCTAAATTTGGCACTTTTGAGTCTCCTGTCTAGTCCAAATCCAGTTTAAAGATAAAGAACCTTAAGAAGGGAGAGCAGGTAGGGTCCATGAAATTGCCCATCAGCTCTTAACACCTGGATAGCAGGCTGAAGAGGCAGGCACACAAATCACCTGGTCATAGTCCTCCTCACTATGAAAATGTATTTCTATTTACATTATAGTAATAATTTCTAAATTTGCATTTACATATATAAATATGCATATTTTTATGTAAATCCATGTTCTCTTTTGTCCTCTTTATTTGGTGATGCATTTCCTCTCTTTTGGTGTTGCCTAATTGGCCACCCTACTCTCCTGCCTCCCGGGGCCTACGGATTGCCTTACCCTTGTTGCATCTCTAGTCATGACTCTTTAAGCAACTTAAGAAGAGGATAGATGTGGCTATCAAGTCATGTCAATTTGCAGTGAAGAGGATGAGATGACACAGATGGATTAGGTAGCTAAGGGCGCAATCCTATGGAAGTTAAGACAGAAAAAGGCCTACAACTCCCAGCATGTCCCAGCCAGCCATGCTGGCTAGGACATGCTGGGAGTTGTAGGCCTTTTTTCTGTCTAAAATTCCATAGGATTGCACCTTAAATCACTCATTAGCAAGGCTTTAAAGTTCTGCTCCTTGTTTAATACTTACGCTCCTGTTGTCTCCACTAGCTATGAAGCAGCACCACAGAATAACACTCCAAGGAGATTTTTTTTTCCTGCCATAGGTGAAATGCTCTTGGTGATTTATGATCCAACCTGTAACAGATGCTTGGCCTGCTCTCAGAAGCCAGAATCAAACCCCTGTCATTAGTCTAACATACTTCCTTTTCTGTTCTGTGATGCAAGTACAGTCATAATAACTATTGGCATACATTGTAATTGGTTTGATATCATTAAGGATAATCTCCACAAAATAACTAATAAATTAATGCTAAACCAACAGGTGCCTACAATATGGTGAGGTTTGTTGAAGCTTCCCGCAACATTTTAATCACTGCAGTGCAATTACAGGAATTTCCTTTTATTGAAAATAAATGTTGTATTTTAAAATGAGAGAGAGAGAGAGAGAGACCAATGAATGCCATTAATTATTCGTAATGATTTTTTAATCTCGGTTCTAATGGTTGAGTAAAATGAATGTGAAAGCAGGCCCATAATTAAAAGAGTCTCCAGGGTGCAAGCAACATACATCTCGGATGCAAATAATTTCATTCATGAAGCATTGTTACAGCAATGATGTAGTATCTCTGCACCGGTGTGCTTTCTGTCCATGAAATTCTACACGATTAAGACCTTTGGAAGATATAAGAACAAGGAAAAGAAGTCATATTTATAGAGTAAAACCAAACAAAAAAACCCAGCGTGTGATCATGATCAGTGTCTGAAGATCCTTTGCTGCATATCATATTAACAAGGGTAAATTTTTAAACCATGACAATTTAACATCTGATACCTATTCATATTAACTTCTGGCTAACTGCCAACTTTTCAGTAATTAGTAACATAAGCGCCTGACTTATTTAAAAAATTGCATTTTTAAAAAATGCAATGCATTCTGTTGAGTTTTAGTTAAATTTTATAGATCAGATCAGCCTTCCCCAACCTGGTACCTCCCCAGATGTTTTCAACTTCATAGGAACCTAGGCAGCTGCTGTATACTGAGCCAGGCCCTTGGTCCATCTAGCCCAGCATATCTGACACTGACTGGCCACACGTCTCCAGGGTTTCAGCCAGGAATGTTTCCAGCCCTACCTGGAGGTGCCGGGAATTGACCCTGGGCCCTTCTGCATGCCAAGCAGGTGCTCTACCAACTGAGCCACAGCCTTTCCCAGAGAAGGGGTTTTTGGTACTGAGATTCTTTTAACTAGGGATGCTAGGGATAGGACCTTCTGAATGCAAAGCAAGTGCTCTGTCTGTACCACTGAACTGCAGCCCTTCAACCCTAGCCGCATCATTTGTTTGTTTGATTGATTGATTGACTGATTGACTGAAGTGTTTTTATACCACTCTTCAGCCAAAAAGGCTCCTACACTACAGTGGCTTACAAATGATCAGTTAAACAAGACCGTCCCTGCAGGTTTACATTCCAAAAACATGACACACACAAGGAAAAAGGAATGGGAAGAGAAGAGGGAAACAAAATCAACTATTTCAGCAGGACGGGTGGAATGGTCCCATTTGCCCCTCAGTACAGCCTGCTAGAATGGCAGCTGGTGATGACAGTTGAAAGAGGAGGAGCCTACATGAGGGTGGTCTTTAGCAAGGCTGGTGGAATGGCCCTGCTTTTCTTCTCATCATGGCCAATTTATTTATTTATTTATTTATTGCATTTATATCCCACCTTTTTTCATCTTGCAAGGAACCCAAGGCAGCTTACATGGTTCTCCTCCTCTCCATTTTATTCCCACAACAACCCTGTGAGGTAAGTTAGGCTGAGAGTCAGTGACTGGCCCAAAGTCACCCACTGAGCTTCATGGCCGAGCGGGGGACTAGAACCCAGATCTCCTGAGTCCCAGTCCAACACTCTAACCACCATGCCACATTGGTCAGGGATGCTGGGAGTTGTAGTCCAAAATGTCTGGAGCGCACCAGGTTGGGGAAGGCGAGATCATATCATTCCAATTTAAATGCAAAGATCATATTCTGAAAGTGGGACATAAAAGAATGCCCTTTTTAAAAAAAATTAAGAGCTTCCTGTTGCACTTCATATTTGAAAGAGGCTCTGCTTTGCCTGTTGATAGCCCTTGCAGCTCCTACACTGACAGGCAGGATCTGCACACAGCATCCTTGGGCAGCTGCGAGGGTCCTGAGATCCCAGCAGGGCCCAGAGCTGCACTTGAAGGCAATATTTATATTTCCCACAATGCCCTCAAGTGACGTTTTGTTGGGGAGCAATCCAGGAAGCCTCCTGGCTGGGTCTGACTGTAGTAGTGCTGCTTCCTGCTGCTGTCAGGTATGCCTGCTGGGACCCACAGATATAGGATGGGTGCCAACTTTTGTTTTAATTCATTTTTATTGTGAAATTTCAACAAAACAAAATTATAAAAAGAAAGGAGAGAGAGAGAGAGAGAGAGAGAAATTACATACATACACATCAATGAATACATATGAAATACATATGTATGAAAATACAACTTTCTAGCAATTATACACAAGCTTCAACAAAAGCAGACCAAATAGCCAAATAAGAATCCATTTGAAGGTGGCGTCTATGGGTGCCAAATAGAAGGTTCTTTGCTGAGGGCCTCCTCATATCTGGAGCTTGCCTTGCCCATAGGCAAGAGAAAAGCAGATGGGGCTTGCAGTCATACACGCAGGAAAGGAAGAGCCAAGCCTCTGACCACCTTTCTCCATCTTTTGTTTATCTCCACATCTCTTTCCTTGGCAGCCAATTTCCCCTGCATCCTCTGCTCCCAATGCCTTGGGAGAAATTGCTGCTATGGAGAGAGATGTGGGGATAAAGAGCAGGTGGTCCGAGGCCCCTCCTTCCCTGCGTGCCTATACGGGATCCCCTACAGCTTTCTCTGCCTATAGGTGGGAGAGCTGTCAGAATGCTCAACAGGCATTTCCGGTAGGGTGGCCGTGTGCCTTACTTTACAGAGGACAGTCCTCTAATTCAAGGGCTGTCAGAGGACAGTCCTCTACTTGAAGGTGTCCTCTATTTGAAGGGCTGTCTAATCCAAGTCTGGTTTGAAGGTCAAGAACCCTAAGAAGGGAGAGCAGCAGCAGCAGAAGGGAGAGCAGGGGCCTTGAAGTTGCCCATCCGTAGCCAGCCCCTGTACAGCAGACTGAGCGAGGCACACTGCTCACCTGGTCACAGTCTTCCCCACTACGGTGGGATGTATTGTATTTCTATTTAAATTATGGTAATTATTTCTAAATTTGCATCTATACCTAGATAAATTAGCATATGCAAATTTTTAGGAAAACCTGTGTCCTCATTTGCCCCCTTTTTTGGCAATGCATTTCCTCTTGCCTTACAAATTGCATACAGCTAGCACCTGGACAGCAGTCTGAGGTCACCTGCTCAGTCTTCCACAATATGATAAGATGTATTATATTTCTATTTAGATTATAGTAATTATTTCTAAATTTGCATAGATACACATACATATTTGTATATGCAAATTTTGCAAAAAAAATTATATGCAAAATTTGCATATGCAAAATTTGGGGAAATCTGTGTCCTCTTTTGGGGGGCAATGCATAAGTGGCCACCATAATTTCCGGGCTGGTTTCACCTGGTGAGTGCAACAAGTAGCCTAGTTCAAAGGGCCAAGTACACATGTTGCTAAACACAACACTGGAAGTTGTGTGCCTTTTACTATGCTTCTAAATAGTTGCCACAGGGGAGCAATCAGGATCAAGATGGTAGCATCATGTGCCTGAAATCCTGATGAAAGGCATTGCCACTGGACTAAAGGACGGTTTGCCTTCCTCAGTATAATGCACCTTTCTTTTTCTTCTTTTTTATGACCACATAAAAACCACTTTGGAACGGAATCCAACCAATAATTTATTGCTTATACCACCACCAGGTCTCTAGGTTCTGCTCAGGATTGCAGTTTACAGCCAGTGATCCTTTGGACAGGGATGTACAGCTATAAAAAAAAAAAAAACTGGTACGGCACTAAAGTAGAGGAGAGGCACAAGAGAAATTGGTAGGATCTTGGTCAAAGAGTTGGCAAGCTGATCAGATATACTTTGGGTATTTTTATATTAAGGGGATGGGAGGATCCATTCGATTTGCAATCTAATGTACACTTCCCAAATTTTGCACTTTTGAACCAACACGTGAAATGAAGCTCAGTTATCCTTCAAAATTTGCCTTTCTCTGAATTTTGCAATGGAGTTCTTAGATTATTTTTTTTAAGCATACAAAAAGGTGCACATTAAAGTGCACACAAACATGTATATTAGTGAAAACAATGTTCAAAAATGCATTGTATTATGAAAATTGCTTGCAAAAATGTGTCTACTGGGCAGGGCCGGATTAAGAGCATTATGGGCCTGGTGCTGAGGATTTTGGTGGGCCTTTTTATGGAAATAAATAAAATGAAGACGCAATTTTATATTAAAACAAATTAAATATTTTAATTACCATTAAAGTGCCAAAACAGAAACATATTGAAAATATTTCTTTTTTTGTAAACAATAAGCTTGTTAGCTCAATAAAACCGTTATAAATAGAACATTCACAACAACCATTTTTAAATAAACATAAACCATATAAACAATTTAAATATAAGTGTATGATGTTTGGCTCATAAAAAATTGTTCCTTAAATTATTATTATTATTATTATTATTATTATTATTATTATACCATCATAATCAATACAGCCTGCGTTATGATTATGGTGCAGAGAGTAACTCTTGAAATAAATAGCAACCACTAGTTTTAAACACACAAACAGGTTATTCACTGAACTCTAACCTGCATTTAAACTAAATGAATCAAGCTGGTAGATTATAATAAAATTACACATTAACTTTTCTTGCTTTTTTACTTGCAAATTCCTCAATTGTAGAATCAAGATTAAGCTCGTTCAGCAAACCATTTTCAATGCACAACAGAGAGAGCGCATTTAAAAGCTCCTGACCCATGGAAGACCTTAGTTCATTTTTCACACGTTTCAATGCTGAAAATGAACGCTCACCACTGCAGTTGCTGACCATTAAACACAAATACATGCGGAGGGTCACAAATGTATTTAGAAATGCACCGACTAGAGATTGTGCAATCATAAACTTGTACATTTGTGTTTCTTGACTCCCATGAATGTCTTGATTTGCAGTGGAAGATTGGTACATTTTGAAAATAGATGAAAACTGTACAATTTCATCTGCAAACAGGGGTTCAAGATCTTCAGGATATTTTGACACTAGTGTAGTGGCTCTGGAACGTAGACTATCAGCTGCTAGAGTGCATATTTCTGATAGAAATCCAAATCTTTCTTGAATTATATTGTATGCTGCTTGCCTGTGCCTCAGTGATTCTGTCAATTGGTCAATTATAGGATTAAAGGTATGCACTTTAAACCTCTCAGAGGGTGTCATATCAGCATTAGCATCTTCTGCATCACCATAGTCCCACCTCCTATTTCTTTTCACTTTCCTTCCACGTTGTAGCTGGTACTCCTCACAGCCGGAAATATTTTTACCTTGCTGGTCAAATTCAGAGAATCTAGAATGGAGAGACTGCACAAAATCCTTTAGAGAGTTCAGCATGTCTGTTGCTGTATGCAGATCTAATTTTGCATCTTGGAGACACTGACTGGTTCTGTGAAACCTTGGTAAAATGACAGACCATACTTCAACAACCATTATTCCAGTTTCCAATTGATCCATGACATTATTTAGGCCCTTTGCTTGTAAACAGACCTCTCCCTTTGTGGATTCATCATTCATAATATTTGAAAGGACATCTCTGATAGTACTATAGCCTTTTTGTAAGGCATTCACAGCATCATGGTGAGCAGACCAACGTGTATCAGATAACCTTTTTAATGTCGGTATACCACATAGTTTGAAACTATCTGTTAACAGATCCATCGATGAGTTGAAGCAGAAAAAAAACAATACAACTGCTGCACAAAATTAAAGAACGAAACTGCAACTGGACAGCTGTTTACGGCATTTTGTCCAACAAGATTAAGTGAATGTGCACAACAAGGAATGTATTCAGCAAGTGGGTTTTTCCCCCAAATTAAGGCCTGCATACCATTATATTTGCCACTCATATTAGATCCGTTATCATAAGACTGACCCCTGCAGTCTTTGATGGAAATTCCATTTTCATCCATGAACTGCAAAATAATGTTTGCTAGCTCCATACCAGTGTGTCCGTGCATTGGAATGAATTTCGTAAAACGCTCCACTGGACCACTAGGTAGTACATAGCGAAATATAATTGTTAGTTGATCACAATGTGCTATGTCAGGGGTGGAGTCAACAGAAATTGAATAATATTTGGCTTCTTTTATCTCGTTTATGATTTGCTGCAGCACTTGCTGACCAATCAGTTCAATAAACTCATCACATATCGTTGATGATAAGTACCTCCACGTTTTTTAACCTCTAGGGCAGTCTTCCCCAACCGGGGCCCTTCCAAATGTTTGGGGCCCCAGCTCCCATCTTCCCCAGCCACTGGCCATACTGCCTGAAGCAAATGAGAACTGTAGTCCAAAATATCCAAGAGGGATATTTGGTGAACTCTGTTCTCTGGGGTTTTTCAAAATAAAACTTAAAATGCCACACAATTCCCCATGAAAGTGCACGTGCACACACACACACACACACACACAGTATTAGCCAAGCAGGTGACATTTTGCAGGCGGCAGGAGGATCAACACCCCCAAAAGGCAGACACCCACACCCACAAACACACAGCCCTCTCTTACGTTCAGTTTGGCTCACAAAAGAGGGAAAGCCCTTTTACAGAAAAAAAGGAGAAGGAGAAGGAGAACTTGCAGATCAAAAGAGTCAAACTTTTGAACCTTAGCTGTGCAGAGCAGGGCCATCAGGACCAGCGGCAGGTAAAGACCATCCCAGAGGTTTGTCCCATAGCAAGCAGAAGTCATGGTGGAGATTTTGGAGGCGGGTGGGCAGAGAGGGGTCGCTTGATGGAGCAAAAACTCAAAAACTCCTGCAGCTCATCAGTAAGGGTCTTCCCAATTTCCCCCAAATTATTTATTAAAAAAAAAAAAAGCAGCCACAACAAAAAGCCAGGAAGCTTTGCTTGACCAAGAATAATTGTGTTGTTCTTGTTGCTTTGTTTCGTTTTTGTTTTTGTTTTTTTGTTAAACTAGCATTTGAACAATTGAGCTGCGAATCAGAAATATCTTTTGCTCGAGGCTGGAGAGAGAGGTCCCTTCTAAATCTGAATATTACAGACCCTAGCAAGCCCCCCATGTGCTAGAAGTTCTCACAAAGAAATGTAGTAACAGTGATTGAAATGCAAAGCTACTGAAATGCTAATTTGAGAACAACAGTTCTTGCTAGGTCTTACCTCAAGCCTGTAATGCAGATGTGCTTAGAACACCTTTCTAATCTTGAAAAAATCATTAATTATGCTGAATGATAACGATCAGAGCTAACTCCGAAGGGGGAAAAAATCGCCGCGTGTCCCTATAATTGCGGGCCTATTTTCTGTTAAGGGCCTGGAGCTGTCGCTCCAACAGCCCCTAGCTTAATCCGGCCCTGCTACTGGGCAGATTTGCATACAAAAATACATGTATTAAGAGAAATGCATGTAAAAATGCATATAAATTTGTATGCAAATGTTAAAAAAAATCTCAAAGTTTGGGACAAACCAAACTTAAGATTGGAAAAACTCTCGAAGTTTGAGAATTTGGGATGAACCAAATTTAAGACTGGAAAAATAAGAAATGGAGAGAAACCAAAATTGACAAATTCATCCATTCCTTCTCTGTATAGTTGCCCTGTTCTCAGTACACTCCATGGTCTCTTCTTGCATTCCTGCACACAAAGAAGATGCAGCACAAGAAAGAAGACAATTCAGGCTGTGTTACAGGGTTAGGGTTTTACCGATAGAACCTGGTGCCCTCCAGATGTTTTGGACTATAACTCCCATCAGCCCTGGCTACCATGGTCAATGGTCACAGATGATGGGAGGGCTAGAGCCCATTTTAAAGCCTACTCCATGGCAGTGAGTGCGGGGGGGAAGAAATGCGTGGTCAGAGGCCCATTATGCTCTGGCCTGTAAGTATAAAAGGTGGACCACTCAGTAGCCCATTGTGACCAATTTTGTGACACTTTGAAGATAAAATCATTTGTATCCAAGGGTAGTGATGAATGCCTCTTAATGGCAAGGTCTGATTACATCTGGCCTAAAAGAAGCAGTGGTAAGACCTTTGTTTAAAAAAACATCCCTGTATATTGAATAATTTCTCCAGTAATTTCTCCAGTGGTCTCCAATATTCCATTCTTGAGCAAGGTGTTGGACTGTGTCGTGGCTTCTTCTCAGCTCCAGGGATTTCTGGATTAGGCAGATTATCTAGATCCATTTTAATCTGGTTTCAGGTCTGGTTTTGGGACAGACTGCTTTGGTTGCCTTGATGGGTCTATGCCGGGAACTGGACAGAGGGAGTACTTCCCTGTAGGTTCTTCTGGACCTTTTAGTGGCTTTCAATACCATCGACCATGGTATCCTTCTGGTGTGTCTGTCTGAAATGGGATTGTTTGGGAGGCACTGTTATATGGTGGCTCCAGTCCTTCTCGGAGAAGCAATCTCAGATGGTGGTGCTGGGAGATTCCTGTTTGACGCCATGACAGTTGGCCTGTGGTGTTCCTCAGGGTTCCATTGTATCCCCCATGCTATTTAACATATACATGAAACTGCTGGGAGAGATTGTCCAGAGTTTTGGGGTTCAGTGCCACCAGTATGTTGATGACACCCAACTCTATTTCTCCTTTCCATCTAAACTCAAGGAGGCTATTCCAGTTCTAAATCGGTGCCTGATGTCGGCAATGGACTAGATGAGGGCAAACAAACTGAAGTTTAATCCAGACAAGACAGAGGTGCTCCTGGTTAGTCAAAACACAGATCAGGGAATAGGGATTCAACCTGTGCTGGATGGGTTACACTCCCCTTGAAGACTCAGGCTCGCAGTTTGGGTGTACTCTTGGACTTGTCCCTGAATCTGGATGCCCAGGTTTTGGCAGTGGCCAGGAATGTGTTTGCACAACTGAAGCTAGCGCACCAACTGCATCCATTCCTAGAGATGTCTGATTCGGCCACAGTCACGCATGCCTTAGTTACATCCCATTTGGACTACTGAAACATGTTCTATGTGGGGATGCCTTTGAAAACTGTTCTGAAACTGTTCTGAATGCTAGGGCCAAGCTGTTGACCATGCTGGTTACAGGGAGCATGTTACTCCCCTGTTACAACAGCTTCACAGGCTACTGGTCTGTTTCCAGGCAGAATTCAAAGTGCTGGTTATGACCTATAAAGCTCTATACAGCTTGGGACCAAGCTACCTGAAAGACCATCTTCTCCCATCTTCTGGAGAGGGCCTTCTTACGATACCACCGCTTTCAGAAGCGTGATTGGTGGTGACGTGAGAGAGGACCTTTTCGGTGGCTACTCCCAGGCTGTGGAATTCCCTGACAAGGGAGTTCTCTCTCTGCTGCCCTTTCCCAGCAGTCAAAGGCCCTTTTATGCAAGCAGACCTTTGGCATGTAAGCAGGTCTGTTGGGTTGGATATTGGTTTCTTTCCGTTATTGCTGTGTTTTTATTGTGTTTTAATGCATTGTTTTATTATTGCTTTGATCAAGTTTTATTTATGATTGTAAGCCGCCCCGAGTGCCATTTTTCTTGGTAGAAAGGAAGGATACAAATAAAATAAAATAAATTTAAAAATAAGAGTTACAGCATAATACAAAGCATGCATTTGGCACATCAGAAGAGAAAAGAATATTGCTCTATTCTTGTCTGTTCCATCCAAAACATCTCATTGTGCAAGAAAGCAGCTGGAAGTGTTGCATTGTAACGATTTAGATATCAATGGAATCCTGCAGGATTCCAGACTTAGATGCCGTTAAAACGCCCCATCGGGAATTTTATAGTTCATGTTTTCTGCTCCTGATGTGTTTCATTATAATTTCTTTTTCCAGTCTGTAATAAGATATTTTGAACCCAGTGAGAGTGACATTGAAAGCCACAGAGATATTTAATGAAAAACAAAATACTGCAAAGGGATGAAATAACATTTAACAAAGCAAAATGTATACTATTTCCAACTATACAAATATAAAAGGGGGGAAACTGGCTGAAGTGTGTTCTAAGCACTTTATAATATATATAAACAAAACTGAGTATAGTGTCAAATGTAATCCTGGGGTCCTTTCCTTCCAGATACATCCCTGGTCTAGGTAGGTGGAGCTATATTACACCAATATTTAAAGCAGAGGTGCAGAACCTCAGCCCTGTGGGCCAAATCTAGCCATCTGGGAGTCCCCAGAAGGCCACGGCCCTTTCCCCCAACCACCAATCATTGGGTGGTTTCCTGGCTTTTGTGCAGTTTTTCCCCCATTCTAAAAGGTTGACATGCCTCTTTTGAGGCTTAGTTACTGGCAGGAAGAGCTTTAAGCTCTAACATACACTGGTGTTTTTGGTAATTTTGTTTTTTGGCCGTGCCCCTTTGGCCTTCAGCCCGAGAGCTTCTCCAAAATGGAATTCAGCCCTTGGGCTGAAAGAGGTTCTGCACCCACAATTTAAAGGAGTGCATTGGCTGCCTATTCGTGACTGGGCCCAATTCAAGGTTCTGGTGTTTAACTTTAAAGTAGAGATGGGGGTTGTACCTTAGGGGGGCTCATCTCGCCTTGCCTCTCCTTGGTGAGTAGCCCCTCCAAAGCCCGTATTCTCCGTGGCGCGGAGTGATTCTCCGCCTGCTCTCTGCGCCGCTCAGGCAGCCGTGCTGGCAGCGCAGGGTCCCGTTGCATCATTTCAGGCTGGCCAGAAGTGACACGATGGGACCCTGCGCCACGTTTTTGGCGTAGAAACCAGGGCAACATGACTTAAAACTGCCATTTTAAGTCAAGTTGCCCTGGTTTCTATGCCAAAAACGCGGTTCCATCGCGTCGGTGCAGGGTCCTGTCGCATCACTTCTTGGTGGCTGGAAATGATGCGACGGGACCCCACGCTGCTGGCACGGCGGCGCAGCAGCTCGAGCAGAGGGGCGAGCGGGCACCCGATAAGGCCTGCAAATATCGTGGGGTGAGAGCAGGGCCAATTTCGGCCCCATTTCAGCCCCCCGATATTCACGGTAACATCTCTACTTTAAAGCCCTAAACATCTTGGGACCCAAATCCCTGAAGGAGCACCTCGTATCATACCATCACGCCTGTGCATTATGATGTTCATGGGAAGGCCCTTCTCAGAACACCATCATTTGGTGGGGTACATTTTGTCTTTAGAGAAAAGAGAGGCAATTTTCCCTAATACTGTATATGCATTTTTGTACACATTTTTTGATTAGAGAACTCCATTGCAAAATTTGCGATTTCACAATGCAAAAAGTGCCAATATTGAAGGATAACTGACTTTCAGTTTGCATAGTGGTTTGAAAGCACAAAATTAGGTACTAATGAATTTCTCCCCCATCCCTAGAAATAGAAGACAACAGTGTCTGCCCCCCACTTCCATAAAATTCTATGAATGAGGCAGGGTGGTAGCACTATATAAGTCTTGTTTCGAAGCCCTTTTGGTTAGTGATACAACTCTGTGGCAGTTACTTTTCTGTCACAGGTTCTTATCAACTTTTCTGGGCAAAGCTAATTCCTTTGCTGAACTGAATTAAAGTTTGGAGACTTCCTTAAGGTTTCAAGTAGTTTAAACTCATGGCTTCTCCTGTCTTCAGTGGATAGTGTGAACATGTGTTCCCTCGCTTCTTTCTGACATCCTTGTAAATATTTCAGAACTGTCAACATATTTCCCCCCACGCTCATCTGTTCTCCAGACTAAACATACCAAAGAGTTGATTTGTCTTCTAACCCTTTCATAATCTTCAAAACTCTCCCCTGTATCCTGTCCAACTTGTCAGCATCTTTCTTAAGTGGCGGGATCCAACAGGTAAGGTTCATAGGAGTTGAGTGCATTCTCTCTCTCTCTCTCTCTCTCTCTCTTTTTTAAATTGTCTTTCAAGTATTTCAACATCTCACAGCAGGCATGTAACAGAGCTGAGAACGAGTCATGGATATCTTGATCATTGATATCCTTGTCCAAGAGGGGCTTTTATTCAGCACTTCAGCAGGCAAACATAAAGATTGCAGTGAAGCTGATGGAAAACTCACCAATGGGGATGTGAATTACAAAGTTAATTGACAGGTTTTGTTGTGGCAAGAACTTAGGAGGTGCATACAGACATACTTCTGTGAGTGGCAGAGGCAGTTTTGCTGCTTTGTGAAGACATACTCCTCTGCTCCAAGGAAATGTTTTTTTTAAATGGTGGACAGGCAGTGATACTTGAATGGCAATGGCCCACCTGTGGAAGGCACCTATTTGCTGGCATCATGTGGCATCATAAACCACCCACCCCCCTCAATCTTGGAGCAGTCCTGAAGGAATACTTTCATCAAAGAGAAAATATAGTAAAATGCTAATTACCTAGGGCCTTTTGGATGGTTTTGTCCCCTCACTTATCTCTCCCTAAAGAGATACTCTTTGTTTCCCTTCAGGTGGGCCCTGAATACATTTGGGTTTCAATCCACCTTTGACGTGGGACTGGTTTAACTGTTGTAGTGTTTTGGAGCAATTCAGGTTGGTGGCTAGGCTGGTTTTATATGTGTGTGTGTGTGTGTGTGTGTGTGTGTTTTGCCATTAAGGGTTATGTATTATTTTTAAATTGTTTTTGGTTTAATAATTGGAAGCTTTAAAAAGCTGAAACATTTCCATTGTGGGGTGTGTTTTTTAATGGGCATGGGGAAATGAATAAATAAATAAATAAATATGTGGGAATCTATAGGCCAAATTAGTTGAACTTGCAGCCATTCCAGCAGGCTGAGAGGAGGGAAAAGACAGGGAGCGCAGGGCCATTCCACCAGCCCTGCTGAAAGGCCGCCCTCCTGAAGGCTCCTCCTCCCTCAGCTGCCACCAGCAGCAGCCATTCCAGCAGGCTGAGAGGAGGGAGAAGAGAGGGAGCGCAGGGCCATTCCACCAGTCCTGCCAGGAGTATTAATTAATATTCCCCCTTCTTCCCTCCCCATTCCTTTTTCCTTGTGTGTCGTATATTTTTAGATTGTAAGCCTGCGGGCAGGGACTGTCTTGTTAATTGTTGTAAACTGCCCAGAGAGAGCTTCGGCTATTGGGCAGTATAAAAATGAAATAAATAAATAAATAAACTTCATTCCCATTGAAATCCATGGAACAAGTTAGACATGGCATAAATTACAGTCCTATTGATTTCAGTGGGAGATAAATTCAACAAACTGGGATCCAACCTGTGGTGCTTTAACAATAAAGTTAAAAATATTCAGAGGGGTAGCCATATTAGTCTGTTGCAGCAAAAACCACACTATACAGAGGGAGATGAGGATAGCAGGGCCACGCCACCTGCTCTGCTGAAGGCCTGCCTCATAAAGGCTCTTCCTCCCTCAGCTTTCAATACCGCCAGCCATTCCAGCAGGCTGAGCTGAGGGAGATGAGTGGGAGAGCAGGCAGGGCCATTCCACCAGCCCACAATTAATTTTCCCCTCTTCCCTCCCCATTCCTTTTTCCTTGGATGCTGTGTCTTTTTAGACTGTAAGCCTGCAAGCAGGGACTGTCTTGTTTAGTTGATTATATGGAAGCTGAGGCTTTTGGGCTGAGGAGCAGCATAAAAATACTTCAAATAAATAAATAAATAAATACAGGAAAGAGTCCTGTGGCACCTTTAAGGCAAACACCTTTATGATGGCAGAAGCTTTTGTAGAGTACAGCCCACTATATCAGATGCATGAAGTGTTATCCTGTGCATATACACCTGCAACCAGGGATAACACTTCATGTATCTGACAAAGTGGGCTGCAGTCCACAAAAGCTTCTGCCATAATACACTTCTTCATCTCCCAGGTGCCACAGGACTCTTTGTTGTTTTTAAAAAACAAAAATATGGACAGCCCACCTGCTCCATGGATGGAGGGGCAAGGGTGACAGCTGAACCAGTGTCAGAGTCATTGATACATACATTTGTTGTGCAAATTGTGAAGTCACGAGGAAGCCGGGTTCACACTGTGAGTGAAGAAGCCACTGCATCTGCTATTTTTTTCGATTACGTTTGTCTTCACCCATGCTGCTTTGCGGAATTCACCAAAGGCCATGTTCGGTAGCAATGCCAACCTCTCACTCGTCCTAATTTTATTCTAATGGCCTATGGCGACGGGGAAACTTCTGAGTGATCGTTTAATTGTTTCTTGCGGAGCAGCAGGCAGAGTGAAGGTATAAATATGCAAAGGCTGCTTCATTTCAGAGTCGCATGGATAACAAACAGATGGGCAGCTGAACGTGAAGCTCTTTCTTATCAAGAGAAAAGTGCCCTCCTCCATACAAATGGCACCCATCTGGCTTGAAATGACACCCTGCTTGCAGGGGTGGGGGGTGGGGAGAAAGAGACCAAAGAATTATGCAAGATCTCATCTTATTTTGCATACAGCAGCACTGACGACCACGGCCATGTGCAACTCCGCCCATCTCTTTGCTAGCACACACACTTCATTATACTGGAAGACCATTCCCAGCTCCCCTTGCAAATGAACCATTAAAAATAACTCCCTTAATTGTTGCTTAATTTTATTTATATGGAGTGTTAGTTTTTGGAACTTTGTGTTTCTGTTTTTTGCCTCTGCTTTTACAATGGTTTTACAGAGGTTACAATATCTGAGATTGTTTCGCTTAGAAAAAAGGTGAATAAGGGGAGATGTGCATAGAGGTGTACAAAATTATGCATGGTGTGGAGAAAGGGGATCTGAGACATTTTTCTCCCTCTCTCATAATACTAGATAGAACCTGGAGTCTTCCCAAGAAGCTGATTGGTGGGAGATTCAGGACAGATAAAAGAAAGTATTTCTTCACACAGCAGGTAGTTAAACTATGGAATTCACTTCCACAGGATGTAGAGTGGCTTTAAAGGGGGATTGGACAAATTTATGGAGGAGAAGGCTATCAATGGTCCTGATGGCTATATGCTACCTCCAATATCAGAGGCAGTATGCCTGTG
Source organism: Shinisaurus crocodilurus (assembly GCA_021292165.1). NCBI lineage: Eukaryota > Metazoa > Chordata > Lepidosauria > Squamata > Shinisauridae > Shinisaurus > Shinisaurus crocodilurus. The sequence goes on along the minus strand of CM037878.1, from coordinate 267,450,884 downwards.
TACACCAGTTGCTGGGGAACATGAGCAGGTTGGTGCTATTGCACTCATGTTCTACTTGTGGGTTTCCCACAGGTAGCTGGTTGGCCAATATGGGCACAGAATCCTGGACTAGATTTGGTCTGATCCAGTTTAGCTTTTCTTACGTTCTTATGTTTTTAGATATATGTGTTTACATATAGATATATGTAAATGTGTTTTAATGATTGACTTGAAAGTTTTTATATTTTGTGAGTCACTTTGAGCATCTTACAAAACTTTTTTTGGAGGGGGGAAACTGGGGCATACATTTCAACAAATAATAATAATAATAATAATAGTAATAATAATAATAATAAATCACCCGGAAGGATGCATTCGTTCATATTTTTGAGCTGTAATGAATACTCTCAAATATCCAAAACTTATCAAAATTTCCAAATTTGCTACTCAAAATTTGAATTCCAAATCCCATTTGCATTCTGAGTATATACAACTTTTAATCTTATAATTTGCTATTACAGTGTTGTAGCTTTGCTCAAGCAGACATCCACAAGAACAAAGTGTACTAAGAAGGTATTGTGAGGTGTTGACACCTGAGAGAGAAGCAGTGATAGATGACATCAGTGTCCCTGCTAATCAAAAAGTGATTGGCACTGCATCCCTGTGAGCCCTGGCTCCAGCACATCACTGATCTACTATATAAATGTGAAAGTTTGTCCGTACGTACGTGTGTCCATACGGGCATTTGTGTGCGTCGCGTAGGCTCCTACACGGTCGGACGGATCCGCCCCAAACTTGGCACGCATACTCCCCATCACCCAAGGACAAAGACTGGAGGGTTCAAATCTCCGAAAAACCCTCGCCACGCCTGTACGGCCCAAAATAGATGAGAGCCAATGGCGTCACTTGGAATGCTCGCAGGGGCCATTCAGGAGCAGTTATGCAAATCACTCCAACGGCATTTAGAATGTTGGTCTGCACTGCCACAGGGGCCCAATCAGCTGCGGATATGCAGATCTCTCCTACGTCCAAACAGAATGTTCACATGAACTGCAGCCGGGACCTACATTGGGGGAGGGGGATTTCGAACAAATAGTGCCTATAGGAAAATGACAACCCGTGCAACGCCATTGTGTAGTCCCAGGGGGGAGCAGGGATTTCATTGTGTGGTCCTGGGGGAGGGCAGCAGGGAATTAATTGTTGTGTGGTCCCGGGGAGGAGAGCAGGGATTTCATTGTGTGGTCCGGGGGGGAGCAGGGATTTCATTGTGTAGTACCAGGGGGGGAGAAGCAGGGACTTCATTGCGTAGTCCGGGGGGGGGGAAGCAGGGATTTCATTGTGTAGTACTGGGGGGGGGGAGAGAACAGGGAATTCATTGTTGTGCAGTCCCGGGGGGGGGGGGGAAGCAGGGATTTCAGTGTGTGGTCTGGGGGGGACACACAGGGAATTCATTGTTGCATAGTCCCGGGGGGAAGGGAAGCAGGGATTTCATTGTGTAGTACTGGGAGGGGGGGAAAGGGATTTGATTGCGTAGTCCTGAGGGGGAGGGAAGCAGGGATTTCATTGTGCAGTCCCGGGGGAGCTGGGATTTCATTGTGTAATCCTGGGGGAGCTGGGAGTCCCGGGGGAGCTGGGATTCCAAGGGATTCCAAACAGCGGACAGCGACCTTAAGGAATTTCGAACAAATAGTGCCTATAGGAAAATGATGACCCAGGCAACGCCATTGTGTAGTCCCGGGGGGGGGACAGGGATTTCATTGTGTGGTCCTGGGGGGGGGGCAGCAGGGAATTCATTGTTGTGTGGTCTGGGGGGGAGCAGGGATTTAATTGTGTAGTACCAGGGGGGAACAGGGAATTCATTTTTGTGCAGTCCTGGGGGGGGGGGGGAAGCAGGGATTTCATTGTGTGGTCCTGGGGGGGGCAGGGAATTCATTGTTGCATAGTCCTGGAATGGAGGGAAGCAGGGATTTCACTGTGTAGTATTGTGTGGTCCCGGGGGAGGGAAACAGAATTCATTGTTGCATAGTCCTGGGGGGGAAGCTGGGATTTCATCATGTATTCCCGGGGCGGGGAGCTGGGATTTCATCATGTGGTCTGGGGACGACGACACAGGGAGGGAATTCATTGCTGCATAGTCCCGGGGGGGGGGGGGAGCAAGGATTTCAAATAGTGCCTGTAGGAAAATGACGACCCGTCCAACGCTGGGTAAAAAAAGCTAGTCTATTATATTAACAGAATGCAGCCATCCCTCTTTTCTGTGTATCTATTAACTTATCCATTTCAGCCAGATCAAAGATCATCATGACTGTTGGGGGCTGTGAATCTTTCCAATGTATGGCCCAAAGACTTTTAGCTGTGATCAAGAAGTTCATAACCAATGATTTTACAGTGTCGGGTATACTTTGCTCTATTGCATTCATCAAAAAGCATAACCTGTATTTTGTGAGATATGTAATATAATTCTATGCATAACGCCAATCGCAGTAGATATGTTTAAAAAATCTGCCTTATGTAAAAGATCTTCCCTAGGATATTCACTGTCACTAGATTTAAATCCAGACTTTCTTATGTGCAAGGAGTGAGGTGCATGCTTGTTTCAAAACACAAGGATCTCCTGAATTAACAGATGGACCATTCTATTAGCTTTGACAGGATTGATCACCCATTGCAGACAGTGGGAGAAAGAAGGCACCTGGGATCATTTCCACCAATCACCTGTCGTTCTCTCTGCCTGTTACAGCAGTTATGTCAAAGCCATTTTTGTTTACATAGATCACCATTTACTGAGGCAGGAAAAACACAAATTTTGTTCAAATATCTTTGGGGGTAAAGGATTTCCCACCCCAAGGGATGACAATGTGCCAGTAATCATTTTTCACAAGGTAATAAGAACCATTTTATGGTTTTGTGGATACAAGACAGATGGGGCCACGGACAGAAACTGTTCCTTTTTACTGCCCTCTGCCAAATATGTTTCTTTTTAAAAATCATTTGTCTGACTTGTTCCCTGAGCTTTCCTTCAAGAGAGAAGGCTGAAAGCTGAACATTATTATTTTTTTGCTCTTGTACCCTTCATCCAAGGATATATATATATATATATATATAATATTGTACAAAGTTACCATACTGCCCTCTAGTGCCTTTCTGACACTGATATCATTTCTTTCCACCGAGTCCGCGCTTGCCTTGTTGTTGTATCACTACTGATTAATAAAAGCCCTCATTCATGTATCATGCTGATCTGAGAACAAACATTGCAAGAAGTCTACTCTGTCACAGAATCGCTGCTTTAATTAAGAACATAAGAAGACCCTGGCTAGAGCAAACCAGAAGTCCATTCTTTCCAGTATCCTGCTTCCCACAATAGCCAACTAAATGCTTCAGGGTAGGCCGCAGCAGGGTGTGAAGACAATAGCCCTATCCCATTCTGGCTTTCCAGGAACTGTCTGGGTGTGGAAAGCTAAGCAGGGTCAGGCCTGGTTATTACTTGGATGGGAGACCCCTCCTCTAGTTTCCTGCATTGAGCAGGGGGTTGGACTCGATAGCCTTGTAGCTGTAGGCTCCTTCCAACTCTATGATCTATGAAATCTATGAACTGGTATTCAATGGCATACTGCCTGTGAACTAGGCATGTGGGAGAAATTCTTTCAGTTCGCAAACTTACCTAATTTTGCACATTTGAAGCACTATGCAAACCAAAATTCAAGTTATCCTTCAAAATTTGCACTTCTCTTAATTTTGCAGTGGAGTTCTCCAATCAAAGAATGCATACATATATGTATATATTAGGGAAAATAACATTCAAAACTGGATTATATTAGGAAAGATGCTTGCAAAAAAATAAAAAGTGTATGTTAAGCAAAAATGCATACAAAAATATGCATATTAGAAGAAATGTGATTTTTCAAACCATTTTTTGTTTTAAGTCTCAAAGTTTGGGACAAATCAAACTTAAGACTGGAGAAAGTCTCAAAGCTTGAGATGAACCAAATTTAAGATTGGAAAAATGAGAAACCGAAATCGACAGATTCATCCATCCCTACTCCTGGAGGTTCCAGTTGGCTAGCATGATGAATAGCCTTTGATAGACCCATGAATTTGTCTGATCCCCTTTTCAAGCCATCTAAGCTCATGGCCCGTACCACATCAAAGGACCAGCACTAGCAGCTGGAACACCTGGGATGCTGGAGAAGAGGACTTACCACCATTGCTACTTCCCAGCATTTTCCTTTTGCTTCCTTGGGAAGAGAGATGAGGGAGCCAGTTGTGAACCCTCTCCCGTGGTGAGAAGACCCAACCAGGCTATTTAAGCCAGGCTACTGTGGCCCTTAGAGCACAGCAAGACTAGACCTGGCAGTGAGGGTTAGGTTTGGGGGCCTGTTAATATTTGGGCTGGTGTATATGGATTTTTTTGTTACTGACTGGTTGGTGTGCATTTTTATTAGTTTTATAACAATATATTGCCTGTGTTCAGACAATATGATAACCCACACTCAAGGATTGAGTATGGGTTGAGTGTGGGTCGATGTTGAACTGTGGGTTGTTGCTGAAACATGGGTTATCGGTTATCTGAACCCAGCTGCACTAACAAGCCGTGGCTTGTTAACCATGAACAACCCATGAAGAGGACCTATGGTTTGTTATCTTGGCTGGGTTCAGACAACACAATAACCCACATTTCAACAACAACTCACGGTTCAACAACAACCCACACTCAACCCTTAAGTGTGGCTTATCGTGTTGTCTGAACCCAGTCAGTGTAATGTGAGCTGCTCTGGGAACATTTTTTGATGAAGGACAGGATATAAACTTTATATATACGGTAAGTAAATAAAACAAATAAAACTTGATTATGCTCTGTACATGTTAGGCATTAAGTATCTAGATTATTTCACTGTAACATTGAATTTATCCTATGTTTATTGCATTGTGTTTGTCTTATTTGAATTTATTGATATGTTTTGTAAAATGCTTTTTTCAAATGTGATGCATTTTGGAAGCTAATGTTTAGCATGAGCCACTTTGAGTACTTTCTAGTGTGAAAATGCAGCACATACATAAACTAAAATTAACCCCATGTGGGAGGAAATTCTATAAATTAATTATATATTGTGTGAAGAAGTACATTTCTGTACTAAATGTGTTTCTACCTATCAAATATTATTTACCCAGTACAGCATCTGTATCCCTAGTCACTGCCACACAAAACATTGGTAATATTATTGCACCTGAATTTCAGAGGATGTGGAAAGATGCCTACGTCATCTTTATGTCATTATGTGATAGGGAGGCCAATTATGAATTGCCAAAAAAGAGGAAATATATCACCAAAAAAGAGGACAAAAGGACACAGTTTTGCATAAAGTTTGTCTATGCTAATTTATTTGTATACATGCAAATTTTGAAGCAATTATTATAATTTAAATACAAATATAATACATCTCACCATCATATGAAAGCCTGTAACCAGGTGACCTGTGTGCCTGCCTGTTTAGCCTCTGCTACAGAGGGGAAGACAATTTTGCCCCTATCTTCCTGCCTTGGAGCTCTTTGAGCATATGAGGGATCTGTTTGGACAGCATTCACAAAAGCTTATCACAGTCTTTTGTTAGTCTTTAAGGTGCTGTTATGGTCAGCCTGAAGTGGCCCACTCAGCCAGACCATACCGACTCCATCCTACCTAGGTCTAAGAGGAAGAAACCTCCATTTTATGATCAATTGCAGCTCCAAGGTCATCTCAAGGCCAAGCACCTCCACTTAGCACACACAATAAGAGAGCTCTCAAATCCATTGACTGGTCAATTGCCCAAGTGCCCAAACAATGGTGAATCTTGGAGAACCCATCTCTGGGCCAAGGATGAGTAATGCATAGAGAGTCAGCAAAGACTCAAATACATGATTCTTTTGTGAAATCTCCACCCAGAAACAGGTGGGGGGGCGACGACCCAAAGAGATATACTCAGCTGGAAAGGAAATTCAAGGACTCCCCCCCCCCCTCAGTACTGGTGCTGGGGTGTAAGTCTCCCAAAAGGTAGGGAGAGCTTGACACAGGCACCAGAGGGAATTGCACCACAGAGGCTGCATGTCTCCAAGGAAACAGGTAGGCAGCTTACTGCAGGGCAGTGTGCAGCGAGACTGTGTTTTTTTCTCTGTCTTTGTCATTTGCCGCTGTATAGCAACTTTAAAAGTGCTTGTTACTTTGTTACTAACTCTTTTTCCGTTCTGTACTTTTTGCGTGAATCCCTAATAAATCTTTTACCCTGTTTTCACCACAGCCCAGACTGTGTGCTGTGGGGGTGAACAGGGGGAGGCTCAGAAAGGGTGCACCACGTTATTGGTCACGCTAACACTCATTTAAAGACCAGGTTGCACCACAAAGTGCTGAGCAAAGCCGGTAACCTAAGCTGTGCTCCCATAAGGGCACAAGAAGGCTGCAAAGAAGCCCAACGCAAGAGGTCCCTATTGGGCCAGTCACCCCCAAGGGATCGAGAGCACTTGGGGACTGAGGAGGATGGGTTTGTTCTGCTCTCGATGGTGGCAGCCGGTACCAGTTGGCACTGCTGCACCAGATCTGTGCCCGTAGCCGAGATGCCCGTGGGCGCCAGGTCACCACAGGTGCTACAAAACTCTTTGTTGTTTTTGCTGCAACAGACTGACATGGCTACCCCAGTGGAAACTGTTTTAACCCCTCTCTCATTGGAATGTCCACTGTGATAAGAGGAGAGGGAAAAAGAGGGAAACTCCCTGGCTGCACCTCAGACTATCAGATGGGGTGGGACTCACACAACTAGGCCAGCGATGATATAAACACTGCCGTACACATACAGTGTTTGTGTCTAAAGTCTAAAAGCAGGCAGGAGGGTAGTTTCTTAATTATGATGTTAGGGAATGTTAAGAACACACACACACACACACACACACACACATCTGTAGTTCAGATTGTCAGATGTGCAAGAGGGGTGTCTAATTCAGACCCTCCCCCAGATAGACCACAGCATCTTGTGGTCTATCTGGGGGATATAATAATCTTCCCACAGCTGCTTTCAAGACTGCAGGAGTCATGTCTAACTTGACCCTGAGGGTTGTTGTTTTTTTAAGAGAGCAAAACTTCATTCTGCCCTGTGCCAAAGTGAGTTCCATGATTCACTTCACAAACCATGACCACCCATCATCTGAGACTGTGGTGCTTCTGAGTAAACATGCATAGGATCATGCTACACAATCCTAACCGTGGGTAGTTCGTGTGCTCAATCTTAAAAGTGCCATGGTGCTTTTATTATTTTTTTAATTATTATTATTATTATTTCATAGAAATACTCATGACTACCCACTAGAGGACACTGTCCTAAAAGCTTATGGAAATATATTGCAAGAACAAGTGAAATGATAGCTTATTTGGTATTAATTTGGGAGATTATTAATAACAATCGTTACTATGGTTTGCTGCAATTAAAAAAGACCATCAGCTCCCAAGGTATTTAAAAACTATTACTTATCCACTCTTGAGGAAGGCCTTCACAGAGCTAAGATTTCAACAAATGCCTTCAGCTTATCTGGACGGCAGGTACATCCACATTCCTGCAGATCAGAGATTCTGTATCTGTGGAAATGGTTGTGTGGAGAACGTTTCCTGTCCTATCTTATGTCACAATGCAGCGGATGGTCAGTCCAGCATATAATAATCCACTTACTTTCTGATAAGCAGGAGTACGTGTCACACCAAGTTGCTTTGTTTGCAATTGCAGCAAAGAAAATCAGAGCAAGAACCCTGAATGAGATGGCAGTAGACTGCAAGGGAGATTCAAAGATCTGATAAGGTTACCATACTAGGAACTAACAAGTTTTAAGTCCCATTTATACCGGAGCATTTTAAGTTCTATGTGTATTTTACTTAAGTTTTATATTAGTATTTTTACTAGCATTTTATAGCTTGATTATGTGGATAGCCTTAGCAAAATCAGGCCTAGTATGAAAGGGAATGTTTTAAAGGCGTATTTTAATTGTATTGTTTAAACGCCATGTACTGTATGTTTTCTTTATCATTATATTTTTCTTATTTCTCCTGTTGGATGTTGTTTTGCTTGCACTTACAATGGCCTATGGCTAAAGCAATAAACATATGATGATGGTTATTTGGGATTAACTACTTCTTTAAAAAAAAACAAAACACCTGCAAGCCTGCTTTGGGGGATGGGCCCAATCCAGTCAAGTTCAGCACTTGTAAATCCAATTGATTTTAACAGGAGAGCTGAGCGCATCCTAACTTCTCCTGATGAAATCAGTGGCACTCCGAACCATTTAATTTGGGCTTATGCCGTATTTATTCTCCATTAAGGTGAGTGCTTTGTTCAGAACAACAGCAAAAAAGAGGTCTAATACACAGAAACCCTTGTTTACTTGGCAGAGTATTTTATTCATTTTAGCATAGGAGCAGCATCCTCGCCCCTTCTGCGTTCATTAGATTACCAATAGCTTGGCCTCAGAGGAGGGTGGCCATGTGTCCTCTGTATCCTTTTACACAGGATAGTCTTCTATTTGAAGGGCTGTCAGAAGACAGTCGTCCATGTGAAGATGTCCTCTGTTTGAAAGGCTGTCCACTCCCAGTCTGGTTTAAAGATAAAGACCCAGTAGAATGGAGAGCTGGGGCCTTGAACTTGCCCAGCATCAGACAGCACCTGGAAAGCAGACTGGGCAGGCACTCAGGTCACCTGGTTACAGTTTTCCACGCTATGGTGAGATGTATTTCTAGTTAAATTATGGTCGTAATTTCTAAACGTGTATCTTTAAATAAATATAAGCATATGTATAAATAAGCATATGTAAATTATAAGAAAATCTGTGTCCTCTTTTGACCTCTTTTTTAGGTGATGGGTGAGTGGCCACCCTACTTCAGAGGCACTTGATGCCTCCCAAATATGGGGGTGATATAAGTACCCTCCACCCATTTAAGCCACCATACCTTCCCTTGGCTCCATCCCCCCATCACTCCTTTAACTCTACATTTAACTCAAAGGAGGGCAACCTCCAGCCCGTCAGACCTAATCCAGCCCATGGAAGTTGCCCATTTGGCCTGCAGAAGCTTGGGTTCCCTCCGCGGGCCCTGACCATTCCCCTTCTCAAGTCTCGCCCACTCCCCAAGCTCCACCACATGGTCTGGAGGCTACTGAGGGCTTTGGGAAGAGGCAAGGGGAGAGGAATCATCTTGTTACCTCTGATGTGGGGGGGCAGGGGGGTTTGTGGGGGCCACCATGCGTGTGTTTTTTCTACTTGCATTTTTTTTGTGCTGGCTGCCATTTGCTCCATAATTTGTATTAACCTACAAAGCCCTAAACAGCTTGGGACCAGGTTACCTGAAGGATCTCGTCTGGCCATATGTACCTACCGGGATCCTAAAATCATGCTCAGAGGCCCTTCTCTGGGTGTCCCCATCGAATGAAGTGAGGTGGTGGCTGATAAAGACAGGGCTTTCTCAGTGGTGGCACTCCAATTTGTGCAATGCTCTCCCCAAAGAGGCTTGCCTGGTGCCTACATTTTGTTCTTTTCGGTGCCAGGTGAAGACCGTTTTATTTTCCCAGAGCCCTTCAGGTCTTCAGTTTAAAAAAAATTGTGCTACTGCATTTTTAGATCTTTGCACTGCTGCTGGCTTTTACCCTTGGGTTTTTCGTTTTTGTTTTACTTTGGTTCCATTCTCTTTTAAACTTAAGGGTTTTATGTTCTGTTTTACTGTGTTATTGTATTTTATGGTTTCATGTTTTTTTTGTTTTGTGAACCACACAGAAAGCTGTGGCTATTGGGTGGAATAGAATCAGAATAAATAAATAAAATAATACATTTGCTACTGAAACGCAATATCCATTTTATAGGGCTTCGAGGTTTAACTGAGATCCAGATAATTGTGTTCTTGTTGTTTTTTTCCTGAGCCGTTCTAGGTGTGGAAATGGCAGCTGTCAGTGGGGGCTGTATTTTTTGTGGAGGCTGCCATTTTTCCCATAATGCCCCAGAAGGTGTCACAGGCAGCAGCAGCGGCACACACAAAAAAAGTGTGCCAAGAAAAAGGAAAAACTTAAAATGAATGAAATGTAGATGGATTAATAATGAAAATAATAACATGGATGATGCTTTTAATAACAAAAGAGAATGGAAAAAAACCCCAAAATTATTGCACACAGCTAATGCACATCTACATCACAATACTCATCTGGATCATACTGAGTATGCTGAATATGTCTTCTGATACATGAGGGCAGGGGACATGCATTGTTACATGTGGCGAATTGCCTTCAAACTGAATCTGCCAGTTTTGCTTTCTCCCACATCTGAATTTTTTAAATCTCAAGGTCTTTCCAAAATATGAAGAACTTTGTAGATTTTGGTAAATTCTTATCAAAAATGAACTAAAACAAAATTCTCACCCATCTGCACCAGCCAAATCCAATAGATACAGCTACTCCAGCACAGAGAGGACTGTGTTGTGCCTGCCTGCCATATAGCTGTTAAAGATGAGGAGCCTGTCACAAAAAAAAAAGGTGGCAACCCTAAGTAAGTACTACCATGGTGAATACACAGGGATTCAGACCCAGGCTTTTAAGAGCAAAGCACTCAAAGTCCTGGCCTGGGCCTGGATGGACAAATCTGTCAGTTTTGGTTTCTCCCAGATCTGATTTTTTAAAAATCTCAAGTTCTTTTTGTCACAAATATGGAAAAAATTTGCAAATTTTGGTAAATTCTTATCAAAACCAAACTGAAATTAAATTCTCACCAATCCCTACTTCATATTAGGGGCCAGAGTCTTTGAGGCATTACAGAGAAGGCCATGCTGCTCCATCTGGGAATGGGGGTAGGAACAATCAGCAATGACTTGTGGCGGGATGTTAATATGAGACTGCTGAATGTTGAAAATAAAAAGCTTTGAAGATTCTGACTCTCTTAGTACATTCATGTGATAATTGAACTAGGTTGATGACAGCATGTTTTTAAGTTAATGCATAATGTTGAGAGCCCACTTAGAGGAACTTGTAAGTAATTCATGCACTTCTCCTAGCTTTCTTCTAATGAGAACATTTTATTTATACTCTCAAGTGGATGTTGTTAATCATCATTTCAGGCTATGCTGGGATTTTGCTAAAATGTAATATTGGTGTAACCTATATCTGCCTGACCACTAGGTAGTTAGAGGTTTGGCAAATCCTAGACGCCTAAAGACCTGCAAAGCACAGTTAATCCTCCCTATTTATTGTTTTTCAAGCAACAGTTCCTTCGAAGGCTAGTGATTGACATGCTTTATTCATGCATCACTCTTTGCTTTCCCGGAATAGTAACGGGGCCCAGTCCCAAATCCATGTTTGTTGAATGAGGCAGGAAAAGAAAATAATATTTCCAGTGGCCTCAGTTCACACACCAGGAGCCAGTTTGTATGACCAGCAGAATCACATTACGAAGTTTTACCTGGAATGTACTATTTTATAATGCAGGTGGGGGAGTTGAATGTTTGAATGCTCCTCCCACTGCCAAACAACCTCCCCCCAACCATGTCAGTGAGAAAGTTAAGCTGAATCCTTCTGCCCATGATGCTAGTTTTCTATGCACAAAGACTTTTGAAGAAACATTCAAGTACAAACACTTCTGCCTGTCTAAAGTGATACATTCAAGGAAAAGGTTTATCACATCATTCTGCCCAATTCTATACACTGGGCTGATTTGATCAAATAACAATGTCGGCAAGAAGCTATTCTAGATACCTGCATTTTATTTCCTTGTGAAGGCACCTGTATGAATTTGAGCCTGAATCAAGGTTCAAAAGACAATACGATGCATGCTGGAGATTAGGCACATCAGAGATTGTAGCCAGCCAGGTTAAAGAAAGCAATGCTCTTTTTACAAAGCTAACAAATCCGGAAGAATATACTGTATTGCTAATACATAGAATAATATATTGCCCATTTTACTGCTAAACTCATCTCTCCGGAGGGAGGATACTCAACCTGCCCTAGACGGGATTGCACTCCCCCTAAAGGACAGGGTTCTTAGTTTGGGGGTACTCCTAGACTCTGAACTGTCGCTGGAGTCACAAGTGGATTCGGTGACAAGGAGCGCCTTTTATCAGCTTAGGCTGATTTGCAACTATGACCCTATCTGGACAGGCAGAGCCTAGCAACGATGATTCACGCAGGGATCTTAGATATTTTTCTACTCAGAACCAAGATTCTGGGATTCATACAGCACATTTTTTGTGAAAATAGGTATGTGGTAGAAAAAATATACTCCATTATTTTTGGACTGAATACGATGCCAGGATCTTAAAGCCATCTATTGAAATGACGAACCTATAAATAATTGCAGATGTGGTTTAAAAGCGCCCATAAAAGAATGCAGAAAATTGGTGACAATTACCTGTGAATGGCAGGCACTCTCTCCCACTCAGTGTGGGGGCAGAAAATATGGCAAGTGGCTCATTGAATTCCTTCATTTCACCAGAGCATATGACATACTTGTAGTCTATGGAACTGGTTCATCAGGCTTTCTCTGCTACAAATTCATAAAGGTTGGGGGCTTTAATTCTATCAAAGAAAAGAAATTCTTATAGTTAGAGTTATAATTCCCTGCCTCCCCACCCCCCACACCATGATATATCTAGTTACTCTGTTCTTCTTGATTTCTTTGAATGACTAGTTGTCCTGGCACTTGACAATTTCTTCCTTAGGAAAATGTAGGTGTAATGAAATCCATCAACTGAAGTGTGTGTGTGTGTGTGTAAAATGAGTAGCGAATTCTAGTGCGGTAGCTGTGTTAGTCTGTCACACAAAACACACACATGAAGGGTTTTTCTCAGAAGCTAGACAGACAGATAATGGAGAAATGTCTGAAGGTAGGAATAGGTAGGAATAGATGTCTGAATGGTGCAGCAAGCCTTTTTAAAGTGTTTGCCCTGTCAGGGGAGTAGGAATGTATGATAAATTAATTTCAGTTCCACAGTATATCACCTAAAGAAAGAAAAAAGCTGACTATCCAGGAACCACCATAGATAAGTTTGTGATAAAAACCAGCAGATTAGAAAAAGAGTTAATTGATAAAGAAATTGCCCAGTTTGTTTACGTGACAAACTCTTCTTTCCGTCTGATTGAAAACCAGAATTATATTATTATCTAATATCTTATATATTATAATTATTACATTATTATTTATTATATTTTATAAGAGGCTTTGGTAATATTGTTTTTACTTTACTTAAACCCTTAATTGTTGATATCTGGTGTTTTTCATGGGGGGGGATCAGAGCTTGCAGGGCAATCTCTTTCTTTTTGTTTTAAAATTGTCAGGATTGGCACAAATTCAACAGGTGAAGCTTACCCACCCATCCCACACCCCCAGAAGTGGAGCTTCAGAGAGAAGGGGAAGTTTCTTGCATTTCCTTCTGACACTGTACCTCACCTGTTAGAGGCACAGAGTCAGCTCTGTTAGGAAATAAAATCTTTGGCAATAAAAAGATAGGAATCATATGATAAAATCCCTCATTCACTTCTCCCTTGGTCCAGGCCAGCAGGTGCAGCCTCCACCTCCCTTTCTTTTCATCCAGCAGAGGCAGCACACACACACACACACACACACACACACACTCGCATCTGGTTCGAGCCTAAGCAGAGCTACTCTTAAAGGGGCCATGAGCAAAATTGCAGCTAAGCTAAAAGTTTTAGTTTAGCTACAGTTTTGCCCATGGCCCCTTTAAGAGCAGCTTAAAGTAGCTTGCGTGTGGCATAGTGGTGAGAGCATTGGACTGGGACTCAGGAGATCCGGGTTCTAGTCCCCGCTCAGCCATGAAACTCACTGGGTGACTTTGGGCCAGTCACTTGACTCTCAGCCTAACCTACCTCACAGGGTTGTTGTGAGGATAAAATGGAGAGGAGGAGGAGGAGGATTATGTAAGCCACCTTGGGTTCCTTGCAGGAGAAAAGGTGGGGTATAAATATAATAAATAAATAAATAAATTGCGGGGGGCAGGGGAATTTGGGACTCTGCATAACAAAGTGAGAAGCCATGATGGCTTAAGTGTTTTCCTGACAGTCTGGGCATTTTGGGGGCACTTGGAGACTATGTGCTAAGGCATGTGTTACTGTGGCCAGATCTGACATTTGCAGGAATGGTCACAGCTGGCGCTGTAGCCTTAGCTGTGCAAAAACATTTTCAGGCCTGAATCCAGAAGAACAACCAAACCACAAGCCTGGGTCTTCAAGGGGAGTGCAACCCCATCCAAGAAAGGTTGGAACCTTATTCCCTAATCTGCCTTTGTATTGACCAGGTGCACCTCTGTATTGACTGGATTAAGCTTCAATTTGTTTGCCCTCATCCAGTTCATTACCAATATCAGACACTGATTCAGAACTTGAACAACTTCTTGGATATAGAAGGAAAGCAAAGACAGAGTTAGATGTCATCAACATTTTGATGACACTGATCCCACAAACGCCAGACTATCTCACCCAGTGGTTACATGTAGATGTTAAATAGGATGGAGACAAAATGGAACACTGAGGGACACCATAAACCAACAACTAAGGTGTTAAACAGGAGTCCCGAAGTGCCACCTTCTGGAACCGCCCCTCCAAGAAGGACCCGAACCATCATAAAATGGTGTCTCTAACTCCCATCCCAGTCAAACAGTCCAGAAGGATAGCCTGGTTGATGGTATCGAAAGCTACACAGAGCTCCAGCAAAACCACCACAGACACATTCCCCTTGACCAGATCCCATTATAGATAATGCAAGCATGTACTATGGTGATAAAAAATTGTCTCTGTCCCTTAACCAGGCCTGAAACTGGATTGAAATGGATCTAGGTCAGCTTTCCCCAACCTGGTGCCCTCCAGATGCCTTGGACTACAAGTCCCAGTCTTCCTGGCCATTGGCCATGCTGGCTGGGGCTGATAGGAGTTAAAGTCCAAAACATCTGGAGGGCACCACGTGGAAGAAGGCTGATCTAGATAATTCACCTCATCCAGGAACACCTGTACAAGGTGAAATGGCCTATTACGTTATGATTGTATAGCTTTGCCACAAGGGGAGCTCATTCTTTCACAAAGACTGAAATTATTGTACCGTCAGTTGGTTGTTGGCTACTGTTAGAAGAGATGCTTATTTTTACTAAAGACATGCTGCTACATCAAATCCATCTATAGGTAATTCCTATTAACAGGTCTTTTTAGCTGAGTGATTTTCACCCACACTGAGCTCTGACACATACTGGGCTATTAAGAGAGCAGATTGAAAGGCAGAAGGGCAATTTAACTAAAAAAGAGGGTAGGTTAAGCTCATAGTAATCACATATACCATGGCTGTTCACTCTATAAACCATTATTGAAATGTGGTACAAAGAAAACGTTTGTGGGTGAGAGAGAAATGCAAAAATTTGTTCTGTGCAATATAACAAGAAAATACGTAGAGCCAAGGATTGGTCCATTCAGATGTAATGGGAAACCATAGTTGTTGTTGTTTGGGGTTTTTTTTGCAATGCCTCAGGCTCATATTCTCTCCATTTCCCTCTCCTCCTTTCCATACATCAGAGGAATATGTTGGAAGCTTTTGCTTTCAACCATAAACAAGCTGTTACATTTTAATTCGGAGAACTGTAATTTGTTTTAACACTAGTTAGTGAGAACAAACCAGGATCAAACCATCGTGTTGTGTGACACATGTGCAGGGGTTCCTTAAAAGAGGAGCTAATATAGAAAGGGCTCTCTGGAGGTTAAGAGTTTAGAAACAACTGCATAGAAGGTTTAGTCTGGCCATAAAGAGACAATTTTAATACTTTTTTGTAAATGCATGAATTCCCTCGCTCCCCCCCACCCTCCCATTTGCAATATGTTTTACATGCCACACATACAGTTTTGTTTGGAAAGAAGACAAGATGCTGAGGGAGTTGGAAGGAACTGCTCTAATAGCAAAATGGCTAATGCTTAAGACACTTCTCAAGGCTGGTGAATAAGCATCCAGAACGGAGTAAAGATTTCACACCTGCATTTTAAGATCTTAGCGCTGCATACTTTAAAATCTCAGCATTCTGCATTTTTAAGTTTTAATATCTGTCCTATCTGACATTTTGGATTTATGCATGTAATAACAGGGATATTAGAGTTTTATTATTATATGACTGTGGACATGGGTCAAAAGAAGGGAGGGGAGGGGAGCGGAACACAATCGTTAGTGGTAAATTTTGAGCGCAGGCACTCATCATGACAGTCCCCATAGCCACACCCCAAAGGCGAGTCCAAAATACAGGCAGCTGTGTTGATCCACATTGACAAACCAGTTCTAGCAGTTTTCATCTCCACCAGGAGCAGGTCTTTTGTAAATCTCATGCATCTTAATTGCCCATTCAAGGCCAAGCCGCCCAAAAATACTTTGCATTACAGCAGGGAACAGTATATTTTTGCTGGAGAAATTCATTTCCCCCAGCTACTGTGAGAATTGCAGCTAAGCTCAGAGGGAACAGGTGATGTCAGCATCCCTGCTAATAAAAAACTGCTTCTGCTGCATCCCTGTGAGCCTTGGCTCCACTACACCATCGGAGGATCACTGGACTAGACAGTGGACTGGCCAGGTTAGGAAAGAGGGGTGAGACTATTAAGATCTGTCCCTTCTTCCAGTACTCTTGTCTACCTTGATAACTTGAGATGCCAACTTACCAGTGGGTCAGCTGCTGCGGCTGCTGCAGCTGCTAAATGCTAGGTCACTCTATAATACAACATAAGTTATCTATGATTTTATCTTGGAGGAAGGAGCCAACTCGGTATGTATTACTGAGCCTTGGGTGGATGAACTGGGAGGGGTAGATCTCTCCCAGATCTGCCCAGCTGGTTTTCAGAACAGCACCAGCATAAGCTAAAGAGTTGGGACAGAGGAGAATTATCATGGTCTATCGGGTCTCCCATCTCACCAGAAGACCCATTAATATTGGGAGAGGGGTAGATTTGAGTGTTTATTCCTAGTGTTGAGATCTAAGGACAGATTGGGGATTCTGTTGGTGTACCACCTACCCCATTGCCCAACAGTCTCCTTACCTGAGCTGGTTGTGGACCTCATGTTGAGAACTCCCAGGATGGTTGTCCTAAAGGGCCTCAATATCCATGCCAAAGCTCCCTCATCAGGAGTGGCTCAGAATTTCATGGCTGCCATGAAAACCCCATGATTGTGGCCCATTGTCATTTCCTGGTGAGGTTTAGGCTTGAGATAGCTATTCCCCTCTGCAGGGGGTGTGGAATCTGTTAAGATGATTCACTGCTGGAAGCTGATGGGATCAGAAGGATTCCTTGAAGGTCTCATGGAGTTTCCTGTTGGTGTGACTGGTGCTCTTACCAAAGTCTTAGTCACTCTGTGGAATACAGAGATGACTTGGGCAGTTGACATGATCACTCTTAAGAGTTCTCTCCCAAAATGCAGAGTTCAGTTAGCTCCATGCTTTTCTAGTGAGCTTACAGCAATGAAGCGAGTTAGACAGCTAGAATGCAAGTGGTGGGAAATTCAGAGCTAGTATGACCGATCACAAGTAAGGACCCATTATTGAGCCTACTCAGTGGCAGTGGTGATAGCAAAGAAACAGTACTTCTCTGTCACCATTGCATCCTAAGATGGTGTCATCCTGTGGAGCTTTTTTGTGTTGTGTGGTTCCCTTGCAACTTAGGCAACTTGTTAAAGAATCAGTACACTCTTTTATTACAACCTACCTAACACAAGCACTTCGCCAAAGTCTAAAAATCAAAGTCTTTTGTGTGCCCAGGTTCAATCTATTCAGGTAATCCAACAGAGGCCAAAGGCAGTCCAACACTGTCATCCAAAGCAGGGTCCCAAACATGGGATTCAAGGCATGATGCAGTCTAGGGATTCCAGGCAAAGGTATGTCTGGTACAGCTGCATTGTGCTCACAAAGCAGTTTTGCCTCTGTGCTAGCTTTTACGCAGGGGTAGAGTGACTGGTCCGTCTAATTCTGCTGGGAAATTTAGCCTGGAGACGTGCACTTTGTTGAGTTGGTGGCTTGGTGCTTCTCCTCTGCCTCTTCAATCAATGCCATTCCTAGGAGATATTCTTGGCCCTGCCTTCTGCTGCTCACTTATCAAGGAACGTTCCTCTGCTTGGGACCCCTCAAGCATTTTCCCCATGTCTAGGTCTGGCTGTACTCAGGGCCGGTTCTACCATTAGGCCAACTAGGCCGCTGCCCAGGGCGCAGGGCTAAAGAGGGCGCCAATCAGAAGCCCTGCAAAACGCACTACTAGAGGCACTAACAAGGCGGCGGGAGCACGGGAGAGTGGGGAGGTGGGACAAACCGCTGCGCGCGTGCCCCTGCCGCCCCAGTGCCGCCTCCCTGGGCTCAGGGCTCCCTCCCCACGCGTTTTGGAAAGGGCTGCCGAGCTCAGCTGAAGAAAGCGTTGCTCCTGTACTCCAGGCAACCAGAGGAGGGGAGGGCGAAAAGGCGCAGCGAGTCCTGGGCACTCTTTGGTGAGAGCAGTTCTGCCCCCCTGAGAACTAAGGTTCCCAAGCGGTCTCCTTTGCTCTACTAAACTTCTGGATCCTCCGTTTTCTGCCTTCCCTTTCTTTCTTTTTTGCTGCTTTCCAAAGGGCATCGCCAAGCAGAGCAGATTTCAGGGACTGTCTTCAGGGATTTGCAAAGGAAATGGGAAAAGAATAAGAGCTGAACCCTCAGAGCCCAGCAATAGACACAATGAAAACAGTTCAGGATATAGATTCATAGATTCATAGAAAGATAAAGAGGAGGGGTGGGCGAAAAGGCGCAGTGAGTCCTGGGCACTCTTTGGAAAGCAGCAAAAAAGAAAGAAAGGGAAGGCAGAAAATGGAGGATCCAGAAGTAGAGCAAAGGAGACCGCTTGGGAATCTTAGTTCTCAGGGGGGCAGTCTCTCCCACACACACACACATACCTTTGCACTTCCTGGTTCTGAAACGTCCCTCCAAGAAGCAATGAATAGCGTTTAAAGGAATGAATTATTTGCAGCATCCTGCAAGCTCCAGAAAAGAAAAAGAGGTGTGTGTGTGTGTGTGTGTGTGTGTGTAGAGAGGAAACCTGTTGCTTCTTGCAAAGTTTGGTAACAAGACTGCACAGCGCTCTTTGGTGCACAGGGCTGCAGCGACCTCTGTGCTACAACTCCCATCATTTGGTTTGTAGTCCAACATATTCAGAGGGCACTGGTTTGGGGTAGGCTGCTGTAAGTAAATATTTTTTTAGTGTCATGCATGAAAACAGACCTTCGTCCCATTTTATTTCAATGGAACTCATTTCCATGTAAGTTGCTTGGGGTCCAGGTATGAGTATTCCAAATTCTATTGAAACTGTATGATTTCTCTCTGCTCCTGCTTTTATAGTTGATGTTAAAATTTGATCTCTTACAATAACAGTGCTTAAATCTAGATCCCTTTTAAAGTATTGTGTCATTTACCATTTAATCCCCTTCCTATATCCTCTTTATTTATGAGCTCAAGAATTTATCATTTCCACAGGTAGTTTCAGATTGAATGCTGGGATATAATTCACATCAACATAGGTTTATACATTGGATATTAGAGTGGTAGCTCTGGGAAATGATTAGCCTTCTCACTCTATCCAATCAGACTATTTGTCCATCTAACCAGTATTGCCTACTCTGAATGGCAGCTGCTCTCCTGGATCTCAGGAAGAGGGTTTCCACATCACCTGATTCATTCTTTCCTTTCCTTTTTTCTTTTTCTTTACAGGATGTGCTAGGGGTTGAACCTGGCATTTCATGCATGCAACACATGGGCTCTACCACTGACCTATCTCTTCTTCCAGGCATCTCCAGTTCTTATATAGGACTAAATTAATTCGCACCAGCATTTCTCATGGTGTAAAATACATACACTATACAGTAAGAGACATCACCTATTGCCTCTGTACTTTGACTCTCTTTGTTTGTCTGCAAGCAAAGTACTCAAGGATGTGCTGGTGTAGCATAGTGGTTAAGAGCATGAGCCCTCTGTCAGAAATTATCAGTTCAATTCTCAGTCCACCTATGAACTCTCTGGGTGGTCTTAGACAAACTACCAGTTTTTCATATGGTTGGCAACAGTAATACTGGCCTGGTTTTCAAGGTTGCTGTGTGATGATGAGTGAGATAATATATGTGATGTGCTAGAGAAGTTAGAGAAAAATGTAGAGGCAGCACCAGAGGAAGTATGGAGGGCAAGCACTCCCCAGAGAAGGGGAGTGCTTGCCCCCCACATGTACATTGCTGGAGCCCCATAGTTATTTATTTGAGGAAAAGGCTCTTCTCATAATCACATGCTCTCTCTCCTCTCCCCCCACCCCACTGAAATGCACTTTGACCCTTCTTTGCCTCCCTCCATATTTTTTCTGGTGCTTCAAGTGGAAAGATGCCATGCACTTGTTAAATATTATTGTAACTAAGAAGATTTGAATTAGGCTTCTGATTATTTGCAATCAAGCATTTCTGTATATTCTCACACTTTAGCACTCCATCCTCTCTACTTCCACACTGTTGTACCCATGAGCCACGCCCCACCCTACATGAAGCGAGGGAGCACAGAGGGTGGAGGGGGTTGAGCTCCTCTCACCGGCCCACTCCTTTCTGTGTATAAATAAATAATAATTGACCCTTTTGGGTGGGCGGGGTAGTCATGTGTATAAATCTGGCTGGGTGACCAGCCAGATGGGCGATTAACAGGGGGGGGGCGCTAAATATTTGATCTTGCCTAGGGCACCAAACTGACTGTACTTGAGACAGAGCAGGTTCCTCACCCTCCTTGCAATCTACTGTGAAACCAGGTAGACACAAATTCCCAGCCCCCTGCGAATTCATATCTTAACACAGCCTTAAATCAAGTTCTTCAAACACTGAATCAGACTCTTTCTCTGAGACTGTAGCAGCAGGCCCAGGCATGACAGGGGTCTATTTCATTAATCTGGCCTGCATGATGCAGTACAAAAGGGGTGAGGAAGTTCTTTCAGCCAGAAGGTGAGATTCAATTTCGGAGAGGCTCTCACAGGCCACATTCCATTTGTGGGTGGGGCTGAAGGCAAACAGGGTGGGGTCAAAAATACAAAAAATGCCAGCATGTTGTAGCTTAAAGCTCTTACTGCCAGTAACTAAGCCTTAGGAGAGGCATTCAACCTTTTAGAATGAGTAAAACCTGCCCAAAAGCCAAGACACAGCCAACAATCAGTGGTTGGAAGAAAGGGGGATAGCTGTCTCGGGAGCCAGGCCTGAGGTTCACCGCCCTTACAGCACAGGAACCCTTGAAGGTCCCCTGTGACAAGTTTGCAAAACACTTGTCACAGGAGTATAAAAGTTCTCATATCTGTTGTTACTTGGACACTGCAGTTGGAACAGCTCAGTCAGTGAATGTTTCCATAGCCCCATCTGGTCCAGTTTTGTGGGATTATTTTCAGTTGTTCAGGCCTGAGGTTCTTGGAGGGCTATGGCCAACTACTTGTATGTTGATTCTTGACCTTTGATGATAACACCTAGCAAGAAGGGATTGACTGGCTGGGTTCAGGAGGTACTCAAGGGTTGAGTATGGGTTATTGTGTTGTCTGAACATTGGTTACTGGCTCACTTCTGAGCCCAATTCAAGAGGCTGGTTTTAACCTTTAAAGACCTTTATGGGTTAGGAAACCTTAAAGACCACCTTATCAACCTACCTGAACATTGAGATCTTCCCCTGAAAGTGCCGCCATTATCAGAGATCAAGCGGGTAGCAACAAGGAGAGAGATTTCTCATCTGTGGAGCCCTGATTGGAGCTCCATCCCCATGGAGGCATGCCTGGCACTGACTGTATTATCTTTTAGGTGCCAGCTGAAGTCATTTTTATTCTCTTGGGCACTTCAATAGTTTGTATTTTGAATATTGAAAGGATGCTACTTTAAATTGCTTGTTTTGCTCTGCAGTTTTAATGGATATTTAATTGTGTTTTGTTGTTGTTGATGATTTGAATTGAGCTATTGCATATGTTATTGTTGTGGTTAACAGAGTTAACTCCGTTGTAAACTCTGGGGTAGATATTATGAAGAGCAGTATAAAAATGCCATATATAAATATATAATGGTAATCACTTAGGTACTAGCACAGCAGTTTGAAAATCAGGTAGCTACTTCAGTCATCTTTTAATCCTTAATACCCCCTGGGTACCCCATCCCTTTGCGATCAGCAATGAAAGCTCTCTTACAGCTTTATATAAATCCTTTTCATTGCCTCCTATATCCCAGCTAGAATTAATCAATACGTAGTTAGCTGATAATGCCAAGCTATTCTGCAAGAACGTACACATTTGAGGCCCAGATTCTGACAAAAGATATGTCTTCCCTTAACACTACAGCTCTGGTAGCAATGTACTAGGACAGCTTTTCTCAACCTGATGCCCTCCAAATGTGTTGGACTCCATCTTCCAGATCATTTCATGTATCTGGCATGGGGATGGTGGGAATTGTAGTCCAATGCATTGGGCGGCACCACATTGGGGAAGGTTGTAGTGAGGTACCGGTAATCGAAACACACTAGTTTCTAATATATAACTAGGGTTATGTCATGCTCAGTCAAGGAGCAGCCCATTGTACAAAATTCAGTTTGGCTACAACATGAAAGAGTTCTAAGGGCCTAAAGAACAGAGTCAATTCAAATATTTTATATCCTTCAAAATACAGCTCTGCACAAGTATCCATTTGCATAACAAATTGCAACTGGAAACTATGTAGGGTGGGTTGCTTTGCAAGTTTTCTATGGATACATTCAAATCATTGTCAACCTTCATCCATGACAAGCAAAACTAGAGCAACAAATACTTTCATTATTCTAAAACCCATTTCCTATTCATGTCATGAGCTGAGCTCTCTCTCTCTCTTTTATGTTTTTTCAAGGCCGTCAGCAGGTTTCTAAAAAATTCTGTTTTATTATTTTTTGCTGGTTTCGTTCATACACAAGAGACAGTAATTATAGGATATTTTGATAGATAAGCGATCTACCTAGACAAGGATTACATACATTCTGGGCAGCTGCTCTAATATTATATTATAATTATTCCCACACTCTGAAAAGAACTGATTTCTCTCAAGGAGTATGTAAGCAAGAATCTGATCAAGCATGTTCATGAAGTCCTAATGGTGTCTTCTGCCTAAAATGTTATCCTTCTTGGGACAAGGTAATTGTCAATCATTGTTAAGCAAAATATTTACTCACTCTCCTATGAAGCCCAAAGCTAGTAGTAGAGTGCAAATTTCATTCATGATCCCTTTGTGGCCCACTGCAGATTCATGCCAAGTCATGGTCAAATTGTCCCGTCCATTCTCTCAGTAACAGATGGCAAGATCCAAAAATGTCAGCATCTGTAATGGTACTGAAAGAATGGGTGATGGAGTGCGTGACAATAGCTTTAGCAAGCAAAGTAAGGGTCTTGATGTGGGACAAGTTCCAAATGGCATAAACTGCACCTTAGAGCTGCATCATGGTAGAATTAGAGAAGACCCTTCCATGGTAAAAAATATTTTTTTTATGACAGCTGTAGATAAACTTAAGTTAACCCCCTGCATGTATTTTCATCCTGATACACATGTTAAACTCTGGGCACAAGCCATGTGTGTGTTACCATAAATATCAGTAACTGTGCTGAAGGCTGACATTTATTAGTTATCTGTAACCATTTAAGCAGGCCAGTGGGAAATATCAGAAAACATTAAGAGCCACTTTTTATCCTTATTTCCAACACTGACTAGTTCACATTGGCATCGATCATATTGGCAAGTGTCCAGAAGAACAAGTCTTGTGACTCGATCATTTGTGCCAATTACATTATTATAGAAATATAGGATAAATTCTACAGAGTGCACTTCCAATGTCACCCTGCTTAATCCCAGTATCTATACAGCTGAAGAACATTTCCATTCATTAAGTTCAATTAAAGCAGTGTTCTCCAACCTTGGGCCCTCAGATGTTTTTGGCCTACAACTCCCAGCATGCCCCAGCCAGCATAGCTGGAGATAGCACTGGGTATGAGAGGCAGGAGGTATTGGGACACGCCCATGCTCAGGGAAGACCTGGCATGAAGCGCCTCCTCCCCACTTCTATCTCTGATCTCAGATTGGAGATAGCAGCCGGGATGGGGTGGTGGCAGAACTCACCCACATGGGGAAGAGCGGCTGCTCTCCCTGAATCAGGCCCAGGCTGCCTGGCATCCCAGCTGTTATCTCTAATCTGAGATTAGAGATAACAGTGGGGGTTCTGCTACTGGTGAGTGCCAGCAGGGGAATCCCCACTGTTATCTCTGCTCTGAGATAACCCTAAGAGGCTGAGTGGGTTGGACTGGGGTGTCCCACAGGCCAGATTAGGCTCGTGGGTTGGAGGTTCTGCACCCCTGGTTTACAATGAATGAATTCTCCCACTTTCCCAGCTGGTTCAGATTCTAAAATTTTCCGCATGGAGCATCCTAAAGACCCAGGGTGTTCCCAGGCAAGCCTTCCATTATGCAATTGCCCTGCCTCAAACACAGAATGTCATGAGGCATCCCAATGATGTTGTCTTCCATTTGTAACCCTCCCGTGTTTTCCCACTAGTTCTTCCATATTTTTTCTTAACACAAAAAAATCCACTAAGAGGGGAAATATTGAATAGCTGCATAATGCCTTTTGATAGATAACTGTAGGACAGGTATGCAGAACTAATATGAGGTGGGTGGTAAATTGCTCTCCACCAGGCCCTCTGAGGGCCAGATGAAGTCATTGGCCACAGCCATGCCCACTGATGTCATCACCCTGCCCATTATCACTTTCTCTGTGCTGAGGAGAGGCACAGAGAAAGGGACTCTGCTGGTGCTGGGAGGAGTAGCTGCTCCTCCCAGCACTGGCCAAGTCCATGAGTTCACACACCATTTATCTTCCCGAAAGGATTCTCCTGGCGCAGGCTGAGTCGGACCCCTCCTTGGCCAATCCCCACCCGCTGGAGGAACTCAAGAAGTTTCCACAGGCCGGATTGGGGAGCCCAGCAGGTCGGATAGGCCCGTGGGCCAGGGGTTCCTCACCCTTGCTCTAGGAGCTGTCTGTCTGGAAGCACCCCCAGTCATCTGAAGAATGTAATGTCCAACCTGGTGCAATCATGCTTAAAGAGGCAGTTTCCTGGCAGCAATTAATTTCAGTGTTTTTAACCTGCTTTACTTACATACATTCCCTGCATGCCTTTGGACATGCACACAGTATTTACCACCCGTAAAGCTGCATTCTTTTGGTATATATAGTGGTTGGCAGTGTGCCTACTGACTCATGTCTGAACAGAGATTTCCAGCAATATGCTAGAAGGAAACACTGAAAGAGGACTGCAGGCTTTTCCGCATTTCATACATTACGGTGGATGCATCATGCTGAGCTGATGTGTGGCTTTCAAAGTGGAATATTCAAATGGAAAATAATGACCCTGTTCCATAGCTTCTACACTGGCATTTCAACATGGGCAGTGCTCCCTGTAGTTGGGAAAGATACAGAGGAGGCAGAGGAGGAGGTGACAGAAGGACATGGCAAATGACCAGATGCTAAGGCAACCTGGTGCCCTCCAGGTGCATTGTATTCCAACTCCCATCATTCCAAGCAAGCATAGCCAGTGCTAGTTGGGAATGATAGCAGCTGTCATCTGACACATCTGGAGAGCACCAGGTTAGGAGGGCTGTGCAGCTAAGGGGTTGCTCCACCTAGTGCTCAAATCACAGTGGGGATGGGGGGGAGGGCAGAGGGGGGACCGTCCCCTTTTGTGATGGCCTGCTGAGCTACTGTTTTTAGAAGGCTCCAAGATTGGGGGGGGGGGCAGGCAGTGGATCTTGTAGGTCTTGTTTATTTCAGTCAGTTTTTGCAAAGTTGAATTTTTCATGTATTTTTATGTTGTTGCCGCCTTATACTCTTTTAATTTTGTAGTTGTTTCTGTAGATTTTATTTATATTGTTTTTATGATTGTGATAACGGATATCTTTTTAAAGTCCTGCTGTGAACCTCCTTGAGTATTTTATAGAAAGGTAGAATATACATTTCTCTAATAAATAAAGAATAATAATGAACCTGTAGTCTCCCCCCACCACCTTGTATAATTCAAGCACCGGCTACAACTGTAAAGTTGGTAGCCCTGCACACCTGTGGAGAGATTTTTTGTGAGACTATGGGCTTTTCTACATGAGGCTTTTAACTCACCACTTTACCGAGGCTTCTGCTTCTGGATCCTTAGTGGGAATAAGATTGGCTCCTTTACACATGTTTTTCCCCCAGGGGGTTTCTTTTTCTGCCTTTCTATATGTTCCATTACACAACCACTAGGTGGTGCTTTGGCATAGTGGAATTGCAGAAATACCCTGGTTTCATGCCACCATTCAGGATATACCAGACTTTCCTCCTTTGGGGGAAAAAAAAACTAAAATGATTGCAAAGCACAGGAGAAGCCCTGGAGAATAATGACATCGTGTAAAGCACCCGCAAACTACAGTGAGTGAGGAATCACGAGTGCACAATAAATGTGCCGTGTAGAAAGGTGTCAAGATACCATTGAACATGGAGAATATGAATACACCCACTCAAATAATTCTTATTTTAGTTTTCTATAGTTGTGGGTGAACCACCAGTAAGGCATCCCAAAGGAGTATTTGGTCATTTAAAGAGTAACGATGGGCATTTTTCTGGCTTCCATCATCGGCCAGGGGACACTGGGAATCTTCACCCCTTCAGTTAGAGCCAGGATCTGCCTTCCACAAGAGAAAGGGACCTTCTGTGAGAGGAAGGGCTCTACTTGCAGAAGGTCCCTCCGCCCAATTTTTGGGGGTCCCCCTTCCCTCCCACACTACAGCTCACCACATTCAGCAGGGTTCTCTCTGTGGAGCATTTTCAGGGGGCTGGAAGAGCTGCCATAGGAAGGACAGGTGGGAAAGTCCATTTCCATCAGTGCAGTTGATCCAGGATGACTCTGGATCCAACCCCTTGCCTCCCTGGAAGAACATCATGACAAAGGAGAGATCAACCTGGCCCCAACTATTCAGCAATGCAACAGCAGCTGCTCCAGTGCTTGCCTTCCTCTTCCCACCCCATTCCTTTTTCCTTTTTATCATGTCTATTAGATTGTGAGCCTGCAGGCAGGGTATTTCAATATGTGTACAGCACTTAGAAAATGTCAGGCACTTTATAAGTGGAAGAAGAAGAAGTGGTCCCATAAATATGAAATCATCAGAGCAATCCTATGGCCCCTAGACAGAGTCTAGAGGCCATAGGATCATTTGGATTCCCAGCTCTGAGGTTGGAAAAGAGCTCCAACCTTGGAGCTGGGGATCCGTGCTCAGATCCCCCTCCCCACCCCTCTCAGCCAGTGTGGAAAGGACCACATTGGTTGTGTCTCCGACCGAGGTCATAAGAGCAACCTCGAAGAAGGGGTGAAGAGGGTGTTCTGGGGGGCAGGAAGGGGAGGAGACTGGGTCCATCTGAAGCAGCTCAGCTAGATGGCCAAAATCAGCCGCCCATCCTGCACAGAATGCCTGTAAGCCTCCGGGTTCTTATGGATGCTTATGGACATCCTCATTGGATTGTGCCCTAAAACTTTTAATTTCTACAGTGAAAGTCTGACCTGGAAATCTATTCTTAAGTCCAACTTTGAGGGGCTGGTTTCCAGGCACTTCCAGAAGGAGGGCTCCTAGCACTACCAATCAAAAGACATCATGCAGCTATTCTATCTTTTCCTCCTTAACTGATTTTTTTGTGGAAAGAAAAGGAATGAGAAAAGTGGTGAAAAAACATGAGAGGGTTACAAGAAGAAGACGTCATCATCTGGAACCTGCCCCCTATAAAATTCTGTGAATGGGGCACAGCAATTGCACAATAAAGGCCTCTTCTGGAAGCACCCCTAGTGAAAGAAAAGCATTTTGTGCACGTTCAATGAAAGGCAGTTTCTTTCCCATCGTTATTTCACATGTTCCGTAACTGGCACTGAGAAGGCAAATTTGGGGGCTAAATTAATTTGTCTAGTACACCACTTTCCCTCTTTCTAGCAGATGCCTTAGGATTCTGTCCCACCCAGCCACCCCTGCCACGCCCTGCTTTGTCAACAAGTGCATGTCAGTGGAGTGCGAATGTCACATTATTTGAATGGGATTCCTTTATCAGCCTCCCTCCACGAAGGGGAGGTTTGGTAGTGGGAGGAGAGAGCAGCTCTGAGCACCCGTTTTTTCCTTGCAAGAGGAAGTCTCTCTCCCACTCGCCAGGTGACATGAGGGGAAGCAAAGAAGCAGCAGGTGTGCCTCAAACAGAAGAAGCGAGGCTGGTCTTAGAGCTTAGTGGAGTTACAGGAGAAAGCATTTTAAAATGCCCCCAGAAGAGTCTGCTGCAGAAAGCTGCTTATGACAGAAGGCAGATTCAGCTCTTACAGGCTGTAAGACGGTTAAGGAAGGAGGATGCTCTTTTTGCCTTTCTTAGACAACAGCAAGATACAACTGCTCACATTACGGGAAGGGGATTGCCCGTAATGACATCTACAAGCACCACCCCGTGATTCCCCCTAATTTTAGTCAAAGTGTGGCACTTCCGTAGCCTACTAACAAAGACGGAAAAACATTAGCCAAGGGAGCCATCACAAAAGGTAAAAGACCCCTCTGGGTCCCTTGTAACTCCAGCACTGGCAGGAGGGATGAACAGGATGGAAGCAAAGAAAGCAGGACAATGGAACCGAAGACCCCCAGGTAAGAAGAGTGCAGGATGTTGTGTTTTGGGGAGGGGGGCATACCACAAGTTAAGGGAGAGAAGGAGCACCAGTGAATTGCTGGGACTGGAATAAGGGGTATGGAAAGGGTGGGAGAACAGGGGATCCGGGGGGGGGGGGATGAAGAAAGTTCATTGGGAGTTCATTTCTTCATTGGATGAGGTGATAAAGAAAGTTGCTTTGGGAGTCAGGGAGAGACGGGGGTGGTGGTTGTGCCCTACGAGAGATCAATGGTGAGGGGTGTGTGGCAGCAGGGCAGGGCATAGCGTATGTGGCAGAATGGAATGTGGCAAGTGGGTTACTGGATGTGTAGAGACCACGGCAAACCATATGGAGGATACAACTTGGAAGATGGAAACGTAACAGAAGGGAATCAGCGTTGGGTAAAACTAAGGCGATGGGAGCAACAGTGAAAAGGCAGAGGAGGGGTTGTTTGTGAGGGAGGCAAGCTCTCAGGGTTAAGAGGATCTAGAGCAGTGTTGGCTGGGGCATGCTGGGAGTTGTAGGCCAAAAACATCTGGGGACCCAAGGTTGGAGAACACTGATCTAGAGTGAACGCAACAGTTGGGATAGGAAGAGTTAATGTGGGTGGTGTGGAGTGAGGGGAAGAGGTGAGGAGTAAATTCAGTGGCATGGGTAGGGAAAGGAACACAAAAACTTGTAAGGGTCCACGCCCAAGATTGCTTTGCACAAGCCTTCTCCAATCTGGTGTGCCTCCCGATGTGTTGGACTGCAACTCCCAGCATCCTCCAGCCAGCATGGGGAAGGCTGCTTTGCACAAATGACTTACTCCTTGAAGACTTTGATGCTGCTGTAGTCCCAGCCAGGCAAGGTGGGTAAAAAGTGGGCTTCAAAACGATGTTTTCAATAACCACGTTTAAGGGTAAAGGTAGATTTAAAAAAAAACACACATTAATATTTAGAGTACAGAATTGAGGATTGGGGAAGGTGGTTATTCCTCCTGATGAATTCACACAGGGCACAAAGGTATGGTGTTATTTGTATGTGGCTTTGGGGTATTGTTTGTGTTCGTTGCATTGTGGGGGGAAGGTGTGGCAAGAGATACGCTGCATGGCTGAGACAAGGCAAAGTCTGTTGTCAGTGCCAGAGCTCAGCCCAGGCACACACAAGAATGGAATGCCTTTGAGCATGTGCAGAGGTACTTTTTCTACCTCTGGGACAGGATGTACTAAAAGGAAGGAGAAGAATGGTCCATTGGGAACAATGGGAGCTATCTGAAGGTCCATAGGAAATAATAGGAGTTAAGAATGGTACTTGACATGGTGGGGCTCCATTGAAATCAATGGAAACTACAAACGAGCTACAAGTAAAGTATGGAATGGATCATCAAAAGGAATGGGTCACAGGGATTGAAATGAAATGAGATGAGATTATTTTTAGCAAGGGTGGCCAGACTTCAGATTTGTGGGATCTACTTTGTTATTTACTGGACCTCTGAGATCCACCAACTGGAGCCCAGTGCCAAAGACATGCACTCAGAATTAAAGGGCCCAGGAATTTGTTCTGAGTTTTAGAACTGAACAGAGCAAACTGACCTTCCACACAAAAATCCATTCTTGGTTATCCCAACCCTCTTCATGCCAGCAGTATAATTTGGGGAGGGAGAGGGAAGTAATTTACCAGTAGTTGTTGCTATTGTATTGTTGAACAAGTAGGAGTCAGAAATCCTTGCTAATCCACTGCAAATTACCCAGAGAGCTACCAGTTGATCCAGATCTATGTACTGCCCACCCCTGCTTTATAGTGCCCTTTCTATGTCATTATTTAAAATGTTGTTTTTGATGCTCACTGTAATAGCTTTTAAAAAATTAAATAGTCCATATTAACTGCATTGAAAAGGAGAAATAATGTGGAATAGCAACAATCCTGGAAATGGAATGACAGCTCCTGGGTCTGCAAAGACAGGACCAGCATTCTATTTCCAGGGAATGACATCCCTGGCAACAGAATCACAGCCCCTTTGGAACTGGAATGACAACCCCCGGGAATAGAATCACAGTCCCTGGGAGCAAAATGACACACCTGGGACTGGAATCATGGGCCCTGGAAGCCAGGAAACACTTGGATTAGTATGACAGCCTTGGGATTGGTATGATACACCCCAGGAGTAGAATGATAGGCCTTGAACTGGAATGAGAGAGCCTGGGGCCCTGAGTCCCTAGGTGCAGAATGACAGGCTTAGAACAGGAATTATGGCCCTGGTACTGGAATGACAGACCTAGGATTGGAATGACAGCCCCTTAGACTGGAATCATGGCTCCCAGGACTGAAATCATAGGCCTATAACTGGAAGGATGGCCCCTGGAAGTAGAATAACAGATCTGGAATGACCAAGCCTGGGCCCCTGAGACTAGTATGATGACCCCTGGGAGTAGACTTTATTTATTTATTTATTTATTTATTTATACCCCGCCTTTTTTCCTGCAAGGAACCCAAGGCGGCTTACATAATCCTCCTCTCCATTTTATCCTCACAACAACCCTGTGAGGTAGGTTAGGCTGAGAGTCAGTGACTGGCCCAAAGTCACCCAGTGAGTTTCATGGCCGAGCGGGGACTAGAACCCGGATCTCCTGAGTCCCAGTCCAACACTCTCACCACTACACCACGTGTCCACTTTTAGAGAGGACAGTTCTCTATTTGAAGGTGTCCTCTGTTTGAAGGGCTGTCCAGTCCAAGTCTGCTATAAAGATTTTTAAAAAAACAACCATCAGGAGGAAGAGCTGGGACTTGAAGTTGCCCATCTACAGTGCCTGAACAGCAGATTTACAGTAGCAAGGCACACAGCTTAGTCTTCCACACCATGGTGAGATATACTGTACTTCTATTTAAATTATAATAATTATTTCTACATTTGCAACAAATCACACACACACATTAAGTAATGACATTTTATGCAAATAGGTTGCCTCTTTTGTCCTCTTTTTCTGGTGGTGATGCATGTCCTTTTTTTTTTTTTTTTTTTTGGTGACTCACAAGTGGCCTGGCCACGCTATTGGCAGGCTTGGGACTGGAATGATATCCCCTGGCAGCCATTTCTGTTATCTATGAATAAAGATAATAAGATACATTTTGGTCTTCAATTTTATTTCTTCCCTCATAAAATAATTTTATCTCTGTAGTCCAGCTGCACATTAACAAACAACTTTCAAGATAAAATTGGTCTATGGGATGAATGATGATGGGCAAGACCTAAAAATGCAATAAACAATTCATCCCCTGCCCCCACCACCCACCCACCCACACCCTTTAGCTATGTATTCTCTGCATATCATTTAAACTTAGTGCTCCTATTCCAGGACCGAATATTTTCAGAAACTGCTAGTGAGAACAGCTTCAGTTTTGTGATACCGCACACAAAAGTATTTGCATTGCTTTCTAATAGTATGCACACATTTTGCAAAAGGATTTTTATTGAACAGATTATTCTCTACCAGATAACATGTAGGGGTGGTGGTGGTGGTTTGGTTCTCACAGGAATGCACCTTGGCCTGCTGTGATGAAGAAACACACAATACTTGATCCCCCCCCCCCTTTTGGAACAGAAAATCAAGCTGTTACCAGCATTTTTGTCCATCCTTAGCTGAAAAACAAAATTTCCTGTTTTTGGACAGCAGAAGCACAGAGAACCCAGGCAGTGTTTATATTTAAAAAGCTGGGGATCAGCTTATTGTAATTACTTCCATCCATTGGTCCCAGAAATAGTGCCCAGGTGCCATCACTGGACTCCCAGGTGCTGTAATTCCAACCACAGCCCAATCATTTCAGTCCAAGGCCTGTCATTCTACCCCCAGGGGACATCATTCCAGTGCCTGGCCTGTCATTTTTATTCCTAGGGGCCTTTGTTCCAATCCAGGGGCTGCCACTCCAGTGCCTGGCCGGTCACAATACTCCTGGGGCTGTCTGTACTAGTCCAAATGTTCCCTAGCTTCTAGGGGCCATAATTTCAGCCACCCATGGTGGTGGTGGTGGTACGGATAAGAGGGAGTGCTGGCTGTCACTGTACTTTCTCGTGCCAGCATTCCAGTCCGGGGGCCATTATTCCAGTTAGGTTGACCATTTATGAATTGCCAAAAAACGGAGAAGAAATGTATCACAAAAAAAGAGGCCCACCATTTTGTGTAAAATTTGCGTATGCTGATTTATATGTATAGGTGCAAATTTAGAAATAATAATTATAATTTAAATCGAAACACAGTACATCCCACCATAGTGCAGAGGACTGTGACCAGGTACCTGTGTGCCTGCCTGTTCAGCCTGCTGTCCCGGCCTTAACTGCTGATGGGCAACAGTTCTTAGGGTTATTTATTTTAAAACCAGAATTGGACAGGGCAGCCAGTCCATTCAACTAGAGGACTGTCCTCTGTAAAAGAGGACACGTGGCCACCTTCCAGCCAGGGCCGGATTAAGATAGGGGCTGTGGGAGCGGCCGCTCCAGGCCCTTAACAGATAATCGGCCCGCAATTATAGGGACACGCAGCGTTAGCTCTGATCGTTATCATTCAGCATAATTAATGATTTTTTTCAAGATTAGAAAGGTGTTCTAAGCACATCTGCATTACAGGCTTGAGGCAAGACCTAGCAAGAACTGTTGTTCTCAAATTAGCATTTCAGTATCTTTGCATTTCAATCACTGTTACTACATTTCTTTGTGAGACCGTCTAGCACATGGGGGGCTTGCTAGGGTCTGTAATATTCAGATTTAGAAGGGACCTCTCTCTCCAGCCTGGAGCAAAAGATCTTTCTGATTCGCAGCTCAATTGTTCAAATGCTAGTTTAACAACAAAAAAAAGCAACAAGAACAACACAATTATTCTTGGTCAAGCAAAGCTTCCTGGCTTTTTGTTGTGGCTGCTTTTTTTTTTTTTTTTTAATAAATAATTTGGGGGAAATTCTGCAAGTTCTCCTTCTCCTTCTTTTCTGTAAAAGGGCTTTCCCTCTTTTGTGAGCCAAACTGAACGTAAGGGCTGTGTGTTTGTGGGTGTGGGTGTCTGCCTTTTGGGGGTGTTGATCCTCCTGCCGCCTGCAAAATGTCACCTGCTTGGCTAATAGTGTGTGTGTGTGTGTGTGTGCACGTGCGCTTTCATGGGGAATTGTGTGGCATTTTAAGTTTTATTTTGAAAAACCCCAGAGAACAGAGTTCACCAAATATCCCTCTTGGATATTTTGGACTACAGTTCTCATTTGCCTCAGGCAGCATGGCCAGTGGCTGGGGAAGATGGGAGCTGGGGCCCCAAACATTTGGAAGGGCCCCGGTTGGGGAAGACTGCCCTAGAGGTTAAAAAATGTGGAGGTACTTATAATCAACGATATGTGATGAACGGTTTTATTGATTTCATAGATTTCATAGATCATAGAGTTGGAAGGAATATTTTCAATATGTTTCTGTTTTGGCACTTTAATGGTAATTAAAATATTTAATTTGTTTTAATATAAAATTGCAGTCTTCATTTTATTTATTTCCATAAAAAGGCCCACCAAAATCCTCAGCACCAGGCCCATAATGCTCTTAATCCGGCCCTGCTTCCAGCCCTGGGTCTGTCATTCCAGTCCCAGGCCTGTCACGGTCTGCCATTGCAACTCGCCGTTATTTCTCCCTTTCAATGTGGTTAATAATAGGGCTTGTTGAATATTAAATCAAACGTCAAAAGTTACATTTGTAATAAGGAAAATAGAAAATATTACATTTGTAATAAGGAAAATAGAAAGGGCAATATTAAACCATCTCATTTCATTTCTTCCATTCCTTTTCACGATCCACCCCATGCTTTATTTGTAGCTTGCATTGATTTCAATGGAGCTCGGTCATGTCCATTGGCATGCTTATCTCCCATTATTTCCTATGGACCTTCGGAGAGCTCCCATTATTCCCAATGGCCGTTCTTGTCCTCTATTAGTAGGAGTGGATTTGGGAGTGGGCAGCTCAAATAGACTCCGTTTACGTGCTCCGGTAAAGCACACACGGTAAGGGCAGGACCCGCAAGCACGGCGGCAGGGCAGAGCAGGGCAGGGACGGCGTCCATCCCCACCTCACGGAACCTGCGCTTCTGTTCCCTCAGTTTACTCTAGCTGTCCAGTCCGTGGCAGGTGGCACCGTTGGGAGGTGTGTAGCCGCCCAAGGCCGCTGCTGTTGCGGGGCTAAGAAGGCCCCGGGGACGGACGAAGGGGGCGGTGACTGAAGCGGAGGAGGCCTCGGGCTTCCCCGGCTGTCCTGGCTGGCGGACGGGGGAAACTTTCCCAGTGCGACGGGCGGGAGGCGGTCGTGCGTGTGGCCCGGGCCGGCGGCTGTGGTAATATTGTGCCCTTCCTCCTCCTCCCTCATGGGGCGACTGGACGGTTCTTTTGTAGGCCCAGGCTGACGGGGACGACTCCTCGAGGTCGCGTTGATGAGCTCCCCGGCCACAAAAAGGCCGTGACGTGGACAGAGACCGGGCTGGAGGAGCCCGTGCGGGGAGGAGAAGGAGAAACTGGCCGCTTCGCCTTGAATTTATGGAAGGTGAGAGAGACCGTCTCCGAGCTTCAGGGGGCCTCCCTCATTCTCCCCGCCTGCTGCCACCGCCCTGAAAAAGTCACCTGCCCGCGAAAAGCGAACAGTGCTTTCACTGCAAAGCATATTTTCTCCCCTGAGCTGCCATGCTCTTTTCCCACTTCGCTTATTTATTTTTACCCCGCCAGAATTTCCCCAGTCCCCCCCCCCACAGCGTTGTAATAGTCAAGCCACTTCACTTCAAAATTAATTTAGCTTCTACGTTCACCCCCCCTTCCCCCCTTCTCAATCAATGTCTTTATTACATTATATGTTTAGCTCGCCCCCGCCCAGAGAGCGGTGTTTTAGCAATGTATTTGCAAAAATGTTTGCATGGGAGTACGTCCAAATGAATGGGAGGGGGACGGGGACGGGGGACGTGGCGCGCGGCTTGCTCTCTGATAAGTCAGTTTAGGATTGCGGTGCTAGGCGGAAATCCCGAATGCGTACTTACTTGGGAGTAAGCCCCATTGAACTCCGTAGGACTTCCGAGTGAACATCCATTAGGTTGGGTTGTTAACGTGACAAAACCCCTGTGAAGTTGATCGCACTTTACTTTTTCCCCTTGACTCTGGCTAACCAAGTACAAAATACGTACTGGCTGCTTTTTTGCTGCAATATACAGCAAAGAGTTGGGCTCCCATTGAGAACCAGTGGGGTGTAATCATAGAATCATAGAATCATAGAAAAGTAGAGTTGGAAGGGGCCTACAAGGCCATCGAGTCCAACCCCCTGCTCAATGCAGGAATCTAGGTCAAAGCATCTCTGACAGATGTCTGTCCAGCTGCACCTTGAATGCCTCCAGAGTGGGAGAGCCCACAACCTCCCTAGGTAGTTGATTCCATTGTCTTATTGCTCTGACAGTCAGGAAATTTTTCCTGATGTTTAGGTGGAATCTAGGTTCCTGTAACTTGAGCCCATTATTCCGTGTCCTGCAAACTGGGATGAACGAGAAGAGATCTTTGCCCTCCTCTGTGTGGCATCCCTTCAAATACTGGAAGAGTGCGATCATATCTCCCCTCAGTCTCCTCTTCTGAAGGCTAAACATGCCCAGTTCTTTCAGTCTCTCCTCATATGGCCTTGTTTCCAGTCCCTTTATCATCCTTGTTGCCCTCCTCTGAACCCTCTCCAGTTTGTCTATGTCCTTCTTAAAGTGAGGTGCCCAGAACTGGACGCAGTACTCAAGATGAGGCCTAACCAGTGCCGAGTAAAGGGGAATTATCACTTCCGGATTGGAGCTTACTTTTTAATGCAGCCCAAAACATTTGCCTTTTTGCAGCACATTGCATGTGGCTAATCATGATCTACCACATCCAAGAGCCTCGACAGCAGTGTCCCCAGAACCTGCATTGGTCCTTCCCTAGGGCGCACTTGGCATTGATCCTATTATTCATCTGTGTTTTCGGCCAGCGCTCCATCCCAGGTTTAATGTAACCTAATGTAAAACTACACTAGTGAGAAATCAGGTTTAAATCCCCACTCAGCCATGAAACTCACCTGGTGATCTTGGGCCAGTCTCAGCCTAACTTACCTCATAGGGTTGTGATGATGATGGTTGGTGGTGGTGGTGGTGGTGGTACGGGTAAGAGGGAGTGGACACGTACACCAACCTGAACTCCTTGGAGAAAGGGCTGGATTAAAAAAGAAGTTATTTTTCCATTTATATTGTGAAAAGAGAAGCATATTTTAAGTGTACGTATAGTATTTCCAACCAATGTAGTGTACATGTATTCTCGACTTGGTATTATGCTGGAATACAAATAATAAAGTATGAAGCAACGAGCAAGTTACTTGTTCAAGACCACACAGCAAACTCATAACTGAAGGGAAATCTGGATCTGAGTTTTCCAGGTCCATTGGCCAATGTAACATTATATTATTTTTTAAATTATTTATTACATTTCCATACCGCCCAACAGCTGAAGCTCTCAGCATTTCACAACCATTAAAACCATAAAATACAGCACAGTGAAATACAATATGAAAGCTTAAAACTACAGTATAAAATGAAAATAATAACCAAATAAAACGTAGCAGCAGTGCAAAGATTTAAAACACAGTGACAGGTTTAAAACAACAGAAACTGAAAGACTAAAATATCTTGAAAAATAAGAAGGTCTTCACCTGGCGCCAAAAAGCACAATGTAGGCACCAGGCAAGCCTCTCTGGGAAGCTCATTCCACAGCTGGGTGCCACAACAGAAAAGGGCCTCTGCTTAGTAGCCGGCACCTCACTTCCTTTGGCAG
Organism: Shinisaurus crocodilurus; assembly: GCA_021292165.1. Lineage (NCBI taxonomy): Eukaryota > Metazoa > Chordata > Lepidosauria > Squamata > Shinisauridae > Shinisaurus > Shinisaurus crocodilurus. The sequence goes on along the minus strand of CM037878.1, from coordinate 267,413,380 downwards.
GGGCTCCTGGAGAAGGACTGCTGAGGGCAATCTTAGGTTATGGAGAGGTATAGGAGGAGATGCTCCTTCATGTAACCTGGCCCCAAGCCATTTAGGGCTTTGAATGTTAATGCCAGCTCTTTGTTTTATTTTTTTGTTTGTTTGTTTTTAATATTTTATTTATTTTTCAAAACAAATTATAACACAGAAAATATATTTAGCAAAATACAAAATTATCACACAAATATAACATAATCAACATACAATAAATCATAAAGTGCTCCCCCCCACCCTCCAAGGGACCAATTAATATACTTCTATCCTCTTGATCAAATAAAGTCTAAATTCCAAAAATATAACATATCCTGACAAGGCATGTTACCCTTCCCCTTTATTAATACATAGTCTAGTAATTGATTCCATATCTCCATAAAATTATTCTTCTTTAGCAATCCTTTTTTGCATTTGATACTACTAGTTAGTTTATCATTTAGGGCTATGTCCCAAACTTCCTTATACCAGTCTGTTATTAGGAAAACATGTTGTACTTTCCAATTTCTCGCTATCATTAGCCTGGCCGCAGTTAACAAGTTTACAATTAACTCCTTCGTATTTTTGCTGCCCTCAGCAGTCCTTCTCCAGGAGCCCCTGCCAAAGGAAGTGAGGTGCGCGGCTACTAAGCAGAGGCCCTTTTCTGTTGTGGCACCCAGCTGTGGAATGAGCTTCCCAGAGAGGCTTGCCTGGTGCCTACATTGTGCTTTTTGGCGCCAGGTGAAGACCTTCTTATTTTTGAATGCCAGCTCTTTGATTCGGGCCCAGAAATGAACTGGCAGCCAGTGCAGATGGAAAAGTAGTGGCATAATATGATCACGTTGGCCAGTCCCTATTAACAATTTTGGACCAGCAGAAGTGTCCGGACCGTTTTCAAAGACAGCCCCATGTATTACACATTGCAGTAATCCAGACAATGGGTTACCAGATCATGGATGCTGTAGCTAGGCTATGTCTGTCCAGATAAGAAAATAGTTGGTACGGTATATCAGCCTAAGCCAGTGATGGCGAACCTTTTTGAGCCCGAGTGCCCAAACTGCAACACAAAACCAACTTATTTATTTCAAAGTGCCAACACTGCAATTAAACCTGAATTAAAACCTGAAGGTTTTAGTTTTAGAAAAACAACTCATACAGTTGTCCGAACTAATTAACATCTTTTGTCTTTAAAGAAAAACACAGTAACAGAGCTTTCAATGATACAAACAGTTTTTTGTTGGAAAAAAATCAACTCAAAAATTATAGTACTACATTGTACACATAGCCTGAAGGGAATTATACAACCTTTTAAATAATTAGGCACATGTATTTTTGAATAAGGGATTCTCAACTTGTAATATGATTATATGCCAGACTGAAATTGTTTGGGGCAAGCTTTACCCCGGGTCCTTTTCCTGCTTCTACAGGTGTCGGATTAGTACAAGTAAAAGTCAACCTGTACTAGGATGAGCAAGATAAACAAGAAAACTAAACGTGCTTCACACATTTTAAACACTTTATGTCTTGGACTGCAAACACTGCATTAAGTAAAAGTTTGCATTGGGCATGCTTTTGCACAATTAATGTGATTTTTGCTATTGCATGCATGCTGATAATTGGTCAAACCACGGCTCATACTCTGTTAGTTTGAGAGCAACACATGCAGCACTCAGGTCAACTGTTAGGGCTTTACATCCAAGCCATGCTCTGTGCATCATTCTTCAAAATCTTTTAAATGTGATAACAATGTAGAAAAGAATTCTGTAACAGGAATTCTAGAATAAAATCATTCTGTTCCACACTGTGAGAAAGAACAAGATCATTAGTGTTTTGCAGGAGGGGATGGTCTTTTCGCGATCTGGTGCCCACAGAGAGGTCCCTGTGTGCCAGTTGTGGCACCCGTGCCATAGGTTCGCCATCACTGGCCTAAGCTGATAAAAGGTGCTCCGTACCATCAAGTCCACCTGTGCCTCTAGTGACAATGCTGGATCCAAGAGCACCCTCAGACTACGAACCTGATCCTTTGGGGGAGTGCAACCCCCTCCAGAACAGATTGAACATCACTTAGCCGGGCAGACAAACCACCCACTAACAGTACTTCAGTCTCGTCTGGATTTCTTGACATTCTAGCCACTCCTGTATTGCCACTATGGCCATCTGAAAATTAAGATGCAGCGGGTCCTCTACCTGACCACAGTATACAGTTATTTATTTACCGTACTTTAAACCTCCCAATAACCAAAGTTCTCTGGGCAGTGTTCAATACAAATCTATTTAATAAATACCTCTATTTACTACTTCCACACCACGTCCCCTTCCAAGCAGTAATATAGAATAGTTAGTGAGGTTTTCCCACTTTGATCACAGCTCACAGATTAACAATGTGATCCTATACGTGTCTGTTCAGATGTAAGCCACTAGCCACATTGGATTTAATAAGACTTACTCCTGGGTAAATATGTACAGTAATACCTTGGATTGCAAGCATAATTCGTTCCGGAACCGTGCTTGTAATCCAAAACACTCTTATATCAAAGCGAGTCTGGCGGGCATGAGCGGGGCCGATTTTGGCCCGCTACGGCTGCTCGAGGCGAGGGGTTACATCCCTACACTTGTCTTGCAAGATGTCGCTTGTTTATCAAGTAAAAATTTGTAAAAAAAATTTGCTTGTCTTGCAAAATGCTCTCAGACCAAGTTACTTGCAATCCAAGGTATTACTGTATAGCATTGCAGCCTTAATTGATGTCTGATTTAAAGAGAGGTATATTGTGGCAAACATGATTTCAGCTCGATCACTAGTTGCATTTTAAACAAATGTTATTTGGAAACTAATACATGTATTATTTTAAAGTGTGAAAATCTTAGTAAAAATCAATAGTAAACACATATGTGTCATCAGATGGACAGCAATTCTAATAAAGAAAGGTACGTAGCACCAGAACAGACACTAGCATTTACATTTTCAGTAAAACATTCATTCTATTTCAAGAGTTACTTGCTGTTTTGAATAACAACTGGACATTTCATCTTTCAAAAGTCTATGCACATATTTTGAAAAGAAATATCTCAGATGCCATATCTGACTTTTCTCCTTTTTTGTCATGGGCAAAATGTGATGGAGGTTTTTCTCCTTTTTTGCTTGTAAGGATTTCATAATTTGAGCTATAATGTTTTCTCACAAAAATATTTTTTTCAACTGCCTCTGTCTTCAACAGGTTTATTCCTTAGGTTAAAAAAAGTGATTTTGACCCAGTTCACACATCACAACTACCTAGGGATTATTATTTTTTTAAACCCAGGATAGTCATGAATGAGCAGGAGTGAGCAAGTGTGCTGTCTTCTGACCACCTGATCGATTGCTCCTGCTGAGCTAAACAACCCAAGGATTATCTGTCTCTGTGCTGTTTATAATGACATCTGGACACAGAACTCTGGGTTCTGCATACATCTACCCTGGGTAGTCTTAGCATGTGAACCAGGCATTAAGTGCATCAGCCATTCCCCTACTGTAAGTGATGAATCCTCAAAGTACATAGTTGGTAGTTGTTTAATTGGCAAGCTTTATTCAACATTATTGGATGGTTTCCTAATTGTCTTTTATAGCTTCCTTCTGTGCAGTCAAACATCTCATTTCCTAAAATATCTTCATCCAGATCTCAAGGGAAATAGTATTTTTCCCAGTTCTGTTGCTGTTGGAAGATAAGATAACTTCTAAAAATCAACTGGCAAAAGCTCACTATTGCATTTATTTTTTTGTCCACAATCTGCATTGGGGCTTGGGATCTTGCAGATAGTTGCATAATTGCAAGCTAATCAACTTTAGTTTTACAGCTGTTCCTGATACCTGCTATGGAATTCAGAAAGGAGGCATTCAGATTTAGGCTGAAATCCTATACACACTTATCTGGGAGTAAGCCCCAGTGAACTCAATGGGGCATACTTCAGAGTATATATGTATAGGATTGTACTGTTTATGTATATGCCTACAAAGATCAAACTGCTTTAAACAGTTGGTGTGGTGTAGTGGTTGGGAGATTCATTGCAATCATGAGCAGATGGCAGAAAATCTAAACAGGAGATCGATCTGGGCTTTTTGTGTTATCTGAGCATACTTGTCCACAAGTAGACATATATTACCTACTTAATTAGCCCTCTGGTGCATCTATTTTTTTCTAGCCCAGGATTGACTGACCAGCTGTTACATGTTTAGGCAGGGGAAATGCTTATAGAAAGTGTAATGTTGGGCTAGATAAGCTTATCATTCTTTCACATACCTCATGAAATGAGCTCTGCTTCTATTGACTCAACATCAGAGCTGGTTTTGTGGATGTTCAGTCAATTGTGCTGAATGCTGGTTGCCTAATTTCAACCACAATTGTTCTGCAGCAAATTTAAGCTCCCAAATACCATCCAGTCACTATCCCTCCTCATGTTTACTGTCTTGGCCCCATATCTACTGGTTTTTAGTATTCCTTGTAATCTGCTCCTGGAGTTTCTGTGGACGGGGTAGACATGGATTCCCACCTTCTGAGAAACAAACAAAATCCTATCTGATCCAGGAGCTGAAGGGCTGAAGTTTCTCTATATATCTGTGATTCAAGCAACTGGTCATCTCTCCTGCCCCAAATAAGTATTTCCGTAACTGCTTCAAATGGTAATTTGAATCCACTCCATGAAAGTATCCTCGGTAGTTAGAAATTCCTGCATTGAGCAGGGGGTTGGACTCGATGGCCTTGTAGGCCCCTTCCAACTCTACTTTTCTATGATTCTATGATTCTAAATGAGGTAGCTAATGGGAAGGCTCATAGGTTGGTGGAAGAAGACATGCTATGCATGCATCTGTAAGGTCCCAGCTTCATTCCCCAGCATCTCCAGGTAGCAGGACTAGACTTCTGCCTGAGACCTTCTAGAGCTTCTGCACATTAGGTGACCATATTGGGCCAGATATACTGTAAACTATGACAGCTTCATATGGTGGTATGTAATTTGGCCCGTTATGTTGGTTACCCTTTGAGAGGATGGTAAGTTAAAACGTACACCCCAATCCTTAATCGCATTTACTCAGACCTCCCATCAATTCAATTAGACATGGCCAGGACCAGGTTGTGACTTTGCAACCCTAAGCATGTCTGCCTGCTTTGTGATAAGGGGAATTGGCAAGTGTTGATTAACTCTTTATACATTGACAGTGGGGAAGAAATCCCTCTTATTCTTTGACATTCTTACTTTGTACAACATGGCAGAACTATATTTATGTGTTAAGCAAAGAAGGAACTCCCCAGTTGCAAAGGCAAGTTGAAGAAGGGTTGGTGTTTGGGATATAAGAAAACAAGCAACTAGATGTCCAGAAATCGTGTTTTCTATTTAAACTATTTGATTAAGTCAACTGCCTACCATCCGTTGTTAAGATAACGATTCATACTTATGTGACACCAGATTAAAAACAACAACATCTTTAGTATTTTTATTTGCTGTAAAATTTCAATTTCTTCCTCTGCAAAACTTAAGGACAAACAAATGTATTTTGCATAACCTTCAGCTTCAGCAAAAGCATATCAGCTATCTAATTTCCTCTTGGTTCAAGGCCTGCTTAACAGGAAAATTAATATGTGCAACTTAGACTGTGTTTTCCATATGTTAATTGATAGCCCGTATGTTCTCACAAGATAATTTTTATGAGTTCAGTATAATGCACTTTCAGGAAATGGGTTACCAGGGACCAGTGTAGTGGTCTGCCTGTTCTGAAACCTGTTCAACTTGGTGAGCACATCTAAGATATGGAAGGAAGGGCTCCATGCTGGCATTAAAAAGTACTGTGTGTGCATAATTAATATGTAAATTTATCATAGCAGTGCTGGTGAAGGGGAAAACCCAGTATCTTCTTTGAAGATAGTAGTGATCTAAGTGGTTGAAGGCCCTAAGTTTGCAAGGACATGTGGCAATTCCCCTATCATTTCCCAAGATCCTTGAAATGCAGTCCATTTTCTGTGTTTTCTAATTTCTTTTGACTAGCTCCTGTTAGCTTAATAATCATTGGAAAATTGGTCCTTCAGATGTTGCTAGAAAAGGTATGAGCAAAGCAACTAAGAGGGACAGATAGGTGGGAAATACCTACAAGTAAATTCACCATAAACACCATTAAGTGCTGTTGTTTTCCTTCAACAGCTGTTGGGTAGAACAGATAACTGAAGATAGTTTTTCAACAAATTCCCATGTATCACTACTGTGGACAAATGGAAGGAACTTGTCTACTTTACTAATGTTAAGAGTTTAACTGGATTATTTGTTAATTGTAATGCTGAGAATTGTTACGGAAACCTTAATCAGTTAGCTGAATTGATGGAAATTATAAATGTCATGATTTCTGTTTAGTCACACAAAAACTGGATTGTTAATGCTGTTCAAGGAGTATATCTGCTGGGAACTCGGCATATAAAGGATTTTGTGTTTTATGGTTTTCAGTAAAATTTTGGGGGTCTGGAGAACATTACTATTTTCTGCTGGAGGGAGTAGCTAGGTAGCAAGAAGCCTGCTCCAGACTTCATGTTTGCTGTTGAACTCCACTTTAAGAGATTAAAATAAGGGCTTATTTTTACAGTTTCTTGCTATTTTATGCTATTCTCATTCTGGATTAAATGAGGTTCTAGAAATATGATGGAAAAAGAATGCAAAAACTAGGAACTGCCAGCAATATGGAATGATAAGATTTGGTCACATATGAATATTGATAGAATTTTGTTTTCATAAGGTAATAAAGCCAGACATTCTAGTTCAGAATCCAAGAAACTACATGCAATAAATGGCACACACGTGATATGGGTTCCTAAAACTGTTATACATTTTATGTTTCATTTGCGAAGGGAACCCATCAGCTTCTGTTGAGAAGTACTTTAAAAATCTTGATAAGACCTACATTTGCTGTTCATTTAGCACACAAGTTTTTTTTATCTCAGCAGCTGAAGAGCACTCAGAAATGTGTAGGTTTCTCCCATGTGTATAGAAAAATGCGTAAGTAAAAAAAAGTTTGGTTTTTATAAGAGAAAGCTTTTACTAAGACTGGCCTACCAACCATCTGTTGATGCTAGGAATTAATTCTGGAAAGTAACACTTTAATGCCATCTCTCAGCAATACGACATGTTGTAAACATCAATATATATTGATGTTTATTGTTCTGCCAGTTTCTAGTGTAAGATTTTCACTTGTATTACATGTATTTCGTGTCATTGTCAGGAAATTGACACGTTTGAACTTTTGAAAAAGCATGCTTGCATTGAGAGCAGCGAGGAATAGGAGGTACAGTCATGCCTTGGATTGAGAGCATAATTCGTTCCGGAAACGTGCTTGTAATCCAAAACACTCTTATATCAAAACGAAATCCCCCCCAAAAAAATTTGTACAGAGATTTTTAATTTAAGCCGTACTACGGTACTTGTATTGCAAGATGTCGCTTGTATATCAAGTAAAAAATAAATAAATAAATATTTAAACATTTGCTTGTCTTGCAAAATGCTCTCAAACCAAGTTACTTGCAATCCAAGGTATTACTGTATACATAAATACAGAATTCAACCACAGTTAATTACTTTCAGCACCTATGGTGTATGCATGGCAAGCAAAAATGTGTGAATCAGCCCTATGAACTGGAGATTTGAAGCTGGTTTTCCAGTGTTCAAACAAGACATTAACCACCACACTTTACAGGGATATCAAGTTCTTTTAAACTAATATATGTGAATATTGTACTTGGCTATGTTGTTTGTTCTGTTGCCAGACCACAATTCAATTAAAGCATTTTGGTTAGCATGACAGTGTTGCAGTTACATAGCAGGTACCTGGTTGCTTTACGTTGTCACAAGAAAAACATAACACATGAATTCAGTGATGCGGGTTGCCTGGAAAATTTTGAATTGGAAAATTTACACTGCCTTAAATTGATGGAGATCTGTTTTAGTATATTTATTTGACTTACTTTTAGTAAAAAAAATTTAAAAAAAATAATCCTGTTAATTTTTCAGCCTGTAGAAATATTTGAAAAGTTTTTCCAATAGCCAAAAGTATTTAAACTGAAATATTTGGTTGGGGGAAAACATTAAATAAAACACACAGGGCAAGTTCACACGTCACTTCTAGGAGATAGTTCATGTTTTCGACAATGGCCTAGAAAAAAACATACAGTATTTTTCCATGTATAAGACTATACTTTTTCCTAAAATCGTTAGACTAAAAATTGAGGGTTGTCTTATACACGGAAGTAAGCTGAGGAGAGAACCACGCAGTTGCGAAACTGCCCAGTGGGGGGCGTCTTATACATGGGGGCGTCTTATACACGGAAAAATACGGTAGATTGGGTTCATACGATCATTCCGGTTTTGTTAGTTTTCCCTCTTCATGGTCTTTCCCTATGCCAGCATTGTTTTCATAAGCGCCCTGTGGGTCCTCCCGCTCACATCAAGTATCCCAGTGTCCATTGCGCCCCATTCCCTGTCCCAGGGAAGTAGCAGCAGGAATGAACTTAAAGCGGCCCACACCCCTCCCCCTCTGTTACCTCAGCGATACTTCCATACCCTCCAACTGGAACAGATGCTAGGGGGTGTGTGTGCATGTGCGCACGCGCCCGAAAAGAAAAGGAGGTGGAGGCAGCACCTCCGTGTTCGAGGGTGTGGGGTGGGTGGGTAAACTTTACCTGTTGAATTTGTGCTAATCCTGACAATTTTAAAACAAAAAGAAAGGGAATTGTTCTGCAAGCACTGACACCCTCCCAATCCCCCCCCCAATGTATACACACTTTCCTGTAAGTTCCATTGATGGTACAATAATAATAATGACAACAACAGCAATAGAGAGGACTGGGATTCTCCCCTCTGGCCATAGGACTCTCTGGTTTTTGGTTGAAAACAACGATAGCAGCGATATCCTGGGTTCACACGGTCAGAAAAACAATGATACGGTGAGAAAATCATAGATGATATCGTTGTTTTCTATCGTCGTTTTGTTGTGCAAAATTTATCATGGTAAATTAACATGACCAGGTTCATACAATGAAAAACAACGAACGATGGGCGTTTTCACGGTCATATGAACCCAGTCACAGTGTAGTTTACATGAAATATACCATCAGGATCAGAGGAAGGGAAGGGAAGGGAAGAGAAGCAGGGCTGTCATTGACTCTAGAGACCAGCTGTCTTTGACTCTCTCCAGGTGTCACCTAGCCAGCAGCCCTTTCATCAGGCTACCTAAACTATCTCCATTCCAGTTGGTTGAATAGGAACTGTAGTTTTAAGAACGGAGCTTGTTTGAGATTGCTTTTTCCTTCTCCCGCCTCCTTTTTTCCTTGTACATCATGCCTTTTATATTGTAATCCTGAGGCAGGGACTGTCATACTACTAATATTTGTAAGTCCACTCTGGGAGCCTTTTAGGGGTAAGGAGTGGGGTTAAAATGCTTCAAATAAATATTCAAACAAATTTGAAAGCTTTACTTGGAAATTATTATTATTGGAGTACTTGTAAATATTTTAAGAGATGGCAACTCAATAGCATACACTTGCATTACATTATTTAGTTCTTAAACAGCACAATCCTATGCATGTTTAGACAGAAGTAAGTCCCAACTCAGTGAGGCGTACTCAGTAGTCCGTAGTAAGGGTAAGCTTAAGGAGAGAAAAAAAGATGCTAAACGTACTAATCTAGCATACCTGAAGAACTGTGCATAAATATATGTGCTTCCTTATAATAGGCACCTGGAAAAAAAGTTAATTACAGGTTTGATTTTTGATTACTATTGTATCCATGAGAGTTGCCCAATTTAACTTGTATTGCATTCATTCATTTTGCTACATTGTTTCATAAAGTTAATTAGTATTTCTAAAAGTGGCAAATGTCAAAGAAAAATATAGTAATGGAAAATTTCCCACCCCCATTTCACTGCATATGATTACATTTTTCATATACAGAGCACAATGGAAGACTTCTTACGGATATATCCAGTATAGCCTGCTGGAGAAAGGGTTCAGCATGTATAGCTGTCAGTGAACTTTTTTTTTTCTGAATACAGTAGTACCAAAATAGTACATTAAAATAGATATACCCACTTAAGGGCTAAAATTTCTTGAGTGTGCAGTATCACCTTATTGGCCCCACTTGCAAAATACATGATTGTATACCTTATTCATAAACAAAAAGAACAGTTGGGGGCAAGGGGGCAAAGAGAGAGCAGTCTAGCAAGTTGTAAGCTTTGAACACACGTTGGCAGTGCAATGACCATGCACGGCTGAGCGATGTATTAGACATGGTTTTAATGGTCTCTCAAGCGACTATCCCCTAATTAATAGATCATTATCATATTTTATTTTGTGATGGAAATAGCAGAATAAAGTTTGGGAATTTGAATAAATCGGCTGTGGTTTTGCAGTGGATCTATTATCTTCTTTAATAGAAACTGATTACTATGCATCAAGTAAACTTTTAACAAAGAGGCTTTTTCTGTAATCTCCCATTTATAGTCATTTAAAGTATTAGAACGGCAGGGGGCATATGTATATTCAGAAAAAATGTGTCATCCCACCCACCCCTCTTGTAAATCTGGATTGTGTTGAGAGTATTTCTAGACATCAAAAAGCTTAATACATTAAATTCAACTTAAATCTGAATGTATTTCAAAGGGGATTGTCTATTCGAAGGAAAATAAATGTTGATTACATAAGGGTCACTGAATATATTTTATACAGTCATTCGTTGAAAAGGACTTACTTGGAGGTATGCCTCAATGGTTGTCTGAAGCTTTTACCCTGACCTAAGTGGGCAGACTACTGAGAAAACTCTTCGTTGGGATATCGGAAAGAATACAGTCAATCGGGGAGGATTTTATTGTCAAATAACAAGCCTATTCCATTTGTAGAAACAATGCTATACATGTATGCTCAGAACAGGTGCTGGCCAGCAGATAGTGTTGAATTTAGATTTGGTAGACTTTCCTTTGAAATTCAGTTCTCTGTATAGTCTTGAACACTCATTGATTTAAATTATTCCCCATTTTGAAATTTGTTTTATTTCCTGAACAGACATGCATAGTAGTAGTTGCTATAATGATTAAATATACAGTAATACCTTGGATTGCAAGTAACTTGGTTTGAGAGAGTTTTGCAAGACAAGCAAATTTTTAAATATTTATTTAATTTGTTTTAACTTGATATACAAGCGACGTCTTGCAGTACAAGTACTGTAGTACGGCTTAAATTAAAAATCTCTGTACAAATTTTTTTGGGAGGATTTCATTTTGATGTAAGAGTGTTTTGGATTACAAGCACATTTCCGGAACGAATTATGCTCTCAATCCAAGGCATGACTGTACTGGTTTGAACTAAATAGAATTCCTACAACCTAGGAGCATAATCCAATGCCTTTGGCCATGCAGTCCACATGCATTGCAGAATTATATCTGCTTGGGACCCAACAGGGAGGTTTCTGATTGGCTGCCTTTGTACACATGCAAGAATACTAACTAAGAACACTTAAGGTGCAATCCTCTGCAAGTTTAGACAGAAAAAAAGGGCCTACAATTCCCAGCATGCCCAGCCAGACTTGTTTGTTTGTTTGTTTATTGTATTTCTAGATCGCCCATCTAGCCGGAACCCTGCTACTCTGGGCGATGTACAATATAAAATAAAACAAGTAGAATAAAATAAACTTAAAACAGTATAAAATTTTAAAATCCTAGCCCACCCCACAATATAAGGCTGCGATCCTATGCACACATATTTGAAAGTCCCAAAGTAGGACTTAATTCTGAGTACAGTTGCATAGGATTGGGTTATAATTGTCCAGAACTTTCCACAAATGAGGGCTGGTAGTTACTGGGAAAATAGTGTTGAGATGGTACGTAAATGTCTGTGCTGTTTGGTAAAACCATAAATATTAATATTTTGAGAATTTGAATACATTACAGAGCTCGGGTAGTTAGTGGATATAAAATAGGAGCACAAGAGTACTTGTGTAGGCTCTGTGGATAATCCTGATAACATACAACATGGCATCTCATGGATGCTAGCACTTGTGAAGATGTGCTGGTTGCTCAGCCTAGTAGGAAGCTCGGGATAATACGTAAATATAATTCATTACTTTGTGTTGTTTGTATCATGCTTAATCTCAGAAGTCAGAGAAGTTGATTTTTCAGTAGAGAATAGTCTTTAATAAGCCATGATATAATTTTAAGCGATTGTGGGCGCAATCCTGTGGCCAGTAGACGCTGTCTGGCCAGCCATAGGAAAAGTCGGAGTTCTTGCTCCGACCTCGTAAAAGCCCTCCGTGCTCGCAGTGGGGACTCTGCCTTCAGAGGGCCCTCGCTCCACCCTTACATCCAGCGCAGTTCTGCCCCGGCTGCAGCTCCGAAGACAGAAGACCATCTTCAGAGCAGGCACTGCAGGGGCATTCCGGGGTGGGTGGGGAGGGGAGGAGCAAGGCACCACTGTCCTCCAAAGAATCCAGGCAGTGCCTCAGCCTCTCCTCCTCACGAGCAGGGGGAAAACTTAGACTGCCGAAATCGGCCATCTAAATGTTTTGAAGGGCAAGGGGAGTGCGGAGGCAATCCTAGCCTCCACACTTCTCCCACCTTCCAATGGATGCCCATAATCCTTCGAGTTTGGAGGGTTACAGGCAGCCACATTGGATGACACCCTGTAGGTATATACTTCAGCATGTATGTACTCCCAGTAGGGTCACCCATGGCGGTAAGGTCCGGGGAGAGGAACCAGACAAAGAACGATCCAAAACATAAAGTCCTCAACGGCAGAACAGGCGGAAGATAATTAAACCTAAATTACAACGGCTGTGAAGGCGGATGAAGGCTGCAGCAGAGAATGGTTTTCCAATCGTCAGGGTAACCGTGCCATTGGATCTCTGCCATACTCTGTCAAGTTTGTGTGGTGATTCGTTGTGCACCGATCTCCCCACATAAAACAGTTTCACGCACAGGCGTCTTCCAACCCAACCCATCCAACCCAACCCAACCCAACCCAACCCAAACAAATCTGGTAACCTGTGTCCTCACTGTGGGAAGCTGTGTGGATCTAGAATTGGCCTCCACAGTCACTTACGGACCCATCGCTAGAGTCTACACAATCTTCTTTAGAATTTCCTCCTTTTATCCCGGAAGACAATCTTACTCGGTCACGAGTGATCGCCTGATGATGATGATGATGTTTGCATTAAATTCAATTCAAATTTCACTTTAAGCCAGGTCATTTTAAAAAAGATACAAACTATAATTGAAATGTTTACATGTTTTTTATCTTTTAAAAATATTATTATTGTTATTATTTATTTATTTACATTTATATGCCGCCTTTTCCTCCAAGGAGCACAAAGCAGCGTACGTGATCCTCCTCCTCTCCATTTTATCCTCACAGCAACCCTGTGAGGTAGGTTGGGCTGAGGGTTAGTGTCTGGCTCAAAGTCACCCAGTGAGCTTCATGGCCAAATGCAGATTTGACCCCAGGTCTCTTCAGTCCAACACTCTAACCACTACACCACACTGGCTTATTTAATTTATACCCCACCTTTCTACAAGAAAATGGCACTCAAGGTGGCTAACAACAATAAAAGACAGCATTTAAAATAAAAACATAATTAAAATAATCATAGAACAATATATTAAAACCACAATTTAAAAAAAACTACAGCAATAAAAGAAGAGGAAAAAGTTAGAATAAATATCAAATTAACCCCCTGTGGCATGGGGATCAGGTGACCACTGCCTGGCTTGTAGGGTTCCTGGTTCCAGGAGGCCACTTTTCTCAGGCAGCTTCCTTCCACCCATCAGCATTGTAGATTCAAGGCCCATCCACACCCTGCTGAGCAGAACATAAGAGTTGAGAGTGGTCTTGTATACCAAAGAAGATAGAGTGGCCATGCTTGAGAATTATGCTGATGATAATGTGGTCTCCGCACATTCAGAGGATGATCTCCAAACTATCCTAAATGCTTTTGCAGAAGCATACGAAAAACTTGGTCTCTCACTTAACATCAAAAAAACCAAAGTGCTTCATCAGCAAGTGCAAGCCAATCCTTTGGTGATGCCATCTATCCAGCTTGGCGGGACAATACTGGAAAATGTCGATCATTTTCTCTATCTTGGCAGCTATCTTTCTGTTACAGCTAACATCGACAGTGAAATCCAGCATCGTCTGAGCTCCGCAAGTGCCGCATTTTCTCGAATGAAACATAAGAGTGTTCGAGGTTCGGGATATTTGTAAGAAGACCAAAACACTGGTTTATGAAGCCATTGTATTACCAACTTTATTGTATGCCTGCGAAACATGGACTATCTATAAACGTCACTTCCACCTCCTTGAAAGGTTTCATCAATGTTGCCTCCGGAAAATCCTGCAAATCACTTGGGAAGATAGGCGAACAAATGTCAGTGTACTGGAAGAAGCAAAGACTACTAGCATTGAAAAAATGATCCTTCAACGCCAACTTCAGTGGACCGGTCATGTTGTTCGAATGCCTGACTGCCGTCTCCCAAAGCAGTTACTTTACTCCCAACTCAAGGATGGAAAGCGGAATATCGGTGGTCAATATAAGAGGTTTAAAGATGTTCATAAGGCTAATCTAAAAAAATGCAATATAAACATCGAAAACTGGGAAGCTCTGGCCCATGAACGATCTAAATGGAGGTTGGCCTTTCACAAAGGTTCCATGGACTTTGAAGAAGCCCGAGTGCAAGGTGAAAGGGAGAAACGTGCTAAGCGAAAAGCACGTCAAATGAATCCTTTACAGGACCATCTTCTATCTGGTAACCTGTGTCCTCACTGTGGGAAGCTGTGTGGATCTAGAATTGGCCTCCACAGTCACTTACGGACCCATCAGCTAGAGTCTACACAATCTTCTTTAGAATCTTCCTCCTTTTATCCTGGAAGACAATCTTACTCGGTCACGAGTGATCGCCTGATGATACCAAAGAAGATAGAGTGGCCATGCTTGAGAATTGGTTGCCACCATTTTCTTCTTGATAGAGGCTCTGTGCCCAGGGGAAGTGTCGGGTGGTGGGAGGTGGTAACTCTTGTTAAAATATCTTGTTTCAGGCATTACTGCAGTAATATGTTGATGTCCTCTCTGCAACCAAAAGGGGCTAGGAGCATTTAAAATCCGACTACGATTTTCAAGACTTTCACTAGTGACTTGGTTACTCAGGTAAAACTTGCAGATACCTTTAGTAACTGAGAAGCTCTTAGATTTTTGCAAGCTTAAACTAGATGGGCATGAATAAAAAGTGTGTTTTTCACATCCTCAACAGAGGATGATCACAGAGGTGAACAGTAGTTTTGCCTCAGGGCCTGTTGGTGAAAGCTGAGGTCACAGAAAATGCAGTTCCCCACACAATACTAAAAGGCAGTGGGGCCAGGGAAGGGAGGGGAGAATATTAAGCATTCTCCTGAGGCAATCTGCTTTAGCTATTGTGAGAAGTATAATATTGGATTAGATTTGAGTGTCAGTTGTGTTGGGTTTGCAATGCCGCTTACTGGATTACTTTACTATAAAATAATTGAAATCTAAGTCTCACTAGCTGCTTCTCTTCTAGGTTTGTTTCTTTCTCCATGTTTTTAGATGGTAATTCAGTTTTGCTTGTTCCCCTGTATAGCTTTAAGATCCCATTTTTTAAAAGAACACAGTTGCCTAATTTATTCTGGACCAAAGTTTATTTCTACAGTAGTACCTTGGATTGAGAGCATAATTTGTTCCGGAACCGTGTTTGTAATCCAAAACACTCTTATATCAAAGCGAGTCTCTGGCGGGTGTGAGCGGGGCCGATTTCGGCCTGCTACGCCTGCTCGAGGCGAGCGGTTACATCCCTACACTACTTGTCTTGCAAGACGGCGCTTGTTTATCAAGTCAAAATTTATTTTAAAAATTTGCTTGTCTTGCAAAATGCTCTCAGACCAAGTTACTTGCAATCCAAGGTATTACTGTATAAGTAACAGGCTGTTGTGCATGAAAACTTGCATTTGTTGGACGTCTGAGTAGTAACTGATCAATATTCTGACCAATTTCTTGAGGGTAGCCAAGTTAGTCTATTGCAGCAAAAATAACAAAGACTCTTGTGGCACCTTAAAGATGTGTTCTGGCATAAGCTTCCATGGATTTAATCAAATACAATGGAGTATTATGGAGACTTGCATTTTTTTTTATACAGTACAGATGGGGGGGGGTATGAACAGCAACAGCACACTGTTTAGTGTAACCCTCCAAACTCGAAGGATTATTTAGAAACCATTTAACACTGGCATATTTGTGGATAAATTAGATTAGCTGTGCTGAAGTTGGTGAGATTGATTGACTCAATCTAAAATTGCTGCAGCAACAAAGAAGTACTGAAGCTGGGGTGTACCAGCTGCTGCACCAAGCACAGTGTCACAAGCTGACATTGTAGACATGTTATTCTGATATAGCAGATCTGCTGATGTAGTTTAGGGGCAGGGCTTCACATTTTTTTGGCTTGCGTTAATAGTTACCCATTATTTGTGGGCCCCGCTGACCCCTTCCCACCCAGTGGGAAGCCACTCTTCTTTCTTCTGTGTTCTTTGCAGTTGAGAAGGAAGGGGCTATATTTTCGCCTTCGTTCTAGGTTTTTGCAAAAGGGAGGCAGCAAAGCACTGCTTACACCTGCTATAGATATTGAAACAATAGTTTGAGGTTGATTTGCAAAAAAAACCCCAAAACATGGTTATTAGAGATATGCACCAACCACAAGATTCAACTCCGGACCCTGCTTCAGTGCTTCAGAAAATGGCCCAATTCTGCTCAGATCAATTTAGAGGCCATCCACTTCGACTCAGCTACGGAGCCCAAGTTGAGATTTGGAAATCCAACACTTCATGCCTCCCATTGACTATCATGGGAAATTTTTTTTAAACCTGCCAATAACTTTTTTTCTGTGTGCCAGAGGTTGATGATATTTGAAGGCATAGTAACCCCTTAGGAGCGGATTATGCCTGCCAACTTTCAGAAAAATAGGTGCAGTGTTTTTTGTGGTATGCACATATTTATATTTCTTTTTTAAAGGAATTGCCAATAACTTGTATTTTTTGGCAGAATTGGATAAAAATTGCAGGGTTCGTTGCCCCTTCTATACAGATCCAGCCCGCTAAGTTTCAGATGAATAAGTGCAGGGATTTTTGTGCACTTTACATTTTGAGGCTATCCAAAAAAGGACACACTTATCCCCTATGTTCCTTGTGGACTGTTCTTCTGAAAATGACAGACAGCATAGAGGTGGCCTTAAGTAAGAAACCTGCAAAGTTTCAGAAGGATCAGTGCAGAGGTTTATGAAGAGGAGTGTTGTTTTGTTCTTGTTGTTATTTATTTATTTATAACCTGCCTTTTTCCCAGTACTGGAATGCAGGGCGGCTTTACAACATTAAAATGTGTACAGTTAAACAATATAAATAGAAAAATACAAAAGTTGAAAATATAATTAAATCAGCAATAATATTAAAATTATATAAAATATCAAGGTTAAAATAGCAATAACAAAAACAAATCCATCCATCATGAAGTGTTGGATTTCCAAATCTCAACTTGGGCTCCGTAGCTGAGTCGAAGTGGATGGCCTCTAAATTGATCTGAGCAGAATTGGGCCATTTTCTGAAGCACTGAAGCAGGGTCCGGAGTTGAATCTTGTGGTTGGTGCATATCTCTAATAACCATGTTTTGGGGGTTTTTTTGCAAATCAACCTCAAACTATTGTGCAAATCCATCACTTTCTCATAGGTCCAAACTATTCCCAAAGGCCTGCTGGAACAAGAAGGTTTTTGCCTGCCTCTGAAAACATACCAAGGAGGGCGCCAGTGTGATTGCCCTGACATTTAAAATAATAATTTTGGGCAATTTCTAATCTTGGACAATGCCCAGATCTTTCTAGGAAGAATTTAGAAATGATTCAAAGAAAGCTATCGAGAGAGATCCATATATAATATAATAGTTTTATGGTTTTGTATCTTTGTCATATGCATACGTGTGTTGATTTTAAATCACCCACAGACATAATGCTCAGTTCGGATTTTAGAATGCCCAGTCTCAAAACCATGGTTTGGGGATCAGGAATGTGATACAGGTGCACAGTCTTCTCCTTTTTGCTCACCTTTTGCATGCAAATTCCACCTTGCATTCATGACTTTTGATGAATGCCTTCCTGGGAAGGAAATTCCAGAGCGTTTGGGGCAGCCATCAAGAAGACCCTCTGCCGCGTTCCTGCCAGGTGTGCCTGAGATGGTGGTGAAACTAAGAAGATCTCCCTGCAAGATCTTCTTAGTTTCACCACCCTGGAAGATCTCAGAGTATGGGCAGGCTCATAGGGGAGAATACGGTCTTTCAGATAACCTGGACCTGAGCCGTATAGGGCTTTATAGGTCATAACCAGCACTTTGAATTGTGCCCGGAAACAGACTGGGAGCCAGTGAAGCTGTTGTAACAGAGGAGTTGTGTGCTCCCTGTAGCCAGCCCCAGTCAGCAGTCTGGCAGCAGCTCTTTGAACCAGCTGAAGTTTCCGAACACTCTTCAGAGGCAGCCCCACGTAGAGTGTGTTACAGTAATCCAAATGGGATGTAACTAAGGCATGTGTCACTGTGGCGAAATCAGACATCTCCAGGAACGGGCGCAGGTGGTGCACTAACCTTAACTGTGCAAATACACTCCTGGCCACCACCGAAACCTGGGCATCCAGGCTCAGGGCTGAATCCAGAAGTACCTCCCCCTCCCTGGTTTTTCTATCAGTTTGTATGAAGATGGAATATGTCTAGGATAGAGGTGTCCACAGACGAAACCTGCAAAATTTCAGAAGGATAGGTGCAAGGGATATGGAGTTATGATGCTTGAAAACCATTTTAAGGCTTTTTTCATAGTGAAGTGTGGTGGCATTCAAAGAATGGCCATCTCACAGTCCCATCCTTGCCCTTCACCAAAGCACAGTGATTGGTGCATATGGTAAAACGTGCTCTAGTATTAAAAGGTGGACCTGTCAGTCACTCAACCACACTCCCTCCTCCCCCTGCAATGTTTAGAGAAATGAAACTCAAAGACGTTATTTGGAAACATAAAGTCTCTGGGCATGTATTATATCTGTAACACACATTGAAAATGAAGCCTTGTTCTGGAGCCAGTTCAGTTCAGTTGGCTTTGGGGAAAGTTCGCTTTGCCTTGGAACCCAACAGAACAGGATCAAAGTGGCCAGATTATCCTTGGGCTCCGGCTTCATCCAAATCCAATACACATCCCTAGTTGCTAGCCATGATAGCTAAAAATGGAATCTCACCTCATAGGCATGGTACCTCCTGAATAACGCATGTTAGGGACAAGCAACAGGGAATGGCTTCCACCTCTATGCTCTGCTTAATAGAGCAGCTTTTGGAGACAAGAGTGCTAGATTAGGTGGGCCTTGGAGTGTGTGGTATATTAAAATCCACCTTTAGCCTTTCTAAAGCAGTGATACCCAGAGATAATCAGTAGTGAACTCTGATACATATTCTTGGTGTTATTTGTTGTTGTTGTTTTGCTGGAACTAAGGAGAATCTCTGACCCCTCAAGGGGGAGAGCCTAGAAGTGTAGAGATCAACTCTGCAGGCTGCTTTTTCAATGACCTGTAATAACCTCTTAAATGTCAGCATTGTGTTTTTAAAATAGCAATGGCTAATGGCTAGACTGCTCAGTCTAGTTGGATCTGAAGGCTGTGGGGCAGAACTAGAGATTTCTTTGTTCATCTGCTCTGTGTAGTTTCTATTAATGCCATTATACCCTGTCACCAATATGATGAGGGACCCACATTATTTCCTGCTTAGGTTTCTTTATTGCTATTTACTTTTCCAGTAGGAAATCTAATGTACTGGTTAAAAACTTAAAATGAATGCTTTTTTGACAGTGTGATTGCCCTGACATTTAAAATAATAATTTTGGGCAATTTCTAATCTTGGACAATGCCCAGATCTTTCTAGGAAGAATTTAGAAATGATTCAAAGAAAGCTATCGAGAGAGATCCATATATAATATAATAGTTTTATGGTTTTGTATCTTTATCATATGCATACGTGTGTTGATTTTAAATCACCCACAGACATAATGCTCAGTTCGGATTTTAGAATGCCCAGTCTCAAAACCATGGTTTGGGGATCAGGAATGTGATACAGGTGCACAGTCTTCTCCTTTTTGCTCACCTTTTGCATGCAAATTCCACCTTGCATTCATGACTTTTGATAATCATAATTTGCAGTGACAACTTAATCAAGCAAACTGGTGAGTGATAACCAAGAATTGCCTCTAAAGCATGGTTTGGTGGGCTTGAAACCATGGTTTTGAGGCAATCCTAGTTAATGCTAAACATAGTTTTCTCCATTCAGATGCGACAGTAAACTGTGATTATTGTAAACCATGGAGGGAAGGGGAAATTTGTGTATGAGAAAGAAGGAAAGAAAGGATGCATGAGCCTTTGGGCACATCTGTAATCTTCTACCTATAGTTTGGTGATAGCAATGTTTGATTTGACCTGCTTGCTAACATAATATGAATTTGATTCAGCATGGTGCTGTACTGTCAAAGACATGCAGCTGCAACAGCAAACTGTTTCCTTCTAGAGTAATCTAGTGATTGTGAATTTTGGAACTGGGGTTTGCTCAGAAGCTAACTTCATCAGTTCGGAATTCCTGGGCCCATTGTGAGCTGGGCTCACACCAGCCCGCTATATAAGAAAAACATAAGGGAACAGGAACAATTAATTGGAGGGATGTTTGCTGATAGCAGAGACCTTATAAGTCTCATTATTAAGGCCTGGACTCTCCTGAGCATGCTCAGGTATGTCCATTGCTGCTGGGTTGCATGGGAATTAAAGTTTCCAGTGTCTCCCAATGTTCAGTGAATTGGCAAGGGATTATAGCTCAATGGCACAGCATATGTTTTGCATGCATAAGGTTCCCAGGTTCAATCCCTAGCATCTTCAGCTAAAAGGAAATCAGATAGTAGTGATGCAGAAGAATCCTACATGAGCCCCTTCTGCCAGAGTGGTCTAAGTGGAAAAATACCTAGTCTGACCAGCTTCCTATGTTCCTATGGAAACTACAGTTGCCACATACAGTAATACCTTGGATTGCAAGTAACTTGGTTTGAGAACGTTTTGCAAGGCAAGCAAATTTTTAAATATTTATTTAATTATTTTTTACTTGATATACAAGTGACGTCTTGCAATACAAGTACTGTAGTACGGCTTAAATTAAAAATCTCTGTACAAATTTTTTTGGGGGGATTTCGTTTTGATATAAGAGTGTTTTGGATTACAAGCATGTTTCCAGAACAAATTATGCTCTCCATCCAAGGCATGACTGTATCCCAGTCACAAAGTACCCGTATGTTCACAGGAGTGGCCATACCTTAATGATGAGACCTACAAGGCTGTTGTCACCAGCTAGCCCTTTCCAGCGTTTGTTCCCCTCTCCTGTCCCACCTTCATTTCACAAAGTAAATTTGCTTGGAGTGAGACTGGAGGATGAGGTCTCCTGGGGCTTGGTGTTTCTGAGCTTTTTCAGAGAACTTTCCTGACTAGAGTAATCCCATGGGCATTTGGAAGAGATTACTTTCAAACCAAGCAATTTGAATCATGTAACTTAAGTGCTGTTAGGATAAAAGCCCCTGATTATTATCAGAGTTGCATGACATCCAGTATCAGAGTTGCATGACATCCAGTTTCAGTGACTTAAATGTAACTCCTCTGGTTTGTAAAGAGCAAATAAGTTTGGCAAATTGTTGTTTACAAGAATGAGACCTATGACATCTTAAAGACAAACATATTTATTATAACATTAACACATTGTTCTATTTATTTGTATTTTTAATCCGCCCAGTAACAGACTTTCTCTAGGCAGATTACAAAACTAAAAGAATAAAATACAATATAAAACCATACAAGATGAAAGAATAAAATATAATACAAAGCCTCTATTTTGTGGGCTAGAGCCCATCTTGTCAGATGCAAGATGTACACAGTGAAGTGGATGTACATACACACGGCACAAAGTGCTATTTGTAGCTCAGCAGCAAAGGAATTATGTCTGTACATACATAACTTTATATTTAATGTACACAGTAATGTCCTGCTAGTCTCCTAAACTAAGATGCATGTGTGTACACACATTTCATGGAGCCTGTAAGTATACTGCTTACAGTACATTATACTCCCAGAGGTCTTTGCAGTTGACATTATGCTTGTCGTTTAACTATCTTACCCTTTCCAAAATAAGCAGTGCTACAACAATATGAAAAGTACCTAGAAATAACCACACCAAAACAATGATTCTGCAAGGACTAAAAGATGGTGCTCGCAAGTAGGTAAAACAGACTGGGATCCCTCATTTCACCTACAGATGTTTTTAATACGCTTAACATTATCCACTACCAGTAACCGAGGTAGTCTAAATACCACAGCAGGGACTGATTAGCTTTTTCAGATCACTGCCTTTATTTGCTGTTTGCAAAGAAGCTTAATCCAGTGCTGGAGATCAGGCTTCCTGCTGTGGTTTGAGGTAGTTTTCTCTTATTCTTTGTGTTCACAATGGCAGAAATTAGGGCGGGGCTCCTCCTGTTTCTGATTGAAAACCTCAAAATAGCCATGACAGTCTCAGAATATGGGTGGGTTTTTCATGAATCGTCTTAAATATATATATTTGTGTGTGGTTGGTTTATTTCCATCTTTGTGAATTTGCCTGCTGCCAGCACCATTGCCAGAAGGATTAGGTGCAGCAGTGCATACAGAGTTAGATTCTGTAGTTGGTTTAAGATCTGAAAATATGGGCATCTGGAAAAAAATAGATATATATTCCAATCTACTGCATTATATTGCATGAGTTCTTTTTGTTTTTATTTTCAAATGTTTTGTGATTCAACAATTTAACATTTTCATGAACTAGACCTCACAATAAACCGTTCATTTTCTCTGTTCTGCTTAAATCTTATTCAGTATTTTCCTGTTCATCTGCAGGAATAGACAAATGGTTATTTCTGTATAGTGTCAGTTTTCAGAATGTATCTGTGTACAGAACAGTGGGAAAGCATCATTTAATGTATTTGAGTGTCTCTAAGCCCAATACAAGAGGGCATCTTGTTAAAACTTCAGGGTTCTTTTGAGCAATATCCAGTGCTGTCCCTGCGGTAGTGGGATCCACTGCTAGTGCAACAGGAAGCCAGCTGTTCCTGAAGCAACTGGAAATAAGCTGAAATGCTTGTTTCTGGAACAGGGTGGGTCAGCGGAGCTTGCTGAAGGGAGCTCTGCTGACCTGTCCTGTTCCAGAAACTAGCATTTCCATTCATTTCCAGGGTTGCTTTAGGAAGCGTTAGCTTTCTGTTGCACTAGCAGTTGGTCCTGCGGATGCAAAAGAACAAGCAGAGATGCAGCAGCAGTATTGGATACTACCCTTTGAATGGAAGTCTCCTCAGAGGAATTGCTGTACTTACTAAAGGTTAGTACTGACTGTCAAGATTGAATTCCCTTCTAGCTGCACATGATATAAAGGTTGAAAAATGGGCTTGACTGTTTATTATTGTCAAGGCAGCGTGCTAACAGTGAGACTTCAACCAATAATAGATCCATAGAATAACTATTTCTCTTACAAACTTGTTAAATTATATGAAACCCAATAAGCAAGTATTATCAACTCTCTCCCCACCCCCCACCCCATGTTTCTTGGTTTGTTTTTACATTCTACTAGACATTTCCCAATAAAGGGATTTCTGAAAGTGGCATTGTCCTCCCAGTTGTCATTATCTGTCACTTCCTGGTTCCATTGCTACTCAAATGCATATGCACACTGCAGTGTATGAACAGAAGGTTTGTAGGTTTGTAAGAAAGTACTCAAACAAATGCTTCAAGAAATATAATACTTTTGTAAGTAATTTGGCACATAATGTGGATTCCTCTCAACACTTTTCTCACTGCCTCAATTTGATTTTACTTTTTGAAGCTGGAGAAGAATACAGGTATAATTATGCCACTATTCCACTATTGTTGCATTTTCTCCCCCAGTAGAAGTGAAATGTTCTTTGTGACAGAGTTAGCTGTGTTTTTTGTTTTGAGTTCTTCTAGTAGAACCTTGCAACCTTTACTACTCAAAAATAATTCCCTTTCTTTGTTTCATGAATTAGAAACAATGAGGAAAAGCTGAAGTCTGCCCAGGCCAGGTGTTTCTTGTTGGCAGCCTGCTCCCTAATGACTCTGGCTCTCATACAGCAGCTGCCTGCTAGTCTCTTTTGTATGGCCTATTGTTGCCTGCACACCCCTCGTTAATACACATGCTGCCCCGGGCAGACCCTGAGAATGACATCAACTTGCTTCTCTTAGAAACCTACAAACCTGACGCAGGATGGGGAGGTTGCCTTGCATCTGCCTGGCCAACTAATTGTGAGCCTTTTCTGGCCTGTGATTGGTTCTTGTTCTGCTCAGTAATAGGTTAAGCAAAGACATTGCTATTCCATCTGGTCATCCATTCATTGTTCTGCTTGCCTGCCTGGAAGTTTGCAGCTGAAATCTTATTAAGGAGTTGCTTCTGGAACTGCTACAAAAAACCAGTATCTGTGCACTTTCCAATTAACGTAAGTATTTGGGCTTGTCTTTGCCAGGGATTAACTATTTTTACTTTTCTGACCTACCAGTTTGTTGTTCTTCATTCTAAATAAAAGGAGTATAATATATGCCAAGGTTTGTTTTTTTAAAAAAATTGCAATCTCCCTTCTACACCATAATTTTTTAATGTGTTACTTCATTTTGATACATTCAGTGAAGAAATATAAGAGAAGCAAGAGTGATACATTGTCAGAAGCTTGGAAATGTCTAATGGTCAATGAAATTTTTTCATTAGAACTGGATATATATTTGACAAGCTGACATTTAGCCATTAACAGACATAGGAAAATTTTACTTTTGTTTGATAAAATGAGCAGCTGTAAGACTCGGAAGAACTTCACTTATCTTAAGGGATAAATTAAACTTCACATGACTTCATAATGTGCATTGCAATCTGGCTTCACTCCAGCTCCATTAAAATCCAAGGATTTTTGCCATTCACATCGGAGGTCTTAGTGATCTCACACCTGTATATTTGACTGTGTGCATAAACATACGTGTGTGTGTGTGTGTGTGTGTGTATGTATGTATATATATATATATATGTATATATGTGTAGATAGATAGATAGATAGTGTGCATATGTAGGATATATATATATATATATATATATATATATATATAGTGTGTATGTGTGTGTATATATATGTTGAATTCTTTTGATTTACTATTTATATTTTGGGTTCAGGCATTAGGCTGAGAGACACTTAACACTTTATTATTTGAGCCAATGCCAGAGTACCTCTAAAGAGGTAGGGGAGAGATCTTCCTGTATCAGTTGGAAGGAAAAGGGGCTACATGAAAGGGTTAAAAAGAGGTTTGCATTTCTACCACATGCCCTATTGTGTGAACATATGCATAAGTCTATTGAAAGTTTTCAGAAGATGGGCAGGCCACCAGTTGCTGGTCTCCTGCAGTTCCAGTAGACATCTGTTGCCCCAGAGCATTAACCAATCTGTTCAACGGGACATCTTTCCTTTGTTAGGCTGAGGGCTGTTGTCTGCATCACACTCTGAAATACAATGGTAATTAAATACAGAAAAAGTCCTGCAATAGATATTTATTACATATTCATTATTTTGATTTGCATTGTTACAATGTCTTGGCCATTTATAACACTTGCCACATATTCCAATTTTAATCATACTTGTTTAAAGCTTGTGTGATCTCTTGTTCCTCCAGCAAAGCACCTCATTTAAAATATACTAGTGACATTCTTAATGTTGATGATATAGTGGGATGGATTACTAGTAAGTCTAGAATGCACAAGATGAGATAGGCCAGGCAGTTCTCCCACATGGTTCCATGAACTTACTTGGCATTATTAAATGCTAATGAGTACATTATAAAATGACTTTCCTGGCTCAAGAGACAAACATTAAATAAAAGATGATAACTGGGTAACTGGACTGAAATATTAAGTCAACCTTTTAGTTTTTTTCAGGGTGAATTCATGACAGGATTTCAGTAAGGCCTCTTTGTGTAAATTCATGTCAGGATTTCAGTAAGGCCTACATGCTTAAGGACGAGTGCCTAGTAATTTCCTTTTACTATATGGGCAACTGATCCCACTACATTTATTTGTTTTTTAAGATGCAATCCTATGCATATTTAGATGGAAAAAGTCCTACAGCTCCCAGCATTCTCCAGCCAGCATGGCTGGCTGGGGAATGCTGGAAATTGTAGGTCTTTTCCCCCCATCTAAACATGCGTAGGGTTGCTCCCTTAGAGGTTAGTGGGATGTAGTTTAATTGTACTATATAGTGCATCAGATGTTATTTCCAAAATCCGACATACTGTGGAACTGTAACTGCAAGCATCTTATATAAATCACTCTGCCACAGTTCATGAAGAGATAAATTAGATGTAGAAATAATGACATGCTGGTGGGAATGTTATATTGGTGTCATGTTTTAGTGGACTCTAATAGATGACTATCTTTCAGCTGTAATCCTAAGCACACCTACTCCCTTTTAAATCCCATTGGATTCAGTGGAACTGAGCAAATGTGCCTAGGATTGTGCTGTACTAAAGGTCTTAACTACTTACTTTAATAAAGTGCTATGCCTTTTCCAGTTTGATAACTATAAATAAAGATCACTGCCTCTAGATAATGTTCAGAAAATATCACTGTCTGATCCTAAGTATACTTTTAAATAAATACCATTGTAATTCGTGTGATTTATTTCCAAGTAAGTTTTTCCCTGATCAGAATGTAAGCTTTTTGTGCAAGATAGTTCTGTTGTCAAATGTATTACTAGTATGAGTTTGAACTGTATTAAATATACATGTGTGTAACTCTGATTATAAAAATCCACTTATAACATCTGTTTGAGCTCTGGAACTTGTATACCTACATTGGCTAATTTGTACATGCCATGTATTTTTTCACTTAATAGTAAATGCTGAGTCACACTTTCTCTTATAAGGTTACTTTACATTAAACCTCTCGAGGAAAAGATTATTTCCAATGCTTCCTTTTCTGGTATACATCTTTCTTACTTCTGCTCTAGTTCAAACATAATACACTTAAACCTCAATCAGAAATGTGTTAATGGAAGTAAATACAACTGAAAAATTGTAGTAACTTCCAGGTACTCATATTTTCAGTGCCAGGGCAGCACTTTGCAGTGCATGGATTGGTGTGGCTCGTTATCTCAGTGTATTCCTAATACAGTACTTGAGCCAACCTAAACTTTTCAATCTAGTTAAAAGTGTTACCCATTAAATATACTTCCTCAAGTCAGAGCAGATTGCAGGGTTTGTGGAACAATGATGTCGGAGCTTCCAGATTGGTTTGGCAGCTGCATTGTTCTCCAAGGGTATACCAGACACACTTAAGTCCCCGTCTTTTTTCATAGGCTTTGTTCCTACCAAATTATTCTTGCACTCTGCTAGCATTCATGATAGCTTGTTAAAGGAGTGCATCCTAGCAACGAAAGGCTGGTTGCTTAGCAACATAGCTTTCCATAGGTTTTTCTTGTTTACGATACTTTTTGCTTTTAGTTTTATGAAGGCCGCCAAAGTGTGGGTTTTGAACTGTATTCTTTTATTAGGATACTGTTGTGATTTCTTAGTGGCAATGGGCTACGAGTAAATTGCAGCAGTTAGTAAATCACCATGTTGTTCAGCTTTACTTCCTGAATTCACCATGTATTTGGACTGCAGCATTGTTTAAATGAACCTGAAGATTGTTATTTTTATAAAGTCAAGTCTGCTGGGTCTTATTGTTGTTAACATTGATATCATCTTAACTGGCATTATTAAAGTTGTTCACCTTTTAAATGAAATTGGGAATTCCAAGAAAATGAACAGGATAGTTATTTTTGTAAGAGACAAAAATAAATTAGACAGGCAAATTGGTTTTGTTGTTCAAAACTACAGGGTACAGAATGGGAAAGTTTGGTTATTGGCTAACGTAATACAATTTTGAAAACTATTTTTTTTAAAAAACTGGCAAAAGGGCAGGTATGGAGAACTATGAGAGGAGAGGAGACAAAGAAATATTAGGGATACGACTTATTAAATTGGAATGAATTAGGCATCTTGTTCATTTTATTGAACATTTATTAGTTGTCTTATAACACTGTTCTTTTAAAACCATTTAAAATCACATATCCAATAACAAACCAGTCAAATAAATCCCCCCTGTATTTTCATTATTTTAATTATTATTTGTTTGGATTCCCACAGACACACTACAAGGTTGGATCCAGACTTGCCCATTTTTAGAGTAGACCCATTTAAATCAATGGGACATAAGTTAGTCACAACTAATTTAAGATCCATTAATTTTAATGGGTCTGCTCTAAGTATGACTAAATCTGGCTCCACCCTATAGATTCTGAGTTATTTTGGGGGAGAAGTGTATAGTGAATTTAAAATTGCTGCTGCCCACCCTCAGTCTTCAGAATAGGATGAACTATGCATCTAAAAGCTTTAAGTGAATCATTTAGAACCCATTTTTAGATGACAATTTCCTAACTTTCTGATTTTGAAAAGGAACTGTGTTTATTTTGTATCTGTTGGCCCTAATTCATAGTCACTTGTGTGTGCAGATCTTCTGTGCAAAAGACCTGTCGAGGAAAGAGGGCGCCTAGATGGAATAACTCTTAATCTCCCTGCCCACCCCCAGTAATCTGTATTGTCACCAACCATCTATCGCACCCATCCTGTAGTGCTGGATAAAGGGATCCTACACCCTATACCCCCCCCTACACACAGTACCCTTTCATACATACAGGATCTCATCCAGAAGAATAGTCACCAAGCCAGAGCTTCTTTCTATGTGCTGATTGCCATTTTTGAATTGACTTTAATGTTTCCTTTTGTTTATGTAAGGATGCAATGTTATGCATATTTAGTCAGAAAAAAAGTTCTACAACTCCCAGCATTCCCCAGCTAGAATGGCTAGCTGACTGAATGCTAGAAGTTGTAGGACTTTTCCTGTCCAAGTATGCGTAGGATTTTGCCCTAAATGGCTTTTGTACTTCTAAGGGGCAGGGGGCTTTTTAAAAGCATCCAGTGTGCATAGACTTTATCCACACAATGGACATTATGTTTGGATATCAGGTGGGCATGGTGGTGAGATGGCTTCCCAGTGTCTGGGTGGGCTCAATCCTGTTCCCCCCTTTTGTGGTGTACACAGTTGAAGCCTTATGTGAACCACCCCCTCAAATTAATGATTGCACAACAGCAGTTGGAGGCCTGCAGCATTTACAGCCACTGAGTTAATTTTATTTGCAAATATGCCCCACTTGCTGACAATGTTTGGTAATTTTTGTGCCACTTGTAGTGTTACAGTCAACATCTAAGAATGTAAAGCAATGTTATTTTTTCTGTCAGTGGCAATTGTGTCAGAATTCCAAGAACAAAACCAGAATGGTGGACTATAAATCGTTGAAGGCTCAGCTTGTCTGAGTGTGGAAAGCTAAGCAGGGTCAGGCCTGGTTATTACTTGGATGGGAGACCCCTCCTCTAGTTTCATGCACTGAGCAGGGGGTTGGACTCAATAGCCTTGTAGGCTCCTTCCTACTCTATATGAAATCTATCTATGAAATCTATGAAGGGCTTTTAAAAAACCTTTCTGTGTAACATGTGGCTTGTTTCCTTGCTTTGTGTCTTGTGACATCTGGAACTTTGTGAACAGCAGGCATCTTTGGTACTGTGCCCCTTGTTCTCTCCTGTTCTCTGCTTTTGGAGCACCGGGGTCTAGATTCTGTGGATTGATGTAGCAGGAGTGTGTGTGTGTGTGTGTGTGTGTGCAAACTAAAAGGAGGTCATTGATGGACAATTTGATTTTGCAACTAAGAGAGACTTGCCTAGACAGTGTAAGTTGGCTGAAGTTACAACTATATCAGAATGCTTAAAGAATGTAGTAGACATTGCAAAAATGAAAAAGCTCATAGCTATTTATATATGAGAGGAATGTGGCATGTCATGATTTGTAAACTATTTGAACAACTGTTGTAGACATGTGCCAATTGAGTGTCATGTATTTACAATTTTATGATGGCCATTAAATATGTGTTGGGACTTGATATTGATTCAGAAGAGCATTGAAAATTCATATTTAATTGTAAATAGGTATTCAGAAGTTTCTGCTGTACTATAACAATAAAGTTTTTAGTAAACTTTAGTTCTTTCTCTTATATATTCTCAGTGAGTTTGTATTATGAGTCCTGATGATTTAAAGTACATAAGTAAATCACTAATAGGTAAGCTGCCTCATTGTTGAAATGTTAAAAGGCTTTATTGGATTGGGGACTTGACATCTGGTTGAAAGCCTATTCAAGGGTCAGAGGCCAGCATTAGTTTGGCAAAACTTGTTTCGGAAGCTTGACAAATGCATAGTCGCCTGTAACACAAGCAGACATTGGACCTTTCACACAGCTGAGTTCTAGATAGATCTCACTGTGAGCTGATTAAGATAATGATTTGCATCTAACATTAGGAAGGGAAATAAATTAAATCTTAAGAAAATTGCAAGAAAAGTTCCAAACTTAATATCTCTAACTAGTTCTAACCTTATTATTTCTTCTTTAGGAATACAGGATACTTTATATTCAGGAATACAGGAAAACCAACAAAGTGGAGTCAAATACATGCAGCAGCTTCATGGGCTTGAAAGATCACTTCGGGCATGACCTAGGCCACCTCTATGAGGACACCACAGAGACTCAAATAAGTGCAATTGCACCTTGGTCAATGGTAGAGAAACCAACAATGGATAAAATTAACTCTAGGAAGGAGGATGCTAACAAGGAGATTTCTGAAGAAACTGGAAGTTCCAGTTGTGATTCTGAGGAGAGCACAAATTCTGATAATGAATCAGAACGACCAACCACAATTGGAACAGAATCATGCTTCTTACCTAAGACTCATAGACAACTGTGCAGGTCTCCTTGCTTAGAACCACATATATTAAAGCGCAATGAAATCTTGCAAGACCTTAAGCTAGAGGAAGCTCAGATAGTGTCTAAAGAAACTAAGAAACCTCCTGACGTGGTGAAAGAATATCAAACCAAACTGGAGTTTGCACTTAAGTTAGGTTACTCTGAAGAACAGGTTCAACTTGTCCTCACTAAGCTTGGTACTGATGCTTTAATTAATGATATATTGGGAGAACTTGTCAAACTTGGAAATAAAACTGAGACAGATCAGAGTGTAAGTAATATTAACACCAGCATAATGCGAGAAGCATCTTCTGTTGAGTCTCAGAGGTCTGACTCTCCCCTCCAGGAGGATGTGCCAGTGGATGGTGATAACCTGAGACCCATAGTTATTGATGGGAGCAATGTGGCAATGAGGTATGTTGCAGTAGAATGATATTCCTTGTATATTAGATTTAAATTGTAACCACTTAGAGCATAGGTTTCATCTATGATTACTCTTCTGTTACTCATGCATATAATTGTGATCCACTCCAAATGGAGTTCACCCAAGAAATTAAAAAACAAACGAAATAATAAGTAAATGACAATATCCTTCAATACTTCAGGAAGTTATAATACAATAGGAGTTGTTAAAAGACCTAAATATTTCAAGAATAAAACTACTGAAAATATATATGATCGAGAGGTACTTGAATCCCTAGTCAGCTTCAATAGCATAGCAGTATCTAAAAGTCTGATGCAGACCATTAGAAGTATTTTATTTATTTATTTATTTATTATATTTATACCCCACCTTTTTTCCTGCAAGGAACCCAAGGTGGCTTACATAATCCTCCTCCTCCTCTCCATTTTATCCTCACAACAACTCTGTGAGGTGGGTTAGGCTGAGAGTCAGTGACTGGCCCAAAGTCACCCAATGGGTTTCATGGCTGAGCGGGGACTAGAACCTGGACAATCTTCAGGAGAATAGCTTGGTGGGGTGGGGTGGGAGGAAGTAAAATCCTTATTACAACTGTCATGAAAGACTAGCCAGAGATATATTTTAAAAAACACACAATAGCAGTAATACGCCATCTTGTACACACCTATTTTTAAAAAAAACAACCCTGCCTCCTGAACTCCAAGGCCTTCTTACAAACATTCACAAGAACACTTAAAATGCCTAAATACAGGGCTTTTTTTCTGGTGGAACTCACCGGAACTGAGTTCCCAGTACCTTCTATTAATTACATTACAATTTAATCGCCATCTACTCCCGAGGAAATGTAATCCAAGAGTTCCGGTACCCTTTTCTCCAGAAAAAAAGCACTGCCTAAATAAAATATGTTCAGAACAGTATACAGACTGAAAAGGCACAAGGCAAACGTATCTTACTTTAGAGAGTTAGCAATCTGTCTGAGATGAGTATTTTGAATCCCTCTGTTTTAGAAAGACATGTGTGCCTAACCTGAGAGTTTGTAGTCCTGTTCCATATAAAGTGTGTTTAGAACTCATGAAGGGATTCCCTCAGTTTTTGTGTAGTTAACTGTTACCATTGCTTTTAATATGTGTTACTGTTTTGAGAAAAACTGTTAAAATATCAGTATAATAATCAATATATTTGCAAGGCTGCATTACAGGATCTTCAGGAGCATACATTGTTTCCAAACTTAGCCCTATGGAAACAGTTAGGGAAAGGTTTCATATTAAATGGCATTACGTGAGCTTCTGTATTGATTTCTAAATTTAGGCCTGGCATGTTGGTGTTGTGGTGTGGGAGCCACAGCCGAGCTTTTCTGATGTGCACTGCCAAGGTATCTGGAGGCGTCCCAGGCCATGCAGAAGGAGCCCATGCTGTAGCTCCTGCCCATGCCAGTGCCCTCTCTAGAAAAACTGGATTAATTCTAGCATGGGGAGGATCCACAGCTTGGGATCCTCCCAAGTGCTCATTTCTCATACTATCCCTGTGGCTCAGGAAGGAGTGGTGCTGCTGCTGTGGCTCTCATAGTACCGGGGTATTGCAAGTACTGTTCCGAAGGGCAGTGCTACATCCTTAAATGTGTGACCCCTTAAACTGGTATCTTCCAAGGTTACTGGGAAGCTATTAAAAAACCCTACCATACTTATGAGATTCCACCAAATCCACTGTGCCCCTCATTTTGAATTTTTTAACTGAGCATATAAGTAAAGGAATATAGATTAATTTAGTTTCTGATACTTTGTGTTAGAGAATGATTTATACAAAAGATCTAAAATGAACTATTTAGTTACTTACAATATGTATATATCACCCAGTAACAACAAGTTCTCTGGGAGATTTGCAGTAAATGTTAAAACCATAAAGTATGAGCCCCTTGGGGTAAGTATGTACATAGAGGATGAGGATGAGGATGATGATAAACCTAAAACAGAATCAGCAAAGGAGAATAACAATAGTACAGTGAAGATCTTTAAAATGCAACCTCCTAAAGTGCCCTTAAAAATGTGAATATGTCCTTTACAAAATTGATAAAAAATAAACATATAATAATGCAAAATTAAATTGTGGAATTTTATGCAGGTTATGAATGCAATGTATACAGTGAAAATTGTGTTAAATGTATTTCTTCTGTTTACAAGAAAATTATCCACAGTAATGGCAAATATTCTGTACTACTAAAGCACCACAAGAGCAATAAAATATCAGCAGTGACTACAGACGGGAAAAGGTATACACATTGAGAAACATTGAGCTAAACACATTGGCTCAACAAATAAGTTCCTCGTGCCAGTATTGGGATATGCAAAACAGAATGTAACATGCCAGGCAAGACAACAATTGGATAGTAGATAGCTATAGAAAATACTAATTTATACCTCACAAAATTAACCCATAGAGCCCCATTTTCTTTTTATGACACATTAATATAGTCAGAGTATTAGACTTGACTACATGGAATGTGGTTGTTTTCTGTGTTGTTCTGGCCCATTTCAGAGTTCAGACAATATGCCAAAGCTAACTACCCAAGCCATGATTTGAGTTTCAAAGCATACAGGCAAACCATAGTTTACATCTGCTTTTCTATATTCATTTTGCATCTATTCATTACTCCTATTTCTATGGTGCAGCTGCCTCCAGAGAAGGGGCAACAGGTGTAGCTATGGTTTGTCAATTCAGATTCATGCCAAACCATAGCACAATCCATAGTTTGCAGATTCATGTCAGATGGTTGCCTTGATGTGTTTTGTTTTTTGAATTGATAATCTGTATCATCCTGAAGGCCTAAGGTCTAAGTAATAGCAATATTAAAAAAACAAAAATAAATATCCAACTTATAGTTCAATAAAAATCTAATTAAAACTTCTTAAAAGATATTAAGCCCTTTATTTATGGAGACTAGTTAATTGTAGTCTCCATAAGCCAGCCTGAACAGAAAATTTTGAAATGTCTCTGAAAGATGCTAAGACTGCAGCAAATTTCTAAGCAGCTTCTTTAGTTGTGAATTGTGATGGATCCATTAACAAATGCCTTTCTCTATTGCTTCCCTTCCTCTTGGCAGTTTTGGTTCATTTAGGTGCTGGTTTGATCTATAAAGTCCAATGTACGGTAGCTTAGATCTACTTACTTTAGTCTTAGATTATTTTCTCTACTGAAGGAAACATCATAATGGTTATTCGGAGCGATAAAGCCATGTAAAATGCATTGGTAGCAGTGGAGGATCTTTTACTTGAGTGTGAAGTATATGGAACTACAAGTTAAATATATTCTACCATAATTATTAAAGTTTGGAGGGAAATCCAACCATGAGGACTTAATGGGCAGTTATGCAAAGCTGGCTGTCCATCAGCGCTCATTAAGTTGCACTAGAGGGAACAACTGCTAGCACAATGGGAAGCTAGTGCTTCCTGGAACAACCCCAGAAACTAGATGAAACATGAAACTAGTTTCTGGAATGGGACAGGTCAGCAGAGCTCCCTTCAGTGAGCTCCGCTGATTTGTTCCATTCTGGAAATGCTAATTATGGCTAGTTTCCAGCTGCACTAAGAACTTCTTAGTGCTTCTTAGCAGGGATGTTGAAGAGTCCTTGGTCTCGAGTCACGAGTTGAGTCACGAGTCTTTGGACCTGAGTCCGAGTCTGAGTCCTTGGTCCAAAATGGTGACTCACGAGTCACTCCCAAAGCTGACTCCACGAGTCCCTATTAAAATCAATGGGGTTTTTCCCCAACAAAATAAGGCTACTTCACACTCAGAGCAGCCACACAGAGTAATCTCAGGTCCTTCTTCTGCCTCTCCCAAGTATGCAACACATCAATTAAAATAAATCTTGACACACTGTTGGGGCTGCACTCCTCGTAGCCGTCCATAGTGGCCGAGCAGCGGCACACCTCGCTTCCATGCGCTCTTCGCCGGCAATCACGCTCCTCTCCACTCCTTCTGGCACAGCCCAGGGATGTTGAAGAGTCCTTGGTCCCGAGTCCCGAGTCGAGTCTCGAGTCCCATTAAAAATATTGGGACTCGAGTCCGAGTCGAGTCAGAGGGGGGACTCAGTCCGACTCACGAGTCGAGTCCTCGAGTCCGAGTCCCCATCCCTGCTTCTTAGTAAGAAGCACTAGCTTCCCATTGTGCTAGCAGCCTTTTCCACAAGCTTTTGATACTGCCCAATGTATTTTCTGTCCTATCGGAGGAGGTGTTTGTTTGTTTGTTTGTTTGTTTGATTGATTTGTACCCCGCCTTTCTACCAAGAAAAATGGCACTCAAGGTATGTCATGTTCAGAACAGCAAAATTAAGTGCAGCAGCTTTGAAAAAACACTTGAAATGTAATGGATCTATGTAAGGTTGTACTTGTGAAATTTCTAGAAATATGTTTCTTCTGCACTATATGTAATTGTAGTATACTGATCCATTATATTCACTTGTATTTTACTTTTCTCTGTAATGCTATAATTTTTAGTGTTTATAATCTCATTCTCTGGACTAATGAGCTATATGAAACTAAATGGGTAGAGGTTTTTTCACTGAAATTGATTGGTGGTTGCTTTCTAAAAATACTTATTTTTCATGAAGCTTTTTGCTATATATTTTCTGTGTGTGTGTGTGTGTGCGCGCGCGCGCGCGCATTTCTAAAAGTGGAAGAGAAATGCTGGAGAAACTCCTGATATTATGGACTACAGCATGATAAAAAATAATTATTATATTTTAAAATGTGAGTGGCGGAAGCAGAGAAAGAAGGGACAAAAAGTACGCTCTTTAAAACTATGATTTATGAAAGCTCCAAAACTCCAAAGAGCAAGTCTGGAATCAAATTCCAAGAAACAGCTTCAGTTATTTAGGACTCAGAATCTCATTTTAGGTACCATTCCTAAACAAGCCAACATCTGCATAGAATCACCCCAGGGGGGAAGGCAGGAAGCATCACCAGGTTTGTCAATGCTCTCGCATATCAGCCCCATCTACATAAGACTTGAATACCTCTCCAGAGCAGACACTTCGGCACCCCTAGGAAATGGCCACTCAACACCATAGGATGGGACCATTAAACAAGTGGCTTCAAAGGGACCCCATCCCACGGGGGAGGGCGTCACCCCACCTGACCCAAAAGGCCGCCCCTCAGGGAGGGTGTCAACCCACCTGATCACGGAGGGAAGGGCTACCTGAAACACCAAGGTATAAAACACCCTGCGCAAGGGAACTGGTTGTTGTTCAGCAATCTTGCCCATGCCTGGGGTAAGGGAACGAAGGATCGGCAACCCCGGGTAGCAGCACCCGGCGCGCTCCAGCTAGCTGAAATCACTGGCCGCTTGGGTTGACCGGACCCCTGGGAAACCAAGCTGAAATCACTGGCCGCTTGGGTTGACCGGACCCCCGGGAAACCAAGCTGAAATCACTCACAAGCCGCTTGGGTAGGCCAGGCCCCTGCCGGGAACCCAGTTAGCCGCTTGGGTAGACCGGGCCCCTGCCGGGAACCCAGTTAGCCGCTTGGGTAGACCGGGCCTCCGCTGGGAACCCAGCTAGCCACGTGCGGTTGACCAGGCCTCTGCCGGGGCCCGAGCTGAACTAACTAGCTGAGAGCCCTGAACTCACGGTGTCCTTGAGACTTCTTGCCTGTTACTTTGTACCGTACTGATAAGCTGTATTGCTGGCGTGGGTCTGGGTTTGGAAAGGTAATTTTGTAAATCTGTTTTCTAAAAGATACTTTTGTGGCTATAAGTTATCCCTTCGTTCTGGGCTAAGGGTGAGGCGCTGGGGACCTCGGAGAAGGCCCGCCCCAGGACTCGCTACCCCCTTGGCATTGAACCTGCGCAGAAGACCAGGTTGTCGGTCTTCCACTAATACATATTTAAGATTTCTAGGTACCAGCATCAAGCTCTTAGGCTGCCAAGTTCCAGAGATCTTATTTTCAAGTCCTGCTAAAGCAGGGGTCCTCAAACTTTTTAAACAGGGGGCCAGTTCATTGTCCCTCAGACTGTTGGGGGGCTGGACTATAGTTTGAAAAAAATATGAACGAATGGATCAAGTAAAAAAAAAGGACCCTGGTCCTTTTTTTTCCCCCGCCGCTGCCATCGTGCAGGACAAGAGGCCCGGCGGAGCCGCTCAGTGACGGACCCGAGAGGAGCCGCCACAAGTCAGCCTCCGGGTCTGGAGAAAGGGGGAGGGAAAAGGAGAGAGGGGGAACGAGAGAGAAAGGGAGCGAGCCGAGTGTTGGCAGGAAATTATGTAATTACGCCGGATGCGGAATGCCAACAAAAGAATCGGCGCTTGAAGTGAAAGAGTTAAAAAAAAGTCTGCTTCTGCCGATCGGCCACCGGGCCGGATAAAAAGGCAAGCCGGGCTGGATGTGGCCCACAGGCCTTAGTTTGAAGACCCCTGTGCTAAAGGATCGTAAAACTTATTATGAGAGCAAAATAGATATCATTATGTTACTCAGAAAAAATACACCAGGGTCACAACCCAGAGTAGCTGCTTACACGTATCTAAGGGAGCCACGTATGCAGCCAACCACTTGCTTGGCAGTTTTTACAGCTGTATCCAACAAGCTGTAGCTGTGGGAACTCATTGATGTTCCAGTTGCATGTGCTTTCAGTTGCATGGCTTCGTGAGTACTACTTCTGTATAAAACACCATCAACACTGATTGGTGCCAGCCCAACATTTTGCTGCCTGGAACGGAGCTGATATGGGCACTCTCCTCCCCACTCTGTACTAGGACCAACATTTTAAATGCTCTTGCTGCACCATTCAGACACCAGTTCCTGCCTTCATCTCTCCCCTGCAATGCCTCTTAAAGCAGGTTTTTTCACCCTGCTACATTGCAGGGCCAGCTCTGCCATTGATGGTACCATATAAATATTTTATTTTCTTACTGGCTTAGTTTACATGTAATGACAACCCAGAGTATAAGTTGTTGTTGAATCGTGGGTTGTCATTACATGAGAACCTTGCAGTATGATTTAACCATGGATTGCTAACCACAAACAACTTGGAAAGAGAACCC
Source organism: Shinisaurus crocodilurus (assembly GCA_021292165.1). Lineage (NCBI taxonomy): Eukaryota > Metazoa > Chordata > Lepidosauria > Squamata > Shinisauridae > Shinisaurus > Shinisaurus crocodilurus. Next base: position 267,374,876 of record CM037878.1, on the reverse strand, counting down.
ATGGTTTGTTGTTGGGTTGTGAACTCTGGGTTGTTCATGGTTAATGCATAGTTAAGCCATAGTGCAGGATTCGCAAGTACCAACAACCTATGACACCACAAGCCATACTCTGGGTTGTCGTTATGTGTGAACCAGGTCACTGTATTTCTTAATTGTCTCATAACCTAAGTTTTCTAGGTCAGTTGTAGGCTGAAGGTAGATCTCCAGGTGTTTTGGACTTCAGATCCCAGTAGCCCCTGCCACCATGGCCAGGAATGCTGGGAGTTGAAGTCCAAAACATTTAGATATCTACTTTCTGCCTACCCCTGCTCTAGGCAATATGCAATTAAGAGCATAATCCTGTCACCCCTGCCACCCACAAGCCTCCAAACTCAGAGGCTTACATACATCCAGAGGAGGCTGGTGACTCCTATTTCGGTGGGGCTCCTTTTCCATTGCAGGTTTTTCAGGTTTTATTTGGAGCTTCATAGAAGCTAGCCATGGTGCTGAACTCCATCCCCAAAATAGGTTCACTACTGTGGAGCACCATGGCTAGCTCCTGTGAAGCTCCAAATAAAAGCTGCAAAACCTGTAATGGAAAAGGAGCCCCACCGAAATAGGAGTCACCACCAGCCTCCTCTGCATACAGCCAATGCATGGCATAATGTGTGGCAGCGGCAACCTTCGCGATTGCCATACCTCACACCCTGCATTTCATCTAGACCGCCGTTTTCGTCCGTCTAGATGAAGCTCTTGTGGGGGGGGGAGGCTGGGGCATCGTTTGGATATGACGTAAGCCATTGGCCCCAGCCTCCTGCCCCCCCAGCACACCCCTTTTCCTCCTCTTTAGCCGATTTGCAACCTTGGGGAGGCAGCCAGCACAGTTCTTTCCACACCAGCTGCGCGGGGAACGGGCAGGGGTTCTGCATTCAAAGTCCCAGCTCTGAGCTTGCAGGACGGACCTCGGAGCTGGGACTCTGAATAATCCTATGGCCCCCAGGCAAGGTTGGAGGACCATAGGATTGCACCCTAAAACAATTTAAAAGAGAAGACTCATACAATAAAAGAAATACAGCACAACACTAAAATCAATAAAATAAAACAACTAAAACCCAGAACAAATACTGAACATAAAGCTAGTCACTATCATATGTGATGGTGGTTTCAAATGTGGGCCACAACTCCATAGGTTTGCCGATTTAGATTAAATGTTTGTGTTTATAGATAATTTCAAGATCCGGTGGGTGGAATACCATATTAGTTGATACCCTTTGCATGAAGAGCTGCATAAACCTTGAAAACTTATTTATTTCCCATCATCAAGTTGAGCTAGTAAATAAGTAATATATAAAATCTGACCTGTCTCTCCTTTCATTGGACCAACTAAAACACCCTAAACTAAATAATGGATTGTATCCAATATTGGTGTTGCCTTAGTGGAAAGTACTTCTGCTCCCACAAGTCAGGGCACCCAATTTTTAATAATCATACCTCTGTACTGCAGTCCTCCAAGGCATATCCCATTCTATTCTGGATGGTCTCCTAACCCTCAAGAGCAGCTTGGGTATATATGTGTGTGTGTCTGTGTGTAGATGAGGGACTTAAGTGGGTAGGAGAAATTGTCAAAAAGTGGATGCCCTGATTTGTGGAAGTATTTTCCTTTCTGCTAAGGCAAAGCCATCATTTGATGCAAGATAATATCTTTATCAGCTGAAAGGGCTATTTTTATGTATATTGAATGTAATTATATAGTTGACATTTGGCCAGAATGCTGAGACTGATATACTGAATTCTTTTTTAGTAAGCCCTGTAGTGATCATATAAGGATAAAGACCTTAGCCTGAAATCCTAGTGCAGTTAATTGCAGACTCCCCACTGCCTTTAATGGAATCAGGCTTTCACCTAGCTGGTCTTATAGCTGCCATCTGAGTACTGAACAATGCTAAGCTTGTCTTTAAAAGTACATCCAATTACATCAAGTGACATGTTCCCATTTCCAAGAAGCTTGTGATGGCAAAAGTAATAGACTGTTGCATCTACATGTCATTGTTTTCCTAGCTCAGGATATAGAAAAATGCCTTTGTTCCCTTTCCAGACAGAAGACTTTCTTGTTGTTGTTGTTGTTGTTGTTCTTCTTCTTCTTGTTCTTCTTGTTCTTCTTCTTGTTGTTCTTTACGAATTCCATGAATATACCCTTTACCACAACATCTCATGACTACAAATCATGGGGGGGGAGGGGGGATTTATATGGTTGTAAATTAGTGAAAATATACTCCAAAGCTAAGCCGCCTTGAAGTTCAATTTGAAGGTATTGTTACTATTTACAGTAGCATGTGACTGTCACTTAATTACATGAATTAATTGTGCATGTCTCTGGGAACAAAGAACAAAGGTGATTCATCATGAGTGATTTTTGCAAGGGCCTTGATCTCAGTTCCAGCACTCTTAAGCCAATAAAGCTTTCTAATCATATTATATATTGATCAGATTAGGTCATGTGCCTTCTGAAAGGTAAAACTTAAGGGTTTAAAATAAATAAATAAATAAATGGGAATAAGAGACAAAAACTCAGAATGTGGCCTTTACAGGAATACTTTTCTGTTGTCGATTGTGTGTCATCCTTCCCAAGTTTTGTTTGCCCATTGCTTTCTGTAAGAAAAGTTCTGGTTCTATAGGCCTTATTCATCATTAAGCAATTTTTAAGTTAGTGTTTAATATTAAGTAATTTTAATTTATATGTATAGTATATCAGCATCTTAAAAGCAAATGTGAAACAAAGTAGATGCACAACAAACTTGAAAGCCAGAAAATAGTAGAACTGAGTAAAGTGATTTTATAACCAATCATTGATACTTACCAAGAAGAATGGAGTGATTAATAGGCTTTTCTGTGGTGCAAATAATCAGTTGCTTCATATACTCCAGTATGAGACTGACTGGATGGTTCCCCTGAAGGTAACATCCACTTCAAATGGTACAAAAAACATTCTTATTCTTTGGAGTTTGCTGCAGTCTTGCATGAATTTGTTAGTGTACCTTGACTGCTGAATGCTTCAGTTCCTCCTAGATGAGTAATTTTTGGCCTTTGTACATAGTGGTACTCAGAAACTACTTCAGGACAGATCTTCTAGGATTTTAAACTATATATTTCCAATTGCTTTGAATGAGTGCTTCAGGTTCTCCCACATACCACCATTTTTTTTCTGGTCCCAGAATTTTAATGGGAAGTTCCTTATTGAAGAGCCAGGACAGGACTAATAACATTTAGGGTTATTAGTAGCTGACTTTGCTGATATTTTATTTAAAATTAAAACAAACAGCGTAAACAAAAATTCTGTTCTGGATGCACTGACAATGGTAGTTTCTGAAGTTAATACCTGGCTGCTTTTGATAGGTGGTGGTGGTGGTGGTGGTGGTGAAGACAAAGGATTTTTCATATACTTCTGGCTTTTCTGTGGTATTTGGCAGCATCTTGGACCTGCTACTTCTACAGGCTTCAGAGCTGATATGTGAAGAATGGAAGATTGTTCAGCAGTTTTGCTCATATTGGACTGACAGGAAGTTCTAGACAGAAAATACCAAAACAGAATTGAACAGAGTATCCCTGGATAAGAAGCACTAAAATGCAACAATATGGAAGATATGACACTTTTAAACTGATCTTTTAAACTGATTTGTCATTAAATTAAAAAGGAATTAAATCAATTCTGGGTGGATACTTTGTAAAGAAACAGTGATGGCGCCAGATACCAGAGAGTTCTGTTCTAACATGGGTTATTGTGCCCTCTTCTTCTCAAAACATACAAATCCGTCACTACCTATTCAAGTGCTATTGCCAAAAGTTGCTTTTCTGTGCAAGATACTCAGGCAGAAGCAAGCTTTACACTGCAATCCTATACATGACTTCTTAGAAGTAAGTCCCATTGAATTCAATTAGGCTTGCTCCCAGATAAATGTGTATAGTAGGGGTGGGCAATCCACGGGCCGCATGCAACCCTCAAAGGCCTTTCCTGTGGCCCACCAAGGCTTGCCCAGCCTTGCCAAAATTGCCACCAAATTCTTCTGCCCTCCCGCCCAACCTTTGCCTCCTCCCCTCTGCCATGGTCATGATTGTACTTGGTAAGTGGGTACATGGGAATTACTTTTGTTACATGCCTTCTTCCCTACCACGGTTGCGCTCCCGACAGCCCACCAAACAGCTTTTAAAACTGTTCACCTTGGTGGCTATCACTACCTCCCACTGTGTGACGAAGTACCTCCTTCTATCTGTCCTGAATCTCCCACCACTCAGCTTCATTGCATGACCTTGGGTACACACCTCTATCACGTACTCTTTTTTCTAAAATAAAAAGCCCCAAATGTTGTATCCTTTCCTCATAGGGGAGTTCTCCCACAGATGTGAATGGCTTTATCCTCAAAATGTTTGGCGATCAAGTCACATCAAGCCTCCAATGAATCTAGCATCATCTTGTCAGTCAGACTGGAGGACAGCACACCCAGAAAAGCTCTGCTGGGCATTGTGTGAATGCAGTGGTGGCAGAGAAATACTGCTGCCAAAGGCAAATGTGAATATGAACAACCCTTGAAAGCCAGACTGGCAACCCAGAGACTGTCTTGGATGTAAAGTCACAGAAATAGCTAATGAGGCATGGTACTTGACTATTGCCACTGAGTGGAAGCCAAGGTGGGGAGGCACATCTTTACTTGAATGAAATGAGTAGGCAGGGGATTGTGCTTTTAAATGGGGTGTCTGTTTCAGCCACGGAAATGAAGAAGTACTCTCTTGTGGGAGAATGAAATTGGCAAGTGAACTGGATTTTGGAAAGAAGCCATGAAGTTGTTATACTGTTTATGCCAGCAAAGCTTTTTTAATTTAATTTATTTTATTTAAGGGAAAAGCAGCCTCTGAGCTTTCAGACAACTGATACCATCTTCTACTTATAAATACAGTAATACCTTGGATTGCAAGTAACTTGGTTTGAGAGCATTTTGCAAGACAAGCAATTTTTAAATATTTATTTATTTATTACTTGATATACAAGCGACGTCTTGCAATACAAGTACTGTAGTACGGCTTAAATTAAAAATCTCTGTACAAATTTTTTTGGGGGGATTTCGTTTTGATATAAGAGTGTTTTGGATTACAAGCACATTTCCGGAATGAATTATGCTCTCAATCCAAGGCATGACTGTAGCCCTCTAAACATAGTTGCACCCCAGGTTTCATTAGGGCCTTCCTGCATGATCACTTGAAGCATATCCCAGCTACATTTTAGCCTTACTTCAATGCTGCACCTCTATCATTTCTGTAGCAGTAACCACCAGGGATGTTGAAGAGTCCTTGGTCTCGAGTCACGAGTCGAGTCACGAGTCTTTGGACCCGAGTCCTTGGTCCAAAATGGTGACTCCCAAGTCACTCCCAAAACTGACTCCACGAGTCCCTATTAAAATCAATGGAGTTTTCCCCCAACAAAATAAGGCTACTTCAGATGTGTGGCTTAAATAAATTCTAGGCACAAGTGTGCCGTTTTATTTCAAAACTCTGCAACTGAGTTTGACAAGAACAGACCAGGCAGACAAACCCAAAATAACCAGGCAGGCAGAGGAGGCAGGGAACCCAAAAGCAGGTAGGCAGAGGCAGCCAATGTCTGAAAGGTTGCATTTTAGGAAAATGATTTAAAAAAATAAAATCTTCGCTGGCGATCGCACTTCTCTCCACTCCTTCTGGCACAGCCCAGGGATGTTGAAGAGTCCTTGGTCTTGAGTCCCGAGTCGAGTCTCGAGTCCCATTAAAAATATTGGGACTCGAGTCAGAGGGGGGACTCGAGTCAGAGGGGGGACTCAGTCCGACTCACGAGTCGAGTCCTCGAGTCCGAGTCTCCATCCCTGGTAACCACTAGGTGAAATATCATTTGGTCAGTCATAGTCCTTGCAACAATTACAAAGGCTATGGATGTACTATGGGGGAAATTTATTTTCTCAGGTTTAAAATATTGCTTTGCTTGAAATTTACCCGCAAGAAAAGCACAGGTGGATCAAAGTGTATGTTGATTGTGTGCTTACAAAGAGCAGCAAAAATGCTTTAATTCTCAAATAAAGATCTTGCAGGAAGGACCTTTGTCTCCTATAAAGCAATGAACCAAGGATAACCTAATTCTACTGTGCGTTTTGTGCAATACAGGAGTCTTGTCTGTTGGGATTTGAATATTGAGAATGTGCACCAATGTAATCAAAGTAAACGTAGTAAATATGGGATAGTATCTAATGTTAGTCCTACTTGGAGTAGACCCACTGAAATGAATGAGACTTAAGTTAGACTAATATTAGATACAACCCATAGTTTGTGTTCTGCCAGCATGCATATGTTCCTGGCTGCCACTGGAGTCCCTTTTAATTCAACTGTGTGAAGGAGTTACCCCCAACTCATGGCATTCTGTCATGTGTATGGTTTGCTTTCCTGTCTTTTGGAGTGCTAGCTGCTGTTATGTCATGTTCCAGGTTTCATGGGAGAGAAGTGAATGTCCCACTTTCAAACATTTGCAATAATCAGGGTGGCTTGAGCTATGTACATGCCAGATTTCAACTTTTTATCTGTTGTGTAAATAGCATAATTTTGATATGTCCATCAAAGAGTGAGACCTGAGCATATTAGATATGAAGTCACACTATCACCAGTGTGAAAATGTTGAAGCCTATGGAAAGTAGGAAATACTTTATGAAAAACAATATGGGGATGAAAAGTGGCATACAGATATGTTTAAATAAATTAAATCAATAAATAAATAAAATGCCTATTGCATTTTCCCAAGTACTTCAAAATGAAAGGCCCATTTCTGGTTTGGTTTTGTTGCCTGTACTGTATTTACACAGCTTACTATTCTGTTAGTTTGACAAGGGCCTTTCAGATGTCACTCTTAAAACTTTGCTTAGCTCCTTTGGGGCTGTCTGCAGTAATGAGGAGGGAATTCAGTTTATAAGCTGAATTTGGGAAGAAACGTTACTAATAATCTAATGTGTTTGGTACATTCCATTCATACTCATATGAGAAAGTGATGATTGTAATATGGGAGATCGGTGATTTTGGGATGTCTATTTCAGCCATGGAAACAAAGAAGTATTCTCATGTCGAGGGATAAAACTGGCAGTGGACTGGTTTTTGGAAAGAGGCCACAAAGATGTCACAGTGTTTGTGCCAGCATGGAGAAAAGAACAGTCCCGACCGGATGCTCTCATTACAGGTATACTCTGGTCTGCCTTCAGCAGCTTGATTTACAAAGCCTATGGCATATGGCAATGCTAGGATCATATTTTTTTACTGACTGAAGAAATGCTTTAAAGACCAATTGTTTACCTGCCTCCAGAGTGCTCACTCCAAAGTCACTTCTATGGTGCAACCGTATTGAGTTTTAAAGTGTTCTGCCCACAGGTGGGGTTGGTGTGATCTTTGTGGATGTGATCCCAAACAACTTTATGGAGGGTAGATAGCTAAATGGAACCAGCATGTTCAGGTAATAATTCTGATTACCTGACACTGCAGATAAAGAAAAGGAGATGCCTATTTCCATCAGAACCTGCTGCTGAGCTTCCTGGAGGCATCTGACTGGCCACTGATGGAACCAGAATGCTAGACCTGACAGAACCTGGGTTCTGTCAAACTCGTTCTTCAATTATTGCCTTCTTTATTTAAAAAGAAGAAGAAGAAGAAGAAGAAGGATACAATCCTATGTATGTTTAGACAGAAAAAAGTCCTACAGCTCCCAGCATTCTCCAGCCAGCCAAGTGGAGGAAGGGATTACCACTTAAGTCAGTTTCTGATTAAGTATTCAAATCATGGATTGTTGACAAAGCTATCAAGAAGAATATTCCATACAAACTGTTATTTTCCATAGTAAAGCTCTGAATCTTGCTCTCTTTATATAAACTCTTATTCTATTGCAAATAAGGGTACAGGGCAGTATCCAGCAAGGTGCTATGCCCCCACCAATTCTGTTCACAGGCAGAGCCCACTGCTTGCACAACAGAGATTTAGCGCTTCCAGGAGCAACCAGAAACAAATGGAAACACTCATTTCTTGAACGGGACAGGTCAGTGGAGCTCTCATAAGCTTGCTCGACCTGTCCCAATCCAGAAATGCGAGGATTTGGGAGAGGGAAGTATCATCAGGATTTGAGAAGTAAGTACACACCCTTTGATATGTTTATACAGGGTGGAATTCCATTGTGTACAGGAATTCCATTGTGTACAGCTTGCTCCATCTGCAACAAACAGCTACTAATTAAATATAAAAACATAAGAGCCATGCTGGATCAGGCCGAAAGCCTTCCCACAGTGGCTAATCAGATGGCTATGGGAAGCCCACAAGTAGGACATGAATGCTATTGTATCCTCCCACTTGTGTTTCCCAGCAGCTGGTGTTGAGAGGCATATGGCTTCTAATACTGGAGGTAATATATAGCCGTTGATAGCCTTATCCTCTATGTATTTGTTTAATCCCTTTTTAAAGCTGTGCAAGGTGGTGCCAATCACTACACCTTGTGATAGCAAATCCTATAGTTTAACTATGTGCTATGTGAAGAAGTACTACTTCTTATCTGTTCTTAATCTCCCATCATTCAACTTCATTGGATGACACCTGGTTCTAATATTATATGAGAGAGAAAAGAACTTCACATCCAGTGTTCAATAAACTCATGTAGTGTTTGTGAGATATACCATTAACTGGTACAGTGCATTTTTGTTTAGGTACTGTAAGAATTGGTTCAGTTGTTACAAAAGTGGAGAAATCAGAAGTTCTGGTAACTCATGCATCTGCATCCTCTACTTCTGCTGTATCTTCTGAAGCATGGACCTAAAGACTTCATAGCAGGTGCTGGTTAAACAAAGAAGAAAAAAACTGTATCAAAGGGGATTCACAGTTGTGGGATGTTGCTTGTGGAATGGATTTTTCCTGTCTTCTCTTCCCTCCTGTACCCCAAAAAGCAAATCTGGGGGTTTTAAGGGGATTCTTCAGAACAGCATGGGCTTTGTCACAGGGAAATGAAGAAGTGGGGAATCACTGAAAATCAGGTGGCAGCATCTTACATGAGCAGAACACCATGCAAGGTAACCTCTGCCTGATTTGGGGTCATTTTCCCCATCACTTCAGCCCTTCTCCCCCCCCCTTCCCCTATTTCACAGCCCACAAGCAGGGGCTTCCCCCAAATTCTGGAGATACTTTTGGAGTTGCATAGGGAGTTGCAAGGGGGAGAATGGAACAGGAAAGGCCAGTTGTGCAAGCTGCCTTCCACTCATGCAACTTTGAATCAAAGCCGTAGCTATTGTAAACATCAGCTCTCTGTCTTTCCAGGAAACTCTCTGATTCATTGCATGGTTTATTAACAGGCAAGGAAAGAACACACCTCTTATGGCTACTTCACATTTGTCTTTTCCTGCATGACCATAGTCTCTGATGTGCGGGAGTCCACTGTTGTGTGCACAAATAGAACTCATTCTGCTGGGAGTACAAAAGTTGGGATGCCACGCAGAGGTCTTACCATAGAGCAGTGAGCCATAATCTGGCCACTGAATGAAGCAATCAGATGGCTACCTTGCTGCTGATCCTGTAACTTATCACCCACCCCACTATCATCCTGAGGAGCTTTAAAAGAAAAGGTGTTCTGTAAAGTAGCCCGCTTGATTCATATTACTTTGTGGATATAATGATGACTTTTTAATATTAATATTGTTTATTGTGATTTCATTATTGATTGTATCATTGTTGTATTTTTTGTTGTGGTTGTTGTTGTACACTGCCCTGGAATCCCTTGTGGATGAAGCGTGGTTTTATCAATTTAAAACTTGATAAACTTTTGAAAAGCAAATTGCCATTGTTTCAAGGAGGCACGATGTGGTAGTAATGGGTGACTTCAATTTCCCTGATATCTGTTGGGAGACTTATTCAGCCAAACATGGCCCCTCCAAGAAATTCCTGAGCTGTGCTGCTGATAACTTCCTCCTACAGAAAGTGGAGGAAGGAACTAGAGGATCGGCTACCCTTGACCTGATTCTAACCAACAGAGACGAGTTAGTGGATAAAGTGGCAGTTTCGGGAACTCTGTGGGAAAGTGACCATGTTATACTTGAGTTCTTGATTCTAAGGGGAGCAAAAGCTGAGTGTAGCCAAACACGTACCCTGGATTTTAGGAAAGCCAATTTTAACAAACTCAGAACAATGATTAGTAAGATCCCATGGCAAGCGACTCTCACGAGAAAGGGAGCCCAGGAGGGGTGGGAGTTTTTAAAAAAGGAAATTTTAAAGGCACAATTGCAAACAATTCCCAAAAGGAAAAAAGGCAGAGGGCAACAGAAGAAGCCAATGTGGCTTCACAATAAACTCAAAGATGACCTGAAAACAAAAAAGGACACGTATAGGAAGTGGAAGGAAGGACAGGCTACAGGGGAAGAGTACAGGCAGGTAGCACAGAACTGCAGGAATAGTGTCAGGAAGGCTAAAGCTGAGAATGAGGTACGGTTAGCGAGGAATGCTAAAAGCAACAAAAAAAGCTTTCTTCAGATACATGCACAGTAAAAGACAGAAGAAAGAACTGGTGGTTCAACTACGCAATGAGGATGGCAAATTGATAACAGAAGACAAAGAAAAGGCAGAAGTGTTCAATTCCTACTTCGGCTCGGTCTTCTCCCAAAAGAGGGTCTATGACCCCCCTGGCAAACCTGAAGTGCAGACTGAAGGGGCAGGATTGCAGCTTGAGATTGATAGGCAAATGGTCAAGAAGCACCTGATTACTCTGAACGAGTTTAAATCTCCAGTGCCTGATGAGCTGCATCCTAGAGTAATAAAGGAACTGGAATAAGAACTCTCAGAACCACTCTCTATTATCTTTGAGAAATCATGGAGGACAGGTGAAGTGCCAGACGACTGGAGGAGGGCAAATGTTGTTCCCATCTTCAAAAAGGGCAAGAAGGAGGAACCTGGGAACTATAGGCCAGTCAGTCTGACATCAATCCCCGGGAAGATTTTGGAGCAGATTATAAAGAAGTCAGTCTGCAAGCACCTTGAAAACAATGCAGTGATTACTAGAAGCCAGCATGGATTTGTCAAGAACAAATCCTATCAGACTAATCTGATCTCATTTTTTGATCGGGTAACCTCCCTTGTGGACTGTGGGAATGCTGTGGACATTATATATCTGGACTTCAGCAAAGCTTTCGACAAAGTGCCTCATGATATCCTGCTTAGTAAGCTAGCTAAGAGTGGGCTAATGGAACAACTATCAGGTGGATCCACAATTGGCTACAGAATCGGACTCAAAGAGTGCTTATCAATGGTTCCTTCTCAAACTGGGGAGAGGTAACGAGTGGGGTACCACAGGGCTCGGTCCTGGGCCCGGTGCTCTTCAACATTTTTATTAATGACTTGGATCAGGAGGTACAGGGAATGCTTATCAAATTTGCAGATGACACAAAGTTGGGTGGAACAGCTAATACTCTGGAAGACAGAAACAAAATTCAAAGTGACCTCGATAGGCTGGAGCGCTGGGCCGAAAACAACAGAATGAAATTTAATAGGGATAAATGCCAAGTGCTGCACCTAGGGAGAGGAAACCAAATGCAGAGTTACAGAATGGGGGACACTTGGCTCAACAATACTACAAGTGAGAAGGATCTTGGAATTGTGGTAGATCACAAACTGAATATGAGCCAGCAATGCGATGTGGCTGCAAAGAAGGCAAGTGCAATTTTGGGCTGTATTAATAGAAGTATAGCTTCCAAATCACGGGAAATGATAATTCCCCTTTACTCGGCACTGGTTAGGCCTCATCTTGAGTACTGCGTCCAGTTCTGGGCACCTCACTTTAAGAAGGACATAGACAAACTGGAGAGGGTTCAGAGGAGGGCAACAAGGATGATAAAGGGACTGGAAACAAGGCCCTATGAGGAGAGACTGAAAGAACTGGGCATATTTAGCCTTCAGAAGAGGAGACTGAGGGGAGATATGATCGCACTCTTCCAGTATTTGAAGGGATGTCACACAGAGGAGGGCCAGGATCTCTTCTCGATCATCCCAGTTTGCAGGACACGGAATAATGGGCTCAAGTTACAGGAACCTAGATTCCACCTAAACATCAGGAAAAATTTCCTGACTGTCAGAGCAATAAGACAATGGAATCAACTACCTAGGGAGGTTGTGGGCTCTCCCACTCTGGAGGCATTCAAGGTGCAGCTGGACAGACATCTGTCAGAGATGCTTTGACCTGGATTCCTGCATTGAGCAGGGGGTTGGACTCGATGGCCTTGTAGGCCCCTTCCAACTCTACTTTTCTATGATTCTATGAAAAATAATAATAATAAATAATACATTTTGAAGTTACTTGTGAGTCACCTTGGGAGGATTTGTATCCTGAAATAAATTGCTATAAAAATAATATAAGAGCTGTTGTGTATTCAGGTAACAAATCATATGTAAATGAGTTTATGCAGATTTGTAGAATCTTTCAGAAGCTGCTTCATAATTATGGAAGGCCCTTGTTCTGAACCCTTGCCTACATCATGCTTAACATCGTTCAGACTTGGGTCATCTTATTTTGAGTAAATAAATACTCGACTCCTTGTCATCTCTTTCAGACTCATATCCATGGGATGAACAAGAAGCTCATTTTTCTTTAGAATTCCCTTCTCTGAAGTACCCTGCATTGGTTTTATCCTTGGGAGAGGGAAGCTGCTCAAACTCTGATTTTGATAGAGATTGGAGATAAATATACATAGCTGTGTGCTTAATTATCAGTTATACTCTGTTAAGGGGGAAAGTGGAAACTTCAGCTAAGTAATTCGTTCTTCAGCTAAGTAAGCTGCGTAAACAAGAATGCTTTTAAATCTGAGTTACTGGAATTGACTGCAATAACACCTGGTCCTAAGTGTAAGCAGGACTGTAGAGCCCAGGGGTAAAGGCAATTTATGTTGATATATTTTTAATGTTTTGCTGAATGTTAACCATCTGCTTCCAGTAGAATCAGAGCTGCTTAGGTAAGCCAAGTCATCCTAGTCTGACTTTAAATATTTTGATCTGTCATATGAAAGAGCTCGGTAGGTTTCTTGACTTCTTTTCAGTGTTTGCTTCTCTCTCTCTCAATATTTCTAGATCAAGAAATCTTGCGTAAATTAGAAAAAGAGAAAATTCTGGTGTTCACCCCATCCCGCCGTGTTCAGGGGAGAAGGGTGGTATGCTATGACGACAGGTTCATAGTGAAGTTGGCCTTTGAGTCAGATGGTATAATTGTGTCTAATGATAACTACAGGGATCTAGCTAATGAAAAGCCAGAATGGAAGAAGTTCATTGATGAACGGCTGCTGATGTATTCATTTGTCAATGACAAGTAAGTTACAATTTTTTTCTTACATCTTCTTGGAAAATAACTGCCAACAAGACTTGGAGCATTTTATAAACAGACACATACTCGCACGTGCACACACACATACACAAACACACACCTGTTGACATTTCTGTACATGTGATCTTGCTTCTATGCTGGTCAGCTTTTTGCAATAGTAAAAATGCAGCCTGTTCTCTTTTGTGCACGGCGATTTTGAACTGAATGGAATTTAAGCACATGTAGCTCTGTGCAGGTTTGCAGTTCTAGTTGTAACCTTTCTTCACCTATTCTGAGACAAACAGCATGATCTTGTGCTCCTGCAGTGTAAGCAAATGTGTCATGCCACATGAGCTAAAATAGCCTCTTCTTTCTGGCAAATAGGGTTCAGCCATACTACAGTTGTCTCTAAAAACAACTAAAACAAAACATAGGGTCAAAGAGGATTATTTATTTAAAATGGTGAGACATTTTATATGTCTGAAGCTTTATGATGAGATAAATGCTCCAAACAATACCAAGTACTGCTTGCTGTGTTCTGTTAGAGAGAATATCTAGAAATCCCTAAACAATGCTGACTAGCTAACTTTTCAATTTTCATGTAAACTGCTAACATCAAACATTTCTGTCTAGAGCTCTACAAACTGGAAAGCTGAATTTGACGGGAAAATATGTAATGTTGTGATACTTGTAGCTAGAGTAGTCAACTTTGTGGATAAAGCTATGGAGTGTGGCTTTTCTTTCCAACAAGGCAATGTTGTATTACATTTTGTGAGTGGTGTTTGTAATCTCGCACCCAAGCTTTTACTGTAGTTATGTGACAGAATAGACACTGATCCATGTACTCAAAATGTAACTTTAAGATAGACACAGAGGTGGGAGGGCACATGGTAATGATGAGATATGGGTCTGATTTAACACTATTCAGCTGGTGATCCTTAGTGGACTGTATGCACTCTCCTGCTATCCAGCATTCACCTAAGCTAAAGTGTAATACATGTGCCTGTATGCACAAGGCACATTCCCCCTCAAAATGTGGGGGAATCGTGCATGTGTATTATTATTTATTTCATTTCTCTACGGCCCAGTAGCTGAAGCTCTCTGAGCAATTCACAACAATTCATAAAATTACAAAAGCACAAATAAAGATAATAATATACAACATAAAATTTCAATATACAAAATTTAAAAAGAATTTAAACAGCTAAAAACCATGTCAGTAAAAATACTAGACATTACTTAAATGCCCCCATCATATAGCATTAGATACCATTAAATTCCTGCGAGTACAGGGCAGTCTTAACCTGACACTGAAAAATGACCAGTGTTGGCTCCAGGTGGGCCTCAGTGCGGAGATCATTCCAGAATTGGGGGGCCACCACTAAGAAGGCCCTCTCCCTTGTTGCCACCCTCTGAGCCTCCCTCGGAGGTGGCACTCGGAGGAAAGCCTCATATGTTGATCGTAGTGTCTGGTAGATTCAGGTCAGGAAAGGCGTTTTGTCAAGTATTGCAGTCCCAAGTCATGTAAGGCTTTATAGGTTAAAACCAGCACCTTGAATTGGGATCAGAAACATACAGGCAGCCAGTACAAGTGGGCCAGAATTGGTATTGTATGTTCAGACCTTCTAGTCCCAGTTATTAGTCCAGGTGCCGCATTTTGCACAATCTGCAGCTTCTGAACAATCTTCAAGGACCGCCCCATGTAGAGTGCATTGCAGTAATCTAACTTGGAGGTTACCAGTGCATAGATTACTAAAACCAGGCTATCTCTGTCCATATAGGGGCATAGCTGGGCCACCAGCCAAAGCTGGTAGAAGGCACTCGGTGCCACTGAGGCCACTTGAGCCTCAAGTGACAGAGATGCTCCAGGAGACCCCCAAGCTATGAACCTGCTCCCTCGAGGGGAGTGCAACCCCATCCAGAACACTCAGCTGTTTCAGGTAGATATTAAGGTAACTGCCCAGAGAGCTTCAGCTGTGGGGCGGTATAGAAATGAAATAAATGAAATGAAATGAATGAATATTGAATAGCATCGGGGATAAAACTGACCCCTGAGGAACCCCATGCTGGAGTATGGGTCTCAGCATGGAGCACATGCCCCACATGTTAGTTTAAGTGACTGGTGGACTGAGGGAGCATGCACTCACTCCTCCGCCATCCAGATTGGAACACTGGCCAGGTTGATGTGTGAATCAGACCACTGTCTGCAGTGTTATGCAAATGCATTATTTCATTATTTTCTAGCTTGGTATTTCACACATGGCTGCTAAAAAGTGATTTAATTTATGTTAGCTGTAAAACATCGGATTAGTGTTTTTTTCAAGACTTTGTGTAGAATACATCTAAAATGTATTCTAAAATGTGGGAGAGTGAATACCGTTTTCACTTATTTATTTTCTATAGATTCATGCCTCCTGATGACCCTCTTGGTCGCCATGGACCAAGTCTGGATAATTTTCTGAGGAAGAAACCTGTTGTACCAGAACATAAGAAGCAGCCATGTCCATACGGTAATTGTATATAACTAAACCCTAAATATATTTTAAGAAATGAGGCTTGATTGCTTATTTCTCTCTGGAAAAGTTGTTACAGAATTGTGTCACAACTTTCATTAGATAATAGGTTTAATGCAAAGTAAGTCCCTAGTCCTTTGATTGGAGGGCAGTCCTAAAATCAGAATGTATATTTCAGGATCTGTGATCCACTAAGCCAATATGGTTGGGTAGTTATAGTGTAAATTCAAATTCCTGCTCTGCCAAGGATGCTCTTGGGAGCCTTGTGCAAGACAATGTTTTGAAGTATAACTTCCTCATCCTGAACATGGACATAATATTGGCCTATCCCACTTAGTGGTTGTAGAGAAGAGGATTTCTAGGGCTGCCTAAAAATCAAAATGATAAACAGTGAACTAACTAGCATACAGCTTTTTTATGCTGCTCGGAAATTGTGTGTTCTCTCTCTCTCTCTCTCTCTCTCTCTCTCTCTCTCTCTCACACACACACACACACACACACACACACACTGCTCAATTGCTGATACCATTTCTGTCCCAACTGCAGAATGTTTAGCTATCCTGAAAGCCTTCTCCTTGATCTGCTTAATTCAGTGTGCACAATATTTGCTGTTTTATTTTCAATCCCTCTCCTAATAGCGCTTAAAATTGCTGTAGAATTAAATTCTGTCTCTTATTCCATTTGTCTTCAAATTTATACAGGGAAGAAATGCACTTATGGACACAAATGCAAATACTACCACCCAGAAAGAGGAAATCAGCCTCAGAGGTCGGTAGCTGATGAACTTCGTGCCATGTCTAGGAACACAGTGGCCAAAGCTGCTAGCGAAGGAGGGCTGGTGAAAAGCAACAGTGTTCCTTGTAGCACCAAGATAGATAGCACTTCAGATCTCAAGCGAGCTGCTCCAAAGAGGCAATCAGATCCTAGTATAAGAACTCAAGTCTACCAAGACTTGGAGGAAAAGCTTCCCACCAAAAACAAATTGGAAACCAGGTCTGTACCTTCTTTAGTTAGTATACCGAATTCTGCTGCTGCAAAACCCCAAAGTACTGCACCTTTAAGCAATGGCCTTCCGTCTGGAGTTCATTTCCCACCTCAGGATCAAAGACCACAGGGACTGTATCCTCCAGTGATTATGGGAACCAAAAATCATGGAACGCCAATGCCTTATGAGCAGTATCCCAAATGTGAGTCTCCTGTGGATGTAGGTTACTATTCGATGATGAATGCATATTCAAACCTAAGTATCTCTGGTCCACGAAGTCCTGAAAGGCGTTTCTCTTTGGATACAGATTACAGAATTAGTTCTGTAGCCTCTGATTGTAGTAGTGAAGGGAGCATGAGCTGTGGCAGTAGCGATTCCTACATGGGCTACAATGATCGATCCTATGTGAGTTCTCCTGATTCCCAGCTGGAAGAGAATTTAAAATGCCAACATATGCATCCCCATAGCCACCTTAATTCACAGCCCTTCTTGCAGGGTTACCATGATACGCTAACCAGAGTGCAAAGTTACAGTCATGAAGAACCAAAGCATCATCACAAGCCTCCACTTCCTTACATGGCTGTACACCTTCAGCATCCCAGTGTTGGCACTCGTTCTAGCTGTCCTAGTGACTACCCCGCTCCTCTGAGTTCACAACACTCAAAGAGCATGCATCTGGGGAGAGCCCTTGTTTCCACAAGGGTAGACAGCATATCAGACTCACGTTTGTATGATAATTCTCCATTAAGGCAAAGAAAAACATACTCCAGCCAGGACGGGCTCACTAGTTGGGATAGACCAGGCTATGGGATTGATGCGTATGGCTATCGTCAAACTTATTCCTTGCCCAGTAACTCCACCCAGCCATGTTACGAGCAGTTTGCCTTCCAAAGCTTACCTGAGCAACAAGATCAGCCTTGGCGGATACCTTACTGTGGAATGCCGCAGGACCCTCCAAGGTATCAGGACAGCCGAGAGAAAGTCTATATAAACCTGTGCAACATTTTCCCCCCTGACCTTGTGAGAATCGTCATGAAAAGGAATCCTCACATGACGGACGCTCAGCAGCTCGCTGCGGCCATTTTAGTGGAAAAATCTCAGCTAGGTTATTGACGACATAATGATGCATCTTTGTGGTGTCTATTAGTTCAGTTTCAGCTGTAATGCTGAGGGAGGTTTGCTACAATAGCATTTGTGATCTCCTTCTCAGCAAGGAGGTTTTATAGTAATCCATTTATGTGAAATACTGTGCCATGGAATCTGTATGTACAACCCCATGCATTGGAAGTGACAGGATCTGTTTTAAATGCTCACTTGGATTTTTAAAATATCTCATAACTGGAGATCTCTCCAGTTTAATATATTGTATCTGTGGTCTCTGGATGAAAATCTTTGGTGCATTGGGGGTTTTATATGCAGCACTTTCTAATATTGTTACATGTTTATTAAATTATTGGGTGTTTTGTCCTTCAAGTGCAAAACTTTTTTTTAATAGCTGCAGAAAACTGAAGAGGATTTTATGCACCCAGCAAACGGTTTTTTCAAGCCAAGCTTCTTATGAACTATTTTTTATCGCAATTAAGTTATTTAATTTTATTGTGTGATTTTATTTGTGCTATAATCATTTTATTTATAGAAAACAAAGGTCTTCTACAGCACTGACTTTATTTTTTAAGCAATGTGTGAGTTACCAGTTTTAACGTTGAAATGGGTAACGATATATTAGTACTTTATAGTATGGCACTTTTTCATTTGTTTGGTTTTGGGTTTTAATTGAAATTATTTGTTTATTACTGTTGATTTTGATGCAAGCAAAAGCAATCATTGGGGAAGAAACCTGCCATCACTAATTTATTATGTAGAAGGCAAAAGCCTTATGTGCAGGTTTTGAAGATGTTGAGCTTATCCAACTCATAACTGTCTAAAATTAGACTACCACTTTATCAGTTTAGGCAACAACCTTATCCAGCTGATTTACACACTTCCATTCATCAGAAATGGCAATGAAATTGAGATTTGTTTTAGCTGTGTCTCTTGCTCCTCTAATTAATGCACAGGTATACTGGACAAAATGATTTTTTCATAAAAAAATACCTGTTTTTAAATGAAACTAATTGTTCTCAATGCAATTTTTGTATATAAGATACTGTGTATTTTTCATGCTATTTATCAAGTCTGGCCTAAGAAGGTTTTATGTTGTGTTGACGATATGCAACATTTTTATTGACTGCACTATAGTAATAGTATTACAGCCGAGAATGGTCCATTCTTTTTTGTGAAATGCGGTAGATGTTCTCAGAGTTAGTTTGTCTGGCCTGTTGTATTATGTAGGCCTGATTCTTGTCACAAACAACGTAGTTTTAGAAGCAGACAGAACCGTCTCTTCTAGTATGAATAAGGGAGATTTCTGGTTTTAAGTCGTGGGTTCTGCTAGCTCTTATAAAATGTAATTTTACATAGATAGGTTAGTGATAGATCTCTTAATCAGTGACTTATATGTGGACATTGTAATCTGCTGCTTACACACTAGGATTCCCTGTGGAGCAACACACTGTGATGATTCCCAAGTTTACAGTATTATTGCTGATAACTTGGTGCACAGCTACAACTTGAAGACCCCGTAGAACCAGAAAATACCTTTAACTGTTGATACAAATTGTATCTTTATCTATGAGAACTATTTTGATGTATAGATCTAACTTTAAACACACATGCAGAAATGTGTAAAGATGATTTTAGACTTTTGGGCAACATTTTATCTCTTATTTTAAAAACTGTAGATTTCAAACCCAAGGCTTGCGTATAGGCAAATAGTTGGGTTCTTATAACGAATACAGTATTTAATTCCATTTAAATATCCCTCTCCTCCTTTTTCCCTAAAACAATTGTATGATCTATAAAAATAATGGTAAAATGCTGCCTGAAAAGAATGTCCAAGCACCTTTTGAATAGGAAAACATTTTTCACTACTCATGCAACACTGTGTGTTGCAAGAAGTAGGATTTTGGTATACAGTAAATGCTCCTGCAAAGCATTGTGCTTATAGATGTATCCAATAATCTGAACCATGTTCAGCAACTTTAATTCAGGAACTATTCTTCTACACAGCTTTCACTGTTGACTAACAAGACAGGATCTCAGTTCTGTTGGGTCAGCCTTCCCCAGTCTAGCTTCCCCAATGATGGGAGTTGTAATCCAAAACATCTGGTTGGCACTAGGTTGGGCAAGGCTGTGTTAGATTCATCTGCCCTCCTGTAGGGGCTACCTTGCATTCTGTCCCTTGCTCCTGAAGGAGAACCTGTTTTCCTGTCAATTTCTCTTCTTTTCCTCAACCCCTTGGTTCCATTTTTTTGTTAAAAATATGTTTTAACAGAAAGGTTGTACATTTGCATACTTCTTCCTGGGCAAGCCCCGTCCCTGCAAATGAATAGGATTTGCACAGAAGCATGGCTCCTTTGTTACAATGGGTGTCTTCAGAAAAGATTCCTGGTAGTCTGTTCCCACAGGTGATAGTTGATTCATGTGTTATTTATGGCTTATATTGTAACTTTGCATTTTTAGTGACACTATATTCATGCGTCTCTCTAAAGTATAACTGGGTTCCTGCTACTAGTGAATGCAGAATGCAGAAACTTATGTCTTCTTGAATAGAATAATTTCATTTTTTTTCTCCCAAGTGGCTTATGGTGTGTTTCTGGTGACCGGCCAGATGGGCGATTAATAAATATAAGAAATAAATGCTTAGGCTTGACCACAGCCTACTGACTGTGAAAAAGGGGTTGATCATGCACTGAGTGCTATACTGTGAAGTGAGATACTACCATCTATGTGTAATGAAGAATGAATATAAATATGTATCAAACAGCAACCCTGCTGGACTAGAGAGCCTGGAACTAATAGCAGCTCTGCTTCAGTGTCCTCCTTTGGTGTTGACATCTGTTCTTTTATTATGGTCTTCTTTGTGCACCATTAAAAGTGGACATAAAAAGCCCAAGTTACATTGTGTTCTGCTGCAGTAGCTTTCCACGCTTGCTTCTATACTTTACAAGAATCTCCAGGCTTTGAAGGACTAAAACTCCTGCCCTCAGTATGTCCTTTTCCTGAGAGGAAATGGTTGGCTTAGCCATAACTCTTTTATCTCCAAACAGATCTTTAACTGTCTCAGCTGATTTGGCTAAGCCCTGCGGCAAGCCTTTCTGTGCTGCAAGAACTCTTTAACAACTTTTCCAAGGACCAGTATGCATTTAAGTACCAAAATTCATTTTATAAACAGGCAAGGGGTTGTTTGGCAGCTTTTGCCTGCTTGTTGGCTTTAATTCTTTCTGTTGCAGACCTCCTACTATTGACAACATCAGCCCTTTAGTTCCTCCTCCCCCCCCCTTTTTTCTTTCTTCCTTTTTTTTTGCCATGATGTAGGAAAAATTCAGAACCTGCTGCATCTTCCTCCTCCTGGAATTGCTCTTCTTAGAGTATATTTTAATAGACTTACAGAAATGGTAAGCCAGTACTGAAAATAGGAAAAGTGGTAATGCTAGGGAAATGTCATATGTTTTTTGTCAATTACTTGATGCAAATGTTGGGTGTGATTCAAGCATACACAAACACACACAGTTGCACTCGCTGTGCATGAATGGAAAGCACCAATTCACACATAGGGGAGAGGGCTGAGGGCAACATTTCCCTTTGACAGAGGCATTTTGTGCCTCATGGGGTGCTGTCCTGACCTGGAGCCGGGAGGCCTTTTGAAGGGCAGTTGATAGAAGTGGGGAGCTTAAAAGGGCCTGTGTGTGAGTGGAGCAAAGTGAAGTCTTGGATCCAGGCCATTGTAACTATGAAGTCAAAATATGCCATATATCATTTTAGGAGTAAAAATGTGGGCTTTGCTCTAATTGATCACAACAGATGAACACAGTGGAAAAAGTCGGTCTTGTTGACCAACACTGAAATTAGGACTGTGTCTTTTGTGTCTCTTTTATTATTTGAAAGCACTTAACAGGTGGGATGTAAATTATTAACTGAAAACATTTAAGTATTTGTAATTTATGGACAAATATGTACGTGTGCATGTATGTAGTTGTGTGCATGTATGTAGTTACACAACATTATATCTTGTGCAACCAGCTAGAACATTTTTTTAAATCTAGGTATGACAAGGTTAGGTGTTTTAAAAACTTATGCACATATCACATGTTTGAAGCGTCCAGCCAGGTGTTTTTTTACCTCCAAAGGCATTGCAATCAAATACACACTTACCTGGGAGTAAGTCCTATTGTACTCAGTGGGGTGTACTTCTGAGCAGACATGCATGGGATTGCACTTTAACTCCGCTATTATTGCTTTCAGCAAACTATGATGACAGTATTAACTATTTTCCTCACAGCTGTGCATCTTCAGTATTGTCCTTTTATTGGCAATGCCTCAATCATGCCAAAAACTAGTTATCTGGAGAAAGAGCATGTAGCCATGACTACTCCTTTTTATCTCTGTCTAATATACACTGGAATATCATCTTAAATCTGATGACATTGCAGAAAATAATAGACAATGTTGATGACTTAGGCTCAGCATGCATTAGGCTCTCCGATGAAGTATTTTCTACTATCCTGCCAGAAGGGATATCAGGTCTCAATGCTATGGTATTTTCCCTACATTCTAAAATGCAACTGTAACAAATTGCTTATTCCTCCATGCCCTCATAATTACCTTTACTTTTCTGCCAAACATAATTAGCTACTCAGATCCAAAGTTGGAAAAGTGGAGTGCTCTTGCTTCAGATTGGAAAATGCAGTTGAAGTGGAGAGGTGAGTGGGGTTCTGAAAAAGGGAGAGACTATCCTCAAAAAGCAGATACCGGTACGTCATGGAAGACCTCACGTAGCAAAACTGAAAACTATCTTTTTGGCCCTAGGGAGGTTTTCCAAAGATTATGCTGGGCATTATATATCACTTTGATTCAGAATTTTTTCATGCTATCCCAAGATAAAACCAAATATACCTATTCTTGTAATGCTTTTATTTATTTCTTCCAAATGTTAGGTTCCTCTGAATTGGGATTTTTAAACTGTGTGGGTTGAATCCAGACTTAAATCTAGACCCCTTAAAATCAATGGGACTTAAGTTAGTAATGACTGGCCTAAGTCCCATTTATTTCAATGAGTCTATTCTAAATATGACTAAGTCTGGCTCCAGTCTTAGGTGTGTGATTTTTACAAGTTATATTAATAATTCCATTTAGCCTCCCTTATGACACTGTTGATTGACTAATGTGTTATATTGCCTGCTAGACTCAATTTAAATTTGATTTAAGATGTTGGATTTACACTTGCATGTAATACTTGATTGGTTAACTGGTTTGGTTACTTGCAACTGGATGATGTAATGAAGAGGTACATTAGCTTCATTACTGAAAATGTAACAATGAGGCTCCCCTCCTTGGTGTCTTCGCCTCTTCCACTCTAAAAGATGTTGGTTTTCTAACAAGAAGTGAGAAAATACACAATGAATTTTCATGATGTGGGTGTTCATGACATCATAATTGAGACACTACAAATTTCCATAGCACCCATGAAAATTCTGCCTGTCATACTGATGTCAGTGAGTTAGCAAAAAAGCAGTTTAAAACCATCCCAAGTTTAAGACAAAGCAAAGCTTTGGATGTTGTATGTTATATTACATTTTAAATGTAAATTAAAATGGAGCATAACTGTGAACTGCTAATTCATGTGTGCCTTTATTCTGCCTTTTGTGCTAATTTCTATGTTTTGTTGTAAGCTGGACACTAATAGTGGTCTTGATATCTAGGTTTGGTCCAACTGGACATCAGCAGCCAGAGAAGACAGAGGCGAGACTTTTGTTCCAAAGCTTTATTGAGTGCACTCAAGGCAATTCTTAGCAGGTCAGGCACACAGAACTGACAAGATAGGGAAGAGCTTTGCTTTGCTTGGACAAGGGTTAGATAAGCAAAACACTTTTCTCTACTGCGCTTGCATGTTACTGGGCAAGCCTTACTTGTTTATTGCATTATAAAACAAACTGTTTTATTCTTAGTTAAGGGACTTTCTATACTTTTCTTTTTTACATACTACATATTAAGACTTATACAAGATGCTGCGCAAGCAGAAGCAATGGTTTTCACTGTTGCTGGTTTAAAAGCAGTTTCTGCCCTGTTTACTGCAACTTGATTGGGGCTTCTGTCTGTTGCTAGCCTTTGTATAGATTCTGCCTTGGTTGTCTGAGCTTTCTAGCCTCTGGATATCGGCGCCATTTTGAAGTGCTTATGGCGCAGTTTAATATTTCTACAACAGTTTCTACCTTCCCACATCTCTTATTTCTCTGTCTTTTATTTTTGCTGCTTTTAGTACTTTCAGTCTTTTCCTTTTTCTGGTTCCTCCCCACCAGTCTTTATTCTTTTTCTCTCTTCCTACATTCGTTTGCCGGCCTGCCAGATCCTTAGTATTTGCTTCCCATAAGTGACCCGCTTTCTAGCTGCCCCTCATTGGAGATTTCTGTGCCACTTTACCTCTCAAATTGAGTACCCGCAACCATGTCCAGCCTATCCCATCCCTGCTTGACATTCCCTCTTTGCCCCAAATGGCTCATAACAAGGCGCACAAGGAGCCATTGCTGCTGCCTCTAAGCTCCACATCTTCGTAGAGGAGATATAGCTTAGAGTTTTTTTAAAATATCTGATAAAATTGTGTACATGAGTGGATATTTCCTTAATAGAATTGAAATGTTAAATATCCAGTCAATTGAAATTGTTCATCTGTATTTTAAAATCCATACAGGGAAATAATTATTTTGATATATTATGTATCTGGGAAATTAATTAATCCTCACATTTTAAGATGGGGAAATGAGAGGAACCTTCTATTTAAAAAGTGGTGGGGTGGGGGTAGAGGAGGAGGACAAAGGAAAAAAGTATTTTTATATGACAACTTTAAACAAAGCTCCTTTTTGGCTGTATATTAATTTTAAAAGGGTAAATGTTTTAATAAGTGAACTTCATTGTTATGCTTGATAAATGATGAACTTTTAAGATATTATACATATACCACTTATGTACTGTCTAGTCTGTGTATAGATGGATCTGCATTTAGCAATACACAGTGAAACGTTGCTTTATAATTGAGCTTTATTCAGACTTTGAAGGGCCACCTTGAGTGACACCTGGTCTGAGGATGAAATGATGTACATTTCTACATCAGTGGACATCTAAATCTTATGACACTGTGTATTTCTGCAGAGTGTTGAGAACTGTTAGTCGCTTAAGTAAATACACAGAGATTGTCCATAGCATATTAGATGAGAACATAAAATCAACTTGGTATAGACATTTTAGTTGAGTACATAATTTCTTATTAAGTGGTGAATAGTAATAAGTAGAAAATAGCAAACTTTTTTTTTTTTTTGCGGGCTGAATCTGATTCTTTAAAACACACCATACTATAAATATTCCCATTAAGATGGTTTAAGATCTTTTTAACATGTGTGAACTTGAATTTTGCCTTGTGGAGTGTTGTATTAATTTGAGATTCCATTGTTTCAACCACCAATGGACATGTCTCCGTTTAACCATGAATAATCCTGTTGCTCCAGGCTAGTAATCCCTTGTGGGCATGGGATTCTAATATACACACATGCAGTATTGACTCCAGATTATGGGCACCTCCTTGCCAGTGACACCATTGCCTGTTCACATGCACTCTCTGGCTGGGCTCAATCCACCCCACTACCCAGGAAAGAGCAAGGAAAGGGAGGACTGCCCTTCCTTCTTACTCTTGCCACTGCTTGCGAACAGGCGGCAACAGTGAAGAGGAGCAGGGCCAGAGAGCTCTGATGTTGACCCCTGATGCTGGCTCTGCACATATGGCTTCTGCAGACTACTCCCTTCACCTGACTAAAGGGGGCAGCTTCATGTACACAAAAAGATGGGTGCATATCACACACACACACACACACACACACCCTTGAAGGGAATGGGTTAGGCCAGTGTTCTCCAACCTTGGGTCCCCAGATGTTTTTGGCCTACAACTCCCAGCATGCCCCAGCCAGCTATGCTGGCTGGGGCATGCTGGGAGTTGTAGGCCAAAAACATCTGGGGACCCAAGGTTGGAGAACACTGGGTTAGTCCATATAAACAGGAATTCATATGAACGGTTATGTGATTATGTTCACTTATGTATTTGCACCTAAGCATAAGCATAGATGTTTACAAGATACGGGGACTGTGTGTGTGTCACAGTGAATGTCCAAAATGTATAGATTATTAATGACCATGAATGTTATCAGTGTATCCAAAATTATGGTATTACACCATTGAGTGTTGACAATTTAAGGCCTTTTGGTGATTACCATCATCCGCTGAACTTTCAGATGCATGTGAGATTATCAAAAAACGCTTCATAATATCAACAGTATCCACATTTTAGATATTTGCTGTAGTACACATCTACAGAAGGACTACGTTTGTAGGACTACATTGGTGACATTTGGAATTTATATATTGCTTGTAAAAAATACCAAGATACAGTTGAGTACAAAAATACAACAAAGTTGACTAAATTTTAGCCTTCAGAATAGACTTTGAGGTTCCTTATTTTTGCACCTTTCAGATATGTAACCATTTAGTATAGCACAGGTTTGGTTTTTCTTTCACTATATTTGGATTCATAGTTAGATGAGCATTTTGAAATTATCACATGTAAGTAATTACTTCTGGAAATGATGAGATGTTCCGCCACTGGTGTTTTTAGGTTTGGGGGTTTTCTCCCCCCGCCCCTTCTGCTCCACCACCTTCCGTTTTATTTGATCTGGTGGGATATAAATGTCTGTCTGGAAACTCCTATGTGTAGGAAAGAGGGTCAAACATGTATATGAAACATCTGGTGAAGCAATTGTTAATCTCCTTTTTCACTGGCTGTTCTGTACTTTCTCTGTGATGTGGCTATTCACATCCAATAAAGCAGTACTTGGGCCTTCTGAAACCAATTGCAAGCATGTACATGGATTCTACTCTTGGTAAAAAAATAAAACATGCCTAGGTTTTCCCCCCTCATGGGCAGGCTGCCTTTGTTTCATATTGCCCCAACAGCACAAAATTGTAAAAACATGTTCAATTTATAATGAAATGGTAAAACGGATTTGCTTGAGTTGACGTGGGTTAAAGAAATTCCTAAAAGTTAAAGGAATCATATTAAACACTTTACAAATTGGTGGACAATTAATTCATTTCAATTTAAGGCTAAAGTCTTTGATGTGTTGCGTCTCTTTTCCTTAACCACCTCCTCTCTAAGCTTTCTTTATCAGCAGTATGTGTGCAACGATATTTGAACTGTGGTCCATCATGCAGCAGGACATCTTTTAGGAGAATCTTAGCATGGAGAAGATTCAGTGGGTTGAATCCAATGGTGGCTGCCAGCCAGAGGAACGGAAATTTCTGGTACCATCAATTTCCCCATCCCACGTGCAGCCCCCTGGGGACCCACCGGAGCTGATAGGGGAGAGGTGAGCTGTAGGGGAGAGGAGAGCAAGACACACTGTGCAAGCAGAAGTCCACTCATGCAATGTTGGATTTAACCCATAGATGACTGATTTTGTTCAATGATGTGGCTGACGGATCTGGGACTTAAAGTACCGCTTCTGTCATGTACTCATTGTATGGCCTTGGGGGCATTTGCTTGCTCTGTCATGAATAGTAGTGACCCATCTCACAGGGTTTATATCGGGATAGGAAGCATGCTTAGAGTTCCTAAGTCCATCCTTGGTATCTACAATGAATCAGGTAGCAAGACCAGGAAGATTTTTTGTCTCCTGAAATCATAATAGCATGGACTAGCTGAAATGGGATATTAGTGTGCCTCAGTATGTTGATTCCTTGTTATAGTAGAGAAGGAATGTGTCAGTGTTCACTGAGAGACCCCTCAAGCACTGCATACCCTTTTATAGCTGCAGAATACTGATGGGGTGAGGTGGAAAGAATGGGTCGTATCAAAAGTTGGCACATCCAAGGGCAGCAAAATGGCAACTTTTGAAGTCATACCAATGTGTCTCTGGGCTGATCATGTGTAGAAAATAGAAAGGTCCCCCCCCCCCAATACTTTTGGAGTAATAAACAGGAGACTAGCAGGACATTGTAGTCAAGATGTGAGTGAAGTGACAAATTCGGGAAATGGTAGAACTAAGGGTAGGCAGCCTCAACAGTTACATGGTTGTGTGTCTGTGGAACCATGCCATACCATGGAGGCATATTTACATACCAAAGAATGGAGTGGCTATGAACTTCAAAGCAACCATGCTAATCCAGATTATATCATTTGTATATTACTTTGATGTGTCTAAAATGTGCATATTAGCAGAGACCCTCAGACAAATAAGGTCTTCTGTATCCTGCCTTTCTTTCCTCATACAATTCAAGCTAGAGTACAAAGTGTTCTCAGGTGGTCTTCGATCCAGACACTGACCAGATAACTTCAGCAAGGTTGCTGCATCATGTGACTTCAGACCATAACCCTGGCCAACTGTACATTCCCGTGTAGCCCTTACTAATGGGAAATTGGCCATTAATTTGCCATCTCTGGAAGCCTCAAAATTGTTGCTTGAGATTGCAAAGGTGAGTGGCTTCTTGGTGCTAGGAGCTGTTGAATGAAATTACGGCCTGCCAAGTCATAAATTTTGAGGATCAGACGTCTCGGTTCTTCCCTACCCTGCAATCCAGTCACAGGATCATCAGTCTGTGCTGGCCTGCTACATGTTCACATGGCTGACAAGGTTAGGACAGGTTGTGCAGTTCCCAAGGGGATCCTGGGAAGGGAAGAAACACCTGCTTTTCCCTGATCATGTTTCTGCTGACCCTGGCTGGGTCCTGTAGCCATTAGAGTTGCTTCTAGTTCAGGTTCTGTCCAGATTCACTTCTGAGCCAAAATCTAGAATTTGTTTCTCACTTTCTCCCTGTTTGTACATTTGGCTAGTACCTGTGTGGTGCAATTTCACTGAAATAAAAGGGAGAGGAAAGCAACCTCAAAGGTACACTGAGACCAAAATATTTGACCCAATGTGCTTCAAGTACTGGGACTGTCTTCTTCAGGGGCAACTATATATCTGTATGTGTAGATAGATCTATATCTACATGCATACGCAATCCATTTAACAAATCAATGACCAGACATTCTTATGGCCTGAAATGTGTTGGGCTAAACATATTGCTCACAGTTCACCTTTGAGGTCTCTCTTCATGTACTGGTGCCTTTCCTTTTTTTTTTTTTCCTACTGTGGTTTTTCACAGTAGAGTTCTCATCAGTAACAGTCAGCCTCTACTTGACAGTATTCCATGTGCCCCACCAATGGATTAAATGTTAATTCTGCTGCAGTGTTCTGGTATTGCACCGCAAGAGGCAATGCATTCTTCAAGAACACTACATCCTCTCACTGAAGGCCTCTGCCCCTTGTATGCTCTGAGTTCAGAGCTTTGAGAGATGTTCGTATGTCAAGCCATAAATGCATAGGATGTAGCAAGCATGGGATGGGGTCCTGGAAGACATAGATCCTGGTAAATGAGGCAATCTTACTGCAGCCTTCATCCCTCCACCCCATGCTGTGTTACCTGAAAGTAACAGGCACTATATTACTTCTAGAGATGGTGGTGATAACCCAGCCAGCCCAGCTCTGTTCTTGGTATGAAGGCCGCAGTGGAGTCTTTTGTCTTGAATGTTGCCATCTAGGCATGTTATTTATTTATTTATTTATTATTACATTTATGAATCGCCCATCTGGCCGGTCACCCGCAGGCTGAAGAGCTGGCTATGACCTTCGAGTGGAGAAGCTCAGGCCCGGGATCCCAGTTTGGCCCTCGTGTTCTCCAGATGGCCACACACTTCCCCAGTGCTTTGGTGGTTTCCCAGCGAATGTGCAGTTTTTTCCCCATTCCAAAAAAACAAGTGCCTCTCCTAAGGCTTAGTTGCTGGCTGTGAGTGTAGACGAAGGAAATGTGGTGGGGCCATTGGCCCCATCACATTTCCTTTGGCCCCGCTCACTGCCAGTAACTAAGTCCATAATATATAAAGAGTTGTTGGGAGTCCAACATCTGGAGGGCCACACAGGTTCCCTACTCCAGCTCAAGGACAATGTCTCTGTCATTCACCACAGTTTGACATTCACTACCGTTATGAATGCCATTTTGAATGCCCGTTTTCTTTGCCATTTCTCCACACGTTTGCCGTTCACCACAGTTTGCAGGCAAAGTACATGCTGGCCTACGTTTACTTCAATGGGAGTGCAAGGTTGGGAGGTCTGGTTTTTAAAATGAATACACAATATACACAATAGCTCACTATTGACTCCAGGAGATTGATGTATCTACTAGCCTAGTAATTGAAACTGACACAGAGTGGGCTAGCTCTGCTCTTCCTTCAGTGCAGCCGTGAGGAAACTTGTGACCCTCCAGATGTTTTTGGATTCCAGTTCCCCTGAGCCCTAGCCAGCATGGTCAATGGTGATGGGAGTTCTAGTCCAACAAGGTCTGGAGGGTCACAGATTCCCCTCCCATAATGTTTTAGGATGGGTGGGCAACTGCTGGAGATTCAGGGGCCATTTGCCCCCTGCCCCCCTGCTGGTCACACTGGGGTACCTTCAGCCAAAAAGAAACATATAGATTTGCCACCAATTTTTGGTGGCAACCACTACAGAACACTACAGTGGTCAAAATTAGCTTGTAGAGAAACTAATTTCTCTAGGAGCATCTCCAGCAACACCAAGTGGGCCGCTCAACAAGATCTGCCATGGATGGCCTTCTTGTCCCTTCAGCCAGAGCAGCTAGACTGGTGGGGACGAGGAAGAGGGCCTTTTCTGTGGTGACCCCCGTACTGTGGAACTCTCTCCCGAGTGATCCTCCGCCATGCCCCCTCTCTGCTGAGCTTCCGTAGCTCATTAAAAACCTGGTTGTTCAGGCGGGAATATGGGGTGGGTTAAGATTTTAAAATATTTATATTGTTTTAAATGTATTTTATTGTTTTTATTCTGTGTACATCGCCCAGGGTGGCCGATTGCCGGCCAGATGGGTGATAAATAAATATAAATAATAATAAATATAAATAATAATAATTTTGGCCAGTGTGGCATTCCGTAGTGGTTTGCCAGCGAAAATTGGCCAAGGGGTTTGCCAATGCCATGAATTTCAGCAGTAGAGACTGCACACTGTCCATGGGCCACATGTTGCACACCCCTGTTTTAGGAGTATTGACTGGAAAGCAGAGACAGCTGGGTTCTATCAAACAGGCCAGGGTTTTCTTGCTGGAAATATGATGGAAAGGTAATCTAAGAATACTTGTAATAAATACATTTTGCTGTGACCAGTAAAGGTACAATTCTGTTTCTGGAGTTACGAATGAAGAATGTAACAGTGTCTGTTTCTATAATTATCGCTTTCCCCCTTGATCATTTCCATGGCTATAAATAGCAAGAGTGTATTTTTCCCTCTTCAGTCAATTGTTCAGCCTTCGGCCAGCATGCCCCATTTGTGGGGGGAAAGGCAGTAGCCAGGCTTATTACCTGAATGGAGAGCTAGAAGGCAAGCCTTGTGTCAAACATTTTAAAAAAAATAGTTGTGGGAAAATGTATATGGTGCTACTGTAGCTTTAACAGGTACCTATTTATTTATTTATTGCATTTATACCCCGCTCTTCAGCCAGAAAAAGGCTCTCAGAGCGGAGATCATTTAGCTAAAGTACCTTAGTTTGAAATCCTATATGCACTTACATGGAACTAAATGGAACTTACTTCTCCATAGACACTCAATGATTGTACTCTTCTTGAGACGAACCATGGCATAAGTTCCCTCCCTCTGCACTCACCAGGGGCCCGTCTTCCGGTTCCTTATGAAAATATCCTTCACGCTTCCAAGTCTACATCGGACTTACCCAATTTGGTGCCCTCCAGATGTGTTAGATTACAACTCCCACCATCCCCTGCCATGGTGGGACACCAGGTTGGGGACAGCTACCCTACGCTCTCCATGACCCTAAACCAGACTTCTCCCCTAATGTAACTCCTCCAGCTCCAGGGCTCAATTGCTCTTGCTTGGCCCTATCTGGCTATTGCTTGCCTAAACTCTTGGACCTCACAGTCCCCTCCACATCCCTTTCCATTCATGGGAGAAAGGTGCTGAACAAAAGTTGACGTCACATGTTTTGAACGTGGCTGTAGAAGCACCCAGAACGTTTATGAAGACGCCGGGGTTCTTTGAAATGCTGTGCCCCAACTCACTGATGTACCTGCTACCTCAAAGAGTAAGTGACTCGGACAAGGGGTGAGATGAGAAGAGAGTAATAGCAGCCAGCAGGGCTACTCATTGAGCCTCCACCAGGTTTTATATCAGGGCTGGGGAACCTGCATCCTCCAGATATTGTTGGACTCCAACTTCCATAGAAAGGGAAAGAAAAATACTCTCTGTGAATTACTGGCTATGAAGGTGGTGGCGATGTGAGAGATTTGGATTCTGGGACCATGGGCTACACTTCCTGGAAGATGGACTGCTGGCAAGGGATGGGTTGCACCTCACAAGGACTGGGAAGTATGTGTTTGGCCACAGCATGAGGAACTTCATCAGGAGGGCTTTAAACTGAATCCAACAGGGGAGGGGAATTCTGGAGCAGATTACAAGGAAGTTAAACTCCAAGCACCTTGAAAACAATGCAGTGATTACAAATCACTGCAGGATTTGTCAAAAACAAATCCTGCCAGACCAATCTGATCTCATTTTTTGAACGGGTAACCTCCCTTGTGGACTGTAGGAATGCTGTGGACATAATATATCTGGACTTCAGCAAAGCTTTCGACAAAGGGCCTCATGATATCCTGATTAACAAGCTAGCTAAAAGTGGGCTTGATGGAACAACTATCGGGTGGATCCAGAGTTGGCTACACAATCAGACTCGAAGAGTGCTTATCAGTGGTACCTTCTCAAACTGGGGAGAGGCAATGATCAGGGTACTGCAGGGCTCAGTCCTAGGCCCAATGCTCTTCAACATTTTTGTTAATGACTTGGATGAGGTACAAGGAATGCTTATCAGATTTGCAGATGACACAAAATTTGGTGGAACAACTGATACTCTGGAAGGCAGAAACAAAATTCAAAGTGATCTTGATAGGCTGGCTGGAGCACTGGGCTGAAACAACAGAATGAAATTTAATAGGGATAAATGCCAAGTGCTGCACCTAGGAAAAAGAAACCAGATGCAGTTAGCCGATCAGGCACTAGACTTGTTTTTTGTTTCCGGAGAAGGGGGGCAATGATCTGGAAATCGGGGGTAAATCCACCACCCCCTTGTCATGGTCAAATCACTATCTGGTAGGGTTGGATTTCTCAGTGCCACAACCCCTCTGCAGGGTGAAGGATCTATTAGGATGGTCTGCCCCAGGCATCTTATGGATCCAGATCGATTCCTGAACGTGCTTGGGGAACTGGAGCACGCAAACGGTGGCTCGGTCGAGACCCTGGTGGATGACTGGAATGCTGCAATCACCAGGGCATTAGACCGAGTGGCCCCGAAGTGCCCTCTTCACCTGAACAGAGCTCGCACGGCACCTTGGTTTACTCCATCGCTGAGAGCTCTGAAGCAGGAGGTGAGAAGGCTAGAGCGCCGATGGCGTAAATCCCGCTCCGAAGACGATCGAACACAGGTTAGAGCTGCATCATCAGCCTACCAGGTGGCGGTGAAGGCAGCAAAAAAGGATTTCTATGTTGCCTCCATCGCATCTGCGGAGTGCTGCCCCAGGAGGCTGTTCCAAGTGGTTTGGAGCCTGGTCGGTCCAGTTGCTCCGGATCCGATGGAACAATCCAAAGCCTCCTGTGAGGCTTTAGCAAAGCACTTTGCAGATAAAATTGATCGGATTAGGAGTGGGATTTCACGCGTCGTGGATACAGGAAGTGAGCAGGAGGAGGCCAACGGTAGACCAGTCTTGTGGGATCGGTTCCAGCCTCTTCCTTCTGATGAAGTGGACAAAGTGCTTTCATCTGTGAAGCCAACCATCTTCTTGCTTGATCCTTGCCCGTCCTGGCTCGTTATGAGCTGCAGGGAGAGACTGGGTGAAGGGATCAGGGCGGTGGTGAATGCCTCCCACGAGGAGGAAGTGATCCCATCAGTCCTTAAGGAGGCCGCAGTAAGACCACTTTTAAAGAAGCCCTCCTTGGATCCCCAAGATCTGAACAACTTTCACCCAGTCTACAATTTGCCATTTCTGGGCAAGGTGATTGAGCGAGTGGTGGGAGCTCAGTTGAAGGCACACTTGGATGAAGCCAATTATTTAGATCCATGCCAGTCGGGCTTCAGGCCTAGACATGGGATGGAAATGGCCTTGGTCACCTTGGTGGATGATATGAGGAGGGCCTTGGATAGGTTCGAATGCTCCTTCCTAGTCCTCCTCGATCTCTCAGCAGCTTTTGATACCGTTGACCATGGTATCCTCCTGGACTGCCTGGAGGGGTTGGGTATCGGAGGCACTGTATTACAATGGTTCCAGTCCTTCCTCTCTGGAAGGTACCAGAGAGTAGTTCTTGGGGAGGGGGTTTAGGACCCTTGGCTGCTCACTTGTGGGGTGCCGCAGGGTTCC
Source organism: Shinisaurus crocodilurus (assembly GCA_021292165.1). NCBI lineage: Eukaryota > Metazoa > Chordata > Lepidosauria > Squamata > Shinisauridae > Shinisaurus > Shinisaurus crocodilurus. Next base: position 267,340,433 of record CM037878.1, on the reverse strand, counting down.
ATCCTCTCCCCAATGCTATTCAACATCTACCTAAAGCCGCTGGACTTGTTGAGGCAAAATTGGGAGCAAGATCCAGAGACTGAACCTGAGGGTGTGATCGAGTACATGGACAAACTTTTAAACCATTTAAAAGACTCTATGCAACTAGCTAGTGGAAACCTGCAAGAGGCGCAACTGAAACAAAAGACGTGGTACGATAAGAAGGCATGAGAGAGACATTATAAACCAGGAGATCAGGTGTTAATGTTGAGGACAGTAAAAGGAAATAAATTGCAAATGAAATGGACTGGACCTTTTAATGTCTTAGAAAGGCAAAATAATGTAAATTATCTGATTGAAATGGAAAATGGACTCAGGAAATTGGTGCATACCAATATGTTAAAACCGTATAACAACAGAGCTAATTTGGTACTGTATGCAATTAAAGAGGATGAGCAAGAGAATAATTGGCTACCTAATTGGACTAATGAAAAAGTAAAAATGCCCGATCCTGAGGAAATTAACCTAGATGCCTTTCTAACTACAGAAAAAAAGAAGGAGGAGGAAAATGTATTAATGAAATATGCTGATGTATTTTCAAACTCTCCAGGAAGAGTAGCAAGAATGTACCATTGCATAGACACTGGCTGATGCCGTGTCAAGAAAACTGGAGATAGAAGTAAATGTATAATAGGATGAACGTGGTTAAAGTTAATATAACAGTAATGGTTAATGCTTAATGTGGAGTGTTAATTTAAAAGGTTTGAAATGAACAATGGTAAAGTATTAAAATGAATAAGCATATATGTCAGAATGTATTGTTAAAAAGGTGTAACCTGTATTTGCTGTAAAGGAAGGTAAGAATTGTTAATAGATTGTTATTTTGTTTAGATACTTCATTCTTATATTGGCAATCGTGGTTGAGATTCCCAATATAAGAATGAACTTCCCAAGGGGGATTCCCCTTTACTCGGCACTGGTTAGGCCTCATCTTGAGTACTGTGTCCAGTTCTGGGCACCTCATTTTAACAAGGACATAGACAAACTGGAGAGGGTTCAGAGGAGGGCAACAAGGATGATAAAGGGACTGGAAACAAGGCCCTATGAGGAGAGACTGAAAGAACTGGGCATGTTTAGCCTTCAGAAGAGGAGACTGAGGGGAGATATGATCGCACTCTTCCAGTATTTGAAGGGATGTCACACAGAGGAGGGCAAAGATCTCTTCTCGTTCATCCCAGTTTGCAGGACACGGAATAATGGGCTCAAGTTACAGGAACCTAGATTCCACCTAAACATCAGGAAAAATTTCCTGACTGTCAGAGCAATAAGACAGTGGAATCAACTACCTAGGGAGGTGGTGGGCTCTCCCAGTCTGGAGGCATTCAAGGTGCGGCTGGACAGACATCTGTCAGAGATGCTTGAGTGTTGAATGGGTTAACAGTTAGCGTTGCCAGGCAGAGTAGATGTGCCCAACAACCTATCGGGGCTCGCCTGGAGAGGGTTCTGATGGGAGAGGGAGCTCTATATTTTTATGTGCCTGTGTGTGTGAGAGAGCGTGAGTTGAGGGTTGAGGGTTTGGGGTTTAGAGTGTTAGACAAAAGGAGTTGTACTTGCTTAGAGAAATGTTTACTTAAGAAAATAAACACCACTATAACGAGCCCTGGTATTTTGAGAGTTAATCTCCCACAGACAGATTGTCCGCTCGGGTTTGTCTGATGAGAGAGGGAAATCTTGTGACAGAGAGGGAACTGATGCCCTGGAGCAACATCTCTCAGCCACGGGGTTAGTGAATGTGAACTAACAGCCAGGTGGTAGGGAGAGAAATAAAATTTAAATAACCGGCCACGTTATCGTCACAAGAATATCAGGAGGTTTGGGGTGTGATGTCATCAATATGCGGATGACACGCAGCTCTACCTCTCTTTCAAGTCCTCACCGAGGTTGGCTGTTGAGACCCTGTCCAAGTGCCTGGAGGCAGTGGGTGGCTGGATGGGAAGGAACATGTTGAAACTGAACCCTGACAAGAACGAGGTACTTCTGGTGGGAGACAAGGGAAGGTTAGGGGATGTTGACCTGGTGCTGAATGGGGTACATCTTCCCCTGAAGGACCAGGTCCGCAGCTTGGGGGTCATTCTAGACTCCAAGCTGTCCATGGAGGCTCAGGTGTCAGCTGTGAGCCGGGCAGCGCTATATCAACTCCATCTGATACGGCAGCTGCGCCCCTACCTTCCTAATCATCTGCTCCCATCAGTGGTTCATGCCTTGGTCTCCTCTCGCCTAGACTACTGTAATGCGCTCTACATGGGGTTACCCTGGAAGACGGTTCGGAAGCTTCAGCTGGTACAGAACGCAGCAGCTCACCTGATTAAGGGCAGCCGCCAGCATGATCACATCACGCTAGTGCTTAAGGAGTTGCACTGGCTACCAGTTGCTTGCCGAGCTGAATTCAAGGTGTTAGTTTTGACCTTTAAAACCCTATACAGCTCCGGCCCAGTTTATCTCAAGGAGTGCCTCCAGCAACATCAAGTATGCCGCTCAACAAGATCTGCCACGGATGGCCTTCTCCTTATCCCATCAACCAGAGCAGCCAGGCTGGTGGGGACTAGGAAGAGGGCTTTCTCTGTGGCAGCCCCCAAGCTATGGAACTCCCTCCCTAGTGACCTTCGCCATGCCCCCTCCATGATGAGCTTCTAGGGAAGTAGTAGGCTCTCCCACACTGGAGGCATTCAAGGTGCAGCTGGACAGCCATCTGTCAGGGATTCTTTGTTTTGGATTCTTGCATTGAGCAGGGGTTAGACTCGATGGCCTTATAGGCCCCTTCCAACTCTACTATTCTATGATTCTATTCCATGAGCCCCAGTCAGCATGACCCATGGCTAAGGATGAGGGGAGTTGTAGCCCAACAACATCTGGAGGACCACAGCTTCCCCACTCTGGTTTTATATGGATATGGCAACGAGTAATCTCATCCTGTGAGGAACAGGACAGAAAGTAAACCAACTCTACAGCAGTACTCAAATCACAAATCGAAATGTACTATTTCTTCATTTTATCTTGCCACATATACCACAAAAAACCTTGTGATTTCCCATAGGAGATGCTCACACTTCATATCTGAGAGAGCCCCTTGTTGACTTGTATGAGCAACTATCGAATACGGTACATTTTTACACGTGGAATGTAGCATCACAGGGATTCTCAGTAGCCCGCAGTCTTTGTGTTGCCCACCCCTGGTCTATACTCTTGTGTCCATGACTGCAACACACTGGCTAAGTGCACTCCTCTTAGGACCTCTTTACTCCTAAGCTAAAACCAAAAGGGAAGCTGAGCTCTCTCCCTCTCTCCGCCTCCCTTGAGGGCATTTGAACAATGATTTTCCAGGCAAGATGTTTAACAGCTACAGCTGAGGAAAAGTTGAGTCATCAAGCAGTCATATGAGCATTTAGGGTGCATTTATTCAAATACATATATCAGAGACAATTTGCAATATATCTTTATCTATACACACACACACAAATTGGCCTCTTCAGTAACATGGGGGGAGAATCAGCTGCAGCACCTTAAAAGAAAAACTATTTGAGAAGAGATTGCACTTGCCAGTAACAAATGACCAGTTGGTCATTAAGCCATCAAGGCTTAATATAAAATGTGTAAAAAAAAAAAAAAGGTAAAGGCTGTCAGTATTCCATGCCGGCTGCAAACAGAATATCTCCTGATGCTCATGTGCCTGTGACTCACCACAAGGTCTTGTGATTGTACGGGACAACAAGGTGAGTAATTTATAGGTGCAGTCTCTGCCTATAAAGGTAGCCAGCATCCTGCTCTGTTTTTTTCTTCTGAACTGACCTGCCTCTGGATGCTGCAGGAGACAGTGAACCTAGCTCTTCTGCGCAAGAGAAACCTGCATTGTTTGTAGTATGCTATAATCTCATGTAATTGAGTCCTATGATAATAAACGCAATAATATCTACTACTGCTGCTTCCTACTTCCATGTGTTTCTGAGGATTACAGCTGAAGAAGTTTCCCCCTCACTCTCACATCTGGTTATGGGCCTAGATACTTTGGGAGATCAGCAGTTTGGATTTGTATTGCTTTATTTCTGTGCTGGAATGCAGCGGAGTGAGTGCTGGGTTAACAGCAGCTCGTAAAAGGCAAGTGAAATAGCAGTTACTCTTACGTGCCTGCTTTCATGCAGAGAATACCTGAAGGATCCATTCTTACAGAACAGGTTGTCTTCTGCTTACATTATTTTCCATTTTAGGAACAAGGTAACAAGGTAAACAGTTCTGTTTCCTGTACCCCAGGGAACGTCACATTAAGCATTTAGAAAACATGCATTATCTTTTCAGGTGACAGGCCCCCTGCCACCGCCCCCAGAAATGCTTAGAAAACCCAAGTTGGAGAACTGAGTCCAGAAGGATCTCCTCCTAACCATGATTGGCTCCTTCAAGAGTTGAAAAATGCTTAGCACCTTTTGTTTGTTTAAAGGATTGTAAACTTTTCCAAATAACAGAAGCACAGAGGCAGGCCTGGGTAGACCTCAGGTTCTCCTGTTGCTCCTTATTAAGTTTCTATCCTAAGGGTTGCAAGAGATCGTACTTTTGTAACCTGCATAAAGACACAGAAGAAGAAGAAAAACCAAAGCAGATTTAATAAGAAAATAGAAAAGAACTCCAGCCACACAAGCATGGTTATTTAAAGCTGCCTACAGCAGTGGTGGGGAACTCCCATCAGCCCCAGCCATCCTGACCTATGGTAAGGGATGATGGGAACCAAAGTGCAACATTGTAGGTCCCTGCCCCGCCTGGCTTAGAGAATCAGAAGAGCTGTGTTGTTTCCACCGGAGATTGAGAAAGATTTCCCTGGAATTTGCTTCTAAAATAATGGGGGGAGTTTAGACTGCAAGGCTTCTGGGCCAGCTATGGCCACAATTCCCTACAAAGCTAGATGCATGTGGGAGTTGCATTAAATTAGTACAGCATAAACATACATGTCTGTGCTGGAGTATAGCTCAAACGTATATCAAATTGGCACATTACTGAATATTAGCAGTGCTACTAACAATAAAATGGTGGCCTTGGGAAGGCAGACCTTGAGGTTCCAACTCAGTTATGCTTTGAATTCTCCTAGTAATCCTACCGAATAGGATAAGGAGCTGCCTTTTACTAGTCCATATCCCAGCAATTGGCCAGCACTATTTAAAGTGACTTAGGGCGCAATCCTATGCATGTTTATTATTATCATTATTTACTTATTTTTTGTTTATATCACAGCTTTATTCCTGCAAGGAACCCAAGGCAGCTTACATAATCCTCCTCCTCTCCATTTTATCCTCACAACAACCCTGTGAGGTAGGTTAGGCCCAAAGTCACCCAGTGAGTTTCATGGCAGAGTGGGGACTAGAAGCAGGATCTCCTGAGTCCCAGCCCAACACTCTAACCACTATGCCACACTGACTCTCTAGACAGTTTAGACAGAAAAAACCCCCTACAATTCCCAGCATTCCCCAGCTATGCATAGGTTTGCACCCTGAAACAGCTGCAGAACCTCAGGTCTGGGGGACAAATCCAGGCCACCGAGAGGCCCAAATGAACCCTCTGAGGTTCCCTAGATGGCCACGCCTCTGCCCTTGACCACACCTTTTCCCCCAACCACCCATAATTTGGTGGTCTCCTGGCTTTAGTGCAGTCCCCCCCCCCCATTCAGAAAAGTTGAAATGCCTCTCTTAAGGCTTAGTTATTAGCAAGAAGAGCTTTAAAGTAAAATATGCTAGCTTTTTTCATCCTGCCCTCCATTGGAATGCAGTCCCTGAGAACTTCTTTGAAATGGATTTCGGCCTTCAGACTAAAAGAGGTTCAACACCCCTGGCCTAAAAGGTTTCTTAGCAATACTGGAACTGGCTCTCCGAGGGCTCCAGTAAAGATCTCTTACGGTGCTGCAAGCTCATTTAAGAAACAAACACAGGAGGACTCAGGAATTGTACTTGGAACCCGATATATATATACAAAGAACACGGCTACTGAGCTACTGGTAGGCAAGAGGCTAAATTTGAAGCAGAATCTTACAATGGCCAAAGGTGAGTTTTGATGCTTTCTGAGACTCTATGGTAGCCTTCCCCCAACCTGACAGCCTTCCGGTGTGTTGGGCTACTCCCATCATCTGCCATGCTGGCTGGCCACCAAGTCAGGGCAGGTTGCTCTATCAAGTACTGAATCCTAAGTAACAATTTTCCACTTTCCACCTATTGCCTAAAGGTGAAAACTTGCAAAATCTGTCAGGGGAGGGGGGGCATTGCAAAGTCTGCAGAAACTGTCATTTTCTTCAACAGGTCAGAAAAGTGGCCTGGGAGAGGGCACCACGTGTAGCTCTTACCATTTGCTAGTGAAGCATCAATATATTACAGAGTTTAATATTAGTTGCAAAACCATTTTACAGAACCTTCAACCACACTGGATATTTTTGCACCTCAGCTGAGTTACTACATATTTTCGTTCCCGTCTCTCGGTCTCTCTGCAGTTTTGTAAAATTTGGCAACTTTGACTCAGAAAAAGGATTGGCAACATGGTTCAAGCTAGAGCCCGGTGCACTCCAGATGGGTTGCACTACAACTCCCAGCATCCCCCAGGATGCTGGGAGTTGCAGTCCAACCCATCTGGAGGGCATCAGTTTGGGGACGGCTGGATTACAGATTCTACAGCACACTTCTCACTTGAGGTGGCAAACCGGTATCCGGACTATACCACTTTAGACTGCAGGGTCTCATCCACTTTAATGGTCCTCCATACAGAACATTCTCTCCACAGAGAAACCCAGATGTCAGAAAGAACTCCCTGACATACCCCATTTGCTGCGCACAAAGTGCTATTTCAAGGAACATTCCAGCCATGCTAGAACTTGTAAAGTGGTACAGGCACATGTGTACCACCTCACTGAGAACGAAAGCCTCCTCTGAAACCTCCCGAATTTTTGCTGCGCTAAAGCGAACATTGTAGGAAGAGAGGGAGTGACCCCACGGTTTCTGGTAAACATTTTCAAGCAGTTCAAAAGGGATAGGGCTGTTCGTAGAGAATGGCGGCAAAGCTCTGGAACTCACTCCCGGGAGAACGTGTTCCATCCCTTTGCTGCCAGCCTTCCAGCTACAAACAATGTTATTTTAAACAGCACTTGGAGCTGTCCTGAGTGTGAGAAGAATTTCTCTCCTTTGCTGTGGAATTAAGTCTCTCTCTGCTGGTTTTAGCTTTGATGCTTACTCGATTGCTATATTTTATTTTTAACGTTGCTATATTTTATTTTTAACGTTATTGTTAGTTGTATGGAAAGGGCTTTAGTGCAAAATACATATTTTAATCAATAAAACGTGGGGATACAGCTACACGATGTTTACAGATGTGCATATTGCTTCTTCACTTGAATGTCTCTCCCAGAAGAGGATGGGATACATGTCCAAGGTTTTTAACTGCTGCAGTTGATCGGACAGAGGTCAGCAATGGAGCATCCTGTAGCACAGGCATGGGGAACCTCTGGCCTGCAGGGGCTTCCCATCCAGCTTCTTCCCCATGCTCTTCCCCCAGAACACACACCACTCTACAGGCAGGGAAAAGCTCTTATCTCCAATCAGCAGCCAATTAGAGATAAGGGTTTTTTTAAATACGCAGCAGGGATTTTTATCCCCATCACGGCATGCTGGTCAGGGAGGTTTAAACCTCCACGCCCAATGGTGTGGGCATTTTCACTATAGCAGTGAAAATGCCCCATTCCTCAGCTGAGGGTGCATGCATGTGAAAATGAAGTAGCCATGCCCACTTTGAGCTCTGGCCACACCCACTGCCAACATGTGGCCCCTGGGAGGTGTTCTGGATGGTAATCTGGCCCTCAGACCAAAAAAGACTTCCCACCCCTAACGTAGGATGCCCAGCAAGAACACTGACAAAGACTCTGCACAGGGGATGGAGACGGAGTCAGACTGAACCTGTGGGCGTTGCATAGAGTGCTTAACAAACAAAAAGTTTAACTACAGATAGAGCTAAACCATTGTTTTTAAGATGGCAAGTGGTTTTGCAAAAGCACACCCACAGGAAAACAGACAAGACAACCCCAAAAAGTGAAAACAGAACAGAGGGCTACACAAGCCTGATCAGCAGAGAGTACACAGGATTCTCCTTGCAGGGGAAGGGACAAAGTTGTCTTGTTTCGCATAGCCCTGCCTAGCAGAGCAAGCAGGAAGAATAACTCAATGCAAGATACATTTAGCTGATGTTTTCTAGTGTTTCCTGGTATGCTATTTGGCAATCTTACATGGTTGCAAGTGCTCTCAAAGGCCACACACTAGATAAAACAGAAAACCAGAGTGCTTTCAAAAGTAAATCATATTTCCTTCAGCAATTAGTCAGGTTTGCCTCTTTATATTTTTCTGGTCTGGAATTGGTGTTGCCCTCCTTTTTAACCCCTGATCTGGGCAAATTTTCTTTTCAAAAGACTGCCTGTGGAAAAGCTAGTACTACAGATAGGGAGCTTCCATTATGGTACTTCTCTCTCAAGTACCCCTTAGCTAGTAACATTGGTGTATCCTCTTGTATGAGAGTCATGGGCAGGGCTTCCTTCTCTGAACCTTTCCTAAACAAAAGACAACTTGAAGTGTTTTTCTCAGATTCATGCATATTAAGCAGTCAAAGTAGTTTGCTGTAGAAAGCAGACACTGGAATCTCTAGTGGTAGAAATAACATCTATGGTTGAAAACCTGCTTAAGTTTTACAATTCAATCTCAACCATCCTCCAAACAGCTCGGGGTCGGGTACATGATGGTTTTCTGTTTCATCCTCACAGCCACCCTACAAGGTATGGTGAGGAGTTAGTCATATCTCTCAAGGCTACAGTCATCATCATCAACCTTCATTGCTGAACAGGATTTGTCCTAAGTCCAACACTCCAGCCAACACATTGTATCCTTTCACTGATTTAACAGAATGCTGCTAGAAGCCCAGAAGTATTGTGTCTAAACAGACGGATGCAGAAGTACAGTATTATATAAGCCACCTTGGGTACCTTGCAGGAAAAGAGGTGGGATATAAATGTAATAAATATGAGTAGTGTCTCAGCTCAGCAGCTTTCATTTGCATGGACTGTCACAAGTTTCTCTGGCTGCAGGAAGTTGAGAATACTCTGTATGACAAAACTGGTAACAATTGAGCACAAAATGGCTTACAAGTGGACTCACTTTGCATATACAACATTAAGCCAATGATACACAAATGAACTTCCACTCAAGCTTGTTTGTGGTTCTGGCAGCGAGATCTTGCACTACCCCCTCCACCTCCATGTGGCAAAACTGGAGCAGATTCTTCAAGCATGCAGGCACACTTCTGTGCAAGTCCCCTCATGACACACATCAAGCAAACAGGTCTACACTTTACCACATGACAACTGTGCTTTGGATCAGGTCTTTGTCCTTGAGAGAAATTTTGTGCCAATGATTCATCTTTTTTGAACCCACAATGACCTTTTTGCCTCACAACTGTAGGTGACAAGCTAGTGCCCCCTCCCTCCACCGTTTCTGCTTACACTTTAATTGCACTTTTGTCACAAGATTTTTATTTTGTATGTTCTGGACATGTATTCAATGGCTCTTAGAAAATCAGAATTTTACAATGCACCCAGACAATTTTGCTTGGGAAAGATGGATTAAATAACAACAGTGGACCTCAGAAGAATGAACTGTATTCTCTTTATTGTTAGCTAATGAATGTTATCCAAAATAATAGATGTTATTAACTAATTGTACAGAACAAAACATGATAAGGAGGAGAGGGGAAACAAGAGTGGAAGCATGTTGAAAATTACTTCATCAAGTATTTTCTTCCTGCCTCTGCATCAGTAAGTGTTTCCCCAACCACTATTCATGGTGAAAACCCTGGTTACAGATGTTAATTTCTGGTTGCTTAGAAAAATCCACAAGGTTTTATAAATGGATTAGATCCACTTAAATATTAATCTATACATTATAGATTATGAATAGCAAATCTAACTGGTATTTCTCCCCCTCACACTGATAGACTAGCATGTCAATGCATGTGCACACATTTCAGGGAAGATCCATGCACAGCATTCCACCGGCTATGGCAAAATTTTTGAACACTTTAGAAATACAGGTCTCATGATTCACTGCATGAAAACATGCAAATATTTGCCCCATTTTCTGCAACTGGAAGCAGAAATGCCCCGGGGCAATCAAATAGTGTTTTTGATCATGTGCACAGCATCTGCACACTAGTCTATGCAAGGTTAGCCAGCTACCTTTATCCCAAAAATAATTTGTGTATGTGTACTGCTCCCTTTCATGATGTCCTCCCTCAAGAGATCTTTAAATTCAGAAAAAAAACAACCCTCAATAGGGTTCACAAGGAACTTGTGCATGAACATTTAATAAAATGGCAATTGTAATAAGTGTAAATTTTGAGTGCATAATATCAAACAGAAGACAGCTGAACCATCCTCAGAGAAAGCAGAGCTTCTTTCTCCCAACTGCTAGTTAAAGATCTATAAAAATGGTACATAATTTCAGTTTCATTTCTATAAACACAATCCTCAAACCCAAGGTGTCCAATTTTGATTAGTCATTCCAAGGAGTACTAGGTAAGAGTGATTCAACATTGGTTCGAAACATACATTCAATATTGAGTGTATGCTCAACTTCTCCCTAAACGTTTGTTCATACAATTCATTTGCCCCTGTTCTGCCAAAATCCGTGACCAGATTCCCTGAAAACACAGAGCATATGGATGCTATTCTTCAGAGTTATCATGGAAGGAACAGGAAAAACATGATGTGCAAATGGGCCTTAAAAGTGAGTGCAAGATAGCATTGTTTTATGCACAGACTTCATTCAGAAACAAGCCCCACAGCAATGTTAATTGAGTACAAAGAAATCCAGAAGATAAGCTCAAACATTTCACTCCCTCTCATTGGATAGTATACCAGTGACAGGTTACATTTAAAAAAAAAAAACGTAAAATACATGATGCACAATTTTACTCGACAAGAAGGCAGATGAACACTCTTTGAATACTATAAATCTATCTGTAATAGAACAAAATATTAAAGAGTAAAGGCTCCTAGATTTGTGTCATGTTTAGCTATAGAGATCCCAGCTTAACACAGTTAGCATTTCAATATGGTGTTTAGAGGACCAGTCATCATATATATAGTAGTGAGGTAGGATACTGTCCCCTCCTTGGGACTGATGTTTTCATATGCTCCCTTGCCAGAAAGGTCCAGGTTTCCCACATTGCAATCCATATGACAACTAATAGAATGCAAGGGGAGGAGAACCTAGAGAGTTTAATTTTTTCCTACTTTGATTTGAAAAACTAAAGACTTCAGTAAAGCTTATAAGCAAAAGATTTTACAGGTAACGTTCCACTTTCTTTTTTAAAAGGGAAAAGGTGTGCTAGAACAGCTACCTGCCATCTAGACCTTTGTGAACAGGCAGGCAAAGAAAACCATCAATGATGACAGGATGTGAAACACCAAAGAATTCCACCTAACGGGAAAAATCTTTAAACCCATGACAAATTCAGCAATAACAAAATTCTTGCAAATTCGCTAGACTGAAAAGAACATTCCAAAGTGCACCCATGCCAAAACTGTGGTCAGTTATTATAAGGTAAAAGCTAGTATTCTTTCAAATGATCAATGTTTGGGTTAACAGCTTTGTCAGCATGAGACCGTGCTAGTCCTTCGGAGGACAAAGAATAATGATGTGTGATATGAGATCATGGAAACTGCTACCACCACCCTGAGAGCCATAGCGGACAGGCTGCCTTAATGTTGAATGGCTTTCATGAAATGCGTTTTAACCACAAACTGGTATAAGTGCTTTGGCAAGGTGGGGTGTGTTCCTTTCACATGTGGAAATGCCTGTGTTTCTCTGCTGGTGGTTCAAGCTTAATGAAGAACATATATGCAAAGTAACAGCTCTCACATTGCTTCAAATTCATCAATGCGTTGCTTTGTATTGCCTTGTCGGATCTGTCGAAGAGTCTTGTATTTATCACGGCCTGCTTTAACATTCTCCGCATGAAGGACGTCATTCTGGGTTTTCTTGGTTTCATCTCTGGCTTGGGCCAATTCGGAACTCAGAGCCTGTTGAACAAAAGTATTGGGAGTTACAGACACTGCCACTTCTAGCCATTAAGTTCAAAATTTTGTTTGCAGGGGTGGGGAACAGTTGACCTTCTAGATGATGTTGGAACTCAACTCCCATCATCCCTGACCACTGCCCATGTTGGCTGGGGCTGATGGGAGTTAGTCCATCATCATCTGGAAGGCCACTCAACCTATGTCAGTGTTCCAAGCAAACAGCCTGAGGTTTATATATAAAACATGGGAGTGTGCATGTGCAGAGGGGGGAAAGGCTAGGCATGTGCCCTTAAGGACAGCTGAATACAAATGTCTGCTGTTGAAATTTTATGTACACATAATATCAATACTCCAATCCTGCCTTCCCCAACCTGGTGCCTTCAAGATGTTTTAAACTACAACTACAGCATTCTTGACCATTTGCTATGCTGGCTGAGGCTGATGGAAGCTGAAGTTCAAAACATCTGTAGAGCACCAGGTTGGGAAAGGCTGCCCCAATTCAACAAAAAGGCTTCTTGAAAGCAGTGGACATTGTACTCAGGTTGTTCACTGACTTAAGTTTTAAAAATACACACTTGAGAATAATGCTTATTCATACAACAATATTGCCAGGAAGCTTACTTATTGAATCAATTTTTTGATGCCCTTCCAAAGTAAATGATGCCTTCATATGCATTATTGAACGGGACCAAAGACCTTTAAAAAGGAAGCTCAGCAGAAAAGTCCACTCCAAGAGCTTCCATGAAAATGTAATCTGATCTCAGCATTTTTAAAAAGGTGTTAACTGGTTTAATGCTCGACATTCAATATGAATAAAAGCAACATTTGCACTATGCAATATAAATTTGCACCATGCCGTATAAACTTAAAAATATGTTATTGTGCTGAGCATTTCACAATAAAAATGTGAATCAAACCACCACATGGGGCTGCAGTATTCCTAGTCTGTACAGGTCCAAAACAATTTCACTTCATAACACAGCACAAATGATAAATTGAATGAAGACATTCTTCTATTACCATTTTTTAAAAATCTAGACCTCATGAAACATTGTTTCAGACAGCCCCATCCTATGTGGGTGCCCGTAATCCTCAAAATTCTGAGGATTGCGGGCATCCAATTGAAGGTGGGAGGAGCGCAGCGGATAGGATTGCCGCCGCACTCCCGTCACCCTCAAAAACATTTAGATGGCCGATTTCAGCCATCTAAATGTTTTTCCTCTCCTTGTGAGGAGGAGAGGCTGAGGCACTGCCTGGATTCTGCGGAAGACGGCGTCGCCTCACTCCTCCCCTCCCCAGCCCCAGGAATGCCCCCTCCACGCCGGAGCCAAAGGTGGTCTTCCGTCTTCAGTTCCCAGCCGGCACAGAAAGAACCACACCGGCTGCGAGGGGGGGGAGGATCTGACCTATCCTATGGCCCACCAGGCATGGTCGGAGGGCCATAGGATTGGGCCCTGTTATAAAAGTGATGTCTAGATGTGTGAAAGTATAAATTATGGTTTTTATTTTTTATTTTTGCAAAGCAGCAAGTGCTATGGCCACAACCCACTGAACTGAATGACTTGCTCTGCAAGTCCAACAGGAATTGCCCTCCTACATCCCACCCCCAGACGGTAACCTGGGAGAAGTTAAGCAATTTGTGATATGATATGCAGATGGGACTACTGTGCAAAGAAAAGAAAGATTCCTGATGGGTACACATAATCCCCAGGAAAAGAATGCTTTCGTTTGTGACCTATATTATATGTTTCTACAAGCCGTTATTACCTGGAGCTGTTTCTTAACACGTTCATTCTTCTGCGTTTCTGTTACACGCTCTTCCTCACTCCTGTGATTTAAAACACCTTCAGAAGCCAATTCTGCACTAGCCTCAGCATTATTCTCATCCTGTTCATCATGTTCATTCTCTGTTGCAGGGACAACAGGTGGGGGTGGAGGAGGGGGAGGAGCTGACATCACAGTCTTCAGTTCTTCTTTGGTCTTTTCCAGATCTTCTTGGGCTGCAAAAGCCTAGGGAAAGAAATAAAGATCACTTAACACTCATGCAGCACAAGCAACCAAAAGCTGCCAAATTTGTACTTTAATCAAGTTGGAGTCAATGGGGTTGAACCTACTTAAACACTCAGACATTTTATACGTTTGCAGGCCACAGCCTGTGCGTGTTTAAGATTATATATAAGTAGTCTCGAGAACAGACCAGAAGCCAACTTAAGCTTCTCTAAAACCAGCCAGCCCTTCTTTCTTAATATTTTCAGCTATAACCAACATATGTAAAGGAACTGTGATACATTTCTCTTATCATAATTATATGATGAAGCAGCATGTTTAGAAGAATCTTAACAGAGATTCTCTTGTTTCTCTCACAGAGAAACAAGACACCCATTTAGGCTGGGATTTCAGAGAAGCATAAAGAGCAGGCAATTATTTGGGTACAGATAAGCCTATGAAGGTATTCATACAAGTCTCCCTCCTGGGTACTAAATCCATATTGCGTCAGGACATTCTACTTTCTATCTGAGGAGAAGGAAGAAAGGACAGGGCATATGCAAACCTGAGTATTGCTCTTCTCTCATATTGAGGGGTGTGGTGTAGTATTACTACAAAACAAAGGTCCAGAAAAACAGAAAATTTGACAGCTGCTGGTGGGAAATACCTTTGTTGTTTAAAAAAAAAAAAAAAAAAGAGCTCTGGCAGAAAGTTCAGAATTCTTTGACCATTCCCAAATGCCAGCTTTAGTGCACAAAATGCTTACTTTGTGTTGCCATTCTGAAGCTTCTTCTTCCTTCTTCTTCTTGGCCTCCTCCAAAAGTGCAATCTTAGCAGTGAATTCAGCAAGTTCTGCTGCCTAGGAAACAAGATAGAAAAAAGCAACCTCACTGAATGGTCTGCAATACCCATGATTTTGTCTGGTGATTTCAGGCAAATTATTAAAATTGTCTGCACTAAAGTTTATATATGACTTCTTTAGAAGCAGCATGTGACCTGCATTTTGGAAGGATTACTACCTATATATTGTTAGTAGATTTTATGAAAAACCTATTTTCTTAGGCATAATGCAATGAACAGCCAACCATTCAAACTAAAACAGCTAGATCAAAAAGAAATAATCAAAAATTCAAGATGGGAAGGAGCCAGGAAGGCTTCCTTGGGGAAAGTATTCCATAAGTATAGCACTATTACTCAGGGATGTTGAAGAGTCCTTGGTCTCGAGTCACGAGTCGAGTCACGAGTCTTTGGACCCGAGTCTCGAGTCCGAGTCCGAGTCCTTGGTCCAAAATGGTGACTCACGAGTCACGAGTCACGAGTCATTTCCAAAGCTGACTCCACGAGTCCCTATTAAAATCAATGGGGTTTTTTCCGAACAAAGTAAGGCTACTTCAGATGTGTGGTTTAAATAAATTCTAGGCACAAGTGTGCCTTTTTATTTCAAAACTCTGCAACTGATTTTGGCAAGAAGCAGACCAGGCAGAAAAAACCAAAATAACCAGGCAGGCAGAGGAGGCAGGGAACCCCAAAGCAGGCAGGCAGAGGCCTTTGTCTTGGACAATTCAACTGTTGAACTGGTCAAGAAGAGACCAGGCAGGCAGAGGAGGCTGGGAACCCCAGACAGGCAGGCAGAGGCAGCCAAACCCAAAATGTCTGAAAGGTTGCATTTTAGAAAAATGATTTTAAAAAATAAACTTGCTGTACTTCCTAAAACTTATCCATGTTGCATTTGAGGAACATGATTTTTTCTAAATGTTTGGCCCCCATTCTGGAACGGTGAGATCTCATCACAATTCCACGCTCACTGAACACCCGCTCCACTGGTGATGAACTTGCTGGAACCAGAAACACACTCAGAGCAGCCACACAGAGTAATCTCAGGTCCTTCTTCTGCCTCTCCCAAGTACACAACACATCAATCAAAATAAATCTTGACACACTATTGGGGCTGCACTCCTGGTAGCCGTCCATAGTGGCCGAGCAGCGGCACACCTCGCTTCCCTGCGCTCTTCGACGGCAATCACGCTCCTCTCCACTCCTTCTGGCACAGCCCAGGGATGTTGAAGAGTCCTTGGTCTCGAGTCCCGAGTCGAGTCTCGAGTCCCATTAAAAATATTGGGACTCGAGTCCGAGTCGAGTCAGAGGAGGGACTCAGTCCGACTCACGAGTCGAGTCTTCGAGTCCGAGTCCCCATCCCTGCTATTACTGAGTCTGAGATAGCGGTATAATGTAACTTAAGGGGTCTTTGAATCTCATATACTACTGGACAGTGGATTTACTTGCTCAAATTTGGGAAAATCCAGCATTAACACCCCTCTCTGAGTACATCTCAATAGGAGGAACAACTACTTTCATGTATGCTTTGGTGCTTAGGTGACATCATAGGCATGTAGTCCTACATCATTTACTTAAATTTTGTTTCCTCCTGGGATGTATCCATTTTAACTCTCCCCTGAAAACAACAAAGTCCAACATAATCAGCTTCTATGTAACTTCTTACTAGCTGCTCCTGATTCTTCATCTGGTCAGCAGCCTGCTTTGCCAGAGTAGCTTTCGCCTCTTCTGCAGCTCTACGTTCCTTTTCCAGGCGTTCCGCTTCCTCCTTTGCTTTCTTTCGTTCCTGATCCAGCTCTAGAGCTCTTCTCGTCTGCTCTTCCAATTCTATGCAAATATTTATAAAAGAAGACCAAACGTCTCAACGACACAGCCAGATTTTATCCCTGCAGATTAACTATCCAGACGTGTGTTATACCAAGATGAACATCTACAATTGCAAGGATTAGCCTGGGTTGTCAATAAAACAGCTTAAAGATTTCCAAAACTGCATAAATGAAGAGTCTCACATTGCTTTTTAAGGATCAGGAGCAGGTGTAGATTTAATAGCTTTCAACTGAGATTACCTAGAACCTATTCACATAGCAGCTCAAATTTGACAAATTATAATCTAAGGAAAACTTTACTCTGCAGTAGAACATTACAATGTTTTCTCTACCTTATGCTACTAGTGGGCAGCTTGCTCATCTAAAATGATGCATAGGCATGCCTTTTAAAATATTTTTTACACCTCACTGCCCAAATTGCAAAAGGATTTTATACTCATGCAAATCCATCAAAACTGTCAACATTTATGTTACGAGGAGAGGACAAAAGCTCCAGGTATAAAAGCAAAACAGTTCACCAAAGACATAGCAGTCCCAATGTCTGAGTAAGAGGTACACACACACACATGAACCACAGCAGTAGAAAACCAAGATCTGGAGACTCTGGACAGCCAATGCCAGTCAGTACTGAGCTAAATGAGCAAACAGTCTGACCTGGTATAAAGCAGCTTCTAATGTTACTGCCAAGGGTTGCAAAAATGCTTCCAATTCTCAGACAACTACATGTAATTTTAAAGGCACCAGCTCTGCACTTGCTGCTTGAAAAACATTTAACAATTCTTAGGTACCTCTTTTGTGATTCTTCCAAATATTCTGGGTTGAACTGTGCAAAGTATAACCCTCAGGCTCAGCTATTCCAATTCCCTTCCTGACCTCTTGGTTTGGACAAACCCATAGCGGCCAGTAAGTTTGAATCAGCAAAGTATGGATTGCATTTGTCTTCTGTGGGTGGGTACTTTAGGTTCCCAAGCACCTTTAATTGCATTGTTTATTTCTTGCAGCACACTAGCACAGGGCTCTCCAACCTTGGGTTCCCAGATGTTGCTGGACTACAGCTCCCAGAATCCCTTGCCATTAGCCATTCTGGCTGGGTATGCTGGGAGCTGTAGGCCAGCCACATCTGGGGACCCAAGGTTGGAGAGCCCTGCACTAGCAGTTCTCACACAGCAAACAGTTTGGGGAATTGCTTCCTCCAGTACCTTACTACAAACTATTTTTTAAAAGACACAGGCAAACATTTAAATGTTGCACAGAACTGGTTTACTGTAAGGAGCTCATTAAAATTTAAAAGAATACTGGTTAGTCTTGTGTCCAATTCTGTTACAAGTGTTTTTAAAGACTCATTATGGCTTTGCAAGTTCCATCATAGGATAATTGTACAATTCAGAAAAATCAAGAACTAAAATAGTTAAATGGCCGTAGCAGGAACATCCTGTATGAAATCCTGTAAAGAAACCAGAAGCCACTATGTTTAACAATGTGAAGACTTTATTTTTAAACATCAGAAATGCTCCAGAAGTAAATCCAACTTGGCTGTATTTTTCCAACAGATTGGAATATGGAGCACCTCACTATGGATGGGGATTTATACTCATTACATTTCTTTCATGCTTTCTTCTTTGCCATTTCTCCCTTTGCTTTTGTTTCTCTTTCCTTTGGAAGTGATTTCTCCATAAAAATTTCTATTACTATTTTAGATATCTGACCTACACAAATGAGATGAAGAGACTTTCAGTATCATGTAAATAAAAGATAACTATTTTAGAAGTAAACTTAATTCAAATAGGCCTTTTTCAGCTTTACTAAAACGGTGGTTTATAGACAAATCTATTTCTCAGACCTAGGAAGGAGGTAATGCAAAAACTAAAATTTAATGTACACCCAGTGGAAGAATATCATATGAAGTATTTGCCACTGCACAGCTGAAATGATTTTGATCTAAGCTGCCAATTTCTTCCTTTAGATTGTAAGCCTGCGGGCAGGGACTGTATTGTTAATTGTTGTAAACCGCCCAGAGAGCTTCAGCTATTGGGCGGTATAAAAATAAATAAATAAATAAATAAAAGTTAATATCCAGAATCAGATGTTGTAAATTCTCACTCTTCGCAATGTCACACAAAGCCTTTGTAGCACTCTCTATAAATCACACTCAAGCAAAAAGGCAAAATGTTACAGTTAAAAATAGTATGTACATCAAATCCATGTGTTACTAAACTAGCGGTCAACTGTCTAATATTAAATCTTTATATAACATACCACATTGCCTTCTAACACACACCATTTATCAAAGCAAATAAGTGTAATGCAATTACTCACCTTTTTGGGCCTTCATTGTCTGTTCTTCAATTTGTCTTAGCCGTTCCATCAATTCTTCCTTTTCATGCTCTATTCTTTCCTTCTCTTTTTCTGCTATTTCCCTTTTCTTTTTCTCATTCTCTAGTTGTGCCCTAAATTAAAGAGATGCAGGTATTGCAGAGAAGCTTCATCTTAAATTACAGTCCATACGTAAATCCATTTACTCAAACATGCCAAATTGATTTCAACAATATAAATAATTAAGGGTGCAATCCTATGCATGTTTAGACAGAAAAAAACTTCTACAACTCCCAGCAACCCCAAGCCAGGAGTCGTAGGACTTATTTTCTGTCTAAACATGCATAGGATTGCACCCTAAGTGATACACTGGGGGAAAACCTTACTGCAATAAAATAGGTTTCCTTCTGGCAGTTTTCAAAGTTATATCCCAAGTGTCTAAAAGAACCAATGTCCAATGCACAGCATTACTGCCAGAGTGGAAAATGAAATGAAATGGAAACTTATTATTTCATATATTTCTTAAGACGCCTTCCAAGACACCTTTCCAAGGCAGATTACAATATAAAACAGTAAGGTAGGAATTACCATGAAGTGTTTTTCTGGTCAGCAAGGATTAGAGCAGGCAGAAAAGGCTCAACTCCCTCTTCTGTGGAAGGCAGGGCCAAACATATAAATAACTTTGGGAAGGGGAGAAATCCCTCAGTCTCAGGATTTGAATTAAGCTATCAAACTCTAACCTAGACCATAATACAAAAATCTAATAGGATCCAATAAGAGAAGGAAAACATGAAGAGAAAAGAAAACACTCCGGCGGAGTCCCTAACTAGTGGGATTACTGCGCAAATGCAATTCACACTCTCTCAACCTACACAGTAAAAACCTTACATTCCTGTATATCATGGACAGGGCTACTTGCTCCACTATCTGTTGACCACTTCACAGTAAGACCAACTTTAGGTTCTCTGTCAGCAAGAGAGAGAGGAAGAAAGGAAAGGGATGTCCAAATGCAGTATCCCTGTATGGGTAGGTGAAATAAATTCTTTATAGTGCTTGCTGCAGCACCTTTCATCCAAAGAAAGCCTCTGAAGACATACCTTTATCTATTTTGTCATGGCAAATGAAGGTTGAAGGAGTCACCCAGGAGGCTGCCCTGCATATTTCTTCTAGAGGGGCATTAGTATGCAGATGTTGTTGTAAAAATTCAGTAATGCATGTTTAAAGCAATAAAATGCTTCTCTCTGTAACTTTCTGCTGTTCAGTCTGACCTCTGTTCCAGAAATGGAGACAGAGAGGTAAAACTGAGGAATGTTGCCTTCCTGCTTATCTTCTTTCCTTGAGCGAGCTAGGGACAGTGGGTGAGAGAGGACTGGAGGAGGCAGCCTGCCCTGGCTGATCTCTGTTCCAGTTGCTTAGAATGCATGTTTAAGATTTTGTTTACCTTTCTGTATTTTTCCCTTTCTCAGCTAGAAATTCCTGTTAGTACGGCGCATGCGTGGGATTGCGTCAGAAGATACTGTATAAATTGATGAGGTTTCAGCATCTATGTTGAGATGCAGCTTTGAAGTGTTATATACTCCTGTATCTCCAATTCTCGAGAATAAACAATGTTGGACCACTGCCAGTCTTTCTCTCCTTCCTAATGTGCATGATTTGAACTGGGTACATTAGGATCTAGCATGTTGTTGCAACAATGTTACCATACTGTGGACAGAGCACACGGTGGTGCACAGAGGTAGGGGCTGGGACTGAGCAGTATATACCAAGACAATCCCTGACTTATTAGCTTATGGTGGTCCTACTGACCTTCCTCCTTTGGCTTTCCACCTTTTAAGACACAAATAAGGCATCTGAATATCGAGAGCACCTGATGTAGATGGTCCCTACAAACATCAAGTTTATGCCACCTCCTTTCCCTAGGGAGCAAGAGATTCAGGCAAAATTCAGGGAGCAATCTCCTGGACTCAATGCAATGACAAAATGACCTTAGGTCTGAAACTGGGGTCAGGCCTAAGCACCACCTGGTTGAAGAAGAAGGAACACCCCAAGAGAGCTCCCAACTCTCTCACCTTCCTAGCTGAAATCAAAGGCACCAGAAAGATGACCTCCCAAGTAAGTTCCCCAAGGAGGACCCAACACAAAGGCTCAAATGGAGGCTCCGTTAGGGTAAGCCCCATGACTGGACAACCGAGGGGGAAGAGATGAGCAAGACACTGCAGAAGAAAGCTCATGACCTACGGGTGACTGGAAAGAGAAACAAGTTTTCAGGATATTCCTGATTATTACAGCCTGCCTTTTAAGGGTATTTGGGGCAGGCCCTTATACAGACATGTCTGTAGAAAGTTAAGAACATCTGGAGCCTGAGCTCTGCTTGGGAACACTTTCTGGCCCTTACACCATTGTTGGAAGACTTTACACATCATCTCATGGATGTTATTAGTCAAGGCTCTACAGGAAACTAAAATGGTTCAAGCTACCACCTGGGACAACCCTGAAACTAGGAACTGCTCCTGTTCAACCTCCAAACGCGCAGTTGGAACCCGCCTGGGTCTGGAAGCAGAATCGGCCTTTGGGAAATCAGGTCCAGATGGGATAGGAGTCTCCAGGGAGGACTCACATTGAGATCAATCAGCTCTGAAAACCAGACTCCTCTGGGCCAATGGGGGGGGGGGACCATCGGCACACTGGCCTTTTGTGCCTGGATTTTACATGATACCTCATTGGCTCACACTGCAAAGAAGCTAAGTGGGATGGGTAGGTTCTGATCGATGCAGACTCCCCTTCCGAGTTAGCAGTGCAAACTGGAGGGAGAAGATGTGCCAAATACTTGATGCGTCAGCTGATGGAGTAGCACTCACTAGGATGGGTAGCACTGCAGCTATCAGAGTGGCCTCGGGGCACCTGCCAGTACAGATGCTAAGTCCCATCACTCCCTTGACCAAAAAAAAAAAAGAGATGCAAGGGGTGGGTGGGTTTGGCAATGGCCAAACTGGAGAGGAGACACAATGTGCAAGAGGTCTCCTGACTACCCCCACTCTGGGAAATAATATCCCTGCTGTCCTACTGAAAAAATAATGGAGTGAAGAGGAAAAATAAGAAGATCCTATAAATGGACAAAAAGAGAGATGCTCCCAGGCCTAACTTGGGACCAGCAGATCAACCCTGCAGTTCAGAACAAGACAGTGCCAAGACTGAGGGTTTCCTCCCCTTCCAAAATGACACAAGGTTATTTACATATTTGGCCCTGCCTTCTATGAAAGAGTTATCCCTTTCCTGCTTGCTCTACTCTCTCGCTGAGAGAAGAACAGGCAAAACCCTTGCAATGATAAGAGAATGCTTCTAATTTGGTACACACAACAATCAACTACCAAGATAACTCCAATCTGCCAGGTAGCACATAACCCTGGAATGTTGGTCCAGGGAACACCTCAACCTTATGATATGGACTAGATCAGGCACTTCAGCAATGTTCAATCTGCTCCAACACTGAAGTTTAACTATTTTTCTATTCTCAATCATCTCCTCACCTTTATTGAGTCTGTTTGCACACTGGCAGTTATGGTGGCTAACACAATATAATATCAAAGTGGCAATTACATATTAATATTCAGCTTACCTAGTACAGGATCTCTTGAAGTCACTGTGGGAGTATGTGGTAAACATGCTAGTATAAGCAGTTGTTCTCCCCCCAAAGCATCAGGACCCTACCAGAGTCCAATTAAAGCAGGCAGCCTGTTCTCACTACACTTTACTGAAGGAGAAATCCAGTTGTGGCACAAGGCTGGAAAAGCACATGAGCTTTCATTTGACCAAGGGCCAAAGAAAACCAGAAATTTTAAAAAACATCCTTCCCTTCTCCCTATATAATTAATGAACTCAATTTGTCATTGCCCAGAACTGTATAAACTATGTATAAAAAGGCAAATAAGATCACAACAATAGTTTGCACTATTGGCACTGATTTTATAAAGGGCAATCACTCACTATTTTCAGAGAATTTTCTCCACAAGGACCAAAATAGAGCCTAAGGCAATCATTCTTTTCCTCATTAAGTCTCAGATTCATATGTGCTAGATTGTTTTTGGAAGACAGGGCTAGGAAATCCGTTCTAAATGCCAAGAGAACTGCAATCTGTTCATAAGTCATCTGTATCATACCTTTCCAATTGTTTTTGGTGTTTTTCTTCCCTAGCTTGGGCCTTCATCTGTTGAACTTCAATTGTATCTGGCTTCCTCCTTCTCATGTATAGCTCATGGTTTCCCATGCACAGTGCCAATATCCGCTTATTAATTCTCAGACGTGGTGCATAAAACACAAAATCCTAATGAAAAATATTTTAAGTTATTGAAATCCCATTTATGTTTTAGAAACATGTAGGTTTATGAAGAACATAGACACTCTAGCTTCTTAAATGAGATTCCAACTTCTTAAGTCTTAACACACTCTCACTAATTACCCCTTAATGAAGCAATCTTTGGCACTAGTCAAAGTGTCAAAGTGCTGTTCCAAATAGATTAATAAATGACCTGGAATTAGCAACAATCGATGAAAAAACCAAGTTTGCAGAGGACACCAAATTATTAGATGTTGAAATCCCAACCAGTCTGGGAAGAGCCTCAAATGGATCTCTGAACTGAATGACTGTGTAGCAGACAGGCAGATGAAATTCAGAAAGGATTTGGGAAGTTACGTACATTGGAGACAAAAAGAAAGAAATCTTCACATATATACACTGCAGGGTTTAAATTGGATGTAACTACCGTACACAGAAAACATATCTTGAGTCATGGTGGAAAGCTCTGAAAAATGCCAACTCAGTATCATCATCATCAGGCGATCACTCGTGACCGAGTAAGATTGTCTTCCGGGATAAAAGGAGGAAATTCTAAAGAAGATTGTGTAGTCTCTATCGATGGGTCCGTAAGTGACTGTGGAGGCCAATTCTAGATCCACAAAGCTTCCCACAGTGAGGACACAGGTTACCAGATAGAAGATGGTCCTGTAAAGGATTCATTTGACGTGCTTTTCGCTTAGCACGTTTCTCCCTTTCACCTTGCACTCGGGCTTCTTCAAAGTCCATGGAACCTTTGTGAAAGGCCAACCTCCATTTAGATCGTTCATGGGCCAGAGCTTCCCAGTTTTCGATGTTTATATTGCATTTTTTTAGATTAGCCTTATGAACATCTTTAAACCTCTTGTATTGACCACCGATATTCCGCTTTCCATCCTTGAGTTGGGAGTAAAGTAACTGCTTTGGAAGACGGCAGTCAGGCATTCGAACAACATGACCGGTCCACTGAAGTTGGCGTTGAAGGATCATTTTTTCAATGCTAGTAGTCTTTGCTTCTTCCAGTACACTGACATTTGTTCGTCTATCTTCCCAAGTAATTCGCAGGATTTTCCGGAGGCAACGTTGATGAAACCTTTCAAGGAGGTGGAAGTGACGTTTATAGATAGTCCATGTTTCGCAGGCATACAATAAAGTTGGTAATACAATGGCTTCATAAACCAGTGTTTTGGTCTTCTTACAAATATCCCAATCCTCGAACACTCTATGTTTCATTCGAGAAAATGCGGCACTTGCGGAGCTCAAACGATGCTGGATTTCACTGTCGATGTTAGCTGTAACAGAAAGATAGCTGCCAAGATAGAGAAAATGATCGACATTTTCCAGTATTGTCCCGCCAAGCTGGATAGATGGCATCACCAAAGGGTTAGCTTGCACTTGCTGATGAAGCACTTTGGTTTTTTTGATGTTAAGTGAGAGACCAAGTTTTTCGTATGCTTCTGCAAAAGCATTTAGGATAGTTTGGAGATCATCCTCTGAATGTGCGGAGACCACATTATCATCAGCATACTGAAGTTCCACAACGGAGGTTGTAATTACCTTACTTTTTGCTTTCAGTCTGCTGAGATTAAAAAGCTTTCCATCTGTTCGATATATAATTCCCACACCAGTGGGAAGTTTCCCCTTGACAAGATGTAAAACCATGGCGATGAAAATGGCAAATAATGTTGGGGTGATAACACATCCCTGTTTAACACCTGATCCCACTTTAAATGGAGCACCATGAGAGCCGTTGTTGTCCAAAACCGTTGCCGTCATGTTGTCATGGAGAAGTTGCAAGATATTCACAAATTTATTGGGGCATCCAATTTTCATAAGTATATGGCAGCACTCAGTATATGGCAGCACTGAAAAGGCAAGCTCAGCGTGAAGGATTCTAGCAGTCTGAGCGGAGGGAGATAAGAGGAAGAGCAGGGCCACTCCACCAGCCCTACTGAAGACCACCCCCATGAAGGTTCCTCCTCCCTCAACCGTCACCAGCAGTAGCCATTCCAGCAGGCTACACTAAGCGGGGAGTGGGACCATTCCACCAGCCCTGCTTAAAGAATTAATTTTGTTTCCCTCTTCCCTTTTTCCTTGTGCGTCATGTCTTTTTAGATTGTAAGCCTGCGGGCAGGGACTGTCTTGCTTAAAGGATTATTTGTAAACCACTCTGGGAGCTTTCTGACTGAGGAGCAGCATAAAAATACTTCAAATAAATAAATAACTCCTCCTTGTGAGAGGGAGTGGTCCCTGGCCACCTGAAAGAGGCGGTGGTGAGAACACTCCTGAAGAAACCTGCTCCAGACCCGGAAAATTTTAACAACCTTAGGCCAGCGGCAAATTTTCCTTTCCTGGGCAAGGTCCTTGAGCGGGTGGTTGCCAACCACCTCCAGATGCTCTTTGATGAGACTGATTATTTTGTTCCCTTTATTCACGGTTCAGGCTGGGTTTTGGCATGGAAACAGCCTTGGTCGCCCTGTATGATGACCTAGGTCATCATAGGCCATCATATGATGACAGGAGAGACAGGGGGAGTGTGACCTTGTTGATTCTCCTTGATCTCTGAGTGGCTTTTGATACCATCGACCATGGTATCTTTCTGGGGCCATTGTCTGAGTTAGGAGAGGTCAGCTCCAGAAGGTGGTGCCTGAGGAATATTGCTCGGTGCCATGGATTCTCCAGTATGGGGTTCCGCAGGGGTAGGTTTTGTCCCCCATGCTATTTAACATCTACATCAAACCATTGAGCAGTTATCTGTGTGGGATTTTGCCCAAGTTTGGAGGGAGCTTCAGTTTCAGATATGGATTCTGACTCAAGGGGAGAGGTGGTAGAGTCAGGCCCAGTTGTGGGGAATCAGAGACCTGATAGTTGAGTTCTGACAGGCCTCCCACTGCCCAATGAACAGGGGTTGATGAGGACCTGGAGACTGATACAGACAATTCTCCTCAGCTGGAAGACTCAACCTTGATGGAGGCTCCTGCTTATCAGTGAGGGACATCATCCCTGGCAACAGGGCAGCAGGAGGAGGGCTCTGCGGGAGAGGATTTTCAGGGGTAGACCCTTTGGTCTGTTATCAGCAGAAGAGGGCAGGACAGAAATACTCAGTCAGGTGTTGCCACCACTTAAGGGGCCGGGCGGCCTAGGGATGTAGCCGAGCAGCCCGTCAGACAGGAGCAAGGCCCGAACTGGGCCTGCTCGTGTCTGACGGGCAGCTGGGCCACCCGCGCGGGCTTTACCTGCCAATCCTTGCCAATCCGATGGGTCCCGTCGCGTCACTTCCGGCGCGGAGGAAGTGACGCGACGGGACCCTGCTCCGTCGCGCTGGACCCCCGCCCGCGCTCTGTTTCTGGCTGGGGAAACCAGGGCAACAGGGCTGTTTAAGCCCTGTTGCCCTGGTTCCTCCCACCAAAACAGAGCGCGGGCGGGGGTCCAGCGCGACGGAGCAGTGGCTCCGGCGGCGGTGACGCGCAGGACCAGGTAGGCAGCGGGGGGGTCCTGGCGGCAGCGGCGGGTCCGGTGGAGAACGCTCCGCACCACTCTGAAGAGCGAGATCGGGCCGCCGCCGCTCGCGGGGGGCCAAGTCTGGAGTGAGCCTCCAGCCGACTCCAGGCTCGGCCCCACCACTAGGGTCGGCTTCCCTGCCAGAACCAAATGTCACAGCGATTCCTTGTAGCCACTCCCTGTATATAAACCTTTGCAGTTTCCAGTAGCCCCCACAGGAGACAACACACTGCCATCCTGGACAGCTTCCTGCCTTCTTTGGAACTGGGGCATTGGAGGACTTACTTGGCAAGCAGTATTTGCTCTGTTGCACTCTGTGCATGTTCTGTCTGTCTGGACTTAGAGCCTGGGACTCAGTCTCACCCTGTTTCAGTGGACATTTATTGCCTCTGTGGAAGCTGTTTGTGGAATTGCTGCAATAAAAGGTGTTTACTGTGACTATTGCCTTGACTTTGGGAGGCCAGGACACGACAATCTGGAGTTTTGAAGTGCGCTGTCATCAGTATGCTGATGACATGCAGCTCTATTTCTCCTTTTCATCTTCATCAGGTGAACGATGTAGATGTGCTACATTGTTGCCTGGATGCGACAATGGACTGGATGAGAGATAATAAACTGAAACTCAATACAGACAAGTCCGAGATGCTGTTAGTGGGAGGTTCTTCTAATTGGATGGAGGATGCTCAATCTGTTCTGGCTGGGGTTGCACTCCCCTGAAAGAGCGAGTTCATAGCTTGAGGGTTCTCCTGAAGCCATCTTTGTCACGAGGCTCAGGTGGCCTCAGTGGCACTGAGTGCCATCTACCAACTTCAGTTGGTGGCCCAGCTACGTCCCTATCTGGACAGGGATAAACCCTTCAGTAGTCTAGACTCTGGTAACCTCCAAGCTAGATTACCGCAATGAGCTCCATGTGCGGCTGCCTTTGAAGATGGTTCAGAAGCTGCAGCTTGTGCAAAATGTGGTGGCGAGACTCATCACAGGGACCAGAAGGTCTGAACATATAACACCAATTCTGGTCCGCTTGCACTGGCTGCCTGTATGTTTCCGAGCCCAATTCAAGGTGCTGGTTTTGACCTATAAAGCCTTATATGGTTCGGGACCACAATATCTGATGGAGCGCCTCTCCTGGCATGAACCTACCTATACAGCCTATGGCCAAACCACCCTGAACGCGCCTGATCTCGTCTGAAAACCTACCTGTACACTAGGTTTGTAATCTAAGGCCCTCCTTTGGGTGCCTCCTCCAAGGGGGGCTCAG
Source organism: Shinisaurus crocodilurus (assembly GCA_021292165.1). Lineage (NCBI taxonomy): Eukaryota > Metazoa > Chordata > Lepidosauria > Squamata > Shinisauridae > Shinisaurus > Shinisaurus crocodilurus. The sequence goes on along the minus strand of CM037878.1, from coordinate 267,312,270 downwards.
AAGGCAGCAACGAAGGAGAGGGCCCTCTCCTTGGTGGCCCTCCAATTATGGAATGATCTCCCCGATGAGGGCCACCTGGCACCAGTTGTTATCTTTTTGGCACCAGGTTAAGAGCGTCTTCTTCTCTCAGGCATTGGGAAGCATATGATGAAATTTTAATCAAGTCGTAAATTTTTCTTGTGGTTGATCGTCTAAAAATTGTTTTTAGATATATGTGTGTCTCTCTGGGTGTTGTATGTTTATATGTTTGTATGTATATCGTTTTTATAATGTATTTTTTAAGGTTTTAATCTTTGTAAACCGCCCACAGAGCGTTGGCTATTGGGCAGTATAGAAATGTAATAAATGAAATGAAATGAAAACTCTAATTCAAAAGAAAGTGGCAGGCAATACTAGGGGACTATGGAATAGGAGGCATGGAATTAGTTCCAACCCTACCGGAAAAGACTGATATTGGAATAAGTAAGTTAAACAAGTAAGTGAGAAATTCCAACATAAATACAGTACAATAATTAAGAAAGGAAACTCTTCACAAAGAACCAGAGAGGAAGCGATAACAGATTTGCCCTATAATGATCTTGGACTTAAACAAGATTTACTTACAGGGGCCTTTTTGTCGATAGGCTTTATCACAAACTTTTTGTCATTAAATGAAATATTTCTGATTTCACTCCAAGGAAAACCAATCTTGGGAGTCAACCTTTAGTAAGGAGGAAAAATCCCTTGTTAAAAGGATAAATACACACATTTTGCAAAAGAACACAGTTAAAATACAAACACAGAGTATGGGATGGAAGGACAGAAAGTAATCTCATCCACCCTTGTTGAAAAGCCAAGACCACCCACCATGTACCTACTTTTCCTCCACCAGATTAATTTCTGCAGCTCAGATTCTCCTCAAAGTCTTCATTTTTAAAATATATATAGAATCTTATTAAGTAGGCTGATCCTCGATCAGTGTTTCAGGAACACTGACATAGTTTTAGTACTACTTACTTGTCATCGTGTTCATAAATATTCAAACCCAAAGCATCGACACCAAGCCATAACTCAGTTCCCTTTTTGTTCTTTATTTCAAAGTAGTTGACTCCATACATTTCCAAATCTTGTGCAATTTTGAGATATTCCATCATAGAATCTTCCCTGATAACAGAAAACAGAATTTAAACCAGATTAAATGCAAGTGTTGTTGTTTTTTACTGTAAAGACATGGTCACGGGCCTAACCCTGCAAAACTTAACATCAACTAAGTCCCATTGAAATTGATGCATGCAAAATGCTTAAATACGTATTTGCATTTGTTGAAAACAACAGGATCTGCAGCCCAAGCCCATCCATGTTTATTTGGAAATAAGTCCTACCGATTTGAAGGGGGCTCTCTTGGCAAATATATGCAGATGGGGTTGTAGTCCTAGCTGAGGCCAATTCCTACCAAGCCCAATGTGTCTTTATATTTGTATTACAGATTTAAAATAAAATCAGGGAAAAGTAAGAACTAAGCTACGGTAATTATGTACACGAGTTAACTAAATGACTCTTTGGAGTAACACATTTCAGCTAGACCGACAAGCGACACTGGTTTTGTCTACAGAATAAGATAAAGTTTAAACAAAAACAAGCTAATTTCAAATGAGAAGGATTGCAGCTATGCTGGGGAAATTACCTTAGCATCCCTCTGTGTTCTTCATGCCAGTTCTGTATTCTTTCTTCCCACTGCTCTTTTGTCAATTTATGCTGTTCCAAGACACTGTCAAAATAAGGACCATCATAAAATGTTTATCCCGATATTTCTATGCAAAACCTGCACTATCAATTTAGGCCCAGAGTCAGCAACAAATAGCACATGAGAGGAATCTGAAAAGCTCTCAAGACTAAATTTAGCCCAGTAAAAACGTGGAACGAGTGTGAACGTTTAAAACAAATAATAAATGGGGAAAGCACAAAAAGGTTTTTTTTAAATTTTCAATAAGCAACAATCAGTAGTCCAAAAGGACATCCACCCATTTTTAAAGCTTTGAGAAAAATAGTCAAGAACTAAAAGTCTGCCTGGTCTGTCCTGTGCCTCTGGTTCTTGAAATCCCAATCTTCCTATATTTATTTTAATTAGAAAACTTTACATCCTGCCCTTCCACAGTATTCAGGGCTGATTACAATTATTTAAAAACAATAAAATCTATCCTAACACCACAAACAAAATAATAAAGACAGCAACAGACACAGCAGATAAGAGCAATCTCTGCTCTGCTGACCTACGGTATATAACTGACTGTACACCTTTCCTCAAGAAATGCAGAGAAATTTAATGACATGACTAACAACAACAATAAATAGCAGCCACCATTAACTCTTCACTTAAGGTGATAACACTGGAACAGGGCTTGGCCCTCCTGACCATTGGATTGACTAGTCAAGCTTGCTAGTTTTCCTGTTGGAAAGTTTAATTATTAAAGAATAGTTGATGGGGTGAAAAGATGGATATTTTTAAATTGCCAAGTTGTGTAGCCAATAACATTGACTAACATTTGTGTTTTGTTTTGCTTTCATGCATGCATAATACTTTTAGTTATGAAAACACAGTGTTAAAAGTTCACTCCTAACTCATTTAAACTTGGTGTTATTGTACCTAAGCATTAAAAGAGGTGAAAATTGTTTCAGATACATTAAGCATTTTAATTAAAGAGAGAAGTCTTCCCTTTCAATCCAGTTTTCAGACAGCTGAAATGCCATTCACAAACATCAAGATAAACGAGTGCATATTTGCTAATTATCACCCATTATTAAACAAAATTCTCTCTCTCTCTCTCTCTCTCTATATATATATATATATATATATATATACACACACACACACACACACACCTTTTCACTGTAACACTGAGTAGCTCATGGTTTAGTCTTACCTTGGCTTAAGCACTGTCTCAGACTTAGACTTGGTTCACACATAAAGCTAACCCATGGTTTATTTAACCCATGGATGTTGAATTTTGTGTTGCTGTTATGTGTGAACCCAGCCACGCTAACAGATCTTGGTTTGTTAGCCACAAACAACCCAGGAAGAGCACCCATGGTTTGTTGTTGGGCTGTTTAAACCATGGGTAGTTGTTATGTGTGAGCCAAGAACTGTGGGTTGTTCAGGGGTGGTTTCACCAAGCTACAGAGCGATCACAGAAACCAGCCACTCTGCATGCCAGCACTACAGCGCCACAAAGGCATTTGGGATACAGGGAGGAAGTGGGCAAAGGAGGAGGGAAATAAACAACCCAGGGATTGAGAAAACAAGCCATGGTTTGTTCGATCATCTGCCAGACAAACCATGGGTTAAATAAACCTTGTGTTAGCATTATGTCATTAGGTCATTATCTTGTATTTCTTAGGTAACTAGGCATGCTTTAATATTAAACTGATGTGCTATACCCCAAGTTTCCACACCTTTGATGTGGCATAAAAGTTTCTTACCGCTGGGGAAGAAGTCTGTCATTGGCCAAATATCCTAGCTTATGAATTTCTTTATTGTAATCACCATATTTGGCTTGAACAGCATAAGAAGCTAGCAGAACAGCAGTTTCGGGTGGACAATAGATTTCATCATTTAAGATGGCTTCTTTGACTTGCAGAAAAAACAGTCTCTGGGTTATTTCTTGAATCAACTCTTCAGACACATCCTCAGGAAAAAACTTTGCCCTGAATTTGAACTGAAGAGGGTTTTCTTTCCTTACATCTTGCTGTGTTACCTGAAATGGAGTTTTTAGAAGGGTAAAGAGAACGTAAGAGTATCGGGAAAAGCAATCTAGTCACTGGTTGTTACACAGTGTAATTCAACTCTACAAAGCACAACATTGTGATTCACACAGACATCTAAATAATTAACTGTGAATTAGGAAAACATGACAACTTTCAGAGGCTACATAAAACCATTTAGAGTCCTTATTGTATTCTTATGTTACTTCAATTTTCATTATACAAATTCAGTTCTGAAAACCTATTTATATATAGTTTGGATTCAAGATTGATTTTCACTAAACCCAACTTGCATTCACAAAGATGTACATGAGACATGGCTGCACTTTTAAAAGTTTACCAGCAGAAAGTATTTTGCATAGATTTGCCAAATGAGCAATGAGCACTGTGTACACCAGACTTCCCAAATAAAGTACATTAATTGATGACTGGTAAGCTCCCAGTAATTATTTATATAGCATTGAGAAGTTTACCAAGAACTACACAAAAATATAGAACCCAATTCCATATCAAAATGTTTAGTAACAATAGGAAAATTGTCGTTAAGACTACAGTAACATATTGTTACTAAGACAATATAAGAAAAAACAAGTGGGGCTTGCAAAAACTGTGGCAGTATGGAGGGTTCCTGTTCAGGGTTGCAGGCAGCCATGTCCTCTTCTAGGGTACTCCATTCCAACTCTCCCCTCCCCCAGTTTTTCATTCCCCATCCCCAGACACTCAGCACTCTATGGTCACTAAGTATGCTCTGCCCTCATTGGGCTGTTTGTGGGGAGGGAGTTGCCCCTTTACGTTTTTCCCCTAAATACATTTTATACTTCTGCAAACCCTGAGTATGCAGATACCCCTCTTGTTTCTCAGTGACCCCATTTTGGCTACAATCCCATCAGCACTCACTAGCTATGCTTGCTATTAGAGGGAGTAATTCACAAAGTGTGAGAGACTAGTCTCGTGCTCTTCTCTTGCCCTCACTTCCATACCACATCTCAAAGATCCCAAAAGAAGTAAAGAGTTGAAAGACAAGACACCTGGAAAGTTGCCCCACAGGAAAATGGGCAGAGTACCTGCTAATAGGTTATTCACTCTCTCCCCCACCACACACACACACACACACACACACACAGGAGATCCACAGCAAGCCTAAGCACTGCCTCCACCCCCAGCTACCCTCACTGCAGGGAGAGGTGTTTGACCAAAGCAGGAGATCAAAGCAGTTATTAGCACATGGGATCTCCCTGGAGCCTTGGAAATAAATTAGGTGTAGGCAGGATGTATCAACCAAAGGCCCTCTGTGATCTCTCCCCCAGGACAGTCTTTAGGGGGTGAATTAAGGTCTCTGTGTGAGAAATCTATTTCTGGATGGAAAAAGGAATACAGGTTGTATAATTTACCAGCTTCCACGCTATCATAGTACCAAATATTACTGAATAATACCCCATGGAAACAAATGCAGAAGCTTCAAATTATTTCAAACATAAGCTAAATTTGTTTTCCATAAAAATAGACTACCATGCAGTGGGGCAGGGGGGTGAACCAAGGAAAGCATGTAGAAATGGGATCATACACTCTAAAAATTTATTTTGACAGTTCAGTTCAGACTTTACAATTGGCCAACATAAAACCCAAGAAAAGAAATTGGGCATCATATATAATATCTAAATTAGCTTGGCTTGCAACTTAACCTTCAGAGTGTATAGCAAATCTGGCACTAAAAACATTGGCTCCATCGAAAAAACAAAACAAAAATTCTAAAGTGAGGATGATCGCTACCACAGCATGAACGTGCATCACTTCTTCAATGAAAACGACACTTTGCAATTATTACTTTTTCACAAATCACCACCTACCATACACAATTGAATCTTTATATAAAACTGGATTATTTTGAACTGAATACAAATAATACATCACCTTTTTATTCAACTTCAACCAAGTTGAGTATCCTTTGCTGTCCACATACTGCAGTCCAAAAAACCAGACTTCCCGTAGGCCAACTGTTTTTACAACCTTAAAAGGAAGTACATCAACATTAAAATTTCATTATTAAAACTCAATTATATTATCAAGGAAATCCAGATATTCTTTGATTATAGCCTGTTTCTGCAAGGAGAAAAACCCAAGCCAAATCAGACTAAAAAAAGATAGAACCAGGGAAGAGAATCTCAAGGACAGGACAAGAGGAACGTATTAAGACCATGCATCACTAAAGCAGCAAATGGCTGGACAACAACACAGTAATGCGGTTCATATAGGGCAACATACCCCAATGTGGTGTTCTCAAGATATTTTGGATAAGAACTCCCAGCAATTCTGACTATTGGCCATGCTGGCTGAGGCTGATGGGAGTTGATCCAAATCATCTGGAGGGCACCAGGTTGAAGACGTCTGTTGTAGGGCAAGTAGTAACATTGTGGCAAGCCATTTTGCTGTAAGCAACAATATCCAAGTTCACATACATACAATTGACTTCCCATGAAAAAGTCTTTACTAATGTACAATTCCATGAAGCCAGTGTCCTGCTTAAGCCAGGTCACCAGTGCCTACATGTGCAAAATTAGCAAGCAACAATCCATGGCTGGGTGTACAATGAACTGGCAAACGAATGCTGCTTGGAACCCTGTGCTACGTCTTGGTGCAAGTTTTCATGAGTTTTAAAAAATAATCCTCTGAAGCAAATCACAGACAGTGTGTCTCCAGTGATTGATACATCCCCACCCCACTCAAGCTCTCCATATAAGGAAAACACCAGGGTTGAAAGAGAGGAGACGGAGAAGGGAGAGGAGTGGGTGTAGTTTTGTGACTGGCAGCTCTAGCTTCTAATCACAGAGAATGGTTTCGCCAGGGCTCTCCAATCCCAGAGCTTTGAGGGAGGGATGTTGAAGTAATATCTCGCAGGACTGATCCAGTGTTCAGTGCTCTTTGCTAGTTCTCTCTCCCAGGAGCAGGAAAGTTAAAAGACATTTGATGGAGTCATAGAATCATAGAATCATAGAAAAGTAGAGTTGGAAGGGGCCCACAAGGCCATCGAGTCCAACCCCCTGCTCAATGCAGGAATCTAGGTCAAAGCATCTCTGACAGATGTCTGTCCAGCTGCACCTTGAATGCCTCCAGAGTGGGAGAGCCCACCACCTCCCTAGGTAGTTGATTCCATTGTCTTATTGCTCTGACAGTCAGGAAATTTTTCCTGATGTTTAGGTGGAATCTAGGTTCCTGTAACTTGAGCCCATTATTCCGTGTCCTGCAAACTGGGATGACCGAGAAGAGATCTTTGCCCTCCTCTGTGTGACATCCCTTCAAATACTGGAAGAGTGCGATCATATCTCCCCTCAGTCTCCTCTTCTGAAGGCTAAACATGCCCAGTTCTTTCAGTCTCTCCTCATAGGGCCTTGTTTCCAGTCCCTTTATCATCCTTGTTGCCCTCCTCTGAACCCTCTCCAGTTTGTCTATGTCCTTCTTAAAGTGAGGTGCCCAGAACTGGACGCAGTACTCAAGATGAGGCCTAACCAGTGCCGAGTAAAGGGGAATTATCACTTCCCGCGATTTGGAAGCTATACTTCTATTAATACAGCCCAAAATTGCATTTGCCTTCTTTGCAGCCACGTCGCATTGCTGGCTCATATTCAGTTTGTGATCTACCACAATTCCAAGATCCTTCTCACTTGTAGTATTGTTGAGCCAAGTGTCCCCCATTCTGTAACTCTGCATTTGGTTTCCTCTCCCTAGGTGCAGCACTTGGCATTTATCCCTATTAAATTTCATTCTGTTGTTTTCGGCCCAGCGCTCCAGCCTATCGAGGTCACTTTGAATTTTGTTTCTGTCTTCCAGAGTATTAGCTGTTCCACCCAACTTTGTGTCATCTGCAAATTTGATAAGCATTCCCTGTACCTCCTGATCCAAGTCATTAATAAAAATGTTGAAGAGCACCGGGCCCAGGACCGAGCCCTGTGGTACCCCGCTCGTTACCTCTCCCCAGTTTGAGAAGGAACCATTGATAAGCACTCTTTGAGTCCGATTCTTTAGCCAATTGTGGATCCACCTGATAGTTGTTCCATCTAGCCCACTCTTAGCTAGCTTACTAATCAGGATATCATGAGGCACTTTGTCGAAAGCTTTGCTGAAGTCCAGGTATATAATGTCCACAGCATTCCCACAGTCCACAAGGGAGGTTACCCGATCAAAAAATGAGATCAGATTAGTCTGACAGGATTTGTTCTTGACAAATCCATGCTGGCTTCTAGTAATCACTGCATTGTTTTCAAGGTGCTTGCAGACTGACTTCTTTATAATCTGCTCAAAAATCTTCCCGGGGATTGATGTCAGACTGACTGGCCTATAGTTCCCAGGTTCCTCCTTCTTGCCCTTTTTGAAGATGGGAACAACATTTGCCCTCCTCCAGTCGTCTGGCACTTCACCTGTCCTCCATGATTTCTCAAAGATAATAGACAGTGGTTCTGAGAGTTCTTCTGCCAGTTCCTTTATTACTCTAGGATGCAGCTCATCAGGCCCTGGAGATTTAAACTCGTTCAGAGTAATCAGGTGCTCCTTGACCATTTGCCTATCAATCTCAAGCTGCAATTCTGCCCCTTCAGTCTGCACTTCAGGTTTGCCAGGGGGGTCATAGACCCTCTTTTGGGAGAAGACCGAGCCGAAGTAGGAATTGAACACTTCTGCCTTTTCTTTGTCTTCTGTTATCAATTTGCCATCCTCATTGCGTAGTTGAACCACCAGTTCTTTCTTCTGTCTTTTACTGTGGATGTAAAAGTCTGTGGGACCTGGGAGGGTGTAGCTTTAGGTGCTGGCTTGGAACATGCTAGATTTTCACATTCTTCTGCCACTGTATGCTCCACACCCGTCATCCACCTGTGACCTATTGTACTTTCTGTGCTAACTGCGCTGAAACAAAAAAAGTCTTAAACTGTTTTTTATCCATCATAACTCCCTGGCCCCTGCATCCATCCGTATGAAATTCTGCAGGTTTCTTGCCTGGGGCACCTCTATTATATATGCAATTTTCATACAAATTGCCAAAGAAAACCATGGATGGATCACTTACCTCCTCATCAAATCTAAACACTCCCCTTTCACAAAAAACGCTGCACCTATCCATCCAAAATTTTGCAGGTTTCTTAACTAGGGCCATCTCTATGTTGCACGCCATTTTCATAAAAATTGTCCATAAAAAGACATAGGTGGATAAGCATATCCTTTTTGGGAAACCCCCAAACTGTAACGACTGCTCTTGCCCAAGAACACCTAAATCTATTCATCCAAAACTTGGCAAACTTAATACCACTCAGAAGGGGCAACTATCCCTGCAATTTTCATCCAATTCTGCCAAGAAATAAAAATGTTTATTATTATTAGATTTATTTATTTATTACATTTACCGGTATTTATTACATTTCAATACCACCCAATAGCCAAAGTTCTGCCAAAGTTATTGGCAGTTCCTTTTTTTAAAATAATCAAAATTAAAGGTGTTTCGCAAAAAACCACTTGCACTTATCTGTCTGAAATTTGGCAGATGTAATCCCCTCATATTTGGGGCTACTATGGAGCTGCAAATGAGGGGCTACAATGCCTGCAAGTGTCATCATTATAGTTGTTTGTTGATTTCCAATGACAGTCAATAGGAGGCATGAAGATTTAGATCTCCGACAAGAAGATTCATATCTGGACCCAAGTTGAAGCGGGTGGCTTCCAAAGACATCCAAGCTGAATCAGGCTGTTTTCCAAATCTTGTTTTCTGAATCTTCTGGTTGGTGCAGACCCCTACTGAAAAACTGTTACCAAGTTACAAAGTATACTTCAGTTATCAAAATATTTATTTCCCTAAAACTGCGATTTCTAGGGCCTGGCCCAAAATATTTTAGCAGGATGCTTCCCACACCGATCATTTAGAAAATGTAGCAGATGCTTTGAAATACAAGTTTGCAATGCAATATTATAGCACTGCAACTACTACAGCAGTGATTATTGTACACAGACCTGATTCAGAGGTGAAGGCAAACTACAGTTGGTCATTATGACAAGCAGACATGAGCCTTGGGCCCATGTTCTTGTTCCTACCTTTCCCCTCTCCTTCATGTGTGAGGAAAGAGACAGGAAGCCTCTGGTTACAACAAACTGCAGTTTCACATTTTGTTTATGTAGGGAAAACTACAGTTTCTCGTTTGATATCTTGGTTTGTGAAAAATCTGAACAGATTATGGTCTGAACAAGCCACATTTTGCTATATTAAGACGAAACATAAAACTGTGATTTGTTGTAGACTGCTATCAAAAGGTTTTCCCCCATGCATAAATGAGACAAGAGTACATGTATTCAAGGTTACCTGTCGTTCTTTTAACAACAAACCACGGTTTGTTATGTTTGAAGTAGGCCATAGTAAAAAGGTTACCTGATCAAAAAGCTGCTTTCCTGTTGTGTTAGGTTGGATGGCAAACTCCAGCTCTGCATCCATTGTGGTAACTCTTACATTGATCTGCAGATAACAAATATACATAATATAAATATAAAGTTTTCATACTTTGATCAGAATTTCAATACAAAGGTATAAATATTGACATGATCTCTTGTACATTCCCTGTAACAAAACAAAAAGAGAAGCAATCAAATTAAAAATTGGTAGAATGAAAACTTTTTTTGCACACAAAGATTTATATTCATTAGCAGTTAAAATCATAACCTAGTATGCAACAATTAAATTCTATTATCATGTGGGAAATTATTTAATTGATCTATTCAAGTTCACTCTAAGTGGAGCCCTAAATCTTTTGTATTTGCAATATAATACCTTCTGCGGTACAGAAATGTGATTATACCATTGCTTTTGTGGGGCAGAGACAGTACAAGATACTGCCAACTGTATATATTATATTGGGTTATTTCTAAAATTGAAGGATTAGACCTCTTATTGAGCTACTGAAAAATTGCAAGTATTGCTCAATTTAGCAGAAATTAGAATTGTTCTTGTCCAATGAAAGTGAAAAAATCCAAAATCTGGAAACCTTGACTGGCAGCTGTAAAACAACCTAAATATTTGCTCTGTATGATTATTTTAAATACTCAATTAATATTAATATACATTCTTTTGTGGCTGATCAAGCTTTTGTTCCATGATTCCTAAACTTTTACTGTTTAAATCAGAGGCAGGGAACCTTGTTCAGCCAGAGCGCTGAGTTGATTCTAGGCAAGCATGTTGGGGCCACATGCAGGGCTGCACCCCAAAGTGGGCGAGACCAACCTGTTACTGGCATGTGGCCCCAAAGTGGTTGCCGAGACCAGGGCTCCCCAAAGCAGCACCCATGGGCTCCTCCAATGTGGTGCCTGTGGGAACCCAGGGGGAAAAAATTTCTCCTTTAAAAAAATATATATGTACATGGATTTATATGAAATGCATACAGCTTTCTAGCTATTCTACATAGGTTTCAACAAAAGTGGACCAAATATCCAAATAAGTATCCGTATGAAATGGGCATCTATATGCCACCTGTTCATACAGTCATGCCTTGGATTGAGAGCATAATTCGTTCCGGAAAGGTGCTTGTAATCCAAAACACTCTTATATCAAAACGAAATCCCCCAAAAAAGTTTGTACAGAGATTTTTAATTTAAGCCGTACTACAGTACTTGTATTGCAAGACGACGCTTGTATATCAAGTAAAAAAAAATTAAATAAATATTAAAAATTTTGCTTGTCTTGCAAAACGCTCTCAAACCAAGTTACTTGTAATCCAAGGTATTACTGTATATTGAAAGCATTGTAAGGTCCTCGATCTACTGCATTATAGGAGGTAAGTGTTTATCCTTCCAATTTTGTAATATCAGTCTTTTGGCTGTCAAAAGGGCACATTTGTTTCCCCTTCCATTTGTTAATTTCCATGAAGCAGGTAAATAATTTAAAAGAGTGTCTACATCATTGAATATCAAAGACTATTCCAGTATAAAATTTATCTGTGTAATAACCTCTTCCCAAGAAGAAGCAACTACTGGACTTAGCAAAAACATATGTTTAAAAGAAGCATTAGCTGTATTGCACCACTAGCAATTAGCTGAATTATACAATCCCTTATTAAAGAGATGTTGCAGTGTCCAACAGACATGAAACAATAGTTTCTGCAACCTGGACACAGCCTAATATCCACAGACGCAACAGATGGAGGCCAAAGGCATTGATTCACTGATTAGGCATTTTGTGGTGGTACCCACAGCAGTTTCTCAAATTCCCAAATGTGCCCATGGGTCCAAAAAGGTTGGGGACTCCCAGACCAAGACCCTATTAACTCATACCACCCTTCCCTCACTGCAATCAGGGTTTTTAAAAGCCTCCGTCGGTGGCAATAGAGGCCTTCTAAAAGCCTGATTTGGGGGGGGAGAGTTTCAGGGTTCAGGAGGGGAGCGTTAACCCCTCCCTCCCAAGCAGCAATCCCTCCTGAAAGACCTCTATCCTGTAGTGAGGTTTTTAAAAAGCTTAAATTCAGTGAGAGAGGGGTGATTTGTGGCAAAGTTGGGAAGGGGCGAGTTAGCCTTTCCCCAAATGCCTCCCACACTGTAACTGGGCTTTTAAAGTCCTCACTTGCAGTGTAGGAGTGAGCAGGGAAAATCCCTTATCTCCGGAGGTGAGGGCAGGGGTTTCCCATCCCTGGTTTAAATGTTTCCCACTTCTTTTGTGATCGTCAAAACAAATAAACTTGAACAGAACTGTATACAATTTCTACAGAAAATGTAATCAGTCTTTCAGCTAGATGAAATAACTACAAAATATGCAGTTCTATGAAATAGCTCTGTCTCTCTTCTCTCCTTCTGCTCTGCAAGCTGCTGGAATGACTGCCACTAGGTGATGGTTGGAGAAAGCCAAAAACAGGCCATTTGCTGGCATTCTGCTATTCTAACAGTATATTATTGTTTTGCTAGCTAAATGTTTGTCCTTTTGATGGATCTTGCAAGAAACAACCCTTGCTATCCCATGCTGTTAGCACAGGGCATGCCACAGGTAGAGCTAGCTCCATTGTTTGCTCCCCCATACTGATCAGATGGCTAACTGGGACTAGCCACTATAAACATATTATGCCAGTACTGTACTTAAAAAGCTTCACAAGTCTGCTTCCGGACTCAATTCAAGGTGATGGTCTTGGCCTTTACCCTGAGAGTGCTTGTAAAATAAATACTGTATCTAAAATAGATTTTACATCTATTATTGCAGTAGTGATCAAAAATTAAATTTCAGATTAAATTAAATTAAATTCCAATAAGCACTGCACACAGGATTTTATGCTTAGATTTGCAAACAATACAACTACAAGATTGTATCTGGAAAAGGGTGCTTTTGTTTTATACATACACTGAAAAAGGATGCTCCATACCTAAATCAATAGGGAAACATCAGAAAAAATGTACACTTTCGTGCATTTTACTTAGGAAAAAAAAGTCAGACCAGTGAATGATATAGTGCAGGAAGAAGAATGGAGTTGGAAAAGTAAATGCTCTTCTCAGCAGGTCAGCAGGATTAAAAAATTATGCCTGGAGGCAAAGCAAAGACAGCCCCATTCCATAGTTCATTTGCCTCAGAGTTTGCTGGGAATGATGGCTTGCTTTGTAGGAGCAGAAGTCAAAGAAGCTTGCCTAAAGAGATCATTTGTGTTGTACAAGGAGTGTCAAGGTTCTGGCCCCATTGTAAATAAGATGCTTTCTTCTCTAATGACTCAGCAGGGTGCATGCATACACTGTACATTTGAACTATCTGCTACTGGCAACATGCTTTTTTTTTAAAGCTCTGTCTTTAATAAGGTTCTGGGGAGTTGTCACGGAAGGCAGCCTACTTGGATAACAACTACAGAAATTACAAGTCTACTAATTTAGTAGACTAGCATAAGCTTCGTAAATTGACCACCTTTCCTGCCAGAATTAGTCACAACAGTTATGGAGGATGCAACCACTTTGTTTAGTCCTAACAGGAGTCCAGGAAAGGCACAAATAGCCTGCTGGCCCCACAGTACCCATCAATATTGATAAGATCCAAAGAGACCTTTTAGGTGTACATACTCCTGAATTTCCCTCATTTTCTTCTAACTATAACTGTTGTCATATCAGAGGATGCTCCCAAAATTCCAAGTTGAAGAGGTTGCTTGTTAGGCTGCTTTCAAAAGCCACTGGGGTAGCAGCACCGCTGGGCCTGGACTGCATGGTATAGGTCGGTCCAGGACCCTGCAGTCTGGGATGGACCCCAAACAACCCCCACAGACAGGCAGCAATAGTGGTAGGGCAGGGCTTGGCATACAGTAAAGGAAAGCCCTGCTTCAGCCATTCCAGGCTGTAGCTGCATGCTATTTTAAATCATAATATTTTCCGAAGTGTGACAGTGGCAGCAAGTTGAACCAATCAGCTCACTGCCTTTGGGGCTGCACAATAAGGGCAGTGGAGCAGTGAGAGGCCTGCCCCCTCTCTACTCCAGAGAGCATATTGGGTGGACTAGCTGAAGCAGAGCTCTCCTTCATATTGGCTAGACTAGCTGAAGCAGAGCTCTCCAAGCCTTGCCCTGCTGCTACTGCTGCCTGCCTGGGTTTTTGGCTCCCTGTGTCCAATCACCACAGTCACCAACCAATGCTCCTGCCACTGGTAAGGGGGCAGAAGAAAATAGGGAGAGAGAAGACTTGCCACAATGGCGGTCGAAGAGGAACTGAGGGAATGGGCGGGAACCCCTCCAGGCATGCTCAGTCAGTCGTTGGGGGAGGGGTTCCTGCCAAAACGCCTTAGCTATAGAAGTTTCCCGAAAGACCTCTGCGCAGGCGCAGAGCCCATATGTGTGAAGCACAGAGACTATGAAGAAGAACAAATAGTTCCTTTTCCCTACTTTCCCCCCAAAACATCGTACAGAGATTGTTGGATGCACTAGAGCTTTGTTCCGACAACTTCTGTAAAAGGTTTTTAAATGAAGGGAAAGGACCCATTTGTTCCCTTCCTGCTGACACCTGATTAGGGTCATGGGAGGAGCAAGCAAGCAACTGACTAGGATATTGGGGGCAGGGGAAAGAAATAGCAGGGCAGCAAAGGGCATCTTACCCAGCCCTCCCCCAAAGCTGGAAGCCCCACTGTGCTAGGGGCAGCACTAAGAAGCCCTGCTGAGGACCCCAGTCATACAGCTTTTGAGCCACTCCCTTGAAAGACCCTCCATATTATGGCAACAGCTCTAATTACTGCAGGCAAACCAGTTTCAATCTTCACCTCAGTAAGCTGGGGCAAAGACATTAACCAGAGAGCTTCTCCTACAGAGCAGCAATACAGTACTGTTTGCTAACTATGATATTATTCCTATTCAACTGTGACAAGCATATTTCCTCTTTCAAATGAGTCTTTATTAGCAGGGATTTATAATCAAACTACAAACACATAATGGCTATTATAGGAACAGAGGAAGCTGCCTTATACTGAGTTATACCATTGATCCATCTCCCCAGTACCATCAAGACTGAGTAGCAGTGTCTTAAGGCAGGCGGTTTTCCATCCCTACCTGGAGAAGTGGGTGATTGAACCTGGGACTTTGTGCATGCAAAACATGTGCTTTACCACTGAACTATGGCCATTATAGAATAGGTGACACAAAAAGGATAACAATTCAAACAGAATCAACACTGCAGAAAAACCTCAGCTGTACAACTTGTACCACAGTTGATGGGTGTCAGGTAAATTTACATTACAGAATGCTTTTAGTACACTGTTGAAATTGTACAATAATTTTCCCATGAAGCAAGAACATCTCTGAGCTAATATTTATCACTTGGCAAGTTTACTTTATAGTAGAATTCATTTAAACAGCAAAGAGTGATCACAATATTTTGCCTTCAGGAGCAAGAATAATACTTCTAGCTTCACAGTTACATGTAATTGCTGGTTAGCATTAATTGCAATGCTTTTTTATATAAACACTGCTGTAATATGCACAAGCAACATTATATTTGGAAATAAATGTTTTGCTAAAGCCAAAGAGAGCTTTTAACTTTTGTTGATTATCCAGGAACATGATTTAATTAGTAATCATTTCAAGAGTGGGTGAATTCATTTTAAGTGTCTTCATTGCACAATATACTGTGTTTCATATGCTCTGCTTTTTATGTATGGTTAAGAATCAGAAATGATTAACATATCAGATTAGTCACAAAAATTTAGACAAATGGTAGAACATTTAGATTCCAAACATTGTCTTGAATTAGCACAGAAAAGTTAAAGAATCAATAGCACAAGACTTTTTCTTAAAATGAAGAAGTACTCAAGTAAGTTAGAGCCAACTGAAAAATCCCTTGTCAGTGATTACAGATGTGCACCCAACAAAGCAACAATATTTTTTTAATCCAACGCGTATCTGGGGGGGAAAACCTTTTGTTTTTGTTGAACTGAAAAGAAGAAGGTAAGGTAGATGAGCAATCAAGTCAATTTGATTAAGGTAGATGGCTATGGAAGGCTTTCACATTCCTAGGACTGAGCATGAATAAAGGAGTAAAATCATATGCCAATCCAAAGCATAATATTAGGACTACAGGGCTGCTAAAAGGCAGGTAGGGTCAAGCCACATATAAAACAAAACAACAGATCTTGAACATAATGCTGCCTGACAAGCAGTCAGATTAAGGCAATAGGATGCCTGCAATCCTCCAGGTTCAGAGGGTTATGGGCAGCCTCATAAGATTATGCTGCCCGAGATATATTTTGGCATGGTAAGTGGAATAAATTGATTAAATAAATAAACAAATAAATATTTGATGTGCCATCACTCTCCCTAGCTATAACCGTTGGTCCTATTCCTGACACTACCTGAGCTTACCAAAACTGTCAGACACTGTGACACTAAATGTGAAATATTCATTCCCAATCAGGGGCCCACAAATTATGCCTGGGCTTAGTAGCCAAAAATTATTTCTATTAGCTTGCATGAATATAGTAAAAGTTCCTCTGAACACATACAGGGTGCCAGAGTCTTTTCGCCCAGTAAGCGGCAGAGCACCCCTCCTACAGAACTGAGAAGATGTGTTAATAGCGCAGATAGCATTATCCCCCATAAGCCTGAACCCATGCAGGTCTCCTTCTGAAAATTAAACATTGCCCCCACTTCCCTGGCAAGCCCCAACACAGCCCAGCAAGCATCTGTTTTCAAAACTAGGGTTAAAAAGGCTAGGAAACACAGTCTTTCCCTCTCAAAGAAATCTAGATTTTCATCCTTCCATCCTTGCAGCAGCTCCCCTTCACACAACCCAGTTGTTGTTGTTGTCTATTTCTTATCTTTAAGTTAACAAAAAGCAACAACTGGGTTGTGTGAAGGGGAGCTGCTGCAAAGAAAGGAAAACATCTGGATTGGATTTCTTTGGAAGAGAGGGAAAGACTGTCTCCTAGCCTTTTTAAGGTCATTCATTTATTTTTCTTTCTGGTGTGGAAAGGAGAAAAGAGAGAGAGAAGGCAGTTGCAAGTGGGGCTGGGGACTGAAGAAAGGCTGCAGAAGTAGAAATGAATAGGGAAGGAAACAGGCACTAAATAACTGAGAAAAGAGAGATTTGAAAGTGCCCTCTGCCTTCTCCCATCCAGTCAGTCAATTTACAAGAGAGACTGCAAGGGGGAAGCAGCTTTGTACATGGAGAGCAAGAGAAATTAACACAATATTGAGGAGCATCAGAGAGCTTGAAAATGGTGCACCCAGCCTTCTTCCCCACCCCAATCAGATCTGCAGTACTCCCATAAACAGGAGGTGAAAGGGAAGAAACCCTTGCCAATGCCATTCAAAACTAGAGAACACTCTCTCCCCCAAAAATCTACTCTATATTTTTCTGGCAGCATAATTTAGTTGCTGTAATACAACTCCCTGAGTATTCTTGCTGACAAAGATCAAATACTTTCTCTCCTGTCCTGTTGGTGAGGGGGTTTGTTGAAGGCTGTTTATGGCTCTAAATATCTTTGCTTCTTACCACATTGTTCTTCACAGGCAATGGTCACTAGGAAACCAAACATGAACTGATGAAGTATGCCTCCAAGAAATGTATGACCCCATCTACTAACTCTGCCCACATACATCAGGACTCCCAACACTAGCTGAATAACCCTTTCCTGACTGAGGTAGCCCATGACATAGCTGGCTCCTAGAAGCAACTACGTTCTCCAAAAGGTAAGCAGGAGCCTTAACAAAAGGACAGCTCTATCAAGTCTGACACTTATACTAGCTCATTATTTTTGGATATGGAAACAAAACAAGACTGTCCTCTCCCTGAAAAAAAATATTTCTTTATTCCTACAGATGAGAACAAGCATGTCTTTATACACCCAGACAATAAAATTGTTCAGCTGTCTTGACTATATAGAATATGAAGCTACAGCAGTCAGATTGGGTGATTCAAAGCCATAGGCATGGTAGGTTCTTCTTTAAACCAGAATGGAATATAACCACCACAGTAACAAAAAAATGGATGTCAGAGATTGGGGGGGGGGGGGGAGAAGCACTCTGAGGAACTATGGCAGTGGTGGAATACTAATTTTTCATCAAGAGTTACAAAACATCTACAGATCTCAATGATGGATAACTTCATCCCCAATCCCCAGGAAAATCTTGACACAGGGCCCATCATTTGGAAAGTTACACAAAACATACACTTACCACAAAGCTATCCTTATTTTTACATTTGCTAGAGAATTCTGTGAATGTCAACACACAAAGCTGAAGAAGTTAATAATTTCACTGGCCTGGATCCATCAGAGCACTTTCTTGAGCAGAAATTACTTCTGCTTGAACAAGAGCAGGGTCTCCTTTCTGTCTATTGTTCCCACTGCACAGCTATTGCCCACCAACATCAAATGCTGGGGATTGAGGGACCCTCCAATAGAATTGGCTTTTAGGGGCAACAGTAGAATGCAGCAGGAAGGTAAGAAAGCCCAATCCTGCTCATGATTCTTAAGAACTAGGCCATTGTCAATTTATTCTCAACAGAACTGGAATTACTATGATAAAGTACCAAATAGGTTCTTTTTTCTGCAGATATTAATTAAAAAAACTAATAAATCACAAGAGAATATTCTTTGCACCACTTCATCCACTTTTTAAAAAATTGTTTTGCTACTTTCCCCAGTACTTCCTCAGAGAAGCAGTGGTATACTTACAGCTTTTTTTCTCAGTGGGTAATGTACATGTCCCTCAATTTGGGTTCAATGCACATCATCTCCACCATTTGATCAAGTCCTGAAAAGTAAGGAGAAGCAGCACACTAGTCATGTTTCCCCTTTCACTACTTCTTTGTAGTGGAAGCAGCTCACCAGATAAGATACTTTTAAAGCATTTTCACCCTTAACCTGTGCCTTGAGAACTAATAGCAGTTGTTAAAGTGTATTCATTTCACTAGCTACAATTCAGCCACTCTGCACATTGAGAGGACAGGAAAGCTCTGCCCTCAGGGGACAGGAAGGAGCAGTTGCTGAGTAAGAGGGAGGGAGGGAAGAAGGGAACAGGCCAGCCCAGCTTAGCTTATTCCCTTCTACTCCTTTGCCATTCAGCAATGGTAGCCGATGACACACTCCTCATCTGTGTGCAGCCAGTGTCCCAGTCTCTCCCAAAGCAGGCTACTTACAATAGGAGCAAAAGTAGCTCCACCTGGGCCACTGGACTAGCCACTTCCTACACTTGCCTTCCCTTCTGCACTTTGGATTCCTGACCTCCAGGCACAGAGCCTCCATGCCCTGCACCCCCACGTTCATAAGAGCATAAGAAGAGCCATGCTGGATCAGAACAAGGGTCCATCTAGTCCAGCATTCTGTTCACACAATGGCTGCCCAGCTGCCCAAAGGAAACCCACAAGCAGGACATGAGAGCAACAGCACCCTCCCACCCACATTCCCCAGCAACTGGTGTACATAGGCATACTGCCTCAGAAGTTCTGGATCATGGTCTTTCTTTGGCGAGTCTCATATACAAGTCAGCATATCTATTTAGTGAAGTGAGATCCAGGCTGAATTATTAGCTTTCAAAAAATGCCTGCCAGAAGACCACAGACAGAACTGAAAGCCTATCAAGTACTAGAAGAGTTAGGAGTGGATTACACTTACTGGCTTCGGCATTTTCCCCTCTCTTCTGTGCTTCTTGTTCAGTTAAAACATCGGCTGGACCACAATCTTGTCCTTTTCTGTTAAAATAAAGTAATTGGTTATAACTACAAGTATTTCACATTCCACTAGTCAGTTAACTGGCCCATGCGTACTATAACTGTCCAATATGCTAACAGCACATATGTATACTGTGTTTCACATAGCTCCATTGTTTTTTACATGGAAGAATCAGCATTAGTGCAAATAAAAGGTTCAGAAAGTTGTGTTTCTCTGAATTAGTGTTTACAGTGGCCACCTGGCCCTAAATTTTTGCTTGGTGTTTAGTTGTCAGCACCAAAATAAGTGAAGAAACCAGTATTAAAACTGCCTTTGAAATTGGACGGGTCTGCATAAAAGATTGAATGGAAAGGCTATGGAAGAATTCTAAGAGATTTTAAACATCAAAGAGTCCACATTATCAACTTAAGTAATAAGTAACATGTTATTACTTTAAACTATTTATATATCTTTCAGTTTTTAAAAAAAATCTCACAGGGCAGCTTCCAGTTTAATCACCATGAAAACAAATCAGATCCAATACCAGCTACCCTTCCAAACTCTATGCCAGATGAGTTATAGAAGCAGATCTTTTTTCTTTCCCGCATCCATTCCTATTCTGTCTTAGCTAGATTACAAGTCATGTGAACAAATCAACAGATGGAATTAAGACTGATTAGTGTATCATACCCAATTATCTACTTCCAAAACTGTATGGCATGCCTTGTCCTACATTATACTTATTCAACCCACTACACATCAAAGAATAAAACTAATCAAGGTACAAAGTCTATTCCTACAGCCTTGCACACTTATTTAACTGTCATATACAAGGATGAACAAACAGGGTAGCATTTGGCAAGAACACATTGTTTATTTTAAAAAATAATGCAGAATTTTATACTTTATACCTTCTAGTTTCTGATAACATTAGCAAGTGTAGAAAATCATAGAACTGTAGAGTTGAAGCAATCTCCTGGATCATCCATTATTCTGATAGAACCAGGAATCCTACCTAAAGCCTCCATAATATAATATATAGATGCAAGTGACCTTAAGATGCCATCTAGTCAATTGAACTTGAAAAGAGTGTAAAAAAATTACATATAATACAATGTGGCACCTTAAAGACCAACAGATTTATTATGATGTAAGCTTCCACAGACTACTGTCCATTTCATCAGATGCATGAACTGTTGCCTTCATAGGTGATAGGTGTAGGCCCACATACAGTGCAAAAGGAGAAAATATGTAAACAATGGCACCAAACGGCTATGTAACACAAGTACCATCTCTGACAACTCCTTACATTTTACATTTCATGGCCACTAGATGCAGGGATGTAGGAGAATTTTGTTTCAGTTCGCAAATCACATGAACATGTCCCATTTGCAATTGTGAACACGAACAGAAGCATTGGTTTTTTTCCCCAAGAAATGTTCACAAATTCTCAAATTTGCAATAACATTAAAAAATGTGTTTGGGTTTTTTTAATGTGCACTTTGAAATGCACATGTTTCCAAAAATACACATTTCATGCTTTAGTAAGTATGGGGAAAGTGCACACTTTTGAAACACACACACAGAAATGTGCACTCTTCCCATGTGAACAAGTCACACAGAAAAAAGAAAACAGACAAAAATGAAACCGGGAGTGAGCCAAAACAAGCTTCGAAGTGAATTTCAGAGAATTTTAGAGAGCTCGAAAATCTCTGGTTCTCCCACCCCCATTGGACCCACTGTTCACAACTTGTTTCTCTATACCTGCCAGTTGAGGGTAACACTTCATGCATTTGAAAGCTTATACCATAATGCTTATACCATAATGTATCAGTTAGCCTTTAAGGAGCCAAAAGATGTTTTGTTGCTGCAACAGACTGACACAGCCACACCTCTGGAACTCCTTTTTAAGCAGGTATTTACCTTGATTCTTTATACTCTTTTGTAATTGAATTGATGACATGACCCATTTTGAAGCTAACTTGTTTCAATGAACCATAGTTAAGATTAACCAGAGTTTAGGATTTGGACATAATGCTAAACTACAGTTAGTCTAAAACAGAAGTGGAAGTTTCTCTTCTCTTCTACTGGCTCAGCTGCATGAGGGGGCAGCTTGCGAGCACAAGACTCACTACAGCTTATTCATGTGACACTAAACTAGCATTAAGTAATACACAGCCTTGAACAAGTTTTCACAAAACTTTATTGAAGGGCGGGGGGGGGGGGAGATTTTAAAAAAAAAACCATTTAAAAGCATGTGTTTTATTTGTGGACTTTATAATAGTTTATGATCATATAAAAGTTGTACCGGAAGAAATTTAAGCAAGCACATTTTTGTTATTCCAGTGTGTATTTTAAGTGCATATTTAATATAGTGCCACTCTAGTACATACAGAAGTTGGATCAGGGCCACTCAGATTTCAAATGCATTGGAAAGGGTCCATGTGGGAAAAGACGCTTCTGAGAAACATTAGGCCCATCCCATTCATGGCTCCATAAAGTAATCACAACCATCTTGAATTGTGTCCAGAAGTTCACATCAGCCAATGGAGCAAACGTGCAATAGGTGTGTGTTCTACCACCCTACTACCTTGACAAAAGGTGGACCACAGATTGCAGCTGTCATCACAAACAGCAGCAGAGCAATTAGTTAAAGATACCCCCAGAAAAGCCACTGCTACCACTTATCACAGTAAGCTACCTCTCAGGTAAAAACATTCAGAATTTCTCACTCCCCTCAGATCTGAGCCAAAAACGCTGCCTGGAAAGGGAGCCATGAGAATGGGCCAGCTTTTTTGGCTTAGCACTACAAAGCATTCATGCAACCCGATCCTAGGCCTGTTTACTTGGGTGTAAGCCCCACTGCACTCCTTGGAACCTTCTTCTAATTATGCTTAGGACTGTAGCCCTATTCAAACTGTTTACCCCACTCTTCAGCCAAAAATGCTCTCAGAGTGGCTTACAGATCAAACAGAAGATAGTCCCTACCCTCGGGCTTATAATCTAAAAGGCATGACTCAAAGAACATAGGAAGCTTCCTTATCCAGAGTCAGACCACTGATTCATAAGGATCACTACCTTTGACACTGGGGCTGTTCACATGACACAACAGCCCAGAGCGGGTTCTGTAACCTATGGTGAGGCTGCAGCGTGTGCAGGACCCATGTGACTGCCATTTTGAATACGCAACACCCTCACAGGGGTTGTCATGTGAACCAGGCAAGTGCAGATTATTTAATTTATTTAACCTTCGCATAACCCATGCTTGCCAGGTTTGCACGACATGACAACCCCCAAGTGGGGGTTGCATATTCAGCCTGGTGCCCACAAGCACCACAGCTCATCTGAACCCAGTCACTGGGTGGCAATGCCCCTCCAGGTTTTCAGGCAGGACTTTTTCCTGGCCTTACCTGGAGATGCCAGGGATTGAAATGGGGACCTTCTGCATGCAAAGCAGGGGCTCTAGCACTGAGCTACAGTTCCTCTGCAAAAAAAAAGAGGAGGAAATAGCATTTCTACAGTCATACTTTGTTGGAATAATGCAACAATAAAACATTGCCTGAACACACACACACACACACACACACGTATTAAGATATTTATTTATTTTATTTATTTCTTATATTTATTAATCGCCCATCTGGCCGGCCACCCGGCCACCCTGGGCAATGTAATTTAAAAAAAAAAAAAAAGTACCGTAATATCAGAACCATCAGTCTTATCAATTGATAATGTGGCAAAAATTAAGTACTTTAAACTCACATATTCATATAACTGTGATTAAAATAATATCAAAAAGGCGGAAGATTAGCAAAGTCTATACAGAAACAATGTAATACACACACACTTAAGCCTTGCTTTCATGACAAATTCAAAAATCCAGTCAGGAAATACCTTTATTAGAACCAACCAAAAATGTCTCAAAATAGTGAGCAAGGTTAGAGTTGGAAGGAGCCTACAAGGCTATCGAGTCCAACCCCCTGCTCAATGCAGGAAACTAGAGGAGGGGTCTCCCATCCAAGTAATAACCAGACCTGACCCTGCTTAGCTTTCCACACTCAATAAAAATGTTGAAGAGCACTGGGCCCAGGACTGAGCCCTGCAGTACTCTGCTCGTTACCTCTCCCCAGTTTGAGACGGTACCATGGATAAGCACTCTGATTCTGATTCTGTAGCCAACTGTGGATCCACCTGATAGTTGTTCCATCTAGCCCACTTTTAGTTAGCTTGTTAATCAGGATATCAGTCAAGATACAGTATATTATGTCCACAGCATTCCCACAGTCCACAAGGGAAGTTACCCAATCAGAAAATGAGATCAGATTGGTCTGTCAGGATTTCATAGATATGAAATCTATTAATGACTTGGATGAGGAGGTACAGGGAATGCTTATCAGATTTGCAGAAGACAAAAAATTGGGTGGAACAACTAATACTCTGGAAGACAGAAACAAAAAAACAAGTGATCTTGATAGGCTGGAGCTCTGGGCTGAAAACAACAGAATGAAATTTAATAGGGATAAACGCCAAGTGCTGCACCTAGGAAAAAGAAACCAAATGCACAGTTACAGGGTGGGGGACACTTGGCTCAACAATACTACAAGTGAGAAGGATTTTGGAATTGTTGTAGATCACAAGCTGAATATGAGCCAGCAATGTGATGTGGCTGCAAAAAAGGCAAATGCTATTTTGGGCTGCATTCATAGAAGTATACCTTTCAAATCACGTGACGTACTAGTTCCCCTCTACTCAGCACTGGTTAGGCCTCATCTTGAGTACTGTGTCCAGTTCTGGGTGCCACAGTTTAAGAAGGATGTAGGCAAACTGGAGAGGGTTCAGAGGAGGGCAACAAAGATGATCAGGGGACTGGAAACAAAGCCCTAAGAAGAGAGACTGAAAGAACTGGGCATGTTTAGCCTTCAGAAGAAAAGACTGAGGGGAGATATGATAGCACTGTTCAAGTACTTGAAACATTGCCACACAGAGGAGGGCCAGGTTCTCTTCTCAATCATCCCAGATTGCAGAACACGGAATAATGGGCTCAAGTCACAGGAAGCCAGATTCCACCTGGACATCAGGAAAAATTTCCTGACTGTTAGAGCAATACGGCAATGGAACCAACGACCTAGGGAGGTAGTGGTCTCTCCCACACTGGAGGCATTCAAGGTGCAGCTGGACATCCATCTGTCAGGGATGCTTTGACTTGGATTCCTACATTGAGCAGGGAGTTGGACTTGACGGCCTTATAGGCCCCTTCCAACTCTACTATTCTATGATTCAACAGCCACAAAGTCTGCATTTGGTCACAGTTAAAAGTAGAGGAGGAGAGATAGACTTTATTAGATTAGGCTTAACTAGGTGCAAGATTCAGGTTGCACCTAGGACTGCTGAGACAAGAACACACAATGGCCAATTCTCTATTTTTTAAAATATAAAACCCAGCAAAATTATTTCCAATTAACTCAGACATATCCTGGAAATGTTCCTTCTTGTCAGAACAATTCAACTATGTATGTAGCTAGATTAGAAAAGCCTTTTTCAAGGAATGTTAAAGCGGAGGAAAACTGATTCAACTTGAAGTACCTTGCCAATTCTTCAAGTTACTTTGTGTAACCACTAAAGAACTGTACTTCAATCATTCTTAAATTAGATTAGAAGTCAGAGATAGTGGCCGCATTTGGACATAATGCTCAATCACCCCCACTTGTCTCCTCCCACCAGCAGGAGAGGTTAAACTATAACCAGAAAATAACAAAGAAGCAAAAGCTATGTATCTGGAAGAGGCATTGCTTCAGTTTAGTGCAGCCTTCCCCAATCGGGTGACCTCCAGATGTTCTGGAATTCAATTCCCATCACCCCCAGCCATCATGGCCAGTCAGGGGGGCACTAGGTCAGGGAAACTGGCTTAGAGACTAACAGTAAGACGGACATCATTATATACAGATTTAATATTAACCTAGTTATTTAAGGGAAATTTGCTATTTACCATTTTAATAAATAAAATTCATAATCTTCACTTTTTAGCCACCCTGGAAACAAACTCCTGGGACTTGAGAAAGTTTCCTGGTGTTCCAAACACACTTGCATAGTCTGTGTTCTAGCCACAGACATTTTACACACCTTAACAAAGGTCTACGCTATCAAACATCCCATTGCCAACCGAACTGAATATCAATAGGAATTTGCAAAACTGAATTTTCAGTTTTGAGGTTGCAAGCTTAAAATGTAAGATGGGATGATCATAGCCATCCAATAAGTTCCAACTCTACATTTGCCCCAAGGCTGTGGAATGAACTCATCCTGAGGTCCACAATCTGCTTTTTATTGGCCTCCTGCATGGGGTGCAAAATGCATCTGTTCTGTTCTGCCAGCATTTGTTTTGCTTGACCTGTTGTTTCTCTGTCAGTTTGTTAAATCCATTTTTATTTGATGTAGTAATATTTTACAGTAACAGTATGTCACCTTGAGCGTTGGAAAAGTGGCTATCAAATGGCTTTAATTAAAAAGTAAGTAATGAAGTGGTGTTGCACCGCCTTCCATGAAAGCTATAATCACCATTTACAAATTCAATCTATGTCTATATTATGGAAAAGCATAGAGGCCTACTTACATCATGCTTTAGCAAGCAAACAAGGTTTTCAACTACTGTGGGGGTGCACCCTTTAGTGACAACTCTTTTTCAGAGGCGATATTCAGCCACGTGCATAGCAGGAATAAGACATCTAACCATCATCTACAAAGTTAAGCAACATTGATCTATGCCATACACAAATTCAGTATATACGAGATTTCACAAACTATGGGGCCATTTCAATTACTTGTTTCAAGAAGTGTACACACATAGGAATAAAACAAGGTTGCAAATTTTACACCCACACTGGTTAGAGGCTCCACTTTCTTGTGACAATTAACACAGCTAAAAATTAAAAGCAGCTCAGCTGTCAGATGTCCCCCAAATCCTAATGCCTTCACTAACAATCTCTATTGCTCCAAAAAAACATTCTACCCCAGATTTATGCAGAGGGATAACAGAACATTGCAAAACAGCAATAAAGCAACATCAATAATTTGTTCTTGCTTCTAATGTACAGTATAACACACTTATACAGTATTAAATGGTCAAAGCACAACACAAATTAGTCTTCAAAATAATGTGTTACATAATATAAAAGTATAAATTGGAATCAGTTTATGAAGAAAATTAAGTACATTAGGCGTGAATCACTTGGCTTCCCAAATTAGTGCTGATGTCTAGTTTTTGATTCTCAACTTTAGACTCCTCCAAACCACGATCTCTTAAGCCAGAATTAGAAAAATATTTCCAGTGCCAATCATAAGCAGGGCAGCAAGTTTCAAATTCCAGGAACACTCACATCAGTTTTTTAGATGCTTAGCTGAGTATGCACCTTGATTTTTCAAACATCTTAAACTATATAAAATGCAAACTGTAAGTCATTCTGCACAGCCACCACATGGAAAGTGTCATTAAAGTCACATTTACTACACTGATAAGAAACAACAGAGCTTCTGCAAAAGGAAGTCCTGCCTCACTAAACTTTCAGAATACTTTGAGCATGTCAACATGTGGATAGGCGTAATCCTGTAAACATTAATTATATTTGGATTTCTTAAAAGCTTTTCAATCCCTCAAGAACACCTGAACAAACTTCGCAGTTATGGGATAAGATGACAAGTCCTCTTATGAATCAGTAACTGTTTAAGAATAGGGAGCAGAGGTTGGGAGCAAACATTCATAAGTTACTTGGTGGCAGGGGTTTGTGGATGAAAACAAATTATTCAGTATGTGAAGCAGACTGTGAAGAGCTCCAAAAGGTTCTCTCCAAACTGGGTGAATGGGCAACAAAATAGCAAATGAGATTCAATGAAAACAATGTGAAATATTGCATACTGGGGCAAAACATCTGAACAGGGGTCTTAGTGGATAAATCAATGGAAACATTAACTCAGTGTAAAGTGGCAATGAAAAAGGAAGAATCCATGTTAGGGATTATTAGAAAAAGGATTGAAAATGAAATGGCCAATATCATACCTTCAAATAAATCTATGGTGCAGCCACATTTGAAATACTGTGTACATTTGTGGCTGCCCTATCAGTAGAGCCTATCTCGAAAAGAATATCTTAGCACTGGAAAAGATATACGAAAAAAGCAGCTAATAGGATTCATAGATCATAGAGTTGGAAGGGGCCTACAAAGCCATTGAGTCCAACCCCCTGCTCAATGCAGGAAACTAAGAGGAGGGGTCTCCCATCCAAGTAATAACCAGGCCTGACCCTGCTTAGCTTTCCACGCTCAGACAAGCTGAGCCAGCATGAGCCAGGATCAGCAAGTATGAAAAACTGGAAAGCATCCAAGATAGATCCAAGGACTAGTCTCAAGCTGCTGAAAAAGATGTTGTTCTTTAGGAAGCCCAACATGTTTTGGCCCAATATATTATTTGTGGCCTTCCTCAGGGGCTATAAAAGGAGACAACACATTAATTTGTCACAAATAAAACTTCACAAGTATAAAATAATACACATTCCAAAAATTGCCTATGTATACTTACCATTCTTAAAAAGCCTTCGGAGAATACTGTCAGGACTATCTCATACATTTCAGCATCTTAAGACTAGTTCTCTCCTCTTGGATCTAATATGATCAGCACTTTGATAGACTAAAGCAATTTTAATTTAGGAAAAAAGGTAACTGGGGGTAAATGACAAAGGTTTATAAAGGGGATGGAAAAGGTCCCTTTAAATTCTAGAATTCAAGGTCATCCTCAAAAACTGAGTGGCAGATGATTACAAACAAAGAAAGTACTTCTTCGCACAATGTATAACTAACTTAAGAAAACCAGAGAGCAATCCTACAGTCACTGGGCAAGCATCCCAGAGACCATAGGATGGCTCAGAAAACCCCTTCCAAGGTCGGAGACAGCGCTCCGACCTCGGAAGGGCGAGTTGGAGATCCGAACCCCAACCCCTCTCAGTGGCGCAGAGAGAACCACACCAGCTGCCTCTCTAAGGTCAGAAAATTGACCTTGAAGAGGGGGGAAAGGGGGCATTCCAGTGGGTAGGGAGGTGAGGAGACCAGACAGGCCAGGATATAATTTATCCTGAGCCTCCTCCAGCCTAATTCCCTCCCTTCAAAGCACCCTCGCTAGTTAGGCTGAAAAGCCTGTCTAGCAAAAATATAGGAGATCAGAGGACAGGGAAGCAAAGATCACCTCTGCCACTCTTTCCAGTTTCCGCCCGGCAGGGCACAGGAATCTCGGAAGCCTCCAAGTTCGGGGGCTTCTCAGCAGCAAGGGCGGCATCCACAGGATTGCACCCTCATTACCCCAGTATGTACTGATGGCTTTAAAAAAAGGAGTATATGGTCTACCAACAGCCATTATTAGCGCTAAAGGGATCCTCCATATTCAGAGACAGTATGCCTCTGAATACCAGTTGCTGGAGGCAAAAACAACAATGAAAAGGTTATTCCTTCCACACTCTCCTTGTAGACTCCCAGAAGCTTTTGGCTCGCCACTGCTGAAAACATAATCTTGCACCTGATCCTTGAACCTGGGGCCAAAGTAACATGATACACTAAATGCATGGATGCATTAAACATGTCTATTTAAATAAAACAATTTTTAAAAAGCTGCTGGGTGGGGGGCAGGAGATTAAGACCTGGTTCACATGTTAATGGCGACAAATTAAACCATTATTTCCTGCGGCGTGTGCCAGGCATGGCCCATGGCCATTTTGAATATTCAACCTCCAATTGGAGGTTACAGCCTGATGCCCAAACCTGGACACTATGGGCCTGTTTGCATGTCACAATAGCCCACTATAGGTTATTTTATGCATGGGGGCTGTTGTGTTGTGCTGGGCACCTGTAGGCGCCATTTTTGCATGGCACCCGGCTTTCCGTGGCTTGTCATGTCGTATGAACCCAGGTAGCAGGGGTTGTTTGAGGGTTAGACAATCCTCAAATAAACCTGAAACAAGCCATGGGTTACAATGCAACAGCTCCTGTAGGTAAATTAAGCCACGGTGGGCTGTCCTGTTGTGTGAACAGGTTAAACATGGGTTAAACAACTCACAGTTAACCTAAGAACGAACCCTAACGCTTTCCCCCTGCACTGCAGTCCCAACAAAAATCACACACACCAAAACTGCTATTTGTTCCAGAAGAGGATGTCCTGTTGGTGCCATTCCCCCTAGGAGAAACAACAGCTTCAGAGGGGGTTTATTCTTTTTGGGTACAAGGCCCCTCCCTACATGCCACAGCCCCACCCACCCTAATATTTAAACAACAAAAAATTAGACACATGAAATACACTCACGCATTTAACATATCCTCTATTCTGGCCCATGGTCTGATTCAGTAGAGCTGCTCTTCTGTTCTTAGGAACAAGGGAATTCTGGGTTTAAAACAATGCATTGCTGCATATATAAGAGACTGCTGGAATCCCACTGAAGTCAATCAGATTTACAAAGCCTGTGTGGAGAATTGCAGGCAAAGTTTTCAAGCCTTAAGCTTTAACTTTCACTACTTTGAAGCTTATCACCATTAAGGAGATTTGCATAAAACACTGACCCAAATGTACAATAGGGTTATTGTACTCATTATGTAAAACAATATATTAAAAGCCAAACACCGCTAAAATGTAGATTTGTTTTCAACAATAGACAGCAGCAATATTTGGAACGATTTCCTATGAGATCATTCCTTATTATTTGTCTATTCTGAGTGTTTTTATCATGAACACGTGAGTAAGAAATGGGTGCCCAACCATACTACAGGCTAAAATTCTGTTCATTTCTGTTGGGTTTTGCAAAACTGTGCAAGTTTTAACAATCTGTGCCCTATGTTGATAAAACAGAACACACACACCCCGATACAGTGCAAGTCATCTCTAATTCAATTTCTAACACTTCAAGTTCTCCTGATTTTTGTTCTACTATGAGGTTAGATCAGGAACTCTGTGCCTTATTATTCTAGGTTCTAGATTTCAGCCCTCAACCAGCAAAAAAGGAGGGGAAAGAATAAAAGGAGAAGGCATGTAGAGCCTGGAAAGCCATTTCTGATCAGAACACGCCAGCAGTCATTGCTTCCTCCAGTTGCTGGCAGCTTCTCTAGACTTTCCCCCTCCTCCTGAGATTGTGAAGGATAGGGGGTTGGGTAGAAGTTTGGCAGCTGCTGACAGGAGGAACGTGTTAACAATGTACTTGTCCCCATTTGCAACAAGTAGCCAAGCCACATGGCAGAAACGCTTAGTTCAGACCCCGCTTTCCCTAATGATTCTCTCCTCCTCCTCATTTATAACACTAACCACCATTAATTTGACCATGCATGCAGAGGAAGAGCAAAGAACCAGAATCTCGATCCTTCTGGGATAGCACTTTGTTAAAACGAGTTTAACTGGAAAATAAGCCCTCCATATAATTCCATCAGAACTTCCTTCCAAGCAGATCAGTTTAAGCCTGGGGTGTTAAAAGACTTGCAGTACGATCTCACGGATATTTACTCAGAAGCAAATCCCACCGAGTTCGATGCGACTTACTCCCAGGTAAGGGCGTTTAGGATTGCACTCGCCAAATATATTCAATGCGATCTTATTTACAAGTAAACACGCATAACATCAAGTTGTTCGGCTGCAATCCTA
The DNA here is from genome assembly GCA_021292165.1 of Shinisaurus crocodilurus. NCBI lineage: Eukaryota > Metazoa > Chordata > Lepidosauria > Squamata > Shinisauridae > Shinisaurus > Shinisaurus crocodilurus. The sequence continues at coordinate 267,280,767 of CM037878.1, read as the reverse complement.
ATTAAGCTAAAGCACACTTACGAAGCAGTAAGTCCCATTATGTTCAGGGGTACTTACTTCTGAGTAAACATGTCTCGTACTGCAGCTTTAGAGCCCACCCGGCCCTTTCCCCTTGAGAAGCAAATAAATCCAAGAGGAACCAAGGTGCTGGGGGGGGGGGGATATACATATTAGAAGAGGTCTGCACCCTATACCCTAATTTCATATGAATATACTTCAGAAACTTTTTATATGGATATACCTTTCCCCCCTCCTCCTTCCAATCCCTTTTTCTTCTGTGTCGTGTCTTTTAGATTGCAAGCCTTCAGGACAGGGACCGACTTATTATTAACCCGCTCTGGGAGGCCTTTTGGGGGGGGGGCTGAAAAGCGGGGTAAAAATACTGTAAATAATTGAATAAAGCGCGCACACCCTTTCATTTAGTGCCATCGTCTGCATGGACCAGTGAGGCTCTCGCACGCCAGCCTATTCCTACCTGAAGGGCGGGAGGGAAAAAGGAGAAGGAAAAGGCGGGGAAGGGGGAAGAGACGGATTCCCCATGCAAGGAAATACCTGGGGGTGGGGGTGAGAAGAGGAGCTACTTCGCCCTCAGGAAAGGAGGACGACGAATCGTGGTGGGCGAAGGCGAGCGAGCGAGCGAGGAGCTTCCGTTCCGTCCGTCCTCCACAATACACACACACAAACACACACACGTGTGTGTATGTACACACACACACACATATATATACACACACATCACCTTATACACATCCACCTCAGCTGGAGCAGGAGGAACCGGGGCAGTTGGCAGTTCCTCTGATTTATGTTTCGGATTGTGAGGGGACTTAAGGATGGGGGGGGGGGGGTTGAAGGACAAGGCGATCCGCGGCCTGGCTGTATAAGAGGGTCGACGCGAGTAAGCCTGGCCCTGCCTGCTTTCCCCCCTCACCTGGCGGGGCTGAGGCGCCCGGGGGCGGCGAGCTCCCGTCGGTTGCCGCTTTCAGCCTGCCGGTCACCGAGTTTAGTTCGACGGGAGGACGACAACCGCGCAGCCGGCCACAAGGCGCTGCGGGGCCGCTCTGAGCGTCACACACACGCGCTCTCGGCTCTTCTTCTTCTTCTTCTTCTTCTCCTCCTCAGGGGTCGCTGGTGCCGCTAGTCCTGCTGCAGGAGAGACGCACAAGAGCGGCAACGCCGCGTCCCGCTGACAGGTCCGCAATATGGCGGCGACCGTCGTTTAGATTTTTCCTCCCTATCAGAGTCGTTGGCGCCTCCGTTTGCTTAGCGGGCATGCGCGGGCGGGGACGGGAGCATGCGCACCTTGAAGGGCTGAAGCGGCTGCCCTTAACTCTGTTTGGGAAAGTGGGGCGGGAGGCACCTTTTGACTGTAAAGGTCGGTGTGTGAGAGAACTGAAGCGTGGAATCACGTGACGTGAGAGGGGGCGGTGGGCTCCTGAAGGAAGGCTGGAGCAGGTAGCCAAGAGGAAGAGTCTCTGACGCTTCAGGCTGCGGTGCTATTATGCACTTTTTACTTTCCAGTAAAAGTGGATGGGATCGAGCTGTACTCGTCTGCACGTTTAGACAGCCCGAATCTATGCATGTGTTTACTAGGAGTCGGGAGTAAGTCCCACACTGAATTAAATGGGAATTACTCTATTACGTGTTTACTTGGGAGTAAGTCGCACTGAATCAAATGGAGAGGGGTCGTACCTCAGTGGGTGGAGCACACGCGTTGCATGCAGAAGGTCCCAGGTTCAATTCCCATGTTCAGAAATAGGGCTGGAAAAACTGCGTGAAATTCTGGAGAGAGCTGCTGCCAGTGTACAATATTGGGCTAGATGGGCTTGTTTTTGTGTGAAGAAAGCCTGCACACCCACAGTGACATGAACCCCAACATAGTTTCCCCTTAGCGACCACATGTAGTTTCCCCTGGCAACCCCTGTCTGCATAATCCCCCACCAGGGGGGAACAGGAGATGCAGGTCTGGCCAGACAGGTACACAATAGGAAACATCTACCCGAATCCACAAGAGGACACATGGACCATGCGGAGGTGAAGGACAGTCTCAAAGAGCTGCAAAATATCCCCTGAAGGAACCGGTAACTGCAAGACGTAAGTCCACCTGACCGCAAAGGGGCAGGAATAAGCCCACCTGATCGGCAAGGGGCGGGAAAGGGGGAGGGACGGGGTAGAAAACCCCTCTACCCACCCGAGAAGTGTTGTTGGGAACACAGGCGGGTTGTCACCTTCCAAAGCCAGCACTGGCTGGGTCAAGCAGTTCTCTTCCCCGAGCACAGGTGGGCTCGGAGTCAGGCTAGGAGCTGGAAGGCGTAGAGTCTTTGGTACAAGGTAACTCATTGCTGCAATATGCTAGCCTGGGAACCAAGTCATTCAGCTATTTGAGGTCACCACCTAGTTTTGTGTATGTTGTAGTATTCCTAGAAGTCTATTAGTTCCGCTCCATTAACCTACCGTAAATAAAGCGTCTATTCTTTGATGTGAATGGTTATGTGTGCTTTTTAGGTAGCGGTTGCATTTAAATCGCTTAATATCCCCTTGAGGATATCCTCAGTGCCAGTTAACCCGTTAAGTGCCGAACTCACGCAGAAGACCCAGTTGCTGGTCTTCCACATTTTTTTACCTAGGGTACGATCCTATGCATGTTTAGACCCAAAAAAACCCCTACATGCTGGGAGTTGTAGTACTTTTTTAGGTCTAAACATGCATAGGATTGTGCCCTTTCTTTTTTATTATAAAATTTTGACAAAAGTAAGAAATGTGGCTACATAGATTTGAATATATCACTTTCAATGCATGCATATGAAACGTGAGTGTGTGTGTGTGTATGAAAAAAGCAGACCAAACAAATATCCAAATAAGTATCCATTCGCAGGTGGCATCTATACACCACCTGTTCAAATGTTGAAAGCATTGTAAAGTCCTCAATCGATTGCATTATAGGAGGTGAGCATTTATTCTTCCAGTGTTGTAGTATCAGTCTTTTAGCTGTCAGAAAGGCATGCTGACCATGCATTAGCTTCCAGGAAGCAGGTAGATAATTCAAAAGAGCATGTACATCAGTAAATATGAAGGAGTGTTCCAATATAAAATGTATCCATATAATGACCTCCTTCCAAAAATGGGCAACCACTGGGCATTTTATTTATTTATTTATTTATTTATTATATTTATACCCCGCCTTTTTTCCTGCTGAGTGGGGACTAGAACCCGGATCTCCCGAGTCCTAGTCCAACACCCTAACCACTACGCCACACTGCCAAAGTATATGCTTAAAAGAAGCATTTGCTGCATTACACCTCCAATGATTAGCCAACTTAGACAAACCCTTATTAAGGAGACACGGCATCCAATACACACAAAACAAAAGTTTTTGTTGAATAAGATGCAACCTGAGATCCATAGATGCATCAGATGTAGATGCCAAGGTGGCAATCCATTGATTAGGCAAAATGGGACAATCCAATTCCCTATTCCATTCCTGTTTGAGATCCTGTGTATCATACTTATTCATCAATAATAAGTATTTATAGACATGGATCGTAGGTTGATTTGCCCGATCGGACTCAATGAGTGTGTCCAATAGCAAGGGAGATGCTAAAGCTGTAAAAACAAAAGGGCCAAACCTAGACACTAACAAATATTGCAATTGCAAGTATTGACATTCAGCCATAGCTGGACAGTAAGGGTGCAATCCTGTTCATGCTTAGACAGAAAACAGTCCTACAGCTCGCAGCATTCCCCAGCCAACCATGTTTAAACATGCATAGGATTGCGCCCTAAATGACTTATTTAAAGAACAGCCCAGAATGCCTGGTTCTAAAGCTTCCAAGGCTACTACCAGACCTGGCTTTTATTGTGCAGTCACCCTGCCTCATTCACAGAATTTTACAGGAGGCTCAGACGATGTCATCTTCAGTTCTTAACAATACATTTGTAATTTATTGTGGCATGCAGGTTACACCTGCTGAAATGCCCTCTCCTAAACAACTATTCACAGAATGTTAACAGCTTGGGGTGGAGGAGAGAGAGAAATGGAATGGAGGATCCTGAAAAAAAGGCATGGTTGGCTGGCCAGAACCCTGAACAGGAGCATTACAGTCTGCAGTGTTTTGCAGTGGTCCAACCTTTCATAGATCATAGAGTTGGAAGGAGCCTACAAGGCTATCAAGTCCAACCCCCTGCTCAATGCAGGAAACTAGAGGAGGGGCCTCCCATCCAAGTAATAACCAGGCCTGACCCTGCTTAGCTTTCCACACTCAGACAAGCTGAGCCAGCATAAGCCACTGTATTACAAAGTGCTGTCATAGACAATTGCCTTATGCCATTTAGTAGTACAGCCAGGCCTGATATACAGCATGGCATGCAACAAAGCTACCTGAAATTCTCCCCCTCTTTCCTTTCCGGTCAATACCAGTGCCGGCGCCAGTTTTTTGAGTGCCCTTGGTAAGGCACTTTTAATGGGACCCCTCCTTCAGCCAGGGCCGGATTAAGATAGGGGCTATTGGAGCTGCAGCAGCAGCTCCAGGCCCCTATCCCAAAAGAGGCCCACAATCAGGACCGGTGCAGGGCAATTTGGCGCCGCAGGCGAAATATTTAGTGGGGGGCCCTCTCCAAAGCAGCCCTGCTCTGCACAAAACCCCCCCCTGCACCGCCACCACCAACCTACCCACCCCCCGCCCTGGAGGCTGCTGCTGCTGCTGCCGCCACCGCCGAGGAGGCAGGAGGAGGAAGTGACGCGACGGGACCCCCGCGCTGTTTTTTGCCGGGGAAACCATGGCAACAGGGCTGTTTAAGCCCTGTTGCCCTGGTTCCTCCCGCCAAAACAACGCGGGTGGGGCTCCGGAAGCGACACGAGGCGGAGAAGGTAAGTGGCGGGGGGGTCGGGGGGGTGATGGCGGCGGCGGCGGGAGGCGCAGCGGCAGCGAGCGGGAGGGCGGGGGGAGGCGCAGCGGCGAGCGGGACGGGAGGGTGCGGCAGCGGCGGCGGGAGGGAGGGTGGGGAGGCGGAGGCCTGGCGGGGGCGGCGCAGCGGAGGCAGAGGCCTGGCGGGGGCGACGCAGCGGCAGCGAAGAGGAGCGCAGCGTTTCTGCGCCCTCTTCAGCCGCGCGCCCTCTTCCGCCGTGCGCCCCCCTCAGCACCAGGCCCATAATGCTCTTAATCCGGCCCTGCCTTCAGCGAGTTTACATTCTCACCACCATTGGCATCAGCTGCTGTTGCTCCTCATTTTCATCATTGCTACCACTTGCTTGCTGGACAGGCAGACAGCCAGTGAGCAAGTAGGCAGTGGTAACTCCTCACCACCACCACCACCACCACCACCACCACCACCACTGTTGTCTGGGCTAGAGCAAGAGGCAGGTTGCAATGACAAAGAGAAACTCCAGGGGGCTCTTGTCAGTGGGCCTCTGCTGGGGTGTGGGCCTTGACGCCAGCCCTGTCAATACATATATAGGGCAGGTTTCCCTTGGGCTCCATCCTTCCTCTCGCCACCACCTACAGTAAACTTGCTGTGACCCAGAGAGATTCAGACTCTTTACAAAACTAGTGTTGAATGTTGTCCTTTGTGTATTGTTTTTGTTGTTGTTGTTCCCTTCCTAAGGGCAGCAACCACACAGAGATGCAGCATACAGATGGAAGCCAAGTTTTTCTTCTTGTTTTCTTTTGGTTTTGGTTAAAGTACAGTTCAAGCTACACAGAGAATAGCAGGAGAGACAACATTCACTCTGAAGGGAGCAGAGAGCTAGATGAGTTACTAATTCTGAGTCATGTAGGAGCTATTAATATAACTTGCCCCTGGCAGTCTTCTCAAGGCCAAGAGAAGAAGAGAGAGAGGAATTTCCAATTAGAAGAAAGAGCAAGAAGAGAAAGATTTTGAGATGAGGAAAAAAAAAAATCTCATTGTGAAGAAGCACATGATAAAAAATATCCCTCAGGAAATTGTGGAGGCTCTATAATTAAAGTCATTTAAAATTAGTCAGGGCAAATTGCGGAAAGATATACGGTACTGTGGTATGAAGAAGCCTGCATGCTCAAAAGAGGTACACAGCAAGCACACATTAGACATTTTAATGAGTCTTTCATTTCTATAATAAAGGGCAATAATTAATTTCAATGGTACAGGATTGAGGATTTTAATTCATATATTTAGGGCTTTCTTATTCAATATTTTTAATGCTCAAAACATATATAATTGACAAACAACAATAATATTACGACCCAGTTTACGTGACACACTGGGCTCACCATGAGATATTTAACCCATCATGAGCCATGGTGCATGCTGGGTGCCATTTTGAATATGCAACCCTCGATGGGCTTGGGGCATGTCGTCCAAACCCAGCCATCAGGAGAGATGGCCAGGTTTGGACAACCCGCTGCAACCCCACTGGGGGTTGCATATATAAAACGGTGGTATAATGGTGGAAAATCTGGTATATCTGAATGGTGGCATGAAACCCTTGTGTATTTGCACAGTTTCACTATACCACAGCGCCACCCAGTGGTTGTGTAATGGAACATACAGAAAGGCAGAGAAAGAAAATCCTAGAGGTGTTAAACCTACCTTTGGGGGGGGGTGCTCATCTTTGCTCGGCGAGCACCCCCCCCCCCAAAGGCCTGAATCCCTGCGCCGCTTGTCTCATTGCTCCACGCTGCGCCGGCAGCATGGGGTTCCGTCACGTCATTTCCGGCTGCCAGGAAATGACGCGATGGGACCCCGCACTGCATTTTTGGCGTAAAAACCAGGGTAACCTAGCTTAAAACAGTTGCAATTTGCTATTCGCTGCCGTTTTAAGCTAGGTTGCCCTGGTTTTTACGCCAAAAACGCAGTGCGGGGTCCTGTCGCATCACTTCCTGGCAGCCGGAAATGATGTGACGGGACCCCACGCTGCCAGCGCGGCGTGGAGCAATGGGACGAGCGGCAGCCAGGTAAGGCGCGTGAGTCTTGGGGGGGGCTGAGCGGGCCAATTTCAGCCTGCTTTCAGCCCCCTCGAGACTCTCGGATACATCCCTAGAAAATCCCCAGGAAAAAAACATGTGTAAAGGAGCCGATCTTAATCCCACAAAGAATCCGGAAGCAGAAGCCTCAGTAAAGTGGCGGGTTAAAAGCCTCATGTAGAAAAGCCCATTGTCAGAAAGGCACTGGCATTCTGAAATGCTCCCCGATCTCTGCATATGGTATCTTTCTCACCAGTCGATTTGCGATTTCAAACATGGGTGTGACTTTCAGAAGTGCTCCTTTGATTTAAAATTGTAATGTGAATAGCGAGCCCTCTGTTTATAACAGGTCAGCGTTTTTCAGTCGGTTTTAAGAAGCCACGGAAGATATCAGATACGGCCATTCATTTTTAATACCGCTTTGGCTGGGTTCCTTTTTAAAAACAAAATAAAACCCCGCACGCTCAGGCTAATCTAATCCCCTGTGTCAATAAAACACATTTAGAGCTAAAAGTACCCGCCCCAGGCGGGTGTTAAAAGTAGATAGTGTAAATAAAAAATGAACTGCTTTATCTCCCTTGGATTTCTCCTCCTGCCTTCTGCCGCCTTGCTCTTCCTACAAGACGGTAAAATTATACAGCCATATATATATATGTGTGTGTGTGTGTGTGTAAATAAAATAAAACAATCAAGAGTCAATAAATGTTTGGGAATGTGCCAGGTAAGGAAGTAAATGGCATAACTGTAGCGGCTGTTCCGTGGGTATGCCACTTTATTCACTTCTGGCACAATCTTATGGCCCTCTGACCTCCTCGGGGGGCGGCGGGTAGGATTGGTCAGACTCTCCCTGCAACCTCAGAAATTCCTTCTGAGGTGAGGTTGCAGTGGGGAAGCTGAGTACGAAGTGCCCTCCCCCCCCACCTCGCAGCTAGCGTCGTTCTTTCCGTGCCTGCTGGGAACTGGAGCCGGAAGACCGACTTCAGTTCCAGCGTGGGGGGGGGAGGGTGTTCCCAGGGGTGAGGAGGGGAGGAACGAGGCACCGCCAGCTTCTGCAGAATCCAGGCGGTGCCTCAGCCTCTCCTCCTCGGGAAGAGGTGCAAAACATCTAGACGGCCGAAATCGGTCATCATCTAAATGTTTTTGAGGGCGAGGGAAGCACGGCAGCAATCCTGTCTGCCACGCTCCTCCCGCACTCAATTGGATGCCCATAAACTTCCGGGTTCAGAGAGTTAAGAGGCAGCCACATAGGATGGCACTGTTCACGAACTAACTTTGGCTGTGTACTCCAGGTTTTGTTGCCTAGCACTGAAAAAGCACATTTAAAAAAAGGGGGGGGGAATCAACTACTGTAGAAGCTGTTCTACAAGTATGGTGGCCAGATGCAAAAGATGACGGGGGGCTTCTCCACCTTGAATGTAGAAGAGGGAATTTCACCAGGTATAGCATGAAGTTACACCTCAATTATTCATTTATTCATTTAGGGTTCAATCCTATGCATGTTTAGACAGAAAAAAAAAGGCCTACAACTTCCAGCATGCCCCAGCCAGCCATATTGGCTAGGCCATGCTGGGAATTGTAGGCCTTTTTTTCTGTCTAAACATGCCTAGGATTGTGCCTTTATTATATTTCTATACTACTCAATAGCCAAATCTCTCTGGGCAGTTTACAAAGATTAAAACCCTAATAATACAATACAATAACATAATATAAAACCATTAACATATGAAAATATAAAAACAATTTTAAACAAACAAGTATAAAAATCCCAGGACCCATTAAAAAGCCTCATCATATGCTGTCAGATATCTGGGAGTAGAGGAAAGTCTTAACCTGGCACCAAAAAGATAACAATGTTGTCTTTTTTGTGTGTGTGTGTGAATTTCACCAAAACAAAACAAAATCTAAATTTAAAAAAACACCTGAAATTAACAATTGCTGTATGTAAATATCCATATAACAGCATAAATCCAGATGAATCAATTACTGTATACACAAGCTTCAGCAAAGGCAGACCAAATATCTGTACTGTATCTATGTACATTTGAGAGTGGCATCTGTATGTCATCCACTCAAATATTGAAAGCATTGTTCAGTGCCCGGCCCATTGTGTTACAGGAGATGAACTTTTATGAAAAGATTAAATGTTGTGTTGGTGCCAGGCAGACCTCACTGGGGAGAGCGTTCCACGATCAGGGGCCCACCACAGAGAAGGCCCTCTCCCTTGTTGCCATCCTCTGAACCTCCCTCTAAATGTGCCGACGGGTCCAAAAAGGTTGGCGACCCCTGCTCTACACGCTGGTTTCTTTTGATACCTTTGATAATAATAAATCTCAAGAAGGTTGTTTTGAAGAGTGTTGACATGGGCTTTTAAGATATATTCCATTATAGTGTTTTAAAGCCATTGAAAGTGTTCTGTTTAATGGGCCTTCATCAGGTCATGCTTACATAGCAGAAGGCAAAAGTTCTTCCATTGTTGGGAACAGACACCATCTTTAGAGGACCACACAACCCTAGATTCTATCTGGGCCCAACTGGGATGGTACTTCTTTGTAGGTGCTCATTGAAAGTATTCACTATGTCCTTATGGTTAGGATATCAGACTCAGGCAAGGCCTCCTTCACTTTAAAAGCCATGTTGCTCCAGCAGCAACTTTGCCGACCTCCTCTTCTTTGGTCCACTCCTCATTTGTCTTGTTCTCTGCCCCCTGTGAAAGCTTCAGCCCACAAGCCAGAAGAGCAGTGCCAGCCCAAGATATTGTGCTGCCTGAAGTAGATCCCAAATATTGCCTCTCAGTACAGTAATACCTTGGATTCCAAGCATAATTCGTTCCGGAACCATGCTTGTAATCCAAAACACTCTTATATCAAAGCGAGCCTCTGGCAGGTGTGAGCGGGGCCGATTTCGGCCCGCTACACCCACTCGAAGCAAGCGGTTACATCCCTACAGTACTTGTCTTGCAAGACCTTGCTGGTTTATCATGTCAAAATTTTAAAAAAGTTTTTGCTTGTCTTGCAAAACGCTCTCAGGCCAAGTTACTTGCAATCCAAGGTATTACTGTACTTTTTGCTGTACCATTCATAAACCAATTGAATAGCTGATTCCACATCATTAAGCAATCCTATACCTACTTACCTGGTAGAAGGTCTCATGGAACTCAAGGGGACTAACCTTTGAGTAGACACGCATAAGATTGTATTGTAAGTCTAGCTGGTGATGCAGTAGCCTACAATTTGTGTTTCTAAGGCTGCAATCCTATAACCCCTTGCCTGGGAGTAAGCTCCATTGGACTCAATGGAACTTATTTAGGAGTAGACATGTATAATGTTGCTCTGTAAGGTGTGTTTAATTTAGTTAATTCAGGGCAAATGGACATTACCATCAGATAGTAGAGATTGTTTTCTGATTTTCCCCATCATGTTTATGGAGCTCAGGTTAGTGGGATTCTCAAGGGAAAGTTGGCAAAAATTCAGTACGGTAATTCCTTGTTCCTATCTATCAATGCTGGTTATCAATGTTTGTTTGTTTATTATTTATATATCCCACCTTTTTTCCTGCAAGGAACCCAAGATGACTTACATAATCATCCTTCTCCTCCATTTTATCCTCACAACAACCCTGTAAGGTAGGTTAGGCTGAGAGTCAGAAACTGGTCCAAAGTCAGTCACCCAGTGAGTTTTATGGCAGAGTGGGGAGTAGAACTTGGATCTCCCAAGTCCCTGTTCAACACTCTTAACTACTATGCCACACTGGCTCTCCATGTGTAAGGTATTGGCAATCCCCTCCCCAGCAAAAAGGATATGTCTGTTGGATGCTTCCAGAGAAGGCTTTAATATTATACTATCTTTTTTTACCCGGCGTTGCACAGGTTGTCATTTTCCTATAAGCACTATTTGTTCGAAATTCTTTAAGGTAGCTGTCCGCTGTTTTGAATCCCTCCATAGGAAAGGTCCCCCCCGGGACTACATAATGGAATCCCAGCTCCCCCGGGACTACCAGCTTCCCTGAGATTAGACAATGAAATCCCAGCTCCCCCAGGACTACCACCTTCCCCGGGATTGCACAATGAAATCCCAGCTCCCCCAGGACTACCTGCTCCCCCGGGACTACACAATGAAATCCTTGCTCCCCCCCCCAGGACTACACAATGAAATCCCTACTCCCCCCTGGGACTACACAATGAAATCCCTGTTCCCTTTCCCCCAGGACTGCACAATGAAATCCCAGCTCCCACCCCCAGGGCTATACAATGAATTCCCTGTTCCCCCCCCCCCCGGGACTTCACAACAATGAAATCCCTGCTCCCCACCCCCACCCCCCGGACTACACAACAGTGAAATCCCAGCTCCCCCCAGGACCACACAACAATGAATTCCCTGCCCTCCTCTCCAGGACTGTACAATGAAATCCCTGCTCCCCCCCCTCCGAGACTACACAATCAAATCTCTGTCTGCCCCCCTGGACTGCACAATGAAATACCTCCTCCCCCTTGGGAGTACACAATGAAATCTCAGCTCCCCCCCCCCCGGGACTACGCAACAATGAATTCCCTGTCTCCCCCCCGGGACTACGCAACAATGAAATCCCTGCTTCCCCCCCCCCGGGACTTCACAATGAAATCCCTGCTTCTCCCCCCCCCCAGGACCACACAATGAAATCCAAGCTCCCCCCCCCCCCGGGACTACACAACAATGAAACCCCTGCTCCCCACTCCCGGGACTACACAATTAAATCCCTGCTCTTCCCCCCCCCCCCGGGACTACGCAACAATGAAATCCCAGCTTGCCCCCCCGGGACTACACAGCAATGAAATCCCTGTTCCCCCTCGGGACTACCCAACAATGTAATCCCAGCTTCCCCCCCCCCCCCCGCCCGGGACTACACAGCAATGAAATTCCAGCTCCCCCGCCCCCCGTGCAGGCCCCGGCTGCAATTCATATGAACATTCTGTTTTGACATAGGAGAGATTTGCATATCCACTCCTGATTGGGCCCCTGTGGTGGCAGTGCATACCAACATTCTGTATGTTGGTGGAGTGATTTGCATAACCACTCCTGAATGGCCCCTGTGAACATTCCTAGTGATTCCATTGGCTCTCATCTATTTTGGGCCGTACAGGTGCAGCGAGGGTTTTTCGGAGATTTAAACCTGCCAGTCTTTGTCTTGGGTGATGGAGAGTATACGTGCCAAGTTTGGGGTGGATCCGTCCAACTGTGTATGAGCCTCTGCAACGTGCACAAATGCCCGTACACACCCACCCACAGACACACTGACAAACTTTCACATTTATATAGTAGATTGTGTAATTGCCCTGCCTTGTTCATGAAATTTTAGGGGTGCGTGTGGTCCAGACGATGTTGTCTTCCATTCGTAACCCTCCTGTGTTTTCCCACAGCTTCTTCCATCTTTTTTTCTTACCAGAGAAAAACCATGAAGGAGGGAAAGACACAATAGTGCACAATGTCTTTTCAGGAGTCGGGCTAGGAGCCATCCATCGGGAAGCACCCCTAGTGTGAATGCAATCTTAGTGTGCAGTCAGTGGGGTGGCCCTGCATCCTAGTTTACAGAGAACAGCCCTCTATTTGAATGCATCCTCTGTTTCAAGGGCTGCCTAGTCCAAGTCCGATTTAACGATTAAAAAAAAACCATAAGAAAGAAGAACAGGAGCGCTGAAGTTGCCCATCCACAGTTAGCACCTAGACAACAGACTGGGCAGCCACACTGGTCACCTGGTCACAGTCTTACGCACTATTGTGAAATGCAGTCCTGGTTTTGGTCTGAACATTAAAGGAGCTATGCACAGTGCTGACTGAACCCTATCCCCAAACAGCACCATGGATAGGTTCTTAAAAGTTCAGACTACAAGCGGGAGTGGATACACTCCCCCACTGATACTGGAGCCACCAGCCTCCACTGGTGAGATGTACTGTGTTTCTATTTAACTTATAGTCAGTCTTTCGAAGTTTGCATCTACTGTATACGTGTTAAATGAGCAGGTGGTGCACACATTTTAAATGTATGCCCCCTTTAGTCCTCCTTTTTGGTGTTAGTCCTCCTTTTTGGTGATGCATTTCTTCTCTCTTAGCTTTGTGTAAGTGGCCACCCTAGCAGTCAGGGATCCTGGGGAAAGCATTTGACGGCAATGGGAAGACTTGGGGAAAAAGTGGTATGAACTGAGGGTCTTTGGGCATTGAGCTGTGTTGCCTAGGGAAGCAGTACCATGCTGGCAGGAGCCCAGGCTCTAAAGACCATTCTGCCTTTTGTTTTAAGGCTAGCTGAAAAGAGTTTGCCTTGAAGTCCTAGAAAATATAATTCACCAACAGTCAATTTCTGTAAAGGTTTCATCAACGTTGCCTCCGGAAAATCCTGCAAATTACTTGGGAAGATAGGCGAACAAATGTCAGTGTACTGGAAGAAGCAAAGACTACTAGCATTGAAAAAATGATCCTTCAACGCCAACTTCAGTGGACCGGTCATGTTGTTCGAATGCCTGACTGCCGTCTCCCAAAGCAGTTACTTTACTCCCAACTCAAGGATGGAAAGCGGAATATCGGTGGTCAATATAAGAGGTTTAAAGATGTTCATAAGGCTAATCTAAAAAAATGCAATATAAACATCGAAAACTGGGAAGCTCTGGCCCATGAACGATCTAAATGGAGGTTGGCCTTTCACAAAGGTTCCATGGACTTTGAAGAAGCCTGAGTGCAAGGTGAAAGGGAGAAACGTGCTAAGCGAAAAGCACGTCAAATGAATCCTTTACAGGACCATCTTCTATCTGGTAATCCTGTGTCCTCACTGTGGGAAGCTGTGTGGATCTAGAATTGGCCTCCACAGTCACTTACGGACCCATCGCTAGAGTCTACACAATCTTCTTTAGAATCTCCTCCTTTTATCCCGGAAGACAATCTTACTCGGTCACGAGTGATCGCCTGATGATGATGATGACCAGGGCAAGGAACTTTGGGCTAGAGCCATCAAAAACTCTGTTATAACAACTCTGAAACCTAAGGAGAGGAAAAGAAAGTGTGGGATCATCCTTTGAATCATAAATTTTATATGCTTGGGTTGAATGCAACTTAGTCTAACTTAAGTCACATTCATTTTCATGGGTCTGCTCTAAGTAGGACTATGGTTGGATACAACCCAAAATATGCACTCTTTGAGTGTCGATGTAGCCAAAACCAGTGGTGCAGCTAAGGCTGGGAACATGGGGTCAAGGTCCAGGCCCCCACAACCCAGCCCCCACAATGACCAACCAAAGAGTGGCAGATGATGGGGGCATCAGTGCAGCAGAAGCAAACTCAATTTTATCCCTATAGTAACGATGGTGCTATGATTTAAGTCAGTTTAAGACTGCACATGCTCAGGGTATTTTTAATTTATTTTTTAAATAAGGGTTTGCAAACAGTTTTGTTGTTCTAACATATCAGGAATATAGAAGCAGCTGTAAAGCATGGAATGGCCACTTGGGGGGCGGGGAGAGAAATGATAGTTGCATGCTTCATACCTGGACATCTAAAGGGCCCCACTGTAAAACCACTAGATCCAAGGTCTAAAATTACCGAGCTTCCCCACTGGCCAAAATGGTACATCCATCCACAAGAGGGAGGAATCAGCTTGGGGAAATAATCCTCCTCCTCCTCCTCTCCATTTTATCCTCACAACAACCCTGTGAGGTAGGTCAGGCTGAGAGTCAGTGACTGGCCCAAACTCACCCAGTGAGTTTCATGGCTGAGCGGGGACTAGAACCCGGATCTCCCGAGTCCCAGTCCAACACTCTCACCACTACGCCACACTGGCTCTCCATGTATTTATCCATCTACAGGTGGTGTCTAAATACCACCCGCTCAAATGTTGAATGCGTTATTAGGGCCTCAATCCATTGTGTTATAGGAGGTGAGCATTTATCTTTCCAGTGTTGTAATATCAGACTTTTGGCTGTCAAGAGGGTGCGGAAAATCCACATGCATTGCATCAGTATTAAAGAGCATTCTAATACTAAATTTATCCATAGTATAACCTCAACCCAAAAAGAAGCAACCACTGGGCATTGCCAAAATATATGTGTAAAAGAAGCATTCACAGTATTACACCTGCAACAGTTAGCTGACTTAGACAAACCCTTATTAAAAAGACATTGTGGTGTCCAATAAACACAAAACAAAAGTTTTTGCTGAATAAGACGTAACCTAAGATCCATAGACCCTTCTGAAACAGACGCAAAAACAATGTTCCATTCATTAGGCAAGATATGACCCTCTAATTCCCTATTCCATTCATCTTTAAGACTCTGTGTATCATACTTATTCACCTATAATAAGTATTTATAAACATGAATCGTAGGTCGATATAACTGCTCAGCCTCAATCAATGCATCCAATAGCAACGGAGGATCTGAAGCTGTAAAAGCAGCCAGACCAAACCTAGATTCTAACAAATGTTGCAATTGCAAGTATTGCCATTCAGCTGAGGCAGGCAAGTTATATTTAGTTCACAAAGTCGAAAATGACAGATCAACACTCACTAACTAATCCAAAGTAAAAATCAACCTGTCTGCCCAAGTCCACCACAGGAACATTTTCTTACCAATTTTTAAATCCGAATTACCCCATAAAGTCAGTTTGGCATGGGTCAAACTGTAATTGATGAGATATAATATGCCACACCTCTCTAACTGCCGTAATTGTAGGAGGCACCCTGTCTGTTCTAGTGTAGTGAGACCCTAATGCCATCCATTTGGAGAGAGGATCCAGACACAAGGATTCCAAAACAGACCAAGGTGGATAATCTAATCTAAGTGGAAAAGACCAGAATTTAGAACTAGTTGAAACCATCTTAGGGTGCAATCCTATGCAGGTTTAGACTGAAAAACATCTTACAACTCCCAGCATTCCCCATCCAGCCATGCTGACTGGGGAATGCTGGGAGTTGCAGGATGTTTTTCGGTCTAAACCTGCATAGGATTGTGCCCTTAAAAGCTCTTTGACTCTCATGACTCCCACCAAAAGAAAACCAGGGAATTATAGTTATCATAGATTATAGAGTTGGAAGGGGCCTACAAGGCTATCGAGTCCAACCCCCTGCTCAATGCAGGAAACTAGAGGAGGGGTCTCCCATCCAAGCAATAACCAGGCCTGACCCCTGCTTAGCTTTCCACGCTCAGACAAGCTGAGCCACAGGCCTATGAAGAGATTAGGGATTGCTGGTGAAGAACTACATCAGCACCTTCGTTAAACTCCATTTCCCAGTGTTATTTGGGGCAATTCATGAAAGTTAATTTTTTAAAAACAGTTTATAATGGGTAGGGTATATATATCCTTGATTTGCGTTGAATGAATAATCCAACACAGCTTGAAATCATGGATGCAATGCATGTGCATTCTGGGGGGGGGGGGGAGAGATTCTCAACAACAACAATCTCAGACTGTCTAGAAATTGATTCATTTATTTAATACTACTTTTTTTACCCAGCATTGCACGGGTTGTCATTTTCCTATAGGCACTAATTGTTCAAAATTCCTTGAGGTAGCTGTCATCTGTTTTGAATCTCTCCATAGGAAAGGTCCCCCAGGACTACATAATGGAATCCCAGCTCCCCCGGGACTACCAGCTCCCCAGGACTTCCAGTTCCCCCAGGACTGCACAATGAAATCCCAGTTCCCCCGGGACTACCTGCTCCCCCGGGACTACACAATGAAATCCCTGCTTCCCTGGGACTACACAGTGAAATCCCTGCTCCCCCTGGGACTACACAATGAAATCCCAACTCCCCCCCCCCAGGACTACACAATGAAATCCCTGTTCCCCCCCCCCGGAACTGTACAATGAAATCCCTGCTCCCCCCCCCCCGGGACTACACAATGAAATCCCAGCTTCCCCCCCCCCCAGGACTACACAATGAAATCCCTGCTTCCCCCCCCCCCGGGACTGCACAACAATGAATTCCCTGTTCTCTCCCCCCCCGGTACTACACAATGAAATCCCTGCTCCCCCCCAGGACCACACAATGAAATCCCTGCTCCCCCCCAGGACCACACAATGAAATCCCTGCTCCTCCCCCCCCGGGACCACACAGTGAAATCCCTGTTCCCCCCCCCCCGGGACCACACAACAATGAATTCCGTGCTGCCCCCCTAGGACCACACAATGAAATCCCTGCTCGCCCCCCCCCCCGGGACTATACAATGGTGTTGCACGGGTTGTCATTTTCCTATAGGCACTGTTTGTTCGAAATCCCCCCCCCCCCCCGTGTAGGCCCTGGCTGCAGTTCATATGGAATTCTGTTTGGACATAGGAGAGATTTGCATAACCGCTCCTGAATGGCCCCTGCAAGCATTCCAAGTGACGCCATTGGTTCTCATCTATTTTGGCCCGTACAGGCGCAGCCAGGGTTTTTCGGAGATTTAAACCTGCCAGTCTTTGTCCTTGGGTGATGGGGAGTATGTGTGTCAAGTTTGGGGCAGATCTGTCCAACCGGGTAGGAGCCAATGTGACACACGCGAGCCGTTCAGACATACGTACGTATGTACACACGTACAAACATTCACATTTATATAGTAGATTGACTTCATCCATCATCTTGGGCTAGTGGGAAAAATAGTAATTTTAAGTTCAAAATTATGTGGTTGCTCATAAAGCAAATACAGATAGAACTTCCTTTCAGAGGGACAAGGAAAAGGAACCCAAATTGCCCACAAAAATAAATGTCAGGACAAAGGCAATAAAAATCCCAGTCAGATTACAACACACACACACACACACACACACACACACACACACATCATTCTGATATGTCAAAGTTAATCAGATACTGTATTTTTATTGGGTTTAGAGCTGTCACTGCCCAGAAAAAGACGGGCTATGTTTCCAAATGAAAAGGCAAAGAGGGTTTTCTGTAGTATGGAAGATTTAAGTGATTTGAAATTCTCATTTCGTTTCTGCAGGAAGCTGCCCTGGATGAACTGCTTGGATCCAGCAATGTCTTTCCACAATTAACAATTGTACGTATCTGCACAAATATTTACCCACTTCGGCCCAACTGTTAGGGACATAGGACTAACAAATCCCAAATGCTGGTAGCGAAAGAAAGTCTCCTTCATTTCGCTGGAACTTACTTCCAACCAAGTTGGTATTTTTCAGATTTGGGGTGTGGGGGGGTGCTGCCCAGGAAAGAGATAATGGGACCAGGATGTCTTACCGGTTGAATCCGTCAGCCAGGCCTCACCATACCTTCCTTTCATTAGAGAAATTTGTGGCTAAATAAGCAGTAGATGCTTTCTGAACTACTAGGAAATATCTAGAACAGGGAGCAGAACAAAAATACGGTGTGAGAAGAATCCCCCTCCCCAGCCTACCAGGCCCTCCATGGGCAAGATCATGTCAGGAAGATCATCCAGCTAAGGATGATGCAATTTAGGACTGTGCGTGAAAAGAAGAAAAAGAAAAGTGCCATTTTAATTAGTTAGACTGAAGGAGACACAGAGAGGGTGGAAAACTCTTGGGCTCCATAAGCTACATCTGGGGGTGCAGGGGCACTTTACTCTGGAAACCTGATGTATGACAGTGGATCTGGCTATTGCAGTGTTAAACTGTGCCTCTGCTCAATCTGTATATCTGTATATAAAGTCAAATATTACGAATCACCATGCATCTCTCTCCAGTGATTCCTCCTTCCAAACCTGGGTAAGCACCAAACCCCTGGAACATAATACAGTTCGGGGGAATGAGGCATGCATAACAGTATGTTTTAGATATCATCCTTATTGCTACTGAAGGAATTATTTTCAAAGTGGAGGATCTCCACTGAATTATGCCAATCATTTTAACTTCCTGTCTCAAAAGTAAACTTTCATTGATTCCCATTGTTCTTTCTTTAACATCACAATTTTCCTACTTCTATTGCTCACTAAATCTCTCCAGGAAAAAATACCTCTGATTTCTCCAGTAGCATGGTAAAACTGGACCTTTGCAAGTTTGGAAGGTCAGGCGGTGGGGGGGGGGGAGATCCATTGCCACATGGAACTATGTCATGATCCATAGATATTTTCATCAAATGTTATAGATGAATTTCAACATTTTGGGAAAGAAGTTCAGTGGATGGGTATCTTGAGCATTCGGTTATGGGTACTCACATATGCAAGCCCCCTGACTGGATGCTTGAGAACAGGATTAGGGCAAACACAGCCCTGTGCAAACTCTGAGCATTGTCCAAACCAATCTTGCAAGCAGCTTCCTGCCATCTACCCCTTCCCGAGGTTCCCCAGGCACTCATCTTGCAGCAGGTAGAAGCAGCTTCAGCATGATGCAATTCCCACTGAGGGAGAAGGCCATCAAGGGTCCTTCTCCCTCAACAAGAATTACATGCACAGCATCTTTCTTCCACTTGGGAAAGGGCTGGGAGTGGGAAACTGGCCACAGAAGTCCATGCATGCATGGGTAACTTCTCATTTAGATTATTGCCATGTGCTCTACATGCAATGGAGACCTGCAAGCCCAGCCAGCATTTGGAACATTCTCCAGGGAGGGAAGTAAGCTGGTACATACCATCTATCAGCCAGCATTTTTCCCCTTCCTGGTTGTTCCCTGGTGGTTTGGGGCCCTGCTTCCCTTGAGAGTCTGCAGCAACCAGGAGGAGCTGTCCCCTGCTCTGATTGTGGACTTATGCCAGCTGCAATTGCCAGGGCAAGGCCTTTATCTGCCAGCCTGAGGAGCGGGCGGCGACGTAATTGAAGGATGACGCCAAAGGGGGTCACCCCTTTGAGGGGAGCCACTTTGGAGGGAAGCCACAAGGGCAAGGGCCACCCCCCTAACTTTTGCCTATTTCATTTCCTGTGGGGGAGGGATTGCTTTCCCCCCTTTCCCTGAGGATGTCCCATGGAGGGCAGATATGGGGCCTAATGGGGGAATCTGTAGGGGCACCAATCCATGTAGTGATTGGTAGAGGGAGATATGGTGTTGGGAAGAGGGCTAGCCAGGTAAGGCTGTGCCGTGTTCCGGCCCTCCTCACTCCCACAGCTGTGGTGGTTGCCCTATCAGCCTGCCTTCGGGTCTCTGGATGCTGTTTCTAAATGCCAGATCGGTCCAGAATAAAACCTCCCTCATCCATGACCTAATAGTGGATGAGGCGGCCGATCTGGCATATATTACTGAGACGTGGGTGGGTGAACAGGAAGGAGTCAGTCTCTCTCTCTCACATGAGGTTGAATCACATGAGGTTCCCAGAGCACAGCCAGGTATAATTTTCTTGGATGAGTTTCAGTTGGTACAGCTCGAGGATGTTGACAAGGTGCTTGGACAGGTTCATGCAACTATATCCGTGCTGGATCCATGCCCCTCTTGGCTCAGAAAAACTAGCAGGGAGGGAACAGTCGGCTGGGCCAGGGAGGTGGTCAATGCCTCCTTGCGAGAGGGAGTGGCCCCATGTCACCTGAAACAGGTGGTGGTGAGGCCACTCCTGAAGAAACCCTCCCTGGACCCGGAAGATCTTAATAACTTTAAGCTGGTAGCGAATGTTCCTTTCCTGGGCAAAGGTCTTGAGCGGGTGATGGCCAACCAGCTCCAGGTGCTTTTGGATGAGACTGATTATCTGGATCCATTTCTTTTCGGGTTCAGGCCTGGTTTTAGCATGGAAACAGCTTTGGTCACCCTGTATGTTGACCTATGTCGGGAGAGAGACAGGGGGAGTGTGACACTGTTGATTCTCCTGGATCTCTCGGTGGCTTTCAATACCATCAACCATGGTATCCTTCTGGGGCGGCTGTCTGAGTTGGGAGTGGGGGGTACTGCATTGCAGTGCTTCCACTTCTACTTGGATGGCCGGCTCCAGAAGGTGGTGCTTGAGGAATATTGCTCAGCCTCGTGGACTCTCCAGTATGGAGTTCCACAGGGGTCGGTCTTATCCCCCATGCTATTCAACATATACATGAAATTGCTTAGTGGGGTCATCCAGAATTTTGGAGCACGTTGCCATCAGTATGCTGATGACACGCAGCTCTATTTCTCCTTTTCATCTTCAGCAGGTGAGACTGTGGATGTGCTAAACTGGTGCCTGGCTACGACAATGGACTGGATGAGGGCTAACAAACTGAGGCTCAATCCAGACAAGACTGAGATGCTGTTAGTGGGCGGTTCCTCTGACTGGATGGAGGCAGTTCAACCTGTTCTGGATGGGGTAGCACTCCCCTTGAAGTTTGGGGGTTCTTCTTGAGCCATCTTTGTCACTTGAGGCTCAAGTGGCCTCAGTGTGTCACGGAGTGCCTTCTACCCGCTCCAGCTGGTGGCCCAGCTTTGCCCCTATCTGGACAGGGATAGTCTGGTTTCAGTAATCTACACTCTGGTAATCTCAAAGATAGACTACTGCAATGCACTTTACATGGGGCTACCCTTGAAGACTGTTCAGAAGCTGCAGCTTGTGCAAAATGCGGCGGCCAGACTCATTACTGGGACCAGAAGTTCCAAACACCTAAAACCAGTTCTGGCTCGCTTGCACTGGCTGCCTGTATGCTTCCGAGCCCGATTCAAGGTGCTGGTCTTAACCTTTAAAGCCCTACATGGCTTGGAACCGCAATACTTGACAGAACGCTTCTCCCAACCACAATCTACCTGGACAATACTCTCAACATCTGGGGCCTTCCTCCTACTGCCACCTCCAAGGGAGGCTTGGAGGGCAGCAACAAGGGGGAGGATTTTCTGTGGTAGCCCCCCAGCTCTGGAACAAGCTCCCCCCTGAGGTCCACCTGGTGCCAACTCTGCTATCTTTTCAGCGCCAGGTTTAGACTGCACTCTATGTTGATGCTTTTAACAACACTAAATAGTGCATGGTGGAGTGGTTATTGTTTAACTTTTTTTTTTTTTAACTGGTCACGTATTAATTGTTCTAGCTATTTGTGTTGTTTTAAATTTGGTTTAAATTTTTTATTCTATTTTTATTGTGTATTTTATATTGCATTTTTTAATTGATGTAAACTACCCAGAGAGCTTCGGCTATTGTGTGGTATAGAAATAAAATTAATAAAATAACAATAAATAATAATATTAATACTACTACTACTACATGGGGCTGCCCTTGAGGATGACACAGAAGCTATAGGTAGTGCAGACTGTGGAAGCTAGACAGCAGACAGGAACAACTTGGAGAAATCATACAACACCAACTTTAAAGAATTGCACTGGCTGCCAATATACTTCTGGTCTGAGTTCAAGGTGTAGTGCTGATGCGTAAAGGCCTAAATGGCTTGGGACCTTGATATGTAAGGGACTGCCTCTCCCTGTATGTACCTACCCTAGTATTGAGATTAGGGTGGTGCTGTTTTATTTTCAGCATTCCTGGCCATTGGAAGGCTGGCTGAGGCTGATGGGCATAGGCAGTGTTAGGGGAGATCCCACCTAGCCATGGCCCCCGGATCTTCTGAGCTGTGCCCCGGAACCTCCGAGCTGCCCCAGTAGCCATCACCTTAATACAGGCCTGCGTCTTCCCGCTGAGCTCAGGAGCCTTGCAGTTACTAGGTGAGCACAGGACTCCCTCCCTCAGCAGACCAAGAAGGCGTGCAGCAGGAAGGCACTGGCCTTTCAAAACAGAGGGGAGATGGCCATCTTAAGTTTCCTTCCACAGTCTGCTCCCTGGTTTTTCTCTCTTCTTGCTTTTACATCTCCACTGCTGGAGCTTGCTTGCCATGAAAGGGTGAAGCAGGAGAGGGAAGGGCAAGAAGAGCCCCTGTGAAATCCTGGCACCTGACTTTACTGCCCCAAACTGGATCCTTTGGCTTCTGCAGAACATCAGTTGTTTCAGCACAGCAAAGGATTTCATCAGGCACCCCAAGCTTCGTTCTTTCACCCCCCCCTTAATTGCACCCATCTAGCTGCAGGCAGCAGATTATACCGAAAAGAGGGTTGGGACTCTGTGATGTCATAATCCAGGAAGTGCTGGGGCTTCTTTTCAATAGGTTTTACAGTTTGAAAAATGCAAGGAACAGACCTCAGCCACCCCTCTGCATCGAGGTAATTAAGCTTGTGCAACTCTCCCACACCCTCCAAAATTCCTCTGAAGTGCTCCCCCTCTGAAAGGAGCCCCTTGGCTTGGGCAATTTGCTCTCCCCCCCCTCCAATTCCAATCACCATTCTTCTTTTCCTCTTTTTCCCTCCCCTATCTTGGTTTTCCTCCCTCTTCTTTTCCCCCACCCAGAACATGTCTTGGGGAATTCTTCAGTGGGGAGGGTGATGGGCAAGGGACGTTCTGGACTGTGTAGGACTTTGTACAAACAAACAAGAGGATTTGTTGTTCTCCTTCTCTTCACCCAGGTCTTTGAGAAAAGCGGGTTCCCGTGGTTGTAGAGGAAGGGATCTGGGCCGGTTTTGGATGCTGCTGTTAGTTACCATTATCCAGCAATAGGAAGGGCTGCAGCTCAGGGCCCCCGCTTGGCACTCAGGAGGTCCCAGGTTCAATCCCTGGCACCTCCAGGTAGGGCTAGGAAATGATCCTGCCTCAAGCCCTGGAGAGCGGATACCTGTCAGTGTCGACAGCAATAGGCTAGATGGACCAAGGGTCCGACTCAGTATAAGGTGGATCCCGATGTCCCTATGGATGGACAGCTTTGATAAAAACAGGAGTTAAATGTTGGCGGGAGAGAAATACTGCTCTCTTCTACAAGCCTCTGTATAAGTGGGTATCACTCATGACTATTACTTACTCAGAGATAAGCCCTTTACCTTATTTGGGATGTCTATCTGCATATCAGCAGAGGGAGACCTGTGTAATGGTAACTTCCGTTGTCAGGGGGATTGCTGCAATGGCACATCCCATTGTTAGCCCTGCTGTGGGGGTCACAATGAAATTTTCTGAGGCTGGGGAGGCAGGATGGACAGTTGGGCACATCAGCTGAAGACCAGAACTGATAGGGTGGTGCTGTTTTATTGTGGGCTTACTCTGTACATATTTAAAAAGCAAACAAAAAACCCACCTGGTTTGACTCTGCAGATGCAGAAGTGATCGAATGTGTTCTGTAGGCAAAACCGAAGAGTGTTTAAATGCTGCCTCTCTCCATACTTTAGGGAAACATTTCTCAGAAGCATCCTTTTGACACAACGCCGGGCTCCTTCTCCTGCTTGCGACCACTCGAAGAACCTCCCATCCTCCCTAAAGAAGGCAAGCACACTGGAAGGGCTGGGAGGTGGCCTGCATTCTGATCCGGGGTGTGTGCTCTGATCCGATGTTGCCTGCCACTCTTGAAAGAATAGAAGGAGCTCCTCACATGGATGAAGAGGGTCCACCCAGGAGGAAGAAAAGGAGGGAGAGAGATGGAGACTTCCACCTTCTATTCCTGGAGACACTTGACTGGCCCTTTGACACAGTCCACGCCTGCATGAGCAGAGCAGCGAAACCCCAGAACTAGACCGTGGGAAGTCTCTCTCGACTCTTCATGGAAGGGAAGCAATGCCAGGCATCTTCCTCTGAGAAAGACAGGGGACAGCAGTTCTTCAAGTAGGATTCTTCATATTAGTAAAGGGTTTTGATTTTTGAATATTAGTAAAGGTGATAGAAATTCTTTCTGTGAAAATAGAGAAAACTTAGATTGGATAAGGATTGGTAATGTTTGTCAGACAGAGAAGCAGAAGCCAAATATGATTTGTTTTTGTTTTGGAAAATTCAATTAAAAAAAAGAAAAGGAGGATTCCTCGAAGATGCTTCATTGTGCCGGGACGCAGAAGCCAGGGCCATTGACAAGAGCCCTGGAACAGATTGCAGCAGCTCATGAAGCAAAAGGCACAACAGACAAGGAGACACCCACCCACCCGCCTGCCCCTGCTGCCTCCAGCTCCGTGCTCTACCCACCTATCAAGAGATCCCGTACAATTTCAACACACCTCCCGTCAACATAGAAGGCCGCAGCAATCTTGAAGTACCCTGGAATTTCTTTATCCTCAAGGAGTATTTCTCAAAGGTTTCAAGCTGCCCATGTTAAAACTCCATCGTCAAACGTGCCACTAGGGAGATCTTGGAGTTACTCCTTTACAGCCCTCTTCTCGGAGGTTCACCCACCCACAGAAGAATCTGTGGTCAGTGTTGCTTTGCTCGCCAACCAAGAAGACTGCTGCCTTGGCCACTGGTCCTGCTCTGCAGGTGGTGCAGATTAACTGCAGGTTTTCAGCATCAACGCCCCTCCCAACACTTCCACTGCTGGACCAAGGGTCCGACTCAGTATAAGGCGGATCCCGATGTTCCTATAGTATGGATGGACAGCTTTGATAAAAACAGGAGTTAAATGTTTGCAGGAGAGAAATACTGCTCACTTCTACAAGCCTCTGTATAGGTGGGTATCATGACTATTACTTACCCAGAGGTAAGCCCATTACCTTATTTGGGATGTCTATTTGCATATCAGCAGAGGGAGACCTGTGTAATGGTACTTTCCATTGTCAGGGGGAGAGCTGCAATGGCACATACCATTGTGAGCCCTGCTGTGGTGGTCACAAAGGAATTTTCTGGGGCTGGGGAGGCAGGATGGACAGTTGGGCACTTCAGCCAAAGACCAGAACTGATAGGGTGGTGCTGTTTTATTGCTAGCATTCCTGGCCATTGGAAGGCTGGCTGAGGCTGATGGGCATAGGATGGGCATAGGCTGATGGGCATAGTGTTAGGGAAGAGCCCACCTAGCCATGGCCCCCGGATCTTCTGAGCTGTGCCCCGGAACCTCCGAGCTGCCCCAGTAGCCATCGCCTTAATACAGGCCTGCATCTTCCCGCTGAGCTCAGGAGCCTTGCAGTTACTAGGTGAGCACAGGACTCCCTCCCTCAGCAGACCAAGAAGGCGTGCAGCAGGAAGGCACTGGCCTTTCAAAACAGAGGGGAGATGGCCATCTTAAGTTTCCTTCCACAGTCTGCTCCCTGGTTTTTCTCTCTTCTTGCTTTTACATCTCCACTGCTGGAGCTTGCTTGCCATGAAAGGGTGAAGCAGGAGAGGGAAGGGCAAGAAGAGCCCCTGTGAAATCCTGGCACCTGACTTTACTGCCCCAAACTGGATCCTTTGGCTTCTGCAGAACATCAGTTGTTTCAGCACAGCAAAGGATTTCATCAGGCACCCCAAGCTTCGTTCTTTCACCCCCCCCTTAATTGCACCCATCTAGCTGCAGGCAGCAGATTATACCGAAAAGAGGGTTGGGACTCTGTGATGTCATAATCCAGGAAGTGCTGGGGCTTCTTTTCAATAAGTTTTACAGTTTCAAAAATGCAAGGAACAGACCTCAGCCACCCCTCTGCATCGAGGTAATTAAGTTTGTGCAACTCTCCCACACCCTCCAAAATTCCTCTGAAGTGCTCCCCCTCTGAAAGGAGCCCCTTGGCTTGGGCAATTTGCTCTCCCCCCCTCCAATTCCAATCACCATTCTTCTTTTCCTCTTTTTCCCTCCCCTATCTTGGTTTTCCTCCCTCTTCTTTTCCCCCACCCAGAACATGTCTTGGGGAATTCTTCAGTGGGGAGGGTGATGGGCAAGGGACGTTCTGGACTGTGTAGGACTTTGTACAAACAAACAAGAGGATTTGTTGTTCTCCTTCTCTTCACCCAGGTCTTTGAGAAAAGCGGGTTCCCGTGGTTGTAGAGGAAGGGATCTGGGCCGGTTTTGGATGCTGCTGTTAGTTACCATTATCCAGCAATAGGAAGGGCTGCAGCTCAGGGCCCCCGCTTGGCACTCAGGAGGTCCCAGGTTCAATCCCTGGCACCTCCAGGTAGGGCTAGGAAATGATCCTGCCTCAAGCCCTGGAGAGCGGATACCTGTCAGTGTCGACAGCACTAGGCTAGATGGACCAAGGGTCCGACTCAGTATAAGGTGGATCCCGATGTCCCTATGGATGGACAGCTTTGATAAAAACAGGAGTTAAATGTTGGCGGGAGAGAAATACTGCTCTCTTCTACAAGCCTCTGTATACGTGGGTATCACTCATGACTATTACTTACTCAGAGATAAGCCCTTTACCTTATTTGGGATGTCTATCTGCATATCAGCAGAGGGAGACCTGTGTAATGGTAACTTCCGTTGTCAGGAGGATTGCTGCAATGGCACATCCCATTGTTAGCCCTGCTGTGGGGGTCACAATGAAATTTTCTGAGGCTGGGGAGGCAGGATGGACAGTTGGGCACATCAGCTGAAGACCAGAACTGATAGGGTGGTGCTATTTTATTGTGGGCTTACTCTGTACGTATTTAAAAAGCAAACAAAAAACCCACCTGGTTTGACTCTGCAGATGCAGAAGTGATCGAATGTGTTCTGTAGGCAAAACCGAAGAGTGTTTAAATGCTGCCTCTCTCCATATTTTAGGGAAACATTTCTCAGAAGCATCCTTTTGACACAACGCCGGGCTCCTTCTCCAGCTTGCAACCACTCGAAGAACCTCCCGTCCTCCCTAAAGAAGGCAAGCACACTGGAAGGGCTGGGAGGTGGCCTGCATTCTGATCCAGGGTGTGTGCTCTGATCCGATGTTGCCTGCCACCCTTGGATGAATAGAAGGAGCTCCTCACAAGAGAGTCCACCCAGGAAGAAGAAAAGGAGGGAGAGAGATGGAGATTTCCACCTTCTATTCCTGGAGACACTTGACTGGCCCTTTGACACAGCCCATGCCTGCATGAGCAGAGCAGCGAAACCCCAGAACTAGACCGTGGGAAGTCTCTCTCGACTCTTCATGGAAGGGAAACAATGCCAGGCATCTCCCGCTGAGAAAGATGGGGGACAGCAGTTCTTCAAGGAGGCTTCCTCGAAGATGCTTCATTGTGCCGGGACGCAGAAGCCAGGGCCGTTGTCAAGAGCCCCAGAACAGACCGCAGCAGCTCATGAAGCAAAAGGCACAACAGACAAGGAGACACCCACCCGCCTGCCCCTGCTGCCTCCAGCTCCGTGCTCTACCCACCTATCAAGAGATCCCGTACAATTTCAACACACCTCCCCTCAACATAGAAGGCTGCAGCGATCTTGAAGTACCCTGGAATTTCTTTATCCTCAAGGAGTATTTCTCAAAGGTTTCAAGCTGCCCGTGTTAAAACTCCATCGTCAAACGTGCCACTAGGGAGATCTTGGAGTTACTCCTTTACAGCCCTCTTCTCGGAGGATCACCCACCCACAGAAGAATCTGTGGTCAGTATTGCTTTGCTCGCCAACCAAGAAGACTGCTGCCTTGGCCACTGGTCCTGCTCTGCAGGTGGTGCAGATTAACTGCCGGTTTTCAGCATCAACACCCCTCCCCGCACTTCCACTGCTGGGTTGAATCATCCCCGGCCCTTCTGGAGGGGGCGCACATGGCAGGCCACCACACTCCTTTGCCCCCCATCAGCTCCGCAGCACCTGCTACACCCTGGCCTTGAAGGAAAGGAAGGCACACGCCAGGGGAGCAGCAGCACTGGTCATGGCTCAGGGCCTCCAGACTGCGCTTGACTGGTCTCCACCAAAGGGTGTGATGGACACACAAAGTTTCCTAGGACACAGAACCTCCCTGTCCATGTAATGATGGCTTTGGTCCAATGGGGGCAGACGTGGCTGAAGCTCCACAGCAGATGTGATGCAATTCCTTCATTCTTCAGTCTGGCTGAGAACTCGAAGCTCCGACTCACCAGACCTTCCCTGGCAGTGTTCGGGGTGTGTGTGCAGTGGTCCTTCTTCACACGCTTCCCGACCCATTTCCACAGGGAGCTCTGCAGGCCTCTTTTCCTGCGCTGACAGTGGACCCTCTCAATGACAGGCAGAGTGCTGGTTTCTACCTCTGTCAGCTCAGCTCTCAGCCTCATGGAACTGAGTCCTCTTTGAAGCCCTGAGTGTGCAAGAGGTCCAAACTCAGCCAGCCAGCAACACAACAACCTGGGAGCATTTCTTTGGCTGCAAAGCATGCTTGCTTAGACGTTGACCTCCCCCTGCCCCGTCATGTCTCCTGGTCCTGAGGCTCTGCAGTGCCCTAAGGACTCAGACAGGTACCCCCCTTTAGAGGGAGTCCTCACCACTGCCTTCTATACTTGCTTGGCCAGAGGATGTTGCTCCCCCATCATCTGGTTCTGAGGATGATGCCCCTGCAGCTTCCCCTGTTCCTCACCAACACGGGAGCATGAGACCACGGAAACTGACACCGGCCCTTTCAGAGCTGCAGTCAGTACCGAGCAGGGGTGGAGCCTCTGGAAGACCAGGATTGGCCCACCTTCAGAAGGCCTTGGTTGAATGCAGTCCTTCCCAGGAACAACAGCTCCTTGTGGCAGAACCTTCCAGTCAGCACTTCTTGCCGTGCGCTGTCCAAGCTCCAGCCTCATCTCCAGCCTTGTGTGATGTGGGCCTTGCCTTGCTTAGTGTGATGCAGAACAGGCCATGAACACTGTGCGCAGATGGCTTCCCCTGGGCCTCACGCCAGGCCAAGACAGATTTTTCCAGCCCATACGTGCGGAATGGAGGCTCTCACAGCTGAGCATCAGGCTTTATTGGCTGGAAACCAGGTGTTGCGAGCTTTAGTGGCCCAACTTTTGGCTGAAAATCTGAGACTTTAAACTCAACTGGAGGCTACCGAAACTGTAACAGTTGCACCTGCCCCCGCACCGTACTGGGGAAGATGTCCAGAAAATCCCCACAAAAAGTTGGTGGATGTCCAGGGATGTTTCCCAGTGCTGTGGCTCAATCAGGTTTACATGGAGCTTCTGCACCTAGAAGACTTTACATTGGACAGAATTCAATAAGTACAGACTGCGCTTGACTGGTCTCCACCAAAGGGTGTGATGGACACACAAAGTTTCCTAGGCTTCACAACCTCCCACCATTATCTCCCATTTTCTAGTATAGCAGCTCCATTGACAGACCTGTTGTGACCCCAGATAGCCTCCAAGTGGACCCTTCAAGCTCAAGCTGCCTTTGGCCACCCCAAAAAAGCAGTTCACCCCAGCTCGTCATCCTTTACCCTGACCTGAGAAAATCAGTTACTGTCGAGGCAGATGCATCCAGTGTGGCCATTGGAGCCATTTGATATCGGCCAGGACAGGACACAGAACCTCCCTGTCCATGTAATGATGTACTTGCTCTCTGACTAGGACAGACAGACCACATTCAGAAAAGCAAAATGTGTTAGATTTGCCTTGAAAGTGCATCCAAAAGTAACAGGATCAAAGACCTGATCTGAATAATCTATTTTGTTTACAAGCTGGGCACTTAGCCCATGAGACTCTACTTTCTAGGAGAAATCAGACTTTTTGGATGTAATAGCTTCATTTTAACCGTTATTTGAATTTGAATTTATTTTGCCATGTGGAATTTACCAGATTGACTGCTGTTTCCTTTCGGAATTGTAAAATGGCTGATTGCTAGAACAACAAGCTATCTTCCTTCCTGACCTCATGGGAATGCAATGGTATCATTTGGGAGAAGGGGCTACCAGCTATCAAGGTAGCCTTTGAAGCCTGGCACCCTTATTGACAGGCAGCCAGTACCTCGTGGCAGTTCAGACCGATCATTGCAATCTTGAGCACCTTCAAACAGCTAAAGAATACAACAGGCAGAAAATCCGGTGGTCTCTGTGCCCACGCATGAGGGATTTCTTGTGCCCATGCATAAGGGAAGACACACAACGTTATGTTACCTCCTGTGAAAAGTGTGCCCATGTGAAGGATCAGTCTGGGAAACCAGAAAGCCTGTTATATCCCTTGCCGACTCCAGATGGACCATGGAAAACCATCACCCTGAACTTTATTACGTGGCTACCTCTGTCTCAACAGTTCACCCAAGCTCGTCCATGGAAAACCATGGAAAACCATCACCCTGAACTTTATTACGTGGCTACCTCTGTCTCAACGATACTCAGCCATCCCAGTGGTAGTTGATGCCTTTACCCAAATGGCTCATTTTGTACCCTGCACAGGCTCTTCTACAGCAGAGGGGAAAGCGCAACTCTACCTTCGATGTATATTCGAACCACAAGGTCTCCTGGACCAAGCGCTGCAAATAGGTGATAACGTTTGGCTCTCCACAAAATATCTCAAAAATTAACACCCCCATCAAAAGCTGGAGGATAAATTTCCCATGACCCACATCATCAGTCCTGTGGCTTTCCATCTCCACCTGCCAAACTCCCTGAAAATTCTCCCGGCCTTCCACACTTCGTGCAGAGTGCTCTCTAAGGGCATGCCTTGCCCCCAGCCTTGCCTCCAAGCATGACTAACGTGGATCCTGCTTACAGAAGAGGCACTGAACATGGTGTGCAAACCGCTTCACATAGGCCTCCTGCCAATGTCAGGACCTGCCCATGCCTAACGCTTCAGGGCAAGAATTGAAAAGCAAAAGACCCTCTTTTTATCCAGTGCTAGGAACATCTCCATCATCCCTTCTGGACTGGAGCCCCGTGAAGCACAAAGAAAGGTGCTCAGACTTGAAATTTGGTGAGCCTGCTGTGGGAGATGGAGAGCCAAGTTTGTGGACGGGTCACATGACCCCATCAGGTGATCCCTCCATCTGGGGCAGGACCTCCAGAGATGGGACTTCTGAGCATGGTGTTGGAAATGACCCCGTGTAGTCACTTCCAGTCCCACACATGTCCGGCGGGGGTCTTTAGTGATGTACGGAGATTATAAATCCATTCGTCTACATTTTGCAGAATTCAGGCAGATTTTGTTGCATCATCCGCGCATTGACGGGAATTGGATTTTGCGCAATGCATTCGTACGCAAATTCACAATTCCCCAAAATGCCACCACCTCCCCCAACATACACTAATGTGTATTTGTATGATTTCGCCTATAGGGGAAATGTGCATTTTTTTGGTGGGTGTTCTTCTTTTATTTCCGTATTTTCATATGGCAAAATTTTCTGTCACATTACGGAAGGTAAAAAAAACAGTCCTCAACGGAATCCCCACCTCTCTGGAAGAGACAGTCTGGTGCAGAATCCGTGGGTCAGATTCTTGAAATTTGAACTAATTTGAGTCCATTTCGATTTCCTCCGGCGTCCATAGCATAAACCCTCAGTGTATGGGTCCACGGTTGCATAACGAGTGATCACTCCATCCGGGGCAGGACCTCCGGAGGGAGGACATACAGGGATGGAGTCGGACATCCGACAGGGGTGGAGTTAACCATCTGTCACATTTGAATAAGCGGCAGGGCTCGTGGGCTATCCTTTTTCACTACTCGGGTATGTTTTGTTCCCAGTGGGTCTGTGGGGATCACCCACCACTAGGAGAGCTCTCTGCCCACTTGCAGGCTCAACCAGACACAGAGATGGTGCCCTTAAGAGGTAGATCAATGGGGCACAGAGAAGAAGGGATTAGAGCTCCAGAATCCAGGAAAGGAGAGCAACTACTGGGCTGGCTCAGACTGCCTGGGCATCTCTTGTAGGCCTGGAGGGAGATCTAGGGCACCTGCTGAAGTGAGAGGCAATCTGATACTGAAGCATCCTCAGAGGCCCTGCCAGCCATGACATGAGAAGGCCTCAGATGGCTGTGGTCCCTCACCAGAACGAACACTGCTCAGGGGAGAACCTTCCAGTCAGCATCGCATACAGTGTACTCTCAAGGGTCCAGCCTTGCCTCCCGCTTTGTCCAAAGTGGACCTTGCGTTGATTAGTGAGGCCCAGAACAGGCACTGAACATAGTGTGCAGACTGCTTCCCATTCGCCTCCTGCCGTGTCAGGACCTGCCTATTCCTAATGCTTCAGGGTGAGAATTGAGAAGCAAAAGACCCTCTTTTTATCCAGTCCTAGGAACATCTCCATCATCCCTCCTGGACTGAAGCCCCGTGAAGCACAAGGAAAGGTGCTTAGACTTGGACTTTGGTGAGCCTGCTGTGGGAGATGGAGAGCCAAGGTCAAGTGAGTACTGAAAAAAGCTACCTCACATTTAACTCTGAGTCCCGCCCCTTATTCAAATGTGACAGGTGGTTTAGCCCTGCTCCTGGCAGATGTCCCACCCCATCCCCTGGAAGTCCCACTTCCAGACGCCCGTTCCGGATGGAGGCATCACCCGGATGGGGGTCATTTGAGCCCCTAGGGACTTGTCAAGCTGAGATGGACCCATATGAAGACGGTTTATACCCCTGCCGTACATGTGGGGGACTGAAAGTGACCACACAGGATTCATATGCAACACCATCCCTGGAAGTCCCAGATCTGGAGGTCCTGCCCCGGATGGAGGGGAAACGTGAGGGGGTCATGTGACCCCCTCTATTTACTCTGCATGCCCTTGTGACCAAACAGGAAGAGGTTTTAGACAGCTGCTATACATGGGGAAAGAAAGCACCCCACCAGGGTAATTTCCAACCCTTCCTGATTGGCCCAGAGTGGTCTTGCGAGACCTGAAATAAATTACAGGAAGGTGGTTTTCCCACTTTTTAAATGTGGGCTTTGTATCACGGATCTCCCTTTGAGATGTAGAAGATACTTAGGCACTAATCAACACAGAAACACGTCTAGGGAGAAAGAAAAGAGCAGGTCCCTTTTTCTTGATAGAGAGTTGTAGGTTCATCATATTTAGCAGCACTGCCTTTTTTTCTTCTTCTTCTGCAGAAAACTAGTTCTTATGTGGGGTCCTTTGTTCCCCCATCGAAAGCAGTTGTCTGAAACCTCTCTCTATTGGTTATGGTGGCATGATGAGTTTGTGGACGGGTCACATGACCCCATCAGGTGATCCCTCCATCTGGGGCAGGACCTCCAGAGATGGGACTTCTGAGCATGGTGTTGGAAATGACCCCCGTGTAGTCACTTCCAGTCCCACACATGTCCGGCGGGGGTCTTTAGGGATGTACGGAGATTATAAAATCCATTCCGTCTACATTTTGCAGAATTCAGGCAGATTTTGTTGCATCATCCGCGCATTGACGGAATTGGATTTTGCGCAAATGCATTCGTACGCAAATTCACAAATTCCCCAAAAATGCCCACCACCTCCCCCAACATACACTAATGTGTATTTGTATGATTTCGCCTATAGGGGAAATGTGCATTTTTGGTGGGTGTTCTTCTTTTATTTTCCGTATTTTCATATGGCAAAATTTTCTGTCACATTACGGAAGGTAAAAAAAACAGTCCTCAACGGAATCCCCACCTCTCTGGAAGAGACAGTCTGGTGCAGAATCCGTGGGTCAGATTCTTGAAATTTGAACTAATTTGAGTCCATTTCGATTTCCTCCGGCGTCCATAGCATAAACCCTCAGTGTATGGGTCCACGGTTGCATAACGAGTGATCACTCCATCCGGGGCAGGACCTCCGGAGGGAGGACATACAGGGATGGAGTCGGACATCCGACAGGGGTGGAGTTAACCATCTGTCACATTTGAATAAGCGGCAGGGCTCGTGGGCTATCCTTTTTCACTACTCGGGTATGTTTTGTTCCCAGTGGGTCTGTGGGGATCACCCACCACTAGGAGAGCTCTCTGCCCACTTGCAGGCTCAACCAGACACAGAGATGGTGCCCTTAAGAGGTAGATCAATGGGGCACAGAGAAGAAGGGATTAGAGCTCCAGAATCCAGGAAAGGAGAGCAACTACTGGGCTGGCTCAGACTGCCTGGGCATCTCTTGTAGGCCTGGAGGGAGATCTAGGGCACCTGCTGAAGTGAGAGGCAATCTGATACTGAAGCATCCTCAGAGGCCCTGCCAGCCATGACATGAGAAGGCCTCAGATGGCTGTGGTCCCTCACCAGAACGAACACTGCTCAGGGGAGAACCTTCCAGTCAGCATCGCATACAGTGTACTCTCAAGGGTCCAGCCTTGCCTCCCGCTTTGTCCAAAGTGGACCTTGCGTTGATTAGTGAGGCCCAGAACAGGCACTGAACATAGTGTGCAGACCGCTTCACATAGGCCTCCTGCCGTGTCAGGACCTGCCCATTCCTAACACTTCAGGGTGAGAATTGAGAAGCAAAAGACCCTCTTTTTATCCAGTCCTAGGAACATCTCCATCATCCCTCCTGGACTGGAGCCCCGTGAAGCACAAGGAAAGGTGCTTAGACTTGGACTTTGGTGAGCCTGCTGTGGGAGATGGAGAGCCAAGGTCAAGTGAGTACTGAAAAAAGCTACCTCAGATTTAACTCTGAGTCCCGCCCCTTATTCAAATGTGACAGGTGGTTTAGCCCTGCTCCTGGCAGAAGTCCTACCCCATCCCCTGGAAGTCCCACTTCCAGACGCCCGTTTCGGATGGAGGCATCACCCGGATGGGGGTCATTTGAGCCCTCTAGGGACTTGTCAAGCTGAGATGGACCCATATGAAGACGGTTTATACCCCTGCCATACATGTGGGGGACTGAAAGTGACCAGACAGGATTCATATGCAACACCATCCCTGGAAGTCCCAGATCTGGAGGTCCTGCCCCGGATGGAGGGGAAACGTGAGGGGGTCATGTGACCCCCTCTATTTACTCTGCATGCCCTTGTGACCAAACAGGAAGAGGTTTTAGACAGCTGCTATACATGGGGAAAGAAAGCACCCCACCAGGGTAATTTCCAACCCTTCCTGATTGGCCCAGAGTGGTCTTGCGAGACCTGAAATAAATTACAGGAAGGTGGTTTTCCCACTTTTTAAATGTGGGCTTTGTATCACGGATCTCCCTTTGAGATGTAGAAGATACTTAGGCACTAATCAACACAGAAACACGTCTAGGGAGAAAGAAAAGTGCAGGTCCCTTTTTCTTGATAGAGAGTTGTAGGTTCATCATATTTAGCAGCACTGCCTTTTTTCTTCTTCTTCTGCAGAAAACTAGTTCTTATGTGGGGTCCTTTGTTCCCCCATCGAAAGCAGTTGTCTGAAACCTCTCTCTATTGGTTATGGTGGCATGATGAGTTTGTGGACGGGTCACATGACCCCATCAGGTGATTCCTCCATCTGGGGCAGGACCTCCAGAGATGGGACTTCTGAGCATGGTGTTGGAAATGACCCCCGTGTAGTCACTTCCAGTCCCACACATGTCCGGCGGGGGTCTTTAGTGATGTACGGAGATTATAAAATCCATTCCGTCTACATTTTGCAGAATTCAGGCAGATTTTGTTGCATCATCCGCGCATTGACGGAATTGGATTTTGCGCAAATGCATTCGTACGCAAATTCACAAATTCCCCAAAAATGCCCACCACCTCCCCCAACATACACTAATGTGTATTTGTATGATTTCGCCTATAGGGGAAATGTGCATTTTTGGTGGGTGTTCTTCTTTTATTTTCCGTATTTTCATATGGCAAAATTTTCTGTCACATTACGGAAGGTAAAAAAAACAGTCCTCAACGGAATCCCCACCTCTCTGGAAGAGACAGTCTGGTGCAGAATCCGTGGGTCAGATTCTTGAAATTTGAACTAATTTGAGTCCATTTCGATTTCCTCCGGCGTCCATAGCATAAACCCTCAGTGTATGGGTCCACGGTTGCATAACGAGTGATCACTCCATCCGGGGCAGGACCTCCGGAGGGAGGACATACAGGGATGGAGTCGGACATCCGACAGGGGTGGAGTTAACCATCTGTCACATTTGAATAAGCGGCAGGGCTCGTGGGCTATCCTTTTTCACTACTCGGGTATGTTTTGTTCCCAGTGGGTCTGTGGGGATCACCCACCACTAGGAGAGCTCTCTGCCCACTTGCAGGCTCAACCAGACACAGAGATGGTGCCCTTAAGAGGTAGATCAATGGGGCACAGAGAAGAAGGGATTAGAGCTCCAGAATCCAGGAAAGGAGAGCAACTACTGGGCTGGCTCAGACTGCCTGGGCATCTCTTGTAGGCCTGGAGGGAGATCTAGGGCACCTGCTGAAGTGAGAGGCAATCTGATACTGAAGCATCCTCAGAGGCCCTGCCAGCCATGACATGAGAAGGCCTCAGATGGCTGTGGTCCCTCACCAGAACGAACACTGCTCAGGGGAGAACCTTCCAGTCAGCATCGCATACAGTGTACTCTCAAGGGTCCAGCCTTGCCTCCCGCTTTGTCCAAAGTGGACCTTGCGTTGATTAGTGAGGCCCAGAACAGGCACTGAACATAGTGTGCAGACCGCTTCACATAGGCCTCCTGCCGTGTCAGGACCTGCCCATTCCTAACACTTCAGGGTGAGAATTGAGAAGCAAAAGACCCTCTTTTTATCCAGTCCTAGGAACATCTCCATCATCCCTCCTGGACTGGAGCCTCATGAAGCACACGGAAAGGTGCTTAGACTTGGACTTTGGTGAGCCTGCTGTGGGAGATGGAGCACCAAGGTCAAGTGAGTACTGAAAAAAGCTACCTCAGATTTAACTCTGAGTCCCGCCCCTTATTCAAATGTGACAGGTGGTTTAGCCCTGCTTCTGGCAGAAGTCCTACCCCATCCCCTGGAAGTCCCACTTCCAGACGCCCGTTCCGGATGGAGGCATCACCCGGATGGGGGTCATTTGAGCCCTCTAGGGACTTGTCAAGCTGAGATGGACCCATATGAAGACGGTTTATACCCCTGCCATACATGTGGGGGACTGAAAGTTACCACACAGGATTCATATGCAACACCATCCCTGGAAGTCCCGGATCCGGAGGTCCTGCCCCGGATGGAGGGGAAACGTGAGGGGGTCTTGTGACCCCCTCTATTTACTCTGCATGCCCTTGTGACCAAACAGGAAGAGGTTTTAGACAGCTGCTATACATGGGGAAAGAAAGCACCCCACCAGGGTAATTTCCAACCCTTCCTGATTGGCCCAGAGTGGTCTTGCGAGACCTGAAATAAATTACAGGAATGTGGTTTTCCCACTTTTTAAATGTGGGCTTTGTATCACAGATCTCCCTTTGAGATGTAGAAGATACTTAGGCACTAATCAACACAGAAACATGTCTACGGAGAAAGAAAAGAGCAGGTCCCTTTTTCTTGATAGAGAGTTGTAGGTTCATCATATTTAGCAGCACTGCCTTTCCCCCCTTCTTTTTCTGCAGAAAACTAGTTCTTATGTGGGGTCCTTTGTTCCCCCATCGAAAGCAGTTGTCTGAAACCTCTCTCTCTTGGTTCATGGTGGCATGATGAGTTTGTGGATGGGTCACATGACCCCATCAGGTGATCCCTCCATCTGGGGCAGGACCTCCAGAGATGGGACTTCTGAGCATGGTGTTGGAAATGACCCCCGTGTAGTCACTTCCAGTCCCACACATGTCCAGCGGGGGTCTTTAGGGATGTACGGAGATTGTAAAAT
Organism: Shinisaurus crocodilurus; assembly: GCA_021292165.1. Classification (NCBI taxonomy): domain Eukaryota; kingdom Metazoa; phylum Chordata; class Lepidosauria; order Squamata; family Shinisauridae; genus Shinisaurus; species Shinisaurus crocodilurus. The sequence goes on along the minus strand of CM037878.1, from coordinate 267,242,719 downwards.
CCATTCCGTCTACATTTTGCAGAATTCAGGCAGATTTTGTTGCATCATCCGCACATTGACAGAATCGGATTTTGCGCAAATGCATTCATACGCAAATTCACAAATTCCCCAAAAATGCCCACCCAACCCCAACATACACTAACGTGTATTTGTATGATCTCGCCTATAGGGGAAATGTGCATTTTTGGTGGGTGTTCTTCTTTTATTTTCCATATTTTCCTACGACAAAATTTCTGTCACATTACGGAAGGTAAAAAACCCCAGTCCTCAACAGAATCCCCACCAGTCTGGAAGAGACAGTCTGCTGCAGAATGCGTGGGTCAGATTCTTGAAATTTGAACTAATTTGAGTCCATTTCGGTTTCCTCCGGCGTCCCTAGCATAAACCCTCGGCGTATGGGTCCACGGTTGCATGGCGAGTGATCCCTCCATCCGGGGCCAGACCTCTGGAGGTAGGACATCTGGGGATGGAGTCGGACATCCGACAGAGGTGGAGTTAACCATCTGTCACATTTGAATAAGCGGCAGGGCTCGTGAGGTAGCCTTTTTCACTACTCGGGTATGTTTTGTTCCCAGTGGGTGCGTGGGGATCACCCACCACTAGGAGCGGTCTCTGCCCACTTGCAGCCTCACCAGACACAGAGATAGTGCCCTTAAGTGGCAGATCAATGGGGCACAGAGGAGAAGAGGGGACACCTCCAGAAACCACCATGGGACAGCAACCAGTGGGATGTCCAGGCAGCCTAAGTCATTTCTTCTAGGGCAGAAGGAGTCGCAAGTGCCCCGGGGTGGGGTGTGCCAGTCGAGGCACTGAGAGGTCATCTGAAATTGGCAAGTCCTCAGAGGCTGATGCTCGAGGACAGGCAGTGTGGAAGCTAAGACAGTAAAGGAGTATCAAGTGCTCTGCAAAGAAGGCAAATGCAATTTTAGATTGCATTAATGGAAGCATAATTACAAAATTACGGGAAGTGATGGTTCCACTGTCCTCTGCTCTAGTCAGAGCGCACCTTGAATACTGTGTCCTGGTTTGTTCCCCACGCTTGAAGAAGGATTCATCTAAATTGGAATGAGCTTGGAGAAGGGCAACAAAGATAATCGGGAGACTAGAAACTTAGTCCTATGAGGAAAGATGGAACGGGGTATGTTTAGCCTCCAGAAGAGAAGACCGAGGGGGTATGTTAGCGCTTTCCAATTACCTAAACGGTTGTCACAGAGAAGAGGCCGCAAAGTGCCCTCTGTCATCGAAGACACGAGACAGGGGCCTAAATTACAGGAAGGCAGATTTTGGCTGAAGCTCAGGAATAACGTCCTAACCGTCACAGCAGTCAGAGAAGGGAACCAACTGCCTGTGGACGTGGTGGGCTCTCTGTCACTAGAGGTCTTCAGGCAGTCTTGACAGCCATCTGTCAGGGATTCTTGAGACTGGATTCCTGCACAGAGCAGGGGGTTGTCCGTGATGACCTCAATGGCCCCTTCCACCTCTAGAATTCTATCATTCCCCTGTTCTATGAGCAACACATCAAAGGTGCCCCACAGAATTTTGCCTGGAAAAGAATGGCCGTGGATGAGTCAAGACATCTCTAAATATCAGCAGGTGTGGGGAATCTGTGTGTCGATTTCATGGGCACTGTAGCCCTGCCCCAGTTTCCAAGTTCCACTGGAAGGTGGCACACTGGCATGCAGACTCCCATCTTGCCCTGAGGAGAGGAGAACCAGAATCAACTTCTCCAAGACAAATAATTGCTTGTCTTTTTTGTTTGATTGCATAATTTTATTGATTTTATTGTTTTAATAATTTCATGTAAACGGCTTTGTGAGTTCAGTCTGAAAGCAGTATATGAATACCGTGAATAAATCAACATCCAAATCATTCTCTCTCTCTCCTTCCTTTTTGCTTTTCTCCTTTCTCTGTAGCAAGGCTATGAGAGACTTTAAGGGCAACAATTCTTCAGAATCCATATCCTGAAGGCTGTTTACACTTTCTAAACATTGCAATATATTCTGCAGCCTCCTATTTGAAAATTACAGTGCAGTCCACTTCATACAAAGGACGATGATTCTTAGTACATGCCTAAATAGAATTGGCCAAAGGTTCTGCTGAATGCTCCGGCTGGGATCATAGGACAAGTTACCGTATTTATTTCTTTAAGCCTGTTCATCCCACTCTTCAACCCAAAAGGGCTTCCAGAGTGGCCTTCACCTCAATAAAAAGCAACCTGGCAGTCCCAGCCCTCAGGCTTACCCTGGAAAAGGGGTCACAAAGGGAAAGGGGTGGGGAAGGAGAAGGAAGAAAGGCAAAGGCAGGCCCCAGTTCTGAAAGTGACAATGGCCACCTGAGATGGAGACAGCTCAGAGAGCCAGGTGGATTGGCTGCTGCCTGGTGACAGTTGGGGGAGAGACACGTATAAATCCAGTCTCAAAATGCTGCATTGTCATGAAAGTCAAACCTGATTCTATTAGCCATTTTACAAAACTAGGGACCAATCTAGGAAGATTCCTGGCCCCACAATCTCTGTATTCATTTCCCTCATTTGGAATTAGTCTTTTCAATGTTCTGGCAACATCCCTCTGTGGAGTCTACATCATATAACAAGGTTTAAAGACATTTCCGCCTGATGATGGTTATGATCAAAGTTACACTCCATGTGAAGTTCTACATTTTAATAGAAAGAAAATGGTACGGGTGACGATAGATCTGTCTGGGTGCTCTTTCAGGCTGCAATCCTGCACACAGACTGCCATGCTCCCATTTCTGATTGGGGGACTCGCTTCCTATTTCCTTTAGTAAAGAGAAGGTTCACACAGTTGCTTATCGCATGAATGATGTCTCGGCTATTGAGGGCTTCCGGGAGGCCATTTATTTATAGCTGCACTAAGTCTGATGACTGGTTATTCTCCCCAGTGTAGCTCCATCCCCGCCCTCGCCTAGCCTCTAGCCTCCGTATTTCTCTCTCCCGGGCCCTTTCCTTGCCATTTCTCTTCTTTCCCGTCTCCAGTCTTCTCCTTTCTCTGCCTTCCTAGCCTTGCTCTTTCTCTCCCACTCACCCCCTTATCTTGCAGTTTCTCTCCACTCCCAGCCTCTCGCCTCGCTTTTTCTCTCCCCTCCACCCCTTTGCCTTGCTTTCTCTTTCTGTCCACTGAACAGCTGATCAGCCATTCTAGAAAGGAAGAACCACCTGGCACCCTAACATTTTTAAATGTTTTATTTAAAACTTTTTTGGAAGGGGGCAGGGAGGTAAAGAGCTTTGCGGGCACGACGTTGGGGGCCCCCTTATGTATGGAGTCGGAGGTTTGGGGTCTGACCTCTTTGGCTTTCTGCGTGATGGAAAAGAGAAGACCCACCCTGAAAACATGTTTGTGAGGATCCTATGGAACTTTCAGTGGATAGAGGATAAAACTCCCTTTTGCATGTACTCACACACAGCTGTCCTGGGGCACCAGTCCAGACACTTACAGAACTCCCCACACACACATCACTTCCTCACAACTTCCAGTCACTCTGCTCAAGTGTCTCACACACAAAACTAACTGTACCAAAGTGCTTCAAAGGCAGGGGGGAGAAGCCTCCACAAAGCAAACACAAAAGGTGTAAAGTAGTCCTAAGAGACCAGAACCTTTTTTTTTTTTAAAAAAAGGAGAAAGCCTTGTACAAAGTGGGGCCGGGTAGACGAGGGGACATTTTTAATTCCTAGGTACCAAGATCAAATAATTGCAAACCAAGCACTGGACTTGATGGACGTTTGGTCTGATCCAGCATGATTCTCCCTTTGTTCTTAGCTCAGTACATTTGTAAACCTGACTGGCCCCAGAGCTTGGATGCAGGGCTCCAAGAGGCATTTTTTGAAGGATCTATTAAAAATGTTGGGGGTTCAGACACAAAGTGGCTCTTCCCTAAAATGAGGATGCACTGCATTCCACGAGCCCGAGGGAATACAATTCAACCCAACAGGTTTTACTCCAAAGTAAGCATGTGCAGGATTGCAACCTTAATCTGTTACAGCACCCTCACAAAAGAAGAGTTCTTGTGGGGTTTCAGAACTCACAAAGGTAGAACCCATGATGTTTAAGGGTCTCATATTTAAGGCACCAGAAGTCTTTTTGTAGCAATAAAAATGTCTTGCTCTCTTCGTCCCCTCCAAACCCAAATTCAAAGGCACAATCTAATTTGCTCGGAATTTTTGGAAGGCCATGGAGAGGAGGGCTATATTCATTTCCCAGAATACTCTGCCTGTGTAATCTCCCACACACAAGTTACAACTACCATAAAGCTTTATTCTGTTCTCCATCTATTTTGGAGATGGAGAACAGCACCATAGATAGCTCCTATAAAGCTCAGAATAAAAGCTTAGCTGCAACGGATGAGGAGCCCCGCTGACACAGGAGTCACCATCCTCCACTGGATGCCGGAAAACCGACTGAGGACTGCAGGAAGGGACGATTCTGACAGGAGCAGCTACAACTTTTATAACCCCATGGTTATATTGCGCAAGAGCGAGTTGATAAGAAATGTAAGCAAGCTGATGAATAGGCTTTCCTGGCACAAACTAAGTAAATGTGTGGTTAGATAAACATAACATGATTTACTACAGATTAGATGGAGCCTTTTATTGCATCCAGGATTTTACTGTAAATGCTCAGAGTCAACAGGAAAACCACAAATCGAAGATAAAGGACACACTCACTCCGGTCTACAGACTGATCTATGTACAGAGCTATAGGAGAGTCACTGGAAGGTTCCAGCTAACCCTCCAAATGTCTCCATTTCAAAGGGACAGCACCTCTCCCCCACCCGTTCTCTAAATTGTGTTAGTACCCTAGGGAGGCCATGTGACCTGCTTTACGGACAATCCTCTATTGCAAGGGCTGTCAAAATATGGTCTGTCTGAAGGGCTGTCCAGTCCAAGTCTGGTTTAAAGATCAAGAAACATAAGACAGGAGAGCAGAAGAAGAAGAAGAAGTGAGAACGGGGGTCTTGAAGTTGCCCATCCACAGTTAGCACCCTCCCTGCCAGCAGGAACACTCAGCTCCAACCGACAGTTCTCTGGGACTGCAGACTCTGGCCTCATCTATCAGCCAGAGAAACAAGGGCCACTGGGAGGCTGCACCCCATGTCTCCCAAGATAAACATCATGGCAAGGGGGAGGCCTACCTAGTCCCCATACATTGGCCAAAGAAGGAACAGCTGCAGGGAGCTTGTTTTGCCTTTCCCTGCCAGGAAGAAGAAGAAAAAAAATCTGTAAGAACCCTGTAACTAAGAACTGGTGCCTGAGTTTTGCTTCTTTTCCCTCCTCCCTCCCAGTCCCTTTTCCTTTTGTGTCATGTCTTTTAGACTGTAAGCCTGAGGGCAGGAACTGTCTTATTATTCTTTGTAAGCCACTCTGGGAGCCTTTTCTGGCTGAAGAGCAGCGTAAAAATGCTGTAAATAAATTCTTAAAATGCAGACTGAGTGTTGTTGTTGTTATTATTATTATTATTATTATTATTATTATTATTATTATTATTATTATATTTTTTTTGTATCCCGTCTTTTCCCCAACATTGGGACCCAAGGCGGCACACAGTTCAACTGGTCAGTCTTCCCCACTATAGCGAGAGGCAATGTATTTCTCTTTAAATTACAGTAACTATTTCTAAATGTGCATCTATACCTAGAAATTAACTTATTTAGATTTTATGCAAATCAGTGTCCTCTTTTTGGGTGATGTATTTCCTCTTTTTGGCGGCAATGCTTAAGCGGCCTATACCTAATACCAGAAAAGAGATCATGGAGTTGTGGTGGACACCTTGATGACAATGTCGAACCAGTGTGAGACTGCTGTGAAACAGGAAAATTCCACATGACATTAGGCATAATTAGGAAAGGAATTGAAAATAAAACTGCCAAGATCATGCTGCCCTCATACAAATCTTTGGTGCAGCCACACTTGGAATACTGTGTACAGTTCTAGTCACCACACCTATGGTAGAGTTGGAAAAAGTGCAGATAAGGGCAACTAAAATGATCAAGGGGCTGGAGCAATTCCCCTATGAGGAAAGGTTACTATCTGGGACTGTTTAGCTTAGAAAAGAGTCAAGTAAGGGGGGACGTGGTAGAAGTGTACAAAATTATGCATGGTGTGGAGAAAGTGGATAGGGAGACATTTTTCTCCCTCTCTCATAATACTAAACCAAATGGTGTCATCCCATGAAGCTGATTGGTGGGAGATTCAGGACAGATAAAGGAAGGCCTCCTTCACATAGCGCATAGTTAAGTTATGGAATTCACATCCACAAGATGTAGTGATGGCCACCAATTTGGAGGGCTTTAAAAGGAGATTGGACAAATTAATGGAGGATAAGGATATTAATAGCTACTAGTCCTGCTGGCTATATGCTACCTACCTCCAGTATCAGAGGCAGTATGCCTATGTACACCAGTTGCTGGGATCATGGGTGGGAGGGTGCTGTTGCACTCATGTCCTGCTTCTAGGTTTCCCGTGGGCAGCTGGTTGGCTACTGTGGGAGCAGAATGCTGAAGTAGATGGACCCTTGGTCTGATGCAGCATGGCTCTTTTTATGTTCTTATTAATATGTAGCAGGATAGTGTGGCCATTTACTCATCATCAAAAAAGAGAGAGGAAACATATCACAAAAAAAGAGGACAAAGAAAAACACAGATCTGCATAAAATTTGTATACTTACACCGTAGATAGATAGATAGATAGATATGGGGCAGGGATAGCCTTGTTTTACTGATTCTGTTTAAGTTGCTCCAGGAGTCTTGGCTGAGGAGCAGGCTACAAATACTTTTAAATAAATCAATAAATCCTGATGTGTGGTACATTCCAGTATTCACTGCTTGTAGGGATGTATGACCCGCCCTTTTGATGCCTTAAGAGGGATGGCAAACAGTTTTGTCATTGTTCTAACATCCCAGGAACGTAGAAGCATTATATACCATAGAGTGGGAATGGTCTCAGATACATGAACAAGTTTTCACCTTTTGGCAAAAACAATAAAGGGAAGCTGGACATGATGGAGACCTTGTGGGTAGGTGGTTCTTGAATATAGGAAATCAGTGTTCAGTCTGTTCTGCACAGGATGAAAGCATGAAATGGCAGCTGGAGGGGTGGAAGAGAAATGTTAGCTGTGTGTTTCACAACTGAAGCCAAGATATATTCCTGTCCAGGAATGGCCAGTTGGCAAACCAACCAAAACTGGTAAAAGGCACTCCATGCCACGGAGGCCACCTGGGCCTCCAGTGACAGTGCTGGATCTAGGAACACCTTCAAACTGTGTACCTGTTCTTTCAGGGGGAGTGCAATGCTGTGCAGAACAGACTGAACACTGATTTCCTATATCCAAGAACCACCTACCCACAAGGTGACTGGCTTCCTTTTATTGTGTTTGCCAAAAGGTGAAAACTTGTTCATGTTTCTGAGACCATTCCCACTCTATGGTATATAATGAACTTCACAATTCTGGAAAGTATAGCATTTGGAAGTTAGATTTGTATGAGATGCTGCATTTCAGCTAATTATTGTTCTAAACTGCAGACATGGGGAGCAACCAAACCCCGTTCTGTTTAACATACTGTGTGTAGAAGAACTGAAGAACTCAAAAGCTTGCTTGCTATTTTGTGACATTTAAATTGGCCCTAATAAAGTTATTGCCTTACTGTGGCTTCTGGATTTTATGTTCCTAATGGATCAATATGGCTACCCATGATTATATATTGTGGTATTAAAAATTAGAAGATGTGCTTACTAGATGGCAAACTATTATACAATTTTATATTATGACTAGCTGTTGCCCGCGGCTTTGCTCGCGTGGATGTTGGGATTTGGTATAATTGTTTTTAAAAGAAACATGTATGGAAAAGATGCAGTGTCTCTGACTGAAAGTGTAATGTTTAGGCTGGGTGCTGGCAGCAGAAATCTTTTGTGACAGAAATATCTGTTCTTAAAGAAAAATCAGGTTAATCCTGAGAGTCTACAGGTGATGAAGAGTGACCATGCCAAGTTTGGGGTAGATCCCTCTAAACGTGATGGAGCCTATGCGACGATGCCCCCCACACAACAGTCAGTCAGTCATGTACTGTAATACCTTGGGGATTGCAAGTAACTTGGTTTGAGAGCGTTTTGCAAGACAAGCAAATTTTTAAATATTTAATTTTTTTTTACTTTATATACAAGCGACGTCTTGCAATACAAGTACTGCAGTACGGCTTAAATTAAAAATCTCTGTACATTTTTTGGGGGGGGGATTTCGTTTTGATATTAGAGTGTTTTGGATTACAAGCACGTTTCCGAAACTTTTCCCTTGCTCTAAAAAGGAGAGGGAAAGTCGAAAGGGAGGTGCAACAATACTCCAAAGTGTTTACTGGCAATCTTCATTATTGGGTTCATAGAGAAGGCTGATTTCAGAGATTGTTCAAAACGCTTCTCCAATTGAATCCTTTGCAACTGTATGTTCAACGAGTAATGTGCCCTTTCCCCCCAAAGTCTGCAGTCATGTGACTGTCTCATCTCACACTGTTCTAAATTTAAAACGTTTGGCCCTTTTTCTTTTTTTGGTTTCTTTGTATCTGTGGAACTCCCATCCATTTCATGTAAGGCTACCTTGTATGGACGAAGCAAAGTTTATTGTCCTTCAGTTTCATATGACTACACTTGTAGCTACCGTAATGCATGAAAAATTTAAATAAATTTTATTATGTCTGCAAAAAAAACACAAAACACCACACTCTTATATCAAAACGAAATCCCCCCAAAAAAATTTGTACAGAGATTTTTAATTTAAGCCGTACTACAGTACTTGTATTGCAAGACGTCGCTTGTATATCAAGTTTTAAAAAATTAAATATTTAAAAATTTGCTTGTCTTGCAAAACACTCTCAAACCAAGTTACTTGCAATCCAAGGTATTACTGTATATAGATTCTTTGCTTATGCCATTTGTTTACTACTCTGCTATAAGGAGCATCTCTCTCAATGTATTGCAGGTTGTATACACAACATTATGTATCCTATAAATATTATCCCTTTCTTGGTTTGCTCTGCCCCCTAATGGCGTGGGATCTTATTACATCTTGTGCTATTTTATTATTTTTATTTATTATATTTATACCCCGCCTTTTTTCCTGCAAGGAACCCAAGGCGGCTTACATAATCCTCCTCCTCTCCATTTTATCCTCACAACAACCCTGTGAGGTAGGTTAGGCTGAGTCAGTGACTGGCCCAAAGTCATCCAGTGAGCTTCATGGCCAAGTGGAGACTAGAACCCAGATCTCCCGAGTCCCAGTCCTACACTCTCACCACTATGCCACACTGGCTCTCATATGAATTAATAACTTCACTTTGGGTGTAATCCTATACACACTTACCTAAAAGGAAGTCCCACTGAAGACCATGGGGCCTTCTTCTGAGTAGACATGTATAGGATTGCACTGCACAGTTAACAAGATTCAGGGCATAATCCTATACTGGTGGAACGTGAGATACCCTGTCTGCATGATATGCCGGTGGCACTCTCCACTGGTGCAGCTGTTCCACCAGCAAAGACATGCCAGACCAGGTGCCCTCAGTGGTGCAGCTAGGTAATTTAGACCCTGGACTTCATTGTCTTACAGGGTGTGTGCGCGGCATTTATATGGCCATGTGTATTACTTCAGTTGTGAAGCACACAGCTAACACTTCTCTTGCACCCCTCCAACTGCCCCTTTAAAACTGCTTCTACATTCCTGGTATGTTGGAACAACAAACTGTTTGACATTCCTGATTTAAAAAATACTAATACTCTAAGCATGTGCAATTTTGCATTTAAGTCATAGCACCAAAACGACCACAGGAATAACATGGAGTTTCCCTGGCGGTGGTCTTTTGGAGGCCCCTGGACTGCAGGGGCCCTAGACTTTGGCCCCAAGGTCCAGCCCTGGCTGCACCACTGTGCGCCCTCCAGATGTTTGGACTACGACTCACATCTGGAGGGCACTCGGTTGGGGAAGGCTGCGGCAGAGGAACAGCTGAGGTGGGGCAGAGGCACGGGCAGGATGGAGGCAGCACATGGGAGCAGCCACACTTATGCCATTGCTGATACTCCTTCAGGCCACAGCCCCATCAGATGGTGCAACTTTACACTAGCCTCAACCCAGTGTAAAGAATTCCCCTCTCATTCACTTCAATGGGAGGGATTTGTTGGGTTTTTTTTAAAAAAGCCACTTCCGCACTGATGATCACCCTGTTCACATGGCCACAACAGAGCACAGGATACAGTGTAACCCAACACCCAATCACAATGCACCACCACCAGGGGCAGTGCTGGGTACATAAAAGATCCGGGTCACAAGGCCCATAGAACAAAGAAGGGGGGGGGGGAGATGCAAAAAATTGCATATGCTAATTTACAGAACTCTGCAATGTCCCAAATTGTCCTTGCTTAACACATACCCTTCCGAGTGCTCCCACTGAGTCCCACACTTTTCCTTGGTTTTTCAGGCCCAAATCCAGATGGGGAAGATGGAGGGCCTGGGACCAGCAAAGAGCTATATGGCACCTTAAACATTTACGGATTAATTGTAAACTGAACATAGCACACTGGCATGTTTGGGAATCTATTGTAGACTATAGTAACCCATACTCTTAGGATGCAAATATACACAATTACTAGGGAGTAACCCCCATTAAACATAGTGGGACTTTATTTATTACATTTCTATACCGCCCAATAGCCAAAGCTCTCTAGGCGGTTCACAACAATTAAAACCATAAAATACAACAGAAGATACAATTTAAAAGTTTAAACCTACAGTATAAAAGTTAAAACCCAGATAAACTCTAGCAGCAATGCAAAGATTTAAAATACCATAACATATTTAAAACAGCAGAAACTTCTGAGTAAATCCTCACTCGCTCTCCCGCCACTCATCATCAACAAGCACAACAGCACTGGACAGAGGTCTCAGGACTGGAGGATGTTGCTTTGCTGCTCCTGGTTCCCAGATCAGGTGAGGAGGCAGAGAGAGCCACTGCTAAAGCCACACAAGGTCTGTGTGTCAATCCCTCAAATGGCAAATTGGAAACTAGCAGGATCGGCACATGGGTGGCACGGTCTAAAATGTATGTGGGCAACCTGTGGGCTGTGTGGCCTGCAGAGTCCCCAGTGTACTCTACCCACTCCCCCCCCCCCCCGCCTCCAAGCCATCAGCTGGTTGGCTGGGAACAGATTGCTGTTTCCCTGCCAACAGCAGTGGGCAAACAGCAAACAAGAGTGGGATTACAGAGCGGGGTGGGGAGAGGCTTTAAACTCACCTCCAGCCACCAAGCAAACTGGCTCAGGATAGCTGGCAAGAGGCTTTAAACTCCCTCCCCAAACCCCAATCTCAGCAGACAGTATGGAGAGGTTTAATACTCCCCCTCCCTGTGCGCTGAGATGTAGGGTGTGTGTGTGTGCGCGTCCGTGTGTGGCCTGCAATCCAACACTACATGTAGCCCTTGGGGCCAAAATGTTGCCAACCCCCTGGTCCAAAGCAATTACGATAGCACAAAATACCCACACTACTTGGTACCTCCTTTTTTTCCCATAGTACCTTTCCCCTGCCCCCACCCCCTTTTGGGTTAGTTCTTCAGCACTGAACCAGCCTTGTGGGAAGCCATCATCCAGACAAGCCCTTAAACCAGGAGTGGGGAATGTGGGGCCCTCCAGATGCCATTGGACTGCAACTTCCATCAGCCCTAGCTAGAATAGCCAATGGTCAGGGATAATAGGAGCTGCAGTCCAACAACATGACCTACCTCTGGCCTAGATATTCCTAGCATACATATAGAGAGGAAAGGACTAATATCCATCAGCCTAGAAAGAAATCTCCTAGAGGCCTAGAAGCTGAGGGAGCCATCGAAATTGCCTGAGTTTTCTCATACACAGCTAATAGTGTCGGATTTGCACATAATCTCAACAATCCTTACAACAACGCTGTAAGGCAGACCAGTCTAGTTATGCGTCCCCCACTTCCCTGATCGAGCAACGTCCGAAGCAGCCGCCTTCCCGTCCTTCCGTCCCCTACGCCCTCCGATTGGCACGGTCTTCGTAGCACGCACTTTACGCAATTTCCATAATCCGCCGCCTACGCTAGGAAAGCGCATTTTGCGGCGCTCCCTTCTAAAGCGGCCGCCGCTCTCGGCGTACAAGCATACGAGAATAGCCGCAGTTGGTGCCGGTTGTGCAAACTTGGAGGCCTTTGGACTTTAGTCGGCGTGACTGGAAGCGAAAGGGAGGTCGCTCGAGCTGTTTCCGCCGCCGCTTCCGTGACCTACGGAGATCCCGTCCTTGTCTGCCGTTACGGTATGGCTACCTCAGGCGCCGTGGGACTTCTACTCCGGGTGGCCGCGGCCTCCTCCTGCCGTCGGCTCCTCACAACGCCCGGCGGGGCCGGCAGAGGCTGGGGCAGCGCTGCCAACCTAGGCCACGACCGGTTCTTCCACGCCTCGGCCCTGGCATGGCTTAGGTAAGCGGGGAATGCCGTGTGCTCGAAGGACGAGGAGCTCCCCCACCGCCACCCTCAGGTTTCCCCTCAGAGAGATTTCGCTCCTTTTCCAATCCTCTCTCCCTCTCCGTCTTCCTTTCTTAATGGAGTCGCTGCTCTGAAGCGGGAGGCAAACTTTGGACCAGGGCGGCTCTGGCTTGACCTTCACCCTCAGCCCAAAAGTGTAGTAGGCTGCCTCTTGCAAAGTGTCAGCTCTGAAGCTTACTGGGTGACCGCGGGCCAGTCGCTCTCCTGTTTTTCTCTCTCTCTTCCTCTCTGACACACACACACACACCTGACCTACCTCACGCGTACTGCATAATTTTATACACTGCTATCATGTCCCTCCCGCCTTGCCTCTTTTCCAAGCTAAACAGCCCCTGTAACCTTCCCTCTTAAGGGAGTTGCTCCAGCCCATTTATTGTTTTGGTCGCACCTTTTCCAGCTCTAAAATGTGTGTGGTGACCGGAATTATACACAGTATTGCAGGTGTGGTTGCACCATAGATTTGTATAAGGGCAGTATGATATTAGCAGTTTTATAATTCTATCCAACATGGAATTTATTTATTATATTTATACCCCGCCTTTTTTCCTGCAAGGAACCCAAGGCGGCTTACATAATCCTCCTCTCCATTTTATCCTCACAACAACCCTGTGAGGTAGGTTAGGCTGAGGGTCAGTGACTGGCCCAAAGTCACCCAGTGAGTTTCATGGCAGAGCGGGGTATAAATATAATTTGCCTGTGAAACAGACAAATTATAAATATAATTAGCCTGTTCCACAGCAGCTGCACACTGGGTTAACATTTACATCGAGTTATTTATTTATTATATTTATACCCCGCCTTTTTCCTGGAAGGAACCCAAGGCGGCTTACATAATCCTCCTCCTTTCCATTTTATCCTCACAACAACCCTGTGAGGTAGGGTAGGTAGGTAGGATGTCCCATCCTCCCATTCACTTTTTTCTCCCAACTAAAAAGCTCTGAATGATGTAGCCTTTCCTCATAGGGAAGGTACTCCAGCCCCATGATATAGCTTTAGAGTTGGAAGGAGCCTACAAGGCTATCGAGTCCAACGCCCTGCTCAATGCAGGAAACTAGAGGAGGGGTCTCCCATCCAAGTAATAACTAGGCCTGACCCTGCTTAGCTTTCCACTCTCAGACAAGCTGAGCCAGCGTAAGCCACAGGCGATCATTATGGTTGCAAATAAACTGGTTATGTTATTTTGTGTCCTTGCTCTGTCCTTTCTTCTGCTTCATAGGTGACCAACTGGATGTAGAAGGAGCAACCCATGGATACCCTGAAATAGGTTGTACAGGTAGTAGGAGTTAGCAGCAATCATTGATAAAAGTGGGAGGGCCCACAGGCCCAGCTCTCACAGAGTCAGGCCTGCATTTCCTAGAGAGCCTATTTCCTCTCTTCTGTCTTATCTAGCTATCTATTTTTTGTTGCCTTCAAAGTTACCAGGTCAACTTGGACTCTACAAAGGCAATTTGACACTCCCCATCCCCCAAAAGGATTCTCGTACAAAACATGCTATTTATTCTAGCTAAACAAACAGGAAGAATGTACAAGAGTATGTACTCTTACTTTAATGAGTTACCAGTTCTAGTGGCTTCATGATCTATTCCCTGATTAATACTAATAAATGATAATTAAAAAAACCCTTGTCATTGCCAAAGTGGAAGTCTCAGACATCCTATGAGAGTACCCACTGCTGCATCTAATTGGGTGTGGAAGTAGCAACCCAATTAATCTGTGGTTTTAAATTTTATATTTGTATTGTATTGTATTGTATTGTTTTAACTGTTGTGAACTGCCCAGAGAGCTTTGGCTATTGGGCGGTATAAAAATGTACTGTATTAAATAAATAAATGAATAAATAAAAAATAACCCATGGATACCTTGCCTGAAATCTGATTGGACCTAATTATGAATTACGCAAGTGTCCTGTCCCTATTTTATTGGATGTAGTCAGATTAGAATTTTGTTGATTTTGCAATGATGTAAGAATTGTCTAGACTATTAGGGAGTTGTATCTGACTAGTGATGTGGGTTTTCTGGAGAATCTTGATTGGGGAAAATTTCCTATGCAAATTAGGGTAAATAGAGGATCTCCCATATCAGTTGTTCACTTCTTTCTGTAGGGAGGTATGAATGGGGGAATGTGTGACCTTGAAGTCGGCTCTGATCTTGCTCTAGGTAGAATCCTGGGAAACACACAACAAGCCAAAAGATCCTTAGAATGTGTATACAAGACAATTCAGTATTTTAAAATGCTATTATTTTAACCTTTGTAGAAATTCAGGAAGTTAACTAATAATCAGATTAGCATATACTTCACTGAATTTTGTCGATAAACAAGGTCAGTCATCACAGATTATGTCTCAAGGAATGCATCCTTGCTCCTGATAACAGCTTGTGGCTGTCCTTGGGGGTGGAATGGACTGAGGACATATTTGACAAGAATTGAATGTGACATCATAATAAATCATACCACATACTGCTACTAAATAATTTTACTGTTGAAACAGTCATGCTTAATTTAAAAACAGGTTCTGTTCTTTTGATACGATCTAGAATAGAATTTGGGTGATAAGGCAGGTCATATATCCTAAATAAAATTGTAGCACTGGAAGAGGCCAGTCACCTGAAGTCTGGAAGCAAGGTTTGACTTGTTAATTCAGTGGTCTAATCGGATTTCAAATCTGCACCTTTGCAAAAGGATGGGTTCAAAGAATAAAGCATGACCAGTGTAAGACCACAGACTCAAAATTGTAATTGACACATATCAATTAGTTTGTTGATACACAATGCCTAAAAATAATATCTTCATAAAAAACATAATCCATACCTAAAGATTGCCCCTTAAATTTATTCAGGTGTTAGTTATTATACTTATCTCTTGTTCTTTTGTTTTTGAGCCTACCTGCATGATCAACAGCAGCCCATAGTGCAGCACTTCCTGGACTTTCAGAATGCCCCTGAATGCCCCTCTCCTTTAAAAAAAAGAAAAGAAAAAAACAGACAAAAGCCTTCCTGCATATAGCATGCTGGCATGCTAGGGAGAAGGATTTTCTGTCCTCCTCCCCAACATGTTCGTTTTCTGTGTGCAAGAAGTTTGCTTATATGGAAAAGAATTCAAGCATGCAGTTTTCCCCATGCACATACTGATGTTGTACAGTAGTTCAGCAAGAGCAGAACCATGTGATGCTGTTGATTATTTGTGTCTGTTCTTCATATTATCATTTTGAGGTACTTGAATCTTGGGCATAATTATACATTTCTAAGTATTAGAAATTATTATGGCTTGTTATCCTAAAATAGATTAGCTTAAAGAAGTCCATGGAAGGAAACTGTCCTGTCCCCTCCTCCCCATTGTGTCCACTTGTAACTGCTGAAACCAGAGGGTTGGGGTGGGGGAGCTCCTGAACAGTGTGGGATGGGGCTCCAGGGGCAAAGAGAGGGCAGGAAATTTTCCATCCATGAACTTCACTAAGTTAACTTCCCTTTGGATCCAAACATGAACTGTAATTTTATGAACAAGTGGGACCTGCAACAAAATGTTGCAGTGTGGAGTGTTCCTTATTCAGGGTTCCAAACAGCTAGCCATTCTCCATTCCGTACCATGTCCTCTCCAACACCCCCCCCCTCAGGTACAGTATTGTGTGGCCACTGAGCATGCTCAGTCCTCATTGGACTGTTTGGGGTGGGGCAGTTATCACCTCCTGGCGTTTTTCTAACTTTTTTTTTTTTTTTTTTTTTTTGCACTTCTGAAACCTTGGGGTTTCCTCAAACCTACTTATGCCTCCCTCTTGTACATGGATGGTGTTGTTTTGGCTACATGAGGATTGGAGCTCAAGAGAATGAGTTCAGTATTAGTATATAGTTTGGTGCCAGAATTTGCTTGTCTTCCTCCTCCCTCCCCATTTATTTATTTATTTATTTATTTATTCCTTCTGTATCATGTGTAAGCCTGTAGAGAGGGACTGGAACGGATTTTGATCTTTGTATAATGCCTAGAACAGTGTTCTCCAACCTTGGGTCCCCAGATGTTTTTGGCCTACAGCTACGCTGGCTGGGGCATGCTGGGAGTTGTAGGCCAAAAACATCTGGGGACCCAAGGTTGGAGAACACTGGCCTAGAAACTTTAGGTGCCTTATAAATAATAATGATAATGATAATAATAAAAAATAATTAAAATAATAATAATACATAACTGTTCTTGAAGCCATATACACAGAAGACGCTGCCTTCTGTAATTCTGATAGCAATGCACACTAAACAAACTTCTGAAATGTTACATTAAAAGCCTAAATGCAGGAAATCTCAAATTATGTTTTGGATATTTTAAAGTGAACTACAGACATTTTTTCAGCTACACTAAAGGATTCAAGATAAAGGTCCATATTATTTATCAGACATACTCTAATCATCAACCAATTTCTTCCTCCTGCAAATGGTTCAGCAGTACTGTTCATAAATATTCAAAGTTTGTGTTGTCATGTTTTTACCCAATCTCCAAAACACCGTACGCCCTTTTGAGTCCCTCATCCTGCTATACATAAAAACTATATTTTTTCGTTTCAGCTCAGAAGATAAGGTTACTGTGCACTTCATAAATCGTGATGGTGAGAAGCTAACAGCCCAAGGGAAGGTTGGGGACTCTCTTCTAGACGTTGTGGTTGATAACAGTTTAGACATAGATGGATTTGGTAAGTAAAAGTGCTTAATTTCCTGTAACTAGAATATATGTTTTCATAAGAAAATGAATTCTCTTATTTTTTTAATTTCAAAATATATGGGTCATAATCCAGCAAAAGTTAAGCACTTATAGGTCCCACTGATATGAATCACGCATAAGCTTTTACTAGAGGAGTTACGCATAAGCTTTTACTAGAAAGCCACAAAGCTAGGAAATCTGAAAAGTAAACCAAAATAGAGCTGATCTAGTGCATTCTGGAACAGGCGTGTTTTTAATCTGGCATCATCTCCATGAGTAAAATATATTTTTCCCTGCAGAAATATTCCTTCCCTTTTCAACAGTCATTGAAGCCCTAATTTTACTCTACTCCACAGTTGGAGGGTCCTCCATACATAATGGTTTGCCTTGTGTGCGTAACGTGACTTACAATAGGGGTTTATTTCATTCTGTGGGATAACTTTCTAGTTCCTGTCATACCATTTCCATTTTCCTCAAGTTCAGTACTGTCAGGAAGATAAAGATTTCCTGTTCTATCTAACCCAGAACATAGTTTGAGCCCTGTGGCTAGATGAAATAAACAGATAAACTTGCCTAGCTTTTCACCTGCATCCAGTGGGATGCCCTCTTGGCATGCAGTGCTTGGAGTTGCTTCATGTGCTGCTCTTTCTGATCCTTAGGGGGTTATGGGGTAACCCTGGGCTGCTGCAGCACTCTGACCTTCTTATATGGACATGGGACGGAAACGGCCTTGGTGGATGATGTGAGGAGGGCTTTGGATAGGGGCGAATGCTCTTTTCTAGTTCTCCTCGATCTCTCAGCAGCTTTTGATACCATTGACCACGGTATCCTCCTGGACCGCCTGGAGGGGTTGGGCATGGGAGGCACTGTATTGCAGTGGTTCCGGTCCTTCCTCTCTGGAAGGTACCAGAGGGTAGTTCTTGGGGAGGAGGCTTCAGACCCTCAGCTGCTCACTTGTGGGGTGCCGCAGGGTTCCATCCTCTCCCCAATGTTATTTAACATCTACCTGTAGCCGCTGGGAGCTATCATCAGGAGGTTTGGGGTGCACTGTCATCAATATGCGGTTGACACGCAGCCCTACCTCTCCTTCAAGTCCTCACCAAGGTTGGCTGTTGAAACCCTGTCCAAGTGCCTGGAGGCAGTGGGTGGCTGGATGGGAAGGAACGTGCTGAAACTGAATCCCGACAAGACCGAAGTACTTCTGGTGGGAGACAAGGGAAGGTTAGGGGATGTTGACCTGGTGCTGAATGGGGTACATCTACCCCTGAAGGACCAGGTCCGCAGTTTGGGAGTCATTCTAGACTCCCAGCTGTCCATGGAGGCTCAGGTGTCAGCTGTGAGCCGGGCGGCGCTGTATCAGCTCCATCTGATATGGCAGTTGCGCCCCTACCTTCCTAATCATCTGTTCTTATCAGTGGTTCATGCCTTGGTCTCCTCTTGCCTACACTACTGTAATGTGCTCTATGTGGGGTTACCCTGGAAAACGGTTCAGAAGTTGCAGCTGGTACAGAATGCAGCAGCTCGCCTGGTTAAAGGCTGCCGCCGGCGTGATCAGATCACTCCAGTGCTCAAAGAGTTGCACTGGCTACCAGTTGTTTGCCGAGCCGAATTCAAGGTGTTGGCGTTGACCTTTACAACCCTGTACGGCTCCGGTCCAGTATATCTCAAGGAGCGCCTCCAGCAACATCAAGTAGGCCGCTCAACAAGATCCACCACGGATGGCTTTCTCCCTGTCCCATCAGCCAGAGAAACCAGGCTGGTGGGGACTAGGAGGAGGGCCTTTTCTGTGGCAGCCCCCAATTTATGGAACTCTCTCCCCAGTGACCTCCGCCATGCCCCTTCCTTGATTAGCTTCCGCCGGGCATTAAAAATGTGGCTTTCTGGCGGGAATATGGGGTGGGTTAGGATTTTAAAGTTTTGTACTGTTTTAATTGTATTTTCTACTGTGTGTGTGTGTGTGTGTGTCCCCTTGAATTTTATTGCATTGTGCATCGCTCAGAGTGGCCGGATGTCTGGCCAGATGGGCGATTCATAAATATAATAAATAAATAAATAAATAGTATGTTCCTTCACCTGCATGCTCAACCATTCCAGTCAGACAGCTATGACTGGTCACTCTATTTCTGAATCTTGTACAGCAAATGACCAACTGCCTTTCCCTTTTTATCTGTTTAATATTCCTGTGTTTCTTCCAGCATGTGTTCCTGCCTGCATTGGACCCATGCTTGTGATGTCTTTCCTGTTTTCTGTTGATTTATCTCCAAAATCCACCTTCACCTCTGATTCATGGTGTAACTGTTGTCTGATCTGCCTTTTTTAGTTGAAATGTTCATATACTGCCTTTTATGCAGTATAGTGTAGAAAACGGCAACTAAAATAATCAAGGGGCTGGAGCAACTCCCCTATGAGGAAAGCACAACATCTGGGATTGTTTAGCTTAGAAAAAAGACGAGGAAGGGGAGACATGATAGAGGTGTACAAAATTATGCATGATGTGGAGAAAGTGCATAGGGAGACATTTTTCTCCCCCTCTTATAATACAAGAACCCGGGGTCCTCCCATGAAGCTGATTGTTGGGAGATTGAGGACAGATAAAAGGTTTAACTATGCTTCTTCACACAGCACAGAGTTAAACTATGGAATTCACTTCCACCAGATGTAGTGATGGCCACCAATTTGGACGGCTTTAAAAGGGGTTTGGACAAAGTCTTGGAGGAGACGGCTATCAATGGCTATATGCTACCTCCAGTATCATAGGCAGTATGCTTATTTACACCAGTTGCTGGGGAGGGTGGGAATGTGCTGTTGCACTCATGTCTTGCTTGTGGGTTTCCTGTGGGTGGCTGGTTGGCCACTGTGGAAACAGAATGCTGGACTAAATGGATCCTTGGTCTGAACCAGCATGGCTCTTCCTATGTTCTTATCAGTTATTTCAAGGTAGCTTACAAAAATTAAAACAACACAATAATAAATTCTTACAAAGTGTGATAAAAGAAAGAGTTTAAAATATTTGAGATAACAAGAAACATTAAAGCATTTTTACTATTGTCACTCTGATTAGGATTCTGATATATACTTTAATATGTCTGTATGTGACATTTTCACACCTTTTATTAAACCAGATAAGGGAAGCAAGATGATTAATATCTAGAAAGTTACTGAAAATTAGTGTCATTATTGAAAACCTTCATTAACCCCTATAAATTGTTACCAGAAGCTAGTCCTGGGTCTGTAAAGACTTTTGAGTATTTGTCACTAGGGGGCGCTGGAGGTACAGATAGCTCGCTGCTCTAGAAAAACTTAACCGTACTTGCTTGAGGCAGTCCTTCCTGGTCCTGCCTTAGTTTAGCATAACTTTCAATAAAGTAGCTGCTCTGTTGCTACTCAGTGTTTCTCAACCTTGGGTCCCCAGATGTTTTTGGCCTACAACTCCCAGCATGCCCCAGCCAGCTATGCTGGCTGGGGCATGCTGGGAGTTGTAGGCCAAAAACATCTGGGGACCCAAGATTGAGAAACACTGTGCTACTGTAAGATGACCGCCATGTCCACATTTTATTGTTAATTATTTTGGCTTTAGCTCTGTTGTTAATTCTTACCAGAGGCATAAACAGATATTTTACACATCCTGAAATGTTATTAATTCTTGTTGCAATTCATATTTCCTACTATACCTGTAACCTACGTAAGATCTATTGGAGAAAGGAAGCGGAGATGCTGCAGCCCTTCCTGGTTGATGGGCTAATTTGCGTTAGAAGCCTCAGGGTCACCTCACGTTTCCCTTTAAACAATATCATTTCCTCCAATACTGAACTCGGCTGTTGAATACTAACAAGATTTCGGCCCAAAAGGGGCCACTGAGAAATGAGAGGGAGGTATGCTTAGGGGAAGTCCAACGTTCGCAGAAATACAAAAACTATTTAGGAAACAAACCTTGAAGAGTGTTTCCTCCCACCAAAGAAAGAATGAGGACTGAGCATGTTCCATATATGCAGAATGCTGAGTGTTTGTTGGGGGATGGCAATGAGACAGGAGGAATGGAATGGAATAAAGAGGGCATGGCTGGCTGACTGCAACACTGAGCAGAAGCTCTCCACATTGTAACATTTTGTAGCAGGTCCCACTGTCATGTCTCAACTACATATTCCCCTCCACTTAAATAGTAAATATAGTTCTTAAAACCATTATGAACAATCCACAGGTGATGGGGAAAATGAGTAGACATAGCACACAAGGATTTGTCATACATGCAAAATCTGTGACATTTCATATATGTTCTTTTTTTATATATACTAATGATAAAAGTAGAAAACATTAATTAAAAAATCAATACAAGACAGTGATGTGGGGTGGAAAATGTTTCATATCAAAAAGTGTAGTTTCATAAAATAGTAACTTAATGGATACAATACCTGTCGAACTGGGTACTTTTGAAGCTAATTAATTTTTGTCAGGTGACTATACACAATCCTATCAGTGCCCTCTCAAAATACTGACCCCCATATTCGCCACCATATTCTCAGGTGCTAAAGAAGGGGGAGGGGTTTCGGCAGTTCTCTGGTGTGAAAAGGGAGTCTTATCAGTGGTGGCCGGCAGCCCCCACCCCACCCCCAAATACTCCTGAAGCTATTCTATGTGACGATGCGATGTTATTCTTGGGGGTTAGGAAGGATGGCAGCCACTGGGACAGCCACTGCTGTCTTCACTGCTGGAGGGAGGAGAGCAGTGAAACTGGTGAGAGAGGTAGACCTCTCCTGAAAGTTCCCCAAAATTTGGCCAAAATCCTTGGAATACTTTTGGCCCAGCCTCATATCTAATGCACAGCTCTTTAAGCATGCTAAAATGGATACATTAACAGTTTTTAGTTCTTCATTTCCCCTCCTCCCCTTAAAAGTTAAATGTAATAGTATTGCATGCTGTTGAACTATTCTAATAATAATAATAATTCAGAGCCTAGAATTTATTTGAACATTTAAACCACATTAAGTGTGCTTAAATATTGCACCTCAAATACTTTTGGATATTGAGATATATTATATATATATAAAACGTAAAATTAATATGGTGTAATTTTCAAGAGAACTCACTTTGTATATGTGTGTGTAATTGTTTTGTTTATCTTTAGGTGCATGTGAAGGAACACTTGCATGCTCGACTTGTCACTTAATCTTTGAAGACCACATATTTAAAAAGCTAGATGCAATCACTGATGAGGAAATGGATATGTTGGACCTGGCCTATGGGTTGACAGAAAGGTAAGGTAGAACCAACATATCAAAGGATCTTACTAGTATCACTCTAAAACTACACACTGTTAAGGTTATACATATAAATTTATGATATCTAGAATAAGCCACAGCAGGCTGAAATTATCCTTACGAAAAGAAGAAGACTAGAAGCTTTCACTTCAGTGTTGTTGTTTTTTAAATTAACTGCAGCTTTCTGCCTTCGTCTGAACCCAACGAAGTGTGGTTAATCTTATGGGTTATGAAGTTGGATTGTTTCAACTTGATAACCCATAAGATGTGCTGGCCCTTTATCTAGCCTAAGAGCTGCAGGTTCTTTGTCCAAATTGTTTGGTCTAGGAGTCCCTACATTTTTAACCTTTCTTTCTAAAGGTTGTTTGGTGGCTTCTAAAATTTTGAATTAACTATCCAAAACAATGAGAGAGGCCAAAGCAAAAACATGTTTTTTGATTTTCTTTCCAACTGTGAATGCGTCATTCAGTATCTGCCAAAAATATTTTCCATGATATATTCTCTAAGTGTGTCTTGACAAGGAAACATTTTTGGCAGATAGTCCTTTCTTGTGATTTTGCATACATAGCAAAAAAGTAAGTAAAGAAAAATAACAAAGAGTTAAGCTCAGCATTTGATGCTATCTTAGATGTACCGCTTGAACACAGGAAATCTTGACTCTGCCAAGCTACCCTCTCTCTCAGCCTTAGCTGCAATATGGGGATAATACTGACCTACGTTACGGGGTTGTTGTAAGAATTACAATAAACAAATGTTTGTAAAGTGCATTGAATTGTCTAAAGCTAAGTATTTTTAATTGTGTAGTTTGGTGTTTACTTGAGCATGGAATTAAGTTTTTGCTCCTCCATTTTCTCCTATAGATCTCGATTGGGTTGTCAAATCTGCTTGAAGAAATCTATGAACAAAATGACTGTCCGAGTGCCTAAAGATGTTGCTGATGCCCGACAACCCATGGATATGAGCAAGACCTCTTAAAATATGGCCTTTAGGGTGTGTGTTGTGATATTAAAAATATTTTTATAATTTATTTCTAAATGTTTAATGAAATATAATAATATACACATGCATTTTCTGATTATCAATATTAGTTTATCATGAATTTATCAAAGTTAGCATTATATTTTATGATTCTAAAATCAGAAAATACTTTGAAAGGAACTGTGGAACGTTAGACACACAGTGCAATAAGAAAGCAGGTATTTTTCTCCCAAAGAAATACTTCTATTTCTTTGCATTTGATAACAAATATTTTCTTATAGCTGAAGTAGTGATTTATTTTTTTAAAAAGCTTTCAAATTCCTAGGCATTAGAGATTTTACTTTGCTACACTGGATGCTGGGTTCAAGATCAGTGAAAGTAGGAGTCTTGTTTTTAAATTGTTATTTCCTGAAGTACTAAAAGCATGTTATCAGAGTATGAATCTCTTCTCAGCTGAAAACATAAAAAGAGCCATGCTGGCCTGGATCAGACCAAGGGTCCATCTAGTCCAGCATTCTGTTCACACAGTGGCCAGCCAGCTGCCCACGGGATCCCACAAGCAGGACATGAGTGCAACAGCACCTTCCCGCCCATGTTCCCCAGCAGTTGGAGTCCTTAGGCACACTGCCTCTGATAATGGAAAGGATGGTGATGTTACACAGGTGTCATATGAAATATTATAAAGGGTTGTTAGAGTCTTAAGAGATTTGAGGGTCAGAAGTGTATATTGGTGTAATGGCTACTGTTCTGAGAAAGTGGTCCTGATCTAGAATATGTATTTCTGCAAATATATATTTATGTAGCCTCACTGTGGGATTATTAAAAGCTGGGAAAATAAAAAGGTCTTCATCTGGCAACAGAAAGATAGCAAAGTAGGTATCAGGTGAACCTCTCTGGGGAGAGAATTCCGTAAATAGGGCGCCAACACTGAGAAGGCTCGCTCCCCAATCACCACCCACCACACTTCTGATGACAAGGGCATCCAGGGGAGGGCCTCAGGTTATGATCTCACACACAGGTAGGCTGATATGGAGCCGGCTGTCCTTCAGGCACTCTGGTCCCAAGCCATGCAAGAAATCAATACTTGCAATACTGAATTGTTGAGTTTCCTTGATCATGTTGAAGCCTGGTTCAGAATGCTAATCTACCTGTGCAAGACGTTTGGCCCTTAAGATATTACATTTTATTGTATAGCATCGTATGTGAAAGAACACAGTTACCTAGGTAATTTCCAACATGCACTAGGCGCTGCACTAAAAGAATGAAAGGAATTGGAAAATGAAATGAGCAAAGGAAAGATAATAAAAACTAAATATTTACTGTCTTCTTCCACTGGCCCATGAGGACTGTATGGGCACATAATGAAAGTGAGCCACATTTATCATGCTCTGCCTCTTCTATCCTTTGAAAGCTTCATGTATGCTGATGGCATAGAAGAAATAATACTTTTCAAGATGCTTTAGAGTACTGAAGAACAGATCTTCATGGAGATTTTGATTCTTTTTTAGTTACATGGGCCAAAGTGGTATGCACAGAAAATTGAACCATTGCATGCTTTGTTTCATACTATGAACTCTTTGATCCTGAAGTATCTTGCCAACTATCAAACAAATGTGGTTGTGAAATGAGAAATGGGGCACACACTAGTTTGATGAAGGGCATTTCTGAGGTAGCACTTCAATGCAAAGTTTACCTGTACTTCCTTTAAAAAGAAAATGTTTCTTGAATTTGGTTATGAGAATTAATCTTATGTAGCCAGGCAGAAATATATCAACACTTCTTTCCAGTGCAGAAGTTGTCTTGTAAATGTTGTGGATCACACTGCTAAAGGAAGTTCAGATGTACATATTTCTCACATGTTTTAAAAATCTTAAAATACATCCTTTTCCTATTATTTTTCTAAGTTTCTTCTTTGTGAGCAGGGTGTGATTTAACTAATAACTAACATTAGCAGCCAATAGAACACATTCTCGAGGAGAATGTTTTGAGAAATCAATCATAGAAGGTTCAAGCAAAGAAAGCATACTACACAGTAGGGGGACACACTCCATCTTTTTAATTTATCAGGCAGTTCACTGCAAATGACTTTTTAGGTATTACTCCAAAATCTGGGAGTAAATTAGAAGGAGAGAGAACATACTCATAATTTCACATAATTTTGGACTGAAGCTCGTTTCAAGATTTATTTCATCCCAGGTGCTTGATGCATATTAATGTATGCTTATATCACTTGGTTGGATCCTGAACATAAGAAGAGCCGTGCTGGATCAGACTAAGGGTCCATCTAGTCCAGCATTCTGTTCACACAGTGGCCAACCAGCTGCCCGCAGGAAACCCACAAGCAGGACATGATGCAGCAGCACCCTTCCACCCATGTCCCCCAGCAACTGGTGTACATAGGCATACAGCCTCTGATACTGGAGGTAGCATATGGCCATCAGGACTAGTAGCCATTGATAGCCATCTCCTCCAATAATTTATCCAGTCCCCTTTTAAAGCCAACCAAATTGGTGGCCATCACTACATCTTGTAATGAATTCCATAGTTTAAATATGCACTGTGTGAAGAAGTACTTCCTTTTATCTGTCCTGAATTTCCCACCAATCAGCTTCATGGGGTGACCCTTTTGGTTTCTAGTATTATGAGAGAAGGAGAAAAGTGTTTCCCTATCCACTTTCTCCACACCGTGCGTAATTTTGTACACCTCTATTTCCTCATGGGGGAGTTGCTCCAGCCCCTTGATCATTTTAGTTGCCCTTTGCTGCGCTTTTCCCAACTCTACAATATCCCTTTTTAGGAGCAGTGACCTGAACTGTACGCAGTATTCCACGTGTGGTTGCACTATAATTTTGTCTAAAGAGAGTATGATCTTGACAGTTTTATTTTCAATTCCTTTCCTAATTATGCCTAACATGACATTTGCATTTTTCACAGGAGCTGCACACACTTGGTTGACATTTTCATTGAGCTGTCCACCACAACCCCAACGTCTCTTTCTTGGTCAGTCACCACTAGCTCAGATCCCATCAACATATACATGAAGTTTGGATTTTTTTTGCCCCATTGTGTATCACTTTACACTTGCTTAAATTGAACTGCATTTGCCATTTTGATGCCCGTTCTCCCAGTTTGGAGAAATCCTTTTGGAGCTCTATGCAATCCCTTTTTGTTTTAACCACCCTAAATAATTTGGTGTCATCAGCAAACTCACTGCTCGCATCTAATTCCAGATCATTTATGAATAAGTTGAAAAGCATTGGTCCCAATACAGATCCCTGGGGAACCCCACTGCTTGCATCTCTCCCTCCATTGGGAGAATTTACCATTTATTCCTGCTCTGTGCTTTCTGTTCTTTAGCCAGTTACTAATCCATAAGAGGACCCCTCCTCTTATCCCACGACTGCTAAGTTTGATCTGGAGTCTTTGGTGAGTCACTTTGTCGAAAGCCTTTTGGAAGTCCCAAGTAAATGTCTATCAGATCACCCCAGTCCACATGTTTATTGATATTCTCAAAGAACTCTAAAAGTTTAGTGAGACATGATTTACCTTTGAGGAAGCCATGTTGAATATTTTTCAGCAGGGCTTGTCCATCCTTGGGTCCCCAGATGTTGCTGGACTACAGCTCCCAGAATCCCTTGCCATTAGCCATGCTGGCTGGATATGCTGGGAGCTGTAGGCCAGCAACATCTGGGGACCCAAGGTTGGAGAACCCTGTTCTATATGCTACTAATTTTATCCTTAATAATGCTTTCAACCAGTTTACCCAGAACAGACGTTAAGCTAACAGGTCTGTAAATGACTGATATTATTCACTTAATCCTTG
Source organism: Shinisaurus crocodilurus (assembly GCA_021292165.1). Classification (NCBI taxonomy): domain Eukaryota; kingdom Metazoa; phylum Chordata; class Lepidosauria; order Squamata; family Shinisauridae; genus Shinisaurus; species Shinisaurus crocodilurus. The sequence continues at coordinate 267,215,440 of CM037878.1, read as the reverse complement.
CCCCCACAATAAATATCATTTCCGGTAATGTTGCATTGCATAGTATCCTTCTGTGTTTTCTTCTGGGTTATATTTGTGCAGCAAGAAATAAATTAAAAAACTTCCATGCCCTAAGAAAGAAGCAAAAAATATTGCCCTGTTTGAATGACCTTGGCAGAGAGGGACCATCACCAAGCTCTATTGAAAGATCACTTGTATGTTCTGTTCACCCTTTCTGCCTTTGGATAAATAGTTGTGAAGTCTTTGCAAAAAGAATTTGAGAGTATCATTGTGCAATGTGTAGTAGCTCAATACATCTGGCTTTAATAGAGTAGTAAAAAAATGCATTCCTGGACTCTTGGCCACACTTTGTGTTTCTTTTATCAACTCTGGGTTTCAAGTGTAGGAGAAGTTCACTAATAGATTCAAGAGTCCAGATCACAGCTTAGAATATTTTCCATCATTGATAGTTTTACCACTATTAGGTGGGAGGTCAGAAATGAAAAAAATAACGAATGTCTTGTTGCTGTGTGTCCTGTGACTATGTTATGGAACGTGTACAGCTATATCATCCATCAATTTTTCTACACTCTGGCTGTTGCCAAAGGTCATTGCATACAATTCTAGGGAGGAAAGGGAGGCTGAATCAGGATTTGTTGGCCTTAGGAGCAATGCCATTAGAATAAATGTTTGTTTTAAAAGCTGGTATTCAAACAAAGGGTATTGTTCTTCCCAGTGAAGGTACTATCCTTTTATTGAGAGTCAAGTCAACCGACATAATCAGATATGATGTAAACGCACATCATCAGATATTACATATCAAGATCAACATGTGTTGCTTCTTCAGTGGATCCCCACATGTTGAATTCATGATTCCCCTTGCCTTGAAAACTTGAAAATGTGTGTTGAACCAGAGTGTCACAATGTGCACACACATTGAAACATCAGACACAAATGTGCTGGAAAAGCAATGTGTATTACCTTCAGTGTGTTAAAATAGTCATGTAAATCGGCTGTGAGACTTGGCTGACAGCTAGTTTGTGGAGTTGCTTTTGATGGCATGTAGGTCAGAGCTTCCTGGGGGCTAGAGCAGCCTTCCCCAACCTGGTGCCCTCCAGATATTTTGAAATACAACTCCCAGCATTCCTAACCATTGGCTATGGGGGCTGGGTTTGTTGAGAGCTGCGGTCCAAAACATCTGGAGGGCACCAGGTTGGGGAAGGCTGGACCAGGGTATGTATTCATGGGAAGCATATAGTATATTCCTCCTCGGGCTGTACTACTTTGGAATACAAGTGGAGAATTACATGACTGAATGCTTCCTCCTTGTAAAAGAGTTCCTGCTCATGGAGCTCTAGTAGGTCAAGAAGAAGGGGTCAAGCCTAGTCCTGATGTGCTAGTTTTCTTTGTGCAGGGGAGGTTTATACATATGTATATGGGGGGGGGGATAATTCAATTAACATTCCCTCCATTTCTGATTATCAGGCTGTGAGTGTCATTGTTTATGTAGCCAAAGATGCACTGCAAGAGGGAAGTATCAGCAGGATTGCAGAAGTACGAAAAAATAATTAGGAAAAACCTCCTAGGAGGGGTAAACCCAGAAATAGCCTGATGAGGACTGAGTGTGCTCATTGGCCATGGAATGCTGGCTGACTGTTGCAGGAGGGGGAGAGGGAAGCAGAAACTGGTGCAGGGAGGGAAAATGGAATGGGGTGGCTGGAATCCTGAACAGCAGCAATCCACATTATATACAAGGTCTCAATGTATATTCTGATGTAATAGTCATTGGAGGGTTATGCCACATGCTTTTCCTGGACATGGAGATTCCTTTGTATCTATCAATGCCCTATTTTATCTTCTCTGAGGCTCCTAACTTTTGACCTGTCATGAGGATCATTTTTGCATCATGAGACCACAAATGTTAGTTTTTCTTAGGATGCATTCCACTTCTTATCACAGGGCAGCATATTCAAGAAGGGAATATCCATCACTTGAAAATGATGGCTCAAAGTACCATGCCTCCCCCCCCCAAATCTGCCTGAAGATTTAGCCTTCCGTCGTGCCTACCAAAGTCTTGCACGTGAGATACGTACAGAATGTTCTGTGTGCAGTTTGTTGGTTCAGTCTCTACTAGATGAATCAAGTATAAACTGTGAGACAACAAAGATGTGAGCGAGTTTCAGACTATTTTATAGTTTATTTTTCCAATTTATTCAATTTCCTGACAATGTCCTAATTCAGATCATTAACACTCATTATGACAGAGAATTAAAAATAGGCACAATAAAATAACGGGCTTTAAACATTGCAGCTTCAGTTAATGTATAGAAGGAGGAATGCCCTCCTGAAGAGGATGATATTCACTATCCTTCTAGATGATCTTCTTTCTGGGCAGGGAGTTCCAGAGGTATGGCGCCACTACTGAGAAAGCTCTAGCCCTGATTGCAACATGATGGAGCCGCTACCCTCAACAGAGTCTCCTTGGATGATCGTAGAACATGGGGAGGAACTTAAGGGAGATGGTCTTTTTCTTTATTATAGCATTTATATCCCACCTTCCTAACATCCATCATGGAACTCAGCATACAGACAATTTCCAGGTGGTCTCCCATCCAGGCATTCACCGGAACCAGACCTGCTTAGCTTCAGCAAGTTTACTGCCTCATGTGCCTTCAGACCATGGTCTTGGACTAAGGTATTCTTTCCGAAAACCTGGGCCAAGGTCACCTAGGACACTAACATTCAAAACAAACACTTTTGGTAAGTTATTGGAGTTTGTCAGGCATGCCAGCCAGCTGACCCATTTGCCTGTGTGGTAATGAAGTAGGGTTTTTTTGGTCATTATTTTTGTTTGCTTATTTTGTCCCCCCTTTTGAATCTTTGTCACATCCCTGCTTACATTTTTGTATACATTGCACAAGTATTGATTTATGCTAGTACAACTTCATTGGCACCAGGGCTGGTACATAGGTGGATACGACCCCTAGCAGTTAATGGGTGGAGCCTGGCAGAATCGGGAATTAACTGATGATCGGACTTCAGCGCTACTTAGCTGATGGCACAGTTTTACAGCTCAGACCAGTAAAAGAATGGCTCATTGGCAATCCTAGTCTGAGGGACAGCACATACCATGCATAATTGATTTATGGAACTCCCTGCCACAATATGTCACAACAGCCACTAGTTTAGATGACTTAAAAGGTGCATTAGACCAGGGGCCCCAATGTGGTGCCTGTGGGCACATGCAAAACTTTTTTTTAATTCCCCATTTTTTAATATATGTACATGGATTTGCATATATCCATAGCAATAAATATGTATGAAATGCATACAACATTCTAGCAATTATTCATAGGCTTCAACTAAAGTGGATCAAATATCCAAATAAGTATCCATTTGAAGGTGGTGTCTACCTGGCCACCTGTTGAAATATTAAAAGCATTGTAAGATCCTCAATCCATTGCATTATAGGAGATGAGTGTTTATCCTTCCAATTTTGTAATATCAGTCTTTTAGCTGCCAAAAGTATGCGGATAATCCATTTACACCGATAATCCATTTACACCGATGTTAATTTCCATGAAGCAGGTAAATAATTTAAAAGAGCATGTACATCAGTGAATATTAAAGACTGTTCCAGTACAAAATTTGTGTAATAACCACTTCCCAAAAAGAAGCAACTACTGCACATTACTAAAACATGTTTAAAAGAAGCATTAGCTGTATCACACTGCCAGCAATTGGGCAAATTAGAAAATCCCTTATTAAAGAGACATTGCAGTGTCCAATAGACACAAAAGAAAAGTTATTACTGAATAAGATCCATGGACGGGCCGGGGCGGCAGGATGTCACCGTTCTGTTTGTTTTTTTTGCATTCATGAACGGTGAGCTGGTCTGAGCAAAAGGAGAACATTCGTGAACAGACTCACATGAGCTGAACAAGGCGAGTTTGCACTTGCTGAACGGTTCACCCAAAATTCTCACACAACCCTATTTTGCGTTCACAAACGGTGCGCGAACAGAGCTAAAAAGGAGATCGTTCGTGAACAGACTCGCGTGAGCCGAACAAGGCGAGTTTGCACTTGCTGAACGGTTCACGAAAAAAAAAGTAACATCCATAGACGCAACAGGTATAGACACCAAAGTGACAATCCACTGATTAGGCATTTTGTGGTGGTGCCCACAGCAGTTTCTCAAATGTGTCCATGGGTCCAAAAAGGTTGGGGACCCCTGAATTAGACAAATGGAGGGAAAAGTCCATCTATTTGTCATGATGGCTATATGCAAACTCCAGATCCATAGGTAGCATGCCTCTGAATACCAGTTAATAGAGAACAGCAGCAGGAGAGAGGTCTATGATGCCTTCATGTCCTGCTTGTGGGCTTCCCAGAAGCATGGGATGGCATTATATAGCCCTTTGGTCTGATCCAGCAGGACTCTTCTTACACTCTTCCCTTTAGAGTTCTTTTGCCAGATTCTAACAAATAATCTCACATGCCAGGACTGAGCCGTGTTGTACCTTACAGGCCATTTTTTATCCTGGAAAATATGATTTAAACAAAAGCTCTGAAATGAAACAGTTGCAGTATTTATTAATAAGGCCACCAAACCATAAACATGGGCTTCTACATCATCCTAGCCACCCCAGCCTGGTGCCCTCCAGATGTGTTGGACTACAACTGCCATCATGTCCAGCCAGCATGGCCATGCTGCTAGTGAACTTGTCCTGAGTGTGGATCCTTAAGCAGCCAAAACAGCAGCATCCACACACACAAGAGGGAAGGATTGGCAGGCTGAAGGAACCCCTGCGATTTCAAGAACCCCTCCAAATCTGGGTGACCGGCCAGATGGGCGATTAACAAATATAAATAAATAAATAAATAAATACTTTAGGGAAAAAAACCTCTAAAGTGGGTAGGAGCCCCAAACAGCCTGATGAGGACTGGGCATGCTTACTGGCAATGAAATGCTGACTGACTATTGAAGAGGAACTGGAAAACTAGGAAGGAGGAGGAATGGAGTATTCCAGAAAATGGTATAGCCGGCCGGCTGGCTGGAACTCTGAACAGGAGCTCTCCACACTGCACCGCACCGCAACATTTAGCTTGGCTTGTAGGACAATATTTCTTTTTTAAAAAATAAAAGCATTAAATCTCTTTTGCAAACCAAGTTTGTTTAACTTTTCCTCCCCCCCCCCCCAATGTCAGATCTTGAAAATTATTCTGTATGCCATGAAGGAGAATAAGTTATCCTTTGTTATGGCACAGCAATTTTCTTGTTGCTTATCTCCCATAGAGTAAAAGGGAAGATTGGTCTGGGGCTTCTGTCTGAAAGAGACTGAGCATCTCTGACTTCTTTGAGGTGTCCCAGCCTGGGGTGCTGATAAGCAAACTCGCCTTCCCTGTTGAAATCTGATTGGTTGTTGTAACAAGAGATTTGTGGAGATACTCGTGAAAAGCTTTTGAAACTTTGAGTCTGGATCCTCAGTTGTGGCTTATTGCTATTAGAGTTTCTTAGCTCTAGCCAAGTTTCTGGTCTTTGCCCCTTTCTCTAAGACAATAAAAACAAGAGGAAAATACCCACAGGCTATAAAGGATTGCCCGTTTTTCTTGGAATTGACCTAATGCACTTCGGTCAGCTCTTTCTCAAGTGTCTCTTCTCCTTTTATGTGTGTGCGCAACTTCTCCAAAGGAGAGTAGATTTTCTTTTTAATTGCTTTCTGTCTCATTTTTATTGCTGATGAGTGCAGCTGTCTTGTTTCTAGAACTTTCTCCAAAATACCAGGGCCTGTCAATACAAGATCAAGGCACATTGTGCTGTACTTCACAAATACTTTTCCCCTTATATCAGACAACTCCATATTTTATGTAACAAATGCAGTTGCTGCCGTACATCGGTATTAAGCCAGTGTTTCCCAAGCAAATGCATAAAGTCAAACTCTCTCTTTCTGCTTCTCATTCACTCACACCAGCGGTCACCCGCACAAGCACACAGACATGCACAGATGTGTATCTGGCCCAGTCAGTGTGTTTTGTTTGCACTTTTAAATGTTTGTTAGAGAAAACACTGGTGTACCCTCAGGAAATGCATTTGCTGTGTAAAGCGTGGATCCGCACTGGCGGTATCTCCATGTTGCAAAAATGTCATGTTTGATGTGAGTCTTTGTGAGGTTCTCATGATGGTTTGCTCATGGTTTGAACACGGGACCTTCTGCATGCAAAACATGTGCTCTACCACTGAGCTACAGTTCCCCCCTGAATTATGGAAGGGGTTATGGAAGGGAGTTCCAGGTATAAGAGGTAGGAAGGGAGAATGGGTGGAGTCATTAAACAGAGCAGGAGAACTTGGATGGCTGAGGGTAGCAGCTTTGGAGGACTAAAGGCCATATGTAGGGGTGCAATGGGAAATAAGAGCAGAAACCTAGGTTTGGATGAATCTGTCAATGTTGGTTTCTCTCAGTTTCTCATTCTTCCAGTCTTGAGTTTGGTTCATCCTGAATTTTGAGATTTTTTACTTTTAAGTTTGCATGAAAATGTGTATGCATTTTTGCACACATTTCTCCTAATACATACATTTTTGTACACAATTTTACCTAATCTACAGATTTTTTGCAAGCAGTTTTCCTAATATGCATTTTTGAAAGTTATTTCCACTATTATATGGCTGTTTGTGTGCACTTTCCCCTAATATGAGCATTTTTGTATGCATTTTTTAATTTGAAAACCTATTGCAAAATTCGCTGAAATTCTATTTTAGAAAGAAAACGGCATTTTGGTTCTCGTATTGCTTTGGAAGTGTGGAATTGGGCAAGTTCACATTAAAATGTGAACTGAATGGATTCCTGCTTCATCCTTTGCAACGGAAGGTCATGGAATGCTTTAGAAGTAAGGATGAAGAGGGTTTCTCTTGTTTGATGGACCAAAAACCTATGGTACAAACCCTTTACAATCAAAAGATGGCACCAAACTCTTAAAAGACAAAGAGTCTATTGCACTGCGTTGGAAAGAGCATTATTATGACCTTTTAAATCGTAAGTCTAAGGTGAATAATGAGATTTTTTCGCAAATCCCGCAAAAACAAATTAAAGAGGAACTTGCAATACTCCCCACTTTGGATGAAGTAAAAAAAGCCATTAATCAAATGAAGAACAACAAAGCTAGTGGACCAGATGGGATTCCTGCTGAAATCTTTAAAGAAGGGGGGCCCGAACTTGTACAACATCTTCATAAACTCATCGAAAAAATCTGGATAAGAGAAGAGATCCCAGAAGACTTCAGGGATGCCATAATTATCACCCTCTTTAAGAAGGGTGATAGAACAGACTGTGGAAACTATCGGGGCATTTCTCTCTTAGCAACCGCAGGTAAAATATTTGCTAGGATTCTCGCAAACCGTCTTCTATCTATTTCAGAAGAGATCCTCCCTGAAACTCAATATGGTTTCCGCCCCTCTAGAGGGACAGTAGACATGATTTTTACTCCACGTCAGCTCCAAGAAAAATGCCGGGAGCAAAATCAACCCCTTTATATGGCATTTATCGATTTGGCTAAGGCCTTTGATACTGTAGACCGTACAGCTCTCTGGACTATCCTTATGAAAATAGGATGCCCCAATAAATTTGTGAATATCTTGCGACTTCTCCATGACAACATGACGGCAACGGTTTTGGACAACAACGGCTCTCATGGTGCTCCATTTAAAGTGGGATCAGGTGTTAAACAGGGATGTGTTATCGCCCCAACATTATTTGCCATTTTCATCGCCATGGTTTTACATCTTGTCAAGGGGAAACTTCCCACCGGTGTGGGAATTATATATCGAACAGATGGAAAGCTTTTTAATCTCAGCAGGCTGAAAGCAAAAAGTAAGGTAATTACAACCTCCGTTGTGGAACTTCAGTATGCTGATGATAATGTGGTCTCCGCACATTCAGAGGATGATCTCCAAACTATCCTAAATGCTTTTGCAGAAGCATACGAAAAACTTGGTCTCTCACTTAACATCAAAAAAACCAAAGTGCTTCATCAGCAAGTGCAAGCCAATCCTTTGGTGATGCCATCTATCCAGCTTGGCGGGACAATACTGGAAAATGTCGATCATTTTCTCTATCTCGGCAGCTATCTTTCTGTTACAGCTAACATCGACAGTGAAATCCAGCATCGTCTGAGCTCCGCAAGTGCCGCATTTTCTCGAATGAAACATAGAGTGTTCGAGGATCGGGATATTTGTAAGAAGACCAAAACACTGGTTTATGAAGCCATTGTATTACCAACTTTATTGTATGCCTGCGAAACATGGACTATCTATAAACGTCACTTCCAACTCCTTGAAAGGTTTCATCAACGTTGCCTCCGGAAAATCCTGCAAATTACTTGGGAAGATAGGCGAACAAATGTCAGTGTACTGGAAGAAGCAAAGACTACTAGCATTGAAAAAATGATCCTTCAACGCCAACTTCAGTGGACCGGTCATGTTGTTCGAATGCCTGACTGCCGTCTCCCAAAGCAGTTACTTTACTCCCAACTCAAGGATGGAAAGCGGAATATCGGTGGTCAATATAAGAGGTTTAAAGATGTTCATAAGGCTAATCTAAAAAAATGCAATATAAACATCGAAAACTGGGAAGCTCTGGCCCATGAACGATCTAAATGGAGGTTGGCCTTTCACAAAGGTTCCATGGACTTTGAAGAAGCCCGAGTGCAAGGTGAAAGGGAGAAACGTGCTAAGCGAAAAGCACGTCAAATGAATCCTTTACAGGACCATCTTCTATCTGGTAGCCTGTGTCCTCACTGTGGGAAGCTGTGTGGATCTAGAATTGGCCTCCACAGTCACTTACGGACCCATTGCTAGAGTCTACACAATCTTCTTTAGAATTTCCTCCTTTTATCCCGGAAGACAATCTTACTCGGTCACGAGTGATCGCCTGATGATGATGACCTTGGATTGCAAGTAACTTGGTCTGAGAGCGTTTTGCAAGACAAGCAATAAAAATTAAAAAATTTTGACTTGATAAACGAGCAAGGTCTTGCAAGACAAGTCGTAGGGATGTAACCGCTCGCCTCGAGCGGGCGTAGCAGGCCGAAATCGGCCCCGCTCACACCCACCAGAGACTCGCTTTGATATAAGAGTGTTTTGGATTACAAGCACGTTTCTGGAATGAATTATGCTCTCAATCCAAGGTATTACTATATGGGAGTTTATACTCTGCTGTTAAACGTAGTCTACTACCGTTGCTATCTGACCCTTAAACTCCCCAACTAATTTGCTGAATGCTAATGAGAGTGGATAGTAAATCATTCCCCCCGCCACCCATGTCCTGCAGCCACTCTTGAGAAGGCCAATGATGCTGCTAGCCTAATGAGGAAGCAGATTGAAAGAATCACAGTTCTATTTTCTCTTTGGCTTTGGGCAGAGACAGCGGCTTGGTTAGATTCACTGAGATAATTTCACAGCCAGCTACTGATGCGGCCTTCCTACTGTGAGATGGGCAGCAACCGAGAATTGCAGAATAAATTGGAATGATGCAGGATGAGTTGACATTTCCTCCAAATAATTCTCACTGGAGGAGTCCAAGACTTTTAGCCATCAAAGGCCTCATAGGTGGCATGTAGACAAAGGCGATCATATGGTGCTCTAGCCAGACTTCGGGGCTTTATGTCTAGCAAGTTGTGAATTCCTTTACATGTTTTGAAAACCAGTTTCAGTCAAGTTGAAACAAATGTCCTCATGCAAAGGAAAGCTACAGTTCCTGCTGCAGGATCCCAGCCTCCAACAAAAGCATACTTCCTCCTTATGCCTTTTGTTCTCTTTCTTCTTATGTACAGACAAGTATGTAATGTTCTATGAGCAAAGCCCCATTAAATCTGTCAACACACAGACTTCTCCATTTCCATTATGCATTAGTATCGGTTCCCCCTTATATAGACCAATATGCTTGCATGAGAACAGCCTCAAAATAAATACTTGTCCTGAGGCAGTTCATTCTAACAGTTGAAGGCTGCATCGATCCTGATAGAGGCTGGGTTAATTTAGTACCCTTGTCTGTCTTTAGTTTTACATGGGAGATGCTATGTGGAGGAGATGGGATTGTCATGAGCCAGCCCCTCCCCCCCGAGTCCTAAAGTAGATTGCCTGGAAGACATTGGGTTGTTACTGCTGCCCGCCTCCACACAACTCTAATCTCTGGGTTGGGAACTGGAGGGGGGAACTGGGAGGACAGGAACTGGAGGGGGGAACTGGGAGGACAGGAACTGGAGGGGGGAACTGGGAGGCCCTTGGGCTTCCAGTTGCCGATCTCTACAGCAGGGGGGCAGAACCTCAGGCCCAGGGGCCAAATCTGGCCCTCCCTAGAGGGCCTTTCCCTCTGCCCCACACCCCATTCCTCTAGCCGCCAATTGTTCAGTGGATGCCCAGTTTTTGTGCAGTTTTTCTCTATTCTAAAAGGTTGAAATGCCTCTCCTAAGATTTACCTATTGGCAGTAAGAGCGTTAAGCTAAAATATGCTGGGTTTTTGGCCCTGCCTCTTTTGCTTTCAGCCCCGCCCACCACTGGCATGCGGCCCCCGAGAGCTTCTCCGAAAGGAAATTCAGCCCTTGTGCTGAAAGGCTTCCTGTCCCTGATTTACAGGGTCAGGAACTACACTATTTTTGCTCATTTGTTGCACAGGATACGTCTCTTTTCATTAGTGCCTATGACATTGCTGACGGTGAGCGATACGTCTCTCCGCCCATGTCTGCAGCATGTTATTAGTCTAACACCAGTGCTTAGCCTGACAGATTCCACGACACAGAGAAGGGAGCTGAAATTAGTCTCGAGATTAGTGGAGATACTTCCGCACGTTCAACCATGCACAAACAGAGGCAGCTGTTCTACAACTTCGTTATAAGGCCCACTGCCAAGGTGATAAGACGACAGGAAGTCTAGCGAGTTTTAGCTCATACGCAATTGTACTCTTTGCATGTTTACTTCCCTTTTAAAAAGAAAAAGCTAGCAGCAGCATGGCTTTCTCCCACCCCACACAGCAAGGAGGTTTGTTAACTCTACCCCTTCAACAAAACTTCCCCTCTTTCATCCATTCTCAGTTGCTCTCCATTTCCTTTTTGAGGAGATTCTGTTGGATGCCATGAGCTCAGGAGAATAGACCCAAAGTTGTTCTTCAGGAATTTCTGCCCTGATCTCTAATCAAGTCATTCACTTGACTAGATAACAATAACTGGGGGGGAAATCTGGAAATTTACAAGAAACCACTGCAAGAGGAATAACTGTGTTTTTCTGACCCAGGAAAACTATTATTTGTGTATCAACCTTTCCTTAATCCTGGTCTCTTTCCATGACAGTGATATTTTGAAGTAGTAATGCCCATTACTACCTAAAGCAGGGGTGGACCATTTTTGCTCATCCGGACACCCCCCCCCCCCAATATGGGCTGCACTTTGTGTGGCACTGCATAGTCTGTCAGGTGCCACTGAAAAAGGGGGGGGGAAGAGAGAACACTGGTCCCTAGAGAAATCGGTCCCTAGTGCTACAGAACTCTACAAGGCTTAAATTTAGCTTGTTTCCTTTTGGTGCTCTGTAGCCACTACGGCCGCCATCTTTGCAGGGGTTTTTTTTAAAAGGGGGCGGGGCTGCATGTTGCCCACCCCATATGAAAAGCTGGGGGGGGAGGAGTAAGGATATTAATTCCAAAGTCTTAAATCACATAGCTGCGCATGGACCCTGCTTCTTATGACTCATCTCCTAGGTCCAGCCCCTGCTATGGGGAAAGGCAACAGGGTTCATGTACCAGTTTAGTATTTCTTAGGCTCTTCTGTCATTTCTAGCTGTCTGTCTCTTTGTGTTGTGAAATACCCTGACACCATGAACACTCTTGTTCATCGCCTGCTCTTTTCCCTTAACCCGTTTGCAGCTGCTGACCGGTACCAGAGCTATCACTTAGCACGCATATAAGTCAGCCTCTGACAAGTCTCTGCTTATAGGAAGTTGGCATTGAAAGGAACGTCAATATGGCCGCAAGGCATTTCCATTCTATCTACTCAGCCTGCTTGAACATCTCGCCAGCCACCCACCAGTCTCTTGCACTGGACCCTGGAGGTGACTTCTGAGGCCTTTGACACTCCCTCTGCTGTCTCTTTCCAAAAACCCAGACCATCCCTACTGGAAATGCTTTTCTAAAAAGACAAGGCTCAGTGGGGTGATGCTACCGACTACAGCAGCGGCAGTCCAAGTACCGCTGAGGGCATGCAAGAGTGAGAGGGAAGTCCAGAGGGATCATATTAGCATTAGATTCATACTTGCCTGCTTTGCGTCCCCCAGAAATTTAACAGTTAAAGGGTCATGTGAGGCTTTCCCCCCAAATGTATTAGAGGGTGAAGGCAGATGTAACATTTTAAGACCAGCAGGGTGGCCCGAAAGTAGCCTCATCACATGTACCCTTCTCGATTCCAAAGTGAGTCATGAATACCCAGTTTTGCAAGGGTTCCGCACAGTTTAGTTAGAATCAGGGGAAATCCAACTGTGCAGGGTGCCTAAGGGGTAGCACCGATGACATTACCAACACATCTCCTCCCAACCCCCAATAGTCCCCAGTGTCAGTTTGGATACATTCTTTTTTTTTTAAATGCATTTTTAAAAGCAAGATGAAGGATGAATGTGCATATTCTGCCTTACATTAGTTTTAAGCCGATAGTCCATCTGAAGCAGGAGTGGAGGGGCAAGACCCAAGATAGAAACAGCGTTGGACTCGCTGATATGTATTGTGCAGGGTAAATTGGAAAACTCGACTCACCCTGCAGGAGAAGGCTCTCCTGTGACTGCTGTGAAATGCCTGCTGCTTCCACTTCCTCTGTGATACCGTGATGGCTGAAGTGCAACTTCATGGCTTCCCTAGGCAAGAGATATAGGAGCTCCTATTTTGGACAAATGCAGTATAGCAGGCAAGTAAGAAGCATGAAGTACCTCTGCTTGCTCAGTTTGCTCTCCATAGCACCATTGTGCCCAAAGCTGCTGCCCAAAGAGGCTTGGGCTCTGTGCTTTCCTACTAGAAATGGAAGAAGCCACCTATCTCTGGTCTTTGTCAGTTTCACGTTTAGTCAGTCATAGGTCTGTTGTGCCCAATTTGGCATCAGTCTGCAAATTAAAAAAAACAAGAACAACTGCACTAGCATTTCGCACATATTTTTGTATACAACTTTCCCCAATATACACATTTTCGTATGCAACTTCCCCCAATATATACACATTTTTGTACACATTTTATGTATATATGTACGTATGACATAGATTTATATACTGCTTTCCGGTAGGCTATTCAAGCAGTTTACAGAAATGGTAAAAACATAAAATATAGCAATTAAAACACGGTGAAATAATAGACTAGTCAACTATAACCAGAATAGGTCACCCTTCAGGGAAAGCCTGCATGAAGAGGTGGGTCTGGAGCAGTCATCTAAAGATCAAGACTGAAGATGCCTGCCGAAGGTCCATGGGCAGCACAGAGGGCAGGTGCTGCGACACTAAACACTATATTACAGGAGTTCCTGAGGCGAACCTCAGGAGCATGCAGCACTGTCAGAAGTATTCTTGAGGACCAGAAGGACTGGGGCAGGGATGTGTGTGTCCAGTTCTGGAAACCATACTTTAAGAAGGATTCAGATAAATTGGAACCATTTCAGAGAACAACAACAAAGATGATTGGGGGACTAGAAATTAAATCCTATGAGGAAAGATGAAAGGAACTGGGTATGTTTACCTGTGAGAAAAGAATTATTATCGACATATGAAACCCTAAACAACTTAGGACCAGTTTACCTGAATATCATCTCCCCCTATATAGACTGTTAGACCATTACGATCTTCAGGGGAGGCCTTGCTATCTGTGCTGCACCCTGTAGAGTCCCATCTGGAAGCAACATGACAACGGGCCTTCTCTGTGGTGGCACCTTCCCTTTGGAATGACCTCCCTTCTGCAATATGTTAGGCACCAACGATCATGTACTTTCGATGATTATTAAAAACTGATTTGTTTACCCTGGCTTTTCCCAACCATTAACATGTCTAAATGTTGTTGTGCTTTTATAATGATGTATTATTTATAATTTGTTGTACACTGCTTTGGGATTTTTAAAATGAGGAGTGGCATATACATGTTCTTAAATAAATAAATCTATACATATAAATTAGCATATGTGCATTGCATCTTATTGAAATCTATGTCCTCTTTTCTGTGGTGGTGGTGACATATTTCTTCCTTTTTGGTAATGCATAAATGGCTACTCTACAACAGATCAATTGATTATTTTTTTCTCATGTGGGGGAAAGGCACATAAATAACTATGTCAAACAAAATGGCATAGTAATTGTGAAATTTCACAGTAAAAAGTCTCGACAATTATCGGGAAAATCTTGCATTTAAAAATCTATATTACCTACTCATGCGCACTATGTTTATTTCCTCCTTCATCCACGTCATATTTGCTCAGTCTACTAATGGAAACAAATGTATCCGTTCTCAAGCCTGCAGGGTGAGCCAGCAAGCTCTAATCAAGAATCAAGTTGTCAACTTTCTTCTGCCTGACACAGAAACACACTCTTCATCCAGAAGCATCGTTGCTGAATGAATGATGCGTGAACAGAAGGGAGGCAATTCTGTCAAAAGTTTCATTCCTGAGAGCAGCAAACTATAAAATGAACAAATATATGTGACACGCAGAAAGAGCTATGGGAGTGAATATGTAATTGTTGTGGAGCAGGGAATGGCCGCCCTCAATTTTCTGCTGCCGTTAGTTCAGGGAATATAGGAAAAAATTGTGTTTGTATTAGGGGCAATGAGAAGACACAAAGCTGTGGTGAGCCAAAACGTTTGACTAGGCTAGAATATCACCTAGTTTCTGTAGTGAGTGAAGTCAGCCAGGACTGCAACTAACCAAAACTGTAACTGTATGAGGATCAAATTCACACGGTCTTCTTCCACAGGAGCCTGCTAGGGTGGCCACTTATGAATTGCCAAAAACGAGGACAATTATTTGCCAAAAAAATTTAAAATAATGCATATGCCAATTTATATGCATAGATGCAAATTTAGAAATAATTATTATAATTTAAATGGACATACAGTACATCTTACCATAAGTGTGGAAGACTGTGACCAGGTGACCCATGTGCCTGCCTGTTCAGTCTGCTGTCCAGGTGCAAACTGTGGATGGGCAACAGTTCTTACCGCTCTTTATCTTTAAACTAGAATTGGACAGGACAACCCTTCAAAAAACAGTAGATGCCTTCAGACAAGGCATCCTCTTAAAGTAGGACACATGGCCACTCTAGTTCTATCACACTTTCAAATGTCTGCTGTGTCTTGTTTCTGCATTAAGCTGTAAATTATTTATTTTAAAATCTGCATGAAAACCTGGACTTAAATGTGCATTTAAATACTCCTTTATAAACATATTTTCTCCCTAAATCTGCATTTAAATACTTATTTCCAAATGTATCTTCTTTCAAAAGACACATTTTAAAATGTACTTTGATTTAAAAAAAATATTTTATTTTATTTTGAGCTGAACATTGAAAGCATTTGTGGAGTGTGAAAGCTGGTGGGTAACTTAAGTTCTGATCCACTCATTAGTTCAGACCAGGTGATATGACATTGGAATTTGCAAAGATCGAATTGCTTAAGCATCCCTGCTTGGAACATGAAGATCTCTAGGACCCAGTGCTAGGCTTGGAGAGGCCTCTTCCCCCTCCCTGCTACAAGGCAATCAGTGGTTTGTGTAATCTGATGTCAACCTTTACGGCACTGCTGTGTTGTGTCTCACGACATGACAGCTTGTCAGGATGCCACTTGACAGGGCTTGCCACATGCTTGCTTCAGATCGCTTTGAGTGATGGCCTAAGCTGCTGGGTGTAGCATTTGATTTGCATGGTAGTCGATGTTGGGGGTGAGAGGTTCCATTGGCAGTGTTATTCCAGCTGGGTTGGAAGCCGCAGCAGCTGAATGCGACTGGGGCAGGTACATGGGCACCTCCTTGAACTGTATAGCTCCACTGTATTCAAAACAGGAAAAGCACAATTGCGTAGCCATTCTTCAGTGTGTACCCACCGTGAAGCCCATAGACCAGGGATGGGAAATGTGTGGCCCTCCGAAAGTTGTTGGTGTTGGGGGAGGGAACTGGTATATCGTAGCAGAGCTGTGCGGAAGCTTTGCTATGAACGAACTCAGAACTGCAAGGCTGCTCACCACGTGGTCTGGCCCAGAAAGGCTACTTAAGACTAAAAACAACCCAGACTAGTTATATCAAACAAAACAGCAGGTTTACTGTACTCACAGCATCTGGTGTTCCGCACAGACACAGCTTAAAGTTCGTTAGAGTCTGTTGGAAATCAGCATGGCTAGAAGAGAGCCAGCCAGGCACGTGTTGCTTTGTGAAGATCCGGAGGAGAGAGAAACTTCCTCCAAGGAAGATTCCCAGGTGTGGCAGGAAGTGGGTGCGGTTAGGCAGATTAGTTCCCATGAACCCATTCCTTCCCTAGTGACCCTATGCATGCAAAGTTACCCATATGTCTAACAACTAGACTGCAACTGTGATTCTCCCTCACTTTTAGCTATGCTGGCTGGGGCTAATGTGAGTTGCAGCTCAACACATCTGGAGGGCACCCAGTTGACGAAGGTTGCTCTAGAACAGGGCTCTCTAACCTTGGGTCCCCAGATGTTGCTGGACTACAGCTCCCAGAATCGCTTGCCATTAGCCATGCTGGTTGGGTATGCTGGGAGCTGTGGGCCAGCAATATCTGGGGACCCAAGAGGTTGGAGAGCCCTGCTCTAGAGGAAGGAGCTGGGAATCACAGCAGAGCAAAGAGAGAAATGGAATTATAATGTTCAGAAGACAGCAGTAGAAGTAACTAACGTAACCTAGAATCTCATTTCTTCTGCCATGGATGCTGACAGCAATGTAAATAAATAAATAATCAATCAATCAATCAATCAAATCACAGACATTTTGCAGATGTCCCTTAAATGCTTTTATATTTCAAGGTAATATCTATTTGTGTATTTTATGATAATCTTTTTAATACCACCCTTCATCCATATTCCCAGAGCAGTTACAAAAAGAATAAAACAATTAAATATAAATTAAAAATAAATACTACAACAACAACAAGTAGGTCCTGCCTTAAATCCACCTGACAAGATCATGGTTGATGCAAATTTAAACTGAGGATTTCCCAGTGTCAATACACTGCATCATTTCTTAAGGGGCAGGCCAAAGGACATGAACAGCCATGAATGGCTTCACTTCGGAGATTCAGTTGCAATATTGTTGTCACAGTGGATTTGCAAACAAATTAATCCACATTTATACAGACAGGAGTTCCACATCATTCTCAGCTTCCTCATCAGATATTTCTGCTGCATGAGGCCTACTAGACTTGGCACATGAGTTTAATTTGTTAATTTGAATTGTATTCTGAGCACAGACCTTTGCTGAGCACAAGGGCTGCCTTAGGCGTCATCACATCAAAAGCCTTCTATGGCTGAACTGCAAATGTCAACTGCTCCTAGGGGACAAGTAGGCGGGTACCACACCTAGCAGTAGCCAAGTGAAATAGTCCAGAATTTAGCCATTCAGTGACCTTATTTAAGAGAAGTGTTTTCAATATAGAAATGGTTTCCTTTCATTTGATCCTGTTGTCACATACTATTTAAGTCAAATATCTGGCTGTAAAATCATTCTGCAGAACTTGTCTATAGTTTCAATGTTTCTGAAGAAGTGAAAATCTGAAGCTATCATATTTTATACTCAACCTCACACATTTGATTTAAGGGTTAAAAAAAACAACTCCTCCTGCAGGGGAAATTTCTGACCTGGAGACCCTGGTGATGTTCTTGAATAATAATTTCTGGGTTTCACACCGATTCCCTCAGTATCCTCAGGCAAGTCTCTTAATCTTTCTGGTGCTGTTACTTTATGAATGAAATACACCACAGAACTGCTGGGAAGATAAGCAAATGTTAAACATTACTTCAAATATTTAAAAAGGAAGCTGTGAGAGAGGTATCTCTTAAGAACTTCTTGGCATCCTTGCTTGAGAAGAAATGTAATTAACTTTGGCTGTGTTTGCAACACTTTTTAAATCTTTGCTTAAGGAAAATGTAATCAGCAGAACAATTCACATAAAAAGAAGATTCATGCAAGATAGTATGTTGTTTGAATTATATGTGGAGTCATAGAACATTGTGATATCACAACACACGACACGGAGAAACTAACTACATCAAGATTAGGCTATCTGGCGCCTTCCAGATATTTTGGACTACAACTCCCATAAGCCCCAGTCAGCACGGGAGGGAATTAGGGGAGTTTTAGTCCAAAACATCTGGAGAGCAGCAGGTTGACTAACCCTGATTACAAGCATGAATGGGGTGGTGGTGGTAGAAGAACATGCGCTGTTATTTAACTGATTAACCAAAATGATGACTTGTGTCTCACACACACAGAGAACCTGCAACAAAATGTTGCAGTGTGTCCTTACCTGGCAGCAGAAGTACTCCTGTTCAAGGTTTCTGCCAGCTAGCTATACCCTCCCCAGGATTATTTCAGCTGTAAGGACTTCAAGCAGGGCGTCCCACCCTCCCCAAGGCCGGCTCAAGCCATTTCACTGCCTGAAGCAGAGGCCTGCTGACACCCACCGTACCACCGGCAGCCAGTGCACTCAGCAGCTGGTGCTGCAGAGAAGCCGCCTGAAGTCTCACAAGGCTTCACCAAGTCTGTGATGACCGTTTGCAAGATGTGGCAAAGCACTGTGAGAATTTGCTAACTCTCACAAGACTTAGCGACATCTTGTGAGACTTCGCTGGATGAGACTTGGGGAAGGCCTATATAAAGGCCCTTCCCCCTTTGGCTCAGGCCTAGTCTGTGGGTTCTCAGTTGCTCCAGCTGCCAGCTGGCCTAGCCAGATACTGATAGCTATGGAGTACCTGGTGGGGCAGCTGCTGCTGTTCACTGACTTTCCCTTTGGTTTGAAGTGCAGTGATTGATGCACTTCAGTCAGGTGAGAGAGTGACCTACCAGCGGTGCTCCACAGTCTGGCAAGCAAGGTACCAGCAGTGGGGGCTTGAACAGCACATGAGTGGTGCTCCAAAGTGTCGGCCTGGCTGTGGAACACCCAGACAGGAAGATGCTGCAAGTGGCGAGACATCATGGTGTGTGTGACATTGCAGGGGTGTGTGTGCATGTGTGTGCGTGCACCCACTTGTTCCAGCAGCTTGGGCAATGCAGCAGCAGGAAATGGCATTATGTACTTCTTTCTGTAGATTTTATTCATGAACTGACTATTCACCTGAGTCAATACACTAGTATGAATGAAACACCAAAATCAAATGGTGACAGGAGCACTATATAAGTTGTATGTTTGTTATTTAGTTATTTTATGTATTGTCTGAAAAAAATTAAAATAAAATTAAAAAAAGAAAAAGAAAAACCAAAATCAAATAGGCTATACCCTATGGGATTTTTTAAAATTTGCCCTCATGATCCCTGATTGGCTGGGATCACCAGTGGAAGAAGCCCATCATTGAAAAATTTGGTTCCAAATGTGCCGAGCAGGGAAAGAAGCAGCTGCAACTGGGTGAATGGCATACAGAAAAACTGAGCACAGGGGAATCCCCTTCCCCAACCCCTCCCTCCTCTTTCGATCTGAACATTTTCATGGGCAAAAAAATGGCACAGCACAAGTTACTTCCCATTTGTTGTGGTTTTGTCAGGAGCTGCCAGGACTAGAACCAGGAATTTTCATTTCTATATGTGGCTGTGTATCACCAAAAAGGACAGATCTGCATAAAAAGAGGACAGATTTGCATATGCTAATTTATATGTATAGGTGCACAGTTAGAAATAATTGCTATAATTTGCAGAGAAAATGCAATAAACCTCACCACAGTGGTTAAGACTTTGACCAGGTGACTACTCACTTTATTGTTCACTGCTCCGGAATCCTTCTAGATATGGAGCAGTATATAAATGCTGTATGTATATAAATAAACAAATAGCTCCCTGTTTGAGCTGGATCTTGCCTGAATAACAATGGTCTTTCTGGTTCTGGTGTGTTTCTTGGCTCTGGCTCCTAGTTTCCAGCTCCTGGCTCTCCCCTGACATCAGCCTGTGTGGAAGAGCGGCCGTAGCTCAGCAGTAGAACACATCTTTGCATGCAGAAGGTCCTAGGTTTTCTCCCCAGCTTCTCCAGACAAGGCAGGAAAAACTCCTGCCTGAACCCTGGAGAGCTGCTGCCAGTAGGCGTCGATAATACTGGGCCAGATGGACTAAGGGTCTGACTCAGGAGAAGGCTGCTTCCTGTGTTCCTAGCCCATGGCTTAGCTTTGACAGGACTTTTGTAATCTTGCATGGAAATGTTTTTAATCTGCCTGATGAGTATCCTGGATTTATGTCATTTTTCTAGCAACTAAACATCTGAGCAAACATGGCTACTCAAAGGGTAACAGAATCTGCTAAAGCCTTTTGTACTGAGTGCTAGTTTCCCTTCTGAAGCGCTTGGCCTGGATGCGTCCATTTCAATCGCAGCCCGAGGGTGACGAATATCCCACCTTCCCACTTAATCTATCACAGTTTGACAGGTCCCGGGGTATATTTCATATTGTGTCAGCACAGTGCAGCAGAATTGTACATTTGCAAGAATGCAATTATCAGCAGGCTGGTCCATCATATCCCCCCCCCCCTTTAAATTTTTAAAAGTCACATTTTGCATTTATAACTATATTGCTTAATGCTGCAGTTAGACATTTTTAGTGGTACCTGATGTGCTGCTGGGAATGGGATGGATCCACACTTCGTCATAGTTAGAGTAGGCCCATATAAATCAATGGGACTTAAGTTAGGCAAGATTCAAGTCTGGATCCAACCCATTGTTGATAAATGCACAGGAAGAGTATTCTGAAATAAAGAAGGTAAAGTATTTCAGATATAATGAGCTTTGTATTTATTTACAGACATATTTTTGGATCAGCCTTTCCTCCCAGCTGTTTTAAAGACCAAATATCTGTCTGAGACAAACCAACAAAATGAAATGACTTCAGTGGAGATGTATAAAGCCAATACGTGCAAGCTGTGCTTATTGGCTTTTATTATACCCATAACTTTTTCAACATGAAAAAAATCACTTTGGCTTCTAAGCTCTTCCTGAAATGTGCCAGCCCAGTTCGTTGGACTATATCAGAGATGGGCAGCATGTGGCCAGAAGGCGGCAGGCAACCCCTGCAGTCCCACCACCATCACCGCTGTCAAAGTCACTACATCCTTGAAAGCCAAGAAGGATCAAGTCATACTGTCAGCATCTTGAGTACTGCGTCCAGCTCTGGGCACCACACTTTAAGAAGGATGTAGACAGACTGGAGAGGGTTCAGAGGAGGGCAACAAAGATGATAAAGGGACTGGAAACAAGGAAGGCCCTATGAGGAGAGACTGAAAGAACTGGGCATGTTTAGCCTTCAGAAGAGGAGACTGAGGGGAGATATGATCGCACTCTTCCAGTACTTGAAGGGTTGTCACACAGAGGAGGGCCAGGATCTCTTCTTGATCATCCCAGTTTGCAGGACACGGAATAATGGGCTCAAGTTACAGGAACCCAGATTCCACCTAAACATCAGGACAAATTTCCTGACTGTTAGAGCAGTAAGACAATGGAACCAACTAAGGGAGGTGGTGGGCTCTCCCACTTTGGAGGCATTCAAGGTGCAGCTGGACGGCCATCTGTCAGGGATGCTTTGACCTGGATTCCTGCATTGAGCAGGGGGTTGGACTCAATGGCCTTATAGGCCCCCTCCAACTCTACTTTTCTATGATTCTATGTGGAAATTGTAAGCCAGAAGTAAGCAAACAAGTGCACAAGTTCAGAAGTGCAATCCTGAAGAACGGTCATGCATCAAAAACCTCCCAGATGTGTTGGCACCTCCCAGATGTGTTGCAGTACATCTCCATCATCCCCAGCCAGCATGAGAGGGGATACATAAACACAGGCAACAGCTGACCAAGTGGTAACCTACCATGATGTGTATGTAACCACTTGGTAAGCAGGTTGCATCCTTCAGCCAAGTATCACATGGAGGACTTTTAAAATATTTTCTCTGCATCGCCAACATTTCTGACAAGGTGCTGGTCGCAGCACCAATTTCTCACTGTGAAGAAAAATGTCTTCCTGATGGCAAATGTGGAAATCAGTCATAAGAAAGAATACAAGAGCTCTGGTGGAGCAGACCAAGGATTCATTTGGTCCTCTTTCCCACAAGCAGGACATGAAGGCCATGGTCCCAGCCTGCTGCTCCCCCCAAGCAATTGGAATTTGGTGGAACATGGGATGCTCCATCATACTGAGTCAGAGCCAGCTAGCTCAGTATTGCCAAGACTGACTGGCAGTGGTGGCTCTCCAGGTTTTCAGGCAGGATTATTTCCTAGTCCTACCTGGAGATGCCAGAGATTGAACCTGGGACCTTCTGCATGAAGAGCAGGTGCTCTACCATTCAGCTATGGCCCCTTCCCTTAGCCAGTATGCTCCTGTGGCATTCTAGCTAATAGCCCTTAACCCTTGATAGACCAATCCTCCGTGAAGAGTATCTAGCCTTCCTTTAAAGCACTGGTGGGGAAATGGGCCCTCCAGATGTTGCTGGATTGCAATAGCCATCAACTCTAACCATTGGCCTTGCTGGCTAGGGCTGATGGGAATCCAACAACATCTGGAGAGCCACAGGTCCCCCAATCCTGCTTTAAAGCCATCTAAGCTAGTGGCATCTCCACATTTTGTGGCAGTGAATGCCATAGCCCAGCTATGGGTTATAAAAACAGATGCTTTGAATCAGTAAACGGATGATGTCCAGTCTTTCCAAGGAACCTTGTACTGGGATGCAACCCCATGCCACCCAACAACCAGCACCATCTCTTTTGATCTTGAGCTGGAGTAACCCTGCCCAGGTCTGTTCCCTGGATCTTGTGCTGCTGCTGGACAAGCACCCTGTTCGTCATTCACTTCCTCTCCAGAAAACAGCAGACTTGGCACCTCTTGCTCTGGCCTGCACGGCATATATTTATTCTTGAAGCTGTGTGTCAGCAATAACCACAAGATGTTCCTGGGGTACACTTCTCCAAGAGCTGTGTGCAAATGGCCACTTGAAATTCACAACGCTATTTGTAGGCAGAGAAAGGGTGGTGGTGGTGGGGACCATTTCACTGATTTTTCTGGGGGCAGGGGGACAATTTCCCCAGCAGTTTCTCAGGGGGTGGGGCTCACTATTAGCAGTGGCACTAGCACTGCTTCTTTCTTTCTTTTTTCTTAATAAGTTGTTGTTGCTGGTCTTGTAAGTGGCGGCGGCGGCAGCAACTGCGTTGGCAGGTTGGCCACCATTTTGCATCCTGACAGTGTCCCTGGCCCTAGCGCCGTTTGGGACATTGACTGTGGGGGGGGAAATGGCGGCCACCGCAAAAAAATAATAATGGAGAAAATTCTGCAAAATGCTCCTCTCTTTCTATGTGGGTGGGGGAAAAGATATCTCAGAAATACTCAGAAAAATGTCTCCTCTGAGACACTTCAGCTCAGCTCTTCCCCCTCCTCCCCACATACACTCTCATAGTTGGCATCAGAGGGAAATGCCACAGATCCTCCATGGATGGAGGCAGAGCTGCTTTGCTGGGGGACCCACAAAGATGTCAGTAAACTGGAAAAAGTAGAAGAAACTCCCCTGTTCATGGCCATTTTTTATGACAGACCCACATTCAAAATGAATCCAATTTAAGATCAGTCCCTGACATATAATCTAAGGTATTTTGCCGGGAGCAAAATCAACCCCTTTATATGGCATTTATCGATCTGGCTAAGGCCTTTGATACTGTAGACCGTACAGCTCTCTGGACTATCCTTATGAAAATTGGATGCCCCAATAAATTTGTGAATATCTTGCGACTTCTCCATGACAACATGACGGCAACGGTTTTGGACAACAACGGCTCTCATGGTGCTCCATTTAAAGTGGGATCAGGTGTTAAACAGGGATGTGTTATCGCCCCAACATTATTTGCCATTTTCATCGCCATGGTTTTACATCTTGTCAAGGGGAAACTTCCCACCGGTGTGGGAATTATATATCGAACAGATGGAAAGCTTTTTAATCTCAGCAGGCTGAAAGCAAAAAGTAAGGTAATTACAACCTCCGTTGTGGAACTTCAGTATGCTGATGATAATGTGGTCTCCGCACATTCAGAGGATGATCTCCAAACTATCCTAAATGCTTTTGCAGAAGCATACGAAAAACTTGGCCTCTCACTTAACATCAAAAAAACCAAAGTGCTTCATCAGCAAGTGCAAGCCAATCCTTTGGTGATGCCATCTATCCAGCTTGGCGGGACAATACTGGAAAATGTCAATCATTTTCTCTATCTTGGCAGCTATCTTTCTGTTACAGCTAACATCGACAGTGAAATCCAGCATCGTCTGAGCTCCGCAAGTGCCGCATTTTCTCGAATGAAACATAGAGTGTTCGAGGATCAGGATATTTGTAAGAAGACCAAAACACTGGTTTATGAAGCCATTGTATTACCAACTTTATTGTATGCCTGCGAAACATGGACTATCTATAAACGTCACTTCCACCTCCTTGAAAGGTTTCATCAACGTTGCCTCCGGAAAATCCTGCAAATTACTTGGGAAGATAGGCGAACAAATGTCAGTGTACTGGAAGAAGCAAAGACTACTAGCATTGAAAAAATGATCCTTCAACGCCAACTTCAGTGGACCGGTCATGTTGTTCGAATGCCTGACTGCCGTCTCCCAAAGCAGTTACTTTACTCCCAACTCAAGGATGGAAAGCGGAATATCGGTGGTCAATATAAGAGGTTTAAAGATGTTCATAAGGCTAATCTAAAAAAATGCAATATAAACATCGAAAACTGGGAAGCTGTGGCCCATGAACGATCTAAATGGAGGTTGGCCTTTCACAAAGGTTCCATGGACTTTGAAGAAGCCCGAGTGCAAGGTGAAAGGGAGAAACGTGCTAAGCGAAAAGCACGTCAAATGAATCCTTTACAGGACCATCTTCTATCTGGTAACCTGTGTCCTCACTGTGGGAAGCTGTGTGGATCTAGAATTGGCCTCCACAGTCACTTACGGACCCATCGCTAGAGTCTACACAATCTTCTTTAGAATTTCCTCCTTTTATCCCGGAAGACAATCTTACTCGGTCACGAGTGATCGCCTGATGATGATGACCCTGTTATGGAATTAACATCCACAGACTGGCCAAGAAAGAAATCAACTTGCAATCTGATGTTTTCTGAAGAAAATTGAGCATGTGCAGCTGGAAACCTCAGGGCAGGGTGCCTGGATTCCACAGCAAGCTCCAGCATTTATGCATCATCAAAAGGAAGGGGGTGATGATGCACCAGATACAGTTGTCTGTTGGACTCTATCACGTTTTCTTGGCCCTCCTTGCCTGTATCACTTTCAGAAAGTGATACTTTCTGTATTAGCTTGTTACCTTAGAAGTTGAAGTGAATCTATTTAAAGAAGTGGAATAGCGTTAAGTTCCTGTCCAACACTGCAAATCAATGGATCTGTCAATGCAGCCCATGCTTCGTATTGCTTTACTAACTGAAAATAAGGTATCATTGTCAGGTTTTGCTAATTTCGGTGGAGTGGGAGGGCATTTTAAATTGCCTAGCAGTTTTGGGCACATTTTCTGATTGGGGTACAAATATTGGATTGGATCTTGAGTAAGTTTGTTGCACTTCGTTCCAAATGAAATCAATGAGACTTAAGTTATAACTACCGGTAACTTGAACATAGATCCCACTGAATCAATGGGACAACTAACTTATTCTGGATCCAACCGACAAGAAATTTTTTAAAAATTTTTTTGACTTGATAAACGAGCAAGGTCTTGCAAGACAACATAGGGATGTAACTGCTCACCTCGAGCGGGCGTAGCGGGCCAAAATCGGCCCCGCTCATGCCCACCAGAGACTTGCTTTGATATAAGAGTGTTTTGGATTACAAGCACATTTCCGGAACGAATTATGCTCTCAATCCAAGGTATTACTGATCCTTCTATATTTTAAATCACTACCTGTAAGAACCCAGCAACATCTTGACTGCAGTACCAAACAGACAACCATCCCTCACAAGGCTCTTGCTTCAATCCAGTAAACATCACTTGTTCACACCAGACACCACTAGGTGCGTCATCTTCTGTTGCATCAGAGTATTTCTTGAATGATTGGACTGGTTCACACATTAGAGGTTTTAGGTGTGTACATCAGATTTTAAAATGTCTATACCAGGGGGTCTCAACCAGAGGGGAATTCCCCCCAGGGGGGAATTTTAGGGTTTCGGGGGGGGTATTGGGACCACAGACTCAATCTGTTGCAATACTGATATTTCTACAAATTACAATTCTACATATTGTACATAATCTACACCTTATTTTATGGCACAGATTAAGTCAGACAATCTTGGAAAGGGGGGAATGACACTCTGACATTTGGTGAAAGGGGTGCATGGGGCAAAAAAGGTTGAGAACCACTGGTCTATACCTAAACAGGTGTTTGAAAACATGAGTATCAACCAAGCATGTTCAGAGAGCTGGGACTGCCTGCTGCAATAGCCCAAGTAGCAATGTACTGTACTCTCACTGGCAAACCAATGTTTGTTGCTGCATAAAGTAGGAAACAAACCACTTTGGTTCACATTCTTTTAGGTTGTTTTCCTTAGGTGGAAAACAGGGGTGGACACAGCAAGGTAGATCAGGATCTACTGGTAGATTAAGAACCTAAGAGCCATGCTGGATCAGAGTGTGGGTCCATCTTAGTCCAGCATTCTGTTCACACAGTGGCCAACCAGCTGCCCACAGGAAACCCACAAGCAGGACATGAGCACAATAGCACCATCCTGCTCATGTTCCCCAGAAAGTAGTGTACATAGGTATACTGCCTCTGATACTGGAGGTAGCCATCAGGATTAGTAGCCATTGATAGCCTTATCCTCCATGAATTTGTCCAATCCCCTTTTAAAGCCATCCAGATTGGTGGCCATCACTATCTTTTGTGGAAGTGAACTCCATAGTTTAACTATGTGCTGTGTGAAGTACTTCCTTTTATCTATCCTGAATCTCCCACCAATCAGCTTCATGGGATGACCCCATTGGGTTCTAGTATTATGAGGGAGAAAAGTGTTTCCCTATCCACTTTGCAGTAAGAAAAACTTCCTAATGGTCAGAGCAGTCAGACAATGGAACCAACTGCCTAGGGAGATGGTGGGCTCTCCAGTGCTGGAGGTATTCAAGCAGAGACTGGACAGCCATCTGTCAGGGATACTTTAAACTGGATTCCTGCACTGATCAGGGGTTTGGGTTGGACTCGATGGCCTAAATGGCCCGTTCTAATGATATTATTCTAGTTCGGCAGGGGTTTCTGACTCCCAATAGCAACAACACCGATACAAAAGTTTCGCTCTCTACCTGCCTGCAGCTCACTTAGGCTGTCAGAATCACACTGATCTGTAGTAACTCAGATGAAGAGGTGTTCTGTGCATTCCAGGGATGTTGAAGAGTCCTTGGTCTCGAGTCACGAGTCGAGTCACGAGTCTTTGGACCCGAGTCTCGAGTCCGAGTCCTTGGTCCAAAATGGTGACTCACGAGTCCTGAGTCACTCCCAAAACTGACTCCACGAGTCCCTATTAAAATCAATGGGGTTTCCCCCCAACAAAATAAGGCTACTTCAGATGTGTGGCTTAAATAAATTCTAGGCACAAGTGTGCCTTTTTATTTCAAAACTCTGCAACTGATTTTGGCAAGAACAGACCAGGCAGACAAACCCAAAATAACCAGGCAGGCAGAGGAGGCAGGGAACCCTAAACAGGCAGGCAGAGGCAGCCAAACCCAAAATGTCTGACCCTAACCCAAACCCCCCACAACAACACATCAATCAAAATAAATCTCAGCACATCGTTGGGGCTGCGCTCCTGGTAGCTGTCCATAGTGGCTGAGCAGTGGTGCGCCTCGCTTCCATGCGCTCTTCACTGGTGATCGCGCTCCTTCTGGCACATCCAGAAGACTCGTCAACAGCCCAGGGATGTTGACGAGTCCTTGGTCTCGAGTCCCGAGTCGAGTCCCGAGTCCCATTAAAAATATTGGGACTCGAGTCCGAGTCGAGTCCGAGGGGGGACTCAGTCCGACTCACGAGTCGAGTCCTCGAGTCCGAGTCCCCATCCCTGGTGCATTCAGGTCAACTCAGTGTATGGCTCATGAGGTGCAATAATCTCCACCCCCAAACCCCTATTTTGTTCCTGGCCCTGGTTGGTGGACCGCAGGCTTCTAACAGAAAGCAAAGTCAATCCCGCAAGCCCGAAGTCTGCCCGCAGCTGGTTTAAAAAATCAAATAGTGACCCAACCATAAAACAAGATGAAGGGCAAGATCAGTTTTAAGTCTGTTTTAGGAAGTATCCTTTGAATATCCATTTATTTTTTCAGCCCCTCCTTGCTCAAATTGTGTCAACACCCCAAGATATTCTAATGAAGGACAAATAAAAGTTCCTTATGCGTTCTCCCATCTGCTCACACAAAACAATGGGTGAAAACATATGGCATGTGGGCAGCATTGAGCCCACAAAAATGGTTTTTTTTCTTGGCCCAGGAACTCTTTTAATAGAACACCAAGGATCGCAGCTCATTGTGCGTGTGTTTTAAAGTCCACGTTTCTGAGTCCCCACATTTGCAAGGAAATGTCATTAAGCAACTGATGCCAGGATTGCAGCCTCTCAGCTTCAGTGCTGGGTCTTTGTCTTCTTTTCATGACAAACTACACTAGCATTTGGAAGGGGGCTGCTTCACTGGCTGCTGTTCTGTCTCTCCGGAAGAGCAACCCCCAATAGTTCCAGCAGGCAGGTTTAAGGAATAGAGTAGGGCAGGCCTGCCAACGAAGAGGGTAGTAGAAAATGAAGAACGACTTGTACTAGAGGGAATTGGGGAAAGAGATGGAACCACAGTGTTGCAATCGAAAAGCTCGAGGCTCCATCAATTCATAGGCTGGTGATGATGAGCCTTGTTATGGAGGAATGATATGGGCACCCCGTCCTTCCAGACTGGTAATGTGGCGTAGGAGCAGCATGCTACACACGAACATGCCTAGTTCATGCAATCTTCACCTCAGATTTTTCTTCTTGTGAGGGGAAAGAACTGTGAAAGTCGTGTCCGCATGTAATGCTTAGCTCACAAAAGTGACATCTGTGTGGTAGAGGAGGGGAGCTCCTATGTCACTCCTCCACACCACAAAGCCTTATTGCTCAGACCTCTTTAAAAGGCAATTAGGCGGGGCCGGCCCTACCATTAGGCAGAGTGAGGCAGCGAGGCATTGGAGGACAGAACTGCATGTGCCACTTGGTATTTCCTGAACCCTCTAAGCCAGCCTGCTTCCCTCAGGTGTAGTAGAGGATGCTGTCCCACTGCCAGTGGCTGAAGCAAGATTCAGTCTGGTTGGCTTCTGTATGTGGAATGCAGGGGGCACAGTCTTGCCTTCGCCTCAGGTAGCAAAATGTCTCTGGGTGGCCTTAGGATTAGATTGTCATGGATGATAGGTATTTTGAGGGTTATTAGTGGTGATAGCTACATGCAGTCCCATTGGAAACAATATGCCACCAAATGCCTCTTGATGGGGAGCAACAGGAAGGCAAGGCTGTTGCCCTCACATCCTGCTTGTGGATTTCCCAGAGGAAAGCAGGACCCAATGAACCTTTTGTCTGATCTGGCAGGGATGTTTTTACCGGTCTGAGTGCATCCTCTCGGTTTTAGATCCAGCACCGTACATTACTATGGCTACATTAAGAGGTTGGGGGATTTTATTTTAAAAGGCAAATGGCCAAACCTTCAGAGCTGTGCCTCAGCTCCTTGGCATAAGGCTGCTGCTTTAACCACAGCAGCATAAGCCCACCACAGCATATGATCAAGCTAGGATAGCATGGACCAAAGTGCCCAGCTTTCTGGAGGCACAGTGCGAGCGCAGGCCTACAGAAGGAATTGCTTGTTTGATTAATCAAAGGGCCCTTCAGCAGCTAATAGCCTTTCAGCGTTCACCAGGATAGGGCAGAGAAAGCCTGGCTAGGATACCACTACACATTGCTGTTCCCGTTTGGCTTACAAGTTTTCAGCATCGTATGCAGTTTATTCTTTTTATTTCTATACCACCCAATAGCTGAAGCTCTCTGGGTGGTTTACAACAAAGCACGTAAAAGGAAGTACGGTAACTTATAACAAAGGCCTAGTTTTCAGGGCTAAATGACACACTACATTAAATGCATAGCCTGTAGCTGGTCCCAGCTGTTTGTTTTTTTTTAAACTTTAGTGTAAGCACGTGGGCCCCTGATCTGGACTGGGACCACCATGCATGGGTAGCGAGGGTTAAACCTTCCCACCCAGCCACTTTCCCCCACAACCCCCCCCCCCGCATGGGGGCTAAAGAAAAAAACCTCCAGGTATCCTAGCCAGGCTTTCTCTGCCCTATCCTGGTGAACGCTGAAAGGCTATTAGCTGCTGAAGGGCCCTTTGATTAATCAAACAAGCAATTCCTTCTGTAGGCCTGCACTCGCACTGTGCCTCCAGAAAGCTGGGCACTTTGGTCCATGCTATCCTAGCTTGATCATATGCTCCATTGGTGTCAATCAAGGGTTTGGGCTTCTTTTTCATTAGCCCCCGCCTGGGGCAAATTTGAGGAGGAAAAGTGGCTGGGTGGGAAGGTTTAACCCTCCCACACAAATGTGGTGATCCCAATCTGGATCAGGGCCCTGCACACTTAAGTTAAAAGAAGTTGGGATCAGCTACGATGCTATGCATTTAACATAGCAAGTACCTTAGCCCTCACTGAGGCAGTAAACCTATGTTTGGGCTGTACCCTGACCTATTTTGCCTAATCAATGGAACACTGCTTTTGTGTCTGTGTCAGAAGAGTCTATGAATCTTAGGTTACATCTTATTCAGCAAAAATCTTTGTTCTGTGTCTATTGGACACAACATCTTTTTAATAAGGGTTTGTCTAAGTTTGCTGACTGTTGGAGGTGAAATACAGCTTCTCATATCCATATGTTTTGGCAGTGCCTGATGGCTGCCTCTTTTTGGGAGGAGGCAATAGTATGGGTAAGCTTTCTATTGGAAAGCTCTTTAATATTTACTGAAATATACGGTACATTCTTAATTATCTACCTGCTTCTTGGGACTAAATGCAAATAGACTTTCTGTGCCTTTTTGACAGCTAAAAGACTGATATTACAATATTGGAAGGACAAGCAGCTGCCTCCAAAAACGCAATGGATCGAGGACTTAATGCTTTCAAGTTTTGAACAGGTGGTCTTTAGGTGTAACCTGCGAATGGATAAATACATGGATATTTGGTCTGCCTTTGTTGAAGCATATCCATAACTATGCTTATGGGTAGTAGTATATCTTGCTTTATATAAAATATAAAGGGGTATACATTTCATATGTATCAATTATAATTGATCTATTCAAATTTCATGTAAGAAAACTATTATTTTACTTTAATGTTTTTTTGTTTTGATTTAATGAAATTCACAAAAAATTAACGAGGAAAAATGTCTGGGCTGTACCACTTCAGGTTGCTGATGGGCAGTCACATGGTCAAATGTGCCTCCATTAAGAAAACTTCACTGTACACAGAAAAACAAGATGTCAGGGAGAAAGGCTAGGCTAGGCCCCCTTCTCCCTGACATCTAGTTTTCTATATGTGGTTAGGTTTGCCTTTTTTTCTTTCTTTTTTGTATGAAGGAGCACTCAGGCATGTGAACAGCAGCCTGCAGTCTGAAATACCTCAGAGAGCACACCCTTTGAACTAGGCCGAAGAGTACACGCACACCAGAAGCCAGGTTCTGAAAGCCCAGGAGCCCTTAACACTCAGCCAAATATGGATGATGCCGTCTCCTCATGATGACTGGCTGCAGGGACGACTCCGTTGCATAAGATACGTAACACCCTGATTGTGTGGAGCTTCCAAACCACAGCCAGGAGCATGCAGCGGTGGTGTGGGGCTCTCGCTCGTCTCCCATTTATTTCTATGAGGACTGTGCAGGAGAAAATATGAATGGACTGTGCGCTCTATTTTTAAAGAATGTCTCTAAGCCTTAGGCCATGTGTGGATAGAATAAGTACAACCTGACAAGGTCACCGAGAAGAATGTTATTTGTCCAACAGTTCTCATCCCATCAGCATTATGGAAGAATGTCATATTTATTTCAAAATACACCACTGAATGGATACACATCGCCACCAGTGCCTGAACCACCCAAAAAGTTAGCAGCATTTTCCGCAAGTACAAAAATACATTTATTTGAGAACATATACAATAGCAAAAATTTACCAAGATATATTATACAATCTCGAAGCATTTCGAAGATAATGCATTACTTTCAATATATTATAATAAAGATGATTTCAACAGTATATAATAAAATTACACAAGTTCTGCCTGCAACACCACCACCACCAAGATGTAATGCCATTTGAGTGTATTGTCATTAAGAAACTATTCACAATCGTAACAAAAATGTAATAGCCAAATGGAACACAATAAGGTGACACACACAAAACTTGGAAGTTGTAAGTTATAGGAGGGACAGGATTTATACTTCATTTAAAAACATTCTTCTCCTTCGCTGTGAGAGGAAAGTGACTGGAACTATTGACCAGTTGCCTCATAAAACATACAAAAACATTACAACTTCTTTCCTTGGAGGACAACGAAATGGACCATCAGCTTCAAAATAGAAATACAATACCATAGCTATGGAGCCCGGGCTGACCTCACACTACATCCAAACCACAACGGACACAAAACATAGATTTACGAAGTTTAGAACATACAGGAGTGGTTCAGAGAAAAGCTGTACACAGCAAGCACATCCACAAGTATTTGCTAGTGTTTTAGAGCTGAACGTTCCTCTTGAAGGTTTTGATGTGGCCTTCCCAGATATCAGGGAAGGTCTTTGAAATCACAAGACTATATCTGGGAAAGCCATTCCGGTAATTCCTCAAACAGCACGAGTTCTATTACCGTAGTCCCTGATGAGAACATTTTGCCCCAGGGATATTAAAGAAAATGAAGTTATGTTGAAATAATTGTCTTTAGACACTGGCTGCTTAAACATAAGATTCCTCTGTGAAAAACTTTTGGTCCTTCTCCTCAAATTGGGGGTCACTGCACAGCTTTCTCAGCCACTCCATTTTGCTGGCATCAGTCCCTTCCTGCAATTTTGGGGAACAATGAGTTGAATCAGACTGAAACATAAGTTCATCCTCCGCTTTGGTGACGCCTGGAGAGACACAGAATTCCCTTCTGGAGGTGGCTTCAACAACTTTGGGCTCTGTGCTTAACAAAGATTTATCATTCTTGGAATCTGCTGCTTGCTGGGTGGTGACCTCTGCAAAAAGCGCAGATTTGTTTAAGTTTTCCTCTGTGACCCATTGACATTCAGCACTGAAGACAGCATCTGGCTCAGGTTTCTGTTCAGCACTTGGATTAAGACAGGAAGGTTGTCTTTTATGAGAAAGAAAAAATGAAGAACTTTCCTCCTCTTCCTCTTCTTTGCTTTGCTCTGCCAAAAGCTCTAAGGACTTTAGCCGCTTATCCTTGACTTCCACTGGACAAAAGGGAAGGCTGCTGAGTTGCCCAATGTCTCCCTGAGAAGGACCACTCTCCTGGTCCACTGACACAACAGTAACATCTGGTGCACAAGAGTTACCCAATCTTTGTTGTTGCCTTTGATGCAAATTACTCTCAGATGCATCTGAAGGATATGTTTGCGGCTCTACCGTTATTTTAATGGAGCTGTTCTTTTTCTCTTCCTGCTTGGAGGCTCTTTCCCTTTTCCGCAGAGTCCAGTTCTTCATGGTGGAAGCCCCACTTTTTAACCACGTGCTGGGATGCAGAGTGACAGGGTTTTTGTGAGGAGGCCATTCCAGGCTCTCTTTCCTAACACATACTGAGCTGCTGTTATGGCTACCACTAGCTTGGTTAGGAAAAGAGCCAACCCCTGATCCAAGGTGGACGCCTGAGAAAGGGTTGAAATCTGGAGAAACCTCCCCATACTTCCTCGGAGGGTGAAATACGCAGTCCAGAGGAGAGGAGGTCTCTGTTGGGGTAAACACAGAATAGTCCGAAAACTGGGAAAAAGCACTATCTAGAGAGCTCATTGAAGACCCTGAAGGGGAGGTACCAGGGGATGATAGGCTAGAACAGCTAGTCCTTGAGCAAATGTTCAATCTAAGGGGAGGTGGTGGGAGAAGGCGGTTAGATACATCCTTCTTTTCACTGGTCTGGCTTTCAGGACCATCCGTGCCCATTTCTATGCTCGTAACCAAACTCTGATTTATAAGCTTCTGGCTTTCCACTTGTAGTGAGCGAAGCTGCTTGAGATAGTCTTCATCGGTGTGAGACAGAACAGCATCACAGCTGGCTTTGCGCACGGCACTTTCATGAAACCCACTGAGGGGTGTAAACTTGGAGGCAAGAAGGCCAATGGTGGGTTCAGAGCAGCGCCGGTGTCTTCTTGAGCTTTTGAGAACATCTGAGACGGCCATCGATGAGTAGCCTGATGTGATGGAGCACAGAGACTCATTCTCGGAGTGCTCTCGGGATGGAGATTTGTGATGGAAGCCAGAAGAAATGGACAGAGGTTGAGATTTGGCTGGTAATTTGATTTGAGGGTCTTCTGCTTCTGGTGGGTCCAAGTCACAGTCACTCAGGGTCAAAACAGAGTCCCTACTCCTGTTCTCTTGACCTCGTTTTTTAAGGAGGTTGTTAAATGAGGAGTCTGCACAGTCATTCAACTCATTTTCCAGACTGTCATAGGAGGAGTCATTCAGGTGAAAAGAAGAGAGATCTGCAAGAGCATGAAATAGGTGTTAGCACAGTGTGAGGTGTCACCAGACCGGCTCAATCAAAAGCAGCACTGGTTAATAATTTTTTAAAAAAACAGCAGACTTTGATGCACCAGTGTTTGGTTAACATACTTTTAGGTTGTTTTCATTATTTGAGCCACAGTGGGTTCTGGTGCGTGCCAGTGGCCATTTTGAATATTCAAACCATGGTTGCCATGGTGTGAAAACCCAGCGAGGGTGGCTTATGCAAGGGTTAAACAACCCTTGCATAACCCCTGGGCTGTTTTAACCCTTGTATAAGCCACCCTCACCAGGTTCACACAACATAATAAGCCACGGCAACTGCCTGCCATGGTTTGAATATTCAAAAGGGCAGCCGGCACACACCGCAACCCAATGTGGCTTAAATAAGTCACAGTGGGCTGCAGTGATCATGCAGACCCAGCCCAGTGCCTTGCTGAAAACCATTCAGTCAGCTTCATGGGATTTGATCCTAGGAGACTCACAGTCAGACCATACACTGGCCACTTCCCTGTACCATACTGTGTTCTGAAGCACGTTACAGTCA
This sequence comes from Shinisaurus crocodilurus, assembly GCA_021292165.1. NCBI lineage: Eukaryota > Metazoa > Chordata > Lepidosauria > Squamata > Shinisauridae > Shinisaurus > Shinisaurus crocodilurus. The sequence continues at coordinate 267,179,968 of CM037878.1, read as the reverse complement.
CCATGGAGAAGGCAGCAAGAGAGACTCTGCTGGAGCCCAAGTTAAAATGCTAGAACAACTTTCCCCAACCTGGTGCCCTCCAGATGTGTTGGACTGCAACTCCCATCATTCCCAGCCAGCATGACCACTGGGGAAGGCTGTGCTAGAACATCACTTCTTCCTCCTGTTTTTCTTTTTAATGTTTCCTTTTTTTTTTACCTGAACCATCTTCTCTGTTGTCATTTTTAGGCATGATATCTGTGAAGATGGAATTAATTTCCTCTCCAAAAATCCTGCAACAATTTTCAATTAGGAACTGTACAAGGATGGAAACCTGCAAGCAGAGAAAGACAATGAGATGCATTTCGCTGGCATGAGGTTCACTGGGGAATTAAAGATAGATCTGAAACCATGCAGTTCATCTGAAAGCTCCTGCTCAGTCCACCATGAAAAAGCTTCCCCCTTTTCCTCCATTTATCACACCCCTTGGATCAATGTAGCAGATAATTTTTAATGCTGGTGTTCTGTGCTATATGCAGTTATGGAAATCTTTCCTTTATATTTAGAATGACACACATAAACAGTATGCTTTTTTTTTTTTTTTTAATGCAGAGCCTTCCTGCTTCCTCCTAGTCCCTGCTGTTTCCTTGGCACGGAACAGGCTCTTTGCACAACACCTTCCTCTTTTGCTTAGCACTAGAACATTTTTCCTTGCCTGCCTGCTGTCAGCTGTGTGCGCTCCCCATTTCTGTGCCAGTTCCTTTCCTCCCACACAAATCCTCCTAGTGCAACCTGTTTGTTCTAGGCTGCCTCCCAAGGTAGCACTCAAATTTGAAAGTGCCCTACAAGAGTTATTGGTTACATTGGGAAAGAAGGATGGGATGATTGTTGCTCTTGATTTTAGAGCACCTAGTCAAACTCTTGTCTATTGAACAGCTTTAAATTAACAAAAAAAAGTATATTAATAATGAATAAAGCATTGGAACCACTACTGGGGTTTGAGGCAAGTTTATATATTCAACAGAGTTGCTGAAGGTTTCGCCTCCTATTAAATCATTTCAAGCAACAGACTGGGGGTTGTATATTTGAATACTTGTCCATAAAACAAAACAGAAACAAAAAACACACCTCCCTGCACATAAAAACACACATCAGGGATTGAACCTCTCCCCCCCACCCCCAAATTGCTTTCTACATGCAAGGAGATGTTACTTTTTTGTGAAAGAATATTCAGACATGCAACCTCTCTCTCGCTCACTATAGTCCAAGAAAAGCTTTATTACTTGATTCTCTTTTCTGTACAGAACTGGCCCTAAGGTGAATGGGAAGGCTGTCTAAGCATCCTGACTCTAATAGGGGCCAATAAAAGCCATGCAGAAAAATGATATTACTAACATGTCTGCACTTGAGCTGAACCAAACGTACTTTTGGGGACCTTTTCAGCTTGAACCTGAAGGCTTTGTGGTGGAGAGTGGTGGGGTGATTTCATGACACTATGCCCCCCCCACTTCACCTTTTTGTCATACCAGGTGCATGTTCATATGATCCTGCTGCCAGCAGTGATCCTGCTTGCTGGGTGCCTTTTGTTCAAAGCTTCCTAGTTTTCCTTTACTGAGAAGATTCCAGAATGAGGGCAGAAAGCATCATTTCCTGTTCCTCACACTGAGGTGTCATAACAATGCCACATCACCCTCACGCTGCTGTCTTCTGGATAGGAGAAACTAGGAAGCATGGAATAAATAACACCTAGTAGCTGGTAATTTAAATGTAACCAAAAGACGTGAAGCTATCATATGAGCTCAAGATGCATCCCAGGACACACCTTTGTAACATCACAGTAAATGCTGGGGAACCACACTTATGTCACACATGCTGGCAGCTGTAGTGCATATGCTAAGAATTTCCCCCAGCATCATCCTGGGTGTCACATCTCTCATGTAGTCCGCTTGCAGTTGCTTAGTGCAGTAAAATGTCTTGGTCTCAACATGTATTGGGAGTTTGCTCTGAAGGACAGAAGTTCAATATTGCACAGGGCAAAACAAAAACAAAAATCCCCAGCCTCTTGTACCACAAGCTGCTTTAGGCGCCCCCCCCCCAAAAAAAATTTTCTTTAGCCATGTGGCTCCTTCTAAGGGCACATGGGGAGGAAACCAGGCAAAAAAGTTGCAGGAAGTGGAGCAGTGCTGACACAGGAAGGAGCTGTGGGTCTGGACACCTCCCGACTGACTTGCTCTTACTACAGCAGCCTGCCCCAACCTGGTGGCCTCCAGATGGACTGCAACGCTCAGCATTCCCAGGCAGCATGCTGCTCTACAGCGATGTGGAAAGGAGCCACACTGCAGCAGCGACCATGGAGGACAGGTGAAGTGCCAGACGACTGGAGGAGGGCAAATGTTGTTCCCATCTTCAAAAAGGGCACGAAGGAGGAACCTGGGAACTATAGGCCAGTCAGTCTGACATCAATCCCCGGGAAGATTTTTGAGCAGATTATAAAGAAGTCAGTCTGCAAGCACCTTGAAAACAATGCAGTGATTACTAGAAGCCAGCATGGATTTGTCAAGAACAAATCCTGTCAGACTAATCTGATCTCATTTTTTGATCGGGTAACCTCCCTTGTGGACTGTGGGAATGCTGTGGACATCATATATCTGGACTTCAGCAAAGCTTTCGACAAAGTGCCTCATGATATCCTGATTAGTAAGCTAGCTAAGAGTGGGCTAGATGGAACAACTATCAGGTGGATCCACAATTGGCTAAAGAATCGGACTCAAAGAGTGCTTATCAATGGTTCCTTCTCAAACTGGGGAGAGGTAACAAGCGGGGTACCACAGGGCTCGGTCCTGGGCCCGGTGCTCTTCAACATTTTTATTAATGACTTGGATCAGGAGGTACAGGGAATGCTTATCAAATTTGCAGATGACACAAAGTTGGGTGGAACAGCTAATACTCTGGAAGACAGAAACAAAATTCAAAGTGACCTCGATAGGCTGGAGCGCTGGGCCGAAAACAACAGAATGAAATTTAACAGGGATAAATGCCAAGTGCTGCACCTAGGGAGAGGAAACCAAATGCAGAGTTACAGAATGGGGGACACTTGGCTCAACAATACTACAAGTGAGAAGGATCTTGGAATTGTGGTAGATCACAAACTGAATATGAGCCAGCAATGCGACGTGGCTGCAAAGAAGGCAAATGCAATTTTGGGCTGTATTAATAGAAGTATAGCTTCCAAATCGCGGGAAGTGATAATTCCCCTTTACTCGGCACTGGTTAGGCCTCATCTTGAGTACTGCGTCCAGTTCTGGGCACCTCACTTTAAGAAGGACATAGACAAACTGGAGAGGGTTCAGAGGAGGGCAACAAGGATGATAAAGGGACTGGAAACAAGGCCCTATGAGGAGAGACTGAAAGAACTGGGCATGTTTAGCCTTCAGAAGAGGAGACTGAGGGGAGATATGATCGCACTCTTCCAGTATTTGAAGGGATGTCACACAGAGGAGGCAAAGATCTCTTCTCGGTCATCCCAGTTTGCAGGACACGGAATAATGGGCTCAAGTTACAGGAACCTAGATTCCACCTAACATCAGGAAAAATTTCCTGACTGTCAGAGCAATAAGACATGGAATCAACTACCTAGGGAGGTTGTGGGCTCTCCCACTCTGGAGGCATTCAATGCAGCTGGACAGACATCTGTCAGAGATGCTTTGACCTAGATTCCTGCATTGAGCAGGGGGTTGGACTCGATGGCCTTGTAGGCCCCTTCCAACTCTACTTTTCTATGATTCTATGATTCTATGCCCCCAGAGTTAAAATCTGAAAGGGCTCTTAGATGTTTCAAGAAAATAAGAGAGAACATACGAGTGAAGCTTGTTTCCCCACCCCATGCTTCTAGGTCTTGTCAAAATGGGGCAGTATGCATCCTATTCCTGCGCCGGGACAGCAGGTATCTCCCCACTCTAGTCAAGATCTGGCAGCATGGGGAGAGGAAGCACAATTCACTTACGCTTCCTCTTGCGCCACTTCCTTAGAACGACTGAAATGGTTCCAAGTGAAGAGACACTGCTGAGCAGAATGGCTATGCTCAACTTACCTTCTTTGTGAATTCTCCTTCAGCCCCAGGGCTTGCGGGAGCCGGGGGCCAGAGCAAGCTGGGTGCAATGCAGACTGCTAAATTAAAGGCAGTCATCTGGTTGTCTTCGGATTGTTTTTCTATGCTGTGCAATACTCCGAAAAGGTACCGCAAGAGCACCACGTTGGCTCTGGGAAGCTGCTCCATAAGCCTAGACACACAAAAAAGTACCTCTTTGAAAGACAAGATGGTGACTGCAAAAATTAGCCTCAAGTTTCCCCCTCCCCACACTCCCCAGCCGATGCTCCTAAAGGCGTCAATCCAAAGCCCATTTCATGGTAAGTGAAAGTTTCCGAAGGAAACAAATATCCTCACATTCTATGTTAAATAAAGATAACTGTACGCTAAATCCACCTTTCTGCATGTCATGAGCAGGTGGAAATACTTATAAGAGGACCGACACAGAGTACTGAACTAGATACAACAACGGAAACTAATAAATTGAAGTTCATGAGCTTGACTGAAACGGAGCCTAGAAGACCTACATTACACAGTTCTGCTATTTCTGGGTATTCATTTTTGGAAGGGGCCGAGGAGGTTATACAAACAAGTCTACCTGTGGATGCTTTTAATCTTCTCTTCACGGTTCCCTTCATCCATTACAGAAACCCACTGGTCACAGAGCTGGGATGAGAAAATGCTGCCTGGGATATTACGAAGAAAATCCTTGTTGAGAGAGAAGGGAGAACAGCACACATGAGCAATCACTTGTGGGGGAAAGAAACCTGCACAGTAAGCCATTTAACTGTTGGGACAGCATGATTCAAGCCTGCATTTTGTCTCCTGCAGCTCAGGGATGGGGATTTCTGTCAGCAGGATCTGAATAGTTTCCACTGAGTAAATGGAACAAGAGATGATCTGATACTGAACAAAAAAGTCTACTATTAAAACTATAATTGGCCAGTGTAGCATAGAAAACAAAGTGTTCAAATCCCAACTCAGCCATGAAGCTCACTGGGTGGTCCTGTGCAAGTTCCCACCTTCTAGCCAACCAGGTTATTGGTGTAATCTGTTTTTATACTGTTTTATAATATCTGATCGTATATTTATCACCGTGTATATTTTTTTAATTCTGTACACTGCCTTGAGAAGGTTTTATCCTTAAAGGTGGCCTAAAAATAATTATAAATATATAAAGAAACAAAGAAACCTACCTTGCAGGTTTGCTACATGTATACACTTAGATAGGCCACCAGGAAGCTCTACGCCATGACACTTGCCTAATTTTTCTCCTTAGTAAGGTGTTTTATTTTCTTTAAAAAGTTTTGTTTTGGGAGTTTTTTTTGTCCTGCAAAATCATAGGATTGGGCAGGACCTCCAGGGTCATCACTTCTTTACCATCCCTGCCTCTGATCCCTGCACTGTGAACTTGCCCAACAGTAGAGAGGGAGAAAGCTATCTGTCATGGCCACAACAGGAAACCAAGGGATAAAGGAGTTATAGCAGAGTAAATTGAGATTGGCTATCGGGGAAAATTCCATTCTTAAGTTTAAGGATAGCTGGGCAGCAGCAGGACAAGAGGTCCTGGAAATGGTTGTGAGGATGAACACATTGCTCAGAGGTGCACTCAATATGGGGGGAGGGGGGGGGAGAAAGGTGTAATTATTCCCCTGTCATGATTCAGACCACACATGAGTTTTGCTTAGGCTCTCCTTTCTCTCTGGTTATTGCAAGATGGAAAAAGTAACCAACCACAATAAATGCTTTTCGGGGGGAAAACACTGCTCCCCCACTTCAATTTGACCTTGACTATATCCACAAACAGATATATTTGGAACTTCCTGGGAATCTTGCTGCCGCTCCCACATGTCTCTTCTCTTCCCCCACAAACTGAAATGACATCTTTACCATTGCTTCTTAAATTTACTATATACTGTTACAGAGAGAATGCCTTGAGCGCCCAACAGTTCAGAACATAACTTGCAGAATAAAGCTCTGACTTCCACTGGAAGTCAGGGGGCACATGGAAAATTTGGAGGATTCAGCTGTCAGTAAAGTCATAAACATAAAGTCCTCAACGGCAGAACAGGCGGAAGATAATTAAACCTAAATTACAACGGCTGTGAAAGCGGATGAAGGCTGCAGCAGAGAATGGTTTTCCAATCGTCAGGGTAACCGTGCCATTGGATCTTTGCCATACTCTGTCAAGTTTGTGTGGTGATTCGTTGTGCACCGATCTCCCCACATAAAACAATTTCACGCACAGGCGTCTTCCAACCCAACCCAGCCCAGCCCAACCAACCCAACCCATCCAACCCAACCCAACCCAAACAAACAAACAAAAAAGTCCCATGGCGACTGGCGACGGGGGCAGGACTGTGAATCTGGAAGCCCCTAGTCATGGACCAGCACATGGGCGGTGGATGCAGACTCAGTCGCCCTGTTCAAGAAACGAGGTAGTTGAGCAGCTCGGCAGCTGTATCCATGACTGAGCAGCCCTATTTAGGATCCACTCTGCTCACCCCATATGGGGAGGGGGCTAGAAAAGGTGCCCTAAACATAGTCTACCTCTTTCTTCCCTGACTGGATTACCGTGTCCAGTGGGGTCACCACTTTAGTGGTCGAAAAAGACATTTGAATTTTGGAACATGGAATATACAGACATTGCTGGATAACATAGATAGTGAACGCCCTGAACGTAGGACTGCTATTATTGCAAGGGAGCTGAAACGGTTTAAAACTGACATAGCAGCACTTCAAGAAACTCGAAGAGCAGGAGAGGGACAACTGAAGGAAGAAAAAGGAGGTTATACCTTCTTCTGGAAAGGACTACTTGAGCAGGACCGACGAATACATGAAGTAGGCTTTGCCATAAAAAATGAACTAGTGAACTCTTTGTCAGAAGTTCCTACTGGCATCAACGAACGCCTGATAACTCTTCGATTAAAGCTCGCCAATAACCAGCAGGTAACCATTTTGAGCGCTTATGCGCCAACATTAGATGCTGATAATGACATCAAGGAAAGTTTTTATGCCCAGTTGGACACTCTCCTGTCAGAGATACCTAAGGAGGATAAAATTATCCTCCTGGGCGATTTTAATGCAAGAGTCGGGCGTGAATTTAATTTATGGCCAGAAACTATTGGAAAAGACAGAGTTGGTAATAGCAACCCGAACGGACTCTTACTTTTGTCTACATGTGCAGAGCATAATCTCGCTATTACAAACACGCTCTTTCGACAAAATAATAAGTTTAAAACATCATGGCAGCACCCACGATCAAAGCACTGGCATCTTCTGGATTATGTCATTGTCCGTGTTAGAGATCGCCGCGATGTACTTCTTACTAGGGCCATGGTGAGTGCCGACGACTGCTGGACAGACCACCGACTAATCCGGTCCACAATGGTTATCAACATTGCTCCCCAACGTAGGCTTCAAGGAAGGAAACCAAGGCGTAAAATGAACATCCATGCCCTTCAAGATCCTATTAAGCAAACTCGTCTTCAATCACTTCTTAAGGAACATCTACCTATGGAACCTCCTGACAACATTGAGGACCATTGCTCTAAGCTGAAAACCTCCATTACTGCAGCTTGTGAACAAACTATTGAATATGAAACTAAGAAACATCAGGACTGGTTTGATGAAAATGATAATGAGATTAAATATATAAGTGACCAAAAAAGGAAAGCCTTCCAAATATGGCAAAATGATATTAACTGCGCTGCCAAGAAAAAAATCTATGCTAGCGCAAAGGCTGAGGTCCAAAGAAGAACAAGAGAACTTAAGAACGCTTGGTGGAAAAAGAAAGCTGAAGAAATTCAACAACTTGCAGAATCTCATGATGCACGGGGCTTTTTTAAGGCCACAAGGGCCATTTATGGACCAAAAACCTATGGTACAAACCCTTTACAATCAAAAGATGGCACCAAACTCTTAAAAGACAAAGAATCTATTGCACTGCGTTGGAAAGAGCATTATTATGACCTTTTAAATCGTAAATCTAAGGTGGATAATGAGATTTTTTCACAAATCCCGCAAAAACAAATTAGAGAGGAACTTGCAATAATCCCCACTTTGGATGAAGTAAAAAAAGCCATTAATCAAATGAAGAACAACAAAGCTAGTGGACCAGATGGGATTCCTGCTGAAATCTTTAAAGAAGGGCCCCCCGAACTTGTACAACATCTTCATAAACTCATCGAAAAAATCTGGATAAGAGAAGAGATCCCAGAAGACTTCAGGGATACCATAATTATCACCCTCTTTAAGAAGGGTGATAGAACTTAGCTACCGCAGGTAAAATATTTGCTAGAATTCTCGCAAACCGTCTTCTATCTATTTCAGAAGAGATCCTCCCTGAAACTCAATATGGTTTCCGCCCCTCTAGAGGGACAGAAGACATGATTTTTAAGGCACGTCAGCTCCAAGAAAAATGCCGGGAGCAAAATCAACCCCTTTATATGGCATTTATCGATTTGGCTAAGGCCTTTGATACTGTAGACCGTACAGCTCTCTGGACTATCCTTATGAAAATAGGATGCCCCAATAAATTTGTGAATATCTTGCGACTTCTCCATGACAACATGACGGCAACTAAAGTGGGATCAGGTGTTAAACAGGGATGTGTTATTGCCCCAACATTATTTGCTATTTTCATCGCCATGATTTTACATCTTATCGAGGGGAAACTTCTCACTGGTGTGGGAATTATATATCGAACAGATGGAAAGCTTTTTAATCTCAGCAGGCTGAAAGCAAAAAGTAAGGTAATTACAACCTCCGTTCAGTATGCTGATGATAATGTGGTCTCCGCACATTCAGAGGATGATCTCCAAACTATCCTAAATGCTTTTGCAGAAGCATACGAAAAACTTGGCCTCTCACTTAACATCAAAAAAACCAAAGTGCTTCATCAGCAAGTGAAAGCTAACCCTTTGGTGATGCCATCTATCCAGCTTGGCGGGACAATACTGGAAAATGTCGATCATTTTCTCTATCTTGGCAGCTATCTTTCTGTTACAGCTAACATCGACAGTGAAATCCAGCATCGTTTGAGCTCCGCAAGTGCCGCGTTTTCTCGAATGAAACACAGAGTGTTCGAGGATCGGGATATTTGTAAGAAGACCAAAACACTGGTTTATGAAGCCATTGTATTACCAACTTTATTGCATGCCTGTGAAACATGGACTATCTATAAACGTCACTTCCACCTCCTTTAAAGATTTCATCAACGTTGCCTCCGGAAAATCCTGCGAATTACTTGGGAAGATAGGCGAACAAATGTCAGTGTACTGGAAGAAGCAATGATCCTTCAACGCCAACTTCAGTGGACCGGTCATGTTGTTCGAATGCCTGACTGCCGTCTCCCAAAGCAGTTATTTCATTCCCAACTCAAGGATGGAAAGTGGAATATCGGTGGTCAATATAAGAGGTTTAAAGATGTTCATAAGGCTAATCTAAAAAAATGCAATATAAACATCGAAAACTGGGAAGCTGTGGCCCATGAACGATCTAAATGGAGGTTGGCCTTTCACAAAGGTTCCATGGACTTTGAAGAAGCCCGAGTGCAAGGTGAAAGGGAGAAACGTGCTAAGCGAAAAGCACGTCAAACGAACCCTTTACAGGACCATCTGCCATCTGGTAACCTGTGTCCTCACTGTGGGAAGCTGTGTGGATCTAGAATTGGCCTCCACAGTCACTTATGGACCCATCGCTAGAGTCTACACAATCCTCTTTAGAATTTCCTCCTTTTATCCTGGAAGACAATCTTACTCAGTCACGAGTGATCGCCTGATGATGATGATGATGATGATGATGATGATGATGAAAGTCAAATGTGTTACAGAAATAGCTCAGTAGTAGACTACTGTACACTTTGCATGTACAAGGCCCAAGATGTATTCCATGGTGTCTTTAGAAGTCTAGGACTGGGAGAAACCTCTGCCTCATATCTCAAGAAGTCGGCTTCAAGACCTGCTGTAAGTTAAATTCAGCTGACTACAGATTTGGCTTAATAAACAAACAAACAAACAAACAAACAAACAAGGTCTTGACATCCTAAGTTACAGGACTCATAACTTAAACTGTCAGATTGCCTCTCAGTGTAGGAGTGGAGGGGGTCAGGGGGAGATGCTCATCTACCTTAAACACAGAGGCTGTCACAAAGATGGACTCGCAGAGTAAGTGCACGTCATCTCCAGAGTCGAGTTTCTCCTTCAGCTCTCTACAGGATTTTGCATTTGCAGAACGTCTGAAAATGCCCCGAGTGAAAGGCCCCTCTTGATAGAGAAAGGAAAGCATATCCTGTAAAAGAAATAGATACAGATCAGCACATAAAGCCCTGGCTGGCAACTAATTTTTAACAGATGCCATATTTTGAATTGATGAAACTGATGTAACTAGGATGCAGAAGCTTTTGGCTATCCTGACAAAAGCTGGGCTTCTGGGCTTTATCTATCCTGGGCATCTGTGTAAGATCTGCAGAAGCTCAGCTATGCAAACATGGCAAAGAGGAACTTTGTTTAAGACGTCTCAAACATGTCCTTTCCTCTAAAAGACATGTAGTTTAGCACCTCTCAGTTTCTTCTGCACCCACATCTTGCATGCACTTCATTTGCTTGTTATCTATGTTGCACAATTTGTGTTGCGATTTCCATTTCCTTTTTAAGCATTTGGGACTGGGCTATTCTGAAAGTGATTCTTTGGTCCTGAAAGATGGCAGTGCAACAGCTGAAGCCAGACCATCGTATCAGATAATCTGATTAAACTCAACCAATTACAGCAGCCTCCCCTAACCTGGTTGTCTTCCAGATGTGTCGGGCTACAAATCCTAGCATCCTCCAGCCAGTCCAATTCATCCAGAGAGCACCAGATTGGAGAAGGATGAATGAGAGCCGCAAGGTTCTTTCAGGAAAGCTTCAGCACCTTGGTGTTTTAGAAGAAAACTGTGCAACTAGGCACTGCTTTAATTGCCAACACAGCAAATCCTTCTGTGTAGTCTTCCGTGTCAGACCCACACTGTTTCACATATCCCCATTTTGAACATGGGGACACTAAATGGGAAGTCCTTGTTTGTAAGGGAGCTCGGTACCTGCATCAGAACACCACGGTACATGGTAGGCATGGTTCCTCTGCAACCATAGTTTGAAAACCATGGTTCAATATTGTTTGCAAAACATGGTTTCAAGGGAACCTGGTCAGCATTAACCTTGATGCACAGTTAACACTGAAACTACATTTAGAACTGAGAGGGAGAGAGAGGAGGGAAGTCACTCTGAAGAGAGGAGTCATCAGCCCACAAATGTATGGGAGGACTTACCAAGACTGGTTTAGGCAAGTTGTCATTCTCACAGATGGCTGGCAGAGAAAGACCAAAGAGCTTCCCTGATATGGGAGAAGTTGGTGATGGCGGCGCATTGTCCAGTGGAGCACCTGTTCCCCGCCAGAAGGCCCAGTTGATAATGGATCTTTTCCTTTTAAATGGCTTTTGGCTCAATTCTGAGGAAAGAAAGAGGCTTTTATTACAAGGGAAACAAGTATGCACACCCCTTAATTGCTTCTTATAGTGCAGGGGTGGGCAACTTGTGGCCCTCCAGATGTTTTGGCCTACAACTCCCATCATCCCCCACCATTGGCTATGCTGGCTAGGGGCTGATGGGAGTTATAGATCAAAACATCTGGAGGGCCACAAGTTGCCCACCCCTGCTGTAGTGGTTGTGAAGGAAGTTTTAAGAACACAATTGGTTCCCATAGAATTGATTCCACCTCCTCCATTTGGGTCAACATTACACATGTACACCCAAGTTTAAGATGACTTTCCAGGAACTGTGTTTAGTGATAGTTGCATTCCGTCTGTACATAGAGGATTATTTTAAAAATCCTGCCCACTGACTCTTTGCATATTAATTCTTTCTGTACTAAGAATAATATTAATTTTATCCCCAAAAACGTTTCTATTCATCGGGTATGAACACTTGCCTCCAGCAAAGGCCAAAAGACCAGCAAAGGTCAAAGCCTATTTAAAGACTGCAGCCCACAAATCTGAGTTGAAGCACACTTGTTTCTTGAAGGACCATTAGCACGGTGTCAGTGTGGTGTAGTAGTAGTTAAGAGTGTTCGATTTGGATCTGGGAGAGTCTGCTCAAAATTCCTGCTCAAACCATGAACTCACTGGGTGCGCATGGACCAATCTCTAGCACCTCTCAGCCTAACCTACTTCATTGGTTGTTGTGAACATAAAATGTATGCCACTCTGAGCACTTTGGATGCAGGGCAGGACAGGGTTGTTGTGAGGATAAAATGGAGAGGAGGATTATGTAAGCTGCCTTGGGTTCCTTGCAGGAAAAAAGGCGGGGTATAAATATAATAAATAAATAAATAAATAAAATAAATGCAGAGCCCCAAATTTCTTCACTGTAGGGATGGCCCTGTCGCTGGGACCAGAAATCACTTCAGCAGCTCCCAAGTGCCCTAGTCCCCAACAACCACAGGTAGTATACGTCAGGACACTTGAGCTCATGGGGGAAGCTGCTCATCGACAACCATTTGTGTGCGTGGTACATCAAAAGCACAAGCTGAAATTTTGCACAGCAGCCACCTCTCTGAACTGAGCAGAGCACTGGAATGCAAAAAGGTTTCTGGCTCCTGATGCAACAATACTGAAAATAAAACAAGGTTGTCACAAGAGCATAGGGGTTGTTTCAAGCTGCCTGAGTTCCAAGAAGGAAGCAGCTGCTGCTGCTGGTTAGTGGGAGGAGTGGACATTTCTTCTCTCTTTCCTTGTTGCTTTCCCTAAATTGGGGAAAGGAACAGAGAAGGGCTGTTTATGTTTGTGAGTATGCAAAATATGAAGACATATGAAGACTGCTGACTGATGCTCTGAAGTTCACTGCTGTTCCTGTCATCCTGCAAAATCTTAATCATGCTATCACCACCTATGCTTTTAGGTTAGGTGCTTTTGTTACACAGAATGTAATCACAGAAGATCACTTTAACCATGGGAGTAGGAGGAATACTTTTCACTAAAAGCTTCGAGTCAGCAGCACTTGACTAAAAATGTACCTTGTTTTAAAATGTATAATGGCTGGTGGAAAATCTTTGCATAAAATACTTGATGACGTAAAAACAAAAACAATTTTGTGGGAATGTTATCACTTTCTGACTTGCTTTTCAACACAGGAGCAAATTCCTGTGGGATTGTTTTGTTTATTGACCTCTGCAAACCATGAGGTCTAGAAACTTAAAAAAACCTTTTTTTTTAAAGTATAGTTTTTAGAAATGAAAGTTGAGATTTCACTGGATGACAAATCTGGGACTCTCAGACACAGCAGAGTCAGATCCAGGACTCGTAGACACAGCAACTCATTGCACTCACTGGACAGTATCCTGCTGTGTCCATCAGTGCGCTAACACAAATTACGTGGTGCTAGCATGAGGGACCCCTAGCATGATGCCAATAGTTTTAGCTTGTGCAGTGAGTTTGTTAGGACATCCCGTCATGCAAGCTAATACTATTGGCGTTGTGCTAGAGAGGTCCCTTACACTAGTGCAACATAATGTGCATTACCGCAATGACATGGTAGGATACTACCCTAGGACACCATGATATAGATGGCCAGAGGAGGGAACGGCAATAGCAGAAGTTCCAGATGGTTGGGGGAGAGACAGGGGAGGCTGGTGACTCCTGTGTCAGTGGGGCTCCTTATCCATTGCAGCCTTTATTCTGAGCTTTACAGGAACTTTCCTTGGTGCTCCATGTTGGTGAACCTATTTAAGGGATGGAGTACAGCACCTTGGATAGCTCGTATAAAGCTGAGAATAAAAACTGCAATGGATGAAAGAAGCCCCACTGACATAGGAGTCACCAGCCTCCCCTGGACAAGGTGCAGTTCCGGATTCCACGTCACACTGAACAACCCAGGGACGAAGCATGCCTGAGTTGTTTACCCCTTCCTGCCAGCAAAAGGAAGCAAGCAGCAGGAGCATGATAGAGCTGCAGGGACTAGCACACAGGCTTATTCATGACAACCCAGGATTTTAAAACAACCTGGCTTGTTGTTGCATGCAAACCAGGCCCAGTGTCATGTTGCTGACAAAATGCAGTTCTCCTTCTAGATGGAGCACCACCACCAATTATGATAGCAAATGGTCTGTAGGATATAGCTGTGCAAGTGTCAAGTTCATCTATCTGACAGTGCTCATTACAGCACTGGTGCCCAGCATCCAAACTTCCTCTGCCCCATACTAATGCCTTTAAAAAGTTTCTTCTTTAATTAGTTGGGGGGGGGGTTCGTTTTAGAAACAGATAACTCCCACATTGTAGCATTTAAGTGAACCATTTATTTGGTTTCTTTCTTAGTGTGTTCTTTAAGGGCGCAATCCTATGCAAGTTTAGGTAGAAAAAAGGCCTACATGTCCCAGCATGCCCAAACCAGCATAGCTACACACTCCCTTTCTTCAGCATCGACCGTATGTATATACCAGATTTAAAAACCAAATATGCACCCCTTCCCTTTTCAATGACAAATCTATTCAGAAACATCTCAAACTTTCTAAATAAAATATTTTTTTTGCTTATTTGGCAACCTTTGGGCCCACTTTAAAAACGACAACTCCTGAGTATTTCTCTCAGTTACTAAGATTTGACGAGGCCAGTTTACTATGCTCTGTTGCCTTGTAAGACATAGTTACATAAGTAGCTGGATGCTAGACAATTTGCAGCAATAAAATATATCACATGAAACGCTGGCAATGTCAATACAGAAGACCTTGCCGAGAAATTAATGTTGCAAGCATTTGTCTCTTAATATGTGGAGCAAAAAAAAAAAAAAAAACAAGCCTCAAAAAGGGAAGGGTCCTTTTACACTGAGCTGTTCGGGTATATTTTTGGAGTTAAGCTGTGACTTGACCAGTTGACAGCATTGCATGAAGCAGAGCTGAAGCGTGTCTGCACTGGATAGAAATGCACTTCCATTTCAGAACCATTTGTCCATCTAATTCCTAAGCAAATATACCGCTGGTGAATTCTGGGAAAGCCTGAGCAGCTGCGCTATGGCATCTCAGCAGGCAGAAAAGATGTCCGAACACACATTTGTGTGATCTGAGAAATACAGTGAGGTGAAAGCCAAAGACACCTGCACTAAAAACTTTAAAAATAGTACTAATTAATATACTTAATTCCCACTCTTACATGGGGCACCCAGTAATCTATCATTGGAGTTTTTTGATCTGCTTAGCTTCAACAATGTTGCAGCATAGGACAAACCACAACTATTCACTCAACTCTGCTCCACAAACCTTCACGGCTTCTTCCAAGGAGGAGGCAGGGGATAGTAAAAATCAGTAGCCAAATCACAATGCAATAATCCCTAGCATTCCAAGTGTTTATAATAAAAATTCAGCTTAAGTTTCTAGCCATCACCGTTTCAGCAAAAAATACTGAAATGGTGAGCACACCATAGATCCTGAATGCTGCTTCTTATTGCAGCACTGAGTAGCCACAAGGGGGTGCTTCCGTAGCCTACTGAGAACAGGCTCCTGATAAATGCAGGAGAACAGGACCTATATTTTTCTTGAGTAGCTGGCATATCCACTTAAAGCAGATGGAAAGGATGAGATATAAAGGGGAATAGCATTAATGTGGCTCAGAAGGAGCAGAATATGGATACAAGAGAGATACTAGAGGATCAGAGAAGCATTATAGGAAGCTTGGATGTAGAATCACTGCTACAACCACATAAACAAAACAAAGGAGAGAAAGTGAAAGGGATCTCTTCAGAGGTCAGAAGAGAGACTAAATTCTGAGAATAGGAGAATTCCACTTCAGAAGTAGAGCACACTGATCAGTGAAGTTAGGGCATTTTGCTAATGGTGATGGGCAGAAGAACACAAATGTTCATTATATTTGCAGAGCAGCTTTAGAAATAGCAAACTGCATAGCAAAGAGGAAGGGCTGGGGGAGGGGGGGAGGAATGCAGTGCAGAGGGTGGGCAGAGGTCTTCTGTGCCCACGCACAGCTATGCTTGGGCAAGTTGGGCTCATACATGGGTTTATAGTCAAAATCTGACATTAGATTCCATTCAACAAAGACAATACTCTAGTCTTGAACGCATTAAGCAAGCACACAAAGATAGTAGCACAAAGAGATGCAGACCATCAGGTAGTTTTCAGTGCCTGTTTTGGAGAGCTCTGGAATATATTAGAAGCTAGTGTTCCACAATGGAATCAGCGACAAAGGCATACAAGCTTCCCTACCACGATTAATCTTCCCCTGCAGGGGAATGTTGTGGCTCCTCTAGGTCAGGGGTGGGCAACCTCAGTCCACTGGGCCAAATGTAGCCCTCCAGAGGTTCCTCAGATGGCAAGACCCCTGAGCCCCTTTCCACCACACCCTTTTCCCCCAAATGGTTTCCCATTTTTTGTGCAGTCCCCCCCCCCCCCCAATTCTAAAAGATTGAAACACCTCTCCTAAGGCTTAGTTACTGGCAGTAAGAGCTTTAAGATAAAATATGCTGGTGTTTTTGGCCCTGCAGACCACTGGAATGTGACCCTCGAGTGCTTCTCCCAAATTGAATTCGGCCTTAGGGCTGAAAGAGGTTCCCCACCCCTGCTCTAGGTTACAGTCAAAGGAGCCGACAAGAAGGCTCAACAGACGTCCCACACGGCGTGCATGTGCATCCTGGAATGCTACCCAGAACACTCTGCAACACACAGGGATTCCAGGGCAGATATGCAGGGGTTCCTTGCCTCACAAGTCAAATGTGCTAAGTGTTTCCTGACTTTGAAAACCACTGTATTAGAGAGCACAAGCCTGTACACCAGCCCTTTCCCACTTCAAGGCCCTCAAGAGCAGACTACAAATGTGAATCAAAGATACATAAATAAATTGCAAGGATATGGAGAGGCATGTGACAGGTAAGCCTTGAGAGATACTTGCGTGTGTGTGTATATATATAAAGCTGGCTTTGCTTTATTTCATGTAAGCTTTGGTTTAATAAGAAAAGCATTCTTAGACACAAGACAGGCAGACAGACAGACACACACACACA
The DNA here is from genome assembly GCA_021292165.1 of Shinisaurus crocodilurus. Classification (NCBI taxonomy): domain Eukaryota; kingdom Metazoa; phylum Chordata; class Lepidosauria; order Squamata; family Shinisauridae; genus Shinisaurus; species Shinisaurus crocodilurus. The sequence continues at coordinate 267,162,868 of CM037878.1, read as the reverse complement.
CCGGCATAAGAAATTTGTTTGGCATCATCTCTGGTTTAGGGTGCTCCTGCACTTTCCTTTGCCCCCTTCACAAGAATGCTGGCTTGTCACAACACAAGTTAATCTGGGGGGGGGAAACAAAAACCCCACAACCCTGCTCTCTGAACGATGCTTCTGGAAGAGGAGAGACTCACCATTCAGCTGATGGCCAGCAGCCAGGCGACTTGGCTTGAGAATGAACTGGCACTGAAGCTCCCGAGGCAGCTGTTCCATCAGGAAGGCCCCCTGAAGGTCCAGAGGGCCGACACAGTCCTTTGATCCCTGCGTCTGAGGCAAAGTGTCACGAACGTGGCTCATTTTAATTCCAAACGGATATTCATGTCCTGCTCAGAGAAAGAGGAAGAGAATTTAATTTGCACTGAGTGGAGATCAGGCAGCAAAAGAGGATGTCCAAAGGATGTTGCAATGATATTTATTATCTAAAACTGTATTCAAGTCACTTCAATAAATGTATTCTATTCACTGGACTTACACTGTGCTCTCAGCTTCCAAATTTATCTCCGCCCACCCCCATTTCTTCTGATAAGCCTCAATAACGTTTCTTCCTCACTTCCTAAAACTGTAACTAGCTATTTCATACTCAGGGTGTAGGTGTTTTTTTAGAAATCCCCTAAAACTCTTGTCCAATTTCCGACTGTAAGGTAAGAGATAGGAGTAGAACCTCTCACATTGATCTATAGATGTGCCACACATAGCGACAGTACTATTTGCTTTTGGGCACAAGCCAGTCAAAGTGACGTATTTTTTGGTCTAACTGATTTCAGTGCACATCCAAAGCATACCCACTGTTATTTACCACAGCAACTACTACTACCTGGGGCAAATTAGAAGTATTTTGTGGCAGTCAGGGAAGTTACCATAGTGTATTAAAAAGCCCCCCTGCTTGTTTATATCTCAAACAATTTTTAGAGAGTAGAAATGACAAGGAGATTTCTGCATTTATAGCCCAAGGTTTGCAAAAGAACACCTGGATGCTACATGGAAAAGTTCCATTTCCTTCCCTTCTCTTGATAATTAAGGGTATCGCGCCACAGTAAAAAAATAAAAATAAATCAGTGAATATGCTTACAACGGAAGCATTTGCACTGGTTTAGGAAGGTCAGCTCCAAGACCTGCTGAACTTTGCAACTAAGAATCTTGTGTCTGAATTTGCTCCCCCCCCTCCTTCCCAATCCCCTTTCCTTTTCTGTCGTGCCTTTTAGATTGTAAGCCTGCGGGCAGGGACTGTCTTACTTCTTATCTTTGTATGCTGCTCTGGGACCCTTTCTAGCTGAAAGGTGGAATAAAAATGCAATCAATCAATCAATCAATCAATTCATCTGACTTTGGCACTCATGGCAAGCCTGGTCATTTTCAGCACAGGTTTGCTTATGGTGAACCAGTTGATTGCATGGACTGTAGTGTATCAGGAGAGGGGTGCAGACGAGGAGTCACAAGACTCCAGGGTAAGCTTCAGCATTGGGCCTCATGTCCTTTCATCCAACCTGGAAGCCTTTTAAACTATTTAAGCATTTGGCTCTGAGAAGGGAAGCTAAAGGGAGACCTTGAAGCGGGGGGGGGGGGGATTTGAGAGATTTCCATTTCCTTTAAACGTTCCTCATAAGTAACCCATTCCTCATAAGTAACCCGTTCAAAATCAAAGGTGGGAGGACTTCAGGTTCGACAGATCTTGATTTTTTTTTACTGGACCCCCAAGATCCAACAACCGGAACCAGGTGCAAAAGATACACACACACACACACACACACACACACACACACACACACACAGAGAATTCAAGAACAGGGTGCCTCTGAGCACATTCTGAGCCTAGTTTATTTGTTTTCAGTACCAGAACTGAACTGAGCTCACAGTCCTTTCACACAGAAGTCCAGTCCTGGTTACCCCCAAGCTTTCTTCATGTCAGCAGCCTACTTTAAATGAAAAAAGTTATTTTGCTGTTGCTATTGTCACAAACCCTTGGAAATCTACTGCAAATCACCAAGAAATCTACCAGTGGATCCTCATCTACCTTCTGCCCATCAGTGTTCTAAACCATTAATCACGGTTGAATTCCCTCCAATATATTCAACTCAAGCTGTAATATATAGTCTTTGGTCTAACAAGTGACAAATAGATCTACAGCATGAAAACTCATAGCCACAGCCTGTGGAAGTGACCATTACCCTTAGATGGCTTTGAAGAGGAAGGATCAGTCCTCCCAAACTTCTTAGATCTCCAGGAGAGAGGTCTGCCAAGTGCTAATAGCCATGGTACTAAAGTGGAACCTCCACACAGAGAGGTAGCATGTCACAGCTGGCCGGGGGATGCTGGGAGTTGTAGTCGAACATATCTGGAGGGCACCAGGTTGGGGAAGGCTGCAGTATACAGACCATAAGGGATAGTTGTGAGCCTGCTTGAGACCGTCCAGAAGCATCTGGCCGACCACTGTCAGAGGCAGAGTTCTGGACTACACAGACGTTTGGACTGACCCGGAGAAGTATTTTAATGTCTCTATTGCACATGCATTTTAAATCACAACAAATATGCACCGACCGACCACAGCCAAGGCACCTTATGACCCTGAAGGGAAAAGGAGGTAATGCAACAGTAATTCAAACACTTTGCCTTAGGTTAGAACAATCTATAGCATGCCTGTTCATTTCAATGAAATTTTGCAGAGGATTAAGCATTTAATGTACTAGGAAGCTATGAAACCTAAAATCTGTTTGTGGGCGTAATGGCAGTCAGAGAACAAAGCTGAAGCAATAAGGGCCACAATTTGCCTTCTGATGTGCATCTGTGCAACTCCCACTGCAAATCCAACAGAGATGGGAACAGAGTCCTTGGCACCCTTCACTAAGCGCCTGGGGGAATATCACGAGTAGCATCTCTTTAGTGTCTGGAATGATTTCAGTAAGAGAAGATGATGTTCTGCACTTGCAGGGGAGGAGGCTTTGTGAACTTGAAGTCCTTCCATCTGCTTTCAAGACTGTTGATGCAAAATCTTGTGAGCAGATACAAGAGTAAGATTATACGTGGGAAGTTAAATTAAAATCTTAAGGGGGGGGAGAAGAATTTTTCTACACTACACTTGATCTTAGCTGAAAGGCCGAGAAGCCCAGCTTGCTAAATTACTAGCAATATTACTCAGAGCATCATTAAGCACTTGCAATTGTAATAGCTTTGAGAAAAAATCTTGGATTTTACTGGCCGATTATTAGTGAATTATAGACCAAAATAATAATAATAATAATAATGCTGCAGAAGTCTATAATTCAGCCAGCATCTTGAGCATAAAGACAGACTACCCATCCAGTTTGCAGAAAGCAGTGGGCCCAGACCATTACCATCAGCAGGCCTGGGCCTTGTATCTAACTCGGTTCTCATCTTCAGCATGAAGAGGACTAGCCACCCTTCCAAGGGAATTTTAATGGCTGCTAACAGATTTTATTGAGATATGATATACTGAATTTTGAAACATTTCCTATTTAAAATACCAAAATGGTATTATCTATTTATTTATTATTAACTTATTATCGCCCATCTGGCCGGTCACCCGGCCACCCTGGAGATTGTACATCTAAAAACAACAGTAAAAAATACAATAAAATATAAGATTAAAACAATTAAACATTCTTTTAAAAACCTAACCCACACCCTATCCTGCCTGAACAGCCATGTTTTAATGTACGGCGAAGCTCATCAGGAGGGCATGGGAAGGTACTAGGGAGGGATTTCATAATTGTGGGGGACGCCACAGAGAAGGCCATATTCCTAGTCCCACCAGCATGGCTGCTCTGGATGATGGGATAAGGGAGGCGTCAGTGGCAGAACTTGTGAGCGGCCCACTTGATGTTGCTGGAGGCGCTCCTTGAGAAAGCTGGCCGGAGCAGTGTAGGGTTTTAAGGTCAAAACCAACACCTTGAATCCGGTCGCAAAGCAACTGGTAGCCCGTGCAACTCTTTAAGCATGGCGTGATGTGATCACGCCGGCGGCTGCCCTTATTCAGGCGAGCCGCTTCGTTCTGTACCCAGCTGCAGCTTCCGGACCGTCTTCAAGGGTAAACCCACGTGAGATTACTATACAAGATACTATAACAGTTGCACATTCATCTACAAGCCCATCAAACCTAAATATAGCAGGCTAACATGCAAATCTCAAAGCCGTAAACACAAAGCACAGGAAGTTAAGTTTGGAAATTCCATTTTTCTGAACTTCTGGAATTCTTTAAACGAAAGTTTATTCCTCAAGAGCGCCTGCTTTACTGTTCCGTATGTGCGCCAAGTTTGAAGAAATTGATATATTCAGATCTATGTAGTTGCAATTTTTTTTCTTCATTTTTAGGTTTGTTTGTTAATTCTGAATTAATGAATTAATCTTTAAAAAAGTTTGAAGAACAAGGGCATTGGCAGGAGCTGTCTCTCAGTTATGGAACTTCCTTCCCCGTGAGATCTGGAGCCTGTAGACTTCCTGGAAGAGCTGTAAAACCTCCCTCTCTTTGGGTTGGCTTTCGACACAGCAAGACTCAACAAGGAAGGGGATGTTCTACTTTTGATTTGTGCATTTTTGTTTTTATTTATTTATTGGTTACGGTACATTTATACCCCGCCTTTTCCTGCAAGGAGCCCCAGGTGGCATACATACCACTTAGAGATTTTAATATATTAAGGGTGTAATGCTATGGGTTGTGCTCTCGATGATCATAAGCCCCCGAATTCAGAGGTTTATGGTCATCCTACGCAGAGTGGGAGAAGCGGAGAAGGCGATCTTCCCTGCATTTCCCCCGCCCTACATTTTTCGTTAGAAGGGGCTTTTTGCACGTCTAGCTGGGGCATTTTGGAAGGGGAGGGAAGGAGGCTGGAGAGCCTCAAGAGAGCTCATATCCTCGCCTCTCCAGCTTCCTCCCCTCCCTGCCCACCGAAACACCCCCTTTCACCCCTCTCCGAGGTCACTTGCCTGACCTCAGAGAGCAGCTGGCACAGTTCTCTTTGTGCTGGCTGAGATGGGGCAGGGGGCAGTTCTCCGATTTCCCGCTTCGATGTATGTATGCCACCTGGGGCTCCTTGCAGGAAAACGCGGGGTATAAATGTACCGTAACCAATAAATAAATAAAAACAAAAATGCACAAATCAAAAGTAGAACATCCCCTTCCTTCCTTCGAGGTGCACCGTCTCTGACCTTCAATCCAAGTGCTGTGTCCGACCTCAGATTGGGGAATCCAAACTATCCTATGGCCCCTCAGATGCTCCTTCTGCAGTATGGAAGTATTGCAGATAAATACATAATCCTCCTACTCTCCATTTTATCTCACAACAATCCCATGAGTATGTGTTAGGCTGAGAGTCAGTGACTGGCCCAAAGACACTCATTGAGCTTCATGGCTGAGTGGGGATTTGAACCCAGGTCTCCCCAGTCTCAGTCCAACATTCTAACCATTACACAGCACTGACTCTTCAGTGGTTTTGTAGTTGTGTATGTCTTGCTTGTTTTTTTAGCTGTTGCAATCTGCCCTGAACCCTTGGGAAGGCAGAGGACAGAAACTGCATGAAAACAACATACCGGTACATAAGAGTACACTTTCCAGGAGCTTACCAATAAGGGGATATGGGGCATCTTCTTTCCCAGAATTCACCCACAGCTGATAATCCTTTTCAGTGCCCTTTAAAAAATACAATCCCACAACTGTTAGAATGAATAGGAAATTGATTTACTTAATATTGTACATTAAAATCTGTGCCTTGATTTAAATAAAATTTGTAAAAAATAAAATAAAATCTGTGCTGTGAACATGGCTGTGACAGACCACAGTAGAGATCAGATACTTTTAACAGAATTCAAGTAGCAGGATACCTAATAATTTACATTATCAGCATATCATTTGCAATAGGTGCAAATTAAGTCAGAAAGCCCATTTTTCCAACAGTATTTTCACATAGCCAAAAATCTAACGAAAGAGGGACTGCCCTCAAACACATGCTGGATTCACTAAACCACCCGGTGTGATGACAGACAGTATGTGGGCAGATGAGGCAAGAAAACGCAAAGTTGCTCCAAAACAAATCTGGAAAGGTAATCAACCCTGGTTTAACAACCGGCAGCCTGCAGGGTAAAACCTGGCTCCCTAGTTCCCAACCCCACTTCTTGAATCAGCTGTGGTAATAAGGAAAGATAGAGATTTACGCATCCTACCTTTGGTACATCTCACTTCCCATGTTCCTTCAAGGATAAAACAGCGGGGAAGGAAGGCAAAGAGCTTCTGCTCCACATTTCAAGGAATGCATGGGGGGGGGGCAGTAATTGCTGTGCTCACTACCCAGTCACTTTGGGGTAGCCTTCCAGCCCCTCCAGCATTTGAAGCAGTCCACTGATAAGTAGCTGCCTATTAGGGACCTGCCCTCCTTGATCACACAATCGGCATTCTGCTGTAGGGTTGAGACACAGATGAGGAATACAAAATGGTTTGGGGATGGCTGCTGCCCACTCAAGTTGGGACAATGTGTGGCCATTTTCAATCACATGAGAAAACTATGCCCAATTTCTTCTGAACAAGTTTATTTATTTATTTCTTATATTTATTAATCACCCATCTGGCCGGTCACCAGATGGGCGGTTCAGAAGTTAGTTCTGACTGAACAACATCATTTTCAGGATTCAAAGCAGATATGAACCAAGCAGTGTATATTAGTGTTGCGCCAAAATATTTGGCCCAGATTTTTTCAGCATTTTAGGGGGTGAGAAGACAACCCCCACCCCAACGATTGGCTTAATCTAGGGGAGGGGGGAGAAATTCTAAGATTTTTCCGGGGCAGGGGGAGTCTTACCAGTCTTTCAAGTGGTGGTTCGGTTGCCCTGCCCAGAGCAGCGGGCAGCATTCCGTCAAAGAGTGCTTGAAGGTGTGGCAGTCAGCCAGGGGATCTGCACCTCCAAAGCTCTCCTTCCTCAGACAGTAGATTGCCCAGTGCTGGGCAGCCTCCTGCCCAAGCAGGGGCATCTTTGAAAGCGTGGATCAGGTTGGCCGCTATCGGCTGGCCGATCCATACTTTCCAAACAATCTCCTCTAAGTTCTCCCTACTCAGGAAGGATGCTGTCCAGCACTGGGCAGCTTCCTCTTTGAAAGCACAGATTGGCTCAGCTGTCCTCCTGCCCGAGGACAGCTTTGCGGGTAGGGATCAGGCCAGCTGCCGGCCAGCTGAACATCCTGGGCAGCAGAGAGCAAAGCACAGGTACGAGCTCTGGGTAAACTGAAGCTGGAAGTGTGGGTGGCTAAAAGAAGCAAGCGGCCATTCTCCCCTCTGCTCAAGGATCCTTTAAAGCAGTGTTCTCCAACCTTGGGTCCCCAGATGTTTTTGGCCTGGGGCATGCTGGGAGTTGTAGGCCAAAAACATCTGGGGACCCAAGGTTGGAGAACACTGCTTTAAAGTGAAGAGGTGGACTGCCTCTGTTGCTTAAAAGGAGGTGGGGGGACATCAAACTCAGATATATTTCCTTCCCTGAACCTAGTTGATTTTTTTCTCTCCCCCTCACCCCCAGTGAATTTTCATGGTGGTCCAACGTATAAAGTACTATAGCTTTTTTACCAGGCATCAGATAACTTATGACACTAGCAGACATATTACTAGTTACTAAGAGTACATTAAAAACAAGAAAAGAGTAATCAAAGCTCACATTAATTCCGAGCTGCTGTAGGGCCATGAGGATCACATCATTTGCTGTGTCCCTGTTGGTTACAGTTAAGGTTTTTGACTGTTGAGGAAGAAAAAGAGACAGAAGGGGACATTAATACCAGAATTACAGCACGTTAGAAATAGTCAATACTGTATGAAATTTCAAGCTTTTCTACCCATGGCTGTTTATCTGCTGTATCTACTTTCAGTTTTCTCGCAGAATTGAGAGCCAAACACTACATGAGAAGCGTTTCCTTTCCTTTTCAGCTACATAACTCTAGGTGGCACTGTGGTATAGTGGAATGGCACAAATACACAACAGGATACCGTGCTTTCTTTCACTTTCACAATTAAATGCTGCATTTTCCCTTCTCTTAAAAAAACCTCTCTGAAAGTGCTTGTTAGACATAGAAGTGAAACTGGAGGATCATGACGTCATCTACAGAACCCATAAACAACTGTGAGTAGGGAATGACGAGCGCACAATAAATGCATCATGTAGAAAAGCCCTCTGACTTTTACAGGACAGCAGCAGCTGAAAATGTCAGCTAGAACTTGGATGTCTACATTCTAGCCAATAAGGCAAAATGTACTACAGTTCCATGGAAAATAGATCAGCCTGTAATATATTAGCATTTTCTTTCTCATCCTCAAGATGTTTTACATAACGACAAGTTCATATGACACACTGGATGCATTTGCACATCATGTAAACCACAGTTTAGCATGACATGCACATGATCCTTGATCTTCTGCTCTCCCAACTCCCTCCTGCTCGTGCCACACATCCAGGAGAAGGAGTTCGGAAGCTTTTGCTTTCACTTTCCCTAAACTATGGTTTGTTGTGTCATCTAGTGCCACAAAGTGTGGTTAACACTAACTATGATTAATTTCTAACAAGCTGGCTTCAATCCATTTTTTTCTAAAGCTAGCTTGTAGAAATGAACCATAGTTAGCGTTAAGCACATTTCTCAGTTTGGATGACATGGGAAGCTGCAGTTAACTAAAAGCAGAAGCTTCTGAAGTCCTCCTCTCAGCCACAAGAGAGCAGGGAGTGTGGAAGCCCACAGGCCGGTGCTGCTTGTGCACGTTGCCCTAAACCATGTTTAGTGTGAAGTGCGGATGCAGCCAATGGGGTGTCTAGCAGACCTCTTCAGGGGCCAAGTTTCATAACTGGAAATTAGACCCTACCTCAATTACCCCCAATATGGATCTCCCTCAGTGCAGAAACTTAATCAGGAACTCTTAAGAGGGTCATATCATTCAGGGAGCTCCCATGGAAGAAGAGACTCCCATGTTTTCAAATAAATTTTAATCTCTAATTTCTTTTCAACCCAATACAGAGCTGGTGCTTTATAATCCTAAGAATCAGAAAACTCTTTCCAATACTGTCAATGATATCTTACTAGCACTGAGAGGATACATCAGGAGAGGCATATCGAAGCCAAATTTGAACCGCTTAGGGATTTTATTATGTTTAAATTGTATATAAATATAATAAATAAATAAATAAATAATTTAGACTTCCACATTTTAGTCTGAAGATCATTCTGTCTGATTCTACTACATATATTAAATTCCAAACCAATTTTTTAAAGTCAACCACAGAACTTCCAGGTCAGAAAACCCTGTGCCAGTTTGCCCTCTGCAAAACATTCCAAAACATCGTTCTGCCTGAGCCACTGAAAATTATAAACTGCCAAGGAAACTAAAGTGAAGGAGTACAAATGCAATCTATTTTTGCCCGAGGATATAGCTGAATGATCATAATATAAACAAAAAAAATTAACATTTCCCCAAAGCAATGACATCTGGCACCCAGGAGTAGGTCAGCACATTTGCATAAGGCTTGCCTTTGGCTAGCATATAATAAAATAATTTGTGTTGCTTATGCATCCTCCCTGCTAACCCTAACTCTCGCATAAAATGAAACAATTCCCGAGAACTCCAGCTGCTCTAGCAGAAAAGGAAGAGGAACTCCATAGAAAGCATTTAGATTTTTAGGAAACTTCCATCTGCCATTCTGCTGCCTTATTGGTGATATTTTTGGCACCACTGCACTGGACTTCAAGGATGACCGATTCTGGGGAGCCCCCAGTGACTCAGCCGAAAGGTTCTGAACTACTGTGCGGTTTATGCACATATGTGGCTTGGCAGATGCGGTTCCCAAGCCATCTTAACTGAGCTTTGGTTCAGTCTGTCTCAAACCAGTACTATTACCTTTTGTTTGAAGAACAGGTCTACCAATGGCTATGAGTCATGGTATCTAAATGGAACTTCCATGTACTGGTATAGCTCTGAAACCCAGATATGGGGGCAAAACAAAGGGAGACAGTTATTGGCTTCATACATTGCCTGAGGATTTTCAAGATATATCAGGCTGGCCGCTGCTGGCAAAGGGATGCTAGAACTAGATTTCTTTCTTTAAAACAGCATAGTACAGTGCTATTTAACATTAATTTACAAAGTAGTAACATGGATCCATATTCTGATACAGCAGGGCTGCTCACTTTTTAAAGGTGCAAAATCAGACTGTGTGAAATCCATGCGGGCAGTTATATAGCAGTAAATCCACAGGATCCACAAGCAACTGCACAGACAAATGAAGTCTGTACCATCCAGCACTACAAATATTTCATATGCTCCAAGTCCTACCTGCCCCACAATAAAGCTCCCTATATGGCTAGTTAGCAGAAAGATGATTGCCATAGACTTCTTTTAATACCTCTTAATGATCAGAAATAATAGCCTTGATGCTCGGTTCCTTGCAGTTAATTCCTAAATTGGGCCTGAGGGATACAAAAATAGGAAGGGATTCATGGGCCAATTGGCTACCTGTGGCTAAATGAAGTCACATGAGATCCCAATACATAGAACTGGGTCAAAGGGGAAAAGCTGAGGAAGCAGGAAACACAGAGACCACGCTTGTTAGCAGAAATCATGTAGAAGATGGTACTATCAGAGTAAGACACAAGGTGACATAGGAAGATCTCATGGGGTTTCTGGGATGCCTACCAGGTTTCCTATGTACTCCTCTAGGAAGTAACAGAAGGCAGGACCCTGAACAAATCTCTGTAGCAAACAGTCCCCACAAAGGCAATAGGAAGCCTTGGTTATTTACTTAGGCGAGTCTGAAAGTAGTTTATGACAGTATCTTTTATAGCATTTCACAAGGCAAAATTAGGATTAGTTAGAACATATAGACATTGCTGATTTGTTAAGTACCTATCCACTGCAGGGCACTTCAAACCTTTCCTAAGCATTTTTGCCATCAATCATTTTTTCTTTAAATACAATGGTGAGGATTTTAAGCCCCTTCCTACCTTATTGGTTCCACAAAGACAAGAAAATAAAATGAAGACAACTGGAAGGGACACAAGTTGCTTCACCCAACACATACACCACAATGGAACTTCCCCCTCCTCTTCTCTGGCACAGTTGTGAGGAGGAATCAGAAGCATCTGCTTTGAATATTAATGAGAACTTCTCATTTTACATCTGAACTCAGGGGAGCTCTGGTTATCTGAAACGATGGTTAGTTTAAACCATGGTTTGATCTTGGCTTGTCTGACCTAACCATAGTTTAAACCAGAGTTCCCCCTAGTCCAGATGTAACAAAGTTATTTGCTTGGTTTTTAAAGTGGAAGCAACACCTTATGATCATCACACCATGGCCATACCAGACAAGGAGAGAGGAGGAGGGAGCATGAAAGTCTGAGTCTCATTCGTGCATCACTAAACCACAGCTTAGTGTTACATCCAGAAAGGCCCAGAAACAGAAGAGGAACTGTGCTATAGTGGTTAATGATTTTCTAAACAAATACCTAAATTTTCTAATAAATGTTGCAAATTATGCAACATTCGAATTTTCACAGTTGCTTGCCAAGGAAGAGGCATAACCATTGTACTTGCATACTAAAACTGTGGTTTAGGAATACTTACATATGCACAATTTCCAATATCCTTTGCAATAATCTTCAAGGGAATGCTCTTGGGATAGTCCTTTGCTTTTTCATCTCTTATTCGACTGTCAAAGAAAGGAGAAATAGAATTGTTTTTTTAAAAATTACATTTAAAAAAACCCAGAACAACAGGGACAGTGTATTATGCCGATTCACTGTATGATATAAAATTAACAGAAGAGTTCTTCCCAAACAAAGGTAGCTAAGGTGGCTTTTTAAAGACAACTTTTTAAAATGAGAAGTATTCTTTCCACATAGCTTGATTATCCCCTTTGAATAGCTGAATTTTGAGTCTGCAAAATGAAATCTTATTCAATAAAGGTTTGATCTAATTCAGCTATCTGAGCCAGAGATGTCAGTCTCTCCAATTTGGTTTTACAGAACTCAGTTTTTGGAGACATCAAATTAAGCACACTTTGACTAGGCAAACTACAAGAAGAAACTGTCCTAGGTTCAATACAAATTAGATAGAAGAGGCTTCATATTGCCTATTATGGATAATACAGTAGAAGAGAAGTACCTTTGAAGGGAAGTGAACCACTTCTCTTTCTGCTCGACGGAACTGAAAATATTAAAAATAAGTTTGAAAGGACAGCGTCAGTACAATAAGAATAGTTGTACTACAATTTACAAAGTATAAAACAACTTTGGACAATTTGTATTGCACCTGGCTGGAAAGAGGCAAAAGAGATTTGATTAGAACATGCAGATTTGCAGAAAATTGGGGTAAACTGGCAAAACCACTGAGGTCAGATAAACGCAACAAAAGAAAAGGATAGCGGTAAATGCAGGATGCCATTTCTGAATAACGGGAACGTATGTGGACTAAAGGTATAAAATTTACATTGTGTTCTGATCTTAGAGATAATTTTTACAAGATGATGTATCGTTGGTACCTAACCCCTGTGAAATTGGCTAAGATGTATAAAAATGTGTTAAATGTATGTTGGAAATGTTAAAACCATGAAGGAACATTTTATCATGTTTGGTGGGCATGTAAAAAAGTGAAAAAATATTGGATACAAATACACACATGGATACAAAATATTTTAAAAGTGAATATTCAACTTAAACCAGAAATGTTCTTACTGGGCATAATGGATTTACAACTTGAGAAAGACTATGGAACATTATTACAATATATGATGACAGCAGCAAGAATAATCTATGCTCAAAAATGGAAAGAAGCAGCAATACCAACTATAGAAGACTGGCTGTTGAAAATTTTGGACTTAGCAGAGATGGCGAAATTGACTTGTTTAATTAGAGAAAAAAAATTATCTTCATTTATGAAAGATTGGAAACCTCTGGTGGACTTCTTGGGTAAGAGGGAAAGTGACTTAATAACTTTGGGTTTTAATTTTTGAATATTAGTAAAGGTGATAGAAATTCTTTCTGTGAAAACAGAGAAAACTTAGATTGGATATGGATTGGTAATGTTTGGCAGACAAAGAGGCGGAGGCCAAATATGATTTGTTTTTGTTTTGGAAAATTCACTTTAAAAAGTAAAAAAAAAGAAGCCATTTCTGAAACCTCTATTTCTATTTGTTGTAAGAATTCTGGCTTCACTTGCTTGAAATGAGACTTCCCTAGCCATTGACTCAGCTAACTCTGTGACAATTTTGCCAGACATTTTGAGGATAAAGTTGTTTGCATTCACTGTGACTTAGATGTCATGCTCACAGCAGATCCTAGGGATGTACTTTTAGCATCTGCCTGTCCAGTTGTGATGGATATGTTCCAATTTGTACAGCCTGAGGATGTGGGCAAGATCTTTGGTACTGTGAGATCAACCATGTGCTCAGGATATCATTCCATAGCAACCTGCCCACTCCCAAATATCAGGAGAGGCCTTTCTCTGTGTCCCATCTAGGGTGGAAGCCTATTTAAGTGGGACCAGAGCGAGGGGCTTCTCAGTGGCCGAGCCCATATTATAGATTTCATAGATCATAGAGTTGGAAGGAGCCTGCAAGGCTATCGAGTCCAACCCCCTGCTCAATGCAGGAAACTAGAGGAGGGGTCTCCCATCCAAGTAACAACCAGGCTTGACCCTGCTTAGCTTTCCATGCTCAGACAAGCTGAGCCAGCATAAGCCACAGGCCTGTATATGGAACACTTTGCCCCATGAAGTGCAGTTGCCACCTTTACTGTTTGTGGCAAATAATGTTTTATGTTTTGGTTTGAACTGCTGACCCTGTCTCCTTGGTTGGTTGTTTTATATTATTGTTTTTGTTTTGTTTTGTTTTTAACACAACTATAACTTTAAAATGCTGTGCTGTCTGTTGAAATGACAATGCAAACTAGACAAAGCAATCAGCAAGTGGAGTACAGACTTCAAAGGAGTGGTACTGCATCACCCATCCTACTGACAGTTTTAGCATTAAATTCATTTGGAACCGGGCTGCCCCACTCCCCCAAGTTGAAAGATAACTAAGAAACCAAATGATAGGCTGAGGCCAGCTGACAAATATTACCAATGGCCATGACCTTAAGAAGATGTCCATCAATTTATTTATCTCTTGCCTTTGTATCTCCTTCATCTCTCAGAGAGAATGTCAAAGGCTCACATGGATTCAAACAGGATATTTAGGGAAGTGTAAGTTGCTTCCACAGCATGCCTTTCATAAATATTCGGTTTCCTTTTAATCTTTTCACTTACTACATTCTTGTGTAACTAAATACTCCAGAACAACCCTTTTAAAGTTCTCATGCGTCCTCTTTACCTCCCAGTCTGAATGGCACGGCTTACATAAAATCTAAAATTCCCTTTTGACAGAGATTATCACATTTCTAAAGTCAAACTATTTCAGAGTCAACAAGAGACAGTGGCCATTTGCATGTCATGCTAAGCCACCCTGCGGATAAGCGACAGACGATCAGGCTCACCATGGCTTGTTTTCCCCCTCAATCCTCCAGCCAGTATCCCAGTATCCTTTGCAGCAGAACCTCTCTTGTCTCCCTATTCCCGTTCCAATAGCTACCCCCCTTTTTGTTCATCGCTGGGGGGGGGGTTGTTTTGTTTTTTCTAGGAGCTTCAAAAAAGTGCAACTGAGGTCATTTTTTTTCCAGCCCGTGTCCTGCATTTTTGTTATTATTATTTTTGTCGGTCTTTCGCAGGTATGCAAGTGTGCATTTATGGCTGTCCGATATGTATAGTCTTTCCTTGTCAATGGCCTTGTAAGTTTCAGCTGCCAAAGGGAGCGGCAAAGTGTAGGTGACGTACATGGAAATTGATAATGCAAGCCTGCATATAGTCTAATTTGTACACCGTTGCCAGCTGCCTAGCTGTCAATTAAAAAATAAAGGGGAAAAAGTAACAAAAGGAGGTGCACCAAAAGGAGGTGGTGATAATATCATCCCCTTGGTGATGTAATCCTTTGGCTTTTAAGTGTTGAACTGACATCTTAGTGTCCTCCACCTTTTCAACACTTCTCCGAGTCTCCAGCTGCTCCAGAAAGGGGAGATATTAACTCCCCACACACACACTTTTTGAGTCTCCTTTTCAGAGCACTTACTGCCGAGGTTATTGCAGTTTCCTGACAGTTCTAAAAATGCACATTTTTGGGGACCGGGAAGCAGAGGCAAATTTAATGGCTGGGAAGTAAATGGAGAAGAAATTTGTGCACCTGCAGTAACTGCTCCGTTGAGATCCTCTCTATGTACTGCAGCCCTGCAAACCATATCCCATTCTGTCCTCAATACCCAGAAGCAGTTTTTTGTGGGAGGGGACAGGAGGCGTAAGTGGGTAGGGGGGAAGCAGCAAAAAATCAGGTGCTCCAACTTGTGCAGGTGTAATGCTTTCCACTATGGCAAAGCCACCATTGGATACAAGCCCTGGTTCTCAGCCCCAACTTCCTTTACTTAAGAAGGGTGCAAATCCCCTCCCTTTAAAGTCCATAGTACAACACTCATTGGTTTTCAGGGCTACAGTCACTCTTGAACTTGACTCATTAGATGAGCAACCAACATAAAGAATCTCTCATACCTGAAACTAGCAACACAGTTGGTGGTGGGCCATCCTAAAACAAACGACCTTTCCAGGTTAGTGCTGCCCTCACAGACCTCTTCCATACAAGATGCTGTCCACATTTCACAGAGACGTGCCTGGCTCTTCAGCTTGAAATGCAACTGGGACCTGTGGTTAAAAGAACGCCTATTATAGTTCATCCCCAACAGCTGGGGGTTAGAAATAAATATAAAATTAGCAAAACTTCAGATCAACTCAATCCATAAAACAATTAACCCTGCCTTTGCTACCAATGGGAGTTGCAACTGCTGCAGCCCTGAAGGCAAAAAGCCCTAACTAACAGATGGATTGTCAGCTTCAAAAATCTGTGTTTGTTGGAGCAGACCAGTTTCTCCAGGCAAAAAGAATCATCACCAAATGCTGTAATCTAAGGAAGACAGCAAGAGCAAATCAAAGAGCAACTACACACCAAATGTGAAGATTGGGATAATCTCAACGCTCTGACAAGAAGTGCTCTATAACAGCTTAATGTTGTGGTTGGTTGTTTTTATCTTTTTATTCCATAAGCCGGTTTGAAGCCTTCTCCTTGCCCGACTTCCTCCTGAACTTCCCACTTAAGCCTGGCGAGGAAGCATAAAAAGGCAGAATTGGCATGGGGAAGCTTGCACGTGCTTGCCCTTTATTCAATACCTCAAACCTTGCTGGAAATATATGGGTGGAACAAACAGTCTTACCACAGATATGGATGGATGGAAAACCATTATTCGTCATAATGAACATATTCATATTTTATTACTGCTTTTGATATTTTTGTTGATACTGATCTTTCTAATTTAATTACCGTACTACTACTATTATTTATATCCCCTTGTTCAGGATACAAATCCTTCCCAGGCGACCTACAAATAACATCAAAATACATTTTTTTTAAACCACAGTCATGAACGACAAGTCCCCTGGGCCCCTTCCCACAGGGCAGCTGGTGGTAGATGGACCTGTAGAGGGACAGGACAGCCCAGCTGGAACAAGGGCAGGCCACTGGTGCCTTCTTTGTCTCCCTCCCTTTCCTGGGATCCTTTGCACAGAGCTCTTGGTGGTAGATAGCCCTGTGGAGGCAGGGAGAGCCCAACTAGAGCAGGCCCCAATGTCTTCTTCACCTGTTTCTTCACCCCAAATCTGGCTTATTTGGGGGTGGTTTTATGTTGTTTTTATATTTTATTAGCCACTTTGGAGGGGGAAAGTGGGACAATCTCCCCAAATAAAAGTAACATAAATTCAAGCTATGATTTACACGGTCTTCAAGTTTGTTTCCAGGCACAATTCAAAGTGCTGTGCTGTCATTGTTTTTAGCTTTATAGCCCAAGCCGAGTGTATTGGAAGTTTTGCCTTTTCTCTTAAAATCTGTCCTGTTCACTTCAATCATTGGTGGAGGCCCTGCGCCAACATACTCTGAGTTTGAAGAGATGGCAAACAGAGGCAGATACTTTTCTAAGAGTGGTGCTGCATCTCTATAACACTCCAGTAGATAGCTTAGCCCCATTCTATTTTCTCTGGCTTATGTTTGATTTTGCTTATTGCAATTTCTTGCTGCTGCTTTTAACCACTGTTGTTGTTTGAAAGCCAGTGTGGTGTAGTGGTTAGAATACTAGACTGGGACTCAGGAGATCCAGGTTCTAGTCCCCATTCAACCATGAAGCTCACTGGGTGACTTTGGGCCAGTCACTGACTCTCAGCGTAACCTACCTCACAGGATTGTTGTGAGGATAAGATGCAGAAGAGGAGGATTATGTAAGTCGCCTTGGGTTCCTTGCAAAAGGAAAAAAGGGGGGATATAAATGTAATGAAATGATGATGATAATAATAATTATTTTCTCATTTTTGTTTTTATGATGATCTTTTTAACGTTGCAAACTGCTCTGAGCGGGCCTTATTGAATTGCAGATAGGTGGGTTGCCACCATCCTTAGGAGGAGGAGCAGGTCACAGAAGACCTGAACTTCAACTGGGGACTCAAATAAATGTTAACAGTTCCTTCAAGTACTGAGCTATTTGGCCTATTCAGCTGTTATTTGACCCCCTGGATTCTACTGGGACAAAATCAAGTGCAGATCTGAAGTTTCCACATTCCTGCTACTCTCAGCACAAAGAGCTATAGCTGATCTCTATCACAGGGAGATCCTATATTCAAACAAATGTAGTATCCCTCAATGTATTCATTACCTTTTTCGCTGAGATGGGAAGATGCACATTTTATTTTATTATTTATTTATAAATGTAGGAGTTGCCTTTCAGTCCAAAGAAGGTCCTCAAGGCGATTTACAAGAAAAACTTCAAAAAACCGAGTGCAGAGATAATACATTTAAAATAGTTTTTGTTTTTTTTAAAAAGTGTATTTGTGGATGAACCCTTTTCATATTCTACTATTTTTAGATTATGCTTTTATGGTATTTATTTTTATTTGTATTATTGTGCTGATTATGGTTTATATTGGTTTTGGGTCCCCTCCCCACATTATATTAATCATGGATTTCTGTATTGCATGTGTAAGTTGCGGTGGGAAGCAACACATAAATGTAAGATGATGATGATGATGATGATAATAATAATAATAAGAAGACGACGACGACAACGAAGCAGCAGCTAAGCAGAACAAAAAGTTTTTAACAGCCTGACTAAAACTGAGCAAAATCTGGACCTACTTCTGGCTCCCAATCTCACTTCAGGTAGAGTCCCAAGGGCCAAGTAAGGATTGAACATGCACTTAGAGGGGTGGACAATGTGATATTCCTTCTTCAGAAGTAGCCTAATTTGAATCACAAACATAGCATAGGCCACATCCAGCTATTTAGATCTCATTTGTGAAAGTGCTTGACCCATGTGGCTTTCAAAGGACTGACCTACATTTACGATGCTCTGATTTTTCCAAAGATTTTAACATCTAGTCCAATAACAGCTGTGACTGGATGCTGTGCAGCAGAGGAACTGGCTCCAATCCAGATATCCACAGATGTAAACATTGCACTGGACACAATTCACTGGGAACTGTCTGCTGCATAAACGCCACTGAAATGAACAGAAATGTGATTGTGTCTAATTCTTTTTACACAATTCCCATGAGTTCCCATGGGGTGTGCCTAGGCATTCCAGCCCTTCCAGGTTGATTGTCCCTTCTGCCAGCCATACTTGAGCCAGTGTGGCATAGTGGTTAGAGTGTTGGACTGGGACTCGGGAGATCCAGGTTCTAGTCTTCACTTGTCCATGGAGCTCACTGGGTGACTTCGGGCCAGTTACTCACTCTCAGCCTAACCTATCTATCTATCTATCTATCTATCTATTATATTTATACCCCGCCTTTTTTTCCTGCAAGGCGGCTTACATAATCCTCCTCCTCCTCCTCTCCATTTCATCCTCACAACAACCCTGTGAGGTAGGTTAGGCTGAGAGTCAGTGACCGGCCCAAAGTCACCCAGTGAGTTTCATGGCTGAACCTACCTCACAGAGTTGTTGTGAGAATAAAATGGAGAGGAGGAGAACCTTGTAAGTTGCCTTGGATTCCTTGCAAGAGGAAAAAAGGCTAGATATCATCATCATCATCATCATCATCATCATCATCATCATCATCATCATCATTCTCTATTCACCATCATCTCTCCTGCATCTGGTTCAGCACATGATTTTCAAACTGGGCACCAGGAGGAATTCTCAAAACAAAAATGTGATGCAGGAGAACTCCATGCCTATTAACTGCAATGTGGCTGGTACAGACAGCACATTCATTACTGCACTTACCGTACTCTGCTACATACTCTTTTTACTGTTCCAATGATGGGCAAAGCACAAGCTCAGCTAGAACTACATGTGGCCAATGGGACCTACGAGGCAGTGGCAATGAAGAAGCCCATTTGATCCCGGGGGGGGGGGGGGGGCAGACATAATTTTCTTGTCTCATATAGGGAACTTCTTTTTTAAGGTCAGAAGTTGAAACAAAAATGGAGCCCACACACACCCAAATGTTTGTTTAGGGTCTGTGGCTCTAAGTAGCTAATTAGTGTTACCCTGTTGTTGTTATCTATACCACCTTTCCGCTAAAAGCCATCAAGGTGTTGCACAGCAAATCAAATCAATCAATAAAACCGTAAGAACATAAAAACAATAAAACTCTTTTAAAATATTAAAACCACAATAAAACAGTAACAGGGCAATGCTAAGCATATCTGCTCAGAAGTAAATCCTATTGGCTTCAATGGGCCTTAATCCCAGGTAAATGGATATAGGATTGCAGCCTAAAAGTAGTGTAAAAGGCCTGTTTAGAGAGATGTGACTTGATACTTTTTCTGGAAACTGAGATGGTCAGAGAGCCAGTCATAACTCTAAAAGGAAGGGGTGTGGTTCAGTGATAGAGCACATGCCTTGAACACAGAAGGTCCCAGATTCAATCCCTGGCTTCTTCAGGTAGGGCTAGGAAAGAATCCTGCCTGAAAAGACAGGTTGCTTACCTGTAACTGTAGTTCTTTGAGTGGTCATCTGTGCATTCACACACATATGGGTTCTCTGCGCCTGCGCTGAGATCGATCGGAAACTTCTTTAGCTGAGATGAGGCGGGCGGGAGCCCCTCCCCCTCGCACGTGCTCCTTAGCGCAGCTCCCACCCGTCTCCTCAGTTCCCTGAGACCGCCTATTGCGACCCTCGGGACCGAGGATGATTCAGAACCTCAATATATTTCTACAATACCAAAATACCTTCCTTCGAGCTCGATGGGAATAGTAAAATTAGCCCATCCCATTTCCACTTGGGTATCCATCGAACTCGATGCAGACACTCGATGCAGAGAGGGGAAGGAGGGCGGGCTGTGTGAATGCACAGATGACCACTCGAAGAACTACAGTTACAGGTAAGCAACCTGTCCTCCTTCTTCGTGGTCTCTGTGCTTCACACACATATGGGTAGATTAGCAAGCTGACTTACCAGAGGTGGGCCGGTGTCGGCAGTCAGATGGTGACCGATGATAGAACCGCTCTCCCGAATGCGTTCTGCGCCCTGGCTCGAACGTCGAGGCGGTAGTGTCGGATAAAGGTGGAGGGTGAAGACCAAGTTGCCGCCCTGCACAAGTCCGATAAAGAGACTCCTCTGCCAAATGCCGTCGAAGTCGACATGGCCCTCGTAGAATGCGTTCTTACGGAGTCCGGTAAGGCGCGGTCGGCAAGTTGATATGCCAGTTTAATAGTGTCAACTAGCCAGGAGGACAGTCTTTGCTTTGACACTGGACAGCCCTTCTTTGGTGGGCCGTAACAGACAAAAAGTTGTTGAGTGTGTCTTATGGGCTCTGTACGCCCTTTGTAAAAAGCTAGGGCTCTATGGACATCGATGCTGTGTAAAAGTCTCTCGACATCCGATGATGGTGATGGAAAGAAAGCCGGGAGTATAATGTCCTGTCCCAGATGAAATTCAGAAATGACTTTAGGAAGAAATGATATGTCTGGCCGCAAAACGACTTTGTCCTTGTGAAAGGTTATATATGGAGGATCAATTCTGAGCGCGGCTATCTCGCCGACGCGTCTTGCAGAAGTAATCGCTACGAGAAAGAGGGTTTTCAACGATAGAAGGCGTAAGTCTGATTTTGCCATGGACTCGAATGGCGCTTTTGTTAATGCCTTCAAGACCAGTTGGAGGTCTCATCCTGGTGTAATATTCCTCATTGGAGGACATAAGTTTTTCAAACCCTTTAAAAATTGCTTCACTAGGGGATGAACAAATAACAACATGCCAGTAGAAGTCGTGCGATAAGCCATAATTGCAGCCAAATAAACTTTAATTGACGAAAATTTCAGTCCACAGGCCATCAATGAGTGCAAAAAGTCGAGGACAGTCGATACCGAGCATGTTACAGGGTCTTTACCCGAAGTCGACACAACGCTGGAGAAAGCCTGCCACTTCTCGTGTAAGAAAGCCTTGTCGAAGGCTTACGTGCTGCCAGCAAAACGTCTTTAACTGCCTCAGAAAGGTCCGTACCCATCGTTATCTGATTCTCCATGCTGTGAGGCTTAAGGAATGCAGATTCGGATGAAGTACCTTGCCTTGGTGCTGTGTCAACAGATCGTCTTGAGTCGGTAATTGCAGATAATCTCCCTGGGACAGATTGAGTAGGTGGGAAAACCAAGGCTGCCTCGGCCACCACGGAGAAATTAGTATGCAATTTGTCCTGTCTAGCGATATCTTGGCCAGCACTCGTGTTAAGAGCGGAATTGCGGGGAATAGGTAGTAAAGACCGTTGTTCCATTCTAGCAGGAACGCGTCGGTCATCGACTTCGGGTCCGACGCTGCTCTGCTGCAGAACAGGGGACAGGCCGCGTTTTCGCTGGTTGCGAACAAGTCTATGTCCGGTCAACCCCACCGATGGAATAGGGAAGTTAACACCCGCCTGTTCAATTCCCACTCGTGCGATCGCAGTGACACTCTGCTCAGTGTGTCCACCAGCACATTGGTTTTCCCAGCAATATGTATCGCCACGAATGACATCTGACGAGGAAGAGCCCACCCGTAGATTTGTAGAGTCAGTCGCGTGAGGCGCACAGATCTGGTGCTTCCCTGCTTGTTTATATAAGCCACCACTGTGGTATTGTCCGTCACGATTTGTATGTGATGTCCGGTGAGATGATGCTCTAGTGCTTGCAGTGCCCTCCAAACAGCCATCAGCTCCAGCCAATTGATATGCTTGGAGGCCTCTGTCGGAGACCATGTGCCCTGTATGACCTGATCAGTCGGAGTGGGGCCCCCATCCTAGCAAGGACACGTCCGTCGTCAGCATTTTGCTCGGTACCGGCGGTTGAAATGGAACACCGTCGAGTAGGTTTGATTCCTGCTGCCACCACCTCAAAGACTCTCTTACGGCTCGTCGAACTGGTAGACGAAGGGAAGGTCTGTCCTTCTCCGGCTTGAAGACTCGGACAAACCAGGTCTGCAGCGGTCGCATGCGAAGCCTCGCATAGCGTACGACTGCGATGGTTGAGGCCATGTGCCCCAGGAGTCGCTGTATCGTATGAGCTGACGATATCGGTTGTTTGAATACCTTGTTTGCAAGGGTAATCAGATGCTTGCCCTTTCGTTCGGAAGATACGCCCGACCATCGAACGCGCTTAGTCTTGCTCCTATGTATTGGATCTCTCTCACGGGCTGGAGGACTGACTTCTCTAGGTTCAGGCAAAGTCCCAACTCGTGCATGAGATCGAGAGTCTCTTCGAGTGCGCTTTGAAGCTTGAGTCTCGACGACGCCACTATCAACCAGTCGTCGAGGTACAGGAAGATGGTGATGCCTCTTGCCCTTAGACTCGCGCACACCACCGCCACACTCTTCGTGAATACCCTCGGCGCGGTGGAAAGTCCGAATGGAAGAACGACGAACTGGTAGGAGTCATCTCCCACTCGAAACCGAAGGTATTTCTGGCTGCTCTCGTGGATGGCAACGTGGAAGTACGCATCCTTGAGGTCGATGGATGCAAACCAATCGCTCCTTCGGAGTAAGGGAAGGATCGATTGGAGTGTGACCATGCAGAATCTTTTCGGTGGAATAAAAAGATTTACAGTCCGAAGGTCCAGGATCGGTCTGAGTCCTCCTCCCTTTTTCTTCACGATGAAGTATCTGGAGTACAGGCCGTCCTCCAAGTTTTCTGCGGGAACCGGCTGTATCGCTCCATTTTGGAGGAGGGTTGAAACTTCCTCCAGCAGCACCCGAGTTGGGCGGGTAGTCTTGATCCCGAGAAACGGGGGGAGGACTCTGAATTCGATCCTGTATCCGTGCTCTATGATGCTTAGCACCCATCGATCCGTCGTGATGGTCCCCCAAGATTGGAGGTGGTGGTAGAGTCGAGAGCCGAAGAGAGTAGTCTGAGGTGGTGCAGAGGTGTCGTTTAGGTGGAGCGTTGGTTGCACTTTGGTCGGGCCGGCAAGGCAGTCAAAGACGACGTTGGCCGAAGTCGACTCCCTTCCCGCTGCCTCTGGACCGCTGCTGCTGGAACGGTCGCTGCGGAGCCTGAGGTTGTGGTGCTTCGGGTCTTCGGTTCCCGCCCCTGTATTGACCCAACGACTGGTATTGCCTGGTCGGGTACGGAAACCAGGACCAACGTCGTGGCCTGAAGCTCTGCGGTGGTTGCTGGCGAACGAGCCCCATCTTCTTCGCCGTTGTCAGAGCCTTCTGAGCGGAGTCGAGGGAGTCGTCCGTGGTGGCGTTGAACAAACCCTCTCCGTCAAAAGGGAGGTCCTCGATCTTCGCTCTATCATCGGGAGTCAAATTGGTAGAGCGAAGCCAGGCGTGCCTCCTTAAGGCCACGGACCCGATCATCGACCTGGCGTGACTGTCGACCTGATGTCGGGCAGTGTTCATCTGAAGAGCACCGATACTGGTTGCCTCTTTGATGTATTGAGCAGCCAGGTCTCTTTTGTCGTCCGGCAGATAATCACAGAGGTCTCCCAGCTTCTCTGTGATATACATTTGATATCTAGCTAACAACGCCTCGTAGTTAGATATCTTAAGTCCGAGGAAAGACGAGGAATAGACCCTTCGGCTGTAGGAATCTAGTGTCTTACCCTCCTTATCTGCCGGCGTGGTATGGTATGCTGTTTCCCCCCACGAGACTGCGCTGACTTGACTATGAGCGAGTTCGGGGTCGGATGGGAAAACAGAAATTTTGCTCCCTCCTCCTTTTCCCTTCGACGATTTCGCCTCGACTCCCAGAGCTGTCACCAGCCTGCTGACATGCTCCGCGAAACTCCCCATGTCCTCCGATGGGGAGACCGCGTCCTTGGACTCCACTTGCGCGTCTGGCGAAGTGGAGTGGGAGGAGGAAACCGCAGAGTCCGATTCCGACAGGTACGCCGATCCCGACGAGGAGAGGCCTGCAACAGCAGTCGCAACCGGTAGATGCACGAGAGTCTGCGGATGAGCCGTCAATGTCGAAGCAATAGGCTCTCCAAAAATTTCGGCCAGGGCACGAGACGCAGCCGCATCCTGACATGGTGAGGGAGAGTGCCTTCGGCCACGGTGCCTGTCAGGGGAAACGGAACGCCGGCGGTAATAACGGCGTTCCGATCTCTCGCGCCTTGGTGAGCGTCTCGACCTCGAGTAGCAGCTCCTAGAACTCGATCCCGAATAGTAGGAGCGCGACCTCGACCTCTCATCTCGGTAGCGGGAAAGTCGAGATTGAGGGCTCGAAGCCGTGGAGACCGAATCTCGAGCCCGATAGTGCGGGGATCGTGACCGGCGGCGGTATTCTCGACGCTCTTCTGCGTGCCCAACCGACGGAGACAGTCGTGGTGGAGGACCCCTCGAGCCCGAACGGGGTCTATCCAGTGCCTTCTGCTCCTCTAGTTGGACTGGCAAAGCCACAAGCTCTCCCTCCGACAGGGAAGCTGCCACAGTCATCAGCTCTTTTTCGGTCTCTCGGCCTTGAGGAGACGTAGTCGAAGCCGGAGTGGACTGCTGGGCAATCGGTCCCGAAGCTCGATCCCGAGCACCAGTCAGAGCCTCAATCATATCTACCATTCGCTTCGAAACCACCACAGTGGTCGAAGTCGACGGGCCCGCCATCTCGCCAGCCGTATCCGCCATTTTTTCCTTAAGGCGCTTCACCTTGTCCTTACGGGCCTTCTTGGCGAGTTTTTTAGCCGTTACATCCGTTGACGGCTTCTTAGCCGACTGGGATCCCCCAGGTCGTTCCTCCAGAGCGGGGCCTTTTGCGGAGAGAGACTGCTCCCAAAGGAGGGCTCTCAATTTCATTTGGCGGGCCTTTCTGGCCTGTTTCGTGAAGGCCTGACAATTTTTACAGGCCTCCACCACATGCTCCTGCCCGAGACATAGTAGGCAGAGCGTGTGCTTGTCAGCGGGAGGGATTTTAGTCCCACACTGCTGACATTTTCTAAAAGGTGCCTTAAGAGGCATAGTTGAAAATAGTTAGAAAGATACAATACAATAACAAGGACAAGAATGGGGGAGAGAGAGGTTTTAGGATTATTATTTTCTTGGAGAATTTTTTTTTTTTTTTGAAAAATAAGAGCAAAGATCGAAAGAGAATCGAGAATGAAAGATTTTCTGAGAGAAAAGTAGGGTTTTTTTTGAAGAATAGAAAGAAGAACAAACTCAGCTTTTTCAAATGGATAGAATGGAGAGAAGAACCTAACGACTCATTGCAAAGGCGGTCGAAGAGGAACTGAGGAGACGGGCGGGAGCCGCGCTAAGGAGCACGCGCGAGCGGGAGGGGCTCCCGCCCGCCTCATCTCAGCTAAAGAAGTTTCCGATTGATCTCAGCGCAGGCGCAGAGAACCCATATGTGTATGAAGCACAGAGACCATGAAGAAGAACCCTGGAGAGCCACTGCCAGTTGGTGTCGACAATATTGGGCTAGATGGACCAATGGTCTGATTCAGTATTAGGCAGCTTCCTATGAGGGCATCCTATAGTTTGGGAGTGACACAGGAGAAGCTCCTTTTTCATGTGCCTGACAAGCAGGCTGCAGGAAGCAAGGGTATCCTCAAAATAGTATTTCCTGAAGATCTTAATATCTAAGCTGGTTCATAGCAAGACAGGAGGTCCTTTAAACAGCCAGGCCCTAAGCCATTTAATGCACAATCCTATGAATGTTTAGACAGAAAAAGTCCTACAACTCCCAGCATTCCCCAGCCAGCCATTATGCCCTTAGACTTAGAGCTTTAAAGGTTAAGACCAACACCTTGAATTGAGCCCAGAAAACAACTGGCAACCAGTGCAGTTCTTTCAATACTGGTGTAATGTAATCTCTATACTGTGCACTGGTTAGCAGCCTAGCTGCCACACTTGGCATCAATATTTTCTCTTCTTCCACAAGACCAAGAGAGGCTCATCAATCCTTAACAGTTAGTAAGGGTCGGGACAGAGAGCCAAACAAACATGACTCAATCCCCGCTTGGAGACAGCACAATCAAAGTTTTTACCCTGGTATGCTGAAAGGTTCCGGGGCAAATCGATGGAAAGACGCTCTCCTTTCTCTGGGAGCTTCCAGCTTATTTTGCTTCTAACAAAGCGTCTTTTTGGAGATGGTTGCAGCAGAATTTCTCACCTGATAAGTGGATTACTGCCCGAGATTGGACCGTCTTGTGTAAAACTGGGTCAGCCTAAAAAAGGGAACCTTAATAGGCATCTAAAACTCCGGGGGGAGGAGGGGAGGAATGTCTGGCAGGATTGAAATCAGAGAAAATACCAGCTCTTAAAAGAACAAGTGTGAAGAATAAAAAAAATGTTTGCATTGGAAAGATCTCTATAGAAATTCCTAATCTAGCCTGCTTTGCTGCCAACATGTCAATAAAAGGCAGGGCTTCCGTGCCTAGTTGGTTGCGCAGAATTTTGCCAGATGCAACATCTCCTTTGACACTACTGCAGTGAGAGAAGATATCATGTGGAATTCTTGTTGCTATCGCATTATTAAAGGCACAGGAGTCATATTTCATATAGAATCTAGCCTCTTGAGGTGGGTTGTCACTGTCAGTGGCTACCTAGCTGTACACCAGTGCTTCTCAAATAGTGGGGCGGGCCCCCCAGGGGGGGCGCGAGGCTCCCTAAAGGGGGGCTCGTTTGACCTCAGTTAAAAGTTTTTTTTAATATTGTGTTCCTTTAAATCTTGTGCTCCTTTAAATCTTTTCTGCTACATTTAATAAAGCTATTCTTTGTTGTAAATTGATCCACATTTCTTTCTTTTTTTATTCTCTTATACGTTAATAAGGATACAGTGTTATGCAGAGGTGTACTTATAACAATTTTATAGACAAATGATACTATTTACAGTCGCGCGGGGGGCGCGAAATGTTTTCTTCTTCCTAGGGGGGGCATGACAGAAAATAATTGAGAAGCACTGCTGTACACTGACCTGCTTTCCCCACATTATTTCATTTAGGTTAGAGAGAGTGGCATACATTAGAAGTGGTAGGTTCTGGGGGCAGGTAAAGCTGATAGATCGATGATGTGGGCAGGGACCCAAGACTAGGAACATGGAGGAAACCCATGAGAACAGCAAGAGAAAGCAGAAGGAGTTGCTATGTTTATGAGCAAACATGTGAATGTTCTTTGCAACAGGTTAGCTCGGTGTTTGAAATGAATTAATTACATCTTCAGAATTTAAGTAGAGCAAATATGTAAGTCTGATGTTCTGATCAGTTTCAGCAGTCACTTTTGCTGGCTCTACCTCTGGTTGAACATGCCCAAGATTACTACCAATGCTGCAACGTCCTTATACAAATCTATGGTGCAACCACACGTGGAATACTGTGTAGACTGTTTTGGTCACCACACCTCAAAAACAGTATTGCAGAGCTGGAAAAGATGCAGAAAAGGGCAACCAAAAATGATTAAGGGGCTGGAGCAACTCCCCTATAAGGAAAAGCTACAATGTTTGGGGCTTTTAGCTCAGAAAAAAGGTGAGTAAGGGGGAACATGGCAGAGGTGTATAAAACTGTGCAGGGTGTGGAGAAAGTAGATAGAGGGGAAAACTTCTCTCTCTCATAATACTAGAACCCGGGGTCATCCCATGAAGCTGAGTGGTGGAAGATTCAGGACAGATAAGAAGAAGTACTTCTTCACACAACACATAGCTAAACTATGGATTTCACTACTACAGAAGGTAGTGATGGCCGCCAATTTGGATGGCTTTAAAAGGGGATTAGACAAATTCCTGAAGGATAAGACTATCAGTGGCTACTAGTCATGATAGCTTTATGCTGCCTCTAGTATCAGTATGCCTATGTACACTTATTACCGGGTGTACAAGCAGGAGGGTGCTACTGTGTGCATGTCCTGCTTGTGGGTTTCCCAAAGGCATCTGATTAGCCACTGCGAGAACAGAATGCTGGACTAGATAGGCCTTTGGTCTGAACCAGCATGGCTCTTCCTAGGTTCTTATTATACTATTACCGGTATACTATTTAGCTTAAGATAATCTATGCAAGAATCTGGTTATCAGAATTCAAAGTTAAGAATTTAAAAGCATATTATTAAAGATAATGAAAGTACAGTATGACATTAAACTGACACAAGTTACTCTTTTCTTAAACCAAAGGTTTTTTTAATCCTAATTTCCTTGTTTTTTGAAAAAGAAGTTCTCTACATTATCTGAACAACCAGGGGGTGGGAGACCAGGGGGTGGGGAAGAGAGACAACAACACTTAAATTGCTTTTAATGCTTAGGACATTCAGGTTTTAACATAGTATAATGTTGTTACCTTAACTATATAGGATCTATCATGCCTGGATAGTAACACTGACTTCCCCTATAATGTATTGTAAGAATTACCAATAATGTCTATGGAGACACTATGAATATTCTATAGTGCTAGGTATTGCTACCATCATCCCACGTTTGCCACCCATAATTATGGGTATATTACCTGTGAACAAGGAGGAACCATTCAGCTACACTGAACAACAATTGGCAGACCTATCCTCCATGACAGAGGGCTTCTTAGTGCTGCTAGTTCTTCAATGGGTGGGTTCACACATCACGACAACCCACCCTGCGAATAAGCTATGGGCTCACCATGGGTTGTCCCACCCAATTCCCCCTTGGTCCTCCTGCAGGTATCCCAGGGCCTCCACAGCAGGACTGACTTGTCTCCTCTCCACCCACCGTAACTCTGAGCCCTTTTGCACTCGCCGTGGCTTTTCCCCAATTTTTTTTTTCCCAGAGATTGCTTTTCATGAACTCCAGATTGACAGCTAGTGACAGTCTCTTCAAAGTGCCCAAGCAGCACATTGGAGGGGCTGTCACGAGTTCCTCGCCCCCTTTTCAATATTTTTTTAGTGCAAGAAATGTGCGCAAATGTTTTTGAACATTTTTTAAATTAATTTTTTAGTCGGACTTGAACAAGTGCGCATTTGCATGGATCAGACTAAGCAAGCCTCACCTGGGCAATGTCCTGCGTGGTATCTGCTGTCAAAGTGTTGCAGACACTCTCCATGGGCACTGACCCAGAGTGGCTGCAAAGCCCTTTACAGTAATACCTTGGATTGCAAGCATAATTCGTTCCGGAACCGTGCTTGTAATCCAAAACACTCTTATATCAAAGCGAGTCTCTGGTGGGCGTGAGCGGGGCCAATTTCGGCCTGCTACGCCTGCTCGAGGCGAGCGGTTACATCCCTACTTGCATTGCAAGACCTTGCTCATTTATCAAGTCAAAATTTATTAAAAAAATTTGCTTGTCTTGCAAAACGCTCTCAGACCAAGTCACGTGCAATCCAAGGTATTACTGTATTTTTCACTTTGCCTTCCCTTTTGACAGCTGTCAAAGGTGAGCTGTCAAGAGAAACCAAAGCCGCGAGTGATCTTTGCTCGCAAAAGGGGGTGTCCAGTAGATCTCGGCGAGCTAAGGTTTTTTGTGGACCTGACCCTTGTCAGGTTTCTCACACTTCTCCACTCTTTCCCAAGATTCTAGGAGCTAGGGAAACTGCGTGCCACCCCTTTTACGGCCGCACAGAGCTTTGACAGCTAGCTGTCAAAACCCCAGTTCCTTTTAAAAGGTTTTTTTTTTACAGGACTAGTCATGGATTTTTGACAGGGACATATGCAAACATGCCTGGGTTCACACCACACAACAACCCACCACGGCTTGTCACCCACGATTGGTTGTCACTGCCTTTAAACCTAACTACACATTATATGCACGTGTGTATAACGGAACACCAATAGCTGCTTTTTCTAGGGCAGGGGTAGGCAACTTGGTGCCCTGCAGATGGCTTGAACTACAACTCCCATCAACCCAGTCAGCATGACCAACTGTCAGGGATGATGGGAATTGTAGACCAACCCTTTTTTAAGAAGTTTGTTAGTGACTTGGAGTACTATGAGGAACATATTTATACCAGGGATCTCTCCATTAACTCCGGTGGTGGCTCTAAATGATTTCCCCGAAAATTTAAGATTGGATCTGGAGGGTAAACTAAGAGAAGAAAGGGTTATTAGATTATCCGATTGGGTGGAAAAGATGGGGACTCGAGACCAAATAATGGAAATTGTTGGGAGAAGAGTGTCATGGTTAAATTTATTACAGTTAGAACAGTGGTCGAAGAAGTGGAAAAGGAAAACTGAGTATGAGAGATTTAACTAAATTTGAAAAGATTTGAAAAGATACGTCTAGAGATGGTCTACAAGGTAATGCATCAACAAGAGGTATAACAAGGGATTTATATAGATTGATTCAAAAAGCAGAAGAACAAGAGGACCAGCTAAAGGCAGTATGGGATAATGAATTTGAGGAGGTGACCTCGAAGGTGGGGTGGAACAATATATGGGATAGACGGATTGTGAAGGTGATGTCAACTAGGATAAAGGAGAATTTTTATAAACTAATTTGGAGATGGTATTTAACTCCAGTAAGATTAAATAGAATAGATAATAAATGTTCTGCATTTTGTTGGAGAGGATGTCAGGAAAAAGGGACATATGCTCATATGTGGTGGAGTTGCAAAAATGTACTGGTTTTTTGGCGAGAGGTTTTTACAGAAATATCAAAAATTACTGGTATTAATTTAGAGGTCTGTCCAAAATTAGCATTGTTATCAATAACGGAGAAACTTATTTGCAACCAAAATACGAAGGAATTAATTGTAAACTTGTTAACTGTGGCTAGGCTAATGATAGCGAGGAAATGGAAAGTACAACATGTTTTCCTAATAACTGACTGGTATAAGGAAGTTTGGGATATAGCCCTAAACGATAAACTAACTTGCAATATCAAATTCAAAAAAGGATTGCTAAAGAAGAATAATTTTATGGATATATGGAATCAATTACTAGATTATGTATTAATAAAGGGGAAGGGGAGCATGCCTTGTCAGGATATGTTATATTTTTGGAATTTGGAATTCATTTGATTAAGAGGATGGAAGTATACTGATTGGTCCCTTGGAGGGTGGGGGTGTGTGCACATTATGATTTATTGTATGTTGTTTCTGTTATATTTTTGTGTTATTCTTGTATTTTGTTATATTTTGTTTTGAAAAGTAAATTTTAAAAAAAATAATTAAAAAGGGAATTGTAGACCACAATATGGACAGGTTGCTTACCTGTAACTGTAGTTCTTCGAGTGGTCATCTGTGCAGTCACACATATGGGCTCTGCGCCTGCGCTGAGCCAGTCTCGGAAGATTCTTTAGCTGAGTCAAAATGGGCGGGAACCCCTCCCCCACGGTGCTCGCTCCTAGCACGGTTCCCGCCCATTCCCTCAGTTCCTATGAGACCGCCTATTGCGACCCCATGAACCGAGGGACCGCTGTTGGTGTCATCCTATATGTCCTTTGGGTCGTAACAGCAACGCAATTTCTCATCTTTGGGACGAGCTGGAGCGATGCACCCAATCTCCACTGGCAGGTCCATCGAAATCGATAATGACGCCGAGCGGGGATGGATGGGTGGGTTGTGTGACTGCACAGATGACCACTCGAAGAACTACAGTTACAGGTAAGCAACCTGTCCTTCTTCTTCGTGGTCTCTGTGCATCACACATATGGGCAGAGTAGCAAGCTGACTTACCGGCGGTGGGACGGCGTCACATGTCACTGCAGCACCGATGAGAGGACTGCTCTGCCAAAAGCGTTCGCTTCTCGGGCTCGGAGGTCAAGCTTATAGTGTTTGACAAACGTCGAAGGCGCAGACCAAGTGGCCGCTCTACACAGATCCTGTAGAGGAATGCCCCTTCCAAACGCCGTGGATGTTGATTGCGCCCGGGTTGAGTGCGCTTTTATCGCACCCGGCAACTGTCTGTTGCTTAACTGGTAAGCGAGCTTAATTGTCTCTACAATCCATTTGGCGAACCTTTGCCTGGACACAGGTAAGCCCTTTGAATTTTCGCCATAACAGACGAACAGCTGCGTCGATCTCCTAAACGAGGCTGTTCTGTCCTTGTAGAAAGCCAGTGCACGGCGGACGTCTAGAGCGTGCATTCTCTTTTCCAGGTCTGTTGTTGGACTCTGAAAAAAGGCTGGTAGTATTATATCCTGGCTGGTGTGAAATTCCGACACTACTTTTGGGACGAAGGAGGTGTCTGGACGGACAATCACCTTGTCTCTGTGAAAAATCATGTAAGGTGGGTCCTCTCTTAGTGCACATAGCTCGCTGGATCTTCTTGCCGAGGTAATGGCGACAAGGAAGGCCGTTTTCCATGTTAGCAACCGATAATCTATGGTGGCGAGCGGTTCAAATGGCTTCTGTTGTAGTGCACGCAGTACCAATGGTAGGTCCCATCCCGGTGTCAAGTCTTTGATCGGAGGAATGGTATTCCTTAGACCTTTCAGGAACTGCTTCACTATTGGGTGAGTGAAGACTGTCCCTGCGGTGGAGTAGGGTCTATTGGCCGAGATTGCCGCTAAGTATACTTTTATAGATGAAAGCTTTAATCCTCTTAGCATTAAAGTGTGTAGATATTCCAGGACAGTTTGTATTGTGCAAGTATTTGGATCTTGCCCTTGTGTCTTGACGAATCTCGAGAATGCCAGCCATTTTCTAGCATAAGATGCTCTTGTTGCTGGTTTGCGTGCCGCTGTTAGGATGTCCTGGATTGCTATTGGTAAATTTTGCACTAGGAGTGACGTATCCTCCATGCCATGAGCGCCAAGCTCTTCAGGTCTGGGTGCCGGATCTCGCCCCGAGCCTGGGTTAATAGAGTTGGTGTGATGGGCAGTGACTTGTATTCCCCTCTGGAAAGGTGGAGAACCTGGGGGAACCACGGCTGTCTGGGCCACCATGGTGCTATCAGGATGCAGTCTGTGCAGTCGTTCCATATTTTCGAGACGACCCGTGTCAACAGAGGAAGGGGTGGAAAGATGTAGAATAGATGCCCCGACCACTGCATCATAAAGGCGTCTGTAATGGACTCTGGATCTGAAGCTGCCCTGCTGCAGAACTGGTGGCATGCTGTGTTCTCTGAGGTGGCGAAGAGGTCTATTTGAGGGTGGCCCCAGATTGAGAAGATCCAATGGAGAACGTCCGGGTCCAACTGCCATTCGTGGGACTGCAGGGAGACTCTGCTGAGGGCGTCCGCTAGGGTATTGTCCTTGCCCGCGATGTGGATCGCCACGAGAGAGATGGACCTTCGGATCGTCCAGTGGAGGATTTTGAGGGTCAGTCTTGTTAGTCTCATGGACCGCGTGCCTCCTTGTTTGTTGAGGTAGGCCACAACGGTCGTGTTGTCCGTGACTACTTGAATGTGATGGTGGTATAGCTCGGACTCCAGCGCCTTCATGGCGTTCCAAACAGCAAGTAGTTCCAGCATGTTGATATGCATCTTGCGTTGAATGGAATTCCATGTTCCTTGCGTGGTAAGTCCTGCACAGTGTGCTCCCCAACCCAGGAGGGAGGCGTCTGTTGTTAGTATCTTTGTTGGCGTTAGTGGGTGGAAGGGAACCCCCTTGTCCAGATTCCTCCTGTCCGTCCACCATAGCAAAGTCGCTTTGACCGTTCTTGGAATGGGAAGACGAGTGGAAGGGGACTGTCTTTGCGGATTGTAGGAGCGGATGAACCAGTTCTGGAGGGTTCTCATGTGCAGGCGGGCGTAGTTCACGACCTGTATCGTTGAGGCCATGTGGCCTAGGAGGCGCTGGATTGTCTTTGCTGGTGTGGAGCGAGATTGGTACAGACTTTTGAGAGGGTAAGTATCTTGTCCAATCTGTCTCGTGGTAGATAAGCCCGTCCTTGAATCGAGTTGAGAACCGCCCCTATGAACTGGATCTCCTTGGCCGGAGTGAGGACAGATTTCTTGGCGTTGAGACATAGTCCTAGATCTTTGAGTAGGTGCAATGTCGTGCGGATGGCCGACTCTAGACGAGATTTCGTGGAGTCCACTACCAGCCAGTCGTCGAGGTAGGGGAAGATCCGGATTCCCCTGGCCCTTAGACTTGCACAGACGACTGCCATGCATTTGGTGAACACCCTCGGTGCAGTGGAGAGGCCGAAGGGGAGGACTACGAATTGATAGGCCTCGTCCCCTATCTTGAACCGCAGGTACTTCCGACTGTCTTGGTGAATGGCAATGTGGAAGTATGCGTCCTGCAGGTCTATCGACGCAAACCAATCCGTCTTGCGAAGTAAAGGCAGTATCGACTGGATGGTGACCATTCTGAACTTCTTTGCTGTTATGAAGAAGTTGACAAGTCGGAGGTCCAAGATCGGGCGAAGTCCTCCCCCCTTCTTCAACACTGTGAAGTACCGGGAATAGAGCCCCTCCTGGAGGTGATGTGGGTGGACAGGCTGGATGGCGCCCTTCTGCAACAGAGAGTCCACCTCCTCCAGTAACGGTGGAGTGGGCTGTGTGGTAGTGATGCCGAGGAAGGGGGGGAGAACGTCGAATTCGATCTGGTACCCGTGCTGGATGATGTTGAGGACCCAGCGGTCCGTCGTAATATGGTGCCACGATGGAAGGTAAGTGGCTAGTCTGTCCGTGAATAGGGTAATTGTATTTGACGATTTTGATGGAGTTCGTTGGGTTGTCATAATCGGTGGTGTTGTCGTGTCCGGTGTTTGAGTCATGTCCAGTAAGTATGTCTCGATTCGTGTTAAGTCAAAGACGCCGTTTGCCGAAAGAGTTGCCCTTCCTTGGTCCTTGGTACTTAGGTTGGAAGGGTCTTCTTGGCCCAGAGGGTTGACGGTCTCGCCCTCGTAAGTCTTGATTTTTCTGTGCGAAGCGCGGCCGAAACGGTGCTGCAGGCTGGAACTTTGTCCACTGCTTAGTCTTGAATCTCTGCCTTGGGGCTGCGTTAAGCCCCATCTTTTGCGCTGTGACTTTCGCTTTCTGGGCTGCGTCGAGGGAGTCATCTGTTTTGGTGTTAAAGAGTCCCTCGCCGTCAAATGGCAGGTTCTCTATACGCGCTCTCGCTTCTGTGTTCAGCAACGTTGAGCGGAGCCAAGCATGTCTGCGAAGTGCCACTGAGCTGATAAGTGCCCTCGCGTGGCAATCTGTTTGGTGTCTGGCGTTGTTCATTTGAAGTGTTGCCATGCTCAGGGCTTCCGCCTGCAGCACGCGTGCCAGTTGTCTTTTTTCTTCTGACAGGTCCTCGCATAGGTTGCCTAGTTTTTCTGTCAGGAAGTGTTGGTATCTTGCCATTATTGCCTGGTAGTTTGAGACCCTTAGGCCCAAGGCGCTGGAGGAATACACGCGCCTAGCACAGGCATCCAGCTTTTTGCCCTCCTGATCCACCGGTGTGGTATGTATCTTACTCGAGGTGGACTGGGCAGACTCCACTATAATAGAATTCGGAGCTGGATGGGTAAAGAGGAATTGGGCATCCTCTTTGCGGACGCGATAAAGGGATTCCAGCCTCTTGCCCGTTGGAGGGATCACTGCTGGTTTGTTCCAGGTATTTTTGACGACTTTCAGTAGCGCTGGCAGGTAAGGCACCAGTGCCGGTGATGTTTGTGTTGATTGCATCATGTTATACACTGGGTCGTCATCATCAGGCGATTCAATGACAGTCTCTATCCCCAGGGATGCTGTCATTCTCAGCACGTGGTCTGCGAAAGTCCCAAGGTCCTCTGAAGGTGATACTGCCGCCCTCGATTCGACTTGGAGATCTGGTGACGACTCGAGGGGGCCAGACAATGTGGAGTCTGAGTCTGAGTATGGTAAATCCGACGAGGATCCTGGGTCTAGATCTTTAGATGGAGCTGGTTTTTTTAGATGTTTCTTTTTACATAGGGCCTTTCTTGGGGATGCTTGGGTCGGAGGGTGACGAGATTTGGAACTCGTAGCCTGGTTTTTGTTTCGTGGGCTAGAGTCTCGTGCAGTCTGTGCGGTGCTGTGATATCGCTCGCGTGGACTCCTACTCCGTGTCGGACCTCTGCGTCCATCGATACCGGGAGGTGAGGATCGGTGTCGACTGTGTCCATCATAGGGAGATCTGCGGCGTCGTTCGGCATCGATGGGTGGTGTTCGATGTCGATAGCGATCAGCATAGGGGGAGCTGTGGCGTCGTTCGGCATCGATGGGCTTCCTTCGATGTCGATGGCGATCCCCTGGCGGCGCGCTGCCGGAGGAGGTACTTCGGCGTCGGCGGTCGATTCGGTGCCGAGGCTCGTCGGTGTCGATCGAGTGGCTCCTTGACCTGCGATGTCGACGGTCGGCATCGAGCGATCGGCTTCGATGGCGGCGACGGTCGATGTCTGGCGAAACGGCTGGGCGATTGCGGTCAGTTGAAGACCCTCGATGGCGATGATCGGAGCCGTAGGGAGGGCTGTAATCGGTGTCGGTCGAGACACTTCGGCGGCGGCGTGCGACGCGGTAGGGAGGGCTGTATCGGCGCCGTTCGACATCGATGGAGGGGCTACGGTGCCGGCGGTGCTCGACGTCGTGTCGTAGATCCCGGCGGCGAGAGCCCTCGGTGTCGACCGATGAGTGTCGATGGCGGGGGTTTCCGGTGTCGGCAGCGGTCCGTCTTGGGCTGCCAGCGTCCGCCGGTTTTTCAGCAGCGGCGCGCTGCGTACTACGTCGGGTAGCTTCATCCTCGGATGAGCTATCAGGACGAGTACTGTGAGACCCATGGTCTCTCCGGTGTCGAGGCGATCGATGTCGAGGCGATCGATGCCGAGGCGATCGATGCCGAGTCGCACTGTCCTCCCGCTCCTGATATGTGAGGTCGTCTTTGGATCGTATAGAGGGTCTCTTGGACGCTTGCGATCCAGACCGACTGTGATGCCCAGATGGCTTCAATTGGGGCTCCTCTCCTCTCTTAGGTGAGGTGGAGTGGCGCGATCGAGCCGTTTTAGGCGGGGAGTCTAAAATTTCTCCGTCGGAGATGGACTCTGCCCGGTCTATGGCTGTGTCGAGCTCAATGATCCTCGGAGTCGATAGCTCTTTGTGCACCGATGTCGATCGTCTAGTTGAAGACGGCGATGCCACAGTTTTGGTTGCGTCTTGTTTTTTGTGAGCTACCGAGCCGATTGGCGATAGGGTCCTTGGTTTCTTTTTAGGTTTTTCTCCTGCAGGGCTCTTGTGAAACCTTTTCTTTTGAGGTTGGTCTCCCTCTTTCCCGGTGACTTTTACAGTCGAGGGGGAAGGTTTCTTTGAAGTTGTGGCGCGTGGGAGAGAAGGGCCAGCCGCCGATAGAGTTTGCTGCCACAAAGAGGTTTTGAGCTTTAAAGCCCGCTGCTTTCTAGTCACCTTAGTGAACTTTTTGCAGTGACGGCAAGTCTCTACAATGTGTTCTTGCCCCAGGCATAAAAGGCATAGGGTATGGCCATCTGCTGGGGGTAGCTTTGCGTCGCATTCGGTGCATTTTCTGAACGGGGCCTTAAGGGCCATCGTTTTAGGGGGGGGGGGGGGAAGCCAGAAGGAAGATCAACGAAGAAGTTTTTTTTTTTTTTTTTTTTGAGTGAAGAAACGAAGGGGAGATAGTTGAATAGTTGAATAATTGAATAGAGATAAGAAGTAGTTAAGTATTTAAGTAGTTAAGTACTCAGCCGTTGGTAGAGGGATAAATCCCTGGAGAACCTTTCGAGAGCTGCTGGTCGCAATGGCGGTCGAAAAGGAACTGAGGGAATGGGCGGGAACCGTGCTAGGAGCGAGCACCGTGGGGGAGGGGTTCCCGCCCATTTTGACTCAGCTAAAGAATCTTCCGAGACTGGCTCAGCGCAGGCGCAGAGCCCATATGTGTGATGCACAGAGACCACGAAGAAGAACTGGAGGGTACCTGGTTGCCTACCCTCGTTCTAGGGAAAAGCAGCCTCAGGAGGGGATTGGAGCTGAGAAGCTACAGCTGTGAGGGCCAATTCCCCATAGGTCTGGAAAAGCAGCCATTAGGCTTTTGATTATGCGTGAAGCAGCCATTAGGCTTTTGTTACAAGCAGGCCCTTGCAATGTCCTTTATAGAATAAAAAGTGATGTATGCAAATAAACCTATTTCTCCCTCACAGAGTCTGTAGAGTGTTTTTCTTGTTCTGTCAAGGGCATGATTGCATAAACTTGAAATATGAATGTTATACATTTGTACTCTTTCAATATGATACCCATGTGTGATGTGGGGAAAACATCTAGGAGGTTGATAGGGAAAGTGAGGCTGCCTGCACCTTGTTAAGACTCCCGTGTGACAGAGTCTAAAGAACGCCACAAGACAGGAGATATATAGACAACCAAGTGCAACATGAGATGCAGGCATAGGGTGGTTTCAATTAACCCCCACCCACCCACGGAACAGCTTTTGCTATTGGAATGGGGAGCTGGCGATTCCCCTTACTCCTACAACCCTGTATGTACATTCAAAACCTGCTCCGGATGATTCAGGGACTCCCTGGAGCAGATTTGGGGTGGGGGAGAGGTGGGGAAAGTCCCACTGCGTGAGTAGAGGTCCACTTGCACGATGCTGGATTTTGCTCATTGAGAGTTAGAACTGGGGTAGGAGGGAGCCAGGAAATGTATAACCTAGTTATTACTTTGGGGTGATCTAACTGGGTCCTGTATTATTTATATTATTTCACAAACAGATTTACCGAAGGGCAACATTCTGTAAGCACAGGCATACTGTTTTGCCTTCCTCGTGTTTCTGCATGAAGAGCAAGTGTTTGGAAGATGCTCCCAAACAGAAGGTGATCGCACCAAGGAGTCTGGGCAGGCCGTTTGTGTGCAATCAGGCTTGATGCTGAGCTTGGATTATTCACTCGGCCATTCACAATTAAATCAAACTTACAAGCTGGAGCTCTCGCATGCCAGCCTCATGTAGTGCTTACAGCTTCAGGCAAACCTTGAGGACTCTTTCACATGTGATTATGCGTGAAGGAGAAACTAAGAAGCAAAAGCCCTGATGCAGCTTCTGCCTTTGTCAGATAATGGGTGGAGTAGGCTGGATGTGTTCAATGTGTATTTTGAGCTTGCTGCCATGCAGGTGATAACACATGATGGCTGGGGCAGCCAATACAAATATGCCCTTTCTATAGTTGTTACAGAAGGGATGGGAAATTTTGGGAGGTCTGGGGGCCATTTTCACACACACCCGAACACTTCCCCATAGGCTACAACTTCCCGCTCCCCCCCAGCATTGAAAAATTAAAAATAAATTTTAAATGGCCTCCAGAGTGGCAACAGCACACCAAAAAGGTGTCAAAGTGGCTGCTCTGGACACCTTTAAAAAGAATACATTAAAAAACTTTCTTTTCTTTTTTACAATTTTGGAGGACAGCAGTGGCTGCATGTGGCCCACAGGAGATGGCCCATTGCTCATCCCTGTGTTAGAGGGATGATGGCCATCATCTTCATGGTCTGCTTGTGAGCTTCCTAGAAGCATCTGGCTAGCCACTATTGGAAACAATGCTGGACAAGTTCTTTGGTCTGATCCAACAATTCAATAGTTATTTTCTTATGTTTCATGCATAGTGAAGACAAGTGGCTTGAGCTCCAACATGTGTGCATGATGAGACAAGTCATAAACAGGCTAAACAGGTTCCTCAACATATTCTCAATACATCCATGATTCATAGCGGGGGGGGGGGGGGATATTCTCACCTGAAAGGAGAGGGTCAGAGCACAAATTGATAACTTTTCTGAGGCTGAGTTAGGGCCCTGGGTTCTTAACAGAACAGGGAGATTCTCACCTTCTTTGCTAACTATTTGAGGACATTTTTTATTTCCAGTAACTTAAGAGTGTACAAGGCCATATAAACAGCAACAAGTTAGTTGTTCCTTTGGTATGTCTTGATTTGTAGAAGCTACCTGGCCTTGAAGAAGAGTTCTCAAAAGTGACTAGACATGTTGTTGGGAATGAACAGTCAAAACCTCAAGCCATGCATAGGTGCATGATGTAATTGGGACCACAGAGTCTCTGCATCCTAGAGCAGAGACCCTGTGGACATTACCCAGACCTCCTGGTGCAGGATGTGGGCGTAACCAGTCGCCTTCTCTTCCTGCCCCGGGAAAACAGTTGGAGCCATGAACTTGTAGGAACAACATGTCTGAAGATGTAGCCGAGTTGCAGTTCTGAACTTTTCCCAAGTTCAGAACAGGTCGACTACCATATGATTCCTGCACAACTGTAAATACATTCTTAAGCCTGCCTGTATCCAATCTGCAAGATCTGAGTGAGTAAACTCTGTTTTTAACCTCCAAAAGACTGTTTGTCTTATTGGTAGTGTAAGGGGGAAACCAGGTGAAGATCCAGCTTGTCCAAAAGGGACAGTCTGTATCAACTAAATGCACAGCCCTGCTTTAACCAGCAGCTCCGCATGCACACGTTTTTCGCCTGTAGTTGGGTATACTCTGCTGTGTTTGCAAAAGCAAGAGGGGAGAGATAATATATCACAATATACTCTCCCAGGTCTTTTGGCAATCCCCAACATAAGGGTTCCGGGCCCAGCAGCGGAAAAGTGCTGAAGCATTTAGTAGGTGGCGCTGAATTCTCTCAGAGGAGAGAAACCCCAAACGGCCACAATTTTTCTTTGTTACTTCCTGGTAGCCATGAGGCTGATCCTTTGTCTCAGTCTGAGAGAGGATTGAGACCCCCCCTTCTCCTCAGATAGCAGTGATAAGGCAGTGAAGAATTTTCCTTTTTTAGATGCTTTTGATTGTTTTTGGCAATTTTTCCAAAACTTTGAAATTTTGAATTTTTGGCAAAATCCTTGATTTTTGATTTTTGACTCCAGCATGGCAAATGAAGGTTGCTATAGTGATGCAAGCATGAAGTTGCCCAAGTTAACAGAGGACAACTTCATTCAATGGAAGAAACGCCTAAGGATTCTTCTTGAAAGCAAGAGAGTCTTAGCAGCCATTGAAAGTGCAAAGCCCACAGGGGCTGGTGAAGATGCCAGAGCCAAAATCAAAGTGTGGGAGGAGCAAAATTGCATTGCCAAGGCAGTGATAGCAAGCAGCATCACTGATGCACAAATGGTGCATATTAAGGAAACAGATACTGCAGCCCAGATGATTGAAAGCCTTGAGCTCTCATGTGGATTTGCCAGTAAGAGATCCCACAGGGCATGGATGAGGGACATATTTAACATGAGGCTCAACTCAAAAGCAGACTGCAGCAGACATGTGACAGAATTCTTAATTATCATTGAGAAATTAGAGCTGTCCCAGTACAAGATGGATGAGGAGCAAAAGGTTTGCTATTTCCTGGGGTCACTGGGACCCAAGTTTAAAACCTTCTCCACCCTCATGGATGGGAGAGAGGATTTAACTCTCAAGAGGCTAATTGCCTACCTGAAGGAGGAGTGTGAGCAGAGGGGAGATGAGTCCCCAGATAGAGGTGCAAAGGAAAGCGGCTGCAACTATGTGTCTAAGCCCCAGAAGAAAACCAAAGCCACACCAAAGAAGGTGGTTTGCTTTAACTGTGGTGATCAGGGACACATGGCCAGGGCTTGCAATGCTCCCAAGGGTCAGAAGCCCCACTCTTCAGAACAGAAACAGGAAAAGGCAGCCCTGAGAGTAATTTTCTGTCACAGGAAATGAGCTTGTCAGCAAGGGGTAGAGAGGACAAGTCCAGCAAGTGGATTTTGGACTCAGGCGCATCGTCCCACTTCTCATGTAATAAGGAGTTCTTTATGGACATTGAAAAATTTGATTCCCCGCAAAATGGGGACATCCAAATCGTGGATGGAAAAATCATTAGGGCACAAGGCCAAGGTTCAGGAACCTTGAGGTGCAAAGTGGGAGACGAAGTGAGGCAGAACTTCATGGAGAAAGCTCTGTATGTACCCCAATTCAATTGCAACATGCTAAGCGTGCCAGTGCTCATTGAAAAGAACTTTGAGGTGGTGTTTAAAAATAGACAATGTCAAGTAATCAAGAATGGGAAAGTGTATGCCCAAGCGGTTCTAACCAATGGCGCTTTTGAGGTTACTCTTTCAGAGCCCCAATCAGCAAAAGCCGCGTCCACGAACCGGAAGGAAGATGCCAACGCTGAGTTGTGGCACAGGAGGCTTGGACACCGAAGCATAAAGGCAATTCTGGACTTGCAGAAAGGAGAGCTTGCAAGGGGAGTTGAAATAAGCCAAGGTGCACCGCCCACAACCATGTGCGTAAGTTGCCTGACTGAAAAAGCAGTCAAACCATCTTTCCCTCCCTGCAATCAGCAAAGAAGCACTGGATCTAGTGTATAGTGATGTGTGTGGTCCAATGAACATTCCCTCACTAGGGAAGAATAGGTACATACTAATCTTCCTAGATGATTTTTCCAGATACTGTGTGGCTTATTTTCTAAAGGAAAGGAGCCAAGTGCTGGACATGTTCAAAATATACATTGCCATGGTGAAAAACATGTTCCAGAAGAGTCCAAGAGTCCTGATGACTGACAATGGATCGGAATATTGTTCACATGACATGGAGGCCCTTATGGGACAGGAAGGGATTAAACATGTGACCACCGTACCATACACTCCCCAGCAAAATTCTGTAGCTG
Source organism: Shinisaurus crocodilurus (assembly GCA_021292165.1). Classification (NCBI taxonomy): domain Eukaryota; kingdom Metazoa; phylum Chordata; class Lepidosauria; order Squamata; family Shinisauridae; genus Shinisaurus; species Shinisaurus crocodilurus. Next base: position 267,119,874 of record CM037878.1, on the reverse strand, counting down.
AGAGAAAGTTCAGATCCATTATGGAGATGACACGATGCATGCTGAAAGATGCATCTTTGCCCCAGCGCATGTGGGGAGACGCAGCAGCAAATGCAGTGTATCTCCAGAACAGGCTGCCTACAAAAGGAGCCACACGTACACCTTTTGAACTTTGGCACGGGAAAACTCCCAACTTGTCACACATCCGTGTCTTTGGTAGTGTTGCCTATTCTTACGTTCCCAAAGAAAATAGGCACAAGCTTGACTCCAGAGCGCAAGAAGGCATCCTTGTGGGATATGCGTCTGGAGGGAAAGGCTACCGAATTATGGATCTAAAGACAGGGCAGGTTAGGGCAAAGCATGTTGTTCATTTTGATGAAACCAGCAAGGCTAACATCAAAGGAAGTGTCATAGATTTTTCTGGTCAATCAGAAGGGGACACACAAGAACTAATATGCTTCCCGCCGATAACTTTTGGCTCTGTGCAACCAGCTTCCAATGTCATAGCCCCCTCTACAGGCCATGAACAGGAAGAGGACACGGAGGACCAGGATCCTGACTGCAGCACCAGAGACCCAGAGGACCATAGTGATGTGGATATGCCGGAGTTGGAGACAGACGAGGAACCTGAGGAGGCTCCAGAACCTCCTGAACCACAGGTTAGGCGCTCATCTCGTTCCAACAGGGGCGTGCCACCACTTAAACTGTCCTACCTCGCAGGGTCGGCGCTACCTCGAGAACCTTCCACGTGGGAGGAGATAGGGGAGATGCCAGCCCCTGAAGCAAGTCTCTGGAGAAAAGCTGCAGAAGAGGAGATGGAAGCTCTGCATCAAAACAAAACTTGGACTCTCACAGAACTGCCACCCGGCAAAAAGGCCATTGGAAGTAAGTGGACTTTCAAAATTAAACACGGGGCAGAAGGGGAAGTACAGCGTTACAAGGCTAGGCTAGTCGCCCAAGGATTTAGCCAGAAATATGGAGAGGACTACGACTCCACATTTGCCCCAACTGTGAGATATAGCACCATCCGCGCACTCTTAAGCATTGCAGCTTCAAGGCGGATGGAAGTCTGGCACGTAGACATAAAGACAGCATTTTTGTATGGCGAAATCTCTGAGGAGATATATATGAAGCAGCCCAAGGGCTTCATCAAGCCTCACCAAGCCCATTTAGTCTGCCGGATTCAGAAGGGGCTTTATGGACTCAAGCAGGCAGCCAGAGCCTGGAATGCCAAGCTACATACAATGCTGACCCAACTTGGGTACAAACAGGGTAAAGCTGACAAATGTCTGTACACAAAATGTACTAATGGACAGTATTCATACATCCTCGCATTTGTTGATGACCTGATAATTGCTTCAGCCAGTGAAAAGGAATACACACATGTAGTGAAACAGCTGAGCAAAGACGTGGAGGTCAAGGAGCTAGGAAAGGTGCAGTACTACCTGGGGATCCAGATAGCAAGAGAAGAGGATGGATCTTTTCTGCTGAGCCAGAGACAGAAGATCATTGAACTGATCGACAGTATGGAGATGCAGAACGCAAACCCAGTTTGTACACCCATGAGCACAGATTTCCTGAAAAATCAGGAAGAGTCAAAGCCGCTGCCCGAGGGCAACCACTACAGGTCCGCCATAGGCAAGCTGCTGTACCTGAGTACTACTTGCCGACCCGACATTGCAAATGCGGTGGGTTTACTGAGCAGAAAGGTAAGCTGCCCCACTGAACGCGATTGGGTGGGTGTTAAAAGGGTGGTTCGCTACCTAAAGGGCACTGCGGACTGTAAACTGAAGCTGCCAGCTGAGGGGAACCCAGAGCTGGTGGGATACTCGGATGCTGACTGGGCTGGGGACATCACTGATAGCAAATCCACGGGTGGGTTTGTATTTTTGTTTGGAAAAGGGCCAATCACATGGTCCAGTTATAAACAGAACTGTGTAGCTTTGTCCTCAACAGAGTCTGAGTACGTTGCAGCATCAGAAGCCTGCAGAGAGATGACCTGGCTGGATGAACTAACTATGGACTTTGGGTTAGTGCGCAAGGGACCTTTTCGCTTGATGGAGGACAACCAGAGTTGCCTGAAGCTGGCGCACAACGAGAAGTTCCAAGCCAGGACAAAGCACATCAGGGCCAAGTACCATTTCGTTCGAGAAGCCATCCAAAAGGGACTGGTCGAACTAATGTACTGTCCTACAGGGGAAATGACTGCGGATATCCTGACCAAACCCCTGCCCAAGGAGAGTTTCCAGAAACTTCGTGTCAAGATGGGACTGTGGGTGGGACAATAAAATGTATACTGATGCATGTTGTTTTGTCTGAGAAGGGGTATGTTGGGAATGAACAGTCAAAACCTCAAGCCATGCATAGGTGCATGATGTAATTGGGACCACAGAGTCTCTGCATCCTAGAGCAGAGACCCTGTGGACATTACCCAGACCTCCTGGTGCAGGATGTGGGCGTAACCAGTCGCCTTCTCTTCCTGCCCCGGGAAAACAGTTGGAGCCATGAACTTGTAGGAACAACATGTCTGAAGATGTAGCCGAGTTGCAGTTCTGAACTTTTCCCAAGTTCAGAACAGGTCGACTACCATATGATTCCTGCACAACTGTAAATACATTCTTAAGCCTGCCTGTATCCAATCTGCAAGATCTGAGTGAGTAAACTCTGTTTTTAACCTCCAAAAGACTGTTTGTCTTATTGGTAGTGTAAGGGGGAAACCAGGTGAAGATCCAGCTTGTCCAAAAGGGACAGTCTGTATCAACTAAATGCACAGCCCTGCTTTAACCAGCAGCTCCGCATGCACACGTTTTTCGCCTGTAGTTGGGTATACTCTGCTGTGTTTGCAAAAGCAAGAGGGGAGAGATAATATATCACAATATACTCTCCCAGGTCTTTTGGCAATCCCCAACACATGTTAATACAGTTGAATAAATGGGGATCCTTTGCAGCTCCACGCTCAAACCCTTAATAGCATTGGGCACATGTTTTTACTTCTAAGTCAAGAGTTGTCCTGCCCATGCATCAAATGTAAGAAGGCTGACTTTGGAAATAGGAGTGACCACATATCTACTGGAATACTCTTGACTTTCCAATCACTTGCAGCTCAAGAATGCTTGTTTCATGTTCCATGATAGTAACTTGTGAAAAAGTAACGTTTTGCTCTTCTTCATTCAACCCTTTTGTCTTCACCCCAACTGAAATGGAGACTTGAGTATATGCCACTGCCTTGCTCACATTATCCATGCCTCTTGCTTTCCTTCCTTCCCTCCCTCTGTCTCTTCCACTGTCAAAATTTTAAACAGCAAGCTGCTTGGGGCAAAACTCTTTCTTTTTCACTTGCGCTACCCTATAAAGTACCATGTACATTTATGGCACAATAATTAAGTCTGGTCTAGTTAACAACACCTTCACAATATGACAAAGAGCTGTTAATTTCTGCTAACTAATCCCTCAATAACGCAAGCTTCACATTTGTCCATGACCCTCTGTTCCTATCAGGTGCCACGCAGTAAAAACTGAAAAAGAGTTAAGTGTAAGTCATGTTGGAGGAATGATGAACACCTCACCAACTCCATAATACAAAATAAGATAAGAGAGACATTGGCTGTCAGAATGTATGTGGTTCCCCATCAGGATATTTCACAAGAGTAATTGTCTTCAGAATCAGACTTACTTGGGCTTGGCAACCACAAGCAGATCATTAAAGAGGAAAAGGTGCCGTTCCTGGGTCTGCAGGCCAGTCTTCAGTTGTACATGTCCATCCAAAAGGAATTTTCTGTTGGGACACAGGAAGGACTGCACCAGTGGACATGACTCTGGACTGATTGGGGAGAAGCAGCCTTCCCTGCAGAAAAAGAAGATATTGCAAGTCAAACAGAAGAATGATCTTTCAGAACATGGTGCTCTTCATGGTTTTGGTCTTCTGCAGTAATTGATTCATTCACGTGCATCAATCTAAATTATTACAGGAAGGACAACGAGACTTAGGGCGCAATCCTATGCAAATTTAGACAGAAAAAAGGCCTACAACGCCAAGTATAGCTGGCTAGGGCACGCTGGGAGTTGTAGGCCTTTTTCTATCTAAACTTGCATAGGATTGCACCTTTAATGACATAATACCTTGATATCCAATGCTCAGTGCTTATAATCCATATGAACAGAAGGCTTAAGCCCATGCCAGCCTGTCCACACTCCTATAAAACTGAATGAAGAACAAACACATTTGGAATTTGAAATCCAGCTCCCTGTGTAAATACTCACAATGGAGGAGAAACACAAAGTATCATTTTAGGGACAAGAATGGGATGTCCTCCAAACCATGCCAAGAAATTCAATCCTTGAAAATGGTCATACCTGGCATCTATTTCTCACTGCTCTCCAAAACACCACCTTATGATGTTAGCCTTACCAACAAAATTAACCAGATTTTGTTGGTAATTCTCAAGTTTCAATTCTAATTGACCTAATTCTCAAGTTTCATCCAAAATTTGATTTAGTTGTTGATATCATAGATAAGGCGGCCAGATTTTTTTGTTGGGACAAGCCACTTTTGTGACCAGCTCTCCCCCACCCCCTTGCATCTGGCTATAGGCTGTTCCCCAGAACCCTCAAATCCTTCCCTCACTGAATCGTGCTTGCTGGAATGACAACAGCGGGAACAGCTGGCCACCCTAAAGAATTTTGCAGGGCAACTGCCTGGGTGGAGAGGTTCACACAGTGCCTGGATGCTTCCTGGCTTCCCCATCCCAGTGTTTGTTATGAACCTTGCTGAGTGCAGCTGGAATTATTCAGAGGGGTCTAATAATATTGCTGACTTGGGAAACCCTGACAGCTGGTGCTGGAAGAACATGAACTTCAGCATGAGCATTAGCATGACTCACTTTTACTGTCAGGCAACAGCTATCTGCAGCCTCCTTGGTCAGTGAGAGTCCAGACATATCCTCTTATTTCTCTGCCGTGTTGAGAACATAGTATTTTATTATTTCTTAATTCTGATAAAGGTGTTTTTACTTTTATATTGGCAAAACTGGCTGGGAAATTAACAACAACAACAACAACAACAACAACAACAACAACAGAAGCAGAGATAAATTACTGATTGTGGGGACCAATCATCAGTAAGCCCTAGACTTGCAAGCAGGCTTATGAAAGTCCAGTCTGAATGAGATCTGGCATTTTTAGGCGTTCCATAAAGTGGACAAGATTCTGCCGTCCATGGACCCCTTCTTCTTGGGTTAAATCTCCAAAGTGGAGAATAAGGAAGCTGAAGTGAACTGGAATCAACAAACCCTGTCAAGATCTGAATACTTAACCCTCTTCAATCTCAGGATGATTATCTAAATAAAGAACAGAGGATTTGCTAGAGTAGAATTTGCTATTCTTTAGTTTAGACAAAATGGAAGGGCCTGTAAATAACCCATGCAATTCAACAAGGAACTGTGGCTAAAACACCTTGCATAACAACTAGAGATAGCTTTTGAGTCTGGATGGTGTGAACAAGTTGAGTTGCCACATATTTCTTCTGGTAAACCTCCTGTGCCTTGGAAGATCCGCACAGCACACAAATTCAACAGCTGAAGCATACGAATGCTGTAAGGTGGTAGAGTTCAAAATTTGTTCTGGTGAAAACTGGGGTCCTTGAATGCTTAGCAAGGGGTCATTCAATAAGAAGATCCATAGTGGCTTACCTGAAAGACAGCTTGCCCCTCACTAGTGACCTCCCCAGCTGCTAGGGAATAGTAGGTGGGCTCTAGGTTGCAATCTCAATTGGTATAAGTTAACAGTTAATGTGTCTGCATATATCCCTGTGAAAAAAACATGGGGAGCCCTGTCGAAAAAAAATATTTTGAAAGGAACTGGAGTTTTGATAGCTAGCTGTTAAACCTCTGTGCTGCAGTAAAAGAGGGTGGCCTGTACTTTTTATCTTCCCGAGGTCCTAGAATGTCGGGAATGGGTAGAAAAGTTGGGGGCACTGGGACCTATCAGGGGAACACAAAAAACGCTAAGGATCCCAGATAAATCCCGCCACCCCTTTTTGGTGAGCAAAGATCACTTGCGTCTTTGCTTTGAATTGACAGCTTGCCTTTTGACAGCTGTCAAGACCAAGCAAAGCGCAAAACAAACCAACAAACCAACAAACAAACAAACAAAAACCCTATTGGGAGCCTCTCTGGGTCAATGTCCATGGTTGGTACCTGCTGCATTTTGATAGCAGTGAAGGTTCCCATTTTTGCACCTACAGAAACACACACAACTGCACCTCTGGATCTGCACAATTCCAGCTAAAATAATAATAATAAATTGATGAAACTTTTGGGGCGCAAAAAATAAAATAAAAGGGGGGTGGCAAAAAGTGATAGCCCCTCCAATGTGCCTATAGGGCACATTGGAGGGGCTGTCAGTGGCTGTAAAAACGGAGATCATAAAAAGTGATCTACAGAAAAGAACAAAGTAAAGGGGGGGGGGGGTAAAAGCGGCGGAGAGCCAAAACAGCTCCTGATCATGACTGGGAGGGGGGCTTGAGCTACAAAGTCCCCTGGGATGCCGGCTGGCAGATGGAGGGGGAAGGAGGGGGTGACAACCCATGGTGAGCCTGACTGTCTGTCGGGCACACCATGGGTTGTTCTCACAACAACCAAGCCACCGTGGCTTATTGCCAGGGTGGGTTGGCGTGACGTGCAAACTCGCCCAGTGAGTTTGCAACCTCAGAACATGCCCCTGAACCCTCTGCAACACACTAGGGTTCCTTGGAAGATGTTTAGAGGTCCCTTAGGAGGTGAAAGCCCCGTCCAGAAGTAATGCCTATATTTTCCTGCTGTAAATTTTCACTCTATACACACAGATGCCAGGGGGTGGGGCTAGTCAACGCAGCCCTGCTCACAAGCTGACTGAATGCGTGAGCATCATTTCTGAACAGGGGTGAAGACTGAAGTCATATGTAAACTGGATCCCCGAAGGTAGAGTATAAAGAAAACTATCTGTTGAATTCTTGCCTGGCATGCTGCTTTTAAAAAGGCACGGTGGCCAAACCGGGCAGAGGGGGGCAGCAATCTTACAAGCAAGCCCAGGCGGAAGAATGAACCTATTTCTGAAAGCATTGAAAATTACTTAAAATGGTTGTTAGAATCCCATCAACACTGTCTCCCACCTACAGCTCCTAATAAATGGCTTCTGAGAAGAATTTTCATTTGCTTTGTACACACACAACATTTTAAAATGTAAAAATCCAACTATTGTACACTGGATTTCCATGTTTTTGTTCCATCAGAGTTGCACCTTGGAACGCTCTGCCTTTTCTTCTCTTTTTTTCTTTCTGCTTCAGATTAGGAAACCGGAAACTCTGGGCAAGAGACCGACACCGTTCCAGTGCTTTTATTTGTACTTATATGGCTTTTAATTCATGCCAAAGGCCTCTCATCCTCAACTCTGAGATCTAGCCAGAATCCTATTCCCATTCATAGTTAAGAAAAAGGGTGCAGCTGTCACCACCCCAGTTAAGTTGTTCTCAAAACACTGGCTTTTTAACAGAGAAGATTATTCACCAAACCAGAATAAGGCTGTAATCCTCAAACCAATTATTCTGAAGTAGCCCCACTGACCTCTGTCCTTTTGAGGATTTGCAGCCTCAGTTATTACTTCAGAAACAGGAAGGATCCTCAATTTACCTGTTTTCCTCCTTCAATTTTTGTTTGTTTGTTTTAAAAGAAGTACATGCAGAAACAAACCTTTCTGCTTCTTGCATTTGAATCTTATCAGGGCACTCAGCTCAGATAATTAGGATAATGGGAATTTCAACATTTATGGAAACATATTCAAGAATCTTTATTGTCCTCTGGTTACTCAGCATATAAAGTATTTTTGAACGCTTGTTGAATCTGGCCTGACAAGTCTTCCATATCAAGGACAAAAGCAAGCAGAAATCATGAACACGTACTGATTCAAATTTCACACACTAAATAGATGGTGCGACAATATCAGAGCAGCGCACCCAAACTGGGAGGTGAGCCAGTGTGGTGTAGTGATTAGAGTGCTGGACTGGGACTCGGGAGATCCAGGTTCTAGTCCCCACTTGGCCATGAAGTTCACTGGGTGACTTGGGCCAGTCACTGACTCTCAGCCTAACTCACTTCACAGGGTTGTTGTGAGGATAAAATGGAGAGGAGAAGGATTATGTAAGCCGCCTGGGTTCCTTGCAATGAAAAAGACGAGATATAAATATAATGAATAAATAAATAAACACTAGCAAAGGATAGCTGGTGTTAGGGACACCATTTTGCAAGTCCCATTTAGTAAGAGGCCTATAAACAGCCTGGATTCACAAAGAATGGCTGCAACCTGAATGGATTCATTACAATGGAAAAATGGATTGGGGGCCCAGAGTACTGGCCTGTGGCTTATGCTGACTCTGCTTGTCTGAGCGTGGAAAGCTAAGCAGGGTCAGGCCTGGTTATTATTTGGATGGGAGACCCCCTCTTCTAGTTTCCTGCACTGAGCAGGGGGTTGGACTTGATAGCCTTGTAGGCTCCTTCCAACTCTATAATGTATGAAATACCTCAGGCTAACGATGAAGTGGTGAGGATGGGGGATGTGTGTAGAATAGAAGAGAGCAAACTTCAAACCTAGAAGATCGACCTTGTTTTTTACTAGAACCCCCCGAGATCCACCAATGCCTGGTGCAAAATACACACTCAGAATTAAAGAATTCTGAGCCCGGGAATGTGTTTCGAGTACCAGAACTGAACTGAGCTAACAGTTCTTCCACACAAAAGTCCACTCCTGGTTACCGCAAGCTTTCATAACTTCAGCACTATATTGGGATTGTGGGGAGAGAATTTTGTTGCTGCTAATGCTAAAGAATTGAGAGTTGCAAATCCCTGACAATCTACTGCAAATCACACAGAGATTTCAGATCTACCTTCTGCCAACCCCGGGTGTACAAGCTATCAATGTCAACTATCCCTGATGGCTATAAGTTAACTCCAGTATCAGAGGCAATATGCCTATGTACACCAGTTGCTGAGGAACATGGGTGGGAGGGTGCTGTTGCACTCATGTCCTGCTTGTGGGTTTCCCATGGGCAGCTAGTTGGCCACTGTGTGAACAGAATGCTGGACTAGATGGGCCCTTGGTCTGATCCAGCATGGCTCTGCTTATGTTCTTAAGAGAGGTTAAATTGCATGAGGGCATATAGAAGCTAGGAGTGGGCATGGGGGGTGGGGTGGGGAACCACAAATAAAGAGGTTTCTGGACAGTGTGAAACACCTGGCAAGTTTAGAAAGGAACACCTGCAATTTTTATTTTAAGAAACTGGGAACCACTCTATTAAAACAGAAGTTTTCTGTAACAGGTAATAAAAAAGTAACATCCATGGAGCTTCAGAAGTTTTAAACAAAGGTTTGTACTGTATACTTTTATGACTAAGCAAAAACTAAGTTCAAAAGGGGGTTAATTGTTTTTTAAACTGTTTCTTTGGATTTTAAGTTTAGAAATAATAATAAAATGGATTTATTTATTTATTATTACATTTATGAATCGCCCATCTGGCCGGTCACCCTGGCCACCACCTGCAACTAACAAATCCGTAAAAATGTCCCAGGCAAGTAAACATAATACAATTTACCCCCACCCCCAATCCTCCAAAATAAATACATTGGGGGGGGGGATTTTGATAAGCCTCTTCTCTTCCCCCATTTTGACATCAACTTGTATGAAGCAAAAAAATAATAATACAGAACATACTTGCTTAAAATAAAGCAGAGCCATTCTAAGTGAACATAAACAGAAGCATATTAACTAGGCCCTAAGATAAAATCAAACTGGAAGTTTCCATATACGGTACTTAAAAAAAAAAAAAGTGATCAAGCCAGTGAAGAATCTGCCGGACCAGCTTGGCTCCTAACAATTTTGACGTGATTGGTAACCCTCTCCATCAGCACACAATGACTGCCTAATGATCTTCATAAGAACAGGTTGCTTACCTGTAACTGTGGTTCTTCGAGTGGTCATCCGTGCAGTCACACATATGAGCTCTGCACCTGCACTGAGGCCTGCTTCGGGAAACTTCTAAAGCTGAGGTGTTTTAGGCGGCAACCCTTCCCCCACCATCCTACTGCACATGCTCCATCAGGTTCCCGCCTATCCCCTCAATTCCCTGAGACCGCCTATTGTGGCCTTGGGACTGAGAGGATTCTCAGTACCAAAAAACATCGATATGGAGCATCCACATCGGTATCGATGTGGGAAAAATGAACTGCTTCAGTAAGCCCCATCGACAGTGACACCGAAGCAGGGATGGTGGGTGGGTTGTGTGACTGCACACGGTTTACAGGTAAGCAACCTGTTCTTTGTGGTCTCTGTGCATCACACATATGGGCAATTTAACAAGCTGACTTACCTGTGGAGGGTCGGTGTCCTTAGTTCGAGATGGAAGACAGCACGGCCCTGCTGAATGCACAGTCAGAATGAGCCTGGACGTCCAAGCAGTAGTGCTGAATGAACGTCAACAGCAAAGACCAGGTCACGGCTTTACGAAGTTCTGGCAGAGAGACTCCTCTACTGAAGGCAGCTGAAGCAGTTACGCCGCAGGTCGAATGAGCCCTTACCGCGTCATCAAGCGGGAGTCTGCTGAGATCATACACCAGTTTTATGGTCTGGACAATCCGATTGGCAAACCTCCTGAGATGAGACCAGGAGACCTGCTTGCTGGCGTCCATAACAGAAGAAAAGTTGTTGGGACCGACGGATGGACCCAGTCCTGGCTTTGTAGAAAGCGAGTGCTCTCCTGACATCGAGTGTCTGTAGCACCACTAGACACTGACATCGAGTGTCTGTAGCAACGCCAGTAGAGTGTCTCTACTGGCGTCGACGGCAATGGGAAGAAAGCCAGCAGAACGATGTCCTCTGACCCAAAGGAACTCTGAGACCACCTTCGGCAGGAAGGCGATGTCCGGGTAAAGCACCACCGTATCTCAATGGAAGACAAGGGGCGTCGATACAAAGATCACAGAGTTCACTTGACCTCTGTGCCGAAGTAATTGACACGAGGAAAGCAACTTTCCATGTCAGGAGGCAAATGCCTATGGAGACGAGAGGCTCAAACGGAGCAGAGGTAAGCGGCTCGAGAACCACCGATAGGCTCCAAAAGGGGACTATGGTCTGGACCAGAGGAAAGAGGTTATAGAGGCCCTTCAGGAACTGATGAACCAGTGGACTGGAAAAAACAGACCTGACACCAATGGAGGGGCAGTATGCCAAAATGGCCACCAGATAGACCTTTATCAACGATAATTTCAAATCCTTAGTTGACAGTGAGTGCAGATACTGCAGGGCCATCAGTATCAAGCAAGAGGAAGGGTTGGCGTCAACAGAGCTGCAGAAAGTGGAAAAGGCTGCCAACTTAGCTGAATAGGATTTCCTGGTAGAAGGGTTTCGAGCCACGTCGAAGACTACCTGTATGTCAGGTGGAAATTCTGTCTCTGTCAGTGGTGTATCCGCCACACCGAGAGGTGCAGGGACTGCAGGTTTTCAGTGCTGGCGCCGACCTCGATCCCAAGTGAGAAGGGATGGGAAGGTTGGTACTAGTCTAGTGGTGGGGCCGAGCCTGGAGTCGGCTGGAGGCTCACTCCGGGCTCGCCCCCCCGCGAGCAGCGGCGGCCCGATCTCGCTCTTCAGAGCGGCGCGGAGCGTTCTCCGCTGCTGCTTGCGCCGCTGCCGGAAAAAAACCCCACGCACGCCCCCCACGCCGCTGGACCCCCCCTGCCGCTGCCACCAGGACCCCCCCGCCGCCTACCTGGTCCTGCGCGTCGCCTCCGCCGGAGCCATTGCTCCGGCGCGCTGGACCCCTGCCCGTGCTCTGTTTTGGCAGGAGGAACCAGGGCAACAAGGCTTAAACAGCCCTGTTGCCCTGGTTTCCCCCGCCAAAAACAGAGCGCGGGGTCCAGCACAACGGAGCAGGGTCCCGTCGCGTCACTTCCTCCGCGCCGGAAGTGACGCAACGGGACCCACTGGACTGGCAAAGAAGGCTCTCCGCAGAGCGGAGAGCCCAGGTAAAGCCCGCATGGGTGGCCGAGCAGCCCGTCGGACACGAGCAGGCCCAGTTTGGGCCTTGCTGCTGTCTGACGGGCTGCTCGGCTACATCCCTAACTAGGACATGTTCTCCATTGCTCAGGCAAAGGAGCCGAGTGAACCATGGTTGTCTGGACCACCAATGAGCAATCAGAATGCAGTTCATGTGGTCAGAGCGTATTTTTGTGATGACTCTGGTGAGCAACAGAATGGGAGGGAAGAGGTAGAATAGATCCCCCGACCAGCAGTGGAGGAAGGCATCCCCCATCAATTTTGGGTCCATCCCTGCTCTGCTGCTGGAAGTTTTGCATGCTATATTCTCCAATGTCGTGAACAGGTCGATCTTTGGAATGTCCCAGGCAATGAACATTCAACATCTGAGAGTCCAGTTGCCACTCGTGGGATGACATAGTAGTCCTGCTGAGGGCATCCGCTAGAACATTGTCCTTTCCGGCGATATGGATGGCTATGAAGGACATCCCCTGTGGAATGGCCCAGTTGAAAAGACGGAGGGTCTGGGCGTTGAGCTTCGAGGATCTTGTGCTGCCCTGCCTGTTCAGGAAGGCCACTACAGTGGTGTTGTCCATCACAACTTGTATGCAATGGCCTTTCAACTTGGAAACGAGGGCCTGGATAGCCTTCCACGCAGCCAGAAGCTCCAGATAGTCGATGTGGGTGCGGAGTTCCGACCCTGACCACTGACCCTGCAATGGGCCCCCCAACCCATCAAGGAGGTGTCGGTTGTTAGGGTCTTTATTGAGGCTGGTGGTAGAAAGGGAAAAAATCCCTTCAAAAGGAGAGTCTTGTCCATCCACCAGAGTAAGTAAGTCTTTATCTGGAAGAACCAGAAAAGTGTGGTGAGCGTCCCTCTTGGTATCGAAGGCCTTTAGGAACCAAGTCTGCAGGGGTCGTATCTGAAGCCTGGCAAAAGCAACCACTGCGACTGTTGAGGCCATGAAACCTAGGAGGCACTGGACAGTGTGGGCAGTTGCCCTGAGAGCACGGTACAGTTTTGTAGCCAAGATGGATATACTGTTGGTATGGTCCTGAGGTAGGATAGCTCGGGCTCGAGTTGAATTGAGGAGGGTGCCGATAAACTGGATCAACTTCTTCCAGTACATGTAGAATCCAAGGGTGCTTAGGAGTTGAAGGGTGAAGTCCACTGCTTGATGGAGTGCATGTTCCAAGGAATCCACAAGGAGCCAGTTGTCCAGATATGGGTAGACCTGGATGCCCTGAGAGCGTAGGTGGGACGCAGATGACTTCTACTGCACACTTCGTGAAAACCCTGGGAGCAGTGGTGAGACCAAATGGAAGCACCGTGAACTGGAATGAGTCTTGTCTGATATAGAACCGAAGGGAGCGTTGGCTGTCGGGATGGATGGCGATGTGGAAATAGGCATCCAAAAGACTGATCGACGCAAGCCAGTCGCCCTTGCGGAGTAGCGGCAAGATTGACTGGAGCGTAGTCATCCGGAATTTCTTCAGGGTGATGAAGTAGTTGACACCCCACAGGTCCAGGATCGGACGAAGCCCTCAGTCCTTCTTTGGCACCGTGAAGCAGCAAGAGTAGAGGCCCTCTTGGAGACAAGCAGATGGGACTCTCTGGATGGCCCCCTTTTGTAGTAGGGAGTCTATCTCTTCCAGCAGTGGAGGTGAAGGCTGAGTGGTGCGGATGCCAAGGAAGGGAGGGAGAGCGTCAAACTCGATCCTGTACCTGTGCGGGGCGATCTTGAGGACCCAGCTGTCAGATGTGATCCTCCTCCATGATGGTAGGTAGGAGGCCAATCGGGCACTAAAGGATGGCACAAAGTTGTCTGCGCTCGCAGGGAAGTCAAAGACACCGCCTGTTGTGGTTGCCTCCTTTACAGCAGCCCTGGTACCAAGGATGTTGGTATGAGCGCTTCGGTACCAAGGGCTGCTGCTGTTGAGGTTGGCGCTGTGGCTGCTGAGGGGCGTTGAAGGAGGGCGGCTGCCTATACCACCTCCTCTGATGGAAGGGGTGAGATTATGGTTGCGGCGGAAGGCCCATCTTTCTGGCCGTTGTTCGGGCTTTCTGGATGTTATCCATCGCCTTGTCCGGCGTCTTTGCATTGAAGAGGCCCTCACCATTGAAGGGCAGATCTTCTATGCGGGAGAGAGCCTCAGGCGTCAGAGAGGTTGAGCGTAGCCAGGCGTGTCGACAGAGGGTGACTGCTCTGACCATAGCCCTGCTGTTGCAGCCCGCTTGATGGCGTGTGGTGTTGATCTGCTGTCGGGAGAATTTTGTGGCTTCATCTTGGAAGACTCGTGCTAACTTCCTTTGGTCGTCAGGCAGGCGGTCAATGAGGGATCCCATATCTCCCAAAGAAATAGCTGGTATAGACTCATAGTAGCTTCATAATTAGCTACCCGAAGACCAAGGGAGGAAGACGAGTAGATTTTTCTCCATAGCAGATCAAGTCGACGACCCTCCTTGTCGAGTGGAGCAGTGTGTTGTTTGGTTGACCTTCCCTGCACTGACTCCACTATTATGGAGTTTGGTAAGGGGTTAGAGAAGAGGAATTTGGCGTCCTCCTCCACTTGATACATACTCTCCAGCCTCTTCGCCATCGGAAGGATATCCTCACTTGTTTTTTTCCCCAACAAGAAACCGGTTTGGAATTCTTGTTTCATGCAATATTTGCCTTTCTCAAGGGTTTCAAGGATAGTCACGGGCTTATATCAGTTTCATCACCCTCTATAATACAAAAACATTTGTTGTGTTGCCAAACATATTTCCAAAACAGTCAATCACCATGCAAATATTGCATGAAACAAGAATTCCAAACCGGTTTCTTGTTGGGGAAAAAAACAAGTGAGGATACAGAGAATATCAGGCTTCTGGAAACCATTCCAAGGAGAAATAATGCTTCAAGCCACTCAGAAAGAAAAAACGGAGAGGAAGGCTCACTTGAAGGCCATCTCAAAAAATAAGAGTAAAGGCTGCAGCAACTCCATGAAGACAAAGAAAAAACAAAGGAAGGTTTTCATTAACTCTATAAGAATACAGCAAGTTTGGTGGATGCTAAATCCCTGAAAGATAAGGGGGTGATTACCATTGAATATAATTATACATGATGTATACTCTGTGTTACAGCATGACTAGTGAACAGTTTGTAAAGTTTGATTATTGAAAAGTTTTTAAAGTTTATATAAATATTAACTCAATATGTGTTGTAAAAAATGTTAAAAATTCCAAAAATAGATAAAAGAAAGTTTAAATATAATGATTGAACATGTATTGTTAAAAAGTTGTAAAAATTTTTTTTAAAATAGATAAAAGAAAGTTCTATCACGGTGGTGTTTTCACACTTTCAATGATCTTCATAAGCAAGAACTTCCATCTTCCATCTTGTGGGAAGCAACTGTGGGAGAGTTGAGCAGGGTAGTGGGGAGGGTGGCAGGTCCTGCTCAGCAACTGCAGTGCAGTGGGGGGCGAAAGCAGGGTAGGGGTCTGTGTGTTTGCAGGAAATTGATTTGGGGGGGGTGATCATCCTATGAATGTGGGTTCAAAGGAATGTTTTTTGGGGTCAGACCCCACTTCTGCTTCGTACAAGCAGTCCCCAGGCTACGAACGAGTTCCGTTCTTAAGAATGTCTTTAAGTCACATTTGTACATATGTTGGAACAGTACAGGGTAGTATACCGCATTTACGCAAAAAGCGTAAATTATGTATACTAAGCTATACTCTTTGTAAACGATGCAGAGCCGGGGAACCCGGAAGTCCATTCATAAGTACGAGTTGTATGTAAGTCGGACATTCTTAACCCGGGGACTGCCTGTACTCAGGTTCTTGGGCAAGTTACTTGTCTTTTAGCTTTCTATGAAATGGGTACCTTGTGATTTGGTACATCAACCACTGCAGCAATTTTGTGGATGGCCAACCCCCATGGCAGCCATTTTTCTGAGAGTGCCCATGCCACTTTTCCAAAATTCCAGATGTGCCCAACTGCCCATGAAGGTTGGGAATCCTGTTTGAAGCAATGCAAGGGATAGAATTTTAAAATGTTGAGACTGTACCCACAAAGCAGCAGGTGCAGGAGAAATTCATAGATCAGCAGGAGAGTACATGATTAAAGTCCAGGGTTCAGTCTCTGTTACATAAAGCTAATAGGATATCCGGCAGCTGGACCGGGAACGCCTGCCTGCAAATGTAGAGCAATGGAGAACAATTCAAAATTGAGGGAGTTCAGATTGAAAGTTCATGCCACATTTTGAGTCAAAGCCTACCAAAATTTGGCCAGTTTCTGATGGACTTAGCTGCCGCTGCCATGAACCAGACCTCCCTGCCAGGCAAACTGTCTTACTATGAATAGGGAACACCATGCTGCCTGTTTCCAACACTAAGTCCAACCCTAGACTGTATTGACAAAACTAGCATTATATTTCACACCCCATAATCTGCCTTGGTGATGGGGAGAGGAGTGGAGTAAAAAAGGGACAAGAGCAACAACAGTGACATGATGTCTTCCTATATTACACTGTCCCTGATCCATGAGAAATAGACTCTCACATTTAGTATTATAACTAAAGGGGAAGTGGAGGAAGCCCAAGTACAGACACATCCTTATTCAGCTTCACAGGAGCTACAGATGTGAAGTAGGAATGGCCCAAGCTAGCACCTTTAACAAGTTAGCCAAACCCCCTGATGTAGCAATTTAAATACATCCAAAATGGGAAAGGGGCAAGATTGAAGGTAAAAGTGTTTATCTAAAGATTAAAGTCACTGCATCGAAATTATTAGTGATTTGCCAGCATCAAACATCATTAAGAGCATAATCTGTGGAAAAATGAAGAGCGCTAATTCATAGAAAAATGAAGAGCACATTTGAGAAATTCATCTCAACAGATTATCAAGCTAACTCAACTCTGAATGACCTTTTCCTGAAATTTAAATAAGCCTATAACTGCTTGATTATATTTTTAAATAGCAGCTGCCAGCCTTGGAATTGAACCAAGGACCACCCTACCACTTGAAGGCTTGCCACAGCACCTGGAAACTATCCAGAATCCAGGCACACAATCTGGCTCCAGGGTAAGTGTGGCATTCAGCCAACAGAAAGCCACTTACAGAAACCCAAAGGGCTGTGATTAAGTTACTTTTACTGATAGCTTTGGTCTGACACAGGAATTCTCCCCAATTTCTGGATTTAGCCAACTTGGTTCAAAGAACCTAGCAATAAAGACAGACTTGGAACATACATGGTGGCTGCACCATACATGTATAACTATATCCAAGAAGGCTATGACCCAACCGAAAATGGAAGTGCAACTCTCAACCAGAGCTTTGTCTGCCGCCTTCTTGAAATCTGTCTGGGTAAAATGAATTCTATAAGGGCCTTGGAAAAGGCAAGGACACACTTTCTGTACAATGCAGTTTCATGACACAATAGTCATTCTGCCTAAATCCATTCCCTTGCATCTTGTGACATCCTGACCTCCGACTTGGCTAGCAAGTTATCCTGAAAGAGCTTTCCCAGCCCATGCGTAATGTGGGTAATTGGAAGCTTTGTGGCCAGTATTAAGGACCACCTAAATA
Source organism: Shinisaurus crocodilurus (assembly GCA_021292165.1). NCBI lineage: Eukaryota > Metazoa > Chordata > Lepidosauria > Squamata > Shinisauridae > Shinisaurus > Shinisaurus crocodilurus. Next base: position 267,102,272 of record CM037878.1, on the reverse strand, counting down.
TTGGAGGGAGGGAGGGAGAGAGAGAGAGAGAGAGAGAGAGAGAATACCCATACTATATCTAGAGTGAAAACAAACACTGTGGATCTCACATCATTATGACATCATCTTTACAAGGAAATTAAAACAAGAACCAACGAGCAAGCAGTTTTTTTTCCTCCAGAGCTTTCATCTATGTTTCTAAATAAAGCCAGTATCTTTATTATGTGAACACGAATATGTTTATTTTCATTCAGAGTAGACCATAAATACATTTTAATATCTGCTGCTAGATGGAACAGGTCCAAGAAATGATAGTGTCCCTTAGTAACCTACTAAAACAACTCATGTTGAATGGAAACACCAGCATTGAGAGCCACATCCATTGAAGCAAAACTGACTGTGTTCCTGTAAAAGGGTTTTACAATCTACAAAGCACAGAGATCAAGTGCAGTGAAGTAGTGGTGAAGGGCTTGTTAATAAGAGAAACAGGAACAAGGTTGGACCAATTTGGTTTGGTTAACACTGTACCTTTAAAACAATGGAGGATGCTTGAGGGCTGACCTCACCTTTACTCATTCTCTTCCCCTCCCACAACCACTGCAGACATGAGAAGAGTAAAACCAGGGATTTGCCCAGGACCACACAAAGACTCAGTGCCTGGTAAAGATGAAACCTGAAGCAAGATCTCCCATGTTCGCCAAGACCTGGCATTGATCACCAAGCTTTTGTAAAAAGATACGAAAGTCCAATCAGTCAAACAAATATAAAGCATGCTTATCTATGCCGATGGCTTCATCAAGGCATACATGTCAACCACACAGAAGATCAAGAATGAAGCTCAGGACACAAGCAAATAGGGACATTGTACACTGGCCCTTGAAAGGTGACATCAGCCTTTACACTCGTTGCACCAGGCCCGGATAGATGTGTATCTGAACACCCATAATAGGAAGAAGGAGAAGAGTATAATACATCAAGAAGCAAGATGCAGCTAGCTGGGCAATTGTATTCCGCATGTAGAGGATTATTATTATTCTAAACCAAACCAGGAAAGAAAATCCTGTGCTCAAGGAAGAGTCTGAAAGAAAACAATGGTGTGTTTTTTTATTAATTGAAAGAAAGAGGTTTTCTTCCCCTTGGGTAACCCCACCTCCACAAAAGAGTTCAGGGACCCTGCCTCAGTGACATTCTTATTTTTATGCCCGCTGCTTAAAAGCAGGTGATAAAACAGTAACCCAATGCACAAGTAATCCCCAAACCTCCAATTAGCGGAAGAGTTAGGTTTGCACAGGTCAGGACAAAATTGCTCAGTTTAATGACCTGCCTCTGAAGCAACTAGCACAGCACACTGCCAATTCTTAGGTCAACACGGTTGGTTCAAGGCTTCTCACAAGTAATGAGTCCTCCTGTGGCTTATGATTATTAGTACAGAGCAAGTAAATTCAGATGCTATAGAGCTGGCAGTCCAGGCCATATGGCATACTGGCTCCTAGTCGGTGGATAGGCTGGTAGCTGACAAAAGAGAGCTTCCAGAAACCCAGCTCCATTCAAAAATTTCTGGCAGTGAAGCTGATTATTCCATACCTAGTTGGAACCTCCATGTTCTCAGGCAATTTACCAGCCCTGGAAATACGTTCACAAAAGTCATCAGCCACATCTAAAAATATTTGTGGCACATCAACTGCTGCAAAAGAAAAGAAAGAAGACAAAAGCCTATTTTCAATGTAAAGCAGTTCCCCTACTGTTTACTCGTCACCAGCAAATAAGATATTTAGGGTTTTTCTACATGAAGTATTTATTGTGAGCTCAATTCCTTACTCACAGTTGTTTATGGGCTCTTTAGACAACGTCGTGATCCTCCAGTTTCGTTTCTGTTTTTTTCAGAGCACTTTCCTGCATTTTTTTTTTTTTAAAGAATCGGGAAAATGAGGTATTAAATTACAACAGGGAAAATTGCACTCTTTCTCCTGGTGTATTTGTGCTATTCCGCTATAGCACAGCTCCACCTAGAGGTTGTGTAGCGGAAAAGCAGGAAAGGAAGAGCTCTTTGTGTAGAGCTCAGATCTCAATGCTGCGACAAAGCTGAAAGTAGAAACAGCGATTAGCAGTCTCGTGTAGAAAGGCTCTTACACACCTCTAACATTCCTCTCCATATCTAATGCTGGGAACAGAACAGAAGAGGACTGTTGCCTTCAGTTGCTCTGGTCCAATCCAACAAGGTTCTTTTTATGTATTTGTCCCACCTGCCAGTCATCTCAAAGGGCTATGGGAAGTTGAGATAATCCACTTGCCTTGCACTCTGAGCTCAACTTTATACAAACTGCAGGCTCTACTTTGCAAGAGCCCCATGCAAACAGCTTAAACAGAGTGTATCACTCTTTGGAAATACCAACTTGGTAAACAATCATCGTTTTTATTTTTAGCATGCACGCCTTTGAAATCAAAGGGGAACAGCAGGTATGTTACACAGTTAGAAGCTTTAGCAGTCTAAAGAGTCATAGTATTTCTAGGGGGGAAATCATCTGTTGTTACAGATTCCCCTCCCCCCGAACCTCTTGTGCCAGTAGAATAGAAAATATACTGTTCAAGAAAAAGAACATTTCCATCTATAGCGAGAGTATTTCTTCCCCATTTTCTTTTTACCAGTGAAAAAATCGGCCTTAGAAGGAGAAAGGAAGAGGAAATGGGAAGGAGAAAATAAAAACACAGCCAATACAATGAAGAATATATATATATATATATATATATATATATATCCCTATATCTGGATTTGCACTGGATAAATCAAAATATCAAACATTTAGAATGAATTGGGACAGTCGGTTTGCTTTGTTTTCATATATTTATATTTTCCCAAAATGTTATCAGGTTATATTTTAATATTGGGGTGAGCGGTGTGTGTGTGTGTGTGTGTGTGTGTGTGTGTAACTGGCAGGAAATGGAAGGTGAGATTATTAGTTTTGCTTGACAACTGCAGTCCATTACCTGAAGATGTGAAACTGACATAATCAATCATCACTGCAGTGAGTCATCATGAATCATTGCTTCTTATCTACTCAGGCAATTACGTATTTTTCGCTCCATAAGACGCACTTCCCCCCCCCCAAAAAAAAACTAGGTGGAAATGTCTGTGCGTCCTATGGAGTGAATACAGTAAAAAAAAATAAAAAAAAAAAATTTAAACTTTCCTCTGCTGGTCCAGAGCGGAGGACTCCTGGGCAGGGCGGGGGAAGCCCCCGCCAAACAGCTGATTCCCACGGAACAGCTGATTCCCGCCGAACAGCTGATTTTTTAAATTTTTTATTTTTTTTTTACTTTCCTCTGCTGGTCCGGAAGAGCGGAGGACTCCTGGGCAGGGCGGGGGAAGCCCCTGCCTCTCAGCTGATTCCCCGTGGAACAGCTGATTTTTTAAAAATAAAATTATTATTATTATTATTATTATTTTTTTTTTTACTTTCCTCTGGTGGTCCGGAAGAGCGGAGGACTCCTGGGCATGGCGGGGGAAGCCCCCGCCTCTCAGCTGATTCCCCGTGGAACAGCTGATTTTTAAAAAAATAAAATTATTATTATTATTTTATTTTATTTTTATTTTTTTACTTTCCTCTTCTGGTCCGGAAGAGCGGAGGACTCCTGGGCAGGGTGGGGGAAGCCCCCGCCTCTCAGCTGATTCCCCACGGAACAGCTGATTTTTTTTAAAAAAATATTATTATTATTATTATTATTATTATTATTATTTTATTATTATTTTATTTTTATTTTACTTTCCTCTGCTGGTCCGGAAGAGCGGAGGCCTCCTGGGCAGGGCGCCTCTCAGCTGATTCCCCATGGAACAGCTGATTTTTAAAAAAATATTATTTTTGGTACCATATGGTAAGTGTGTCTTATGGTCCGGTGCGTCCTATGGAGCGAAAAATACGGTACCCAACAATGGGAGACAAGCGGGTAAGTGATAATCATATCATTATGAGTTGGATTTCACCAGTCAGAAGGTGGGAAATAGGAGGGATGGGCTTAGAAAAATTCTAGGAGATCACAAGGAAAATATTGACTATTTTCCCAGCACAAGTTGACTTGACTCAAGGCAACTTTCAATCCATAATCCTTAAGTGACAGTCACCATGGCAGGGTAAAAGAGTATGAAAGGTATCCAGCTTCCATCTCTGGTACGTGTGCGCGTGTGTACGCATGCGCGCGTGTGCACACACATAATAAACTTCCTTAGATGATTACTGCTACCAGAGATTTTGTGATCGAGTCTGGAGCTTTGGAATTCACACTGGTGGTTGATACTGCTTAAACTGAACATGTTAATTTACCCATCAGACACCAAGAACGCAACGTGTACCTTCTGACAAGTCATCCATGCTGGCAAGTGCATAAACTGGGTGGTTGCACATTTGCATCCTACACTTTTCTCAGTGAAACCTAATGGAGTTCCTTATAAAAGCTGAAGGCTATGTAAGCTATGGAGTCATGCCACATCCTGGGTGGTGAGGTGGGGGGGGGGGTGTTGGTTGGAATCATGAACTTGGGATCAGGACTGGAAGACCATTCTTGATATCCCTGATCTAGTTGTTTATGTTCGCCATAGTGTGATCAAAAGATTGGTACTTTAGGATTAAATAAAATAAAATAAAGATTTAAATGTCAATACAGTTACAACTCTATTGTTAGACCATGGCCACAATTTGGACATTGTTCCCCAATGTTGCTCGTCCTCTTTAAGTTGGAACAATAATGCAGGAGACCAACATGAACTAATCTATATCATCATCCTAACTCTGTCAAAACAGAATCCATTGGTTCTTTCATGCCATTTGGATTAAAGTTGAACTACAGAGCTCAAATACTAATGTACAACTCATTCCATCTATATTCCACTGCTCCAGTTCTCTTACTATTCAATATGTGTCAAACAACATTATAATGCTGCAACTGAAAGGATGGGTGCCTCATTGCTCTCTTTGGTAGCCATTATCTCAAGATGACAAAGCTAGGTCAAGTTCATTTTGAAAAAGGAGATTATTCTGGTGAGCAGATGGCAGCCTCCACTCTGTTATTTCATAGCCTAATTTTCAGATTCTCAGAACAATTCCTCTGAGAAGAAACCTTTTGAACACTATTAATTCAAGCCTTGTTTGAAGAAATGTGACTTAAACATGTAACTAAGTGGATCTTAGCAACCAAACTGATTTCTCATTATTAGCAGACTTCAAAGTGCTGATAATTAACCAATGCAGCTTGTCTAGATCATTTGCATTCACAATGAACATAACTCCAAACTGGATAGCCACCCTCAGATGACAGGGGCCGTAGCACATAGCAAAAAGTTAATATACATACCACACTTATTTATAGAGCACTTAAAGGTGTCACCATTCCAAGAACAATTAATCAGATTTGACCATAGATATAAATTTCATTTCAGCTAACATCTTACAACTATTACACACACATCCATGTTTATTTTTACACTAGACCTCTTCAGCGCTGCTGAGGCATCACTTCTCTGCAATTAGCTGGTGGAGGCAGAATTTAAATACAGAGGTTCTGTACAAGCATTTTATATAGCACTATTTTATACAACAATGCCCCTTTCCCAAGGCCAAGAGGCTCCTATAACATTTACTCACAAATAAATCCCATTTAGGAAAGGTTTATAGCAACATTACTAAAGTTTCTCCACATAGGTTCAGCCCATTTTATGACTACTTGATGAGCACAGGTGAGCAGTAAGTTAGCCTATTACAGCCTTCCCCAGCCTGTCCCCCCTCCCAGATGTTATGGACTTCAACTCCTATCAGCCCCAACCAGCATGGCCAATGGGCAGGAATGCCGGGAGCTGAGTCCAAAACATCAGGTTGACATCAAGCTGGGAAAAACTGGTCGATTAGCTTCCCTTTAAATAGCCTCTCTCTTAATTGCCCCAATGTCAGTTTCTGTTCCAAAGGGAGAATATCATTGAAATAGAACTATTTCAGTATTAAAATAATATATGAAATGAAACTTGTAATTAATGCCTCTTTGCACAGAAATAGACTGACACTGGAGCAATTAAGAGAGGCTATTCATAACTAGTCCCCCCACCCACACTCATCAGAAAGCAGTAAAATGAGTTGAACCTGCAACAGGAAGTGTTTTAATTAAAGGCACAGGAGCTCTTAGAACAGGGGTGGGCAGACTTCAGTGAGATCTACGGTACTTTGTTATTTACTGGATCTTTGAGATCCACCAACTGGAGCCCAGTGCAAAAGACATGCACTCAGAATTAAAGAATTTTTTAATTCTTTAATTCTTTTGAGAAGCTTTCACTCAAGCATGAATTTGTTCTGAGTATCAGAACTGAACAGAGCTTACTGTCCTTCCACACACAAATCCATTCTTGGTTATCCCAACCCTCTTCGGAGGATTATGTAAGCCGCCTTGGGTTCCTGAAGGAAAAAAGGCGGGGTATAAATATAATAAATAAATAAATAAATTTTAGTTGTTGCTATCGTTGAACAACTGGGAGTCTGAAATCCTCGCCGATCCACTGCAAAATCACCCAGAGATCTACCAGTAGATCCAGAACTATGTTCTGCCCACCCCTGCCTTAGAACAGCGCTGCCTTAGAAACTTCAGCTGTGCTTTGCCTATCCACACTTGACAGGCTGACGCTGCAGTTGCATTTTATTACAAAAAAAAAATAAATAGCCACAGATCAGGTGTGTGTGTGTGTGTGGCAACAACAGGAAGACAACACAGGAAAGCAGGAATGCTGCAGGAACACAACAATGTCCTCTGGATGCTCCGTGAAAAAGCTGAGTGAATGTAAAAACAAGTGACGGCAATTCCATGAAAAGGGCTACTGTGCAAGCAACATATAATTGCAGCCAGGAAGAATTCATGCTTGAGTGAAAGCTTCTCAAAAGCACCTGGTTGGCCATTGTTGGTAATTGGATGCAGGATTAGATGGATCCTTGGTCTGAGCCAGCAAGACTCTGCTTACATGATGTTTTTCCTTCCCTCAGCCCTAAAATGATGGACCATCTAAAGGGTTGGCACTGCTTGTTTTGCCTTGCCTTACAACATGAATAACGTACGTACTTGAATCATAGGGAGCCATATTTCTATTGAAACTTTAGTTAGTATATCTTGTTCATATGTACTATCTTTTTGTTACCCATTATTGCTTAGCTTAGTTAAAATATTTCTAGGACGCCTTTAAGGGCAAATGCCCCCTCAAGGCAGCATACAAAATAAAATCTAACATAGTGATAAAGCAGCAAAAATAAAATCAATAAACATTAGCAATAACAATCATCCAGCCCAGACAGTACTAAAATATAAAACAATTTCAGCTAAAATCCAAGAACAACCCAGTAAGACACAATTAAGAGAAGGTCAAGGAAGACAGATGGGTCTTGGGAACTTTCCTAAAAGCCCTGCTGCAACGATGGGGCCTGATGGAGGCCCTATGGAGTCTAGTGTTCTCTGCTGAAAGCCTGGGGTTTCCCACACTAGCGAGGGAATCCCTTCTCTTATCTCTGACCGGAAATTAAAGACTGGAAATAAGGAAGGGATTCCCTTGCTAGTACTAATGCAGGAAACACTAGTGTAGTGCTGCTGCAGTTTTTTCAGCAGATGCACGGGGTGTGATTGGTGAGCCGCCAGAAATGGCTTGGTGGGCTGTGTGTTGTCTGTACTTTTTGAATGCCTGACTAGGAAAAAAAGGCTACCCCACCTCTTTGCCCTCTAGTCAAACTTGGTGGTGCCATTCAAGAAACCCTGGTGGACACATTTGGGAAAAGTTGGCTGTACCCTCTTCATCCAGCCAGGTTGGGGTGACACACAAACCAGGTCAGCATGCTGTTCAACTATCAGGGAGGAGATGACACATCCTTTCCCATTGTAGCCCAGATTACATGGAGTATAAGCGTAAATTACTTGGAGACACAAGCTCTACTCAGTTTAATGGGACACTGCAGATTATCTGGGATGCAAAGTCACACAGAATGACTTTAAGAATAAGGCATGAATCCCTTTGTGGGACCATCTCTTAACAATTATGGGAGGTGTCTCACAGTAGGACTACCACTACTACAAACATTTATGGAGTATTGTCTGCTAAACACTTCAAAGAATTAAACGATAAGTCCCCTGGGGGTAGAACTATAACCCTGTCAAGCCCAGGATGTGAGAGATGACAGTGACTGACACAAGAGTAGTTGAGACAGGGAAGTGGGGAGGTGGTAGTCTGATAGCTCTTAAAGGGCTAATACAGATCAGGAGATCAAAGAAGTCACCCTTGAGAAGGGAGTTAAAAAGGAGAATGAGGCCACATGCCGAGGAACAAAGAGGGAGGGAGCCTGAGTAAGGGCAAGGCTCTTTCAAGTATAGGAAACAGCATATGGAGATAGAAGCAGAAGGTGGAAAAAGAGAGGAAGCATTAGACAATACAATCTCTTTGTTCTTAACTAAGTCTTCTCACTACAGCTATCACTCTAGAACACCAGGGTATCTCAAGTAATGATGCTTCCATATGAATGGAAGATGAACCCAGCACTACCAGCTGGGAAGGCTCTGTTCTAGGGGCCATCACATGTGAAGGGAGTTTGGTTAATGCATGGGGCCTCCACTGTGGTGACACCCATCCTTTGGGAGAGTCTACCTAAGGAGGTGCATCATAACCCATTTCTTTATGCCTTTCACTGACAGGATAAGGCCTTCTCATTCTCAACAGTTTTTAAGATTGAGGGCTATGTCTGCTCAGGATTGTCTTATTGGTGCTCTCGTTATACAGGCAGTCCCCAGGTTACGAACGACAACGAGTTCTGTTCTTAAGAACGTCTTTAAGTCGAATTTGTATGTAAGTCGGAACAGCATAGCGTTCTATATGTTAAAATCGGCATTTATGCAAATTGCGTAAATTATGCAAATTGCTGTAGTATACTACGCTACGTACTCTACGTAAACGACCTAGGGATATGCCCGAGCAGCCCGATGGACACGAGTGAGGCCCAAACTGGGCCTGCTCGTGTCCACGCGGGCTTTACCTGCAGGCGCTCTCCGCAGAGTGGAGAGCCTGTCTCGCTGTCCGCTGGTCCCGTTGCGTCACTTCCAGCGCAGCGGAAGTGACGCGACAGGACCCTGCTCCGTCGCGCTGGACCCCCGCGCTCTGTTTTTGGCGGGGGAAACCAGGGCAACAGGGCTGTTTAAGCCCTGTTGCCCTGGTTCCCCTGCCAAAACTGAGCACGGGCGGGGTCCAGCCTGGATGGAGGACGCGATGGAGCGGCGGCGGCAGCAGCAGCGCGCAGGACCAGGTAGGACGGCGGCAGGGGTGGCGGGGGGATTCCTGCAGTGGCGGCGGCGGCAGCGGCAGCGGGGGGGGTCCTCTGGCGGTGGCGGTGGCTCGAGCAGGTTGGGCCCGAAGTACATCCCTACGTAGCACCGGGGAACCCAGAAGTCCGTTCTTAAGTATGGGTTGTCTGTAAGTCAGATGTTCTTAACTCGGGGACTGCCTGTATTTCATTGCTAGTTGAAATATTATATTTTAATATTTTTAAGAAGTTAGCCTCCTTTCCTAAGAACAATGGTACAATCCAATACATGTCTACTCAGAGTAAGTCACATTGAGTTCAATGGAGCTTATTCCTTGGTAAATGGGAATCAGATTGCAGCCCAAGACATTTTATAAATAGGAGCTTTTTTGCTTTGTTTTGATTCCCTTCTTTAAGAAGTTCGGATAAATAAGGAAGAGCAACTTTCCAGATTTCCAACGAGTCTGTAATATTATACTATTAATAGAAAGTACACGGATACGGAAAAGCAATCAAACTTCCTCTCTCAGAAGGATAGCCAATCTTCTTTTGACATTTTTACTGTCAACTGGATCCATTCAGTGTTTATGACAGCCTCATTCCAAGATTGAGACCCTTTTGATTAATACAGTAATGGGAAATATTTTAAGAGTGCAAGTACTTTGTGATGAAAACATTTCTGAATGTGGGTGAAAAAAGAAGCAAATGGGGTATACTGTGTGAATATACCTTACTACTGACCAAGCTACGTGTTACGTTATTCATGCTTTTTTAAAAGGTGTGCTTAAAGTGGCCACTTTGAATTGAAGAAAAAATAGCTGCGGGCCCTGATCCAGAACATGTTCCTGATCTAGATCAGGGTCCCCCCTCCTCCCCTGCCAAACAGCAACTTAGGGCACAATCCTATGTATATTTAGATAGAAAAAAGTCCTACAACACCCAGCCTTCCCTAGTCAGCATGCCTGGCTGGGGAATGCTGGGAGTTGTAGGACTTTTTTCTGTCTAAACATACATTCTGTTGCTATTTACTGCAAACAGCACCTTCACGGTTAAATAGGGTGTGTGTGGGCGGGGGGGAGATTTTCAGGAGGAATATGGTGCAGGATCAGATCTACAGCTGCTTTTCCTTCAAAATAAAAGCAACCTGTTTAAGCACACTTTAAAAAGAAAAGTGAGAATAAATTGGTCTTCAAGTTTGGCCTTCAGCCAGGAACCAGGATGCCCCCAGTCAAATATTACTTCTGCCATGAACTCAATAAATAGCTTTTGGCAAGTCCATCTCTCTCAGCCTCAACCCACCCCCAGCCTGCAAGATCATGTATGTGCTGCACTCAGAACCCTTGAAAGCATTATACAGAGGCTAAAGATTACTACTTTCCCCAGTATGTATCTACTATGTGGGGCGGGGATGAATAGAGTAAAGTTGAGATTTTGTAATCAGCATTACTTTGTTGCTGTTACAATAGAAAAGAGGTAGGCAGCCAGCATGGCCAATGGTCAGGGATTATGGGACCAAAGCATCTAGATGCCACCAGCTTGCCTACCCCTGCAATAGAACATCAGAAGTTACAAATTCCAATGGTATAAAAACGAATACATAGCTATCCACATGAACGGGGGGGGGGGGGGGGGGAGCAGAATCTGCAATCCAAACAAAAGAATATAACAGCAACATCTGGATAAGGCTGGATCCACACAGACCACTGGAAATCAGGGTTTATTAGCAAACACCTCACAAAAATAGCTCAATAAAATCAATTTGTCAAATGGTGATCGACTGTTCTCCAGGTGCAAGCTCTGTTGCCAATTCAGGTACTCCTTCCTTGAAGCAATGACTCTAGAATATTTTCTTCTCAGAAACACAACTGCTTTCTTGGGGAAAGAAAAAAAAAGTCACCAAATTTTTATCTCGCTGCTGCTATAAACTGAGCTCAGAGAGAAGATATCCAAAGAGCTACTTTCCTCTCTCTTTTTCTTTCCCGTGTGCCCCATTAAGAAACACTCCCACTGCAACAGTGTGGCGTAGTGGTGAGAGCGTTGGACTGGGACTCAGGAGATCCAGGTTCTAGTCCCCACTCAGCCATGAAACTCACTGGACTTTGAGCCAGTCACTGACTCAGCCTAACCTACCTCACAGGGTTGTTGTGAGGATAAAATGGAGAGGAGGAGGAGGATTATGTAAGCCGCCTTGGGTTCCTTGCAGGAAAAAAGGCAGGGTATAAATTAATTAAATAAATAAAAATAAATAAACATCACTTCTTTCAATTGTTTCTGTTCTTAATGTAACTGCCTAATCATTCCACATGCTACATAAGATAATTAACACCTTAAACTTTCAACAAGGTCTGAAACATACTTCATTCAGTAGTATTTCAAAATTCAGTTATGAATATAAACTGCAGAATATGCTTTGACCACTATCTTCTTCACCCGCTGTATTACGGTAGAACGTTACTAAGTTGTCCCCTGCAAAAAGATGTTTCTTGCTCTGAGTATTATTGGAAGATATAAATTATTCAGCTATGTTTGACACACATTTGCTAATAAAGTATGATTTTCTGTATTCAGTGGGAAACCAAAGATTTATCTACCCACCCTTCTACAGAGCATCTCAGTCACAGTATTTCTATTGAGATTAATTCAAAGTTACGTATAAAGAGACCTGATCTTCAGAGGAACTCTTTAGCGTACTAGGAAGTGGTGAAGGCGAGGAATAGAAATGTTTTGGGAACTGCTGGAACTGAGCACAGTGCCTAAAGTGAAGAGCAACAGGGGTGGATAGAGGAATCTGGAAAATAGATTTTAAGAACTGAAAGGCAAGAAGAAATCATCTAGGAGGGAGAAAAGAGCTTTCAAGGCTCGGTAACAAACAGCTATATGGCATAAAAATAAATATCCATGTGATTTTGCCTGTTTAAAATGCTGAACTCAGACAGTTCTCCAAGGTATGGCTGGTTGGATCGGAAACGAGACACAGGCTCATTCAAACTTCAACCCATCGTTTCTTATTCAAACATCGAACCATGGTTTCCCATTCTTGTTGTAGGGCAAATCCTAACTACCGTAGTTTGCCAATTTAGATATCTGAGCAAACTGTTGTTAGTGCTAAACTATAGCAGGGTTGCCACTAAAATTTTATTTTTCACTTCCCTGACCAGCATTTGTCAATTTCCCTGACCATCATTCAAATATAACCACAAGTTAAAAAATGAATAGGTCGTGTTGCATTAATGCAAGCCTTAATGAAATGTTCCACTCTACAACTACACAAGTCTCAACTGCAAAAATATTTTTCAAAGTAAGGCCCTGTTGCCCTGGTTTCTACAGAAAGGCCGCAGCGCGGGGTCCCAGCATGCCGGCGCAGAGTCCCGTCGCGTCACTTCCGGCCAGCTGGAAGTGACGCGACCGTCGTGGCCAGCTCGGCGCAGACTGGCGAGCGGGGCCCGGGACCCGGTAAGGCCCACTTGCTTCGGGCGGGCGTGAGTGGGGCCGATTTCGGCCCACTACGCCCGCTCGAGGCGAGCGGTTACATCCCTAGCATTCCATACACAAGCATGACCCAAAAACATGCTCATCTTTATATGTAAGTTAAATGCAGTACTAGCAGGTAGGGATAAAAACAGATGTTTAAAGTTTGTATATTGCTAAACGTTTAAACTAGCCTTGCTTTGCAAATGCTACAGGCAGACCTTGGAAATCATGCAGGGATAGAGCTCAACAAACACATTAGGCTGGTTGCTAGGGGTGGAGCTGAGAAAAAGGTGGAGCTGGGAAAGGGCATCATTAAGTTTTACTTGTATTCTGCTACTTCTCTATTCCAGTTGCCACAAGAACAGATCATGCTCTTGCAGCAGCAGGTCAAAAATCCACTGCTTGAATATATTTTAATCACAATTTCTCTGACTTTCCCTGACTTCAGATCAATTTCCCTGACTTTCCCTGACCAGTTTCCATTTCCCTGACTTTCCAGAAAGTGGCAACCCTGTATAAGCTGAAAGTGAAGCTGCATGTTTTAGGGGAAGGCGGAAGGAGCCTAAGCTCCTAGCTCCTTTTCAATCCCAAGCTTGGAGCAGGACTGGCACCAGGGGTTGGCATTGTTGGGCACCTGCTGAGGTCACTGCCTCAGGAGGAAGCCCACTCGCCCCACTGCCAACCCCTGGAGCCTTGTTGCTGCCTGCTCACCTGCCCTCTAAGTCAGCAAGCAGCAACAGGAGCAAGGAGGAACACCAGCCACCACTTGCCTTACCTTCTTCCTCTGGTTGGCTGTGCAGATTGAGACTAAAGGAAGAGGGTAAGTGAAAAGGCAGAAGCAACAGCAGGGAGGAGAAGGAGGGGGAGGAGGCCCACTCAGAGAAAAGGAGCCTACTGAGAACATCTCGCCAAGGATCCCCCAAAGCCTGGCACCAACTCTCATCTGAATTGAGTCAAGAGTAGAGCTACTGGATCAGGCAGCTAGAGAATACTAGATGACTACAGAGCATATATCAATCCAAAAGAATGTCTTATAAAGTAGAGAGATGGAAGTCCCCAGGTTACGAACGAGATCCATTTGTAAGTCTGTCTTCAAGTCGAATATGTACGTAAGTCAGAAAAGAAGCCGCACAATGTTTTCAGTGTTGCAAAGTATAGTGCGCGCGTTCATAAGTACGAACCATTGTATTTAACTCAGATTTTTACATATATGGCAGTCTGTTCTTAAGTATGAGTTGTCCGTAAGTCGGGACATTCATAATCCGGGGACTGCCTGTACATACTTCAGACTGCAGAAGAATTGACCCTGTGTCCTCAACCCCAACTCTCATTAAACTTTTATTCATAGCAGAAGCCAACTTGAACAGCATTCCTGAAACAATTACATCATTAAATAGCACTCTATGTCTTTTTAAATAAACAAAAATCTCTTTGTTCTTCCATCTTGATCACAACAACTAGGTCTTGAACCCAATAACCAAGAGAAATGAGAAGAAGGAAAAAAGTCTGCATTCTAGTTCTCAACAAGCTCGCCTTCCATCACTGGCTAACAGCCCAAAGGTATGCATGTTTTACTTGCAAGTAAGTTGAACTGAGAAAGTGTATATTGGGCTGAATTTATATTTCATACAATAAAGATCTACAGATGGATAACCTTTTGTATCCCACACCTGGATCCACTGCCAAAGCAGGCTCTCTAAAGTCAGAATTTGGAGGTAGACCTGGAGTGTCCATCCCCAAATAAAGGTCATAATGAGGATCAGCTTTACCCATGTGTTAGCTATGATTGCATCATACAACATGAGAAGATTATCTCCTCACTTTGTGAGAAACAGCCTTCAGTACACCTGCAACATTTTCCCTCCCTTTCAGACAGCAGACATCTCACCCTCCCTGCCCCCCAAATCCTTCTCACTGACCAGAAGGTGAGGGTTATCATAAATCGCTTTTTTACGTTGCCAAACAATTGCCGATTTTAATAAAGGACAGAAGTACCATGTGAAAAACAGAAGTCAAACAACACACATGCCATGGTGAGTATGGTGCCGCCCGCTGGCAAGCATGACAAGCAGCTAGCCTTCCTCCCAACTTTGAAGCTGCAAAAATAAATGGGTGGGATTATCCAAACAGCTGTGTGGCAATCCCTGCCACCTGAACAGCTCCAAAATTGGGAGGAAGTCTGGGGGTTGTTTGGCAGCTGTGCAATGAAGGCACCTGAAGAGCCTTAGCCATCCAAGGCCAAACTGGCAAAGCCTCCTCCTTATTTGCCTTTCCTGCTAACGGTGGGAAGCATTGAACACCGATGGCTGAAAGAACCTCTTGAGTCTTTGGGAAGCAGAAGGAAACAGTGCTTGCTCCATCCATACCTGGGTCTTTCCCTTGGGAAATGCCAGCAGGGAGGGGGTTGAGCCCTGCGGGTAATTTTATATAAGTTGTTAAAATTCCTGGCAGCAACACCTACCAAAAGACAGAAACAAGTTAACTTTAGGAAAGAAGACAATACAAGAGATATATCTGTTTTCCTATATTCATTAGCCTATAGGAGTTGTAGGACTTTTTTCTGTCTAAACATGCATAGAATCCCCTCCTTAATGTCTACATCAATCTAGAGACTAATCAAACACTGATTGCCAGTTCTACAGCTACATTTTTAAAAAGTTTAGTCCAAAACAATTTCACAGCTTCCTAAACATATATTTCTGGAGTGCACAAGTATGGCAGACACCCACGATTAGTAGCCAAATGTCAGCACAATGCAACAATAGCCCCCAGTTCAGCAGCAGCCTAATGCACATCCTGCTGTAGTGTCAAGCACTATGCTGGTTTATTTAAACAACACTGGTGGGGCCTTGTCAAAGGGCAAGATTCCCTTCTATGGCATGTATGGTAATTTGGCCTGGTGCATCCCACACTGGTTAAATGGGAATGGTGATTTGCCTGGTGGGAGCAGATCAGGCAGTTGTCTCCCCTTTGCCAGCTGGAGGATGCCCTGGGGGTTTTGCAGTATTGTAAAGTGCTGATTTTAAGCACGGAAGCCTCTACAGATAAATACGCAGTTTGCTTGATCCACAACTAAAGTCCAGGCTAGAACTCAAATTGCAATCTCAAAAAACCCGAATAGCTACTAGAAGATCAAACCAAATCCACAGAGTTAATGTGAATGAGTATGCCCTTGTTTTGCCTGAGAGCTTTGAAACCACATTTTGGTATGCATTTTACCACAAAGGGTTTATCCTGTTGGACTAAAGAGATTATTCTCTTCTAATCGATTCTTCTGGACTTTGTAGCTGTGGCAAATGTATATGCAGAATGACCCAGATTCTATCAGAGCTAGTACAATAGATTGGTGGATGCAGCTGGCACTCATTTATGTGCTCATTCACAACTGGGCTGTTCAGAGAGCCCAGGCCTTTACAAATTTTTATTTGGAGCTGCAGTCTCCATTGGGAAGAAGATGTAGAGAGATCCATTCTTCACAACCCTGAGGCTTACTTGTGAAAAAACATACACCTCTCCATACCAAGCATGGAGCAACTCACATTTT
Source organism: Shinisaurus crocodilurus (assembly GCA_021292165.1). NCBI lineage: Eukaryota > Metazoa > Chordata > Lepidosauria > Squamata > Shinisauridae > Shinisaurus > Shinisaurus crocodilurus. Next base: position 267,085,979 of record CM037878.1, on the reverse strand, counting down.
TTTCCAAGCCCACTTATATGCAGCACATCTTGGTTCACTCAGCTGGTAGCCCCTCTGTTTTTCTCAAGCACAAGGCTCAGAAACTTCTTTGGCTGGAGGCTGTATGTAGCCACAGCTGTACTCTCATCTGCACCATTAACACCCTCTTCTCTGCTTGATGAAGGCTGGACAGACAGTATCCTTCCAAACGGTAGGCACAAGACTGTTGAAGAGCCTGGACCTCAGCTGGTTGTCAAGCCAAAAATGTTTGGAATGAGGTGGATCCCATCCTTCCCTCACCTTTCAATCATTATACAGTATTTATTTATGAGTTGCTATTTCCACCAGAAGATGCTCAAAATGACCTTACATCACTTAAGGGAAACGTCAAAACTCTGTTCTGCTCAAGGTGGAGGAGAGCAGAAACTCTTATGGATGCCACAAGTTGAACAGGCAGCAGGCCTTTTTGGTAACTGTAAAAAGGGAGAACCAGTGCCACAAAGTCAGGCCTACATGCCTGACTACCCTTCCCCTGCACTCCACTGCTGCCTGCTACCCAGTTTATTACCTCAATAGATTAAATTAGTATACAAAACTAACTTGAAGTCATGGACTTCAAGTCTGTATATGTACTACAGTACACACTAGGGTGGCATTATCTCATACTTAGCCCTTGACTAAGCACTTGCCTACCACTGTCCTAGTGGACAGGGCAAACATCGGACACTTCCTAGTCACTTAAGGTCTTCTTCCAGAGATTCTGCGTAAAGTGCTTCATCCACCAAGATTTAAGTAAGAAAAATAATGAAGATTTCAAGTAATCCCTTCACAATACCCTATTTACCTAAAAGAGATAGGTATTCAAAAGCAAGTCTTACCAGTGGATCCCTAAACACTATTTGTTGCATGGCTTCTTCACCTGGCCTTATCAATATTAATCACATCAAATTTTACAAATCATTTGTTTGTTTTAGCCAAGAGCAAAGGTCATAAAGGGTTTTTGACCACGTCCATCCCATTTTTTCCCTTTGAGGTATGTGTCAGGTTAGCCAGTCTTCATGAATAATAGGTGTTTGGAATGTTACAAATTAACTAGAAGAGAGTTCCTCAGATCTTCCAGAGTGATCCTCTCTAGGCCAAGGGGAAAAGTGTCCTATGCATTTCACAGATCTAACAGCAATTCCTTTTCACGTGATGGTCACAGTTTGCTCACCAGTTTCAACAACTTAGGAGATGAGACAGAAAAAGGTAGAAACTCTCCCTCCTTCTAGCAGCCCTGCCTCTTTCAAGGAGTAATAGTTAGTTTAAAAAAATATACCGTGGAAGTTGTTAGGCTCCAAACCTTACTAGGACGCAAGTCCCATTCAACTAAATGGAACTTATTTCTGAGTAACTACACTTAGGATCAAGCTGTTAAAGGCCCACTGATTTACTGTAGTGGACAAAGTAGGCAATTTTTTGAGGGGGGTGCACCAAGGTACATCAGACTAAATAAATCACGTTAACTAGGCAAGAATGAACAGTTACACGAATGCACCCCGATTACCTATTTTGCTGTGTATTACGCTCACAGATGTGGTGCTTTGGGTAATATGAGATCCAGCCATGATCCTCATTTCTTGAATAATAATAATAATAATAATAATAATAATAATAATAATAATAAACGTTTATTTATAACGCCCCTTATACCAAAGGGCGGGACAAATAACATATACAGTAAACATAACAATACAATAAAATAACCAACACCAACCACTTACTATGCAGTATCAAATCCCAGCAACCACCACATTAGCCCAACCACTCATTCTGGCTGACTAAAAAGATAAGTCTTTAATCCCGTTCGAAAGTGGGAAATATCCCCCTCCAATCGGAGGTCCACAAAAGTGGAACCAGGTCCTGAAAGGTTCGCAGCCTTGACAAGGTAGAGCGTGTCGGTGGGACCGCTAATAATCCCTGGCCCACTGATCTTAAATTCCTACCAGGAACATACCAGGAAAGCCTAGATGCTAAGTAATGAGGGACATTAGAGCGCAAAGCCTTGAAGGCAAGAACCAATAATTTAAATTGGGCCCTAGTCCGAATGGGTAGCCAATGAAGATTCCTACGGGCCATAGTAATATGGGAGTATCGGGGCAAGTTCAGAACAACACGAACAGCACTGTTCTGAACCAGAACCAGTGGAAGAAGCACAGAAGAGGGCAAGCCAGCTATTAAGCTATTACAATAGTCCAAGCGGGATACCACCAAAGCCTGAACAAGCAGATGGGCTGTTTCAAGAGACAAAAACTTGCGAATCCTGCGAATGTTCAAAAGGTGAAAATTACATGCCTTAGTAGTCCTATTAATAAAAGGACGCAAGGACAAACGATCATCCAGCACAACACCAAGGCTCTTGGCAGCTGAAACCGGGGCCACCACTGAGCCCTGGATATGCAAAGAAGGACATAATAAGGGAGCTGACATACGATCAGGTTGAAATACCAGAATTTCAGTCTTATCCATGTTCAATTTCAGATGCTGTGCGGTCATCCATGAGGAAACGCCTGACAGGCATTCCGTCACGGACTGCCACACTGCAGTATCAATGGATGCAAAGCTTCGATATATCTGTGTATCATCTGCATAGGTGTGATACTGAAAACCCCGATCAGAAACCAAACGTCCAAGAGGACAAGTATACAATGAAAAAAGAAGAGGACCCAAGACTGAACCCTGTGGAACTCCCACTAATAACGGGAAAACATCTGAAACTAAACCCTGAAACAAAACAGAACAAGAGCTATTTTAATAAGTATATATAATGATTAATAATGATATTGTTTTATTTAATTTTTATTTTTTTTTAGAGTATTAACCTGGATGAATAAGGGTAAAAGATTAATTGGGAGGGATCTACGGGTCAGTTTGCTTGGTGGCTGGGTTTGTCTCCCCCCCCCTTTTTTGTTGGCGTGGCAGGCCGGGGTCATGAAGATTTTCTTCAAGGATGGTAAAGGGGGGAATGCTTATATATGTAGGGAATGGGGTAATAGGGTGTGGGGTAGGGGTAGGGTGTGTGCTGTAGTGTTTTATTTCACTAATAGGAACCAGCAATTTAGACTTGAGATGGCTTCAAATTTGAGAATTGCTACTTTAAATGTTAAAGGCCTGGGTTCCATGTTGAAACGAAGACGGATTGAAGCACTCCTCAACAAGGATAAGGCGGATATTATATGCTTACAAGAAACTCACCAATCAAAGGAGGGGGTAAATGAATTAAAACTGCGATGGTCTATGACATATGAGAGAGCTTATGGTTCATCCAAGTCAAGAGGGGTGGCAATTATTATTTCAAAGAAATGTGGTTTTAAGGTGATTAAGGTAAAGAAGGATGTTAAGGGAAGATTTATTATAATATTTGGATTATTGGGAGGAGAAGGATATATATTGGTTAATATGTATGCACCAAATGAAAATCAAGAAGAATTTTATCAAAAAGTGATTAAGGAAATGTGGGAGCCACAAAAGGGTTTGGTAATTATGGCTGGGGATTTTAATATGGTGATGGACAAAAATATTGATAAATCAAATCCGACAGGACAAGAGAAGAGAAATAATATAACGGTATTAAATAAAATAATTAATAAGGAAGGACTGGTTGATGTTTGGAGAGGGGTAAAGGGATTGGAAAGAGGGTATACGTATTATTCACCAGCCACGAAGAACTTTTCTAGGATAGATTATATTTTTGTTTCCAAGTCCCTGATGTCAAGAGTGATGAGTTCAGAAATAGGTGTTATAAAAGTTTCGGATCATGCTATAGTTAATATGGATATTAAAATAAAGAAGGATTATAGAGAAGGACAGGTTGCTTACCTGTAACTGTAGTTCTTCGAGTGGTCATCTGTGCATTCACACACATATGGGTTCTCTGCACCTGCGCTGAGATCGATCGGAACTTCTTTAGCTGAGCTGAACTGGGCGGGAGCCCCTCCCCCTCGCGCGTGCTCCTTAGCGCGGCTCCCGCCCGTCTCCGCAGTTCCCTGAGACCGCCTATTGCGACCCTTGGAACCGAGGATGATTCAGGAAAAAAAGAGCTTTACTACACCCCCTCGAACTCGATGGCTACGAGATCGATAGAAAAAAGAAGACTCAATCCCGAGCAAATCGAGATTGTTTAAAAAGAAATGACAATATAACAGACTATCGAACTCGATGTCCACGAGATCGATAGATAAAGTCTCGATCCCGATATAATCGAGATCGTCCAAATAAAAGGAAATAACATAATGAAAACAGACCATCCCATTTCCACCTGGGTATCCATCGAACTCGATGCAGACACCGAGAGGGGAAGGAGGGCGGGTTGTGTGAATGCACAGATGACCACTCGAAGAACTACAGTTACAGGTAAGCAACCTGTCCTTCTTCTTCGTGGTCTCTGTGCTTCACACACATATGGGTAGATTAGCAAGCTGACTTACCGGAGGTGGCTCGGTGTCGGTAGTCAGATGGTGACCGATGATAGGACCGCTCTCCCGAAAGCGTTCTGCGCCCTGGCTCGAACGTCGAGGCGGTAGTGGCGGATAAAGGTGGAGGGTGAAGACCAAGTTGCCGCCCTGCACAAGTCCGATAGAGAAATTCCTCTGCCAAATGCCGTCGAAGTCGACATGGCTCTCGTAGAATGTGCCCTTACTGAGCCCGGTAAAACGCGATCGGCAAGTTGATATGCCAATTTAATAGTGTCGACCAGCCATGAGGACAGTCCTTGTTTCGACACGGGGCAGCCCTTTTTCGGTGGGCCGTAGCAGACAAAAAGTTGTTGAGTGCGTCTTATGGGCTCTGTACGCGCCTTGTAGAAGGCTAGGGCCCTACGGACATCGAGGCTGTGTAAAAGTCTCTCGACATCCGACGTTGGTGATGGAAAGAATGCTGGAAGTATAATGTCCTGACCCAGGTGAAACTCAGAGATGACCTTGGGAAGAAATGATATATCTGGCCGCAAAACCACTTTGTCTTTATGAAAGGTAGTATACGGAGGATCAATTCTGAGTGCGGCTATTTCGCCAACGCGCCTTGCAGATGTAATCGCCACAAGAAACAGGGTTTTGAGCGACAGAAGGCGTAGGTCCGACTTCGCCATGGGTTCGAACGGCGCTTTTGTTAGTGCCTTCAAAACCAGTTGAAGGTCCCATCCCGGTGTAATATTCCTCGTTGGAGGACATACATTTTTTAATCCCTTCAAAAACTGCTTCACTAGGGGATGGACAAATAGTGACATGTCGGTAGAAGTTGCGCGATAAGCCGTAATTGCAGCCAAATAAACTTTAATTGATGAAAATTTTAGTCCACGGGTCATCAACGAGTGCAGAAAATCGAGGACAGTGGGTACCGAGCATGCTGCAGGGTCTTTACCCGAAGCCGCGACAAAGCTGGAGAAAGCTTGCCATTTCCTCTCATAAGAAAGCCTTGTCGAGGGTTTGCGTGCTGCCAGCAAAACGTCTTTAACCGCCTCAGACAGGTCCGTATCCATCGTTATCTGATCCTCCATGCTGTGAGGCTTAAGGGATGCAGATTCGGATGAAGTACCTTGCCCTGGTGCTGTGTCAGCAGATCGCCTCGAGTCGGTAAATGCAGATAATCTCCCTGGGACAGATTGAGCAAGTGGGCGAACCAAGGCTGTCTCGGCCACCACGGAGCAACTAGTATGCAATTTGTCCTGTCTAGCGATATCTTGGCTAGTACTCGTGTTAGGAGAGGAATTGGAGGAAATAGGTAGTAAAACCCGTTGCTCCATTCCAACAGGAACGCGTCGGTTATCGACTTCGGGTCCGACCCTGCCCTGCTGCAGAACAGTGGACATGCTGCATTTTCGCTGGTTGCAAATAAGTCCATGTCCGGTCGACCCCACTGTTGAAATAGGGAAGTCAACACTTGCCTGTTCAGTTCCCACTCGTGTGAGTGCAGAGACACTCTGCTCAGTGCGTCCGCCAGTACGTTCGTCTTTCCAGCGATATGGATCGCCACAAATGACATCTGACGAAGGAGGGCCCATTCGTAGAGTCGCATAGTCAGTCGTGTGAGGCGCATGGATTTGGTGCCTCCTTGCTTGTTGATATAAGCCACTACTGTGGTGTTGTCCATCACGATCTGTATGTGATGTCCGGTGAGATAATGTTCCATTCCTCGGAGCGCCCTCCAAACAGCCATCAGCTCCAGCCAATTGATATGCTTGGAGGCCTCCGTCGGAGACCATGTGCCCTGTACGACGTGGTCGTCGGAGTGGGCCCCCCATCCTAGTAAGGATGCGTCCGTCGTCAGTATCCTGCTCGGTACCGGCGGTTGAAATGGTATCCCGTCGAGTAGATTTGATTCCTGCTGCCACCACCTCAAAGACTCTCTTACGGCTCGTGGGAGTTGTAGACGAAGAGAAGGTCTGTCCTTTTCTGGTTCGAAGGCTCGAACAAACCAGGTCTGAAGAGGTCGCATGCGAAGCCTCGCGTAGCGTACGACCGCGATGGTCGAGGCCATGTGCCCTAGAAGTTTTTGTACAAGATGAGCTGATGTCACCGATTGTTTGGACACTCTGCTTGCAAGGGAGATCAGTTTGAACGCCCTGTCGTCCGGGAGATACGCCCGACCATCGGACGCGCTTAGCCTTGCCCCTATGTATTGAATCTCTTTTGTCGGTTGTAGAACCGACTTCTCCGCGTTCAGACAAAGTCCCAATTCGAGCATGAGATCGAGAGTGTGTTTGAGAGCCCTCTGGAGCTCGACCCTCGAAGATGCCACCAGCAACCAATCGTCGAGGTAAGGAAAGATGGTGATGCCTCTTGCCCTTAGAGTTGCGCACACCACCGCCACACACTTCGTGAATACCCTCGGCGCGGTGGAAAGTCCGAACGGAAGAACGACGAACTGGTAGGAGTCGTCCCCCACCCGGAATCGAAGGTATTTCCGGCTGTCCTCGTGGATGGCGATGTGGAAGTATGCATCCTTGAGGTCGATGGATGCGAACCAATCGCTCCTTTGGAGTAGCGGAAGGATCGACTGGAGCGTGACCATGCGGAATCTTTTCGGTGGTATAAAAAGATTTACAGTCCGAAGGTCCAGGATCGGTCTGAGTCCTCCTCCTTTTTTCTTCACGATGAAGTACCTGGAGTATAGCCCGTCTTGAGAGTCTTCTGCAAGGACTGGCTGTATCGCTCCCTTCTGAAGGAGGGTAGAAACTTCCTCCATCAGCACCCGAGTTGGACGGGTGGTCTTGATCCCGAGAAACGGGGGGAGAACTCCGAACTCGATCCTGTAACCGTGCTCCACGATGCGCAGCACCCATCGATCCGTCGTGATGGTCCTCCACGATTGGAGGTGGTGGCAAAGTCGAGAGCCGAAGAGAGTAGTCTGAGATAGTGCAGAGGTGTCGAGGTGGTGAGTCGGTGGCAGTATGGTTGGGACGGCGAGGTAGTCAAAGACGACGCCGGCCGGCGTCGCCTCCCCTCCTGGTGCCTCTGGACCGCTGCTGGAACGGACGCTGTGGCGCTTGCGGTTGCGGCGCTCCGGGCCTCCGGTTCCCGCTTCTGTACTGGCCTGGCTGTTGGTATTGTCTGGCCGGGAACGGGAATCGAGACCAACGTCGTGGTCTAAAGCTCTGAGACGGTTGCTGGCGGATAAGCCCCATCTTTTTCGCCGTCGTCAGAGCTTTCTGGGCAGAGTCGAGGGAGTCGTCCGTGGAGGAATTAAATAACCCCTCGCCGTCAAAAGGGAGGTCCTGGATCTTCGCCCTATCGTCGGGAGTCAGGGCGGTAGAGCGAAGCCATGCGTGCCTCCTTAAAGCCACGGAACCGACCATCGACCTGGCATGGCTGTCGACTTGGTGCCTTGCTGTATTCATCTGAAGGGCACCGATGCTAGTCGCTTCTTTAACCAATTGCGCTGCCAGGTCCCTCTTGTCGTCCGGCAGATAATCACAGAGGTCTCCCAGCTTCTCTGTGATGTACATCTGATATCTAGCTAACAACGCCTCGTAGTTAGATATCTTGAGTCCGAGGGAAGACGATGAGTAGATCCTACGGCCGTAGGAATCTAGTGTCTTACCCTCTTTATCTGCCGGAGTGGTATGCTGTTTCCCCCCACGAGACTGCGCCAATTTGACTATAAGCGAGTTCGGGGTCGGATGAGAAAACAGGAATTTCGCTCCTTCCTCCTGGATTTTGTACATTGACTCCAGGCGTTTGGCCGTCGGTTTAGTTGAGGCCGGAGTCTTCCAGGTTTCCTGCACCGTCTCCAACAGTGTCGGCAGGAATGGAAGGAGCAACTGGTTCGACTGCGTTGTCCTAAGGACAGCATAAATGTCATCCTTGGCCTTTCCTTTCGAAGACTTCGCCTCGACTCCCAGAGCAGTCACCAGCCGGCTGACATGCTCAGCGAAACTCCCCATGTCCTCCGATGGGGAGACCGCGTCTTTGGACTCCACCTGCGTGTCAGGTGAAGTGGAATGGGAGGAGGAAGCCGCCGAGTCCGAATCCGACAGGTATGCCGATCCCGACGAGGAGTGGCCAACAACTTCAGTCGCAACCGGTAGACATGCGAGAGTCTGTGGTTGAGCCGTCGATGTCGATGCAATCGGCTCTCTCACCACTTCAGCCGGGGCACGAGACACAGCCGCATCTCGTCGAGGTGAAGGAGAATGCCTCCGACTACGGTGCCTGTCCGGAGAAACTGAACGTCTGTGGTAGTAGTGACGTTCAGACCTCTCGCGTCTTGGTGAGCGTCTCGACCTCGAGTAGTAACTCCTAGAACTCGATCCCGAGTAGTAGGAGCGGGACCTTGATCTCTCATCTCGGTATCGGGAGAGACGAGATCGATGGCTCGAAGTCATGGAGACCGAGTCACGAGCCCGATAATGCGGGGATCGTGATCGGCGGCGGTGTTCTTGACGCTCCTCTGCGTACCCAACCGACGGAGACAGCAGCGGTGGAGGACCCCTCGAGCCCGAACGGGGTCTGTCCGATGTCGTCTGCTCCTCGAGCTGGGTTGGCGAAGCCACAAGCTCTCCCTCCGACAGGGAAGCTGCCGCAGTCATCGGCTCTTTTGCGATATCTCGGCCCCGAGGAGACGTAGTCGGGGCCGGAGCGGACTGGTGGGCAATCGGTCCCGAAGCTCGATCTCGAGCACCAGCCAGAGCCTCAATCATCGCCACCGTACGCTTCGATACCACCACAGTGGACGAAGTCGACGGGCCCGCCATTTCCTCAGGCTCAACCGCCATTTTCTCCTTAAGGCGTTTCGCCTTATCTTTACGAGCCTTCTTTGCCAGTTTCTTTGCCGTTAGCGTGTCCGTTAACGGCTTCTTGGCAGGCTGGGATCCCCCAGGCCGTTCCTCTGGAGTAGGGCCTTTTGCTGACAGGGATTGCTCCCACAAAAGGGCCCTCAATTTCGTTTGGCGGGCTTTTCTGGCCTGCTTAGTGAAGGCCTGACAATGCTTGCAGGACTCCACGACGTGCCCCTGTCCGAGACACAGCAGGCAGAGCGAGTGATTGTCAGCGGGGGGGATTTTAGTCCCACACCGCTGACATTTTCTAAATGGTGCCTTGAGAGGCATAGTTAAAGGTTAGACGAAGAGAGAAAAATAGAGAATAATACAGTAACTAGGACAAGAACGGGGGAGAGAAGGTTCTAGGTAGGATTTTTTTGAAGATTTTTTTTTTTTTTTTTTTAAATAAAGATATAGTTCGATAGAGAATAAAGATTTTGAAAGTTTATGAGGAGAAAAAAGTTTTAAAGACTAGTAGAAAGACTAACAAACTCAGCTTTGAAGAATCGAGTGAAGAGAAGAAGAACCTATCGACTGGTCGCAAAGGCGGTCGAAGAGGAACTGAGGAGACGGGCGGGAGCCGCGCTAAGGAGCACGCGCGAGGGGGAGGGGCTCCCGCCCAGTTCAGCTCAGCTAAAGAAGTTCCGATCGATCTCAGCGCAGGCGCAGAGAACCCATATGTGTGTGAAGCACAGAGACCACGAAGAAGAAGCAAGGAGTTGGAGATTGAATTGTAAGATTTTACAGCATAAATATATTATAGCAAAGATAGAAAAGGAAATGCGAGAGATTTGGTTGTTTAATGATTCGGGAGTCTGCTCTGAAGCTGTTGTTTGGGACACAATGAAGGCAGTGATGAGAGGGATAAGTATCAGGGAGGGTGTGATACTAAGGAAAAAACAAGAACAGTTTACTAAAAAGTTAGAAGGGGAGATTAGGGATTTGGAAATGAAGTTTTTGAAGGAAAGGGAGAACAAGGTCTTTGCTGAATTACAAGCTAAAAGGAAAGAGCTGGAAAAGAAAGATTTGGAAAAAGTTCAGAGAAACTTGATTTATTTGAAAAGAGAGTTTTTTGAAAATAGCAGTAAGAATTCGAAAATGTTAGCAAGATCCACACAAAAAAAGAAAGAAAAAAGTATAGTTGGGGCAATTAAAGATAAAAAAGGGAAAGGACATAATTTAATGCAGGACAAATTAAAAATATTTCATGAATTTTATTCAGAATTGTACAAGGCTGGAGATTGTACGGAAGAGAGGATTAATGAATATATAGGAAAGCATTTTAAAATTAGACTAGTGGATGAAGATAGAGAAATTATGGAACAAGCTTTTTCGGAATTGGAAATAGAATATGCAATAAATAAATTGAAAGAGGGTAAGACCCCTGGACTGGATGGTTTAGGGGCTGAATACTACAAGGTCTTTAAGAAAATGTTGGTTCCAGGACTAAAGAGGTTATTTAATGATATTTTTTTGGAGGGGGGAGAGATCCCCTCTTCATGGAAGCAATCTAAGATTATTTTAATCCCGAAGCCAGAGAAGGACTTAACAGAGCCAGGTTCCTATAGACCCATTTCCTTAATAAATCAAGATGCAAAATCGATGACAGCAATATTAGCGAGAAGGATGAACAAGTTTATTACTAAATATGTCGGGATAGACCAATGTGGTTTTATGCAAGGAAGACAAATGGCAGATTTAACAAGAAGAGTTTTAAATATAATATATTTAATAAAGAAAAATAAATTGAGAGCAGGGGTAATAGCGTTAGATATTTTTAAAGCCTTTGATTGCATGGAATGGCCAGCATTAAAAAGTTTAATTAAAATTATGGGGTTTGGAGAAAGATTTAGAGGAGTAGTTAATCAATTGTATTCAAAAAATGTTTCATCAGTTGTAGTAAATGATGGTTTAACAGAGCAAATTTACCTAGGTCGAGGAGCTAGACAAGGATGTCCCCTTTCGCCTATTTTGTTTGCATTGGTAATGGAGATTTTAGCAAATGTATTTAGAGAAGATAGAAATATAGGCGGGATAGGGATTAGGGAGAAGATAAAAATAAATCTTTTTGCAGATGATACTCTTTTGACAATCAAAAACCCTATGGAAAATATGGATAGAGTGGAGAATCATTTAAAGGAGTTCGGGGAAGTAACAGGGCTACAGATTAATTGGGATAAATCTAAATTTTTGTTGTTTAACTATAGTAAAAGAGAAGAGATTGAAATGTGTAAAAAAAAAAGTAATTATAAGATTAATAATGTAATTAAATATTTAGGAATTGTAATTCCAAAAGATATAGATAAATTGGGAGATCAGAATTATAGGAAATTAAAGAATGAGGTAAAGAATAAAATAGAGGAGTATAAAAAAATTGGACTTTCCTGGTTTGGTAGAATTGCTTTGATTAAAATGAAGATTTTGCCAAAGATAAATTTTTTATTTCGGATGATACCAAGTGCGATATCAGATAAGGAACTTAAAGATTGGCAATCAATTATTAATACATATTGTAATGGAGGGAAAAAATCTAGGATTACTAAAACAAGATGGTATAAAGCACAAAAAGTAGGGGGTTTGGGTTTGCCGAATTTAAAATGGTATTATATAGCGAATCAGTTAAGACATATAGTGGATATTATAGCACGCCCTAAAGAAATAATGTGGTTGGAGTTAGAAACATGTGAACTACGTCGTACTTTGGGAAATATTTTTTTTCAAAAAAATAATAATAAATTGATAAAAAATATAGACAACCCTTTTCTAAGAAATTTGTTAATGATTTGGGGTACTATGAAGAGCATATTTATACCAGGGATATCTCCATTAACTCCGGTGGTAGCTCTTAAGGATTTTCCTGAAAACTTAAGATTAGAGCTGGAGGGTAAACTAAGAGAAGAAAGGGTTATTAGATTGACCGATTGGGTGGAAAAGATGGGGACTAGAGATCAAATAAGGGAAATTGTTGGGAGAAGAAGATTATCGTGGTTAAATTTATTACAGTTAGAACAGTGGTCGAAGAAATGGAAAAGGAAAACTGAGTACGAGAGAGATTTAACTAATTTTGAAAAGATGGTCATGTCTAGAGACGGCCTACCAGGTAATGCATCAACAAGAGGTATAACAAGGGATTTATATAGATTGATCCAAAAAGCAAAAGAACAAGAGGATCAGCTTAAGACAGTATAGGATAATGAATTTGAAGAGGTGACCTCGAAGGTGGGGTGGAACAATATATGGGATAGACGGATTGTGAAAATGATGTCAACTAGGATAAAGGAAAATTTTTATAAACTACGTAATTTGGAGATGGTATTTAACTCCAGTAAGATTAAATAGAATAGATAATAATTGTTCTGCATTATGTTGGAGAGGATGTCAGGGAAAAGGGACATATGCTCATATGTGGTGGAGTTGTAAAAATGTATTGGTGTTTTGGCGATAGGTTTTTACAGAAATATCGAAAATTATTGGGACGCTTATTTGTGATCAAAATATGAAGGAGTTAATTGTAAACTTGTTAACTGCGGCCAGGCTAATGATAGCGAGAAATTGGAAAGTACAACATGTTTTCCTAATAACAGACTGGTATAAGGAAGTTTGGGACATAGCCCTAAATGATAAACTAACTAGTAGTATCAAATGCAAAAAAGGATTGCTAAAGAAGAATAATTTTATGGAGATATGGAATCAATTACTAGATTATGTATTAATAAAGGGGAAGGGGAGCATGCCTTGTCAGGATATGTTATATTTTTGGAATTTAGACTTTATTTGATCAAGAGGATAGAAGTATATTAATTGGTCCCTTGGAGGGTGGGGGGGAGCACTTTATGATTTATTGTATGTTGATTATGTTATATTTGTGTGATAATTTTGTATTTTGCTAAATATATTTTCTGTGTTATAATTTGTTTTGAAAAATAAATAAAATATTAAAAAAAAAAAAAAAAAGAACAAGAGCGATTAGAAAGGAAGGAACCAAACCAAGATAAAGCATTGCCCTTGATTCCCAGTGATGCCAACCTTGAAAGCAGAATATGGTGGTCGAGTGTGTCAAAAGCTGCCGTCAGATCCAGCAGAATCAACACAGATGTTTGACGCTGAGCTTTCGCCACTAAGATATCATTCATCACATAAGTTAAGGCTGTTTCTGTGGAGTGGCCTGAACGAAACCCCGATTGAAAAGAATCTAGGAGATTAAATCTAATTAAATAAGTCATCAAATGCAAAAGGAAGGCTAAAGCTGAGAATGAGCTAAGGTTAGCGAGGAATGCTAAAAGGAACAAAAAAGCTTTCTTCAAATACATGCACAGTAAAAGACAGAAGAAAGAACTGGTGGTTCAACTATGCAATGAGGATGGCAAACTGATAACAGAAGACAAAGAAAAGGCAGAAGTGTTCAATTCCTACTTCGGCTCGGTCTTCTCCCAAAAGAGGCTCTATGACCCCCCTGGCAAACCTGAAGTGCAGACTGAAGGGGCAGGATTGCAGCTTGAGATTGATAGGCAAATGGTCAAGGAGCACCTGATTACTCTGAACGAGTTTAAATCTCCAGGGCCTGATGAGCTGCATCCTAGAGTAATAAAGGAACTGGCAGAAGAACTCTCAGAACCACTCTCTATTATCTTTGAGAAATCATGGAGGACAGGTGAAGTGCCAGACGACTGGAGGAGGGCAAATGTTGTTCCCATTTTCAAAAAGGGCAAGAAGGAGGAACCTGGGAACTATAGGCCAGTCAGTCTGACATCAATCCCCGGGAAGATTTTGGAGCAGATTATAAAGAAGTCAGTCTGCAAGCACCTTGAAAACAATGCAGTGATTACTAGAAGCCAGCATGGATTTGTCAAGAACAAATCCTGTCAGACTAATCTGATCTCATTTTTTGATCGGGTAACCTCCCTTGTGGACTGTGGGAATGCTGTGGACATTATATATCTGGACTTCAGCAAAGCTTTCGACAAAGTGCCTCATGATATCCTGATTAGTAAGCTAGCTAAGAGTGGGCTAGATGGAACAACTATCAGGTGGATCCACAATTGGCTACAGAATCAGACTCAAAGAGTGCTTATCAATGGTTCCTTCTCAAACTGGGGAGAGGTAACGAGCGGGGTACCACAGGGCTCGGTCCTGGGCCCGGTGCTCTTCAACATTTTTATTAATGACTTGGATCAGGAGGTACAGGGAATGCTTATCAAATTTGCAGATGACACAAAGTTGGGTGGAACAGCTAATACTCTGGAAGACAGAAACAAAATTCAAAGTGACCTCGATAGGCTGGAGCGCTGGGCCGAAAACAACAGAATGAAATTTAATAGGGATAAATGCCAAGTGCTGCACCTAGGGAGAGGAAACCAAATGCAGAGTTACAGAATGGGGGACACTTGGCTCAACAATACTACAAGTGAGAAGGATCTTGGAATTGTGGTAGATCACAAACTGAATATGAGCCAGCAATGCGATGTGGCTGCAAAGAAGGCAAATGCAATTTTGGGCTGTATTAATAGAAGTATAGCTTCCAAATCGCGGGAAGTGATAATTCCCCTTTACTCGGCACTGGTTAGGCCTCATCTTGAGTACTGCGTCCAGTTCTGGGCACCTCACTTTAAGAAGGACATAGACAAACTGGAGAGGGTTCAGAGGAGGGCAACAAGGATGATAAAGGGACTGGAAACAAGGCCCTATGAGGAGAGACTGAAAGAACTGGGCATGTTTAGCCTTCAGAAGAGGAGACTGAGGGGAGATATGATCGCACTCTTCCAGTATGTGAAGGGATGTCACACAGAGGAGGGCAAAGATCTCTTCTCGATCATCCCAGTTTGCAGGACACGGAATAATGGGCTCAAGTTACAGGAACCTAGATTCCACCTAAACATCAGGAAAAATTTCCTGACTGTCAGAGCAATAAGACAATGGAATCAACTACCTAGGGAGGTCGTGGGCTCTCCCACTCTGGAGGCATTCAAGGTGCAGCTGGACAGACATCTGTCAGAGATGCTTTGACCTAGATTCCTGCATTGAGCAGGGGGTTGGACTCGATGGCCTGGTAGGCCCCTTCCAACTCTACTTTTCTATGATTCTATGAATTAAAGAAAAATATTTTCAAGGATATTTGGGGTTTATTTCTGGAATATGTGTTTAAAAAGGGGAAAGGGAGTTTACCCTGTCAAGATATGTTGTATTTTTGGAATAATGAACAATTATAGAGTTATTGTATTATTTCGTCCCATGGTGATGGGAGCACTATATTAGTTATATGTGTGTGTTATTTTCTTTGTATTGTTTAAAAATTTAAATAAAAAATATTTACAAAAAAAAAAAAAAATGGTGGTGAAGACCCATCCAGCAAAAATGAATTTACAATTGTAGACACTTTCTGAACAAAAAAGGAAGCCAAGTCGCTTGCTGTAAGATCACAAATTGCGTGATTCCCATCACAACCAGCCGATGGATTCAATAAGGTATTAAATGTAGCAAATAGCTGACGTGGCATAGAGGCTTGGGACTGAATCTTCCTTTGCAGATAACCCTCCCGAGATTCATCTACATGACGATAATAAGTAGTAAGGGCAGATCTCAAATTCAGACGCAGTTCATCTGATGGATTCCGCTTCCATCGCCTCTCTAACTGGCGGACTGAGGCTCGCTCCAGTCGCAACTCTACATGCATCCATGGCTGAGGATGACGCTGTGTTACCAGACGAGTTTTAGATGGTGCCACCACTTCAAGGGCAGCTTCAGTTATTGTATTAAATTGGTGGGCCAGGACATTTGGGTCCAAGGCCCCACCAGCAGATGACTGATCTTCTACTTGAACACTTGAGAAACACAACCAAATCCATTAATGAATTGCAATTCTCCAGCTGCATGTTTCAGTCAACTTTTGTTTCCAGCTGCATGTTTCAGTCAACTGCTCTATAAAGTCTACAGATACTAAAGTCAAAGAGAGAGCTCTGGGAAACTGAGGTGCTGTCCTACTGACTTCTGTTGCATTACCATTGTTTATGTCCAATTTTGGTCCATTCAGATTCTTTGCTATATATACAGAGGAGAGGATACCCTTCACTAAGGGGTCTTAGAAGTGGCAGAACTGCACGGAGCAAATGGGGCACCAGCAGTACTTACACACACACCCCAATGGGGCACCAGTCACTCGGTCCCATTCAGCTGCCTCCTCACGGTTTTTTCTAGAACTGTCAGGGATCTGCAGTAGCTGCAGCACTAAGTGCTCTGAAAAGGGAAGAAGGAGTTATTATCTCCACTTTCTGCAGTAGCTGGAAAATCGGGGAAGTATTGAAATGGTAGAGGACAGTGAGAACTGTCAGTTCAATACATAAAAGCCAGAGGATTACATTGCTAAGGGGGTAATATTGTTGCCACCCACTTTTGGTGCACCTACTTTCCCGGCTTTTTCCCCTTTACTTTTTAATTGACATCTAGGCAATTGACAGCTGGCAACTGTGCACAAATTAGCCTATGTGCAGTCTCACATTGTCAATCTGATACCTACTCCACTTCCCTTTGAAAGCCAAAACTTACAAGGCCATTGACAAGGCAAGACTACACGTATCAGACAGCCATAAGTGTGCACTTGCACACCTGCGAAGACCAACAAAAATAGTAATAATAAAATGATGAACACAGATGCACAATTTTCTGGGGGCGAGAAAAAAACAACAACAACCCCAACTGTGCTTTTTTGAAGCTCCGGGGGGGGGGGGGAGAAAAGGCATTGAACATTTTTTTAAAAAATACTTCTTTTGAAGCAGTTGTCAAGCCAGTGACAACTGCTCCAAAATGCCACTTGGCATCGGTGGAGGGGCTGTCACTGGCGGTGGCGCGGTGGCAGCAATGACAAGAGTGTGAAAAGCAGCAGGGATTTTTGGCATTCGTGCCGAGTCAATCCCCACAAACCACGATGGAATCAGTCTCCTGGGTTCAGACAACACAACTACCAATTGTGGGTCGAACAACCCCTAGAACAAACCACAGGTTGTCAGGGTGGCTTGTTGCCCCCAAATAAGCCACCCTATGGGAAGCAGTCTGGGTTCAGATAACATGACAACCCACTGTGGCTAGTTACCCACAATGTGTTGTTGTGTCATGCAAACCAAGTCAGTTTACCGGGACTGAATAGAATCAATCCATTTCACTTGCCAGGTGTACAAACACAGCTATAAAGCCACTTTTATGTAATAACCATAGAATTGAAATATCCTACAAAAACAAAAGGGGGAAAAAGTCACAGCAGGAGGACAGGGGATTTCAAGTCTGTAAGTTAAGGGGGAGGGGGAGGAGACGAGGCCTCAGAAGGTTCATGTTGTTCCTTATTAGCAGTTATAATGAAATTTTATCCCCAGCTATCATTGCACAAAAATAACTCAAGTTAAAATCACACAAGCATAGTAACTGACCCAAATGAAACAGGAATTAGAGGATCCAAAAAATTCATTTTGTGCTAAAGTATTGTCAGTCACTTGAACTGGGTGTAATTGAATTCAGATGAGGAGACTAAGCGCCTTGCTGTGTTGGCATTCTGCCGACTCCCATATTTTGTGTTCATATCCATATCTGCCTCTATGATGTTTTCATCTTAATAATCCAACAACTATATAATAAAATCATAGGGAAATATCAGCCACATTAAATTTTCAAGAAAGGGCAGGTTGCGACTAAATGATCCCTATTTGAACTCAAGAGTCAAGCATGGAAATGGACTAATTATATTTTGCCATTTACCTCTTGAGCAAGGCAAAGGCCATTTCCAACAGAACAATCAGAGCTCATGGGTTAGCTTTTTAAAACAATCATATTTTATTAATTTTTTGAATTTTTGTGCCACCCCTCAGCACTGCTATTCCAAGAGTGGTTAACAAGGAAGTAAAACAATAAAACCATCAAATGTACAATTAAAGCAAAATCATGTAGGGCAATAAGGAACAGAGCAGCAGAATAAAACCCAGGAGATTTACCACCTTTAAAAGGACCTACAAATTTTTTTTAAAGGTGCGGGAAGGTGCAAGAAGAGATAAGAATAGGCTCCAGACAAGTCTCCCTGTGGAGGGAATCCCAAAAGGCATGGTGCCACCATCGAGAAAGCACTTTTTCTGGCCACCATCCACCTAACCACTGAAGATGGGAGCACCCAGAGAAAGGTTTCCGAAGATGTACATGGGCAGGTTTGTGTGGGAGAAGACACATCTTCAGGTACTTGGGTCCTAAGGTATTAAAATGGTAAGCACCAATATTCTGAATTTGTGCTCAGAAGTGGGCCAGCCTACTAATTTTGAAACATGTTCCCATTGTCTGGTTTCAGTTAGATGTGTTACATGGGAAATCTACTTATTCAGAAATATCCCGTGATACGGTCCTTCCTGAACTACCGTATATCACTGCAGCCTGCAGGTGAGGGTGCATACTTATATGCTCTTTGAATAGACTGCATTTCATGTAGAAGATGTCTCACTTTCTCCCTAGCATGCTGCTAGCTTCCTACATGCAGGATGGTGTGTGTGTGTGTGTGTGTGTGTGTGTGTGTGTGTGTGTATACGCGCGCGCACACGTGTGTGTGGGGGGGACACACACAAAATCCATACCCTGCCGAATCAAGAGTGCCAAGCACCCTAGTGTGTGCTGGTCTCCTGCTGGTCCACATGCCAACAGGGATCAGAGAGAAGCAAGTACAAACTGTGGACATAGCTGGCTTGCTGAGTCAGCCCCACACTCCAGGTTGTGGGTGACACAGTCAAATGGGAAAATGAGATCTGAGGTTTGCTGCAAGTGAGATGAATGGAAGAAAAATGAAGGAGAAGGCCAAGATTGGACAAACAGAGTAGCAAGAATGGAGGTAGAGGCTATCTCAATCCTTTAGCTAAACTATCAAACTCAGGAATGCGGTTTATCCTGCCTCAATAATGGTTTGGGTTTTTATTTTGGGGAGCTTTCTCATATCACACACAATTTCATGTTTCCCAGATTTACCACCCTAATCCAAATAAGTAAATAAATGCTGAAATTATGTATATCTCCACCTATTAGCTTTCTGCTGGATGATAAATATCTACAGAGGAAAGGGCAGAGCTTTCTCCTGGTCTCTGGATGGTAAGAGAGCTTTGTCATTACATCTTGCCTAAACCATGCAGGCCAGTGCAGGGATGAGCAAAGGTGTTTTCTCAGGTGTGCAGGTCATATCCTTGCTTATCCTGGGACAACTCCATAACAGCAACATTTGCCCTCTTAACTATGAGGTTAGATTATTGTAATTCTCTCTCAGCAGAGCTCCCTGCAGGGTCTGTCCATGACTTGCAGCTGAAGATACAATAGCACAATTACTCAATGTGATAATGTTACACATACCAATTATTCAGCTGCTAGCAAAGCGGCTGTAGGGGTTCACTGCTGTGTTTTCAAAGCTTTAAATTCTGGAGCTCAATAGCAGTGGTTGTCTTGCACACTTTCAGAAATGTAGAAGCACTCAACCTCCTCTTGTTGCATACAATTGTTACCAAGACGCTCAGCCTTGCTTCCATTTCAAGTATCTCCCTAGCGCCTTGTTTCCAAAAAACTCAATTTTGTCTGGGAAGGGTAGACAGACTACTAGGACAAGAAAGCAAAGCCATATCCTACACTGGCTGTCCTCTATTAGCATACTGTAGATCACAGGAGTGACTCTCATATGCAAGGGACATCAGAACTCTTGCAAATGGCCCACTCTCTGTGTTGTTCCTAAAGCAATTACGGTAAGTCATCCAGATGCACCCTTTAATTGGTTTATCTAGAGCCTTGACAAGGAAAGCTCCATACTTAAAGCACAGCCAACACCAGTAAACACATTAGCAACCACTAGCATCCATCAAGGTTAAAGACCTCTACCCAAATTGGACACAAAGAACCCCCTTTTAGACTCATCACCCATGGCAGGAAACCAAGCCTTACCTACATCAGTTTTGCCCTTCTTCTGATCTAGGAAAACCCCTCCATCATATAACTGAAATTTTAACAAAGGATCCAAAACTTAAAACTGAGCTAAGTCCTTCAGGAGGGCAGTCAGGTTCAGTTAGTTTTATCCAACTTTCTCCCCCACCCCTTGCTTCCCCATCTCCGTTTTTTGTACTCAGTTAGTTAGGATTCAAGGGGAACTACATGGGCTTTGCCCACCTTTGTTTCCCCCGTCATGGCCAGTTTCAAACAGAGATGATGCCTTTGCTTCCATCTCAAAGTAATCTGGGGTGAGACATCCAGAGGCTCCAAATATATTCAAATGGCCCAGTCCTAGGGAAGGTGGCTAAGGTATCACTGTAGCTGCTGCCCTTCCCCCCCGCCCCGTCTTGGAACAGAAGTATAGCCCTACCCACAGTGAACTCTCTGGAGGAAGGTGCATATACCCCCTTTGTGAAACAGGCAATTACTGTGGGTCTGGTTCTCTTTTCCTTCTCTAGTTCTATTTCCTCTTTTCCCTCTCTAGTTCTTAATCTAGCTTTTCCCTCCTGAATTTGCTACCTCCTACCTCCTCTCTATAAAATTCACCACACAGTTGCTGGTCCAATCTCAATGCAACTCATGTACATCCCTTCTGTATTTCTGTAACAAACTGTATATTCAATTACTCCAACTAATTTCTTGTCTACCTGCCAATTACCCCCACTAAAAGACCTAGTTTCCCTGTGGCACACTGTGACTCTTGGCTCAAGACTCAAATGTGTGTTTCTCCTGTGTACATCTGCAGTCACTGACACATGTAGACTAGGACACATGGTAAGCCAACACACTTTTTTCCTGCTGCATTTCCATTACTGGCATTCTGGATTGTCAAAGCTGATAAGAGTAAAATGTAGCCCAATCCTATGCATG
Source organism: Shinisaurus crocodilurus (assembly GCA_021292165.1). Classification (NCBI taxonomy): domain Eukaryota; kingdom Metazoa; phylum Chordata; class Lepidosauria; order Squamata; family Shinisauridae; genus Shinisaurus; species Shinisaurus crocodilurus. The sequence continues at coordinate 267,064,855 of CM037878.1, read as the reverse complement.
TTTACTTTTAAGTTAGTCCCAATGATTCCAATTGGGCTTAGTCCCAAGTACATAGGATTGCATCCTTAGAAGATATACCTATGCTGAAGTTCAAAACCTCAAGATCACAACAATAGTGGGGCACCACCTGCTGAATCTGACCTATTATCACTGGTGAACAAGATCTATTGAATATGGCACATATCACTGGTGACAAGAAATAATGGCCATAAGGTTTTGGAACAGTTTTAAAAGTATATTTTCTAAAACAAATCCACTAAAAATGCAAGTGCTAACTTGCATTACCATACGAGCATTTGTGTAGCCTTTCAAAGCAAAATTAAAATACTTCAATTTCTTCCACAGTCATGCCCAGATATTGAAAAGAAAGGCTCTTTTAATTTCTCTTTTCTACCCCACCCCCCAATACAAGTGCACATTGTCCTTTAAAAAAGAAAAGAAAAAGGAAGCAACCAACAAGCTTCTCCCCCAACCCAATTATGTTTGTAGAGTGATCACATTACAGCTAGTGCCACCCTACCACTAAATGGGAAGTCATTCCCTCTGCCCTGGAAAAAAAGCAACCGTCTACTGGCAACATAGGAAGACATGTGTTTTGGAAGGAAAACACATTTAGCTGTGGAATAGTAACAATTTTTTTGAATATGTGTGGGGTTTTTTTTTAGAAGAATTAGAATAGAGATTGAAAGTCTGAAGAGAATATGAAGAAATCTGACAGAAAAGTCGAACGAGAACAGTATAAAACTCAGCTGTGAGAGAAAAAACGCTCCAAAGAGAAGAAGAACCACCCCAAACAACTTGTCGCAATGGCGGTCGAAAAGGAACTGAGGAGACGAGCGGGAGCCGCGCTAAGGAGCATGCGTGATGGGGGAGGGGCTCCCGCCCGATTTACCTCAGCTATAGAATTTTACCCGAAACGGTCTCAGCGCAGGCGCAGAGAACCCATATGTGTGTGATGCACAGAGACCACGAAGAAGAACCATTGGTGTCAATTCTTTCTCACTTGAAAAATACGTTCAACATTCCTAGACTTCCATACAGGTTTTTGCTTTTTGTTTTTAAAAATCTGATCTTTATTTGCCTGAAAACAAGATGGTGGGGCGAGAGCAGAGGCAGCAAGTGTCAAAAAAGTGTCTTTTTTTTCCACCTAGCTGCTTCCAACACCCCACTTGGCTCCAGCTCTGTGAGCCAATTCTGGCATTTCTAATGAAGAAGGCTCAGTCTTGGTTCAGTTCTAGTACCAGGTATTTTAGGGCCATCGGTATCAGAAAGGAGGTGGTAACAACCTTGTGGGGACACTCCTTTGGTTTCTCAGCTCTGCTGTGGTGTAGAGCAACCTAGCCAAGGTTTGCTCTGAAGGCTTTGGCCAAAAGCTAGAAAAACCAGCCAAGAGACTAGACAGCCTCAGCCCTTGCATTAATCACAATGCAAGGGACAAGGAGGGAAACTTAGCTAGCTGAACTGGGACTGCAGTTGTCCTTGCCAAGGTATACCCCATTTGACACAAAAACTAATTCTGTTGAAGTACTAGGGGCTAAAAGGAATACAACCCTACTACAGAAGGATTAGGACAAAATGCACCTAACAACTTGTTTATTCTGAGGTTAAAAAAAAATATTAATCCACTTCAGCCTTGGGTTTGCTGCACTGACCAAATGTTTATCAGGCTGAAGCAAGCTGAAAACCATAAAAAAGGGCCCTTGGAGAATTAGGCATTTTTGTCTGCACAAATAGCAGATAAAGTAGCAAAAGCGGTCCTGAATTACACCACTGGAAACTACCGGTGGCACTGGCAGCACTGAGGGCTGCATGTTTGTCCACATAAAATCAGAATGTAATGAAGAGGGCTAGACTAGAACCCTTCTCCCTTTTAGACAACAGGACAAGTTTCCTATGTGCAGGGAATGTTTTTGTGAGCACTGTCTACTTGGATAGGACAAATTAAGGCCTTCTGGCAATTTACATTTAATAAATCTCATATCATCTTCTAGCCACATAGCTCACATGATCCACATGCCTTCCGATTAAACCCTTGAGAACACTCTGTGCAATTCTTTAGGGTACACACTGTATCTCCGTAGTAGGGCTACGCTGATTGCATTACCAGATAACACACATGATCTTTGTTATCTAGGAATACTCAGCATTTGGCACAGAGCTGTAAAATAACATGTCAAAATCAGTTACTGTGATTTAGGCAAGTGAAGGATTTCAATGAAACACGGATCCTTGGTATTATTCAACACGGATGGAAAAGGGACTGGGAAATGCCTTCAAAACCGCATCTTTCCTTCAGTGCCTGCAAATCTAAACTTAGAATTATAAATAGGAGGATTCTAATACATTTATTTATAGTATCTATTAAAATTCCTCCTTAAGCATGCTATTTTTAAAACAAACAGTCCCCATCTCTAGGCTACTGTATTAGATTGCCTATCAGCTTCATTACTGGCACCTTCATTAAAAAATATATTTAAAACAAGCAAGTTATGCGAAACCTTTAAAAGAAGGTTCCAGTTTGTACAAGGTACACCAGAAAAGGTGCAGGAGCGGGGAGCAAAGGTTAATGCCCCCTTTTTATTCTCTTCCTGACCAGAATCTCAATTCAGATCAGGTCCCCTGCATCAGCTTTTTACTTTATTAACACACACACACGCCATCAAATTGCTGGTATCATATCATGATATGGTGTCATATCATGTCTAGTTTGGCCCTTAGAAAGAGAGCGGGCAGTCCTGTTCTTCTACTTGGGCAGAGCAGACCATCCTCTCCATGAGGATGAGACGAGTACCTTTCCAACATGCAAGGGCCTTTCCAGCCAACATCTGGGTGTTCTGTCAGACCAGAAGTGATGAGATATTCCCTCAGTCAAGGTTATGGTGCTGAAAGGAGAGGCATCTCCTACCTCACTGGGAGCTCCAGTGGGGTTTACTCTGGTTTCCAGCAGCTTGACACCTTATAAGGAAGACATGGATCCAACGTGCAACTGACTGGCCACATCGTAGCCAAACATGCTGTCTGCATCAGTGGGCAATACCAACTAGAAGTGACACATAAAAGTAGGACAAAGCGGCGCCTTGCCTGACCCCAGGTTAGACACTGCTGTTAAGCTAGTGGCCTCTAAATCATGCCATAATGTACTTAATGAAGTCGCTGTGAGATTTTATGATGGATTAGAATGCAAGAAATTAATGCCACTTTTGAAAACCTTCTGCTCAAAGCAGAAAGGAATATGATATCACAGTTTTGGCCCGAGAGATTTGTATTTGCATAGTTCAAACCACCAAGGTTTTGTTAGCTAGTCTTTATTTTAATGCTTATCATCTCCCTATATAAAACTAGGATTCCAACAAAAGAGAATTATTTGGTTTCAGGCAAATCTCAAGTACAGCATTAGGTGTTAGTATTGAGATGCCTCCCACACAATGAAGCCCTGACGATTACAGCTGTGTACCATGTTCACAGCCAAATATCCCCTTCATCAGATACTAATGGAATTAAATTAGATCCATTTTTTCCTCAAACCTGAACATGAGTGGGCAGATACTGCTTGAGACTTCCATTTTCAACACAAGTCTAGTGCAAACCTGCTTGACAATTTCCCATAAAAGTCTATTTTATAGAAAAGCTATGCTAACAAAACTATCTAGTAGCAGTGGCTCACGCTGGCTCAGCTTGTCTGAGTGTGGAAAGCTAAGCAGGGGCCGGCCTGGTTATTACTTGGACGGGAGACCCCTCCTATAGTTTCCTGCATTGAGCAGGGGGTTGGACTCGATAGCCTTGTAGGCTCCTTCCAACTTTATGATCTATGAAATCTATGAAAGTGTCTAAAAAGAACACCAGAATCCACTTGCATCAATGGGAGAAAGAAAAATAAACAAAAAGACCATTCTACTGGGATTTTTCGGTAGAGATTATCTAGACCAGGGGTGGGAAACTGAATTGGGATCCCTGGAGGGCTGGATTTGGCCTCCAGGTCTGAGGTTCTGCACCCCGATTTTAGCCAATGGGGTGTACCTGTTTTACCCGAGTTTAAAAATTTATCCTTGGACACAAGATGGGCTAAAAATATAAATAGCTGCCCTCCAGTAAATATCTCTCACCATGTTTCCTTCTACCACGTGACAAACATTAAAAGCATGTGCACTTGTTCAGGTTTTCATCATATTTCCAACCCCAGGTAGAAAAAAACCTGTCAAGACAAATTTCTGGGATATGAACAACTGGCACTAATAAGTGAATACCACATGGTGATTTCTAAAAGTGTGTTATCTAAAAGTATCATTCTTGTTTCATTATTTAGGGGCTAAGTTTTAGTATATGTCAGTGCTGGTTATTCTGGAAGGCCACCAATGATCCAAGTTTGTCAATGAAGTTAAAAACGGCCTTAAATTCACCGTAAGTAGATATACAGAGATGGATCACAGCAAAAGACAAACTATTGAATAAATCTTCCCCACACGTCCAAGTGCCAAAGTCGCTCACAGTAATGCACAGGGAAAAGTTCCTTTAAAGTAAATAAATCCTACTTTTGCCTAACTGCAGACAGGATTACAGCCCAAGTTTCCAGAAAACATATTGTTTTTAACAAGCTCTTTTAATAGTGTGTTTTTTCTTTTTATTGTTCACCGCTCTAGAATCTATTTAGATGTGGAGCGGTATATAAATGTTGTAAATAAATAAATAAAATGTCAAGATGTATACTCCAAGGAATGCTAAAATCAGTCATGTTCAGACATCAGAATATAGTTTGCTTGAACATTTAAATCCTGGTAACCATCTTTCAATTACTTAAAATCAAGATCAGCCCAATAGCCAACACTACATTGTGGTGCAGTGGTTATACACGTAGCGAGGGGACACATGAGAGTGGACTATAAAATAGTATGAAACTATAAACTTACTAAGTTTTCAAAATATTTCCTGACCGAACTCCCTCATTAAGTTCAATAAATACTGAGATGAATCAGCTGCTAAGGAAAGACTATTCATACAAAGCTCCTGCAGATGTACGCTGGAGTTGGAAAAGAGTTTTGTACTCTGCAGGTCATTAATCAACCACTAAAAAGACATAGTACTGAATATCAACATTAGAATTTAGTGCCAGAATAAATCTATAATCTATTTAAACTTGAAATCAACGTTTTGCCTACAAAAGGGTGCTACGTATTAAGACAGCTTTAAAAACAAAATATTTGAAGATCTGAACATACCAGAGGTCATGCCACTCACTGCTCTTTTTGCTGCTTATAAAAGGGAGCAATTCACAAAAGTTAAGCATTTACAGAGCACACAGAGTAGAAAATCCAAACACCATTTGTTTGATTATTGATGAAGACGAACACATTATTGCTGAACAGAGAAGGAACACAGACCGAGGGGTGGGGAACCAACTAAACTGAGCTGAAAGTGCTCATTTAAAAAGAAGCCAATTGTGCTCCCATGTAATTTTGCCAATGGTTTTAATAGATACAATCCCTGTAAATTATATGAACTATAGGTCAGAGTAGTTGAAATTGCTTCAGAAGATTACTAGACAGAGATGGAAGATGTAAAAACAAAATTAAAATATGAGTTCATATGAGGATAGCCAATGCAATACAAGCTCTTTGAGAAAGACAATGCAGGTAGAAAATGCTGTGCAAACATTAGCTAACTAATCTTATCATCTGCTAATCTCTTTATAGTGACATGTAGTTTTGCAGAAGTTGATGTGGAGCTCTGAGCCTGGCAAGTGGATTTCCAACTGCACTCCAGGGAACTTTAAGTCTCTCAGTGAAAAGCAGGGGCAGACAGGTTTTGCTAAAAGACACTATGCCCACTACTGCCTATCTTCCCCTGCCACACAGAGCACTGCAAGCCTCCTATGATGCACACAGTCATGTATTGCAATGTCAATGTCCAACAGGCCTGGCCAGTGCTCTGGGTGACTTGACCACACCCTACAATATGACCCAGATTGATGCACAAGGGTTCTGAACAACAACATCTCAGAGACCTTGGAGGGGGAGGGGGCAATCAAGTCAGTGTGGAAATGGTTCCCTTAAGATACGAAATTTGAACGCTAATGCTCTAACAGATATGGAAGCCTTTATACACAAGGATCAGGACAGAAATGAACTACTTGGGCTACAATTATGTACTTACGCTGTTACAGAGAAACGTCAGACATATTGGATGTCTGACACATGTATTGTGTGCCATGGATTTAATCAGTATTACCCTGACACCTTGGCTACAGAAATCATCTTAGTTCCAGGAACATCATTTATGCTCTGGACTGCTGCAGAGGCAAAGGAGCTATAGAGTACTTGTGCTTCTTCCTTGATTGGATTAAAAGGAGTCATTCCCTTTAACAGCAGAAACCTAGAAATGCCTGCCTGATTGTCATGCCACCACCCAGCTGACTAACCCATGAAGTTACCTTTAAACTGGCCAATCAAGAGCCCTGGCAGGGAAAACGGCCCAATCCTGAAGCATCCCCACCTCCCAGATATGTCACCAAGGTCAAGCACTAGCTGAGCACCCTTGATGATATCTCATTTTGAATACTATAGTACTATGAGTCTGTATAGCTGACTAGATGTAAATTAATCAAGGGGCAAGGAACTTCCCTGAGCTTTCTATTCAGTCATCAGAACCAAACTGTTTCCCTTTGTTTTGAACCATCCTGGGCCCTGCCTTTGAGTCATCAAACTCCTTTGTTTCAAGCCCTTTAACTACCTTGGAGTTTAGGCAGCGGATATTCATTCTTCTTTGTGCTTGGCATCCCTCACTCTAACATGTCTCAGTCCTGAAAATGACCCTGGGAGTCCAGTTGGCTTTACTATTATTCCTTGTGACTCCTTCCTAGAACGATTCTCTGCTCCACTCTAACGCCTATCCCACGTTTCTAGGGACAGAGTTTCCCCTTGTACTTTCCACCTTATTGTTGTGTTTTGCCCCGAGAGATCCGTTTATCTTGCACACCACTTTATCTGGTAAAGCCACCATTGGGTACCAAAGTCAGGTTCCATACGTGAAGAAATGCTGGTTGACCTGCAAGTCCACACAGGTAGTCTGCAACCACCATATGAATTGCTCTCTACACCCAATTTTAATTAATTTAGCTGTGCAAATCCCCAATGAAACCCTTATTTAATGGCATTTCCAGGCCTCACCATAACAAAACGTTATCTGGCAGGCTCACAAGATGAAATTAGTTAATTGTGTAGATCAGCCTTCCCCCTCTGGTGCCCTCCAGATGTGTTGAATGATGGGAGATGTAGTGCAAAACATATGGAGGGCACCAGCTGGGGAAGGCTGGTGTAGATACTAGTTTTTTTAAATCAATCATCAACATTAAAATAAAATAAAAGTAATGTGGGAAGCCTAATTTATGAAATTTTGGTCACATTCTGCTACATGCACACACACACTTTTTTTTATACACACACGCACTTTTCAGAGATCAAATCCTATCTTGAAAGGACCATTGTGGGGGTGACTTACAGCTCTGCCTCCAGATACCATTTTAGCCATGTACAGTTAACCACTTTTCAAAAATATGTTATGATATGGGCCAGGAAACCTGCAAAAAAGTTCAGCCAGAAAAAAACACATTCCACCTCACCTGGCACTCGTTCTGGACTTGTTCAGAGCTTTGCTGAGAACCAGGGATGGTGCCGACTGACGTCTTTGGGCCAAGCTCTTCATTTTCTGATGAAAAACAAACAAAACGAAATGTAAAAAAATCTTAACAACAACAACTGTAAGGAAGAAAAGGGAAAGGGAAATGAACAAAAACCAGTTCCATTGTACGGACTTTATAATATCTGAAACTACTTTCCCAGTCCTTAGAAGATAAGGAGAGAAAAGCCTGCAGGATGTACATACGGTACTTGGAAAGCAGAGGTGTCCAGGTGAGACACAACTGTACTGGCATGCTTTGGTTCAAATAAATGTTACAAGTAACTTGGTGCACTGACTAATCCTGTGTCTGGTCTTAACTAGTGTTCCTCCGCTTGTTGATTATCTAAATGACCATTCGTTGTAGACCCCCTTCAGGTGTTCCACTCGTGTTATTAATGAAAACACAAGAGGATGACATCAGCAGGCTCCACCACTCTCCTTCCACGTGTTCCCTAAACAGCTGAAAGGAACCCCCATGTATACAGCTGCACACACAGAGGACTCATCCATCCATGCAAACAGGCACTCTGCCAATTGGGAACTTGCTTGCATGGAAGGAGCCCTCCACGCATGTAGCTGTATGCGTGGGGGCTCCCTTCAGCCATTCAATAAACATGCAGAGGGAGGGAAGAAGAGCCTGCCACCGTCCCCCTTCACACATTCATTAATCACATGAGTGGAATACTCAAAGGGGGTTAATGTTAAGAGACACTGTGGTAAGGTTCTCTTTGAAAAATCTGGTGCTAAAAAACACAAATGAGCATGTTCGGACATCACACTAAGCTACCCTGCGAATAAGCCACAGAGGGCTGGTTGTTTGCTGAACAACCCACAGTATGCCTGACAGACGATCAGGCTCACCATGGCTTGTTCTCCGCCTCCTTTTCCCTCGGTCCTCCAGCTGGAATCCCAGTATACTTTGTGGCTGAAACTGGAGCAGGGATGGGGAGGCAAGGCAATCACTACACTACCGTTTTGTTCGTCACGGTTGTTTTTTCGGAGCCTCAAGAAAGCGCAACTGGAGTTGTGGTTTTTCTTCCAGCCCCTGAAAACTGCGCAACTATGTTCGCATATGTATATGTCCCTGTCAAAAAACCTCATTTTAAAAGGAAGCCTTTCTGACAGCTCCTGTCAAAACTGACACTCCCATAAATGGGGTGGCTCACATTTTTCCACCTTCCCGAGCACCTAGATTCTCGGAAAAGGTGGAAAAGTGCAGGACACTGAGAACAGTCAAGTCCAGCCCAAAAAAATGGAGGATCTCACCATGAAGATGGTGATCTACTCACCATCCCCTTTCATGAGCAAAGATCCCTGGAGTCTTTGCTTTCCCTTGACAGCTCACCTTTCGACAGCTGTCAAGAGAGCACAAAGTAAAAAATAAATCTATTTGCAGCCTTTCTGGGTCAATGTTCATGGTGGGTGCCTGCTGCACTTTGAATGGAGACACCTCCGAGGACACTGTCCAGCCAAGGCCTCCCATTTTGGACCCCCACAAGTGCACACCTCTGCACTTGCACAACCAAAAAATGCTTTTTTAAAAAATGGATGAACATACTTGCACAAATCTCTTGCACTTAATTTTTTTTTTTTTTTTTTAAGGGGATGGCCAGTGACAGTCCCTCCAATGTGCAGCTTGGGCACTTTGGAGGGGATGTCAACTCAGAAATCACAAAAAGCAATCTCCAGGGAGGGGAAAGGGGACAAAAGCTGTGGCGAGAAAAGAAGGGCTCATGATTGCAGTGGGGAACACCGAGCCAATGATGCTCACTCCACCGTGCCTCCTGGGCATCGGTGGGGCAGCTGTCACTGGCAATGGCCTGGGCAAGCTCCGCAAGAGCAGCAAGGGGTTTTTGCTGCTCTTGCCGAGCAGCTTACTCACTGCTTCCCTGGGCCCATGATGGGGTTGTTCACCCAGGTTCAGAAAACCCATTGTGGGTACAACAACCCCAAGAACAAGCCATTGGTTGTCAGGGTGGCTTGATACCCACAAATAAGCCACCCTGCAGGAAGCGATCTGGGTTCACACAACACAACAACCCAATGTGGCTAGTTTCCCACAATGGATTGGTGTGTTATGCGAACCCAGGCAATCTCTTACGCCTAAAAATAGATCATAGCCACGATAAGGTAAAGGCAGGCCCATGTGTCCATTAGCACTGCCCACATCCTGCCTGGACTTTACAAGACTTTGCTTCCTGGAGGGTTCACGTTGGCACCTGTCCTTTTCAATAAGCCCCACACTATAAAACAGAGTTAATGATTTCAAGCCAACATGTTCTACTTTCTCTCGCAGTTTTAGCAACCAAAGTATCAGTGTGAAAGCACACTCTTGGATTAGTTAAAAATAAACTGAACTCTGTCCAATACACAAGTTTTATAAGATCCCGTCAGAAGCCAAATAGATTACTTTAACTCTAAGTTTTTGAAAAGGTGCAGAAAAACTCTGAACCATCTGAACTGCAAGTGAGCAATTGGATAACATTATGGTCTCTACTTCTCTATCTCATGTTTTATTGAGATCACTATGGAATAAGCCAATTTTATTTTAATTCAAAATAAATTGAATTATTCATAGTTTTCCTCAATAGATCAACAACTCTATTTATAACCTTGATCCTTATTCTTCATTTCCTTTTAATTAATTGAAGGGAGGTTTCCAATTGCTGTCTGAGCCAGCAGTTCAGACGTTAATAGGTTTAGCATACATTCTGGCTCTTCACATGGGTGTTCCATCAGTTACAGCAGGGGTCCTCAAACTTTTTAAACAAGGGGCCAGTTCATTGTCCCTCAGACTGTTGGGGGGCCGGACTATAGTTTGAAAAAAATATGAACGAATGGATCAAGTAAAAAAAAAAAGGACCGGGGTCCTTTTTTTTTACTTGATTAAATGGAAAGTTATTATAAATTAATTATAAATTATAAATTAATTTGCTGTCTAAAATACATTAAATTTTAAAAAGGTATAGAAAGGCTTGATTTGCACACTGCACATATCTTATTTGTAGTGCAAAAAAACAGGAAAAAACAATACAATATTTAAAATGAAGAACAATTTTAATCAACATAAGCTTATTAGTATTAAAATATAAAATATTTTGGCTAATGAGATGGTCAATGTCCGGTTCCATATTTATCACTGCTAGTCATAACAAGTGATGGAAGTGTGCATCAGTTAGTCTGGATCTGGTTGGAGATTTCAGATGTTTCATTCGGGAAAAAGTCTGTTCACAGACATAGGTGCTGCCAAAGATGGTTGCTATTTTGAGTGCATGGTTCCTGAGATTAAAAGGAAGGAAGGCTGATGGAAGCCTTAACCCTAGTTCTCTGGAGTGAAAGTGAAGGAACACACACAACCTTCAGCACTGCTTTAGCAGAGACTGTTCTTCCCTGGCTCATCTCCCACTCCAACAATTGGGAACCCACGGGAATGGAGGGTGAGAAAAAAGCAAGCAAGCAGCTGTTACGTGGGAAAGACTTGGCAAGGGGCGTTCTTCACTCTCCGAACCAAGGTAGGCCAGCAAGGAATTCCCCAGAGAGAAGGGGAACAGGATAGAAGAGCTGGCAGTTATCCCACTCATAACCCATTGCGAAGCCTTCCACCAGCCACTGCCTCCATTTCCCCCAAAACAAATGCAAGTCACAGCTGGATCCGGAACCTATTTTACTCAGCAGCAAGTCCCACTGAGGTCAATAGAATTTGCTTCCTGGAATCTGTACTGAGTATTTCAGCAGCAGCGGCCAACGCCCACCCCCGAAGTCACACACACGTACCCCGAAACCCTTCACTCGCACTGAGCCTTGCTCCTCCTGTTCCTAGACTCAGGGTTGGATCCCGATTGAGTTCTACTCCAGAGTAGACCCACTGAAACCAATGGGACTGCAGTTACGAGTAACCGCAGCCCCACTGATTTCAATGGGTCTACTCTGGAGTAGAACTCAATCGGGATCCAACCCACTTTTGCGGCTCTGTGTTTGAGCAATCACACATGCCGCAGGAGCAAATGCTTCCCTTCCTCTGCGTCCCAGCCCCTCAGTGCCCACCAACCGGTTTTGCCTTAGCCTCCCCACCCACCTACCCGGAGCAGGCAGACAGGCAGGCCCAGCCAGCCTGGAGAAGCCTCCTTCACTCACCACACATTTCTTGCCGAGGAAGCCAAAGAGGCTCTCGTTCTCTTGCAGGGTGAGCAGCATGGAGCCCATGTTGGTGACCCGCCGCCGGGGTGGGGGCTGCTGCTGGTTGTTGCTCATTGCGGCGGCAGCCACCGGCAGGGCCCGGCCAGGACCCCCACCTCCACCTCCTCGTCCTCCGCCGGCCGCTCCTGCTCATCACCTCCCTCCTCCTCCTCCTCCCTCCTCCTCCTCCTCCTCTCCCTCCTCCTCCTCACCACCGCCTCCTCCTCTGGGCCTGGCCGAGCCTTCTTCGCTGGCCATGCCGAGCGGCAGCGCCTCACTGTCGCCTCAGGAGGAGGCGCCCGAACTGGTGGTGCTGCTGCCGCCCAGGCCGCCACCGGGCCTGCTCCTCCACTATCACCACCACCACCCACCGCCGCCTCACGAGCAGCCCGTCGCCACCGCTTTGTCTGCCTGACATGCTGCTGCTGAGGGACTGCCTGCCCGCGCCGCCGCCGGCTCAGCCTCCCCTTACCCTGCAGGGGGGCAGGCAGGGGGGCGGCCCGCACCCCGCCGCCATTCTTCCCCTTCCCCCCCCTCAGGAGACGCAGGGCGGTGGGCGGGCGGGTGGCCCGCACCCCGCCGCCGGCTCAGCCGCCACTCCGCCCCTTCCCCTGCAAGGAGCCTCTAGATCGGTCGCCAGGCCAGATGAAAAGACCCAGCGGGCTGGATGTGGCCCTCGGGCCTTAGTTTGAGGACCCCTGAGTTACAGAATGTAACCTCCCTCTCAGGGCTTGTCTTCTACTATAGAGACAAAACAGGCAAGAGTAGCTAGCATTATCCTTAGTAACCAATTACATTGGCAACAAAATGCTTTCAACTGAAAGAGCATTTCCAAACAAACCCAACTGAAGACAACAATGAAAACCATCGTAAAGGGAAGGAAGGCTAGAATTTCCAAGATAAAATACTCCGAGATTCTGCAACCAAATTCTACAATAGGAATAAACTGCAACACTTGTAGCCCAATCCTATGCACTTCGAAGCCACCTTGAACACCATGTGTAAAAAAGCAGGGTATAAAGTTTACTATAAAAGCAGTCCCCAGGTTAAGAATGTCCGACCTACAGACAACTCGTACTTATGAACGGACTTCCAGGTTCCCCAGCTCTACGTCATTTACATAGAGTATAGCGTAGTATACGTAATTTACGCAATTTGCATAAATGCCATATACTACACTATACTGTTCCAACATACGTACAAATGCGAACGGAACTTGATCGTAACCTGGGGACTTCCTGTACTATGAAGTTCACTATGCTATATAAACTGATACAATAAGCAAGAAAAACACCACTGTCTTCTGTGGCTCTTACTCCTAAATAAGCATGAACAGAATTGCAGCTTTGTACAGATTTGTATATACTCGCGCTGCAAAGCTTAGTCCTTTAACTGGACTAAACACCTTCTGACTAAATTATTTTTAATGTAAGTACTTATTAAAACTCATGGATGGCAAGTGCAATCTTAAAATGTCATCCCCTCCTCCACTGTGAGAAGAGAGAATGCATCTGATGCATAGATCATCTAAAAACAAAGGAAGTGTGCTTTTTTCTTAAGAACTTCTGTTTTTTTCTCATATGTAAATTAAATTAGATCAATTAATAGACTAAAACTCATATAACTGACTAGGATTTAGTCAGGTGACAGCCGAAGTATATGTGGCCTTGCAAATAAGTCCACAAAAGTTACTAGTCCTCAAGCTTTTTACTTGCCCATACATTGCTATCAGTCAGTCATTGCCTGAGAGGGGGAAGGGGAGGAGATACTCAACTTTTGTAAAGCTTCCTGGTTCATACACCAGGAGGCAATCTTTACCCACCCCAGGCAACCAGAAAAATGACTATTTACAAACCTATGTATTTAGGAATATAGGAAGCTGCCTCATACTTTAGTGATGTGAAGGCCTGGAATATACCTGGATTGTTCTTTTTGGGGGGCTTCAAATCTCTACATGAGAGAGGTAGCAACTCTCCAGGGTTTTTGACTGAGTCTTTCCCAGTCCTGCCAAGGATTGAACCTATGACCTTTTACATGCAAAGCATGTGTAATTCTACCACTGACCCAGTACCTTTCCCCTATATATTGTATGTGTTATTGTTGCTTTACTAGTCAAGAAAAACAGCTGGAAACTGGAAAGGAGTTTGGAGCAGCTTGATTTATTTATTTATTTATTTATTATATTTGTTAATCGCCCATCTGGCTGGCCACCCTGCCACTCTATGGACTTGTAATAGCTACGGTAGATCCTGCTTCTGGGTTCACCTTGGGCTCCACATTTTGGGACTCCCTGGAGTGGAAGCCACAGCTCCTCAGAGAAAACACTGCAGAAACTCAGAATTTTAGCACAAAAACAGAAATCATCAACAAAAGACAGGAAGCTCTCTCTTCAGACAACTGGGTTGTCATTCTAAACTTTCCTACCTCTGTCTCTGAGCCTGGTTGAGGCCTGCGATTGCGAAGTTAGTAGTTTCATCTTAGTCAATAAATACAGCATGGCTGGCTGGGGCATGCTGGGAGTTGTAGGCCTTTTTTCTGCCTAAACATGCATAGAATTGCGCCTTTTAGCAAATATTTTGTCTCCACTGCCATTTCCTGAACTACTAAAGGGAATACAGTAGTACCTTGGACTACGAGCATAATTCGTTCCAGAACCATGCTCGTGATCCAAAATACTCGTACAGCAAAGCGAGTTTCCCCATTAGAAATAATGGGAACTCAGATGATCCGTTCCACAACCATTTAATCACTGCTTTGCCCCATGAAGGGAGCCGGCAAAGCAGTGATTAAATGGTTGAGGAATGAATCAGTGGAGTTCCCATTATTTCCAATGGGGAAACTTGCTTTGATGTGCTGGCTCCCGGGGTCCTGGCCGCGCCTCGCCTCGCCTGCCTCCACTTGCTCTGCCAGGAGTCGGGGGCTTAGCTGGAGGCGCGGCGCGGCCGGGCTCGGCTGCCGCCTCGCGCTGCTGCGCCGGCCAGCCGAGAGTCCAGGAGGTGCATCTCCCTGCCAGGGAGCCGGCAAGTGCTTTGCCGGCTCCCGGGGAGATGCGTGGAGCCGCTCTCGCTGCTTCCTACCATTCTGAAGAAGATTCTGAAGCGGGAGCTCGCCTCTCTGCTGTGAGCCGCCCGCGCTGCTGGCGCCGGTCCCGTCGCACCCGGAAGTGACGCGACGGGACCGGCGCCAGCAGCACGGGCGGCTCACAGCAGAGAGGCGAGCTCCCGCTTCTTTAGAATGGTAGGAAGCAGCGGCTCCCGCTGCTTCCTACCATTCTAAAGAAGCTTCTGAAGCGGCAGCTCGCCTCTCTGCTGTGAGCCGCCCGCGCTGCTGGCGCCGGTCCCATCGCACCCGGAAGTGACGCGACGGGACCGGCGCCAGCAGCACGGGCGGCTCACAGCGGAGAGGCGAGCTGCCGCTTCTTTAGAATGGTAGGAAGCAGCGGGAGCCGCTGCTTCCTACCATTCTAAAGAAGCGGCAGCTCGCCTCTCCGTTGTGAGCCGCCCGTGCTGCTGGCGCCGGTCCCGTCGCACCCAGAAGTGACGCGACGGGACCGGCCTCCCACCCCCGCCTGCTAGCATCTCCAGCTGGAGCGGCTCCACGCATGTCCCCGGGAGCCGGCAAAGCACTTGCCGGCTCCCTGGCAGGGAGATGCACCTCCTGGACTCTCGGCCGGCTGGCGCAGCAGCGCGAGGCGGTGGGCGAGCCCGGGCGAGCCTCGCGGGAAGCCCCCGCCTCCTGGACTCTCGGCCGGCCGGCAAAGCAGCGCGAGGCGGTGGGCGAGCCCAGGCGCGCTGCGCCTCCAGGTAAGCCCCCGTCTCCTGTCCACTCCTGGAAAAGAAAAGGCGGGGAGCGGTGGGAGCACATGGAGGCGGCAGTGCTTTTCCGGCTCCCTGGCAGGGAGCCGCAGAGGCCAGGCGTGGGTGCCAGCAGCGAGTAACCCAGTGTGCTCGTTTTGCAAGACTTCGCTCGTTCAGCAAGTCAAAAATTTTAAAAAATTTTTGCTCGTCTTTCAAAATGCTCGCACACCGGGTTACTCGTAATCCAAGGTATTACTGTACAGTAATACCTTGGATTGCAAGTAACTTGGTTTGAGAGCGTTTTGCAAGACAAGCTAATTTTTAAATATTTATTTATTTATTTATTTGATATACAAGCAACGTCTTGCAATACAAGTACTGTAGTACGGCTTAAATTAAAAATCTCTGTACAAATTTTGGGGGGGGGGGTTCGTTTTGATATAAGAGTGTTTTGGATTAAAAGCACGTTTCCGGAACGAATTATGCTCTCAATCCAAGGCATGACTGTAGTGTATGATGTCAGAAAAGGCCACATTTCTGGCAGCTATATAAGAAGCTCCTCATTGTAAATAAATTTACCTCTTTATCCTATTGCAGGAATTAAGGATCTTATCCTCCCGCCGCCACAAATTTGAAAGTTTGTTCCTAATATCTGGTTTATGGGTTTTGGGATCTCTCCCCGGGCCCCTGCCCCCAGAGCCTAGTTCAAAAATAGAAATGAGAAGAGTTAGAGCTAATGAAATAATGGGATGAGGGAATGGCAGTGTTAAGGGCAGAGGGACTTGGGGAAGGGACTGCGACCAGAGCTAAAGAAAGTTAGCTCAAACCTGTGTTCTAGAAGCATTCTAACACCTTTCTGCTTGTACAAGAAATAGCAGCTGATATTTGGTGGTAATTACATTTAGCTGACATTGGAGGTTTATCTGGGTTCCTTTAGAGTTGTGCTCAAGCATTTTTTTAAAAAATTGTTCCAGCTTACAATGAGACCTAGAAAAAGAAGCAAATGGAAATTTAAAAAGGGGGGGCATCCCCTGACCACCAAGAAATGGCACCTACACTCCCTATTGCCTCAAAACAAAAGGGTGGGGAACTGTCTCTGGGTGGAGAGCTAGATGACCACCATCCACCCAGCCCTCCATGGCCTGAATGACATCAGGGAAGAGTCTAAATTTTAAAACTTTAAGAAAGAATGCCCAATATACATTCTGCTTTGTCTCCACAATCACAAGAACTAGAAAGCTGCTCTTTTTGGCCCCACACCCACCAACAAAAACTTGCCAGGATTCAGAGTCCTGCAGTAAAGATATTCCATGTTCTGTAGCCACCCAGATTCCTAGACATGTGCTATTAACAAGGTAGTTCAGTGCTACCCTATAATTTGGAACATGTGGGTTTCCCTGCACGCCTAGAGTGTCCCAAGCCATGTCACCCTGGATTGAAGACATTCCTCAGCAAAAAGAAGAGGACTGCAGGGCTTCAGAGGGCTGCTGTGATAAATATATTAAAGATGTAAGGAACAGATGGCATACCATCTATGGAACACCATATTCTTCCTGAATTACTCATTCTTGAACTATGGCATACCATATTCTTCCTAACTCCTTTCACCATGGTTTTGGAGTAAAGGTTGGGATACCAGCCAATTAAAGCTTTTAGAAATCGCTAGCTTTCTTTAAAACAAAAGCCAATATCAACATACAGTACCTTAGTTGAGCCGATACTATCAACACAAACCAGCCATTTGTTGTTTGGAAAAATATATTTCTTAACACTTATTCGTAGAAACATAAAGTTGAAAGGAGCCATTTAGGCCATCGAGTCCAACCCCTGCTCAGTGCAGGAATCCATTTTAAAGCATCACTGACAAATGGCTGTCCAGTCTCTGCTTAAATACCTCTAGTGATGGAGAGCCCAGCACCTCTCTAGGTAGTTGGTTCCAATGACTAGGTTAGCACGACATGACAATCCATCGTGGGTTGCTACCCAGGATGGGTTGTCGAGTCGTGCAAACCCAAACCAATTTCCACAGGGTGGCTTGGAGGCAACAAGCCACCCTGACAACCCATGGGTTGTAATAGGGGTTGCTGCACTCACAATGGGTTGTCATGTCATCCAAACCCAGGCAACCGACCCCATCGTGGATACAGGAAATCGGTTACTGGCTTGCTTGGCAAGAGCGGCAAAAACCCCATGCTGCTCTTGGTAAGTATGTCCTGGCACCTGCCAGGGCGAGCCACCCCAAAAGTGCCCAAGGCACGCGACACTTGAGGGCAGCTGGCACTGGCTTCCCCCTTCCCTGCCATGATCATGAGCAGTTTTGGGCTTGCCGCAACTTTTTTTCACTTTCAACTTTTTTTCCTGGAGATTGTGAAAGCCAGCTCTCAAGCAGGCTTTCACGATCCCCATTTTGACATTTGCGCCTTCAAGGGGCTGCCCGTGGTTGCCAAACGTTTTTTTTTTCATTCCCCCCCTCCTAATTTTCACAAATATTTGTGATTTTTGTAAAAAAATTTACCCACACGTGCGCAACTGCAGACGTCTGCAGTTTCGTGGGTGCAGGAATGGGGAGGCTCAGGTGGGCAATGTGCAGGAGGGTGCCTGCTGGCAAAGTCCAGCAGGTACCTAACCTAGGCATTGCCCCAAAAAGGCTGCAGGTAAGTTTATTTTCCCCTTTGGCTACATTTGACAGCTGTCAGAAGGTGAGCTGTCAAATGTAACCAAAGGCTACATTGCTTCTCAGCCTTTTGGCTAAGATCAAGCGTGTAGTAAATTCTTAGCTCAGAAAAGTGGGGTGGTGGCTTGTTCACACCCTTTGCAGCAAGATCTTCGGGGGGGGGGGGTTGGACTCATGTGTCCTAAGGATGCTCTCACTTTTGCACTTATTTCCGAGATTCTACCACCTCAGGAGCATGCAAAAGTGCAAACCACCTCATTTACAAGAGTAGTTACTTTTGACAACTGTCAAAAGTAAAACTCCATTTTTAAAGTGGGATTTGGAAAGGGTGAAGAAAAAATTTGCCAGGAAACTCTACAGATACCTATACAGGGTGTCTGCAGTTGTGCAAATGCAGGTAAAAAATTTAAAAATATATAATTTTCAGAGAAACAAATGGGTAGAAAGAAGAGCCATTTATTAAAACACTTGCAGGCGTTTTAAAAGAAAGAAGACATTTCCCCCAATAAGTTTTGAAGGCAAGACGAACTCTTTTTTTTAATTCCAGCCTCTCTTTGACCAAGAGCACACACACAAATGTACACAAACAAAGCCAGCAGATTAATACTTGGCGGAGTGTGCCCATCCTCCTAGACTTCAGGGTTTCCCAGCGGGATTTTAAAATTGACATGGCTCTCACAGTCCTAAGCTTGTTCCAAACTGCTACTGGGGATATGAGTCCGGGCGGGTGAGCCAACACAAAACGTGCCAAGTTCCAATGCTGAAGAAACCCCACTCAGAGACCTCATAACATGCAGGAAAGCTTGGAGTGAGTTATTTGCTCTAAGATACTGTTTCTCAGCAAGAACTCCTTCTCACAGGCACAGAGATGGTCACAAAACTGAATTTAAAATTTCACCTAAAGTGAAATTAATTCAAAATTAATTTAGAGTGAATGTTGATTGGTTAACAGAAGTGTGAAGGAATACTGAAACATGGAAACAGAGAATTATAGCTATAGAAGATATCTTTCAGTTCTAAACGGCTTTCCCCTTCTCCTAGAGCAAGGTTCCCTACAGCACATTCACACGGCACCAACCCTGTTCAACCTTCATCATCCAGATCAGAAATGGCCAACTTCTGCATTCTCCAGGGGCCAAGAATATATTTTGTTGCACAACCTGACCGAAACACAGCTACTCAGATGTAAATCTCCCCCCCTCACTCACGAACACACACACACACACACACACACACAGATTTGAGACCAGAAGACTGGTACATTTTGCAATGGCTACACAGAAATTAAGGTCGTCACATCAAATGTAATAAATTGTGCTGGGGCAACCTGAGCATGTATTCTCTGCTTTTGATATTAAAATTTTTATTGGCAGATTAGTGTTGGCATAAATACTGTATGTTGTGTTAACCTGTACATAACTGCTATTTGATGAACTTGCAATAGTCTATGACTAAGACAATAAAATCGCCAGAGAGATTGCAACGGAACCTCCAAATAAATGAGTATTTCAGACTAAGAGTGCTTATTTTATTTATTATATTTATGAATCGCCCATCTGGCCAGACATCCGGCCACTCTGAGCGATGTACAATGCAATAAAATACAAGGGGGGGACGACGACACACACACACACACAGTATAAAACACAATCAAAAACAGCACAAACCCCAAAAATTCTAACCCACCCCATATTCCCGCCTGAAAAGCAATGTTTTTAATGCCCGGCGGAAGCCAATCAAGGAAGGGGCATGGTGGAGGTCACTGGGGAGAGAGTTCCATAAATTGGGGGCTGCCACAGAAAAGGCTCTCCTCCTAGTCCCCACCAGCGTGGTTTCTCTGGCTAATGGGACAGGGAGAAAGCCATCCGTGGCGGATCTAAACTGGACTGGAGCCGTACAGGGTTTTAAAGGTCAACGCGCCAACACCTTGAATTCGGCTCGGCAAACAACTGGTAGCCAGTGCAACTCTTTGAGAGTTTGATTGGCTTGTACTTAGCCAATCAAAAAAGTTATAAGTCTTGCATTTTGTACAGTGGCACAGTATTAATTCTCAGATATTGGATTACTACACAAAAACAAACAGGTGCAATCTCACACACAGTGACATCTTATGTCAATAGAATTAATATTGTGCAACTGCACTAGACTGAACTGAAAATAAAATAAATTAAGATACAGCCTAATTACACTACATCCTAGGAACCAGTATAATAATAATCTTTACTAATGCATGCTTCAAAACTGAGCTGGAATAATACTTCCATTTAAGAGTTCTGTAATGAATTTTGGTAAACATTATTGGCCATAATCAAAACTTTTAGGAGCAAAGGACTTTTCTAGCTCTATTTGGAAATGCCAACATACAAATAGGTGCTGATTAGTAAAATGCACCTGACAGCACAGTCCTATGCGTTACTCAGGAAGAAGCCCCACTGAGTTCAGTGAGACTTACTCCCAGGTAGGTGTGTATACAGAAATTCTGAATGTGAACATGAGAAATTCATAGATGTACCAATGCCAATTTATTTATTTATTTTGAAGAGTTATACCCCACCTTTCAATCCAATGATTCTCAAGGCGGCTTAGAAGCAACACACAATACAAAATTCACTTTCTTTGCAGTTGACTTATTAAGAAAATTAAATTCTTTATGTCAGTTATGGAAACTGATACCACCAAAAAATAAAAAAATTAATTCCTATGTCTTAGCTGAGGCAGAGTTATAGCCAGCCACACATTACCCAGAACAGAGGTGCAGAACCTCAGGACTGGGGCCAAATCCGGCCCTCCAAGCTTCCCTGATGGACCCAGCCCCACCTCCTTTTCCAAGCCTCACCCCCTTGACCCCCACCAAACTGTTTGGTGGTTTCCCAGCTTCTGTGCAGTCTTCCCCCCCCCCCCCGCAACTTAAAAGGCTGAAATGCCTCTAAGGCTCAGTTACTGGCAGTAAGAGCTCTAAGCTAAACTAGGCTGGAATTTCTGGCCCCGCTCCTAGAACATACACTGGTGTCCTGACTGGAATAAAGGACTAAAAGTGAACTTTATCACAAAACGCTAGCGGAAACCCAACATCACAGCCTTTGCACTATCCCCGATGTTTTGATCGTGCTGTCTTGAGTCATTTCTGTGCTATAAAACAAAGCCATGTTAATACTGACTGCCCCCCTTCAAAGAACCTTAGGACTTGCAGTTAGTTCTATGAGAGGGCCTAGGATGCTATAAGAGAATCCATCTTCCATTTTCCATGATTCTGTATGGAAACATTTTGGCAAACTGAAATGAAATCACATATATACATACATGTATGTATATACATATATATGTAAGACAGGTAGGCAGGTGTATGTGTGTGTGTGTGTGTGTGTGTGTGTGAGAGAGAGAGAGAGAGACAGACAGACAGACAGACAGACAGGTTAACTGACTCCTTCCAAATACTGACAGATGTTTTATTTCACACAGAAACACACTTTTGAGATATACTCTAACAGTGTTCTCCAACCTTGGGTCCCCAATTTGGCCTACAACTCCCAGCATGCCCCAGCCAGTATAGGCTGGGGCATGCTGGGAGTTGTAGGCCAAAAACATCTGGGGACCCAAGGTTGGAGAACACCGCTCTAACACCTTAGTGTGTCCATTCACTATTAAACTTACCTCTCTCATAACTAATAGGAACAATGTAAACGCTACTTATCACCCATCAACACACAGATTTCCTCATGTCTTGCTTCCTTACAGAATGTCATGTACAACAGTCCCATTCCTCAGCAAGTGTTCTTACCCAACGGCCACTTCCTTCTTCAAAATGGCCGTTACAGCCAGTGGTCATTATGATATAGACACAGGGAATGAGCCACAGAGATAGAAACAGATGGAGTCACACACTGTTGGATGGATTGGCGCTCCCAGTCTAAAATTGAACTTGGCTTCCACTTCAGCTTCCAATGCAAAGCATATAGGATCTTCACCACAAAGAAGCCAAGGTTGAGAGCAACATACAGGCCTGTGGCTTACGCTGGCTCAGCTTGTCTGAGCATGGAAAGCTAACCATCCAAGCTAATTACTTGGATGGGAGACCCCTCTTCTAGTTTCCTGCAATGACCAGGGGGTTGGACTCGATAGCCTTGTAGGCTCCTTCCAACTCTATGATCTATTAAATCTATGAAATCCCAGCAAGCCATAAAGGGAGTCGTGGCCAACGCCAATTTTCCATTTTTACCATAACTTTAGTCTGTGTGTCATTCTTCACTTTTTCTATCTCTATTATAAGAACAGCCCTCACCCACTACATTCTATATTGTGGTGGGCAATTTGTGGCCCTTCAGATTTTTTTGGGCCTACAACTCCCATGATCTTTCACCAATGGTTATGCTGGCTAGGGCTGATGGGAGGTGTAGGCCAAAACATTTGGATGGCCACAAGCGCCCTAAGCCTGCTCTATATGACTACCTCTTCTTGTTGTTTTTAAAAAGAGCATTATTTATTTTAAAGGGTTGCCCCAGAGAATCACAGCCCTTTCAGCAATCATTACTGCATTAATACTTTTGAGAGACACAATCCTATCACATCAGAATGACAAGCATGTTGATAAAAACTATGTAAATGGAACAAGCTAAAGAAATAGTTGAAGTCAACCTGTTAACAACACACACTTGCCCTTACAAAACTAAGCTTTACCACTCCTTGCTGGAACCATTTTCAGATGCCTGCAGCCTCATTATATGCCCACTTACTGCGAAGTGTGTAAGTCTATTGAGTTCACTGGCACTTACTCCCCAAGTGTGCAGCCTTAGATAATTTTTTTGATATATATCTCCTACCTACCTACCCTTGTCCCCCCACCTCTCTCTCTCCCTAACACACACCACACCTCTTGATTAAAGAAGAGGGAGCCAAATCCCCATACCTTCTAAATTAACCCTCTGAACAGGCTGCTGTCTGCCCGCCACTGCTGGAAGATGCTCTGGCAGAACAGGAAATGCAAGAGAAGGAGAAATACAACCGCCACAATCACCTCTGATAACAAACAACTCAGAATACAATCACAGGATGTAATGTACTCACTTCATACAACGTATTAGATGTCCCAGTGACAACAGACTTTTGTAACTGACAATCCTTAGCTTCTTGAATGATTATACATAGAATGATGATTTATGAACAGGAAAAGCTCCTCATTTGGAAAGCAATATTCATGAACAGGTATCACATTGCCACTTTTGTGTTCTGGCAGGGCTACTGTGTCTTTAACTGATAGAAGACAGGCAGAATTTCAACAGATACAGATTTTGAGAGAGAAAGCATTTTGCAAGGGAAAACTGCTTGCATAAAATGTGTATTTCAGGCAAAATTGCATACAAAAATGCATATGTTAGGATAAATTTGCACAAAAATGTGTACAAAATTTTCTGCACACTTTTTTTTTTAAAAAGTCATAAACTGATGCAGAAACAGGATGGAATAAACTGAGGATTGGAAAAATGAGAAACTGAATGAAACTGAAATTTACACATTTGTCCATTCCAACTGCAGGGTGGGATGAGAAATAAACAACAAGTTTTTGGATTATTTGGATTATTTATTATCATATCATTTATCTGCTAGCGCAGATCTTCTTCTCCCAAACACTCCTATGGAAGCCCAGGGCTGACGAACACAATTATGCTAGGAGATATGTGATCTCCCAAGGTCACTTATGGGACCAGCTTCTCTTGGCATAAGCCAGAGGTGGCCATTTGTGGCCGTCACAACATTTTGGCCTAGAACTCCCATCATCCCTCACCATTGGCTATGATGGCCAGGGCTGATGGGACTTGTAGGTCAAAGCATATGGAAAGCCACAATGTCTTTCACACTTGGTATAAGCAGAGCAGAAAAATCACAGGTATATCGAGGAATTTGATACTGGCTCTAGAAATGACACAATTCTAGGAGTCCAGCTTCTTCCTTCTTTTTGTATAAAATTTTCACCATTCTAGTAGCATTTCTGCATATTTACTAGCTGTGTGACAGGCAGAAATTCAGCATATTAATAGAAGTTTCCTATAGTAAAAGAATATTGTGTACTCTTCCCTACCACTTTTGTTTGACTCTCCCATAACATAAGCATTTTTGGATGCACTTTTTGTTTGGAGTACTGTGTCACAAAATTATGGGAAGTGCAAATACTGAAGTGCAAATACATTCTGGTTTGAATATTGTTTCAGGAAGTGTGCATTGGGTAAGTTCTGAGCAAAACGCAAACGGAACGAAATTCTCCCCCATCTCTACGAAGTCTGCGAAACCGGCCCATTTCTCTCTCTTGTTCATTCCTACTCAGGGGTAACCCATAAGATACTAATGCTTCTCACGACACATTAATATCCCACAAAATCTGTATGTATTCTGCATTGGGGGGGGGGGGGGGAGAAAACACACAGGACAGGAGGCTGCTTGCTTACTATAAAACAGAACATTTTACCAGCATAGCATACAGCAAAAATCCCCAATCTGGCTCAGGAGCTATAATGCACTCATGGGTTTATGTCTAATACCACAACTGATAGTATTTAAGATTCCAAAAAGCCAGTATCAGTTTATCATCTAAATGATTACATGCTTACTGCAAACAGAGCTAAAACATATTTCCAGTTCTTATGCACTAGCAGCAAACTTTCAGATGCTCAGACAGCCAAGTTTTCCCAGCCTTGTTAACACCAAAACAACAGCTCAATCCTATGCAGAATTGGATATGCCTAAACTTTCAACAGGATTACGGGTGTGTCTAATGTTAGGGCTGCAAGTCATTGGCTATAGGGACTCATCTGTGTTTATATTATTAAGATCCATTAAGACCAATGCAGAACATAATACATAGCTGCATCACCTCTGCAATGCAGCCTGAAGCAGAATCATTTATGGTTGTTGTTGCTGTTGTTGTTTTAAGGACCGCAGGAGTGATTTAAGAGGACACAATACCTCATGACCTCACGATATATTAGATGTATCCATGTGGGCAGCCAGTTGTCTGTAGTGACTGGCCACATGGTAAAGCTGATCTTACCACTACTTTGCTAACCCTAAGAGTGCAATCATGTTGGATGCACTGTGTGTGCAAACACTATCAATTAATCTGCTTCACGCATGGATGCAGTAGCTGCATGGTAAGATTATATTAATTAATTAATTAATTTATTTATTTATTTATTACGTTTATATCCCACCTTTCCCCCCAGGATCTCAAGATGGCAGACATAGGGCTTTTCTACATAAGGCTGTTAATCGCTGTATCTATTTTTGGTTTCATAGGAAGAGCCATGCTGGATCAGTTCAAGGGTCCACCTAGTCCAGCATTCTGTTTTATCACAGCATTGAGATTTCAGCTCTCCACAAAGAGCTCTTCCTTTCCTGTTTTTCCACCACATAACCTCTAGGTAGAGCTGTCCTGTAGCAGAATAGTTCAAATACACAAGGAGAAACAGTGCTATTTTCCCCATTCTGATATAATACCCCATTTTCCCCATTCCAAAAAAAACACACAAAGAAATAGGAAAGTGCTCTGAAAAAACAGAAGCGAAACTGGTGGATCAGAACATTGTCTAAAGAGCCAGTAAACAACTATGAGTAAGGAATCACGAGAGCACAATAAATGCCTTGTGTAAAAAAAAAACTCATTTCCCCAATTTTATCCTAACAACCCTATAAGGTAGGTTAAACTGAGACTTCACCCAGTGAACTAAATGACTAAGTGGGGATTTGAACCCAATCCTAGTTCAACATTCTAACATTACCTAAAACCAAACTAGGCCTTGCCCACAAGCTGCTGTTTGTACTGCTTCACCTGCCACCATTTTCTTGAGACCAGCAGCTCCTCAGACCCACTACAGAGCATTCCAAGTGTGCTCAATCCTGGTCATGAGGGAATTTGGAGGCAAGTCCTCCCTGCACTGCCGCTAGCCAAGATCAAAAGCATTTCATTCCTACAAAAATCCTGTTTCTTCCAAGATGTGGAACGATATATACATGCCAATTGCTGGACTCAAACTTTTGATAGAATGATTAGGCCTGCCTTCGCCAACCTGGTGCCCTCCAGAAATGTTTGACAATTCTCATCATGTTCTACCAGCAGGTCTGTGCTGGATGGGGATGATGGAAGTTTTAGTCTAACACATCTAGAGGGGGCCAGGTAAGGGAAGGCCAGACTAACTACATTTATATCCCACCTTTTTTCCTGCAAGGAACCCAAGGCGGCTTACCGAATCCTCCTCCTCTACTCCATTTTATCTTCACAACAACCCTGTGAGGTAGACTAGGCTGAGAATCAGTGACTGGCCCAGTCACCCAGTGAGCTTCATAGCTGAGTGGGGACTAGAACCCGGATCTCCCGAGTCCCAGTCCAACACTCTCACCACTACGCCACACTGGCGCTCTCTCAGATTAGATCAAATAAGAAAACTAAACATTTGTGGCACATCTTAAGCATGAGTGAAGAACAAACTTTCTCCCCTTTGAGAAAACCTTTTTTGCCCAGAGTGATTTACTTGTGGCTATTTACAAATCTGAGCAAATGCACCCCTACTGCAGTACTATTTTTGATACTGCAAGATATTGTGGACCCATTTTACAGGTATCTCTATCTTTCTGCTAATGCTCTCACTAAAGGCCAAACTATAATTCAGCAATCATCCATACAATATTAACAGTGCAACCCTATGCATGGTCCTCACTTATTCCCAGGTAAGTGTGTTCAGGACTGCAGCATGAGGTTAAGGAAACAAAGAACCTTGTGACGCCTTCAAGACTAACGAATTTATTATGGCATAAAGGTTTTGTGGACCACAGTCGACTTCATCAGATGAGGTGGAGTCTACTCCCTGAAACCTCTTGCCATAATGTGTTATTGTTCAAGAATTTGGGCAGTATCCAATGCTGCCACTGCGCAAGCAGGAACGGCCACTGGTGCAACAGGAAGCTAGTGCTGGCTAGCACAACTGGAAACTAGCCGAAACGACAGCTTCTGGAATGGGACTAGTCAGCGGAGCTTGCAGAAAGGAGCTCCGCTGACCTGTCCCACTCCAGAAGTGGTAGTTTCAGTTAGTTTCCCGGGTTTATGCTAGCAGACACTGGTTTTCAATGCGCTAGCAGTCACTCCAGCTAGCTTAATGGATTTAGAGCTGGCACACTGCCAGCATTGGATACTGGCCATTATTTATTTATTTATTTATTGCAATAGACTTAATACAGCTACTCTTCTGGTTCTAAAGCAAGACCTTTTTTTTATTTATTGACATCAGAAATTTGATTTCATACAGGAGCGCACAGGATTTCAAATGCTCAAAGCCCATGTCTCTGATGGGGCAATGCACTGGGGAATATAAATCGTTTATCGGTACAACCGTCTCACACTGTGCTTGAGGGCTGACATCCAAGAGGAAAACTACATATATGGAGTTCCCATTTCCCTCTCTCTCTCTCCCCAACGTGATCAGGACTGGAAATATTTATGAAGTGCACTATAATAACCCAGGCAGGCATTAAAATCCCAATAAGCAATCTGGCAGTCTGCTGCAGTAATTCTCTAAGGAGAATGCGCTTGCGGGGATTTAATGACATTTTAATGCAAACCCTGCAAATAGGAGATTTCCTTCGCAGCTTGGTTCTCTTTAGTCTTCACACTATTTATTCTGGAATAGGCTCTGGCAGGGACAGAGTTTAAAAAATGGGGGTGGGGGAGAGAAGAGGAGCGTGTGTGCTGAAACATATTTTGGGCCCCCAACATATCTCTGACTCATAAATCACACTCTTTCTCCTGCCAGGTTTCACACACAGAGGCAAAGCCCACACATATAATAGATATTCTTAGATGTTGGATTTTTATTTTTTAATAGAGTAGCATAAGGCATCAAGGCACAATTTCTCCACTTGACATCTCCTATAGACCTATGCCACAACAGGTAAACCAAATGATTTAAGAGTGGTGGATCCAGTTCATGACTGAACATTCTGCTTATTTTGCTTTTGCTTTTTAAAAACATTTTATTATTTATTTATTTCCATACTGCCCAATAGCCGAAGCTCTTTGGACGGTTTACAACTGTTCCTAAAACAGGACCATAATACAATAAAACACCATAAAATGTTTCCAAAATACAAAATTTAAAAACACTTTAACAGCAAAAACAATATTTGATAAAGAATGGATCTGTTAAAAACACCTGACATGGGTGCCCCATCAAGCCATTAAATATCCTTGGATGCCTTTAAATGTCTCTTCATAGAGGGCAGTCTTAACCTAGCACCAGAAGGATGATAGAGTTGGCGCCAAGCAGGCCTCAGTGGGGAGATCATTCCACAGTCAGGGGGGCACTACTGAATAGGCCCTGCCCCTTGTTGCCACCCTTCAAGCCTCCCTCGGAATCAAAGCACAATTTCTCTACTTGGAATCTCCTATATACCTATGTCACAACAGATGAACCAAATGATTTAAGAGTGGTACATTTATATCTCACCCTTTTCCCTCATGGTGGCTTACATGGTCCTCCTCCTCTCCATCTTACCTTCACAACAACACTGTTGCGAGGTAGGTGAGGCTGAGAGCCAGTGACTGACCCAAAATCCCCATGACCGATGGGGACGAGAACCTGGATCTCCGAGTCCCAGTCCAACACTCTAACCACTATTTGTTTATTGCTGGCTGGTGGATGCTGGAAGTTGTAGTCCAACACATCTGGAGGGCACCAGGTTGGGGAAAGCTGCACTAGAGCATCAGAAAATTACCTTATGCAAATTACCCTACTTTGCATAATAATTTTTCCCCTGAAACCCCACATCACTGGGGGAAGGGGAAAAGAAAACCAGTGGGCAGAGGGGAATGGAATGGAAGCAGGCATAACTGGCTGGCTCATACCCTGAACAGGGGCTTCACTGCAGCGCTCACCTGTGATAGCTAAATGAAACATCCATGTTCAATATGTCTCGGATGAATAGCAGTTCCTGCAGAGGGTGTGAGTGCAGGCGTGCACAAAAACACCAGAGGAGGCCTGTTGCACGGATGCTGAACTAGATGAACCATGTGGTCTTATTCAGCAGGGCTTGTCTTATGTCTTCAGAAGTTCATCTATTACTATTTGAGGAGGGGTAAGTTAAAATTTATTTTCCTTAACGAACAAGCAAAAATGTATGGTATCTATGCAGTATGGCATAGTGGTTAAGAGTGGACTGGAACTTGGGGGGATCCAGCTTATAGCCCCCACTCAGTCATGAAGCTCACTGGGTGACTTTGGGCCCGTCATGGACTCTCAGCCTAACCTACCTCAGAGGGCTGTTGAGGATAAAACGGAGAGGAGGAGGATCATGTAAACGGCCTTGGGTTCCTTGCAAGAGGAGAAAAGGTGGGATTTAAATGTAATAATAAATAAAACAACAAAAAGACCAGTACATAAATACAGAAATAAGGTTCTATACCAGTATAAAACTTCCAAGAAAATCCAGGGAAATGTAGAACAGGGGTGGGCAGAATTCAGGCTTCCGCGGTCTACTTGGTCTTTGACTAGAACCTTGTAGTCCACCAACCAGAGGCTGGTGCAAAACAGTGGCTCAGGCTGGCGGGCATGCGCAAAGAATTAAGGAACAGGGTGCCTCTGAACACATGCTTAGCCCAGGAATTTGTGATTGGCACCAGAACCAAGTTCACAAGTCCTTTGACACAAAAATCCAGCCCTGATCCGGACTCCCAAGCATTCTTTTTCATACACCTAATTTATTGGGGGGAGGGGGCTTTTCAGCTGCTGTTATTGCTAGACAATTGGGAGTCAGAAACCCTTGCCTAACTACAGCAAATCACACAGATCTATCAGCAGATCCTAATCTACCTTCCACTACCCCTGATCTAGAATACACCTTTTGTGGGTGGGCAGTAAGGCGACATGACTTCTCTCTGTGTAGTCTACTGCAGCAAAAACAATGAAGAGTTCTTGTGGCACCTTAAAGATGCATCTGATGAAGTGGGCTAGAATCCACAAAAGCTTACGCCACAATACGTTTGTTAGTCTTTAAGGTGCCACAAGACTCTTTGTTGTTCTTGTTCTTTGAAAGCAGCTTTGGGTTCACACAATACGAGGTTTCCTACAACGCAGTCATGTCTGTGCAAGAAACTGCACAACTCTTATGCAAGACAGTCATATACTTCTCGGAAGCGGCAAGTGGCAGTTCCCCCCGTTTTCTGGTTCATGCATAAGTAGCAAAATTTGTTTGCGCTCAATCATATGAAACAATCAACAGCACCTTTCCCCAACTTGGTGTCTGCCCTCCAAATGTGTAGGACAACAACTCCATCATCCCCAGCCAGCATGGGAGCTGTAGTTCAACACATCTGGGGGCACCAGGTGGGGGGGGGAAGGCTGATCTAATCTGGTTTATTTATTTATTTATTATATTTATACCCTGCCTTTTTTCCTGCAAGGAACCCAAGGCGGTTTACATAATCCTCCTCCTCCTCGCCATTTTATCCTCACAACAGCCCTGTGAGGTAGGTTAGGCTGCGAGTCAGTGACTGGCCCAAAGTCACCCAGTGAGTTTCATGGCCGAGCGGGGACTAGAACCCGGATCTCCCGAGTCCCAGTCCAACACTCTCACCACTGCGCCACACTGGCTCTCACTGGTTGCAGTGTAGCAAAGAGCAAGAGTACCCCCCACCCCCAAAATAGTTCAAATATTTTGCCAGCGGGAAGTTTACTGGGTGAACTTATCCCAGACACGATCTCTCAGTCTCAGCCCACGTCCCCTCCCCCAGCCCAAGTCCCCTCCCCCAGCCCAGCAATCTGTAATATTGGCCTACCTAACAGGCCTGTCATATAGATTATCAAAAATGCATATGAACCAGACTGTGAACCGCCCAGAGAGCTTCGGCTATGGGGCGGTATATAAATGAAATAAATGAATGAATGAATGAATGAATATGAAGCGCTTCAAGGGCCTAAAAGTACATCTCTATAAATTAAAGCTTGTTTATTCAGCAGTTCAGTCCTACCCAGTACAACGGGGCTTCCCAAGCAGGATAGTGTGCGACTAACCCTGCAGTCTTAGAAAAAGCTCAGTATTAAAAAGGAACCCGACACACAGGAGGAGTACTTTCGAGGGGGAATAATCGCAGGCAGACTGGCCCCACGGGAGTGCTAACCTTCCTCCGGTTTGTTCCATTTCTATTCCAATAGCACCGACGACGAGGAGCAGCTCTTCAAGATGCCAGCCCGGCCCGATCACCCGGCACTTGCGATGTGGCCATCTTCAGTCAATCCGCAAATAGATCAATCACGAACTTCCCCCCGGGTCAGCGCATAGCGCACGACAGTAAGCAGCTGACGCCCGAAAGGAAGCCGCGTGGCCGCTAAGGCTGCACGGCAGGAACGCTTCAGAGACAACTAAGCAGCAAGCGCGGACGGTCAACCGCCGCAATGATCCCGAGCGCGAACACGCGACAGGCACGCAAAATAGGGGTGAAACACGCATGCGGCGGTGGCGGGGAGAAATCCAGCCCCTCCTCCCACCAGCACGCCGAGGTTTCCCTGGTGCTTTTAAGGAACATGATGTACCGGGGATATTTGCATCGGCAGCTTGCGGGCGGGCGAGTTTCTCCCAGTCACGACCAACAGTTTTGAGATCATCCGAGGGAAAGGGGCTCCGCGCGAGTTACGCGCGTTGCTCCAGAGACCGGCGGCCCCGCTCCCAAAAGCGCGTTCGCTGGGAAGGGAGCACCGCTGCAACAGGGCCGGCTCGTCTTATTAAGCGAGCACACGAGTGCAGCCTTCGAAAAGGGAAACGTTCACACGACCGCAGCCTTCCAATTGATTTTGCTTCCTTTTTTTTTTTTTTTTCCCAACCGGCAAAATGCAGGAAAATTAAAATGCCGACAATGGGTTGTTGCATCCAATGTTACTCTAACTTAAGTCGCAGTCATTTCAATGGATCTACCCTAAGTAGGACTGACATTGGCTACAACCCAATGACGGCAACGGCCACCCACAGATAGTAACGAAGAGGGGGCAGCAAAAATATATTATTAATAAAATCGCGTCCCTCTTTTCGGAAGAGATGGCAGGGAGAGGGAAAGGGGAAAGCGCAGAGAGGAAAGGTAGAAAGAGGGCAGCAGGCATGCCAAGAACAAGGAACACGAGAGAAGCCGAGCTCTTTGCCCCTCCCGGTTAACAGGCCATCCTTCACCTGGAATTAAGCCTCACCTACCTCCGTGGCACTTACTTCCAAGGAAACGCGCCTTTAAGTTTCGAGCTGCAGGCTTGCAATCCTAGGGGTGCTTACTTGGGAGTAAGCCTCTTCGAAATCAAGACGGCTTACTCCCGAGCAAACGAGCCCGTCCAGGACCAACGCAAGCGTCGAGCAAGGATAGATCTGAGTGAATGGGCGAAGGCGACTCGCCTGGTTCCGCTCGCACAGCGAAAGGGACGTGTTTTCGGTCCTCTCTGCCGGCGGCGTTCCGGGGGGGGGGAGATCGGGAAAGAGGGGAGGGGACTTCTTCTCACCTTCTTGCTGTCGGAGGCTGTGGATAGCCGGGACCCCCCGGCCAGGGAGGAAGAGCGCCCCTGCCCGATGTGATCCTGCTGGGGGGACATCGCTTCCATCAAGCTCCACTTTTTCCTCCCGCTGTTTAAACAGCCCGAAGTAAGCCCGGGGTCATCACAGTCTCGTGCACAATCCAGGAGGAAAGGCAGCGGCGGCGGCGGCGCCCCCGGTGCCTCCACTGACGGCTCTCATGGAGAATTAAAGGCGGCAGCGGCACGAAAGAGCACCGTGCAAAGGGCTTTGCTGCTGTTGCTGCTGCTGCTGCTGCTGCAGCAACCGCCCCTGCAGCATCTCCCGCCGCCTACCGCGAGTTCAGATGCAGCGAGCTCTGCAAAAAGCGGTACGAGCGCGACAGAGCGCAGCAACCCTAGCCACGCCCCCAACCTCCCCTTCTCCCCGCGAGCAGAGCGCGTCGAAGCTTCGCCGCCAGGCTCCGCCCACAGACGGACGCCACCTCCGTAGCCACGCCCCTGCCCCTGCGGAGCCGAGCCCGCAAAGTCAGGAGGTAGCTTCACAGCCCCGCCCCTTCTTACGGTCCTCACCGCTAGCCCCGCCCACCAATCTAGATTGCAGAATTCCGAGGTGGGGGGGGGCGCTTGGAGGCCTTCTGGTTTAAGTTTGCGGTGGAAGTGAAGCGACCTTTCTGTTATTATTCTATTCTGTTTCTTTAACCATGTGCATTTTTTTCAATTTTGATTTCTTTTAAATGAAATGCAACTAGAGATGTTGGTGATCTGCATTCTTAACAAATTTAGACCAGTTGAGAGCTGGTATATAGATATTAAATTAAATTAAAAACATGCCTGATTGGGGTTGGGAAGAGGGAGAGAACGGGGGGGGGGGGGTCAGTTGTATTAATAGTTATTGATTTTAATTATTGGAGGCTTATAGAAACATTTCCCCAACATTTATCATATAAACTAAACAATTTATCATTTCATTCGCCTTGGTGGATGATATGAGGAGGGTTTTTCAGGCAGGAATATGGGGTGGGTTAGGATTTTTAAATTTTGTACTGTTTTTAATTGAGTATTACACTCTGTTTTGTTCTTGTGTTTTATTGGACTGTACATCGCTCAGAGTGGCTGGATGACTGGCCAGATGGGCAATTAAAAAATATAATTAATTAATTCTGGCTAATAGCAATATCAGCCAGTATGAAAGATCTTTTTTATATATATGATAAATGTTGGCAAAGTGTTAATATAAATCTCCAATGAATAAAATCAATTATAATTTTAAAAAAAATACTATTAGGAGGGCACAATGCTATTCATGATCATTTTTTTTAAAAAAAGTCTTAATAACTCCCAGCCAGCATGGAGTTGTAGGACATTTTTCTGTACAAACATGCATAGGATTGCAACCTTAATAAATCAAAACAAAAACATGTTCATGGTTCAGAAGAATGGGAAATTCTTATTTGATGAAGCTGCTAAGGGCACAGGAGGAGGAGCTGGTTAGAACAATGGCAACCCTGCTTGTTAAGGTGAATAGAGGACAGCAGATTGGTATACTTAGATAAGTATACTCCAGATAAGTATACTTAGGATTTCAACCTAAGCAAGAACAGGCTGTAGTGAATTTAGTGGTATTTACTTCTGAGTAGACCGGCACAGGATTGGGCCACAAAGGAGGTACTGGGGGGCAGGAGCGGGCAGCCAGTGCAAAACAAGGAACAAAAAGGGCAGCTTATTAGGGGATGCATGGCCTTTGCTGGATCTTGCCAAGGGGAATAGGCATTGGAGTTCATGCTTCGTCCAGTGCTAATTTAATTTCAGTGTGAAACACCTACAGAGCTGAAGTCAATTGCCCAGATATTTTCAGCTACTGTTTGTTTGTTTGTTTGTTCATTCAGTGCCATCAGTGTGTGCACTGAGCTTTGCAGCAGGCTTCATTAATATAGCACCCTCCAAGTGTATTGGACTACATTTCCCATCATCCCCAGCTAGCCATCGCTGCTGCCGCTGCCGCCCCCCACCCACCCACCCACCCACCCAGGCTGGTCGTTGTAGCCCAACACAGCTGGAGGGTGCCAGGCTGGTGAAGGTTGCTTTACAAAGTACAAGGCAGGGGCAGCCCAAAACAGTTTGCTGCTTGAGGCAAAGGCAAGACGGTGCCGCCTGCATTCCACCTACAGTACAGAATCCAACTAGATTGAGAGTTGAATCTTACTTCAACATTGGCAGTGGGACAGCATCCTCCACTACACCTGAGGGCAGCAGGCGAGCTTAGGGGGTACAGGTTAGAGACCAAGTGGCACACACAGTCCTGTCCTCCAAAACCTTGCCGCCCCCTCAGCATCTGCTGCTTGACGTGGCTGCCTCACTTTTCCTAATGGAGATGGTAGGGCCTGCCCTGGTACAAGAGGATAGTAAACTACCCCAAGGAGCTTACAACCTAAAATTCATCAGAAAGGGAAACAGCAGAGGAAGGAGAGGGAAATGGAGCCAGGGGGGATACAGAGTGAAATAATATGCAGTTGTTTTTCAGCTGCACATGCCTAGCCTTAGTTTCCTTCTTTCACTAAAGCAAAGGAGAAAATATAACAACCTGAAATAATGCATTTCTCTGAAAGTCTCTTGACTGAGTCACTGAGCATGCAAGGCAAAACAAAGAAGCTGTTATACTAGCAAATGAGAAATTAATAAAAGCATATTAAAGCTTCTTTTGCAAATGATTGATCAGATTTTACCTGTTAATGTAAAATTAAACAAGTCTTGCATTTCTGGCATCTTTAATTCAAATATGGTACCTACATTGATTAGAATGCCCCGTTAGTTTAAATTGACTTTCTTCCTTTTTTTTTCTCTTTGTCGCACAACATTCACACAAATAGAGGGGCTCACATAAAGAAAGTCGGTTAGAATAATCAAGATGGGTATTGTAGCATCTCTAAGGTTCTGTGAAAATGCAGAAAGAAGGGACATCCGTTACACTCCATGAGACTGTGATGCGGGGGGCGGTGGCGGTGAGATGACCCTTTAAAATAAGAAACATCTGCAACTCTGTGTGGGAGATTGGGAAGAGGAATGTAGCCAGAAATCTTGACTTTATATTCATGTCTGCTAGTATGTCTCACCCCTCTCATACATAAACTCATGATACATTTCAGGGAATGTTAATATTCATTTTTAAGTCATTTCTAGCTGACTTCCATTTTTAGAGAGCAAGCAGCTGTAAGAATGGCTTTGTATCCCCTTCCCTCTCTCAAACATACCTTTGAGAGGGCAAAGAGCATGATCCCGTATAGCCAGATGGGGCTG
The DNA here is from genome assembly GCA_021292165.1 of Shinisaurus crocodilurus. Taxonomy (NCBI): domain Eukaryota; kingdom Metazoa; phylum Chordata; class Lepidosauria; order Squamata; family Shinisauridae; genus Shinisaurus; species Shinisaurus crocodilurus. Next base: position 267,028,721 of record CM037878.1, on the reverse strand, counting down.
GCAACACTCTAAGTAGGAACATGGGATACCAGCTGTACCTATGTAATATATGCAGCGGTGGGTCACATGTGGTTGACCCAGATGACCTCGGTTCTCCAGATGTTTAGGTCTATAACCCCTATCAACCCACCAGGGGAAGGTGATCAGCTGCTAGGTATGGCTTTTCTACACGAGGCATTTATCATATGCTTGTCACTCCCTACTCACAATTGTTATGGGATTGTTTAGATGACATTGTGACCCTCCAGTTTTGCTTCTGTGTCTAATGAGCACTTTCAGCTAGGTTTTTTTTAGAGCAGAGGAAATGCATCTTTGAAAGCAAAAGAAACTGCTTTTTTTCATTGTGTAATTGTTCTATTCCTCTGTACCACTGTGCTGCCTAGAGGCTATATAGCAGAAAAACAGGGAAGGAAACATGCTTGCGTAGTACTCCGATCTCAATTTTGTGATGAAACCAAAAGTAGATATAGCGGATTAACAGCCTACTATGGAAAAGCTTTATATATGTGCAAAATTCATATGTTAGGAGAAATGAGCACAAAAATGCAATTTCTTGTGGGTTCTTTTTTTAAAAAGTCGCAAACTGATGCAGAAACAAGATAAAACAGACTGAGGATTGGAAAAAGGAGAGACTGGGAGAAACCAAAATTGACAGATTTGTCTGTTCCAATTGCAGAGTGGGATGAGAAATGGTTTGTTTGTTCTAGGCTTCTATCCATATTTGAATGATATGGGTTTATCAGTGCAAGTTCTGCTACTACAGATCTTCTCTTGAGCGCCCCTATGGAAGCCAAGACCAATCAAAACAATTATGCTAAGAGATATGCTAAAAATAATAATAATAATAATAATAATAATAATAATAATAATAATAATGATGTAGCCATATAGAGCAGGCTTAGGGCACTTGTGGCCATCCAAATGTTTTGGCCTACACCTCCCATCAGCCCTAGCCAGCATAACCATTGGTGAAGGACCATGGGAGTTGTCGACCAAAACAGCTGGAGAGCTACAAGTTGCCCACTCATGCTAACGGTATCTATTTTTGCCCCATACATTATTTACTAGTGTGTGCACTGAATTTATGTGATTATCTGCCTACTCTTCCTCCCATAAGATTGGCCGAACAATCCTTGGATTGGGATTTTAGAAAGTCTCCAAAATGCAGGCACAGGAACACTGAAATGACCAGATGCAAAAAGAAGATAGGGCTCCTTTTCATAGTTGTGTAGCAGAAAGAGCCTTGATAGGGCCATTGAGGCTTCAGTTCTATACTTACTTACCTGGGAGTAACTACCATTGATCCTAATGGAGCTTACTTCTGAGTACGCAGTCAGAAGACTGATGGGGACCATGGCAAACCGGCCCAGCATCAGTACCTGGGCCAGCATGGGAATGCAAGAACCCACTGGGGCTTGCTCTGCTTTCTTCTTATTTTTCAAGTAATTGTATAATTGGGGTTAGCCAGCCAGGCATATACATAAAATGTACAGATGCTTATTTTAATTGATTTTATTTTAAGAAATAGATTATCATTTCTACAACCAAATAGTTCTTATTCTCACATAAATGTGTTTAGGATCAGGGCAGCAGAAGCAAACTTGATTTTATAGCTGTAGTAGTCAGGATGGTGCTATGATTTTAAGCAAATTTAAAGCACAACACTGCACATGTTCAGAGTCTCTTTCTTTTTTATCAGGGTTGGCAAACAGGTCCCCCCATTAGGAATGCAGAAGCGCTTGCTGGGTGGCAAGGAAATGGGAAATGTTAGTTGTGGTTTCACAGCTGAAGTAATACAACATGGCCATCTAAAGGGCCCCCAGTAATACCAGAGCCTAAAATTACCTAGCTGCACCACTGCACCACCCACAACCTTAGTCAAACAGGAACAAAAAGCTACCCTGTAAGTCTCCACAATTTGACCTTCTGCGGAACAGAAAACATCCCTGGAGTCTTCTCTTCACTTCTCCATCCAAGCCCCCTCCTGCTAGTTAACTGCAGGGCGCTCTAAAGCCTTTTCTGCAGTCCAGAACCTGCAGCAGTACTGTTTTCTACCTGGGAGCAACACTGCCCTAAGTTGGCCTTTTGTGGCTTGGCTGAGGTTTTCTCACAGCTTAGCAGCATCTTATCTCTTGAATGACCTTGGTCTTAAAAGGCCAGAATCCCCTATTTCCCACTCTGTGGGGATTACATGTAAGTTAACCCTAAAAGACTAGCTCTTTCCATGTAGGAACTCTTGCAATGACTTTTTTTCTTCTTCTATAAAAGGTGCTCTAGGACTTCCATCCCTTTAGAATTCCATAGGTTTTCCACTGACTACTCCTATTAGGGTATTACAGCGATGGGAGAAATTGTACCTGCTGAATTGGAACAGGAGCAATTTAGTGCACAGGCAGGCTCTGTGGCCGCCTCTCCCACAATGCCTCGCTTTGATGAAAGTCCCCCACAGAGTGAGGGCACCAGCTTGGGCTTGGCTGGCATTTGGGCTTGGCTGGCATTTGGACTCCCTCAGAATGAGACATTGGGTGAGAAGCTACTCCGAAGAGCCTGTTTGATGCCTTGCTCTGAGAGGGTCCTCAGACCGAGGGATTGGGTGGACAGCTAAGCTGGGCAGCCCCACTGGCTATTATTCCACTACGGTATTTGCCGTTGTGAGAGAGTGGGGCCAGCAGGGCTCTCTGAAGCAGCTGCTGTGGTGCTCTGCTCCAGTGAACTGGCAGCAGGTAGTGGTGGGGGAGCCCCAGTGGTAGCAAAGAAGGCTTATGAACTGCCACCCCTCCTGATCTGCCACCTGAGGTGGGAATTCACTCCACCTCATGGGAGGGAGATCCCTGTTGTCCAGATAATGGCAATCAGGCATCTAATTGCATAGTATCCTCTTTAGGAGTGGCATTGAGGCTGGACCTGTGGTACCACTTCCCCTGTGGGAGAGCTGGCCTGCATTTCTCATTTTACTAGAGGACTTGCTTTTGGGTGAAGTGATTCATTCTGGTCTAATCCCTGATGGGCCACTGTACTGCCTTTAGAGAGAAATGTCTGAACATTTACTTCAGTTGCATCAGCATTAACATATCAAGAGGGAAAATGTTTCCTGCTCATTGAATTCTTGCTGTCTTTAGTTTTTTCTATCTGAAATAGCGTCTTCTTTGTATCAGCAGTAATGAGCAAAAATAAGGCAACGCATCATAGCATTCAAACTAGTCCTTTAAGCCAGTGGGTTGGATCCAGACTTTAGAGTAGATCCATTGAAATCAATGGGGCTTGAGTTAGTCATGAGTAAGTTCCATTGATTTCACTGGGTGTGCTCTAAGTATGACCAACCCTGGATCCGACCCTAGGTTTGCAAACTTTAAAATGACTAGGAGTCCAAATTCAGCAGAGCTGCTCTACTTCAAATGTGAGGGGAAGGCCAATTTGTGATACAATGCAAATCTGTAATACACTTTTTTTGAAATCACATTTATTTCCCCGCCGCCTTCCTTTAAGATTTAATCCTCCACAACCTGGTGCCCTCCAGATGTGTTGGACTACAGTGTCCATCATCCCCAGTCAGCATGTTTTTTTGAAATGTTTTGTAATCCACGGAGAGTGAGTGCGATGACACATAAAGATAAGACAGGCTCCAATCCTGTACTCACCTGGGAGTAAGCCACACTAAACTCAGTGAGGCTTACTTCTGAGTAGAACTGTATGGGATTGTGCTTCATAGGTCTTAACAGGCATATAGGGGATAGATGGTTAGACTTCAACTTCACTGGGTGGTTCTCGGTCACATTTGCTTTATTCTTACTTTGTTCTTGTTTTATTCCCAGAGGCCATGCTTCTTTCTTTCTTTTTTTAAATCCAGAGTTTTTAAGAAAGTTCCCCCACTTGCTCAGCATTCTAGAAAGATCTTGGAAGTCTCCGCAGCCAGAGCTCCTTTAAGAATGAGACAAAATGGATTAATTATAGAGATGCTAGAAGTTAACCAAAGGTTTGTATATTTGACTGGTCTCCAGGCACCACTGGAATTAATACCATAGGCTGAGAGTCATGTATTCTGTGAGAATGGAGGTAATCAAATACGTTTCATAGATTTCATAGATCATGGAGTTGGAAGGAGCCTACAAGGTTATCGAGTCCAACCCCCTGCTCAATGCAGGAAACTAGAGGAGGGGTCTCCCATCCAAGTAATAACCAGGCTTGACCCTGCTTAGCTTTCCACACTCAGACAAGCTGAGCCAGCGTTCTCTTCCCCCTTTGACATTCTGCTGAAACATAATTATACTTAGGGCACAATCCTCTATCTAAACATAGGATTGTGCCCTTAAGCAATTTACACAGTGCAAGTGAGCGACTAGCTCCAGGTGCTACATGCGTACACCCCGTGAGATTGCCAAATCCAACATTGAGGGTGTGTCCGTAGCAGTATTTTTGTCACTTTCTATCTTTCTTTTGTTCTTTGTGCTGTCCAGGAGGCAGCCTTTACCCTTTCAGAAGTGCGTTCTTCTCCTGGAACGGTGTGGCCCCATTTTTATTTGATGAATAAACACTGAATTTGCACAAACACACCTGTGCACTCCACACACCCGATACAATGCGCAATTAAGCTTCAGATCTTTTGAAGCGGTAATAGTCCATGGTGCATGAGTGAGATCAAAGAGGGAGACTAGAGCAGCCTGGTGCCTTCCAGATGTTTAGGACTACAACTCCCATCACCCCAGCCAGCATGACCAGTAGTCAGGCATGTTGGGGGTTGCAGTTCAGAAACATCTGGAGGGCCCCAGGTTGTGGAATATCAGCTGCTATTAAGTAGGATGCTCCATATAAAATGCATGGGGTATCCTATATATGTACTTTTAAATGATAGTGAAGCATTCTCGTCTTACTTTATGTCCTATGCAGTTAATACAAATTCTTTAAACATTTAGATCTGGTCAGGGTTAGAGACAGGATACAGGGCATGATGTACCATTAGGATGGAATTACATAGTACATTAAATGCACAATTTCCCCGTCTCCCTGGTCTACAATGACCCACCCATGTATCCTTCCTGACATCACAACATTGTGAATTTCCACTCCTGTTGCCACCACCAATGATGTGGAAGAAACACACAATGTCATGACCCTAGCAGGGCATAGGTAGGCTTAACCCAGGGGTGGGAACCTTTTTCAGCCCAAGAGCCAAAGTTCAATGTGGGAAAGGTCTCAGGAGCTGTGGGTGTGGCGAAAGGCAAAGTGGGCAGGGCCAAAAGGCAGAGTTGGACCTTAACCTAACGTCTCATTCTGCCCATTAGACTCAAACATTCATCACTTTTGGACATCTTTTGTTGGCTAATAACTTTCCCTCCTCTGCCACAAGTCAACAGAATGTTGTGTGCTGAAGCGTTGTGACTGCAAGAAGTGACTCAGTGGAAACAGCAGCTTATGAACTGTGCTTCCTAGAAGCTTTAGAACATATAGTGCTTGCGAGCCAGCTGACAGAATGGACACAGTGTGCGCAGGCACGAACATGAGAGCATTCTACGAGTATCCCAAGCGGTACCTAAAGAAAGACGCTAGAGCAGGCCCCACACCTTAGCTATATTACTCTCAAGGGGTATAAACAAACAAACAAAAGGAGCCAGGAATTGCCAAAAGCAGAACACACAGGCAAAACAGATTGTCCCAGTGGAAGGTTCAGGGTTTAGCTAATGTCATTTTGTTTTACGGCTGGATCAGAGTTTTGCAAACCATCCTGTTTATATGACTAGTGCCTGGCAACAGTTTGATCGATGTCTTTTTAAACTCTGCTTTCAAACTAGCAGGTTGGAGACCTGTGTGCTGTTTAAAGTGTGCAGGTCTCCCCCGAGCCTTCTCCTCTTACTAAATTCATGGTGTGGGGAGATCGCATTTGTTAACTAACAAATAATTCAAACCACCTAATCCACTGTAGTCCCATTGAAGCCAAAACCATAAGTGATATAGGTTGCAATTATAAGCACATTCACTAAGGAGAAAGCCCCATTGAACTAATTGGGATTTACTTCTGAGTAAATAAGTTTAGTATTGCAGTGGTTCGCTGCCCAGATTTGGCAGCAAATGGTGGGGTTTTCTGCTGCTGCAAATTTCGGCAGCGGTGCCGGTGGGGGGTGGCTGCAGCCGCACCAGAGGACCGGGGGACCACTGCAGCCCACAGCCAACATGTCGCCCACCCCTGTAGTAGACAGTTCTAACCTTGAGACTGCAATCCTATACTCCAGACTTCTCCAACCTGTTGGACTACAACTCCCATTTGGGAATGGTGGGAGTTGTAGTCCAACATATCTGGAGGGCAACAAGTTGGGGAAGGCTTCTATACTCAATAGGTCCCATTGCACTCAATGGGGCTTACTTCTGAGTAGATATGCATAGTAGACATGCACCGTTAGACACTCAGGTGTAAGTCCCATTGATTTCAAAGGAGGTTACTTCAAGGGTGCTTCCAGATGGGACTTTTACCATGCAATCGCCCAGAAAATTACAAGGAGTCCAAACAACATTGTCTTCAGCTTGTCTTTTTTCTTTCCACAAAAAGTCCATTCAGGAAGAAAAGACGGAATAGTAAGTGTGCAACCTTATTTAAGAACAGCGTGAATTAGGCTGAAATCCTCCCGCTCACTTGGTACACCCCATTGAACTTACTGGGATTTAATTCTGAATACACGTTCTTAATTTGATCATTTAAAAAAAAAAGGGGGGGGAGCTGATTCCTTTTCAAAGAGCACTAAAATACAAAGTTCAGTTAATGGACTGTACACTATAGCTGGTGAGAGAAGGATTGTGCCATTGTAAAACCATGCTCTGAAATGTGGCCATGCTTTGAAACTGGATGCCACTGTTGCCTACACGTATGTTCCTTGTTCAGCTTCAATGTTAGAGCATATCTGCCTGGCAGCTGCCTGGCACCCCTGGACCGATGCTGTAGTGCCTGGATTAGGAGCGCGAAAAGCAGGCCCAGCATCAATGGTCAGCATGGGCAGGCAGCTGCCGAGGTCCAGTGGATCAGAAGGGTCCATACCCATCCCTACTGCAGCTGCCACCATCCTTCTCCTGGCCCACCGACCCCCCCCCCCAGCAAAAGGAAGCACCATGGCTGAGCTTGCAGACCCACATTTGAAGTAATGTCTGCTTAGGGCCTTAGGCCCTCCAGGGCATGGAGCAGCAACAGAGTGCTGGAAGGACTGTACCCTTAAGGCAGCCTTCCCCAACCTGGTGCCCTTCAGATGTTTTGGAGTACAACTCCAATCAGCCCTAGCCAGCATGGCTGGTGGTCAGGAATGCTGGGAGCTGTAGTCCAAAACATCAGGAGGTTACCAGCTTGGGGAAGGCCACCATAAGGTAGCTGACCTATTGTCAGGATGCTGTATGTTGCCAATGCTGAAGTAAGGGGAGAGATGATAGAGGTGTACAAAATTATGCATAGTGTGGAGAAAGTGGATAGGAAGACATTTTTCTCCCTCTCTCTCTCTCATAATACTAGAACCCGGGGTCCTCCCATGAAGCTGACTGGTGGGAGATTCAGGACAGATAAACGGAAGTACTTCTTCACAAAGCGCATAGTTACACTATGGAATTCACTTCTCCAAGATGTAGTGATGGCCACCAATTTGGAGGGCTTTAAAAGGTGGATTGGACAAATTCATGAAGGAGAAGGCTATGAATGAATGGATACTAGTCCTGATGGCTATGTGCTACCTCCAGTATCAGAGAGGCAGTATGCCTATGTACCCCAGTTGCTGTGGAACATGGGCAGGAGGGTGCCATTGCACTCATGTCCTGCTTGTGGATTTCCTGTGGGCAACTGGTGAACAGAATGCTGGACTAGATGGACCCTTGATCTGATCCACCATGGCTTATGTTCTTAAGATTCAACTGCTGGTCCAGTCAGTTTCTCTGCATCTTACACTTTGCCACAGGCAGCAAAATGTCTCTGGTTGGCCCTGGTTGGCGTGGGCCACTTCCCCCACCCCCCCATACCTGCTGCTACACGCTAAAATAGTCTAAAATGGCCATCAAGTTAGGCCCTGAGATGGCTGCGCAATTGGCAACATTTTCTCTTTTTATGTGTCACTGCAGTCCGTTGCTGAAGAGCTGCCTATCATTAGCAGCTGGTGTTAATGAGGTACTAATGAGAGATTTGTCCCAGAGTACAGAAAACGTATGTATTCTTGGAAATACAATCTGAATTCTAGGCATCCATAATGTTTCCTGACACATTTTTCACCTGTGGCTATAATTTCAAATCTGAATTTATTAATAGCATCTGTAGATTACTGAAGCTCAGCACAGGGTCTGTCAAAGCACTAAACTGCCATAAAAATTAATCGTTTTCATTGTGATTCTAGTTTCCTAATAGAGAAATAAGAAACGGTTTTTTTGGCTCTTTAATTTGCAAGGGGGACATGAGGATATCATCAGGAGGAAATGCAGCTCTTCTGTGGTAAAATCTAATTTTTGAGCAGCTTTCCCATATGTCAGTGAGTTATGGGTAAGTGGAGACTGAACTAATTCAAACACAGTTCCTAAAGTAATCCAAACATAGTAAAAATGGGGGTAGGGGAGAATAAACCAGGATTTTTGTTCATGCATGGTCAAATATGGACTATTAATCTGAATGTTAAAAGAATAATGCAATTACACAAGTGCAGAAATGCATTTTGTTTCACTTTCCCACATAATACTGCACAGGTGCCCCACAGGTGCTCTTAAAAACAGAAGTGAAACTGGACAGTCATGACGTTGTCTAAAGAACCCATAAACAACTGTGAGTGAGGACTGATGAGTACGTACATAATAAATGCCTCATATTGAAAAGATCATCGAGTTAATGGCAGAGGTGAGATTTCATCCAGGGACTTCCTGGTTCATAACTCCACCACTACACTACACTACACCAGCCTCGCTATCAGTTAGCTCTCACTACTTATGTCACATCTCATTTACAAAGCACTCCGCAGCCCTTATTTCTTATCTTCACAAAACTCTGTGAAATAGTACCCTATTATTCCCATTTTAAGTGTCCATGGCAGGGTGGCGGTTGAACCCAGGCCTCCCCAAGCTACATCCAGCTCTCAGTTCACTGGACTACACTGACTTGCAAAAAGAAGAAATGGACACCGTCCCATTCTCGATCATCTAGAAATAGGACGGCCAGATGCAAAAGAGGACAGGGCACCTGGAGCTTTAATTGGGGGCACAGAACCTCAGGCCTGGGGGCCAAATCTGGCCCTCTGGGATTCCTCAGATGGCCATGCCCACAGCCCCCATTCCCCGAACCACCAATCATTTGCTGGTTTCCCAACTTTTGTGCAATTTTTCCCCATTCCAAAAGGTTGAAATGTTTCCCCTCAGGCTTAGTTACTGGCAGGTAGAGATTTATGCTAAAATTTGCCGGTATCTGTGGTAGTTTGGGCCCAGGCCCGCCCCTTTTGCCTTTGGCTCCACCCACCACTGGCATGCAGTTCCCGAGAGCCCAGAGGCAGTGTTAGGGGGCAGCCCTCTAGGGCTGGAGCCCTGAATCTCTGGGAGGCCATCTGCCCCACCACCCTGCTGTCCATGGGCACTTGCTGAAATAAAGGTACAGGGGCCCTGATGATCTCCGTTGCATCTGATCCCTCTGGATTAGCTGGCTTTTTGCCCACATGTGTTTCACCTCCTGCTGCCCCCCCCCCCTGAATCTTTCTGCCTGAGGTTTTTTTTTTCTGAAATCAAATGCCCTCCTCTCCCCTGTCCATCCATTTGATCCTCCTTTTTACAAATAGGTGACAGGGTCCTTTAAAGACACACACAGACACACATACTTTAGACCAGTGGTTCTCAACCTTTTTAGCCCCATGCACCCTTTTCACCATATGTCAGAATGTCATTCCCCCCTTTCCAAGATGGTCTGACTCAAAAAGTTGCATTCCAAATAATATGCATATAATGTTGAAAATCTTTTATTTTTTCTATATTGGGATATATACATTTACTTGGATTATTTTTATAGTGGAGTTTTACAAATTTAACAGCAATGTTGATGGATTTTAAAATTTGAATAAAACTAGTTTTTTACATTCATAACTAATTACTTAGCAGACTAAGTGATAATGATGGATGTGAATCCATATTGAATATATGAATCATTGTATCCTCTTTGTTTGAAACTCATGATGGGCTCCAAAATCTGTGACTAAAAACCAAGAAAAAGTCAAATATAACTATAAATGGAATATTTCCACAGATAACAAGTGAAATATTTATCTTTATTTTTAATTTAATCTGTGCCATACAATAAGGTGTGATGTCCTGTAGATTATGTACAATCTGTAGAATTTTAATTTGTAGAAAGATCAGTATTCCAACAGTTTGAGTCTGTGCTCCCAATTCCCCCCACCCCCCGAAACCCTAAAATTTTCCCCTGGGGGGAATTCCCCCCTGGTTGAGAACCCCTGCTTTAGAGCATATGTAAATTAGCATGTGCAAACTTGTGCATTATTTTTGGTCTGGTGGGCCTGAGCCCTGGATCTGTTTGGTACCTAGAGGGATTTGAATCCAGGACAGTGCTGGAAACTGGGCAGCACAGCAGCACTTCTAATCTCATACCTTTTACATGTGCAAGAAGAACATCAAATTGCACACTCCCCAACTTTGTCCAGATCAGCCTTCCCCAGCCTGGTGGTGCCCTCCAGATGTGTTGGACTACAACTCCCATGCTGGCTGGGGGATTATGGGTGTTGTAACCAGCATATCTGGAGAGCATCAGGTTGGATAAGGCTGCCCCTACTGCAACTACACCTGTAACCAAACCTAAACACATGTAACGCAAACGGCTGCATAATACCTCCTTGTTTCCCCCTGGCTCCAGTTCCCTCCACTTCCTCTGTTGTTTCTGTCCCCGGTCAAATGTTAGATTGTAAGCTACATGGGGCAGGGACCTGTCCTCTTGTACTGTGTGTACAGGATTACAACCTCAGTGCAATAAGCAGACCATTGCCTGAAATAAGAGAACATATCTGTTCTAAAACACATCTGTTCACAGTTTTCAAGGTATCTCCCATATTGAGTACTTGATGAACTAGATGAACTAGAGGCATATTCAAGTGTCACACAAGGCATATTCAAAGTACAGACCAACTGTTCTATCCTAAGTTTGTTCACTCAGAAGTAAGTCCCAACAGGTTCAGTGGGACTTACTCCCTAGTGTTTAGGATTTATTTTTTAATTATTACTACATTTATATATCCTGCCTTTTTTCCTCCTGCAAGGAACCCAAGGCAGCTTACATAGTCCTCCTCTCCATTTTATCCTCACACCAACCCTGTGAGGTAGGTTAGGCTGAGAGTCCGTGACTGGCCCAAAGTCACCTAGTGGGCTTCATAGCTGAGTGGGGACTAGAACCTGGATCTCCCAAGTCCCTCCCCAACATGTACCCACTACACTACACTGGCCCTCATGGTTATTCTTCACAGGAAAATCTGGGAAGTGGAACTACTGTATGAGCTTTTCTACACGAGGCTGTTCATCCGCTCCGCTGTATCTACTTTCAGTTTCACTGCAGAATTGAGATCTAAGCACACTGCTCAAAGAGTATTTCCTTTCCTGCAGTTCTGCTACATAACCTCTAGGTGGCACTGTGGTATAGCAGAATAGCGCAAATACACAAGTAGGAAAATATCTTTTAATTTGTTTTCAGAAATAATACCCCATTTCCCCTGCTCTAAAACCCCTCGCAAAAAAACAAGCAAAACGAGAGGATCACAATGTCGTCTAAAGAACCCAGAAACAACCGTGAGTAGGGAATGACAAGCGCACAATAAATGACTCATGTAGAAAAGCTCTATAGCACCATAAGGCAAGGATAGGAAACACGTGTGACCCCCCAGATGTTGTTGGATTGGATTGCAACCCCCATCAGCCCTAGCCCGCATAGGCAATGGTGAGGGATAATGGGAGCTGCAGTACAACAACATCTGGATGGCCACACATCCTCATCCCTGCTGTAAAGGGAGGTAGGGAGCAGACTCAGCACTTCACTGAAACTACAATTCCCAAGATCCTTTGGGAGGAAGCCATTCTGGTTAAAAGGGTACAAAAGTACTATAGGTTTATAGAGCAGATATGTCTACAAAGTGTTGTTTACCTGTTAAATGTAAGTCTTCCATCCACATGTGCTACCTGAAACAATACTCAAAGGACTAGCATCTTGGTTCTGCTTGCTGTTTTGAGGTTTACTGCTTCATTCTATTCAGCCAGGGTTGCTTCTGGCTAGAAGAATGAGTGGGAAATAATGATCTCTTGAGGCTTGACAGGAAAATGAATGCATTTTGGACTCCGGACAAGTTATGTGCCTAAGGGGCTAATTTTGAGCAACCAAGAAAGCAAAAATCATTGTCCGTGAACGATAATTTAAACACGTGAAGTTGTATGTCAGATCTTATAGGAATTTTGGTGCCTTAGAGTATGACATCATCTCTGTTTTTTTCAGGCCCTTAAATGCTTCAGCGCTGAACTGCTCCATCCAGCAATAATAACACAATTTCTCAGAGTAAGTGGCTTGTGTTAGACATAGTGATGAATTTAATATTTGTAATGCTACTTTCTGAAGGATGCCATAATTTCTGTGTTACCTCATTGCATTGAGACACTGAGAGGGGAATCAGAAAGCTTGGAATGAAATTATTTCACATGCCAAATCATCCATCAGTTGCAGGCCTTCTCAAGTTGACCATCTCTTTGTTTGCAAATCCGAGCGTTAAACACTTCAAGTGTTTGAGGACATCTCTACAACAGTTCTAATAGGATTTCTCACCATTTGGTTGCCTTTAAAATGCTTATTCTGCTGAAATGCATTTATCTTCAGTCAACTTTGCTTTAGAAATGGATCATATCCATCCATAACTTATTATATTGGCATAATTCCATTGACTTGATTAGTGTCATTAGCAGACAAAGGAGCAGGGCTGACCCAAGACATGTTGCTGCCTAAAGTGAAGGATAAAACAGCAGCCCCTCCAATTCCGCATAAGTCAAGCATAGTGATAGTTGAATCTTACGTTGACTGTGGCTATGAGACAGCATCCTAGGGGGTGCAGGACACGCTGCACAGTATCTATAATTCTGTCCCCTAACACCTCACTGCTGCTCCCTCAGTAACTGCTGCCTGAGGTGGCCACCTCACTTTGCCTGATGGTATGGCCGGTCCTGCAGAGGACGCATATTAATGCTTCTTAAAACTTACCTTCCAGTTGGCTTCTAACTATGAGCTGGTGTAATACAGCACCAGAAGACAGGAAGTTCCCCACATTGACTGGGTTCAGACAACAGGATAACCCACACTCAAGGGTTGAGTATGGGTTGAGTGTGGGTTGTCACTAAACCGTGGGTTGTTGCTGAACTATGCGTTATCGCGTTGTCTGAATTCAGCTGCGCTAAGCCATGGCTTGTTAACCACGAACAACCCAGGAAGAGAACCCATAGTTTGCTGTTGGGTTGTGAACTGTGGGTTGTTCACCATGGTTTGTTACCTTGGCTGAGTTCAGACAAGACGATAACCCACGTTTTGACAACCCACGGTTTAATGACAACCCACACTCAACCCTTGAGTGTGGGTTATCGTGTTGTCTGAACCCAGTCATCACCTAGGCCAGGGTTATTGAACCTCCGGCCTGTAGGCCAAATCTAGTCTGCCTGGGGTCCCAATCTGGGGGTCTGAGGTTCCCCAGGTAGCCATACCCCTTCCCTTTCCCTGAATGCTGATTGTTTTGTGGTTTCCCAGCTATTGCACAGTTTTTTCCCCATTCTTAAAGTTTGTAATGCCTCTCCTAAGGCTTAGTAACTGGCAGTAAGAGCTTTAAGTTAAAATATGCTGGTATTTGTGGTGTTTTGGCCACTGCAATGTGGCTGCCAAGGACTCCTCCTAAATTGAATTTGGCCCTTGGGCTGAAAGTGGTTCAGCACCGCTGGTCTAGGCAGTCAGGCCACCCACCCTGTCTTTCCAGCAGCGGCTCACAGCACAGCACAGCCATGGAAGATAGAGGTCCCCCTCCTGGATTACATACATAAGCAATTGGGCAACTCTCCTTATCTTTCTGTGCTGCAAGCCATGGAGAATATATGGAGTGTTACCCAGTTAGCTAGGTAACACAAAGATGCTCTCCCTTAGTCCCTTTCCTCGGTCATAGCTCTCCTTGCAAAAAAAATGAATTTTAAAAATGGTGGGCCCATTTTTACAACTCTGTTTTTTGTTTTTTTTTAATCTATCGGTTTATTTTATTTTCTACTCGTTTTTCTGATTTAGCCAGGTTGGCCTGCATAAATCTTTTATCTGTAGCCATGTTTGCTGTTCTTCCTCTCATCTTCAGATTCTGTTAAGAAGCCAATGACTCTTCAACACTCTTAGAGGAAGGTCGAACCCAAGATGGATCAGTAGGGTGCCTCAAAAGGCACTAGTTCCCCAAGATCCTGGCTTTGTTGGATGATATGCTCTCTGCTCTAACCTTATGTTTATAGTTACTCCGGCAGGGTTCAGTCCATGTGATGTTGTCTGTATCTATGCCAATATCAATATTTTGAGAGCAAGATTGCATCAATTGTTTTACTAAACTCAAAGAATCTTTCATTGTCTGCATTCCCTTTGTCCAGGAATATTAAAACTCTGTCACAATATGTAATCAAGATTGTCTGGCAAGATGTTTTATTTATAAACACATGCTGTTTATTGCACAGAATTGGGTTGCCCCTTGACATTTCATGCAGGGCTTTTTCGTTATTCTTTGCAGTTATTTTATACCATCTCTAATTATATGGAATCCATGCCATACGTTAACTTCAACAAAACACACACATCCATGGGAAAATGTATTGCTTCCATGTGGGCCAGGCCGCCTTTAAAGTGGTCTCGTGAGCAGCCCCTTTCACTTATTTTTCTATAAACGCTTGGTGAAAAGCGTTGCCTCCCTAGTATTTATTAGTTTTGCTAGTAATTTTGCTTGCAAAGTAAGTTTCATACTCAATCCCAGATGCTTGTAAAATGTAACCGGGATCTTAATTTTTGTTATTAAAAGCATATAAACAGTAACGAAACCAAAGCATTACACATAATTTGTCTCTTATCTTGTCTACTAAAGAAATGACAGTAAATAAGAAGATACTTGTAAATTTGGGTAATGAGTATCCCAAAAATCGATTACTCATTGTGTTTGATTCCCCCCCACCCCTTCCCAATATATCCATAACCATATACAAACATATATATTTTTCTGATCTGGTACTATATGGATGTTCCAGGGTCAAGCAAGGACAATTTGGGCTGCAAAAATGAGATCTAAAACAATTGTCCAATCCAGTCATGTACATTGCTTGCATTTATAAGCCCCAAAATACATGCAACAAGGTCCTTTACTGGCTTTTGTTACCCTGAATGACTCTGATAACCATATCTGAGAAATCTTGGATGTTTGAACATTACCACTATGGGTGTAAAAATCTGACATATGGCCCAGTCAAAAGTCACCCATTGCTCTGTCAAAAAACCCTTTTAAAGGGATCCTTTTCTGAACAAAAAGGGGGGATGCACTTTTGCACGTTCCTGAGCACCTAGAGTCTCAGAGAAAAGGGCAAAATGTGCACCACTCTGAGGATTGTCAGGGCAAAAAAACAAAAAGTAGGGGATCTTGCCACTAAGGGGGTGTTAATCACCTTTTTCACTAGCAAAGATCACTTGCAGCTTTGCTTTCTCTTGACAGCTTGCCTTTTGACAGCTGTCAAGAGAAAGCAAAGGGGGAAAGAACCTATTTGGAGCCTCTATGGGGCAATGTCCAGTGTTGGTACCTGCTGCACCTTAGCAGCAGGTATCCCCCCAGGAGGACACTGCCCCAGCCGAAGCTCAAATTCCTGCACTCGTGCAACTGCAAATGTCTACAGTTGTGCAAGTGTGGCTAAAAAAAAATTAAAAACAAAAACGAACCTATTTGCCACATTTTGTGCGCAAAGAAAGATAAAAAATCTGCCATCCACTGACAGCTGCTCCAAGGTGCTGCTTGGGCACTTTGAAGAGGCTGTCAGTGGTTGTCAAAACAGGGATCACGAAAGCCAGCTGTCAAACCGGCTTTCACAATCTCCAGGGGGGGGGGAGAAAGGGTACAGTGAAAAAAAGCCACGGCAAGCAGAAAACAGCTCACAATTGTGGCAGGTAGGGGGGAGACAAGTTGGTCCTGCCACTCTGTCCCCTGGAATACCCGAGGGAGGACCAAGGGGGAAGGAGAGGGAGGGGGAGGACTAAGAACACATGGTGAGCCCGATTGTCTGTTGAGCGCACCATGGGTTGTTTGGCCAACAACCAGCACACGGTGGCTTATTGCCAGGGTGGGTTGTGTGACGTGCGAACATGCCCTGTGTCGTCTGCCCTCCCCCCACCCCCACACATATGATAAAATTCCGTAAATGGAGCAGGGTGATTGTACAATAAAAACCTAGTCTGGAAGCACCCTTAGTCAGGCTTGGAGCAGACCCACTGAAATCAAGTCCCATCGATATCAATGGGTTGGTCCTAAATATGACTAACTTTGGATCCAACCCCTTATTTTTACTAAGGCATGGATTTATTTATTTATTTATTTTATACCCTGCCTTTTTTCCTGAAAGGAACCCAAGGCGGCTTACATAATCCTCCTCCTCCTTCTCCATATAAGTAAAGTAACAGTAGTACCAAGATAAATCAGCTTGAAACCAATAATGACACTACAACAGCAACTGCTGAGCCATTGACAGAATGATGTTTGGAGAAAGCACAAAGTCACAGAACAAATTATATAATAATACTAGCTTTTTTTACCCGGCGTTGCACAGGTCGTCATTTTCCTATAGGCACTATTTGTTCGAAATTCCTTAAGGTAGCTAAGCTGACCGCTGTTTTGAATCGCTCCATAGGAAAGGTCCCCCAGGACTACCAGCTCCCCCGGGACTGCACAATGAAATCCCTGCTCCCCCCGGGACTACACAATGAAATCCCTGCTCACCCAGGACTACACAGTGAAACCCCTGCTCCCCCCGGGACTGCACAATGAAATCCCTGCTCCCCCAGGACTACACAGTGAAATCCCTGTCTCCCCCCGCCCCACAGGACTGCACAATGAAGTCCCAGCCCAGCTTCCCCCCCCCCGGGACTACACAATCAAATCTTTGTGTGTCCCCCCCCGGGACTACAGAATGAAATCCCTGCTCCCCCTGGAACTACACAATGAAATCCCAGCTCCCCCCAGGATTACACAATGAAATCCCAGCTCCCCTGGGACTGCACAATGAAATCCCAGCTCCCGCGGGACTACACAGTGAAAAATCCCTGCCCCCCCCGGGACTGCACAATGAAATCCCTGCTGCCCCCCGGGACTGCACAATGAAATCCCAGCTCCCCCCCCGGACTACACAATGAAATCCCAGCTTCCCCCCCCAAGACTACACAATCAAATCTGTCCCCCCCCCGGGACTACAGAATGAAATCCCTGCTCCCCCCCCGGGACTACACAATGAAATCCCAGCTCCCCTCGGGACTACACAATGAAATCCCTGCTTCCCTCCCCCCCCCGGGGGACTACACAATGAAATCCCAGCTCCCCTCGGGACTACACAATCAAATCCCTGCTTCCCTCCCCCCCCGGGGACTACACAATGAAATCCCAGCTCCCCGCCGGGACTACACAATAATGAAATCCCTGCTCCCCCCCCAGGACTACACAACAATGAAATCCCTGCCCCCCCTGGGACCACACAATGAAATCCCTGTGTCCCCCCCGAGACTACACAATGAAATCCCTGCTCTCCCCCCCCCCCAGGACTACCCAACAATGAAATCCCAGCTCCCCACCCCCACCCCCATGTAGGTCCCAGCTGCAGTTCATATGAACATTCTGTTTTGACGTAGGAGAGATTTGCATATCCGCTCCTGATTGGGCCCCTGTGGCAGTTCATAAATATCTGACAGAAATATCTGATCTTAAAGAAAAATCAGGTTAATCCTGAGAGTCTACAGGTGATGAAGAGTGACCATGCCAAGTTTGGGGTAGATCCGTCAAACGTGATGGAGCCTATGTGACGACGCCCCACACACAACAGTCATTCAGTCATTTAAAAAGTTTCCCTCCCTTTTCACCCCCTCAGAGAACATTCTAAATGGCCTAGGGGAGATTTGCATACTCACCCCTATTGGCCCCTGCAGGAATTCATGCGAACATTCTAAGTGTCGTATGGGCTATTTGCATAACTGCTTCTATTGGCTCCTGCAGCAATTATGAGGTGAGGCCGATTTGCATAACTGCTCCCCTGTTGTTTTGCCCATAGGAGATATGAGAGTGGGGCGATTTTGCCCCCTTTTTTCACCCCCTTAAGGACGGAATTTCCCCAAATCCTTCCTTAGTGGGTGTCTACGTCATAAAAACTATGTTCCTTCAAAATTTCACGTTCCTAGATTAAACGGTTTGAGCTGGGCGTTGATGAGTCAGTCAATCAAAAATCAGTCAGTCAGTCAGGACTTCTTCTTTTATATATATAGATATCAAGGCAGACCAAAATCAAATAAGAGAACCATGAAAATGTTAGAAGCAAATATGAAAAACCTTAAGGAAGAAATCCCATCAATTGTGAGCAAAGGGCAATGTTGTTTGTGGGGGGTCTTCAAGTGTCTCAGTATAATCCAGGAAGAAAGCCAAGTGGCAAGGAATTATTGTGGCCTCTCAGCCGACATGTTAATTTAGGCATATCATTACCTCCAATACTTTGCCCATCCATTTCCTTTGAGAAGGTGAATCTAACAGCCGCCCTTAACATGCCCAAGCAATCCATTTGGGGCGTAATTCTATGCATGTTTAGACAGAAAAAAGGCCTACAACTCTCAGCATGCCCCAGGCAGCCTGCTGGGAGTTGTAGGCCTTTTTTCTGTATAAACTTGCATAGGAGTGCACGCTTGGTCATTCAACACTTGGATAGGTGATATTGGCGAGGCTTTCATGCTCCAAGAAACTATATTGTCTGCTCACCATCATAAACCAGGGGAAAGGATTTTCTGCCTGTGCCATCTGTTGTACCTTGATGAATGAATTCAGGTTCCACACAGATGCTGGTAGCATAACAGATTTCTTGGACAGGGTTATATACAACTCTGGCAGGGCTTTTAATGCAGGACTGAAGCAGAGTTTCTCCTAGTCTACGAGGAGGAGGAGTCTGGTACAGACGCTGCCATTGGCACCAATGGCCACTTCCCTTCTGGGGCAAAAAGAAGCTTTGTGGGGAGGGGGATCTTTGTCAGCAGGGCCGGCCCTACCATTAGGTAGAGTGAGGCAGTCACCTCAGGCGGCAGATGCAGCCCCCTGGCTGTTCCCTTCTGCTTGAGGACAGAGCTACATGTTCCAGGCAGCCTGCCCTGCACCCCCTAAGTTAGTCTGCTCTCTTTGGGTGCAGTGGAGGATGCTGTCCCATCACTAGTGTCAAAGTAAGACTCACCTGCCAGTCTGGTCTGCTTCTTTAGGTGGAATGGCGGGGGGGGGGGTCCATCTTGTCCTTTGCCTCAGGCAGCAAAATGTCTTGGCCTGGCCCTGTTTGTCAGGATGGCATCATGGGGAGAAGGGTTGAAAAACCCTCCCTGCACACTGTGGTTCTGATTCTCATCACAGCCACACATGGGCATGGCTACTATTTTAAAAGGGAATAAAAAGACACATTACGTAGAAGCCTGCTGTTGACATATCAACACATTTGGCACTCATTTTCTCCGTTGTTGGATTTCCAAACTGTAAGCACCTCAGCAGAACAATCTTTTCTCCCCCCCACTTCTTGGGGGGGGGGGGTTTCTTTGCTCAAATGAAGTGCCATGTACACTGATGGTGCTATACACAACTTGCATCAGAAAAGTAAAAATGGGGGTAGCACTCAGGATCCTGTCGACCTTGTATGAGATGAGGGAACTCATGAGCTGAAGGTGGGAAAAGTGCAGAAAATGGTGACTAAAATGATCAAGGGAATGGAGCAACTCTCCTATAAGGAAAGGTTACAGCACCTGGGATTGTTTAGCTTAGAAAAAAGGGGAGACATGATATGGTGTGGAGTGGAGAAAGTGGACAGGGAGACATTTTTCTCCCCCTCTCATAATACCAGAACCCAGGGTCATCCCATGAAACTGATTGATGGGAGATTTGGGACAGATAAAAGGAAGGACTTCACACAGCTATGGAATTCACTTCTACAAGATCAGTAGTGATGGCCACCAATTTCGATGGCTTTAAAAGGGGATTGGGCAAATTCATAGAGGAAAAAGATATCAATGGCTACTAGTCCTGATTGGCTATATGCTTCCTCCAGTATCAGAGGCAGTATGCCTATGTACTCCTGTTGCTGGGGAACACAGGCAGGAGGGTGTTGTTGTACTCATGTCCTGTTTGTGGGTTTCCTGTGGACAGCTGGTTGGCCTGTGTGAACTGAATGTTGGACTAGATGGATCTTGGTCTGATCCAGCATGGCTCTTCTTCTTATGTTCTTATTTTGCCTCTTACAAATAGCCACCCAAGGAGCTCTTTGGGGATAATTGGTGGGAGCTTTCTGACTGCCTTGAAGAGTTATAATATAAGAGACTGACATCTGAGCAAAAAACCCTCTTAACCTGTTTACGATCTCAACTACCATATTAACCTAATTCTGCTTACCTCGCCAAAAACAGTAAGTCATGCCTATTACTTTCTAATTACCCTCTTCCCTGATTCCCTAAATGTAACTTTGCAGATGTATATGAAATATTCTTCCTGCCCCCACAATATATGGAGAAATAAAGTCTCCAGACAATTAAAAAGCTGTTCTTTCATAATCAACACTGGAATGCACCAATAGATTTTGACACAGAGAGAGAGAGAGAGAGAGAGAGAGAGAGAGATGTGCGCACACAGATATATATATTTTTTACTCCAGAATGGTTTGTACAACCTGAATTGTTGGAGCTGCAAAGAACTAATGGATGAAGCCACAGAACTCAGAGCATATTGAGCAAAATGATGCATGGCATGCAGCAAAAGTCAGTGCTGGAATGCAATGGAGCATTAAGAACATAAGAAGAGCCATGCTGGATCAGACCAAAGATCCACCTAGTCCAGAGGGGGGCAAACACCATGCCCTACCATGGCCTGCTGCCATGTCCCATTGCCACAGATGCTCCTCCTTCTCATTCATACCTGTTGTTTGCTTTTGGATTTGGTAGCAGCAGGGAGATCAGATCAGACCACTCCAGGGGTTGTTTTTGGCCCAGGGTTAACCAGCTGCTGACCCTATGCTAGAAGAGGGTCATTTCAAAGGCAAATAAGGGGACGCATGATAGAGGTGTACAAAATTATGCATGGTGTGGAGAAAGTGGATGGAGAGACCTACCTCCCTTCTCTTATAATACTAGAGTCTGTGGTCATCCAATGAAGTTGAATGATGGGAAACGTGACATGGTTAAACCATGGAATTAGGTACCACAAAATGTGGTGATGGCCACCAACTAAGATGGATTTAAAAGGGAATTAGAGGAATTCATGGAGAATATGGTTATCAATGGCTACTAGTCATGATGGCTAATATATTACCTCCAATAGTGGAGGCAGTATGCCTTTGTATACCAGGTACTGGGGAACATGAGCAAGAGGGTGCTATTGTACTCATGTCCTACTTGTGGGCTTCCCATAGGCATCTGGTTGGCCACTGTGGGAAACAGGATGCTGGACCAGTTAGGTCTTTCGTCTGATCCAGCAGAGCTTTCCTTAAGTCCTAGACAGATCTAAACCAACTTGGATGGGAGGCTGCCCAGGGAGGCTGTTCCAAACTTCCTGAAAAATGAGTGGGATATGAATAGAAAATGAGCACCATCAAGCAAAAGAATTGGTTTTAAATTAAATCTGATGAGAGATTTTATGTGATACCTTTCATTTGGTCAGCTTTAGCTATTTGAAATTCAAACTTTCAAGCAACATTGTTCAGAGCATATAATAGATACATTTTTAACCAAATTGAAATGAAATGAATTATGTATAGTCACATAGATTCACAATCTAACCTTGGAACAAAGGAAATTCTCAGGCAAAACAAACAGAACTGAATTCCAGTTCAGTTGGGTTAACTAAGCAAGAGTTGTGGCTCAGATTTTAAGCCTTTAGCAACCATATTCTTTGATTACATTGCTCAGAAACGATCACCTCTGTCGAATATCATCTCCGTCAAACTGCACAGCGCACACAACTTTTGCAAGACAAATAACAGATAATGCAAACCAGAAAATCTCGACTCTAGCTAAACCAATGATTATCTTGCCACACACACACACTACGCAGAAAGCTCTTTCAGTTTCGGTTTGATAACATCCCCTAGTGGTTTGAGAGATGTAATGTTCCTCTCTGGGAATAATGTTTCACTCTTCAGCTTTGTGTTGGTTCAAACAGTAGATTACGCACTTGGAGAGGGCTCGCTTTTAAGTCAAGTTAAGTGAATGACTTGATAAAGAGAGGGGTGGCCGTTTTTTAAAACTTTAAGGGTGAGGTTCTTATTCTTAGCAACATCATGATTTATCAGGGCTGTCCTCTGTAAAGTGGAACACCTGGCCACCCTAGGCTAGGCTAGGAGGTGCAGGGCAGGCCACCCGCACACATAGCTCTGTCATCCAACACCTGGCCACTGCTCACCCCTCAGCATCTGCTGCCTGAGACAGCCGCCTTGCTCTGTCTAACAGTAGGGATGGCTCTGTATATACGCAAGAGGCTGCTCTGGTGTCTGAGAAGGGTGTCTTCTTCCACATTCAGCAGCCTGGATGGTATATTTTATTTATTTATTTATTTATTTATTTATTGCATTTATCGCCCACCTTTCTTCAGACCCATGCTTAGCTTCAGCATGGTGGCTGCCTTGTGTGCCTTCGGGCCATACCCTGTAGTTCTAGCCCTGATCCAACAGCCTCTGACCGAACGCTACCCTGGTGGCATGGAGCAAGATGCCTCACCCTGCTGCCAGAATCACTGGTCCAAGTGCCCTGGCATCTTGCTTATTTATTTGTTTTATTTATACCCTACCTTTCCACCCCAAAATGGCAGCTAACAATAAAATCCAGATCAGAAGCAGAATCTCAAAAACAAATAAACAAACCTGACATTGTGTCTTTGGCATGTGTATACCTATCATATAGGATCATCATCATCATCATCATCATCATCATCATCATCATCATCATCATCAACAACAACTCAGTGTGAACATAAGAAGATCAGACCAAATATCTATTTAGTCCAGTATCCTGATTCCAACATGACCATAAATCCACAAGCAGGGCATGAAGACAACAGCCTCCTCTGTTGTTACTCCTCCTTCACCCAGCAGCTGGTATTCAGAAGCATACTACTGCCCCTACACTTGGAGGCTCCATTTTTCTCTTGTGGCTAATGGACTTATGTATTGAAACCATGAGCTGGCCAGACACAAACCTGTTCCTGAGGATTAATCAACTGCAGCTTGAAACATGGGGGTGGGGGCAGGGAGCAGCCCAGGGTGTCATGGGACACCTCCCTTGAAAAGGCACCCTTGCCTGTAAACGGTGGCCTTGTCCCTGGCATCTCCAGTTAAAAAAAAAGAAAAAAAAAAGGATCTGAGATAGGAGAGTTGGGGTACACTTCTACCCAAAACCTTGGAGAGCTGCTGCCAGTCAGACTAGGAGAAGGTACAAGTGGGACATGCAACAAATTGTTGCAGTGTGGAGTACTCCTGCTTCGGGTTCCAGCCAGCTACGCTCTCCTCCAGGATACTCCATTCAATTTCCCCCTGCAGTTCCTTCCTTCGTTCGATTTATTTATTGATTTATTATTACATGTATATCCTGCCTTTTTTCCTCTTGCAAGGAACCCAAGGCAGCTTACACGGTCCTCCCACTCTCCCTTTGTATCCTCACAACAACCCTGTGAGGTTGGTTAGGCTGAGAGTCAATGACTGGCCCAAAGTCAACCAGTGAGCTTCATGGTCAAGCGTGGACTAGAACTTGGATCTCCTGGGTTCCAGTCCAACACTCTAACCGCTACACCACACTGGCTCTCCATTGTCCACCAGCCTGCTTTCTCTGTTAGCATTCCTGGCTTCATACCCCAACTCAGTGCTCTGGAGCCACTAAGCATGCTCGATCCCCTCCCACTCTACTTTTCCATCCCCACCCCAGACTATTCTCTCTGTTACTATTCCCACATACCCCAAATCGGCTTTCTGCAGCAGCTGAGAAAGGTTTGCTACCCGTGCTGTAGCCACTGAATATACTTAGTCCTAACTGGGTTGTTTGGAGTGATGCGTCCCTGTTTACATGTTTCCCCCCTCCTGAATTTTATTTTGTCACTCTGCAAATCCTGGCATCCCCCCCCCATGCCTGCTGATACCTCCCCTCTTGTACACAGCCACCTGTGTATAAGAGGGGAGGTATCAGCAGGCATGGGGGGGGGATGTCAGGATTTGAAGGAGCCAGATCCTTATATAATAATGAGAATCAAAGGAGCTCTGTTGACTTCTTGTTGAAGGTTCCTTGCCCTCAGGAGGTCCACCGATGGTGGCTACTGGCTACTATAAAGATCGGCACTCAGAGTATGAGTTTCCTATTGGCAGGCAGCAGCCTTCCCCAACCTTGTCCCCTCCAGATGCTTTGGACTTCAACTCCCATCACCCCCAGCCAGCTTGACCAATGATCAGGAATGCTAGGAGTTGTAGTCCAAAAGGGGACAAGGTTGCGGAAGGTTGGTATACAGGACTGGGCTGGATGGACCAACAATCCGAGTCAATATAAGGCAGCTTCGTACGGAAAGTGAGAAGCGCTGCCAGAAACGGCAAAGGTGGAAACTTTGCAGCGGGAGCAGAAGACGACAATCTGCTCCCGGAGAGATGGAATCTGCTCTCGGATAAATGAAAGAGGCTTTCTTTGGCCTGCATTATAACCTTCCATGGTATGGTAGAGCAGAGTGAAATGTGTGCAGTGTCATGTAAATTCTGGGTTAGGCACCAGAGGCAGGGCTGAAGCCGCAACACTCCTCCAGGCAGCGAAAGCAGTCAATGAGAGCCCGAGAACCGAAAGGGGGGCAGCAGAGCAGATGATACAGGCGCAGGTTAACAAAACTGTCTAGACAGGTGCACATGTGCGTACATGATCGTTCTGCCATGGTGTGAACCTTTCAAGACGGAGAGGGGGAGAAAGATAAAGAAAACTAGAAACAGGCTCCCAAGACATTGGGCTTTTAATGGTCTCCGTTTTAAAAAGCGTGGCAGAATGGTGAGAGTGTTGGACTGGGACTTAGGAGATCCGGATTCTAGTCCCCCCCCTCGGCCATGAAGTTCACTGGGTGACTTTGGGCCAGTCACTGACTCTCAGCTTACCCTACCTCACAGGGCTGTTGTGAGGATAAAATGGAGCGGAGGAGGAGGATCATGTAAGCCGCCTTGGGTTCCTTGCAGGAAAAACGATGGGATATAAATATACTAAATAAATAAATAAGTGTTGGGGGGGCGGTTATCTAACTAAGGTTTTTTACCAGCTAACATTGTAATCAAACACATTTTGACTTCATTCGTTACATATTAATATATCAGCTGATAAAGCACAGTTACAGAGGCTGGCTGAAAATTTTATTTATTTTATTTTTATTTTCTTTATTATATTTATACCCCGCCTTTTTCCCTGCAAGGAACCCAAGGCGGCTTACATAATCATCATCCTCCCCTCCATTTTATCCTCACAACAACCCTATCTGACCATGCTCAAAACTATCATGCAAGTGTGCCCTGTAGAGTGGGATTTTTCTCCTCTTATGCGGGTCACTTAGGTTTCACTGTCAATACGCAGGTGCATCATGCATACCTGTTCCCAAATGCACCCGATCCTGTTTGACCCAACCTTAATTTTATACCATGCAGCTGACTAAAAAAGACATCCCTTGTATCATCTTGATTATAAGCATAATAATCCCCCCCCCAAACAATCTCCTCCGTGGTACCTTTGATGTGTTGTGACGTTGAGTAATTATTCCTGGACAGAGAGGATCAGTCGAAGTAATGAAACTGACCTCTGTTTTGAAGCTGGGTACCAGCCATTAAGGCGTAGAACACAGTAATGCATTGTACCATAGCAAAAAAGAAGAAGAAAAAAGACTGCATAGCAAGTCCAAACTTGCTTTAATAAACAGCCTTCAAAACAGAGGCTTAAATTATTCATGGTCATTCCAGTTACTTGTTATGATGGACTCGGTTTATTTTATTTTTAGAATGGGGTGTGCTGCTATTGATCTCCTCTTCCCAGCATGAAAGCAACCCCATTTCTAATGCTTGGCTGAAATCCATTAAGCACTACTTCCATATACCCTCTCCCCATTTCAGCGTGGCTTGAAATGCGGGCAGTACCATAACAGTAGAGCTCATAATACCCACCTGTGCTTCTCCTTCTCTCGAATCTGTTATTGCAGGGTGTGGTATCTGGAGAGCTTGGGGGATCCAGGCAGCCAAGGCTTTCTTAATGGGACTTATTTCTATAGAGCAGTGTTCTCCAACCTTGGGTCCCCGGATGTTTTTGGCCTACAACTCCCAGCATGCCCCAGCCAGCATGCTGGGAGTTGTAGCCCAAAAACATCTGGGGACCCAAGGTTGGAGAACACTGCTATAGAGCTAATGGGACTTAACTGACCATTCAAGACCAAGCCACCCGCAAAATACTTTGCATTACAGCAGGGAACCAATACATTGTTGCTGAGAACCAACTCCTATTACTGTGTGGATTGCAGGTAACCTCAGAGAGAACAGGGAATTCTGAAGGGGCAGGCAGATGACATTGGAGTCCATGCTAATCAAAAATCCATGCTAATCTTCCCTGTGAGCACCAGCTCCTCCAATACAACTCTGGGAAGGGCCCCCTGGTCCCTGTAGCATCCATTCTTTCTTATTTATTAAAATAACATTTTACAGCCAGAGGGCAGCCGGCCTGGCACGTACACGGCTACAGATACTCATTTTATTATTTTTACTTCATATAATTCTTTTCTACGATAAAATGGTATCTTCTTTTTTAAAATCAGGTTTGGTAAATGGAGTGGTGTTGGTTCGGTTCCCTCCCCACAACACATCTGAAATGTGCAAGCAGTTGTAAAGCATGGAATGGTGGAATGGGTGGGGGAGATCATAAGAACAAAAGAACACACAAAAAAGGTCCATCTAGTCCAGTATTCTGTTCACACAGTGGCCAACCAGCTGCCCACGGGAAACCCACAAGCAGGACATGAATGAAATGGCACCTTCCCGGTTGTGTGCCCCAGTAACTGGTGTACATAGGCATACTTCCTCTGATACTGGAGGTAGCATGTAGCTATCAGAACGTAGCCATTGATAGCCTTCTCCTCCATGAATTTGTCCAATCTCCCTTTAAAGCCGTCCAAATTGGTGGTCATTACCACATCTTGTGGAAGTGAATTCCACAGTTTAACTATCTGTGGTGTGAAGAACTACTTCCTTTTATCTGTCCTCCTGAATCTCCCACAGATCAGCTTCATGGGATGACCCCATTTGTTTCTAGTATTATGAGAGAGGGAGAAAAAGGTCTCCCTATCCACTTTCTCCACACCATGCATAATTCTGTACACCTCTATCATGTCTCCCCTTACTCACCTCTTTTCTAAGCTAAACAGTCCCAGAAGTTGTAACCTTCCCTCATAGGGAAGTTGCTCCAGCCCCTTGATAATTTTAAGGCACAATCTTATGGATCTAGTTTCCTGCATTGAGCAGGGGGTTGGACTCGATAGTCTTGTAGGCTCCTTCCAACTCTATCTATGAAATCTATGTTTAGACAGGAAAAAAATCCTACAACTCTCAGCATTCCCCAACCAGCTGGGTGACCAGAACTTTACAATGTCCTGTTTTTAGGTGCAGTGACCAGAACTGTACACAGTATTCTAATTGTGGTTGCATCATAGATTTGTATAAAGGGAATAAGTTCTTGGCAGTTTTATTTGTTTTCAGTTCCTTTCTTAATTATGCCTAACATGAAATTTGCTGAGTTCACAGCAATTGCACAATGGGTTGACATTGGAGAGGAGATCATTGTTGTGTACTTCACAACTGAAGTAATACACATGTCCAGGAGGACCCGCGTTAAGGCCATTAAAGGCACAATCCTATGCATGTTTAAACAGAGAAAAGGCCTACTACTCCCAGCATGCCCCAGCCAGCATAGCTGTAGGCCTTTTCTCTGTCTAAACATGCATAGGATTGTTCCATAAGGGTGCAATCCTATACATATTTAGACAGAAAAATCCCTACAACCCCTAACATGGGAGTTGTTGGGGTTTTTTCTGTCTGAACATGCCCTGAGTCTCTGAGGGGACTCCACTACAGCCAGCCCAGCTTAAAACATTTCCACTGAACGTGTAAACAAACTAGGCAGCAAAAGAGGAACCAATGGGCACCACTGATCTGGCCAATATAGCTTACAAAAAATCAAGGCCTCCTTTCTTTTTTCTTTCTTTTTTGAAAATGCTGGACAGCAGAGTTTCTTTCCTGGTTCCAAGAGTTCTTCAGCTTCCCACTGAAAATGAGACAAACGCAGCATGGGAGAAATGAATCAAATAATTCTTCCAAGCTGGAATGTTGCCAGAGCAGTAACTACCAAGTCACTGGGGGTGTAAAAAGAAAAGAAAAGTGGAAATAGCAAAAAGCTTATTATTTGTGAAACAGAGTGCTAGTTTGGCTGAGTACTGTTCCCCAGATGAAGCTAATCTTCTGGCAGAGCAATCCTATGGCCCCTAGATAGCATCTAGATGGCCATAGAATTGTTTGGATTCCCATGGGCATCCCCATTGGATTGTGCCCTAAACGTATTTTTCTCTGACTTTATCAGATGATGGAGCGACTGAATGAGAACAGTCAATGTAAGAATCCATACCACTTAGAGTAGGGGCCAGCGGCAACCTTTTTTCCGTCCACAGCAGCATTCACTCGGGGTGATCTGTTGGGGGCCACATACCAGCGGCAGGCAGGGCCAGAGCCAAAGGTGGGTGGTGTCACCCCCTTCTCTTTCTCTGTCTCTCTCTCTCTCTTCTTTCCTTCCTTCCTCTTCCTCCCCACCAAGTAGACTTGCTGGAGAAGGGGACAGACCACTCTTGCCAAAGATATGAACTGGTTGCTTGCAGAGGTCTTCTGAATGTAAGCCAAGGGCTGCAATCTGCCCACTCCTGGTTTAGAGAGTCAGTCGGGCCCTTACATAAAAGTTTGAAATGCAGAAATAGGATGCCTCAGCCTGGATCAAAATCCCACATTGTGAACAAACCTCACCAAACTGTGGGGAAAGGAGGGCAGACTCGTGTTTACTAAAAGGTGTCTCTCAGTTGCAACTGCCCATAAGATATATCTTGCCATGTATCATTAACATCTTCATTTTTTACATATGTATCCTGTCTTTTGGGATGGAGGAGAAAATTTGTTTGGTTCGCATTTTAATGTGAACCTACCTAATTCACACTTCCCGGACCGATATGAAAACTGAAACACAGTTTCAGTATTCAGGGTACTACTATCCAATGTTAGTCCTACATAGACTAGTCCCATGGGAATAAATGAGACTAAAGGCAGAAGAAGAGCCATGCTGGATCAGACCAAGGGTTCATCTAGTCCAGCATTCTGTTCACACAGTTGCCCACGGGATCCCACAAGCAGGACATGAATGCAACAGCACCTTCCCGGCTGGGGCATGCTGACTGGGGCATGCTGGGAATTGTAGGCTTTTTTCCTATCTAAACTTGCATAGGATTGCACCCTAACTAAGTCCCATTCATTTCAATGGGTCTGTGTAGGACTAGCATTGGCGCCTCCCCTCAGTGGTCACACACTTCCAGTTTCCTTTGTAACTGAGCAGGGCTTCAAATCCAGGCCATCCAGGCCAGGTCATTTGATCCATTACATCATACCGTCTCCCCTTCCGCTGTTAGTACTGTGCTGAATGTTCATGCTGGGCTTTCAGTGCAACAACTGCCATTTCAAAAGGTGTGAAAAGGTTTGCAAAACAAGAGCCCATCTGCCACTGTTTAGCAATCTTTTTCATGTCTGTTCCTTGCCATCGCCCCCCTGATCTGCTGCTGCTGCCTCTGCACTATTTTTTTTTCTCCCTGTGGAAAGAGCAGTGCCCACAGTCTGTTTTCATCTCCATTGCAGAGCAGATGCATATGAGATTGCAAATTAGAAGATACTTTTAAACACACACACACACACACACACACCTTGCTGTGCACTGATGTGCATAATGCATCTTAAGGCTGCAATTCTAAACAGATTTGTTTGGGTTTTTTTGTCTGCTATATTTATATCCCACCTTTTCCTCCAAGGAGCCCAAGGTGGTGTATATGACTCTTCTCTCCATTTTATCCTCACAACAACCCTGTGAGGTAGGTTAGGCTGAGAGTCAGTGACTGGCCCAGTGAATTTAATGGCCAAGTGGGAACTTGAACCCAGATATCCCCAGTCTCAGTCCAAAGCTCTAATACTGGCTCTCTACTTGGGAGTAAGCTTCATTGAGTACATATGATTGGGCTACAGAATAATTTGTAAGTTCAGTTTCTGTGCGCTGATGCCCATAAATACCTAGGGTCAGGGCTTTTTTTCTGGTGGAACTCACTGGAACTGAGTTCCAGCACCTTTTCTTCTATTAATTACATTACAATTTAATCGCCATCTACTCCCGAGGAAATGTAATCCAAGAGTTCCGGTACCCTTTTCTCCAGAAAAAAAGCACTGCCTAGGGTTGTATCCAATGTTAGTCCTACTTAGAGTAGACCCATAGAAAGGAATGGGGGTGTACTTAGTAACTAACTTAACCTAAATGCTTTTGCAGAAGCATACGAAAAACTTGGTCTCTCACTTAACATCAAAAAAACCAAAGTGCTTCATCAGCAAGTGCAAGCCAATCCTTTGGTGATGCCATCTATCCAGCTTGGCGGGACAATACTGGAAAATGTCGATCATTTCCTCTATCTTGGCAGCTATCTTTCTGTTACAGCTAACATCGACAGTGAAATCCAGCATCGTCTGAGCTCCGCAAGTGCCGCATTTTCTCGAATGAAACATAGAGTGTTCGAGGATCGGGATATTTGTAAGAAGACCAAAACACTGGTTTATGAAGCCATTGTATTACCAACTTTATTGTATGCCTGCGAAACATGGACTATCTATAAACGTCACTTCCACCTCCTTGAAAGGTTTCATCAACGTTGCCTCCGGAAAATCCTGCAAATTACTTGGGAAGATAGGCGAACAAATGTCAGTGTACTGGAAGAAGCAAAGACTACTAGCATTGAAAAAATGATCCTTCAACGCCAACTTCAGTGGACCGGTCATGTTGTTCGAATGCCTGACTGCCGTCTCCCAAAGCAGTTACTTTACTCCCAACTCAAGGATGGAAAGCGGAATATCGGTGGTCAATATAAGAGGTTTAAAGATGTTCATAAGGCTAATCTAAAAAAATGCAATATAAACATCGAAAACTGGGAAGCTCTGGCCCATGAACGATCTAAATGGAGGTTGGCCTTTCACAAAGGTTCCATGGACTTTGAAGAAGCCCGAGTGCAAGGTGAAAGGGAGAAACGTGCTAAGCGAAAAGCACGTCAAATGAATCCTTTACAGGACCATCTTCTATCTGGTAACCTGTGTCCTCACTGTGGGAAGCTGTGTGGATCTAGAATTGGCCTCCACAGTCACTTACGGACCCATCGCTAGAGTCTACACAATCTTCTTTAGAATTTCCTCCTTTTATCCCGGAAGACAATCTTACTCGGTCACGAGTGATCGCCTGATGATGATGATGATGACTCTAAGTAGGACTAACATGGCATACAACCCCAAGAACTTTAAAAACAACAACTTGGAAATCTCCTCCCACAAATATTTTTGTGATGCAGTTCTCAGCTGCTGCCACTGAGTGGTGGCCAAGGGGGTGAGGCGCACACAACCTTCGCTGTGGGTTTTGGGTTTCATGTGATGGAGGAGAAGGCAGGGGACGCTGGTCAGTCCTGTACATTTGACAGCACAGCATATAGAAAACAAGTGACTGTCATTTGCCCCACAGCGTTTATCTGGCTTTACTTTACTCCTCAGCTGGGCGGGCGACATCTCATGCTCTAGTAGCCCAGCGCCACCCAATGTTTGCTTGGGACGAGTATGTCCCACTGGATTCAACAGGGCTTACTTTCAAATAAACCTGCACAGGATTGCAGCCTGACATTTAACTTTGTCATGCCTCCCCCCCCCCCCCCGGGTCTCTCTGCACATGATCCGACAGCCCAGCACACAAGGCGCTTGCTTTTAATCTTTGACATTTTCTGCTCTTCGCTCTTGATATGTATGCACCGATGAATGGGATGCTCCGATTCTCCCAGGGCTTTCAGAAATGTCTGTGATATGGTTGCCAGCATGAGCTGTTCTTTGTATCTGTGCAGGCCATTCCTACTACCTGCTGTGCTTAACTGCAGAAACCCATGCTGGTACTTATAAAAGAAGAAAACAGTGTGTTATTTTGCCTTTGAATCACTCGGCACCAATTTATATACCACACATATTATTATATGAGATTGGAGGGGGGGGGGCTATTCAAAAGGACATTAATTGTGCAAATTGAAGCACCCTTAAAATACCATGCAGCTAAGGCTGCCTATTCAACTGCAGCCCAGTCCCTCCTCCTCTGTGTACGCATTGTATTAACAGGGGCCACATTTCCTCCTAACACAGTTCCTGTGCCTGACATGTGGAAAGAGCTGGGAAAGCTTTTCACATGCTTAGTTTTTGCATGTCCGCTAGGGTGGCCAGGTGTCCTACTTTAGAGAGGACAGTCCTCTATTTTGGAGAACTGGCACAAGACAGTCCTCTATTTGAAGGTGTCATTTGATGGGCTGTCCAGCCCGAGTCTGGTTTAAAATCCAAGGACCATCCGGAGGGAGAGCAGAGCAGCAGCCCTGAGGTTGCCCATCAAGAGTTAGCACCTGGACAGCACGCTGAACCGGCAGGCACACAGGTCACCTGGTCAGTCTTCTCCACTATGGTGAGATCTATTGTATTTCTATTTAAATTATAGGCATTGTTTCTAAATCTGCACCTAGACATAGACATTTGTGTAGGCAAATGCTATGCAGATTTGTGCTCTCTCATTGGGTGACACAGTTCCTCTTCTTTGGCAATGTGTGTAAAGTGGTCATCTTATGTCAGGTTGCTGTTAGTTGCATACGATTAGTCTTGTACAACTAATGGACGGGGCAGGTGTATACTTCCATCCACATTAATAGATGAATGTTGAATCCATCTGGCTCAATGGGCACTGCGACTCCAAGCAGCACGGATGGGGTTCCCAGTCAGTCTTCCAGCCAGGCACTGCCCAGACTGAGACCTGCTTAGCTTCATCATGGTGCCCTGAGACCATGCCCAGGACCTTGCCTCATTCAAAATGTAGGGCAGGTAGTGATCCCACGACCCACGCGCATTAGTGGAATACTGCTCACAGCAGGAGGTGAATGCTGGGTGGGGGTGGGGTTTTGCAATGGACATAGCAAGGGGGGGCTATGCTGAGGACCCATGCAAATCTGGAGCCGGCCCTGACAGGAAGGGACTTTTGGCAAATCTCATTTATTTATTAAAAAATGAATATCCTGTCCTTCAGCTCAAATTCTAGCTCTCAGGGCAGCTCACACAACACACACACACACACACACACAGCCATTTAAAACAGGGCCGGTGCTACCATTAGGCCAACTAGGCAGCTGCCTAGGGCGCAGGGCTAAAGGGGGTGCCAGAAATAGGGAGGGAGGGCTCAAGTGGGAAGGGCGGCGCGCTAAATATCTGATCTTGCCTAGGGCACCAAACTGCCTTGCACCGGCCCTGATTTAAAAATCAGACTACGAAACACTAAGTTATTACAGACTAAGAGAGCAATCCTAGCCCAACTAGTGAAAATCACCAAAGACGGAGGACGGGGAGGAGAAGATTGCTTCTGCCATGCAGGGCCGGTGCTTCCATTAGAGCGCCGGGCTCTAGGGGGCGCCAGAAACGCCTTGAAAAATAAATACAGCGCTGCTGTATTAAAATGCGTATTTTACCTGCCCGCCCACCCCTCTCCTCCACCTCAGGGCTCAAGCCTCGCCCGCCGTTACCAGGAGCAGCAGCTTCAGGCAGGCTCCTCCTCACAACCAGCATCAAAAGAGGCAGAGAAGGCGACAGGTTGGAGGAGGCGGGAGGCGGGCAGGGGCCAATGATGGGATGCTGGTGGGCTGGGGAGGATACACCAGCAAACACCTCCTTTCCCTGAAGGATGCACCTGCAAACACTTCCTTTCCCCGAAGGATGCACCTGCAAACACCTCCTTCGCCTTCCCTCCCTCCTGCTCACGCCTCAGGTTCCTCAGCTCAAGTCCCCTGAAAGCAGTTATTTCAGGCAACCAGGGAGGGAGGGAGGGAAAGGTATTTTAAGCTAACTGGGGCTCCAATGTTAATTATTTACCATGCTGTTTCTGTGTTTTGGTTTTAAATGCTTTTAGGATGCAATCCTGCGCGTGTTTGGACGGGGGAGTCCTACAACTCCCAGCAACTCCCAGTATTCCAACAGCCAGCCATGCTGGCTGGGGAATGCTGGGAGTTGCGGGGCTTTTTTCTGCCTCAACGTGTTTAGGATTGTGCCCTGAGCTGCTGATGTTTGCTTTACTGTACTTTGAATATTGTTGTCTGCCGAGCACTAGGTTGGTAAAGGGAAAGACAGGATAATATTCATTATTCTGATAAAGAAATATTGCAACAAAGTGATAGAGAGAGGAGGGGAAGCAGCAAGTTTCGTAAAGCCCCTCCTAAATTTGAACCAGATGATCCATGGGCTCTCTCTTTGCTATGTTTCTACTACATGCATCCCCCCCCCCCGCAACCCAGAAGGTGTACGAGTCAAACCGGTGTCTCTGCACCTCCACCCTACGAGGTAGGACAGGCTGCAAGACGCCCTTTTGTCTCTATTTCTCACAGGTAGCGCCACCACACCTCTCTCACATCCTTTTTTCATATCCCTTGTGCTGCCTGAAGGAGGAGACAGGCTTTTACATATATGTGGAGTAGGAGAAGGCCCTTGGGAGTTCCTGGCATAGCTGGGCTGATGTTGCCTCTTTGCTTTCCGCGTGAACACAAAGGAAAAGTCTCAAAGTCCACAAAGTTTTTCTATGTGGCTCGGCAATTCCCAGGGAGGGAAATTTATTTCATAATGGGCATAGGAGGGAGGGCTCAAGTGGGAAGGGGGGGCGCTAAATATCTGATCTTGCCTAGGGCACCAAACTGCCTTGCACCGGCCCTGCTGCCATGCCTCCCACCCTGCCAGCTTCAGCTCAGCAAGGCATGGGAATCTCAAAATTTCCAAGTTCAGAGGCTTCCAAGCAGTGAAGGTGCAATCAATAGGATTGTGCCCTAAACTGTTCTTACCTAGCCTCTCATGATTGTGATTCATAGATCTGATAGAGTTGGAAGGAGCCTACAAGGCTATCAAGTCCAACCCCTTGCTCAATGCAGGAAACTAGAGGAGGGGGTCTCCCATCCAAGTAACAACCAGGCCGGACCCTGCTTAGCTTTCCACGCTCAGACAAGCTGAGCCAGCATGAGCCACAGGCCTGTATTCACACTGATCAGTAGTACAGCTAGGGCTGGCCCTTAGGGCCAAAGTCCAGCCCCCCCCCCCCCAAATGATCACCAAGAGAGCAGCAGGAGATGAGGGCAGCAGAAACAAACCCAATTATATTTCTGTAGTCGTGATGGCGCCATGATTTAAGTGAGTTTAAAATGCAAAACTGCACATGCTCAGAGTATTATTTAAAAAAAACAAAAACAGGGTTGGCAAACAGTGTTGTTGTTGTTCTAACATGTCAGGAAGGTAGAGGCAGTTTTAAATCACGGAATGGCGGTTGGAAAGGGGAAGAGAAATGTTAGTTGTGTGTTTTTATTTCATTTCATTCATTACATTTCTATCCCACTCAATAGCCTACGCTTTCTGGGCAGTTTACAAACATTTAAAAATGTTTTTAAAAATACATTGTAAAACCCATATACATACAAGAAGAATTCAAGACCTAATTAAAACCTCATCATACACTGCCAAATGCCTGAGAGTAGAGGAAGGTCTTAACCTTGCCCCAAAAGATAATAATGTTGGCGCCAGGCAGACCTCATTGGAGAGATCATTCCACATTTGGGGGGCCACCACTGAGAAGGCCCTGTCCCTCGTTGCCACCTTCTGAGCCTCTCTCGGAGGAGGCACCGGAAAGAAGGCCTTAGATGATGATACCAGGGAGGCTGGTGACTCCTATGTCAGTGGGGCACCTTATCCATTGCAGCTTTTATTCTGAGCTTTATAGGAGCTATCCATGGTGCTCCATGGAGGTGAACCTATTTTGGGGATGGAGTACAGCACCATGGATAGCTCCTATAAAGCTCAGAATAAAAACTGCAATGGATAAGGAGCCCCACTGACATAGGAGTCACTAGCCTCCCCTTAGATGGACCAAGTAATCTACATGGCCATCTAAAAGGGACCACCATGAGCCTGTAAAGTCCAGGGTCTAAAATTACCTAGCTGCACCACTGGCACTGATTGTCTACCAGTGGACCTTTATTCCTTACCTCACTTTTTTCTCTGACACTTTCCCTTGAATTTGCTACCCTAATCCAGATCCTGTCCTGAAAAGACGTACTATCATAGGGCTTGTCTTTCAAAAAGCATATATCCTGGCAACCCCAACCCCAATAGACATACTTTAGTTAGCAAAGTATTACTCCCTGTGAGCCCCACAGTTCCCCCTTCAGCATCCAAGATCCTGCCTTCTTACCTTTCCCTAAAACTTTGCTGGCAGTGGCAGCA
The DNA here is from genome assembly GCA_021292165.1 of Shinisaurus crocodilurus. Lineage (NCBI taxonomy): Eukaryota > Metazoa > Chordata > Lepidosauria > Squamata > Shinisauridae > Shinisaurus > Shinisaurus crocodilurus. The sequence goes on along the minus strand of CM037878.1, from coordinate 266,991,818 downwards.
GCAATATGGGGAGGAGTGGTTATAAGGAGGAGGGCTAGTGCCAGGGTCCCCATTATGTCTGAGAACTTTGCCATGGCATCATCCTAGGCGCCAGGACCCCTGGATAGTGTAAGGCTCAGGATCCTTGAGAAAACAAGTTGTTTGTTTGTTTGTATTGCAGAGCTCCCGGAGTTTCAAAAGATGCACACAAACATTCCAAGTGCTAGGGTTCTAAAATGGTTAGAATGTCTGGAGTCCAATTTCTGTGAGGAAAAAGGATGTTGTTAGTTTGGCATTTAAACTTCACACAGGCCTGAAGGACAAGAGTAGCTTTGTGGGGAAGACTGAGAATTGGGAAGAGGTCCTAGGGGTGAGAAATTAAAATGGCAAAGAGTTCAAAGGAAAAGTGATCAAAGGAAGGATGCAGAATAGGCAATGGATGGAGAAAGAGGAACCTGAGGGAAGAGCAGGTGAGGCTTGCAGAAAAGGCAGTGGTGGCAGCAGTCAGGCAATTCCTTGGCTGCAGGCTTCCGGTTTATTTATACTGGGGACAGTCAAAATTTTGAAGTGTATACAACTTGACTAAAGCTAAGCACCCAGCAATTTGCATCAATCTGCAGAATTTGCTTTCAAACATATTCCTATATTAATCATCACCACTGTCATTTATTAACTTTGTTTAACATTGAAACTTGCCTATTGTGTTATCAAATGCTTTCTAAAAAAAACGAGATTGCTGTTTTAATCAGCTTCATTTTGTCTGGGAGACACAGCCCTCCTCCCACAAACATAGCAGAAAGCGTTGCTTGCATTGATCTCCAGGGACCCCAGGGCCCAGCCTAAATTAGCCAGCAAGTTTGGGGTGTCAGTCGGCAGCAACTTCACTTCCTTCTTTCTTCTCTTTCAGCAGCAACAGGATATGGAAGAGCGCAATAAAAAAAATTGTTTTAACCATGGTGCACTCCCTACTGCCCAGAGGCCTAGAAAGAAAGAAAGGTCAGAGCAGCAGAAGGGATGCAGAAACTGGAGCTGTGTTCAGTTTGTGACATTTTAAAACCATCTATACAAATGGATGCACAGCATATGCATTTTGCAATGTTTCCATTTTAAATGGGAAACAATCAATGTGGGTCATGCCAACAGATCTCCCTCCCCTAGAGCTGCAGAGCACTGTATTGATTGTTTTGACCTTTCATGTTTTCTGGTCCATTACATTTCACTCTGAATGGTGCATATGAGAGCGTTTCCCCTTTCCTGCTCCAACAGAAGTATAGTGCTGGGAACTATCCTGGGTTGCTGCTTGTCCTGGTCACCAAAAGCTGCTGTTTCTCAATGACAATGAGAAGTTACAGTGGCTGGGGAACTGTCCCACACTCAACACCCCTGCAAACAATACTGTTAGGAAAGTATCTTCAGGGGAGGCTGGTGACTCCTGTATCAGTGGGGCACCTTATCCATTACAGCTTTTATTCTGAGTTGTATAGGAGCTATCCATGGTGCTGTACTCCATCCCCAAAATAGGTTCACCTCCATGGAGCACCATGGATAGCTCCTATAAAGCTCAGGATAAAAGCTGTAATGGATAAGGAGCCCCACTGACATAGGCATCATCAGCCTCACATGTTCGGAGACATAGAGCGGATATAAAATGCCCCTCCTTCCTTTCCTACAAGTGTATTCCAAGGATGTTCCTGGCTGGCTAGTAGTCTACTTTGTGAGTAGCATGACATGACACTGGAGTTTTTCATGGAAAGGGAGCCATGATCTTGTGTGCATTTGCTGCTACCATGCTACACTGCTCACTGGAGAAGATCACTTGTGTGAGCAGGACGGTTTGATGCAGCCTTTGACAACCTGGTACCCTCTTATGTTTTGGACTTCAACTCCCATCAGCCCCAGACCGCATGGGCAATGGTCAGGAATGCTGGGAATTGTAGTCCAAAATATCTGGAGGGCACCAGGTTGGGGAAAGCTGGTTTTTGTTGTTGAAATTCAGTGACAAACTGTCAGTTGTTTTGCGGTTGTCACCACTGAAATTTAGCAGTGGGGGTGTAGCCTCTGGGGGGCTTTAGGGGGTTGAAATTGCCCCGCAGAACTCCCAAAGTTGCCCACCTTGGTGTATAGCATTCCTCATCCATCTCTAGGGTGCTACGAGACTTTGTTGTTTCAGTTGCTTTTTATAGTCACTGCCTTATTACAGAAGTAAAACATAGCACCTATTTAACACCATTTTCTTAAACTATTAAGTCTCATTGCAATTGTTATTATACTGATAGATACTACAGTGCCAGATGTATGTATCAAATTAGGGTATCATAGCAAAGCCAATTAAGGTGCAATGTTTTCCCCCAAGAGACGATTCTCATCACCACCACCACCACCACCATCTAAATGATAAAGGGCTTTAGAGTACTTTGCCCATCACAGTTCAGTCCTCTGTTCTCATACAATTTCTTAATTAGGCCCTTCTTTAGTATTGTTATGATCAGCTCAGTTTAATCCTCTTGCAATAAAACTGCGTGCATTCTAAGCTAAGGCATTGTAAAACACTTTGTATCAATTATAATTTATCCAAATTTATCCAATTTTAAAAGACCATATCACACATCAGAATCAGGATTGCAGTCCTCAGATAAGCATATGGTCAATGAATCATTTTGAAACATTTCCATTTTAAAACATGTGAACGTTTTAAAACATGTGTACAAAATGCAGTCGTACAAAAGATTTGCATATTTGCCTGGTAGATTTCTGTTCCCTTCTTAAATCTGTCACATAATTATCCTTTCGCCTCAAACATGAGGTGGTTTTGTTTTTTTTAAATTGACTAGGTAAAGACATCTTAGAGGTAAAATCTCCCCACTTTCCTGGCTCTACCGTGATATAAGAAGCATCTGTCCCTGGTTCTTTCTGAAAGGTTTATCTAAATTTTGCAAGGAGCTAAAGCTTGCAACCTGCTATACCATATGCAAGGAGAAAAATGCATTAATTGTGCCAATTTTTAACTGCATAAAATGAGATTAAAGAGATGGTAACAAACGGGCTGGAGAAGCCAGTGCAGTAAAACTCCCTTTTACATAAACTAGCCCTTATTATTCTTTGTTCAAACTGTGGTGATGGCAATTCTTGTTTGCATTCATGTTCTCTGCATAGCTTTATTCATGATAGCCAAGCCATCTAGACAACTTGTTGGGGACAATTTGTCACTTAGGCCCATTTCTCACATGCATTTTTGTCATGGCATCATCACAGCGATATGAGTTTTGTCCCTCATTTTCAAGTGATTGATATTTTTATGGATGCAGCCCCGGCAGAGCAGGATATGCTCTCCATGACCTGCAGAACTATTCTCTCCGACGTGATAAATTACTCATCTCTCCACAGTGTGGAAATTGGTGGGGGTACACTCAGAAGAAACAGATGCCATGTAAAAGTGATGGATATGTGAGAGTTGTAGAAAGATAACTTACCTAACTTTACATCTCAGTAAATGCATCCAGAACTAATGTAGTGGGAGTGGCTCAGAGTTTCTGGTTCAACTCTCGTCTCTCTTACAAACTCACTGGATGACCTTAGGCAAGCTGTGATCTCTCAGCCTCAGCTCCCTCCCTGTCTATACTAGGAAGTGAATAATTCTGATCTACCTTACAGACTTGTACGAATTACTGAGATAACAGGAACATTGGAAGCTGCCTTATACCGAGTCAAACCCTTGGTTCATCTACCCAGTATTGTCGACACTGACTGGCAGTGGCTCTCCAGGGATTCAGGAAGGAGTTTTTCCAGCCCTACCTGGAGCTTCCTGGGATTGAACCTGGGACTTTCCGTATGAAAAGCAGGTGCTCTGTCACTGAGCCACAGCCCCTCCTTGAAAGTATGTTAAGCACTACAGAAATGCTAGGGTTGCACCAAATATTGTCCCATTTTGCTTTTCAGGTTGATAGTGCTGGGGGGGGGGGCAGACGTATTTCCTGAAAAACCTTTACACTGAGAGACGGTGTTCCCCGATCCTGTTTGCTACCATTGCTAGCGTTGTCTCTACCTGGTGCTATTTCGGGGCCAGTTCCCCTTCTCTTTACTTCCTATTCTTCTTCCTCAATTATGGGTAATCCCATCCTATATGGCAGGGGTGGGGGACGTATGGCCCTCCAAATGTTGCTGGACTACAACTCCCATCAACCCTAGCCAGCATAACCAATGGTGAGGGATGGTGGGAATTGCAGTCCAACAATATCTGGAGGGGCACATTTCTGCGCCCCTGCTGTATGGGATCATTACATGGTCACTGCATGAATAGAATGATGTCACGACTGTGCAGCTAATCAGATTTGTGCTATGTGACAATGTCACTGAGCACAAAAAAAATTAGAATTGAGAGTGAGGGCAGTCCCAGCAATTCAGAATCAGGTAGTGAGTGGAACGATATAGGCCAGTCAGATTTAGTTACATGTTGACATTACTGACAGCTAACAAAGCCAGTTCAGAGTGAGGGCTTCCTGAATAGGTAAACACTTTCTGTACATGTTAAAGCAATCACACACACACACCAAAAACAACTACTGTGTGTGTTTTTGATGCTGCTGAAAATACAGGGCTCATATTATCATAGAATTCCCAAAAGTTAACAAGGTCAACATTTTTATAAGATTCTGAACCTTCCAGAAAGAAACTAATCAGCTGGGAGAGATATCCAAATCTACTCCAAGTAGTTTATTGTCTAGATGTATACTTAGAATGCTTAATTAGTCTGTTAAAAAAAAAGAAAACACAGAAAAAGAAGGAATTATACAGGGAGAAATCTTACATATTTACTTAGCTTCTACTCTTGTGAAATCTGTTCTACAGTCAGTTGCTGAATATTTCTAGAGCATGATGTACCAAAGTGTGACAGGCACACTGCATCGTGAGTGACACAAACACAGCTGGAGTGCCAACTCCATTACTATATTGCCAGACCATTACTACATTGCCAGCAACATAGTCACACAGAACAGGCTCTCATTCTTTTGGGCCCCACCTCAGCTTCTGGAGCTGTTTCCTCAGGTCTTGTTTTTGTTATGATTTTTAATCTGCTGAACCCCAGACAAATCATTTCCCAGGGTATGCAGTACGCACAGAGAAGGCACCGCATTGCGGGCATGTTGTATAAATCATAGTCATCTTGTTTTTGCACACATATATTGTTGATATTGAGTGGGCACAATCCACCGGGGAAAAATTTCCTGTGCAAGTCCCTTTGAAATTGCAAAACAAGGTACAAGGGCTCTTACACAAGGGTCACTCATTTTCAGGGCCCAAGACATTTTTCTGCCTGAGGTAGAGCAACAAATGGCACCCCACCCCCATCTCAAATCAAAGTACATAGTGCCCAAGGCCAGCCAATTTAATTTGGCAACTAAGGCAGAAAACCCCACAAACACCTCTCCCCGTCCCTGGCTTATGTACACCAGTTGCTGGGGAACATGGGCGGGAAGGTACTGTTGCACTCATGTCCTGCTTGTGGGTTTCCCGTGGGTAGCTGGTTGGCACTGTGTGAACAGAATGCTGGACTAGATGGACCTTTGGTCTGATACAGCATGGCTCTTCTTATGTTCATGATGGATAGCTTCTTTAAAGTTCAGGCTGAAACCCAGAGTGGATACACCGCCCTAACTGACATTGGAGGCAGCCACCAGCCATTGCTGCCAATGGTCTGACCAGGGCCGGCACTACCGCTAGGCAAACTAGGCGGTTGCCTAGGGCGCGTGGCTGAAGAGGGTGCAGAAACGCTGCGCTCCTCTTCGCTGCCGCTGCCGCTGGGCCGCCCCCCCTTGCCGCCGCTGCCGCCGCCGGGCCACCCCCCCGCCGCCGGGCCGCCCCCCTGCTGCCGCCGCCGCCGCCAAGCTGCCACCACCGCCACCAGGCCACCGCCGCCGCACCCCCCGCCGCATCCTTTCTGCATCCTTTCCAAATTTAATCACATCACAGTTGTCTCTTAGCTCCATCTTCATTACAAGCCACTGTTTTAATTTAATCCCACCATAGACTTACAGGCCATTTTTGAATATTCCTTGTCATTTATTCTGTGTACGTGGTGGATCTCACAGCAGCAAATCCATGGCAGTGTTAGTCCAGACTCCTGTTCTATGTCCTACAACTTTGCATCTCATGGACAGCTGGCTGAAGGTGGTCAGATTCTGGTTCCCCAAGCAACCTCAGTGTTATGTTTCCTAAACAACTGAGACATCGAGAGAGTCTAAGAAGAGTCAGAAGGAATTTTGGAAAAATTAAAAGAATGGTTTCAATGCTACTATGCATACACTCAAATACTTAGTGTCAACATGACCTAAACATCTGATCCATTATGAAAATCCTAGCCAGCCGACGGGTTTAACGCTTTGATGGAGCATATAGAGAAACAAGTTCCCCTTTGTGGCGTAATAATGGTACTTCATTTCTTACATGTTTATCCTGCCATCTAGCTCCCAGGGTTCCCGCTTAATATTAAAAAAAAATCAAATACACCAGAATACAGTCATGCCTTTGATTGAGAGCATAATTCGTTCCGGAAACATGCTTGTAATCCAAAACACTCATATCTAAACGAAATTCCCCCAAAAAAATTTGTACAGAGATTTTTAATTTAAGCCGTACTACAGTACTTGTACTGCAAGACGTCGCCTGTATATCAAGTCAAATTTTTTAAAATAAATATTTAAAAATTTGCTTGTCTTGCAAAACGCTCTCAAACCAAGTTACTTGCAATCCAAGGTATTACTGTACAAAATATAAAAACATTAAGAAAGAAAAACACACAGGGTCGTAATAATAGAAAAAAAACCCACACACCTCAGCAGCACCTGCTCAATAAATCAGTTTCTTTTCATCCAGCATATTCAGAGGCATGATGCCCCTGAATGCAGGGTTTTTGCATCCTGCCAAGTAAACAGTTCAGTTGTCCGTGAATTCCATTTAATTAACATGGCTAATAGCCACTCAGCTCTATCACCCATAAATCTAATTTCCTTTCAAAGCTATCTTTTTAATCCAGCAGCGAGTGCCATATCTTGTGGCAGGGCTGACATCAAGGGTAGGCATGGTTGGGCAGCTGCTAAGGGCCCACACCCCAGCAGGGCCCCACTGAGAAAAGCCCCCTGGAGCTGTTCCTCCTCTGCATGAAACCTGCATGTTCACCTGCCTCTCACTCTGACCCAGACAACGGCGGTGGTGGCAGTGAGGAGGAGGAGGAGGAGGAGGAGGAGGAGGAGCTGCAGATGTCACTGCCCATTTGCTCACTGCCTCTCTGCATGTCAAGCCTGAAAGCAGTAGAAATGATGAGAAAGCGAATGAAGAGCAATTGCAGCTGGTGACAATGGTGGTGAGAAGGGAGACTCACTCAGGGAGGGGGCCTACTGAGGGTGTCTTGTCCAAGGGCCCTCAAAAACCTGGAGCCAGAACTGCCTAGTGGCAGCAAATCCCACGAGCTAATAGTGCATTGTGTAAAGAAGTACAGTAATACCTTGGATTGCAAGCATAATTCGTTCCGGAACCGTGCTTGTAATCCAAAACTCTCTTATATCAAAGCGAGTCTCTGGCGGGCGTGAGCGGGGCCGATTTCGGCCTGCTACGCCCGCTCGAGGCGAGCGGTTACATCCCTACACTACTTGTATTGCAAGACGTCGCTTGTTTATCAAGTCAAAATTTATTTTTTAAAAATTGCTTGTCTTGCAAAACGCTCTCAGACCAAGTTACTTGCACTCCAAGGTATTACTGTACTTCATTTTGTCTGTCTGGATTCAGGCCAGCAAAGAAGGGTCACATAATTACATAATTGGTGTTCACAATTTCAAAGGATGATGCATGATTGGTACGACTTGCTGCCAAGGAGTAATAAAGCATATCGCTTGACTGCACGGGCTTATCCTGTGTTGTTCAGAGGCAAGGAAAGTCTACTGTGTGGCTTCACTTGTGTATCGGTCAGACATTCTTCCAACTGTAGTATGCAACTGTTTGGTAATTTGGGGGTTTCATTTTATTTTTTTTAACGGTTGGCTGGCATCATCCTACTCCTATTCTGCAAAGTGATTAATAACTTGAGAGAGGGGAAGATTTAGAGATATGAAGCAGTACGGCACGACTTAAGTTGCATAAGAGCAGGGAATTACCGAGTGTCTTGGCAGAGCTGCAAAGAGGAAAGACTAAATGGATCAATATTTCATTACCATTCTGATACATGATGTTTCATGTAACAGTGTTTGGGTAATCAAAGGAACAACTCTCAACTTAATATAAACAGTGTACTTGATTAAGGTAGTTTCTTACACAGTAGTTACAGGCCAATTGTTCTCTCTTGCCCTCGTAGTGGTTTGTGGGTGCTCCTGTGCTTTCCAAGCATTTCTGTGGCTTTTTTTAGATCAAGAAAAATGTAGTATTATCTTGAAATGCTGGAATGAACCAGAATGAGAAGCTCACAACAGGGTTGTTGTGAGGATAAAATGGAGAGGAGGAGGAGGAGGAGGATTAAGTAAGCTGCCTTGGGTTCCTTGCAGGAAAAAAGGCGGGGTATAAATATAATAAATAAATGAATAAATATTTTTGCAGTTCCACTATACCACAGCACCACCTTGTGGTTGTGTAATGGAACATATAGAAAGGCAGAGAAAGACACCCCCCCCGGGGGGGGGAACACATGTAAAGGAACTGATCTTAATTCCACAAAGAATCCAGAAGCAGAAAAACCAAGGTAAAGTGGCAGGTTAAAAGCCTCATGTAGAGAAGCCCTTGAACACTCTTCCTCTGTCTCCTCCTCCTCCTCCTCCTCCCCCTCCTCACTTCCTGTTCCTCCTTCAAACTCCACCCTCCCTGCTACTGCTGGTTTTACTTCTGAGCCTCATGCATATGTTTTATTTAAAACTTGTAATAACCTCCCAAACCGCAGTTATTCGAGGCTAGACTGAAGGTTCTACAAGTTACTACAAAGTGGAGAATGCAATTATAAATAAAATATAATTGATTTGTATTGTTTATTTAATTTTTTACATTTCACCCATCGGCCAAAGTATTGTGGACATCGGGTTAGATCCAAAACCTAGCGTAGACCCACTGAAATCAGTGTGACTTAAGTTTCCACAGGTCTACTGTAAACATGAGTCAGGATCCAGTGAGACAGAGGGAGGGAAGTTCTGAGGGAGAAATTGAGGGCTCGCTTCTCTACATGAGGTATTCATTGTGCCGTGCACTCATCATCTCTCACTCATGGAAGTTTGTGGGTCCTTTATATGACATTGTCCTCCTCCAGGGCCTCTCCCATGTTTTCCAGCCATTTTTGCAGCTTTTTTTTTTTTTTAGAGCGAGGAAAGTACAGTGTTATCTTGGATGCCGCTATGATTCGCTATCAGAAGCTGCATATATATTCGCAATTCTGCTCTATACTACAGTGCATGATCTATTGTTTCAATAGATTCATTCATTCTATACGAGAGCACCACCTTGTGGTTGTGTAATGGAACATATAGAAAGGCAGAGAAGGGTGGGGGGAAACCTTGTGTAAAGGACATGCTCTTCCTCCGGCAAAGAAGACAGAAGCAGCAGCCTCGGTAAAGCGCTGGGTTAAACACCTCATGTAGAGAAGCCCTGAGTTTTGCTGGGCTGTTTCCTCTTCTCCACTGCTAGGCCCCTTGGCAACACATGCACACACAGGCAGCACAGGGCATTTGCATTTGAACTTGCCACTAGCTGGGGGCTTAGACTGGCTATACTGCTCACGCCTGACTACTCTCAAAAGCCTCAAACGTGCTGCTCTACCAGCACCATAGCAAATGCCCCTTTAGTTCCCCCCATCCAGTGGTGTGGTGGAGGCAGGGCTCAGGATGCAGCTTCAGCAGCACTTTATTATTATTATTATTATTATTATTATTATTATTATTATTATTATTATTATTATCAGGGATGCTGACATCATCCGCCACCCCACCCCCTCAGATTTCCCTGATCCCTCTGAGTTTAGCTGCAATGGTCACAATAGCTGGGGGGAAATGAGTTCTCTCAGCAACAACATATTGCTCCTTGTTGCAAGGTGAAGTATTCTGGGCTGGGGCGGCCTTGAATGGCCTATGGGCCTGAGCCCTGCTGGATCAGACCAAGGGTCCATCTAGACCAGCATTCTGTTCACACAGCGGCCAACCAGCTGCTCACGGGAAACCCACAAGCAGGACAGGAGTGCCGCAGCACCTTTCTGGTTGTGTTTCCCAGCAACTGGCGTACACCTAGGCATACTGCCTCTGATGCTGGAGGTAGCATAGAGCCATCAGGCCTAGTAGCCGATGATAGCCTTGTCCTCCCTGAATTTGTCACCCTGGAAGGTTCACTCACCATTTTATTTTTGCCCTCAAAAATTGTAACTGACATACCATTGCACTAGTTACCAAGAATTCTATTCAAAGTGGGGATTTTGAAACTACTACATAGCCTTAAAAGTACACAATGGATTTCCCCCCAATCTGCGGAAGGACACACCTCTATAATATTCTGGAATTTCTGACATAATCTAAGCAGGCAGAGAAGATGGTGAAGGTATGTTTTAGATCAGCAGAGACAGGCTCAAAAACAGTGTGAAGGCTATAGATTAAAACACACTTTTAGAAGTAATATAGCTCAGCTATTTGCCATCAGATTTTTCTGAAATCTGGCCAGACTACACTCCTCCCCAGATAGATTCTCCATGCCAAATCTCACAGTGTTCAGCCAAATCATTTTTTTTTTAAATTTTTTTATAATGAACAGAATGTTCAGATTGTATAATGATAGAATGGTGGAAAAAGCTCTTGCAGTTTTATAATAAAGATGTTATCATAGATGGTGAAATCTAGTCTACTTTGCTTTTTATTTAAGGACAATTCTACATGTACCACACGGCGACTAATAATGGTTTGCTACTGAAGTCTACACTCTGCAGGTAGCTGTAGCCGATCCTGGGTGCTGAATAAATGTACTGTTTGCAAACACGTATCTGTCACATTCACACCTAATCTTTTTAAGTGTACACTCGAAACAACTTAAGTGTACGCCTGAAATGTGTAATGTGAGATCGCTCAGCTTCACTTAACCTGACTCCAAAACCGAAGGGTGCATAGGATTCTGTTTTCAATTCTCTTCTCTCTTTGCAGACTTCATTCCTTCCTCCAGCGAAATTAAACCAGGGAAAGATGGATGAAGGACGGTGTGCAAGAGAGATCACTCACCAGCCTTGTTTTGTGGAGAAACCTACACCAGAACACCAAACACATTGGTCAATGTTGACACCCTCACCTTGTTACCCTTTGCTTTGGAAAGTGCAAAGAAATATGCTCATAGGCAGATAACACTTTGAAAAGTTGCATCACACACTCATGATGTCTAGCGGCATATTTCATTTATTCTCTAACTATTTAGGATGGCCAAAGTACAAATATCTATAATAGTGTCTGTCCATCTGTTACCGCCGTAACACCAAGACTGTGAAACCTAGACACCTGAAACTTGGCATCTGTACCAAGGGGCCCTAGGGGGGGTACACCTCAAGGTTATTTTGTTTTAAAAACACATTAATTCATTTAAATGCGTCCATGTGGTTGAAGCCTGTAGTATGTTTTCAGCCGCTAGGGGCGGACTTCCCTAACTAGCACATAGTGACATAGCCTTGCAGTCCATATAGTTTGAAGCCAGCAGGGACGGTGCTAGGTACTGAAAAGATCCAGGTCTCAGGCCCACAGGACAACGACAACAACAAAAGCAGAAATTTGCATATGCTAATTTACATGTGCTCTAAGTCTGTCTCTGTGTGTGTCTCCTAAGGGCACCCCATAGTTGTAAAAAGGGATGTATGGAGTGGGGAGAGAGGGCATTTGATTTCAGAAAAAATCCTCAGGCAGAAAGATTCAAGGTGTTGCAGGGAAGCAGAAGATGAAGCACATGTGGACAAAAGTCAGCTAATCCAGGGCGATCAGATGCAACAGAGATCATCAGGGCCCCTGTACCTTTAATTCAGCAAGTGCCCATGGGCAGCAGGGTGGTGGGGCAGAGGGCTATACCTCAGCGCCACCTTGTGGTTGTGTAATGGAACATATAGAAAGGCAGAGAAAGACACGCACACACCCCAAAAAAACACATGTAAAGGAGCCGATCTTAATCCCGCAAAAAAATCTGGAAGCAGAAGCCTCGGTAAAGTGATGGGTTAAAAGCGTCATGTAGAGAAGCCCCATGTAAGCCACCTTGGGCTCCTTGCAGGAGGATAAAAGGCAGGATATAAACATAATAATAAATAAATAAATAAATTCCCAAAGCTGGTCTTAAACAGCTGCCATGACTATAATAAAGAAGAGGCTTTAACCATCCAGTCATTTACCTCAGGATCCTTCTAAGCCAGCAGTAGCACAAGCACAATAGGGGGGAAAAAATGCTCTAAAAAAGTAAACAACGTTCCAATCTTTAAAGACCAACATAAATTATACATAAATAATTATGCAAGTCTTTTCTTTTCTTGTTTCTCTAGCAATGTATGACAAGCCATAAAATGAACGGCTGCAGTCATTGTGAACTATGGCCTATAATGCATTTTGTCTGCTATGCGTAACGCTCCATTGAAAAAAGGGTGGAGACGGCTTAAATTATCTGCAGTTGGCAACGTCTTCAGTATTAAGCAAGGGGAAGCAGGCAGCCAACAGCAGACGTGACCGGAATCCACCAGGGGTAAGAAAACTGCTAAAATAATGTAGTAAATTCATATGATTTATTGCATGTTTATCCCACCCTCTCTCCAAGGAACTTAGGGTAGCATACATGGCCTCGCCCCACCCTATTTTATCCTCACAGCAACCCTGTGAAGTAGGTTAAGCTAGGAGATGGTGACTAGTCCAAGGTCGCCCAGTGCATTCCATGGCTGATCAGAGATGTGGACCAAGGTCCTCCTGGCCTGGCTCAAGTCCAACACTCTGTCCACTCAGGGCCGGTGCTACCATTAGGCCAACTAGGCAGCTGCCTAGGGCGCAGGGCTAAAGGGGGTGCCAGAAACGCCTTGGGGAAAAAATACAGCGCTCTCAAGTGGGAAGGGGGGCGCTAAATATCTGATCTTGCCTACATTGGCCTGGGTTCTCACTATATACACTTTGGGAGAATAAAGCAGTTCATGTTAAAACCGTTGCTGAAGAATGTTTATATATGTTCTATAAGAGCCATGTGTGGCGTAGTGGTTAGAGCAGGGGTCTCCAACCTTGGGTCCCCAGATGTTGCTGGACTACAGCTCCCAGAATCCCTTGCCATTAACCATGCTGGCTGGGTACGCCCTGGGTTAGAGTGTTGGGCGGGGACTCGGGAGATCCGGGTTCTAGTCCCCACTCGGCCATGAAGCTCACTGGGTGACTTTGGGCCAGTCACTGACTCTCAACCTAACCTACCTCACAGGGTTTTTGTGAAGATAAAATGGAGAGGAGGAGGAGAAGGATTATGTAAGCCACCTTGGGTTCCTTGCAGGAAAAAAGGCGGGATATAAGTATAATAATAATAATAAATAAATATGTTAGGTCGATACATGCAAGAGACTGATAAACCAGCCACACATCTTACAGTAAGCACATTACTTCCTGTAAATGGTTTTTTAGGAATATTGGCCACACTCTAATTTTGATTCATTGTTGTTGTTGTTGTTGTTGTTTTGTTTGGGGGTTGTTGTTTTTGCAATGTTCTGTATCAGGCACTCCGGTAGTGGTGTTTAGAGCAGACCCATTGAAATCGATTGTACAACTTAGGGATTCTTTACATGAGGCATATAACCCCGTGCTTTACTGAGGCTGCTTCTTCTGTTTTCATAGATTTCATAGATCATAGAGTTGGAAGGAGCCTACCAGGGATGTTGAAGAGTCCTTGGTCTCGAGTCACGAGTCGAGTCACAAGTCTTTGGACCCGAGTCTCGAGTCCGAGTCTGAGTCCTTGGTCCAAAATGGTGACTCACGAGTCACGAGTCCTGAGTCACTCCCAAAACTGACTCCACGAGTCCCTATTAAAATCAATGGGGGGTTTTCCCAACAAAATAAGGCTACTTCAGATGTGTGGCTTAAATAAATTCTAGGCACAAGTGTGCCTTTTTATTTCAAAACTCTGCAACTGATTTTGGCAAGAACAGACCAGGCAGACAAACCCAAAATAACCAGGCAGGCAGAGGAGGCAGGGAACCCTAAACAGGCAGGCAGAGGCAGCCAAACCCAAAATGTCTGACCCTAACCCAAACCCCCCACAACAACACATCAATCAAAATAAATCTCAACACATCGTTGGGGCTGCACTCCTGGTAGCGGTCCATAGTGGCCGAGCAGTGGCGCACCTCGCTTCCATGCGCTCTTCACCGGTGATCGCGCTCCTTCTGGCACAGCCAGAAGACTCGTCAACAGCCCAGGGATGTTGACGAGTCCTTGGTCTCGAGTCCCGAGTCGAGTCTCGAGTCCCATTAAAAATATTGGGACTCGAGTCCGAGTCGAGTCAGAGGGGGGACTCAGTCCGACTCACGAGTCGAGTCCTCGAGTCCGAGTCCCCATCCCTGGAGCCTACAAGGCTATCGAGTCCAACCCCCTGCTCAATGCAGGAAACTAGAGGAGGGGTCTCCCATCCAAGTAATAACCAGGCCTGACCCTGCTTAGCATTCCACACTCAGGACAAGCTGAGCCAGCGTAAGCCACAGGCCTGTATTCTTTGTGGGAGGATTACAGCATCCTTCACAGGAGGGTTCCCCCCCCCCCCGCACCTGGGTGTGTGTGTTCCTCTCTGCCTTTCTATATGTTCCATTACACAACACAAGGTGGCGCTGTGGTATAGAGCGGAAGCGGAATTGCAACTCAGGCCTCTGTAGCGGATGATGGCGCCATCCAGGAAAATACCAGACCTTCCTCGCTCCAAAAAAAGCCATGAAAATGGCTGGGAAACTTGGGAGAGGCCCTGGAAGATGATGACTTCGTGAAAAGGCCCCACAAACGTCCTTGAGTGAGGGATCACGAGAGCACAAATGGCTCGTGTAGAGAAGCCCTTAGTCACGACTAACTTAAGTCCCACTAATTTTAATAGATCTACTGTAAGCATGGCTAAGCCTAGATCCAACCCATTATGTAGAATAGGGGTGGGCAACTGCAGGAGGTCCATGGAGCATTTCTCCCCCCGGAACGTCCCCCACAGGCCACTCTGCATGGGGCACTGCTCAGTCTGCAGGGTGCCCCCACACATTAATAATAAATACATGGCGTCCATAGCACTATGGAGCACCGAAAGGGTTAAATGTAGTGACAGTTTCAATCTTCGGACTCATTCAATCTTTGGTTTCATTGTTCAGATATTTTTCTTCAATCTTTCATCAACACACTTGAATAGAAGCGGCTGAGCAACTTACTGCAAAGAAGAATTCAGCATACTCCAGTGGAGAACTGATTGAACCCTTTGAATGCATGATACCATATATATATATATATATATATATATACACAGAAAGAGAGAGAGAGAGAGAGAGAGAGAGAGAGAGAATATATGCGCTATACCTTGTTATTTCTGGCACCACTAACAAAAATTCAGCTGTGTGTGAAGTTCAGGCGTAAAAAAAACACTTGTCAAAACTCTGTCCGCACTACATGAAAGCAAAACACATGCAAAGGCAAGAGCAAAATGGGGCCCCGCAAAGCATCTCCTGGATAGGGAAGATGTAAATGACACTCAAAGTTGATACAAAACCTTCAGCAGATTGTGCATAAACAAAGAGTCACTGGACTTGCTTACATTAGAATGGAAAACTCAAGAGACCAAAAAGCCCATTTTATCGTTATCCCTTCTCAGAGGCCTTTTCTGCACAGTAATGTTCGGCATCTTTAAAAAGGCATTGTTCTCCAATTATAATACAAAGGGTAGATTTCCTTTCCTGGTAGTGACTATCGAGCACAGACATTCAGTCTCCCCGTAGCAGTTCCATGATTGACTTACTGTGTTTCCATCAATTTCATCATGCATGAAGCCACCTGGCCAGTGTGGTATGAGAAGGCAGAAGTCCAGGTTTGTCTAATCCTTCTGGCTTCAAACCATCACCAGCATCCAGGATCCAGAGCCAGATAGGGCGGAGGCTGACCAGGTGGATTTGTTTCAAAGAGCTGAGCTACATGATCAGAAAAATAATGTGATGCAGCTCTTGAGGGACTCAGCCACTTCGGATTGCAGGTTTTCGATGTTTATATTGCATTTTTTTAGATTAGCCTTAAGAACATCTTTAAACCTCTTATACTGACCACCGATATTCCGCTTTCCATCCTTGAGTTGGGAATAAAGTAACTGCTTTGGGAGACGGCAGTCAGGCATTCGAACAACATGACCGGTGATAGGGAAAGGGGGCCTTGCCTAGCCCACTCAGTTTTCCACATGCAGGGAGTTTTATGTATGGAGGACAATTTAAACATGCGGTCCCACACATGCATGTTTGATGTGGTACAATTCTGTTGTTTATGTCCATTGGGCTCATAATTATGCTGTCACACAGACAGCTGCTGACGAAGCCGTCCAAGTTCACAGAGCTGACCGTCTGCTTGGTATGGTCCCAATCCAGCATGCTTTGGGTAGTGGATGCTTAGGTTTAACAATCATCAATCACTCCCACACCTGGGTCCCAATCCAGAGATCTGCACAGAAGCCTCTTTCTACCGGTGGATCACCATCACTGGATCAGGGTGGCTATGTGTCTAATCTTCACTCGCCACTTTCCATCTCTGCAAACTGGTTATGTTACTCAACCGCTCCAGATGGCTGAGGAGGCGTTTCTGGATATATGAAGCGTGTGTCATTCTGGATTCTGTTTTCCGCTATCCCGGGCAAGATAACCTAGCCAATGTGTTGAAGGAAGCAAAATACATATTAAACAACCCCAAATGTCAACCTCTTGTTTTCAAACCATGCAGACGTTTTACGTTAGCCCAGACTGCATTAAAGCTGCAATGAGTTTGCTTCCACTTTTCTGGGAGCATTTGTCTCCCATGAAAGTGGGAGGGGTATTTGGAGACATTCAGGGGGGAATTCTTACAACTTGGGTGAAAGGGAAGGGAAGCAGGTGGCTTACCATTCCAAATGAGGTGGCCAAGGTTTTCTCTTCTCCCCATGTGCACGAATACATGCATGCCACTGGGGCATTTTGACAGTAAAAAGGAACACTGCCAGGCCACTCAGACAGCTCCAGCGCTGCTTCAAGCAGCAGTAAAATAACAAACAAACCCCTTGGCCACCTTGTAAGAGTTTGCTGCCACCCCAAAAATTATTACAATATTTGAGCCAGCCCCAAAGATTATTATAACCTTCAGGGGGCATTTTTGCCTCCAGCCCACAACATGCCAAAAAAGTCTGGGCCAAATACTAAGGCTCAGGATTAGATTGATTGTGTGCATGGTGAACAGATTGTCTGAGCAACTGTTAAGAATATAGAGAGTCTCTTTCCATGGCTAACGTTTAGTTGTGGAAATGCCTTTGCTGTCAAGTTCTCTGGCCTCAGTTTCTTCTCTGGCTCAGAGGAGGACTAAGATGGGGGAGAAGGCTTCATTCTGTAACCCATCATATGCTACTCCGGGACCTTCCAGGCCAGAGGACCTGACTCAGAGGCAGGACCGGTGCAAGGTAGTTTGGTGCCCTAGGCAAGATCAGATATTTAGCGCCCCCCCTTCCCACTTGAGAGCGCTGTATTCCCCCCCCCCAAGGCATTTCTGGCACCCCCTTTAGCCCTGCGCCCTAGGCAGCTGCCTAGTTGGCCTAATGGTAGCACCGGCCCTGCTCAGAGGGCACCCCTCCAAGCGTAGGAGCCAGTGGCTGCAGAATCAGACAGTGGCCCTTTAAGAAATAGCTCCTCAGAGGTGGCGGAGTAGACATCAGCTCCAGACCTGCCAGGCCAGCCTTCATAAGCATGTTGCTGAGACAACAGCTCTTTATGGGTGAGTTTCAGCCAGTGATCTCTACTCCTAGGCATTTGACGGGGCTTTTAATGTCAGTTGTTTCATCAGGTATTGGTATCTTATTATATCTGTTTTTTTTAGCTGTTTTAAATTGTTTTTAAATTGTGCCATTAAAGATTTTATATTATGTTTTCATTACATTGTATTTTGGGATTGTAATTTTTGTGAACCGCCCAGAGAATTTTGGCTATCGGGTGATATAGAAATGAAATACATAAAATGATCTGCCCAGGGTCCTGAGAGGCCTGCCATGACTTTGCTGAGCCAGACGTAATCCAGCCAGTATCACCACTGCAACCCAGTCTCCTGTCAGAGCCCTGCGCTGAGCTAGGACAGGATGATTACTAGGAGACTTGCCAGTGTTGGAAGCTGCGTATGACCTTGGTGTTTGGCTGGTTTCTTGTGCCCAAGGGTAAGCTGGCACAGAGATGTAGCTGTAATATTTGTCAGGTTATGTTATCCTAACTTCAAAATAGGGCAGGATAAAAATCCAAATAAATATAATAAATTAAGCACAAATTACTAAAGTTACACATGCCACTGTGACAGCCTGGTGTCCACTTGGAATGAGTGGATGACCTGGGCTATTGATATGATTGCCCCCAAATGTCCTTGACCCAGCTGCAGAGCTGTCAGCTCTTTGGTATTCTGCGGAGCTGAGGGTGATGAAATGACAAAGTTGGTGATTAGGATGCAAACAGTGTAGGACTCATAACGAATATGGCCAAACACAAATAAGAATCTGTTTTAATTTTACTTTGTGACAGTGATGGTGGCAAGAAATCTTATTTCTCCACCACCATTTCATCTACTCAGTGTTGTCCAGCAGGGCTTTTTCGGGTGGTGAAGGGCCTTCTTGGTGCAAGCTCCAGTGTGCAAGTGTTGGAACCTTCAAAGACCCGCTGTGATCAGTTTGCTGCACCCACTGCAGATACAGTCGTTTGCATCTGTGTGAGCTTAGATGCCATAGTTTTGACAGAATCTGATATGGGTGGAGCTGGAGTATCGCCCGGTCATGTTGTTATGGATACTTTTCAGCTTGTACAGCCTGAAGACATGGACAAACTGCTTGGTGGTTTGAGGCCTACCATGTGTTCCCTTGATCTTGGCGATTGAGATTTGTCATGGCTGGATTGGAGATATGGACCTGAGTGGTGGTTAATGCCTCTTTGAGGGATGGCGTGAAGGAGGCAGTGGTGAGGCTTTTATTAAAGAAACCAAATTTAGATTCAATGGCTTGTGATCATTACTGCCCAGTATCTAATTTTCCATTCCTGCGCAAGGTGTTGGTGTGTGTTGTCAGGGCCAGCCCTCCCATGAGGCGGGGTGAATCCCCCACCTCAGGCAGTGGAGTGGCAAATTGCGCCCTCCCCCCACCCCTGCCAGGAGAGCCCCTGCTGGGGCACCACTGTGGGTGCTCCAGAGAGCCTCGTTGACTGCTTTCCCACTGTGGCATTTGCCACAGTGGAAAAGCAGGGCTGGCGGGGCTTTCCAGAGATGCCTGGCAGCACTACAGTGGGTGCTTCCGAGAGCCCACTGGTCCCACTATCCTGCCGTGGAGAATGCTGCAGTGAGAGAGCAGCTGGCAGAACCCTCCGGAGCGGTGCCCACCCGTCCTCTATTTTGATCTGAGGAGATCCTGAGGACAGGTGGGCTCTCTAGAGAGTTGCGTCAGCGGAGAAAGCAGCTGGTGTGGCTCTTCAGAGAGCTGGCCATGCCCAAATGCCTGGCTCTGAGGGGGACCTTCCTCAGAGCCAGGCACTGCGGGAGGGGTATCCCAGGAGATTGCCTCCCTGTACCGTGGTCCCGCTTTCGCTGTATTGCTTTCTCTGTCTGACACGGGTCTCCAGAGAGTCCGCCCACCCTCAAGCAGTGGTAATGAAGGGATGTCACACAGAGGAGGGCAAAGATCTCTTCTCGGTCATCCCAGTTTGCAGGACACGGAATAATGGGCTCAAGTTACAGGAACCTAGATTCCACCTAAACATCAGGAAAAATTTCCTGACTGTCAGAGCAATAAGACAATGGAATCAACTATCTAGGGAGGTGGTGGGCTCTCCCACTCTGGAGGCATTCAAGGTGCAGCTGGACAGACATCTGTCAGAGATGCTTTGACCTAGATTCCTGCATTGAGCAGGGGGTTGGACTCGATGGCCCTGTAGGCCCCTTCCAACTCTACTTTTCTATGATTCTATGATTCTATGAACACAGCAGCAGCAGTGGGAGTGGGGCTGACAACATGGCAGCAGCAATGGGGGATGGGGTTGATGGCACAGCAGGAGAGCTTGCACTGGCACTGTGTGTTGTGGCTTCCCAACTCCAGGCACTGCCGGCTGATGCTTATTATTTAGATCTGTGCCTCTCTCTTCATGGAAAAAGGGGAAATCATGGGTGGGGCAGGGTAATGACATCATGGGAGGGGGCAGGGCTTTGGGGTGGGGCCATGCCCCCTTCCCATCATCTGGCTCACTGGCTTGGTCTTGTGGGGAGCAATCTAGCTACTGGACCAATATAGATTCCTTGCTCCTGATCTGCGCTGATTACCTATTTGTTTCTGGGCCCAATTCAAAGCACTGATATTAACCTTTAAAGCCCTTAATGGTCTAGGACTGGGACACCTCAAGAACCGCCATCTGCCCTATACTATGGGTCTGCCTGTGCCATAGGTTTGGCTTCCAAGACCCTGTTCTGCATCCTGTTAACCACAATAGGTGTGTACAAGGGACAGGGCCTTTTTGGTGGTGGTGCAAAAATGATGAAATGCGCTCCCTGGGAAGACGCATAAAACTTCCTGTATGTAGATAGGTTTGAAAATGTATCTTATTTAATCAGGCTTTTAACATTTAACAGGTTGCTGCTTCCTGGAGTGTTCTGTTAATTGTATTAATCCTTGTTTTAATTGTTATTGTTTGATATTTCTATTTTTTAAAAATACATTTTTTAAGCCACCTTGCAATACTAATGCTTCAGAAAAGCAGGGCAGAAATTGGAAGGAAGGAAGAATTTATAGTGGTGTGAACCAGAGAAGAAAAACTCTTGTAACAACCACTGAAAGCGCTTGGGTAACTATACCAATCATGATGTTGTCCATTGCCCAGGGATACCCTTATCAGTCATCAGGCTTGTCCCAAGGCATGCTGGGATGCCTTGTCTTCCTAACATGCCTGTTTGAAGCATGCTATAGTTGTAGAGCTTTACCTTTTTCTCTAGACCACCTCCAGAGATGGGTCTCCTGTAAAATATTTTACACAGCTTCATAAAGTGCTTTTTAAAGAAAAAAGGAAATTCAAACATTTAATGCCATGTAATGGAGTTTAATTGCACCAGTGTGTGAATTCTTTTCACTGCCTTTTATTCGAAACATATGATCCCTCTACCATTCAGTTCTCCAGGGGAGAAAAAAAAAATCTTCTCAGTCCTCCCATTGAAATCTCTTAAAGAGGTTCCAGCGAGAGATCCTTGCAGAGCTCATGCACCAACATTCCTGTTCTGAGCTGCCACTTTTTTTCATAGCTTTTTGCTGTGCCTCTATTCCCCAAAATCTGTTGCCCTCGGCCCTTGGTAACAAAGTTAAACATACTTTTTGTTTAACTGTCCGCACCTTAGAGGGCCAGAGTGAAAGTCTGATGTAAACCAAAAGGCATTTTTTTTGAGAGATGGCTAAATGAAACACATTCTTAAGACGTATGTCATTTTCCAACTTCAATTTTTTTTTTAATGGTAGGTTTAATGGTACCCGGATGACAAAGGTGTTACAAAAACCAGGACAACTGTAGGGTTGTTGTAAGGTCTTCCTGAGTGAAATGCTTCAAGAACAATATGTTGTTAGTTACTCATATTAAGTTGTGGAGCTAAACTGAACAGTGATGCTTTCTGCAGTTCTTAGAAAAATGACTTATCTCTGTGTGAGTATTAATTATTTAAAGTTTGTTGAGAAGGGCTTTGAAGTTCAAAAGTATATAGATGGAGAAAGGCTTACATAATTGCTACATTTATTGCATGCAAGAACTGATCCATAAATATGAGGAGCGTTTCCCTATTTTTGTATGAAAGAGTTTGGTGGATAACATTCCCCCTCCCCCACCCAATAACAAATTTATTTTCTTTGATGAGAGGAGAGATTACACTCCTTTTAACGTGGAATTTATGATATGCTAACAGGGCAAAGTGCTGAGGAACTCTCACTGTGTAAACCATTAGCAGCTGTTCATGATGTTACTTGTTGACGGAGCTAAAATGAATACGACCAAGAAGGCAAACTGCAGAATACTCTGTGGAGTCGGGTTTTGAATAAGAGCTATTGAATAGGTCCAGACAACATGCCGCGTCTTGTCGTGGGTTATTGAACCCATGATGAGCCACGGCACCCCGAGGCACCAAGTTGAATATGCAACCCCCGCTCAGGGGTTGTCTTCTCGTGCAAACCCAGTGAGTGTGGGTTATGCACGGGTTAAACAATCCTCGCACAACCCTAAAACAAACCATGGGTTATGCAAGGGTTTTCTAACCCTCGTAGAAGCCACGCTGGTTGCATATTCAAAATGGCGGCCACATGCACACCGCACACACTGCAGCCTCACCATGGGCTAAATAACCCATGGTGAGGCTGCAGTGTGTGCGGTGTGCGTGTTAAATAACCCATGGTGGGCTGTTGTGTCATGCGAACAACCCCATTGTCATCTTTATTTTTATTATTTTTAAGCTACATTTTAGATGCACTAAAACAAGACATTTTAGTGTCAGGCCTCATTACGGTGGGTCAGCACCTGTTTATTGCTTATGTAGGCCAAGCTTATGCTTTATGAATCGTCAAGCAATTGCTTCATGAATATTCAACAACCATAATAATAAACTAGAGCAAACTACATCTGTACCCTGCAAGCATGGTTGGTCTTAAGCCAGAGACTGTTTTTAAGGGAGTTAAACAGGGTTCAATAGAGACTGTGGTGTCCACACTAATTTCTTTTGTCCAGCTATGATTGCTGATCAAATAGATTTTGCAGGTTTGAGAAGCAGTACAAAAACCAATCCAATCTCTTTGATGACAAATAATAGTTGGACCAAGTAAGTGAATGATCACAAGTGAAGATAATACTATCTTCAACTGTCTAAAAACTGTTCTTGGGCTCCTACTTTAATTTACTGCTTTTCCTTAAAGCTCAACCTTGCTTTCCACACTTGTCCCAGTATGTAGTATTCTATGTTTCAGGGGTGGGCAGAAGGTACATCTCCATATATTTTGGACTTCAGTTCCAAGCATTCCTGACCATTTGCTGGCAGGGGCTTCCAGGAGTTGAAGTCTGAAACATCTCAAGATCTTCTGCCTGCCTACCAGTGCGCAACTTGAATACAATTTCTTATGAGTTACAATGAAAATGTATTGTTTCATCTCTCTATGTCAAACCGACTTCAGAATCGACTTTCAAGTGACATCAAAAATTTGTTCTATTCTGCTACATTTCTTACATGGTAAAGTAGTTGATTGTTATTTCCATTTAGGGAACCCTCTAGAAGGCCAAAGTTGTATGCGAACTACCATAGAAAGGAGAAAAGGTCCAAAATAGGGTGACCAGGTGTCCTACTTTACAGAGGACAGCCCTCTATTTTGAAGAGCTGGCAGAGGACAGTCCTCTATTTGAAGGTGTCCTCTATTTGATGGCTGTCCAGTCCAAGTATGATTTAAAGTCAAAGAACCATAAGGAGGAAGAGCAGAAGGGGCCCTGAAGTAGCCCATCAACACTTAGCACCTGGACTGAGCAGGTGCACAGGTCACCTAGTCAGTCTTCTCCACTATGGCGACGAGATGTACTATATTTCCATTTAAATTATCGTTATTATTTCTACATTTCCACCTATACATATATATTTATATTCCACCTATACATATATATTTATATTCCACCTACATTTCCACCTATACATATATATTTATAGTTCTTCTGCCAGTTCCTTATATATATATATAAGGAACTGGCAGAAGAACTCTCAGAACCACTGTCTATTATCTTTGAGAAATCATGGAGGACAGGTGAAGTGCCAGACGACTGGAGGAGGGCAAATGTTGTTCCCATCTTCAAAAAGGGCAAGAAGGAGGAACCTGGGAACTATAGGCCAGTCAGTCTGACATCAATCCCCGGGAAGATTTTGGAGCAGATTATAAGGAAGTCAGTCTGCAAGCACCTTGAAAACAATGCAGTGATTACTAGAAGCCAGCATGGATTTGTCAAGAACAAATCCTGTCAGACTAATCTGATCTCATTTTTTGATCGGGTAACCTCCCTTGTGGACTGTGGGAATGCTGTGGACATTATATACCTGGACTTCAGCAAAGCTTTCGACAAAGTGCCTCATGATATCCTGATTAGTAAGCTAGCTAAGAGTGGGCTAGATGGAACAACTATCAGGTGGATCCACAATTGGCTACAGAATCGGACTCAAAGAGTGCTTATCAATGGTTCCTTCTCAAACTGGGGAGAGGTAACGAGCGGGGTACCACAGGGCTCGGTCCTGGGCCCGGTGCTCTTCAACATTTTTATTAATGACTTGGATGAGGAGGTACAGGGAATGCTTATCAAATTTGCAGATGACACAAAGTTGGGTGGAACAGCTAATACTCTGGAAGACAGAAACAAAATTCAAAGTGACCTCGATAGGCTGGAGCGCTGGGCCGAAAACAACAGAATGAAATTTAATAGGGATAAATGCCAAGTGCTGCACCTAGGGAGAGGAAACCAAATGCAGAGTTACAGAATGGGGGACACTTGGCTCAACAATACTACAAGTGAGAAGGATCTTGGAATTGTGGTAGATCACAAACTGAATATGAGCCAGCAATGCGACGTGGCTGCAAAGAAGGCAAATGCAATTTTGGGCTGTATTAATAGAAGTATAGCTTCCAAATCGCGGGAAGTGATAATTCCCCTTTACTCGGCACTGGTTAGGCCTCATCTTGAGTACTGCGTCCAGTTCTGGGCACCTCACTTTAAGAAGGACATAGACAAACTGGAGAGGGTTCAGAGGAGGGCAACAAGGATGATAAAGGGACTGGAAACAAGGCCCTATGAGGAGAGACTGAAAGAACTGGGCATGTTTAGCCTTCAGAAGAGGAGACTGAGGGGAGATATGATCGCACTCTTCCAGTATTTGAAGGGATGTCACACAGAGGAGGGCAAAGATCTCTTCTCGTTCATCCCAGTTTGCAGGACACGGAATAATGGGCTCAAGTTACAGGAACCTAGATTCCACCTAAACATCAGGAAAAATTTCCTGACTGTCAGAGCAATAAGACAATGGAATCAACTACCTAGGGAGGTGGTGGGCTCTCCCAGTCTGGAGGCATTCAAGGTGCAGCTGGACAGACATCTGTCAGAGATGCTTTGACCTGGATTCCTGCATTGAGCAGGGGGTTGGACTCGATGGCCTTGTAGGCCCCTTCCAACTCTACTTTTCTATGATTCTATGATTTGCATATACAAATGTTATGTAAATGTGTGCCCTCATTTTTTGATGATGCAAACCCCCCCCCCGCTTTTTTTCTGGCAGTGCATAAGCAGCCACCCTAGCCAGAGGGCTGAACTGATCACATGTAGAGGGCTTTTTAAATTAGGCCATGGGCCAGGGGTTGCCATTTTAAAGATACAATGCCTATTTTCCCTGTATGCTTTTGCGCTGGTGGTGATGATGTACACCAACAGCGTGATCCTACGGGGATGCCCGTAACCCTCTGAACTCGGAGGATTACAGGCATCCTATGCAGGGCGGGAGGAGCGCAGAGGCGAAGATCGCCTCCGTGCTCCTCCCACCCTACAAACCAGCTAGACAGCCCATTTCAGCTGTCTAACTGCAGCACTTCGGAGGGAGAGGGAAAGAGGCTGAGGTGCCACCAGGATACGTCATATCTTAGTGGCACCACCAGTCTCCTCCCCTCCCCGCCCCCTGGAACGCTCACTAAACCCCTTGTCCGAGGTTGCTTTGTGATCTCAAAGAAGCCACTGTCGCAGTTCTTTCTGTGCCAGCTGTGGGGGGGGATCCGAGCACAGATCCCCAGCTCCAAGGTTGGAGCTATTTTCTGATCTCGGATCTGGGAATCCAACCAATTCTATGCCCCCCCCCCCCCCAGATGCTGTCTAGGAGACCATAGGACTGCTCGGCAAATGTATTTACAATAAACAAATATATATTCATTTTAAGTAGAATACTAAAATTGTTCTTCCAGAAGCTTTCGAGCTTTTATCCTTTCCAATTATTTAGTACATACACATTTCAAACATCTTAAACTCCATAATATATGGGAGCTAGATCTGTACAACACCCTGAAATGCAGGCATATTTGTACCATCCCACATTTAAAACCATGTTTCCTAGGAGACAGAACTTTTTGGAAGTGACTATTTCCAAAATTCCTTTATGCTGTGAGTCGCCCACTATACCCAGTGGATCGCTCACAGTGGTTACTCAGAGCTTTGATATGCTGATGAACTGCTTTCTTGCACAATGTAAAACTAGCTCACAAATCTTGCAGACTATGTCGGACCAGACCTTGCTGAAAGATGGGATGTTTAGGATACTGGTGAATGCAGATGACTGGCAGTGATGGGTACAATACGTGTCTGAAAGACTTTTAATTATTGCACAGCCTTTCAGAGTTATGAATATCCTTCGTTTTCCAGGGATGTTGAAGAGTCCTTGGTCTCGAGTCACGAGTCTTTGGACCCGAGTCTCGAGTCCGAGTCCGAGTCCTTGGTCCAAAATGGTGACTCACGAGTCACGAGTCCTGAGTCACTCCCAAAGCTGACTCCACGAGTCCCTATTAAAATCAATGGGGTTTTTTCCCAACAAAATAAGGCTACTTCAGATGTGTGGCTTAAATAAATTCTAGGCACAAGTGTGCCTTTTTATTTCAAAACTCTGCCACTGATTTTGGCAAGAACAGACCAGGCAGACAAACCCAAAATAACCAGGCAGGCAGAGGAGGCTGGGAACCCCAAACAGTCAGGCAGAGGCAGCCAAACCCAAAATGTCTACCCTAACCCAAACCCCCCACAACAACACATCAATCAAAATAAATCTCAACACATCGTTGGGGCTGCGCTCCTGGTAGCTGTCCATAGTGGCTGAGCAGCGGCGCGCCTCGCTTCCATGCGCTCTTCACCGGTGATCGCGCTCCTTCTGGCACAGCCAGAAGACTCGTCAACCGCCCAGGGATGTTGACGAGTCCTTGGTCTCGAGTCTCGAGTCCCATTAAAAATATTGGGACTCGAGTCCGAGTCGAGTCAGAGGGGGGACTCAGTCCGACTCACGAGTCGAGTCCTCGAGTCCGAGTCCCCATCCCTGTCGTTTTCTAACAAGAAAACGACTGCTCTACTTAACAAGAGCCACGCTCTAAGTACAAAACACTTTTCAGGTGGAGGGCTGAATTGCCCCCACCCCGGCCCGGACCCTCCACAGGGCAGATGATGTCAGTGGGCGTGGCCTACAGCCACTGGCCATGCCCACTGATGTCATCACACTCCCGCCTATTTCCCCTTTCTCAGGCTTCCCTTGGCGTGCGCCATATCAAGCGCTCAGCCAGTGCTGGGAAAAGCTGCCACTCGTCCCAGTGACACCAAGTCCCCTGCTACCCACTGTAACCTCTGAATGATCGCATATCAAAGATAACTGTGGGGATTTCTCCAGGGGTCAGGGCTTGCAAGGAGGCTCCATGTGCTAGATGTGGAAACTCCATGGGCTGAATTAAGTGCTCAGGCTGAAAGTACCACACCCCTGGTTTAGTGTTACATATACGAGCCATGGCTTCATGGCACGCCCCCTTCCCTCTCCTCTGGAGCAGCCATGAGGAGGAGATGGGAAGCGTCCACTCCTGTTTTCAATTAACCACAGTGGAGAGTGTTATGTCCAAATCCTAAACTGCAGTTAATCTTGACTACAGTTTATTGAAACAAGCCAACTTCATAAGCCACGGTGTGAATTTGGCTTGTTTCAGTAAACCATCATTAAGACTAGCCACAGTTTGTCCGGATTCAAACATCATAATAAATGGTGGTTAGTTAAACATGGAGATGGAAGCCATCTGATCGCCTTCTTTCAGCCACACTGCAGGAGGAGAGGGGAGTGGGGTGCTGATGAGCCCAAGGCCCATCCATGGAAACGAAGCCCTGGTTTAGCATTATGTCCAAATGCAGCCACTGTGAGAAGTTGTGGGTTTTCAACAATAATTTACTTGGTGATAGTTTCCCCATCTCTCTCTCTCTCTCTCTCTCTCCCTCACACACACATACACAAATATAAGCTCTCTCCACATCACCACAGTTTTCTTGCTAGAAATGCCAAGTTTCAGTGTAATTTTTTTATAGTCTGCTGAAGAAACAAATTATTATGCACTACAAAACAGAACTGGCATTTTAAATTTAAAACAGATGACATCAGCATTACACATGGAACCAGACACCATCAAATCGTATGCCACCTCATAAATATTCAGGCTGGTGGGGCAAAAGAAATGTAAAGTGCATAGCTGGCCAACAGGGTTCTCTGGGGGCGGCGGGGGCGGCAGCGGGGGGGGGGGATCCTTTTCTTAAAGGCTTTTAAGCCATGCAAGTATGCGGTCCCCTTTGTGTAACCTATAGGGAGACAACTCCACATTGTTTGCAGATTTCTTTACGTGTCAGTCTGTATTACAATGTGGATTATAAAACTCAGAGCATGGAGCAAATGAAAGCTAGAGATGGGTTCTTTTAGTGCGTTACAGAAATGACCATTGAGTGGAATCCAAAAAGCGACAAATTAAAATGTTAGAAAAGGCATAATAAAGAAAATGATAAGATTAAAAATTTTTTCCTTGCGACAGGATATGACTGAAGTATATAAAATTATGGGAGACTGGGAAGACATAAATAGGGAACAGTTCTTTACCCTGATACACAAAAGCAGAACCTGAGGGAGCACAATTAAATCAATGAACAACTTGTTTAAAGCAACTTTTCCCCACACACACACAGTTAACCAGGCCAAAATATAACTGAATTGAAAAGAAGAGTAATAATAGGTATTGGAGAATTTGCAACCCAATTCTGCATATCTTTACTCAGAAGTAAGTTCCCCGTCATAGAAGGGAACTTACTCAACGGTGCTTGCAAACCTACACATACTTATGGCTAAACTACATGCATTTAGGGTGCAATCCTATGCATGTTTGGACAGAAAAAAGTCCTACAACTCCCAGCATTCCCCAGCCAGCAACATGGCTGGCTGGGGAATGCTGGGTGTTGTAGGACTTTTTTTTCTGCCCAAACATGCATAGGATTGCACCCTAAATGCACAGCATGTAGTTGATCCTAACTTTTTTTCTATTTTAGTGTAAACTCATGGGCCCCCAATCTGAACTGGGACCACCGCACATGGGTAGGGGGATTAAAACTTCCCACCCATCCACTTCCCCACCACTGTCACCACACAGGAGCTAAAGGGGAAAAAAATTGAATTTCAAAAAAACTCAGGGGCAAATTTAGGGCAGGGGAAGTGGCTGAATGGGAAGGTTTAACTCTCCCTACCCACATGCCGTGTTCTTGATCTTGATTGTCCCACACACACACTTACACTAAAGTAAAAAAAAAACACACCATAACGTTAAGACCAGCTGCACCAGAAGTAGGCAACCTTTTTGGGTCTGCGGTGCGGGCACATTTTTAAATTTGGAAAAAGTGTCCGCAAGCACCACCACAAATTGCCATCAGGAGAGGGGTGGGCAAACCTTCCCCTGCTTGCGATTTCCTCCTCCCCCACTCCCCTGGCCACTTCTGTGGCGCTCAGTCACCTCATTGACTGGTTTCGCACAACAGAATAAGCCATAGTGGCTTATGTGGAGGCCGGTGACTCTTATTTCGGTGAGGCTCCTAATCCATTGCAGCTTTTACTTGGAGCTTGAGGGTCAAGCCTGGTTATTACTTGGATGGGAGACCCCCTCCTCTAGTTTCCTGCATTGAGCAGGGGGTTGGACTCGATAGCCTTGTAGGCTCCTTCCAACTCTATGATCTATGAAATCTATGAAATCTATTTTGGGGGGTGGCGTTCAGCACCATGGATAGCTCCTATAAAGCTCCAAATAAAACCTGCAATGGATTAGGAGCCCCACTGAAATAAGAGCCACCAGCCTCCCTGTCGTGTTGTCTGAACCCAGCCAGAGTGGCTTGTGCGTGGTTAACAAACCATGCTGCTGGGTTCAGACAGCACGACAAGCCACTCTGAAACAAACATGGCTTATAAGCGACCACTGCTTGTTATGTTGTGCAAACCCAGTCCTTGTGACATAAAGGAGTGGCAGCAGATGCCTCCCGATCAGCCAACTTCCTGCTGCTGAGGTGAGCAGTGGCGTCAGCAAAGGAAGAAGGAAGGAAAAAGCGGTGACGGCAGCAGGGAGGAGAACAAAACTGTGGCAGTGCGGGGAAGGAAATCTTGAGCAGGGATGGGAGGAGTAGAACATTTCACATAAAAGTACATCCTGTTGAACAGGGAGACTTACTTCTGAGTAAACATGCATAGGTTTGTGCAATTAATAGCCAAAAGCATCTAAACCATAATGGACCAGATACACACTCTAATGCAGGGCTCTCCCACCTTGGGTCCCCAGATGTTGCTGGCCTACAGCTCCCAGCTTACCCAGCCAGCATGGCTAACGGCAAGGGATTCTGGGAGCTGCGGTCCAGCAACATCTGGTGACCCAAGGCTGGAGAGCCCTGCTCTGATCAGGCCAGTTCCCTCATCACACATTCCTTTGTGGACACAGGAGCCTTCATGCGCATGCATAGATGCCCCACACTTGCAAGGGCTTGCCTATTCACTACTCTCAGTGGAGGTGGGGGTGGGGGAGGAAGGGAAAATAATTTGCAAAAGAAATAGTCCAAAGGGATACAAACGGGTGGAAGCTAGCACCATCAATAGCACGCTACACGTGCTGAAATCCCCTATTTTTCACAGCTCTTAAAGGTGCAGGCCGGAGCCCCCTTTTGTATCTGCCCACCCAAATCCAATATTCTTGGAGAATACTAACGTCTGATGCTGGGGCCTTTTCTACATGAGGCATTTATTGTACATTCATCATTCCCTACTCACAGTTGTTTATGAGTTCTTTAGACAACTACATGACCCTCCAGTTTCACTTCTGTGCTTAACCAGTGAGCCAGTGAGGTTTTTTAGAGCAGGGAAAATACAGTATTTAATTGTGAAAGCGAAAGAAAGTACAACTTCCTCTTGTGCATTTGCGCTTTTCTACTATACCACAGTGCCACCTAGAGGTTATGTGGTAGAAAAGCAGGAAAGGAAACGCTCCTTGTGTAGTGCTCAGATCTCAATGCTGCAACGAAACTGAAAGTGAATACAGTGGATTAACAGCTGATTAACAACCTTGTGTAGAAAAGCTAAGGCACTGCAACAGGCCAAGAATGGATAGTGTGCAATGAACTACCCTTTGCTGGTAAAATAATGAACAGCAGGATGCCACATAGGTCTACTCAGAAGTAAGCCCCATTAAGTTCAATGGGGCTTACTCCCATTGAGTTCAATGGAGTGGGTATAGGATTGCAGCATGAAGCAATTTTGTCTGACTACTAATGTACACAGGAAATTTGAATGGATGGAATATCAGTCCACCAAAAGAAATCTATTTTTTAAACAAAGTGGAGGAAAATGCAATGTAATCAAATTATATTTGATTCAGAAGCATGAAGAGTTATTAAAATAATATGGAAATTAAAAAAGACAAATTGAAATACAGGAATATGCAACAAAAATATTGTGGTGGCTATGGCTCAAAGTCAAACACTGCAATCCAGCAGCATGTTTTGGAACCACTTATCCCCAGACCTGCCCTTGTTGTTACTGTCCTACTAGGGACTGGTTCACAGATGCATGTTTATCCCTAAATGACTCCAGAACCAAGTGGATAGCTGCATGTGTGAATGAGCCACCACAGATCATCAAACACCGTGCATTCATATCACCTCACACCACAGTGACAGTGTCAGTTTTCAGTTGAGTCAGTTCACCAGGGTGGCCACTTACACGTTGCCAAAGAAGAGGAATTGTGTCACCCAAAAAGATAGCACAAATTTGCATAATATTTGCATATGCAGATTTGTATGTCTAGGTGCAAATTTAGAAACAATACCTATAATTTAAATAGAAATACAATAGATCTCACCATAGTGGAGAAGAGTGACAAGGTGACCTGTGTGCCTGCCTGCTCAACCTGTGTGCGCCGTCCAGGTGCCAACTCTTGATGAACAACTTCAAGGCCCTTCTGCCCTCATGATTCTTTGGTTTTAAACCAGACTTGGACTGGACACAGCGCATCAAAAAGATAGAAGACACCATCAAATAGAGGACTGAACTCTGACAGCTTTCTGAAATAGAGGGCTCTCCTCTGTAAAGGAGGACACCTGGCCACCCTAATATGCACAGCCTTAGTATGGAGGAGCAATCCATTAGCTGTCTAGGGAGCTGCCTGGCAGAGCAGGAGTACAATGGCGCCGATCTTCACCTACTGTTCTCCTTTCTGCAGAGATTCCACTAGATGTGCTTTCGAGCGCGTGTCGTGGAGTCACGGGACTGGGGGTCAGGGATGGGAACTGGGAGGCTTTAGGATCCTACGGATCCTCGGTGCTTCCCGTCGCACCCTGCCCCTTCCTCCTTATTTGTATCCTCATCTGTGGTTGGAACTCTGACCTCGGATTTCCGTGGCAGCTGTGATGGGTGGAAGGGCGGGGGGGGGGGGAATCCCTGCTCAGATTTTCCCTCCCGAGGTTGCAGCAATGTCCACAGCCTCGGAGGAGGAACTCCACAATATCCTATGATCTCTGGGTCACTCTCCCCAGGGCCATAGGATTGCTCTCTTAGGGTGCAATCCTATGCATGTTTAAACAGAAATAAATCCTACAACGCCCAGCATCCCGCGGTGGAAATTTGTAGGACTTACTTCTGTCTGAACATGTGTAGGATCGCACCTGTAATCTACTACCCTCATATCCTGCTCTTGAAGTTACATGCGGCTCACATGTAGGCACTGCACTCTTGCCTAGCTTCAACAACGCTAGAGCATGAGACGCTCACTGACCATGCGCTGGGGTCTCTCACAGCTGCCTAGGCTACAAGGTGATATCTGGGGTGCCGGTGACTGGGAAATTATTTGGGAAAGGCAGCTGAACGATAGAGAAATTGGGTGTGGAAGCAAAGATCTTTCTGAAATAAGACCATTTAGAAGAGGGGATGGAATCCCATTCCTCATGTGCACATAGATCACAGCAAGACTTTGGAAAGGGCCCACAGATTGGCAGCTGCTGCTGGAGCCATCTGGTATTGCTGAATGCCTCATCATTCATGATATGATTTAGCGCCAAAAGACGCTGAATCTTCAATTTCACTTCGCATTCCCTCGCATTTTTCTTAACCTCGGGTATCCCCTTCTCGCTTTAATTTTGCTATGAGTTCATCAAATGTTTGCTTAGGTTGTTGAAGGTAGAAAAGGAAATGAGCTCAGACAAGGCCCGCCACAGCATTACTTTGCCACGCGTTGTATGTATGGACAATGGGGAAAATGAACTCATTGCACAGGGAAGATATGCAGGTTTTAAAAAAAAAGCCGAAAAACTAAATGAAATGCTATGTTTTGTTTTGCGCTCAGCAGAAAACCATTCCTGAACGTTTCCAAATCCTTCCATAATGAGACAGATATGGAACAATAATGAAAACACTGTGGACTGTTGCACTCAATCCCCCCACAAATCCTGAAGGGCGGATACTTTTGGCTGCTTGGGCACAGGGACGATGGCTGGAAAGGACCAGGCATTCCTGCAAGAGGCTTTGTGGGTTTTAATGAGGATTTCCTTGGCTCCTTATAAGATCTGTGAAAATCCTGCCCTGTCAGGAGCTGAGGGTGTTCAGGTGCTTCCATTTAGAGTAGATGGCTTAACATGAGGCTCCGTCTGTGTCTGTTCTCTATGAATGCAAGCTGGAGAGATTCCACAGACTCTTAAGTGGCAGGGTGACTGGAAGAGAGAAGAAAAGGCAGCATCCTGATCCATAGGAGTTCATGTCAGAGCTGGTGAGAAAAAGTGATTTAATTGATTTAGAACACAATCCTATACATGTTTAGACAGAAAAAAAAAAAGTCCTACAACTCCCAGCATGGCTGCCTGGGGAATGCTGGGAGTTGTGGGACTTTTTTCTGTTTAAACTTGCATAGAATTGTGCCTTTAATCACCTAGTAATTTGAAGAGAAACGGTTTTGTGAAATAGCTCTGAACATCCACTGATTAGCTTAACGTCTGTTCCAGGTAAATTGGTTGAAAGCATTATTAAAGATAAAATCAGTAAGCATATAGAAGGACAAGCCCTGCTGAGAAAGAATTAACATGGCTTCCGCAAAGGTATGTCCTCCT
Organism: Shinisaurus crocodilurus; assembly: GCA_021292165.1. Classification (NCBI taxonomy): domain Eukaryota; kingdom Metazoa; phylum Chordata; class Lepidosauria; order Squamata; family Shinisauridae; genus Shinisaurus; species Shinisaurus crocodilurus. Next base: position 266,957,443 of record CM037878.1, on the reverse strand, counting down.
GTCTCACTAACGTTTCAGGGTTCTTTGAGAGTGTCACTAAACATGTGATCCAGTAGACATTGTTTACTTGGACTTCCAAAAGGCTTTTGACAAAGTCCCTCACCAAAGACTCCTGAGCAAACTTAGCAGTCACGGAATAAGAGAGGAGGTCCTCTTATGGATCAGTAACTGGTTATTACAGAACAGAAAGCAGAGAGTAGGAAAAAATGATAAATACTTGCTCCTCCCTTCTCTTTGTTCCTCCCTTCTCATGAGCAAGCAAACCAACCAGGGAGTCTTCCATTAACTATAGTTTTCCATTTCATCTAAACCATGAAACTATGGTGAACAAGCCAAGATACAAAGATGTGGATTGAAGTTGGCTTAATATCCAGGGATGGGGACTCGGACTCGAGGACTCGACTCGTGAATCGGACTGAGTCCCCCCTCTGACTCGACTCGGACTCAAGTCCCAATGTTTTTAATGGGACTCGAGACTCGACTCGTGACTCGAGACCAAGGACTCTTCAACATCCCTGTTAATATCCTGGCTTGTTCAGAAGCTGTTGACCACAGTTTCCCAGACAAAAACAGGAAACTATTGTTAATTGAAGGGTTCCTGGCTTATTCACTCCTGCTGCAAAGGAAGAAGTGAGTGGCTGTGTGCATGCCCAATAGGCATGCTCATATGGTCTTTGAACCAGCATTCTGTTGTCCACATGGCCAGGCTGTGGATCTCTAGGATCTCAGGCAGAGGTCTTTCTCAAGATCCTTTCCACTTGAGGGTTTGAACCTGCAAAATATATGTGTACTATCAATGAGCAACAGACCATCCCATTATACAGAATTATAAGGTAAACTGAGGGGGTTCAATTCTGGAGACGGGGAGGCAATCATTTATTTCCGAATGTTTCCTGCATGCTGTGAAATAGCATCTGAGGGAGAGAGCTTCCTGGTATAGGTTACTACGTGGAATTTTTTACATATGCACCCCAATCCTATGCATGTTTACTCAGAAGTAAGCCTTACTGAGTTCAGTGGGACTTCCCAAGTAAGTATGCATAGGATTACAGCCTTAACTTATTTTCAGCTCTGTAGAAACAAAACAAATACAACATCCTACAATGCAAACCACATTTCAGCTTTTTAATTTTTGCAAAGGACCCTGATTTGTGCTCCAATTATGTCTGAAGTTGGGTTGTGTTTCAAAATGCGTAAGATGTACTTTTTACATGAACTCATTCATTCAATCTATTTTTGCCTTTGAGTCTTTCACCCTTCCTTCCATGTTTTGCTACACAGGGTCTTCACATCTGCTTTGTGCCAGCAAAGGATTCTTCCAAAGACAAAGCCCAGCTCCTAGGAAACCCTGACAGATTCTTCTGAAAGTGCGTAATGGAAGCAGGTAAAGTGTAAACAGCAGGCTCCTAGAGTATTCTAACAATTTCTTTATTTAGGGACAGATTGAGAGATACTTGTTGCAAATAAATAGGTAAATGATTGTAGAATAAATATAACTATCTGGGGGCACGGGCAGAATCTTAAGTTCACCATAAAAATATTTTGTACAAAAGCAGCAGTTTATGCTGCAGATAGTTGGATTAAATTTAATGTATTCATTTTCTAAAAATGGATACCTGACAAAAGGCACCATATAGGACCATGAAATGCTGCGCTGAGGACTTCATGCATTTCCCTGAAAAGAAGATATAATCACCTGACTGAAAAGAACTGCACAGCATTACACTTAAGCATCAAGACACAAAGGGCCCTTCCAAGCACAAAGGGAATGTCAATTTCCAGCGAGATTCCCTGACAGTACAATCCTATCATGCCTACTTAGAAGTAAGCCCCACTGAGTTAAATAGGACTTACTCCCAGGTAAATGTGCATAAGGATTGCAGCCTAAGGACACAATCCTATGCATGTTTAGACAGAAAAAAGGCCTACAACTCCCAGCATGCTGGCTGGGGTATGCTGGGAATTGTAGGCCTTTTTCCTGTCTAAACATGCATAGGATTGCACCTTAAACTTCTTCAATCAGTCTCTGAACCAGCAAGGGATCATTTGAAAGTCCCTGGTATAAATACCTGACATTTGCTGCGGGATTAGGCAATATTTCCCATCAACCTCAGAATGTAGAATCAATCTCCATTGTCTCAGTGCAGCCACTTAGATGTCCATGGCTTTCTGACAAAACACGCTGTGACATCACAGCAGCTGCACCAATGGCAGTACAGAGCCATTAGTTTACAGCTCAGGGGGCCTCCCAGATCACCTTCCAGAGAACAGCAGGTGATGGCGGTCACAGCACAGCGGACCAGCCCCAGCACCTGAGCCAGCATGGGCACGCTGTGGCCCACCAGGGCTGCTGCTGCTGCTTGCCGCTGCATCCTTTCTCTCTCCTTATTTAAAAAAATATTTCATAGTTTTTACAGGGGGCAATAGACAGGGCATGTGCATGGTTACAGATGCTTATTTTATTAATTTACTTTTAAAATATATTATCCTTTTCTACAACAAAATGATTCCCAAGTAACAGGGCAATCCGATGAGGCTGCCCATAACCTTCGAACTTGGAGGATTACGGGCATCCTGGCCATGGTGGGAGGAGCACAGAAGCGAAGGTCGTCTCTGCGCTCCTCCTGCCATGCAAAACACTTAGTCGGCCAATTTTGGCCATCTAAGTGTGGCGCTGCGGAGCGCGAAGAGAGGAGGCTGAAGCACTGCCAGGCTACTGTGTATGCTGGCGGACCCTGTCTCCTCCCCTCCCCGCCCCAAAACGCCCATGTCCAAGGTCACTCTTGCAACCTCGGAGCCGCAGCCAGTGTGGTTCTTTCTGCACTGGCTGTAAGGGCGGGGGGAGCACGCTCTGAGTTTGGAGTCCCAGCTCTGACCTCGGAGCATGTTTCTGAGGTCGGAGCTGGGACTCCGAATTATCCTATGGCTGTGTTGATGCTGTCTAGTGGCCATAGGATTGTGCCCTAAATGTGTTTAGCATAAGCAAACTTCATGTAGATTCAACCCATTGTGAATGATAAATGGAATGTTCTCCCCGCTGGTATTTGGCATGTTTTAAGCGCCTATTAAAGACCCAAGCCTTTCTTGAATGATTGTACAGCCCTGTTGGTCTGCTTATTGATTGTTGTGCTTTTAGCTTTGGTTTTGTATATTGTAATCATTTCAACTGATGATTGTTTTTTGTATTTGTAATATGTATTTTGATCTGTTTCTGTAAACCACTCAGAGATATCTCTTGATACGCACCAGGGTTTTCCGGGGAAACCTATTGTGCCAGCAAGCGCTATTGACCCTGCGCTAGAAGTTGTTTATGCTAACTCAGTGTAATTTATGTTATTGGTAGTGTCACATTGGATATTGTCCATGGTAAGCAGTATATAAATTGGTGAAATAATACTAATAAAATAATAAACACCATTTAAAAAGAACCTCTACTGCCTGTTTCCTTGCCAATATTTTTAAGTAGGTAGGGAACAAGACAGATCCTAAATATGCAGATCCCTCATTCTGCAAAACCTTTTGCAATCAAATGATTGGCAGCTGTAGGGCTAAGGCTTTGCATTTTAAAATCAAACTTTATATTTTAATTAAGGTCTGTGGCAATAGATTTCTTCCCTTTTCCATTTCTACTTCACATACCACCTTTAATGTAAACATCCTATTTTATTCAGCCACAAGGCTCTTCTCATTCGACATAAGGTTTAATTATCCCTCCAGTCACTCATTCTTAGAGAAAGAGAATGGAAATTAGTTATAATTATGCTTGCTTATTTCATTTTTGTTCTCTGAGATGAAACTGCCAGTCCTTGTTATTGGCATTTTCTCTGAAATAAATAGCATGAGATGAATTAACTAATTGGTCTCTCTTTTTTTCACATTAAAAATATCTCTGCATTTTTAATTGCTTTTCAAATACACAGTACTTTATCCTGATAAATATTCTTTTAGAGTTGAGGTTACCTAGTTAGATCAGTGAATGGACTTCTATACTAAGCAAACTCTGTGGCTGTTTTTGCATTGCCCACATAGTCTGTGAGTGGCAGGCATGTTTCGTATCTTCACAGGAGCTTGAACAAGAGTATATTCCTCCCCCAGAATGGTCCTTTTGAAACCAGCTGTTCTAGAAACTCTATATGAGCTGTGATTTACTGATTCCTTATAGCCTTAGGACATGCTGGTGCCCTCCAGATGTGTTGTACTACAATTCCCACCACCCCCAACAATCTAGACCTATTAATTAACACATATAGATTTCATACAATCGGCACCTTCTTTTTTGTGATGTATTTTCTCTTTTTTGGCACTTCTTCGACCCAGTAACAGTACCTTGACCAAGGACCTCCCAAAACCTGGAGCCAGAACTGTCTACTCTCAAACCAAGAATCTCTGCCCAAGGCATCTTCCAACCACCATTATACATTGTTGAATGAATGTTCTACTCATTGACCTGGTTTGCACAACACAGCAGGCACATCGGGGGTTGTTTAACCCACAAGGAGTTGGCACATGCCGAGTATGTGTGGGTGAATTTTGAATATGAAACCTCTGCTTGGGGTGGGTGGGTTGTTGTGATGTCCAAACCTGGCCACTGAGGGTTATTTGAGCATTAAACAACCCTTGCATATCCCTCGGTTTGTTGTAGGGTTATGGGAGGTTTGTTTATTCTTCAAATAACCCTCGGTGGGTGGCCGGTTCACACGATATGTCAATCCCACGCTCAAAGTTGCATATTCAAAATGTGGCCTGGCACACACTGCAGTTCATTGTGGATTAAATAATCCACAGAGAGCCAGCTGTGTCATGCTAACGAGCCCATTTACCCTGCAAAAGCCTGTCTATCACTGATTTAGAAACAAATATCATGTCTCTTCTCCCCTCTCTTCAGTTTGGGTTTCACAAAGAAAAAAAATTATGCCATCTGTTATTAATAGTTCATGAATGATACCCCATCATCTGCAGTGTCTAAAATGGCAGACAATGCACTGCAGAGTGACAAACGTGGCAGTCGTCTAAATATCTGCTCAGAAGTAATTGAGACCTGGAAAGACATTGCAAGTCAGAGTAGAAAACATTGGGCTAGGTAGTGCTGGCTCCAGTTGGGCAAGACATCCTTAATGGGGCCCCTCCCTCAGTAAGAGAGAAAGCCCTAGTTTGCATGACATGAGGGTGGTTAATAAGCCACAGTAGCTTGTTAACCATCCCAGCGTGTGCCAGTCATGTGCTGGCCGGTTTATCTAATTACCCTCACTGGGCCTGGCCTGATGTGATGTGTATGTTTGAAAGAACCCTGTTAGAAGTTCTGTTAGCAAAGCGAGCACATTGGATTGCCCCTGTGGGCCTTTAATCACACGTTTGGTGTGTCCCAGTTTCAGGGGACGCATGACTCAGGCAGAGGCTGTCGCTTAGTATAAAAACGAAAAGAAGGTTTATTAGGAAAAATACATTTAGATAGAAAAGCCAAACATTTAGTTCTATCAAGAAAGCCATGTGCTCACTAGGATGGGAGCAGCAGGAGCACGAGTGCTCCGGTAGAGAAGCACAGGAAGTCAGAGCGACCACAGAACAAAAGAGACACCCTAAGAATATCAGTCTGCATGACAGCGGCAGCAGGAAGCAGAGGTCAAAGAGCAAGGAAAGAAGGTATCCCTATCTGCTCTACTCTCAATGCCCCTCGTGCTCATTTGGGTGAGGTAGGTGCAGAGAGACGAGGCCAAGGTCCAGCTTCCAGCAGTTCAGATGTCACGAGAAGCTGTATCAGGTGGGGATAATTAGATAAACCAGCCAGCACGTGACCGGCACATGCAGGTGGTTAATAAAGCCCCGAGAAAGAGAAGGGGGTGGCCTCCACCACCACCAGCATGAAGCCCCCAACAGATTGTCCCCAAAGGAATGAGGCCCTTGACCAAAAAAAAATAATTCCCAAGTCCCAACCCCTATGTTACTTACTTGGTCCAATGGTCAGACTCTATGAAAAATAAGGAGACAAAAGGTGCAATCCTATGCAAGTTTAGAGACAGATAAAAGTCCTACAACTCCCAGCATGCCCCAGCCAGCTATGCTGGCTGGGGCCTGCTGGGAGTTGTAGGACTTTTATCTGTCTCTAAACTTGCATAGGATTGTGCCCCAAAACAATTATTTATTGATACCCATCATTTGCCCAATAAAAGATTATGTTTTCATGTTTTGATACTAACTACCCCTTCTCGTATTTTGCCAGACTCGGTATAAAGCAACGTCGTACGTATGTTCATACATTATAGAGCTTGCAGCAGCAAATATCGTACACAGCTTTCCTTGGGAATGGGAATCCAGCTTACTAAAATTGAAAACTCAAGTACGGTACATCACAAGATAGGACATTATTCAGCCATCACCCAGGAGGAGCAAGCGTTGCAATTCTCCACTCTTCCATGCCAACTGGCAAAATTTTGGACTGAGTCACCTACAGCTAGAATAGCTTTGATTTTAAACCCAATTTATGAGCTGAGAAGTAACTTTTTTGCACCAAATGTTTTGGACAGTGCCCTCACCTCAGGTTACAATGTGATGCCAGGGGCTGATTTAAAAATATATACTGAGAATGATAAAAAAAATAGAACCCATAAGGATGAGCCGACTTGCTTATTAGATTCTCTACAGACAGCGGGGGGCGGGGGGCGGGGGTAACCCTTCAGTTTTTAATTCAGCATTTTGCATCTTCATTTCCTTCAGTTGTCTAAGGACTTATTGTCATTTTTCAATCATTGCATGGGATTTTGGGCTACTGTTAATAATTTATGCAGTACTTGAGTCAGACCACTGCTCCATCTTGCCCGATGCGACCTTCTCTGACTGGCAGCATTTCTCCAGGGTCTCATAACCTGCTGACCTTTTAAGGGCTAAGAATGGACCTGAAACCTTTTGCATGTAAAGCATGTGTTCCACCATTGAGCCATGGTCTCTGCCCAATATCATGCCCATGCCCTCCAATCCTCAAACTCCACCATCCTCATCTGCCTGAAACCATTGATGGAAGCCCTTGGGGGAGCCACATCTTCCATCAGTGCTGGCTTGAGGTTTTGGAGGCCCCTTGGGCAAGATGCCCTCAACGGGGCCCCTCCCTCAGTGAGTCTACCTTCTCACCACCATTGTCACTTGCTGCTATTACTCTTCATTCTCTTTCTCATCATTGCTACCAGTAGCTTGTCTGACAGGCAAAGAGCCAGCGAACAAGTGGGCAGTGGCATCGGCTCCTCCTCCTCCTCCTCCTCACCACCACCACCATTGTCTGGACCACAGTAAGAGGCAGGTGAACAAGCAGGCTGCAATGGTAAAGGAGAGGAGCAAGTCCAAGGGGCTCTTGTCAGTGGGCCCCTGCTGGGGTGTGGGCCCTCAGCAGGTGCCCACCATCCTAGCCTTGATGCCATCCCTGTCTGTCATAGTCCTCTGCAGACTGGCACACTGTTAGCCAGCATGGCATAGCAATGAAAAGGAGGAGTGTGAAGGATTGAGGCCTACCCAGGCTTGAGTTAGGTTGAAGCCTGAAGGCCCAAATATCTCCTGATGGGAGGGGGCATTCCTGAGTTTCATTTCCCCTCATGGAGTTAAGTTTCATTTCCCCCCTAATGGAGTTAAGTTTCATTCCCCCAATTTAGGTCACGTGTTTATAGCCTCCGAGCTATGTTGGAGGGTATATAAAGACTGTGTGGTGGGGAAGGAGAGAGAGAAGAGGCTGCAGAGAAAGAAAGAGAGAGAGAGAGAGAGAGAGAGATTAAAAACTGAAGATCGGCCAGAGCTGGAAGGGAGTCTCTACCAAGGTCTATAGGTGAAAGTGTAGCTAGGAAACTGCGGTATTATTTCTTTCATTTCCATTATACATGCTTTTTGAAATCTTACAGCTCTATTTGTGTAAATACCCTAAGTTAATGTGAATTTACCATACCAAGTTTAGCAAAGTAAACAGTTATTGTTAAACTCAGATTGTTTGGAGTGTCCTTTACAACACGCCTAAAGCTTAATCCCACGTTACTGGGAAGAAAAGGCAAAGGGCAGGAACATGACATCGATGGCAGGATGGGCTCTTAAAGAGGCAAAGTATCTTTAAGGAGCTGATTAAGGTGTCCGGGTAAAGGTGGAACCTTGGCAAGGAGTCCTTCTTGAGTGCCCACTGTTAAGATCAATCAGTTATGTTGGGGAACTCAAGAGACAGGGTCTCCTCGGTGCTGACCCCAAAACTGTAGAACTTATTGATTTATGCCTTTGCCCCCTCCAGCTGCAGCCCAAGATGTCCCATCCCCTGAGGTGGGAGGATGCCCACTGATGCTCCCCGCCCACTGATGCCCCCCCCCCACTGCCCTTGCAGTGTCTACCCTTGCTGTCTGGGCCTCCTCCCCCCCCAAGTGAGATCGGACAGGCAGCCTCTCTGGAGAGCCATCTAGGCCCGAATGCTGCTGCACTTTGAAGGGACCTTCCTCAAAGCAAGACTGCCTGTATAGTTTCCCTGGAGGGGCACATCAGCCACTTTAAGCAGCTGACGCGGGTCTCCAGAGAGGCCAGCAACTCGCCCGATCACTTGCTTTGGGGGAGTCTTCAAAGTGAGAGATTGGGCAGGCAGGCAGGTGGGTGGGCAGGCAGCCCCCCTGGAGAGCCTGTCCCTGATCTCTCATTTTGGGAAAGGGCTCTCTGAGCGAGAGATGGAGGGGCTGCTCCTCCAAGGAGCCCTGCTTACTGCTCTCCTGCTGTAGCATTTGCAGCAATGGGTGAGCACTGTCAGTGCAGCGATGCAACAGCAGTGCCCACAAGGGCCCTTCTACCATCCGGGGGGGGGGGCACGACAATCTTTTGCCTGAGCTGGGGATTCACACTGCCTCATGGGAGGGTCAACCCTGCCCCCTTTCGCACAGGTGATTAAGCGATCTTCTTTCCTCTACATGCTTATAGCTGAGAACATAAATTGCTGTGTGTCAGAGTAGCATTTGCAAAGCGATCTGTACATTTTTTCTGATGTGGCTGCTATACCAGCAGCTCCAGAAGAAGCCTTCAGTTGGCCTGAGAGAACTGGTGTATGTTTGGTTTGGGGGGGGGGGGGTAACGTTTGTTTGTGTATTTAAACATTGTAAACCGCTTTGGGTGCCTTAGCAGAAAGGCGGTATAGAAATGTAATAAATAAATAAATAATATACCCTGTCTGTCTTCTTCTTTTTCTATGCCACTTTGTGAGGGTGAAGCACTAAAAAGGTGGCTTTAAAATTCTTTGAATGAATGAATGAGAAGGGAGAGAGGGGGGAAAAGCTTGCTGCCTTCTCCTGGCATGCCTTCACTGCTGTCCCCACCATTGCTGATCTAAAGGAAGTGGTGGGTATGTTAGGGTGGGAGGGGCAGACAGAGACAGGGAGAAAGCTGGGAATTCTTCTCCAGCTCAAATCCAAGCTAGAGAAGAACATCTGGGTCTTGCAAAGCAGGTTTTACAAGCTAGCTAATACACGCACACAGGACCGGTGCAGGGCAGTTTGGCGCCCTAGGCGATATTATATTTAGCGCCCCCTCTTGTGCCGTGGGGGGGGCTCCAGAGCAAACCACCCACCCCGCAGCCACCGGACCCCCGCCACCTACCTTCCCCCTGCCTTGGCCGCCTCCTCCGAGGAGGAAGTGACGCGACGGGACCCCCACGCTCTGTTTTTGGCCCGGGAAACCAGGGCAACAGGGCTGTTTAAGCCCTGTTGCCCTGGTTCCTCCCACCAAAACAGCGCGGGCGGGACTCCGGAAGCGGCACGGAGAAGGTAGGTGGTGGGGGGGTCGGGGGGTGGCGGCGCAGCAGCGACCTGGCGGCGGGGGGCGGCCCAGCGGCAGCGGCGGCGAGGGGGGGCGGCCCGGCGGCGGGGGGTGGCCCGGCGGTGGCGGCGGCGAAGAGGAGCGCAGCGTTTCTGCGCCCTCTTCAGCCACGCGCCCTAGGCAACCACCTAGTTTGCCTAGTGGTAGCGCCGGCCCTGCACACACACACACACACACACACACACACACACACACATCCAAGTTCTCTTCCAAGCCTGGCTTGGGAGAACTTTGTGACATCTCCATCTTAGGACATTGATTTTTTGGTTTGCCTTCCCCCTCCCCCTTTTTTTTTCTAGAAAAGGAAAGTGAATACTCAAGGAAGTTTCAAAAGTGCTACAGTCACTCTTTCAATGATATGAGCAAAGTTTCTATAAGTTTCAGCTGCATCCGAAAGTCCATAAGACTGTCTGGTCTGTTCATTCTATCCAATTGATTTTTCTTCTCTTTCTAACGTGCATGATGTTCTCCAGGTCATGTTTAATTTGTTGTTCATCTCATGTCCCTCTTGACACCATATAAACTCCCCACAAACACTGTCATCATTAAATGCAATCACTCTCTCCATTATTAAAGGCCCCATTCATCTTGCAGCCCCCAGAGAGACTTGCTAGGATGAATTAATGCTAACAGCTCTAAATCTACAGATACCGGTAATCGCTGGGGTTATTTTACCATACAAAATTCCTAGAAAGGTCCTTGTCAACCAGTCGCAGGCCTGGAAATCATCACCATTCAGAGCACGTTTTTAGTAAAAGATTTACGGTATTTATTTTTCTAATAAGGCATGGTCACAATAATGGTTTTTATTCTTATGAGTTGCCAGAGATTTGAGTAAATGAAGCGGAAAAAGCTGACTTCTCAAGCTAAAATCACTCCACAGCCATAGCGGTGGCTATGTGTCCTACTTTACAGGGGGCACTCCTCTGTTTGAAGTCCTGTCAGAGGAAAGTCTTCTATTCAAAGGTGTCCTCTATTTGAAGGGCTGACCAAGCCAAGTCTGGCTGAAGAATAAAGAACCCTAAGAAGGGAGAACAAGGGCCTTCAAGTTCCCCATCAATAGTTAGCACCTGGACAGCAAACTGAGCAGGTATACAAGTCACGTGGTCAGTCTTTCAGTGTTCCCCACTTTTGTGAGATGTATTATATTTCTATTTAAATTATAGACATTATTTCTAAGTGTGTGTTTTATATAGTATATGCAAAGTTTATGCATGTATGTGTCCTCTTTTGTCCCTTTTTTAAGTGATGTATTTCTTCTTTTCTTGGTAAATGTGTAAGTGTCCAACCTACCCACAGAGGCCTACTTACATCCAGACATTCTCATATGTAGCACAGCATACTGCTGCATGCCACTCACAACAAATGTTTCTCTATGCTCTCTCGCTGCATTAATATGGTATACAGGTAGTATTGTTTAAGAAGGTGCTATTCACAGACCTTACAATTGCAAAGTTCAGGTCGATGGAGTGAGAACCAACAACAGAGAGATCCAATGGCCACACCTCCTGTACAGCTTTTGAGAGTTATTTCTTGCTCACCCTCAACCTGTAGGGCACGGCTGTTGAACCTCTTTCAGCCCAAGGGCCAAATTCCACTTTGAGGGAGCTCTGGAGGCCGCATTTCAGAGGTGGGCAGGGCCAAAGGCAAAAGAGGCGGGCCAAAAATACCAGCATATTTTAGCTTAAATCTCTTCCTGCCAGTAACTAAGCCTTAGGAGAGACATTTCAACCTTTTAGAATGGGGAAAAAATGCCCCAAAGCCAGGAAACCACAAAATGATCAATGGTCAGGGGGGAGGGACATGTCCACCTGGGGAATCCCAGAGGGCTGGACTGAGACCTCAGGTGGGATGTCTCCATAGCTCAGTGGTGGAGCAACTGCTTTGCATGCAGAAGGTCCCAGGTTCTATCCCTGGCATCTCCAGGTAGGGCATAGAAAGAATCCTGCCTGAAATCTCGGAGAGCTGCTGCCAGTCAGTGTTGACAATACTGGGCTAGATGGACCAATGGTCTGGCTCGGTATAAGGCAGCTTCCTATGTTCCTAAAGTGTCTTCTGGGGAGGGAGTTCCTGTGTTAGTGGGCCTTGGTGGGCTTACCTGGCTGCACTGGCAATGCTCTGAGCACTCTGTAAATTTTCTACAATGCCCCAGAGCAATGCTAGGTTGGGAGCATTGTGGGGAATTTAAAATGTGGCTTAATTTAATCACCTGGTGCTGCTTTGGAGTGCCAGGCCAGAAAAAAATGTTTAAGTGGGGAGGTCAGGTCAGGCATCAGCAGTGGGTCCTCCTAGGGAGCTGGTGCCCTGGCCACTGCCCAAGGATGCCAGGTGCCAATGCTGGCCCTGTATAGGGGTTCTCCATTCAATACAATGGAGGGAGTTCTGTGCACCCACAGCTGTCCCCTACAGCAAAATGCATGGAGAAGCCCACTTACAAAGGAACTCATCAGGGTGTATATAGGGCTACAAATCACAGAAATCCAATTAACTATTTTATTACAACTTAGAGGAAGTTGTTGTATTTATTTATTTATTTATTATATTTATACCCCGCCTTTTTTCCCGCAAGGAACTCAAGGCGGCTTACATAGTCCTCCTCCTCCTCTCCATTTATCCTCACAACAACCCTGTGAGGTAGGTTAGGCTGAGAGTCAGTGACTGGCCCAAAGTCACCCAGTGAGTTTCATGGCCGAGCGGGGACTAGAACCCGGATCTCCCAAGTCCCAGTCCAACACTCTCACCACTACGCCACACTGGCTCTCACTATTGTATTGTTAATAATGTGGCCATACTTTACGGAGGTGATGCTTAAGTGGCCACCCTAAGTGTTAAAGAAGAAGCATACGTCACTGTTGTCTTAAGCAGGAAATAGAGTGTGACTTCTGACCTGGAAGTCCCTTCTATTAGGTTCTCCCTGCAAGAGATTAAGAACTGTGAAGGGACCTGAATTCTATGATCACTCTATTTCTTCCTTTCTCTACAACCATAACATATATCTAACATTACAACTCCCAATAAAAGCAGCTTTCAAAACGACATTCAATCTCATTGTTGTCTCCATTAACCATTTACATGAGATGAACCCTGGCACATTTTTGCTAGCACTTAAAAATATATATATCCCCTTTTTGTGTTATTCTTGGATCTCTGTGCTAATAAAACGCCTTCCCAATCTTGGTGGAGTCCTTGAGAAGGAAGAGATGTCTGTTTCTAATTGTTTTCTTATTGTTGGCTTTCAACATCACATCTTTTCTGCTGATGTCTGCCTCAAAATCCCTTCCAAGGGAATATAGTATTTCTGCTATGAGATGGTGATTAGACCTCATGGCAGGATGTTTATCTGAAGAAAAAATGTTTTGATCTGTGGCTGTCATCTTAGGTTGGATCTTCCATGCGTTAATTTGGATACAGTTTGGTTCGATGGATTATTTTACATGGTTTTATCTTGTATTATAATTAGGAGCCATTTCACAAATGGCCATTATTTTTCCACTTTCAATTAGATTAGAGTGGTAAATGTTACATGTTCAGCAGTTTATTTGTTTAAGCAATTCCTATTTAAACATGACGTTAGAAATTCCTAATTTTACAAGCACTGTCATTAAACTTGCTCTATTCAGTGCATAACAGACACAGCCGTGACATTGGCCGTTGTTTTGATTTATAAAGAATGTGTTGGGATTTTTTTTTAATGAAAAGAAATGGCAATCCCTGTACAGTAGGTACATGAAAATGTTATGAAGAAGAGGAGGAGGAGGAGGAGGAGGAGGAGGAGGAGGAGGAGGAGGAGGAGGAGGAGGAGGAGGAGGAGACGACAGTAATGTACAGCTTTAGTTTTTCACCTTCCCTTCAGCCATGAATAGGCCTTGCCAAAGTGGATCATTTCTCTAGTATTCTGCCTTTGGTAATGTTGTCCAATGCACTGCTCTTCAGAGGGTGGGGCAGGCAAATAAACATACAGATCTGCACTCATCAACCCAATTCTGCAATGTGCATAGCTTGAGAGATTTATCCCCAGACCACTGCAGACAATACATTAATACTCTAAGGTACAATATCTGAACTATACCATAAACCAGTGTGGGGTACCACGGAGCGTCATGTGGTTAGAGTGTTGATCTGGGACTCATGAGATCCGGGTTCTAGTTCCCACTCAGCCATGAAGCTCACTGGGTGACTTTGGGCCAGGCACTGACTCTCAGCCTAACCTACCTCACAGGGTTGTAGTGGGGATAAAATGAAGAGGAGGGGGACCATGTGCAGGCAGTCTTGGGCCATCTCAATTTTGCATGTAGCATAGTCTCACCAGGCATAGCCTTTTGGATCTCCAGGCATGCACACTGCCAGAATCCCATGACCACGCCATCACCTGAGAAACACACACGGCAGGAAGGAAGATCTGAAGGTATGGCTAACCTTTTTAGTTGGATATGATAGCAGGGTCATAACTTTTGGCAGGATCAGCTCATAGTTGGAGCTGATTTACAAAACCAGTCTGATGCTTCAGGGAGCCTGGGGTTTGGGGTCTTCTTCCAAGGGTGATGGTGTGCTAAAAAATGGCACGCCCATTGGCATGCCCTAGGCATCACATGTGACCTCATATTCCTAGAGTTCTTCCCCATCCTGGTGGCATGTGTATATCTGGAGGGTGCTTTTCTGGTGTGATTACCAGTCTGTAGTGAGACTCATTAACAGTCAGACATCTCGCTTGGCCAGAGTCATGCAGCTAACAGGGAGATTTGTACCGGCATGCTTGTGTGTCAGCCAACATATTCAGCACAGCATGTCCCAGGTGTTGAAAATGATATTGCAGATGCCTCATCTTGCTTTGAGGATAAGCGGTTCCGGTCACTGGCGCCATGAGCAAGAGTCAACCCAGACCTATTCCCAGAGGATCTGTGGGCACTTGGGAGCATGGAGGGAGTATTGAATTCTGTCTCAAAGGCCACACTGCATTCCTACTCAGTAGCAGCCAACATGTTTCTGGCCTTCTCCATAAGCAGAGGGGGCTCAGACACCTGGCCACCACCAGAGGCAATGGCACTTCAAAACTACAGGCCCAACGCCCAAGGCTTAGCTCCAAAAACCATGTCTATTTATTTGGCAACCACTGCCTTCTTCAGCAAGGCACGAGGCAGACCTGACTCATACGCCTCCTTTCGGGTCAGAAAGACACTAGATGGGAGGCGGAGGGCACAACACCCGCCATGCCTGATCAAAGAAGGCCAATAACATTTCGTCTGCTGGCCAAACTGTGCCGCCACTGCACCACAAGGATATGCTAGTCGGAGTATGAAGCCATGTCCTTTGGTGCCTTAAGGGTGAGCGAGCTTGTAGCTTCATCCAGAAATGACTTCTTGAGGTGAGCCCCTGTGGGCCAGGATGTGATAATAGTACAGAAGGGACTGCACCTCAACATGGAAATCAGAAACGGAACAGAGCAGGGAGGACAGCAGGGTCCACCTGAGAGCCTCTCCAGTGGCGGGTTCATATCCCCTAAGGGGATCCCAAGCCTTCCTAAGGGTGTGGCCCACAAGCTCAGGGCCATTCCTCATGCATCGGGACTTATCCCTGCTCACCAGATATCAGTTTTTGAGCATACTGTGGGCATGCATCCACTACCTTGGCCTTCCTCCTTATGATTTCAGTTCGCACTCTTTTAGGATTGGGGCAGCTACATCCGTGACAGCTTGGGGCCTGCCTAAACCCCAAATTCAAGCATCCACCTACAGATCATATATATCCCCGCTGAGGGCCACTCACTACTAAATTCATTTGTTGCAGCTGCAGGTTCAAACATAATATCTATATGGATCTGCAGGCACTGGGTGAAACAACAGGCCTTAAGGACCAGACTAGGTCTCCAACTCCATCATAGGATACAGGTCACATGGCTGTGCAAGGGCAGCATGAGATGGAGAGACCTGATGCTGCTGGTGAGGAAGCACTCTGCAACTCATGATCGGCCAGACACAATCATTAGCCAGCAGGTGGAGAATGATCTGGGGGCACAGAAGGACCTAGACTTAATCAAGGCAGCCAAGGCAGACACACAGGCAATTTTGTAGGAGTTCCCAGGTGTAACAATAAATATGGTCGGACCTGCTTGAGAAGTGTGTGTGACAGTGGGCAAAGAACCCAGCCAAGGTGGACTAGGCCAGGAGGAAGATGAATAAGTCAATAAGGCCATGCGGTGATTTCTGGAGGTTCAAGGCAGAAAAAGTATTGGTCACCCAGGCATCACATTTGACCCAACAAGAACTGAACAGATCAGATGGGGTGCACCTCTCCAGAGAAGGAAACAACATCTGGCTAGAGGACATCAGGGCAGGCATAGTAAATTGGATGTAGCTTCAATAGTTTGGTAGCGAGGCATGGGGGGGGAGTGGACCACTCCCTCCACCTCCGAGGACGTGGAAAGCATTGGGCTGGATCCATTGGTAAGTGGGATTGGGCTCCCTGTTCTCCCATGAGGGGGTCCCCATAAAGGACCATGGGGGGTCATGAACAGTTAGCCCAGTGGGGGTTGACAATCATGCTATACCCCAGGACAGTGGGAAAAGGGCTCACTTTAACGGTCTGCGCCATGATGTGGGCACCTGACTCCCCACTGAGGCCTCTGGGTGCGAGCCAGGGTGGAGGAATTGGACAGCAGGCAGGCTGCTCAATTAATAGATCTATGCCCCCATCAGAATTCTATTGCAAGCTGAAACCAATAAAGTTATTTAACCCAACCTGAGACTCTGTCTTGTTTGTACCCTCTTTTTCCCTGCCCTTCCACAGAGGGACTGGCTACGCACTGCCACGCACAATGTGACATCCCAAAGTTATGACCCTGCAGGAACTGTAACTCACTGGTTGAGCACATGCTTTGCATGCAAAAGCTCTCAGGTTCAATTCCCCGGCATTTCCAGATAGGGGGTAGGGCTAGGAAAGAATCCTGCCTGAAATGCTGGAGAGCTGCTGCCAGTCAGTGTTGACAATACTGGGCTCGATGGACCAATGGTCGGACTCATTATAAGTCAGCTTCCTTTGTTCCTATGAACACTGAGTCCTATTTATTTATTTAATTAATTTACAGCATTTGTATACCGCTCCATATCTAGGCAAATTCTAAAGTGGCGAACAATAATTTTAAAAAACAGATAAAGGAATAAAAACAATGCATTAAAAACAGGTAACATTAAAACCGTGGCTGGTCAGCAAGGAAGGCTTTCTGGAACAAAGATGTCTTCAGCAGGCGCCAAAAACAACACAGTGCTGGAGCCTGCCTGTATTACTACAGATAATCTGGGCGCTAGATTCCCTTAGAGAAGAGAGACTAACCCTACCCTGTTGCAAAAGGTTTGGGATCTTTGGCTGGCGTAAAGACACGCACAGGCGGGTGAAGAGCACGCTTTGCCCTTTAACACTAAATATAGACTTGACATACTAACTCTAAACTGAGACACAACATATAAACACTAAACTGAGGCACAACACATGTAGAAGGAAAGAGAGCTGTTTATTCCAGAAGAAATATAGAGCAGGTACACTGTCTTGGTTCCTGATCTTACGATGTTTTACACAATAATTCAGGCAGCAAAATATACCTGCTGCATCTCCAATCATATATATATATATATATATAAAAGAAGGTGTCCTGACTGACTGATTGACTGACTCATCAACGCCCAGCTCAAACCGTTTAATCTAGGAACGTGAAATTTTGAAGGGACATTGCTTTTATGACGTAGACCCCCACTAAGGAAGGGTTTTGGGAAATTCCGTCCCTAAGGGGGTGAAAAAAGGGGGCAAAATCGCCCCACTCTCATATCTGTTCTGCAAATAGGCCTCACCTCATAATTGCTGCAGGAGCCAACTTGCTGCAGGAGCCAATAGCAGCAGTTATGCAAGTAGCCCATACAACACTTAGAATGTTCGTATGAATTCCTGCAAGGGCCAATAGGGCTGGGTATGCAAATCTCCCCTAGGCCATTTAGAATGTTCTCTGAGGGGGTGAAAAGGGAGGGAAACTTTTTAAATGACTGACTGACTGTTCTGCATGGGGCATCATCGCATATGATAGGCTCCATCATGTTTAGACTGGATCTACCCCAAACTTGGCATGCCCACTCTTTCTGGGCACCACACTTTCAGAAGGACGTAGACAAACCGGAGAGGGTTCAGAGGAGGGCAACAAAGATGATTAAGGGACTGGAAACAAGACCCTATGAGGAGAGACTGAAAGAACTGGGCATGTTTAGCCTTCAGAAGAGGAGACTGAGGGGAGATATGATAACACTCTTCCAGTACTTGAAGGGTTGTCATACAGAGGAGGGCCAGGATCTCTTCTCGATCATCCCAGTTAGCAGGATTTAGAATAATGGGCTCAAGTTACAGGAACCCAGATTCCACCTAAACATCAGAAAAAATTTCCTGACTATTAGAGCAATAAGACAATGGAACCAACTACCTAGGGAGGTGGTGAGCTCTCCCACTCTGGAGGCATTCAAGGTGCGGCTGGACAGCCATCTGTCGGGGATGATTTGACCTGGATTCCTGCATTGAGCAGGGGGTTGGACTCGATGGCCTTGTAGGCCCCTTCCAACTCTACTTTTCTATGATTCTATGATTCATCACCTGTAGACTCTCAGGAGTAACCTGATTTTTCTTTAAGAACAGATATTTCTGTCACAAAAGATTTCTGCTGCCAGCACCCAGCCTAAACGTTACACTTTCAGTCAGAGACACTGCATCTTTTCCATACATGTTTCTTTTAAAAACAATTATAACAAATCCTAAAATCCATGCGAGTGCAGCCGCGGGCAACAGCTAGTACTCTATAATTCTAAGGGAGAGGTAAAAAGTCCCTATGTCCTGGCATCTTTCGAACCGAGAGTTGTAAAATAAGCATAATGTACACAGTCTTATCCATAGATAAGCTGATGTCACTGCCAGGGCTGTCCCAAGGCATTTTGCTGTCTGAGGTGAAACAGCAAGTGGCACATCCACCCTCCAGCTCACCCTGTCAAGGTGGATATTGCCCAAAGCTGTCCAAGCTATTTTGGCACCTGAGGAAGAAAATCCCACAAGCCTCTCTCCCTGGGAGTAAAAATATAATGAAAATGAATAAATCTGTTGCCTTTTCATGACACCGAAAACCAGCTGCCTGAGACAGCTGGCTCACTCTGCCTAATGGTAGGGCCAGCCCTGATCACTGCTGTGGTCAGCCATAAAATCTCAATGAGGGGAGAGACAAAAGGAATTTTTGGAATGTCTCATTCCGCCTCAGAACAGCAGGACTCCACAAGGGGATTTCATTGTTTTTCCTTCTGAAAAGAGGCCTGCTCACTTTCTCCGGGGGGGGGGGGGGGGGGACTCCAGTTACAAGTCTTACTAAAAAGAACCCCAGATTAATCATGATTTTACTCTTTGGCCCTTAGATATTGTGCATTAGACAGATGAGATCACTAGCCAGAGAATAATCAGTTTTCCAGATGTGCAACCAATAGCGCTCTCGCTCTCTCTCGCTCTCTCTATATATATATATATATATAATTTAAATACCTATGCCCACTGGAGATTTCAGCAAGTAATAAAATATGTGTGTGGAGATGTATGTTTATTTTTATAATAGGCTAGTGATACTTGTTCCTTCATTTTGGGAATAATTGTCATGATTAATCTACTGCTGTGCTCCTACATTTAGAGGAGTCTGCCGAAAAGAACGGAGCAATGATGGTCTAATAAGGAATATACTCTGAACAAATGAATTCCACAACATGTATTGAATTTGGATAAAGCATCTGATTAGACCATGATTTATTTTATGGATTTAAAGAGAAAGCATCTCAAGTATTTCCAATGTTTTGTGGGCTCAAGATCCCTCAAGTCAAGTGCTTAATATGGCCTTCTTGTTTTTAGAGTAGGAACAGCTCAGAGGAGGCGGTGGTGGGAGGAAACAGATATATCACTACAGTAAGTGAGGGAATGCTGCATGGTATAAACAAAGCATTATCGGGCATATTTAACCAATGGATCTGTCTAATAAGTTATTGCTTGGCAAGAGTCTTGTAAACATGGATTTTAATGCCTTCAACTCACATTTTTATGACTGCATTTGAGCCATATCAGTTGTCACCAAAGCGTGTTTGTTTCTGGGGGTTCTTGTTTCGCCTTTTGTTTTAAATGTTAAAGAAGTGGACGTTAATATTTTTTCACACCCTGCTGAAGTATCCCCCCACCCCCACCCACCCCCACCTAGTTCATCTTAATGCAAACTTATCGTGCTTGGTTTCACCCCCACCTCTACCCGCACCCCCAGGCAGGGACACCACTAATTATTTTATTTTTTTTGCATGAAAGATTACATTCATTGCATGCAAAACCATTGATATCTCACACTGAATACATCCACATAGGCAAAATTCTTCACACCGCACACAATTAAGCTATGCAATTCGCTACCACAAGATGAGTGATGGCCACCAACTTGGATGGTTTTAAAAGGGGATTAGACAAATTCATGGAGGAGAAGGCTATCACAGTTAATGACTACTAGTCATCAGGACTTGTGCAAGGCAGTTTGGCGCCCTAGGCAAAATTATATTTAGCGCCCCCCCTCTTGTGCCGGGAGGGGGGCTCCGGAGCAAAGCAGCCGGGAAACGCCTGCTCGCCCAGCGCCCACCCCCCGCCCTGGCCCCGCCACTGGGGCCAGCAGCCCTCCGTCCAGGCAGCCCCTTTCCCCGCTGCCAAGCCGGCCTCGCCGTACCCACCGCGCGAAGGCTCCACACAGCATCTCCGGTCGCCGTCGCCACCACACGCGCTCCTGACCCGGCCTAGCTCGGGAAGAGGCACCCCCCACCGAAGAAAGCCGAGCACGACCCGGAGCCCGCCCAGCGCCCGCAATCCCCCCACACTGACCTGGTGGTGCCTTTGTCCGGTGGCGTCTCCGCAGCTGCCCCGCCCGGCTGCCTCGCCGACAGATCCGGGCTCCGCGAGCGGCAGGCGGGCAGCGCATCGCCCAGCAGTCCCGGCGGCGGCAAGGAAGAGTTGGCCGGCAGGAGCGGAGCGTTTCTGCGCCCCCTTCAGCCATGCGCCGTAGGCAGCCGCCTAGTTCGCCTAGCAGTAGCGCTGGCCCTGCTAGTCATTATGGGCATATGCCACCTCCAGCCCAGAGGCAGTGTGCCTCTGAATACCAGTTGCTGGAGAAAATGAGCAGGAGTGTGCTGTTGTTGCACTCAGGCCCTACTTGTGGGCTTGCCACAGACATCTGATTGGCCACTGGTGCAAACAGAATGCTGGACTAGATAGGCCTTTGGTTTGATCCAGCAGGGCTCTTCTTAGGGCAGTCATACACTACAGTCATGCCTTGGATTGAGAGCGTAATTCGTTCCGGAAACGTGCTTGTAATCCAAGACACTCTTATATCAAAACGGAATCCCCCCCCAAAAAAATTTGTACAGAGATTTTTAATTTAAGCCGTACTACAGTACTTGTATTGCAAGACGTCGCTTGTATATCAAGTAAATAAATAAATAAATATTTAAAAAATTGCTTGTCTTGCAAAACGCTCTCAAACCAAGTTAGTTGCAATCCAAGGTATTACTGTATGTCTATTCAGAAATAAGGCCTATTTACTTCAGTGGGGTTTACTCCCAGGTAAATGGGTATAGAATTAAACCCTGAGTCTGAAACATTTAAACAGAAAAGAATATGTTATATAAACATACTTTTTTTTCTTTTGTTGATCTGGGGAATTTTCAGTTTGATCTGTTCTAATCCAGCACTTTATTCCAAATACATTAAGGGCCAATTTAAACGCAACAGCCACCAATCCAGCTCTAATAATGCACAACACAACTAGTAGGCCTAAACAGAATTGTGCATCTCCATCCATACTGAAAAGATGCATCCGGCCACTTCAGCCGAACTCAGATGAGTGTTGTGATGTAGGCGTAGATGCCGACTATTGGCAGCATGTGTGACAGAGACCTCCACACAGGAATCTCCCTTATTGGATCGGAGTGATAGTCCCTGGCACTCGTGCAGTGGCTTTTTAAAAACAACTGTGCTATTCAGAGGAATAGCACGATTCAGACCCTCTGGTATTTGCGCAGCTCAGAGAAGTGAGGAAACTTTCAGTCCATCTCATAATCACTCGCTGTGTGGCTTCTTGAGGCTGTCTCTCTACCAACAGGAGCTGGCAGTTCTGAGAAGACAGGAAGACAGGAGGCTGAAGGAATGACTGAGAGTGAGAGATGGCTTGTACTGGACTCAGAAATTGAGTCCAGACATCATGTGTCCCCAACGGCATATGGCAGAGTGGTCCCCCCCCCAAAAAAACTCATCAGTTTCAGACAACCTTTGCCAGCAATCATACTGGGCTACAGTGCAGATTATGTCGCTCAGTTACTCATTGCTACACCACCAATGTAACCAGATCTATGATGCACCTCCATATGGTTAGGCATCCGATATAAAACCAATCCACAGACATTCACTCTTGCAGATACAGCTTTACTACTGTTCTGAGAAAACTGTCAAGAACTTAAAGCAGAGCTAAAAGCTCCAAGTAACACAAATTTAAAGCAAAAAAAAGTGCACACAAACCCAATCCTGTTTGACCAGAGCTGATAGTGGGAGAAAAGAAATGAGTGTATATACCAGCAGCATTCCTCAACCTGGAACCATCCAGATGTTTTGGACTACAACTCCCATCATCACCTCTGATAATTGGACGTGCTGACTGGGGCTGATGGGAGTCATAGTCCAAAACATTTGGAAGGCGCAGAGTTGGGGAAGGCTAGTATATACCATAGCCTACAATAGCTCTTGCCTGTCTTCATTCAAATATATAGATGGAACAATATGTCATTGTGACCTAGGGACCTTGCCCAAATATAGAGTTGGATCCAAAGGAGTGGGGTGTGTGTGTCCAGACGTGCCCTACCACTCTCAGGAGTCATTCCATGAGCATAAGGACACCTTACATAAGCAGAAGGGCATATTTGGATCCAACCCTTTCCATTGAATCCAACCAATTAGAAGCCATGACCAACAAACAAGCCATAATTGGTGGACAGCATTCCATTTTACATATAGAAGGTCCCAGGGCAGCAACAGAAGAGTTAAGGTTGTGGTAGTCTCTACCTGAGACCCTGGAGAATCAACATAGATAATACTTGCTAGGCTAGATGGACTATTAGTCTGACATGCTGTAAGGCAGCTCACAAAACAATTTTTGTGGCAATTGTTCAGAATCCTTTTCATCTAATGGCAATATTGTTGTGATTTACTGCCAAGGAGGGAGACCAAATATACAATAAACTGAATATTATCCAACTTGTATATAATGTTTCAGTATGTTCTGAAGATCTCTGTTCAGCAACTGCACATTACGTAAATCATACTCATCTTGCATTTAGTTTGTAAACATTGATAAGTAATCAATTAAACCCAAAAGTTTAAAATAAACATTTTTCTGGAAACATTTCTCAAACACTTATACAGTAATACCTTGAATTGCAAGTAACTTGGTCTGAGAGCGTTTTGCAAGACAAGCAAAATTTTTAAATTTTTTTTTACTTGATAAACAAGCAAGGTCTTGCAAGACAAGCGTAGGGATGTAACCGCTCGCCTCGAGTGGGCGTAGCGGGCCAAAATCGACCCCACTCATGCCCACCAGAGACTCGCTTTGATGTAAGAGTGTTTTGGATTACAAGCACAGTTCTGGAACGAATTATGCTTGCAATCCAAGGTATTACTGTATATAAAACACTTGATGAAATCAAACCACTAGTCCACTGAAATGACCCAGGTTCTTATAAAATGGAATGTAAATCTCTTCTCCAAGAAGAATAAAATAATGGGGTGAAATTCAAGACATAATTCATCATTTGTAAATCAACATTATTTTGATTCAATAAGCCACAGAAGAAGAACATAACTCACCAAAACTAATCTCAAAGAATCCACTACTCATACACATTTTACTGCCAAGGATATTTTCATTGGTAGGGCCAAGAATTGAAAGTGTAGCGAACGTTCAGTAAAAACCTGTGCCGCCATCTATAGCAGGTGGTAATGTGTTAAGATAGGTGTAAGTGTTGCCATTGGTGCCACCTGCGGATAACTGGAATGTGCCCCAAGATCTTCTCCAAAATGGAATTCGGTCCTTGCGTTCAGTGCCTGCTCCAGGTTTTGGAGGGCCCTTGGGCAAGACATCCTCAATGGGCCGCCTTCCTCAGTGAGTCTACCTTCTCACAGCCATTGTCACCAGCTGCTCTTGCTCTTCATCCTCTTTCTCATCAATTGCTACCCACTTGCTTGTTTGACAGGCAAAGAGTCAGTGAGAAAGTAGGAGGTGGCATCTACTGCTCCTCCTTCTCATCACCACCAGCACTAGTCAGGTGAACAAGCAATGGAGAAGAGGAGGAGCAATTCCAGAGGACTCTTGTCAGTGAGCCCCTGCTGGGGTGTGGGTGCTTGGCTGGTGCCCAACTATGCCTACCCTTGACGCTGGCCCTGCTTGGACTGGAAGAGGTTCAATACCCCTGTAATAAATAACATACAGCAGTGTTCTCCAACCTTGGGTCCCCAGATGTTTTTGGCCTACAACTCCCAGCATGCCCCAGCCAGCTATGCTGGCTGGGGCATGCTGAGAGTTGTAGGCCAAAAACATCTGGGGACCCAAGGTTGGAGAACACTGACATAGAGAGATCAGATTTACCTCATGAAGACTGCCAACGCTGAGATGTCGAGACAGCAACTTTGATTAAAGATGCAACATGGAATTTAATATTTATTCTTACCTTCTAATGCCCTTGGTATTGTCAAGGTGTGGGCTGGCTTCTTGACATAATTTGCTTTCCCCCTCTCTACAGCATTGCAGTGCTCAACTGAGCCCTCTTTTGACTGACAGCAATGCTTTAGGGATCTAACCGGCTGTAGCAAAATAGGAGAACAATCTGATTCTTCTCTGTAGTTCTAAGGATTGGTGTCTGTCAACAAAAGATGCCTCATCCTCCGGGTGCATGCAGGATTTATGGGTGAACATTATCTCCTATTAGCATTGGCAAGAATTGTGTGTCCGTAAATCCTTCTGTAGCATTAACACACTAAAATGCATTATTGAGATCTCAGCATGCCACGGAGCCTGCACTATAGAAAAATCAAGATTAACAGTTGTGCTGTTCCACTCATCTGTAGCATATCACCATAAACAACTGCCACCTCGGAGCAAAACAGGCTATTGAATATTTACCCGGAGGCACAAACACAATATGAATATGAGTTTAATTAGCTTATAAATGTTGTAAGTCAGAATTTGTCTTATTTACTCACCCTCAACCTAAATCGATTTTCCTGCAGTGCAGATTTTAGCAACTTACAAACTTATACATAAGATTGCGTTCTGTCATTCTGAAGGAAGTATATAGGCAAAAATCCATTCCATTATTTATTACTTTGAAACACACTTTGTGGAAGTATATGAAGACAGTAAAATCTAGGCAATCATTTAGTACAGAGGTGAAGAACCTCTTTCAGCCCGCAGGCCAAGTTCCATTTCAGGGAAGCTCTCGGGGGGCACACATTCCTGTGGCGGGTGGGACTGAATGCAAAAGGGGTGGCCCAAAATACTAGAAATTACCTGCATATTTTAGTTTAAAGCCCTTGCTGCCAGTAACTAAGCCTTAGTTTCGACCTTTTAGAATGGGGGGGGGGGAACTGCACAAAAGCCAGGAAACTACCAAATGATTGGGGGAAAGGGGGCATGGCCACCTGTGGAACCCCATAGGGCCAGATTGGGACCCCAGGAGGGCTGGATTGGGCCCCTGGGCTGGAGGGTCTGCACCCCTGATCCAGTAGTTGCAACCTGCCAACTAGTAAAGTTGTAGGCAACTCCAATCTTACTTCGCCTGAATCGGCTGCATCATGGACATGCCATGCCAGCATTACACAGTTGTTACATAGTCGTGATCCTGTACACTTCCAGCAGCAAGGCAGAAAGCCTTGCCAGTAGAAATATATATGTGTGTGGGTGTGGGTGTGGGTGTGTGTATCAATCAGTAACACTGTCATGATACATTCCACAATCCACAGTCAAGAAATATCTTTCTTAGGACCAACCACAAAGGCACAGAATTGTGGGCAAGCCGTTGAGATCTCCAGGTCTCTTCATCGGCCAAGATGTTACAAAGCAGGGTGGGGAGAGAGAGAGAGAAGAGAAAAAAGGCTGAGTTGATGCTGAAGTTGTGAAGTCAGCACAGTCAGAATCTTAAGATGGAGTTGTGGTGGAGGCACAGATTTAATGCATTAGGCTGTATTAAGTGTCATGCAGGTTTCAGGTTACACCCAGGACTGTTAGGACAAACAAACATGTAATGGCTGATTCCATTTTTGGAAATAAAAGAATCCAGTTCTGTTACTCAGATTTCTTTCCAAGCTTAGGCAAAACATACAGGTGCAGAACTAGTTAATGCAGGGGTGGGGAACCTCAAGCCCAGTGGCCAAACACATTTCCTGGCTTTTGTACAGTCCCCCCACCCCCTTCTAAAAGGCTGAAATCAGTGGAGACTGGTGGCTCCAATGGCAGTGGGGTGGTGTATCCTGTTTTAGTCTGACCTTCTAAAGGAGCTATCCATGGCGCTGAATCACCAACAACCAAGTAAGTTCAGCACCATGGATAGCTCCTTTAAAGTTCAGAGTGGATACACCAGCACCCCACTGACATTGGATCCACCAGCTACTGCTGGTTGTCATAATGGCCTCTCCTAAGGCTTAGTAGCTGGCAGTAAGAGCTTTCAGCTTCGATATGCTGGTATTATTATTTTTTGCCTCGCCCCCTTTGCCTTTGGCCCTGCTCACCCGTGGAATGCAGTCCCCAAGAGTGTCTGCAAAACTGAATTTGGCCCTCAGGCTGAAAGAGGTTCAAACAGTTATCAGAACTGCTGCCTACAATCTGAATCAGCACAGCACAGACCCAGGTTTACTACCTCAGTGAGAACTAGGCCAATATACAATCCAGTTACGTCATTCATCTTAAAGTCTAAGAGAAGTATGAAGCCTTAGGGGGTTAACCAACCTAGTTGAGAAACATTCCATTATCATCGTCTACTGCCTCTTTAAGAGGCAAGCCCAGAAGACCTCAGTGTTAGCAGGCCATGTGAGAGGGATAGAAAGGAATGCTTTCATTTTGGGCAGAAGTCACTAGGAGCAGTTGGCCTGCATAATCTCTAGAGAGCCCAGGACAATTCTGGGCCTATATGATTGTACCAGTTACAAGGTTGCTCTGTGTTTCTGTAAGTAATAATAAATAGCTGTTGAATTTGAAGACATCTAGTGCTTGCTGCTGTTTCCCATGTACAAAAATTATCAAGAGGTTATTTTAAAGGTCAGAAGTCATTGTGAATGGTTGTCAAAGCAGGTTCCTAAGGCGACTGTCAAGATTAATACAATTATTCTATCAAACCGAATCTAAGGACTCTTTATATATTCCTATGGGCTCCTGCTTCCCTCCTCCACAATGACTGCCGAGTTCTTCTGAAAACAATGACCAATATTGGCTTCCAATACAGGTAACTGAGGATTTTGTTTATTTATTTTTATTTATTTATTATATTTATACCCCGCCTTTTTTCCTTCAAGGAACCCAAGGCAGCTTACAAAATCCTCCTCCTCCTCTCCATTTTATCCTCACAACAACCCTGTGAGGTAGGTGAGGCTGAGAGTCAGTGACTGGCCCAAAGTCACCCAGTGAGTTTCATGGCCGAGCGGGGACTAGAACCCGGATCTCCCGAGTCTCAATCCAACACTCTCACCACTACGCCACACTCTACAGGTTTGGGTTTGAAAAAATGCTTTAAAATCTTGCCCTGTGCACCTCTAAAAACTTGTCTCAAACAGTAAAAAGTGTTTCACTAAACATTCAGCATGAGCAGAACTTTTTTTGGCGGGGGGGTCATGTGCTGGGCATGTTTCCAGAAAGACAATAAATACATATTCCAATGGGTGTGTTATTCATGCTATGGAGTGTCAAAAGTAATTGCTCGCTCTGTTGCAGTGCACTTATTCACTCAAACCATGCGCGAACAGGAGTTTTAGAAAAATTCATTGTTCCAAGGAAAATTACACTCTAGATTGTCTAGGTTCATTGTAATGTCAAAAATACTAGGCAATTCCTTAATGGTGCCTTTCAGTATAGGTGACTGACAGCTGGATCCTATGGGGATGTGCCAGCAAATAAGTAAGTCAAAATGGAGCATAAGGACCACTGCTCCAGCATGATGCCATGATCTATAGTAGAAGACCCAAGAAACACACTGGACATAGCATGCTGCTATGGAAGATAAGGCTATCAATGGCTACTACCCAAGATGGCTGTATACTATCTCAGGTATCAGAGGCAATATCCCTCAGTTGCTGGGGAACACAAGTGGGAGGGTTCTATTGCACTCCTGTCTTACTTGTGGGATTTCCACAGGCAGCTGGTTGGCCACTGTGTGAACAGAATGCTGGACTAGATAGGCCTTTGGTCAGATCTAGCAGGGCTCTTCTTATGTTCTTAGTGCTGCGTTGTCAGGAACAGTTGATGTGATATTGTGGCATGATTGTAAGTTTGCTGTGTGACTCAAGTGGAGATGGGGCAAGATTGGTGTGCCACACCAAAGAACTTTGTCCAATAATATACCAGAATGTTGCATCTACAATCAAGTTGACAGTTTAATGTTTCTCTTCAAAACACAAGGAGAATCAAGCAAAAGTGTTAAGCTGTGTCTGTGGCTTGCACAAGCTACCTAACGTGTCCATGAATCCAGATTTATTTATTTTTTGTAATTTAATTTTTATTCAATTTTTGTAACAAATCTCAACATTAGTCAATTAATCCCCAAAACAATCAACCGTAATTCTACATTCATTTGAGGGGTGCTGACATCATAGATTTCATAGATCATAGAGTTGGAAGGAGCCTACAAGGCTATCGAGTCCACCCCCTGCTCAATGCAGGAAACTAGGAGGGGTCTCCCATCCAAGTAATAACCAGGCCTGACCCTGCTTAGCTTTCCACACTCAGACAAGCTGAGCCAGCGTAAGTCACAGGCCTGTCACCTGTCACAGGTCAGTCACCTTTAAAACCAGTGGAGTAGTTCATTAGCTTAGCAAGTCTTTCCATAAGGTACCATGAGTTCCTGGTGGATGACTTACATTTGTATTCATATTTGCAAACTCAATAAAAGGTTGCCATAAGTTGTAAAAGTTATTTTCACTTTGACAAGAGTCGTGTACTCATTATTTGCTTTGTTAACTTCTCCATCAATGCAATGTTCCATCATCTATTTGTCCAAAGGGAGAGCAATTGGTTGGTCTTGCTTCCATGCTGCTGTGTAATTTCCAGTCTTTCTGCTACCCACATAAACATTAGTAATTCTTTGTGTAGTAGCTGTGTATTTTTTCCCTTACAGCTTGCCAAAAGACCCAATGTTGGCGAAAAATCAATCACCTGTTTTGCTATTTTTTCAGCCTCTTTGAAAACCTGCAACCAAAACTGATTCACCACTGGGCACTGCCACCACATACGGAAATAGGTTTCTTTCTCCCCACATCACCTCCAACATGTTTGAACAAGGGAATGAGAAATATAGCTTAGCTTGAGGGGCATCATATACATC
The DNA here is from genome assembly GCA_021292165.1 of Shinisaurus crocodilurus. Classification (NCBI taxonomy): domain Eukaryota; kingdom Metazoa; phylum Chordata; class Lepidosauria; order Squamata; family Shinisauridae; genus Shinisaurus; species Shinisaurus crocodilurus. Next base: position 266,927,981 of record CM037878.1, on the reverse strand, counting down.
TATATACTAGTACTTTCACTCTATTTTTCCTTGTTTTTGCTGAAATTGATTTCATTGGCACAGTACTGCAATATCGCATCCCAATATGTTGGTTTAATTTTAGTCCCTAAATCTTTTCTCCACATTTCCTTTAAAGCATCTGCCGTCCCATTTTTCTCTTATTAGTATACTGTAAATCTTAGAAGCCAGCCCTTTAACATCACCACTATCTGAGTAATGATGTTCCCAAAGTCTGTTAATGGACACGCCACTTGTGCTTTTGTCATGAGTTAAGAGGCAAAATGCAGGAGTTGGTGAATCTGTAACCAGTTGACACCAAACCCCTGTAATTTGTCCATTAGTTGCTGCACTGGGCTTAGACCTGAATAAAGATCCAACAACCAATACAATCCTTTACTCTCCTCTCTTTGAAAAGATTTAAATTGATCCACATCATAAAATGCTGGTTGGAAGAGGAAAGGAATGAATTTAGAGATGGGGTAGCAGCCCATTTCTTGTGCCATTTCCTCCAAAACATCATCAAGGTGCTAAAGAAAGGATTATGGATTAATGTTGTCTTTTCCATATGTCAGGCCTAAATGGAAGACCCTTGCTATGGCCACATTCTCCACCCCTAGTTCCATATCTATCCATTATTGTATTTCAGAAATTGAATAATTGTCTTAACTGGTATGCATCAAAATAAGGATGAAGATTAGGAATCTCCTCACCTCCTGTTTTGGGATGTCTATATAATGAATGACAAGGAAGTCTTGCTTTCTTTCCCTTATTTATAAAGTTCATCAGTAGCTTCTGCCACTTATCTATTTACTTATCTCCTAAACGAATTGGCAGGACCAGAAACAAAAAAAGTCACCTTGGGGAAGACTGTCATTTCTACGGCTACTATTCTACCAAGCCAGGTAAGATCCAGTTTGTCCCACTGTTTGAGTGTGCTGGTTACATGATTATATAAGGGCTTACAGTTCAATTTGATTATGTTGCTTACTTTAGAGGGTATGTGCACTCACAGGTCCTTGAGAGACTTGTTACTTAGTGGGATATAATATTGAATAACAGAGCAAACGCTTTTCTTCTATCTTGCTCAGCCATGTTTAATGCTAAGATTTTTTTTCAATGTTGATTGTCAATCCTTCCACTTTTCCATAGACCACAATGATCTTACATATTTTAGGTTTATTTATTTATTATATTTATACCCCACCTTTTTTCCTGCAAGGAACCCAAGGCGGCTTACATAATCCTCCTTCTCTCCATTTTATCAGTAAGTCTCACTTGGCATTAGTCAGGGTAAAAGACTATGTCATCTGTGAACAAGTTAATTTTCATTCATTGCCTATCCACCATAAGTCCCTGAATAGACTAATCTTGTCTTATTTTATTTGCTAGGAGTTCTATCCCAAGGGCAAATAGTGGAGGGGACAATGGGCATTCTTGTTTCATTCCCCTTGTCCAGGTCCATCAGGAATCCTTCAGCTGTCCTGGGTGACAGCTCAGGCTCAGTGCAGTCCAGATGGCAGGGTCACTCACAACATCTGGAGCTTTGGTCAGGTTTCAGGACCTTGGCCAGTGATCCTGGAACCAGAGAACTAAGTAACAACTTACTCCAGCAGAGTCTGAGAGCAACTGGCAGGCTTTTATAGTCAGGCCAGGAGAGTCTTTTGAAAACTCCACCCCTTCAGGTGTTGCCTTTTGCTGTTAAAGGGCTAGCAGCCTTTCCCTGCAGGCGTTGGCTTCTCCTAGGAAATGAAGGTTGGAGAAGGGGGGAAGCCAGTTGGAGACTGCTCCCCAGGATTTCATAGATCATAGAGTTGGAAGGAGCCTACAAGGCTATCGAGTCCAACCCCCTGCTCAATGCAGGAAACTAGAGGAGGGGTCTCCCATCCAAGTAACAGCCAGGTTTGACCCTGCTTAGCTTTCCACGCTCAGACAAGCTGAGCCAGCATAAGCCACAGGCCTGGATGATCTCCCTGTTCACTTGAGGAGTCTGAAGTCTACTCAGAGTCGGAAGGTAATTGCACCTCCTGGGGGTTGCGTGGACAAGATATGAGGTCTGAAGCAGTGGGCCCCACTTCAGAAGGACAGGAACTGGTTCTGATGACTCCCAGAGTCACTGTCACTGGAGGCTTCCATTTCTGAGAGGTGCCAGTCCTGGGCCATGACACCCCTCTGTATATAGAAGGGTAAAAAATCTTTCATTTGTCCTAATAATCTCTAAGTTGGAATAATGCAGGGCCTTTAAGATATTTAGGAATTTGTGTCCCAGCTCCATTGTCTCCCATAATTTACAGTAAGTCAAAAAGGCCATTCTAATTTGTCAAATGCCTTGGTGGCATCTAAGAGACAATGCAGAGTGGTTTATTTTTTGGTTGGCAGCCAGCCCTGTCAATTCTGTTGCACAAGCAGCCCCCAGTGTTTGTGCGACACTGAATTAGCACTTCCAGGTGCACGCCCCGAAATGAGCAGAAACACTTGTTTCTGTAAAGGGGTAGGTCAGCGGAGCTCCCTTATGCGAGCTCCACTGACCTGTCCCCTTCCAGAAACGAGCTTGGTGAGTGGCAGCCTCGTCAATTCTGTTGTGCACTTTTTTAAAAAACAAAACAAAACAACAACAACAATTGAATGTGGGAGAAAGCAAAAGGGACAGGTTTGTCTATCCCTAGGTCTTCCGAGTATATTCATTTTAAAGCACTGTGACGCTTTGTTTAGCCTTTTATTTTGGATAACTGGCTTGAAATCTCATTTTATACTTGGAGAACAGTCCTCTGGTCCTGGGCGAGGATGGCTCAGAAAACTCCTTCCAAGGTCAGAGAGAGCACTCCAACCTCTGAAGAGGGAGTCAGAGATCCAACCCCGCCAACCTCAGAAGAGAGGGGAACGGGGGAATTCTGGTGGGAGGGGAGGAGACTGGAGAGACCAGGATATGGATGAGTTATCCTGAGCCTCCTCCAACCTTCTTCCCTCCCACTCCAAAGCGCCCTCACTAGACAGGCTGAAAAGCTCATTTAGCAAAAATAAAGATGATCAGAAGATGGAGAGGCAAATATCACCTTTGCCGCTTCTCCTGCCCTGTCAGCCTCAGCCCAGGAGGGCATAGGAATCTTGGAAGCCTCTGAATTCAGGAGCTTCCGAGCAGCGAGGGAGCAGTTCATAGGACTGTGCCCTTAGACTAACAAGGGAAAGACATTCCCATCTTCCCATCTGTCAGGATATCACACAACATAATGTGATTATAGTAATACCTTGGATTGCAAGTAATTTGGTTTGAGAGCGTTTTGCAAGACAAACAAATTTTTAAATATTTATTTAATATATTTTTTTACTTGATATACAAGCGACGTCTTGCAATACAAGTACTGTAGTACAGTTTAAATTAAAAATCTCTGTACAAATTTTTTGGGGTGATTTCATTTTGATATAAGAGTGTTTTGGATTACAAGCACGTTTCCGGAACGAATTATGCTCTCAATCCAAGGCATGACTGTAGTCTTTAGTCTCAATTCCAAACCCACCAATATATCTAGTTCTTAAGATAAGATAAACATAAGACATTAAAGAGGTAATATAACACTCCTAAACTTAAAATCTTTTCTGCTAGCAAAAGAGTATTACCAAGGTGAAAGTAGCTAAAACAGGCAGCCAAAGAACAGAAGATACCTGATTGTTGTTATGAGTATTGTATAGGAAGAGAAGATTATTTCCTTTGTAAGTTCAACTGATGTACATTAACAGTATATCAGGAAAGGGAGAAATACTGCATATTTGATTAAGAGCCATGCTGGATCAGACCAAGGGTCTATCTGGTCCAGCAGTCAGTTTACACAGTGGTCAACCAGATTTCTCTGGGAAGCCCACAAGTAGGACATTAGTGCAACAGCACCCTCCTGTTCATGTTCCCCAGCAACTGGTATACAAAGGCATACTGCCTCTGATACTGGGGGCAGCATATAGCCAGCAGGACTAGTGGCTATTGATAGCTTAATTACTCCTTTAAATCAGATAATGGGCTTCTCTACATTAGGCTTTTAACCTGTTTTAACCTGCCACTTTACTGAGGCTTCTTCTTCCAGATTCTTTGCAGGATTAAGACTGGCTACTTTACACATCCCCCCCCCCCCAGGGTTTTTCTTTCTCTGCCTTTCTATATGTTCCATTTACACAGCCACAAGGTGGCGGCGCAGTATAGCAGAATTGCAAAAATACACTACCAACTTGTAGTGTTTTATACTGTACTATCCCTTTATTAACAAATTATCCTCATTCTAAAAATAAATTTTAAAAAGCCATGGAAATGCTCAGAACGCACAGGAGAGGCCCTGTAGGATGATGACATCATGTAAAGCACCTGCAAACTACCATAGGTGAGGAATCACAAGAGCACAATAAATGCCTCGTAGAGAAGCCCATAAGCCAGACAAACAGGTCTGGCTCCAGGTTTCAGGGGGCCCTAGCAATGTGCCCTCTGGTGGACCCCTCCTCCTATATTGGGGGGGGGTTACCCAGTGGCAGGCAGGCAGGCAGGCAGGCAGGCAGGCAGGCAGGAGCACTCTGATCAGCACCATGCCACTTGGTCTTGGAAGTACCATTTTTATTTCCCACAATGCCTCAGGTAGCATCAATCTGAAGCATTGTGAGAAATTTAAATGGAGGCTCCCAGACCCAACCACCCTGCACTGATTGGAGCACTAAAAACAACAAACAACACCCTTTAAAAAGTGGTGGGCAGGGCTCTGCCATATAAATGTATGTTTGTATAAATGTTTGCCAAGGGCTATATGTAAAGGTGAAATGAGGAAATATTTCCTAAATATTTACATTTCCAGACTCATTGACAAATGTTTGACCTTATACTGGTATCCTTTTAACTTATTCTCTTCTGCTCATGGCTAGCTGGACCTAAGAACCACAGACGGTCCTGTAGTATACACGTGGTTGAGGGTGGCTGGGAACAATGACAGAAATCATTATGGCTGGTTGTCCTGAATCTTTTCTACCATCTTCAGCCTAAGTAATGTCCTCCTATAAAGAGGGAAATTGTTGTTTCACATTATGCTGCCATATGCAGATTGATTCGACCCTTGTGTGCATGGATGGTCATTTTTCATCAGCACAGATTCTGCTTAGCTGCTGTGCAGGAGTAAGCAACCTTTTTGGGACATTGGGACATTTGGCAATTTGAGAGACTCTCCTGGGCACCACCACAAAATGGCTACCATGGGAGGCATGGCAAAGGACAAGTAACCTGCTCAGAAGACTGAGTACAAGGCTGATGTGGGGTTGTCTGACCCCAACACACTAAACATCTCCTTTGAACCCACAGTTTTCAGCACCGACAGAAACCTGTTTCACAGCAATCCCAGTTACAGGTAAGAAAATATGCTGTTATTTTTTTTTAAGGGAAGGGTAGGGCACCTTGGTGGTCACCAAGAAAGGTGTCTAGGGCACATTGGTGCCCACGGGCTCCACATTGCCTAGCCCTGATATAGTGGAGCCATCATCTAAGGACACTTTTACATGTTTAAAGGCCTGCATAGGTTAGTTTTCTATGTATTGTGTATTCCTCATGAGGCTTTGATCACAAGGGCCTTCCTGATGCTGGTCACCTGGCAGCAACATTGTTTACTTTGTTTCCAGGTGAAGACATTTTTGTTCTCGCAGGCCTTTTAAATCTTTGCTAATTTAACCCCTATTACATGTTGCTGGTTTTAACTGCTATTTTATTTCTTGGCTGGATTTAGTTCTTCATTTTTACTGTATTTCGTATTTTTTGGTGTGCGTTTGTTTTTTTTATTGTTGTATTTTTAGATCTCTGTATTTTATTGTATTACTGTTCCATTTTAAAATAATTGTATGATGCCTAGAGCACTTGTTCTATAAGTGTCTTATAAATACAAATAATAAAATAAATAAATGCATTTTCATTACTACAGCTTTAAATTCTCCTTGTTTTTTCAGACTCCTCCCACATGGTTGAATTCCTCTATCTTCTCATCTGTGATTGCTTGTTTGTATAAATGTTTGTTATCTCACGGTACTGGTGGAATAGTTTGCCTTGCCTTGCTATAGTAAGTGAATGAAAGAAGAGCTATGGAACCACTCTTTCATCCACGATGGCTAAAGCTTGTACACTAACCATAGCTACCATACTACAGCAGCACCTAGTGACTCATACCAGCATTACACAATATTAGAACACCAGCCATAGACATAGGAGGAACTACTCATGCATTCCAAAGCATAAAGCTAAGATTGGGCTGTAAGCTCTTATGAATTCTGTTTCCCAGAGACCACTCTTCTGATCAAAATACATCAAATTATACCGATGTATGGCCAGAAGTCCAGCGAGTGTCTCTGCTGGCACTCGTGCTCGGCTCAGCTCGCGTGCCACGAATTGGATGCCAGGCGGGTCACCCATCCCTAGATACTGTGCCCTTCACTCCCCCTGTAAGCTAGTATAACTGGAATATGTCTATATCAATTGCGCAGAATGTATTCCGCAATTAAGGATGAAAGTTAAAGGCCTTTGATGCCTTGTAGGCTCCTTGTATATTGGACAAGCAAAAAAAAAATTTTTTTTTTAAATCAACTTTCCCTACAGCCATTAAAGATTTTAATCCATATGAAGTGCTTTGTGAGTACCATGTTCAAATCAGTTGGACATATAATTACAATACATGAAAATTCAACAGCTGGAAAATATTTTCTTTTGTGAGCTATGGGCCATATGCAAAACTGGATCAGTGTATACAAATGAAATGCCCTCTGTACATTAGCAATTGAAAAGAAACTGAGTGATATAAAACTGAATCTGTTCTCCTTACTTTTGGATCAAACCCTCAATATTCATCTGTCCAGATGGCATTCGAGAATCACTCAGCAGAAAACCAAAATTGTCCAATGATACATAACTTTTCATGCTATGTCATTCCGCTCTGTACTCATTCTAGCCTTGTGATCAAAGAACTTTCTGAATGTTTAAAATGGAAAAGATTGAATAAATTAGAGTTTGATTTTGTATTGCCTGAAATGCTTTACAGATGAATTGTAATGACCTATACACTGGCAACATTGTCAGTGACAGTGTAGAAGCATGCTTGAGACTCGTTATGTACTCTCGAATAGCTTGTGTCCGTGTAGCCTTTTGTATCAACCATCAATCCTTCCTTTCTTGAAAGAGAAAAAATCTTACCAAATGCACTGCCACCATTATCTCCAGATCTTTCTAGAAAGTGCCAGAGGATTATTAACTAAATACAAACCTTTCAGTTTCATTTAACAAACATCTGCTCTTTCACAATACCCTTTGCTCGTAGAATGAATATGTAAATTGGGCTTTTGTACCCGATGTACGGTCCACAAAGTGAGATAGTATATAGTACAGTATAGTGTAGAGAAGGATGGATCAGTCTATTTCTGGTCCATGTCAGTTTTACATGTGTTCATATGTGTTCACTTAAGTCCATTCGATTCCATTTTATGCAAACTTTTTAAAAAATGCATGAAAATACACATTTAAATTGCTTGTATTTGCCCCGAAAATACAGGGTTTTTTCATACACATTGCCCCCTAAAATATGCATTTTACATGCATTTTTTAAACTGAGAACTGTGCTGAAAAATTTGGAGAATTGTGCAATCTGAAGGATAACTGTGTTCTGATGTATTAGTCCAGGTAGTGCAAATTTGCTTTAAAATGTGGACTGAATGAAATTCTCCCGCATCCCTAGCATAGCTGACACTGTCTATCTAGATCTCCCAGATTCTTCCAGCTTGGCTTCAGAAACCTTTGTAGTGTCAGTGCCATGTTTCACAAACTATTAAATGAACTAATAGCAGTCACTGTACAGTCAATGGGCTGGTCAGTATTTTACAGTATTTTACAATCAACATCAGGGCATCAGAGAGTCAGATGAACTCTTGCACTTGCTCGAGAAGTCTCCCTGTGTTGTTGACATGGAGATAACCACAACCAAAACTAAAGTAGGAAGGGGAGAGACCTTTAAGATAGCACACTTATCACATTCTTGGTGCCTTAATTTACCTTAGTGTAATTGTGATTTTTAATTTGTTTTTACTTTGTAGTCACCCAGTTTCCTCTTGTTCTTGAGCAGCTGATTAAATCAATAAATGAATAAATAAGATAACCTGGTGATCACAAATTAGGAACAAATATAAACACTAGGCTATAAAGATACTAAATCATTTTGAATTTTCAGCTTCATAAATCCACCACCTGAGCAGATACACACACAAAAACAAAACTCCTCAAGGATGAATGAAAGGCTTTATACAAGGTGACTTTTTCCTGAAGCATTTCATGACAAAATAGATATATGGTAACATACTTTACATAGGCATTCTGTTCTTCACCATAAAGTATCTTTTAATGGCAGTACTCAGTATTGTGACACTAGGTGGGTTTTATAAATTTACGATGATAGCATACAGATAATATCAGATAGTTCTGTTCATTTGGTGTTTAGTAAAAGGGTTCACTGCAGTGAAGGACAACCAGACATATTACAAGTTCTACTCAAATTTCAGCAATGTTCTTGGAGAACCAAGGACAACCTATTCTCTGAGTGATCCAGGGGGCACTGAAAATTCATTTTCCGTTTCAGAGCCTTAGTTACTCTCTGTTCTCTGCTTGCCTTTTCAAGAACCTGCCATATGCTCTAGCTACTACAGCTGATGCTTCGGGGAACATTGTAAAAATGCTTTTAGTTAAGTTGACAGGTATCTGAATGAAAGAAAAAAACTTGTAACAGAATAAAAGGAACCAGCGTTTCTGATAGCAGTATCTCTCAAACTTTTAAAACTTATCCTAGCTTCTATTACTCCCACTCAACCCATCACCAGTTGTTTGTTCCACAGATGTTCATGCAGAAACCCTTGTTGCTGCATGCAGTTCTGTGAATTGGGTACTAGAAGAGGTGAGAAAAGGGAACTAGAAGAGGCAAGGATAAGATATCTCCAGGGGAGGCTGGTGATTCCTATGTCAGTGGGGCTCCTTATCCATTGCAGATTTTATTCTGAGCTTTATAGGAGCTATCCATAGTACTCCATCCCCAAAATAGGTTTGCCACCTTGGAGCATTGATTTTAATAGGGACTCGTGGAGTCAGCTTTGGAGGGACTCGTGACTTGTGACTCGTGAGTCACCATTTTGGACCAAGGACTCGGACTCGAGACTCGGGTCCAAAGACTCGTGACTCGACTCGTGACTCGAGACCAAGGACTCTTCAACATCCCTGGTTTTAGCCCTTATGTGTTCCAGAGAATGCGTGAAGAGGGTTTATGTTATGCTGGCATCAGTCCTGGTGAAGCAGCAACCATTTTAGCTGGACCATAAAATTGCCTTGCTCTTTTCTAACAAATTTATTTAGAGTCAGCATATATATGCGTGGGTTAAAATTCTGGATTGTTTCTCCCTCAACAACCCAGAGGTCCGGGTTAAGATGTCACCAAAACAACCCAGGATGTCCCTGGGTTGTTTAGCAAAGCACAAATGGGCAAGCGGTCGGGAGCCAGTATGCTCACTCACTCTTGTGCACTCCCAAACAACCCACAGTTAGCAAACCATGGGTTGTTTAATCATGTGAACCGGGTCCATGAGTGTGTATAAGGGGGGGGGGGGACACCAGCTATATTAAGCATGTATAAATCACATTTCAAGGATTCTGGTAAGGAGGTCGTCACATACTTTATTACAGGAAATAACCTTTTGTTTAATCTATCTGTAAAGATGGATGCAAAGCATGTGCCATTCTTTGCCTGAGAACCAAGAAGAAGGAAAGCAACCCATAATGGCCATACACACACCTGGATATGCTAGAACATAAGGAAATTCTCTGCTAGGAGCAGAAGAAAATTCTCTTTTTGGAGTACTAAAACTTCTTTATTCATTATTCATTAGCTGGACTGAAAAGGTTCAAGCTTCACATACATTATCTCAATAAATAATGGGACTACAAGATTCATGCTTATACTATCAGCTCAAAGATTCTTCACTGGTTATCTTAATTCCTATACTAACGCTTTGGCATTCAAGGGTTTTAATGAAACACGAGCCGTGTATTCATGTCAGTTAGCAATGCATCTGTCATCCTTTTTAGATCTATTGGAATAATACCACACAATACCTTGTAGAAGCAGATGCTTGGAATACACTCCCAAATGGGGGTGGGTGGGGTGGAGTTGGTCGCATTTAATGAAATGTAAATAGCATGCTTTCATGCGTTTGATCTCAGTTGGCATTTTGGGCTTTTCAGTAATTAAAAAGGGAATTAGGGAATTCATTGCAATCAGTGTAAATTTGGTCTCTCCAAGCACATAAGATCGTCACAGATATTATTAGGAATAATTACAAATCCAGCCTTGAAATCACACTGTTGTTAAATGCTGACTGGATGTATTTATTTATTTATTTATTTATTTCAGCAGTATGTATGTTGACTGACTCCCCAAAATAAATGAGCAGACTGGGATAATATATAATATTTTTAATATAACAGTTTTAAAAATAAAATATTGTTCAAGTAGGTGCTTAATCTGCATGAACCTCACTTATTCCATCCATTCAGAAAGACTAATCCTTTCAAAATTCATAGCTTCATTACATGATGGTGTAATAATCCTTATACCTCAAAACATACCCTCCTTGTAGAATCATCAGAGATTATGCTGGGGACATTTTTCTCATCACGGATGCCTCACATTTGAACATGTTTCATTGTTTTTAATGCTGCTAGCTGCTGAACTGGAAATGAATCTCCCTTAGGTTACCCATCTAGGTCTAACAGGCTTGTATTATAGTCAGACTCCCATGAGAAGAAAAATGTTAGTAGATTGTTTAAGCCACCGGAATGTTATAAAACATAGGAATTAACTGTGCTCTTTTCTCGCATTATGAGATAAATGGAAGGATGAGCTGAATTTCATAAGAACATAGGAAGCTGCCTTATAATGACCTTGTTCACACAACACAACAATCCACACTCAACACCCATACTCAAGGTTGGTGTGGGTTATCATTGAGCCATAGGTTGTTGTTGAAATGTGGGTTGTTGTGTTGTGCAAACCCAGCTGTGCTAACAAACCATAGTTTGTTAACCACAAGCAACCCACAGTTCACCACCCAACAACAAACCATGGGTTCTTTTCATGGGTTGATCACAGCTAAAAAAATCATGGTTTTAGCACGGCTGGGTTCACACAACAAACCAACCCATGTTTCAACAACTGATGTATCAACAACAACCCATACTCAACCTTGAGTATGACTTGAGTGTGGGTTATCATGTTGTGTGAACCCAAGCATTGAGTCAGAGCATCGGTTCATCTAAACTAGTGTTGTCAACACTGACCAGCTGTGGAGTTTTGGGTTTCAAACGGGAGTCTTTCCCAGCCCTACTGGGCGATACCAAGCATTGAACATGGAACTTTCTGCATGGAAACTATGGGTTGTACCAATGAGTTACAGCCCTTTTTATACCTCAATTTTCAACCTCAAACAGACCCCATAGGCTGCTTACAAAAAACACAATTTATCACTAAAACAAGCTAAGAGAATAAAAGCAGCAGTTAATGTAAGTGAAAAACCTCCTATTGGTTCACAAAAGGCTCATGAAAATAATACCACTTTGAGCTGTTGTTTTTCGAAGAACAGCAGAGATGGTTCCAAATGGTTCTGGAGAAAGTTTCCACAATCAGGGTGCCACCACTGAAAAAGTCCTATACCTGATTGCCACCTGCCTAATCTCTGAAGCTGGGGGCACCTTGAGAGGAGCCTCCAAAGATCTCAGGAGATGGGCAGGGTCATATTAGCAGGTGGTCCTCCAGATTTAATGTTTGTATTTAATCTACAAAAAATAATTTTAAAGGGTTAGGAAAGGTTGTTGGTACAATTAAAAAAGGTTGTTGGTACAATTCGATAAGGGGAAAGCTGTTTTTCACACACATCTGCTCTGCACAACTTGCAGCCTTCCAATTTGAACACATCATTCATGGATTGTGGCCTGTCAGGTACTGTCAGGGCTGGGACATAGGAATTCTGAGGTGAGCTATGAACCTAAAACCAGGAGCCATGGGGTCAGCCAGTAGTCAGGACTGAAGAATAAGTCAGAACTACAGGGTAAACTGTGAGGCAGAATCAAGGAGCAAGTAAGACTCAGGAGTGAAGAACAAGTCAGAAATGGAGGACAAACCAGGAGTCAGGATTGGCTGGAACAGGAGTCCCTTTATATTCCTTTCTAGCCAGAAGAATCCAACAAGCCAGGAGTAAGGGCTGAAAAATATCCAAGAATTCAGGAACATGACAGAGCTCAGGAAGACCTTGTTGCTCATACAAAGCTCAGTTCGAACAGGAAGCCCTCTTATACTCCTTCCTGCCTAGAAAGTTCCAGTGGCCAGGCTGGATGGGCAGACTCCATCCAGGACCTAAGGGTTCTTCACTGAGAAGGCTACCACCTGCAGTTCAGTGGCTCACCACACGAGGCAGCCACACAGATCCAGATGTTCCTGACATTTATACATACTTAGGTTTAGTTGCAGTAGGGCATGGGAACTAGGGGATTGTACCAAAGCCTACACAGAAAAGGTGGGTTTTGAGGAGGGATTTGAAGGAAGAAAAAGAGATAGGATCGTTCAGGTGTTCTGGGAATCAGTTCTAAGCATATGGGACAGCAAAAAAAAAAAAAAAAAAAGGTGGAATGATATGAAGGAACAGGAAACCTTCAGATGACTGAGGGTGGTAGAGCTGGAGGAGCAAGTCTTGGGCCAGGCTAGTAACAGAATATAAGAGTGTAGAAATAAGATTGGATATAAGGGTTCTCCCTGAGGTGAAGGGCAGGGACAGTGCAGTCTGGTGGCTCCAATGTCAGTGGGCTGGTGTATCCACTCTGGATTTTAGTCTGAAATTTAAAGGAGCTATCCGTGGTACTGAACCATATCCCCTATGCAGGAGGTGCAAAAGAACCCAAGACACTTCCTGATTTGAGTTTTTTCCCTGTTAAGCTTGAACACACCCAGTGGCAGCTGCAAATGTATGGCTGCATTACTTTCTCATATTCAGTATTTAATTCAAAAGAGAATTACGAGATGGAACTTCACTATGAAATAAGTATTTCTACGTTGGGAAGGACAATTCACAATAAGTCAGTCTATACATAACAATCTTTACTGGCTCACTGAATAGGAACATCTGCGTGGCTTATCTCAGCTGCTGGGTACCGAACACACTTTTGTCCAATAGTATTGCTTGGCAAAATCAAAAGCTTTTGTACATGTAAAGACTCCACCTACAGCACCAAGAACCGTAAAAGGAAAGAGCACAGTGCAACCAACAGGTTACCACTGAGCACATTCAATTAAAGCCTGCTTTATGGAGCACTGCAAAAGAAATTATACCCCACTTTATTACATGATCATAATGAATATAACAAGTCCAAATGTTATGTTGTGTTATAAGTGCTTTCCTACATCCTTTTTAAAAAATGGTCTGAACAATACTAGTGCAAATTAAAAAGTACGGCACAACACAACCAAGATTAAGAACACAAAAGGTCCTTAAAGCAAAGACAAAGGTAGGGGATAGTTCAGAGACTGTGTTCGTGGTTTTTCACAGGCGAGTCTGGTTGAACAAAGCTCTCAAGGGGCAAGAAATAAAACAGTGTCTAAAGAGGATGAATACTGCTCAGCACAGGATTCATGTCGCTAAAGGCATCTGAAGGTCTTGACTAACTTACTTGGAGATTAAAGGGTAAGTGTAAAATGTAAAACATTTTTATTTGAACAAGTTTTTAATAATTAGTTCTGCTGCTGTTTTGAATGTTGCAGACGTAGCGGACGGGACCCCTCCTCCAAAGCCCACACGCTCAATGTGTACTTCACGCTCACCAAGTGCCACCTTATATTGGTCACTTCAGACTTTAAGCTGTCTTCTTAAGTTGCGTTAGCCGATTATGTGTCTTAGGTCTTATATGTAGCTGTTCACCCACGTTTGTTTGTCTTTATTAAGAGCAGTTTGTTTTATTTCATTACTTGAAGTAGGGTGCCCGTCCGTTAATTCCCTTCTTACTTTCCTGTCCACCAGTCAGACTCTGGACACTTAGAACTTTGAATAAAAAGGTTGATTTATTGTTCTAACAAAGTCTCTAAACTGATATTCAACTCAGGCACAGGTAACTTGGATTTTCAACAGTTAATTCAAACTTGTTCTTTGCTTAGATTCAGGTTAAAGGCAGGCAGATGTTATTCAGTGCTCTTTGTATCAACTTGGCTTGGTTACTTGAAGTTACAGTATCAGACCAGGGAACTTAACTGTACCTCTCACTAGTCCAGAGCTTCTCCTTCTTCCTTAGACAGAAGGACCTTCACTCCCTAAGGGGAAACTCCTGTGAACTGTTCTCTACTAACACCTTCACGTTTGCTTTCTGACAACTTACCGTAGTTACTAGATTTCCTGTCTGAACTCTTCTCTTCAGCACCACCTTTCCCTACCTACTCTATTAACCTCCCACTCCCTCTCTCACTCCAACCCACTCTCTCCCCAACTGTACAACCGACTCCCCTTTAACTGCCAACTCCCTGGGGTTCTATGCTCTCTGCTTCAACCAATCAGAGCCTCTGGAAAGTTCAGGTTGGCCCCTCCCAGGGCTTCTGCCTGTCACTCCGCCACTGCAGACTGAGGTTTTGCTCCATGAAAGGAGGCTGCTTCTGTTGACAGAAGGAACATTGCACTCCCTTCCATGAGTGCGACTCTTCTTCCATTCATGGAGTGAAAACTCTGGATCCAAGCCAATGATTTCAATTGCATCTGGACATGGTTGTTTGTTTTTAATATTGGCTTGGATCCTAAGGCTGCAATCTTATATGCACTTACCTGGGAGTAAGCCCCATCATAATCAATAGGCCTTACTTCTGGGTAGACATGTATACATTTGCATTGTAAGGTAAGTTGTTAAGGAAGGTCACAGAAAGTTTCCTGTTCCATACTCCCCTGCTGCATCCACCTGCACCCTCCGAAAAAAAGCCCTTCTGGAGTGTCAGGGGGTCCTCCTAAAAAATATGGGACCGGGCATGGGAAAGGATGGAGGAAATGATAAAAATGTATTTTTTAATTGTGTGAATTTTAATGTTGCAAGCCACCTTAGGAGGGTTTCTGCTCTGAAAGGCAGCCTAGATATATTTTAAATAAATATATTCTGCCTAAACATGCATAGGATCGTGCCCTAAGTTAAGCTATTTGTTTTAGGGCACAATCCTATGCAGAAAAAAAAAGTCCTACAACTCCCAGCATTCCCTAGCCATCTATGCTGGCTGGGGAATGCTGGGAGTTGTAGGACTTTTTTTTTTTCTGTCTAAGTATACATAGGATTGCACCCTTAACTTACTGTATCTTAGGATCCAAGCTGTTGTACTTGCTTCTTATGTATGTATTTATTTATTTATTGTTTATTGTACATATTTCTAGACTGCCCTTCAACAGAAAAATCCCCAGGAAGTTTATATAAAAGGGAAAATTAAAAGGCAACTAAAATACAGGTAAAACACAGAGACTATAAAAGCAACAGGAACTTAAGAGCCAGATAAAGCCAAGCAGCAGCAGGGCCAAAGGTAAGTCTAAAAGGCCTGGAAATAAAGAAGACTTTGCCTGGCACCAAAAGGACTGCAAAGTCCACACCAGACCTGGCAGACCTCTCCAGTAAGAGCATTCCATATTTGGGGAGCCACCACTGAGAAGGCCATCGCCCTGGTAGCCATTCACCTCACCTCAATGTTTGTCTATTCTCTAATGCAGTGTTCTCCAACGTAGCGTAGCTGGCTGGGGCATGCTGGGAGTTGTAGGCCAAAAACATCTGGGGACCCAAGGTTGGAGAACACTGCTCTAATGCTGCTGCTGCTGCTGCTGCTGCTGCTGCTTCCTCCTCCTCCTCCTCCTCCTCTTCTTCTTTTTTGTAAGCTGCTCTGAGTAATTATTGATAGAAGAGCAGGAGATGCTGATGCTAATGCTGATTTTTGCCTATAGGCCTCTCATGGCAATTTAATAGTATAATAGTCCTCCTTGGTGTACCAGTCCAGTTGTTTCCTGGATGCTAATTTGATGACATTTCATCCTACTGATGAGATCATGAAAGGATGCTATTATTACTCTATAGATCAGGAGGCTCGCTCCTTTATTCTGCGTGTCTACTCAATATAAGCTTTGTATATTGGCCAAACCATTGGAATTAAATGTAAAAGCCACCACAGTTGCGTGGGTAACTCCATATATTCATATTGGGCTTTTGCCTTATTTTTGTTTTTCAAACCGGAGCTTCCTTACACTGCACAGCAATGCATGATTTAAATCCAGAGTTTCACATTCAATTTTTAATATGCAACCATACCAGAAGCAGCTGAAACCTAGTCAAAATTGATGTGCTCAGATAGTTGCATTCCACTTAGGGGGATGGGGGGAAGTAGTATACACCACACCACATGATATGCTCTCCCTAGATGTGGAAGACAAGACTTTCTCACATATTTTCTCACTTTTCAGCTTGAGGAATTCCTGTGACAAAAATAGAAATTTCATAGTGAACGTTCTCACAAATAGTTCCAGATCAAAGCTAACAACAAAGATGTTCTCCTTTTCCAGATGAAACCAAGAGCATGGAACTGCTGCAAATATTCACAGAAACAGTGGCATAATAGATAAACTATGAGACAACAGAATGCAAGAATGCAACAGGAGATGAGTAAAAATGCCAGAAACAAACGAGCAGCATTGCCGCCTCACTCATAGCTCATACTGTATTTATCACAGCTCTTTTAATTCAAGAAGGCTTTCAGGAAGGACTGATAAAAAATGTATAATGTTGCTGTCTTGCTAGTATATAGCTTTAAGAAACATTCAGACATCAATACTCCACTGTCACAAGAAGTTATGAAATGAGATAAACAAGTATAAGGCTTGCAAAAGCTACCATGGTGGGTTTTGTTTTTTTTAGATCTTCTATAGCAGGAGTAGGCAACCTTTTTTGGGCCCATGGGCACATTTGGCAGTTTGAGAAACTGTATTGGGCACCACCACAAAATGGCTAGTCACCATAGGAGGCATGGCTAGTCACAAATGTCAAGTAACATGCCCAAGGCACAGATGGCGCCTATGAGTACAAGGCACAGATAGAGTCTGAGCCCCAATAGCCCCACCCCCCAGCTTACCATCTCCTTTTTCTTGGTGGCTGGACGCGCGGCAGAGGAAAACATCATCTTGCAATCTTCATTTCCTAAGTGTCCTAAGTGCCCCACACATGGCCCAGAGGCATTAATTGGAAGTGTGGCAGCGGCTGGAGGGGAGACCCTCACTTTGCTTTGAAGTGATCCCAACTGCCAGTAAGAACATTTGTTAATTTTAAAAAATGTGGGAATGGTAGGGAACCTTGGTGGGTGTCTGAGGGCACACTGGTGCCCACAGGCTCCATGTTGCCTACCCTGCCCTACACTTTTACCGTGCCGGGTCTGTAAAGGTCAGAACTCACCTGGAGTACTGCACCCAGTACTGCATCCAGTTCTGGACACTGATGTTAAAAAAGGATATCGACAAACTTGAACATATCTAGAAGAGGCTGCCAAAGGTGATGAGGATCCAAACCAACAGGTTTAAATTGCAATAAAAAGGATTTAGACTAAATATGAAGAAATACTCCCCAATGGTATAAGCTGTTTGACAGTGGAACAGATTGCCTTGGAAGGTGGTGGATTCTCCTTTGTTCGAGGTTTTTAAAGAAGCTGAACATGGAAAATCCTTCTTTGGTACAGGAGGACTGTCCTCGCACCCACCCACCCCCTCCATTTTTCTGTTGGGGAAGTGGATGAAGAGGCTTTTTTCTTTTCTCAACATCAAGCCTGATAAGGTGAGAAAGGCACTGTTCTCCCAAAAACCAGATTCATTTAATCTAATATCCACACCCTCCAAAACAGATACAGTTTTGCATAAATGCTAGCTCATCATCCTCAAGACCAGGGGTAGGCAACCTTTTTGGGCCTGCGGACACATTTGGCAATTTGAGAAACTGCACCACAAAATGAGCACACTACAGATGAAAGCACTGGCCTGCAGCCACCTGCCATCTTCATTTCCTAAGAATATCTCTGAGCCCCACATGTGGCCAAGAGGTATTCATGGGAAAGGAAGATGGGAGTAGCTAGAGGTCCTCACTTTGCTCTGAAGCGATCCCAGCTGCCACTAAGAAATTTTGTTATTTTTTTTAAGGTTGTTTTTTTAAAAAAGTAAGAGGGTAGGGCACCTTGGCAGGTGCCAAGAAAGGTATCTGAGGGCGCACTGGTGCCCACAGGTGCCACATTGTCTACCCCTGCTCAAGATTATAGTTTCAAATCAAAGCTAAAGCTGCAGCTTTAGGACTGGAGATGACACAGTAGGTGTCCACCTGGCACAGCCTCCCCTGATCTGGTGTCCTCCAGATGTTTTAGATCTATTTATCTGTAGGCAAGCATAGGAACAACAAGTGATTGGGGGACAGGGTGGGGAGAAACATTAAAGAGACGATAACCACCATAACCGATCTGGAGATCTGGCCAGATGTTTCTAGAACTGCTCAGTCAAGTACATCTCAATTTGGCCTGGGGCATTCCAGTCAATATGTGATTCTCAGGCATTGTCTCAAGATGATGGTCAAAGACACTGGACGTTTCTCGATTTCCCCATCCCTAAAAGATGTGCGCATCTTCTGGATTCATGCTTAAAAACAGACATCAAAGAGATACACATTGAAAGGAGAAAATGCATATCGAGGACATTTTATTTTATTTTTTAATGAGGAGCTACAGACCTCACAAATACCCTGTGTAACTAAGCACCTGAGGAAATGACTCAGTGAATACTGGGAAGCAATGATCTATGCAGCAGAACTTACAGCCTCTTCAAATAGAAACAGTATGTGCTAGCGCATGCTGTTGATTGCAATGTATGTGCAATGAAGGCAGAAACACCCACACCCACACCCACAGTCGCTCTGAATCACTATCTAGGGATTTGTTTTTATACTGCACTCATCACTATTGTATCTCTGAACACATATCCAATTTCTTCCAAGTCTATCAATGCATGGATTACTCTTCAAAATACTTGTATTCTTACCTCCATTTTATCTGGCTCATTTTCAGCTATTTGTCATCCTATTACAATGGTCTTTAATTATGTACGTAAGTGAGTAATGCAATGGCTGCTGCTGTGGGCAACTGCAAAGTCCCCCAATTTGGACTGGGGCCATGGTGCTGGGGGAAGAGGGCTTACCCTTTATCCCCATACCACTTCCTTGTTCTCAATCTTCCCCTCAGAGCTGATATTCAGCCTGCAGCACGAAACACATGGTTACCATACAAATGCCCCACGGTTATGTGTTGTCTGGCCTGAATATGACCAATTAAAGGAGACGAAAAATAAATATGGGGGGAAATTGCCCATGAGAGAAAACCAGTCAAAATATTAGCACAGAGTTAGAGAACAGGTCTTGTTGTCAAATTGCATTGCATTTCTCTGAATTGCACCTTTACGGTATGCTAATGGAGAAATCTAAAAGGTCTTAAATCCAGCATTGCACTGTAGGTGAAAATTTTGACTTCCAAAACTGCTTACAACGCAATCCATTGCAACTAGTAGTGCTCTAGGAATCCAAAGTGAAGCAGCCTTGCGAAGTGCCCAAATTATAGCTATGTGACCCAAAATTAGATGATTAAAGGAAAAATCTAATTTCAAAGATGACCAAATTCATTTTGTCAATGGCACCTTTCCAAAATGACGCAAATTAACTCAGGTAAAATATCAATATTTCATCTCGTAACAGTCCAGTGCAAAACGATAGGTATATCTCTTTCCATACAACTTATCTCTAGTTTTTCCTTTCCTTCTCTCGCATACTCACACATCAGTGACTTCCTATCCTTTAGAAGCTCAGTCAGTTCTACATCACTGTGTTCTGTGTGGCCACTAGGCCTGAAGATTACTTGTTCAATGTGAGCATTTTGATGCTGAGTCTAGTCAATTATCAGTTTTGTCGCTGCATTCACTTAAGATTCTTACACTTTACTGAACAGGAGAGCATACTGAAGCAGAGAGTTGAAAAAGACTGCACAGCAGTGTGCTTTAATTCCCACTGCTGTTAAGGATGGTCTCAGGGACTCGATCTCCCTATACCAGTTTAGAAATAAAAATCTGCTGTCCATTTTCAGTTTTTGCTCTTTATTTCATAGATTTAATAGATCATAGAGTTGGAAGGAGCCTACAAGGCTATCGAGTCCAACCCCCTGCTCAATGCAGGAAACTAGAGGAGGGGTCTCCCATCCAAGTAATTGGTTGACACTCCATTGGAACCTAGAAGCGCCAAACTGCATTGGGACTGGGACCCCTTGTCTAACAAAAGGGGGAAAACCCAGGCACAAAATAATGGCATCTCTCCCACGGCCATTATCAACCAGGGTAACAATGTTGAATTCCCTCCCTACTGGTGATTAATGGGGAGAGCAATCCTATGGCCCCACAGACAGCATCTGTGGGGCCATAGGATATTTCTGATACCCAGCTCTGAGGTTGGAGACAGTGCTCCGACCCCAGGGCTGGGAGTTGGAGCTCTGACCCCGCTCCCCCACTCCCTCATAGCTGGTGCAGAGCTATCCGGAGGGCTTCTTCAGCCGTCTTCCCTCCCCCTTCAAAAAGACCCCATCAAGCAAAAATGCAGGGCAGAAGGGCAGGGAGGCCAATATTTTCTCTGTCGCTCCTCCCACCCGGCAAAGGATGATCGTAGGCCTCCGAGTTTGGGGGCTTACAATCATCGTGATACGATTGCACCCTAAATTACAGTTTCATATACTCAGGGGTAGGTAACCCGGCACCCTACAGATGTCTTGGACTCCAATTCCCCTCATCCCCAGCCAGCATGGCCAGTGCTCAGGTATTATGGGTGTTGTAGTTCAAAACATTTGCGGGGTGCTGGGTTGCCTATCCTTGCATATATCAAAAGTGCCTCTATTCATGGCCCTGATTTCAAGGAATATTGTGGGAGAAGTTAATTAATAAGGCTTCTTGTCCACTGGTTTTAATTTGCTTTACTTTTTGCTTTACTTTTTGAACTATCTGCAATGATCACTAGGGAACTGTGAATTTCCTTGAGAGAAACCACCTACAGATTATCCCTAGGTACCAATAAACTCCTCATAATAGTCAGCCTCTGAAATCCAAACTAGATGTGGATGTAGAAGATCTGTGAACATGATCTCCCATGGGTTTTATAAAACATAAAAGTATATACAGCTTGTGTGTGTTGCAATTCAGATTAGGACCATAGAGTGGGGAGAGAAGGATTTATATTCCCCCCACACACAGGTGTAATTTTCCCAATTGAAATTCTCTCTCTCTCTCTCTCTTCTTTCTTTCTTTCTTTCCCCTGTCACTAATTGTCCCACAAGACAAAATACAGAGCAGGGGATCAGCAACATGCATCCCATGGGATGCATGTGGACCTCTCTAGGCCATTTTTGCAGCCCCTGCACCATCACTGCATTTGCCATGGCAACAGCAAAAAATAAAAAAGCACCGCATGATTTCCCTTTAAAACAAGGCATGTAGAGGGTGTGTGCCTTGTTGAGAAGCATTAGCACACTCCCAGTGGCGCAATTTTGCTTCCCCATAAGGCTTGTTTTACAGGAAAATCACCCCTTTTTCACTAATGCCACACTGCCAAATTTCAGCAAATTGGCAGCGTGGCAGCAAGGAGGGGTGCAGCTCCCAGTGGGTTCCAGAAGGAAATTGGCCAACAGACTTGTGGACGTTGCTCATCCCTGATATAGAGATACAGTACCAGTGAAATACTTGTGTATGTTTTCCCACATGGGCCCAATAGCAACTGAGGTGTGGCGGGGGGAGGAGGAAGGTGAGTCAATCAGGAAAACTGTCTCAACTACAGCTTACAATGAACTGAGCAAAGAGCTGTACCCCAAACAAATATTGCTTCTCATTGGATCCATCTTGGCTGAGTGTCAGCTACTATCTCCTCTACTGACTTTCCAAATTTCAGTTTAGATTATTTCTCCAGGTTTGCTTCAGCTGAGCGTGCTTGGTATTTGAAAATGTTCTTATCAATATATTGATGCCAAAACGGTGCTCTTATTTGTTCTTAAGGAGGAACTCTACTCTTGGCATTCTGTGCATCATGTAGGCACGTTTACGTCACCGTTTTGAGTTTTGACTTATTTTTCTGCACATCTACAGTGTGTGCAATATTATTTAAGTCTTTTTGAGACAAGTCTGTGTGACCTCAGCAAGTGTCTTGACATCACACCCATCAAGGATGCTGTTAGAATGTAGTTACTGAATTCTAGTCTGTCTAAATAAAGAGAGAATGTAACATAAGACAAAGTAATATCTATGATTTAACTGACCTTAAATTTCCCCACTAAAATTGACAAGGAGCATTTCTCAACTATTTCACCCACCTTGAAATCACCTGCTCTGTTTTGGGTATATTTCAGAGGTGAGGCAAAATTCCTTTGGGAGGAAAGAGAATCAGAGAAGCCACCATCCCCCCCCCCCGAAAGCCTTATTCTGAGGTGCTTTTTGAATTCTGGGAAATTAAAAATGACTGCCACTATAAAAAAAGAAATGGCTGCCTGCTTTGCCACTCACTGGGGGCTGTCATTATAGTGGACAGTGGATGAATATTTACTGAAAACACGCACTTTTATAGAGTGGACACATTGTTCCTCCAGCAGCACATTTTAATCAAGAGGTACAGTATAGTTAAATACCTCTCCGAGGAAAGGGCCATGATTTAAGCAAGCTTGTTAAAAACATAAAGTCACAGTGTGCTATTCCATGCAACCCTATTTTTAAACTGGAACTAGTAGAAAAATCATTTTTATCTTTGTATGTATGTATGTATGTATTTATAGCATTTCCCCCTACTCTTGAGCCAAAAAAGATGTTGTCTCCTCTTCCTCCTCCTCCTCCCCCTCCTCTTCTTCTTCTTCTCCTCCTCCTCCTCCTCCATAGCTCCATCTGTGCATATGGCACTTTACAAAGAACCGGTATGACTGGTCCCTACCCCAGGAGACTTAGAAGGAAACAACAGAGAAAGGGAGAAATGGAGGCATGGGTAAGCAGGGGGGAAATATGTGATTAATTACAGATACCTCAGCTTACCAGTTATAATAAGGACTAGGGGGATGTTCCAAAGGTGTCCCAGAAAAAGTGAGTTTTGAGGAGGAACTTAAAGGAAATAAGGGAGTTGGTTGCAGAAAGGTGTTCTTATTTATATATGAATGTCTTGCAAAAAAAACCCCAACCCTAAAGTTGCTTTATTCGAAAGCAGATCCAAAGGTTTAAAGGAGTCCCATTTAGGGATGGGTAAGGGATAGGATTGGAGTTTGTTTGTTTTTATAAGAACTTTTTAAAAGTCACACATTTCTTCATAAACAGGACAGAAAGAACTTGAGACTGAAAAAAATCAAATGTGGGAGAAAGTGAAACTGATAGTCATCTATCCCTATGACCCTAGTCCCATGCCTGGGGGTTTTGAGAGGGGTGGGAAATAGACTCTAGAGTTCAACAGTGCAATCCTATGCATGTCACATCAAATAGAAGTTGGATCTCCCTACTTCGTTTTCTTTAAATATAAACAGCCATGGAGGAGGCCAAAACTGGATCAGGGTTGTGGTGGTGAGAGGAGAGGACTATAGCCTTTTCCTCCTATGCTGTCAGTAGGGTGCCTACATGTGAACTGCCTAAAAAGAGGACATGCATCACCCAAAAAGAAGATAAAAGATGACACCTATGTGCATAAAGTTTGCATATTCTTATTTATCTGTATAGATGCAAATTTAGAAATTATTATTATAATTTAAATAGAAATACAGTACATCTCACCATAGTATGGAAAACCATGACCAGGTGACATGTGTGCTTGGCTCACTGTTGTCCAGATGGCGTTGATGCTGGGCAACTTCAAGGCCCAGCTCTTCCTTCTGATGGTTTTTTTTATCTTTATACTGGACTTGGACTGGGCAGCCCTTCAAATAGAGGATGCCTTCAAAATAAAGCACAGTCCTCTGGCACCCCTTCAAATAAAGGACTATCCTCTGTAAAAGAGGACACACGACCACCCTAGCAGGGCCCCACTCAGCAAAATGAGCAGGCCCCCCAAATGCAGCAGGGCTGGTTTACCACATTTTGACATAGGTGAAATAATACATATTACCATGTAAAGAGTCGTCACCATGAGACTGCTTCATGTTTAGAATTACCGGTACCTAACTACACCACTGCATGCTGTTTCCCCAATCTAAATTGCCCCCTCCTAAAGCTGCTATTAGGTGCAGTGGTGGGCTGGAAAGATAGGTACCATATTGTACCTGGCTTCTTGCATCCCCACCCCAGGCTAACATCAACTTTGGAGGGGGGTTATATAGCTGAAACAGTTCAGGGGAAATGGGTTAATCTCTCCCACAGTTGCTGCCTTGATCCAATGTGGCAGGGAGCAGAGCAGTTTTTAAGTAAAGAAAATGACATTGGGCTATCTAATCGTGGAACTTGGTTTATGTGTAGTTTGCTCCTTGGAATCCAATAAATCTTGTCTTCAGTCTACTTTTGAAAAAGCAGATTTCCATCTTTCCTGATTGTATATCTAAACGCTGCAATCCTATAGCAACTTACCTGGGAGTAACTCGTACTGAACTCAGTAGGACTTACTTTTGAGTAGACATGCATAACATTGCTCTGCAAATGTTAATTTACTGTCTGTATCTGTTCAACACTCAAAAAATGGTTGGGGTGTGTGCGTGTGTGTGTGTGTGTGTGTGTGTGTGTGTGCCAGAATCAGGGACAAGATGTCTGCACTCAATAAAGCTCCTATGGGTCCCCTCCCCATGAATCCCACCCCCCAAGTTCTCAAAGAATCAGACATTTGCATTAGAATAAATCAGACAATTTAAGCAAACACATAATTTGCATTTTAGTCCAGAATACCTGCTAACAGCTGTTGAGATAAGGGCTTTGATGCATTTGAGGGCCCCTTCCAGGAAGCAGTTTTCATTCTAAACTGTTCTTGACAAAGTCTTCATGACAGCCAAACAAAATATCTCCTTGAAATCGGTGGCTTTGTAGTTTGCTTGCATTGCTGTTTCAGCTCCAGCACTTTTAAAATTGGAAATAATACTTTGCACAGCATGCAAGCTTTTCTGTGGCTCCAACACTCTGTGTCCTTCTATAGATCTAAAGTGAAGCATTCTGCAAAAGAACCATCATGCATGTAATGAATGCAAGGAGCCCTGAGGGAACATATGGGAAAAGGTATGTTATTGCAAGGCAAGATGATGGATAAATATAGATAACTATCTACAATGGAGCTATATACCGTAAATGAAGAACAATCTTTGCAACTAAGAAAGACTATTTTTGCTGGCTGGTTGAGACAGTGGAAAGAGTCGGAGCAGCTGTTGAAGTAATGACATGGGCAGAGCCAAGATGATCTGCTGCCTTCTTTCAGCCACGGGGCCCAACCAGTTAAGATGGACATTTTGTTGGCCAGGAGGAATGGTAGCTGGAGTCCGAGCAGCTGTTGAAGCTCTGACAGATGGCAAAGTCCTGCTGATCTCCAGTCACTGGCCCCCACAGCCAAGACGCTTAGCAGTACAGGGTGCGTTGTTTCCGTAGCTCCATCAGATATGATGATTCAGTGTTACAGCATTCTTTTCCTAAAGAATATAAAAGGGATGGTGGTTAAGTTCTACAACTTATGCTATTTCTGACTAGCAAATGGACCCGGCTTTGCACGGGCTGGAATAGCCCTTAGTTTGACACAGCGAAGACCTCAAGAAAACTTACGCAGCTGATAGAGTTGAACACACTGGGCCTGTTCGCACGATCACCACAGTGGCTTATTTTTCTTATAGGTTCATAGATCATAGAGTTGGAAGGGGCCTACAAGGCCATCGAGTCCAACCCCCTGCTCAATGCAGGAAACTGGAGGAGGGGTCTCCCATCCAAGTAATAGCCAGGCCTGACCTTGCTTAGCTTTCCACACTCAGACAAGCTGAGCCAGCATGAGCCACAGGCCTGCTGCATGTGCTGGTTATGTGCCGGGGAGATTTGTAGGATTACCCTTGCCAGTGCAGCTTGTCGTGTCACGTGAACCCAACAAGGGTTGCTTGTTGCCGTGGTTAACAAGCCACCCAGAACCCATGGGCTGTTTTAGGGTTCTGGGGTAGCTTGTTAACCATGGCAACAAGCCACCCTCGCCTGATTCTCTTGACATGGCAAGCTGTGCCGGCAAGGGTAATTATACAAATCCCCTGGCATGCGACCGTGGCTTATTTCCCCCTTTGTGATCATGTGAACCCGGTCACTGTGCCCATCCTGTCTGAGTGAAGCCACAGCCGCTCAGCCCTGTCATAGTGCACCACTATAGTCCCTGAGGGAGGCGCAAAGGCAGCCCCATATAGAGCGCATTACCAAGCCAGGTGCAAGGGCAGCCCCACATAGAATGATCAACAAGATCAAGTTTGACAGGTTCACCCAACCCTAGATTCAAACCCATGAATGTTGAGATCTATCCCAGCTTTCATATCTCACAAAAGGGCATATCACAATATTTCAAAGCCTTCTGAGGCCATTCTTCATGCCTAAGTGAGCTTTCACATTCCTTTTCACAGTTTGCATTTATCGATTCCTCCCACCCATCAAAGACTACTCTACCAGTATCACACAATACAGAAAGTGCAAAGTCTTGGTACAATTGGCAACCTACCACCCTAAACACATCCAGAATATGACCGGAACATAATGGGCTATTTAGAATTGAGCTGATTGCTTCTGTGCCTCATCAGGTACCTGAAATATTCTTCTTTGGCCTATTTTTCTCTTAGATAGTAATCCTGTCTCTGGGCTGTATCGCTTTAGACTATAGGTGGAGGCTCTTATGACTGAATGCTCCTCCATTATAAACCTCTGTCATGTGTCTGTGTCCCCCTTAGGATGTAATCCTATACATCAGGGATAGGCAACCTGGTGCCTTCCAGATGGTTTGGGCTACAGCTCCCATAACCATTAACCACTTACCATTGGCCATGCTGGCTGGGGCTGGTGGGAGTTGTAGTTCAAACCATTGGGAGGACACCAAACCAGACTGCCTACCCAAGCTATACACACTTACCCAGGAATGAACCCCATTGAACTCAATGGGGTTCACTTCTTACTTCAATGGGGCTTACTTCCAAGTAGACATTGCTCTGTTAGTGTGCAATCCTATGCATGTTTAAACAGAAAAAGGCCCTACAGCTGGGAATGATGGAGTTGTAGAACTTCTTTCTGTCTAATCATACATAGAATTGCACCCTTGGTTGCTTTTTCTTTTTTCTAAACTAAAAAGCCCCAGACACTTGAGCCTTCTCTCACTTTAGCCTTTTTGAGATGGGGTAACCAGCACTAAACACAGTATTCCAGGTGTAGCTGCACCATGGATTTATACAACGGCATTATTATACTGGCCATTTTATTTTCGGTCATTTTTCTAATAATCCCCATTGTGGAATTTGCCTTCTTCATCATCACAGCACACTGAGTTGACAGTTTCATTGAGCTATCCATCATGATTTAGACATGATTTAGAAGCTACATTGTTCTTCTCCATTATTTACACAGGCTGAGTACCCGTGTAAGTTATATTCACAGGGGGGGTTGGAATTCTCCAACATCCTTAGGGAGGCGAAAAAGAAATAGTACAGACTACCTCCCCCCCCCCAAAAAAAGGTGACACCAAAAACGAGTTTAGTACAAACAAACTACTTCAGCATTATAAATGTAATAAATAAATAAATAAATTTTAAACTGAGATCTTCAATGTTGTTTTACTTTCCCATTTAAATAACGGAAATTGAAAACTGCATAATTTTTGCTGGATCATGCCTTGTGTCTTTTCTTACACTTATTAGCCACAGTCCAATAGAGGGTTATGTGTGCTTAAGCTACAATAGTGCAGTGTGGTGGCTAAGGGTGCAATCCTATGCATGTTTGGACAGGAAAAAAAATCCATGCTGGCTGGAACATGCTGGGAATTGTAGGACTTTTTTTCCATCTGAATATGCATAGGACTGCGCCCTAAAGGCGCAATCCTATGGCCCTCTGACCTTGCCTGGGAGGCCATAGGACAGTGATGGCGAACCTATGGCACGGGTGCCACAGCTGGCACGCAGGGACCTCTCTGTGGGCACTCGAGGTCAACTGTTGGTCACCAGATCGCAAAAAGACCGTCTCCTTCTGCAAAACACTAATGATCTTGTTCTTTCTCACAGTGTGGAGGTTTGTTAACTATGCCAACAACAACCCACCCTTGCCAGGTTCAGATGTTACGATAAGCCATGGCAACCAACCGCTGTGTCTTGAATATTAAAAAAGGTGGCTGGCACGCATCACAACCCACCGTAGCTTAAATAAGCCATCATGGGCTGCAGTGATCATGGGAACCCAGTTATTATGAGCAAATTGTCCTCCCCCCACTTTTTCCCATTTCTTTTGATAGCTCAGAAAATCTGACTTTTTAAAAACATAATGGAACAACTGCACAATCTCTCCAGCCATCCTACAACTTTTCAGGGCAAATGGGATGGACAGCATTCTCTCAATTGCCCATATGGGTCTTTCTAGAAATTTCCCATCTCTGTTGTCTGTCCCTCCTCTCTGGGAATCAATGAACCATTCCCTTTGTAAATGGTATTGCCTTTCTATCTGTATCCCTCCCGCACCCTACATTGCAACTGCAGGGCCCCCCAATCAGGACTGGGACCAGGGCCAGCGTCATTACCTGGTATCCGTAAGCAGCTGCCAGGATTCCAGCGCCCTGGAAGGGCCAACCAGTTACACCTGCCCTGGTAATTTTAATTTCCCACAATGCCCCATCAGCTCAGCAATGGATTAATTTTGGGTTGTATCCAGTGGTGTTCTTCTACCAACAGAACGGATACCACTGGCAGATCAAATTCATTCATTTATTATTATTATTTATTTATTATATTTATATCCCGCCTTTTTCCCTGCAAATTTCCCCTTCCCCTGCAGCCCCCCCCCATGGGCCCCAAATCTGCTCCAGAGGGTTGTGGGACACTCTGGAGCAGATCTGGTGTGTGCAGGGGACAGGAGCGCAAAGTATAGGAATGGGAACTTCCATTACATGAGCAGACATCCACTCGCATAACATTGGCTTTATTTATTTATTATATTTGTTAATCACCCATCTGGCCGGTCACCCAGTGACCGTGCCCTTGGGCAACCCACTCTCTCTCAACCACCATCTGCAATATGAGAAAAATAATTCTGAGCTAGCTTGCACACTTGTTGTTATTATGATAATATATGTATAAAGTTCTAGGTAAACTTGGGTTGAGCAAAAATTCCCCATCCTATTTGTGGATGGCAAAATGGTGGAGGTTTTTTTTTGCCAAATATACACGGGGATGGGCAGAATTCTCCACCTTTCTTGGGAAGGTGAAAATCATCAGGAATTCTTAAATAATTATCTTCTGGGAAAGTCTGGCTCCATTAGTACTGAATGAAACGATATATTGTTAGTTCATGCCAGTAGATGGAGGATGCAATGAGTGAAGAGAGGGAGGACTAGAAAAAGTAGGGGCCAAGCCCATTGCTTTCTTCAACAATATTAAAATATATTGGGTTGGATCCACAGTTGTGGCTGAAATTCTCCACTTTCCTTACAGGTGGAATGTGGGGTGGTTTCACCAATGTTCCCCAGAGAAGCTTGCAAGAATCCATAGTATGTTTAGCTGCAGCTTTTTGTTCTAACTAGGGTGGCCACATATGCAAATCACTGTCCTCCTTTTTTGGTGAGGTGATTCGTAACGTTTGCATATGCACCCTTATCGGTATAGCTGAATATTTATAAATAATTATTATAATTTAAATAGCAGTACAGTACATCTCACCATATGATAGAAGACTGTGACCAGGTGACCCGTGTGCCTCCCTGTTCAGCCTGCTGTCCAGGAGCTAACGGTTGATGGGCAACATTTCTCTTATGGTTCATTTTCTTTAAACTTGACTGCCCTTCAAATAGAGGACCCTTTCAAATAGAGGACTGTCCTCTGTAAAAGAGGACACCTAGTGACCTTATGACTTATATAGCAAAATGAATCAAGGTCACAGATCATTCTAACATATTTGTTCCATGGATGGCTGGGGAAGAGGTCCAGGTCGTGTTGACAAGAGATGTTTTATATTGGCCTATAAAACCATGATGGCTTCCCAACAGATTTCTCCCTCCTTCATGTTGTGGGCTTTGGGGGGGGGGGCGTTTAAGCACATATTTGTTTATTAGGCTTACCAGTGCACTTTGCATTTGCTCGTTTCCTGTTTCTACACATGGATGGAGGTGGACAAAGAAGCCGAAACACTTGTGCAGTTTTAATTTCCTGAAGGCATTATCTCCTGTGGGAAATGGAAGAGATTTTTCCCCCCTTCTCCATTAGCTCTTTAATTAAACAGATTATTTACCGCTATGTTAACGGTACGTATTTTAATATAACATCAGAGGCAGTGTTAGCTATCATTATGGTTTAAGTGCCTTGGGGGATTATGACAACATTGATAGGGGGATATTGATTGACTAGCTAGTTGGTGAAGCGAAAATGGGGCTGCTTTTCCAGGCATTTGTTCCAACTCTGGGGCAGATGGAAAACTGGATGTTCAGAATTTTAAATACTAAAAATACCACACAGATCTGCCCAAGACTTGAGAAGACTTGATTTTTGAATAGGGCCAGCACCAAGAGTAGGCATGGTTGGGCACCTTCCAAGGGCCCATTCTGCAGCAGGGGCCCACTGACAAGAACCCCCTGGAGTTGCTCCTCTTCTTACATTTGCAACCTACCTGCTTGTTTACCTGCCTCTTGCTGTGGCGCAAACAGTGGTAGTGGTGAGAAGGTAGATGCCACCACCTACTGGCCGGTTGCCTGTCAAGCAAGCAAGCTAGTGCAGTGTTTCTCAACCTTGGGTCCCCAGATGTTTTTGGCCTACAACTCCCAGCATGCCCCAGCCAGCATAGCTGGCTGGGGCATGCTGGGAGTTGTAGGCCAAAAACATCTGGGGACCCAAGGTTGAGAAACACTGAGCTAGTGGTAGCAATGATGAGAAAGAGGAGGAGCAATAGCAGCTGGTGACAGGCAGACTCACTGAGGGAGGAGGCCCATTGAGGGTGTCTTGCACAAGGGCTCAAAAAACAAACAAACCCTGGAACATGTATTCTTTTTGAAACTAGGAGAGCAAATAATACAATTTTTGAGAGTAGAAGAGCAACCACGGCTTTATTTATTCATGGAATTTATCAACTGCACATTCTTCCAAACAATGGATCTCAGAGTGGCATACATAAAAAAAATAAATCTACAATACAATATTAAAAAGAACATGAAACATGAAATTACAGTACAACATAATTGAGATGAATAATTATATAACCAGCTGAAAATACAATAATTTAACATGCCTGCCGTCAGGCAAATAAATAGGTATTAATCTGGCACTGAAAGTAGTACAGTGTAGGCACTAGGCATACTTACGTCAGGAGGACATTCCAGAGTCGGGGCACCACCACAGAGAAGGTCCTGTCTTTTGTATATGCATAATGCATTGCTCCTATAGATGGAAACAGAGTAGGGCATCCTCTGACCATCTTAATGCAGGACAGGTTGATACGGGAGAAGATGCTCCTTAGATATATGGGTGTCACGTTATTTAGGGCTTTAACCTGAACTTTAACTGGATAGCCCTTCAAGGAAAAGACACCTTAAAACAAAGGAATCCCTCTGTAATGCAGGTCCCATCCTACACAAGGGGGAGGAGCCTTGTGTAGGATGCTAGTTGTGTAGGATGCCCTGTGCTAATTTCCCACTAAAAATCACACTCTGAAGATAAGCTATTTACCCCTCAAGATGGTGTTTACGACAAATTACAGCTTTGGATGCAAAAAAGAAGCCAAGGGGGAAACTGGTGTGGGGAGGGAAAAGTTAAAGTCCTTTGCCCCACATGCCATGGTCTCTGTCCAAATCGGGGCCCACAGCTACTTTTTCTTGAAAAGGAGAATAACCAAGAAGGAAGGTTTAAAAAAAGAAGAGTGTACTTAAAATAATGTGTGCGTTGACCCTGGGAGAAAGCTTGGCAGATCCAATGGTGTCCATGGTGCATACATTAGCTATACCCTGCCCCGTAAATTATTTCACAAGTTTTTATAAAGCACTGGGAATTTTGAAAGCGTTGGAAATGGCAATACTATCAATATACAGGGTCTGCCTTGGTGTTTTTTTTTCCAGTTGGTGAATAATTGTGATTAACAAAAAGCCACCAAATTTCAGCATACTGTGAGTTTAACTCAGACTTAGTGAGTTAAAAATATATTCAAAAAGAGACTTTGCCTTCCACACAGAGGCCTAGCCTCATAAATTCTAACTTTACAACATCAGAGGAGAATTTATTCCTTAATTTGAAGCAGTCCTTTTGTTTGCATTCATGAACAAGGCAAATGTGGAGTTTCTCTATATGATGATATTTTCAATTAAAAAAAAAAAAAAAAAGCACAGTGTCTCTTGGTTTTAGGGTTTTATTTTGGTCATCTAACTGATCACCCTGTCTAAAAATCTAGAAATGATTGATCTTGATGGATTGACCTTGATTCCTTTTCTTTCCAAGTGAAATAGTATATGCTATCTTGAAAAAGGTCCAACTGCTTGTTTAATTGTGCAAGAAACGCTGTTTGGGTGGAGCCTGCTCTTTTTGCCAGCGCTAAGTATCTTGTGAGTGAAGTGCTTTCTGGCTCGGACAGTGGTTAACTCTTTTGCACAGCCGTTTCACAAACGGTTCGTGTTCTTTTGATTCAGCAGGCAGTTGACTTTGTCTGAAATTGGAGAAGATGGATGCAAAAGGCCTGTTTCAAAGAGTACCTTCAGAAAACTAAGAAACTAAACCTCATACATTTTATGTTCACCGCTTTGATACCTCCGTGGAAAGCAGTATATAAATTTGAATAATAAATTAAACATACCACAGATGTGGTGTTGTAGTGGCACCCAATCATTGCTGCAAATCGAATCGCAACTCTGTAGCCGGGTGGGCACTCACTGGGCAGTCCCTCTTTCTTCGGCCCCAAATGTCTGCGAGTGGAGGTAAGTTTTTTCAGGCATGGGAGGAAAAGGTTAAATGCTCTTCTCCCCACTACTTCCTGTGATCTCAGTTAGGGCCTGTTCTAGGTGTGAGGGGGTCCTGAGTCAAGTGCCTTCTACTGGGCCCTTTTTTCCATCAGTGGGTCCTGACAGTCTTACATGGCAGCACTTATGTAGTGTCAGGTTACTGGGTCTACCTGCCAATATAATTTTCCACAATGCTCCTGATGTAGCATCACTGTGGGGCATTGTGGGAAATTAAAATTACCAGGGCAGGTGTAAGTGGTTGGCCCTTCCAGGGCGCTGGAATCCTGGCAGCTGCTTACGGATACCAGGTAATGACGCTGGCCCTGGTCCCAGTCCTGATTGGGGGGCCCTGCAGTTGCAATGTAGGGTGCGGGAGGGATACAGATAGAAAGGCAATACCATTTACAAAGGGAATGGTTCATTGATTCCCAGAGAGGAGGGACAGACAACAGAGATGGGAAATTTCTAGAAAGACCCATATGGGCAATTGAGAGAATGCTGTCCATCCCATTCGCCCTGAAAAGTTGTAGGAGGCTGGAGAGATTGTGCAGTTGTTCCATTATGTTTTTAAAAAGTCAGATTTTCTGAGCTATCAAAAGAAATGGGAAAAAGTGGGGGGAGGACAATTTGCTCATAATGACTGGGTTCCCGTGATCACTGCAGCCCATGATGGCTTATTTAAGCTACGGTGGGTTGTGATGCGTGCCAGCCACCTTTTTTAATATTCAAGACACAGCGGTTGGTTGCCATGGCTTATCGTAACATTTGAACCTGGCAAGGGTGGGTTGTTGTTGGCATAGTTAACAAACCTCCCAGAACCCATGGGCTGCGGGTTGTAGGTGGTTTGTTAACCACGCCAAGAACCCACCCTAGCCAGGTTCAGACATTGTGATAAGCCACGGCAACAAACCGCTGTGGCTTGAATATTCAAAATGGCTGCCACTGTGTGCTGCAACCCGCCATGGCTTAAATAAGCCACAGTGGGACTGTGGTGATCATGCGAACAGACCCAATGCCATGCAGATGGCCCATAAAAAGGGATTAAAATAAGAGTGGCAATTCCACAATAAATGCCCAGTGTGGAAGCAGCCAAGATCTAGTTCTGCCTTATGATTCAGCAGTGTAATCAATCATCTTCCAGTAGATGCAAAAAACACATTATGGTGTTGCTCCTGGAGATATTTTGTCTGGCATGAGAAACAAGTTATCTCTGCTGAAAATGCAGAAAGGTCAATTTGCAATGGAATAAATGTAAAAAATTTTTAAAAAAAATATGATCACTCATCTGTAGCTTTCTTCCTGCCAAGAAGAAATGTTGTTCATTATATATAAAAAGGAGGGGGCTTTTGAGCTTTGATTGACAGTTTGTCAGTGTTATAAACATGATATTCGCCTTAAGTCACAAAGTCAACATTTTCTTGAGAATGAACTTGCAAGTTTCACATGTAAATAAATGATATGGACTTGAGCCACAAGGACAGCACAGATCATTAATCTGAAGATGAAACTGTAGGTCTACTGACCAATGTTTTCCAAGTGTAGGCGGCCTACTTCACTAGGCCTAAGGTAACCATGTGTCCTCTTTTACAGAGGACGGTCCTCTATTTGAAGGTGTCCTCTATCTGAAGGGCTGTCCTATCCAATTCCCATTAAAAGTAAATAGCCATAAGAACTGTTTTCCATCAACAGCACCTGGACAGGACTGAAGAGGCAGGCACACAGGTCCCCTGGTCACAGTCTTCCACACGATGGTGAGATGTATTTCTATTTAAATTATAATAATTATTTCTAAATTATCATATGTTATCATATGCATATTTTTTTGCATAACAGTGTCCTCTTTGTTGGTGATACATTTCCTTTTGGGGGGCAGTTCATAAGTGGCCATCCTACCTAGGCCTCTTCACAGGTTATTTATGTAGAGCCGTTACATGTACAAGAGGGACCCTGGCTGAGCTGCTGGCCCAACCCTCATGCCATGTGCCTGGCTAGCCCCACCCCTGCCATCCACACACTGAGCATGGTGGACGCCTGCAAAACAGAAAGATGAGCTGTTATTTAGGTCAGTGCTACACATTCCAATTGTTACAGAAGATGCCAGTGTCGCATTGGTGCCAATTCCACACACACACCCCGATACCCATGCCCCCAAGGACAGTCCAAAAATTCAGGCAGCTGCGTTGATCCATATCAACACAGCAGTTCTAGCAGTTTTCATCTCCACCAGGAGCAGGTCTTTTGTAAAGCTAATGGGTCTTAATTGCCCATTGAAGACCAAGCAGCCCTAAATTACTTTGCATTGCAACAAGAATAAATCACAATAATATATTGTTGCTGGGAAAATCCATTTATTCCCCAACTACTGTGAGGCTTGGAGGGAACAGCTGCAGCTAAGCTCAGGGGGAACAGGGAACTCTGAGTGGGGGGTGGCAGATGATGCCACCATCCCTGCTAATCAAAAAGTATCTGCCCTCAGGGCCGGTGCTACCATTAGGCGAACTAGGCAGCTGCCTAGGGCGCCGGGCTAAAGGGGGTGCCAGAAACGCCTTGGGAAAAAAACAGGCTAAAATGCTGAGGTTTTGGCGAGCCTTCAGCAGCGGCAAGGAGGTGACTCAGGAGAAGGAGGTGTTTCGGCAGCCGTCATTTTCGCCGTGTGTGAGTTGCGGAGGGAGGAGGGCAGGCAGGCAAGTAAGCAAGAAAGTGCGTTCGCCGCCACCGGTCTCCCAGAGACCCCAGAGTGGGGAGAAAGATAGAGGGAGTGACGCCGAGTGCTGAGGGGAGGGAAGGAGCCGGTCCACCCGCCCGCACCGCCCAGCCAGGCTCGACACGCAGACAGGATTCCTGCCCTTCCCCACTGGACGAACGGAGCAACCCGACCTGCTGCCACTCGCCCTGGCCCGGCCATGGGGAACGCAGCCACCGCCAAGAAGGGCAACGAGATCGAGAGCGGTGAGTGAGCCAGCGAGCGCACGCGAAGGCAACCCCTTGGCTCCAGGGTGGGAGGGAGGGAAGCCAGCCCGCCAGCTCGCTTTCCCTTCTCCCCCTTAACAAGGTGCACCAGGACAGCCAATGGCAGGCCCTGAGGCCTAGTTTGGCGGGCTACGGCACTGACAGCCCCCCTCCTTCTCCTTGGCCCGGTAGCCGGCTCAAGTGGGAAGGGGGGGCGCTAAATATCTGATCTTGCCTAGGGCACCAAACTGCCTTGCACTGGCCCTGTCTGCCCTTTGACCCTGTGAGCCCTGGCTCCACTACAACACTGACTGGTGCTTTCTGCAGCAGATGCATGAAGTGTGGAAGTCAAATACATGTGTACACACACATATCTGTAAACACCTGTGTTCACATGTATGGGAAACCTGATTGGCCAAACTTTCCCAAACACGTGTCTGGGAATAAAGATGCAATTACACACACATTTTGCTTCCACACTTTATGCCAGGGGTGGGCAATTTTGGGAGATCCGTGGCCATTTTCACCCCATAGGCCGCACCTCCCATACCCCCATGGTGCTGAAAAAAATAAAAAATAGGAAAAAATGGCATCTGGACCAGCTAAGGAGCACAGAAAGGGTCAAAATTGGCTTGTTTGCAAGCTAATTTTGATCCTTTGGGTGCTCTGTAGTTTGCAAGCAAGCTAATTTTGACCCTTTTCGCGCTCCAGAGCTGGTCTGGAAGCCTTTTTAAAAAATTAAGCAAATTTCGGTAGCAGTGTGGGTGACAAGGGCCATAGCAAAGGCAGTGGGGCTCCATGAGGACCACAGGCTGCATGTTAGCTCCACCCACCCACCCATCCCCGGCTTCATGTGTTTGCTACAGAAAATGTGCTAGCCTACTGTTGTTGTTTCCTGCAACAATTGTTTGGAACATGTAGTGCTGTCCTATGTTACTAGCTGTGGAAGCATAGGAGCGGGGATGGGAGGGAACACAGAGACAATGGGCCGGTTTGCACGACCCAGGTGACGAGCAGGGCAGGCACCAGGGCGCCGTCCGCGGGGTCCCGCGGAGTGCCGCAGACGACCTGTGCCCCGTGCGCATGGGCGGACCCCGGTGGAGCCAGCAGTCCCCGCACCGCAGTGCGGGCCTCCCAGCACTAGGGGGTGGCAGTCCAGGATGCCCAGGGGGGCCGTTTGCCCCTACAGGTCGGAGCGGCCGCAGCTCCGGCCACTCTGGGCTGCCGCCTCTGTGTGGCCCCCGCTGGACAGCCGCCTGCTGTTCACATGGCAGGCTGGCCACACGCGGTAGGGGCTTACCCCTCTACCGCCCATGGTCACTTTGCGTGGGTCCCACGCACCCACGGCTGTCCCGCGGGGGTGCCCCCGGCCGGCGTTCGCACAACACAGGAACTGCGCAGGGCTTCTGCTCCCCCGCAGTTTCCTTGTCGCGCGAACACGCCCAATATCTCTTTATGCTGCCTTCACTCGCCTCTAAATTTGACCTTCCATTACAAGAACTGGCAAAGACTTGAAAGTGTAAAAACAGCCCAGCTTGTCCCTTTCTCACAACTATCGAAGTTTGCCTTCAGAACAGAGAAACCAACAGCAATGTCACTGTAGCAATATTTCTATAAATGCATTAAGTGTTCCAGTCAGAGAGAGGTTTTCATCAAATATGTTTATTTAGATCAGCTCTTGGGTTGGTTTCCAGATATTTGAAATCCGTCCTTTAAGTCACTGTCTCCTTATCTTAGTCCCAATCATAAGCTTATATATATATATATATATATATATATTTGCACAACTCATGAATGTCTGTTTCCTGGAATTACTGTTAAGTCTCTTGCTGACATCAGCTCTGAGGAATTTCTTATTTGGTTTGAATGATGTAAACCTAACTGTGTCTCATTGGAAGGAACCTAGGTCGAATTACAGTCATGTAATGCCTTGTACATTTTTCTGGATAATTGTGCAGCCCTGGTTGTTTATATATTTAATATGTGGAGTCAGCTATTGAATTAGTGATAGGAATTGCCTTTGTGCCTTATCAGTGACATCACACTGAAGGGAGTAACAGGTGCTGTTTCCCCTCAGTTTTGAGGGGTGCTCAATGGATGATCCAGCTAGTGGAGGGGCAGTTCTCACATGCAAGGATCTCGCTTGATTTCTCTCAGCACTTGAGAACTCACACAGCTGTGTAAGTGGAAAAGCATTGCATTTGAGGTGGTATGAAAGTTCCCTATCGGTGGTGTTAGATCTGTGTAGAGGGGTGATTCTGTCAAGCTTCATTTCACTCAAGTACTCTTTTTTTTTTTTTTCACTTTTAAGTTCATTCCATCTCATTTCTGCATTGGATTTTGATTTTTTTTCCCCATCCACACAAAAATGTGTATGAATATTTGTGCATATTTTGTGTGTGTGTGAAAAATACACATTTTAAAAACCATGTGCCTTGTTGTACATGTACACATTTTAAAGCTATTTCCCCATGAATAAAGCATTTTTGTGCATATTTCCCCAAATATGTACATTTTTGTGCACATTTTTAGAATGTAGGCAGTGTTGTGTGCATTTTTTTTTTTTAATTTTTTTTGCAAGTTACATTGGAAACTTCAGAGATTTCGATGGTTTGGGGAGGGCAAATTTGGTAACTTTACATTAAAATGCAAACCCAATGAATTTCTCCCCTGTACCTATCTGTGATGGTTCCTTTTACACATCAAGTGATGAAAATGCATGTGTGTCCTGCTTGGGGGCAAGCAGAGACCATGGATGTCCAGGAAGGCTGAGCAGTGGAGATCCTTAAAGGGGAAGTTGTCGGGACTTGAGCCAAACTCCCTATTGCCTCTCCATTACTTCCGGCCTGGCATGATAAGCAGCACTGTGGCATAGAAGGGCTGGGTCCTCAGTGGAATGAATGATCTCTGAAGGTGCTGGTTTGGAAGTTTGGGGCTACCAGTTGCCAGGGCTGGGCAACACCTCCTGTGTGAGAGAGAAGAGAGAATGCCTCTTTTAAAATGGTGCTTGCCATCTGTAGTTTTTATAAGCACTTGGATGATGATGATGATGATGATGATGGTGATCAATAATCAATTTATTTATTTTTTAAAAAAGCAATTAATCTTAAATCAGCCTTTGTCAATGTGGTGCCCTCCATATGTTTTGGACTATAACTCTCATCATCCCTGGCCATTGGCCATGCTGGCTGGGGCTGATGGGATTTGTAGTCCAAAGTTGAGGGCAGCTGGCTTCAGTGTTGCACTTGCAGCTCTACCTAACAGCATTTTGCCTGTCCACACTGACTGGATGGGCTGGAGCTGAAACTGAATTTTTATTATGAAAGAAATTGCCACAAATCAGGCCTGAAAAAGCATGGGAGGAAAATGCAGAAAACACAAGGTTGTAATGATCTGACAACATAAAACATGGGCAAACCAAGGACGACAATTGCAGAGCAAATAGCTGGCGGAGAAGCAATCCGTATTGAGAAAGGCAGATCTGATATACTGGCTAAATAAAAGGCAAGGAAAGAGTCAAAGAAGAAGGAAGGAAAGGGTTTTATTATATTTAAAACCATACAAAGCCAAATGGCCATCATCTGGTCTGAATTTTTGTAAAATAGAGGCCATAAACTTTTGATCACTAATTCCTGCGTCAAGCCAAATAATCTGTTTAGATGAATCAGAAAGTTTCTAATTATCCTTCATAAACTCAAAGTATTTATTGCTCTCATTCCTCAACACAGAATACATTTTTTTCTAGGGTGAATTGGCCTACTTTAATTTCTTGCCTCATTTGGTACAGTCAGAGCAGTAAACTCATACATTTATTTCCACACTTTTGGTAACATATGAACCAGCCCCAGAAAACTCCCCTTGGTCAGAATTCTTTTCTTCTTGTATATGTGTGTGTATGTTTATAGTAACAGTGGTTCCCAACCTAGGGTTCCCCAGATGTTGTTGGACTACAATTTCTATCATCCCTGACCCTTGACCATGCTGGCTAAGGATGATAAGTGTGTAGTGCAGCAATATCTGGGACCCAGTGTTGGGAACCACTGAGAGTAGAACCTCCATTAGTCAAACCTCGGTGTGTGTGTGTGTGTGTACGCACATGCAAACACACATGCACACACACATTTATACACTGTGGCTGCATTTGTAGCTATATTGGCATTCCTGCTAGATAAACAGTGCAATACTAGATTCACTCAAAAGTAAGTATCAGGGTGTTCAACGGAGTTTAGGTCCTAGTATGTTTGCTTAGTATTGCAGCCTAATTGTTTTGTTGTAGAATATACCAGTTTAAAGAGGAACAAGGTAGCACAGGACGGTCCGGTGCCAGGAACACTTCTGGTACAACATAAACATTGATACCACGATAATTCTATCCTCTTCAGTGTAGACACATGGGTCAGTTGAGCCTCTGACGTGCAACTTGTCTTGTTTAATTGATTATATGTAAGCCACTCTGGGAGCCTTTTTGGCTGAGGAGCGGCATAAAAATATTTCTAATAAATAATAAACTGGCCTGCAAACCAGAGTAGATCAAGAAGGTTAGATGTGTATGCAATGTGTGGATTTGCATGGGTGAAGATACTAGGGAGCAATTAAGTTGCCTCTTTCAAGCCCTCATCCTTTAAGGCGGGGGGGGGGGGAGCACCTCAGGCCCAGGGGCTAAATCCGCCCTGGGGTCCCAAGAATAGAAATTCTTCCAAGGGACAACTAATCAATGCATGGCATCAAGGCCTGATCAGTTGGTAACGGATACATAGAGGGTGAACTAGAATACTTACAAATGCAAAGACTAGGGGCAATGTAAGAAAATAACATAATGCCCAGTTGGGGCAGAACAAGTAATAGAATCATAGAGTTGGAAGGGACCTCAATGGTAATCTAGATCTAGTCCAGCCCCCTGCTGATGGAGAAAATCCTCTGCCACAGCACACCCAATAGACAGCTATGCAGCGTCTGCTTAAAAAACTCTAATGAAGGAGAGTCCACCACCTTCCAAGGCAGTCTGTTCCACCGTCAAACCGATGCTCTATCATCTACGTGACAGCCCTTCAAATCTTGGAAGATGGCAATTATATCTCCTCTTAATCATCTCTTTTCCAGGCTAAGCATGCCCAACAACTTTAACCTTTCTTCACAGGACTTGGTCTCCAGACCCTCCGCCATCTTTGTCACTCTCCTTCAGTTTGTCAATACAGTCATGCCTTGGATTGAGAGCATAATTCGTTCCAGAAACGTGCTTGTAATCCAAAACACTCTTATATCAAAATGAAATCCCCCCAAAAAAATTTGTACAGAGATTTTTAATTTAAGCCGTACTACAGTACTTGTATTGCAAGATGTTGCTTGTATATCAAGTAAAAAAAATATTAAATAAATATTTAAAATTTTGCTTGTCTTGCAAAATGCTCTCAAACCAAGTTACTTGCAATCCAAGGTATTACTGTATGCTTCTTAAACTGCACATATCCGGGCATAACTGATGAGGTCTGAACAAAGCAGAATTTACCATAACATCTCACAATTTGGACATTATTCTTCTGTTGATGCAGCCTAGAATTGTGTTAGCCTTTTTAGCCACTGCTAAATGATGGATAGCCTCTGTACTAGGGATAGATAGACAAATCTGTAAATTTTGGGTTCTCTCAGTTTCTCATTTTTCCAATCTTAAATTTGGTTTGTCTCCAACTTTGAGAATTTCTACAGCCTTAAATTCAGTTTGTCCTGAGATTTTTTTTTAAAGTTTACATGAAAATTGATAAGCTACCATTTTTGTACACATTTCTCCTAATACATGCATTTTTGTATGCATTTTTGCCTAATATACACATTTTTGCAAGGAATGTTCCTAATATAAGGCATTTTTAACATTATTTCCCGCAATACACACATTTGTGTACGCATTTTTTATTGGAGAACTCAGTTGCAAAATTAAGAGAAGTGCACATTTTGAAGGATAACAGTTTTGGTTTGTATAGTGGTTTGAAAGTGCAAAATTAGGTAAGTTAGCATTGAAATGCAAACTCTGTATAATGCTTGTCTCTTGGCTGGAAAGTTTGTAGGGAAATGAAGCAAAGGGATTTTGGCCTAAAGTAGCAGAGGAAAGACGAAGGAAAACTGAGAGGAAGAAGAGGGCCTAAATAAAATGGAGAAGGTGTATCCATGTCATGTGTCAAAGTCAGTAATGGAGATGCGAAGGACAGAAGCAAAATCTTTTGACAAAGTTGGTTGACACTGCAGTGAGTTGTTCAACACAAATGTAGCTACAATATTTCTTCAAAGCACTGTTTTGGGGGTGAGGTTGCTTGGCAGTCCACCCCCTCGCACAATCATGACACGCAAATGATGTTGGGAGTTAGAGAGGGCCCACTTTATATTTTGAGAAGTGCAAATTTAGTTATAACAACAACCAACAACAACAAGTTGGATCCAAAGTTGTGCTAGAGGAAGGGCACTTGTACAACAGATCTTTCCCATCCTCCCTATCACCTACAACCCCAGAACCCTCTCTGGAGGGTTGGGGGGCCTTCCTAAACAGTGTGGGCTGTGGCATGGGTGTCTGCAGTGGGAGGGGAAATTGTTAGCAAGTGAGAAGAGGCATCTTGCGTGTGGGGGTGGTGCAGGGCATTGCAGGGGTGGGGAGACAAGTTGAGTTCATGGCAGAGGGAAGATCTGAACAACCATAGGTCCATGACTCAACAGGTCAGTAACATTGTCCTCATATATCAGCTGGGGTGGAGTCGTATGAGGCTCAGAGAATATTGGCTTGCTTATTGCCACCTACTGAGTCATGGCAGGGCAATATTTGAACCAGGCACTTCCTATTTTACAGCTCAATATCTTTCCTACCATGTTTCATTAGCTCTCTTTTAGATCTTTTCGAGAAGCTCCTGAAGAAAATGAATTGCAGGAAATCTGTGGAGGGCCTTCCTCTCTCTACTCCACAATATTAAACTGCATCACTCTTGCCTAATCACTGTTTTGACCCATGATGGTCTCGCTATTTATATGTTGTTACAATTGCATAATTTGTACAAATATGTTGCAGGCATGTTGAGCGTAAGTGATGCCTTTCCTAAGAATGCCTTGCAGCCCTTGTGCATTTCAATTTTCCAAAAAGACTCCTAATGTCATGGTAATTGAAAATTAATGTGTTTAAAAGTAAATATGGCACACTTCTAATCCGAATTCCTCAGTGACTTGTCTGGGAAAGATTTTAATCTCAACAGTCAAACCTATTTAAGCAGCATAAAGCCTTCCTGTTGTGATGCATGATGATGAAGTGATTCTCCGGAAAATGGAATGGCTTCCCAAGAGGTCATAAATGTCTCTTAGTTCTGCCACTGAGGCTGGAACTACGTGGTTGAGAGGGCAAATATGAGGTTCCCAACCCTCTGTTTGCTGCTGACATACAAAGTGACTGGGGTTCACACAACATGATAAGCCACGGTGGCTTATAAACCATGTTTGTTTCAGAGTGGCTTGTCATGTTGTCTGAACCCAGCCAGAATTTATTTATTTTTTATTGTATTTATTATATTTATACCCCGCCTTTTTTCCTGCATGAATGGCTTGTGTGTGGTTAACAGATTTATGCTGCTGGGTTCAGACAACATGACAAGCTACTCTGGAACAAACATGGCTTATAAGTCACCATGGCTTATCGTGTTGTGTGAACCCGGTCAATGCATATGACAATGCATATGAGTGGTGAGGGGATTTGCAAAAGAGAAGAGGCAGGTGAGATGGTGTCTGCTTAACCCTTCTCCTGGCCAAAGTTTCCTCTACAAGTCCTCCCACCAACCACTTTCCCATCAGCTGGGGGGAAATCCTACAACTCCCAGCACCCCCAAGCCAGCCATGCTGACTGGGGCATGCTGGGAGTTGTAGGACTTTTCTCTGTCTAAGCATGCATAAGATTGTGCCCTAAGTGAGACTTACAGGTGCATCTAGCCCAGTTCAGTCTGCTTCTGACTATCAGTGGGTCTCCAGGGTCTTGGGAGGAAAAGTCTTGCTACTTCAGATCTTTTCCAACCTGCACAAAGAGCATGTGTACTAGTACCACTGGGCTTCCTTTAAAAACTATTATATGTTTCCAGGCTAATTTTGAACGAAGATCCTCTAATCTTTGGCTTGTTATTATAATCCAATTTCTTTTGTAAAGGGACTCCTTGTTAGCAATCAAATAAATTACCTTCATTGAGCAGTAGTGAAATATACCTATTAATACTGTGACTCTCATCAAAAAAGAAGAAATGCATCACCAAAAAAGAGGACAAAAGAGGGTACCAATTTGCATAACATTGGCATATGCAAATTAATATATAGGTGCAAATTTAGAAATGATTACTATAATTAGCCATAGAGAGAGCCAACATGGTGTAGTGGTTAGAGTGTTGCACTGGGACTCGGGAGATCCAGATTCTAGTCCCCACTTGGCCATAAAGCTCACTGGGTGACTTTGGGCCAGTCACTTTCTCTCAGTTTAACCTACCTCCCAGGGTTGTTGTGAGGATAATATGGAGAGGAGGCGGTTCATGTACACTGCCTTGGGTTCCTTGCAAGAGGAAAAAAGGTGGGATATATAAATAAAAATAATAGAAATAGAAATACAGTACAACTCACCATTTATTTATTTATTTATTTATTTTTATTTATTATATTTATACCCCGCCTTTTTTCCTGAAAGGAACCCAAGGCGGCTTACATAATCCTCCTCCTCCTCCATTT
Source organism: Shinisaurus crocodilurus (assembly GCA_021292165.1). Taxonomy (NCBI): domain Eukaryota; kingdom Metazoa; phylum Chordata; class Lepidosauria; order Squamata; family Shinisauridae; genus Shinisaurus; species Shinisaurus crocodilurus. Next base: position 266,883,067 of record CM037878.1, on the reverse strand, counting down.
TATCCTCACAACAACCCTGTGAGGTAGGCTAGGCTGAGAGTCAGTGACTGGCCCAAAGTCACCCAGTGAGTTTCATGGCCGAGCAGGGACTAGAACCCGGATCTCCCCAGTCCCAGTCCAACACTCTCACCACTACGCCACACACCATAGCGGAGAGACTGTGATCAGGTGACCCGCGTGCCTGCTCAGTCTGCTGTTCAGGTGCTAAGTGCTGATGGGGCAACTCCAAGCCCACGGCCCCTGCTGCTCTCCTTCTTTACAGTTCTTTGACTTTAAACCGGACTTGGACTGGATACTGCTTCAGATAGAGGACACCTTCCAGCTCTCCAAAATAGAGGATTGTCCTCTGAGAAGTAGGACATCTGGCCACCCCAACTTCCACCAGTTTGGTTTAGGCCTCCCACAGTCCTAAGTTCTCTTCGTAATTTTAAATGGAGACCGCAAAGCAGTTGCAGAAGAAGCTAGTTCGGTGTCAGAATACAGAGGCAGGCCAGAAGCCTAGTCCTTTCCCAGATCATCTGCTCTGAACACTGGCAAACATGGCTCAGTTGCTCTTTTCTAAACATTCTGAGTGAAGAATTGGCATCAGCATGGCTGCTTTCATTTCTGAGCAAATCTATTTGAATTCACTGACCTCAAAGTGTGAAATGAACGTGTGAGTCTCAAATATAGCACAGTGCAGGTGAATGTTATTTTCCCCCTGAACAAATTATCCTACATACATAAAAAATAAGGCAACTTAGCTTAGTAGAAATAAGTCTCTCCCATTCCCTCCAACATTTCATGGATGAAAATAAAGATGTGCTTGTATCATTCCTCTTCTTCTCATACCACATATCACTGCTGGAGCACCCTTCCACGCTACACCTTCCTAAAGCCTCTGTATGTTGCATTGATTTACTGTGGTGTATCCTCCACTGATTTAAAAATCCAATAGGATGTTCGTTCTTTTGGTTAAAGAAAGACCTGGCAAGCATAATTCAAAATATAGCTCAGCAGCTGTGAAGTGTAAAGAGGCAGGTGCTGTTCACTGCATGGTGCCTTAGTGCCAGATGACTGGAGGAGGGCAAATGTTGTTCCCATCTTCAAAAAGGGCAAGAAGGAGGAACCTGGGAACTATAGGCCAGTCAGTCTGACATCAATCCCTGGGAAAATTTTGGAGCAGATTATAAAAAAGTCAGTCTGCAAACACCTTGAAAACAAAGCAGTGATTACTAGAAGCCAGCATGGATTTGTCAAGAACAAATCCTGCCAGACTAATCTGATCTCATTTTTTGATTGGGTAACCTCCCTTGTAGACTGCGGGAATGCTGTGGACATAATATATCTGGCCTTCAGCAAAGCTTTCGACAAAGTGCCTCATGATATCCTGATTAGCAAGCTAGCTAAAAGTGGGCGTTGGATGAAACAACTATTAGGTGGATCCACAGCTGGCTACAGAATCGGACTCAAAAAGTGCTTATCAATGGTTCCTTCTCAAACTGGGGAGAGGTAACGAGCGGGGTACCACAGGGCTCGGTCCTGGGCCCAGTGCTCTTCAACATTTTTATTAATGACTTGGATGAGGAGGTGCAGGGTGCCAAGTGCTGCACCTAGGGAAAGGAAACCAAATGCAGAGTTACAGAATGGGGGACACTTGGCTCAACAATACTACAAGTGAGAAGGATCTTGGAATTGAGGTAGATCACAAACTGAATATGAGCCAGCAATGCGATGTGGCTGCAAAGAAGGCAAATGCTATTTTGGGCTGCATTAATAGAAGTATAGCTTCCAAATCGTGGGAAGTGATAATTCCCCTTTACTCTGCACTGGTTAGGCCTCATCTTGAGTACTGCATCCAGTTCTGGGCACCGCACTTTAAAAAGGACGTAGACAAACGAGAGGGTTCAGAGGAGGGCAACAAGGATGATAAAGGGACTGGAAACAAGGCCCTATGAGGAGAGACTGAAAGAACTGGGCATGTTTAGCCTTCAGAAGAGGAGACTGAGGGGAGATATGAGTGACTAGTATGAGAGCAGGGACTAGGCAAATGGCCCCCCCTGGAATTCTTAGCACATGTTGCCAAAGTGACTCTGCCAATTCAGAAACAGTCAAGGTATTTCCCTATTTAATTAGGGTTTCCCTCTCTTTTGTGCCATAGTAACATAGTAACAGTCATCATCAGACACTCAGGGACACCACCACCAAAGAAAGTAATCAAAATGTCAAAAGATTAAACATCTGACAGTTTTATGACCAGGAAAGAATGCCTATGGAAAAGAAACAACTCTGATTGACAAAGATGCACAACAGGGCATACCCACAAAACAGAGCTCAATAAAGACAAGATCTGTGTGTGTTGGAAAGATGGGTAGCCTAGTCTGTGAACTAATTAAGGTAATTGGATTTAAACCAATTAAATATAAAACAGGAGTGTTTAGGAATTGTCAGCGATTACTGGGGCTGAGCTCAGTGGCTTTGGCCACTGCTTTAGCTGTAATTTCACTGGGCTGCCTCTAAGTCAGTGGTTCTCAACCTTTTCTGCCCCATGCACCCTTTTCACCATATGACAGAATGTCATTCCTCCCTTTCCAAGATTGTCTGACTTAATCTGTGCCATACAATAAGGTGTGATGTCCTGTAGATTATGTACTATCATCTGTAGAATTGTAATTTGTAGAAAGATCAGTATTCTAACAGTTTGAGTCTGTGGCCCCAATTCCCCCCCTGAAACCCTAAAATTCCCCCTCGGGGGGGATTCCTCCCTGGTTGAGAACCCCTGCTCTAAAGTCACCCTTATGTACCAGGTTGTCCAGCTCTGGACGGTGACAAGGTCGGGAATTTTCCAGGGCCGCCTGATCAGCAGAACTTCCATCACTCTAACGGTGCTACAATTTCCACTTTACACAAATTATCCAAGAAGATCAGATGCAGCCCAAGAGAATACTCAGTTTGCATGTGGCACTTCTTCCAGGTTGGGGGGGGGGCACTGAGTTGCTGTGCTCAAGGGCTCCCAAAATCCTGGAACCAGCACTGTGTACCCGTCTGCCCAGAAATTAAACTGTCATCTTCTCTGAGCTCTCATACTTACAAGGCTTATATGTTTAAATGGAACTGAGATAGTTTCTGCTGGCAGATGGAACCTAGGGGGAGTTGGGGTTACGTAACGTGGTTACAACCCAGAGAATGTGCATTTACTTGTAAATATGTTGGCACAAGTGGGAAACGAGGAGACCATATTTGCTCTCAGCATTCCTCCCCTGGTAAGTTTGTCCACTTTCCATCCCCATTGGCAGTAGGGTGTTACGAAATAGCTCTCTTTTGACTGGGCAGAACTGATTCCGTTTTGAGACACAGCATCTTCATCCCCAGCTTCAGCAAAGGTTGCAGAAAGGCACAGGAATGGGGTTGAGAGAGCGATCAAGTAAGAATAGGAGCTGGTTCATACGACCCAGGTGGCGAGCGGGGGAGGCACCACAGGGCCATCCACAGATGACCTGTGCCCCGCACGCGTGGGCAGACCACGGTGGAGCCGGCAGTCCCCGCACCACAGTGCGGGCCTCCCAGCGCTAGGGGGCGGCAGCTCGGGATGCCCAGTGGGGCCGTTTGCCCCTACAGGGGCCTTTTCATGACGTTGTCATCCTCCCAGGGCCTCTCCCGTCCCGTGTTTTCCAGCCATTTTCACAGCTGTTAGAAAAATGTATATAGCAGCAGCATCAATATGTAAGGATAAAAAGTAATAAACCTTTAGTTTTAGGGTGCATGTCTGGCTACTAGTCAGTGCCAAGTTCTGTCGGTTGGCAACAGGCCTAGACCATCAATAGCATCTTGTGTTTCTTTGCATGTATACTTCTTATCTGTTTGTTCTCTTTGTCAAGGTTCCTTCAATATGCTTCAATAGTGAAAGTTATCTTAGTACACAATGCTTCTTACAAGTAAGCTGGGAGGCAAATTCTTTTACAAGCTGGGAGAATTCCTCTACAAGCTGTTTTTCAGACAGCAGACAGGCAAAATGGATTACTTTAAAATCCATTAATAATATGGCAATCTGTTAACATAGCAATATTAGACTGACACTGGGAGTTGTAGGCCAAAAACATCTGGGGACCCAAGGTTGGAGAACACTGTTCTAGACTGAGATATTCACAGAGGACACGTAAGGAAGAGCTTTAAGCTCAGTGTCAGAGCACCTGCTCTGCTGGGAAAGACTCCTAATCTGAAACCCTGGAGAGCTGCTGCCAACCAGTGGCTGTGCTGACCAGGCATGATGAGGAGCGGCCCACTAGGGCTGGAACCCTAAAATCTCTGGGAGGCCACCTGCCCCACCACCCTGCAGTCCATAGGCACTTGCTGAGGTAAAAGTCCAGAGGCCCTGATGAGCTCTGTTGCATCCCCGCTGGATGAACTGACTTTTTGCCCACATATGCTTCACCTCCTGCTGCCTCAGGCCTTGTTTATCTGTTTTTGCTGTTTCAGAGAGGGAACCTTGAAGAGCTGTGTCGCTCCTTTGTTTTAATTGTGTTGCTTCTTTGTTCTAAATTGTATGCCTGGCCGTTATATCTTCTCCTTGGCTGCTATCTTGCCCCAAATGTGTATTTCCTTGTGCCAACTCCAGAAATACAAGCGAAAGAGGAGTCTCTTTGATTGATAAGAGGTACCAAGAGTAAGCAGACTCATGAGTTGCCTGATATCTCGGGTGCCCTAAGAGGTCATGAGAAGCATCAGCCTAGCCAAGAAAAAGACGAGCCAGGTGGCCTTCTATCTAACTAAAGACTGATACTTACTATGTACTTGATTGGTTGCTGTCATGTTCGGGGAAATGTATCTGATTGGTTAGCATGTTTAAGCGAATGCATTTGATTTGCTGGGAATGAACACACCCATGAGTGTAAAAAGTATAAAAAGTCCTGCATGCCCCATTCTTCTTTTGTTCAGCTTTTGATCCTGGTGTGAGCCACAGAGCTGAACCTTTTTGCACAGAAATAAAAGTTGGAAAAACTCACTACTGGGTGTGGTGCTTCTCTCTCCTCGAGTATTGGGTTCTCTGGGGAGAGGACTCTGAGCATATTTCTGCAACACAGATTTTTTTTGAGCGAGGAAAGTCAGCTATTATTTCCTATCACGCTAGGAAGTGCTACAGAGGCCTAGTGTAATTTTACAATTCTGCTCCATACCACAGCACCATGTTGTGTTGTGCAATTGAATATACAGGAACATATGAAAAGGCAGAGAAGACACACACACACCCCAGGAAAAAAAAACTTCATGTGGAGGATGCTCTAATCCTCCCGCAAAGAAAATGGAAGAAGCAGCCTTGGTAAAGCACCAGGTTATATATGCCTCATGTAGAGAAGCCGTGTGTGTGTGTGTATGTATGCTTCAAGTTTTGGGATTACTCCTTCCTGCAGTCTTGAAAACTACTCTTAGGCCTAGAGCTCAGCTTTCTTAGATTTCAGAGAGTTGGAAGGAGCCTACAAGGCTATCGAGTCCAACCCCCTGCTCAGTGCAGGAAACTAGAGGAGGAGTCTCCCATCCAAGTAATAACCAGGCTTGACCCTGCTTAGCTTTCCACACCCAGACAAGCTGAGCCAGCGTAAGCCACAGGCCTGTAGTGCAGCTGATTTCCCCATCAAGACATACCTCTTGGTGAAGGCTGGAGCATCCCCAATTGATGTAAGTGTGAACAAATCCATTTGCTCAGCTAATTCACCCCATGGGGGAGGGGTGAAATTTCAAGATGAGAATGGGTTGGGGGAAGCTTAAGTCCTCTTCTCCCAGAGCATCATGGTCCCAGTCCGAATGAAGGTCGTGCACACTTGCAGGAGAGTAGGGAATACAATCATGCATAGCTCCACTATGTGTAGCTAGGAGGACATTTACTTTGGCCCTGAGAGGCACCTTGTTCTTCAATTCTTTGTTCACCTTTTTAAGCCACAATTCTGTACCTTTTTAAGACACAATTCTGTACCTTTTTAAGACACAATTTTGCACCCTTGTAGGACCTTGGGTTCTAGTGAAAAACAAAGTAGATCCCAGAAGCATAAAGCAGGATTGGCAACCTTTTTGGGCCATGGACACATCTGGCAATTTGAGAAACTGTCTTGGGCACCACCACAAAATGGCTGCCACAGTAGGTGTGTCAAAGGACAAGTTGAAGTAACCTCCCCAAGGCAGAGATGGGGTATGAGCCACAACACACTAAACAACTCCACAGTTTTCACCCACAACAGAACCCTTTTTCACAGCAATCCCAGCTGCCGGTAAGAAAATGTGTGGTGTGGTGTTTTGTTTGTTTGTTTTTAAATTTTTTACGTTGAAATTTTATGCTGTATTTTATGGTATCTGTATTTTATGCTGTATTTTTATTGTATCTGTATTTTGTATTTTGTGAATTGCTGTGAATCGCCCATAGAGCTTCAGCTATTGGGTGGTATAGAAAATAATAATAATAATAATAATAATAATAATAATAATAATAATAATAATAATAATATTAGCCACAGAAAGCAAGGAAGCAACCATGCAGGTGCAAAAGTTTGCATCTTACTGACAGAGTCCCAAGTGCAAGACTCCTGGTATAAATAGGACTGTACAAGTGGAAGCCTACACAAGCCCCACTGAAATTGCAGGCTTCACTGAAGCAGCTCATGTTAGATTCTGACCGACTTTTTATACCTACCTACCTATTTGCCTCTCATAACACAGCCCATCAATGTTTATGTTTTAGAAAAACATCATGCATGTACCATACTTGCAACAAATTGGTAGCATCTCAACCTTCTTCCTAAAATAGAAGTTCCTATTTCCAGAATGTCAGCCATGCAGCATAGAGGAAAAATCACCACCCCCAGGCAATAACTCAATTAACTCTTTTTAAATATGGCTTTGCTTTACAACTGACCTTTTCTATCAAACATCTGGGCAAATATTGGAGAATATTAAAACCATGTCCTATAAACCGTCAAGCCAAATATCTCATGAACGAAAACAATAACAACAAAATGGGAGGACTCTCTACTGAGAACACCTGCTCCTTATTTCCAACAGACTGACTCGGAAAGAGGGGTGACCTCACTACTTTCAGATCATGCGCCAGTCACAGTGACTCTGAACATGACACATAGAAACCTGTACACACCGATATGGTGCCTGACTTCTAGCCCACTTACAAAAAAACTGACTATAGAAAGAAAAAAAAAATCAAGGCAGCCATAAAACATTTTTATAAAGAAAATGCCAGCCATCTGCAACCCCAGCATTGCTACGGGATGCATTAAAGGATGTTCTATGTGGCCTGGTCATTCAGGAAGGCTCAGTCCAAAGAAAGCAAAGAGAACAGGCTAAATTAGATGTTACAGCAACAATAAAATCCCTAGCCGATGAACATAAAAAGACTGGCAGAAAAGAAACAGATGCTAATCTGATGAATAAACGTGCTGAGCTTAAAGGTCTGGAATTAGACCAAATTCTGACATGCTGGCTATACTTCCATTGCCGGCACTGTGAATGTGGAAACAAGAGCTCCAGGCCCTTAGCCAGAACTCTTAGAAAGAAAAAAACTAGAAACATCATTATGGGTGTTAGATGGAGAGGGAACCTTCCAGGTGCAGCCCCCTGAGAGAGATAAAGCTTTTTAAACGTTTAATACTAATCTCTACAAATCTGATGCACCAGATCTTGAAGCAATTGACTTCTTTCTCACCTCCTTAAAACATAACCCAATAAATAGGGATCACAGGGAGTTCCTGAATCAACCTACAGGCCTGGTTCACATGAAATCAGGAGTATGGGATGAGTATGTGTTGTTGTTGAACCATGGGTTGTCGTTGAATCATAGTTTATCGTTACATGTGAACCCTGCACTATGGTTTAACGATGGGTTGATAAGCACAAACAACCCAGGAAGAGAACCCGTGGTTTGTCAGGGTTTCGCACGTAACGACAACCCATGATTCAACAAATCCCTCCTCTAGTTTCCTGCATTGAGCAGGGGGTTGGACTCGATAGCCTTGTAGGCTCCTTCCAACTCTGTGATCTATGAAATCTATGAAACAAGAAGCCATGATTCAGCAACAACTCATACTCAACCCATATTCTGGGTTGTGGTTACATGCAAACCAGGTCATAGTGGAAGAGGAAACCAAATAAGCCATTAAAAACTTAAAACAGGGTAAATCTGTTACTGTTTTAATGTAAGATGCTCTCAAAGCATTGCTCAAGGCAGCCTACAGATATTCTAAACAAAATAAATAAATTGGTATATGTTTCAGGTCCCATAGCAAAACAGAGTTGCCAGCTCAGCTTCATTTTAGGGGTAATGAGTGGAGATCATTGCCGATTCAACATCATCCACCCTCAACAATTTGTTTACAATTTCATGAAGTTACATATCCCATTATTACAATGGCCAATCATCAAATGTAGGCAAAATTATTCATGCTTGGGCCAACTGTGCGCATAAACATATGTCAATTTGGTGTGCAGGTATACATCCAATTTGCATTTGATTAATGTTGACATTGCTTACTTTAATGCTGAAATGCAAGCTACCCTTCTTAGCATTCTGTACTAAGAGTACAGTACAGGACAGTGTACAGGGAGTACAATTGGATTGTGCAGATAACAGGTACAAAATGGTCTCATTTGCTATTCACAGTGAGAAGGTGATGCCAGGTGGTGTCAGCTTATGCTGCAAAACTTACCAAGCAACTTTGAAACATAACCCTTTCTTCTAACAGTTGAGTCATACATTGTGCAGCAGACATTCCCAGTGGATATTTTTTCTACATCAGCCTTCCCCAATCTGGTGCCCTCCAGATGGGTTGGCTGGGGATTATGGGAATTGCAGTCCAACCATCTGGAGGGCACCAGGTGGGAAGGCTGGTCTACATACTTTTTAAAGTCATGGAGTCTCAACATCCGCAGGGTGACTGAGAATGGATAATCAAGCTGCCCACAATGGAAATGCCCTCTACCCTGCGCTCTGCGGCTTCTTATGGAAGACAGGAACTTGAACGCCTATTGACTAAGATATTCCAGCCAGGGCATTCATTCTTTTGCCTGGGTGAACATAAGACAGCCTTCCCCAACTTGGTGCCCTCCAGACAGTTTCGGACTACAGCTCCCAGCATCCCTGACTATAGAGCATGGTGGCTGGGACATATGGGAGTTGAAGTCTCAAACATCTGGAGGGCACCAGATCGGAGAAGGCGGACATAAGACTTGCAAAAGCAGGAACTAGTGGAAGAGACTGGAACTCTTATGCTTGGGCTCTATCCAATAGGCACGAGAGGACAGACAGAGCTGTGCAATACTGTGGAGCAAGAGAAAGAAAGGAATGACAGCTGTCTGGGGGGGTCGAACAGGAGTTGGTTGTCAAGGAGCCCTGTGTGTGCCTGCGCAGTGGGCGACGTGCCCCACAGTCACTGTTCTTTAACCTTTGTTGCCACTCTGTATTTACTCTCTGGTCAGCAAGGTGCAGAGAAGCCTGACCAGGTCTGGGAGGAAATGGAGAGGGGAAACAACTAGCTAAGAGTCCAATGACTTCTGGCCAAAGTCAGCCCGCTTTCCTCCTGGTCTCTTTAAAGCGATGCTTGTAGCTTAAAACCTGTAGCGTACAATCTGAGCTGAGCTCATGAGAGGTATACCTTAGGGTGGTTCCCAGACTCTATTCCAAATTATAAAGAGTTTATTTCAAAATAACAAGCAAAGGATGGGGAGAGATCCTTGCCATGGTGGTCTAAAGCAATACTTGCTATGTTATCTTGTAGCATGTACCTGTTGGTACATAAGGTGTGCCCCTTCTGAGAGAAGCTTTCAGGGTTGCAGTTCAGGAACCACCCTTTTCTGTGAGAGGAGAGAGCCCCACATTTATGGAATGCTCTCCCCAAGGAAGCTCACCTGGCCCCAACACAGTCATCCTTTTGGCGCTGGGCGAAGATGTACTTCTTTCCCTAGGCATTTGGATGTTAGTTATGGCCCAATTGTTGTGGGCTGCTTTTGTGGTGCTCATTCTAGGGTGTGAAAGGGGGGGGGAGATTTTGTGTATTGTGAATGAGCACTTTCCATACCGCATTGTTTTTAGATTATGTTTTTATGGTGTTTATTTTTATTTGTATTATTTATTTTTATTTCTATTGTGCTGATTATGGTTTATGTTGATTTTGGGGGGTCTTCTGTTAAATTAATTATGAATTTCTGCATTTGCGTGGGTATGTTGCTTTGAGACTGCTTTTTGCAGTGGGGAAATGATGCATACATTTAATATGATGATGATGATGATGATGATGATGATGATGATGATGATGATGATCAGTTCTTGAAAAGTAAAGGCATATGCCGCAAGAAACTCCTGATTGGCTGGGTCCCCCTGCCAATATAACCATATTGGAAGACTTGTGACTTCTGCAGGTTGTTATATAACAGGGGCGGGGAACCACTTTGAGCCCAAGAGCTGAATCCAGTTTTGGAGAAGCTCTTGTGGGCTGCATTCCAGTAGTGGGTGAGGCCAAAGGCAAATAGGATGGGCTCTAAAATTAAACAACAACAACAACAACAACAACAACAGCAGCATATTGTAGCTTAAAGCTATTACTGCCAGTAACTAAGCCTTAGGGAAAGCATTTCAACCTTTACAATGGAAAAACAACTGCACAGATAGCACCAAACTACTGGTGGTTGGGGGGAAGGGGTGGGACCAGAGAAAGAGAATGTGGCCTTCTAGGGAATCCCAGAGGGCCAGATTGGAATCGCAGGATGGCCAGATTTGGCCCCTGAGCCTGGGGTTCACCACCCCTGATATATAAAGTGGCCTATCATGTGTTGGAGTCATAGAAACATAGGACGTTGCCTTGCACCAAGCCAGACCATTGGCCATCTAGCACAGTATTGTCGACACTGACTGGCAGTGGCTATCCAGGTCTCAGACAGGACCAGGAGTTTTTCCTGCTCTAACTGGAGATGTCGGGGATCACACCTGGGACCTTCTGCATGCAAAGCAGGTGCTCTACCACTGAACCATGGCCACGGCCCTTCTCCAGTCTTATTCAGCTGATGATTTGTCAAATGTACATGATTGTTAAAAAAAAAAGGGGGGGGTGGCAGTTCCATCTTTAATTATTACTCCTGTGATGGCTCATTCATGCAGGGAAATCATCACTTGATGCTGCAGTCATCGGCGAGCTAAGAAACATGCATGTGCACAACAGCCCTGAGAAATGCATGATGTGGTGAAGGTCTTTGTCCCGTCCCAGCGTGGGGTGCGACTACAGTATGTACAACATTTATGCCTCCAGGAAAAACAAGAGTGTAGGGAAATGGCAAGATCCATTCAGGAAATATTATTGCAGGCATCACCATCTGATCTCTATTCATTCCTGAGGTGCTGAAGGTGAGGACATTTGCATTATGCAAAGGTCACAGCTTATATTAACATTTGCAGTGCAACACATTTCACATCGATCGAGAGGCTGTGCTAGTCAGACAAGATTTCACAGAGACAAGTTAGTCTCACTACAGGTTCCTTTATTCAGAAATCAGGAGGAAAGAAGCAGAGAAGCAACATGACCATGTCAGCATAAGAGTCATCCTAATGGAAAGGACCAAAGGCCTGACTAGTTCAGCATTCTGCTTCCACTAGTGGCCAGCTAGATAGTCTTCACAGTCTAGGGTGGCCACTTATGCATCGCCAAAAAAAGAGGAAATGCAGGACCAAAAAAGAGGACACAGATTTGCATAAAAACTGCACATGCCGATTTGTATGTATAGATGCAATATGTAAAAATAATTTGTGGAACTACAATACACATCACTATGAGGAGACGATGACCTCATAGTCACCGTCACCTATGTGCCCGCTAAGTCCGCTGTCCAGTTGCTAAGTGTGGATAGCCAACATCAAGGCCTCTGCTCTCCCAGCTTCTTAGCTTTGTCTTTAAACCAGACTGGAACAAGATAGCACTTTAGTTGGAAGATGTCTTCAAGCAGAGGAATGTCCTCTGTAGAGAAGGACGCATGGCTGCCTCCACCACAGGCATGAATGAAGAGCTCTATACAAATCTCAAAAAATCCCATGGTGTTGTGGATCTCCTGTTTGGTTATTATTTCCTTGGTGAAATGTACCGCTCTATCCTGAGTAAGATTTAGATATTAAAAATGTATCTCTTCCGCTGTACTTGTTTCTCAGGCCCGGTTATTAATTAATAGATTTACAGTTCAATCCTATGTCCCTCAGCATCTAGAGGGCCATAGGATTTTTTCTGAGTCCCAGTTCCAACTTTGGAAAACAGCTCCGATATCAGAGCTGGGACTCTGCACTCGGAGCGCTGTCCCTGCCCACGCAGCCAGCGTGGAAAAATTGCGCTGGGCTGGCTGCTTCTTTAAGATGGCAAAAGCAACACGGGAGAAGGGGTTTAGGGAGCGGGGAGGGGAGGGGAGGGGAGGAGACCGGCACTACCAAGATATGCGGGTGATGCCTCAGCCTCCTTCCCTCCCACGCCAAAGCACTGCAGTTAGACAGCCAAAATCGGCAGTCTAAGTGCGTTGCAGCAGGGCGGGAGGAGCATGGAGGCGACCTTCGCCTCTGCACTCCTCTCGCTCTGCATAGGATGCCCAGAATCCTCCTGAGTTCAGAGGGTTCCGGACATCCCCAAGTTAGTCATGACAAGCATAAGTCCCATTGAGTTCAATGGGTCTACTCTAAGTATGGGCGTTTCTACTTGAGGTTTTTTTAACCCACCACTTTACCAAGGCTTCTGTTTCAGGATTCTTTGCTGGATTAAGAGATCAGCTCCTTTACACATGTTTTTTTCCTGGGGCTGTTTTCTCTCTGCCTTTCTATATGTTCCATTACACAGCCACTAGGTGGTGATGCGGTATAGCAGAACTGTGCAAATACATGAGAGTTTCATGCTGCCATTCACAAATAATACCAGACTTTCTTCTAATAAAAGCTGCAGAAATGGTTGCAAAGAGCAGGAGGGGCCCTGGAGGATGATGATGTTGTGTAAAGCACCCGCAAACTACCGTGAGTGAGGTATCACGAGTGCACAATAAATGCCTCGGGTAGAAAGGCTCTATGACTATGTCTGAATCCAGCCATATGTCTATAATTTTAATCACTCATCATTGGATCCAGATTTAGGCACATGCATCTGGGTTGCTGGAAGTGGATTTCCCATGGGCCTGCCCCTCCATCCCCCCTAAAAATGCTACACAAAGGGGCAGGGGACCATCCTGAATGAAGTGGGGGGATCCCCGAAAATCGGGTGAAGGCACCTTCCATAAGCGGAGCCCTTCTGTCCATGGAAGGCAGATCCTGGACCCAACCTGCAGACTGTTATCGTATACCCACTGATCTGGAAACGAATCCCATTGAAGAACTCAACGGGACTTACTTCTGAGTAGTAAACTGCCCTTTAAGTTTATCCTGTGACGGTATATGCAGAAATAAAACACGGATAGAGTTTTTCAAGCATGTTATGGGGGGAAATGCTGCTAAGTGATGAATGAAGGGTAAGAACTACATGGGTTCTTTTTGCAGTTCCTGATCTTTACAGACCTCTGCAGTTGAAGATGTTGACATTTAGATCTTGATAATAAGCATGACATTTTTCAGAGTTACGTTAACATCATGAAATGTCAGAACAGAGTACTGCAATCACAACAATCGCAGCAAAACAGTCAGTAGATATGGTGTGTGTTTGTGTGTGGCCTGCTGCTGCCACTGGATGAGCCTTGTGCCTGTGTGATTTCATTTGTGCTTTATGGAACTAAAGTAATATTGAACTAGTGTAACAAAGGGCTCTTGAAATGAGCCCGAGATAGAGGAAGTCAATTCCTACAGGTGAAAATCTGTCAAGTAATGATGACTATACTACACATTTGTCAGGAAATCAAACCGCTGTCAACTGAACCATTCTCTGACATGTTTAGACAGTGGTGTGCCCAGAGCATGTTTCAGATTTTAAGCGAATGGGATTATTCCCTTGGGGTCTGGTACTGTATTGATGACCCCAACCTCTTAAATGGACTTGTAAAGGGATAATTCCTAAGTGTCACAGTAATTACATGCAGAAAAAGATTGATGTTGTGTATTGCCCACCATTCCAAAAGCATCAGCCCCCTTTGCACAGTTATTTTGGGAGAGAACCTAGAGAAAAATAAATAGATGGGGAAATTCTTTTCTTTTCTTTTTTCTTTTCTTTTCTTATTTTTTCTGGGGTCAGTAACTAGCACTGAGCCAGACTATCATAAACTTAATTTCTTTTATGTCTGAAATGTCCAACTGCTCAGAATAATAAGCTTTCCAAAGTGGACCATCTGCCCATTTGAGGATTGAGTAGAAAAAAATAAGAACATACAAATTGAATGATTACATTGGCTCAAAGATCCATCTAACCCAGCACTCTGTCTCCACAGTTGCCAGCCAGATGTCTCTGGAAGCTTACAATCCGACATTGTTTGTTCCAAGCATCTGGTAACCAGAGGTATACTTCTGCAGGATGTGGAGGTTCTGCTTAGCTAGAATCTTTAGGGAGAGGGCGTAGTTCAGTGATAGAGCAAATGCTTTGCATGCAAGATGTTGTTGAACTATGGGTTGTTGTTGAACTGTGGGTTATTGTGTTGTCTGAACCCAGCTGTGCTAACAAGCCATGGCTTGTTAACCATGAACAACCCATGAAGAGAACCCATGGTTTGTTGTTGGGTTGTGAACTGTGGGTTGTTCACCATAGTTTGTTATCTCAGCTGGGTTCAGGCCACACGATAATCCATGTTTCAACGACAACCCACACTCAACCCATACTGAACCCTTGTGTGTGGGTTACTGTGTTGTCTGAACCCAGTCAGTGTCGACAGTACTGGCCTAGATGGAATGATGGTCTGACTCACCATATGGCAGCTTCCTAGGTCTGATAGCCATTGGAAGACTTATCCCTGATACATTCAAAGAGAAAGGATCCCCAAAGATGGAATAATGGGGGAATGGATAAAATGCATTTGGGGATTCATGAAATAAATAATAACTGTACTGTATTGCATTTGCAATATGTAGTATTTATCATGAATATGTAGGGAAGAATATTTCTTGAGAGCAAAGGGTTACTGTATTTGAAAAATGAATTTGGTAAAGGTGGCACTTTAGGAGGTCTTATAGTCTGGAATGCCTCTTTCAATTATCTATCTTAAGAGAATACAACAGGACATTTCTGTTACCCTAAATCAGACTTTCCCAACCTTGGGTGCCCAGGTGTTGTTGGACTACAGCTCCCTTCACCCACAGTCAGCATGGTCAGTGGTCAAGGATGATGGGAGCTGTAGTCCAACATCATGGTTACCCAAGCTTGGGCAAGGTTGCAATGCACATGTGGGACTGGGGCATGAGATTTAAAGGGCTAACAGCACAAGCCTATGCAGGTCTACTCAAAAACAAGTCCATTGAGTTCAATGGGACTTACTCTCAGGTAAGTGAGTACAGGTTTGCAGTCTAAATCAGATTTACAAGCCAAGTCTTCTATCTACCTTAAAAGCTATGAGGTTGTAAGAATAATGCACTTGAAGTTCATTCTCTGGAGAATCAGACTGTCTTCCAAAATAAAACAGTACAAGACCATGTTTCTTACTCCTTGATGCATATATGTGATATTAGTTAGCAGCAGCTGAGATAAAATGCCTTCATGCATGAATACTATAAATTGAAAGAATATGAACCCCATCGAAGGAGTATTATACTGTTCAGTAAACAAAAATCAAAAGATAATGGACGTCAACAAAGCCATTTCAACAATAAAACAATAGGGTTAATAGGTGGTGACTGCTGGGACGTTCTTTCTTTTACACTATTAATGCAACATCAAAAGCTAAACATGGCCTTGCTCTTTGGTAGTTGCTATTTGTTTGCTATTTCTACTATTATCTCCACATGGTATTGTTGACTTTTTAGCAAAGTCAAGGTAGCTACAATAATGTCAGTTGACCCACAACATTATGGATGCTTCCCATGATACTTTTAGAAGACACCCATTCGCTTGGTTCATTACAATTTAATTGGGAATATAATGGTTTGGATCCAAATTTATGTGTGTGCCCCTGGACTGGTTGAAGCAGACTTCTCCACCCCCTCCTCCCCACAGCAGCCCCTCCAACACCAAAAAAACTTTACACAGAGGGTTGGGGGACCCTGCTGAATGGGATCATCTGTGGTGTGGCTGAGAAGCAGGAATCCCCCAAATTGGACAAAAGGAATTTCCATGGCAGAGGCACCTGCCTAAATCTGCATCTAACCCAATGTGATTATTTTCTGAGCAGATGTAAGAAAGAATACTTAAGACTTCAATGCACGTTAAGATAGTTCTTTTGAGTAAGGCTCTAACAACCCAGTTTAAAAAACACTTCATTTTTGCATCCCCCCCCCCCGTTCATATTTGTGGTTTCAACTTTACCTGTTTGCTCTGTGTTGCAATTGTAATTATTTTTTTAAAATTCAAGAAAGGCCCTGAAATAGAAAGGCCCAGCCCAGATATTTTGCTGCCTGAGGTGAAGGATAATTCCCACCCCGCCCCCACAATTCTACAGGCAGACGTCGAACACAGTGATAGGTGGATCTTACTTCAACACTGGCAAAGGGACAGTGTCCTCCACCACACCTGAAGATAACAGGATAGCTTAGATCAGCAACCATAGCTCTGCCTTCCAATGCCTCACTGCTGCTCCCCGCCGCAGTTGCTGCCTGAGACAGCCACCTTGCTTTGCCTAATGGTAGGAGTGGCCCTGGAAACAGAGTACTTTTCATGTTTATTTATTTATTTATGACATTTAGACCTGCTTTTCCCCTCCAAAAAAAGGATTAACTCAAAAGTGGCTTACAAAAGCCATGAAAACCTTCATCAAAACACTTTTAAAACAAGCTAAAGGCAGCAGCAAAAACAAAGGGTAAGATCCAACTGTGCCCCAAAGCTAGTGCGAATGATGTTGCGCTAGCATCAACCAACACATGTGCAATGTAACTAATGCTTGTTAGGGCAATGGGGAAAAGTAGCTATTTGCTGCTGAAATTTGGCGGCGTTGCCAAATGTCGGCACCAAATCACCGCTTTTCCCCATTGCCCTAGCAAGCACTAGTTATGTTGCCCACGCGTTGGTTTACGCTAGCTGAATCTCACTCAGTAACACAAAGAACCAAAACTAGCGGTTAATCAATAAAATTAAGCAACAGCAGAGTAAAATGCTTGCTTTAAAAGAAATGTATTTCCTTGCTGGCGGAACACAGTTAACACCTAACCTCCTGGGGCAGGGAATTTCACAGATGCTGGGGTGCTGACACCGAGAAAGCCCTCTCATGTGTTGTCACCAACTGTGCCTCTGAAGGCAATGGCGTTTTTGGAATCCAAGAGCTGGGCTTGGCCCACTGTTGAAATCTGAAAACTATGAATGTCTGAAATGATGGTCCTAAATCAAAAAGCATGGTATAGTTTAAGGACTGAGGAGGATCCAGGTGACCAAAATTTTTCCTCTATTAGGGTGCAATCCTATGCATGTTTAGACAGAAAAAGGTCCTACAACTCCCAGCATGCCCCAGCCAGTCATGCTGGCTAGAGCATGCTGGGAGTTGTAGGACCTTTTTTCTTTCTAAACATGCATAGGATTGCAGCGTTACTGTATCTAACAGGTCTGTTAGGATCGCACCCTTACTGTATCTAACAGGTCTGTGCTAGTGGCGAGCCAGACTGTGTATTTCAATCTGGCTTACACAGAACCGTCAAAGTCCCATTTCGAAGGGGTGGGAGGAGTGGACAGCTCCTGTGAGAAGCAAAGTAGTGACCTCCAAAAGTCCTGGATATTTAGGAAAGTTTTCACCTTCCACTGCGAGATGTAAGACTCTCCATTTGGAATTAATTTATTTCTGCTGATTCTATTAGTTAATGTTTTGCACATACCATTAAAACGGATTTCAACTGACTATCCATTTATTATTCTTTCTTTCACTCAGTGCGGTGCTGATATTTTTGGACCACAAATTAAACAGTTACATATGAATTGTGTAAGATAACATAGACAATAATATAGGGGATGTTTTGATACAACAGACAAATCTGATCTTGTGTGTTTCATTGAAAATGGGTTCTCTCCCGCACCCCCACCCAGCAGCCACTCTAAAAAAAATAAATACATAATTGTTTATTTTTCCACCATGTTTTCTTAGGATACAATTAAATCTTCAGAGTTCGTAACCTTTCCATTTAAACACAGATTATAGGCCTCACAGTCTACATCAGGTGTAGATAGACATCAATTGCATCTCCTGGGTACCATGAACTCCTGGTGTGGCGCAGGGAATAGCTTCAATTGTTACCATTGTTATCCATTTTTGTCCACATTAAGCAGCTGTCTCCATTAAGCATGGACAGCATAGCTGGATGATACTGCATTCATACACCGCATAAACTGTGGAGGAAAAAATCGCCGCGGTTGTTGGGCAAGTTAGCATAGTGTTTAGCTCTTTGCTTAATTAAATGGATACAGGTGACCACTGATCAAGGGCCAGCTTACATTTATAGCAGATACCACATGGATTGGGAGCTCCTTGTGTGAGAACCAGACCCCTCTCTTTGGGAGCTGGATTACTCAGCTGCTATGATTTGTGGGATCAGTTCTGCCCATTTGTGGGTCACTACACTATTGAAAGAGATGCTGGCCACATATACAACCACGGGCGGTACTAGATACGGAAAAGACCTCGGGCTCAGTCCCACAGGACCAAAAAAAAAAAAGCACAAATTTACATATGCTAATTTACATATGCTCTAAAGTGTGTGTGTGTGTGTGTGTGTTTAAAGGACCCTGTCTCCTAAGGCACCCCTATTTGTAAAAAGGGATGTATGGACAGGGGAAAGGAGGGCATTTGATTTGGGGGGGGGGAACCTCGGGCAGAAAGATTCAAGGAGGGGGGCAGCAGGAGGTGAAGTACCGTACATGTGGGCAAAAAGCCAGCTAATCCAGGGGGATCAGATGCAACAGAGATCATCAGGGCCCCTGTACTGTACGTTTATTTTAGCAGGTGCTCAGGGACAGCAGGGTGGTGGGGCACATGGCCTCCCAGAAATTCGGGGCTCCAAATGAAAGATTCAGGGCTCCAGCCTTAGCGGGCCACCCACTAATACTGCCTCTGTGTACAACCCCACAAGGAGGGACTGCTGGTTCTCACAAGGCGTGCTTCTATGTATGTAAGCATTGTCTGACTGAAAGCCTGACAATAGCTCTTGCACACTCCTAGGCCCCCACATGGAGACAACCATAAGTGTGAACCAGCCCCAAGTGGTAACTTGCCATGGTTCGTATGTAATCATCCAGTCGGTCATCTGTATTGTCTTGCCAAATGGTGTGTAAATGTTACAATTTTCCTGCTTTCCAAGATTTTATTTTAGAAGATGTGGCAGTGTGCTAAAATTCTCCTTATTGCTTAGAAGAACAGTACAGATAGCCAGTGTACCAAGTGGTTACATACACACCTTAGTAAGTTGCCACGGTAAATTGATATTTGCATTTACTGAGAAGGAGCTGTTGATCAGGAGATTGTATCTCAGCACAAAGTGGCAAAGAAGATTTTCAGTCCAATAGTCATGGATGTATGACTACGATTGTTCACATACATAACATGACGTTATAAGCCATGGGGCACTGTCATGCGGTCTGAACCCACTATTTGGGGTGGCTTAGAAGCCCAGCTTATGGGCTTGTAAGCCACCCCGACAGCCCATGGCTTGTTGTCGGGTTTGTTACCCACCCCTGGGGTTGCTGTGTTATCCGAACTTAGATGACGTGAGAACCCCTGGGCTGAGCCAAACTGCTACAGAGCCACTTGGCAAGAGCGGCAAGAAAGCCGCTGACAGCAAGCACTGCTGACAACTGACCCCAAAGTGCCCAAGTGGCACCAGGGGGGTGGCTGTCAGAAGCTGCGCTGTGCCTCAGCCAACTCACAAGTCAGCCGAGCACAACATGACTTCGCTCCCCGCGTCTGGCGGCGGCACTACCGATCCCGGCGGAGAGGGCTTGCTCACAAGCAAGCCTTCTCTGCTGAGATTGGGTCAGCTCCCCCCGTTTCACACCACCGCTACTAAGCAGCTGTGGCACAGGGGAGCCTTGATCTGCTTGGCCCACTCACGAGTCGGTCAAGCAGATCGCGGCTCAGCTCCACATCCGCTGTTCCTTGCTGCTGCCGCCACCATGCGTGCAGGGCAGTGGCACCAACATTCCTCATCTGTCTCGTAAAGTCTCCTTGCGAGCCAGGATGAGAGATGTCAGTGATCCCTGCTGCCCAATTCCCTCCGCTCCCCATCACTGCTGGGGCTTTTGCCGCTGCAGGGAGGAGGGAAATCTTGGTGCTCCCACAGTGTCCCCTGGGATACCTGTGGGAGGACCAAGGGGGCACCCTACCCCCCAATGTGCCTGATTGTCTGTCGGGTGCATTGGAGGTAGGGTGGCTTATAAGCTACACTGCGTAGCTTTCTAAGCTGTGTGGCTTATTGAGTCATGCAAACCCTATGTGTTGTGTACTCTATACAAAGCAAAGCAGAAAATAAATGGTTTTGTTTGGTTCAGGGATACTTTAATGGTGGGTACCTCTCTGGGTGTGACTGGCCAACACACACACCCTTACCCTTTGGGTGGGTGATTTTCATTTTTGAGAAACGTGTCTAGAGGCACCCTTCCTGGTAATCATGGCAGGAAGGAGGAGAAAATACTTGTTTTCTCAGGCAATACCCAAAATGGCCTCTCTTGATGCCGCCACCACACACACTCATTTTTTCTAAACTTTATGGGGCACTGTCCTAATGCTTGTTTGAGGGCCAAACATGCACTGTGGGAGGTCTATGGTCTCACCTGTTGAAGCCACAGCTACTCCAGAGCTCCTGGAGCTGAGTGGGGCTACTGCCTCAGAACCAAACTACACATGACATGGGAGATCTGTGATGGTTCTCCTCATCTTTAATGGTTTTATTTTTTACTGAAATGCAGGAGGGCTGTACAAGTGACTGTAACTGTGGCGTTTGGGAACCAGGGTGCTGAACCCTTTCCTTGAGGGCTTGGGGTCTCCAATGTGGTGGCCGTGGAGCCCAATGTGCTTGCATACACCTCACTTGGTCCCCACCAGGCTCCCTGCCTGCCCCTCCTGATTTTTATTTTATTTCTTATAGATTCATAGATCATAGAGTTGGAAGGGGCCTACAAGGCTATCGAGTCCAACCCCCTGCTCAATGCAGGAAACTAGAGGAGGGGTCTCCCATCCAAGTAATCACCAGGCCTGACCCTGCTTAGCTTTCCACACTCAGACAAGCTGAGCCAGCGTGTTTGTTTGCTTTTAAAATTAGAAACATTAAAAAAAAAAAAAACTGGGAGGCTGGCATGCTGCAAAGCGAAGTGCTGCCCTCCAGCACCATCTTTATTACGGTTCAAAATAGTGGTTTTGTGTTTTGGAGCTCAAACCCCACCTCTGCCTTGAAATTAGATGCTTGGGCAAGTTACCGTACTTTTCCTTTGGTATCACCAGTTTGTCTTCTAGGAAATAAGCATTTTGTGACTGGCCATGTCCACCATGGCAACCATTTTATGAATGGGTAACCCCCCCATGGCAGCCATTTTGTGATAGTGCCCATGACACTCTCTCAAAATTTGAAATGTGCCTACCAACCTAAAGAGGTTGGGGATCCCTGCTGTACGCTGTTTTTGCAGGAGTGTTGCTAGGCACTTAAAAGAGTCAGGGCCCAGACCCATAGAGTGTGGAAACAACAATTCCCCAGCGAGTGCCTTTTCTCTCTTGCTTAAGTTTTTTTTCCTCTTTTCCCATTCCTCTCCTCTAACCCCTTTGCTACTTGGCTGGTACCCAGGGCCCTTATTCTGCAAGACCTCACAGCAGTCATTTTCCCTGGCGGGAAATAGCAACCCAGAACTTGACATTTTCTTGACAGGAAGGCATAATATGCAAATCTGAATTGTTAATAATAATTTCTTTGAACGTATGGACTGAGAGGCATAATATAGAAAGCCAGGACTTCGTTATTGCTTATTGCTTACAGAATAGTTTCAAAAAGGAAAAGACAATCCTAATTTGATTTTAAAACATTATGATCAGTAGTTTAGCTGAGGATATTACCATCAGTGTTGCCCAAGAGTCTTTAAATCCCTTTATTTACCATAACACTAGAATTTGTGTAATATTGTTATCCTTCCTGAAATATGTCTGCGAATGATCTAAAATGAATGTTATGTAATATCATAAATGTTTTCATCGTGTGTGATTACTCATTGTCATGCCATTCTTAAATCCTTGGCAGATTGCCGACTTGATGATAATACTTTTTCCCACAAAATATTTAATAGGCAAGAGACCGAGGCCTTAAAAGGATCCAAAATTGAACTGTTTATGAAAACCGCTACTTGAACTATCTGGAGGAGGAGACTCATTTGCAATCTAGAAGCATAAACCAATTTTGCTGGCTGCTTTTGTCTATGATATTCACAGCAGGCTTTTGACAGTTAATTGCAGATGTATAATTATACCTAAGCACAAGAAAATCAACAAGCACCCACCCCCTACACACACACCTATAAAGTGAAAGCCACATTGATTGAGATTATTTGTAGTACCACAAGACTTGGCATTTATGTATTTATTTATTATATTTATACCCCGCCTTTTTTCCTTCAAGGAACCCAAGGCGGCTTACAACATGATCCTCCTCCTCTCCATTTTATCCTCACAACAACCCTGTGAGGTAGGTTAGGCTGAGAGCCAGTGACTGGCCCAAAGTCACCCAGTGAGTTTCATGGCTGAGCAGGGTCTAGAACCTGGATCTCCCGAGTCCCAGTCCAACACTCTCACCATTACGCCACTATTGTACTCATGTTTCTGGCCCTGTAGAGCATGGGGTGGGTGGACAGTAGATCCCCAGATGCTTTGGACTTCAACTCCCAGCATTCTTGACCATTGGCCATGCTGGCAGGGCAGGGCTTCTGGGAGTTGAAGTCCAAAACATCTGGAGATCTACCTTTCTGCCCACCCCTGCTGTAGAGATATTAACACGATATACTTCATCTGCATACTACTGCAAATTTCCACTGACTCAAGTCTATGTAAGAAACTTGGACCATAACAAAGGCTTTCCTAGATCTATGCATGTCCATCTGTGTGGGCTAATCATTCTTGGCCAAATTAAGGAAATGTATGCCAAGGCTGTGGGCCTTACTGTTGCTCATCTCTGAGGCCCCTAAGGAGCTAAAAAGGAGGTTAAGAACATAAGAAACCTGCTGAATCAGACCAAGGGTCCAACTTGGCGGGGCAAGCAGTGAAGTGCGGGAGAAACAGGCGAAATTGTGGAGGTGGTGGTGGGGAGGCAGGCGAAATGGCGAAGGCGGTGGGTGAATTGGTGGTGGTGGAGGAGGAGGTAAGGGGCAGTCACGAAGTGGAGCCGAGCACTGTCGGCTCCCATTCAAGAGCACTGTTACCCGCCTCCCAGGGAAACCTTTCATGGGGGTGAGTGGCTACTGCTTCACACCTGGCATCTTAGGGCTTGGCATGATCAGGGATAGGCCCTTCTGAGCCAATATACCCTTGGAAGCTGCCCCACCATGCCGACCCCTGACACCAGGCCTGACCGAGGGAGCACTACTGGAGCATTAGCATACTTCTAATGCCCCCTTAACGGAGTCCCCGTGGGGGGCATACGGGGAAACCATCCCTAATTGCTCCCTGGCTATTGTCCCTGCCCACAGCACAGAGGCCAATCAGAAACACAAGTAAAAATCCCTTCTCAGCACTATCAACTAGCAACTGGGCAATTAGACCAGGGGTGGGGAACCTCTTTCAACCCGAGGGCCACATTCAGTGTCGGAGAAGCTCCCAGTGGGTGGGTGGGTGCATTCCAGTGGTGGGTGGAGTTGAGTGCAAAGGGGGCAGGGCCAAAGACAAAAGGGCTGGGCCCCCCCCAAAAAATACAAAAAATACCCGCATATTGTAGCTTAAAGTTCTTACTGCCAGTAACTAAGCCTTAGGAGAGGCATTTCAATCTTATAGAAGGGGGGGGGGAACTGTCCAAAAGAAAGGTAACATCCAAACAATTGGTGGTGGGGGAAACGGGGCAGAGAGAGAGGAAGGGGGCACATCTACCAGGGGAACCCCAGGGGCCAGACTGGTACCCCAGAAGAGCTGGATTTGGCCCTTGGGCCTGAGGTTCCCCATCCCTGAATTACCAGGTATTCCGAAATGAAACGAGACATTTAAGTAGGGTGGATGGGAAGGCTAGAAAAACACTGTCTACCTGGGCCAAGCTCCCAATAAACAGTCCAGGAGCTGTCCAGAGGGAAGAGGTTCCTCCTCAGCTCTGCTCTGGGCAATCCCTGCTCCTGAGTTGGTCATCAATAGGTCAACAGGTACAGGAGGAGTTATGTGGGCTGTGGCGTGTCTAGACACCGGGAGTCCGATGCTGGCTGCATCAACACCCACCCACCTATCCTCCCACCTCTGTGCACAGCGCACAGGTTCACTTTGGGCCAGTCACGGACTCTCAGCCTAACCTACCTCCCAGGGTTGTTGTGAGGATAAAATGGAGGGGAGGAGGATTATGTAAGCCGCCTTGGGTTCCTTCCTTGCAGGAAAAAAGGTGGGGTATAAATAGAATAAATAGATAAATAAAATACATGTAAATGTGCAGGCATACCCCAATGTCTCCTTCTGTTAGGACAAAGCAGCTTCTAGTGCTGGTGTGTAGCAAAGAAACTGCAGATGGGGAAAAGGTAGTTACTTAACCCTTCCTCCACCCGCCACTTTCCCCTCCAAGTTGCTTCTGCCACCGGGACTCACACAGCTGGGCTCCTAAGATTAAATTAATGGCTAGTTCCAATTTAAATTAGCATCTGAAGCAGGCCTAAGATGGTGAATAGTTAATGTATGCAGAATGAAGCGTGTTACATAACATCAAAGTCTATCTCTCTTCATGCCTTCCATCAGATTATCATTTGAACAGTTTTCATTCACATTTGGGCAGTGGGTGGGGTGCGGTGGGGATGGGATAGAGATGTGAAGGCCCAGAAAACCCCCCCAGAAAAAATCAGAACCCACCCATTTTGTTTTTTCTGGTTTTTTCCCCCAGGCCTTCATATCTCTAGATGGGGGGGGGGGGGTACACAGTCTATTAAATTAGATCTGATTCACAATTTTGGCTGCATATGGAAAACCATGGGTAAGTCACAGCCTATTCTATCTCACAGAATTGTTATGGGGATAAAATAGAATAGCAGCTCTAGGCTGTCCTAAGCTTCTTGCAAAAAGAATGGTATACAAATGTGATAAATAAAAGATAAATATACAGAGATTTTCAAAACACAAAATCCAGTCCATGGTGTGTGTGTTTTTAATGCAGAAGCTTGGTTCAAGGTTTCAACCACACTGTGGTTTTAATCTCACACTCCTTGATTGCTTCATTCAGTAACAGGTCTTATCAAATTGCTTCATATGTTATTAACACAAAAATCTAAAGACATCTCGTTCCTTCTGGTAAAACACTCAGAACAGCTTCCCTGTTACAGGATTAATCTGTTGGCAATTACACTTACAGGGATCAGTATGTAACGTGCCACAGAGATTTGGTTCTCTTCGATTTCAATATGGTGGTGACTTCCCTACCACTGTAAAAAAAAAAAAAAATGCATGCAAAAGTAATTATATCTGAGCCAGAAATGTGCTGCGACACTGAGGGCAATCAGGTATCAGGAGCTAAAGGAAATGAGCTCATTCCTGGCATTTACAGAACATTTCTTAATTATCAAGGCTGAACTCCATAAAGCACCTGTAAGGCTGCAATCCTATGCACATTTCCTGGGAGTAAATGGCACTGATCTCAGTAGGGATATCTTCGTGTTGGCTCCAGGTTTTTGAGGGCCCTTGGGCAAGACATCCTCAATAGGCCCCCTCTCTGTGAGAAATACCTGGTTCTCATGACTTGAAGGTGGTTAATAAGCCACCAAGGCTTATCACCCACTGCTCCAGATGCCTAATTACGCTTGCTGAGTGTGGCTTAGTGCTGGCTCCAGGTTTTTGAGGGCCCTTGGGCAAGACACTCTCAATGGGTCCCCACCCTCAGTGAGTCTACTTTCTCACCACCATTGTTACTGGCTGCTATAGCTCCTCATCCTCTTTCTCATCATTCTTCTCACTTGCTTGCTTAACAGGCAAAGAGCCAGTGAGCAGGTAGGCAGTGGCATTTGCTGCTGCTCCTTCTCTCCACCACCGTTGCCTGGGCCAGAGCAAGAGGCAGGTGAACAAGCAGGTTGCAATGACAACGAGAGCAGAGATGGGGACTCGGACTCCAGGACTCGACTCGTGAGTCGGACTGAGTCCCCCCTCTGACTCGAGTCGGACTCGAGTCCCAGTATTTTTAATGGGACTCGAGACTCGACTCGGGACTCGAGACCAAGGACTCGTGTTCCAAAATCGTGTTCCTCAAAGGCAACATGGATAGGCACACTTGTGCCTAGAATTTATTTAAGCCACACATCTGAAGTAGCCTTATTATGTTGGGGAAAAACCCCCATTGATTTTAATAGGGACTCATGGAGTCAGCTTTGGGAGTGACTTGTGACTCGTGAGTCACCATTTTGGACCAAGGACTCGGACTTGAGACTTGGGTCCAAAGACTCGTGACTCGAAACCAAGGACTCTTCAACATCCCTGAGAAGAGGAGGAACAACTCCAGCGGGCTCTTGTCAGTGGGGCCCTGCTCGGGTGTGGGCCCTCAGCCGCTGCCCAACCATGCCTACCCTTGATGCTGGCTCTGATTTTAGGATTGTGCTGGATTGCTGCAATCCTAAACACACTTACTAGGGAATAGGTCTGTCTGAACCGGATCGAAGTAAACAGGTTTAGGGTTACATGACATGTCACTTACATTAGGGCTTAAGGACTACACTTACATTAGGGCTTGAGGATCACACTATATATTAAAAAGTTTTAAATTTTATTAAGCTTTATTCAACGACTATCACAGCTTCAAGGGGAAATCTGCCCCTTTAGAAAATTGTTCGGAAGACTTGGCTGGTTTTCCCCATTCATAGCACTTTTAATTGATACACAGAAGCAATCATGGCAGTAAAACACAGAAGGGCTTATCGACCATGCACTCTCAGATGTTCACATACTACAGGGGGAAAAATATATAATTTTGGATGGCTCATCCCAAGCCATACCATTATATTCATTCCCATAATTAGGGTTGCACAATCATCATCAGTTCAGATTTGTTGCTTCATGGGCATATATATGTTGCTTTGTTTTTTTGGGGGGGGGAGCTTTGTTTGCATTTCCCATTAATTTAAGTGGGAAAATCACAATGCAGCTAGTTTTTACATTATTTAGATGGAGTCAGATCAAATTTGCTAGGACAGGAGCCCTTTTTGAGGCGAGAAATCCTGCCATATTTCAAAGAAATTGGTTCACGGGGCTTTGTGCTAGGTTCCTTTTTATATTTGGAGCATTTAAAAAAGTCTCTGCTGCCCTACCACCTGGCGTGTGTGGGTTTAGCTAAGTATTTGCATGAAACTCAAAGGGAATATAGAGGGCAATTTTTCACATGAATATGTTCAGGGGTTCAAGAGTTATCCATCAAAAATAGTATTTGAGGTTTCTTTTAATAATTATATTTATGTCCATTTGCCATAAAACAGGGGTGAAGCAACTTGTGGCCTTCCAGGTGTTTTGGCCTACAATTCGCATCAACCCTAGCCAGCAAGCCAGTGATGAAGGATGATGGGAATTATAAGCCAAAACTTCTGGAGGGCCATAAGTTGCCCACTCATACCATAAAGTCACAGAAAATGCAGAACTGACCCTAGGAAAATTCTGAAAATTTTGGAATGATTAAAATAGCGGCAAGGATTCCTACCAACAGGACATGAAAGAAGAACCACTTAAAAACAGCTGCTGAACTACAAGAGTGCAGGCAACATCAAACATTATTTCATTGACACACAGGCAGCTGTTTGGCCAGTTTGAACAGAATGCTGAACTAGATGGACCCTTGGTCTGATCCAGCATGGCTCTTATGTTCTTATGACAACCTGTCAATTATGCTTGTTCTCAGTCACCATTCCCACCTTCCTGGTGTCTTCCTTACAAAGAAACGGCTCCAGAATCAGTTGGGAATTGTTACAAAGTTAGACATAGACGAGGGACACACAAAAAGTTTCTAAAATCAAAACGAGATTTTGTTAAGCAACGAAGCTTTGTTTCCCAAGCAATTCAATTCCAGCCACTTTGTCTCTGTTTTGTTTTCCTTCAGTTTCATTTTAAAATGACTACGAATCACCACTGATTTGTTTCAGACCCAGATTGGATCTGGAGAAATTGTACAGCCTAATATTAATAAGGTGATCAAGATGGCTAAACTGTTTGCATCTGTTCCTCATGGTTTTCTACGGGCCAGTTCAAACAATAAAGATCCTAGTAATAAGATCTTGGTATCTGGATTGTGTACATGCACCACTGCAAGTACGAAGTAATGCGTGATCTGGACATACACATGTATGGATGCTCACTTCTGCTTTCTTTCCACCTCTTTTGGAGGTTGGAAGGATTGCAGCGATTGTGCAAATCATGCATTCCTTTGTATACACACACTTGGTTCTCACCCAAATGTTCAGTTCTTTGGTGGTTTGATACACACAACAGGTCTTTTTCAGTTTCTGCCCCATCTACCTCTGACCTTTTTATTCTCCAGCAAGACAGGGCAATAAGCTGCTTCTTTCTGAGTCTATAGCAGGGTTGTCAAGGTTCCACTACTGCAGGGACCCCTTGATCTGCCTTTGGGAGATATCTCCCTCTCCCCAAAGACCCAGTCCTTTGCCTGCTTCCCCCAGTAACGTGGGTGTAGGCTGTAGGTGTGTGAATAAGTCACTCCAAACTCCAGGGTACACAACAAACTTTACTTATAGTAGTAGGGAAATTACTTAATAGAGTGGTTTTAAATCAAAAGCAGGTATGATAAAATAAAACAAACAAACAAACAGTCCAATGATCTCTAGTTTAACTTCAGTCTACCTAATTCCTATGTAGTCAGCTAGCCAAGTTCTCTTTCTCTCTCTCTCTGCTTCTCCCTCTGCTGTTTCTCTCTGCTGCTCAGCACACACTCTCCCTGCTAGCTGACCACACCCCACATATATAGTCCTCCCAGGAATGGAAGGTTACAACCATGTGACCCTGCACTGGAGAACTGATTCTAAACTTCTATTGGGTAACTTAAAACTCTCAAACTCCCCCTCCCATCGTGGAGTGTTTGGGCCTTCAGGCTTCAACAAACTGAAGCCTGTGTAGGCCTCAACAAACCCAATCCTGTGTAGGCCTCAAACCCTCACAAGGGTGTCTGTAATATTAGTGATGTGAAGGGAGAGGTGAAAACGCTGACTAGGGACCAGGTCAAAAGGACATAGGATACTTGCTTCTAGTAGCCCAAGTAGATCAGTGTTTACCAGAAGACAAATAGGAATTCACAAGTAAGGAATGTCCTGTATGCTTCTCTTGTGAAGATGGCAGCACCTTCTAGGACCATGGGATGGCTTTAGGAATGTCACCACCAGGGATGTTGAAGAGTCCTTGGTCTCGAGTCACGAGTCGAGTCACGAGTCTTTGGACCCAAGTCTCGAGTCCAAGTCCTTGGTTCAAAATGGTGACTCATGAGTCCCGAGTCCCTCCCAAAGCTGACTCCACGAGTCCCTATTAAAATCAATGGGGGGGTTTCCCCAACAAAATAAGGCTAGTTCAGATGTGTGGCTTAAATAAATTCTAGGCACAAGTGTGCCTTTTCATCTCAAAACTCTGCCACTGATTTTGACAAGAACAGACCAGGCAGACAAACCCAAAATAACCAGGCAGGCAGAGGAGGCAGGGAACCCCAAAGCAGGCAGGCAGAGACATTTGTCTTGGACAATTCAAACTGTGGAACTGGTTAAGAAGAGACCAGGCAGGCAGAGGAGGCAGGGAACCCCAAACAGGCAGGCAGAGGCAGCCAAACCCAAAATGTCTGAAAGGTTGCATTAGGAAAATGATTTAAAAAAATAAACTTGGATTGTTACTGCAACTAGGTCCAGACAGCACCTGCAGGTGGCATCAAGCAGGGATGTTGATGAGTCCTTGGTCTCGAGTCCCGAGTCGAGTCGAGTCTCGAGTCCCATTAAAAATATTGGGACTCGAGTGCGACTCGAATCAGAGGGGGGACTCAGTCCGACTCACGAGTCGAGTCCTGGAGTCCGAGTCCCCATCCCTGGTCACCACTGGATAAATATATGTTAACATTTTCTGTCTCACCATATTTCCAACAACATTTGCTCATATAATCCTATGAACTACTGAATTCCTGAGTAACTCAGACTTAAGTGCTGGTCTTCCAGAAAATTTAACATATCTGGTTTTTTGTTTTTTTTTAATCTACCCATCTGTGCATGGACAGGAATATTTCTCCACAGCCACTGAAGTTATATTGGAGCTTTATTTGACTAATGTAACATTTTATATAGTGCACCTCTCTGTGTGTGTCTCTTAGAGAAAAATCTTATCTAATTTGTGCTCAAAACATTGCACTTGAGAACACTGTATGCAATGCAGGCAAAGCCAGCAAAATTATGAAGATATTGGTAAATGTTAATAGCTATTTAATTTTTTGTAAATCTAATTATAGCTAAAGCATACTGCCATCTTGCGTCTAAAGTCTGTAATTAACTTTAACAAAAATCAAAAACAAAACCCAATAACCTAATGACTTTTTGCATGAAGTATGTATTGGCTTTGTGAGGTAAATGCGGACATAAATACCAGAAATAATGGCCACTGCTTATGTGGTAGGGTGCTGACAAATATTACAAAACTCACTAATAAAATATTATAAAATAATATATAATAAATAATGTAATAATTATAATATATAAGATTTTGTGTGTTTCCTCTAACTTTTGTTGACCATGCCCTTTGGTTGCCTGGCCATACCCTTGGCCACGCCCTCATGTTGCCTGGCCACGCCCTCTTGATTACACCTTCATGTTGCTTAACCATACCTCTTACAAATTCACATGTGTCCCTATTTTCAAATGTGAAATGTTGGGAGGGTAGGGACTTCGCTCATGGTCCGAGGCGATATAAAGCAATTTTTTTAAAAATTAGCTTATTATTGAACTTCATACGCCTCCCTGGGAGCCTTTTTCGGCTTAAGAGTGGGGAAAAATGCTTTAAATACATAGCAAATAAACTATTTGAGGAGCGCTTTGTGTGATTCTGCAGAAAGGATCGTCCTTTATTGAATTTATAAATTTCTCTAGGCGTTTTACAGCTTACATCATCATTGCAATCAAATGAACAAGCTAAATCGAATACAAGTCACCCTGTCCACAGACACACTTCTATTAATTTGTAATTATTGAACACATTATAAACGATACCCTTTGTTTTTCTGCCCAATCCATTCGCTACCGCCCAATGCAAACTCCCCGCCCCCCACGCCAGGTGCCAACTCCGCCCCTATATCCCCCCCCCATCTCACCGACATTCGATTGGCTACAGAAAGGCTGCCCGAGAGTTGTCATTGGCCGAAACGCACGTGCCGGGCAGGCGGGCGCAAAGAAATAGGGAAAAGAGGACGATGTGCGTACTGGTTAGTTGGCGCGACTAGTTAGCGTTCCGTTGGGCCGGCTATGGTAGAAAGGCGCAAGGTGGGGGGGAAAGAAAAGAAAAAGTAGAAGATGGCGTCGCTCTCGGATTTTGTGCAGAGCAGGCGAGGCAGGAGGCAGCGGCAAAGTCCTTTCGTGGGCTGCCGGCAGCGCGGGGTGCCGATTCGATGGGCCCCTTTAAGCGCTTCTGCAGGTAATGTGAAACCAAAGAGGTCGGGGTGACCGCTTGAAACCAATAGCTGGAGAAAGCTTATTTGCAAAGAACAGAGCTAGCCTAGCCAAGCCTACTCGGAAGTAAGTCCGCATGTAGTTCAATGGGACTTGATGCCGAGTAAGCGTGTATAGAATAGCCTTGCCGGAGGCTGCAACGCCACTTAGCGGTGGGCAGCCCATTAAGGACGCAATCCTATGCATGTTTAGACAGAAAACCCCTACAATTTCCAGCATGCTGGGAGTTGTAGGGCTTTATTCTGCCCAAACACGCCTAGGATTACGCCCTAAGCCTTGCTACTGAATAAACATGCCTGGGATCAGGCCGCGGGGCTTGCTGCAACTCGGGAGCACGCCCCGTTGAGTTCAGTAGGGTTTGCTCAGGAGTAAGCATGCGTAGGATCGGGCCGCGCGGCTTGCCAACCCTAATGCGCACCCCTG
Source organism: Shinisaurus crocodilurus (assembly GCA_021292165.1). Classification (NCBI taxonomy): domain Eukaryota; kingdom Metazoa; phylum Chordata; class Lepidosauria; order Squamata; family Shinisauridae; genus Shinisaurus; species Shinisaurus crocodilurus. The sequence continues at coordinate 266,850,740 of CM037878.1, read as the reverse complement.
GCCCTATCCTATGCATGGTTACTCAGAAACAAGCCCTGTTGAGTTCAGCGGAGCTTGCTCCTAAGTTGCAACCTTGCGTTGGCGTACTTGGGAGCAAGTCCCGTCGAACTCGGTGGGGCCTACTATTAGGTCCGCGTTGCGAGCGCATGCTGGAAGGGGGGTGGCGAGGAAAGGCAGGAGGGCTGTGAAGGGCTGCGGCAGCCTCTTCGCGCGCTCCCGTTTTTGTGGTGGAAAAACGCATTTGTGGGACTCTCCTGTTTTATCAGTCACACACACCCGTGAAAGGCACATCCAAACAAGGCGACGAGAGCGGTCATGGGGAGGCCGAGTGCTGTGTGTAAGGAGGACCTTCTTGAGGCGCTTTATCGCTTCAGCCATTTTGGCCAAGCGGCGAGACGCGCCTTCAAGCGCACATTTTGAGAGGTGCTCTCCTTTCTTTTTGGATCAGATTCTGTGGTGAAATTGAGGGTTGGGGTGTATGTGTGGGGGCAGCCACTGATCCTTTGTCGGACAGTATTTTGTCGACCTTCCCCAACCTGGTGCTCTCCAGATGTGTTGAACTTTCATAATCCCCCGCCGGAGATTTATTGATTGATCATTACATTTATACCCCGCCTTTCTTTTTCTCGCAAGAAACTTGCCAGGCGGCTTTCATGGTCGTCGTCCTTGCCATTTTATCCTCACAACAACCCTGTGAGGTAGGTTAGGCTGAGAGTCGGTGACTGGCCCAAAGTCACCCAGTGAGCTTCATGGCAGAGTGGGGACTAGAATCCAGATTTCCAGAGTCCCAGTCCAACACTCTAACCACTACACTACTAATATCATTCAACATCTGGATGTCACCATGCTGTGGAAGGCTGTTAGGGTCTTGCCCACCCCTGCTGGTTTTGGCACCACTATTTTTCAAGTGGTGGCCATCTTGGATTGTTAATTTGTTTAGTTGGGTCTTGTCAGTTGTTTACAGGACTTGCATTAAGCATAATGTACCGTAATTTATGGAAGGTGTTTAATGGGAATTCTGGAAGAACTTATTAAGATATACGTAATGTGAGTGGGGCTTTAGTTTTTCCTTCCTCCCCCCCCCCCCCCCATTTTAAAATTATCAGCATTATATGTTGTAGTGTGTGTTGCTGCTTTTTAGGAAGGGGCAACTACGTAGTTTTATTAATACTGAAAGTTCCCTTGAGGGCACTGGTGGTGTCCAAAAAAGTGTGCTGAAGTTGGCCAAAGATAAAAAGAGATTTCTTTTCTACCCATTTTTCCCCAGTTCAAGCAGCTTGGCCAGCCAGAATCTTCCAATAGGTTTCTGGTGAATTACTGAAATGTGTGCTTTAAAATTCAGTACTGAATTGCGCCTTTTAAATGTGTGTTACTTCATTATAAATATAATATAAGTATAAGTATAATATAAGTATATTATAAATATACTTCAAATATAAATAAATAACAAAAGCAGTAGTATGCCAACTTGTTTTTGCTTGATGTGTTTTCTTTTTAGGTTTGAAGTTTCAGAATTCTGGCAGGATCCGTGAAAATGACAGCAATACTTCAGAAGTAATTAGATTGGTTTCTTTGGAGATAAAGGGGATATTATCAAAATTAGGCCTGTGATAGAGCACCTTAAGAGTACACAGGAGGAGGGGCACTGTAAAGTTGGTGCAAAAAGCACAAGCCATAAATACAAATTGTATTTATACGCATAGATTTATGTAACATAATTAGAGAACTTAAATAAAACAAAATAACATTTTAATAAAGTTCAAATGTGTGCAAAGCCCTTCTCAGTCAGTCTGTGCAGTCACTGTCCAAAATATGGAACATAGGAGTGAGTTTATACTGCCTGCATGATTTTCCTTCCATCTCTGTAAGTTAAAGGGCTGGAGGCTTTTAAAAAGTTAATTCTGGCAATATTCCTGAAAAGCCCCCCCCCCCCCCATGCACCCACTGTGATAACAGTTTTGTATGAGATGGGTTAAGCCACAAACTGCCCCTAATAAAACTTTGGCTGAAATCCTATTACCCTTATTTGAGAATATGTTCCACTGAATAATAGTAATAGGTAAACATGCATAACTTGTATGTTTTGACATGCCATTCAACAGATAGTCCATGGAAACTTATGCCATAATAAATGTATTAGTCATTAAGGTGCCACAAGACTCTTTGTTCTTTTTGAAAAAGACACTAAGAAGTATAGCTTATGCAGAGAATGACATAAAGCCTGTTAGGATATACATGCCAGAGACATTAAGGGCACAATCCTATGCGTGTTTAGACAGAAAAAGCCCTATAACTCCCAGCATGCTCTAGCCAGCCATGCTGGACTAGAACCCGGAGTTATCCCATGAAATTGAATGATTCAGGACAGGTAAAAGGAGGTATTTCACACAGTGCATAGTTAACTACCACAAAATGAAGAGCTGGCCACCAACTTGGATGACTTTAAAGGGAGATTAGAGAAATTCATGAAGAATATGGCTATCAATTGCTGCTAGTCATGTTGGCGATATATTCCCTGCAGTATCAGAGACAGTATGTTTCTGTATACCAGTTGCTGGGGAACAAGAGCAATTGCCCAGAAGCAGAACATGAGTGCTTCTCATTGGCATCTGGTTGGCCATTATGTAGTGAATGCTAGATAGGCCTTTGGTCTGATCCAGCACAGTTGTTCTTGTATTCTTACATGGCCCACAAGGTCATTGCTGCAGGGAGGGGCCCCCAACCACCTCCTCCCATTAAATAATGATGGGGGCAGATTCCTGTTCATCTCAGGAGTTCACAAAGATCTAAAAGGTAAATCTTTATTCATTTTGATGACTGGAAGTAAGAAGAGTTGGCACATGGGGCTGGAACATGTTCACAATGAACTTAGACATATACAGTACTATGCTCATCATCTAAGGCCCTCCTCCAAGTGCCTCCTCCCAGGGTGGCTCGGAATGTGGCAACAAGGGATAGGGCCTTTTTGGTGGTGCCTTCCAATTATGGAACAATGTCCCCAGTGAAGCCCACCTGGTACCAACATTATCTTTTCAGCGTCAAGTTAAGACCTTCCTATACTCCCAGGCATTTGGCAGCATGTGATAAAGTTTTTAATCAGGTCCTGGGATTTCTTATTGTTGATGGTTAAAATTTTGTGTGTGTATGTGTGTGGTCTATATATGTGTATGTAAATGTTTTTTATATTATGTACAATATTATTATTTATTTCATTTCTATACCGCCCAATAGCCGAAGCTCTCTGGGCGGTTTACAACAATTATAAAACACAATAAAATACAATATAAAATACAAACAAAAACATTGAAAACAATTCAGTATTGTATTTTTAAGGTTTTTAATCTCTGTAAACCACCCAGGGAGCTTTGGCAATTGGGCAGTATAGAAATGTCATAAATGAAATGAAATGTCAGAGTAGTACAACATGGACATTCAGAGTTTAAGGCTCCATTGTCTCATGTTATATCGCTAGCCCTGAACTGAAATAAAGCATATTTAAGCAACCATCAAATAAAATGTTTATGAGCACTGGAAATGCTTCATTAAACTACCATTTCTCTTGCCTGTAGGTGACCTTGGATTTTGGACCAAAATTTCCTCTGAGGAATTTGCAAAAATCTAAAAGGTAAAATCTGTATTCATTTTGATGGTTGGAAGTAAGAAGTTGGCTTGTGGGGCTAGAACATGTTCACAATGAGTAATAATCAGCGATGTGGGGCAGAAAATTTTCTAATACTTTATTTTTCTGAGGAAAAGGTTCCGTTTCATAAGTTCATTAGTAACAATGAATGGATACCAATTGCAAATACTATATTAGGCAAGCTTGGCCGTTTCAAAATTGTCATTAATGTTTTTTTGGGTGATTTATCCTTAGGAAGTATGTGAGAGAATGTCATATATGTCTCTGTGTGAAATGGAACAAATAAGTAGCAAAAGCAAAACTGAAGGTACACCAACAACCTCAGTGGAAGAGAGTTGAACTCTGTTGAAATAGATGAGTGGTTGTCAGCATATCATGCACGGTTATTTGGGTTGCTAAAATTAATTAGAGCAGCCTTCCACAACCTAGTGCCCTCCAAATGTGCCCTCCAAAAAACCCTTGCGACTCTTGCCAAGCTTGCTTGGGCACCTGCCAGTACCACCTGCCCCACAAGTGCCCAAGCAGCACTTGGGGGCGGTTGGCACTGGATTGCTGCCCTCCCTGCTGCGATCAATAGCCGTTTCTTTGTCTCACCATACCTTTTTGTCACTTTACCCTTTTTTTCCTGATATTGCGCAGTCTGGCTTGACAGCTGCACTGCAATCCCCATTTTCACAACCCCTTCAGAGTGCCCAAGCGGCACCTTGGAGGGGCTGTCAGTGGTTGGTAAACATTTTTTTTTAAAAAATTCCATGCAAAATGTTTGCAGACATACTTGTTTTATTTTTTTAAAAAAAAATTTGTTAGCTGCAGTCGTGTGAGTGCGAAAATCAGGATCCTCAGATGGGCAATGCTATATGTCCTAGTCAAATCCCCCCATTGCCCTCAAAACCCACTTTTAAAGGAGACCGAGTTTTGACAGCTTGTTGTCAAAACGTTTCCCCAGAAAAGGGGGTGGGATGTACTTTTGCACTTTCCCGAGCAGCTAGAGTCTGGGGGGGGGGGAGTGCAAAATGTGCATCACCTTGAGGACTATCAGGGCAAGCCCCCCCAAACCCTGAGGATTTCGCCGCAAAGGGGTTGTAAGTCTCACCACCCCTTTTTTGTGAGTAAAGATCACTCGTGCCTTTGCTTTCCCTTGACAGCTTGCCTTTTGACAGCTGTCAAGAGAAAGCAAAGGGGGGGGAGCCTATTTGGACCCTCTCTAGGTCAATGCCAGGGAGTTGGTACCTGCTGCAGGGATCCACTGTGACATTGCCCAACCAAGGGTCCCGATTTCCACACTCACACAACTGTTGTCCTGCAGCTAAAAATTTTTTTTTAAATAAAACAAAACTTTTTGTGCATGTTGTGTATGCAAAAATAATAATAATAAAACATGTTCCAAGCTACTGCTCAGGCATTTTGAAGGGGCTGTCAGTGGCTGTCAAAACAGAGATCATGAAAGCCAGCTATCAAGCTGGACTTTGCAATTTCCGGGAGGGGAAAGGGACAAAAAATTGTGTGGAGCTGAAAACGGCTCGCAATCACGGCAGGGAGTGGGGGAGATTAGTCAGTCCTGCTGCTAGGTACCCTGGGATGCAGAAGGACCGAGGGGGAGGGATGGGGCGAACAACCATGACAAGCCCAATTGTCTATTGCAGGGCTCTCCAACCTTGTGTTCCCAGATGTTGCTGGACTACAGCTCCCAGAATCCCTTGCCATTAGCCATGCTTGCTGGGAGCTGTAGGCCAGCAGCATCTGGGAACACAAGGTTGGAGAGCCCTGGTCTATTGGGTGCACCATTGCCAAGGTGGGTTAGCATGATGTGTGAATGCGTCCTGTGTGTTCGAACAAAGAAAAATAATACTTGGGGTTGATACAGCATAACCTTTCATTGTGCCAAAGTTACTTCTTGATGCCACATAAAACAGAGTCAACTGTTGTCTTTTTGTGCTGGGATCAGAATTGTAATTTGATACTCTAGTCTAATGCTAAAAACTTGGGGAAGGGAAGTAGCTTATTCTTGTATAAATGTTGAGGTGACGAAGGGTTCTTTTTCTGAGAGAGGATGTGTTCTTGGAGGTTGCTTATTTTTGTTCACAAATAGAACAATTTGACTTTGTAGGACTAGTAGCTATAATCAAAGCATCAAAGAGGAGAGGAAGCAGATTTACTGTCCTTACTGGACTCCAGTTCACCAGCCAACTTTGGAGACATCTACAACAGATAAGGTATGTAAACAATCTTACTTGGTCTTGTCTGACATTTGATGGAGGTGAAGAATTAATAGGTTTAAGAAAAGGAACATTTCTTCTTAGCCAAATGGATTATTCCAATCTGCGTACACTAATTGCCCAGAAAGTGGAGAGAGAACACAGAAAAACAAAGACTGCAAGGTATTTTTTCTCTGAATATCAATGTCATGTCAGAAAAAATATGACACAGTTACAGTAGTGTACAGATACTAGGATCATTGACTGTGGTTTGTGGTTTGTTTGCCTGCTGGCCACAGGGTAGGGAGTTGAGAGTGGGGGGTAGTCCCCTCCCCATAACCTACCAGAACCCTTCACAATTACCACATGGAATTTGCCTTTTTCACAGCAGTTGCACACTAGGTTGACATTTCCATCAAGCTATCCAACACAACCCCAAGATCTTTTCATTGGTCATTCAGCAGTAGCTCAGACCCCATAAGTGTAACTTCACAAAGTATATGTAGTATCAATGAGAAATTTGATATAAATTGGCCTTTTTTCTTGGTGATTTAAATCGCTTTGATTTAAATCAATCCACTCTGCTTCAAAGAACTGAATAATAAATGTAAAGGAGCAAAAGAGTCTTGAAATAATGAGACAGGGCTGCAGAGCAAGGGAATAGAGTGGCCTTGCAGGATGAGAAAATGCAGTTTCCTTACAGCAGCCTTCCCCAACCAGGTGCCCTCCAGATGTTTTGGATTACAACTCTCAGAATCCCTTGACCATAAGCCATGCTGGTTGGGGCTGATGGGAGTTGAAGTCCAAAACATCTGGAGGGCACCAGGTTGGGGAAGGGTTTTTTTTACAACATAAGGGCTTCTTTAAAAGTAGTAATAATTTATTATGATTTATTATATTTATACCCCACCTTTTTTCCTTCAAGGAACCCAAGGCGGCTTGCATAATCCCCCTCCTCTCCATTTTATCCTCACAACAACCCTGTGAGGTAGGTTAGGCTGAGAGTCAGTGACTGGCCCAAAGTCACCCTGTGGGCTTCATGGCAGAGGGAGGACTAGAACCCGGATCTCCCGAGTCCCGGTCCAACACTCTTACCGCGACGCCACACTGGCTCTTGTGCTGGATCCAGACATTTAACAGCTCTGCATTAATTGAATGAAAAACATGGGGAGGTGAAGCGAAGCCCCATGCCAAAGCCCAGGAGCACGCCTGGAAGGAGATCCAGAAATTCCTTAAGCTTCATCTTGGCCCAGCTGGAAGTAGCAATTTGTGATGTCGGAAGGAACATGGGTTGTGTGGCTTCTTCTAGTCCTCTGAAGTTGATCAAAGAAATTAAATCCCAAACAGGAGACAGCCTGAGTGAGAATATCCTTGTGATGTGATCTACTATATTTTCCAGCAGGCTGTGCAGAGGGAGTAGAGAGGGATCACAGGGCCATTCCACCAGCCCTGCCAAGAGTATTAATAGTCCCCCTTCTTCCCTCCCCATTCCTTTTTCCTTGTGTGTCATGTCTTTTTAGATTGTAAGCCTGCGGGCAGGGACTGTCTTGTTAATTGTTGTAAACCGCCCAGAGAGCTTCGGCTATTGGGCGGTATAAAAATGAAATAAATAAATAAATGAAAAACAAGCATGTGGAAAAGCTGTTAGGCACTTTTGAAAGAAAACCAAAGTGCTGACTGAAAATGATGAATAATTCACTTTATGGGGATTTGCCACATCATAAATGATAATTTAGCCTAAAAGTACGGATATTTGATTTACACTCCATTTCGATGCCTAGATTAATTATCTAGGCATCCCAGTTCTGCCTAGATTAATTATCTGCCCTTCGTTGGAACTTCATTCAGATGCAAAAACTCTTGTGTTTAAAATTGTGTTCTGCTAACTTTAGTGTTGCCCTTTGATTTCTCTCAGGACAGCAAAACTCTACAAGAGGTAGAGAAAGCTTTGGAAGAAGCTAAAAGCAATCTTAAGTGTTTGAAGACTATAGAGGAGGTAGGCCAAGAGATTTTATGTCTGTTTGAAATATTTCAGATTTTACCTTTATATGCTCCCAGAAATCTTTTCTCTAGCAATACTTGAGCAAAGTGCTAGAACACTTGGTGGTAACTCAGCTCCAAGAGCCTTGAATGATACCAGTTAACCAGATCAGCCTTGTAAATTAGTCCAAAAAAGTTAATCACCTGAAAAAAAATATTTGCCTGCTTTTTACTCATAAGAGGAGCTGGTAGAGGTGGATGGAGTGCTCTGTCTCTCCTTTGCCCGTCACTCTTAAAAGTAAAAAGCAGATTAGGAACAACTGTTCCCTTCCAACAGCCTGCTTGATTTCTATGCTGGACATGCGGGAAGGGGCTTAGCCTCCTGTGTGTCCAGCATAGAAGCTTAGTGGGCTGCTGGCGAGGGAGGGCATGGATTGCTCTGTCCCTTTTCCAGCAGCCAGCTGTGTTTCTATGCTAGATGCTTAGGAAGTTCGCTTGCTTTGTGTCCAATATAGAAACATGGCCCAGCGAAGGAGGCTTCTTCCTTCCTCCACTAGCCCTTTCTATGCTGGAGGCGTAGGAGGGAGCATCATGCATGTTGGGTATGGAAAAGCGGTGGACTGCGAAGGTGCAAGGGAGTATGAAGTGCTCCATGCCTCTGCTGGCAGCCTCTTTGGTGTCTACATTAGGCAGACAGGAGGTGGATTCCCCTTTTCTCCCCACTCAATGTAGAAATGCAAGGAGCTGCTGGGGAGGGGCCAAGTGCTCCCTTCCCTGGCAGCACATTTGCTTGGTTGGAATTCCTAGTTGCTCATGGAACCAGGTGAATTATTAAAAACCAGGTGAATTATTAAAAACAAGGCTTATCTGTAGCTTTAGTCTGGCTTCCTATCTGGTTCTGGTTTAGAGAACTGTCTGGTTACTCGATTACTTGTGCATGGAAATGGACAGAAGGGAGTGTGTCTTGTTAGTTTTCCTTGACCTCTTGGTGGCTTTTTCAGTACCATCAATCTGGTATATTCTTGGGTCTCCTAACTGGGATGGAACTGGAGTAGACTGCTAGTTCTAGCCCTTTCTGGAGAGTAGATCTAAGAGATGGGTACTGGGAGATTAGTCCTCCAGCCTTTGACTTTTGACTTGTAGGATCCATCTTTTCTTCCATGTTGTTTAGCATCTACACCAAACCAGTGGGGAGGTTATCCAGAGATTTGGGGTGCAATGTCCCCTCTTATACTGATGAAGCTCAGGCCTGTTTCTCCTCTCGTGAATGGAATTTGGGCCTAGGAATGCTAAAGAAATCCTTAGCCATTGTCTGTGGTTGATGATAGACCTGGATAAGGGTGAACAAATTGAAGTTTGATCCAGACAAGATGGAAGCTTAATCCAGACAAGATTGGGGATGTCTGATTCAGTGTGGGGATACAGCTGGTGCACGCCCCATTAAGACTTGCATTTTCCATTAAGACTCAGGCCTGCAGTCTGGTTGAGCTTATGGATTCCAAGCTGCATCTTGATGTTCAGGTGGAGGCTGTTACCAGTAGTGTATTTTACCAGTTTAGGCTAGTTTGTCAGCTTTATCTTTTCCTAGAGAAGGACTTGGCCACAACAACCTATCCCCTAGTAACTCCCAGATTGGACTACATTAATATCCTTTATTTGGAGCTGTATTTGAAGAGAGCCCCGGGTGCAACATGTTAATGAAGCAGTGTTAGTTAGGTACTAATGATTTATTGAAGAAATAAGGCCAAACAATTTTTAACAAATCTAGCACTAGAATGCTTGGAAAGTTAGCTAGCTTTCTACTTCACCAGGTTGCCACCAATTAATGGAGGAAAAGGAAGTGGAAGATACCTATTTCTGTGGTGCTTTTATTATTTATTTTAGTTTAGCAATACTTGTAATTCTGTTGCCTAGAAAGCTAGTGCACATTTGTGTTTAATTGTCATTTCTCAAAAAATGAAAAAAGAGCCTTGAAAACTTTGTCACCGAAGCAAAGCAGGAAGAAAGCAGGATTGCAGATGTTGTTAACACCAAGTTTGCAGACTTTATTGCTACTCTAAATTCAAGGTAAAACTTACATTTTGGTATTAAGTCTTTTCTCTAAAAATCGTAACTATAAAATACAGGTTTCTGTGTGGCTTCACCTCTGTGTTACAAAATGTTCATTATAACAGTAGCAAAATGGTGCTGAAGGGGAGAAGGACGATATATTCTAGGAATCCTAGAGAGGCATAGTGTATCTGTGAGCTAAGAGATGCATTGCTTTCCCTCCATGAAGTTTTTGTCACTAAAGGCCTGACCATAAGTCAGATCAGATTTTCCCCCTGCCATAATAGAGAACCTTATTGCAGTACATTGCTGTTTTCCCATATGAATTATGAAATGGCAGTCACTGATATAAAAATCAGAATACTGAAAAACATCTAGCCTCCAGTTTTCCTCTGCTCTTGCTCTCTTCCTTCTTTTCACCTATGATTTCTACAGGTGAGTTTCAATTCTACTAGTCAATCACTGGTTTGGAGTAATTGCATGTGGCTAACAAATCTCTCGTCCTTTAATATTTTAATTATGAAAATATTTTTATTTTTAAAATATTTCCTTGCCATGAATGTAGTTCAGATTATTAGCTATTATCCTTACGTACTTTGCAAATATTTGTATCGGATAGTGCTACAATGAAAGCAGATTGTGCAGGCGTGCGTTTTTAAATGTGTGGTTGATAGTGCAATTGAGTGGTAGAAGAAATTGAATTTAAGTTGTTTCAGAGTCAATTGCTTGTTTTGAGGACAAGGAGTATTGCCTTTTAAAGAAATTTGGTGTCCCCGTAGGTGATACAAGTTTGTAATGTAATTATCTTGTGGCTCTTAATGTACAATGTAGTTGGCTATTCAAACTTCCTATTTTGCTAGTGTATGATCAGCTTTGTCTGAGGTCTAACTTCCTTTGTTTTTAATTAGGAAAAGGAAACTAGAGACAGAGCTGGTAATGAACATCAGTTACTATATAACTGAAGTACATCGTGTTCAGGTCTCGGTTCTACAGAAAAAAAACAATTTGGATGCAGCCATCAAGACAGCAAGGGAGTTGAAAGCAACCCATTCCTTAAAACCTTGCCATAATTTAAATCAGGTAACTTTAATTTTAATTCGTATTCTCTCCAAGGTCTCTTTCTTTTCAGGGAACATACCAAAGCTATCAGGTCAGGGTTTTTCTCCTTTGGTTTCCTTATTTGCAGAAGAGGTAAAGTTACAGATAGAAGCCACATTTTTAAATTTTATGTTTATGGGTCACTTCTCTGCCTGAAAGAACTGGAGATTTTGAAATTCAGTGCAACAATTCCCAATAAAAATAAAATTATTACAATCTAATATCAGTAAAAATCTAGCAACATCATGACAAAGGCAGTAGTATAAATTTACTATAATACATTAAGAGCTCATGGAGAAAGCAACTAGAATATTATTAAACATGATGAGAAACAGCACATGGTGTTTTATAGCTATCAATAACAATAAATTAAGACTGATACTCTATAGTCCCAGACTCCCAGGTCTTGCTTTCCTTTTATTCAAGTCAGTATGGGATCAAGTGTGTGTGTTCCTACTTCATAATTAATATTCTTTCTGAACACACACACATGTGTGTGTGTATACATGTCCTGAGATGCCAAGGAATCATTTCATTTTGATTGCAGTGCATCTTGGGAGATTTGTCCCAATGATGCTGACACACACACACACACCCCTCTATTCCAAAGAGGGTTATTGAATACACACAGGTATCAAAAAGATACACAATTACTTTGAGAATTAGCTGGTTTGTAATGGACACTACCTGGACTGGAATTAATCAGTTGATGTATCATGATCAAACCTAAGCATACTAAGTATGTGAGACAGAAGATAAAACTGATACAGTAGGCATCCATGCACAGAGTTTGAAAGGTGGGGGAATTAGCTGAAAGGCCTGCTGTGCATGGAAGGCTAGGCCGTGGACATGTGTGGTGAGTCTGGACCCAGGTGGGTTGGACTGTGGTTTTGGGAAAGTTATGGAGGCTGGGACTAGGAAAATCTGGGTTCTTCAGCTCTCAGGGTGGGGTGGGGAGAGTAATACAGACTTGAGAGAGTGCCTTGCAGTGGTTTGTGCAAAACACATGCATAGCTCGGGCTAGCCAGTATACTGGGTCTAACAGATTTTTAAAATATGATAAGCAGTATATAAATCCATTAAATAATAACTTCTCAATGCTCGCACAGGCACAGAATAGAAAAGTGGATAGAGGGAATTGGAGGTTACAATGTGTAGGGAAAGGACCTCCCCAAAAATAGGATAGGGCTTGAAAGATACTTCTCCATTGGACCCTTCCTGCAGATGTTGGTGGGTGTGAAGAGACTCCTGTGGCTGGTATGGTAAAGGGCCTTGGACAAGGCTCCTAGCTTAGGTTTCTGCTTGTGCAAGGATGGAGCTCAGGGGTAAGGTTTATGAGGCTCTCTGTCAATATCCCAAGCTCTGTGGTTTTGGAATGTGATTTCAGCTAGTGACTTCAGCAATGGGTGCCAGAGCCATCATGCGCAGGCAGGACACCAGGCTTGTCACAAACCAAAGGAGTGGGGTGCCAAACCTTTGGGAGGCCTGGAACCAAAATGATTTCCGCAATGAGGTGAGGGTCTGAGAGCCAATGGGACTGGCAGGGATTGCTGGAGCACTGAGGACCTGAAGCCTAGTGTTGTGACAAAAGAACACAAAGTGACAAATACTCCGGACCAGATTGGGACAAAACAGACAAAAGCGGGGGAGATGTCTTTGGTCAGAGCGACACTATTTTCAGTTGGGTGGATTCCTTTCCTCAAATCTTGCCCAGGATGGGCTAAACCTACTTAAGGTGGTATTTTGCTGGAGTGCAGCATGCTGAGATGGGATTTTTCCACCCAGCATCACACTTATCACTTAACTGCAACACCTTGGAATTATGCAACTCTTTGCCTGGTGTGTATTCCATGTCTGGTTCCTGATTAATATGCCTTACCTAATCATGAAGCACTCAATCCTAGTGTGGTTGATTAACTCATATTGCTAAATCTTGACCCTGAGTACATAATTAGATGCTAATGACCTTATGGCATGATCACTTGCTTTGCCCGCTTCGCTTATCTCGGCTGGTCCTCCAAGCTCTCCAGGCTTGTCTTTGTACCAGGTGCCAGGCTGAACTTCTTAAAGGGACAGCATAATGTCACTGTGGCTTGTCTCATCTGAACCCGGGTGGCAAGGGTTATTTGAGGGTTAAACAACCCTCACATAACCCACAGTCTGTTTTAGGGTTATGTGTGGGTTGTTTAACCCTCAACCAACGCCACCAGGGTTTGGACAACATGATAAGTCACGGCAAGCCCCGGCTGGGGCTTGTGTATTCATAATGGCAGCCAGCAGGTGCTTTGATACCCCAAGAGTTAATTAACCCATGCTGGGCTGTTCTGTAAAGTGAATTGGCCCATTGAAATGAATGGGACTCAAGTTTGACTAACATTGGATACAGCCCTATGGTTGTATTTCCTAACATGTTATCTTTGATGCACCTTTTCCTCTTTATGTAAGTTTTGCTTAAGTACATGGAATCTGAATAATGATTAATTGCCCATTTAGGTTAGATATGTGTTCTGTGCATAACAATGGATCAAAATAAAATCACTCATTTCACATACATATTAGCTCTCTAGCATTCAAGGCCATGTTCTTTCTCCACCAGTAGTTGATATATTGTACCATAAATTAAATTAGGACTTTTTATTATTCTAGGTTCTCCGCAATTTAAAAATGACAATTGAAGATGAAGTCTTAAAACTAGATAATCTGAAAAAAAGAATACTTCCAAGGTAATGAAGCCCTAACTACTTTGAACGGTTAATTTCTGTATGTTCACTAAAATTGTATTAGTCACTTTTAGTCTGCAATCCTAAACACACTGGGTTTGATCTAGACATAGCTGTGCTTGGAGTAGACCCACTGAAATCATTGAGACTTAATTTAGTCATGACTAACTCAGTGGATTACGGGCATCCAGTGGAAGGCAGGAAGAACTCAGAGACAGGAATTGCCTCCGCGCTTCTCTTGTCCTCCAAAACACTTAGACGGCCAGTTTCGGCTTTCTAAATGTTTTCCCCTGGCTCATGGAGAGCCGAGGCGGAGGCACCGCCTGGATTCTTCATAGCATGGCAGTGCCTCACCCCTCCCCATCCCCCAGAATAATAATAATAATAATAATATATAATAATTATTATTATTATTATTATTATTATTATTATTATTATTTTATTTATTACCCGTCTCTCCATCTAGATCGAGGTGGGGAACAGCAGAAAATATAAAATACATAAACTAAACAACACAACACATACTGTTAAAACATCCTAAAAACATCTTAAAACATCTTAAAGGCATCCTAAAATTCCACGAGATAGGCCTGCCGGAAGAGATCAGTCTTTATGGCTTTTTTAAATTCTAAAAGACGGGCAAGTTGACGAATCTCCTCCAGGCCCATCCAGCACCGGCTCCGAAGTCAGTCTTGCGATCTCAGAGCTGCAGCTGGTGCAGGAAGAACCACACTGATTGTGAGGGCAGAGGGAGGGCGCTCCAAAGTCAGAGTCCCAGCTCTGACCTTGGAGCGCTTTTCCGAGGTTAGAGCTGGGATGCCGACTCTTCCTATGGCTGCCTAGACAGCGTCTAGCAGCCATAGGATTGCGCCCTAAGTTTCATTGATTTCACTTGGTCTACCCTAAACATAATGCAATCTGAATCCAATCCACATAATAGGGAGTAAGTCCAATTGAACATAGTGGGGCTGTTGAGTAAACATAGGATTGCATAGTAAAAATACTGAAGGTCCTGCACCTGAAAAAATAGCTTGTGATACTGCACATAAAGGAAACATGCTGAAGTTGTAAAAGAATAAAGAGGAATCATTGTACAGCTTTCAATAGACTCTGCACAAGGTCTAGAATTCTGCTAGTAGGTAGGATGGGGAATCAGATATACAGGAATAAAAGGTGTAAATTATACCTACTGCATGCATTGCTTTGTTTTATATTTTCATTGCACAATTCCAGTGCCTTGCAGAATTCATACATTTCTTTGTTTGAGAACTTAATAGGGCTACTCAGTTATTGGGAAGGGCAGTAGTTGCATAGTCTTGGGCTTGTTCTTGTTTTTAAACACTCAACGGATTCCTTCAGTGTTTTTTGTTCCCTAAACAGCAATGATGAGTTTTCAGATAAGCATCATAGATTACATTAAAATGCAATACTACACAGGGTTCTAGGTATAAAACAGTGTGACATTTCATTAAGAAATATACTAACTGGGCATATCAACATTGTGCAAGTGAGCTTACACTTGTGCCACAGGACTTTTCCCTCCTCTCCCTGCATTTCCCAAAATCTTCTCCGGAGGATCCCCCAACCCTGTGGAGCAGCTTTTGAGGGTTCATGGTGGGCAAGGGGGGGGGGGACACACACAACGACTGCCCCCTCTCCATTCTGCTGGTGGAAACAGTTCAGTTTGTAAGAGGGTTCATTGGATACTATCTTCCATTAATATGCAACACAACTATCAGCACCCAGTTGTATTAAATATATAATAATGTCCAAAAGGTGTATATTGCTAAGACAGGTTTTATATTTCTAAGACAGGTTTTACATGGACTGTGATGAGATTATCCCAGTGTTCGAAAACATGGGGAAATTTTCCTATGATATCCCCAATGTGTAAGTACTTTCCTAGATATGAAAAATAGTGCCTACCAATACATGAGCAATTTTCTCAGTATTCTTCACTTTGTATCATCTGGTTTGAAGCATATAGGAT
Source organism: Shinisaurus crocodilurus (assembly GCA_021292165.1). Classification (NCBI taxonomy): domain Eukaryota; kingdom Metazoa; phylum Chordata; class Lepidosauria; order Squamata; family Shinisauridae; genus Shinisaurus; species Shinisaurus crocodilurus. Next base: position 266,835,068 of record CM037878.1, on the reverse strand, counting down.
TCTTTTTATTCAGGCATGTATTAGAATAAAGAGTAATCAGATTGCCTGGAAACAATATACAGTAGAAATAAACTGGAGACTAACATACAAATGAACCTCTGAGTCTAATCATGAACAGGGTTTTTGATAGCTTGCGTACAGTCAATTAAAAGTTATGTATTCATAATTCATGAATTTTATTTAGCAAGTGCTGAGTTACTAAGCCCTATACAAAAGTAATAAAGACTTGACCTGCTTATGATCTTCAGTTAAGATCAATAAAACTTGAGCAGTTAATTATGTGCTTCGGTCCCACTAGTTTTTAGTAGGATTTAGCATACTTTCCATGGGTAGCACCTTGTTAGCTTTTTATCAACTTCTGACGTGTGTAGCTCCAAAAGAGTGGCCTCGTTCAGACGTAAAGCTAAACTGTGGTTAATGTTATGTGTAGAAGACATATGCTCTCCTCTCCTCTTCTCTGGTACAGTTGTGAGGAAGAGGTCAGAAGCATCTGCTTCAATTTTTAATTAACTGCAGTTCAGTGTTATGTTTGAACAAACTGTGGTTAGTCTTAACTATGGTTTCCTGAAATAAGCCAATTTCATTGGTTTAAAGCTGGCTTGTTTCAATAGACCATAGTTAAGACTAACCATAGTTTGTCCTGTTTCGGAAATAACGCTAAACCATAGTTAAAAACCTAAGTGATTGCTTCTGATCTTGTGGCCATGTCAGAGAAGGAGAAGGGAGCTTACAAGTCCCAGGCTCATTCACATAACACTATAAACTATTTGTAGGCCAGCCCAACATCTAGAACGTGTTTTAAAAAATGAGATATTGGCATCAGCACATTAAAAGTAAGCACCCATGCCAGATCAATTATACATAGGCTAACAAGATAATTGGGTGGATGATGCTCTCAAAATGACGCTGAAGATCATTATTAAGGTTACTTCTTGGCCTGGCTTGGACTACTTTTGAGGAAACTCACAGCTCTGAACATAATAAACCGATTTGGACATAGCATACACTAAAATTAAGGTAAGGGGATGTACCACCAAGCATATACTAACAGTGGAAGTCTTTCTGTGTGTGGAGGCATCCAAGAATGGTTTACTCTCACCCAGGAAAGGCAAGAATCGTGCTAGAAAAAAATCTACCTTCTGGCTTTGCCCCAGTTCTTCCCTGCCTTTTTCCTGGGACAGAGCTCTCGTTCCTCTTTTGGTCAATTCCATAACCATTACACAAATCTGGAATCCTCCTTGCTTAGTATTCTTTTCTCTCTCCTAAATTTGTGCTGTCAAAAAAGTTGGGTGGGTTTTATTTTTGCTCTATCTTTCTTCCAATCTTGGTCTCTTCCTTTCAATCCCCTCTGTCTCTGCTTTGCCATGGCCCTGACCAGGAAGCTGTCACCCCCTAAGCCTATTCCACAAAGGCTGACACATGATCCAAGTTAATGGGTCTATAGAGGCCAATGCAAAAGCCCACTGATGGAGCTGATACGCAGTCTATTTACTGCAATGGATAAAAATAAACCTGATCCAGCCTGCTTTTTCTTCAGTGTCTTCATGACATATTGCAACAGCAATATGAGTTGGTGACTGGCCTGCTAATCCAACAAAGAACACTTAACTGGGAGAGATTTCCCCAATCTTTAGAGAAACCATGAGGATATGATGCAAGATTACCGGTAATCCTTTATGCTTGTGAGGTGGTTGAAACAGGTTATAAACAAGTTGCAGTCATCTCTATAGATAGACATGTTATGCTTCTATTGTTGCCCTTCCCAACCACAAAAGCCACTGAAACGTCTACAGGGTCTGTAACAATGAGAAAACAAAGCTACAACCCGTTACATGCCATGAGGCTTTCAAAACCTGCAAAATAACTTCTGTGCATCAACAGGCTGTGAAAGAGCATCTTCCTTCAATGCTCATAGAAAGAAGTAAAAAAAAAAAAAAGACCACCTTGTTAGTGATACTGGATGATATGGGTGCCACTCAGATGCCAAGAGATTTGTGTGCCGTATGTATGGTACTCTAGATGCCAAAACCATGGATTGTATTGTACCAGCTGTTTGCCAAGGGCAATAGGGACATGCATATGCTTCAATGAAAGATGCTCTTGAGAACTCAGAGGTTGTGCATGCTAATCACTAGGCGAAGATCTTGCTGCGAGAAGATGTAATGCTTCTTTGTGGTCTTTGTCCATGACACGCGCCTGCACAGAGCTCAGTTCAGGAACTTCTTACAGCTGAGCAATGTTGGCAGAGCCTGTCCCCTCCATCCCAGTCCAAGGGCTATGTGGTCCTGCCATTCCCACTCAGGTATTTTTCAACTGCCACGTTGGCAGACTCATAGGAAACTGCTCCCATCTCTCTTCAGAGAGTTGCTGAGCCCTTGTGATTTTTTGCTTTTATTTCTGTTTTTTTCATCTTTTCCCTTCTCTTGGTAGGCTCTCTTTTCCTTCTGCATTTTTGCTTTACTTCACGTCACTGTCTGCATTGAAGGTCCCCCTTTCACCAGTACTCTAGTTGTGAGTAAGTTACTGCTTAAAGACCGGCATGCTCTTTGTACGCTTTGCCTCAGTGAGGGCCATAAGGGTGCCTCCTGCACCTTTCATCAGGCTTTGTACTGCTGCCTTTGTAATAGCTCAGCTAGGCTGTGTGCACTTTTGTGGAAACAGGTGCTGAAGGCAGTCGATGCTGAAGCAAATTAATTTATTAATCCATTTTTTCCACCCGGGCCCCCGTATATGTCTCTTGGCTGTGGGATCAGATGTAGCCTCTCAGGTGCTTGCCTCTCTTTTGGTGCCTGCTGCATCAGCCTTTGTAAGGGTTAAGCCCAGCACCTCTGCAGAGGCGCTTCAAGAAGATGTGGGATTTGACTGGATTCAGAGGAGGAGGGGGAGGGTCAAAGAGATTCACTGCCCAATAGACTTCCCCAGTGAAGGATCCACCCTGATAGCAGGGCGTGGTTAGCACAGCTAGTCTGCACGGAGGGCTGTAACAATTTCCCATTAGTTTAGTATCAACTACCTTTCTATAGGCTGCTTTAGTTACAGAAGCTAGCTCTTATTGCTAACACAGCTTGACTCTTTTGTAGCCATTGTAACCTGACCTACTGCATAGCCTGAAGCAAGGCTGGTTCCCTTGTACGTAATACTTCCAATCTGGACTCAGAGACTTGTCTTCAGTCAGAAGTACCTCTCTGACAGCCTGGGTATTGCCTTTTGCACCTCTGCAGGCCCAGGAGCCACCTGCAGTCCCTTTGCTGCTCTTGGGTCCGATCACCTTGTCCGTACCCAGCATGGCAGACCAGGCATCAAACCCACTGCTCATGCCGGGCCAGGCCAGATGACTACTTGAAGAACCATATTTACAAGTAAGCAACCTGTCTTTATAGCTGCTGTTACTGCTGAACATATTTCTGCCTGGAAGAAGGAGTCTAATGTTTTATCTGTGGTCTGGACAAGGTTATGTCCTGTGTCCATTGCTCATCTGGAACCAGCAACTTGTGGATACAAAACAAAATGCAATTATTAGAGTATGTATTAATTAAGGGGAAGGGGAATATGCCTTGTCAGGATATGTTATATTTTTGGAATATGGAATGTAATTGATTAATGGGATCGAAGTATAGCAATCTGTCCCTAGGAGGGTGGGGGGTGCACTTTATGATTTTGTGTCTACAGGTTTAGTTGTGTGTTTTTGTTATATTGTGTTGTATTTAGTTGATAAAAAATTAAATAAAATTTATTAAAAAAAACAAAATGCGACAAAGAAAGATGCATTCATTTCAAAAATGTACTGCTGCCTACAGTTGCAATGTTACTTAATAGTGTTGCTAAACTATTAAGATTCTAACTTATTCTGTCAATCTTGTACCTCTGCATTATTGAACATGGTGGTTTGTACAGAATCCATATTTTTGTTCATTTGTATCTACATGCTACTTATTTATAGCATGTACTTTTTGTCTTGTACCTGCTATGGGGTATGGCTGTGTCTCCTATTTACAGTCATAACTCCAAATAATCAATTTGGACATTCCATGTATCAAATTATAGGAAGTGTGTTGGCTAACAAATATGTATTAGGCTTGAAACAGCTGTATGGTTAAAATGGTACAGCAGTCCAAAGCCATGTTTTTGTACCACCTGTCAAAGATAGACTTCTATTGCTATTATATATTGGTAGCATCACTCCTTACCTTCGTTTTGGTGTATAGTATGTCCAGATAAGTTTATTACTTTCAGAGCTGTGATACTTTCTCCAAAAGTAGATTATCCCATGCTGTGCAGTGATATGTAACCTCGAAAGCAACCTTTCATATACGTATACTATGTTTAGGACATGTAGAAGTCTATTAATGTATGTTAAGTGTGTGTCTTGAAAACTAAGGCCAATTTACTATTTCTGTAGTGTGTTTGATCTTCTGTATTAAAGTGATTCCTACTGGTCATGATCTGTCTTCTCTGGCAATTTGTCAACTTAGGCAAAGTTTGGGGGACAGACCTCTAAAATTGAGCAATATGGAAGAATTAAAAAGTAATGGTCCAACTCAAGCAAATGTAACACTTGTACCACTTGTTGAAGAAATTGGTGCAGTTGCTTCTCTGCAAAAATCTGGTGCATGTCTTGAAGGAAATTACATCCAGCTCCAAGAAATGGCTCCTTCACCCACTCAGAAAAGTGTTGCTGCTTTATCTCAGTCAGTATCCACCCCAGATGTCATAATTGAAGAAATAATTGAAGATGATCAAGAAAGTGAGTAGCACTTTTCCGCAGCAGTAAGACTTGGCTAATGCTTTTTCTCATTTCAGAACATTCATTGTTTCTAAAGTACACCACTACTACATATAGATGCAGTGTTTCTTCTTATACAGCTGCACCTAGAAGGGGTCTACCTAATGGATTAATACTTTGCACAGCAAGAAAATTGCCGTCTAATGTTCTAGAAGGATCTAATTTTCTTGGTCTCCTAAATCCAAACTAGATATTATACCAAGAGCTGTTCCAACTTTTTCCTAATTAAATGCAGCTATGCATATTTGATTTCTTGGTGTTTGTAGTTTAGGATTATATTTTAAGTAGGTAGATACATGTAGGTATACTTGGAAATCACTTATGTTCAAATCAGTAGCATTTATATGAAGCTGTTCATCAGGCACCTTGAATTCATGTGTTTCATTTTTTATTAGAAGGTTGTATTTTATGAAGCCTGGAAGATGTCCTATTAATCTGTGATAGAGCTAATGCCTTCCTGTTCCCTATCTTTCCCTCTGTATTTACTGCTCACAGCTATTCTTCTGATAGCTGAAATATTTCCTGGTTTTATTTTGATCTTCAACTTCATTGCTAGTTTTACTTTTTGGGGCTTTTAGACCTGTCTTGTGTTTGAGGGGTACATTGCATCAGTAAATGAGTTGACAACTTAGTTTTGCTGGTGAGCAGCATCTCATAAAGTGACACATACTATGTGCCTTTTTGTGGTATCTCACTTTTGGACTTGGGTATATGAAGGATTCTAGAAATGGTGATGTGGCACAACAATCCTGTTGACTGAGTGAACTAGTTTTCGGTTTGAAAAACAGTGGCTGGGTTCAGACAACACAATAACCCACACTTGGGTTGAGTATGGGTTTAGTGTGGGTTGTTACTGAACCATGAGTTGTTGAAATATGGGTTATCGTGTTGTCTGAACCCAGCTGCGCTAACAAGCCATGACTTGTTAACCATGAACAAGCCATGAAGAGAATCCATGGTTTGTTGTTAGATTATGAACTGGGGGTTGTTCACCGTGGTTTGTTACCTTGGCTGGGTTCAGACAACACGATAACCCGTGTATTCAACAACAACCAACAGTTCAATGACAACCCACACTCAGTCATTGAGTGTGGGTTATTGTGTTGTCTGAACCCAGTCAATAAGTCTATCTGAGGGCTATATTTGATAAGTAAGAATTTAGAGAGTAAGATAATAAGACTTCAGTAGAAATGTTGATACAACCCCCACCCCTACAAAACATGTATGTCTTAGCCAGGGCTCAGCCTTGAAACCTCTATGAGAAGTAATAAGGAAGGTAGTGACTTTTAAGAAACTTCTCTGGACATCAGAAAGCTGTGTTCTCAGTTCAGTGAGCATGGCTTCCAGGTGGTCTTGACACCTGACTGATACTAACCTTGGGAGTCTCATATATTGCTTCTGTAATTTGGTGGTGGTGGTCAGCCCTTCAGTCAATTGGTTCATATGGAATTATTCTATTCATATGTGGAGCTGATTAAATATAACTTTTTAAAAGTGTGTTCTGCAGGACATTCCGAAGAGAAACCTCAGAAAACATTTCTCCAAAAATGGCTGGTGCCACTTGGACCAAAAGCAGGTATGTAATAGAGACCCTGTAAAGAGTTTCTTGGGCTTAAGTTCTAAGCCGATTTCATAGTAAAGTGACATAATTCAGCTAAAATTCTAAAGCTGAAAGATTGTATTGGGCTGGCTGTTGTCTACCGTTGCCAAACTGCTATTTCTTGATTCTGAGACTTCAGACATTGACTGGTTTAGTATTCTGTGCTTGTTTAGTAGGTGGTTCCTCCCTATACCTGTGGAATTGCTTAAGTCATATCTGGCTCTTGACTCTTAAGATTTCTATCACTGTTGGATACTTTGGGCATACTTTGTCAGATCCTTGGGCTTGCTAATAATCCTGGGAGTTCCTTCCTTTGTTAAGAAGATTAGGTTTAACAAAGGCCAAGGAACCAGCCAAAGACTCCTCCAAGAAGTCCTCCACCTTTTCCCTTCTTTGGGGATGAGGTCATCAATCTGTGTGTCACTGAGGCTGTTCGCATGTAAAGGTGACAAATTATGCGTTAATTAACCCACGATTTGCTGCTTTGTGTGCCAGGTGCATTCCATAGCCTTTTTGAATATTCAGCCCGAATGGGGGTTGCTGTGTGACATCTGAACCCAGACACTATAGGTTTAACAACCTACAGTTAATCTAACTACTAACTGTAGGTTAATTGTGGGTTGTTTAACTATGATTAACCTATAATGTTTGGGTTCAGACGTTACGTAGCAACCCCCGGTCGGAGGTTGAATATTCAAAATGGCCACAGCACATGCTGTGGCAAAACTTGGGTTAATTAACCCATGATTTGCCGCTGTTATGTGTGAACTGGGTCTATGAAGAAGTTTTGGGGGAAAGACTCCGAAGGCTGAGTTTCAGCTCTGGAACAGCATTTTGGTGTTCTTCCTCATGGTCTCTGTGCATCACACATATGGGCTCTGCACCTGTGCAGAGCCTCGTTCGGGAAACTTCTCCAGCTGAGGAATTTAGGCAGGAACCCTTCCACCACCAACCTAATGTGCATGTCCCTAGTGGGTTCCCACCTATTCCCTCAGTTCCTCTTTGACCGCCTTTGTGGCAGCCTCAGGGAGACTTCTCTTGTTGGTTTGGACCGTGTTCAGAGCTGAGGTTTTCTTCACTTTTTTCTTCACCTTTTTCTGTACTATCAGTTGTTCCTGTTCTTTTCGTCTCCCTTACTTTTCTTGGATTGCAATTGGAAAATCATTTGGTTCCTTCAGGCCGCATGGCCCTGAAGGTGCCATTTTGGAATTGTGTTAGGTGTGGGAGCAAACTCCCACCAACCAATGGCCATTCCCCCTCTGCCTTTTCTGTTTGAGTGAGGGACATGTTGTGGACACCTGTGCATGCTGTCAGGTGTTCACCAAACAGGCTCGTCACAACTGCGCAGATCGACTAAAAGCAAATCTGTGGGTTCTCTTCAAGAAGGCTTTTGAAGCCGTTGAGGCACCCAGGCCTATGGCACAGGACCGCCCTTCGACCTCAGGCCCTCCTGCCTATGCAACTGTGCCTTCTTTGAGGGTGGCATCACCTGCTAGGGCTCTAGCCGTGGGCTGCACTGACCCCGCTACACCTGGTCGCTTGCTCATGATTTCTGTGGCTAAGGAACTGATTGAGATAGGGTTGCCACTTTCTGAAAAGTTGGGGAAATGGAAATTGGTCAGGGAAATGGAAATTGGTCAAAAGTCAGAAGTCAGGGAAATTGTGATTAAGATATACTCTTGTAATGGAGTTTTTCAGATGCTGCTTCAAGAGGACAGTCTGCTCTTGAGGCAGTTGGAGTAGAGAAGCGGCAGAATACAAGTGTAATGTAATGATGCACACATATTCCATAATATGGTTATATGATTTTGAAAATGTTTATTGTGTCTGGTGGGTCTTAACAGTAAAACAGAATAAAATGAACCTGCATGTGATAGCATTATTTTATTATGGAGAAGCTGACTGGTTTCTTGCAGCTGAGTAATTTGTGCGTTCACATAAACTTGAATCAGTTTCAGTTGATTTGAAGATGTGAATATTTTGACAGAAGCCACCAAATTGTGGCTGGCTGGACTTAGTAGCCAGCCATTATTTCTTCTAGGTAGCAGTAACGTCCAGTCCTGCCACAGTTTGTCCCCCAGCAAGTGTACCTGCCAAAAATGAAAACTGTAGCACATTGCAAAATCCACTTTGCAAGCGCTGGGGGTGGTGGAAGGGGGGGTGTAGGAAGGACCCTTAACAGCAGAATCGGGGGGGGGGGGTTGCCCATGGGCTGCCTTCACTTTTCCAAGTGTGGATAACCCAGGGGCACATGAGGTCCCCCCAGAAAACTTAAGGATCATGTGGAAAAGGGTGTTTTGGGGACTACCACCTCAATCCCCCTTCCAGGAGGATCTCGGGGGGTCTTTGGGAGTGATCGCAAGTCCCAAGTTTCCCTTCGGTTTTGCTGTTGACCCTCAGTTGCTAGCACCTTGAGGAGCAGCAAAACTTGGGGGGATTCCCAGTGCCAGGGGTACATGAGTTTTATGTTACTTTGACACATGTAAAACCAAGCCCTCCCCCTTGTCAGTGGGAATCCCCTCCAGTTTTGAAGGTTCCCCTGATGCTAGCAGTGGGGGGACACTTGCAAAATCTGGAGGGACACCCGGGACACCTGATCTCCCCCAAAGAAACCAGGGGATTGCGCTGCAAAATATGAGGGAAGAGCCCCTTTTCGCAAAGCGCAGTCTCCTGGGGCTTTGCAAGTTGCTGACAGGTCCGGACCTGTCAAACCTGTCAGTTCCTTACAAAGGAGGAAAATACTTACTTGCAGCCTGGGCTAGGCTCTATACAGGGTGAGTACCTGCTGTATTTGACCAGGAAGCACCCACCTGGTCAGCACCCAGCCCAGGGAACCCCTTGCACTAACCCACCCTGCTCGATTTATGCACATTGGGCAAGTTGGATTAAAAATAATAATAATGAAGGTAATTATTTGTGCACATTGTACCAATTTTTTTAAAGGGGGTAACCACTCCAAGGTACTGCGGGTGGGTCCTTGGAGGGGCACCTCGTGGATGCCTCCATGGGGATCACAAAAGCCAGCATGATGGCTTGACAGCTGGTTTTCTCCCCCCAAGGTTTAAAAAAAAAAAAAAAAAAGTCAAGCCGCTCCGAGCCCAAAAGATCTCGCAGTGGGGAGGGGAAGCCTTTGCCAGCTGCCCCAAAGTGCCACTTGGGCACTGTTGGGGTGGCTGGCGATGGTGGTTGCCTGCTAGCTGCTTGGCAAGAGCAGCAAGGGTTTTTTTGCTGCTCTTGCCAAGCGGCTCGCTTGTAGTTGGGGTTGACCCACGATGGGTCATGTCTTCTGGGTTCAGATGTTTAAAGAAGCTCATATTGAAGCGCTTATCTTGACAAAAAAAACCCAAACCTTTCGGTACTTGCATAGTTTTAAACCACTTAATAAAACCATTCTTTAATGTAATGTAATCTATGAATTCTTTTATCTTGGGTTTATTTTTGAATGGTGGTCAAGGAAATTGACAAAAGTTGGTCTGGGATTGTCACGGAAATGGAAAATGAAATTTTAGTGGCAACCCTGGAAGAAGGCTAAAACATCAAAGCTTACGGATGCCCAGAAACCAAAGAAGCGCTCCAAGAATCATTTGGCCACTCCTCGATCTCCTTCGAGACCAAGCTAGCCATCGGTACCAATCGCTACCGAGGAGTCGTACCAAGGCTGGAACAGAAATCTATAGCCTCAGTTACAGAGGCCGAGATTTGTGATGCTTCACCTGCTCAAGCATCACACAAGGACTTACCTCCCATCTCTCCACCTCTGATACATCGCTGTGAAGGATCCCCACATTCTATGCTTTCCCGGGCACAGTATCAAAGGATCGAGACTGAAGAGAGTCAGAACTGAGGACAGGATCGTTCTCTTTCCCCAGTATCGGATTGGGGGAGATATTTTGATTGGTCTTTCCCGCTTAGCCAGTGTTACTACAGTAATACCTTGGATTGCAAGTAACTTGGTTTGAGAGCGTTTTGCAAGACAAGCAAATTTTAAAATATTTATTTAAAATTTTTTGACTTGATATACAAGTGACGTCTTGCAATACAAGTACTGTAGTACGGCTTAAATTAAAAATCTCTGTACAAATTTTTTTGGGGGAATTTCGTTTTGATATAAGAGTGTTTTGGATTACAAGCACGTTTCTGGAACGAATTATGCTCTCAATTCAAGGCATGACTGTATTTCGATGACTGGCGATATGCTCAGGGCCAAGCTTATTATTGCGACCCTCGTTACAGAGGAAACTTCTCCCCATGGTATCACTCTCAGGAAAGATCAGCTGCTTTGGGTCACCCACCACTGGCCCCAGTCTTTTGAGCTCCACCACCGCCTCTGCCTATGGTTACTGCTGCCTCTGCACAGCTGACTTGACCTGCGACCAACAGTGCTGATCCACTAATTGGGCGATCTCATCTTTTTCGTAGCCTACTCACACATCCTTCTCCACCCTCGCCGAATCCTTTGTTGAGAAGTTGCAGACAGGATACTTCGCCTCAGTCTGGGGCTGACAAATATCCATCGGATTTGGCATCCTGCTTGTTGGTTGCACCCTCCATCTCGTCTCCGGATGCAGCGGTAGGCCCTCACAATCCGGGCTCACTGTTTGAGTACCTTGGTAATTTCTCTGACCAAATTTTGAGAATGGCACAGTCTCTGGGATTGGAGACCCAGCAACTGGCACAGAGAGCAAGTGTTCCTGTTTTTGATGTGGTCTTTACTGAAGCCTCAATTCTGATTGCTGTTCCATTCCTCTCCACCCTGCTACAAACTGTACAACAATAATGGAAGATTCCATCCTCCATGGCTCCAACTTCTAAACATTTAGAGAATATGTACAGGGTCCAGGAGAAGAATGCACCGTTGTTGTTTTAGCACCCTTGACTAAATTTGATTGTAGTTGAGTTGTCGCAGAGAAAGTCCCACAAAGTCCATTCTTCACCAGTGGACAGGGGGGATGCAGGTTAGACCTCATGGGGCGCCATCTTACTCCTCAGCTGTCCTTGGCTTGAGAGTCTTCAATTACCAGGCGGCCATGGCCCGATATCAACTTCTCCTTTGGGACAAGGTGGGATCTCTCTGCCACTATCGTCCTGAAGACCAGAGGGAACTTGCCAGAGTGTTCCAAGCAGAGGCGTCCAGGCTGTCTCAGCAGCAAATTAACACAGCTCGTCATCAAGCTGATTGTGATGCCAAGGTAATGGTGGGGGCCATGCCGTTGAGGTGGCATGCTTGGCTCTGATGTGCTGGACTGTCCCAAGAGGCCTACCCCCAGATAGAAGATCTGCCTTTTGAATGTGAGGGCCTCTTCAGTTCCAAAACTGATGAGGCCATGGATTCCATACAGAAAGCCAGACGATGGCCAGGAAAATGGGCTTAAACCAACCACTGTCTCCATATGAACAATGTAATCAGCTGCAAGCCGATCGTTCTTCTTGGCAGCAACAGCCCTTGTTATCAAAGCACCAGTCCACCACCGCTTAGTACCAAGCCACTCGTAAGAAGTCTGATACCAGTGACAGATGGCGTCTTTGACTTCCTGCTTCTGATTCATCCTTCTTCCTGTGCCCCCATCTTGGCTCTTGTCTGCCCTCTTTCTTTCCTGCCTGGGAGTCCAGAACAACTGATTCGTGGGTCCTTACCATCGTCTGGAGGGGCTACAGAATCAAGTTCAATGTCCTCCCCCCTTTAGGGATTGTCCATGCCACTGCTCCTTTGCCTGTGTTGCATTCAGAAGTAGATTCCCTTGTTGCAAAAGGGGAAATCACACTTGCCCTGTCACAGCAGCTGCAGGACAGATTTTACTCCAGATATATCATGTTCCTTAAAGGGATGGAGGACTGCGCCCGATTCTGGACCTTAGAGATGTCCATTGTTTCACCACATCACGGAAATTTCGCATGACTACTCTGGCATCGATTCTTCCGTTGTTGCGTGAAGGAGATTGGTTTGCCTCCATAGATTTAAAGGATGTGTATTTTCACATCGTGATAGAGGACTCCCATCAGCGCTATCTTCAGTTTTCTTGTTGGTGCCAAGACTTTTCAATTTACGGTTCTCACGTTCAGTCAAGCGACAGCCCTCAGAGTATTCACTAAGTGTATGGCTGTAGTCTGCACCCATCTTCACATGCAAGGTGTTCAAGTCTACCCTTACCTTGATGACTGGCTGGTGGTGGCATTTACGACAGAGGATTTCTCTTGCTCTTACCTGTTCCTTGTTGCACAGACTTGGTCTCTGTATCAACCAGGACAAATCTATTCTTTTTCCTTCATAGTCGATCCAGTATATCGGGGCTCGCTTGGACTCCACCTCAGGATGGGCGTACCTTCCTCAAAAAAGGGGCCTTACTCTGTTGAGATTAACAACTGATGTACACCAAAAGCCTGCTTCAACTGCCTGCCGTTTGTTAGGGCTGATGGTGGCCATGGTAACACTGGTCACATTTGCCAAACTTTGCATGAGACCACCACAGCATTGGTTTCTCCAGATTTTCGACTCCGGCGGATGCTCGCTGTACCCGTCTCCAACTTCCAGGGTATGTCAAATCCAGCCTCCGATGGTGAATGAACGAAGTTTATTTCGGTCATAGACCAGTATAACATAAAAACAACAATAAAAATATCGGTAAAATACATAAGATCATTGTGTTGAACACAACAGTCCCAAACTATGTCTAAAATATTATTCAATAAAACCATTCAACATCAATTTTCGTTGGCTTATGGCAGCCGCACAAAAGCTAGCCACCTTTAAAGTAACTTGAGGATTCTGATCCGACAGAAGATGCTTTAAATAATATTCATTGGATTTACTGGAGATTTGTTGTATATTAGAGGTAATAAATGCTTGGCGCAAGTCCTGATAGAGCAGTACAGCAGAACATGGCCAACTGTTTCCACTGCTCTCATCCCACAGGGGCATACACGTTCTTGGTAAGGAATACTTCCAAACCTTCCATCCAATAGGGCTGAAGGCAGGACATTAAACCTGGCCAGGGTGAAAGCTTTCCTAAATTCGGGAATATTCAGATCTGCCAGATAATTTGCATGCACAAATGTCCTCCCATTGTCTCTAAAGTCTGGATACGATAAAGCCAGACTCAAGTGATATTGTAACTCCACATCCCTGATAAGCTGCTGGATTATTGCTTTAGCTTTTTCGTAGCCCAGAGCTACTAGGACATTTGGTGAAAAGCCCAGATTTTGCCATTTTTCATACAGAGTGGATTTCCATTTTGTCTGGCAATGATCAGTTAAGAGTCAATGGGGCTAAACTCACAGGAGAAAATCAGCTTCAGCCAGTAATGAATCCTAAGAATCCCTGCACGGGCCTCCACTGAAATTTGCCCTGCTTCTAAACGAACAATTGCATTGGGAACACAACTGGGAACTCCCAACACTGCCCGCAAAAACTTAGTCTGAGTCACCTCAAAGGGGGCAAAGCTTTTATATGCGCACAACTGAGAACCATATAACATCTGGGAGATTGCCTTTGCATTGAATACCTGGATAGCTGAAGGGATATGTTGGCCTCCTTTCATGTAAAAGAAGCGGAGAAGAGCCTTAACACTTCTTTGGCAATTCTCAATGGCATTTTTAGTTTGCAAGCTTCATAAACCAAAAGAGTGAAAGGTTATGCCCAAATATCTGAATGAAGCAACTTGTTCTATAGGGTGGTTGTTAATCTGCCATTTATGCTTTAACCTTCTTCTAGAGAAAACCATAACCTTAGACTTTGCGTGGTTGATCAGCAGAAGTTGGTTTTTGCAGTTAGAGGTCTAGAGCTCTTAAGAGACATCTTAGGCCTATGCTTGTCAAGGAAAGCAACACCGCGTCATCGACATACAAGAGTCCTGACAAGGACTTATTTGCCAGAGTCGCGGGGTGGGAACATACTTCCACCAAACTTTTAACTAATGAGTTGATGTAAAAAATTAAATAAGGTTGGAGCAAGTATGCAACCTTGTTTTACCCCATTCGCAGTTGAAATTTGCCTAGTCCCGCCCAATTACATCTTATCTGAAGATGAGTATTCTGATAAGATGTAATTGGGCGGGACTAGGCAAATTTCAACTGCGAATGGGGTAAAACAAGGTTGCATACTTGCTCCAACCTTATTTAACCTTGTGTGTCGTGTCTTTTTAGATTGTAAGCCTGTGAGCAGGGACTGTCTTGTTAATTGCTGTAAAACCGCCCAGAGAGCTTCGGCTATTGGGTGGTATAAAAATGAAATAAATAAATAAAATAAACTACGTATGAGAATTAAGAGGCGTCTATCAATGTTCGTATCCTCAAACTTTTTCCATAGGTAGCCTAACCTACCTCACAGGGTTGTTGTGAGGATAAAAATGGAGAGGAGGAAGATTATGTAAGCATCTAGGGTTTCTTGCGGCGGGAAAAGGCGGGGTATAAATATAAATAATTTATCTCAAAATTAGGTCAAAGGCCGATTTAAAATCGATGAAGGCTGCATAGAGAGCTCTTCCAGCAGTTACTGTGTATTTTTCAACCAGATGTTGGAGGACCAGCCCCTGATCAACAGTGGATTGGCCAGACCTGAATGCTGCCTATTTGTCTTCTAAAATGTTTTCTTTGTCCAGCCACTCAACTAGTTTTTTGTAAAGATAACTAGCATACAATTTGCTAATGATGCTTAAGAGACTGATAGGTCTGTAATTTGAGGGGTCCGATCTTTCCCCTTTTTAATATATTGGGATAATAATCGCAAGCCCCCAATCATCGGGGATATATGCTGAGCAGTCAATACAGGTAAACAGGGCTGCCAAAACTGGTGCCCACCACTCTATTGGCTTTAGTTCCGGTGGGATATTATTTCCGCCTGGAGCATTACTGTGGAGGACCGGGGCTGGTCCTTTGTGTGAGTTCGGGAATTAAAGGGTTAACCGGCACTGAGGAAATGCCCTTTACGCAGCTTCCGTGAGGTTTAAATTCAACTGCAGCGAATATTGACACTGAATCGTGTTGAGACAGGAGCCAGCTATGTTTATAACACCTTTAATGGAGTGGAACTAATAGACTACCAGGAATTTCACACTATAAACAACAGAGTTCATAAAAGTCATTGAAGCATAGTACTTCAATACACATACGAGGTAGAAGGCTTGCGTAATACAGAGAAATAACTTCACAACAAAGCATCTGACTTACTGAGCTAGCGTAGCCGTTCGTGTAGCTGGTCTCCGGGCACCGGGGTTGGGGTTAGCTTGGTCCTGACCGGAGCCAGGGACCTGATCCGTGCGAGCCTGCACCGTGTTCCCAACAAGCCCTTGTTTTCCAGGACATGCTTTTTCTACCCTCCCTCACCCCCTCCCCGTCTTTGATGACCAGTTGAGCTGGTTCCACCCTGCGGGATTGTGGCGCCTCCTGGGTACTTTGGGGTGCTCTTTGAGACTGCGCTCCCCCCTTCAGGATGTTATGCACTTCCTTGAGGGTAGATGTAAATGCGCCCTATTGAGGTGTATGCAGATGTAGCTATGTAAAACCGGTCTGCCCAGAACTGTGACTCCTTTGCCCTGGGTGGGGATTATGCAGAAAGATGGAGGGACATGGGTGACAGTGAAAAGGGAGAAAATATGTCAGGGTTCAGCAAGTGTGTGGTCAGGCTTTCTCTCCACAGTTACCCTGTTTAAGATTCTGGATAGGGCTATTAATTTCAGAGATAGATACAGGAGGCCACTCGGGAACACTATTGATAATAGCTGTTGAAAACTCTTCTGAGGGTTGGCCACTCGCATACATGGTGCGGAAATTAGATTCCCAAATTTTAACGGGAATAAGATACTCCAAACTAGCTGCTGAATTTTGCCAACCCCTCGAGACAACTTTCCAAAAGGTACCCGAGTCACCCACCCTCGCTGCCTCTATTAAGCATTGCCATGCTTCCCTTTGGGCTTGCTTCTTTTTCTCTTTAATTAGAGCTTTATATCTCCTTTTAAGCTCAAAGCACTCCTCAGGGAGAACAGAGATTCAGTTCCCTATACCGCCTGTATTTTTCCACTAAGGAGTGCTTCAAGGCAATGCAGTCTTGATCAAACCAGCCTTTAGATCTTTTAGATGAGGAACTTTGTCTTACACCCTTTTTATGCATCAAACAATTTTGGAGGGAGGAGATCAGGTCTTGAAAGAATGCTACTGCTATTTCAGGGGAGACTGCGTTTAACATGGCATCACGAAGACTACATTCTGAGTATAATATCTCGGATGTTGTTTTATCCAATTTAGCAGTCCACCTGATGCGTGGGGAGCTCATTTCTACCTCAGCACTCAACGGAGGATCATACTCGGTGTGCACAATAAGGTTTCCCAGATTTAGGGATAGAATTAAGGGTAGATGGTCGCTCCCAACACGGTTACCCACCTTACACCCAATCACCCTATTTAGCAAATTATGAGAGACTATGATATAATCAATTGTTGAAGCACCCAAACCAGACATGAAGGCAAATTCCCCCTTTATATCACCCTCTACACCCCTGTTCAAAATTGCTAGGTCAAGTCTGTTTATCATTTTCAGAAGGCACAAACCAGCATAATTACAACCTTTATCCTTAGAATCCCTATCTGGCAGAGGATGGGCCTCCTCTGATACAGGTGGGTGTTCTTTGAAGTGGGCATACAAAGCAGCATCATTCTGACCAATTCGAGCATTAAGGTCACCAGCCACAGTCATGGCGGCCTCTGCGTACAAATCTAACATCTAATTAATATATTTTTCCAACTTTTGCCAGTCAATCATCTTTAACCAGGTACTTTTTCCTTTGTGGTGGCATGTATACATTGATAATAAATGAAACAACCTACACTTTAAAAACAACGCCATGGCCAAATGGGTCAGAGGCTCAGGGCTAACAAAGGAAGCCCTGATACTAGTAGCCACCAGGATCCCCAGAGCTCCTTTGGGCTGCCCACATTTAGTGCTGGGAGTTCCTTCCAAAGAGTATGAGACAAAACCATATAACGATAAATCCTCTCTTACCCAAGTTTCTTGAAAAAGTAAAATATCTTACTGTTAGATAAATTCTACAAAGAGAGGATCTACCACTTTACTTAGACAACCTGCAGTGTTCCAAGAAAGAAGGGATATCTGTGATGCATTGTGGAGATAATTTTTTTTGTCAGACTTGTGCAGCGCCCCCATAAGGGGAGCTTTGGGCACTTATAATCTCTCTTGGGGAAGTAGATGAAGTTAGACCCCCTTTAGGTGGCTGATATTCTGTTGTCATTTCCTGGACCCTTGTTGATCTCGAGTTGTCCATCAGATCTTCAATCAGATCCAGCTGAGGAACAATCCTACTGACATTAGATATCACTGGACAAGTCATCTTTACTGGGTGGGAAACGGGTTCCACAGGCCTTTCCGGGGATCCCCGTTCCTTTTCTTCCAAATACAGTAATACCTTGGATTGCTAGTAACTTGGTCTGAGAGCGTTTTGCAAGACAAGCAAAATTTTTTAAAATGTTTTTGACTTGATAACCAAGCAAGGTCTTGCAAGACAAGTCAGTAGGGATATAACCGCTCGCCTCGAGCAGGCATAGCGGGCCGAAATCGGCCCCGCTCACGCCCGCTAGGGACTCGCTTTGATATAAGAGTGTTTTGGATTACAAGCACACTTCTGGAACGAATTATGCATACAATCCAAGGTATTACTGTATCTCATATTCACCCAGGATAGAGGATTTGATCCAGTGGCAATTGTTGTCATCACTTTGGGCACTGAGCCACTTTGCACAAAGAGCCAGTGTGGCGTAGTGGTGAGAGTGTTGGACTGGGACTCGGGAGATCTAGGTTCTAGTCCCCGCTTGGCCATGAAACTCACTGGGTGACTTTGGGCCAGTCGCTGACTCTCAGCCTAACCTACCTCACAGGGTTGTTGTGAGGATAAAATGGAGAGGAGGAGGAGGATTATGTAAGCCACCTTGGATTCCTTACAGGAAAAAAGGCGGGGTATAAATATAATAAATAATAAATTTATAATTTGGGTAAATCGCCACTATTGCTCCTCCTCTTTGTGGCTCTGTTTTCTCTCCGTTGGGGCCGTTTCCAACTACCTCCCCACTCATTTGGTCGTTTTTCTGGGGGCTTAAAACACAGTCCACTGCTATCCCAAATATGCTTCCCCCTTGTCCAAAAGGCTTACATGCTCTGCTGCCTGGCTATCAGAAGTTCTCTCAAAGATGCCAGATTCCTCAAAATATCATTTTGTGCTTCTAGAGTCAGAGCACAGAAAGAGTCCAGGAGAGCTTTCTTCTCAATATTGTGTGGTTCAACTTCCTTATGGTGTATGTGGCATTGACCCTGTAACGCCTTTTGACCAGCTTGTCCTTTAGGACTAGGACCCCTTTTATGAGCCATAGCAGAAGTGGGAGATTCATGGGCCACAGCTGGATCTTTTTTAGCTATGGGTCCACTCTCTTTCACAGTGATCTGAGTTTTTTATATCATATCCCCTTAGGTCCTGCAAAGGTACTTGTTTTTCAAAGAACCTTGACACTGTTATACCACTATAGATAAAATCATCCTTACTGTCCAATATTGAGGTGGCCACATTCCAATCTTTAAACATAACCACTGCTTGAGCACAAGTATAATTAAAATATGAATATTCCACATGGGTTATATCCTCCATGTAAAGTAATTAGGGAAAACCTGATCCAGTATTTTTATAAGATGTAGTTTGTGCTCAGTCTGGGATAAAAACCCAGTAGGTTTAGGGTAGTTGGAAAAGACCAGCTTTTTACTAATCCAGCTGTTACCATTTTCAATCTTCTTCCATGAGGATGTTCTATCAGCTAATCCCGGAGACCAGGGGTCCTGCCTAACATGATCCTGCTCCTGGCAAAAGATGGTAATTGGCAGGATACAGCTCGCTCTATTTTTTGGCTCAGTAACAGCTCAATTCTTGTTGTTTTCCATAATATTCTTTTTGGGCTTCAGGTCAGCATCTAAGTTCAAATCTTTATCTAATAGATCAAAGAGTTTCTTAAAATCCATTTTATTATATTTATTTATTTATTACATTAATACCCCGCCTTTTTTCCTACAAGGAACTCAAGGCGGCTTACATAATCCTCCTCCTCTCCCATTTTATCCTCACAACAACCCTGTGAGGTAGGTTAGGCTGAGAGTCAGTGACTGGCCCAAAGTCACCCAGTGAGTTTCATGGCCGAGCGGGGACTAGAACCCGGATCGCCCGAGTCCCAGTCCATCACTCACCACTACGCCACTACTGACTCTCTCTCTCTCTTATATTGCGTGTGTTTTGCATTTTTGATATTTTTACTTTCTTTAGATTATTTGCATTGCTAGTAACCTCCTTGCTCACCACTCTCTTTGGAGCCTTACAATTCTTATCGATTGGCTTGTTTAGTTTGTTTAATTTTAACTTACAATTATTGGGTTCCTGCTCTGCACTAGCACCTTCATGGTCCACATCCGTTGTTTTGTGTACTTTAACAAGCGTAGTTAAAAGTTCATTACATTCTGATAGGAAAGACTTTACTAGTTCTAAATCCCTTGATATCAGGAAAAGCCATCCTTCAGTTGGCAGGTTGCCCTCATTAATTAGCAAAGTTTGGCTTACGGACTGTTCTTTGTGTGCTCCCCCCACACTATTGCCTACACTATTACCCAGCTCGTAAACTTGTCTTAGAATCAGTTCATTCAATTGTTTATGTTTTTCAGATGGTTGGCAATGTTCTTTACTCACCACAGTTTCGGCAACGACCAGCTCAATTGTCAGGTTTAACAGGAGAGAATCCTCTTCCAGATTTTCTTGGACTTTACCTTTAAAATCCAGTGACCAACCTAGGTTAGAGTTCATTGTAGGAGAGTACTCCTTCTCCACTGTTTTCTCTTCATTGAAAGGTGTAAAAAATTCTATAATCTTTGTCTGTTCTCTCCGACACATTAAAGGGATACTCTCAAAAATGGGTGGGACCCCCAGGGCTCAGCATAGCTTTCTGGTAAGCACCATTTCTTTGCAGTATTGGTAATGCAAGTACTGCTCATTAAATAGTAAAAATAAGAATAAAAATAAAAGCTCAAGGGTGTAATAAATGAGCAAGTGGGTATGCAATAAAATGAGCAGGTAGGTAAACAATGAACTAAGAGCAAGCCAAAAACAAAAACGCTCTCCTAGACAAAACTGAGCTCAAGCTCACAAACCTGCAGCTGCTGTATCCTTCAACGTGTTCAAGGTCAGTTTGAATTGGTTACATAAATAGTTATTAAAATATCAAGACAAGCTCAACTTAAAACAAATAAAATGTTCAAAAAATGTTTAAGATGCTTTAAAAATGCTTAAGACAAACGGCAACCTGCCGCAGATGCCCTCCCCAGGCTACATCGTGTGTCAGCTGCAGTACCGCCTGGCGGTATTTCTCGGGCACTACTAACTGCCGTTTTTTCGTTTCTGAGTCTGACCCCCCCTTAGGAATGAATTCCCTGTACAAGGCTCCAGCATCCCACACAAACTGATCCGGACCGCCCCTGCTCCTGCCGGCCGCACCTTCCACTCCACCTTGGTGACGTGGTCCCCCACACCGGGAGTTTTTGGCTGTGACCACCAGCTGTTATTGATTTGCGTCACTCATATTCAGGCTATGGTCCACTGACTACCCTATTCCTGCAATCAGCTAGCCTCCCCTAGTATCTAGTAGTTCCGTCCGTCAGCCACGGTTATGCAAAATATCCCACCGCTGCCACCATGTGGAAGACTGACAACCGGTCTTCTGCGTGAGTTCGGCACTTAACGGGTTAACCGGCACTGAGATATAGCCCGTCAAGGGGATATTAAGCGATTTAAACTCAACCGCTACCTAAAAAGCACACATAACCATTCACATCAAGGAATAGACACTTTATTTAGGTTAGGTTAATGGAGCGGAACTAATAGACTTCTAGGAATACTATAGCATAAACAAAACTAGGTCGTGACCTCATAGATCGGAAATCCTTGTTTTCCCAGGCTAGCGTATTGAAGCAACAGAGTTACCTTAGCACCAGAGACTTTACACTTCGCTTCTGGTCTGCCTAGCCTGACTCCGAGCCCGTCCGTGCTCGGGGAAGAGAACTGCTTGGCTGGACGTGGAAAGTGTCAGCTCGCCCGTGTTCCCAACAACCCTTTTCGGGTGGATAGAGGGGTTTTCTACCCCGTCCTTCCCCCCTTCCCACCCCTTGATGATCAGGTGGGCTTATTCCTGCCCCTTGCGGCCAGGTGGGCTTATTCCTGCCTGGGAAAGGTGACGTTTTGCATTTACCGGTGTCCTTCAGGGAATACTTTGCAGCTCTTTGAGACTGCCCTTTACCTCCGGATGGTCCATGTTTCCTCTTGTGGATTCAGGCAGATGTGTTCCATTGTGTACCTGTCTGGTCGGACCTGCATCTCCTGTCCCCCTTGGTTGGAGATTATGCAGAAAGGGATTACCAGGAGAAAACTAGGTGTGGTCGTTAAGGGGAAACTATGTCAGGGGTCGTGTCACTGTGTGTGTGCTCAGGCTTTCTCCACAATATCAATCTCTGTACCGTTGCTTGATACCGAGATTTCTCTCAGTTCCGAGACCACAATAGGCAGTCTGTTGGAACTGAGGGAATAGGCAGTAACCCGCTAGGGACAGGTGTATTAGGACTGGGGGGTGGGGTGGTTCCTGCCTAAATTCCTCAGCTAGAGAAATTTCCTAAATGAGACTGCGCGCAGGCGCATAGCCCATATGTGTGAATGCACAGGTGAGCACTCGGAAGAACTACAGTTACAGGTAAGCAACCTGTCTTTGGCTTGTCTCCCTAGAGATCTGAAGTGAACTTTTCAGTCATACATTTGGCCACTGTGGGAACAGAATGCTGGACTAGATCGGGCTTTGGTCTGATCCAGAGTTTGTGGTATCTGAAATGGCCCAATATATTAACTAATGTGAACGCTTTGTGTTATAATATTATAATTTCTAGTGACTAATATTCTGGTGACCTAGTAACATACCTGTTTATCCGTTGAGAGAGTGAACAGACAGCTATTCATAATTGTAGTAGTACTTGGTGATGGGACTTTTTTTCTAAGTGGACATTTTCTACACCAATTCAATTCATTTCTCTCTCTGTTCAAATCCTTGCTGCGAGAGAAAGAGCAAATAATTTCTGCGTGTGTCTTCCTTTCTAGGACAATTCAAGCCTGCTAATGTCTTATTTTTCAATAGTCTATGTGTAAAGCTTGCCTATTATCCGTGGTCACTGTTCTTTATTTTTATGATATGCCCTATCCTATACAGACTCTTCAGAATTAGTTTTTGTCAGCTGTGTGCTAACTCCTTGCCATTTCTATGTTCGGAAAGTTTCACAAAAGAAAATTGCAGTTCATTTGGAAAAAATTCTGAGGCTATTTTGTTGTAGTAACAGTTCATCCCCAAGCGACATCTTGGAACTAGGTAACAGCACTTCTCAAATTCTCTGAATAATGTTTACATATTTTTATTCCACTAGTGGGGAAATATGTTGTTTTTGCTAAGTAATCTTTTACTTTCTGCAGTTTCATTTGTTCACATTTACCATGTTCAGGCCATTTGGCTCAGGGCCTCTGATCTAATTTGAAAATAGAAAACTCATAGTTTCCGACTTAGGGTTCACAGTTGAATTTCTAGGGTCTTTGTTTGCACATATTTTGTAAAATCATGTGCCGGCGTTTGCTAGTTTTTCCAAGTTGCTATTTCTGATAGTAAGTTTTATAAACAGAGTTCTGGAACTCTTGGATGATCCGTAGGGTAACTGTGTTACAGCAGCTGCTGGCAGCCTAGATTCCAGCCTCCCCTTCTTTGAAGATGTCGTCTGTCAGTTGTCCTGTGGCTGCAGAGGTGAAGGGAATGATAACTCTGAAATTAAACTAGTTTTTAAAGTGCTAGAGACTGAATGTGGTAGCTCAGCTGTTCTACAAATATTGCTGCATGTGAATACTGATAAGTTGTAATGAATTGTTTTTTAAAACTTATTTCAGGTATGAGAATCTTCGTTAAAAGTAAAGAACATGGAATGTGGTGCCGTGCAAATATTATTGAATTAATTCCACTGCAGAATACAAATGAGGGGAAACCCTGTGGTCCAACAAAATACAAAATTGGTGACATTGCAATGATGAAAGTATTCCTTATAGACTTCGGGCATCCTGAAGCTTTAATTGTTTCAGGGTATGAGTAGTTTTATTACCATTAATTTTCAGAGTTTTGTCATGTTAATTTCTACTGACAATGTATATAACATGTTTTTATGTTGTACCAGCTTCTGTTGATGTAAAGGAGGTGCAGACTTTCAAACCTCCTTAGAAATCTAAGGCAGAAATGAATAGCAGCAGAATAAGAAGTCGTAACTAATAAAGCTTAAAAGTCATTAAACTTTGGGCTGGTTAAAATTGTTTGTGCAAAAATCTGATCACATGGTCCCTGCTTTTCCTGGGCAGTAGAGGGAGTTAACCCATTGTGGGATACCTTCATCACACCAACCCAAAATGAACCTCCTAAGTAACTAGTGTTCCATTCTTTCTCCTTTGGACATATTGAGAAATTATTGTCAATTCATGGAGGAAGTCTTCAGTGACAACATAGGAAGAAAGGAGGGTTTCCAGTAGAGTCTCACTAGAATTCAACTGAAACTATTTTTATATTTTAAAAAATCTGCATATAATTAGAATTATAAAACATATAATTCTAAGCTCCATTAAGAAATAATATTTAGCATTTTTTTCCTTTCGCTATCAGAGTACCGAATGAAGTTTTTGTGAATCCAGAACATGTCACCCTAGAATATATAGTGATTGAAGACTTGTGCTTGGTTGTAAGGAAGCCTAATTTACTTATAGAGGCACAACTTAGAGGTATAAATAAGTTAGCACTCCAGTGCTCCCTGAAGGACATTGTTCCCAAACATTCAGTAAGTAAGAACTGTATTGTCTGTCTGAATTGTAAGGTGACGGAAAATGAAAGTAGACATGCTGCTCTGAATGATGGTTTGCCTGGTGTTTGTTTGGAAACTCAAATAATGGCTTGGATTTATGATTAGTGTAAATTATGGTTTGACACAATGTCTGAACTGAGTCTTTCTTCACGGGAATTTTAACTCCAGCTGATAGCTAGCTATAAGCTTACTTTGATCTCTGTGATAACCATAACAAGGCATCTTGCTTTGCTTATACCTTCACATATCTTTGAAACAGCTTATTCTCACCTAAGGTAGTTCTAGGTACCACATTCTTAAACTTCCCTATACTTGTCAGGTGGTTGGGATTCTGAATTGATCTATTTGTTCTTATGCCCACAACAGACTGAAGGTTGGAATAGAGGAGCAAGGACAGAATTTTTGAGAATGGTAAATTACAAAGCTGTTCTAATGAAAGTGTTCAGAGAAGAGGATGGTGTGCTTATTGTAGATCTGATGAAACCTCCAGCAAACAAAATAAGTAGTGACATGCCTGTATCCCTCAGAGATGCTTTAGTTTTTTTGGATTTAGCAAGGTATGTGTTAATTTATTATTATTTTTTACCCCTGAAAGGTTGTAAATCACAAATGCTGTTAAACTAAACACACTTAAAACGAAATTCTGTTGGAATCAATGGGGGCTTGCCTCAAGTTAATATAATGTACCATATTTTTCGCTCCATAAGACGCACCTGATCATAAGACGCACTTAGGTTTTAAAGGAAAAAAATATTCTGAAAATTTATGCAGATTTAATCAATTAAAGCTCCCCCAAATTGATCATTACCAAGGCAATGCAAATGTTTAGTGACTACTGAAATTAGTAATTTTATTTAGAATTTGAGGGAATATTAATTGTACTGTGCATGTTGGAAAAGTCCTATATGTATTTATGCAGAAGTCCCATTTTACTCATTGGTGCTTCTGTGTAAATTGCATAGGATTGTAGTCTTAGACAGAAAAAAAAAAGTCTTATAACTCCCAGCATTCCCCAGCCAGCTATGCTGGGAATGGTAAACCGTTTTTCTGTCTAAACATTTATAGGAGTGTGCCTTTAGTCATTGATCCTTGATGAACTTGCCTTTAGCCCTTTAAAAAATAATTATTTT
The DNA here is from genome assembly GCA_021292165.1 of Shinisaurus crocodilurus. Classification (NCBI taxonomy): domain Eukaryota; kingdom Metazoa; phylum Chordata; class Lepidosauria; order Squamata; family Shinisauridae; genus Shinisaurus; species Shinisaurus crocodilurus. Next base: position 266,809,608 of record CM037878.1, on the reverse strand, counting down.
ACACAAGAATAAAATTGCATGCACTGTGCCTTTTACGGAGCAGCAAAGCTCATCTATTAGTAATAACCTATGTGACTTGGGAGGATATTGCTTGTTTAAAAAAACAAAAAAAAACCAAAACGGTTCTAAGAGATGGTTCCAGCAAATTGTTTTAAAAATAAAAGCAACATCACTGCTGTAGCCAATTACAAAAATGTAAGATGTTGTCTTACAACAGCTGATTTTCTACTTTGTCTGTACTGCATTCATGTTTCATTTTAAGCTCCTGTAATGGTACAAAAATGTGTGATCTTGGAACAAGGGTTTTTATGCATAATGCAATCCTACCTGTGCGGACTCGGCGGCAATAAGAGAAGTGGAAATGCACTATAGTACTGTGCAAAGATAGAGAAGGCGAAATGAGCAGCAAATAACCAGCAGCTATGACTAGGAATTAAAGGAGAGTAAAACTGGTTGACTGGCAGCCCAGCTCTGGACCAGAAGAAGGAAGTAAAAATAAATAAATAAATAAAATTTAATCAGCTGTTCCGCGGGGAATCAGCTGAGAGGCGGGGCTTGCCCCGCCCACCCAGGAGCCCTCCGCTTTTCCACCGGACCAGAAGAAGGGAGTAAAAAAAATTTTTTTTAAATAATTTTTTAAAAAAACAATATTCGCTCCATAAGACACACAGACATTTCCCCCTATTTGGGGGGGGTGCGTCTTATGGAGCGAAAAATACGGCAAGTGATGGGGTGGAGTATGTTTGCTATCAGAGTAGTTTTATAGAGGCTAGTACATTTTATATTTTTTGTGTTGCTAGCATGACTAGTTACTGCTGCTTAATTCCAGTGGGCTCTCTGCACTTGGGGCTCCACTCCTGTCTGGCTTTTAAATACCATTAACTAAAGGCTTGTTTAAATTCTGATGGGGAGAGGGAGGGGTGGAATACAGAATTGCAGTCCATCTCCCCATCATCTGTTCCCTCATTTCCTATTCTCCATTGTATCACTGGGGTCAGCCTGATATTCCATGAGGTCTACGACCTTTTCCTCCAAGTGTAACATTACATCCAGGTCCTTATGACGGAGGCAGGGAATCCTTTCAATCCCATTTCAGAAGCTTTGGTTGGAATGGGAAGGAAGGAGTTCTGTCCTTTCCAACTTTGGCAGGGGTAGGGAGGAAATCAGAAATGCACTCTCCCTACAACCCTGCAGCTGTCATCAGGAGAGAGATAGTTGGTGCTACCACCTCACCATGTGGTTATGTTGTTGGCAGGCAGGTTTTATGCTCTCCAGTATGTTGTCCTCATATGATGCAATTCCATTTTCCCCGTAGAAATGAATGGGAGCTGTTCATTTAACGGGAGAGAGCAAAAGAATACACTTGGCCTCACCATTTGGATGCAGCTAAACCTGCCCCAGTGGATCTAGATCTGGAGGGCCAAACCAAACATTGCATGGGAGATCCATGATTAGTATCAGTGTGTGGGGGGGGGGGTTCCTCCCATGGGCTTGCAGGATGGGAAGAGGGCGCTGGGTAAAGGCTTAAACACTCTCCCCTAGCATCCCTTCTTTGATCAAGTTGAATGACTGCTTTAAAATAAGCAGATCAAATTGTGGATCTGTTGTATAACATGTCATTAAGTCCTAAGAAGGAGGCTTTGTACGTTCTTCTTCGTGGTCTCTGTGCATCACACATATGGGCTCTGCGCCTGCGCTGAGCCAGCCTCGGAAGATTCTTTAGCTGAGTCAAAATGGGCGGGAACCCCTCCCCCACGGTGCTCGCTCCTAGCACGGTTCCCGCCCATTCCCTCAGTTCCTTTTCGACCGCTATTGCGACCGGCAGCTCTCGAAAGGTTCTCCAGGAATTCATTCCTCTCGATCGGCTGAGTAAAATTTTTTTCTACTTAACTTCATTCAACTATCTCCCCTTTACTCTTCACTTTCTCTCCTAAAAAAAAAAAAAAAAGAAAAAAGAAAACCTCTTCGTTACTCTTCCTTCTGGCTTCCCCCCCCCCCCGAACGATGGCCCTTAAGGCCCCGTTCAGGAAATGCACCGAATGCGGCGCAAAGCTACCCCCTGCGGACGGGCATACCCTATGCCTTTTATGCCTGGGGCAAGAACACATTGTGGAGACTTGCCGCCACTGCAAAAAGTTCACCAAAGTGACCAGGAAGCAGCGGGCATTAAAGCTCAAAACCACACTATGGCAGCAAACTCTGTCAGCGGCTGGCCCTTCTCTCCCACGCGCCACAACTTCGAAGAGGCCATCCCCCTTGACTAAAAAAGTCACCGAGAAAGGGGAGGACCAAACTCAAAAGAAAAAGCCACACAAGGCCTCTAGCGGGGAAAAATCTAAAAAGAGACCAAAGACTTTATCACCGCTTGGGTCGGTAGCGTCCAAAACCCAGGAGACGTCCAAAAGCGTGCCATCTCCGTCTCCAACTAAACGGTCGACATCGTTACACAAAGAATTGTCGACACCGAAGATCATTGAGCTGGACACAGCAATTGATCGGGCAGAGTCCATCTCAGACGGAGAAATTTTAGACTCCCCGGCAAAAACGGCTCGATCGCATCGCTCCACCTCACCTAAAAGAGGAGAGGAGCCCCAGTCGAAGCCATCTGAGCACCCCAGTCGGTCTGGATCGCAAGCGTCCAAGAGACAATCTATACGATCCAAAGACGACTCTACGTACCAAGGGCGAGAAGACAGCCCGATTCAGCGGCGATCACCTCGACATCGATCGCCTCGACATCGATCGCCTCGATGCCGAAGGGATCACAGGTCTCATAGTACTCGCCCAGACAGCTCATCCGAAGATGAAGCTACTCGGCGTAGTACACAACGAGCCGGAGCAGAAAAACCGCCAGACACTGGCAGCCCGAGACAAACTGCTACCGGCATCGAGGACCCTCGCCATCGACATTCATCAGTCGACACCGAGGACTCCCGCCGTCGAAACAAACACGACGTCGAGTACCGCCGTCACCGTAGCTCCTCCCCCGATGTCGAACGACGCCACAACAGTCCTCCCTACGGTGGCACACGCCGCCGCCGAAGCGTCTCGGCCGACACCGAACGCAGCCCTTCCCACGGCTCCGGACATCACCGAAGGGCTCCAACCGACCACAAGCGTTCGGATTTTTCGCTCGACATCGACCGACGCCGCCATCGAAGCCGCTCACTCGATGCCGACCGTCACCGCCGCAGATCGCGGAGCCACTCAGACGACACCGACAGACACCACCGTCGAAGTGTCGAATGTCAACGAAAGGCACCTGCACACACCTCATGCCGCCGGCGCCGTAGTACCTCCTCCGACAGCGTACGTCAATATAGAGTCTCCCCCCAAGGGGATCGCTATCGACGTCGAAAACAGCCCATCGATACCGAACGCCGCCATAGCTCCCCCTGTATCGATCGCCATCGACATCGAACACCGCCCATCGATACCGAGCGACGGCGCGACTCCCCCTATATCAGACGCAGTCGACGCCGAAGCTTATCTCACGATGTCGACCAGCACAAACGCAGAGGTCCGACACGGAGTAGGAGCCCACACGAGCGATACCGTCACACCGCTCAAACTGTACGGGACCATAGCCCGCAAAAAGGAAAACATGCTACGAGTTCCAAAACTCACCTCTCTTTACCTCAGGCACCCCCAAGGAAGGCCTTATGTAAAAAGAAGCACCTAGAAAAACCAGCTCTATCAAAAGACCTAGACCCAGATTCCTCGTCAGATTTACCATACTCTGACTCAGACTCTGCGTTGTCTGGCCCCCTCGAGTCGTCACCAGATCTCCAGGTCGAATCGAGGGCGGCAGTATCACCTTCAGAGGACCTTGGGACTTTCGCCGACCACGTGCTAAGGATGACAGCATCCCTGGGGATAGAAACTGTCATCGAGTCTCCCGATGATGACGACCCAGTGTATAACATGATGCAATCGACGCAAACATCACCAGCACTGGTGCCTTACCTGCCAGCACTACTGAAAGTCGTCAAGAATACCTGGAACAAACCAGCAGTGATTCCTCCAACGGGCAAGAGGCTGGAATCTCTTTATCGCGTCCGCAAAGAGGATGCACAATTTCTCTTCACCCATCCGGCTCCAAATTCTATCATAGTAGAATCTGCCCAGTCCACCTCGAGTAAAATACACACCACGCCGGTGGATCAGGAGGGCAAAAAACTGGACGCCTGCGCCAGACGCGTATATTCATCCAGCGCCTTGGGTCTAAGAGTCTCAAACTACCAGGCAATAATGGCAAGATACCAACATTTCCTGACGGAAAAGCTGGGCAACCTATGCGAAGACCTGTCAGAAGAAAAGAGACAACTGGCACGAGTGTTGCAGGCAGAGGCCCTGAGCATGGCAACACTCCAAATGAACAACGCTAGACACCAGACGGACTGCCACGCGAGGGCGCTCATCAGCTCAGTGGCACTCCGCAGACACGCTTGGCTCCGCTCAACGTTACTGAACACGGAAGCGAGAACGCGTATAGAAAACTTACCGTTCGACGGCGAGGGACTCTTTAACACCAAAACTGATGACTCCCTCGACGCAGCCCAGAAAGCGAAGGTCACAGCGCAAAAGATGGGGCTTAACGCAGCTCCAAGGCAGAGGTACAAAGCTAAACAGTGGACGAAGCTCCAGCCAACAGCGCCGTTCCGGCCGCGCTTCGCACAAAAAAACCAAGACTTGCGAGGACGAGACCGCCAGCCCTCTGGATCAAGAAGGCCTTTCCAACCTAAGTACCAGGGACCAAGGAAGGGCAACCCTTTCGGCAAACGGCGTCTTTGACTTAGCACAAATCGACACATACTTACTGGACATGACTCAAACACCGGACGTGACAACACCACCGATTATGACATCAAAATCGTCAAATACAACTATCCTATTCACGGACAGACTAGCCACTTACCTTCCATCGTGGCACCACATTACAACGGACCGCTGGGTCCTCAACATCATCCAGCACGGGTACCAGATCGAATTCGATGTTCTCCCCCCCTTCCTCGGCATCACTACCACACAGCCCACTCCACCGTTACTGGAGGAGGTGGACTCTCTGTTGCAGAAGGGTGCCATCCAGCCTGTCCACCCACATCACCTCCAGGAGGGGCTCTATTCACGATACTTCACAGTGTCGAAGAAGGGAGGAGGACTTCGCCCGATCTTGGACCTCCGACTTGTCAACTTCTTCATAACAGCAAAGAAGTTCAGAATGGTCACCATCCAGTCGATACTGCCTTTACTTCGCAAGACGGATTGGTTTGCGTCGATAGACCTGCAGGACGCATACTTCCACATTGCCATTCACCAAGACAGTCGGAAGTACCTGCGGTTCAAGATAGGGGACGAGGCCTATCAATTCGTAGTTCTCCCCTTCGGCCTCTCCACTGCACCGAGAGTGTTCACCAAATGCATGGCAGTCGTCTGTGCAAGTCTAAGGGCCAGGGGAATCCGGATCTTCCCCTACCTCGACGACTGGCTGGTAGTGGACTCCACGAAATCTCGTCTAGAGTCGACCATCCGCACGACATTGCACCTACTCAAAGATCTAGGACTATGTCTCAACGCCAAGAAATCTGTCCTCACTCCGGCCAGGAAGATCCAGTTCATAGGGGCTGTTCTCAACTCGATTCAAGGACGGGCTTATCTACCACGAGACAGATTGGACAAGATACTTACCCTCTCAAAAAGTCTGTACCAATCTCGCTCCACATCAGCAAAGACAATCCAGCGCCTCCTAGGCCACATGGCCTCAACGATACAGGTCGTGAACTACGCCCGCCTGCACATGAGAACCCTCCAGAACTGGTTCATCCGCTCCTACAATCCACAAAAACAGTCCCCTTCCACTCGTCTTTCCATTCCAAGAACGGTCAAAGCGACTTTGCTATGGTGGACGGACAGGAGGAATCTGGACAAGGGGGTTCCTTTCCACCCACTAACACCAACAAAGATACTAACAACAGACGCCTCCCTCCTGGGTTGGGGAGCACACTGTGCAGGACTTACCACGCAAGGAACATGGAATTCCATTCAACGCAAGATGCATATCAACATGCTGGAACTACTTGCGGTTTGGAACGCCATGAAGGCGCTGGAGTCCGAGTTATACCACCATCACATTCAAGTAGTCACGGACAACACGACCGTTGTGGCCTACCTCAACAAACAAGGAGGCACGCGGTCCATGAGACTAACAAGACTGACCCTCAAAATCCTCCACTGGACGATCCAAAGGTCCATCTCTCTCGTGGCGATCCACATCGCGGGCAAGGACAATACCCTAGCGGATGCCCTCAGCAGAGTCTCCCTGCAGTCCCACGAATGGCAGTTGGACCCAGACGTCCTACATTGGATCTTCTCGATTTGGGGCCACCCTCAAATAGACCTTTTTGCTACCTCAGAAAACACAGCATGCCACCAGTTCTGCAGCAGGGCAGCTTCAGATCCAGACTCCATTACAGACGCCTTTATGATGCAGTGGTCGGGGCATCTATTCTACATCTTTCCGCCTCTTCCTCTGTTGACGCGGGTCGTCTCGAAAATATGGAACGACTGCACAGACTGCATCCTGGTAGCACCGTGGTGGCCCAGACAACCGTGGTTCCCCCAGGTCCTTCACCTTTCCAGGGGGGAATACAGATCTCTCCCCATCACGCCGACTCTATTAACCCAGGCTCGGGGCGAGATCCGGCACCCAGACCTGAAGAGTTTGGCGCTCATGGCATGGAGGATACGTCACTCCTAGTGCAAAGCTTGCCAGTGGCAATCCAGGACATCCTAGCAGCTGCACGCAAGCCAGCAACAAGAGCATCTTACGCTAGGAAATGGCTGGCATTTTCAAAATTCGTCAGAGCACAAGGGCAAGATCCAGGGACTTGCACGATACAAACTGTCCTGGAATATCTGCACATTTTGATGCTAAGAGGGTTAAAACTTTCATCTATAAAAGTATACTTAGCAGCAATCTCGGCCAACAGACCCTACTCCACTACAGGGACAGTCTTCACCCACCCCTTAGTGAAGCAGTTCCTGAAAGGCCTAAGGAATACCATCCCTCCAATGAAGGACTTGACGCCAGGATGGGATCTACCATTGGTACTACGCGCTCTACAACAAAAGCCATTTGAGCCGCTCGCCACCATAGACTATCGATTACTGACATGGAAAACGGCCTTCCTTGTCGCCATCACCTCGGCAAGAAGGTCAAGCGAACTATGTGCGCTAAGAGAGGATCCACCCTACATGGTTTTCCACAGGGACAAGGTGGTCGCCCGCCCAGACACCTCTTTCATTCCAAAAGTAGTGTCGGAATTTCATACCAACCAAGATATAATATTACCAGCTTTCTTTCAGAGTCCAACAACGGACCTGGAAAAGAAAATGCACGCTCTAGACGTCCGCCGTGCACTGGCTTTCTACAAGGACAGAACAGCCTCGTTTAGGAGATCGACGCAGCTGTTCGTCTGTTATGGAGGACAATCGAAAGGCCTACCTGTGTCCAGACAAAGGTTTGCCAAATGGATTGTAGAAACAATTAAACTGGCTTACCAGTTGAACGACAAACGGTTACCGGGTGCAATAAAAGCACACTCGACCCGGGCGCAATCAACATCCACGGCGTTTGGAAAGGGCATTCCTCTACAAGATCTGTGTAGAGCGGCCACGTGGTCTGCGCCTTCGACGTTTGTCAGACACTATAAGCTTGACCTCCGAGCCCGGGAAGCGAACGCTTTTGGCAGAGCAGTCCTCTCATCGGTGCTACAATGACATGTGACGCCGTCCCACCACCGGTAAGTCAGCTTGCTACTCTGCCCATATGTGTGATGCACAGAGACCACGAAGAAGAAGGACAGGTTGCTTACCTGTAACTGTAGTTCTTCGAGTGGTCATCTGTGCAGTCACACAACCCACCCATCCATCCCCGCTTGGCGTCATTATCGATTTCGATGGACCTGCCAGTGGAGATTGGGTGCATCGCTCCAGCTCGTCCCAAAGATGAGAAATTGCGTTGCTGTTGTGACCCAAAGGACACATAGGTTGACACCAACGACGATCCCTCGTTTCATGGGGTCGCAATAAGCGGTCTCATAGGAACTGAGGGAATGGGCGGGAACCGTGCTAGGAGCGAGCACCGTGGGGGAGGGGTTCCCGCCCATTTTGACTCAGCTAAAGAATCTTCCGAGGCTGGCTCAGCGCAGGCGCAGAGCCCATATGTGTGACTGCACAGATGACCACTCGAAGAACTACAGTTACAGGTAAGCAACCTGTCCTTCTCAACTGTGTTTCAAATGCAGGTCATTGACTCTGTCCCATAGAATTTAGTGGAAGCCATTGAGAACTAAATGAACCCCTATGTGCATGACCTTGCCCTGAGTTGTTTTTCTTGGTTATGCAAAAAATATGTTTCGATGTTGGGACAATGTTCAGTAAACTTTCCACTAGGATTAACTTAAAAAATAGCAATTGAAGACTACTTCGTTTTACAACTTAGTTGATCAGTTTATTCTGGACTCATAACTTTACTAGCTTTCGCACTGAGCTTTCTGATCAATCTGAAGATGACGTACCACTGCAGTACTGTCCACCTGTGATACCACAAGAAGATACAGACGTCGCAGTTGTTGTTAGTTACATTAATAGTCCTGGTGACTTCTATATTCAGCTGGTAAGTATTATTCAGTATACAGTAATACCTTGGATTGCAAGTAACTTGGTTTGAGAGCGTTTTGCAAGACAAGCAAATTTTTAAATATTTATTTATTTTATTTTTTACTTGATATACAAGCGACGTCTTGCAATACAAGTACTGTAGTACGGCGTAAATTAAAAATCTCTGTACAAATTTTTCGGGGGGGATTTCGTTTTGATATAAGAGTGTTTTGGATTACAAACACATTTCCGGAACGAATTATGCTCTCAATCCAAGGCATGACTGTATTTAATTTTTATGTTCACATTTCTTGTAAAATGCTTATAAAGAGAACTTTACTGCTGGAAATTTGAGCAGTATGCTTTACTAGAGTTTATTGTAGATTTATAAAATGCACTAAATGAGATATGTTTCTAGTACTTTTTTTTTATGCACAGGCAAGTAAAAAAAAACCCCTCTATTATTTTACTTTCAGTGCTTGGAAGGCCTTGACCTATTCAGTGGAAGATTGAGTCCATGAACTTTCTATAGCTGCATTTGGGTGTCATGCTAACTATGTTTAGTGAGACATGAATGAGTCTAGCCTCCTCCTGCGTGGCTAGGAGTAGTGTTTAGAAGCTTCTGCTTTTAGTTAAACACAGCTTACCATGTTGTCTGAACCCAGAATTGTGGTTAACATTAAATGTGGTTTTAAAAAGTCACTTTCAGAAACAATGGTTTGAAGCCAGCTTATTTGAAACTAACAATAGTTAATGTTAACCACAGTTTGTCTGGTTTAGATGACACAACAAACAGCAGTTAACTGAACTTCTCAGCTGGGAAGATTGGGGGGAGGCACACAAGCCTGGAGAAAAGACGAGGCTTGTTCAAGTCTCACTTAAACCATAGTTTAGCACAGGAATGGGCAACTTATGGCCTTCTTCCAGGTGTTTTTGGACTGCAGCTCCCATCAGCCCAAGCCAGTATAGCCTGTGGTGAGGGATAATGGGAGTTGCAGTCCAACCACATTTGGATGGCCACAAGTTGCCCATCCCTGGTTTAGCCAAATGGCTGATCACAGGTTATGGTAATCTTTGGACAATACTACCTTGGCTTTATAAGCCTAAATCTAGAATGAGCCTTCATCTACACTGCAGCTGCTTTTTTGTGTGAACTGCATTCCAAAATTCAACGGAGTGTGAATATCTTCATGCCACTGCATTCTAGTTCAGGAAGTGCCAATTTCTCACTCATCCCTATCCAAACTGCTTTTTTTTTTTTTTTTTTTTTTAAACTAGGAACCCTTCTGTTTGAGGCCTAGTTGCCAAAAGATACTAATCTGTGTTGGGTATCGTCAACATTTTTATTAATGACTTGGTTGGATGAGGAGGTGCAGGGAATGCTGATCAAATTTGCAGAAGACACAAAATTGGGTGGAATAGCTAATACTCTTGAAGACAGAAACAAAATTCAAAGTGATCTCAATAGGCTAGCCCAGTGTTCTCCAACCTTGGGTCCCTTGATGTTTTTGGCCTACAACTCCCAGCATGCTCCAGCCAGCGTAGCCAGTGTTGGAGGGGGAAACAACCCTCAAATAACCCATGGGCTATTGGGTTAATAACAGCAAGCCATGCTGCCTGGGTTTAGACGACATGCCAAGCCGTGCCCGGGTGGGTAACAAGGCAAATAGGCCCCAGCATGCACCCACATGTGCCAGAGTTTAAGCCTCTGTGGCTTGTTTAAGCCACAGTTTTAATGCAAACAGGCCCATAGAAAGTTATACCATTGTAAAAGGAAACCATGGGAGGGGGCAATGCATGTGTGTGAGGAGAGAGCAGAAGCCTTCAGTATGCTTAGAAGAGAGGGTGTAGCTCAGTGGTAGAGCATGTGGTGTGCATGCAGATGGTCCCAGGTTTGATCCCTGGCATCTCAGGTAGGTTTGGAAAAACTATCTGAAATCCTGGAGAGCCACTGCCAGTTGGGGCTGGGTGGACCAATGGTCTGATTCAGTATACAGCAGCTTCCTATGTTCCAGCTGTTTTTGGGGCTGTGATAAGGCAAGCAGGCTCCCAGAGAGCGAGCGAACAGAGCGAGCGCACAGGGAGAGAAAACAGGAGTTTGGCAGCGGAGTTTGGCAGGGGAGGTCAAGGGGGAGGTCCCTAAAAAAATAATAAATAAATAAATAAAAATAAAAATAAAAATTCTAGGAAGACAGAAACAGAGCACTATGGAAGGAAAGGACTCAGCAGTGGTGGCGACCTGCAAGGGGTGTGCAATGTTTGTTTTCCTGCCGGAGATCGACATGGCCTACACGTGCAACAAGTGCAAGCTGGTCACGCTGTTGGAAGAAAAGGTCAGAGGACTGGAGCAGCAAGTGTCAACCCTCAGGAGCATAAGGGAAAGCGAGGAGTTCTTAGACAGAACGGTGGATCTACAGCACCAAAGCACAGTACAGGAGCCAGAAGGGCAACGGCAGGATGAGGCGGAGTCGGAGACTGCAGAGGCAAGGGAAAATAACGCAGGGGGAACTCCCTGGAAAAGGGTGACTGTTAGGAGCAGAAGAACTACAAGACACTCTGCGCCTGTGGAAGCAGTGGAGCTATGGAACCGCTTCCATGTACTTGAGGACGAGAGCAGAGGACAGCCTGCAGAGGACGGATTACCGGGCACCCAACGTGACAGCGAGCAAGAGGCTGAGGGCCAGTCAAGTGGAGGCAATCAAACCAAGGCCTACAGCAAGAGGAAGAGAAGAGTACTCGTAGTGGGAGACTCCCTCCTGCGGGGGATCGAAGCCAAAGTATGTCGCGAAGATCCATGGACTCGCCAGGTGTGCTGTCTCCCCGGGGCACGGATTAAGGATGTGACAGAGCAGCTGCCGAGGCTCATACAGCCCACCGACACATACCCCTTTCTTCTCTTCCACGTGGGTACAAATGATACTGCCAAGCGGAGTTACAAAGAAATCACGGCAGACTTTGAAGAGCTGGGAATGGAACTCAACAACTTCGGGGCCCAGATAGTTTTCTCATCCATCCTTCCAGTACTTGGAAGAGGCATAGAAAGGGAAAGAAAAATACTCCGAGTGAATGACTGGCTACGAAGGTGGAGCCGACGTGAGGGATTTGGATTCTGGGACCACGGGCTACACTTCCTGGAAGATGGACTGCTGGCAAAGGATGGGTTGCACCTCACAAGGACTGGGAAGAATGTGTTTGGCCACAGCATGAGGAACTTAATCAGGAGGGCTTTAAACTGAATCCAACAGGGGAGGGAGACATAAACTCGGGGGTACCAATGGAAGAAGGCCTCTATGCCACAATGGAGAGAACAGCTCCAGCGGTGCCCATTGATAGTCTACCACAAAATGTAGGGAAAAAGTCGGACTATAAAGCACATAGTCTTCGATGTCTCTATACTAATGCCCAGAGTATGGGCAATAAACAAGACGAACTTGAACTCTTGATACATGAGGGCAAGTACGACTTGATAGGCATAACTGAAACCTGGTGGGATGACTCCCATGACTGGAATACAGCAATTGAAGGGTATAACTTGTTCAAAAGGAACAGAAGCAACAGAAAGGGAGGTGGAGTTGCACTGTATGTTAAAAATACGTATCTCTGCACAGAGATACAGGAAGAGGAGCTTGGCAGCCCCATTGAGAGCATCTGGGTTAAAATAAAGGGGGCAAAGAATAAAACGAACATGGCGGTTGGAGTCTACTACCGACCTACCCAATCAAGGAGAAGACGAGGATGGAACTTTTGAAAAGCAAATTGCCATTGTTTCAAGGAGGAACGATGTGGTAGTAATGGGAGACTTCAATTTCCCTGATATCTGTTGGGAGACTTATTCAGCCAAACATGGCCCCTCCAAGAAATTCCTGAGCTGTGCTGCTGATAACTTCCTCCTACAGAAAGTGGAGGAAGGAACTAGAGGATCGGCTATCCTTGACCTGATTCTAACCAACAGAGACGAGTTAGTGGATAAAGTGGCAGTTTCGGGAACTCTGGGGGAAAGTGACCATGTTATACTTGAGTTCTTGATTCTAAGGGAGCAAAAGCTGAGTGTAGCCAAACACGTACCTGGATTTTAGGAAAGCCAATTTTAACAAACTCAGAACAATGATTAGTAAGATCCCATGGCAAGTGACTCTCACGAGAAAGGGAGCCCAGGAGGGGTGGGAGATTTTAAAAAAGGAAATTTTAAAGGCACAATTGCGAACAATTCCCACAAGGAAAAAAGGCAGAGGGCAACAGAAGAAGCCAATGTGGCTTCACAATAAACTCAAAGATGACCTGAAAACAAAAAAGGACACGTATAGGAAGTGGAAGGAAGGACAGGCTACAGGGGAAGAGTACAGGCAGGTAGCACAGAACTGCAGGAATAGTGTCAGGAAGGCTAAAGCTGAGAATGAGCTAAGGTTAGCAAGGAATGCTAAAAGCAACAAAAAACCTTTCTTCAGATACATGCACAGTAAAAGACAGAAGAAAGAACTGGTGGTTCAACTATGCAATGAGGATGGCAAATTGATAACAGAAGACAAAGAAAAGGCAGAAGTGTTCAATTCCTACTTCGGCTTGGTCTTCTCCCAAAAGAGGGTCTATGACCTCCCTGGCAAACCTGAAGTGCAGACTGAAGGGGCAGAATTGCAGCTGGAGATTAATAGGCAAATGGTCAAGGAGCACCTGATTACTCTGAACGAGTTTAAATCTCCAGGGCCGGATGAGCTGCATCCTAGAGTAATAAAGGAACTGGCAGAAGAACTCTCAGAACCACTGTCTATTATCTTTGAGAAATCATGGAGGACAGGATGAAGTGCCAGACGACTGGAGGAGGGCAAATGTTGTTCCCATCTTCAAAAAGGGCAAGAAGGAGGAACCTGGGAACTATAGGCCAGTCAGTCTGACATCAATCCCCGGGAAGATTTTTGAGCAGATTATAAGGAAGTCAGTCTGCAAGCACCTTGAAAACAATGCAGTGATTACTAGAAGCCAGCATGGATTTGTCAAGAACAAATCCTGTCAGACTAATCTGATCTCATTTTTTGATCGGGTAACCTCCCTTGTGGACTGTGGGAATGCTGTGGACATTATATACCTGGACTTCAGCAAAGCTTTCGACAAAGTGCCTCATGATATCCTGATTAGTAAGCTAGCTAAGAGTGGGCTAGATGGAACAACTATCAGGTGGATCCACAATTGGCTAAAGAATCGGACTCAAAGAGTGCTTATCAATGGTTCCTTCTCAAACTGGGGAGAGGTAATGAGCGGGGTACCACAGGGCTTGGTCCTGGGCCCGGTGCTCTTCAACATTTTTATTAATGACTTGGATGAGGAGGTACAGGGAATGCTTATCAAATTTGCAGATGACACAAAGTTGGGTGGAACAGCTAATACTCTGGAAGACAGAAACAAAATTCAAAGTGACCTCGATAGGCTGGAGCGCTGGGCCGAAAACAACAGAATGAAATTTAATAGGGATAAATGCCAAGTGCTGCACCTAGGGAGAGGAAACCAAATGCAGAGTTACAGAATGGGGGACACTTGGCTCAACAATACTACAAGTGAGAAGGATCTTGGAATTGTGGTAGATCACAAACTGAATATGAGCCAGCAATGCGACTGTGGCTGCAAAGAAGGCAAATGCAATTTTGGGCTGTATTAATAGAAGTATAGCTTCCAAATCGCGGGAAGTGATAATTCCCCTTTACTCGGCACTGGTTAGGCCTCATCTTGAGTACTGCGTCCAGTTCTGGGCACCTCACTTTAAGAAGGACATAGACAAACTGGAGAGGGTTCAGAGGAGGGCAACAAGGATGATAAAGGGACTGGAAACAAGGCCCTATGAAGAGAGACTGAAAGAACTGGGCATGTTTAGCCTTCAGAAGAGGAGACTGAGGGGAGATATGATCGCACTCTTCCAGTATTTGAAGGGATGTCACACAGAGGAGGGCAAAGATCTCTTCTCGTTCATCCCAGTTTGCAGGACACGGAATAATGGGCTCAAGTTACAGGAACCTAGATTCCACCTAAACATCAGGAAAAATTTCCTGACTGTCAGAGCAATAAGACAATGGAATCAACTACCTAGGGAGGTCGTGGGCTCTCCCACTCTGGAGGCATTCAAGGTGCAGCTGGACAGACATCTGTCAGAGATGCTTTGACCTAGATTCCTGCATTGAGCAGGGGGTTGGACTCGATGGCCTTGTAGGCCCCTTCCAACTCTACTTTTCTATGATTCTATGATTCTATATTTTCCATTTCCTAACAATAGTTATCAGGAGGGCTATGTCTGCATCATACTTCTTTCTTGTTCATCTCCACTTACATCATTCTCTCTATTAGCAATATTTGGTAGTGAGTACTTATTCTTTTATAGCGAATATGGCAGAGCCCATGTACAAGAGAGAGGTATCAGCAGGCTTGGGAAAACAGCAAGGTTTGCAGAAGTTTAAAAAAAAAAATCCTTTAGGAAAAAAATAAAGGAGCAACCCCACCCTCCAAACAGCCCAATGAGAACTGCACATGCTCAACCTCAGAATGCTAATGATCGTTGAAGTTGGGAAAAGGAAATACCAGGGAGGAAGGGGAATGGAATGGAGTACCCTAGAAGAAGCCACATTGCAACCTGACTTCAGTGTTCCCTGCTATTCACTTGTTCCGTGCCACTTTCTCCCATCACATAAGAATAACAACTCTTTGTTAGATGTAAGAAGTTCTTTAGGTGGGTAATGCATCAGTTTGATGTTCTGTGCAACGAACGTAGTACGCTAATGCTAAATACATTTTAACAATTCATAAGAATTAATACTTTTTTCATTATGATAGCTGGAACAAGGTCCAGAATTTGCAGCTTTTCTGAGCAAAGTTGAGGAAGTGTATAAAAATGAAGGTGGAGTCAGCTTGGAAATTCTCTGTCCAGTCCAAGGTCAACCATGCATAGCAAGATTTGAAGATGATGGCGTTTGGTACAGAGCACAGGTTGTTGGTAGGTAGCTGGAGTATTTAGTTATTGAAGGATTTTTATCCCGCTCTTCAAAGAAGTTTGCAAGGGCAGCATACCGTGTGTGTGTGTGTGTGTGTGTAGGAATTAATAGTAAGTGCTTGGGTGGCTGTACACACAATTCTTCAGAAGGAATCCTTTTTATCCATTAGTTAATTTGGTTTCTTGTTTATTCTTTTTCCTAATATACACTTGACTTTCCCACAATAATGCAGTTTGTAAATAGTCTTGACTTCTGTGGTAGATCAAACTGCTACCAGGCAAAGAAATTAAAAACAAACAAACTTCTAGGTCACATATAGCTGTCATAGGCTTACATGGGCAGGTAGTAAATTAGTTTCATGCTAGTAACTTTTGTAGGTGTAATTGTATATCTGCAATGATGAGTTGGTTCACATGCAGTTAATGCCAAACTATGGTTAGGTTGCCCTCAGGCTTATGAGCTCCCCCTTCTCATTTTCTCTGATACTCCTAACCATAGTTTGCAGTTACATCCAAAACAGGCAAAAACTATGGCTTACACTTTTCCTCTGAAACAGAGTTGGAAACCCACTTCAAAATTTGCCAAATTGGATGTCTGTTCTTTCATACTATTGTATCAAAAAACCTCAATCTTATACTGTTCTTTTAAAACTTATATGTATGTAGCCTTGGGGCAATTTTTATTGCAAAGCAAGCTAATAAATGCTACTTATTTAATAATAGAGAGAAATATGGAGACATCAGAAATACTGACTCTTGGGTGGGGGTTTCCTAGCATTTAACAATTGCCATGTATGCAGTGCCTAAAGTGGGAGGGGGAAAAATAAGTGGGATGTTATTTCAAGTGGAATAGTTTAAAAGTGGGGTGTTAAGCCATAGTCAATTATATGTCCTCTTGAAAAGAAGTGAGATGTCATCTTACCCCACTTTGAGCACTGCATGTATGTCTATACTCTCAAAAAAGCAATAATTCTTGGTGCAGATGCACAAAAACGTTGCCCATAATTGTATAAGTCCACCTCTCAGTGTTTCCTAATTCCATAATGTTTTTTGAAGGATTGCCAGGCCATCAAGAAGTTGAGGTGAAATATGTAGACTTTGGCAATACTGCTAAAATAAATGTGAAAGCGATGCGCAAAATAAAAGATGAGTTTTTAGCCCTCCCGGCAAAGGTAAGTTAAAACTACTTCTAGCAATAGTAGGCGATCACTCATGACTGAGTAAGATTGTCTTCCAGGATAAAATTACAAAAGAAAATTATAAAAAGAGGAAATTGTAAAAAAATTGTGTAGACTTTAGTGATGGGTTTATTTATTTGATTCGTAAGTGACTGTGGAGGCCAATTCTAGATCCACACAGCTTCCCACACTGAGGACACAGGTTACCAGATGGAAGATGGTGCTGTAAAGGATTCGTTTGACGTTCTTTTCGCTTAGCACATTTCTCCCTTTCACCTTGCACTCGGGCTTCTTCAAAGTCCATGGAACCTTTGTGAAAGGCCAACTTCCAGTTAGATGGTACATGAGCCAGAGCTTCCCAGTTCTCGATGTTTATATTGCATTTTTTTAGTGCAATAGAAACATTTTTTTAGTGTAGTCTTCGCTCACTCAGAGGATGACCTCCAAAACTTCTAGCAATAGAAAAGTCTAAAAAATACAAAATGCCAAGTGAAACCAACAAAGCATATTTTGCAAAGGTTGCAGTTCAGTTCCTAAAGCTTGTGGAAACTGTGTGTGTGTGTGTGTGTGTTATAATGTACATTTCTGTGTCCACTATATTCTCACAATATTGTAAATATAACACAAAGGTCAGCGTCCACAAAAACCTATGCATAATAAATTTGTTAGTCTTTAGAGGCTATAGGACTCTGCTATAAGACTCTTCATTGTTCATGTGTCAAAAGTTTCTCCTGGAGGTTTCTCCCATGAGCACCATAGTAATTGCACTAACGCTGCATTTATTTATTTATTTGATTCGTACCCCACCTTTACCAAAAAATGGCACTCAAGGCAGCTTGTAGGACTGGGGCAAATTGTGGTTGAGCCGAGGGGATGGGTACTTCCAGGCTCTGTGATGTGTCTGGAAGTAGCTAATGCCACAGTAAGGATGAAGTTTAGAGATGTGAATCTAATCATTGCATGGATTGGAGACTAATAGGACCTCTATGTAAATAACTCGGAAATTTCCTTAAAGGAAGAATGGCATTAACAAGCTAAACAATCTAATCTATATTTCTTAACTTAGGCCATCAGGTGCAAGCTGGCTCATATCAAACCATGTAAAGGATTAAATGAATGGAATACTAAATCAAAGGACAGATTTGAAGAATTGATTCAAGACAAATGTATGCTCTGTTCTGTTACTGGTAAGTGTACACCTATTTATAGAGTCATTTATCAGATATTAGATGAACGGTGTTTGCTCAAAAAACAAAGAATATGTTCTCGAAGCATATCCTGAGATGGGTAGCTCCTCCCCTGGAGACTTGTTTACCTGTTCCCCTGGGATAACTTTCCCCCAGTCTTGTTAAGCCTTCTCTGAATAGGTAGGGCTGTTTGCTGCTCCTGTGATTGGCAAACCTCCAGGGACTAGCATGGATTCCTCTCCTCTTTCCTTCCTAACTAGATTAGTTGGGTGGACAGTTATGTCCAGCCAGCTATGAAGGGGGACCTCATCCACAACCCAGCCAACTTAGCAGTTAATCAAATCTGGGTGGGTACTCTTTGGAGTTCATCCGTGAAACAAGCTGGGTAGTTTGAAGTCACATTCTTAAATCCTACATTATAGGATTGCTGTGATGACAAATGAAACAAACATTCTGGGTAAGGATTTGAACCTTCTGAAATGATTGGTGCATTTCAGAGCATTTTATTTTTAAAGATCCAGGTTTGTGCTAATGCAGAGACCTGGATCTGCCACACAAATGCATAAGCATCACATTCCATTAAGTAACACCCCCGAAGGCTTTTCAGTAGATAGCAGCTCTCTGGTCTTGTTTTTGTTAATAACCAACTTCTTTATCATAACTGTTCTCCTTACAAGGTGGATTACAAAATTCAAAAGCAGTTTTTTAAAAAATCATATGATCAGTAAAAGTAATCAAAGTATAACATAACGAAATAACACATAATAGCATAGCTAAAGTTGTCCCAAAACCATGCTAGCACATCCCTCTCTTTTCAAACATCCCAAGCTAATTTATTTCTTGGATAGTTGCATGTAAACTTTTCATCTCTTTGTAGAGAAATCGCAAGACAATGTACTGTCTGTTGAGCTCTATGAAAGTGTGTGTATATCACCAAAGCTGTCTTGTAGTGTTAACAGCCTCTTGGTTAAAGAAGGTCTAGCATCTTACATAACAAGGCAAGTATGTTGTTTTTGTTGTCACAGCATGTTCAGTCTTACTTGCAACTTATGTATGTATGAACAGCTTGAAACTCTTCCGTGAAGTGTATATTTTGATTGCTTCAAAATTGGGGGGTGCTGTTCTGGGCATTTCTGCTTTACTTGTCTGATATGGCAATAGTTAAAATTTAAATAAAACCATTATGTTTTCTACAGGAACACCAAAATGACTTCCAGATCCCATAATAAAGTATGGCATCCTACCGTACAAGAAAGCAACAGCCAAATGACTACCAGATTCCACAATGAAGTATGGGATCCTACTCTAGAAGAAATCTTAAAAGCAGAAAGAGATTTGTTAAAATCTGAGAAGGAAGAATTTGCACAGTCTGACGAGTTGAGATTAGATTGCAACAAAGAACTGCAAGTGCGGATTAATCACGTTGTATCCCCAAGCAAGATCTTTGTGCGTTTTATGTCATCAGAACAAATTCTGAAAAGGTATGGGAGGAACTTGACACGATGGGTGCATTCTTAGTAAAAGCACAGGACTAAATGACAACAAAGGTCGCAAATTGCCCTCGGAGATGATGAAAAGGGGTGTGGCAGGGAGGGGAGGAGGCTGGGGCCGATGGCTTACTGTATCCAAATGGCGCCCCAGCCTCTTTCTCTCCCCCTCGGAAGAGCTTCATCTAAACGGCTGTCTAGATGAAATGCAGGGCACGAGGGATGGCGGCGGTGTAGGTTGCCACCGCCGTGTCTCACACCGTGCATTGGATGCATGTAAGCTTACATGCATCAAGGGCGGGGGTTATAGGATCGCACTCTTGTTCAGATATTTTAATACATTTGCATTAGCTTTTGTGGGCTACAACCCATTTCCATCAGATGCTATAAGTGGACCTGGAGGCTTTGAGTCTGAAAAGACAGTTAAAGATAAATCTGCAGCAAGTATATGACAGGGCACTAGTAACCCCAAGACTGGATTACTGCAATGTGCTCTATCTGGGGCTGCCCTTAAGGCTGTTGCGGAAGTTGGAGCTAGTGCAGAATGCAGCAGCTTGGCTGTTGTCAGGAGTTGCTCCTTTTCAGCATGCAACTCCTTTGCTGAAGGAACTGCACTGGCTACCTATTCGCTACTGAGTCAGGTTTAAGGTTCTGGTATTTGTGTACAAAGCCCGAAACAATGTGGGACCAGGTTACCTGAGAGAGCGCATCCTCCCATACCAACCTATCCAGTCACTGAGGTCATCAAATGGCATGCTCCTAGTGGTTGCTCATGGATTGATAACAGAAGACAAAGAAAAGGTGGAAGCGTTCAATTCCTGCTTTGGCTCAGTCTTCTCCCAAAAGAGAGTTTATGTCCCCCCCTGGCAAACCTGAAGTGCAGACTGAAGGGGCAGGATTGCTGCTTGAGATTGATAGGCAAATGGTCAAGGAACACCTGATTACTTTGAACGAGTTTAAATCTCCATGGCCTGACGAGCTGCATCCTAGAGTAATAAAGGAACTGGCAGAAGAACTCTCAGAACCACTGTCTATTATCTTTGAGAAATCATGGAGGACGGGTGAAGTGCCAGATGGCTGGAGGAGGGCAAATGTTGTTCCCATCTTCAAAAAGGGCAAGAAGGAGGAACCTGGGAACTATAGACCAGTCAGTCTGGCATCAATCCCTGGGGAAATTTTGGAGCAGATTATAAAGAAGTCAGTCTGCAAGCACCTTGAAAACAATGCAGTGATTACTAGAAGCCAACATGGATTTGTCAAGAACAAATCCTGCCAGACTAATCTGATCTCGTTTTTTGATCGGGTAACCTCCCTTGTGGACTGAGAATGCTGTGGACATAATATATCTGGACTTCAGCAAAGCTTTTGACAAAGTGCCTCATGATATCCTGATTAGCAAGCTAGCTAAAAGTGGGCTAGATGGAACAACTATCAGGTGGATCCACAATTGGCTACAGAATCGGACTCAAAGAGTGCTTATCAATGGTACCTTCTCAAACTGGGGAGAGGTAACGAGCGGGGTACCACAGGGCTCGGTCCTGGGCCCGGTGCTCTTCAACATTTTTATTAATGACTTGGATGAGGAGGTGCAGGGAATGCTTATCAAATTTGCAGATGACACAAAGTTGGGTGGAACAGCTAATACTCTGGAAGACAGAAACAAAATACCGTAAGTGATCTCGATAGGCTGGAGCGCTGGGCTGAAAACAACAGAATGAAATTTAATAGGGATAAATGCCAAGTGCTGCACCTAGGGAAAGGAAACCAAATGCACAGTTACAGAATGGGGGACACTTGGCTCAACAATACTACAAGTGAGAAGGATCTTGGAATTGTGGTAGATCACAAACTGAATATGAGCCAGCAATGTGATGTGGCTGCAAAGAAAGCAAATGCTATTTTGGGCTGCATTAATAGAAGTATAGCTTCCAAATCGCATGAAGTGATAATTCCCCTTTACTCAGCACTAGGTTAGGCCTCATCTTGAGTACTGCGTCCAGTTCTGGACACCACACTTGTAAGAAGGATGTAGAGAGGGTTCAGAGGAGGACAACAAAGATGACTAAGGGACTGGAAACAAGGCCCTATGAGGAGAGACTGAAAGAATTGGGCATGTTTAGCCTTCAGAAGAGGAGACTGAGGGGAGATATGATAGCACTCTTCCAGTACTTGAAGGGTTGTCACACAGAGGAGGGCCAGGATCTCTTCTCGATCATCCCAGTTTGCAGGACACGGAATCATGGGCTCAAGTTACAGGAACCCAGATTCCACCTAAATATCAGGAAACATTTCCTGACTGTTAGAGCGATAAGACAATGGAACCAACTACCTAGGGAGGTGGTGATTTCTCCCACTCTGGAGGCATTCAAGGTGCAGCTGGACAGCCATCTGTCAGGGATGCTTTGACTTGGATTCCTGCATTGGGCAGGGGGTTGGACTCGATGGCCTTATAGGCACCTTCCAACTCTACTTTTCTATGATTCTATGACCTTTGGCCTGATTGGAGTCCACCAGGAGAAGAGCCTTGTGTGGAGGCTCCATTTCTGTGGAACTCCCTGCCTCTGGAGGTCAGGCAGGCTCTGACATTGTGCTGCTTTCAGCAGCTGCTGAAGACTTCCTTGTTCCGGGAAGCCTTCTCTGCTCTCCAACCATTGTAATGTTACTTTGTTATCAATGTATTGTTTTTGTTTGTTTTATCTGTTTGTATCTTTTTCTTGTTCACTGCTCTGGAATCTACTTAGATATGGAGTGGTATACAAATACTGTAAATCATCATCTCTTAAAGCGACAGTTACAAACCACAAAGTGCACTAAAAGTCTTTATAATATGCAAAGTAACCATAGTCCCTATTGAGTCTCTGATTAACACAATCAGATTTCCTTACCAAACACTACACTTGACCCTTGAATTTGTAAACAGAAGGCCAACACTGTCATACTGTAATATTATATACTAAATTAAAAAATTACATTAGATAGCAAACAGGGAAAACTTGAAAGGTTAAAAAAGGGGTAAAAGCAAGAGCCAATTAGAAAGACCCCGATAAAAATGCCAGAACCATTTAGAATTTAAGATTGGTTTAGGAAAATTTGGGATATAGCTCTTCCCATCCAGTGCGAGGAGACGTCCATCATTGGTTAACTCCTCCCACTGCCCAGGACAGGCAAGGAACATGTGATCAGGCTTTTTGCCTTGGCCCTGGTCTCTGTTGCTTCTCCCACCCAGTTCATTCCTTGTCTCTGCCCAGGACAGAACTTGTTCTTTTTCTCTTTCAACAAACTCTCTACTCAGGCCTCTTACTCTCTTTTCTTATTCTTTATCTCTACAAACCTTGAAGTTTATCTTCTCTCCTTTTCTGGTTATTCTGTTCTCTGCTTTAAAAAAGAGAGAGAGAGAGTTTGTTTTTTCCTTCTCTTGGCTTTTTGCTTCTAGATCAGGGCTCTCCAACCTTGGGTCCCCAGATGTTGCTGAACTACAGCTCCCAGAATCCCTTGCCATTAGCCATGCTGGCTGGGTATGCTGGGAGCTGTAGGCTGGGCGGATGCTTCCTTTGGAAAGAGAGTTATCCAGCAGGTACTTACACCATAATAGGTTAGTTTGATCTAAATTATACTCCCACCCTAATTGGATGTTAGCTTAGCATATCCCATTGTTGGATACCTTCCTCATACCAATCTGGAGAACGGAACTTGGGTACTTACCAAGAAGGTTACTTATGGGTTGGTGTGTAGAAGGCATCCCAAATAACTGATGAACGTTGATGTTCTGATTCCCTCTTTGTTTCTTTCCTATCCTACTGCGTTGGGAAAGAAGCCCTCCCATACCACCCTTGCTGAGCGGTTCAAGGCATGTGTATTTGTGGCCTATGAGGTTAAAAAAAACTCCCTAAACTGCACACACCACAACACACTCCACTAAGGTTGTGGCTGCCTCAGCAGTTTTTTTCTACTATCGCTCCATTAGTAGAGATCTGCAGGGCAGCTACTTGGTCCTCACATGACACATTGTTAGGCATTATAAACTAAACAAATACACTTTTGCTCAACCACCCTTCAGACATAGAGTGTTACAACAGGTTCTCCCTCTAACTTAGATTCAGCCTGCTTTGGGCCCCACCCTATGGGAATAGTAGCTTTTGTACATCCCATGATGGATGTTTCCTCACACTGGATGGGAATGGAAAGTTAGGTCCTTACCGTGAAGTTCCATTCCAATTCAATACACAGGAGGCATCCATATCGCAGTTAGCACACCCTGTGGCAGGCTGAACAATCTCATTAATTTTTTCTAAAGGGCGTGTGCTGCTCCCTAAGAGATGGGTTTTTGTTCTGTCTCTTCATTTGTGTCTACATTTTCTTCCTTCTTTGTTTCTGGCTCCTCAATCACTATTCTGTCAAAAAGCTTACGCTGGTTCAGCTTGTCTGAGCTTGGAAAACTAAGCAGGGTCAAGCCTGGTTATTACTTGGATGGGAGACCCCTCCTCTAGTTTCCTGCATTGAGCAGGGGGTTGGACTCGATAGCCTTGTAGGCTCCTTCCAACTCTATGATCTATGAAATCTATGGCTGGGAGGAGCCACAGAGGCCAGGACCAAGGCAAAAAAAGCACCTGGTCACATGTTCCTTGACTGTCCTGGACAGTGGGAGGTATTAACCCATGATGGACCAAATCGGAGTGGAACTTCACAGTAAGTACCCAACTTTCTATTTCACCAAAACAACTTGTTTTATAAGAGATAATGTAATTCTCAAAACGATAAATTCATACAAAAGTGATTGGTTGTCAGTTTCTTGGTAATTCCAAGACAAAGTTCTAGTTTGTTTTCTCCCTCATGTTACAAGTCTTTGAGTATTAGGAGAAGTTACAGCTATTTTGTAATGCAGTCTTCTCTGTAAAGATTGTTTTCCATTATTTATAGCAATAACTATGTTTACAGTGCCTTTACTCACATGTTTCGCTTTTTAAAATATTAAGTTTACAGGAAAAGATGGCTGTCACTTACTTTGAATCTGTGAGTGAAACAGCTCAGTGGAAAATGGATATGAGTTGTGCTGCTTATATATGTGATCTGAATCAATGGCAAAGAGGCCAAATCTGCAGGATTGTTTCTGAGAAACTGGTGGAGGTAAAGATCTTTAGAAAATCATTTATTGATCATATGCAGGCAGGTTTCATTGTGCTTAGTGTGACTGGGGAACACCCATTTTGTGATTTAAAAAAAGAGAAGTTGAATAATATATACAAAGTGCAAGAGTCTATCCTTATGAAGCCCAAACTGCAGCATCCACACAAAAGAGGTATTGGCAGTCTTTCAAGGCCTGCAGGAGTATCCCCACCCCCAAGGCTTTGTGTGGGGGGGGGGGGAGTCCTAAAGGAGGCAAACCCCAAAACAGCCCAATGAGGATTGAGCATGCTTAATGACCATGGAATGCTGACTGACACTTGGGGTGGGATGGAAAATTGTGGGAGGGGTAAGGGAATGAAGTATCCTGGAAGAAGGCATGGTTGATTGGTGGGAAGACTTGAATCTATGGAGCCAGCAGATTCAGTGTTAAAAAAAATCATTACATATGTTCATTAACCTAGATTAAGCCTAGGCTGTTAATGCATTGTTCATTCTAAACCAGGACTTTCCAACCTTGGGTCCCCAGATGTTGCTGGCCTACAGCTCCCAGCATACCCAGCCAGCATGGCTAATGGCAAGGGATTCTGGGAGCTGTAGTCCAGCAACATCTGGGGACCCAAGGTTGGAGAGCCATGTTCTAAACTGATAATCTGTTTTTGAAAATGCATACAGTATTGTTGCAGTATCATAGTAAGATAAGACTTCACAGCTGGCTAGTAGGGAAAAATGGTTGATTAACCAGGCCAATCAGAATTTTTAAACCATTGACAAGTCTAATAAAGGCCTATGAAGAACGTGATTTATATTTTTCTTACGTTCATTGTCTCCTGCAGGTGTTCCTTTTTGATTTTGGCATAGCCAAAATTATGGATACTGTATGTCTAAGAGAACTTGAACAGGATTTCAATACAGTCAGGCCTCTTGCAGTGGAGTGCTCATTAACAGACATAAGGTAATTTGTCCATTTACTACAATTCTGAAATATGCTTACTCCTGCCCTGCAAGTTTCGCAGCTGAGCAGGTATTTGAATTCTTGTCTCTCTGGTTGAAGTATAACCTGTGTCTGCTATACTATTTGTTCTCTAGCCATGTAGATGCCGTGGGAAGAAATATTTACAATGCTTCTCAGATGGCATCTATATTTGACACTAATACTTTGGAATTTCTCCTTGTTTGGTTTTTAAAAAAAAAGAATAAAAGATCTTTAGATGATTGAAAAACATTACTCTAAATCAGATTGTTGGTATTATATGTGTTCTGCCCGCATAACTGAATTCTCTGCAGAAATGGTATAAACAGCAGGGAGAAGCACATTATTTGAACTGTAACAATATTTATTTCCCCCCAACTTCTCATATTAGACCAGCTGGTGGGACTGAGCAGTGGACAGCAACTGCCTGTGACGTTCTTGCACTTTACTTAACGGGGGCTGTGGTAAATCTAATAATACAGGTTTGTAACAAAAAATATCTGATTTACTAGCACAGCTTTCCTTTCAGGGGGAATGTTAACCTCTGTTTTAATCATATGGTGCTAGGCATTGAAGCATGTCAAGTTCTTACTTGAGTCCCTAGAATCCTACCTGGATTGAGATTTGAAGCAGGTCTTGGTCTTGTACAAACTCCCCCCCCCCCCTCACTACCGGGAGGAAATGACAAGATGTATTGATAGGCTCTGCTTTTATTTGAAGTGGGACTATCCAGTGTGCTCGTTATCTTCTCCCCATAGCAACAAGAGCACAAGCAAAAGCTCTGCTCCCAGTCTCTGGTAGAATCCCACTGATTGATGATATAACAGGCTCTGAGGTTGACTAGTTTTTGTTCATTCTCTTTAGCTGTTGGCTATGATGTATGTTGCTGACCAGACTGTGAATGCATATCAAAATACAAACTGTCTCTGTAAGACTAGAAGATAATAGTGGCTTTCTAACTGACTATCCCATGGACTGTAATACGCGGAATTTCAGTCACTAGGAGTGGATTAAATCTTGCCTGTTGGCACAGGGAACATATCTTAAAAGAGAAGCATCTTCTGTTCATTTAAATCTTCACCACTAAGCCATTTAAGACATGCATACCCAATTTGTTCTCCAGTTTGTGAATTAAGTACCGTACTCGTTTGGATTACTGCAATGCATTATACGTGGGGCTGCCTTTGAAAACGGTCCGGAAACTTCAGCTGGTCCAAAATAGGGCAGCGAGATTGTTAACAGGGACTGGCCGACGTGAACATATTATGCCAGTGCTTTCTCATCTGCACTGGCTGCCAGTCTGTTTCCGGGTCTGATTCAAAGTGCTGGTGCTAACATTTAAAGCCCTAAACGGCTTGGGGCCAGGGTATCTGAAGGATCGTCTCCTCCCACTAAGATCTGCATCAGCGGTCCTGTGGCACCCCAGTTATGGAATGAGCTCCCCAAAGAGGTTCGCCTGGCGCCTACTTTGTATTCTTTCCGGTGCCAGGTGGGCACCTTTCTGTTCTCCCAGGCATTTTAATCATTTTAATCATCTTAATCATTTTAAACTTGTAATAAATTTAAACTTGTAATTGTTTTTAATTCCGTTATTGTAACTGCTGCTGCTAGCTCTGCTGCTTGTTTTTAATCTGTGGTTTTAAATTTTATATTTTATATTGTATTTTATGATTTTAACTGTTGTAAACCACCCAGGACCGCTGATGCAGATGACCCAGAGAGCTTCGGCTATTGGGCGGTATAAAAATGTATTAAATAAATAAATAAAGGGCAGCATCCAATCATAAATATATTTATTGGAAAGTAAGTCACAGTGTTTTGGAAGAAAGTTGCATCCGAGTACACTTGTTAACAATTTCAATTACCATTAGTTTACAGAGTTGCTGTGAACTTAGAGCAAACATACAAGTTTTAGTTTTTGAGTACTATTTTTAGTGGAAAGGTGGGATATAAATATAAATAAATAAATAAATGAAGATGGTCACATTTTCTGACCCAGTGTCTCTAGGAAAAAAACAGTTCCGTTTATATGAAATTGATGATTGGGTCAGTTGCTACACATTGAAGATTTTTTACTGTATAGTAATGCACAAAACAATGGCAGCTGAACTTAGTAATAAGAAATCTTATTTTGTCTCAGGAAACTGACTCTTCACCTCTGCCTGTGAAAATATTTAGCAAAGATGGAGGGTTGTGTACTGACATTTCAGAATACTTGATTAAACAAGGCTTGGCACTTAGAAAAAGAAGGTATGCATTTTTAAAAATTACGATGAGAGGTGGTTATTAATCTTCAAAATGTTTAGGGTAGGAGTTGGCATCCTTTTGTAGTTTTTAAGAATAAAATATAAAGACTTTAATTTTGTTTTTGAAAACATCTGTGTAATTGCATCTCAACAATACATTTACAAGGTGTCATCAGACAAGACACTGTTCTTTCTCAACTTTCCTTCTGTAATACTTGTCTGTCCTATTACAGGGCTGTTGTAATTACTGAACAAGAGCTTTGAAGTTGTGAAATAAACTATATAAATGCTAAGTATTTTCATTTGATGATACTCATATGCTTAATGCATTATTAGTTACTCTTGGCTTCATTAGGAATTAACACCTCCGATTCTTCTTCGTGGTCTCTGTGCTTCACACACATGGCCTCTGCGCCTGCGCAGAGGTCCTTCGGGAAACTTCTATAGCTAAGGCATTTTGGCGGAAACCCCTCCCCCAACAGCCAACTGAGCATGCCTGGAGGTGTTCCCGCCCATTCCCTCAGTTCCTCTTCAACCGCCATTGTGGCAAGTCACTTCGGAACTTCTCGTTAAAAAACTATTTTTAACAAGGCATTTACTTCTGTTTTATCTTCGTCGGATCTTTTGTTTTGTCTATTTCTGACTGCTCTCAATTTTGATGAAAATGTCCCTCAAAGGGGCATTCCGTAAATGTGTCCGCTGCGGGGCTAAACTCCCTTCAATGGACAGACACTCACTTTGTGTTTTTTTCCTTGGTGAGGGGCATAAAGTGGACGCATGCCCTCACTGCCAAGCCTTTACGAGGCAAACGCGACGTCAAAGAGCGGACCGTCTTAAGGCTGAAATGTGGACCAGGGCTCTCCGGGCGGACGCCTCAGACCCTGTGCCGGCTGCCGGGCCAAGTGCAATCGGTCATTCAAACCCACCAAACCGTTCTGGTGCAGTGGAGGAGACCCCGATTTCGGGACGCAGCCTGGCTGTCGCTTAAGCCAAAAAATTGGCAAAAAAGGCAAAGACCAGTTTGATAAAGTGGAAGGAGAAGAAAAAGAGGCATCACAAGTTGGAGCATACCAAAAAAGCAAAGTCGTGGGCCACACCCCCTTCGTCTCCACCACCATCAAAGTCGGCTGACTTGATGGCGAGAGCCTCTCCTTCCCCGCTGAGACCATCAGCATTGATCCCCTCGATACCGGCGGCCGCCTCCACGTCGATCTCGGAGGGTGAGATCAGAGAAGGGTCTCCGACTACGGCTGCTCCGCCGCAAGAGCAATCCGCTCTACAGGAGTTGACGCGACTATCTCCTCCTTTGCCTACTGTCACCAGCGGTGTCGAGCCACCGCTCGTTCCGCCATTATCGATCACGTTCCCCACTTTCTGAATGGGATTGGGACTCGAGCTGGACCGGAAGGCCTAGTCAAACCTACTGGGAAGAATATGCCTACTCCTATTGGGATTGGTATGAAGACAGACATCGACGTCGATCCCCCCCCCCACATCAGCCACCCTCAGCATGGTCACAGGGAAATGCCCGTCATCACGGCGGGAGTTCACGTAACGCGCCCTCAGCCTCGTTGGGTAGAGCACCAACACCAGCATCTCCGGAACATTCTGTTGCCTCTACCCGACAATTAGCTGTGCAGCTGCCGCCACTTCCACCGCGTTCATCGCCACATCGCTCCCCATCTAGAGCGATTTCCCAACTCAGCGCCAGGAAGAACGTGTCCAAGACCCGGTCTTCGACGTCGTCCTTACCGAAGACTCAGTACTGACAGCGATTCCATTTCTACAGATTCTGCTACGAACAGCTCGTCAGACATAGAAAACTCCAGCAACGCTTCCTCCGACAGCTAAGCAACTGGATAGTATGTATGTCACTGAAGACGATGTAAAGTTTCTTTTCTCGCATCCTCCCCCAAATTCCATCGTGGTGGAGGCTGCACAAGGAAAGTCAGCCAGGCAACATAGTACGCCAATCGACAAAGAAGGACGCCATCTAGACCTGTTGGGCCGAAAGATCTACTCGACCTCTTCCCTGGCTCTCCACGTGGCAAATTATCAAGCCACCATGGATCAATACCAGCTGTTTCTTTGGGAGAAAATGGGATCCCTTATCGACTATCTCCCAGAGGACCACAGGGAGCTGGCCAGGGTCTTTCAAGATGAAGCTGTACAGCTTTCCTGCCTGCAAATTAACACAGCCAGACACCAGGCTGACTGCGACGCTAGAGCCATAGTCAAGGCAGTCGTCTTAGAAGGCACGCTTGGCTTAGGTCTTCCAACCTGACTCCGGGGGCTCGGTCCAGAATTGAAGACTTGCCTTTCGACAGGGTGGGACTCTTCAGTTCCACCACCGACGACGCCATCTATAAAGTGAGGACGACGGCGAAGAAAATGGGGTTCACCACTCAAACGTCAACTTGCCCTTAACGTCAAGGCAGGTGGCAGCGCTCTCGGCCTGCGTTTGCTCCTCCTCAACAAAAGCAGCAGTGTCAAGCACGTCCGCAGCAGCCCTCGGTACCGAGACGTTCATATCAACAGCCCCGGTACCAGGGCTACCGCAAAGGTGGAGACCAAGGCAGACGGCGGGTTTGACTGTGCAGAGCACAAACATCATGGAGGGTCATGACGACCGACTGCTGGGTCCTTGCCATCACTCAGCGCGGCTACAAGATCGCCTTCGCCGCCCTTCCTCGGACTCAAAACAACGCCACCCTCTCGACCACTGCTCCTTGAGGTCGTTACTCTACTCCAAAAAGGTGCTATCGAGAGGGTTCCACCGGCTCTCCTTCGGGAGGGGCTATACTCCCGTTATTTCACCGTCTTGAAGAAGGGCAGAAGGGTTCGCCCGATCTTGGATCTCCGGGGTGTGAACCAATTCATCACCCCGCAGAAATTCCAGATGACGACCCTTCAATCAATCCTACCCCTTCTACACCAGGGGGACTGGTTCGCCTCCATCGACCTACGCGATGCCTATTTTCACATCGCAATCCATCCGGACAGCTGTTGCTTCCTCTGATTTTGCATAGCACAAGACGCCTTCCAATTCACAGTACTCCCACTCGG
The DNA here is from genome assembly GCA_021292165.1 of Shinisaurus crocodilurus. Taxonomy (NCBI): domain Eukaryota; kingdom Metazoa; phylum Chordata; class Lepidosauria; order Squamata; family Shinisauridae; genus Shinisaurus; species Shinisaurus crocodilurus. The sequence goes on along the minus strand of CM037878.1, from coordinate 266,778,722 downwards.
CCTCTCTACGGCCCCGAGAGTGTTCACCAAGTGTGCAGCAGTCGTCTGTGCCCACCTTCGCTCACACGGGATTCAAGTCTACCCGTATCTGGACGACTGGCTCCTAGTCGATTCGACGAAACAGGCATTATCTCGGGCAGTCGACTTTACTCTCAATCTTCTTCAAACATTGGGATTCTACGTGAAGTGGGAGAAGTCCATCCTATGCCCATCGACATTGATACATTACATCGGAGCGTTCCTGGACTCTACCCGAGCCAGAGTGTTTCTCCTACGGGACCGTGTCGAGAAAATACCAAGATTGGCAACAAAGCTGTTCAGTGCTCACTGAGTGACTGCTTTTGCCGTTCAGCGTCTCCTGGGTTTTATGGCATCGACAGTCGCAGTGGTTACCTTCACAAGACTTCGGATGCGTCCCCTGCAGACATGGTTCTTGCGTGCCTTCGACCCGACATCAGACGTGCATCACACTTACCTGGTCCTGCCACACCACGCCCGCTCATCGCTTCATTGGTGGATGGACGCTACTCACCTGTCTCACGGTCTATCTTTCCAGAAACCTCGTCCAACCAAGACTTTAACGACCGACGCCTCCCTCCTGGGTTGGGGATCCCACTCAGGAAGTCAGACAGTACAGGGTCGATGGTCTGGCCACGAGCTCCACAAACACATCAATTATCTGGAGCTGCTAGCAGTGTGGAAAGCCCTTCAGGCCTTGATGATGGAACTGGAGGTCACCACATACAAGTGGTGATGGACAATACTACAGTGGTCGCCTACATCAACAAGCAGGGCGCCACGAGGTCCTCCTCTCTGAGCTCACTTACCCAGCGTATCTACAATTGGGCGATCCCGAAACGCATGTCCTTCGCAGCGATTCACATCGCAGGGAAGGACAATGTCTTGGCCGACGCGCTCAGCAGGTTGACTCAAACTTCCCACGAGTGGCAACTAAATCCGTCGGTTCGAGCCTTCATCTTCCGTGTGTGTGGGACCCCGGTAGTAGATGTTTTCGCGACATCGAAGAACACAACCTGCAGAATTTACTGCAGCGGGGCGGGAGCGGACTTGACATCGATAGGAGATGCCTTCCTTATCCGTTGGTCCAGATCCCTGTTTTACCTGTTTCCACCCATTCCGCTGGTGGATGACCAGGGTCATAGTGAAACTGCAACAGGATCGAACCAACTGCATCCTGATAGCCCCATGGTGGCTGAGGCAGCCGTGGTTCTCCAGCCTCCTTCGTCTCAGCGCAGGTCTCCACATCAGACTACCATGTTACCCGAATCTGCTCTTTCTCCACCCCGACCTGGAGTCCCTTCATCTCACGGCATGGAGAATACAGCCTCGACATCGACCACCTTACCTCCAGATATAACAGCTATACTGGTGGCGGCGAGGAAACCGTCCATGCGTCGCTCTTATGAGAGCAAGTGGACAGCTTTCTCCACTTCCTGTGAGACTGTTAATGTCGACCCATACAACTGCTCCATATCGACCATCCTACAATTCCTGGATTCACGTTCACAGAAAGGCCTCAAACTTTCTTCTGTAAAGGTGTATCTTGCTGCAATTTTGGCTTACCACCCACCGATTGAGGGACAGACTGTCTTCTCGCACCCTCTGATATGACAGTTTTTAAAAGGGCTACATAATCTATTTCCGCCGACTAGGACTCTGCTTCCATCATGGAGTCTCTCCGTTGTCTTGTTGGCACTTACTGCACCTCTGTTTGAACCGCTTGCTACCATCGACATCCGTCTACTTACCTGGAAGGTTGCAGTTCTCATTGCCATCATGTCAGCGCGTCGCTCTGGAGAACTCTGTGCGCTCCGTATTGACGCACCTTACTTGACTTTTCACCGGGACAAAGTAGTCCTTTACCCGGACCTGTCATTCTTACCGAAAGTGGTCACTGACTTTCATTTATCTCAACCAATTTCGTTACCAGCCTTTTTTCCGTCTCCGTCGACGCCACTGGAGTGTTCTCTGCATAGTCTCGACGTCCATAGGGCTCTGGCTTTCTACAGAACACGGACTGAGCCTTTTTGGAAATCTCCACGCCTTTTTGTATGTTATGGCACGAGACGCTTAGGATCTTCTGTGTCCTCTCAACGCTTCGCGAAGTGGGTCATGGCCACCATTCGCCTAGCCTATGACGTGGCTAAATTTCCCCTTCAAGACTCTATCCGAGCTCATTCCACCAGGGGAGTAGCGACGTCCGCAGCCTTTGGCAAAGAAGTTTCTTTGGCTGACCTTTGCCATGCTGCCACTTGGTCGTCACCGTTGACTTTCGTCAGGCATTATCGACTCGATACCCGGGCGAGGTCGGACTGCGCATTCGGCAGAGCTGTTTTGTCCTCTCTTTCGGGATGAGTAACACCTGCCCTCCTCCAGTAAGTTAGCTTGGTACATCACCCATGTGTGTGAATCACAGAGACCATGAAGAAGAACAGGTTGCTTACCTGTAACCGTGGTTCTTCGAGTGGTCATCTGGGCATTCACACAACCCACCCACCGTCCCCGCTACGGTGTTTCCTTCTATTGATGAACTCCATGGATGGCTCTGCATTACTACTATGTTATTGCTTGACTCCTCGACGTCGACACAGCTAGTATTGTAATATCGAATTCTCTCGGTCCTGGGGCCACAATCGGCGGTCTCGGAGGAACTGAGGGAATGGGCAGGAACCCCTCCAGGCATGCTCAGTTGGCTGTTGGGGGAGGGGTTCCCGCCAAAACGCCTTAGCTATAGAAGTTTCCCGAAGGACCTCTGCACAGGTGCAGAGCCCATATGTGTGAATGCACAGATGACCACTCAAAGAACCATGGTTACAGGTAAGCAACCTGTTCTTGCAAGGCTCAGTTTAATTTATTCATCAGTAAGAAAGTAACATGGACTAATCAGCACTATAACCTGAAGAAACTTCTGTAGTTTACACAACTAAAATCTGTTTATACAATCCTTAAAGAGAATCCTTCCACAATTACTTGGCCATCTTGATTTCCTATCGTCCTGGATGGTCTGTTGTTGAAACCTGCTTAAAATGTTAAGGATGGTTTTGGGTCTGACAAAAAAAAACACCCAAGTTTTTTGGGCTTCACAAAAACCATGCCGCAATAAAGTAATATAGCATGCAGCAACAAAATAATACCAAATCACTCAAAATATACTCTTTATACAGAAGAACAGAGCAAAGAATTCTGGGTGGGTGGGGGGGTCACATAACTTTGTAAGTTGCAGTATTCAAGACAAATAATCTAGAAAAACCTTCAGCCTAGCAATAAAATTAGTTTGAAATTTTTGTTTTCTTTCTCTGTTCATTTATTTTCTGTTCATCAGAGCACCTAAAACAGACTCGAGTACAGCATCATCTGACAAACCACATGAAATGCTTTTCCAGCCTAAGAATGCAGACATAACCCACTTGCTTGTAGAAACAGAATGTACACCCAGCCCTTCTATACCAGAGAAGGACCCTGATCCTTCAATTACAGATTGTAAAGAGCAAGAATCGGAGATCTCTGTGACTCAGCCTATAACTCTGCCTCTAACGGTTCAGGCCTATAAACCACCAGCTATCCCTAGCTTGGACTACTTCAGTGCTATAGTCAGCTGTGTTTCAGACAATGGAACTATTTATGTGATTCCAAAGTCACAAGGTAAAATAGAAAATGTAGTGAGACAGTAACTACAATTATATACAACTGCAATTTTAGAACATGTTTTATTACTGAGCATGCCACCTTAAAGAAATTTCTTTAGATTGGAAGAATCAGTGCATCCCTGATTTTACAGTGTGATCCTATGCATATTTGCCAAGGGGCAATTCTGGGTAAATTTAGTGGTACTTACATTAACTCTTTTTCTGTTTCTTCTCTTTTCTCTCCCCCTGTCCCGGCCCCCCAGGTCCAGTATAATCAGGAGTCCACAAATACCCTTGCTCTTGTTGTTATGGTGGCCATGAATTTTCTGGTGATACAAATTGGGTGTAGTTTCTAGCAAGGAGGAGGCGATCCAGTATTTTTTGCCTCTTTTTCAGCTTTTGTCCTCTCTGGAGCCTCTGCTACTGTTCCTAATAATGCTGCCACACACACACATCACCATCCTTTAGAAATTACAATATTTTATTCAGATATGCATATTTTATGTTCTGGCTGTACAGTTATACAAACCACTACACAAATATATGGAAATTATTGTTTGTATTAATAACTTTTTAACAGTGCTTCCTTTTTGGTGTTTTTCTCTAGAACAACAGCTAAGGAAGTTGATGAGTGATATACAGAATAACTTCAAATATCTAGGGCTCCTGGAACCCTACAGTTGGAAAAGAGGAGAGGCTTGTGTTGTAAGAGCAGCAGATACAATGTGGTATCGAGGGGAAGTTAGAGATGTTGGTGGTGGTATTATCAGAGTAAGACTGTCCTTTGTTTAAGGACCTTCTCAGTTTTTGCATGTGTGTGTGTTGGAGGTGTTTTTTTATGTAAGGTGGTATTACAAAAGGTTTATTCCTTGGTGGTGGCCACGTGATACGTGTTTTGATTAGAAGTAAGAGAGCTTCGGCTATTGGGCAGCATAGAAATAAAATTAATAATAATGTTCTCTCCCTTCTGTTTATGTTATGCATCAGCAAAGGGTAGGAATGATCTTACCTCTCTTATGTCAGATTTCTTCCCAAGCACAGGGTAAAAAAGAATAAAGACTGTAGCAGGATGCATTATTAGGGAATGTGTTCTATATTTGCATAACTTTCTGACTGTCATGATAAAAAGGTGGCTTAGAAATGTTATAAAGGGAATCGTAGTCATAAGTGATGCAGGAGGAGGGCATACAAGAGTATTTCATGAATGTATCCTGACAATCCAGTGCATTAATAACTAAATTCAGTGATTTCTGATTACTCTTAGTCTGTTTACCTAGATTTTAAAGAGACTAGTGTGATGGTGGTGGTGAGCTATTGTGTCATGGCTACCTCCCAAACCCCTCCCAAACAAAGAATTGATCAGTGGATTCTTTCTTTATCCTGGTTGGCATGCTTTTCAAAAAGAATAGAACCACATGAAATATATGCGCTGATCTACTGGTTGTGTGTTCCTTTTTTTTATTAGGTACAGTACTTGGACTATGGATATATAGAGAAAATTCCTCAGTGCCATCTTTATCCAACTATTTTGTATGCTGACATACCTCCATTTTCCATACCATGTCAGCTTTACAAAACTGTACCAGTGAGTAGACATTGTTTTTAAAAATATAGCAGTTTGAAAAATACATACTGCTCAATCTAGTGTACAGGGAATAAAGAAATGATTATGTTTGTAATGCCTGTCACTTCATAAATTGCAGGATTTTTCTGGATTCCTGCAAATGGAGAAATGGCTCACAAGGAAATACGCCCAAAGGTTGTGAAAGAGTCTTCCACAAAGCAATATATGAAAGTCGACAAATCTCATATCCACATTACACAATACAGTTGCATCCATGATGCTGGATGGACATGAACAATGTACAGGGCCATGACTGTCATATTGGCATACAATTTCTTGTAATGACTAGTCTTATTCACATAAGTCTTATTCAAATATATACAGTAATACCTTGGATTGCAAGCATAATTCGTTCCAGAACCGTGCTTGTAATCCAAAACACTCTTATATCAAAGCGAGTCTCTGGCAGGCGTGAGCGGGGCCGATTTCGGCCCGCTACGCCTGCTCAAGGCTAGCGGTTAATCCCTACACTACTTGTCTTGCAAGACCTTGCTTGTTTATCAAGTCAAAAATTTTCAAATTTTTTTTTGCTTGTCTTGCAAAACGCTCTCAGACCAAGTTACTTGCAATCCAAGGTATTACTGTACCTGAAATTCTGGAGAATCTACTTGTGATGGTGTTTTGTTTGCAAAACACAATTCCCCAGCAAAAGGTTGGGGCAGATAGGGCACATAGACCATATTTATGTGATCTCTCTCAGCTTCTCTAATATTTTTGTGAATAAGGGAGGTTGAATATTCTTACTGTCAATGGTTCTTCAAGAGAGGAAGGAAGGTGTGGACAGCATCACTCAGTACTGAGATCAGTGAGGACATGTCTAGTGCTTGGCCCAAGACATCTCGGCACCTGAGGTGGAAAGTGCAATCATTCCTGGCCTCGCATTTGTGAGGAGAGGAGGCTTGACAATTTCCTGCCTTTTTAATGATGCCAAAATCACTCTTGTCTCCAGACATGCTAGTCCTGACTGAGGAGGCTTTGATAACTGATTTTCCATACTTTACAGATTGGCCTGTGTATTTTCTCTGTGATCATGCAGGTTGGAAATGTTTGGCAACAGGATGCAGTTGAACTCCTTCAAGAACTCCTTACAAAAAGGCTTGTTGAAATACACATTATGGTAAGCATAAAGACTAAACCATGTAAGTATATATGGCGCTGCTCTTGCAGTCCTCAAACAATTATTTTTCTGATTTTGTGTCAGTGCACTTTGTCAGAGGCAAGCAACAGAACTACTGTCTCAAAAGTCCCAAGAACAGACTGTTTTGAATACACTGCACTTAAGGGCCAAAATAGATGGGACGGGTGGAAGCCATGTTTGTTCATGTGGCTGCCCTGTTCATTTGTAAAGCAAGGGCTGGGGAGGGGATTATTTTAACATGAAAAGGAGCAACCCTCTCCCCATGCTCCATCTCCATGCTTGTCTTAGTTCACTTCTGCTGTCAGAGCTGGGCATAGAGAAAAGTGACGGGAGCGTGACGGGAAGAGGATTTGGCTCCCCATATATACATGCCCTTCTTTTCCTTTCTTCAAACTTTTTTTCAGACAACGATTTCTCTATTAAAAGGTGGGAAAACATTAGTACAACAATGATGCTTAAAACCAGTAGAAACAACTACAACAAACTACAGTAATACCTTGGATTGCAAGTAATTTGGTCTGAGAGCGTTTTGCAAGACAACCAATTTTTTTAAAAAAAATTTGACTTGATAAACAAGCAAGGTCTTGCAAGACAAATAGTGTAGGGATGTAACCGCTTGCCTCGAGCGGGCGTAGCGGGCCGAAATCGGCCACGCTCATGCCCGCCAGAGACTCGCTTTGATACAAGAGTGTTTTGGATTACAAGCACGTTTCCGGAACGAATTATGCTTGCAATCCAAGGTATTACTGTACTGGGTTATTGATAAAAACATTAAGGATGAAATCCTGTGGTTCCTGGAGAGCATCCCAGGGACCATAGGATTTTTCAGATTCCCCTTCCTGAAGCCATAGACACTGCTATGGCTTCAGGAGGGGAAACTCCAAATTATGATCTCCACCCCTCACAGCCGTTGCAGTGCCTGCTTTCTGAGACCACAAAAGCAGCCTTGGAGGGTCCTCAGAGGTGAAAAGGAGGCAGTTTTGTTGGGTGGGGAGGGGAGAGGCCAGGACATGAAAAATCCTATGACCTCTCCAGTCCCAGCCCCACCCCAACCAGTATACTGCCTGTAGATGAGCCCAGAGGCCCTTCTAGAGGATTTTTTTTTTTTTTTTTAAGGAGAACAGAGGCAAAAATCACCTCAGTTGCGTTTCTCGCTGTGCCAGCTGCAGCCCAGCAGGGCATTGGATACTTGGAAGGGGTGACAACTCGATAGGGTTGTGCCCTAAGGGACAAGACAAGGCACAAAGTTACAGAACAAATAATAAAATATACCAAGATGGATCTAAATCAAATAAAACCATTAAAATGTTTTTGTTCTGTTAGCACAGTATTGTACCATTGCACATACTTCTGGGAAGTGGGTTTCCCCCCCTGTGCTTCCAGTTTAGCACTGATGCACAGAACCAGGAACCACAGACATGTTCTCTGTGTGTTATGTTCTTGTTGTGGCTGCCTGCCTATATTCCTCAGGGCTGTGTGAGTGTCGTTGTTTTGTACAGCAACTGGCATATTGTAAGAGCTAAAGATAGTAGTGGAAGTGATAAATATAGTAACAGGCTTACCTGTCTTTAACTTAACAGGAGCAGCCAGACAACCCACGGGGAGAAGTGTCCATTAAACTCTGTTTTGCTGGGGTGTCACTTTCTTCCTTCATGGCATACCATAAACATTGCATTAGTGAAGATGATGATGGCTGTATACCAAAACTGGTAAAAAAAAATATATTTCCAGCTTTAACAGCTACCGTATATAGAACTTAACACGGAAATGTTCCTTTCTGTGGTCATTTCCCCAGGGTTATGGATGTATGTTCCTTGTCCTATGCAGTACTTTTCAGTTTGTAGTTAATGCTTATGTTACAAATGGCAAATCAGAGATGTAATTTCTTACTAAACCCAGGAGCAGTTTGTTGCCAAAATGACAAACGCATGATATCTGGAAAAGGAAGCAAGCTCAAAACTGACTATAATGTAGGGTGCTACTTTGTGTATAGCATACATTAGAGAAACACATATGGCAATAAATGTAGGGGGGAAAGATTTCCGTATTTGCTGTGGCAAGCTACTATTCCCTTTTCAACTTGATACAACTATATAATTTCAGATTTGGAATGGCAAACCCTCAGTTACTAGTTGCTATAGAGTATTTTTATTGAGTTGTGGCTTTTCCGCTTTATTGAGGAACTTCTGAACATCAGTTGCCATTTTCTAAAATATACAGAGGGCAATATGATTGGTAGAGTCTGAAAGAAAATGTAAAAAATGTCATTTCAGCTGCAGCTATTCTGCCCAAACACATCAAGTAATATGAATTCCAAACTTTTAAAAACCATTTAACCATTTCATTAAAGGGCTTATATTGCAGCTGCACAGTTGTGAACCGCAGAGAACCTTTTAAAAGAACAGCATCGGGTAGATCTGAGGATGAAATGCAGCAAGCACCAGCTGTTGTCTTGAGACATGCTATGTAACAAACAGCTCATGTTGGCCTCACCCTTTTTTATGGAAAGAAAGTTGGACCAAAACTGCAGCTGTAGAAAAAGCTTAGTTTGCAGACATACCAGGTTTCTCATACCCTTATTGATAACAGGAACTCTGGTTCAACTGGAAGAATTTTCCCTTTATGAGTAAGCAGATCTCCCTCTTGCCTGTACATCTGAAAGAGAAAATTCAGCAACTTTATTAATGTTATGCAAGAGGGCCCCAATTTGCTTCATGTGCAACTGTTTATCCGACTGGATTATAGCTGCAGTTGTGTTTCCTAATGTTTTCTAGGATCTAGCAGACAACATTGAAGATCATTTGGAGGAAAATTGTGAAATCAGTCATGAGGTAAAACAAAATATTCAATCGGATTTGTTGATTTAAGCTAATCATTGTCTTGTTAGCTTGTGAATCCAATGTGTTGTGTTCCTACTTCTTTGTTACCCTAGCTGGTCAATAGCATTATCCATTGGTTTGTTTTTGGAGGGTGGGAGTGGGGTGGAGCAAGACTGCAAGCTTTTTGTGGAGGAGGCAGCATAGGCACGTGTGTGTGTGTGTGTGTGTGTGTGTGTGTACACGTGTACAATAATTGTCTTGCTTTTAGTGATTAGCCCAACTGCAGACATTTTTCCTCAAGGGTTGCACCAAAAATGCATTTCCCAGCATTTAAAACAGTGTAAAAAGCTGTGGTCTCTGCTCCCTGTTTGAAGAGTGGGGTCTTGCACAGAATAGTCCCTGTGACGTTGCTGCTGATAAGTTGATTCAAGCGCATCCAGTTGCACTCCTTGGCATTCTCTTGGGATTGTACTCACAGATTGGGCTACTGCTCTCACATCTCTAGCCCGCACAAGGTGTCCTAATTCCTCATTTGTTCTAGGAGTTACTCATGTCTGAAGTAGACACTCCTCTTCTGCCACCATACATCTCATCATTGCTGCCTGCTCTTGGAGAACTCTTTCCAGTGAAAGTAACGCACATTGTGTCACCTAATGAGGTATCGTGATTAAACATGTTAAGCAAATATCATTAATGTCATCTGGTTTATTGTAATTGTTCCCTTTTACAGAAATGCATTGGAGGACTTGTATTCTGTGTTAATATAGTTCTTCTTCGTGGTCTCTGTGCATCACACACATATGGGTTCTCTGCGCCTGCGCTGAGATCGTTCGGGAAACTTCTAAAGCTGAGGTGAATTGGGCGGGAGCCCCTCCCCCCGCGCGTGTCCCTTAGCGCGGCTCCCGCCCATCTCCTCAGTTCCTCTTCGACCGCCATTGCGTGTAGTCGTCGGGTTCTTCTATCCTCTCTCCGGAGTCGCTTAATAGCTGAGTTAGCCTTTTTCTATCCCTTTTCCTTAAGAATCTTCTCTCTTTTCTTTCTTCGACTAGTCTATCCCCTTTAAAAAAAAAAAAAAAAAAAAAAAATTATTACAAAAAAACTCTTACTATACCCGTATCTCTCCCCCGATCTTATCCACCTATCTCCTAATCTCTTCTTTGTAATTCTAACTATGCCTCTGAAGGCACCTTTTAGGAAATGCCAGCAGTGTGGGACGAAAATCCCACCCGCTGATAAGCACCTGCTGTGCTTGCTTTGCCTGGGGCAAGGCCATAAAATGGAGACCTGCCAGGACTGCCAGGCCTTTACAAAACAGGCCCGAAAACAGCGCCAAACTAAGCTGCGAGCTCTCCTGTGGGAGCAGTCTCTATCAGCTAAAGGGCCTGATCCGGAGGAAAAACCTGGGGGATCCCAGTCAGCCAAGAAGCCGGCAAAAGATACTTCTGCGGCAAAGAAATTGGCGAAAAAGGCCCATAAAGACAAGGCGGAACGCCTGAAAAAGAAAATGGCGGACAAGCCTAGCAAGGACGCTGAGCCTTCTACCTCAGCTGCCATGAAGGTCTCAGAGCGTACGGCTCTACTAATGTCGGCGATGACTGGGGCTCGAGATCGAGCTACGGGACCGATTGCCCCCCAGTCTCCCCCGATCTCGACGACGTCTCCTCGAGATCGAGAATCGGGTTCGAAAACCCCAAATAAGCAACCGCCGACTATAACCACCTCCCTGTCGGAGGGAGAAATTGTGGCCTCGCCATCGATGGAACGACCCCGTTCGGGCTCGAGGGGTCCTCCACCACGTCTTTCGCCCCCAGCAGCATACGCTAGGGAGGAGCGGAGGGCGCACAGACCATCACGTTCCCCTCAATACCGAAGCCGCGATTCGACCTCGAGGGATTCTGCCTCCCGATCAGTCTACTCCCGCCGCCGCGATGACAGGTCGTGGTCGGGTTCCTATTATTCGGACTCGAGATCTAGGAGCTACAGGTCCCGATCTCGAGGCTCGCCTGAACGGAGGAGGCGCGATCATTACTACCGACACCGACGCTCCCCACCTCGAGAGCGCGGACATAGGTCCAGATCTCCTGCGCCAAGGCAGGGTACCTCTGTATTCCGGGCACCCGTCGAGACTGTAGTCCAACCGACCGCCTCGACCTCGACTGCCCAGACGATTCTCGCCCCTGTCGTCGCGCCTCGTTCGTCGTCGGGATCGGCGTACGTATCGGACTCGGACTCAGTGGCTTCCTCCTCCCATTCCACCTCACCAGATGCACGGGTGGAATCCAAGGAAGCGATCTCCCCTTCAGAAGACATGGGCAGCTTCGCCGAGCATGTCAGCCGGATGGTGACAGCTCTAGGAGTGGAGGCGAAAACCGCGAAAGGAAAAGCAAAGGACGACATCTACGCGGTCCTGAAGACCACTCAGTCCAACCACCTGCTCCTTCCCTTCCTGCCAACACTGCTGGAGACGGTGCAGGAGACCTGGAAAACTCCGGCCTCTACGAAACCAACAGCTAAGAGGCTGGAGTCAATGTACAAAATCCAGGAAGAAGGAGCTAAATTCCTGTTTTCCCATCCGACCCCGAACTCGCTCATAGTTAAGTCAGCGCAGTCTCGTGGGGGAAGACAGCATACGACGCCGGCAGACAAAGAGGGTAAGACATTAGATTCTTACGGCCGTAGGATCTATTCCTCGTCTTCCCTCGGGCTGAAGGTATCTAACTATGAGGCGTTGCTAGCTAGATACCAGATGTTCATCACGGAGAAGCTGGGAGACCTCTGTGATTATCTGCCGGACGACAAAAGAGACCTGGCGGCGCAATACATCAAGGAGGCAACCAGTATCGGTGCCCTTCAGATGAACACGGCCCGCCATCAGGTCGATAGCCACGCTAGGTCGATGATCGGATCCGTGGCTTTGAGGAGACACGCCTGGCTTCGCTCTACCAATCTGACTCCCGATGATAGAGCGAAGATACAAGACCTGCCATTTGACGGAGAAGGGTTGTTCAACGCCACCACAGACGACTCCCTCGACTCCGCCCAAAAGGCTTTAGCGACGGCCAAGAAGATGGGACTTGTCCGCCAGCCCCCATCTCAACAATTCAGGCCAAGACGTTGGTCTCGATTCCCATATCCTTCCTCGCAATACCAACCAGCTGGACAGTATCGGGGTGGGAATCATCGGCCTCAAGCCCCACAGCCGCAGGCGCCACAACGCTCATACCCTCAGCAGCGCTCGAGGGGCTCGCGGAGGGGGAGCGACTTCACTCGACGGCGCCTTTGACTCCGTCATCAGCCCGACCGACTTGTCTCCTCCAGTCCAACCTGCTCTCGACACCAGCAGACCGATCACCTCGTCTCCACCACCTCAGGCACCTCTCTTCGGCTCCCGGCTTCATCAACACCTCCGGTCCTGGAGGACCATCACGATGGATCGATGGGTGTTGAGCATAGTAGAACACGGCTACAGGATCGAGTTCGGGGTCCTCCCTCCTTTTCTCGGGATCAAGGCCACCCGTTCAACTCGGGTGCTCCTAGAAGAGATGTCGAACCTCCTGCAAAAAGGAGCAATACGACCGGTTCCCGCAGAAAACTTGGAGGACGGCCTGTACTCCAGGTACTTCATCGTAAAGAAAAAAGGAGGAGGACTCGGACCGATCCTGGACCTTCGCACGGTAAATCTCTTTATCCCATCAAAGAGATTTCGTATGGTCACACTCCAATCGCTTCTCCCACTACTCCGAAGGAGCGATTGGTTTGCATCCATCGACCTCAAGGATGCGTACTTCCACATCGCCATCCACGAGGACACCCAAAAATACCTTCGGTTCCGAGTGGGAGACGACACCTTCCAGTTCGTGGTTCTTCCATTCGGACTTTCCACCGCGCCGAGGGTATTCACGAAGTGTATGGCTGTGGTCTGTGCAAGTCTTCGGGCAAGAGGCATCACCGTCTTCCCGTACCTGGACGATTGGTTACTAGTGGCTCAGTCAAAACGGGAGCTCCAGCACGCTCTGGAAGAGACCCTGTACCTCCTAGAGGACCTGGGACTCTGCCTGAATGTGGAGAAATCGGTCCTTCAACCAGTAAAGGAGATACAGTACATCGGCGCGAAACTAAACGCCTTCGAAGGTCGGGCTTATCTACCAAACGACAGAGTGCGTCAAGTAAGGACACTCGCAAAAAGGATCTCAAAGCAGCCAATATGCTCCGCTCATACGATCCAACGCCTACTAGGACATATGGCCTCAACAATTGCGGTCGTACGATATGCGAGACTTCGCATGCGACCCCTTCAAACATGGTTCATCAAGGAGTTCAAACCAGAGAAAGACAAACCATCCGTCCGCCTATATCTTCCTCGAGCCGTAAGAGAGTCCTTGAGGTGGTGGCAACAGGAGTCAAATCTGAACGCGGGCATACCGTTCCAGTCTCCGACGCCGAACCGCATATTGACAACGGATGCATCGTTGCTGGGATGGGGGGCCCACTCAGGCGATCACGTCGTGCAAGGCACATGGACGTCCACACAAGCTTCCAAACACATCAACTGGCTGGAACTGATGGCCGTTTGGAAGGCATTACAAGCCTTAGAGCAATATCTCTCGAACTGCCACATTCAAGTCGTGACCGACAATACTACGGTGGTCGCGTACATAAACAAACAGGGCGGCACGAGATCGACGCGCCTCGCAAGACTGACCATGCAGCTCTACGAATGGGCTCTACTTCGAGGAATGTCCTTTGTAGCGATCCACATCGCAGGAAAATCCAATGTACTAGCAGACACTTTGAGCCGCGTATCGATGCAATCGCACGAATGGACGCTGGACAGGAAGGTGACCAACTCACTGTTCCAACACTGGGGTCATCCGAGAATAGACCTATTCGCCACCAGCGAAAACACAATGTGCCCCATGTTCTGCAGCAGGGCAGCCTCGGACCCGAATTCGATCACCGATGCCTTCCTGATGACCTGGAGCGGCGACTTCTATTACCTATTCCCACCAATCCCACTTCTTACACGTGTGATCGCCAAGATAGCTCGGGACGAAACCAATTGCATCCTAGTATGCCCGCGGTGGCCGCGTCAACCTTGGTTTGCACACCTGCTCAACCTCTCGCAGGGAGATTATCTCCCATTACCAGAGGACAATCTATTAACACAACACAAAGGCAAAGTGTTTCACCCCAACCTACATTCTCTAAACCTAATGGCCTGGAGAATCAGATAGCGGCAGATACAGACCTATCGGACGCGGTGAAGGAGGTCCTCTTAGCAGCAAGGAAACCTTCCACAAGGCTCTCCTACGCCAGGAAATGGGCTGCCTTTCTTGATTTCGTCTCACCTTTAGGCAATGACTTGCCTAAAGGTGAGATGACTTGCTCGATCTCGACCGTTCTCGATTTCCTCCACTCGCTAATGACCCGTGACCTGAAATTCTCGTCAATCAAAGTCTATCTAGCAGCTCTGACAGCGCACAGAACTGCCTCAACGGGGACGTCCTTGTTCGTACACCCCCTAGTGAAGTAATTTTTAAAGGGGCTTAAAAACCTTCGACCCCCAGTCCGCAACATAGTCTCGGGTTGGGATTTACCCTTGGTCCTGAAAGCTCTAACAAAGCCACCATTCGAGCCCATGGCAAAAGCGGACCTGCGGCTGGTATCATTCAAAACGCTATTCTTGATAGCAATTACTTCGGCAAGAAGAGTAAGCGAGCTGCACGCTCTTCGGGTGGACCCACCTTACACAACCTTCCATAAAGACAAGGTCGTATTGAGACATGATATAACTTTCTTGCCGAAGATGGTGTCTGAGTTTCATCTAGGACAGGACATCGTCCTCCCAACGTTCTTCCCGTCCCCATCGTCGACAATCGAGAAATCGATGCACAGCCTCGACGTCCGGCGGGCCCTACTATTCTACAAAGCCCGTACGGAATCGATAAGGAAGACCAATCAACTCTTTGTGTGCTACGGCCCCCCCTAAATCGGGCCATCCTGTATCCAAGCAAAGACTATCCTCTTGGATAGTGGACACTATTCAACTTGCCTACCAATTAGCTGGATGTTCTCTACCAGGGTCCGTGATAGCCCATTCAACCAGGGCTCTATCGACCTCGACAGCCTTCGGAAAAGGCATTCCTTTACTGGACTTATGTAGGGCGGCGACCTGGTCTACCCCCTCTACTTTCATCCAGCATTACCGCCTTGATGTTCGAGCCAGAGAGCAGAACGCATTCGGCAGGGCGGTCCTCTCTTCAATCACCATCTGACTACCGACACCGACCCACCTCCGGTAAGTCAGCTTGCTAATCTACCCATATGTGTGTGATGCACAGAGACCACGAAGAAGAAGGACAGGTTGCTTACCTGTAACTGTAGTTCTTCGAGTGGTCATCTGTGCATTCACACAACCCGCCCTCCTTCCCCGCTCGGTGTCTTCATCGAGTTCGATGGATACCAAAAGGGAATGGGTTGGGAGACCGTTTTTAACTATTCCACTCGATATCGAAGTATATGCCGAGTTCGTATTTCTTTTTATGGTATCAAACGTTTGCAATGTTATCCTCGGTCCCGACGGTCGCAATAGGCGGTCTCAGGGAACTGAGGAGATGGGCGGGAGCCGCGCTAAGGGACACGCGCGGGGGGAGGGGCTCCCGCCCAATTCACCTCAGCTTTAGAAGTTTCCCGAACGATCTCAGCGCAGGCGCAGAGAACCCATATGTGTGTGAATGCACAGATGACCACTCGAAGAACTACAGTTACAGGTAAGCAACCTGTCCTTAATCTTACTCTTTTTGATGTTCTTTAGGACAGGTGCAGTAACTTTATCAAAAATTTAGCAATGACTTGTGTTTTAATTATGCTTATGGCTTTGTTTTGCCACGTTTTTCTGGCAACCAGCCTTCTATTTGCTCATCCCTATCCAGGAGTACTTGGAGCCATTTGGCCACTGTCCACTAGATTATAAGTGGACTTTTTGCCTATAAGCTTTATTTATGAGTATACACAATGCTACACCCAGGGCTTTTTTTCTGGTGGAACTCACCGGAACTGAGTTCCAGCACCTTTTCTTCTATTAATTGAATTACAATTTAATCGCCGTCTACTCCCGAGGAAATGTAATCCAAGAGTTCCAGTACCTTTTTCTCCAGAAAAAAAGCACTGGCTATACCTATCCTAGAATTTTGTGCTGCTTACTCTTTGTTGAGCAGACCAGAGTGCAAGGCCAGTGAGCATGGTTGTTTGTTACTTTACAAAAGCTTCATCTGCTAAGAACCTCAATAGAGAACAAATGACTGGCATTTTACTTTATTTTAAAAAGTGATACCCCACTTAATACAATTCAGAGTGTCTTTTATAAATAGCTGTATTTAAAGTGGCAGCCAATGCCATTTTAATACCTTTCAGATTAATTTGTGGGAGTTAGGATGCTGCATAGATACACATCCCAAATAGTGGTCGTGACTGACAATAGTTTTGAAAGCATGAGATGCTGCCCAAGAAGCTATGGTATGGGCAGTTGCCATAGGAAATATCAGCCTTCCCAGTATTTGTTTTGTTTGCTTTTATTCTTTTTGTTGTATTAAGCTTTTGATTGTTAACTGCTTTGAGCTATTGGGGCAATGATCTATACACATCTGAAGCAGTAGAACCTTGTCAACTCTGACTACCTTCTATTAGATAAAAACAGAAGACTGGCACATTCAGTGTGGGGGAAATTCTCTCCAAGTTCTTTATACTATCTATAAACTTAACACATTTCCAACCCTGTTACCATTTTGATATGAGCATTTAAATATTTTTTAAATTTTTTTGTCTCAGGTGTATATTTCCCTTGACCAGTCAGACAATGCTAACCAGCGTAATGATACAGACAGAGGAATTGACTCGGATTCTGAAACGCTAGAGCAAGCCTTGAGTCAGTGTAATCAGAACATAGAGTCTGTCCCTTCTCTAACTGATTTTCGAAAAGGTATCTTATTTCTAAGAATCTAAGTTAATAAATAATACATTCTGTAACTGAAGGCAAAAGTTCTCAATCTCTTGCTTCCATTTGGGGTCAAGTAGGAGAAAGCAAAGCCTCCTGAAAGCTGTTTGTTTGTACTTTTTGCTATAAAAACTGTGCAGAGAATTCCACTCTGAGCTTCTGCTGAACTTCAAATAGTGAGGTAAATTAATCCTAGTGTCTTTATGTGACAACAGCTCAGCTGAAGCAGCTCTGCTCTGAAAGCATCTAATGCCAAACTTGGTTCCATCAAACTATATAAATGATTCTCATGAAAATATGGTGTGTCTTGATGTGTTATAACCTGATCCGTAGCAACACACTCAAATTAAATGAAGTGCATGGTAAAATTATAACAGCCAAGGATTCTGAACATCAGTCAGATGATTAAGAGCTGCAAGGCTCACAGCACTCACCTGTACTAATGTTCTAGCTACTTGCTTGTTCATCTTCACTAGTCTGGCGCCTAATATGCCATTAGGAAAGGGAGAATGCTAGTTAGTGTTGCAAAGAACCACCCAAGTGAACAGCTGTTTGCTCCACAAAATAGGACAAATAGGACATCAATACTAAATCATACGTAATTACTCTGGACAATTTTATGTGATGCCCTTCCCATCTTTGTAAGGTAAAGATGGTCTGCAACACAGTATAAATGGTTACAGTATTTAGATTCTGAATTAATTGATTGTGTTTCCTTGTAGACATGCCTTGTCTTGCAAAGTACAGAGATGGCTTGTGGTATCGGGCAAAACTCCTTTCCATTAATGAGTTCAATCCTCTTTTGATTCTGGTGGAATTTGTTGATTTTGGATCAACAGATACATTGCCCACAAGCAGGTAAACCTACACATTGTTCATAATTTTTTTGTAAATTCCTGTTCATCAAAACTAGTGAAACTATAACCAGAAAAGTTGATCTGTAGCAAATATAAATATTAGCATCCTTCTGTCATGTTTTAGTTGCATCTAACGAACTTACTCATGGGCTGTGTTCACATGCAGCACAGCCTATGGTTATGTTAATCCTGGTTTGTTGTTTGCTTTTGCCATGAATTGTTGTGCAGATGACCAAACAAATCAGTAGATCATAGGATCATAGAGTTGGAAGGGGCCTACAAGGCCATCGAGTCCAACCCCCTGCTCAATGCAGGAAACTAGAGGAGGGAATCTTTAACTGTTTCCCACCATGGCAGCACTGAGAGAAGGTATTTCCCCCAGCTTTGAAAGACTGCCCACAGAAACAGCCATGGATTTCTTTTTCTTTTTTTAATAAATTTTATTTAAATTTTAACATATAAACTACAAATACATAAACCTGCAAATAATGCAACAAACACATAACACACACACCCCACACACAAATAATAATAATAATAATAATAATAATAATAATAATAATAAGTGCACCCCCCACTGGGACCAAATAACTACATAACTATTCAACCTTCCAAAATTGTAATGACTCTTGTGAAGGTGTATACCCGTTCCTCCTTAAAAACAAAGTCTACAAATGCTCTCCATATATCTTTAAAATCATTTCGATTCAATAATCCCCTTTTAACTTTAATACTACACGTTAACTTATTATTAATAGCAATATCCCATACCTCTTTATACCATTCCTCTATTTGATAATCACATTGCATTTTCCATGCTGCTCTCAATAAGTTTGTAATTAGATCTTTAGTATCTTGAGTACAATAAACCTTATAAATTGATAGTAATGCTATGCTAGGACATACCTCTAAGTTTACCCCAGTTATTTCCTTTCTCTCTTTGAATACTATTTGCCAAATTTTCTGTACATGTTTACAACTCCACCACATATGAACATAGGTGCCAGTTTCCTGGCATCCTCTCCAACATAACGCCAAGTATTTCTTATCCATTTGATTTAATATTACTGGTGTTAAATACCATCTCCAAACCAGCTTATAATAATTCTCCTTTATCCTTACAGACATAGTTTTCAAAATACGCATATCCCATATCTTCCCTCAGCTCTGATTACTTATCTTTCCTGTCAAATCATAATCCCATACAGATTTGAGATAGTCTTGTTGATCTTCAGTTTCCAAGAACATTTTATAAATTTTGCTGCTTGTACCTGTTATAACTATATTTCCTTCTGTAGATTCACTTTGTATAATCATCTTTTCAAATCTTGTATACTCTTTACATTCCTTTCTTAAGTTTGTTGGAAAATTCTCCAACACCACCACTGGAGTTAATGGGGAAATAACTGGTACAAATTTTTCTTTATACCTTGCCCAAATCTCATAACATATTAATTAAGAATGGGTTTTCAATTCTTTCCAACAGCTTCTTGGTAAGTTTATTAAAAGCCATGGATTTCTAAGCAAGTCTATCAAGTGGTCACATATTTAACTTTGCAGGGACATGAGAAAATGTTTCTCAGCCACCCAGCCCTTACCAGCCCTGTGCCATTCTTACATGCTTCTCACATCCCTGGCCCTCTTGGTGGCCATAACTAGGAGCTTCCAGGAAAGCATATCATGGGCAGTCTGGAAGAGATTTTTTAAAAATCAAGTAGTATCCAGTGTTCCCTGCCCTTCCCCCAATTTCTATTTTCCTTTCCTTTATATTCGTGTTGAAAATCTCTCTCCTATTTTGGGGAAAGGAAAGCTGCGTTATCCACCACCTGATTAGGGCTGTACCTATCGCATAAGTTCCATGAGCTCCTACAGCTCTAACCAGCACCTGGAGCTGCTAATGCAATAAACACACCTGATTGTAATTAAAGGCCAAACTTTATTGGTTGTTAGTTAGAAATGCAGATGAAAGCAGTTACTATAACTGGGAGGAGTACCCTTTGTTTTCATAGGTGGACATTTAATTTACCTCTTAATGTTTAATGTCAAAGCACACAGGCTCTCCTTCCCTGTCAAGTGTGAGGAGGCATCTATGATGAATTATCTCTTCCCACTGCCCAGGACAAAGCAGGAAACATGTGACCAAAATATTTGCCTTGGTCCTGGCCTCTGTGGCTCCTCCCTCCCAGTTGCATTTCCTGCCTCGCCCAGGACAGAGCATGTGTCTCTCTCATCTGCTATTCCAGATCTCCCTTTTTTTATCCTTCCTTCCTAAAGTCAATTCTCTTTTTCACAGAGCTGCTCTGAAAAGACTTGGCACTCGCTGATTGTCCATTGGGCCACCCTAGCCAGTTGGCTCAAGACCTGTATTTTGCTGCATGCAAATTCCCAAAACTTCCTAAATTAGCACCTGTAACTACCCATTCCACCAAGGCCTCAGCAACCTCAGTGGCATTCTGTACTAACGTGACCTTGGCAGAAACCTGCAAGGCAGCTAATTGGTCTTCACTCAACATATTTGTTAGGCACTGTACGTTAGATACGGCTCTGCAGAGGCAGCCTTGGGACAGAGAGTATTTCAACAAGAAGTACTGCAGTCCTAGAACTCCATTTTATATTATACCCACCCTAATTGTTCTCTGGACTTGTGATGCCTCCTTACACTGGACAGGGAATGGAAAATTGGTCACCCACTGTGAAGTTCCATTCAAGTTCAGTGTGAAGGGAGGCATCCAAGCCACACTTTATGGCTGAGTTTTCACATCTATTCAAGCCCCATTGAACAATACATTCAGCGGTGCCTGTGCCTTCTCAGAGGGTTGCACTTCATCCTGTCACTTTATCCTTCCTCAGACGTGTGGCTCCTCTGTCTTTAGCAGCTAGGACAGAACTGGAAGGGAAGTGAGGAACCACAAAGGCAGGACCAAGACAAACATCTTGGTAACGTGTTCCTTTTGTTGTTGTTGTTGAAATAGGATCCCGCCCCCATCCTCCTTAAAGAAAGGGCTCTGTGCTCCTCTTTTAGACATGCCCACCATTAAAGACTGCTTTTAAAGGATTTCTTCCATTTTAAAGTAAATTGTTGGACCTCTTTTAACCACCCCTCATCCCTTTTTTAGACATGCATTGCATGTTTAACTATCCCCCCCCCCTCCATTTTAAAAGAAACTAGGAGCTCCTTCCTGGAGTTTTCCCCCTGTACAAGTTTTACCACAGCTTCCCACCCTCAAATTATACACCTAAGCATTATCAAAGAGTTCCACCACTGTTTTCTTTTTAAAATATTCTGCACCTGAAAAGGAATGGTATGAAAGGTGTTTGAAGAAGCCATGGCTTGTAAACAAGCTACAGTTCCCTACTTTTGCAGTTGCACCACCCACCCTTTTCTTATCATAGCTTTTATTAGGCTTCCCACCCCACTTTATTTACATAATTTATACTATTCATTCCTGCTCTATCAACCCATTGTGAGTATCGCCCTTTAAAAAAAAAAAAAAAAGGAAACCTTTACCTTGGGAGTAAACAAATTCCATTTTCCTGTGCTTGGGAATGCCGCATGACTCTGCTTATCAAAGACTCACTCCAACTGCACAGTAATTGGAGGGGGATCCAACACCATGGTAACTAGAGGGGGGGGTGCCTTCCTCACCACTGTTCTGCTGCTCTTCCATCTCTGCAAGGAGCAGGGAGGTTGATGGACAAGTCTTCATTGGGTGGGGGCTTGCTGGATTGCAGTTTCCCTAAAGAGTCCAAAGTCCAGCGGGATGCTGCTGCTCCTAGGATAACTTTCTTGTACCTGCTCAAGGAAAGAGGTTTCTGGCAGCATAGAAGCACTAACTTCCAGAAGTGTGTCCATCAGCATTGCCTCTGCTGGCTGGGTTTATTTGACCAGTGCTATGGAAACTGCATTAGTGCTTGGTTGCTCTTCAGGCTGGAAAGGACGAGCAATGCCCATTACATGGAGACATGCCCTTTCAGAGTGCAGGAAGCTGCAGAACAGTTTGCATGGGCAAGGGGCTATTGGTCCATAGTGGCTGTTCTCAGAGTTGTGGTTGCCACAGTTTGCACAGGTGTGACATCTGTCCTGTCCAGGATAGTTGCTAACTTGTAGAAAGGCATGGTATGGGGTTCCAGTCCACACGGCTTGTTTTGGGTAGTGACCCTCTTGAATTTATTTTTCAAGATGTTCATTTTTTCCCTGCACTGCATGGTGGTACAATGCATGGTGCATGGTGGAAATGGGCCCTTCAAGCCCATTTCCTCTGGCATGTGTATCAGAAGAATCTCATTCTGCAGTGTATTGTGGAACCTGTAGTTCTGGATTTGGATGTAATGTCAAGCCAAGGTTAAACCAAGCTGGAGGTCATAAGCCATCACAAACTGGCTGCTAATTTGTGGCTTGTGGAAAACAAACCAAGGTTTGTTTGCAGAGATGGTTCCAGACACAACAATTGGCACAATTTAACAAACTGCAACTTGGTTTACTGTTACTTGCGAAACTTGGCCATGAACTGTCACCTTGAATATAGTTACTAACTAATTTTGTCTCAGATTACGTCAGATTCCTCCTCAGTTCATGCAATACCCTGCTCAGGCATTCAGAGTCTTGCTGGCTGGATTCAAACCTGCTCTATGTGATCCAGCATCAGAAAGAATTCCTTATTGTCCTGAATGGAGCATAGAAGCATTGTGGACTATGATAGACTGCTTCCAAGGGAAAAATCTCTGTGCTTCCTCACTGGTAAGCCTTTTCTTCTCATTCTTCCGTCTACAATCTGTGTGTATGCTTCTTCTGCCACACATAAAGACCTTAATTGGCATTACATGGGATTATATATTAATGAATAAAAGCAGAAATTAAAAACCAGGACCATTTAAACCACAGCTTAACTTTTTGATATCTTATTCCTAGGATTTCCAGTGATTTTTAACCTGAATTTCACTAGAGGTCGCTCTGGGACTTTGTATTCCCAGCAGATAAGACAAAAAAGTCCACATCCTTTATGGTTTTGGAGGCGGGGGGAGAATAAACATATTTGGGTTTAGGTCTATCTGCTGTTGCATGCTTGCAACCCTATCGTGTTCTCCTGCTGAAACACAAAGTTCTTTCCTTTTGAGCCAGAACTAACATTGCCACTTTCTATCCTGGCAAATCATGAGCAATCCAGCCACTCATCACCATGCCAGTGGGGCAAAATTAGTCACACCTCAAGGAGCCTACCCCAACCGTGTGCCACTGCTTTATAGTTAATACCAGGTTTTGCCTGGTAAATAGATTTGGATGGCCAGATGGGATCTCTCAAATGCCTCGCAGTTATATTGTTTGGAGATGCTAATATTGATTCTGAATCTGTGTTTTGCCTGTTGACATTGGTGTACATCTTGCTTTCAGACACACTCACCAGAGCATACTGTGTTTTTATATGAAGATGGACACCTGTTTCACATGAAGCTGGTAGAAATGGGATTTGCAGCGTTAAGCTAGTGACAAGTAAGCATGCTGAATAGAAGTATTAGACATGTTTGTCTTGTATCAGCACTAAAAAGAGTGCTTACCTAGCTGAGAACCTTGCAGAGTCTCAAGAAGCTAATAAAGACTTTGCAAATGAATTCCATCGAGTTGAGAGTGGGTTTTTAACATACGAGTATTGTTACAGAAACTGCTTACAAGCAGTGGGCAAACCCTAATGGTTTTAGTGAAAAATGGAAAACTAAAACAGCTGTCATGATTTTAAAATGATTTCGGGCTAAATTAGATGAGACTCCATTCAGGCCATCAGTAGTTGTGTGTATCAAGGGCCCATACTTGTTGTTTGCATTGGGTGGGGGAAAGCTTCTATTTGTTCCAGTGGGAGCCTTTTTTCTACTGCAAATAGGTGCAGGGCCCCAATTTGGATCAGGGCTGCAGTGGAGTGGGAGCAAAGGGCTAAAGCCCCCCTATCTCCCCATTCCAAATTGCTGATCTGGTTTAGGGCCCACACACCTGAAATTTACTAAGAAGTCACCCATTAAATTTCTAATATATGCCTGTATTATCAATTCTCAACCAGTAGGATTTGTGCATGCCATAGAACATCAGAGTTTGAGGATTGATAGTGTTGTAGCAAGAGTTGTGTGCTCAAATCTGAATTACCAATTAAGCAACAAAAGTGACTAGGACCCAACTTGGAGGGAGAGACAAGAGACTTGAATGCACCAATGAAAGAAGGGCTCCTGTTCTCCCTGGTCCATTCTGATTTCTCTCCAGCATCCCCAGCACTTTCCAGGCAGTATCTAATAGAAGGGTGCCAGGGCTTAAGCCTGGAAGGTATAGCTTCTGACTTGTTAGTCTTTTCCTCCAATGAGTGACTGTTGGCTTTGATTTACTCAGTGGAGATGGAAAGGCACTCTGTATATGTTCATAGCTTTTCTTACTATAATTGTACATCTCTTAGAGGTGAACTCTGATATTGAAAGAGGTTTTGATGTGTGCCCTGAGAAACCTTGGCTGACATTAAGTTCTTCTTTCTAGGGAAAATTATTGGAGAAGAGGGAGTGTGTGGAAAACAGTGGTGGTAGTGAAGAAAAGAGAAATGGAAAAGGCTAAAAATTTGGGAGGAGGGGAAAGCTAGAGTGGAAGGAAGGTTATGGGGAAAGGAGAGTTTGATCAAAGGGCAGATGCTAGTTTTGTGTGTGCAGGAATCCTTTTTATATGAGGAAACATTTAAAATGTGGCAGCTGCCTGCTAACCAGTTATGGTATCGTGATCATATCACTCCTATATTTAAAGTTCTGCTCTGGTTGCCAACTGTTTTCTGGGCTCAATTCAAGGTGTTGGTCTTAACCTTTAGAGCAGGGGTGGACAACTTGTGACCGTCCCAATGCTTTGGCCTACAACTCCTATGATCCCTCACCATTGGCTGTACTGGCTGGGGATGATGGGAGTTGTAGGCCAAAACATTTAGAAGACCACAAGTTGCCCATCCTTGCTTAAAAACTTTAAATGGCTTAGGGCCTGACTATCTAAGGGACTATTTGTCTCATTACAAACCAGTTTGGTAGGATCTGTAGGAGAGGCCCTTTTGATGTCACCCCTGCTCACAGAGGCCCATTTGTTGGGCCTGTGTGAGAGGGCTTTCTCCTGCATTACTAAAAAATTGTGGAATGTTCTCCCTTTAAAGCAAAGATTGGTTTCCATTCTTAGCTTTTTGGAAAGGAGTTAAGACATACATTTAATATTTTCATGTGGTTTTATTGCATTTAATTATTTTAATTGTTGTATTGCCTTGGTGATATTTGTAGAAAGGTGATATATAAATATTATACATATACATGTGCACACACACTGAAAGATATGGCCCTCCTCGTGCAGTAAGTGGTAGCATAAGGCATGAAACCATTGGTGATAGCAAGAACCGATGTTTGCAGTGGGAGCGCACATAACCTTTGTTACATTATTGTATCTCAAAAAATGGGAATTGTAGGCTCTAATTTTAATCACTGTTTTGTGTTTCAGATACAGACCTTGTGATGAGAATAAACCTGAATAGTGTTCATATTTGGATTTGTTTTTCCCTAATATTTTGTTCTGCAGAGAATTCTACACTGAAGAGTTCAAAGACCGTTTTTTGTTGCACTATTCAAGTACTGAAAGATGTTAAATAAAAAATACCTGTTATTTCATCAGATGGTATCTTGCTTGTGTTAATGTTGCAATCCTATAATGTCCTCTTTTCAACTTGTCCAGAAATAATTCCCAACAACCCTGCCATGGAGTGCATGTCACTTTGCTAGTATGACACTCTAGATTAGGGGTGGGCAACTTGTAGACCAAAATAGCAGGAGGGCCACAACCCGCATGATCTCTTACCACTGGCCATGCTGGCTAGGACTGATGGGAGCTGTAGGCCCAAGCAGCAGGAGGGCCACAAGTTGCTTGCCCCTACTCTCTGCTCTGATGTTGAGCTATGAAGGGTGGTTCACATCCTTTCCTTCAGTCTTGTGGAAACCAGGAAATGAATTACTCCAGTCAAGGAGAAAGGTAGTCTTTGGACAGTGTCTGACATTAACTTGCATTACACATGTGGAGAGTACAGTTGCTGCAATCCAATAAGGGAGGATGTGTGTGTTGAAGGAGGCTTCTGATAGAGGTGCAAATCTGCATCATCATGATCATATGGGAACTACTGAGCTGGCTGGGTTTGATATAGGTGAGAATGGGCAGTGCCATCCAGGGCCAATAGTAGTTGTGCCATCAGTGTACATGGCAACTACAACCCATAGACAGACTGAACTCATTACTAGAATCAACACACATGGTACAACCACTGTTGAACCAGACTTGCATTGGGAAGTATTTCAACATCCTGTGTCGGTATTGCAGTGGATGGAGAAGCTGCCATCTTGTGTACTGTTCTGGTTAAATATAATCTCTGTAATCTAGATATATGCAGAATGTGGCTTGACTTTCATCAGCTGGTTAAATAGACTGATTTGTAACACTGTTGGGCCCAAAAAAAAATTGCTTGCTTTTGGACACAGATGAATCAGTGCTTGGGGAAGTTAATATGAGTGGAATTGATATCTGCATCCAAAGTTCCCATTGCTGGTTTGCATTATCTTTTGCCATATAGTGCAAATATATAGGTTTACTATGAAACATGCAAATAGCACAAGATGTTACCCAGTAGTCCTGTAACTTGCAACAACACAACTGCTAAATAATGGGCCACTATAGCTGCTGTTACCATTGTCTAGGAATACACTGGAGAATCTCAAAGTTTAAGCTTCCCTTCAGAAATGTACTGCCATTTAATAATGTTATAATGGATCTTTCAACCACTGAACCTAGAGTGTACATTGAGTTACACATTCTTGATTCAGCTGTATGTAGTGATTCATTTAATTTGTAAGTCACATTAAAATTGGACATCTCAATTCTTAAAAAAATATTGACAAACAATTTTATTGCCTGTGTACAAACAGTTTTTAAATAAATTTTCTGCAAGTGAGATTAGGATAGTGTTTAAAGAATGCTACAAACAAAACACGGATAAGTATTAAGACAACAAAACATGAACATTATAGGATAGTGTCCATTATAATATCACCATCCTTATCTTTAACTCTTACGCGACCTGAGGCATATTGCGTCTCTTGCCGTCCGTCAGCATACACAGTTTTGATGGTACCATCAGGATACTCGCGTCTCTTGAAGTGGGCAGTATGCACTTCTTGCTGACCATTGCAGAACTCTATAATCTTTCTTCCATCCCTTAATTTAAATACACAAGCAATGTGTATAATTCCCAATGATTGAATACTTTATAGCTAATTTCTACTGAAAAGAAAAATTAAGAACTGGGGGACAGTGAATAGATTGCAGCTAGTTATCACTTTGGTCCAACTGCCATACACACTACTGGATTGTTCACCTTAGTTTACCTACCTTAAGTGTTATTTTATTTACAGCATAGTCCTATTCATATTCAGACAGAAAAAGTCCTACAACTCCCAGCATTCCCCAGGCAGCCATGCTGGCAGCTGTAGGGCTTTTTTCTGTCTATATATGGCATAGAATTTCACCCTAAATCATTTGGCTTGGGTAGACAGCCCTTCTGCTATAGAACATAACTAATTCTTCCTGTTTTCTACTTTTGGCCCTCCAGTCTTAA
Source organism: Shinisaurus crocodilurus (assembly GCA_021292165.1). NCBI lineage: Eukaryota > Metazoa > Chordata > Lepidosauria > Squamata > Shinisauridae > Shinisaurus > Shinisaurus crocodilurus. The sequence goes on along the minus strand of CM037878.1, from coordinate 266,750,994 downwards.
CAAGCATAGGCAATCGTCTTCTACAGCTGCTCATCAGTGCTGCCGTCACTTAGGCACCATGATCTCTGCCTCCCTCCCATTTTTTACTCCTGAACCTGGGCAGATTGCGGAAGGATCAGATGTAAGGGAATGCCATACAGTGCTTGGCACTGAGACTTGTCATCCTTGATGACATCTTTCCCTCTCAGTATCACAGTCTTGTTTCCTCAAAGACATTCTTGGACGTACTACTTTTCCCAGATGGATGTGTGAGAAATCCCTACTTCTGATATAGATTCACAGTGCCCCCTAGAGTATCTGGTCAGTTGATCTAGCCTTATCTCACTTGGTCCTCCAGAATGTGAACAAAACCTTAATGCCTTTTCTTGAACAGGCTGACTGGTTCTAACCACCTTGGGCTTTTGAGTTAAGTTACCGTAGTTAAGAAGGTGGTAATTTTCTGGTTTGCTGGCTGGACCACTGAAATCAGAAATGTTGTGGTATTGGACCAACCAACCATCAGTCTCTGCAAAGGGGCTGGCTTTTACTGAGCGGAGATCCCCATAAAAAAGATCCCATCAGTCCTTCTAGAACTTTCCTAACTAACTGGAAACCAGATGCTCCTCTCTCTGACCATCCTCTCTGCAATAAACTTGGCATATGCTCTAGGACCCAAGACTGTACTCAAGTAGGTGACATGACTAGATAAGTTAGACTGACTTCCTGATATTATTTGGAATTCTGTGTGCGTATGGGTGATTGTTGCCTTCCCTGGTTTTTTCCACTTGTTTCGCTTCCCCCACCCACCTAAATTCCTTTTTTATATTGGACATGTGGCTGTGTTGTTTTAAAAGGGATTTCTCACTGAACTCTTCCCCACATGAAAGACTGCATGGTTACTAAGCTACTACTTGAATTTTAAGATTTTAAGGGTTTGGGGAAAGTTCTGTTGTTTGGGGCTTTTTTCCTCGGCCTGGGCTGAAGGGAGGAGTCCTTGGCAATAGGGCTCAGAAACTCCCCAAGCAGCTGGATAGACTAAGATGTGTCAGCAGGTTCATCCTGACTGGTGGCAGCCTATCAGAAATTCTTTTCTTGGGGAGCCCTATAAAAAAGGGGTCCACCAGGAGGAAAAGTTAACCACCATCCCCCTCCTGGTCTCATAACCGAAATGCAACCAAACGTGATCCAAAATTGTTTTGTCAAAGTAAAACCTTACTGTTGCATGTGGACAATGGTGCCATCAGGGAAAATGTTTACTTCTCGTCCATCCATGAACACATTCTTAATGGTTTGATCAGGGAATACAATCTCTTTCCTTCCATCTGGAAAATGCTTTTCTGCAATAATGAGCACGTCTCACGTCAGAATGTTTATATGCCTTGTTTTGTATAAATGGTTATTTAATGTAGTGTCATCAATATACAATTTACAGCAGGGGTGTAGAACTAGTTTTTTGGGGGCCAGATGACACACACACCCTCGACCTTTGCAGGCTATATGATGTCAGGTGGGCATGGCAATCTTCCACCTGGCACCTGGGCCAGCAAACAGGCTTTGCTTTGGGCAAAATTTCCCAGTTGGGGAAGCCCTGAACACAGCAAAGCCAAGAGCCAGCCTAGTCCCCATTGCTGCTCTGATGGATTGGGGAAGGAGGCGGGGCACACAAAGCAGCCTCCGCGGAGTCCCTTTCACTTTTCCAACGGGCAAAGGACTTGGCTTTGTGCAACCCACCTCCTTCCCGCAATGGGGGAAGGAGGTGCAGCACATGAGAGAGAGGCAGCGGAGTCCCTTTCACTTCTCCAGAGATAACAGGAGGGGCTCTGCTGCTGCCATGCACCAGGAGGGGAAACCCCAATGTTATCTCTGATCTCAGATCAAGATAGCAGCTGGGGGATGTCCTCTGAGGGGATTCCTCCAGAGGTCAGAACTTGGACCCTAAGCCCCACCCCCCTGGAGGAACCCCAAGAGGCTGTGCAGGCCGGGACTGGGATGCCCTGCAGGCAGGATTCGGGCTGGAGGTTCTGCACCCCTGCTTTACAGGGTAACTATAAGACAGGAACAGATCTCAGTTTACCTATTTGTCCATTTGAGAAATGTAGAACCTCTAAACCTGAAGGGTAGGTGGTGTGAGTAGTGTTGGCATCTGCATAATAGTAGATCTGTTGAGAAGAGTTCATAAAATTGACATTAATAGAAACTTTCTAACCACGTATGAATCACACGGATGCTGCTTGCTGGATACATACCACTCTCTGATCTTCCAGAACTTGTTTTACATCCCCATTAAAAAAGGTCACAGTTGTAATCTTCCCATCACAGCTTGCTTCTTTCCGCGTACCATTAGGGAAGATAATAAGGTGGGAACCATTTTTAAAAAATTTTTCAACCTAAAAAAAGAAAAGAAAACATAAAAGTAGGTATATTTCTAAAAATCAATCCTACAGACCCAGAAAGGTTTGGATAGTTTGAAGTATCTGAAGATGTGCATCTACAGAACAGATAGTTTCACAAGATTCAAGCAAGTGTGCTAAACACAGTCCTATAGGCAGAGGATAGGGAAGAGACAGAGGTGGAAATCTCTCACACACCTGACAAGGAACAACCTTCCTTCCCAACCTCAAACCCACTGAAGCCTTATTTACAGATGGCCCCATGCATGGCTGTGGGATTTGCATATCTAACCCTATTTTGCAGCAGTTGGATCTCTTGAACTGGGCGTGCGTGTGCACACACAAAATAAACTGAAGTTTCTACATGCAGGAAGGGAAGTTACACAAGCTCAAGGTTAACTCCCACACTTGCTATGAGTATAACCAGACACTGGGGCAGAGTGTGAAATGGCTCCAGCCTCCAAGCACTTGGCACTGCCTGGGAAATGGCTCCCAAGTCTATGAAAAAATGGGCAATCTGTTTTTCTCTGTGCAATAGGGCCCCACCTAAATTCAGCACAAAAGCTTATGGGACTGAGGGGAACATGGAGAAACTGTTGGTGTACAGACTGAGCCAGTATGGGCGGGGGGGGATCTGTATTGTGAAGACAATTTAGAACACCTTTTTGTTTTGCCATTAGACAGTCAGGATTCTTTGAACTAAATTCTAAAGATTAGGCAAAAGCATAAATGCTTACTCCTCAGGCCAAAAAGGTTCCTCCAAGCACAGGTACGGGGCTGGCTATTGTTCGTTCTGAGGTGAGGCAGGGTTTCCTAATACTGCATGGCGGAATCTCTTTTGAGGAAATGCTTCTCTTACCTTTCCATCAGGATGACTAGCTTCCCGCTCTACTTCTTCACTGCCTGAAGAACCGGGAGTTATTGCTGATGATGGCTCAACAGTTCCATTGCCATGTAAATTCTGAAGTGGGTGCAAAAATCATGATCAATTTGCTTAAGAGGTAAACTGTATTCCTGTGGGTTATGGCCACAAGAACCTGGGAACTCCTCCTGCACAAAAGAAGCTTCATTCAAGTAAATGGGAACATTAAAAGAAAGCCTCTGCTGCAGTGGCTTTCAAACCCCTCTGGTTTTATGGAACCCTTTCCACATCAATTTGTGCGCCATGGAGCCCCAGTGTGGCAGAATGTTTTGGGGCATGTTCAGAGTGCACAGCCAGTTCACGCACACTGCGTCTCACCGTTAGCCCACATGAACTCTAGAATATAACACTCCCAGGCACCTGAGCATTGCCAACAAAGCTCAGCAGCGATGGGCGAGCTACCTTTTGGGGAAGCTCGTCTGCCATTCCTCTTTTAACCAAAACAAACAAAAAAAACCTGATAAGTTTCCAAAGAATCCAGTCCCATAGAATACAGTGGGCAAACGAGGCTTTGCTACCTTGCCAGCTGGTATGCCTATCTGTGAAACCAGAGGATAACTAGGGCAGGTATAAATGTAATTGTTTTGTTAGCCACTTTGAATATTATGGAAATGCAGGATGAATATCCAATAATTTTTTTAAAAAACAAAAACATTTTGGTCTCAATGTGCTGCTTCTCACAACACCAACATGCACTGAGAACTATTCTGTAAAAGTAAAAGCCCTTGCAGAATAAACCATATTTAACTGAACAATTTGGATCCAAACTGCAAAAAACAAATCATCTGTGTTCGCAGAGTAATAAAACATGCCAATAGCACAACAGGACTAAAAATATTACACAACCCCCAAACCCTTTCAGTTAGAACGATCTTTTCCCTGTTAAGACTTAATCTCTACAAACTTACAGATGGTTTACCAAAGTAGCATTCAGCATTTCTCCACAAATTTCTCTTCACCTCAGCCAAAAGAATAGCCACATATTAGACATCTTGTACCAATGCAAAGCATTAAGCTACTCCCTCCAAAGTTGTCGTAGTGGTCCCTGGGTCAGCCTTCTCCCACACCAAGAAAAAGACAACATTCTCCTAGTTTACTTACTACCATAAATGTCTTGGAGGAATCTTCAAAAGTCATTGCCATCCCGTCGAAGTCACTCTCATCATGTGCAGCTGCTGGCTTAGGTTTTGCAAAGGGTCTTCCTATTTCAAATAAGAATTAAAATGTAAGATTGTACAGTTTACATTTCCTAGCACATGGCTCAAGGTAGATTACAGCGCTTCCCCTTCTCACTTATTCCTACTATAAGTGAGTGTATAAATACAGATACATTAAGTAATTTGAGCCCTGCTACAACTAAGTATTATCTGTTGCCTGAATGCCATTTATGTAACTCAGTAGCAGTTTGTTGGTAGAAGAAGCGGCAGACAAGGTATTTGCAACCACCAATATAATATTTTTTTGAATAAGTTACGTACTCCATTTTGGGCCAAGAAGCCTTTAATCTCATGAAAGAACTTGGCACTGAAGAGAAGCCATTGCATCGTAATTTCAAGGTAGAGAATACCATGCCACCAGGCTGCTTCAGAAGTAATACCAAATCATGATTTGGCACATCATGAACAAGCTTTTGGGGACTCAGGATCACTGACTGCAAGGAATTGCAGTGTGTGAGGGACAGCAGGAGCATGCAAGTTTAGGGTTTGGGGGTTTTTTACAGACTTTTTATGGCAAGCCATGGCATGGCACCTGAATCTGCCCACTTTCAGCTGTGGTGTAATAGATGGCTTAGAGCAGCGTTCTCCAACCTTGGGTCCCCAGATGTTTTTGGCCTACAACTCCCAGCATGCACTGGCTGGGGCATGCTGGGAGTTGTAGACCAAAAACATCTGGGGACCCAAGGTTGGAGAACATTGGCTTAGAGGAACTATTGGTCTAACTCACTATTGGGCAATTCCTTATATTCGTAACACTATAATCAGAAATTAACTAGTGAAAAGCCACTAGCTTTAGGGCTTCCGATCCTACATAGGAATCCTTATTGTATTTCCTTAAAGTAAAGAAACAAGTCTATAAATTAATTGGTATGATTCCATTCCAAGAACATTCCCAAATCTCTGCTCACTTTCAGCTCCTAAAATCTGAGAAGTCAGTAAGGAAGTGTTGGAAGCCACTTCTAAACTGGGAAGAACACCAGTGATTCTAATAGGAATTCTAATCTTGTAGCAGAAATGACAGGAAGTTGGAAGATCCAGGTTAAATTCCTAACTCTTACAAGAGAGAGAATAGGATGTTGTCTTACTTCACTGAAAGCCATAAATGGCCCTTAGAATCCAACATCACATGTACAAACGCAGATACAGCAGTAACCACAATGCAAGATGTAAAAATACGGACTATAAAAAGTGTGTATTTACATATTCACTTCACACATATAATGAACATGTGCAAATGTGCAAAGAGCCAGTGTGGCGTAGTGGTGAGAGTGTTGGACTGGGACTCAGGAAATTCGGGTTCTAGTCCCCGCTCGGCCATGAAACTCACTGGGTGACTTTGGGCCAGTCACTGACTCTCAGCCTAACCTACCTCACAGGGTTGTTGTGAGGATAAAATGGAGGAGGAGGAGGAGGAGGATTATGTAAGCCGCCTTGGGTTCCTTGCAGGAAAAAAGGTGGGGTATAAATATAATAAATAAATAAATAAATAAATGCTACTCTCAGAACCTCTTGAAGTTTTGCTACCCTTTTAAAAAAAGTATTACAGTATTTTATTCGCACCCAGAAAATCAAGCGGTACATCCATTTAAGTAGATGTGGGGAAACTTCCCCCTCCCACTCTGAGGGCTGCGTTCCCTTTGGAAAAGGGGGGGGGGGACATTCCCTCTGGGTGGTGTGTGCCAAAGCACACACATATACCCCCTTCTCTCAATCCCACCACCTGCATCCATCCACACACACACACACACCATCCATCCATGTGTACACCTGCCACAGGCAAACGTATACAGTGGCGAAAGCAGGGTAAGGGGTAGGGGAGAGATCGCAGGAAGGGGAATTTAAACCTCCACTGCCTCTGATCTCCCTATCTCCGCTGCTGATCAGCTGATTGGGAAACAGCTGCACAGCAGTGAAGAGGGGACTGTTCCTTTGGGAACCAGGTGCTCCCAGTGCCTTGAGGCAGCAGCTCCAAATGGAGTCAGCTTCCCTCACCTTGCCCCAATGGCCTCTTTCTATAAACACAAGTGGGTCCTGCAACAAAATATTGCAGTGTAAATGCTTCTGTTCAGTGTTCCAGTCAGTCAGTCATGTCCTCCTCCTCTTCAATACTACATTTGCCCTTCCATCCAGTTTTCTACACACACACACACACACAGCCACTGAGCATGCACTGGCCTGTTTTGGAATCCTTTTCTTCCTTAAAGATTTTTGTACTTCTTTAAACCTTGGGGTTTCCCCCACGCTTGCCAATACCTCTCTCTTGTGCATGGATGGTACTGATTTGACTACACAAGGATCCATACTCATCTTGGACATTTGAAACAGAGGGAATGATAGTAATCAGTCTAATTCTTGGCTTTCCAATTGTTAACAGTTTACTTATACCAAACAACAATCTTATAAATCAAATGGATAGTTGCTCCCCAGTAGATAGAGGTGGTGATATTGGCGGCAGGGGGAGAATCCAATGCTCTCTTCTTAAAGAGATTAAAGGCGCAATCCTATGCAAGTTTAGACAGAAAAAAGCCTACAATCCCCAGCGCTGGCTGGGGCATGCTGCGAGTTATAGGGTGGCCGGTTGCCGGCCAGATGGGCGATTAATAAATGTAAATAATAAAATAATAATAAATTATAGGCGTTTTTTCTGTCTAAACTTGCATAGGATTGCACGCAGGAATGTAAATAAAAAGCAGTTTACCCTGTCCATGCTTACCACATACAATAAGGAACCCACAATTCTCTCTCTCTCTCTCTCTCTCCTATCGTATGAGTAAAATTATTGAAGTCAAAATTTTGAACCAGCCCTGTACCACGTAACACAAGTGCAAACTTTCAAAAGAAAGGAGATCTAACTAAATGCCACCATATTGATTAACGGAAATAGAACTCTTTTTAGTAAACAAGTATTTTTACCTTCTGATGACAGATCACTTTTACCATTTATCTTGCTGCTTTTTTCTGCTTGATGAACTGAAGACACAGCCTGACTTTTTTGTAATACAGCCAGCAAATGCTGAAAAACAACAACATTAAAGCAGCATCCTAGTGAGTAACAGTGTTAAAATGCTGCAACAACATCCTAGAACACAGACCTTTTGCCCTGAAAGTAAATACTTTATTTTACCACAATTGTATACCACTTTTCAAAATTACTTTACAAAGCCGTTTACAACATAATACAGTCATGCCTTGGATTGAGAGCATACCATAATTCGTTCCGGAAATGTGCTTGTAATCCAAAACACTCTTATATCAAAATGAAATCCCCAAAAAAATATTTGTACAGAGATTTTTAATTTAAGCCGTACTACAGTACTTGAATTGCAAGACGTTGCTTGTATATCAAGTGAAAAAAAATTAAATAAATATTTTAAAATGTGCTTGTCTTGCAAAATGCTCTCAAACCAAGTTACTTGCAATCCAAGGTATTACTGTACAACTAAAACCACAAAAACATGATAAGCTATTAATATTTAGCTTATAACATTTATACACCGCTGAACACAATCACAAATATGATTAAGTAACAGAATTGTACAGTAATATACAATCGTGAAAAATGTAGGAATGGAGACAGGTTGTCAATCAAGACTTTGCACTCGAAAAATTCTGTCCTTCCTGCTTAGTTCTCCAAGATTCCTAACTCACTGATCTGAGCAGCTGCTCGCACAGACTCTCCTACCAAAAGACTCAGACTGATGGTAACTTTGCTTAAATAGTCAAGAGTACTCAAATGTAAGCCTTTTTATTTTATTTTATTTTATTTTTTTACCAAAACAGAACTAAGATGCTTGGATGACTAAATGGGTTTCATTTAATCATCCACCAGAGGCAAGTTTCCACCACATTTTAACAACCTGGAATATAGCATTTTTCTATAAAGGCCTATAATCCCCAACACTGGCCTGGGGCATGCTGTGAGTTGTAGGCCTTTTTTCTGTCTAAACTTGCAGAGGGTTGCACCCTAAGAATGTAAATAAAAAAGCAAGCTTACCACATACAGTAAGGAACCCTCAAGTCTCTCTCTTGTGACTATCGAATAATCAAATAAAGGTCACATGGGGGAAAAATACTAATTTATATCCCACTTCTCCACCGAGGAGCTCAGGGTGGCTTACATGGTTCTCCCCCCTTTTATCACCACAACAACCCTATGAGGTAGGTTATGCTGAGTGACTTGCCCAAGGTGAGCTTCATGGCTGAGCGGGGGTCTGAACCAAGGTCTCCCTAATCCTAGTGTGACACTAACAACTGCATCATATTGCCTCTTCAAGACAGACAGACAGACAGACAGACAGAAACTTACTGTAGACTCAGCTCTCTTTGAATAACCAGAACCATCCACTTTCTTGTTTGCAGTTGCTTCTTTTCTCTTCCAAGCCTCCAAACGAAATCTTTCCATGATTTTGATCTCTTCCCGTAGCTGCATATTCTCACTGGTTAAGGCCTCTATCTGGTCTCTAAGACGAGTGTGGGTGGTTGACCATTTTGCTTCTCTTCTTTTTAAATCTTCCTGCAAGGTTGCCATTTGCTGTTTCAAAGCCTTAAGAAATTAATATACAAGCTAGTCACTTTCTGTACATTACAAACACACAAACTGAAGAACAAATCTCTTTCCGTAGCAGAGAGATCAGAATTTTTATTTTATTTATTTATTTCAAATTATTTTTAGGCAGCCTTAAAGGGTGGAACCCTCTCCAGGCAGCATACAAGACAAAAACCACACAAAGTGGATACACTAAAACAAACATGTTCACTAAAAATCCATAAAATGAAAATCAACTGTTCTATGTCAAGATGGGGGCAGCACTCCCCACTCAACCCCAAAGCGTCAGTACTCACTTTACATTAACTGTATTCCTCACTTTATTTGGGAATCTGATCCCAGACTGTAGAATAGCAGATATTAAAAGGGAATTCTAGAGGGCAACTGTAAGAAAGTGCTCGCATCAAAGCCAACCTGCTAGGAAAAAATGCACTAATGGGGCACTATCTGTGAAGCACAACTGAGCTGCAGTACATTGGAGAGGAGGCACTGGGCAGTATCCAACAGGGCTGCTCTGCCTCTGCTCGTTCCAATGTGCAACGAGGCTTTTGCACTTCTAAAGATAACCCTGGAAACCAGTGGAAATGCAAAGAGAGCCACTGTGGAAAGAGGTTGGTGAAGGGGACAAAATTTACTGGAAGTCTGTGAGAAAAATCAGAAGGGGGTGTAGCCTTCTACACACCCCATGAAGTGGTATTGTGCAGATGGACTGGGGAACTCCAGCATAGTAACAGCACAAGTAGGGGGATTGCACCATCTCTGAACAGAGTTCCTCTCTCTGCTCCCAAAGACAGAAAGGAAGCATCCCATTACCACCCCAAAGGGTAAATCCATAGCAACCCATCCCAAGATTCTTGGATAAGAGTGTGTACGTGCTTCAGAACATGAAAAGGCATACACTTTTCGTCCCTTGTAATCCATCAAACCTCAGGGTTGGAGGAGGGTATGAGGGATTTTGGTTGCATTTAGTGCAAATCTATCACAACCTGCCCCTTTTCCTCTTGAGTAAGCAAGAGGCTCAACAGAAAAAGGTCTAGTGCAGTGAAGAAAACACTCAGAAATCCATTCACTGTACAACTCTGTCCTCCACATTACAGTAAATGGATCTCTTTGGAATTCCACCGACACACTGCTACTTCTCTGAAAATTTTTTGTCAAGAGGCAGGTCAGCAAAAGTACATAACAGGTGCTTCAGAATAAACAATGACTTTTACTCTTTGGTTGTAGTTCAGACTTAGAGAGAGGAAGGAGGATTCTTGAGGCATACCAGTCACTATATTATGTGTTACACTGGCAGATTATTGAAAAGCCAGCACATAAGAGCCCAAATGTTAGATCAGTGTTCTCCAACCTTGGGTCCCCAGATGTTTTTGGTCTAAAACTCCCAGCATGCCCCAGCCAGCTATGCTGGCTGGGGCATGCTGGGAGTTGTAGGCCAAAAACATCTGGGGACCCAAGGTTGGAGAACACTGTGTTAGATGAACAACAAAGACCACCACCGACAGAACTGGACACAGCAGCTGCATGCACAGCATTGGACATAGGAAACAAATACATGGTTTCAAATTTGAACTTCACAACAGTTTCATGTTGAACATTTTTTGTTCATTTTACTAGTATGAACTAGTTGTAGAAGAAATGATCTATCATCTACCTGGGATGCATTGATTTAATGTACAGTGTTTTGTTGTTGTTCATGTCTTCTCAATAAAAGTAACCAGATAGGCTTTCTCTTACAATCATACCTGAATTTCATCACGTTCTTTTTTATCTGGAATGGCTCTAGCGGCCTGTGCATACTTTTCAAAAACTTTACGTTCTTTTTGCAGTTTTCTTGTTTCTTCTTTTTTAAACTCTTCTATTTGAGCCAGTTCTTTTGCTTTCTGTTGTTCGAAGTCTGCAATTTCTTTCCTGAAAGTTTACAGAACAAAAGTCACAAAAAAGTGTTCCTCCCCCAAAATCAGACATCTTATAGCTAGCTATAACTTAGGAATTTTAGTTCCACAAGCCAGCCACACACTATGGGCCTGTTCTCACAATCAGAGGTGGAAATAAGCCACAGTGGCTTATTTCCCCTGCCTCACATGCCAGTCACAAGCTGGAGAGATTTGCATAATTACCCTTGCTGGCATGGTTTGTCATGTTGTATGAACCCAGGTTCTGGGTGGCTTGTTAACCATGGCAACAAGCCACCCTCACTGGGTTCACATGACATGACAAACCACGCCAGGAAGGGTAATTATGCAAATCCATGCGGTGGGGAAAGTAAGCCACAGTGGCTTATTTCCCCCTCCATGATCATGCAAACTCCATCTATATTTAAAAAGAGAACTCTCATAGAACACAATTTACCAGACACCACTGCTGCAAGAGACCTCAGTTCTTTCAAAGGGACTCTGGCCATCCTTTCCATCTTTATACATCAAAATGCAATAATTCAAGAACAGGCCAGGGATATATTTAGAAACTGTCCAAAGTGTTTCTTGGTAGGCAAAAGAGATCATTGTTATTGCTCAGTAAAAGTTCCTGCATGCCTTAATCCCCTCCTTAACAATGAAAGATTCCTAATTTCCAAACACTTGGGGAAGTATTTTAGAAGGAATGTGTTGTACTGTCTCTGTGGCCTGAGTTTTCATAATATGAAGATGAATAATTTGTCAACAAACACATTCTGGCCACCAGCTATAACAAATCTCCCCCTTCAAAGAATTTGGGGATGTTGTCCAACAATATCACATGCAAAAAATTAATTTGGGAACATCAGTATTAAGTCACAGTTATCCTGAATCACAGACTCCCCCCCCCCCTCAGCTCTGGCAACCACACATGGCAGGTGGTTCATAGGTTGCACAGGCCTACCCTATGTTAAGTCAACTTCAAAGCAAGGAGATAGATCTCAGATAGAAAGACCGAAGAAAGTTACCTGAGACTTCCCAAAGCATTCTCGCGCTCTTCTCGAAGTTTTGTGAGAGATGCATTTTCTGCCCTGAATCTTTCAATTTCCATTTCCAATTCAACAAGTTTCTCTCTCAAGAGCTGGGAACGAACAGTATCTCCTAACGGAAGAGGTGAATAGTTTGATGCTCAAGCATATCAAATGTTGATGTATGCACCATTGTGTCATGGAGTAACATTCTACCAGGCACCTACCCTCGTTAATCAGAATTTAGTGACCAATTTTATACCTTGACTCTAAAGCTATAAACCCAACAATACCTTTTTTTACTTATGGATACCAAAAAAAGAGATAGGTATAATTAAGTCTGGATTAAATCCATGGGGTTCAGCTTGGACCTAGTGGAATTTAGAAGAATCATAAACTGCTTGAAAAACATAGTCAAATCATAGCTATTACATAGACGTGATGGCTAGGAACCGGTCTGAAATACAAAATGGTTCCAATAAACTGCATCACTCAGGGACTGGCAATTTGTTCAGAATCCAGAGTCACAGCATATAAATGTATAGACAGAATACAGAACAGTCACTTTAGATCTGTGGGATTTTTTCAACATTTGAAAACCTGATTCTACAACTGTGAGGGATAGAAAACTGTGTTGTTCTTTTTTAATCAATTTTAACAGCCTGCAAAAGATGTACCCTGGGGAAACTTACATGCCTACAAACTCTATTGCAAGTATATCCCGAGCATGCATTGAAAGCCATGAGAATGTACGTATATAATCCAGTTTGTGATTTCTGGCCCTCAGTTATGTCTTACACTACAGTGCAACCTCTTGCCCTGTAGAAAGCATGGTGTATACTGGAAGCCATATATGAACAAGGACTTGAGGATACAGTACGTCTCCTTCAACGGAGATCCACTGCCTACCTTGCTTCCAAAGCCCCTGTCAGTACCTCTCACATTAAGTTCTAACACAGGGGTTCTCAACCAGGGGGGAATGCCCCCCCGGGGGGGGGGATTTTAGGGTTGGGGGGGGAATTGGGACCACAGACTCAGACTGTTGGAATACTGATCTTTCTACAAATTACAATTCTACAGATTGTACATAATCTACAGGACATCACACCTTATTGTATGGCACAGATTAAGTCAGACCATCTTGGAAAGGGGGGAATGACATTCTGACATATGGCGAAAAGGGTGCATGGGGCAGAAAAGGTTGAGAACCACTGTTCTAACAGAAGCCCTATCCAGGCATTCTACTTCTGTGCAGAATCAACATACGGGGGGGGGGGGGGGGATGAGCACACTAGTTCCACACATACACACACCAGTTGTCACTGTCTACGTGTTGGAGAGTTCGCCTCTGAAGGAGAGCCTTTCCTACTTGCGTAGGGTCTCGGCACAATTTAGAAACCTGATTTCCCAGGGTTCTGAGTCGCATGGGAACCCTCCACAAGTAGAGGATTTGCTTCTCAGAAATGATCCCTCCAACTTGTGGAGGGGGACAACCGGGGGTTGGGGGGCTTGGAGTTATCACCCTCATTCTTCTCCCTCCCCCCTCCACCGCACATGTTGATTCTACATGGAAATAAAATGCCTGAACTGGGCTGCAAAGTGTAAGTACTACGGAACATGAGTGGGACCTGCATGACTAACAGTACTGCAGAGAAGGATTTTGGAGGCTGCAGGATAGATTACAAATGAAATGCAAGCCAATATTTGTATAGTACAGTCGTATCAATCAAGCAGAGCACCTTGTGTTAATGTAGCCTTTGTTCAATAGGGGTAGCCAACATGAGACATAGAGGCCGGCCTTATATCGGGGCCGACTTTGTGTCCATCTAGCCCACTGCTATCTACTCTGGCAGGCATCGCTTCTCCAGGGTCTCCGGTAGCAGGCTTTCCCATCAGCGGCTACCTGATCCTTCTACCTGGGGATGTGAGGGATTGAAGCTGGGACCTTGTGAACAAACCATGATCTCCAACACTGGCCTATGTAGCATTTGATATACTGCCAACAGGGCTGGCCCACGACATCATAACACCTAAGGGTAGAACTACATGACATTGCATATAATTCTGCTATTCTTTCTTGAGAATACAAGAGAGACAGAGGCTTTGAAGACCAGCTGCTGCTGCTGAGACTTGGGGGGGGGGGGCTGTTATGCACAATACCAGCTTCTCCCTCCTGCTTACCTCCTGAATCGTCCTGAGCCAAATTGGGTTTAGCATCTTGTCTTTGTTGTGCATCTACCTTCTTTATGGGCCTCAGAGAAGGAAAGAGCTTCAGCATCAGATCTGTTGTGGGGGGTGCAGTTACCTCAATATCAGTCACACTTTGCTTGGGCATTGCATCCCCTTTCTTCATCATGGCAACCTTCCTCTTTATCACTTTATCGGGGCAGAATGCCTCACTCTTCGCAGAACCGTCAGGGGACAGAGGCCCTTTAATAACTGCGTCAGTGTTTGGAACTGGGGTACACCGACTCCCATTCTCCTCAAAGTCAGACCATGATGTTTCATCATCGAACTCAACTTGATTCTCATCTGCACAGCATATACTTGGAGATACAGCAGCTTTGTTTATCTCACTAGATTGGTCACTACTAAAATCTTTTTCCAGTAAACCAGGACTGACTTCTCTGCTTGTGCCTTTAGCTTGTCCTTTGCACCCAGAAAATTCAGGACTGTCACCTCTATTATTCAAAGTGAGCTTTTTAGCTCTCTCATTCATGGGTTTTATGGTAATCTCAAATTCCTCCTCAGAAGTAGTATCGCTGCTTCCATTGGACTTATCTTCATCCCACCCAGTATTTCCAAAATCTTGAATCTCAGCAGTGGGAAAAGCCTGAAGCATTTTACTATCAGTTTTATTTCGATGATCCTTCAGCGCTTCAGGTGCCTGAGAAGCAGTGACTGTGCCTCTGTCCCTTTCATTGTTAGCTTCTTGGGAAACACACTGTTCTCCATTTCTGTTATTCACAGCTGTAATATCCAGCACATTCATATGCTGCCTTGATTTGACAGGAGTAGAAGACAGTCTATGCCCTGTGGAAATTTGCTGGCCATGATCCAAGATCCTTATTACAAGTGAGGAATTGCTAGCAAAAGATATTTCATCAGCAGCCTGCTCTAGAAACAAAAATTCATCCAATTCATTTTTTTCTTTTTCCCGTTCAGTTTCCCAGTTTTCCACCTTCTTCTGGAAAGAAAGCTCAAAAGAAAGTTCTGAGTCTTTTTCAGACGAATTTGCAAGACATTTGGTCAGCTCCATCGATTGCTCATAATTTTCTCCAGGTAACTTGGTGTCAATTTCATCTAGCTTTGCAAGCACCATTATATTTTCTTTATTCTTTTCTCTAAAACCACTTATTTCTGATCTAACAGAATTTCTCAGTTCCCCAGGTTTCCTTTCACTGGGGTATTGTCTTGTAGATGAAGGGATACTTTTCCCAGTGCAATTCCTGAGCACTGTAGTTTTCCGAGCAGGAAGAACAAAAGCCTTCGTTTTAGCATTTTGATTCCCATTTTTAAACACAAAGTTGTCAGAAACGTGATCTTTATTTGAAGGGGCAGTTTTCCGATGAAGCTGTGGTTTGTCTCCTTTAACTGTATTTTTTACTTCTGAAGCATTAGGATGATGAGCTACTTTGCTTTCTTTTTGTTTAGCTATTTTAGATTTGGCATTGGTAAACCTAGTTAAACCTTCACCTCGTTTTAGAAAGGGTCGTTTTGTAACTGGTTTCTGGAAAGCTGATTTTCCAGCATCCTAAAAGTAAAAAACAAAACAAAAACTATATTAAGCATCAAATATCTATACACTTATGCTTTCTTTTCTTTATATAAGAGTATCACATACCATCAAAATACTGTTTAGGAATTCCAGATTTTCTAAAATGTTTTTTTATTATTTTAATTTAAGGTTTTATATATTGCATCTACAAAAGTGAGAGCACCATAATTAAAGCAGGGACTTATCCTCACATTATGAAACTGGCACATTTTGAAAACTGTAGCAAATAGCAGCTCTAATTATTCACCTTCATGTTTCCTTTCTGGCTCAGCCGCTGCTCTTCCAGTCGTATCTGTTCTTCTAGCAATTCTTCAAATGTCTGTTTTCTCTCTTGAATACTAGCAGGAATAGGTCTGTTTCAAGAGACACAAATTTAATTGTCATATCTTGTAAAACACAATAAAATAAATGCCTTCATGTCCCCAGCAGTACCTTGCTTGCTTTAACCATATAAACTTCCAGCGTTGGAGCTTATAAACCCATATAATTTCTTATACTACAGATTTACCATAATCAAGCTTTGTACATGGAAGAGCCCTGCTGGACCAGACAAAGGCCTATATAGTCCAGCCTTCTGTTTCCCACAATGGTCAAGCAGATGCCCATGGGAAACTCAAAAGCAATGGCCCTCTCCCATTGTTACTCCCAGAAACTGGCATTCAGAGGCCTCTGATCCTGGAGGTAGCATATAGCCATATGACTAGCAACCATTGATAGACTTATCCTCCATGAATTTGTCTAATCCAGGTGTGGGGAACCTTTCTTTAAAAAAGGGCTGAATTCCAATCTGGGAAAAGTCTCATAAGCCACATTCCATCTGTGGACAGGGCCAAAGGTAAAGTGGATATGACCAAAAGCAGAGTGGGTGGGGCCAAAATGTGATTATTATTGATTATAAGCATACTCAGAAGTAAGCAGGACTGAATCACTCAGAAGCACTTTCAAATAGCATCCCAAGTACCAAACCTCTGCATGTCTACTCAGAGGTAAGCATGAACAGCATATCTACTCACAAGTAAGCCGGATAAGACTCTGCATGTCTGCTCAGAAGTAAGCAGGACAAGCCTAAGAAGCAAGCAGGACAAACCTCAGAGGTAAACAGGACTGAATCACTCAGCAGCTTCCTCCCCATGCCCCGTCCCCTCTCCCCTTCATGGAAAAGCTCTTAGCTCCAATCAGCAGCTGATTGGAAATAAGGATTTTTCCCTGCTGTGAGAAAGGGAACCTGTCACTGTTCAGCAGGGTTAAGGCCTTATCTTCAATCAGCTGCTGATCAGAGATAAGAACATTCCTTTGTTGGTCATCTCTGGCTCAGCCTTGGTATAATCCTTTTTTAAAGCCATCTAAGTTGGTGGCCATCACCAGATCTTGTGGTAGCAAATTCCATAGTTTAACTATGTGGTGTGTGAAAAAGTATTTTCTTTTGTCTATCCTGAATCTCTCACTATTCAGCTTCAGTAGATGACCCTGGGTTCTAGTATTATGAGAGATATAGAACTTATCGGTATTGTTGTTGCATATCCTTGTCTACATGTCTGACTACACACGTGTACAGGAGGAACACAAGTTTGGATCTTTAGTCTAAAGTCATGGTGAGCTGCAGCAAGCATTGAGGCACCCAGAGTGAGGAAAGAGCAACAAACAATTAGCCAGATATTAAAGTTTACTTGGTTTACTACAGAAATCTAGAAAACAGGTACATGGGCAGGATTCAAATAGGCGGAAACTAATTCTACAGAGAGGATTGGGAACACAGGGAGAGGATCAAGAATTAAGAGGGATGGGGCAGTGTGATAGTATATCAGAAGGATGGGAGGGGAGGGGTTGACATAGACATACAACTTAAAAAAAACAGCAAAAACCTGGGTTGTCCTTGAACCCCCCAAGTTGGTAGAAAAATAAGATTATAATGGCAAAAGGAAAGCAAGGTAAGCAAAGGAGAAAGTGGGCTCAAGGTATGGACAAACTCATTTCTAACTGAAGAACGTCAAGAGGGGCACCACACTGGAGATCTACGTTAATGTAGGATCACAAGTGTAGTCTTCTCTCACCTTCATGGGAAATTAAAGATAGCAGCGGCTGGAGGCCGTCACTTTGCTTTGAATCAATCCCAGCTGCTAGTAACAAAATATGTTAATAAATTTTTTTAAAAAAGCAGTGGGAGGGGTGCCAAGAAAGGTGTCTGGGGGTGCATTAGTGCCCACAGGCACCACAGTGCCTACCCCTGCTCTGGACAGTAATCCTACACGTTACAAAAAAACCCTCACCTTTCCTCTGTATTAAGAGTTTCTAAGCACTTCCCTCGAGTCAGACTTTCGGAGGTCTCTACATTCCCTGTGCCTTCACAACTAATGTCACCATCTGCATGTTCCAGTATATTTCGCTCTGGAGACTGAGTATTTCCTCCTGTAAGATAAAGAGAAAACTAACACTTACCTAGGTAGCATTTCCCAGGTGTTTTACCCCTTAAATGAGTGGAAGAAGCAGCTAAGTGTGTAATCTCATCTCAGCCATAAACTTGCTAGGTAGCCTTTGGCAAGCCACTGATTCTCTTAGCTTCAGCTCACCCCCATCCCAATGGGGTGCAATATTTACTTTACAGGACTATTGGAAGAGATTTCTGAGCTCATTTATGCACAGTGCTTTGCACACCTGAAATGCAGTATTTAAAAATGTTATGGGCACAATCCAGTTGTAGTACAGGCACAGGGAACTGGATAGGGCTCAATCCAGCTGCATTCTCTGCTAGATTCACACCAGGAATGTGGGAGGCATGCAGAGATCTCTCCTTCCCATCCCATGGTACTGCCTGCGCAAGTGTGCATGTCCCTGTGTAGTGGGGGGGGGGGAAGATGGGGATAACATACCTCTGAGACTTTGGATCTCCTGTGCCCAACGAATTTACTATTATTACTACCACCACCACGGGGGGACAGGGACAAGCAAACTTTTGGCTGAAAAGCAGTATAGAACTAAACCTTACTTGCATCTGACAGGCCTCGATAGGCAGCCAAAATAATTGCTCACCAATGGACCCTGACAATCCCGAGGTGGAGAGGTGAGTTCATATCTGTGTCACCACTCTGATCTTTGAAGGTGTTCTGAGCACATCTGAGGCCCAGTGCTACCGTGCTGTGGAAAGCACACATACACATACTCCCGCTCCAAACTGCGTAGGGAGGGTGGGTGAAAAATACCCTAGAAGATCTGAGACCGAGTCTTCAAGAGACTCGGAAAGAAGCAAAAGCTTTTCACCACTTTCCGAGCCTCAGTGAGAGGTCTGGAAGATTCCCCGTGCACTTCTTCAGACTCAGAAGGGCTGGGATTTCACTGGAATTGGAGGGGGGGGACCACTCACCAGTGGAGAGCACATTTCTGGACCCCCCCTCGCATACATTAGCTCAGTAATCCCTTACAACAACCCTATAAAAGATTGGTCAGTATTAATAACAGAGATACTCTTCTTAGTTAAGACAGAAATGTGTTTTACCTAAAATGGCCTTTTGGTCTTCAACCTTCATTCCATTTTGCATTTTGAGAGGCCTGTCTACAGACTGTTTGTCACTAAAATAGTCTACAGAGAGATTTCCCTTCAATAGTTGGCCATTCTTGAACTTCTGTAGAGAATCCCTTTGTTCAACAGGAGAAGAAACACGAGGCACACTGTCTCCATTGCAACACAGTGGAAGTTGAGGTACAGGAGACAAGCGAGCTGGTTGAACGTATCTTTGACTCACGTCATCTCCTGTTACAACAAAACCTTAGAGTTAAAACAAAAAACCATAGCAGAGGGTATTTGTATTATATCTGTGGGGAAATGGCAGAAAGGGTGCAGTTTTTCCTACCTCTATGTATGTTGCCAGTTACAAGATTTTTAGAACTGATCAAGAAAAGCATGAAAATCTTAGTATCTGGCAATGCTTTAGAACCATCGGTGTAGCAAAAGAAGATGGCTGGGAAGAAACAACTGAAAGTCTTGTGCTTGAGGGTTGTGGCATTTTCACTGTATATCTTACCACTGTTGGTTTATCTCACCTTAAAATGCAACCTAAATTGCATTCTGATTTCTAGAACGTGTTATGTGTAACTACAGGGCTTAGCAGCACCCATGCGGAGTTGCTTTAACAGCTGGTTATGTGCAAGGGTAATTTACTTTAAATCAGGGGCGGGGAACGATTTTTGGTCCGGGAACCAGATTGCCGCTGGATGATGTTAGCGGGATGGAGCTCTGCCCTGAAGCCCCTCCCCTGACATCATGTAGCCACGCCCCACCCATTTTTCTTTTTTCCAGAGCTCTGTGCCTCCCTCTACATCAGGGCTCTCCAACCTTGGGTCCCCAGATGTTGCTGGCCTACAGCTCCCAGCATACCCAGCCAGCATGGCTAATGGCAAGGGATTCTGGGAGCTGTAGTCCAGCAACATCTGGGGACCCAAGGATGGAGAGCCCTGCTCTACACGGAGAAAGGGACTCAGCCAGTGCTTGGAAGAGCAATTCCTTCAAGAGCTGGCTGAGTCAGAGGCCTCCTTTGTGCACCGCCCTTACCGGGGTGGTGAGTAGCATGCAAAGGCAAGGGATTGGGCCGGTGCTTGGAGGAGCTGTTCCTCCAAGTTCCAGTTGAGTCTGGCACCTCCTTTACATCAAGGATGGGAGCAGAGTCAGGTGCCCTGATGATATCAAGGGAGGGGGACCTAGAAGAGGGGTGGGGCCTATGGATGTTCCTCCACAGGCCAGACTGGGAACCTCCGTGGGCCAAAGGTTCCCCACCACTGCTATAAATGTTCATTTTAAAAATGTAAGAGAAATTTGCAAGAGAAGGTTCCTTTTGGGAGACTGAAATATGGAAACCAGCCCCTGGCACCAATTCTAGGTTTGATACAAATACAAGTATTCCTGACAAAATAATTATCTAATTGAGCAATCCTTGTGGCTTTTAGCTCTCTCAAGAATGCAGTAAAATGATTTTAGCATAATGCATATTTTAAATGGTGCATACCTTTCATCTCCACTCACCAGTGCACACTTGCTGCTCAGAGACCATGGAAAGGAGTTTCTGTTGCTCTTCCAGTAGCCTTTGAATTTGCCCCATTTGTTGCCTTCTCAGCTGCTCTTGCTTGTACTGTTGCAAACCTTTGAGCTTTTTGAGCATAAAAAGCCAAGCATATTCTTAGAATTTATGTTAGAGCAATTAGCATAATGCAGTAAGGAAAATGGTCTGCAGAAGAATTAGGATACACTTCAAGACTTATATTTTCATTGGAGCCCAAGCCTGACAAGAACTACCTGTACGGTGCAATTGCAAGATTAATGCATAGCCAGAATTAAGAACAGGGAACTCATTATTTTGGAGACCCTGTTCCAGCTAGCATGTCTCCTTGCAAGACTGCAAGTAATATCCATTCCAGTACCATACTGAAGTCCAAGCCCAAATTCAGCAACAACTGAGAAGCCTACCAGGTTTTGCTACCAGTTCCAATTAAAACATTGTTGTTTCATGAAGGTTTTGCTACCAAAGAGTAGATTCAACTACCTCCTTCCCAGTGATGTAATGGAGTAGTAGTACAACACATGAATAGCACAGCTGCAGCTACCACAATTCCATAGGATCAGACTACAAGAAGTCTTTAGACAGAGCAAATTGTGCTTGTCAATCCTTTCATTACTAAATACTGACAAAAATGTCTGGAAAAGATTTCATGCCCCACCACCTGACTGGTCTCAAACCAAATACATACGTAATTTGAGGCAGTATTTGAAATGCATTTTCCTACCCGCATTACAAAGCAGATGAAAATACACACCCACAGAACAATAACTTCATATGAAAGGGATCTGTAGCGGATGCCTCATACATCTGAATACGCATTGTGATGCAGATGCACATAATGATCCAGTCTGCAGATGCAGTTCTTAATCCAACAAGAGAATGTGCACAGAAGCAGCTTCCACGGGCTATTCTGCTGGACTTGGACATATGAATATACACATCTAAATAACCAAATCAGATAGAATGTATTTGTTCTGACCATAGGTAATAATAAAAATCATACTTTGTTATATGGCATACACAATGTCAAGATCTGTAAATAAAAGGAACTTCTTAATGCAGTGATTAAACTTGTTGCCATTTAAAGTTGTGAATATACATCAACATGACATCCCTATTGCTCATAATATAGGGGAGAAGAATGACACACAAGCAGGGAGTACTGTGAACTATATTGGCCCCTACCCCAATCCCTTCTGCCAAGGGATTGTAAGTAGGAAGTAATAACCTTGTTTTGAATGGTGTTTGGGAGGCAAGAAATGTCCCCCAAGTTTCAAAGAAATGGGACTTCCAAGATAGTTCCCTTACAGCTTATAGAAAGTGAGTAAATCAATTCCCTCTTCTCTCCGTCTCCAGTTTCCTCCTGCAACTGAAACATCAACTTTCTGCACATCCTTGTTTTGTTCTTTTTCTTTAATTTCTTACTAATTTACAAGCTTATATACTTCTGAGCACCTAAGGAGTCCCCCAAGTACCAGAAAGTCCTGTTGTGATATGTATCACATTCACAAGCTGGAGCACATTGTTTACACATGGAAGGGACAGAATGGCGGGTAAACAGGTTTATTATGTCTTTCTAGAATCTCGTGCTCTTGCAAGGGTTACTAAAGTGTGGGAAACAGTATGAGCTAGTCACATGTTCTAGTCACATGTTTGTATGTTCTGGTGACGTATTAACTTGTTTTTCTGTCTGGAGCCATTTTAGAGAGGAACAGGACTGTTCTCTCTCTTCACTCTTTTCTTCTGACTATTGCTTGCTGGACTTATGCAACAATGTAGCGTCTTTGCTGAGGTGGGGTAAAGCAACTTGCTCCACTGGAATAAATGCTTGCTATGCATTGTACTCTGCACATGGACTGTAACTAGGAAATGTATACTCTGTAGAATATTACTTTGCTAAGTAAATAAACAGGTAGAATAGACCTGTGGAGTTACAGAGTTTTTTCCTTGCTATCTGCAAACGGGGGAGCTGGCTGCTGGAGTCGGATTACAGGCTGGAAAGCTGGCTGGCTGATTGCAACCGAGGCGCTGCACGCTGCACAGAAAGAGGGGGAGAAAGATCTGGATTTCTGTGTGTGGATTTATGGGCCTTTACACACAAACAGGATTTTTAATCTCCCATCTCGCACACACGGGGCTCTGCTGTCACTCACGCGCCATCAAGTCCTCCCTTATTTGGGGGAGGCCCTGTTTCACTTCCAAACTTACAGACACTCAACCAACCAATTTCGCTGTTAGAGGGAATGCTGGACTCTTTGACAGGGTTGAACAACTTGTAACCTCCAAGCAGAATACAGCCCATCAGTCATATATTGTGACCTACAAGATGCTCAAAACCTAAAATAAAGCACACTGTTCTCTGAAGTCCATGCAGGTAGCAAAAACAGAATGTATATGAAACTCCTGGTATGCCACCATATACAGTTAGTGTCCCAAGTCCAGTTTATTGGATCACAAATTGTGTCAGCTTGCCTTACAAAGTGAATGATTATATTTTCTAGACAAAAGAAATAATACAGTAAATATAGGCAAGGGTTTGTTTGTTTTTTACCTGCTCAAGCTTCTGCAGAAGTAGTTCAGTGCAACATCCTTCATCCAGATCGTCCCATTTAACACATTCTGGATCAGTTTGCAGGGCTATCCACTGGGCTGGAGCATCTTTAACCATGAGCATTTGCTCCTTCTTAGCCAATGAAGGTGGAAACAGTGTTTTGGATGTGTCCAACTTTTCCTCACAAGGACTGCTAGGTTCCAAGGCTTGACCACTGGGTAGAGAGTCTTCACTTAGGGAAGTGCTGCTTGAACTGTGTAGTGAATTCTCTGCAAGGCCGGATAATGCATTTTCTGTAGCAATTGCTCTAGTTGTTTTCAAACTAGGGAAAGCAGGATTTAGTATGACTCCAGCACGGGAAGAGTTAGACATCCAGTGGGCCATCAAGTTTTCTTCCCAATTCAAGTCTGTAGAGGTGGCCATCTGGAAATTGTTGTAGTCTATTCTTAAATAATCTGTATCGTTGGCAAAGCTCCAGCAATTTGATATCTGACTTTCAAAACCTGTAAAATTAAAAAAATATCCAATGAATACACACAATCCACCATTCTCTGTATAAGAGTCCACGCACAGCTGATAAGGATATAACAAGCCTGATCCTTTAGCTACGGTCAGCCCAGCCTTCCCCAGTCTGTTGCCCTCCAGATGTGTTGGACTATAGTTCCCATCATCCCAATGCTGTCATAAGTGATGGGAGTTGTAGTCCAACATATCTGGAGGGCATCAGTTTGGGGGAAGCGGCCTCAGCCTGCTGCATCATAGCACAAGATATAACTAAATTTAATATTGTTTTGCTGACAGGATACTTCCTGTGAAATTTCTTCCTTTTCGTTTTTGCATTTTGACACTCTTTTGTTCTTCTCAGGACATGTGCTTTGTACTGAACATAAGAAGGAGGTGGATTTTCAATTAGGAAAAGACTTTCCACATGAAGCGGTACATCTTGCTTCAGTAAATTGCAATGTTAGTATAATTTTAATTCTTTTCTTCATTTATTGATCTTCATTTGAAGATCTCAAAGTGTGAGGCCTCCCTAAAATTGAACTTCTGCGGCATGGAGGGGTCTCTCGTGTAAAATGAAGCCAAAATGGTGGGTGGTCTGGCTGTGACTGCTTCTTTTTGCCAAAATCAGCTCCAAGCAGTAGAGTCCAAAGCCCAGGGCTGGAGAACCTGTGGCCCTACAGACATTGTTGGACTCCAATTCCCATCAGCCCCAGCCAGGCTGCCCAATGGTGAGGGATGATAGGCAGGCCATTTTTACCCTGCTCTTCAGTCAAAAAAGGGCTCACAGACCAGCTTACAAAGATTAATAATAAGACGGTCCCTGCCCTCAGGCTTACAGTCTAAAAGTTTAGTTGGTTGTATTATTCAATTAGGGCACGATCCTATGCACGTTTAGACAGGGGGAAAGTCCATGGCTGGCTGGGGAAAGATGGGAGTTGTAGGACGTTTTTTTCTGTCTAAACATGCATAGCATTGCACCATAAGAAAATTTCATTCTTAGGATTGCACCCTAAAGCTGTTCTAGACTGGAGCTAAAGGTGAGGTCCAGATCTGAAGGATTGGGAGACTACTGCACCCGCTACGGCAATTTCCAACCCCATCAAAAGAAAACCCCAAATTTCCTCGCATTGCTATAAGAAGACACGCGAAACGCTACTAAGTCCGTCCCTTCAACACCCTCCATGTCACGGACCCATCTGGGCAACGAGCCACTCCCAGCACCCCTCACTCACCTAAATTACTTTCCAACCTTCTCCGCAGGAAGACACCCGCCAGACCCTTTACAAACCTGCCGCCGTCGTCCGAGCTCCTAGCGCCACAGGCGGAACAATGTTGGCCGCGGTGCTTTCTGGGAGTTGTAGTTCATTGGCCGTAACTGTCTTCGCTCTACGAAGGGGAATAGCTTCCATATCGACTACAATTCCCGGGAAGCTCTGGGGAAAGAAAAGGACGTTACACAGGCGTCGTTGCGCTTGTCGTCTTAAAGCGGTGGCAGTTAACGGGTGGGGCCGAGTCTCTCATCCTGTCTCCGAGGGGGAAGAGAGTAATCGTAGGGGTGTCAAGGCAAATGTAATAAGTTGTTTTAGTGTTACATACTTATGGATTATATTAGTATCCTGCCTTTTTTCCTGCAAGGAATTTACGGCGGCTTACATAATCCTCCTCTTCGCCATTTGATCCTATGTTTATATTTAAATGTAAATATACATAATGTAAATTAACATCTTTTTTAAAATGATCATGGCGGTTTGTTTTTTTCACTGGCTCTGTAAGATGGATGTTTAGCCTCGATTCCCGTTGCCCAACTTCAGTTGGTCCTCAGTCGACTGTTCAAGATTCACCCCCGACGCTCGCTATTAAATAAATAAAACACACCTCCATTAAAGGTATTACAAGGAGTGGTCTGTGTGCTAGCAACGTGGCTCGGTCATCAAACACACTTGCTCCGCTTGGCTGAAATGTGAATGACACCCCTGCAAAAGCAACAAAGGATCCTGCGGTACCTTAAAAGACAAGCGCTTAGGCTTTGGGGCATGAGCTTTTGAAGGCTAGATTCATTAGATCCCCCCGTGGGGAGAGAGTAGTAAAGTACTTCATTTTAATAGTGGGGAGAAAGCTGGTGGTTCCCAAAAGAACATAGGCACAGCCACTATCTCAAGATTAAAAACGTGCAGTTTTCAAGTGGCTCAGTCTGTCCTTTTGCTGACTCACCAAATATTCAGTTATACTACTAAGGTCAAGGTGTCTGACATTCATCTTAATTCCCCAGGCAGACCTATATAGGAGCCAGCAGTCCCATAAAGTCCTAAACTATTCAGGGCACAATCCTATGCACGTTTAGACAGAAAAAAAACTCCCAGCATGCCCCAGCAAGCCATGCTTGTTGGGACATGCTGGGAGTTATAGGACTTTTTTTTTCCTTGGGAGTTGAACTTTTTTCTTGTCTGAACATCATGTAGGGTTGTGCCCCTAAGCCTTTAAAGGCTAGAATCAGGACACTGAACTGAGCTCGGATCTTGCTGGGATTTCTCTCTCTCTTTTTTGAAGGATGAGGGTCTAGATCATTGTCATGCCCCTACCCATTGGCGAAGCCCTAGCAGTAAGTATGAGAGGGGAGGAGGGTGGAACGTTGATGTCTGCTGATTGGATGAGGGGGTGGAATGGGGAGACTGGGCGTGTATATAAGGGGAGTGCTGTTCAGTTCGGGGGGGGGGGGGAGAAAGAGGGTTTACAACATTTAGGATCTCATAACCGCATCTGTTTCCCTACCCTAAACTGTAATCAATAAAACTTGTTTCATTTTTAAAAAATCAAAGTGAGTGGATTGAATAAGTTACCCTAAGGGGGTTGGTGGCAGCGGAGGAGTGAAGAGAGTGTTGGTTACTAAGTGGTTGTAGGGAGAGAGAGATGGGTGGCGTGACAGGTAGAGGCATGAGAATCACCAGTTTGAGAAATGACCAATGGAAAAAATATGGAGCGGTATGTAAAAATATATTTGAGTCTACAAGCTTTTCATTTTTTTAAAAATACTGCTTTCTGATTAATTTTGTCTCACAGGAAAAAGTTTGGCTCATCCACAAGAGATGAGCCAATTTTTGGCTGTTCCACAACCTTTAGCTATATGTTGAGGCTGTCTCTAATACACAGAATCATCTCTTTCTATCCCACTGTATGTGGGGATGGGGGGTGGGGGTGGATCTGTCCTGTGAAATGGAAGGCTGTACGTCTTGAGTAAAATCCCTATCTCAAACAGGAGGACTCCAGATCAACAGAAACATATATATAAGCAGTGGTGTAAGTGAATAACTGAGATCCGATCCCATCCTGGCTGTACCAAATCCCCTCATGCCTATGGGACACAAAGTTATGCAAGTTTAGTAACTTCACTTAAGTGTAGCAAGGCCAATGCAAAAAATATACTGATAGCTGTGATAGCATAAATATATATATTTTTAGTTTAAATTTTTTATTTCTATATAAAACAAACACATAGTATCAAACATATAACAATTAACAAAACAAAATAGACCTCCGATTTTCTTCTACAGCAAATATAGGTAACAATAATTTTTCTTACTCGATAATCAGAATGAGAAATCTCTTTTCTCCCATTGTCCCAAATTCACTTATTATTCCATAAATCCACAAACAAACAAATCATTATTTTCCAGTCTCTGCAAAAAGTCAATTAGAGGTTTCCATTCAATAATAAACGTAGATGCCATCCTTTCTCTGATTATTGATGTAAGTTTGGCCATCTCTGCCAGCTCCAGCATCTTGACCAACCATTCTTCTGTCGTAGGCACTGCTGGACCTTTCGATTTCTGTGCATATAGTAATCTCGCTGCCGTTGTCATGTATAAAAATAAAGTTCCATACCTTCCTTCTAACTGACTGTCCATTATTCCCAATAGAAAAGCCTCTGGTTTCAATTGAAAAGTAATCTTTAAAATCTTTTGCATTAATAAATGAATTTCAACCCAATTTTTTTTAGCATTCTTACATGTCCACCACATATGATAAAAGGTTCCTTCCTGTTGTTCACATTTCCAACATATATCTGATGCACTGTTATACATTCTAGCCAATTTCTCTGGAGACAAATACCAACGATACATCATCTTATAAAAATTCTCTTTGAGACTAGAGCATAATGTAAATTTCAAACCTTTTAACCACATATTTTCCCATTGTGTCATTAATATATTATAGCCAAAATTTTGAGCCCATTTTATCATACATTCCTTCACTTGCTCTTCCTCAGTTTCAAATTTCAACAAAAGCTTATACATTCTTGAAATAAGATGTTCATCATTTAGACATAATTCCCTTTCAATTTCAGATACACTCTGTTCAAAATCATACAACTTTTTAACTTTAAACCTTTCTACCATCTGTAAATAGGAAAACCATTGACATGTATGGCCGTCTTTTATCAGTTCTTCTCTTGATTTTATTTTACATTCATCTTGTGAGAATTTCAGCAAATCATGATATGTCAACCAATTGTATTTACTTAACATTTCTCTTCTATGATGGGCTTCTTGTGCTGATAGCCACAATGGTATTCTCTGACAAAACCTAAGTTTATATTTATTCCGATAGCATAAATATTAATGCTATAATGGCACAACAGAAAACTATTTACAATATATAAATATACAGTTAACAAATGCAAAAGATAACAGATTAAGCACTGAAAAAGTACAAATGCCAAAAATACATGCAACACATAATTTGAAATATCAAAATCTACAATCTAATATATGTTTAAAAATCAGGGATAGATGAGTATCCCTTTGTACACCACAAAGAGGTTTTGTGTGCCTGTGTGTGCAGTGCAATCGTGAGCAAAGGACTGATATTTTGCACATTCTCCAAGTGAGCATTAGCAAAACATCTGTGGATGCCCAAGAGCTACAGGCTGGCCCTGTTATATGGGCTGGGGGTGCAGAACTACTTTCAGCCCAAGGGCCAACATTCATTTTGGAGAAGCTCTGCATTGACAGGGCCAAAGGCAAAGGAGTGGCCCCCAAAATACCAGCATATTATAACTTCAAGCTCTTACTTGGGAAAGACATTTCAACCTTGTAGAATAAGAGGAAATCTGCACAAAAGTCAGGAAACCACCAAACGATGGGTGGTTGGGGGAAAGAGGGTGAGGCCATGGAAGGCGACATGGCCATCTGGAGAACCCAGAAGGCTGAATTTGAGCCTCAGGCTGGCAGTTCTATAGGCAGAGTGAGGCAGCCACCTCAGGCAGCTAATTTGGGTGTCCTGAAATTGTTAGTCATTCAGGGTGCAATCCTGTGCATGTTTAGACAGTAATTAGTCCTACAACTCCCAGCATTCCCCAGCCAGTGTGGCGTAGTGGTGAGAGTGTTGGACTGGGACTCGGGAGATCCGGGTTCTAGTCCCCGCTCCTCCATGAAGCTCACTGGGTGACTTTGGGCCAGTCACTGACTCTCAGCCTAACCTACCTCACAGGGTTGTTGTGAGGATAAAATGGAGAGGAGGAGGATTATGTAAGCCGCCTTGGGTTCCTTGCAGGAAAAAAGGCGGGGTATAAATTAAAAATATATAAATAAATAAAAAAATACAGAGAGTTTTCCTATAGATTTCAGGAAGCACACCAGAGGGCGCTGCCTCCTTTTTCTCCAGTCGGCTCCTTGGTTTACAGTCAGTGCCCAATCTTGACTAGAAAGGCAGCCTTGCTTTACTGCAGGCGGCCGGATTAGAGCGGCCCCTCCTGGAATCCAGCGCAACGCCTCCGTTGGGGAGCCTCGCCTTATAGCTCAAGAACCAGGAAATGTTTGCAACAGAGCTATTATAACGTTGCTTGCAGGTAAGCAGCTCTTTTGATTTATGTCTTATTTCCATGCAAATGAGAATAGGTTTAATGGTGTTTTAAATACAACCCGCCGCGAAAACGCGTTACAAATTCGCCACCAAAGGTCGCCTCGCTGTTCTGCTGTAGACTAGGGTTGCCAGGTCTCTCCACCCCACCCCGCAGGGCTTTTGTGCCTTCGGCAGTAGCATGAGACAGCAGCAACTTCTGCGGGCAAAGCTTTCCCCAACCCTGTAGGCCAGGAAAAGTTCCACCTGCAGAATTTCTACTTGCCATGCAGGTGTTAAAAGTACAAGAGCGCTGGATAGGAGCGTGTGCGATCCTACGCAGGAAGAAAGAAGTTTAAAGTGGTCCTGTTATTTCTTGAATGCTTGCCTTTTCTTCTAGTTTCTTTCAATTTGGAATAGGCTGTAGCAGGACTGATTGCCCCAAATCAGTCTCTCTTAGTTAAGGGGGTGGTGGGGGTGAAAATGATCAGGATCACAGCAAACATGGAGGGGGAATTTACGGTAACCCTTTTCTTCCCTGCTTTGGTCCTGAGAAGAATCCCTCCTCTGAAGCTGGAATTTGCATTGTGAGGAAAACCCTTAGGACAGGCAGAGGCAGTGTTAGGGGACAGCCTACTAGTAGGGCTGGAGCCCCGAATCTTTCACTTGGAGCCCCAAATCTCTGGGAAGCCATCTGCCTCACCACTCTGCCATCCATGGGCCGTGTTAGTGGGTGGGTCACCTAGGTGTGGGCCCTGGATCTTTTGAGCAGTGCCACAGATCTTTAGAGCTGCCCCAATTGCTGAAACCTGCCTTAATACAAGCTGCCTTTCCCCCTCTGAACTCAATAGCCTTACAGTTCCTACGAGACCTTAGGACTAATGGGGAGTGTACCATGAAGGCACGAGCCTTTTAAAATAGAGGGGAGACTGCCACCTTTCCTTCCACAGCCTGCTCATTATTTTCATTAAGTCCAGAGTCCGAAACTGCCTAATAGCACCACTGTCAGCTGGCTTTCTCAGAGTGTGCCTGACTCTGCAGAGACCTGCCCAGCCAATTGCTACTGGGCAATTGCACTTGTGCCCTAGGCAATTGTAGGCAGCGAGGCCCTGACAAGAGGAAGAGCAGGCACAATGGCTGCTCACATATCAAATGGAGTGCCAGAATCTGCTGCTTCCTCCAGGCTGGCCCAGGTCCCTTACCCTGGGGGGAAATAGAAGTGGGTTTGCTTGCAAAAAGGGTTTGAATGAGCAGCAATGTCTGAATTTGTGACAAGGTAATATATGAGTGTATGGCTTGCCCTGGCTTGCTGGTTTGCTTGAGTGTGTCTGGATATGTGCTCCTTGGATACGCAGTCATCTTTCTGGAGTGCACCTTTTTGCATGATCCATGTGGCCAGATTCTGGTGGGTGCATGGTCCTCCTTGGCATCAGGGGTTTGTACTAGGCTGGAGAAAAATACCTAATAGATGTGGGAGGATGATAGGGGCTTCTTGCTCTATTGTGTACAAAAGCAACAATGCCTTGTGGCACCTTAAAGTCTCACAGATTTACTGTCTGTGGTATAATAGGCTTTTATGAACAGGAGTCCACTGTACAGAAAGTTATTTTGAAAGATGTTGCTTTTCTTGTAACTGGAGAAAAATAGCGCTTGCTGAAATAAAGGTACAGGGGCCCTGATGATCTCTGTTGCATCTGATCCCTCTGGATTAGCTAGCTTTTTGCCTACGATGTGCTTCCCCTGTTGCGGCCCCCCACCCCTTGAATCTTTCTGCCTGAATATTTCTTTTTCTGAAATCAAATCCCCTCCTCTCCCCATCCATAATCCCTTTTCACAAATAGGGGTGTCCTTAGGAGACAGGCTCCTTTAAAGACACACATAAACACACACACACAGACTTTAGAGCCTGAGGCAGCTGCCTCAGCTGATTTTGGACTTAATGAAAAAGCAGCAAATTATTCACTACTTAATTTATTCATTATTATTATATTTTCACTGCCAGAGAAGGAGAGAGATGCTTGTGGATTTTCTGTGTCAGGGGCCAAAACCACTTAACCGACTTTCAGTACTACTATGCACCTTGCTAGGGTTGGGGATGGCAGGTACCATTTGCTGTTCTGCCTCTATTATTGTTAATATTATTACATGTATATCCCACCATTTTTCCTCTTACAAGGAACCCAAGGCAGTGTACATGGTCCTCCTCCTCTCAATTTTATCCTCACAACAACCCTGTGAGGTAGGTTAGGCTGAGAGTCAGTGACTGGCCCAAAGTCACCCAGTCAGTTTCATGGCCGAGCAGGGACTAGAATCCAGATCTCCTGAGTCCCAGTCCAACACTCTCACCACTGCACCAATAATAAATGAATAAAAATGCCTGATTTGGCCCTGAGTGTAAGTTGAAAGATGCCTGTTCCAAAATCCATTGGAGGCAAAGAAGCAAATGCACCAGTGTGTAAAGTTTGGAGTGTGGGACTGTGCTTTGGGCAGATACACTTGTATTGACTGGTCAAGTCAAGGCTTAAGTTAACTTCAGGGTGGGTAATATCTTAATGAAATTTCTACAATAAAGGTGTCATGGGTATTTGGTTATAGGATGGAAACCTCAAAATAGATAATGAGGAAATATCAAATCAGCTAGACAGTAAATGTTTATTGAATGGGTGGTACTTGGCAACCTTTTAAAAAACCCTTCCTTACCTATTTAAAAAATCTCAAACCATTGTGAACTTTCTGCAGGATGACAAAAGCAATTTTTGCGAACTGTGTGTTCTACCTGAGAGTGAAAAAATTAACCATTCTGGAAAAGAAGAGATTGAAGATTAAAGAATATGGTGGACAGATTACATTTGTGTTGAATCATGAGGTAAGTTTCAAGTTCATTTCAGTGGTATAAACAGGAAAATGTATGTATATATTGAAGATGGTAAGTGTTGACCTCTGGCAGAGAAAGCAACAAACCCATGAAAAGTCCCAAGTTGTACATATTATTTGGATGGGAAGTAAAGCAATGTCCAGTTAAAAAAAGAGCATACATAAACTCCCATTTTGTGCAAACACACAGTGGGCCTGTTTGTTAAATCACCACAGCTGGCTGTGGCTTACAGTATGATGCAGGTGGGTGGGTGGCCATTTTGAATATTTAACCCCCAGCGAGGGGATTGCCATGGTTTGTCGTGTTGTCTAAACTCGGGTGGCAGAGGTTGTTTGAGGGTTAAATAAACCTCAAATAACCCTGCAACAGACTATGGGCTATTTGAGGGTTGTTTAACCCTCAAACAACCCCTGCCACTTGGGTTTGGATGACACGAAAGGCTGCGGTGTGAATAGGCAACTTGGCACCCACAGGTGACACAGTTAGTCGTGGCTTAAATAAGCAGTGGTGGTCTGCAGTGATTGTAAAAACCAGGTCAATATGTTGGTTAGTGTGAGCGATTCTGCATTTTAGAAATGAGATCTCAATTTAATTTTAGTGCACTCATGTCGTCGTTGATGATGCTGATGCACTCAGCTCCACTCATCTGAAAACTATCCAGAAATATCAGCTGCCTGTTGTAAGTGCTGATTTCATATGGGACTCAATTGAAGAAGGAAGACTCTTACCAACTGATGACTACGAGCCCACCCAAAATTCGGCATGTGTAACTGGTAAGGGAAGTTATTGTGGTCTTGTTACTAAGACCTTTAAGTTTACAAGCAAGCTAAAAATATTTATGAGCTATGTGATGGCATGAAACCTCTCCTCAGGTTGTGGCTATCCCAGCCCTCTTATGAGAACATAAAGTCAGAGCTTTATTGGTATCTTAACCGTGGTTATCAGTCTGCCTGGGATTTTAGGGCATGTTCTGACACTACATTTCTGTGTACACATCTTTTTTTGCGGAGGGATGGGAATTATTTCTTATATGTACATCCTGATCTTGCATGGGGCTCCCTGTAGTCTTTCTTCCAGGCACGTGGTCCCCTGTATGCACATCTTAAAGCTTACCAAAGACGCACATCATCAAGTTCTCCTTGCAAATCTTGAATATCTTCCTTGATTTTTTTGAGATGTATTGGTTACATTTCATATATATATATATATATATATATATCACACACTAACTCAAAAGAGAACAGGCAGGCATAAAGGAAATAACTCTTGGCATAATGATAGATGTGGAGATAAACGTGGATCGTAGAGATGACAGTGATAAGGAAAACGACGCTACTGAGAAGGATAACAAGAGTGACTTCGACGACAGCAGCGACACGGGTAGACTAAGGTACCTTGTTTGAGTACTCTAACACAGTGTTCTCCAACCTTGGGCCCCCAGATGTTTTTGGCCTACAACTCCCAGCATGCCCCAGCCAGCGTAGCTGGCCAAAAACATCTGGGGGCCCAAGGTTGGAGAACACTGCTCTAACATCTCTTTTTGTTTAAAGAAGAACCAAAGGGATCAGAGCTCAGTGGTAGGGCACATGCTTTGCAAGCAGGATATCCCAGGTTCAACCCCTGGCAGCTTTGATTAAAAGAATCAGGGAACAGGTGATGAGAGAGATGTCCTGCCCGAGACCCCAGAGAGCCACTGTCGGTCAATATAGATGACCCTGGGCTAGACTGGCAAATAATCTGGCCTGGTATAACTTGTCATCTGGTCTTCCCCACTTTTTACTAGGCATGTTTAGTTAGCACTGACAAGATAGCATTCTTAGTTTCCTGTAGTGGAATTAACCAATGTGCACAGTTTTGGGGGGGCAGATACAGATTACTGTTTTCAATTGGGGAGATCAGATTCAGCCATAATTCAATGCCTAGCCAAAAAACTCACTAGATGATCTTGGACCCTTCACACTTTCTCAGCCTAACTTTTATGACACAGTTGTTGTGAGGATCAAATGCCAAAAGCCACTCTGAGCTACATAAGAGGGATTTCAGCACTGATATTTGATCTTGCAGTTCCTCAAAACATCTATTAAGGGCCAAACTAGACATGACCCTAAACACATCATTAAAAACCTTTTTGAGGTTAAAAAAAAAAAAGCAGACAATGAGAGGGGGATTTTCATTGGGACCGCAGCACACAGGGAGGTCTAACCCTTCTATCCCCAGCTGTGATCCCATTGAAAATCGCCCCCCTCCCTGACACAGCTGTGATCTTTAGGGAAAAAGTTCCCATTTGTGTCAGTGGGAGCTTCCCCCCCCCCCAAGATCCATAGTTGCACGTGGGGTGGGGGATTTTCATCAGGATCGCAGCTGGGGAAAGAAGAGTTAAATTTCCCCTCCCCATGTGCTGTGTTGCCAATAAAATTGGAATGCACCCCCCCCCCATACCTGCTATTCAGTTAAAAAAAAAAACTTACTCCTGGCATGGCTTCTAATGACCCACCTGTTTAGTATGTGTAGTTGCTCCTAAATAGCAATAGAAGTCATTGTAATTCACAATCTAGGTTGTGTTTTCCTTAACAACAAGTTCAGTTGGGTTCTCATTTCCAGGAGAAATGGTGTTTAGGAAGGAAGAATGGATTCCATTAGCTGCAGTAAGACTATTATCTACTAACACTAGCATGTTTTATTTTAGAACTCAGAGTAATTTCAGAGAATTTACTTCCATAAGGTGTGTGTCAGATCACAGAAACCTGCAGCAGAGCAGCTAATGACTTGTGCCACTAAACCAGCCTTTCCCAACCTGGTTTCCTCCAGGTATGTTATACTGCATCTCCCATCATGCTTGGCTGGGAATGATGGGGATTGTAGTCCAACACACCTGGAGGGCACCAGGTTGGGAAAGGCTGGTTTCTAAGCATGATTCTGTGCCCAAGTCATTCAGCTCTGCCACACTGTCGTGTTATACCTACCTCTTCCTCTGTTGGAAGTGGCAGGAGCAAACTTGTTTGTGTCTCCAGCCAGCCATAATGGCCCATGGGATGTTGTAAGCGGAACAAGGGGGGAAGGCACCAATGAGTGAAAAAAAACGGAAGGGAAAAAAACCTCAGGTGCCTACTGAGATATTTCTTGCCCAACGCATTTTGGCATATACCTTCATCAGGGGCCAAAAAATTTCAAGTGCTGCTTGAAAACGGCAGCACTTGACATTTTTTTGCCCCTGACGAAGGTATATGCCGAAACGCGTTGGGCAAGAAATATTTCAGTAGGCGCCTGAGTTTTTTTCCCCTCTTCCATGGGATGTTGTGCAACCTTTCCAGAGTTTGAAGACTGTATTTTCAGAATCAAAAGTTCTGTTGATGTTGATGTCATGTTTGTTTGTTTTTTCTTCTGTTTTCTGAATCTCGGAGAGAGGAGTGACTCCCTTAAAAAAGAAAAGAAAAGAAAGCCAACTACCTCCCCTAAATTGGTAACCGATTTAGGTTCTGACCCTGTGCCTAGTTCTGCATGCTGTTGTCCTGATGCAATCAGTGGGATCCAAGTGCTTATAAATGGGTGCAGAACAACAGCCTTCATTTGTAAGGATTTCTAAGCAAACATAAAATTTAGAATAGAATCTTGCTGCTGTACAAACCTGTGGAAGCTTTGCCTCTGGCTTTGGAAAGAGTTCAGATGCATTATTGATTCCATTAGGTTGCTGATTTTCATGCAGAGGGCTTAATTGTGTTCAGTAATAATAAAGAATCTGATTTTTTCCCCCTTTTGGGGTGGTTCCAGATGGCTTTCAAATAATGGTGAAAACATTCCTTATTTTCCGGAAGACTTTGAGGTTGCAAAGTATGACATCCTTGAAAAGGTAATAACTTTTATTCTGTGATCATGTGAAATACTAGGATCATAAGTGTGTGTGTGTGTGTGTGTGTGGGTATCTCTTTAAACATACTGGCCAGGTTCACACATCACTTTAAACCCACAGAGGTTCTGAAACTCTGTGTGTTTAAAGTTGCCCCAGGCCCTGGCTGTGCCTGACTAATGGCTGGGCACAGCAGGGTTCTGGAGGCGCTGCCTCTCCCCTCAGTCCTCCTGTCAGTATTCCAGGGGACACCGCGGGAGCACCGAGGGGAGACGAACGGGGATGACAGCTGGCAAGAGGTGTGAATCGGCACTTTTCATCAGCTGTCCGGGGCTCCTTGCCCTTGCTTGGCAGGGTTGGGTCCCGCCGAGCAAGGGCAATGAGGCCCCCTGGCTGCCCCCCCTTCCCCCAGGGCCACACTCACCGCCATCCTCCGTCCCGTGCCTCATCTTCCTCTCCAGGGTGGACGGGGTTTAACCCGGCCTTGCGAGGGACCACCTCTGCCATGGTGGCTCCCCCTCCCAAACTCTTCCCCCTTTTCTCCTGCAAGAAAAGTGGGGGGCAAACTGGGGGGGTGGGCTGGTGACACCACGGCAGTCGCTTGTTTAACCGTCCCAAGGCCGGTTAAACCCGCCTTGGGACAGACTGCCGTGGCATTGGTGGCTGCGTCAGGGCCTTGGCACACGCACGCCAAGGCCCTGATGCAGCCGCCGGCGCGGAGCCTCCCCCCCCCTGCAGCCCCCCTTCTCCCACTGTGCTGCCAGTGAGAGAAGGGGGGCTGGAGGGGGGAGTGTTGGAATTCAGATGCCTGATTAAAGTCCTGTGAGCTTTACCTGTAATTTGCTTTAGCTTCCAGCACACAAATAGTAAATTCCACTCACAGTGCGATTTGTAGGTCTCCTGCTCCCTTGCAGCAATCAGGACAGACGCCTTGCTAGTCTAACTCTTTTATTATATTTCATAAAACAATTACAAACTACAAGATACAAAGACAGTTCTGAGAGCATAACATAGACATCTGAAAATTAGAAGAAGAGAGACAAAGAATCAGAAAGTACAGCAAACATATACACCCAGCTGTCCCAGAGAGCCAATGGGAGTCAGGACAGGCATATGACAGTATAGCAACTGTCATCTTATGTGACACCCACTTCTCCTACTAGATGTCCAAGGACATCTAGATATGCAAACAAGGAACACCTGTTCCAAAGACCTTCAGCAGTGCAATGCTGAAGTGCCAACTGATTATATGTTATACTGAAAGTAAAACTTTTAAGCAAGCACAAGCTTGATAATCCAACAGGGAGGAGGTGGCACTCACAAGTGGGTGTGGCCACATGCTGTCACAGCACGCAGCCACACCCAGTCACTGACATTGCCGCCAGTTTCACCACACTCCTTAGCAATGGTGAGTTAAACCTGCTATTGCTAGCATGGCAACGTGGGCGGCGAGGGAGGTGCCTTATTCTCTCTGCCAGGCCCACACACATGCATGGCCCTGGCAGAGAGAATTCCTCCTCCCTCCCCTCCGCTCCTGCTGGGTCATGGCACCCTCAGGCGCCACAACCCGGTGGGGGGCGGGGGCGGGGGGGCACTGCGTTTCTCTCTCGCCTGCCATGCCAATACCCCAGTGGGTCGATCAGTGCGGCAGGTGGGAGGGAAAGGAGGCGCGGGAAGGAGCTGCTGTCCTGGCAGTCTTCGAGATGAATGCCAGCACAGTGAGTCCTTGGACAGGCAGCTGCGCGGTGCAAGGGTAGAGGAGCTGGCCAGAAGAAAACTAGCATGTTGAGGAGGAGAATTCTGCCTAGTCTTCTCTCTGACATAGGGGCCTAATTCGGCCATAATGGAGTAGATCATAGTTAAATAACACACAAACAAGCCTGCTCAAACTTTGGGCTTAAACACTCACCACCTATTTATTTATTTATTATATTTATACCCCGCCTTTTTCCCTGCAAGGAATCCAAGGCGGCTTACATAATCCTCCTCTTCCTCCTCTCCATTTTATCCTCACAACAA
Source organism: Shinisaurus crocodilurus (assembly GCA_021292165.1). Classification (NCBI taxonomy): domain Eukaryota; kingdom Metazoa; phylum Chordata; class Lepidosauria; order Squamata; family Shinisauridae; genus Shinisaurus; species Shinisaurus crocodilurus. The sequence goes on along the minus strand of CM037878.1, from coordinate 266,712,566 downwards.
CCTTGTGAGGTAGGTTAGGCCGAGAGTCAGTGACTGGCCCAAAGTCACCCAGTGAGTTTCATGGCCAAGCGGGGACTAGAACCTGGATCTCCCGAGTCCCAGTCCAACACCCTAACCACTACGCCACACTGGCATTCCAGATGAGGAGGTTGGAAGCATCCGCTTCCTGGTTTAAACTAGCTACAGTTTGTTATTTTCCAAACTGGGACCTGCAGTTTGCTTAAACAACGGTTTAAGGCGTAATTCTATGCAAGTTTAGACAGGGAAATGGCCTACAGCTGGCTGGCCTGGGGCCTGCTGGGAACTGATGGCCTTTTTTTCTGTCTAAACTTGCATAGGCTTGCACTCTTACTGGAATAAGCCAGGATCAGAACCACAGTTTGTCCTTGTCAGATATAACAATAAAGGCCTTTTAAAAGGCCTTTTAAAAAGAAAGGTCTTAACTTTGCAGCAGAAGGCCAATGGAAAGGATGCGGCCTTCCTGTGGCGGGAGTTCCAAAGTCTAAGTGCAGCCAATGATGGATCTTCATTTAGGAATGGATGGAACCATTTAGTGTTTTTATGATTTTACTGCTGTTTTCTACTGTCTTAATACTGCTGACTATTTCTGATTTTTTGTATCTTTTACGTTGACTTTTTCATTGTTTTACGCTAGTACGCTGCTTGGGTTAATCTGGAAGAAAAGCAGGATGAAAAAATTAATTTAATGAATAAATTTGGACAACAACCCTGTTAAGAAATGAAAATGCATTTAAACACCATTTTCCCTCTCAGGTTGCAGCGCCTGGAGGATATGTTGTTGTTGAACTTCAGTGCTTTCAGCAGCAATGCAATTTCCCCTTCCGCATATGGGCGCACTACAGTATGCTGGATGGACACCGGGTAAGTTGAGATGGCTGTCGTGATCACGCATTAATTTGTTTCTTTGGTATCTTGAATGCCATTGAATGTGCTAGGTTTTACATCTTATGCTGCTATTTTATTTTCTGGATTTTTAAAATTGTACAAGTTTTAATTGTTGTAAGACACTCTGAAAGTGATTACTGATAGGTTGGGGTATACTGGGAAGCTGGTAAGTTTCCTTACACTGAGTTAATATTGAGTCATCCAGTGCTGGTTCCAGTTTTTGGGGAGACCTTGGGCAAAATGCCCTCAGTGGACCACAATCTCATTGCCACTGTCACTGCTGCCTATCTACTAGCCCTCTCCCTCTGGGTTCAATCTGCACAACTGCCCAGAGGGAGAATGCAAGCCAAGTGGAAAATGCTTGCCCATCCCCTCCCTCTTACCACTGCTTTCTTGCATGCTCGGAAAGGGCAGGGGAACAGGCAGAGACAGCGAGGAGAAGGAGCTGCAGGAGGACCAGGCAGAGACAGCGATCAGTATTGGGGGGCCCTGCACAGGTGTGGGCCTCGGCAGGTGCCCAGTGATGCCAACCCCTGGTGCTGGCCCTAGGTTCATCTCAGGGCTCTCCAGCCTTGGGTCCCCAGATGTTGCTGGCCTACAGCTCCCAGCATATCCAGCCAGTATGGCTAATGGCAAGGGATTCTGGGAGCTGTAGTCCAGCAACATCTGGGGACCCAAGGTTGGAGAGCCATTCTAGCTCAATACTAGCAGCAGCTCTTCAGTCAGCAGCTCTCCAGTTAGATGGGGGTCTTTGCCAAACCTGACTGGAGATGACAAGGATCAAACTGGGACCTTTTGTGTGAAAACATGTGCCTTCCCACTGAGTTTTGGCCTTTCCCAAAAAGGTATGGCTCCTCTTTCCCTCAGTGCAAGGCCTCATTTGGGAACTGCATCCAGGACATCTCGCACACAAAATGAGAATCACGCCACTACACCATGAAACTGGATAAAACAACTCTGGAGGAGCCTCTCTTTGGCAACATATTTCATCTTCGTCACTGTCAGCCACTGTGAGGCAAATTAATGCCAGATGGTAACTGTCACTTAGTGCAAATGTGTTGTTAGTTCTTGAGTTCATTTGTAAATTCCATTCACCCCATCGTGCCTCTAAATTGGGTGAGCAACTTGTGGCCTTCCAGGTATTTTGGCCTACAACTCCCATCAGCCCTAGCCAGTGTTGCCAGTGGTGAAGGATGGAAGGGAGTTGTAGGATAAACCATCTGGAGGACCACAAGTTGCTGACCCTGTTCTATGCAGACCATCAGTGTGCTATATGTTGTTATAGGTCCCTTGTGCTGTCACAGAATTACAATTCCCAGTGTTCCCTACTCGGCAGCTGTGACAGTTACATGTTTGGAGCAGCTTTTGTGTGCCTTTCAAAACCTCAGCCCAGCCTTCCCCAACCAGGTGCTCTCCAGATGTGTTGTACTACAGTTCCCATTGTCCCAATGCTGGCATGGGTGATGGGAGTTGTAGTCCAACACATCTGGAGGGCACCAGCTTGGGGAAAGCTGCCTCAGCCTGCTGCATCATAGCACAAGAGTAAACTATAATTTAATACCGTTTTGCTGACAGGAAACTTCCTGTGAAATTTCTTCCTTTTCGTTTTTGCATTTTGGCACTCTTTTGTTCTCAGGACGAAAAACAATTTATACCCACCAAGACTTCCGAAGAGGCCAGAAGGATCTATGTGCTTTGTATTGAACATCTGAAGGAGGTGGATTTTCAATTAAGAAAAGACTTTCCACATGAAGCGGAACATCTTGCTTCAGTAAAATTGCAAGAGGTTAGCATAATTTTGATTCCTTTCTTCAATTATTGATCTTAGTTTGGAGAGCTCAAAGTGTGAGGCCTCCCTAAAATTGAACTTTTGCGGCACGGAGGGGTCTCTCGTGTAAAATGAAGCCAAAATGGTGGCTGCTCCGGCTGTGACTGCTTCTTTTTCCCAGAATCAGCTCTGGGCAGTGGAGTCCCTAGCCCAGGGCTGAAGAACCTATGGGCCCACAGATGTTGTTGGATTCCAGTTCCCATCAGCCCCAACCAGGCTGCCCATTGGTGTGGGATGACGGGAGTAGTAGTTTGTCATCATCTGAAGGGCCACAGGTTCCCCAGCCCTGCCCTAGTCAATCACTTTCTTCCTCTCTGAGTGCAGACAGGAGAAGTGAGGGAATCCTGCAGGCAAGATGATGCCATTAATGCAGGGTGGCCGGGTGACCGGCCAGATGGGCGATTAATAAATATAAGAAATAAATAAATTAAACAGTTTGTGTGGTGCCGGCATTTGCCTCCTATTCAAGCTGCTTCTTTGTGTTTTATGTGATTGGAAGAGGGGAGGGGGTCACAGATTAATTGCTTCTGTTCATTATTTTTTTTTAGTGTTACGGATTTAGTATGAATACAGTCCTGAAGATACATTTTAAGTATTGAAACTGATCACATCTCCTCTGTTAACTCTGTTTTATGGAAACCGCTTGGGGATTTTTTTAATACTTAGCGGTATAGAAATAGTACAGATAAATAATACATTTTAAACTGCTGTTTACCATTGACTACTTTTTTTTTAGTGGCTTGATTGCAGTGTTCTGTTTGCAGATCCTTGTAGCAGAAGCCATCAATTCTAGCACTTTGTCTGAAGAAGTCAGTATGTTTGTGGAGCTGATCTGGGCTGAAGCACTTGGACTCCTGGACCATCTGTTGGATAAACCAGTAACCAGCATCAGCCTCAATGATGTACGGCAATTCTGCTTGAAAATATTGGCATTTTATTCCCATGAATGCCGACAGAAATACAATGCCAGGCAAATGTATTTTCTGTTGCTAGATTGTGACATCCAGCATAACTGTGACTAATCTGTCATGAAACATGTCAATACTTTAACTGTATAAAGCAGGGGTGTGCAGGAGGTAGAATTCCAGATGTTTTGGACCAACTCCCAGAAGCCCCTGCCAGCATGGCCAATGGTGAGGAATCCTGAAGTCCAAAATGTCTGGAAATCTTCCTTCTGCCCACCACTGGTCATGCCTCTCTCTTTTCTGTTCTGTTCTGCCTACGGCTTCCTTCGCATGGATATGCTGTTCCACAAAAGCTTCAAACTGGGAATGGTCATTGCAGTCGTGCAACACCAGTGCTTCATCAGCTGCACTGGCTTCCAGTCCATCTCTGAGCCCAATTCAAAAGTGTTGGTGTTGACCTTTAAAGGCCTAAACAGCTTTGGACCAGAGTATCTAAAGGAGCATCTCCTCCTGTATGTACCTGCTCAGTCTCTTAGGTCATCTTTGGAGGTCCTCCTCTGGGTGACTGTGCCAAAGGAAGTTAGGTGGGTGGCTACAAGAGAGAAGGGCTTCTCAGTGGTGGCACCCCATTTATGGAATGTCCTCCCTAAGGAGGCTCACCTAGCACCTACATTGCATTCATAGAAATGGACCTCTACAGGCAGGATTTCTGTCTTTCTCACACAACACCCGCTTAGATTCGGATCACACATGGCCTGTCTAGTGAGGGATTATGAGGATAGGAGATCTCTTCCGCACATTTGGAGGCAAGAAGATGTAATCGGTTTTTGCCCTTCTTATAGCTCTTCATGTTTTTCTTCTTCCTCTTAAGAAAACATTTTTATACCACTTTTTCTTAAAAGGTGAGCAAAGCAGAAGGTGTTCTGCTTCGGGCAAAGAAAGCGCTGGATAGAATGGATACGCCGGAAGAGCTATCTGCAGTGATATCGGAGTTCTATAAAATCATACCCCACAAATTTGGGCTGGATTATGATGTTAGCATCAAGCTGATAAATATGAAGCAGGATCTCTGTCAGGTAACAATGTCAGTTTGATTCTTGTTTTCAATGCCTCTTGTTTCTAACCAGAATCATGGGTGCAGTAGGTTTCACAGCAGTTAAATAAGCTGCAAATGTGGTCTTTTATGAACTTTAGAGAGTTTTGGTGCGCCAGAATTGCTGTAAACTGTGGTCAAGATCACAAATGAAAAAAAAAAAATAATTCACCAGGTGTCATAAGAAGTGAATATATTAGGTCCTCTTTTGGGAAGTTTCATTTGTCAGAGGGTGCTGTTGGCTGGGTATCACATGGTGCCTGGTTGTGACATTAAATTTTGTGGTTCCATCCCAAGGAAATAAGAACCTAAGAATACCCATGCTGAATCAGATCATGGGTCCATCTCATCTAGCATTCTGTTCACACGGTGGCCAACCAGCTGCCCCAATAGGAAGCCCACAAATAGGACATGAGTGCAATAACACCCTTCTGCTCATGTTCCCCAGCAACTGGTGTATACTGGAGGTAGCATATCACCATCAGGACAACTAGCCATCGATAGCCTCCTCCATGAATTTGTCCAATCCCCTTTTAAAGCCTTCCAAATTGGTGAACATCACTACATCATGAAGTAGCGAATTCCATTGATTATGTGCTGTGTGAAGAAGTACAGTATTTTTCCATGTATAAGACTATACTTTTTCCTAAAATCGTTAGACTAAAAATTGAGGGTCGTCTTATACACGGAAGTAAGCCAAGGAGAGAACTGCGCGGTTGTGAAACTGCCCAGTGGGGGGCCGTCTTATACATGGGGGCGTCTTATACATGGAAAAATACGGTACTTTTATCTATCCTGAACCTCCCACTTTCATGGGATGACCCTATTGGGTTCTAGTATTATGAGAGAGGGGGAGAATGTCTCCCTATCCACTTTCTCCACACCATGTGTAATTTTGGACACCTCTATCATCTCCCCCCTCACTCACCTTTTTCTCTAAGCTTAACAGTCCCAGACATTGTAACCTTTCCTCATAGGGGAGTGGGCTTAAGAAGAGTGTTGCACCTCTCCTTGTATTTGATATCTGAATACACTTTTGCAGAGGGGGCCAAAGTTGGAACTAGAAAACAATTAAGGGCACAATTCTATGCATGTTTAGACAGAAAAAATGTCCTACAATTCCTGGCATTCCCCATAATAATGATGAAAAAATTTATGATGAAAATAATGATGAAAAAAAATGATGAAAAAATTTAGAATATTCATTCACCACTGTCTCTCCATATGCATGAGATCACATCACTTCACTGCAAATTAAACCAGCTATTACCCTGTGGTTCTCAATTCAAAATTGTCAACCTAGGTTGTAATCCTCACTTTACCCATAACCAACAAAGGAAAGAAGATAGAAAACCATGATTTTACTTACAGTCATCCCATGTTTACCCACTGCTGCTTCCATCTCCTTTCTTGCTGTGGAAAATATGCTAAGGAAGGAAAGACGGAATAGCTACACAATGACTGCGTTCAGACAGCATGATAACCCACACTCAAGGGTTGAACCGTGGGTTGTTGTTGAACTGTGGGTTGTCTTGTTGTCTGAACCCAGCTGAGAAAACAAACCATGGTGAACAATCCACAATTCAAACCCAACAACAAACCATGGGTTCTCTTCATGGGTTGTTCGGTTCAAAAACAGTCCACACTCAATCTATACGCAAGCCTTGAGTGTGGGTTATCGTGTTGTCTGAACTCAGTCATTGCCTTTTGATTGTTAGTGCTAGGACCCCTCCATCTGGAAGCACCCCCAAACAAGGAATATTTCCCCACCCCTACCTGGAAATGCCAGAGATTGAACTTGGGACCTTCTTCATGCAGAGCAGAACTACCACTGAGCTACATCCCTTCTCCATCTTTCAGTCTCCTTTGGGACCGAAAGGTAGAGTACAAGTAAATAATAAATAAATAGTCAAGAGTTTTGTTTTAGAAATATAACAACTCTAGTTTCTATATTATTTTTATAGCTGATCAGGGACATGCTAAATATTCATGAAACAAATATGTCAATCCCTAACCCAACATCGCTTTCAAAGTACCGGACTTTGAGGTGCAGGATAGATACTCTTGACAGTGAAGAGTTCTCCAATGTTAAAAAGCAGGTGGAACAAAACTGCGGGTGAGTTTTCATAGTGATACGTAGTTTCTAGATTTGTACTGCCCAGGTTTAATGGTGTGTGTGTGTGTGTGTGTGTGTGTTTATACAGTCAGATTACTATGAAATAATGTCTGAAGGACCTGTAAGAATCCCCTTTTTTAAACAAGTACATGGGTGGCATGCTGAAAATTTTTACGAAACCCAAGCTAATTGGGGTGGGTGGGAAATACATATTTAAAAGGGCGTTAGTTAAAAGACTGCTGCTTTTGTCCTGAGGAGAAAGCACATCACTGCCTAAGTTGTGAGATTGTGGAAGTCTTTGTGCTACTGCAGGGGTGGGGAATGTGTGGCCCTCGAGATATTGCTGGACTCCAACTCCCATCAGCCCCAGCCAGTGGTCAGGGTGATGGGAATTGTAGTCCAATGAATCCGGAGGGGCACAGCTTCCCCACTGGAAACACGCATACATTCTGGGTGCAAGTCATAGGTATCCATACAATCTTTAAGGGGAACTTCTGACCTAGTATCCAACGCAGCGCGAGCACAATTCCACTCACGTAAAGTGGCTTTCCCTGCCCTCGCCTCCTCACTGCAGCCCCCTGGGGTTAATTTCAGGGTAGGCCCAGATAGACTAAGCTTACCCACTACTTTTCCAAGGTAAGCCCAGGCCTGCCTTGTCACTTTTGTCAGTGATGCCATTTCCACTGGGAAATGAAAAGATACCACTTTTCATTCATTTTCCTCCCTCTGTGCTTTCTGTTGTTGTTGTTGTTGTTGTTGTTGTTGTGCTTCTCTTTTTCCCTGCTTCAGGGAGCATCAACCCTCCCCCCACCCCACCTTGCAGGTTTCTCTCTCACACACACACTTTGTGCTCCTGCACCTCAGTTCCCTTCCCCCGCCCCCCCACTCCCTCCCTATTCTTAAGGCTTTCTGCAGCCTGCTTGGCTAGGAGCGGGTTTTGGAAGTCAAGATGGAGCTTGGAAATCTGGCACCCTGCTGTGTTCAGCTGTTCGTTTGAGGGAATATTTATTATACTAGGTAGTTTTGAAGAATTCAGTGATGACAATTGTTTACACAACCATTTTCTTAGGAACTGCTTGCAATCTTTGCCAAACATGGCAGTTCTCTGGTTAAGCCCTGGTGAAGTCGTGCTCAGATTCAGCCTTGGCTCTGAATGGATGCCTAAAATCTCCAGAATCCTTCACATTTACAGTTCCCAGCAGACCCTGCTCACAGGTGTTTAGTCCTCTTCCTGGCTTTTATTCCTCTTCCTTTGAGCCTGGCACTGCCCCTCGAACACCTCTGCCCTCAGCTCTGCCCCTTGCACAGAGTGTCAGCCAGTATATAACTGGGACTGTAGGGATGCTGGAGAAATCCAAAATGGATTCAGATGACTTCGGATTTCTATGAATTGACCCTCAGATACTGCAGTGGACTGGCATCTCCCGAGTCCTGTGGCCTTACGGACCTCCCCTTCTGGTATTGTATGCAAATTTAGTCACACTAAAGTATGAAAGTTACTGGAAAATATGCTAATATATACACCATTTTAAAAACACACACACATAATCTTTTATACATCTCTGATGTCTCTTCAGACTCCACGGCGTAGCACTCTTTTTTTGTGCACTTTGCTCATTGATTGTACGCTGAGCTAAGAAAAATACACAAAATGTGCCAGCGAAAGTTACGTAAATTGCGGCAGACTTTTTCGCGTATTTTTCCAAACTGGGGGAGGGTGTCCAAGGAACTAGGGAAAAAGGTGGAGTGGGAAACAATTCCCCCCCCCCAGGTCTCCATAGCTTTACTCACTAGACAATGCTGCCTCTTGTAAGTGGTCTCTACTGCACCTATTTATTTGTGGCACCACCTCTACCTCCCACAAGCTCTACATGAGGCAGAATGTTCAATCTCATTTGTGTTTCTGTGGTCCGAGTAACTTTGGCCTAAACTATAAATATGCCTTCCATGCAAGTTCATTTTATCTCTGTATTCCCTTTAAATCTTCTTGCAGCGGATGTCCAGTAGAAATTTTGCAGATATATAAAGTTAGCAGGATAACGGAAGCAGCAGGTTTTGAGAGTCATCTTGACAACGTTCAGTCCTTAATCCACGCTTCACCGGTTTCCAACTTCGTTGGGATCCTCTCTCGGTAACGGCTTGTGTTATCTTCTCTCTCCTGAAGCTTTGTAGTGCCTTTCTCTGCCCTGGATGGCTGTGTAGTTATAAGACAACAGGGCAAAATGACAATTATGTTGCTCTGTTTGTCAAGGCTATGGATCCCCCCCGCCCTCCCCAGCTCTCCTGTAGCCTTTGAACTTGGCAGTTGTTGTCACCACTGTGCAGGCAAAGGTGGCAAGGAGCTGCAGATGGGGAAGTTTGGGGGATGTTATCTCCCTCCCCTATAGTCCAGGGGTGGACAGCCCATGGACCTTAAATCTTCCTCCACCCCACCCCCAGATTTACTGCTGTGGCGGCAGCAGCCAAACAATTAACTTTTTCTGCCACATTTTGGCAGCAAACCACGATAGTGGCTTAAAAATGCCAAATTTATCTTGAAAACAAGGGACACACCTTGTTTATTGAGTCTCAGTAAACTGAGATTCAATCCAGGCAAGACAGAGGTACTCTCAGTGGGTGGGTTTGTCTGCCTGTTCAGGAGGGGATTGCACTCCCCGCTAAAGGATCAGATTCATAGTTTGGGGATGCTCTTGGATTGTGATCTTCTCGGTGCCAGTTGAAGGCCTTTTTATTTTGCCAGACATTTTAGTTTTCCAGTTTCTGTTTTAAGTCTGGTACTGTATTTTAAATCTTTGCACTGCTGCTAGGTTCCATTTGGCTATTATTTTTATTTGTAGACTGTAGTTTTAATTTTTTTAAACTTGTATATTGTATTTTACCGTCTTTTATTTTATGGCTTTAAATGTTGTGAACTACCCAGAGAGCTTTGGCTATAGAGTGGTATAGAAATGTAATAAATAAATAAATAAATAAATAAATTTGGCCTTTATTTAATTAATTAAACAGTTAATTAAGTTTACTGTGTCCAAATTCGGCAACAAACCGGCAGTTGTTTTGCTGCTGCCAAAATTTGGCGGCACATGGTGGCAGTGTGGCCTGGGGGGGGGGAGCGACTGAAATTGGTCCTCGAAGCCCCTAAAGTTGCCCACCCCTGCTGTGGCAGAGGATGATGGGAGTTGTCTGGAGGGCACCAGGGCAACACATCTGGAGGGTGCCAGGTTGGGGAAGGCAGCTCTCATTCTTGGCTGTTAATGGAGCAGAATGAGCGGGGTTAGCGACACATTCTGGGCTCCTTCGTTCCTACTTATCTTCACACACACCCAATAAAAATTCTTGATAGAGATATTACCAGTATAGAAAAACTGTCGGCATGACTTTACCATGGTAATCTTTATTTTGTAGGGGGCTCCTCCTGCCAAGGATATCAGTTGAAGACTCTGTCTGGGAAAGCAGTGATCGTTGGAACTTGGGCACTGGCATTTATTTCAACGATTCCATAAGGTCTGCAATACTTAATGATAGTAATGTTTGAGAACTTATCAATGACAAGGCCTGTGGGTCACACTGGCTCAGCTTGTCTGAGCATGGAAAGCTAAGCAGGGTCAGGCCTGGTTATTACTTGGATGGGAGACCCCCCTCCTCTAGTTTCCCTCATTGAGCAGGGGGTTGGACTTGATGGCCTTGTAGGCCCCTTCCAACTCTATGAATCTATGATAGCAGGGTAGTGTCACACAAGTACCACTTTTATAATGTTTTTGAATAAATTTCAGGGCCACTGCACATGCTTTCCTACAGATATCACATTTGAGAAGCAGTGTGGTGTCATGGACAGAGTGTTGGCTCTGAACTGGGTTCAAATCCTCATTCAGCCATGAAGCTTACTGAAGGAAGGTGGACCACTTGCTATCTCACAACCTAACCTACGTCACAGGGTTGCTGTGAGATTAAATAGACTGGGAAGAACCATGCATGCCGCCATGAGAAAGAGCAATATAAACATGCAGTAAAAAAACTTGTGTAGGAAAACCATATGGACACTGTAAAATATGACTAATGTGTATATCTGTTGCATTGCATTGAAGGCGCGCGAGGAAAAGCAGAGCGCCTCGCTCGAGTGAGATGGAAGATTTAAAATCCTATTCCCGTGTGCAGGCAGACGCCCATAAATCCACACACAGAAGTTCAGATCTGTCTCTCCCACTCCCAGCGCAGCACATCCAGCGTATCGGATGTCAGCCAGCTCAGCTTCCTCCTGTTTGCAGATTCCAGTAATAAGGAAATAACTCTGTAAACTCCACAGGTCTATTCTACCTGTTTATTTACTTTAGCAAGTATATTCTACAGAGCATACATCTCCTAGTTACAGTCCATGTGCAGAGTATAATGCATAGCAAGCATTTAATCCAGTGGAGCAAGGTGTTTACTCTACCTCAGCTAAGACATTACATGATTGCATTTAGTCCAGCAAGCACTAGTCAGAAGACAAGAGATTGAAGAAGAGAGAACAGTTCAACATCTCTCCAAAATGGCTACAGACAGAGAAACAACAAGTCAGTACGTCATCAGAACATACAAACCACGTGACCAGCTCGTATTTCTTTCACACCTACTTTTCCCATGAGAAACACACAGGAAGCAGGAGACAAAACATAACTTGTTTACCAGCCATTCTGTTCCTTTCATTTGTAAACATTGTGCCACAGCTGGTGATTGTGATACATGTCACAACATGCATCTCACAGAAGTGTGTGTCTGCGTGTGCATGTGCGTGCACATGCACGCACTTAGTCACATTTTACATGGAACAGAAGTGATACTTCTGAATCATCTTGCATAAAATAAGTTTTAGTTATGGAAATGGTAGGTTCCAAAGAAAGTTAGTTAAGAGCTAACACAGGGCTGGGGAACTGTAATTGCCCCGAAGGCTAGATGGCTTCCTGGGGCACCCCCAGGGGCTGGATCCCTTCCTCCCAAAACACTGCCCCCTTCCCAAGGCCTCATCCCCTGACACTGTCTGACTCCTTTCTCCATGCGCCAAGACACATGAAGTGATCACTGTGTGCCCATCTCTGCATGGAGAAAGGAATTGCCTTGCCCTGCTCAGCGCTGGAGAAAGGGTGACTTTCTTGAGCTCTGAGCAGGAATGTCTGATCACTGATTGGAGGCAAGTGTGGGGCTTCCTTGCTCAGTGCTAGAGAAAGGCAGCCTTTCTCTGGCACTGAACGTTGGGAGGGGCCTGGGACAGAAGCTGGTGAGTTGGATGGGGAATGCCTGTGGGTCGGAGGTTCTCCATCCCTGATCTAATGGTCTGAAGGAAATATTCTGCTGCAGGGGTGTTGAACTTCTTTCAGCCCGAGGGCGAAATTTCATTTTGGAGAAGCTTCTCCCACCAGTGGTGGGCAGGACCAAAGGCAAAAGGGGCAAAGCCAAAACACCAGCATACTTTAGCTTAAAGCTCTTCCTGCCAGTAACTAGACCTTAAGAGAGGCATTTCAACATTTTAGAACGGAGGTGGGGGGAATTGCACAAAAGCCTGGAAACCACCGAATGATTGGCGGTTGGGAGAAAAAGGGGTGGGGCCAGGGAAAGAGGTGGGGCCATTTGGGAAACCCCGGAGGGCTAGGTTTGATCCCCAGGTCAGAGGTTCTGCATCCCTGGTCTGCAGGAATAATTGTTTATAGTAGCATGGCCAGATGAGCAAAGGTACATTTGAAGCATCTCAAGGGCCTTCATTCATTTGGTCATGCCTGTTGAGCCCATCCCATTGCAATCTATCCTCGCCTTTTACTGCTGTACTGTTCCTGGTGTCAACAGTTCTTTTCCCAGGGGTAGGGGAGAGATTCTCCCTGCTTGCTTATTTATTTATAAATTATCCCAACCGTTTTCCCCCTCTGGCAAGGAACCCTAGGTGGCTTACGTGGTGGTCCTCCTCTCCGTTTTTATCCTCAGAACAACCCTGTGAGGTATTTAGGTTGAGAGTCAATGACTGCCCAAAGTCACCCAGTGAGCTGCATGGCTGAGTGGAGACTAGAACCAGAATCTCCCGAGTCCCAGTCTTAACACTCTTAACTGCTACACCACCCTGACTCACACTGCTTCTAGGTGCCTTGAACCTCAACATGTCTGCAGGCACAAGCCCTCACCCTACTCCCAGGCTTGGGAGAAAGGTGGTAAGGCTGGCTTCTGTAACTGCCCTGATCTTCCACCACTTCTGGGCATTTGTGAAGGCCACTGTGACTCCAAACGAAGCCGCAGGAGTGAGCTGAGCCTGGGAGGCTCATCGCTACAGTCTGTTTGAGCTTCACGGGTTGTCCAAAGCCACAGGATGTCTTGCTACTTCCAAGTACTTCTGAGGTCCAAACTAAATTTAACGGTGGTGGTGGTGGTATACATGTTTGTATTCACATGTCTGTTCCATTCATGTTATTGTGCAGAGAGTGGCGTGTCTGATTTTTACATCAAAAAGGGGGTGTTGGTGATGAGAACTGAAAAAAAGGGGAGAGAACTAGGTTCTCAGGATGCAAACTTTATTACCGGTAAATAGAGAAGCCCGACACGTTTCGGCCTGTGTGTTTTTCAAGGCCTTCCTCAAGGGGCTGTAAGAGTTCAAAATACATACATTTAGTTAACATGGTGAGGACAACACATAATAAAAATACTTTCTCATTATATAATTAATTTCCTTATATTTTAAATAGAAATCATTTACAAACATTTTCTTAAAAATGAGAAACGAGTATTGCTTTTTAAATAAAAATATACATATTCTTTATATAAATTATATCTTACTTGTAAAAGAGTCTGCAGCAGATTTCTTAAACAACTGAAGTGTCTTTCACTGTTTTAGTGGCGACTGAAAAAAAGGGTCTTTTCGAACGTTGTTATATTTTGGTACAGTTTTTTTCTTTTGGGAGTTATCTTGTTGGCAATTTGTCAAGCTTGTTTTCTTGTCTTGTCTTGTCTTGTTTTCTCTTCTCCTCTGGTTTCTGTCTTTGGTGATGAGAACTGAACACTCCCCGCAGTTTACCTTCCACTGGCCCATTTCTCCTAGAGCCGTTTCTCTCAGTATCACTCACTTCTGGTGTCACAGGGGTGGACTGAAGTAGATCTGGATTTATGGGTAGATCTCTGGCTGATTTGTGGTAGATCACCAGGGGTTTCTGACTCCCAATTGTTTAACAATTTAGCAGCAACGAAATAACTCCCTCCACCTTTGCCCTAAATTATACCGTCGCAGGGGAGCCACTTTCTGGAAAGTCAGGGAAATGGCAATTGGGCCGGGAAAATCAGGGAAATTGGTCGAAAGTCAGGGAAAGTCAGGGAAATTGTGATTAAGTTATGCTCGTGTAATGGATTTTTTGAGATGCCGCTGCGGGACAGTCTGCTCCTGAGGCAGTTGGAGTAGAGAAGCAGCAGAATTCAAGTGTAATGGATGCACACATGTTTCATAATATGATTATATGTTTTTGGAAATGTTTATTGGCTGATAGTTGTTAACAGTAAAACAGAATAAAATGAACCTGCATGTGATAGCATTATTTTATTATGGAGAAGCTGACTGGCTTCTTGCAACTGAGTAATTTGTGTGCTCAAACAGACCAGAATCAGTTTCAGTTGATTTGAAGATGTGAATGTTTTGACAGGGGTCAGCAGTGGCTGCCTGGACTTGTAGCCAGCTGTAAAGTTCAGCCCTGCCACAGTTTGACTCCCAACAAGTGTACCTGCTAAAAATGAACAGTGTAGCACTTTGCAAAACCCACTTTGGAAGCACTGAGGAAAAAAGGGCGGGTAGGAAGGACCCTTAACAGCAGAATCTTTGGGTTTTGGAGGGGATGCTCATATGCCCATGGGCTGCCCTCACTTTTCCAAGTGTGGATAACCCAGGGGCACATGAAGTGTCCCCCCAAGCCCCCCCCCCGGATATCTTGTGGAAAAGGGTGTTTTGGGGGCCATCTCCTCAATTGTTCCCCCTTTCCAACAGGCTTCCCACAGGATTTTTGAGGTGATCATAAGTCCCAGGTGCCCCCTCAGTTTTCCATTGACCCCAAGTTGCTAGCAAAACTTGGGGGGATTCTCAGTACCAGGGTTTCACAAGTTTGACATTACTTTGACACCTGTAAACCAAGCCCTCCCTCCTGTCAGTGGGAATCCCCTCCAATTTTGAAGGTTCCCCTGATGCTAGCAGCAGGGGGACACTTGCAAAACTGGGGACCCGCCAGGGACACCTGATCTCCCCCAAAGAAACCAAGGGATCATGCTGCAAAAAGGGTGGAAAGACCCTCCAGTTTCACTTTCTGCAAACCACAATCTCCCAGGGCTTTTTAAGGAGCTGACCGGTCCAGGCCAGTCAAACCTGTCAGCTCCTTGCGAAGGGGGGAAATACTTACCTGCAGCCAGGGGTAGATACTGTATAGGGTGGGTGCCTGCTAGATTTGGCCAGCAGGCACCCACCCTGGCCAGGACCTAACCCAGGGACCCCCTCGTGCTAACCCACCTTGCCCGATTTGCACAAATCTGGCAGTTCAAGTTAAAAAAGAAATGAGCGCAATTATTTGCACACATTATCAGTGTGTTTTTTTTTAAAGGAGGCGGCCACAGGCAGCCCCTCCAAGGTACTGTGGGGGAGGTCCTTGGAGGGGCACCCCATGGGTGACCCCATGGAGATTGCGAAAGCTCACTTGACAGCCAGATTTTGTGCTCTCCCCCCCCAAAAATATCATGCTACGTGACCCCAAAACAAGTTGCATCAGCAGCGGGGAGCAGTGGAAGCCTTTACCAGCCACCCCAAAGTGCCGCTTGGACACTTTTGCCAAGTGGCTCGCTTATAGTCAGGGTTGACCCATGATTGGTCAGATCGTCCGGGTTTGGATGACATGAGAACCCATCGTGGGTCAGACAATACCCTACTAAAAGCCATCGCTTGTCAGGGCGGCTTATAACCCAAAAATAAGCCACCCTGACAAACCCATCCCAGGTTCACATGACCAACAACCCACCATGGCTTGTTGTATCATGTGAACCCAGTCTCGATGTTTAAAGCAGCCCATAGTAAAGCTCCTATCTTGACAAAAAACAAATTGCATTTATTGTGTGCTCACCATTCCCTACTCATGGTTGTTTATGGGTTCTTTAGACCTTATGGTGACCCTCCAGTTTCACTTCTGTTTGTAAGCAGCATTTTCGTCAAGTTTTTATAGAGCAGGGGAAATGGGGTGTTATTTCTGATGGTGAAAGAAAATGCTGTTTCCGCTTGTGTATTTGCACTATTCCGCTGTACCACAAGGCCACCTAGAGGTTATGTAGTGGAAAAGCAGAAAAGGAAACACTCCTCGTGTAGTGCTTGGACCTCAATTCTACAACCAGGGCTGGCCCACCTATGAAGCAGGGTGAGGTGCCTGCATGAGACAGCAGAGCTAGACTAGAAAACAAGCCCCGCAAGACGGCTGGCATGCCTTTTTCTATTAATGATATGGTCAAACCACCCTGTTGGGTGGTATAGAAATTAAATAAACAAACTGAAATAGGGTCAATGGGAAAGTATTTCAGCTCCTTGCATCAGTATAATCACCTTCTTCTTTTACTAATAGTACAAGCATGAAGTACTCTCAGCCAAGTAGAACCGATGGAACACGGTTGCTGGTGATTTGTGACGTTGCACTCGGAAACTGTTCGGATACATGTGTGAGAGACTGTGTATTAACTGCAGCACCCCGAGGCTATGACAGTGTGCACGGAGTCCGTAAGAATGAAAGCAATGATTCAGATTTTGAGGTACCAGATCCACCTAGGTGTGCTGTTTGCCAGATTTAAAAAACAAAAACAAACAAAAGACATGCAATTTAGTTAAGCCTCTAGAGATAATTGAAGAAATGTTAGAAGTGATCTGGTGCACTGCTGTGAGTGTGACTATGAGCGTGAGCTGGGAGACTTGTTCAAACCTCACTTCACCCATAAGCTTCCTAAGTGGCTCAGACCCAGGAGCCAAATTCTGAGGTCCCGGTCCACCTCTCTGGGGCTCCCCAGGTGGCCACCCCCTTTCCCGGACCCCGGATTGTTTTGTGGTTTCCCGGCTTTTGTGCAGTTTTTCCCCCCGATCCAAAAAGTTGAAATGCCACTCCTAAGGCTTACGTAATTACTGGCAGGAAGAGCTTTAGGGCGCAATACTATGCATGTTTAGACAGAAAAATGAGTACAATAGAGAGAAAAAATGACAGAAGAAGGAGAGGAGGAAAAATAACAGTGAAAGAAGGAAAGAGAGGGTGACAGGTAGACCTGGTTCGCATGTAACGACAACTACATGGTTTAATTAACCTATGGGTTGTTGTCTTAACCCAGAGTTAACCCACGATTTGGCTGCCACATGATCGAGAAAACGGCTGGTTGTTTGGTAAATTCTTGAATTGTTTGTTTCCCGCCCCCTTTGCCTGCTCTCTCCCTGAATCCCAAATGCCTTTGTGACACTGTAGTACCGGCTTGTAGAGCGGTGGAGACTGAAAGGAAACAGTATTTCTTTGTAAGTTTGCAATGATCCTAAAACTTGCTTCCTGTTTTCTTTATCTCCCTAAGGATGACGAATTTGTGGTGTACAAAGCCAGTCAGGTCAAAATCAAGTACGTGGTTAAGTTTTGCCATGCTGAGGACAAAAGAAAGGAGTTCAATCCTGTAATTCTGGTGGAGTTAGAAGACCAGGCACCTTCCCTTGAGCATCAGTTGCAGCCTGAGGGTGAGCAACATTTCTTATATAAAATGATGAATGTGCAGTCTGCTTCCGTTTCTTTGGCATATTCTATAATTGCAGTTCTTATTATTATTATTTATTATTTATATTTATTTATCGCCCATCTGGCCGGCAACCGGCCACCCTGGGCGATGTACACAGAATAAAAACAATAAAATACATTTAAAACAATATAAAAATTTTAAAATCTTAACCCACCCCATATTCCCGCCTGAACAACCAGGTTTTTAATGAGCGACGGAAGCTCAGCAGAGAGGCCTTCCCCTGAGTGCCACCTCCAAGAGAGGTTCAGTTGGTGGAAACAAGGAAGAGGGCCTTCCCAGTGGCAGCCCGCTGATTATGGAACGATCTCCCCCCTGAGGCCCACCTGGTGCCTACTCAGTTATCCTTTTGGCACCAGGTTAAGACTGCCCTCTATGAAGAGGCATTTAATGGCTCTTAATGGCACATGTGGGGGCTTATGTCAGCTGTTTTTAACAGGTCTAGTTGTACTAACTTGTTTTAAATTATTTAAATTCGGTTTTTAAATTTTTGTAGTGAAATTTTATGATGTTTTTATTGTATTTGCATTTTGTACTGTATATTATTGTATTCTGTGAATTGTTGTAAACCACCCAGAGAGCTTCAATGATGATAATAATAAAAAATTAAATAAAAATTACGTTTGAGAGAGACTTACTACCAGGCTCCTTGGTAGACATACATCCTCTAGGCTGGCATGGTGCTCAAAAGCAGCCTTCCTCAACCTCATGCTCTTCAGATGTTTTGGACTACAGCTCCCAGCATTCCTGGCCATTGACCACCCTGGCTCAGACTGATGGGAGTTGAAGTCCCAATAATCTGGGGGGTATCAGGTTAGGGAAGGCTGCTCTAGAGATATGCCAGAGATGGGAGGCCAGGGTGGCTCCTGTCCTCTTCATGAGATAAAATCTATGAAAACTTCTTCCTTATACACTTTTTTGCAGTGACTAATTATCTATGTCTGAGCAGGCCTTTGGTTTGTTCCGGCAGGACTTTTTGGGTTGGATGCAGAATTTGCACTCTGTGGACGGAAGGATGCCTTTCATTTGCTTAGGAAACCAGGATCCATTGGGGCCTTCCCGCTAGAGCGGGGGTGCAGAATCCCCTGCCCCTGTGCCTGGTCCAGCTCGCTGGGCTCCAGCATCCGGCACACGACGGAGCCTCCTGGGGTTCCTCCAACAGGGTGGAGCTTGGCCTCCAAGTCCCACCCCCTGGAGGAATTCCCCAATCCCTGCAGTTAACCCCCGCTGTTAACCCCACCAATCTGTGGTGGGGATTTAGTGTGCACCTAAAAATTGCCATCAAGCCCCCTTCCTCCCGCAGGTCTCTGCTGAGCATGAGTCTGAATCCAATCTTTTGTGTTCTCCTCTAATTTTTTTCCCTTTCTTTTCTTTCTCTCTGGCATATATGTATATATGCCAGAGATATATGCCACAGGTATATGTATTGTACAGTACCCCAGCCATAATTACCGTACTTTCCCTGTTGATTCTTCTCTTACTCCCAAGCAGCAGAACAACCTTTTGCAGCTATGACCAGACAAGCTGGGTGCTTTCAACAGGGCTTTTAACACTAAAAAAAACCCTCCAATGCTGAAAATTACCTTGAACCCTAATCATGGATTGGGTGCACCTTAAATAAATGATTTTTTTTTTCTTCCCCCTTCAACTTTTCTCATTTAGATTGTAAAATACCAAGCCAAGATCTGCTGAATGATATCACTGCTGGTCTTCTGGACAGATCTGGAAATCCAGTTCCTCTTAAAGATGTTCATATCAAGGGAAGAATAATAGATTTTGTAGCAGAGGTACTGTAAATACTTTGTGCTTCTTTCCTAGGAGTGCTGAATATTTTGTTTGGTTGGTTTTTTTCGTTTAATTAAGAAAAGAGGCTGTCACTTACCGTTTAAATGCAGATGATTCCTGGCATTTTTAATTCTTCGAGAAGCTTAGCATCTTTTACCATCACATTTTCAACTTTAAAAAACGTGAAAACTTTGATTTTCAGAGGCCAATGGTGGGCTACACAAAGACATGGGACCGGGTGGGGGGGGGAGACGCATGCAACTGACCATCCACATATTGTCCAGCCCTGTTCTAAAGTATCCATTTCTGCCTGCATTGGTGGGCTTGCTACATTCTTGCATCTGAAAGGTTTTGCAGAAGGTTTTGTTGTGTGGTCATAGTGAAAACATTAATCTTGGTAGAGAAGGTGCTTCTGTACATACCACTGATTGGGAATTATGGCTTGGTGTTGACCTGGTATCCATCCAAACTGAATGCATTTCTTTATTTCAGGTTGTGGTGTTTCAGACCTATGAAAATCAAACAGACAGCCCCATTGAAGCCAAATATGTCTTTCCTTTGGATGACACAGCTGCTGTGTGTGGATTTGAGGCCTTCATTAAAGGGAAGCATATAATAGGAGAGGTAAGACTATGCCAGGGCAGAGGGCAGAGGTAGGATACACAGGGGAGCAACTTGTGGCCCTCTAGATGTTCTGGCCTACAATTCCCATCAGCCCTAGCCAGCATAGCTAAGGGTGGGGGATCATGGGAGTTGTAGGCCAAAACATCTGGAAGGGAACAAGTTGCCCACCCCTGCTCTAGGTTGTCATGGGCCCCTGGGCAAGAGACCTACATGGGGCCACCCAACAGCAAAACACCTGTTACTCCCCCACTGAGTGACTTGCTTCCTCTGTGCTTGCATAATTTCTGCAGTTCTTAATCCAGCCGCCTCCCAGGTGCTAGGAAAGCATCAGGGAGAGTGAACAGGGGATAATTGGCTTTGTGGGCCCTTCAACCCTCCCAGGGTCCCAGAGAGGGTCCCAACTGTGCCAGGTCTTGATACCAGTCATGAGTACAAAGGGAGAGACCAGAACTCCCAGGATGCATGTGATCTTTGCAGGGGCAAGCTGAACAGCCACAAAGAGCAGCATCAGAACATTGTGGGAGGAAGGAGCTTGTCCTGCCTTCTTCCAGTTAGGAATGAAGTGGTGCATGTTCACCCCCGGTGGAGCCAACTGATGGTCTGCCCTTCTGGCCTTAAAGAGCATATGTGCCTTTAATGGAGGGGTGTTGAACCTCTTTCAGCCCAAGGGCCAAATTCCATTTAGGAGAAGCTCTTGGAGGCCTCATTCCAGGGGTGGGCGGGGCCAATGGCAAAAGCAGTGGGCCAAGATAGAAAAAAAATCCAACATATTTTAGCGTAAAGCTCTTGCTGCCAGTAGCTAAGCCTTCAGGGAAGCGTTTCAACCATTTAGAATGGGGGGGGGACTGCACAAAAGCTGGGGAACCACCAAACAATGGGTGTTCAGGGAATGGGGCGTGGCCATCTAGGGAACCTTGGAAGGCCAGATTGGGACCCCAGGCCTGAAGTTCTGCACCCCCAATTTAATTCTATAAGACAGGGTGAAAATCTGTCTGTCTTTATTGTCCCACCAACTGGGGAGAACATTTCCATAATCCCTGCTTCCCCAGATTTCTGATCAGGTGTGGAAGTGTGATAAATGTGATGTGTGCTTTTTTAAAAACTTTGAAAATAATAATTTCAACAGGTTAAAGAAAAGGAAAAGGCACACCAGGAATACAGAGAAGCCATCAGTCGAGGAGATGGGGCTTATTTGATGGATCAGGATGCACCTGTAGGTGGAATACAGTGGTTTATTATACATTGGATAAGACCAACATACGTTGAGTTCCAGTCATTTTGTGAAACCAAGCAAGTCTCCCAAATGAAAGCTGCTGTATATGTGGATATCCTGCATATGCTTATGCGCATGTATATTTATATGAATATGTATATAATACAGACATACCTATACACACATAAATATACGTACATATTATGAGGGGTCAGCAACTGGAGCCCTCTGAACCGCATACTGCCCATTGCAAGGAGCAGCTGCACACACACCTGTTGCCAAACAGGAGGCAAAAGAAATGTGGAGGAATTGGCAGTGGTGGCAGAGATACATTTTGCCTCTAACCAGCAGTCAGCTTTCATTTGTGGTTGCCCCCAACCATATTGCTCCCTTCACCATATCTGTTTGCCATAAGAGTGACCCTCCCTTTCTGATTCTGTCCCCAGGTCCTCTATGTGTATCCATCCAGCTCAACTTTGTCTACACCAGGGTTAGGTGACCTGATGTAGCCCAAAACATCTGGAAGGCAACTCCCAGAATCCCAGACCTTTGGCCATCCTGATGGGCTTATGGGAATTGTTGTCCATAATGTCTGGATGGCACTAGGTTGCCTACCCCAGTTCTATACTGACTGGCAGTGGCTCTCCAGGTTTCAGATAAGGGTTTTTCCCTGCCCTACCTGGAAATGCCAGGGACTGAATTTGGGAACTTTTGCATGCAACGCCTGAGCTCTACCAGTTAGCTATGGTTAGCCTGTCTCTTTGCATAACACAACAACCCACCATGGGCAGCGAACCATGGTGGGTTGTCTTGCTGTCCGAACCTAGACTGCTTTCTTCAGGGTGGCTTGTTTTTTTCCAACAAGCCACCCTGAGAACCCACTGTCTGTAGTAGGGTTTGGTTACACCCATGGTGGGTTGACATGTCGTCTGAACCTGGGTGACCATCCCCACCGTGGGTTGTGGGCAGCGGTGAGCAAGCCACTCGGCAAGAGTGGCAAAAAAACAACAACGCTTGCTGCTCTTGCTAAGCTTGTCTGAGCCACAGTGAGTGCCAGCCACCCCACCAATGCCCAAGCGGCATGGTGGGGTGACCGTCACTGGCTTGCTATCCCCCCACCCCCCAGTGATTGGGAGCCGTTTTGGCTTGCAGCTCCCTCCCTTTTTTAAAAAATTTATTTATTATATTTATACCCTGCCTTTTTTCCTACAAGGAACCCAAGGCAGCTTACATAATCCTCCTCCTCTCCATTTTATCCTCACAACAACCCTGTGAGGTAGGTTAGGCTGAGAGTCCGTGACTGGCCCAAAGTCACCCAGTGAGCTTCATGGCCAAGTGGGGACTAGAACCCGGATCTCCCAAGTCCCAGTCCAACACTCTCACCACACTGGCTCTTTTCTTTCCCCAGAGATCGCTTTTTGCCATCTCTGTTTTGACAGCCCCTCCGAAGTGCCTACGTGGCACATTGGAGGGTCTGTCAGTAGTTTGCCACCCCTTTAAAAAAAAAAAAAATTGCGCCCCAAAGCAGACCATACTATTGCTTGTAAAAATGTGCTTTTATGGACAATTAAAATATTCTTCCATAGGACATTTTTACCGTTTCTGTTGGAAACTTGCCACCTTCAACCAAAGTCCTCATCAAAATCACCTACATCACAGAGCTCAGTTATGTGAATGGATGCCTTTCGTTTCACCTGCCAGCTGCTGTGGCTCCTTGGCAACAAGACAAAGCATTAAACGAAAACACACAGGTTGGTATGCTTTCAGTTAGGAGCTCCAAATCTTGAGATATTCACCATCAAATGGTGTCAGGGATGGGTCAGAATGGGGGACTGTTTAAGATCTTTTCTGCATAATCATTTGTTGGGAAGACAATGCGAATTGGTTTCTAATTTGTGGCGTGCAGTCCAAATACATTTTGCCCTGCTCTAACTGCTCATGGGCCGGAAGGTGTGGAGGTATTATTGTCCTATTATAAAGGTGAGATTTAAGCCATTTTATTTTATAAATTTCTATACTGCCCTTTAACAATGTTTCCAAGGCAGTTTAGATTTAGAAAGGAGTGGCCATGGGAGTGCTTTCCTATTCTACTTGATGACTGCCTAAGGACACATGGGCCAGGTTCATACGTAATGGCAAATCCTGGGTTAATTGGCTAATGATTTGCCATGCACAAGTGGGAGAGAGCAAGCACACTGCCTCGGACACGCCTCTCAGTTCCTCTTTCTGTAAACAACTTCTGATAGGTGGTTGTGAGCATCATGTGCTAAACAACCCAGTGACTAACCCTACAACAAACCATGGATTAATTGTTGGGTTGTTTAGCCCCTAAACAATCCAGTGGTCCAAGGTTCACATGTTGCGGTCATGTGTTTACAGTCAGGTGTGTGCTCAAGGCAGTGTGCTTGCTCTCTCCCACTTGTGCATGGGAAATCATGGGTTAATTAATTTTGCAGTTATGTTAATGATTTGCTATTATGTGCGAACCAGGTCATGGTTGGGCTGCTCTGGAGCCTAGAGACGTTGACTGGGTTCAGGCAACACAATAAACCACACTCAAGGATTGAATATGGATTGAGTGTGGGTTGTTGTTGAACCTTGGGTTGTTACTGTGTTGTCTGAACCCAGTCGACATAACAAACCATGGTGAACAACCCATGGTTCACAAGCCAACAACAAACCATGGGTTCTCTTCGTGGGTTGTTAATGGTTAACAAGGCCTGGCTGGGTTCGTGGTTAACAAGCCAAGTGGTGGAAAAGGCAACTGCCTAAGTTGGGGGTGGACAGAAAGTAGATTGGGATCTACTGGTTGATCTAGGGGTGATTTGCAGTAGACAGGCAAGGGTTTCTCACTCTCAGTTGTTTAATAATGGCAGTGGCAAAAGGTCTTTTTCCAGCCAAATTTGGCTACTGAAATAGAGAAGGAGTGTACCTTCATGTGAAATGACAATGAGTTCAGTTCTAGTACTGAAAACAAATTCCTAGGCTCAGAATGTACTCAGAAGCACCCTGTTCTTCAAAGCTAAGGGCTTTTCTACATGAGGTATGTATTGTGCACTTGTCAGTCCCTGCTCACGGTTGTTTATGGGCTCTTCATATGACATTGTGACCATCCAGTTTCTCTTCCGTTTTTTCAGAGCACTTTCCCGGGTGTTTTTTTTTTTTTAGAACGGGTGAAATTTGCTATTAAATTACAACGGGGGAAATGGTGCTCTTTCTTTCTTGTTGTGTATTTGAGCTATTCCGCTACAGCACAGCTCTACCTAGAGGTTGTGTAGCGGAAAAGCAGGAAAGGAAGAGCTCTTTGTGTAGAGCTCAGATCTCAATGCTGCCACAAAGCCCAAAGTAGATACAGCGATTAACAGCCTCATGTAGAAAAGGTCTAAGTGTATGTTGGGCGGTTCTAGCAAAAAAAACCAAAATAGATTGCACAAGTCTGAACTCTACCCACCGAAGTAATCCTTCACTTTGCTATTTGTATGCTGTTTGTACCTGCTTCTTCTCTTAAAGAAACAACTTTTATTTCTTAAAAGTTATGTCTAAAAGCGGTATTAGGTTGCACCCACATTTTACAACACCCCCCCCCGATAATTTGATTATCAACTTCTTCTTTTTTTAAAGCAGCCTTAGCAGTGGGAATTCAGAAGCAGTACTTCCAACATGGCTTGAGTCTCTATGGGGGCATTCAGGAAGCACTAATCAGCAACTTGGTGGCAGTTGTTGTCCTTGCCAGCAAATTAAAACACTGGGCAAGCGAGGGCCGGGTGCTTCCCCCCCCCCCCCCCCGTGCAAACACAACTGGGAGTTGAAAAGCAGGGAGTTGTATCCAATGGTGGATTTACCATAACAGACAATGCTTCCACTCATGCAAGTCAGGGCACCCAGTTTTTCCAATCCCCCCACCCCACTGCAAGCATTCATGCCATATCCCAACCCTGAGGAGTGGCTTTTCAGGGAAACAAGTGATTCCGTGGGTATGGGGGACTGGCAAAAGTCAGGTGCCCCAACTTGTGCAAGCAGAAGTGCTTTCCGCTAAGGCGAAACCATGATTGGCTACAACCCAGTAAAAACAGAAGTAAAGGTGCCTCTAACAGCATGCTCCTCCACTTCCACATTCAAGCTTCCTCATCCAATCTCAGTGTTGGCAAAGCTCTGTGCATCGTGTTCTCAAATGTCTGTACCAGACCATCCAGGCACAACGTTAATATACTACTCCATTCTCATCTTTAATTCTGTTTTTAATACCTTCCACACCAATTCTGTATTTTCTTTCTGAATTTCTTGCCACATATTATATCCATGAGACAGCTGTGTGCACCACCTCCCGCCACAGACCTCACACCTCATGAGAAAACAGCAACAATGCTTGTTGTATTTGCAGTATATAATGGTGTAAACAGGTTATCATCCTATAATTAGTCACTTTCTTGTGAACTTGATTTGTTGAATGGGTAAAATGTGGTTTGGGGAACGCTTTGGTGATGGGGTGGGGAGAAGCCCTGTGTTAATGTCTCCTTTTTATTACGCTATGGACTAGCGACATCACCAATATCTCTCTAGTCCTGAAAGATCCAAATTGATCAGTAGAAGGAGGAGAGAGATATTTTGCCCATGTTGCTTTGCTAGCACAAATTTTATCTTCCACAACTTTATATTTCATTGTAACTATATAAAGCTTGTTTATTTTTATTCTTTTAACTAGGACTCAGTAAGGAAAGTTTCCATTAAGCAAGTAGGAATAAAACCAGGGTAAGTAGATTTAATTTAATTTATAACAGAAAAAGGTGTTTTTAAAATCCTATCTTTCCTAACTGACAGAATTAGGGCACAATCTTATGCATGCTTAGTCAGGAAAAAGTCCTACAACTCCCAGCATTCCCCAGCCAACCAAAAATGCCCTACAACTCCCAGCATTCCCCAGCCAGCCAAAAATGCCCTATAACTCTCAGCATTCCCCGGCCGGCCATGCTGGCTGGGGAATGCTGGGAGTTGTAGGACTTTTTTATGTCTAAACATGCATAGGATTGCACTCCAAGGTTGTATTATTATTTTATTAGCAAATGTAACAGAAACAAAAAAAGAAAGTGCAGGAAAAAGCAATGAAAGGGGGGAAAGAACATAACATAAAAGCATCTCCATTCACAATAATCGTTTACAACAACGTTAATAAAAGGAAGACGAAAAAGAGAATGTATATATTTGAAATATATACATTAATATAAGCAGTCCATATGTCTAAATATGCATCCATATGAAATTGACAATTGTAGGATGTACCATTGCACCCCAAGTTAACTTTCCTTAGGATACAAGCCATAGGGAAAGCGCAACATATTTATGTATCATTTAAAAGGCAGTTTTTTCCTGGTAGGTTTGAGGATGATGTTTTTCTTATTAGCACTTTGATAATTTTATAGTGATGTCTAGTGAAAGGGGGGGGAACATACTATGGTGTTCCTTGTGTTGCTCTCTCTCTCTCTCTCTCTCTCTCTATATATATATATATATATATATAGCATCAAATGCCAATTGTGACCTATTATATAATCTGTGATTACTTTTTATCATATGACAGTGCTTTCTCTTTGGAAATGTCCATTGAAATGCCCTTCAAAATTAGCCACATTAGCAGTTGGACACATCAGCTTAAACTAAAGGTAAGAAAATCTTCCCAGTATCTGTTTTTCATACTGGGGGTAGTGGTAGTTGAAAAGATGTGGGCAAAGTTACATCTGCTTTTTCAAAAGGTATTGTTCATATTTGGGTAATGTATATACCGTATTTATTTATGTGAAGGACCCCAGCAGGTCCTTTGCGCAAGTTTGGGACGGAAAGGGTTAACCAGCACGGAGGGCACCCTTCCCTGGCGGCTCTAGCCAAAGCTAAATGCAACCGCGACCTGAAATTGACATGGAAATAGACCAGGCAGGAATCTACCTTTGGTTGCAACACCTTCAATGGAGCAGAACTAATAAACTACAGGAATTTCACACTATAAACAGATTCACAATGGGTATGAATGAAGCTTAGTGCAGGCAATAGGCAGTGCTTTCTAGGACCGGCTAGGAAACAGGCTTACCAGGAACAGAGTCACAGAACATCAGAGAACCTAACTCACTAGTCTCGGACTCTCCTGCGGGTGGTCACCGGCGCCGCAGCCGGGGCTGGAGGGCTGCTTGCTGACCGAAGTCAGGGGCTTGATCTGTGCAGTGCGTGCACCAGCTTCCAACAACCTGATGGTTCGATGTTGGCCCAGACCCCTCCCCTCCCAGGTGATTCGTCAGGCAGAGCCCGCCCCACAGAGGGGTAGTACGGGGGGGGGGGTGTTCCTGAGGGTCATCTGTTTATTTATTTATTTATTTAATACATTTTTATACCACCCAATAGCTGAAGCTCTCTGGGCGGTTTACAACAGCTCTTTGAGACTGCAAGATGTTTTTCACCTCTTCGGGGTGAATTGCAAATGTGCCCCTTTGTGGAAGATGGAGATGTGATCTTTTCTGACTGTGCCTCCCTCGCCCAGGGTGAGGATTATGCAGGGTGGGGGCTTATGCAGAGGAAGGCGAAACGGGAAAACAGGAAGGAACAAAGTTATGACAGCATTCTGGGAGTGATGGGCGATCAGGCTTTCTCTCCACAATTTACTTAGTGGGTTTCTGCCTTTCTAAACTTTCAGGGTGGCGTGCAACATTAAAAAAAAGAAAAGATGGTGCCATGAGTTGCTGCAGAGAGCAGTCATACATTGTACTATCCACAATTTCACTATAAATATACTTTTGTACGGTATCACTGCACAATGTTTTGGACCAAGTATTCTTGCCAGAATTGTTCCTTCTATTTCTGGTGTTCAGACTGAGAGTGCTGTCGCTTATGTAGCCAAAATGGCACTTCCCATGTGCAAGAGGGAGGTTTCAACAGACTTGGGGGAACCCTAGGGTTTGCAGAACTATGAAAAGTCTTTAGAGAAAAATCCTAGGGGAGGCGAACCCCACAAAAAACAGCCCAAGGGGCGCTACAAACCACTGACTATTGGGGTTGGGGGACGAACAGAAATGTGTGAGGGGATGAGATGGAGGGGCTGGAAACCTGATCAACAGCATTCTACACTGCAACATTCCCCCCCAAGTGGTTTTCTACACAAGGTTTTTATTGTGCTCTCATCATTCTTACTCACAGTTGTTTACAGGTGCTTTAGACGACCTTGCAACCTTCCCAGTTTTGCTTCTGTTTTTAAAGATCACTTTTGCAGCTTTTTTTGGAGCGGGGAAAATGCAGTATTTTTTTTCATCCCAAAACAAAGTGCAAGCCCCCACTAGCGTATTTGCATTATTCTGCTATACCACAGTGCCACCTAGAGGTTATGTAGCAGAAAGGCAGGAAAGGAAAAGCTCTTGGTGCTTTGTGTAGAAATCCGATCTTAATTCTACGATGAAACTGGAAATAAATACAGTGGGTTGACAGCCTCACCTAGA
Organism: Shinisaurus crocodilurus; assembly: GCA_021292165.1. Taxonomy (NCBI): domain Eukaryota; kingdom Metazoa; phylum Chordata; class Lepidosauria; order Squamata; family Shinisauridae; genus Shinisaurus; species Shinisaurus crocodilurus. Next base: position 266,683,845 of record CM037878.1, on the reverse strand, counting down.
AAAGCTGTCATGTATAAGAGGTCTGGATTTGGCTGTTAGAACAATGTAAAAGCTTCTGTTGCTGATCTTATATATATCTCAAGTCAAAAGAGTAGGATGCAAATAATTCAGGTTTTTCTACAGTAATTTTTTTCCCCTTCCCTTCTCCCTCCACCCCCTCAATTCAGAAAACAGACTGTAAAGCTGTGATCTGTACTGGTAAGGACAGTTCCTTGGACATCAGTGGCTTTGCAATAGACATTTTGATAGGTGATGCACATTTGCCCAGAATGTGGATAGAGAAGCATCCAGACAAAGAGAGAGAGGTAATTCTATTTTATTCTTTCTTTCTTTCCTTTATTTATTAATTCTATGTATATCCCAAGATAGCTTACATAATGCTCCTCCTCCTCTCCATTTTTATCCTCACAACAACCGTGAGAGGTAGGTTAGGCTAAGAGTCAGTGACTGGCCCAAAGGGCACCCAGTGAGCTTCATGGCTGAGTGGGGACTAGAACCTGGATCTCCTGAGTCCCAGTCCAACACTCTAACCACTGGGCCACACTAGCTCTTTTAGCTTTCTTTAAAAAAAACAAAAACTCCCATTCTTCAGTTTATAATAAAACTTCTAGGGGTGGCTTATAGTACATGAAATGTTTGTTTTATTTATATTCTGCCTTCTGACCAGAAATAGTGCTCAAGGTGGCTAACAGTAAAACACCAATAAATAACAAAATTATAATTAAAATATTTCAACTAGTCGATTAAAACACATCCAATAAAAGAAAATCCCATCGAATAAATACACAAAGTAAAAAGAGATCAATAAGAAGGAAATATTGATTTCCTAACCAAGGAAACTCCATGGTTAGGTCTGAGTCCCTTCTCTGAAGTACTTCCTTATGAGGCTTTAGTGTACTTTAGTTTCTCTGTCTCCAGGTTTGGCAGGTGGGGCTTTGGACAAAGAGTCCCCTCAAAAGATATAGGGTGGGCAATACGTGGTCCAATGCCCACTTATCCACCCCCTCGTGTGGTGTTCCAAGGGCCCCTCTCTGACAACTGACCTGAAGCATGTGCAACACACACCCCTCCAGTTTTCAGTGTGTTAGAATTGGTGGTACTCTTGGCACACAAAAAAGACTGGCAGGTCTTTTGCCAGTCTCTGGACCCCAGCAAATATCCAAACTCACTGCCCTCTCCTTCTGGCCGTGTCTCTCCCCTCTGTTCCATCATTGTGGGCATCTTCCTGGTACCTCGGGTAATCGAAGATTGTCTACTTCATTGATGTTATCCATCTTCTTTCTTTTAGGCGTGCATGCTTGTCTTTCAACCAGAGTTTGAAGCATCATTTGACCCTCTAAGCACCGGCCGTGAAACTATTATCTGTCTAGATTGTTCCAATTCCATGGCAGGTTCAGGAATCCAGCAAGCTAAGTGGATTGCATTATGTGCTCTAGACTCATGCCAGTTTACAACAAGACTCAGTGTTATCAAATTTGGCACGAGTAAGACATCTTTTTTCTTTTGTGCCTTATTCCTATTACATGTTTCTCTTTAGTATATTTCCAAGGGGCCTGTCCAGTCTACTGTAGTGGGTGGTTTTCGGGTCCTCACATCATTCTAAGGCACCAGGCTAATCTGCATAAAAATATGTTTTATGCATATTTATGCAAATTAAATTGATTATCTAAAACTCATGATTTTTTTCATCAGGAGACAGTCCTAACTAAAACATTGTTTGATTAATTTCCCAATTAAGGCTGCAATCCTATACCCAATTACCTGGGAGGAAGGTCTGTTTAACTCAATAGGACTTACTTCTGAGTAGACATGTATAGGATTGCACTGTGAGTCTCACTACCCTAATTACTGTAATGTTGCCATTTCTTGTAAAAATATAGCACTTAAGCTATATTAAGTGGGGTTTTTTATGATATAGATTTTGAAGAATTTCCTTCCGATCCTAAAGACTTCACAATGGATATCCCAGCTCTGAAGGAATTTATTATGGTACGTGCATATTTTTATTCTGTGTGCCTGAAAGTCTTTTGCAGTATGCCAAATCCTATAAAGTATTCTTCTCATGTAACAAGATTTGCTTTAAAAGTGGGGGGAAGCATATTATCCGATCCAGCTGTGCTTAATTTTATCCAGCTAGTGTGGCCAGGGAGCCAAAGTGTATCTGTCCCTATCTTGGGCTCATCGCACTTTAATTGAGCAATGGACCATTGACCGTACCTACCCACACCTGATCAGTAGTTGGTTAAAACCAGACAATAGCATTTCATCTAAAACCACCCTTTATTGTTAACATTTTCTCCTTAGTCTGCTACAGCTACAATGGGATACTCAGATTTATGGAAGACTTTGCATTACCTGAGTTTGCTATACCCTTCTCAAGGCAAGCGCAACATTCTTCTTATATCTGATGGACATATTCAGAATGAAGGCATGACTTTTCAGATTGTGAAGCAAAATGCACAGCAGACTAGAATATTCGCATGTGCAGTTGGGTAAGTGCAAATGGAGTGAAACTTGTGTTCTGGTCAGGGGAAATTACAAAGCATATTTAATATGCCAAGCTTTAGGGTCAACTGTGCCATGATGCAGAATGAAACATTTGCCTCAGGTGGTAGAGAATAGGCTACAAGACAGCCTATTATCACTTCTCTGATTTTATTTTTTGTACTTTCTGCAGCTGTTTTTTAAAAACTGATCTTGTGCCCTTACCCCAATTCTGTAATGTGCCCTTACCCTCTCTTCCAGGGCTCTCCAACCTTGGGTCCCCAGATGTTGCTGGCCTACAGCTTCCAGCATACCCAGCCAGCATGGCTAATGGCAAGGGATTCTGGGAGCTGTAGTCCAGCAATATCTGGGAACCCACGGTTGGAGAGCCCTGCTCTATTCTATAAGAGCTAGTGTGGGGTAGTGGGTAGAGTGTTGGGCTGGGACTGGGGAAATCTAGGTTCTAGTCCTTACTTGGCCATGAACCTCACTGGGTGTCTTTGGGCCAGTCACTGACTCTCAGCCTAACCTACCTCACAAGGTTGTTGTGAGGATAAAATGGAGAGGAGGAGGCTCATGTATGCCACTTGGGCTCCTTGAAAGAGGAAAAAAGGCAGGATATAAATTTGGTGGTGGCGGTAGTAGTAGTAGTAATATTAATAGTGTACAATGATCAGGGATTATAAAGCTGCTTTATTTAAGTGTTAAGATAGGTGAGGAGACTACAATGTAAGTAAATGACTTTAATAGTGTGCTTTGTCACCACAGTACTTGGATGTATGGACTTTACCAATGTTGGGAAAGGACCCTGTTGAATCTTGAATCATAGAATCATAGAAAAGTAGAGTTGGAAGGGGCCTACAAGGCCATCGAGTCCAACCCCCTGCTCAATGCAGGAATCCAGGTCAAAGCATCTCTGGCAGATGTCTGTCCAGCCGCACCTTGAATGCCTCCAGACTGGGAGAGCCCACCACCTCCCTAGGTAGTTGATTCCATTGTCTTATTGCTCTGACAGTCAGGAAATTTTTCCTGATGTTTAGGTGGAATCTAGGTTCCTGTAACTTGAGCCCATTATTCCGTGTCCTGCAAACTGGGATGATCGAGAAGAGATCTTTGCCCTCCTCTGTGTGACATCCCTTCAAATACTGGAAGAGTGCGATCATATCTCCCCTCAGTCTCCTCTTCTGAAGGCTAAACATGCCCAGTTCTTTCAGTCTCTCCTCATAGGGCCTTGTTTCCAGTCCCTTTATCATCCTTGTTGCCCTCCTCTGAACCCTCTCCAGTTTGTCTATGTCCTTGTTAAAGTGAGGTGCCCAGAACTGGACGCAGTACTCAAGATGAGGCCTAACCAGTGCCGAGTAAAGGGGAATTATCACTTCCCGCGATTTGGAAGCTATACTTCTATTAATACAGCCCAAAATTGCATTTGCCTTCTTTGCAGCCACGTCGCATTGCTGGCTCATATTCAGTTTGTGATCTACCACAATTCCAAGATCCTTCTCACTTGTAGTATTGTTGAGCCAAGTGTCCCCCATTCTGTAACTCTGCATTTGGTTTCCTCTCCCTAGGTGCAGCACTTGGCATTTATCCCTGTTAAATTTCATTCTGTTGTTTTCGGCCCAGCGCTCCAGCCTATCGAGGTCACTTTGAATTTTGTTTCTGTCTTCCAGAGTATTAGCTGTTCCACCCAACTTTGTGTCATCTGCAAATTTGATAAGCATTCCCTGTACCTCCTCATCCAAGTCATTAATAAAAGTGTTGAAGAGCACCGGGCCCAGGACCGAGCCCTGTGGTACCCCGCTCGTTACCTCTCCCCAGTTTGAGAAGGAACCATTGATAAGCACTCTTTGAGTCCGATTCTTTAGCCAATTGTGGATCTACCTGATAGTTGTTCCATCTAGCCCACTCTTAGCTAGCTTACTAATCAGGATATCATGAGGCACTTTGTCGAAAGCTTTGCTGAAGTCCAGGTATATAATGTCCACAGCATTCCCACAGTCCACAAGGGAGGTTACCCGATCAAAAAATGAGATCAGATTAGTCTGACAGGATTTGTTCTTGACAAATCCATGCTGGCTTCTAGTAATCACTGCATTGTTTTCAAGGTGCTTGCAGACTGACTTCTTTATAATCTGCTCCAAAATCTTCCCGGGGATTGATGTCAGACTGACTGGCCTATAGTTCCCAGGTTCCTCCTTCTTGCCCTTTTTGAAGATGGGAACAACATTTGCCCTCCTCCAGTCGTCTGGCACTTCACCTGTCCTCCATGATTTCTCAAAGATAATAGACAGTGGTTCTGAGAGTTCTTCTGCCAGTTCCTTTATTACTCTAGGATGCAGCTCATCAGGCCCTGGAGATTTAAACTCGTTCAGAGTAATCAGGTGCTCCTTGACCATTTGCCTATCAATCTCAAGCTGCAATTCTGCCCCTTCAGTCTGCACTTCAGGTTTTCCAGGGGGGTCATAGACCCTCTTTTGGGAGAAGACCGAGCCGAAGTAGGAATTGAACACTTCTGCCTTTTCTTTGTCTTCTGTTATCAATTTGCCATCCTCATTGCGTAGTTGAACCACCAGTTCTTTCTTCTGTCTTTTACTGTGCATGTATCTGAAGAAAGCTTTTTTGTTGCTTTTAGTATTCCTTGCTAACCTTAGCTCATTCTCAGCTTTAGCCTTCCTGACACTATTCCTGCAGTTCTGTGCTACCTGCCTGTACTCTTCCCCTGTAGCCTGTCCTTCCTTCCACTTCCTATACGTGTCCTTTTTTGTTTTCAGGTCATCTTTGAGTTTATTGTGAAGCCACATTGGCTTCTTCTGTTGCCCTCTGCCTTTTTTCCTTGTGGGAATTGTTTGCAATTGTGCCTTTAAAATTTCCTTTTTTAAAATCTCCCACCCCTCCTGGGCTCCCTTTCTCGTGAGAGTCACTTGCCATGGGATCTTACTAATCATTGTTCTGAGTTTGTTAAAATTGGCTTTCCTAAAATCCAGGGTACGTGTTTGGCTACACTCAGCTTTTGCTTCTGTTAGAATCAAGAACTCAAGTATAACATGGTCACTTTCCCCCAGAGTTCCCGAAACTGCCACTTTATCCACTAACTCGTCTCTGTTGGTTAGAATCAGGTCAAGGATAGCCGATCCTCTAGTTCCTTCCTCCACTTTCTGTAGGAGGAAGTTATCAGCAGCACAGCTCAGGAATTTCTTGGAGGGGCCATGTTTGGCTGAATAAGTCTCCCAACAGATATCAGGGAAATTGAAGTCTCCCATTACTACCACATCGTGCCTCCTTGAAACACTGGCAATTTGCTTTTCAAAAGTTCCATCCTCGTCTTCTCCTTGATTGGGTGGTCGGTAGTAGACTCCAACCGCCATGTTCGCTTTATTCTTTGCCCCCTTTATTTTAACCCAGATGCTCTCAATGGGGCTGCCAAGCTCCTCTTCCTGTATCTCTGTGCAGAGATACGTATTTTTAACATACAGTGCAACTCCACCTCCCTTTCTGTTGCTTCTGTTCCTTTTGAACAAGTTATACCCTTCAATTGCTGTATTCCAGTCATGGGAGTCATCCCACCAGGTTTCAGTTATCCCTATCAAGTCGTACTTGCCCTCATGTATCAAGAGTTCAAGTTCGTCTTGTTTATTGCCCATACTCTGGGCATTAGTATAGAGACATTGAAGACTATGTGCTTTATAGTCCGACTTTCCCCCTACATTTTGTGGTAGACTATCAATGGGCACCGCTGGAGCTGTTCTCTCCATTGTGGCATAGAGGCCTTCTTCCATTGGTACCCCCGAGTTTATGTCTCCCTCCCCTGTTGGATTCAGTTTAAAGCCCTCCTGATTAAGTTCCTCATGCTGTGTCCAAACACATTCTTCCCAGTCCTTGTGAGGTGCAGCCCATCCTTTGCCAGCAGTCCATCTTCCAGGAAGTGTAGCCCATGGTCCCAGAATCCAAATCCCTCACGTCGGCTCCACCTTCGTAGCCAGTCATTCACTCGGAGTATTTTTCTTTCCCTTTCTATGCCTCTTCCAAGTACTGGAAGGATGGATGAGAAAACTATCTGGGCCCCGAAGTTCTTGAGTTCCCTTCCCAGCTCTTCAAAGTCTGCCGTGATTTCTTTGTAACTCCGCTTGGCAGTATCATTTGTACCCACGTGGAAGAGAAGAAAGGGGTATGTGTCGGTGGGCTGCATGAGCCTCGGCAGCTGCTCTGTCACATCCTTAATCCGTGCCCCAGGGAGACAGCACACCTGGCGAGTCCATGGGTCTTCGCGACATACTTTGGCTTCGATCCCCCGCAGGAGGGAGTCTCCCACTACGAGTACTCTTCTCTTCCTCTTGCTGTAGGCCTTGGTTTGATTGCCTCCACTTGACTGACCCTCAGCCTCTTGCTCGCTGTCACGTTGGGTGCCCGGTAATCCGTCCTCTGCAGGCTGTCCTCTGCTCTCGTCCTCAAGTACATGGAAGCGGTTCCATAGCTCCACTGCTTCCACAGGCGCAGAGTGTCTTGTAGTTCTTCTGCTCCTAACAGTCACCCTTTTCCAGGGAGTTCCCCCTGCGTTATTTTCCCTTGCCTCTGCAGTCTCCGACTCCGCCTCATCCTGCCGTTGCCCTTCTGGCTCCTGTACTGTGCTTTGGTGCTGTAGATCCACCGTTCTGTCTAAGAACTCCTCGCTTTCTCTTATGCTCCTGAGGGTTGACACTTGCTGCTCCAGTCCTCTGACCTTTTCTTCCAACAGTGTGACCAGCTTGCACTTGTTGCATGTGTAGGCCATGTTGATCTCCGGCAGGAAAACAAACATTGCACACCCCTTGCAGGTCACCACCACTGCTGAGTCCTTTCCTTCCATAGTGCTCTGTTTCTGTCTTCCTAGAATATATATATATATATATATATATATATGTTTTTTTTGTGTTTTTTTTTTGTTTTTTTTTTAGGGACCTCCCCCTTGACCTCCCCTGCCGAACTCCGCTGCCAAACTCCTGTTTGCTCTCCCTGTGCGCTTGCTCTGTTCGCTCGCTCTCTGGGAGCCTGCTTGCCTTTTCACAGTCCCAAAAACAGCTGGAGCCTCTCTCCTGTTGTGCTCCTGCTCAGCTGGGAGTCAGGAACAGAATGAGCTCCCAGGCCACGCCCTGCAATCAGCCCCACTTCCTGCAATCAATCAGCTGCAATCAGCCCCAGGTAGTTGCAGTCAGCAGGAGCTTCTGCTCAACAGAATGAGCTCTCAGGCCACGCCTTTCCCTTGCAGCACTTGTTGTTGTACTACTCCGCTGCCAAACTCCTGTTTGCTCTCCCTGTTCGCTCGCTCTGTTCGCTCGCTCTCTGGGAGCCTGCTTGCCTTTTCACAGTCCCAAAAACATCTGGAGCCTCTCTCCTGTTGTGCTCCTGCTCAGCTGGGAGTCAGGAACAGTGGGGGTAGAAGTGGGGGTAGAAGTGCACCACTTGGATTAGTGATGAAGTTCCCTTATTCTTAGCCAAATCAGTGGTCCAACTAGCACACTATTGTCCATTCTGACTGGCAGCAATTCTCCAGGTCTTTTCCTGCCGTCTACTCGAGACCTGGAGAATTGGATTTGACTTGGATTCCTGCACTGAGCAGGTGGTTGGACTCGATGGCCTTATAGGCCCCTTCCAACTCTACTATTCTATGATTCTATGACCCTTTTAACTGGAGCGGCAGGTGATAGATAGATCACAGATTCAATCTATCTATATATATATATATATATATGGCACTTTAGGGTGCAGTCCAATGGGGATGCCCATAAAACTTCGAACTGAGAGGATTACGGGCATCCAATGCAGGGCAGGAGGAGTGCAGAGGCGAAGGTCGCCTCCATGCTCCTCCTGCCCTGCAAAGCAGTTAGATGGCCACTTTTGGCCGTCTAAGTGTGGCACTTCTGAGCAGGAGGGAAGGAAGCTGAGGTGCCACCAGGATACGACATATCTTGGCAGCGCCAGTCTCCTCCCCGCCCCCAGAACACCCCCAAAACCCCGTCTCCGAGGTTGCTCTTATGACCTTGGAGAAGCAGCCAGCATGGTTCTTGCCATGCTGCCTGTGAGGGGGGAGGGGCGTCAGAACGTGGATCCCCAGATACGAGGTCGGTGCATTTTTCTGACCACATAGCTGGGAATCCAAAAAATCCTATGGCTTTCTAGTGGCCATAGGATTGCTCTGTTATAAAAGTATTTAAAATAAAATAAATAATTAAATCTGTAAAGCATGTGCTGAACCCCTACTAGGCTGTAGGCCCTCTCAAACGTCTTGGCTAGCTTTGCCCAGCTTCCATTACTAGCTTATACATGTGGCCTAACTGAAGTATGTCCAGGATATGCTAAGCAAAGTATTAAATTCTGCCTGGTCAGGTTGATTCTCTGTTGCAGCTTCTAAAAAAGTGTAAATCTTTACCAATTATGTCAGCCCCACAGCGAATCGTCACATGCTGAGATCTTTATCCCAGTACGGAGCTGGAGCCTTTGAATATTTTGATGTAAAATCAAAGTATAACTGGAAGAGAAAGGCAAGTATATTTTAATATTTATTTTCTATGGTGACAGAGAAGTCAGCTGTTTTTGTGGCACTGCTTTGAAGCTCTCTTTGGGGAAGATCTGGGGCTTTCATTTTTGTTTCTTTCTTTGATTCTTATCTCCCCCCCCCCCTTACTTTGACGCGAATATCATAGGTTGAGATGAGGGCAGCTGCTCCCTATCGGAAAGAGAAATACAGTCTCATAGAGGGCACCTCATGCTCAGATGAGACATTGATGTTCCCGTGTTTGTGGTACCTGATTGATTCACCCTGCAATACAGTACTTCAGGCATTTGTTCTGTGAACTACTTAGAAATACTGGGCAGTATCCAATGCTGCACTGCCAGGAATGACCACTAGCTCAACGGGAGGATAGTGCTGGCTAGCACAACCCAGGAAACTGGTCGAAACAACTGCTTCAGGAATAGAATTCTTCTAGAATTGCCCTATATTTGGCTCCATCCATCTTGCCCCCAATCTTGACCAGTTTCCCAGTCCCTGCCAAGGAAAAGCATACCCACAACATGATGCTGCCACCACCATGCTTCACTGTGAGGATAGTGTTCTCAGGGCAATGAGCACTGTTGGCTTTGCGCCGCACATAGCATTTTGCGGCAAGGCCAAAAAGTTCAGTGCTGGTCTCATCAGACCAGAGAACCTTTTCCCACATGTTTGCTGTGCCTCCCACATGCCTTTTTGCAAACTCCAAATGGGCTTTGATATGGGTTTGTTTCAGCAATGGCTTTCTTCTTGCCACTCTTCCATCAAGCCCAGATTTGTGGAGTGTCTGGGTGATAGTTGTCCCATGGATGGTTTCTCTCATCTCAGCTGCAGATCTCTCCAGCCCCTTCAGAGTTACCATTGGCCTCTTGTTTGCTTCTCTGACTAATGCCCTCCTTGCCCAGTCACTGAGTTTTGGTGGATGGCCTTCTATGTAGAGTTGCGGTTGAGCCATATTCTTTCCATTTTGCAATAAGGGATTTAACGGTGCCCTGGGGGATGTTCATAGTATGGGATTTTTTTTTATAACCCAACCCTGCACAACTTTATCCCAGAGTTGTTTTGATAGCTTCTTGGTCTTCATGATGCTGTTTGTTTAGATATGCTCTCTGACAAACTCTGGGGCCTTCCAGAAACAGGTGCATTTAATCTGAGATCATGTGGCACTGGAATTGCACACAGATGCAACTACATTCAACTACAGTACTTAAAGTATGTGACTTCTGGAGGCAGTTGGTTCACCAGAGCTTATTTAGGCACATCACAGCAAAGGGGTGAATACTTATGCAACCAGCAAGTACCAGCTTGTTTTGTTTACTTTTGTGCCACAATAAAAAATATTTTGTACCTTCACAGTGCTTGAATATCTTGGGCACATTAAGTGGTAACAATGCCAATTAAATCCATTTAAATTCCAGGTTGTAACACAACAAAATGTGGAAAGGTCAAAGGGGGGTGAATATTCTGCAAGGCACTGTATGTATTGAGCACATGATGGCTTAACTGCTATGTGACATAAAACCCTTAGGGCACAGTCCTATGTAGGTTTAGACAGAAAAAGGTCCTACAACTCCCAGCATTCCCCAACCAGAAAAAAGGTCCTACAACTCCTGGCATTCCCCAGCCAGAATGCTGGGAGTTGTACGACTTCTTTCTGTCTAAACCTGCATAAGATTGCACCCTTCACTTCTGTTGTCTTTCCTCGTGTAGCAGCGTGGCAGTTGAGCTGGAACTGATTTGTACATATAAACATAAGAGGCTGCCATGTCCTAAATCAGATCATTGATCCATCTACCCCTCCGGTATGATCTACACCAGCCTTCCCTAACCTGATGCCCTCCACCATGGCTGGCTGGTGGATGCTGGGATTTATAGTCATACAGGCCTGTAGCTCACGCTGGCTCAGCTTGTCTGAGCGTGGAAAGCTAAGCAGGGTCAGGCCTTGTTTTTATTTATTTATTTATTATATTTATACCCCTCCTTTTTTCCTGCAAGGAACCCAAGGCGATTTACATAATCCTCCTCCTCTCCATTTTATCCTCACAACAACCCTGTGAGGTAGGTTAGGCTGAGAGTCAGTGACTAGCCCAAAGTCACCCAGTGAGTTTCATGGCTGAGTGGGGACTTGAGCCCGGATCTCCCGAGTCCCAGACCAACACTTTCACCACTACGCCACACTGGTTATTACTTGGATGGGAGACCTCTCCTCTAGTTTCCTGCATTGAGCAGGGGGTTGGACTCAATGGCCTTGTAGGCCCCTTCCAACTCTATGATCCTGTGATATCCTATGGTCACAATCTGGAGGGCACTAGGTTGGGGAAGACTGATCCACTCTGATTAGCAGCTGCTCTTTGGGGTCTCAGCAGAGAGGGAGTCTTCCCTAGCCCTGCTATTTGAAATCTCTTTTTAACTGGAGGTACCGGGGATTGAACCTGCGGCCGGGATTGAACCTGCGGCCGTCTGCATGCAAAGCACATGCTCTGCCTACTGAGCTATTGCCCCTTCCTTGATACGATTAATTTCACCTGTGCAGATTGCATTTCCAGCCTTTTGGCTTCTTCTACTTTGGTGAGTTGTGGCCTGTTCTGACAGTACTTCGCCTCCATGATCCTACCCAGGGTGATCAGCGTTCTGTCTTACAAGGGACAGTCAGATCCCATGTTCAGGCAGACATTCCTGGTTCCTTGGTGCCTTCTACCTTTGATGGAGCAAGTGGAGGCAGTGCAATGAGGCCAGGACCCACTTCCAATCAGGGCCCTAGATTGTGCAGAATGTGGCCCTCCAGATGTTGTTGGGCTACAACTTCCCTGGTCCCTGACCATTGGCCAGGATGGCTGGGGCTGATGGGAGTTGAAATCCAACAACATCTGGAGGGGTACGGTCCTACCCTAAATAGAATATATAGAATGAACAGGTCCTATTCCTTCCATTCTCTACACCCTCTTCTTCTAAGCCCTTCTATCCTCATAGCAATGAATTTGCTACCGCCTGTTAATATTTCGTGCCAGCTGCAAACAAATGTTTCGTGATGCTCATGTGCCTGTGACTCATCACAGGGTCTTGTGATTGCACGGGACAGCAAGGTGAGTAATTGTTTTATTTATAGGAGCAGTTTTTGCCTATAAATATAGCCAGAATCTTACCTTGTTGTTCTTCTGAACTGACTTGCTTTTGGATGCTGTAAAAAACAGTGAACCTAGCTCTTCTGCATAAAAGAAACCTGTGTAAAATGCCGTAATTTCATGTAATTAAGTCCTATAATAATAAACGCAATAATATCTACTACTGCTTACCTTCCTACTTCCGTGTGTTGCTGAGGATTACAGCTGAAAAAGTTTTCCCCTCAGACTCTCACACTGCCATGTATATTAACCACCATGTATATATTAACTAAAGGACAAATATATATTTTTGTTCTCTGCATCACAGAGTTTACAGTAGTAGTTTGGTGTGTTAATCATAGAAAAGTCATTGTTCCTCCTTTGAATTGACTGGAATTGCACCTCCCAACCTCAAGGCTATGTATAAGCCATTGAAGGAAAGGGGCAGTGATAAAGACTGCTTAATGCTTCAAAATGTTAATTTTCTGTTTCCTTCTCTGTGTCCAGGTAGAAAGTCAGATAACTAGAATGTGTTCTCCAGGATGCAGTGCCGTTTCCATTAAATGGCAAAAGTTTGTTATAGACACACCCGAGCTAACGTATGCTCCTGCTCAGATACAGTCTCTGTTTAATAATGAGTGTCTTCTAATCTATGGATTTATCTCCCATTGTACTCAGGTAATTACCACTGCAAAGAAGCTTGTCCTCTCAAGGTCTCATATAGTGCCAGCAATTACATAGTATTTTTCTTTCATTTGAGTGCTTTGGAATTATTCCTGGCATGAACCTATCCATATACTATGCTCATCATTTAAGGCCTGCCTCCAGGTGCATCCTTTGAGGGAGGCTTGGAAGGTGGCAATAAGGGAGGGTCCTTCTCGTTGGTGGCCCCCCCAATTTTGGAATGAACTCCCCAGCGAGGCCTGCCTGGCGCCAGCATTGTTATCTTTTCAGCACCAGGTTAAGACCTTCTTCTCAGTCATTCGTCGTCAGCATATGATAAGGTTTCGTAATCAGGTCATGGGATTTCTTACTGTTGATCATTAAAATTGTTTGGATATTTGTGTGTGTGTGTGTGTGTGCTGTCTGTTTATATATTTTTATGTAAACTGTTTTTATGTTGTGTACAATATTGTATTTTTAAGGTTTTTAATCTCTGTAAACCACCCAGAGAGCTTTGGCTATTGGGCAATATAGAAATGTAATAAATTATTGAATGAATGAATTCCTGTGGAGTAGTGCATATTATAAGTTTTTAATGAGAGTGGGAAAACTCAGGTGGATTTTTCAAGAAAGATAAACAAGCAGGATAGTATATCCTGCTGGCCCTTTCTCCTGGATCTTTAGTACAAATTTCATGGGAAGTTCATCAAAGCATTAATAAGGGTTGGGGTGAATTTGCCTCTAGGTGGTGCTGTTTGTGACTCCATCAGAGATTGGATGTCCACAGTGTACACCCTCCCCATGAAACAAGGATATGGCTGGCACAGTCCACAGTTCCAGCCCAAGAATCCCATCCCTGTTTAAGGAACTGCGAGTGATCATGAAGACAAGAGAAAATGGAGATGAACTCAGTGGGTGTTACATTTCTTGGGAGAGAGAGCACAAAGTAGGTAGTACGAAGCATGGTTTACAAACCTACTATAACCGTGGCTTCTTATTTTGGTCTGTCAGCTAATCACAAACCATAGTTTGTCAATGTAGATCTTGATCGGGTTCAGATGACATGCTGCGGTTCATTGTGGTTATTTAACCCATGGTGAGCTGAGGGTACCTGCAGGTGCCATGTTGCATATCCAACTGCCGCTTGGTGGTGGTTGTGTCCTGTGAACCCAGCAAGTATGAGTTATGCCAGGGTTAAACAACCTGTGCAGAACCCATGCTTGTTGGGTTTGGATGACACGACAACCCTCTAGCAGGGGTTGCATATTCAAAATGGTGGCACATGCTCCAGCCTCACCATGGGGTAAATTAACAATTGTTTGGTGTAATGTCTAAATTAAGCCCACAGCAAATATCCCTTTCCACTGAAGTGAAAATGAATTAGCTAATAATGTGGATCAGTATTCTAGTATTATAATGGTATGATAACAAAAAATATGACGAATATGCCCATTTTAGTGACCACCAACTCCATGAGGATGAAGGGCGGTTCAAAAATATATTAAATAAATAAATATTGCATTCATCATGTGGACAGAAGCAGTTCACTTTGGGCTTCTCTACAAGAGGGATTTAACCCGCCACTTTGCTGAGGCTTCTTCTGTTTTCATTGAGGGAGGAAAAGTGCATCCTTTACACAGGGTTTTTCTTCCGGAGTTTGTATTTCTCTGCCTTTCTATATATTTTATTAACCAAGCACAAGGTGGTATGGCTGCAGTATAGTAGAACTGCAACTTTACATGAGTCTTTTATTCTGGTTTGAAATTTAATACCTGACTTTTCCTCACTCAACCCCCCCCCCCAGCAAAAATGGCTGGAAAACCTGGGGGAGGTCCTGGAGGATGACGGCATCATGAAAAGGCCCCGCAAACTTCCGTGAAAGGGATCACGAGCGCACAATAAATGCCTTTATGTGAAGCCAAAGATACTGAACAAATATGCCATGCATTTTATGTATTTATTATTTATTTACAGCATTTTTACCCTGTTCTTCAGCCAAAAAAGGCTCCCGGAGTGGCTTACAAAGATTAATATTAGACAGTCCCTGCCCTCAGGCTTACTGTGAAGGACCTCTGCTGGTCCTTTGTGTGAGTTCGAGAGTTAACAGGTTAACCAGTACTGAGAGAACTGAGTGGAATTTATTTGTCCTGACCAAAGTCACGGACGGTCCATGCAGTCCTGCACCTTACTTCCAACAACCTTACCCAGGCTTGGTGCCCCTCTTTTGCCCCATCTCCTTGCTCCCCCCTCCCTTCCTGTTGACAGGTGGAACCGGCTTTTCCTGCCAGGATATTGGTGCCCCAGGGTGCTTGAGGGTACTTGGCAGCTCTTTGACACTGCCAGGGAGTCCTGGCACCCCTCGGGTGCTTGAGGGTGTTTCACAGCTCTTTTGAGACTGCCGTGGGTGTGGGTGGGTGTGTCTGGTCCAGCTTTCTCTCCACACTTACAATCTAAAAGGCATGACACAAAAGGAAAAGGGATTGGGAGGGAGGAGGAAGAAAGCAAAACTCAGGGACCAGTTCTTAGTGACAAGGTGCTTAAAGATTTTTACGATTTTTTTTTAATGTATGCCACCATACTTAAATTAAAAATAATGCAATGTGTTGTATTGTATTATTAGTGGTAGTGAGAAATATAACTTGATAAATTAGAATATTATTTTGTTTTTGTTCTTTAAGGCCACTTTAAATGCACTAATAGATAACCAAGAACTGCAGACAATGGTGTCTACAACTGAATTGCAGAAGACAACAGGAACGGTGAGTTCGGTGGAACTACTCATGAAGTACAACTGCCTAGTGCTTTTCACATAATCTAAATCAAAAATGGAGCAGGTTCCTAGAAGCCCTCCCTTCTTGATGTGGAAATGCTTTTACTGAGGCTGCAATCCTAAATGCGCTTTCAAAGGAGTACACATCAGGACTCAATTTGCGAGTAAATATGCTTTAGGACTGTGCATATCAGAAGTGTGAGCACTGGCTC
The DNA here is from genome assembly GCA_021292165.1 of Shinisaurus crocodilurus. NCBI lineage: Eukaryota > Metazoa > Chordata > Lepidosauria > Squamata > Shinisauridae > Shinisaurus > Shinisaurus crocodilurus. Next base: position 266,668,092 of record CM037878.1, on the reverse strand, counting down.
ACATGGTGAATACTGCTCCACCTGCTGATCGATTCTCATGCGTATGCGTGCACAGATGTGTGCACAGTATGTAAACCATTACCTCTTCCTTCCTCTGAAATCCCTGACACCTCCTCCATTTTTGTGGGATGGGGCAGTGGAGGCTGGGGAAAGCTGAGTGTGACCAAGAAAAGAAGAAGGCAGTACATCTGTGCGTGTGGAGACATACGGTAGTCCCACTTCCACAGATCCAGCTGTGCTGCTGCATGCCCTCATTAGTCCAGTGGTAGAAAGGCCCCCAGCTCACAGGAGCACTTTGGAACAAGAGAGGCCTGGAAACAGGAGCTTGGCATTGCAAGGACCTCCCCTTCCCCTGTTTACGCCTGTGATGCACATTGTGTTACTGTGTAATAAGGGCCACCTTCCTCATTGTTGAGTCCTTGCGGGCCAAACTATATGTTCCATTCAGAGCACAATCCTATGCATGTTTAGAGTGAAAAAGTCCTACAACTGGCTGGCTGAGGGATGGTGGTATGACTTTTTCCTGTCTAAACATGCATAGGATTGCGCTCTAAAAGGATAATTGCTTTTAAAACCGCGGGAATGGGGGGATTGTAATCAGGATTGTGGGGAGGTGGAGGTAACCCTTCCCCCCCCCCCCCGCACAGGCGGTGCAGGGTGGGGAATCACCCTCCACAAAGACGCTATTTGCTCCAGGAGTAAGCTTGTATTGGCGTTCGAAGGCATTTTTTGTCAGGACCATGAGATTGGGGGGTTTAAAAAAATAAATAAACAAGCCCTTCCTGCACACCACAGTCCCAATCCTGATTGGACCTCTCCATGGCTGCTTTTGATTTGTTTTTTTCAAGATACAGTAAAAGATCTAATAGCAAAACTGGGTTTTTAAAAATGCTTGTTCTGATATTACTGTGCAGGCTTTCTTTTCTCTCCTCGCCCCCACCCCCATATAGATGCTCCACAAACTTGCAGCAAGAGCCTTCATTAGGGATTATGAACAAGGGATTCTCGATGAGAATGAAGCAGAACATGAGGTATGTTGCTAAGGGGAAAAAATGAAAAACTTGAAACTCTGTATTGGACAGCATTTTTAATTAGGGCTGTCATCTGCTTATAAAAGTCTTTGTATGAGGTTAAGGCTGCAATCCTATATATACTTCACACCTACCTGTGAGTATGTCCCATTGTACTCAATGGGGCTTACTTCTGAGTAGACATAGAATTATAGAGTTGGAAGGGACTTCAAAGGGAATCTAGGCCAACCCCCTGCTAATGCAGGAAATCTGCTATTGGGTCCCTTATAGGCAGCCATCCAGCATTGCCTTAAAAACCTCTAACTGGAGAGTCTGCAACATGCTGAGGCAGTCTGTTTCATTGCTGAACAGTCAATACCATTGGGTAGGTCTTCCTAACATGTAGTTGAAATCCTTTTTCTTGTAATTTAAACCCATTGGTTCAGGTAGGTCCTACATTGTGGAGCAGCAGAAAGCAAATTTGTTTCATCATCTATGTGACAACCCTTCCGATATTTGAACATGGCAATCCATGTTGCCTCTTAATAATCTCTTTTCCAGACTAAGGATTGCACTGTAATTGGTCAATTAAACCTGCATAAATTTACATATGAATAAAATATCCATCCTGAAGAAAAAGCAAACATTCTCTTTATTTTAAAATGATGCGTCCTACGAGCATTTCAGCCTTTTAGGCTACAGTCCTATACACACTTTCCTGGGAGTAATTCCCACTGAACTCAATTGTGCTTACCTCTGAGTAGTCATGTATAGGATTGCACTGTTAATTGTTTAAGTGCCATTTTATAAGTCCCTGTTTTTTCATTGGTTTGATTTATGCTATTGTATTTTTATTTGTGTGAACTGCCCTGAGAATTTCATCATAGAAAATGTGATATATATGTTCCATAAATAAATAGAATTATCTTAGAAGAGGCATTCCCTTTAGCCTTCCACTCCCAGTAATACAAACTTCGCTGCTTCATATCCATTGTGTGGACTGGTAGTACACAATGTAATTGGGCCACATTTTATTTGTGTGTGTCTGGGTGTTTTACTTCCTCTCAAAAACTCTCTGAGCTTTTCTGTGTTAAGTATTTGTTGTGTACTCGTCATTGCCTTCTAACAACTGTTTACGGGTTCTGTGCACAGCATCATGAACCTCCAGTATCATTTCCGTTTGTAAACAGCACTTTCCGCAAGTTTTTTATAGAGCAAGGAAAATGGGGTATTATTTCTGATTGGAGAAAGAAATGGCGATTTCCTCTTGTGCATTTGTGCTATACCACAGTGCCACCTAGAGGTTACATAGCAGAAAAGCAAGAAAGGAAATGCTTCTCGTGTAGTGCCAGGATCTCAATTCTGCAACGAAACTGAAAGTAGATGCAGCGGATTAACAGCTTCATGTAGAAAAGGCCTAGGAGTGCAATCCTATACTGAAGATCCTCCAGCTGAAGGTCTACACTAGGATTTGGTGGAAGCCCTGTTACACCAGTGGAATGCCATATATGCCACTGCTGTATCACTGATGAAGACAGTCTGGTGCAGTCTTTCCAACCTCGCACCCTCCAGATGTGTTGGACTGCAACTCCCATAATTCCCAGCCATTGGCCATGCTAGCTGGGAATTATGGAAATTGCAGTCCAACACATCTGGAGGGCTCCAGGCTGAGGAAGACAGTTCTAGGGGATCAGCTGAAATGGGGTGGAGTCATGGGCGGGAAAGGGAAAGAGCACACTTACGGTTTGTCTGTGTCTTAACTATTTAGGCAAAGAAACAGCAGTTGAAATCTTTGATCATTGAGCTCAGCCGGGAGAACTCCATTGTCACCCAGTTTACAAGTTTCGTGGCAATTGAGAAAAGGGTATGTGTGTTCTCTAAACTATTTTATGTGCACTAGCTGTCACTTGATCTTTTCATCCACAGTTCAGTTTTTACCAGTGCTCTTATTGACCTAATATTAATGACTACACTTATTAATATTAAACACCAAAAGTATACTAGAAGCTCTGCAGAGCAGAGCAGTGATGCAACAGCCTGTGATGAGTTTTCCGAGCCAAAAGTTTTCCAAGCCAACAAGTTTTCCGAGCTCCTGTCATTGGAGCTCTTCAGAGAACCAGTAAGATTGTGCTTCCCTTATGGGAAGCCATTTTTTCTCTCTTAAGTTTTATTTGGAATGTGTTTTGTTCATAACTGTTCCATTGCAAAGTAATTGTGACAGGGATGTAGGCATGTCTCTATGGGGAATTCAGACTATGAATTTAAGGCGCAATCCTATGCAAGTTTAGGTTAAAAAAAAAAAAAAAGCCTACAACTTCCAGCATGCCCCAGCCAGCATAGCTGGCTGGGGCATGCTGGGGATTGTAGGCCTTTTTTTCTGTCTAAACTTGCATAGGATTGCAGCCTTAGTTAATTGAAAATCCATAATTCACAAGCATTACATCAGTAATATACAATATATCTGTAATCTGCAATTCCTACACAATATACCATATCTGCCTTAAGTGCTGTTTTTTGGTAGAAAGGCGAGGTACAAATAAAATAAATGAATAAATAGCATGGGAGTAATAAAATAATTTGCATATTTTAGCCACAAATATATACGCAGATATCCTGAGTGTACCCAGTATACTAGACCAGCCTTCTCCAAGCTGGTGTCCTTCATATATGTTGGTCTACAAACCCCCTTATCCCTGGCCAGGGTGATGCGGGTTGGAGTCGAACACATCCATCTTGGAGAAGGCTGTACTGGAGCACACAGATGTACCATTAAAGAGACAACAGCTGTGCTGAATCAGCATAATGCTTCTGCTCTTTAGTGGAGGGAGGTTGTTTCTCAGGCTTCCCCCCCCCCCATTCTTTTTTCCCTGATGGATTCCAGTGTCCATGCTTGTATCTTGAGGCATGCACATGATGTAATTTATTACCCTGTTTTTGAATATTAAACAGTGCATATTTCCTATATCATAATTCTGTGGCCCCTTTTCATTCAGGATGCGAATGAAGACCAGCGTGCTGATACTTTGAATGTTTTGGAACTTGTAGCCAAGGAGGATGTTGACATCTTACCCTACATGCAATATCTACCAACAACACAAGCAGCTGCGTTCCAGCCCCATGTAATTGTCAATAGGCTCTGCTCACTGATACTTTTTTCTGTGTTATGTGGTTACAGTATATGGCAGCTGTGTGCTTTCCTAGCTAATATTTATACTATAAACATGAGGGTGGCTGTTAACTGCAGTGGCACACCTGTGAGTGGAAAACCACTCTTACTTGACAGAAAATCTGTCAAACTTTGTCTCTCAAAGAGCATTTGTGGAGGAAATGTACCAGAAGTAGAAATGAGTGAACGGGGGAGGGAGGGGGGAAGGAAAAGCAAAAGAAAGTTAAGGAACTAGGGCAGGGGTCCCCAATGTGGCACCCGCGGGGACCTCCAATGGCACCCACAATGCTCTCCTCTCCCTGCCCCCTTCAAAAACTTGTTTTTAAATAAAAGCCTTGGAAAATGTTAGGGTAGTCTTCTTTCTCTCCCTTTCTAGCCTTGCTCTTTCCCCCTCCTAGTCTCTAGCCTCACTATTCCCCCCTCTTGCTCACTTTTGACTAGCCAGGGAGCCATTTTGTGGTGGTGCCTAGAGCAGTTTTTCAAATTCCTAGATGTGCCCATGAGTCCAAAAAGCTTGGGGACTAGGGAGTGCTTCCAGATGAGGCTTTTATTGTGCCATCACCCTGCCACATTCCCAGGTGTTTACTGGGGGTCCACATGACAATGTCTTCCATCCATAACCTTCCTGTGTTTTCCCACCACTTCTTCCATGTTTTTCCTTAATGCAGAAAATCAGTTAAGAAGGAAAAGACAGAACAACTGTACAATGCCTTCTGGCTGATAGTGCTGTCCTTCTGGAAGCATCCAAGAGCACATAAGGGCAACCCACAGGCCACATGTGGCCCATGGCTGCTCTCTGTGTGGCCGGCAGAGCTGCAGGATGCCCTGCCATTGAAAGTGTTGTTTGTATTATGGTTGAAATTCAGTGTCGCATGAACGGATGTGCCCTCCCTCTCCTGCCCCACCCATATCTGCTCCAGAGGGTCCCCCAACCCTTTCCACCATCTGTGTCTGTTCATTGGCAGATGGATACTGTTGGATTTCACCCTATTTATTTATCATATCCTTTGTAATATTGTATAATATGTCTTTTTTTAATTGTTTCATCTACATGGTAATAATTATTATATCATGTGGTTGAAACAACTTTAAATTACGGTATATATGCTACAGTTTTGCAGAGTTGTGTTCATGTGGCAAACGATGTTAGATCTCCTTTCGTGAAAACAGATACAGTCATGCCTTGGATTGAGAGCATAATTCGTTCCGGAAACGTGCTTGTAATCCAAAACACTCTTATATCAAAACGAACCCCCCCCCCAAAAAAATTTGTACAGAGATTTTCAATTTAAGCCGTACTACAGTACTTGTATTGCAAGACGTCGCTTGTATATCAAGTAAAAAAAAATTAAATAAATCTTTAAAAATTTGCTTGTCTTGCAAAACGCTCTCAAACCAAGTTACTTGCAATCCAAGGTATTACTGTACTCTAAATTGTCAACATAGCATGGTGTGATTTTTTTAAAGGTAAACTGGCGGTGTGTTTTTAATGTGCTTGTTTTGTTGATGGTGTGTTACTGAGGATGTCTCCCCATTATTGTTGTTGAGTTGCAATAGCAAATTACTAATCAACAATAACCAATTCTGATTCTAGGCAAGAGAGAAGATCAACCTTCTCGCCTTGGAATGTAAGGTTTCTCTTGAGAATGAAGAGGTAAACATGATCCTGTGCATGAAATATATGTGAATGGTACAGAGGGTTCACTCTCACAACTGAATAAGTGGGTGAGCATAAAGATCTGTAAGATTCATTTAGGATGCAATCCTATGGATGTTTAGACAGAAAAAAGGACTATAACTCTCAACATGCCCCAGACAGCATGGTTAGCTGGGGCATGCTGGGAATTGTAGGCCTTTTTTCTGTCTTAACATGCATAGGACTGTGCCCTAAGTTATGGAGGTGGGATCCTAAATCAGAGCAATGTAGCTAAATACAAGTAGCCTGTTTATGTTGTTGTTATTTAAAGCAGGGATAGGCAATACGGTGCCCTCCAGATGTTTTGGACTACAGTTCCCATAATCCCTGACCATTGGTGATGCTGGCCATGGCATATGGGAGTTGTAGTCTAAAACATCTGGGGGGCAGCAGGTTGTAAAGCATTTTTATACCCCATCTGAAAAGGCTCCCAGAGTGGCTTACATACAGTCAACAAGACAGTCCCTGCCCTTAAGCTTACAATCTAAAAGATACGACATGAAAGGGAAAGGAGATGGGGAGGGAAAAGGGAAAAGGAAACCCGGGCACCAATTCTTAAAGTTGAATAGGAGTACTTATAATGACCTGCTGGAATGGAAACAGTCCAGGGAAAGGAGCCTGATGAAGCTGGTCTTTCAGCGGAGCTGATAGAATGGCTGCTGCCTGGTGACAGTAAACACTATCAAAGATTATTTTGATCAAAACTAAAACACACACACCCAGGTGCACAGCTCAGTGCTAGAGCACAGGCTTTGCATGCAAAATGTCTTGGGTTCAATCCTTGGCATCTCCCATGACAAGGACCTTGTGTAGTAGGACTGGGAAATGCTTCTGTCTAATGCCTTAGAAAGCAGCTGTCAGTCAGAATACACTGTACCTTCAGGGTTGTGGGTACAGGGAAATACCTTGGAATTGGGCAGACTGCATGGCTTTCCCAGCAATGAATTGCCCAGGCTGAAGATATCAGCAGACCTAAGAGTCTTTATACTTGACAGTAGCACCAGAGGGTGCTACTGAAAGGGAGAAGCTCAGGCTTATTTTTAATGAAAGATAAAAATGTAGGGACGTTCCAAGAGTATCCCTGAGGTTAGTGCCAGGGCCTCCATCAAGGGTAGGCATGGTTGGGCACCTGCTGAGGGCCCACAGTCCAGCAGGGGCCCAATGACAAGAGCCCCCTGGACTTGCTTTTCCTCTTCACCATTGCTCAGGCCCAGTCAACGGTGATGATGAGAAGGAGAAGCAGTAGATGCCACTGCCTACTTGCTCACTGGTTACCTGTCTGTCAAGCAAGCAAGTGGTAGTGATGATGGGAAAGGGGATGAGGAGCACTAGCAGCTGATGGCAGTGGTGGTGAGAAGGTAGACTTACTGAGGGAGGGGGCCCATTGAGGATGTCTTGTCCAAGGGCCCTACAAAATCTGAATCTAGCCCAGCCTCCCTCCCAAGCTCTGTGGCTACAATCCTGTGGACGCAGCGGCTTGCTTCTTCCCCGCTTAGCTCATAGCGCCTGTGTTTGTAAGCCCTGTTGCTTTGTAACTTCCACAGTTGTGAATGGGGACACTCAGTAGTCTTTCCACCTCATCAGCAACAATCACAAGCAGCTGTAAGGCTTTTTCTGACAGAGTGAACCTATTCCTCCAGATACTTGATGATTCAGTGCACTTGGCACCTCAACAGCTGACATCACACCTCTTCTCTGAGCCTCATAGATACAAGAGAAAACAAGTGTTGCCTCTGCAAAAAACTGTAACAGCACCTAATTACATTTTTAAAATTGCATCTTCTGCACCATAACTTCTTGAGTTTCATGCTGCCTCGAAGGTAGGAGACACTTTCCCCCCTGAGCATAAGAATATGAGAAGTGTGTTGTTGAATCAGTCCAGCATCCTGTTTCCCAACCAGGAGGCCTCTGGGAGCAGGACATGAAGGCAATGGCCGTCCTCTGTTGTTTGTCTCCGCAGCTGGTATTCAATATTTGTTATTAACTTCTCCCACCATGTGAATGGCAATAGAAGCTCTAGCAGCTGAGATGCATAATGGTAGAACTTGATCACACACACTCCTTGCTATTTGCAAAAGAGGAAGGCGTTAAGAATAATAAGGATAAAATGGAGAGGAGGAGGATTATGTAAGCCGCCTTGGGTTCCTTGCAGGAAAAAAGGCGGGGTATAAATATAATAAATAAATAAATAAATAAGAATCCATTTGCCTACGTCTTGGCTTATGCAGGAGTGAGTCATTCTTGTTCACCTTTCAGCCTTTGCTCCTACCTAAAATTAATTGCCAAATAGGTTAATATTAATATACCTGCCAGAAATAGCTATATATAATGGCCCACTGCAGGGCTTTCAGGCATCTGTGCTGGCCATAGAACCATCCCGGACCATCTTCACCAGTGACTCTAAGAACACATAAGAATGTAAGACGAGCTATGCTGGATCAGGCCAATGGTCCATAAAGTCCAGCATTCCGTTCACACAGTGGCCAAGACCCGCAGGTGGCATCGAGAGCACATAATGCAGGCCACATGCTGAAGCTAAGCAGGTATGAGCCGGGTCAGTGCTTGGATGGGTGACTGCCTGGGCTGCCCACATCTGTTCTCCTGCAATGAGCAGGGGGTTGGACTCGATGGCCTCATAGGCCCCTTCCAACTCTACTATTCTATGATTCTATAACCAGCTGCTTGTGAAAAACCCACAAGTAGGGCGTGAGTGCAATGCACCCTCCCATTCATGTTCTCCAGCAACCGGTATTCAGAGTCATGCTACCTCTGAACCTGGAGATAATATAGATCTATCACAACTGTTCTCTGATTTGACTGCTAGTGACAACCCATTCAAAGTGCCCAAGCAGCACATTGGAGGGGCTGCCATTGGTTCTTTAATAAACTTATTAACTGAGAGGTGTAAGAGACAAGTTTTCTGACCAACAGAACAATATTTGGGTAAGGATAAAAGAGAATTTCTATAAAATTATTTGTAGATTGTACATGACTCCGGTAAGATTAAATAAAATAGATAGTAACTGTTCTCCATTGCGTTGGAGAGGATGTTCAGGAACTTGGTACTTATGCTCATATGTGGTGGAGCTGTAAAAGCGTACTGGATTTTTGGGACAAAATTTTTCTAGAAATTATTGGTATTATTTTGGAGGTCTGTCCAAATTAGCGTTGTTATCAATAACGGAGAAACTTGTTTGTTCTCAAGACATAAAGGAATTAATTGTAAATCTGTTAACCGCGGGGAGATTAATGATAGCAAGGAAATGGAAAGTTCAACATGAGTTTTCAATTATTGATTGGTATAAGGAGGTGTGGGATATCACCTTAAATGATAAATTAACTTGTACTACCAAATGTAAAAAGGGACAATTAAAGAAAAATAACTTTAAGGATATTTGGGGACTATTTCTAGAATATGTTTTAGTAGAGGGAAAGGGGAGTAAGCCATGTCTAGATATGATGTATTTTTGGAGTGATTATTAATAATGGATTGTTATGATAGAAACCTTTGTTTCTCTTCTTCTTTTTTTTGGCCCTGTGGTGGCGGGTGCACTTCTTTAGTTACATAATTCTTTAGTTTTTTTCCTTTCCTTTTTTTTTAACATATATTGTTTGAAATCAATGTAAATAAAATTTGTTTTTAAAAAAACCAAAAACGGATATTTGGGGACAAGGGGGGTGGGAGGTAGATTAAATTACATCTGAAAGGAACCATTTGGTCAAAGTTTTAGTGGCTTAAGAAGTAAGGGTTTGTAGCCCCTGTCTACATAAATTCCAGTGCAAGCATCCAATTGGGTTGCAGAACATCTTAACTGAATCCTCCTATATGAAGAGCTTCTATGTTGTTGTTGCTGTTATGTGGCAGTCAGGGGCAGCGGGGGCCTGTTTTGAGGCCATGAGGGGGGGCCTTATGCAGCCCATGGGCCAAATGTTGCTCACCCCTGATATAAATGATTGAGGCACCCTTAACTGCAACTCAGCAATTCACACTGGCCACAGACTTAGCATAAAACTATTAGAGGAGAATGTTTTGTAGTACAAGTAAAAAAGAATGTTGAATGTTTAGCGCTTCTTAATTTATATATATATTTCCAGAATAAATCCTGTGAGGAGGATTCTCACATTTCCTACAAAGTAGAGCTTGGAGTAGCTTTTGGGGTTATACGACAGACATTGCCCCCCTCCCAGATCCATGGGAACATTGTGGGGAACTTTCTAGCAAGCTGTGCAACTTGGTTGGTGGCATACTTAAACGCTGAAGAGTTGGGGGTGGTGTCTCCAACCAGCATTACTACAATTATGAATGTTAATGGAGAAAACCAGAATGGGTGAAATCCTGTAAAGTTTTTCCACCAGTGGAACTTCTTCTGTCGACGGATCTGGCAGGGGGACAATTCCCTCACCCCCTGCCCCTGCAAGATGCAACCTGGAAGGTTGGGGGACAGTCCGGAGCATATATTTACAGTGAACTGAAAGGGGAGTGGGGAAAGTCGTTGGATTTCACCCAATTTGTGTAAAGCCAATCTAAGTCTAAAAGAAAAATTTTCACTCCACAGAGCTGGAAGGATCCCAACAATCGCTCTGAGACTGACTCTGATTCCTCTTCCTCTGGGTTTGCACCATTTGGGCTCGCTAGTCGATTTCTCAAAAAGATGAAGAGTGTGAATCGGAGCCCTTCTTCTCTTTCACTATCACTACCACCTGCAGAAAAGGAACTCTCCCCCTCGTTATTGATTACTGAGGAACTTACACCACTTGGAGCTCAGTTCAGTTCAGGCTTGCAGGTAATCCCCCACACCTCCAGCTTGGGAAAACAATTAGACTTTCTACTTCCCTCATTGGTGAGACAGTCCAGGGGCAGCACTACTCAGCACTACTACAGTAATACATTGGATTGCAAGCATAATTTGTTCCGGAACCGTCACCCGTGCTTGTAATCCAAAACACTCTTATATCAAAGCGAGTCTCTGGCGGGCGTGAGCGGGGCCGATTTTGGCCCACTACGCCCGCTCGAGGCGAGCGGTTACATCCCCACGCTACCTGTCTTGCAAGACCTTGCTTGTTTATCACGTCAAAAATTTTCAAAAAATTTTGCTTGTCTTGCAAAACGCTCTCAGACCAAGTTACTTGCAATCCAAGGGATTACTGTACTCTCCTCTTTGGAGGAGAGAGGCTTGCAGACATCAGGTCGTTCTCATAACATTTGGTTGGTTTACAAATACAGAATGCAAGTGGAAGCAAGCAATTCTCTCCCTCACATCAGAGAGCGATATAGCACAAGGTGCCTTCAGCTCACAGTGAACTGTTCTTCTGTGTATTGTCTCCATACCCCACTGCTTTTGCCGGTGCCAAATCCTGCCCACCTGGGGTCCCAATCCAGCCTCCCAGGGTTCTCCAGATGGCCATACCCTGTTCTCCCGGCTCCACCTCCTTTAGCTTTCAGCCCCGCCCAGCACTGGAATGTGGTCCGCAGGTGCTTTTCAGAAATGGAATTCGGCCCTTGAGCTGAAAGAGGTTCTGCACTCCAACCTTATGCGCGCGCTCTCTCTCTCTCTCTCTCTCTGATAGGTACACATGCAGCTGCCCCCCTCCCTTCACTGGAGGCCTCAAAATTTGCCACTTTCTCCAAAACGTTCTGGCTTTCCGGTACAAACATTCCAGGGGGATCTATGCATCAAGAAACCACCTTTTAATACTTGGCTACCATAAAGAAATGCACTGGCCACGCTGGACCACTAAGAACGATTAACATCCTTTTGTCAAATCCCAGATTGTGTTCAGGCATTGTATTAAGGCAAGCCCCTCAGACAGCAGTCTCTCAGCAATACGGATCTGCAAAATAAATCCTTTCAGGAGGTTTCATATTTCCTGCGAACTTGGGTTTGTCGCAGCCTTTGGGGTCATAAGACAAAAATTCTGGGATCGGATTGACTGGCTCTGCAGCTCGGTTGGAGGCATTCTTACAACATTCAAGCATTCCAGGGGGGAGTTGGTTCCAACCAACTTTCCCACAGCTGTGAACGATCATGTAGAAAAACAGGATGTGTGTGAACCCAGCCTGAGTCTAAAAAAATAATTTTCACTCCACAGATAACTGACACTTCTGCCATTGGCACCAAGTCTGTTCCTCTCTGCTTTGGTTTGCCAGTATGTGAGGCCAGTGCTGCAAAACTCCCAGAAAACACCAGCGAGCTTTGGAGCCATCCTCCCGCACCACAAGCGAGTACACTCTTCTCCGCGTCACTATTTGGCCAGACCACTACACCATTTGGAGCTAACTCCAGCTCTGGCTTGCAGCAGGTAATCCCCAAACACCTCTAGCTGCTCAGTTTGGGCATCCTTTGGAGGAGAGAGCCCTGCAGGCCTAAGGTTGTTCTCATAACATTCACTTAGTTTACGAATACAGAATGTAAGTGGAAGCAAGCAATTCTCACCTTCACATCAGATTCCCAAACAGAGAGACCACAAGGTGCCTTCAGCTCACAGTGAACTGTTCTACAGGCCCCGGTGCCAAATCCTGCCCACCTGTGGTCCCAATCCAGCCTCCCAGGGTTCTCCAGATGGCCATACCCTGTTCTCCCGGCTCCACCCCCTTTCCCCCAGCTAGTGATTGTTTGGTGGCTTCACAGCTTTTGTGCAGTTATTTCCCCATTCTGAAAGGTTTGATGCTTCTCCTGATGCCCAATTACTGGCAGTAACAGCTGTAAGCTAAAATACGCTGGTAGTTTTGGCCCAGGCACTTTTGTCTTCAGTCCCACCTCCTTTAGCTTTCAGCCCCGCCCAGCACTGGAATGTGGCCCGCAGGTGCTTTTCAGAAATGGAATTCGGCCCTTCAGCTGAAAGAGGTTCTGAACTCCAACCTTATGCGCTCTCTCTCTCTGATATGTACACATGCACCTGCCCCCCTCCCTTCACTGGAGGCCTCAAAATTTGCCACTTTCTCCAAAACGTTCTGGCTTTCCAGTACAAACATTCCAGGGGGATCTATGCATCAAGAAACCACCTTTTAATACTTGGCTACCATAAAGAGATGCACTGGCCACGCTGGACCACTAAGAACGATTAACATCCTTTTGTCAAATCCCAGATTGTGTTCAGGCATTGTATTAAGGCAAGCCCCTCAGACAGCAGTCTCTCAGCAATACGGATCTGCAAAATAAATCCTTTCAGGAGGTTTCATATTTCCTGCGAACTTGGGTTTGTCGCAGCCTTTGGGGTCATAAGACAAAAATTCTGGGATCGGATTGACTGGCTCTGCAGCTCGGTTGGAGGCATTCTTACAACATTCAAGCATTCCAGGGGGGAGTTGGTTCCAACCAACTTTCCCACAGCTGTGAACGATCATGTAGAAAAACAGGATGTGTGTGAACCCAGCCTGAGTCTAAAAAAATAATTTTCACTCCACAGATAACTGACACTTCTGCCGTTGGCACCAAGTCTGTTCCTCTCTGCTTTGGTTTGCCAGTATGTGAGGCCAGTGCTGCAAAACTCCCAGAAAACACCAGCGAGCTTTGGAGCCATCCTTCCGCACCACAAGCGAGTACACTCTCCTCTGCATCACTATTTGGCCAGACCACACTACCATTTGGAGCTGATTCCAGTTCTGGCTTCCAGGTAATCCCCCAAAACCTCTAGTTTGTGAAAACGCCTTAGACTTTCTACTTCCCTGACCTGTGAGATGGTCCAGAGGCAGCACTACTCAGTTTGGGCATCCTTTGGAAGAGAGAGCCCTGCAGGCCTTAGGTTGTTCTTGTAACATTTGCTTGGTTTACAGATACAGAATGTAAATGGAAGCAAGCAGTTCTCTCCGTCACATCAGATTCCCAAATAGAGAGACCATAATGTGCCTTCAGCTCACAGTGAACTGTTCTTCTGTGTCTTGTCTCCAAACCCCGCTGCTCTTGTTCCTTTAAATGAGGGGTGCAGAACCTCAGGCCCCGGTGCCAAATCCTCCCACCTGTGGTCCCAATCCAGCCTCCCAGTGTTCTCCAGATGGCCATACCCTGTTCTCCCGGCTCCACCCCCTTTCCCCCAGCTAGTGATTGTTTGGTGGCTTCACAGCTTTTGTGCAGTCATTTCCCCATTCTGAAAGGTTGCAATGCTTCTCCAAATGCCTAAGTACTGGCAGTAACAGCTGTAAGCTAAAATATGCTGGTACTTTTGGTAGTTTTGACCCAAACACTTTTGTCTTCAGTCCCCCCACCCCTTTTAGCTTTCAGCCCTGCCCACCACTGGAACATGGCCCCCAGGACCTTCTCAGAAACTAAATTTGGCCCTTGGGGAAAAAAAGATTCTGCACTCCTCCATTTTCTCTCTCTCTCTCATACACACACACCTGCCTCCTCCCCTTCAGTGGAGGTCTCGATTGCCATTTTCTCCTAAACTTTGTGGTTTTCCCATTCCAAACATTCCAGAGGGATCTATCCATCAAGAAACCATCTTTTAGTAATTTGCTGCCATAAAGAGATTCACTGGCCATGCTGGATCGCCAAGAATGATTAACATCCTCTTGTTGAATCCCAGATTGTGATCAAAAATTTTTTTAAGGCAAGCCCATCAGATAGCAGTCTCGCAGCAATATCAGGCTTGCCACTTTAGAGAAAGTCAGGGAAATGTTTACAGTAATACCTTGGATTGCAAGCATAATTCGTTCCAGAACCATCACCCGTGCTTGTAATCCAAAACACTCTTATATCAAAGCGAGTCTCTGGCGGGCATGAGCGGGGCCGATTTCGGCCCGCTACGCCCGCTCGAGGTGAGCGGTTACATCCCTACGTTGTCTTGCAAGACCTTGCTCATTTATCAAGTCAAAAAAATTTTTTAAAATTTGCTTGTCTTGCAAAACGCGCTCAGACCAAGTTACTTGCAATCCAAGGTATTACTGTATTTGTAGGAAAAGTCAGGGAAATTGTGATTAAGATATACTCGTGTAATTGGTTTTTTGAGACGCTGCTGTAAGAGGACAGTCCTGCACTTGAGGCAGTTGGAGTAGAGAAGCGGCAGAATACAAGTGTAATGTAATGATGCACACATATGCCATAATATGATTATATGATTTTGAAAATATTTATTGGCTGATGGTTGTTAACAGTAAAGCAGAATAAACCTAACCTACCTCACAGGGTTGTTGTGAGGATAAATGGAGAAGAGGAGGAGGATTATGTAAGCCTCCTTGAGTTCCTTGTAGGAAAAAAGGTGGAGTATAAATGCAATAAATAAAGCAGAATAAAATGAACCTGGATGAGATAGCATTATTTTATTATGGAGAAGCTGACTGGCTTCTTGCAACTGGGTAGTTTGTGCATTCAGACAAACTAGAATCAGTTTCAGTTGATTTGAAGATGTGAATATTTTGGCAGGAGTCAGCAAATCGTGGCTGGCTGGACTTTGTAACCAGCCATTATTTCTTCGAGCCAGCTGTAAAGTCCAGTCTGGCCACAATACTATTGTACTCTTAATAAAAATGAGATTGGTTTAGAAATCAGACCTTATACACAGTATTATGTTAATAAAAGGAAAGCTATTTTAAAATGTTAATTTTGGGGCTTTTTTTGTAAAACAGGAGTTTAGATTCATTAGTATACAGTAATACCTTGGATTGCAAGTAACTTGGTTTGAGAGCGTTTTGCAAGACAAGCAAATTTTTAAATATTTATTTATTTATTTATTTTATATACAAGCGACGTCTTGCAATACAAGTACTGTAGTATGGCTTAAATTAAAAATCTCTGTACAGATTTTTTTGGGGGGGATTTCGTTTTGATATAAGAGTGTTTTGGATTACAAGGACGTTTCCGGAATGAATTATGCTCTCAATCCAAGGCATGACTGTATACAGTTCTGCATAGACCTCTCTTCTCTACTTCTACAAAAGGAATTTACAGCATTTCTGTCCTGGAACAAATATTAGAAGTTCACTTTACTTTAAAAAAAAGAAAGAAAGAAAGAGAGAGAACAAAAATAATCAGGGGGAAAAAGACTATCAAACCAGATTTTCAAGATGTTCAAAAAAGCAATATAATTTTCAATTACTTCAGTATCCTATCTAAGCGTGTTGTAGGCCACTTGAGGGTCTTAGCCTGAAGCTGATGGAAGTCTTTTATGTCCATATATAATGGACTTCAAACTTTGCACTGAAGTATCAGTGGACTAAGTCTCTACCCTTAACAGCTGGCACAAACTCAACGGTCAAATGTGTGTTTTTACGATGGTGGTGGATGAAAGGAATGGGCAAAACTAGGACCATCAGAAGCAGTTTGGCACCCAAAGAAATAGATTCAGGGTGGCACTCCAAGTCAGTCTGGCTCCATCTGGGACTGATTAAGAGCACCCACTGGCTGCAGTACAAGACATTTGCCCAATTGCAGGTAACCTGCAAATTATCCATTGAAACAGAACATTCCTGCGAGTACTACACTTACCTCACATGCAAGGTTTAAAGCAAAGTATAAAATAACTGAGAACTCTGCACAACCCCAACCCCCAAATATACAGGCAGTACACAGCTCCGTGTGTTGAGGCCATGCTTGTGAAGGGAATGATAGACAGGAGATGGAGGTTTTGCCTCCTGCCACCACTAGAGCAGAGTTATATGAAAAGCTTGCAAATAAGGTTTGCTGCTGTTGGATTTCAGAGAACAAGCACTTTCCACCCTGTATGGTGCAAAGTAAAGTTTGCAATGGTGTTCGTCTGCTTCTGCTAGATTACAGAAATGGTCTGCAAACATTCAAGCTCCACTTCCTCCCTTGCTGCTGAACTGCTAATTACGCATTCTAGAACCCTTTGAAATCACAGCCACAGAAAGTTCCTACTTGCCAGACAAACAGTTCTACCATAACTTGGCAACAGGGAAGTGCTTCTGTGGAAGGCTGCCTTTGGAGCTACATTTTGAAGATGACTTTTAAGAGGACAGTTTTTAACACGCAATGGCTGGATGTCCAAACTTCATGCTGACTTTGTTCCACGGCTATCACCAGTTGCTGAACACAAGCACAAAGGTTATTGTGAAGTGCGCTACAAAATTTTTGAACTACCGGTAAGTAATATAAGAATCAGAGCTGTGCAGTCACATGCACAAGGACCATTACATCAGAAAAAAATGAAAATTAATTTAAGTCAACAGTCTCTTGTGATATATTTTGGTTCAAAGCCAAGTACAAGTTCAAGTAGTAAAAGCACCAAGGAGGAAGAGAAAACCACTGAAAAACACGTTCAGGAGGATGAAAAGTGCAAAGAACTACCTGCCACACAAACCACTTGTCATACCCCTCCCCTCACAGGGCCTCAAGCTTGCCCTCCTTTTTGGAGCTATGGGTGAGCTTACGTAAGGTTGGGGGTCTTTCTCTTTCTCTAACCCTTACCCCTGTCACACTGACTTTGGAATGTCTATTATCCCTACCTTATACTTATTTGACCAGTTATAAAGCACAGCTTCCCGCACAGACTGCTTCAATAAACAAAGTAAAGTTTATTTTAAAATACAACAGTTTCTTGATATAAGTGTCATATGTAAGTTTCTGTCAATATTAAGTAATTTACTATCTTATTCTACTACCAATCTGCCCTTACCAACTGTTCCCAAAATATTAATCCGTGCACTCACTAGCTAATCCTAACAATCCTAATACACTCTCAACTCTCTCCAGTCAGCTCCACAGACTCCCAAACAACACTCCAGCACTCCTTAGAACCCTTCACTCTCTCCTTCACTTTCTCCCACACTCCCACACTTCTCTATTTAAACAGCACCACCCACTGCTTATATAACACAGGCTTTACCCACCCACCCTTCTCAGTCTCCCAGCCAATCATGTCACATATGCAAATACACCATTCTTCCTGCCCATCATTTCTCACTCACTGTAGACTTACCTAACATAACACAGAGATGCAACAGGAATACATACTTATAATCATAGACTCAGTACAAGAACACATTATTGTACTTACCATATATACTTTTCGTGATCTGGTGACCAATGGCTCGAGTGCCCACAGAGAGGTCCCCGGGTGCCCGCTGTGGCACCCGTGCCGTAGGTTCGCCATCACTGCTTTAAGTTACCCCCAATAACATGAAATCACACCACTATGACTTCCTATGTAATCAAAGATTACATTATGACAGCAGAGTGCCTGTGGCTTTGCAACTAGTAATGAAGATGTCATTTAACTCTTGCAACAACAATGATAAATATTCATAAATATAATAAATAAATAATTCCAGTGAATGTTCTCAGAGAACCATATAGCCCAACAGTTTCATATTGGAAAAACAAAAGCAATGTATGCTGTAGTTTTTGGCTTGGTACCGTACTTCTCTGACCTTTTACTGAAGCAGTGCCAAATGTTTGTTATCTGTTTTGATGAAGCTCTGAACAAAGTGATTCAAAAGGGTCAGATGGATTCAGTGGTTTGTTTCAGGGATGAATACTGCCAAAAAGTTTCCACCCAGTACCTGACCAGTATTTTACTTCAAACTGCTACTGCTGAAGACCTTCTCCAGAAGTTTGGAGAAGGAATGTTGTCTGTACCACCTCAAGTATCTATGCATGGGCCAAACTTATTTCACCTTTTTCTGAAAAAAATGAAAGAAGAAATATTTTTTTTAAAAAAAAATGTGTTATGTGTTTCTTATATAATTTGTAGGCTTATGTCTTTGTAGTTTATATGTTAACATTTAATAAAAATTATAAAAGAAGAAGAAAGAAATAAAAAATTAACATTGACTGGAAATTACGAAAGATTCTCCCCCTCACGAGAAGTAAAACTTTTAGACAGCTGAAAGCGGCCGTCTATATGTTTTTGAGGGCGAAGGGAGCACGTCGGCAATCCTATCCACTGCGCTCCTCCTGCCTTCAGTTGGATGATGGTAATCCTCCGAGTTCGGACAGTTACAGGCACCCACATAGGATGGGGCTGTAATTTAATTTTTTGTTGCAATTTCAGAACTGTAAGTTTCATAATGCGGGTTCAGTTAAGCCATTTGTAAAGGAGTATTCAGTGAAATTTCAATTTCTATGTAATTTTTAGTGTAGATTTAAAACAAGAACAAAAATGTTCTGTCATTTGTCATTGTTTAGAGATTACTTTTATTGAATTTTCCATCTTGGTGTAATTTTTAGTGCAATTTCAAAACATGTGCTTCTTCAATTAACAGTCAGTGTTTAAAGAAAATCATATTGAAGCTCCTATCTTGGGGGGGAAATGTCTTCCAGTACTTGTGTAGTTTTAAACCATTTAATAAAACTATTATTTAATGAAATGTAACCTATGAATTCTTTTAACTTGGGGTTATTTTTGAATGGTGGTCAGGGAAATTGACAAAAGTTGGTCAGGGGAGGTCAGGGAAATGGAAAATGAAATTCTGATGGCAACCCTGAATATGGATCTTCAAAATAAATGCTCTAAGGAGGTTTTATATTTCCTGTGAACTTGGTTTGTAGTAGCCTTTGGGGTCAGAAATTCTGGGGATCTGACTGACTTTGTAGCTTGGTTGGAGGCATTCTTAAAACATTCAAGGGTTTGTGAGGGTCTTTGTTTCCACCCAGCTTTTCCATGGTTGTGAATGATCATGTAGAAAAACAGGATGTGTGTGACCCCAATCTGAGTCTAAAAAAATAATTTTCACTCCACAGATACCTGACACTTCTGCTGTTGGCACCAAGACAGTTCCCTTCAGCTTTGGCTCAGCAGTACGTGAGGCCAGCACTCTAATAAGACAAAAAGCATCCAGTGAGCTTTGGAACTGTCCTCTAAAACAGAGAGAAACTGCCCATACAACTTTATTTGGACAGGCATTAACATCACCATCAACTGGCCTCTTTCATCCTCCTGGCCTCTTTCACAGAACTCTTCACAGTTCTGATTTACAGGTAATCTCCCAAACTTCTAGCTCGGAGATACCTGAGACAACACAGTGTCAAGTGGATTTGCAAGGAGATCACTCACAGCCCAGTTCCACACATGGCTCTTGGACATGTGCAAGGAACAGGATTTTCGAGGCGAGTTGCTGCACAGGAATTGGTTGAAGCCGGATAAATGGATACCCCAGAGATTTGTCACTGGATGCAGCCTCCCCTCTTCATGGTCTCTTTTGCAGCTAGATATCTTGAGGAGGATCCACTGATGGCAAACTCTGATACACTTCTCTGTTTTAAAATGGGTTTTATTCGGTATTCGGCTGCTCCCTTTGACCACGTTATTTGACGAATGACCCTCACTAGGATTATAGGCGGGATGTGGAACATGTGGCCTTCCAGATGCTGTTGGACTGCAATTCCCATCATCCCCTCACCATCGGCTATGCTGGCTGGGACTGATGGGAGTTGCAGTCCAACAACATCTGGAAGGCCACACGTTCCCCACTTCTGGATTACGCTGGAGCACACTTGCCCTTGATTAAAGGTGACAGGATGAAGTCCACAGTCAAGGCCAGGCCTTACGAATTGTGGGCATCAGAGCAGTAGTTGGCAGCAGGATTCCCCCACCTCTTTCTCTTTCACCCCCAAAAAGTGACTTTCCCTTGTAAGAGGCTGCTGTGTGCTTGCCGCTTCTCCGGCCTCCCACCACCATCCTTACAGGTGTGCTGTGATGCTGTTGCTGGGCTGTAGGCCTCATTGCCATGTGGGGCTAATCGTAAGTGTGACATCCTCCCACCTTTTGAGGACTAGCTCCGGGCAGCCCTTTTCGCTCAATATACTTTTGTGTCTCTTTCTTCAAAGGATTTTAGTCTGATGAGGAATAAGAAGAAGATTAAAAGAAAAATATCCTTGACAAAGGAGAAGCTAAGGGATGTATCCTGGCCTCAGGTCTTTAAACTGCAGAATCAGGTACATAGTCTGTTTTCTATATCAGTTGCAAGAAAAGAAAAAGAAAAGAAAATCCAAATAGGGCCCACCACTGTACTGAAGAAACCGGAGAGACCAAAGACCAATCCATGGCTTGGGGCCGTGGACCAATCCATGGCTTTGAAGCCACCATGGCTTAGCTTGCCATGCAAACCCAATGTGCTTCCCTCCTGCAGGGTGGTTTGTAAGCCACCTTGGGGTGGATTATAAACCACCCCAAGAAGCTATGGCTTGTTGTAGGGTTTAGTAAACCCCCCGTGGTTTAGTGTGTCATCCGAACCCACATGACATGCTACGCCACGGTCAAGCCGAAAGGCTACAGAGCCCCTTAGCAGAGCAGCAAAAAAGGGTTGCCCAAAGGGCTCTGGCTAATGACAGCTGCGCTTTGATTGGCCTCCTCCAGAGTAGACCAATTAGAGTGCTGCACCTCCTGCTCAACCCCTGTTTCAGGCTTCGGGAGGCGGTGTGTGGCGGGGGTGTCAAGCCGCTCTGCGTGCCTTCCTCTCGAGTAAGGCAAGCAGAGCAACTCATTACCCTGGTCGCCGCCGCAGCCCTTTTGACTGCAGTGGTGATCAGGAATGACACTCCCTGCCCCGTTCCCCTTCCTCCCTGCTTGACAGCAGCACTGGGGAGAGGAGGGAATGGGTGGGGGGGCAACAGTGTTGATTCTGTTGGTTATTGCTGCGCGCGCAGCAGAGTCACTCTCCCTCCAGCAGGCGAGTGATTCTGCTTGCCCTCTGCCCCCCGCCCGGTGGCGTGATCATGGGTGAGATTGCACTGCTGGGCAGAAGCCCAGCACCAGGCGGCTCGTGCCCCCCTTCCTGTTGCTTGGCAGAGCCACCACTCAGCCGAGCGGCAGTGCTGCAGAGCAATGGGAAAGGACAATCTGGGGAGCCCCTGACAGCTGTCCGAAAGTGCCACTTGGGCACTTTTCGGCAGCCGTGCTCCCCTCCCCTCAATGCTCCCACGGTGTCTCCTGAGATATCGGCAGGAGGACCGAGGGGGGGGGAGGAGGCAACCTATTCCTGCTGTGCCCACACATCTGTAGGGCACAGGAGAATTTAAGCCACAGTGCGTGGCTTAAATTCCCAAGGGGCTTAGGGTGTTGTGTGAACACTCCCATTATCTGGTGGGCCATAGGGTTTATATTGATTTGGCTTTTTTCCTGTGATATTAATTATTAGCAAGGCTTCCCCATGGCAGCCATTTTGTGAGAGCACCCACAGCACACTCCCAGGCGTGCCTACCAACCCAAAAAGCTTGAGGCACCCTGGCAATGTGATTGGAATGGGCAGCTCCTGTCAAGACCCTCACAGCTGCATTCTGGCCCAGTTGAAACGCAGACCTGGTTGTAAATCCCAGCGGAAGCTATGAAGCTGACTAAGCCTGCAGTCCTGTATCCACTTAGCCATAGAATTTAGTGGGACTTACTTCTGAGCAGATGTGTACAGTTTGCACTGTTAGTGAATGTGGGCCAATCACACATGGAAACCTGGTTCAGAGGACACGACAACCCACCTAGGATAACATACAAGGGTGGGTTGTTGTGTCATCTGAACAGGGACTGCTTCACCGAGGGTGGCTTTTTTTCCCCAAACAATCCACCTTGCAGTGCCCATGGGCTAGTTTAAGGTTGTTCTCACCCAGGGTGGGTTGTTGTGTTGCCTGAACCCAGACGACACGACCCACCGTGGGTGAGCCCCAACAGCCAGTGAGCCGCTTGGCGAGAGTGGCAAAAATCCCTTGCCACTCTCGCCAAGCGGCTGCCACGCACCTCTGGCAACTGCCTCCAAAGTGCCCAAGCGACACTTGGGGGCAGTTGTCAGAAGCTTTCCCCATGCCCCGCACTGCCGCTGCCAGCCAGAAGGGCTGGCGGTGCAGGGCAGGGGGAGCCGCAAGTTGGCCAAGCCGATTGCAGCTCTCCCTGTTGCATGCCACCACCACTTGGCCGGTGGTGGCGTGGAGCAGACATCCTTGTCGGTGGCTGCTGAGGTCTACTCGGGAACCGTGTCAGGGCAGCTGGGGATCTGCTCCTGTTTGCCAAGACAGCTCAGCCGCCTTGGCAGACATCTCTGCTGAGGACCCCTGCCTCCTGCTGAAGAGTAGACCTCTCAGGCAGGAGGAGGTGATCTGCTATGTGGCGCTGTCCTGAGAAGGGAACAGTGGCACAGAGCAGATCAGGCACCATTTCCCATGCACCAGAGGTCTCCTCTGGAGCAGGAGGCGGGGGTGCCTATTCAGCTCCCGCATCGCGCTTCAGGGCATGAGCCCTGTTTGCAGTACGGGGACAAAGAGGATTTTAAAATTATTATTTTTTGTCCCCGTAGCACAAACAGTGCTCATGCCCTGAAGCGCAAAGGGGTCAATTTCCAGTCTCGTCTGGGACAACGTGCAGGGGGCTTGCAGCAGGCAGCCCCCTGCACATTACCCCAGACGAGGCTGGACGTTGACCCCATTACACTTCAGGGTACGAGCCCAGTTTGCACTACAGGGACTCTCTGACAGCCACAGCAAGCTGTCAGAGACTCATTCTTCCCTGCAGTGTTCCCTGGGATACCGTCTGGAAGAAGGAGAGGGGGGGAGTGAAGTACCTACGATGAACCTGATCATCTGTTGGGCTCATTGTGGGTACTTCACAAAACAACCACCCACTTATTGCCAGGGTGGGTTGTTGTCTCATGTGAACCAGGCCACAGTCTCAGTCTCTCTCTCAATCTCAGTCTAACCTACCTCACAGGATTGTTGTGAAGATAAAATAGAGGGAATGTGTAATTGCTTTCTCCTTAGTGGAATAAAAATGTAATAAATAAAGAATAACTTTATACAGTGAGTGTGTGTGTGTGTGTGTGTGTGTGTAGCTTACCACTCCCAATATGCTTACCATTCCCATTTTATTGCCTACAGGAGTATAAGGGTTTGTTTCCCAATGTCATTGTTTTACAGTAAAATCTTGGATTGCAAGTAACTTGATCTGCAAGTGTTTTGCAAGACAAGCAAATTTTTAAAATTTTAACTTGATAAACAAGCGACGTCTTGCAATATAAGTACTGTAGTACGGTCAAGAAAAATGAAGACTTTACACTATCATTCTTTATTGCAGCTTAAATTAAATTTCGCTTTGATATACAAGTGCTTTGGATTACAAGCACATTTCCAGAACGAATTATGCTTGCAATCCAAGGTATTACTGTAGCACCAACTTGGACAGCTTTAAAAGGGGATTAGGCACATTCATGGAAGGTAAGGGTATTAGTGGCTACTAGCTGTGATGGCTATATGCTACTTCCAGTATTAGAGGCAGTAT
The DNA here is from genome assembly GCA_021292165.1 of Shinisaurus crocodilurus. NCBI lineage: Eukaryota > Metazoa > Chordata > Lepidosauria > Squamata > Shinisauridae > Shinisaurus > Shinisaurus crocodilurus. The sequence continues at coordinate 266,644,070 of CM037878.1, read as the reverse complement.
GCCTATGTACACCAGTTGCTGGGAAAGTCGAACAGGAAGGTGCTACTGCACTCACATTCCACTTGTGGGCTTCCCATTGGGGCAGCTGGTTGGCCACTGACACTGTGGCCAGAATGCTGGACAAGATGGATCCTTGGCTCGATCCAGCATGGCTCATTTTATGTACCGTACTTACAATTCCTCCCCCCCCCCCACCGCTTTCTTTTGAAGAAAATACTTTATTTTGCAGGATGGCTTTTGGCAGTTCACCCCTGAGCTTGGGATTCATTTGGGTCTTGATGTGGATTATTTAGTCAATGCTAAGCTTGCAAAAAATGGAATTCAGTCACTTGGTAAGCTGGTTTTCAATCATTTATATCATTTTAAGGGTTCTACCCTTAAAAGCAGCCTAAAATAATTTTAAATAAAATAAATAAAATACTTTTAGTTCAGAACTTTACTTCCAAAGACTGCAATCCTTGCCTGGGATCAAGTCCCATTGAACTCAGTGGGGCTTACTTCTAAGTCAGCCTTCCCCACCTAGTGCCCTTAGCATGTTTTGGAATGGAAGTCCCATCATCCCTGGCCATTGTCCCATGCTGACTGTGGCTAATGGGAATTGTAGTCCAAAACATATACAATTTTTGTACATCAGGTAGGGACACCAGGTAGGGGAAGGCTGTTCCAAGTAGATATGTGTAGGATTGTGCTAATTGTCATGCTCCCCCCCCCCCACTGAAATATATGTGAAAAGTTAGTCAAGACTAACAATGGAACCTCTAAAACTAACTTGGTCTGGATTGAGGCTATAGTATTTAAAGGGAAGTAATGTCCACATTAATGGAAACCTGTCTGGAGGTAAATTGCATATCCCACTTGTACTATGCCTGGCTGGGGAGTTGCCTGGATGGGAGTTGCAGTTCAACACATCTACAGAAAACCAGCTTGGGGAAGGCTGGTGCAGAGGTTTACCACTGAACCCCTAGGAAGAAAGCCTACTGAGTTCTCCATAGAGTGCTTTTCCTGCACAGTAATTTGAGAGGGGCATCAAGGATCCAAGAAAACTTTGAAGATGATTGTTCCCTAAGCCAGTTGAATCAATGCATTAACATGTTGTTACATCTTCTACCTCCTGCACATATTCCGAATTCACTGATGGCACGCATTTGAAGGCGCGTGAGTGATAGCAGAGCTCCGCGTGTGCTGGATGGGAGAATTAAAATCCTGTCTGTGCATAGAGGCCCATTATTCTACGCACAGATCTCCAGATCTCACCCCCCTCTGCGCAGCGTTCCAGCGTGTCGGTTTGCAGCTGCCAGCCAGCTTGCCTGTAATCCGACTCCAGCTTGTAGCTTCCCCGGTTTGCAGATTAATCCAAGTAGCAAGGAAACACTCTGTAAGGCCACAGGTCTATTTCTACCTGTTTATTCACTTAGTGTATACATTTCCTAGTTACAGTCCATGTGCAGATTACAATGCATAGCAAGCATTAATTCCAGTGGAGTAGATTGAGCTTCACTCCACTTCAGCAAAGACGTTACATTGTTGCTAAGTCCAGCAAGCAATAGCCAGAAGAAGAGAAAGAATAGAGAAAGCAGTCCTGCTCTTCTCTAAAATGGCTTCAGACAGAAAAACAAGTTAGCACGTCATCAGAACATACAAACCATGTGACTAGCTCATAATGATCCCAGGATCTAGCTTTCCTATGAGAAAGAACACGGGAAAATAGAAAGACACAACATACTTGTTTACCGCCATTCTGTTCCTCTCCAAGTGTAAACACTGTGCTACAGCTGGTCAATGTGATTCATATCACAACAGCATTTTCCTACACTCCACTCATGGTGTTGCTTTCTTTCTTGCAGAATAGTTCAGTTCTTGTGAAACACCTGAAATAAAGCTACATGGAGTGATGTGGTGGGGGACATAGCACTCTGATAACAAAAAGCTCTGGACATTCCAGATAACCAGTTTCACTGTCTGCACCATTAGACTATTTGACAGCAATACCACTACTATGTTACTTGCTGATTACTACTTTGCTAACAAGTACCATTAAAAATTAACTCTTTAATATGGAAGGTGACTAAGGATTACTGTTTGTTTCTATTTCTCTAGGTCGGAAGGGAAAAGAGAAGCTGTTGCAGTTGATTGCTACACTTCTGGTGCTGCAACTTGTATGGTTCAGCAAATTGGAAGGCATCGTCTTCACATCTCTAATGAGACTGAATGACTCTCCTCCATCATGGTATGTTTTGAAAGCAAAGTTAAAATTCCAGGCGATTTTAAACAGCATAAAACTTTTAAACTGTTACAGACACTAGTCTGTAGTCCTAACATTTCATGTATTTGAAGCAGACAGCAGCTGTAAAATGTGGGAGTTTACTACTGTACACTTCCATATGAAGAGGAACATCTCAAGGTATGCTCTCCCAATGGCAATGCTAGAGTACAGTCTAAATAGGAAGTTGAATATCAAATTAAAAAAGGGTATGCAAACTTGTTTAATTTTTAGCTTTAGGTTAGATTTTGAGTTGCCTAAGAAATTTTGGATTGGAAAAAGGGCTGTTGTATCCAACTTTGGGGAAATAGTGAAGTCATGAGAGGGCCTGACTATATAGTGACCCAGTTCACATGTAACTACAGCCCATCAGTGGTTTAAATCATGGATTGTTGGATGTGCTGCTTCCCACATACTTGCTACTTCTGCTTTTCATCAGTTTGCCAAAATAATTCAGGAATGCCCCATTCCTGGGTTGCTAGTCATTATAGTCTGGATTACTGAGAATTAAACAATCCAGAATTTAAACCTATGGTTTGTTGTTGGGTTCAAACTCTGGGTTGTTTAATTCTCAAAAACCCAGAATGCCAGGTTTGGACATCACAACAAAGAACCCAAGAACGGGGCATTCCTGGGTTTGTTTTGATGCAAAGTGGCAGTGGCAAGAGGGTGGGGGCAGTGTTCTCACTTGCTCCCTCGCAGCCCCGCCAATTGTTTAACCCATGAATTGGCATTATGTCTGAACCAGGTTGTTATGTAGTTAAATTCCTGTTGCAAGTGCTAACTTGAGAGAGAGAGAGAGAGAGAGAGAGAGAGAGAGAGAGAGAGAGAGAGAAGGATCTTCTATTTGGGTTGTAGCATTTTTTATACTTCTCCCCACTTCACTACCTGTATCTTAGGGTGTTGTGGCAAGTTTTTTCTTAGTTTTCCGGAATTGCAGTTTGTTTTAATTAGCCCATAGATATTTTATTATAGCATCCACAATCCATTAGGAACCTCTGCACAAGCCTCATTGAAATAAACAAGGCGTAGGAAGATAAGCTGCCTTATCCAGAGTCAGATCATTGGAGCAGTTAATGCAGTTGTGCAAATTTCCCCTCCATTTACTTCCCAGCCTCTAAATTTGTGCAAATATTCTCGACAGTTAAAAAAAACCAAAATCTTAGAGGGTGGTTAAATGGGGCACCCATGCCAGCAGTACTTACACCCCACCCCCCAATGGGGCCCATTCACTCTGTCCTATGCAGCCATCTTCTATGGGTTTTTAAAAAAACTGTCAGGGCGTTTTGTGCAAATCTGCTGAAGCACAGTAACTGCTCTGAAAAGGAGTGTGAAATGCAGGGGACACACACACACACACACCAATAACTCCCATTCCTGGACTAACTGGAGACTCAGGGAAGTGTTGAAAGGGGGAGGACACTGAGAAGTGACAATTGAAGACTTAAAAGTGAGGGGATTACATTGCCAAGTTGGAGATATTGTCCCTCACCCACCCCCACTTTGGTGCACCTACTTTGTCCACGTTTTCTTCCCTTTTTGGTGCTTCTGAATTTATTTATTTATTTATTTATTTATTTACATTATTAATCGCCCATCTGGCCGGCAACCGGCCACCCTGGACGAATTGCACTAATAGGTTCCTCCTTTCTCTCAGTATTTTTTCTCCCCTGGTCCTTCATTACTGTGTGCAAATTACACACAGCCAGTGTTGTGTAGTGGTGAGAGTGTTGGACTGGGACTCGGGAGATCCGGGTTCTAGTCCCCGCTTGGCCATGAAACTCACTGGGTGACTTTGGGCCAGTCACTGACTCGCAGCCTAACCTACCTCACAGGGTTGTTGTGAGGATAAAATGGAGAGGAGGACTGTGTAAGCTGCCTTGGGTTCCTTGCAGGAAAAAGGGTGGGGTATAAATATAATAAAGAAAGAAATAAAGAAATAAAATTAGTCTATATGCAGTATTTCCTTGTCACTTTCTTTGTATGTTACCTACTCCACTTCCGCACCTCCTTTGACAGCTGAAGCATACAAGGAAATTGATAAGGCAAGACTACACATAGCAGACAGCCGAATCTGCGCTCTTGTATGCTTGCAAAAGACTGACAAATTTAAAAAAACACAAATAAAACAAAAATGACTCCATTTGAACAATTCTGAGGCACCAATGTTTTTTTTTAAGGTGGCAAACGAGTGATGGTTATTCCAAAGTGCTGTTTGGGCATTGCTGGAAGGGCAGTCACTGGCAAGAGAGGCTGGAGGCAGCACTGGTGAGATTGTGAAGAGTGGCACGGGGTTTTTTGCTGCTCTTGCCAAGCGGCTCTGTAGCCACTTGGCACAAGCTATAGCGCTGGGTTTGAACATCACAACAAGCCACCTTGAGAACAAGCTATCCTGAACAACCCTAGTACAAGCCATCTGTTCTCAGGGTGGCTTGCTGGCAAAAAACAACCCACACTGAATCGCCCACACCAGGTTCAGATGTCACGGTAAGCCACCCTGACACTAACATGGCTCATAACCCACCGTGCCTTTTCGTGACATGTCAACCCAGTCATGGAGGGGCCTTGTCAGCTTCTGCTTGAAGATCACTAGTGAGGGAAAGTCCACCATGATGCCTAAACTATGGAATTCACTTCCACAAGATGTAGTGATGGCCACCAAACAATTTGGATGGCTTTAAAAGAGGATTGGACAAATTCATGGAGGATAAGGCTATCAACTTCTACTAGACCTGATAGCCATATGCTACCTCCAGTATCAGAGGCAGTATGGCTACTTTATACACCAGTTGCTGGGCAACATGGGCACCAAGGTGGTGTTGCACTTATGTCGTACTTGTGGGTTTCCCATGGGCAGCTGGTTGGCCACTGTGTGAACAGAATGCTGGACTAGTTGGACCCTTGGTCTGATCCAGCATGGTTCTTCTTATGTTCTAGATAATTGGTTCCATTGTCAAACTGCTCTTACTGGGTTATATCCGGACTTAGTCATACTTCGAGTGGACCCACTGAAACCAGTGGGATTTAAGTTAGTCCTGACTAAAGTTGATTTCAGGGGGTCTGCTCTAAGTATGACTAAGTCTGGTTCCATCCAACCCATTGTTAAGTTCCTCTTAATGTTCAAACGAATTTTCAAAACTCAAAAAAAGTTGAGTGGGATACCTGATGGATAGAAATCCTGAAAGAAAAAGAGCTCAAGATGGATGGGAGATCCAGAAAACTGAAATACTGAAAATAGGAATGTGTGCGGAGCTTGATTAGAGAGTGCTATTCCCATGGGAAGGAATATAGTTTTGTACTGTTTTTAATTGTGTTTTATACTGTGTGTGTGTGTTTCTCCCCCCCCCCCCTTGTATTTATTGAATTGTACATCGCTCAGAGTGGCCGGATGTCTGGCCAAATGGGCGATTCATAAATATAATAAATAAATAAATAAGCCTGTGTGGCTGCACAGGGAGCTCTCTTAGGAACTGAGGCACAAAAGGGCCATGTATAGGAAATTGAAGGAAGGACATATTACTAAGGTGGAGTACAATAAAGTTGCCCAAAGCTGTAAAGATGGCAAAGGGCCAGAATGAGCTGAGGCTGGCGAGGGATGCAAAAAACAACAACAAGTGTTTCTTTGGGTATGTTAGGAGCAAGAAGGTGATCAAGGAAGGGGTATGTCCTCTGCTTAGGAAAGATGGTGAATTGTTAACAGGTGATCGAGAGAAGGCAGAACTACTCAACTCCTATTTTGCCTCAGTCTTCTCCCACAGAGGGAATTGCGTTTAACTGAGGCAAGTAGAATAAATGATATATGGAGGATTTGCAGCCCAGAATAAGTAAAGACATGGTTAGAGGGCACTTAGTTACTTTAAATGAGTTCATTTCTCAGGGCCAGATGAATTACTGCCCCAGGTGCTGAAGGAGCTTGCGGACATTATTTCAGAGTGACTGTCCATAATCTTTGAAGAGAATAGGTGAGGTGTTGGCAGACTGGAGACAGGCAAATGTTCTCCCCATATTCAAGAAGGGGGGAAAGGTAGATCCAGGAAACTACAGAGCAGTCAGCCTGATGTCAATACCAGGCAAAAAAATTTAACAGGTGATTTTAAGTGGTTAGTATATGAGCATCTAGAAAAGAATGCATTGACTACATGGGTTTGTCAAGAATAAGTCATGCCAGACCAAACTTATCTTCTTTTTTGATAGAGTTACTAGTTTGGTAGATCATGGGAATGCTGTGGACATAGTATATCTTGATTTCAGCAAAGCATTTGGCAAGGTTTCTTATGATATCCTTGTTGACAAGATGTTGTATTGTCCAACCCACATTTTACCAATTAGGTGGATCCACAGCTGGTTGAACAATGGTACTCAATGGGTGCTAATTAATTGCTTGGCATCCTATTGGAGGAACATCTTGAGTGGAGTGCTGCAGGACTCTATCCTAGGCCCTGTGCTGTTCAACATTTTCATAAATGATTTGGATGAGGGTTTAGAGGGGATGCTTATTAAATTTGAAGATAACATGAACCGAGGAGAGATAGCCACACCATAGAAGACAGGATCAAGATTCAAAAGGACCTAGAGAAGCTGGAACAAATCTAACAAGATGAGATTTAACAGAGATAAATGTAAAGTCTTGGATTTAAGGACAAAAAAACAAAGACACAAGTATAGGATGCAGGAGACCTGTCTTGGCAGCAGTACATATGAAGAAGACCTAGGTATTTTAGTAGATCACAAGCTGAATATGAGCCAGCAGAGTGATGCGGCAGCTAAGAAAGCTCATGTAATCTTGGCTGTATTAACAGAAGCAGAGTGTCTAGATCGCGGAAAGTAATCATTTCACACTATTCTGTATTAGTCAGACTGCATTTGGGTGTGTCCAGTTCTGGGTGCCCATTTTAAGAAGGACATTGACAAGTTGGAGCATATGCAGAGAAGAGCAGCCAGGATGGTGAGGGGTCTGGAAACCAAGTCCTGTGAGGAACAGTTGAAAAAGCGAGATATGTTTAGCCTGGAGAAGAAAAGGTTAAGGGGAGAAATAATAATGATCTTCAAATTTCTGAAAGGCTATCAAGCAGAAGATGAAGCAGACTTGTTCTCTGTTGCTCCAGAGGCCAGGACTAGAACCAATGGGTGGAAATTGCAGGGAAGGAGTTTTTGGCTAAACATTAGGATTAACTTCCTAATAGGGAGGGCTCTTCTGCGGTGGAGCAGATCGCCTTGGGAGGTGGTGGGTTCTGCTTCACTGTAGATATTTCAGCAGAGGATGGATGGCCATCTGTCAGTGATGTTGTGGCTACCCCCTGCAGTGCAGAACCTGCATTGAGCAGGAGGTTGGACTAGATGATCTCTGAGGTACCTTCGAACTTTAATTCTATGAAATCTACCATCCTGTAACCTGAAGCCTATTAGAACTAGTCTTGCCCTCAGGGGCAGCAGATAACAAATCTTTCCCATCTTGACTTTGTGTTTTCAAATCAATGTGATCGTTCTTTCTTTCTTTCTTCACTTTAAACAGGGCATTTGATCCAGTAAAGAAAGCAGTTGAATGGGCAAGAAGAACTGACCAAGAATTTCCCACTATTTGCCAGCGCCTTGAACTTGGAAAAGACTGGGATTCCGTCACTAAGAAGCTGCTGCATATTGAATAATTTGGGGGCAGTATCTTCCCCCATGCTCCTTTAATATTTAATGACATCAGGTTTGGATTAGCAGGAAAATTGGCACCATCACCTACTTCCTTCTCTATAATGATAAACATGCAAACATTTGCTGATCATAACCGATTATTTTTCTTCATTACTATATCTTTTATCATGTAGCTTTGATATTTCAGAGTGTAACCAAGAATAGAGGAATGCATGAACCAATATAGTCAGGAAACACGGTCTAAACAGTAGGGTTTTCCCATAACCATAAATACTTTTACCTGACTCCCATCAATATTCTAATTAGATGCTTAAAAAATTGTCATGGTCTCTGACCTTTCGATGTGTTCATTTACCTTGCAGATTTTCTTTGTTTCTACTTTCAGGTGGACTGTGCAATCTTTAAAAAACAAAACAAGTTTCCAACTAATTCAATAAAAACTTCTTAATACATTCTTGTCTCTGGTAATTAATGCTGGCCAAAAAAATGTAATGGAGTATGGTCTGGGACATCCTATGTTTAGGAGCATTCAGAGCAAAACTGACATTCAGTGAGGCCATAAGCATAAAAGAGGAAAAGGTGTTTCCAGTCATAGGCAGAAAACAATAATACTTTCTATAGATAAAACCTGTGGCTACTCATGATGGTCCATTAGGAAAAAAAATCTAATAAAAACAGTGGGTAGGGCTCACTAAAAGTTTGTTTTTGTTCCTGTCCCCCATGACTATTTTTTATTCTTTCTCTTGTGTGCCCCACTAAAAATTAACAAAGATGGGAGCAGACTTTCAAGTTCATCAAAACTCTTCATCAGGCTAGACCAGGGGTGTTGAACCTCAAGCCCACAGGCCAAATCCAGACCTCTAGGACTTCCCCAGATGGCCGTGCCCCCTTTCCCCTAACCATTGATCATTTGGTGGGTTTTTTGGCTTTTACACTTTCCCCCCCATTCTAAAAAGTTGAAATGTCTAGAAGTAAGAGGTTTAAGCTAAAATGTGCTTAAAGCTTATTTGGTATCTTGGCCCCTCCCCTTTGCCCTTGGCCCTTCCCACCACTGGCATATCGCCCCTGAGAGCTCTGAAATTGAATTTGGCTATTGGGCTGAAAGAGTTTCAACACCCAGACTAGATGAAAGTGGGGATGTGGGGAAGAAATATTTTTCTCGGAAAGGTGAAAAACCTCTTATCTGTATACTAGGTATTGGAAAGTTCCTAATTTGTTAATCAAATAAAATACATTTATTTGTTACTAACCAAAATAGATATTACCCTACTGTACTTTATATGCCTCAAATGCTTGAGATGTGCCATTTCCTCATTCACGTTGAGAAGCCATTTTAAATGTCTCCATGGGGTGGAAGTAAGAGTTGACCATAGAAATCAATGAAGAAATTTAAGATTTTGATGTAGCTGTGACCGGTCACCAGTTTGTCCATTCCCAAATGAACAGTAACAGCAATTTATTTTTACTTATTCCAACATCTGTATGTCAACTTTGAGGGCAAAGCCCTCCCCAGGCAGCTCACATAAAACAAACAGAAAATAAAACAATTCTTTAGAAAATATTTAAAACCATTATGCAAATAAAAAACGAACAGCAGCACATTAAAACAATATATCGGCTATCACACAGAATCCTAATTTAAATCAGATTGAAATAAAAATGTTTTTGAGATCTATTTTATAGTAAATTAATACTAATAACTGATAGAGATGGAGCCACACACAGATTTGGGGCTACTGACGAAATGCCCCAGTCTCTAGTGCCTGTCAATTTGAGAGATCATTTATTTTTTTTTATTTATTATATTTATACCCTGCCTTTTTTCCTGCAAGGAACCCAAGGCGGCTTACATAATCCTCCTCCTCTCCATTTTATCCTCACAACAACCCTGTGAGGTAGGTTAGGCTGAGAGTCAGTGACTGGCCCAAAGTCACCCAGTGAGTTTCATGGCTGAGCGGGGACTAGAACCCGGATCTCCCGAGTCCCAGTCCAACACTCTCACCACTACGCCACACTGGCGTATGATGCATCATGTGCATCATGATGGTGCACATCAAAGCAGAACCTCTGAGGCCAATCTTAAGGCCTCACAGGTTTGCATGGGTGCAGGTGCTCCTTCAAATAACCATTCCACAGGGATGTTGAAGAGTCCTTGGTCTCGAGTCACAAGTCAAGTCACGAGTCTTTGGACTCGAGTCCGAGTCCTTGGTCCAATATGGTGACTCATGAGTCACTCCCAAAGCTGACTCCACGAGTCCCTATTAAAATCAATGGGGGTTTTTTCCCAACAAAATAAGGCTACTTCAGATGTGTGGCTTAAATAAATTTTAGGCACAAGTGTGCCTTTTTATCTCAAAACTCTGCCACTGATTTTGACAAGAACAGACCAGGCAGACAAACCCAAAATAAAAATAACCAGGCAGGCAGAGGAGGCAGCAGGGAACACCAAAGCAGGCAGGCAGGCAGAGGCATTTGTCTTGGACAGTTCAAACTGCTGAACTGCTCAAGAAGAGACCAGGCAGACAGAGGAGGCTGGGAACCCCAAACAGGCAGGCAGAGGCAGCCAAACCCAAAATGTCTGAAAGGTTGCATTTTAGGAAAATTATTTTTAAAAATAAAATCTTCGCCAGCAATCGCACTTCTCTCCACTCCTTCTAGCACAGCCCAGGGATGTTGAAGAGTCCTTGGTCTCGAGTCCCGAGTCGAGTCTCGAGTCCTATTAAAAATATTGGGACTCGAGTCCGAGTCGAGTCAGAGGGAGGACTCAGTCTGACTCACGAGTCGAGTCCTGGAGTCCAAGTCCCCATCCCTGCCATTCCAACAATTTAGGGATTTGAAAGTCACCACCATCACTTTAAATTGGGTGAAGAGACAGAAACCAGTGTGGTTGTAATCACCATGAGTTTTCTGCCATATGTGTTGTAGTTGTTAATCCAATTGTTTCATTGCCTTCAACTTCTCAGAATATCAAGGAACTGACATGGCTCTAAAATTCAAGGATGTTTGGAAGTGATCATATTGATGGCCAGGTTCTCCCCACATTACAAGTAGAGACCAGGGCTTTGTCAACCAAAGCTGCAGGAAATTCCCCTAGAGATTTTGAAAACTGTCTGGATCCATCAGCCTCTGGGGACAGACAGGCCTGGCCCAACATATTTTGCTGCCTCAAGCAAAGCAGCAGTGTTGCTGGGGTGGGCAATACGGTGCAGCGCAGTGGTGGCCAGTGGGCTACCTGCATGCTTGGCTGGCCAGCCTATCCGTGACTGGCCAGTCCCTCACTTGCTCACTCATGCCTTGTGCCCCAGCTGCAGGGCTCTCACAAATGGTCTGCTGAACTATTATGAGAGGTCAGGCAACCTCTCATGGGAGCCCTGCAGCTGGGATGCAAGGCAGGAGCGAGCAAATGGGTGCTGGCCAAGCAGGTAGGGCTGCCACCCGCAGTAAAAAGTGGTAGCGGCTGGCAGTGCACCCAGCATGTCGCTCTAGAGAGCCCTGCCAGTTGCTCTCTTGCGGCAAATGCCACAGCAGGAGAGCGGCTGACAGGGCTCCCCAGAACACTTGCTGGAGGCAGTGGTGGGCCCTCCTGGCCGGGGGCAGGGTGGGATAGAGCGGCGTGATTTGCCACTCTTCCCGCTACTCCGCCTGGTGCAGGTCCATCACTCCATGCAATGGTAAGGATGGCCCTGGGGATGGACCATTAAAATTAGTCCCCCGGTTGCCCCAATGGGGGGTTTGTGTATTCAAAACGCACACACGCCGCTCATGGGTTAAATAACCAGCACACGGCTCATTTTGGGTTATGAGCCAGCTGTGTCATGTAAACCAGATCATTTACACCTCTCTATCCAACCAGATCTCAGTTATACAGGACAGGTCAGCCTGTTCTTGGATAAGATCAGCAGTTGCCTTTCCATTAGCTGATTGGGCATTCATTAGCAGCATCTTCAGGCTTGAGGGGACTGCTGTAAGGCCACACTATTCTAACATAGCCCTTCCTTCTTGCTCCACCCTGGAGAGATGATCCCTTCTGGTATCACCCATCTCCTGATCAGTCCCAGATAAATAGCAGTGACCCTGGAAACACCATGCTCAGCAGATGAACTTACTGGCAGAAGTATAGGGGGGATGATATAAACCAAATTTCTTCTCTCACTGGCTTCCTGATTCAGATCTTATTGGGGGGGGGGGGGAATGTTTTACAAGTTTTGAAAGCCTTGCCGATACAGGAGGAGATGGCTTCCGGTGGCTGAGCGAGCCACTGCTGCTTAGATTATATGTAAAACACAGACCAGCAACAACAGCAGTGGATTCAATAATATTTTCATAAGCTGGCTTTGAACTGATTATCTCTCAGGCAAGGAGAAGCACCAAAGGATACGGAAGGTAAACTTTGATATTTGGGAGAGACATCAAGGGAAGCAAACAAACTCACCGCATCGTCGTCTTCCCCTTCCCACCTCTCTAGCCTGAGCGAATCTTTTCAGGACCCAACTGATATTATTTTATTCACTTTTATAGGGAGTTTTTCTTGTCTTTTAGCTTGTGTATCCTTTTTAACCAGAGTTACTTTTTTAGCTTTGCTTTTATCTTTTTAATTAAGGGAGTCTGTCGAGTTGGCCAGGGCAGCTGTGGAGAGTAAGAATTAGAAAACAGATAAGTTACTTTTATCAAGCGGTGAAGTGGATTGTGGACTGTGTTGAAATTTGGAAGCATGGTATTTACAAGAAAGACTTATAAAGATTTGGGACTCATCCCTTGCCCACAGAATCGTTCTCCAGAGCCACGGAAGAGGCAAATTAAAATTACTCAGTTCCTTAAGCAAGAGGAGGAAGGGGGGAAGAAGAGCGAACAATGTAAGTCCATACAGGATGATTCCTTGCCTGAATTCACTATGCTGGACTGGTCAGTTGATTTGAAAGGTGCCATACAAGAAGAGCCCAGATCTATGATGTCCTTGCTAGATTTGGCATCAGAGCTGGCCCTTGCTGAGATCCACGCCTCCATACTGGGAGCACAGCGGGAAGATGAGGCGGAGCAAGTAATTAAAGTAGACCTTGTGGATGAATCTTCGCAGAATCAACCTTTTAAGTGCACAGCCAACACTTTAAAGAAGAACTACAACTCAATCTCCATGCAAACAGAGGTTGTAGGGAACAAATATATTTAGATAGAAGGATGGTTTCTCATGATATCTAAAGAACTAGTCCTCATTCAAAACTTTTTGGCAGAAAGCAATAGGTTGTTAACTACTCTGACTGAATATTTTAAATTGCAGGAGAGGAATCAGCAGGCAAAAGGAAGTGATGATAGTAAAGCCCAAACACAGTCGCTAAATGAGAAGATAAGTAAACCTCCAAATACAGTCATGCCTTGGATTGAGAGCATAATTCGTTCCGGAAACTTGCTTGTAATCCAAAACACTCTTATATCAAAATAAAATCCCCCCAAAAAACTTTGTACAGAGATTTTTAATTTAAGCCGTACTATAGTACTTGTATTGCAAGACGTCGCTTGTATATCAAGTAAAAAAAAAAAAAAAAAAAATTTGCTTGTCTTGTAAAACGCTCTCAAACCAAGTTACTTGCAATCCAAGGTATTACTGTAATCATTTTAAAGGAGATAATAAAGTGGTGTAAAATGGGGATCATAAGAAACAGAAGAAAAGCAAAAACATAAAAAACATTACAAAGCAGGAGAAAAAAGTTCGGTGTTGTCAGAGAAAGGATTTCCAGAGGCTGTTTGACTTGCTGGATGTATCTGCAAAAGCTAACCCTATTAAGTCACCACAGAAGGAGCATGGGAAAAAGAAAAGGAAAAAGAGTAAAAGGTTGATCAAAGACTATTCTCAACAGTGCGGCGTGGAAGCAGATCTTGTCTCGAGCAATGTGTCCAGTGAGCAGGATTTGGACCTGTTGCAAGATCCGTGGGAAGATGTTCTTTGTAAGGCTCAGGTAAAGTTGGAGGACAACGAGCTGTGTATTAAGCTGGGCGATGCTCCTCACTCTTCAGAATCAGTGCTCGATTTAGCGTTAAGAACTAACTGGAACTTGGTGATGATTCCGTATAAGCTGGTGTTTGTGAACTATCCCAAACCCTGGGGTTTTCTCGCCCAGTCAGTTCGTGTCTCACATTTTTTGCATATTGTCAACAGAGTTTTGCCAGGAGCACTGCACTCTAATAATATTGCGAATATAGAGTATTTGTATTATGATGGCATAAGAGCACGTGCTGTTGTTACATTTAGAGACCAGGGCATAGCTAGCTTTATTTATAGAGCAAAGGAGGCGTTTTTAGCAAGTAGTTTAGTTTTAGCAAGATTTTTTGAAAATCAGGCCCCTTTGGATCCTTTACTTGACGCTCCAGTCAGGAAATCCAGTGATAACAAGATGGTAATCAGGAATCTCACTGAAAATCTTATTGATTTAAATTGGTCTCATGACCACAACCAAGCCCCTATCCAGTTAGAGAATCAGGGCAAAATGAGGATTAAAGTAAATCCAACACTAGAAGCGCAACAAACTGAAAATGAATGTCTTGGTTTTTTCATCTCAGAGGAGAAAGCTCTCCTGAACTCCTTTCAGGCCTTGCCAGATTTTGCACAGGCAGAGATTTTGGAAAGGCTAGATTTATTGAAAAACCATCTAAGGGAAATAAAGTCATGTGATGGAGGTGGAAATCAAAAAAAGGAGTTGTCACCAGTCGTGGCTGCAGGTGATGGGAGACAGGCTCAGGTCCCAATAAGTAATGTAAAGAGGAGTACAGATAATTGCCCAGGCTTGAACCAAATTAAAAGTGACTGCACTGTACCTAAGCTTAAGAACTGTGTTGATTCAAGTGGTATAAACTGGCAAGCTATGAGGTACCTGAACGATGGGGAGCTGGGATGTAGTAAGTCGTTCAATGTGCCCATACATCCTAAGATAGACATCATTCACCCTATAAGATCAAATGTAAGTGTATTAAACCCCTTTATGGATGAACTGACGTGTCTTGACGTGGAACACATTCAACATATTAATCAATCGGAAAAGGTAGATAAAAATAGTTGATACAGTGAGTTAGTTGATACAGGGTTGGGGGATTCAATGCTAGCCTGCACTTCACCGCAAGTGCATTTTATCGCCCATAATCATACTTGTGTTAGTTGGCCAGTTAAATTCCTTTCATGGAATGTAGCCGGCTGGAGGGCTTGTCAGCAAGGAGTCGATTTGAAGAAATTCCTTTTTAATTTTGATGTTATTGCCTTTCAAGAAACTTGGCTCATAGATAATGAGAATATTTTTCTGGGTTATAAAATATGGACTGAATCAGCTCGGAAAATTAAAGATAAGGGTAGAGCAGTTAGAGGCCTATCAATTCTTGTTAAAGAAGATTTAGGCTGGGTAGGTGAGCTGTTGTTGAATATTTTTGCTCCCCAAAATTGTAGTCAGGCTAGAAACCCCAAGCCTAACATTATTAATAGTAAATATTTATATACCACCAGTCAACTCGCATTATTATGTTCACGATGTCTGGTTTCTTTTGGAATACTTGGTGGAGGACTTAGGTACGAGATACCCGAATGACTTAATTATTATGCTGGGTGATTATAATGCCAGAATTGGCTCTAATCCAGCACAATCAGTTGAGCGGTGGGGTCTTCATGAAGACCTCCAGGAGATGTATTGTTGGTCCTCCAGAGACAAGAAAGTAAATAAAGTGGGTCGGAACCTGCTGGAGTTGACATATAAATTAGGGCTTCAAATTTTAGGGCCTAGTGACTCTATGCTTCCCTATCCATACACTTATTTTACACATTCTGCTGGTAGTGTTATTGATTATATTTGTGTCTCTAGACAAAACGTTCACCTGTTCCCAGGAATTACGGTACATATTAGAGAGGAGAGATCATCAGCCCATATCAACTCATTTAATTTTAGAATCTGATCGGAGACCACTGTCTCAGTTAGACAAGCATGTGACAAGTAGGTCAGACATAGTAAATGAGAAAAGATTAAGATGGGAGCAAGTGAATACCCTGAATCTTAAGTCTTGCCTGAGCTCAAATGAGGGAATAGCTCTGGGAAATCTGATATGTGCCTTTGAGACAAATATTGAATCTGTCTTGTTTGCATACCAGGTAATTTGCTCAAGAATTAAACCCTGGTTATTAACCAGGGTCAACAGAAAGGGTCCAAGGAGTATAAAATGTACCTGGTTTGATGCAGAATGTAGAGAATCAAGGAAAGGAGTGAGAAAACAAATGATAATTGCCCATGATTCTTCTGATAGTGGAGCTCATGCACTTATGCTCAAGCTTAGGCGAAATTATAAGAAATTAATTATAGATAAGAAAGCTAACTATTATGCAAAAAGCTGGGCAGATCTGGAACAGGTGGCTAGAAACAGAAACTCAGCAAGTTTTTGGCATAAAGTTTCGGCCAGACTTAGTATAGATAATAACTGTGCAGAGATTCCTGTCTCTGCTAAAGCATGGGAAGATTTCTATTTCGAATTATTTAAGGATAAGGTAAATGGGGAAAGAACAAACTTCACAGAAGATAACCTTAGGAATATTGATGACCTCCCTAAATGGCCTCCAATCTTAAAACAGGAAATAAAGCCCCTTATTCTATCACTAAAGAACAATAAAGCCCCAGGTGAAGATCTTTTGCCTCCAGAACTCTTCAAAGACAATGTTGACTGGTGGGCTACTGTTCTTGCAGGCCTCTTCACCCACATAAGCAATACTGGTCGTATACCTAATGGATGGAAACTTAGCATAATAATTCCTTTATTTAAAAATGGTGATCGCAGAGACCCTGGAAACTATAGACCCATCAGTTTAATTGATATCCCTGCAAAAATCTATGCTAGGTTTCTATACCAAAAATTAGAGGAGTGGGCTGAAGAAAATGTTATTTTAGCAGAAGAGCAGGCTGGCTTTAGGCAAGGAAGTTCTGTCATTGATAATTGTTTCACCTTATCTCATTTGATATCTAAATACACTTCAAAGGGTGGACAGCTTTTTACCGCATTCATTGATTTAAGTGCCGCCTTTGATTCAATTAATAGAAATCTTCTCTGGGAAAAACTGACTAAAACAAACATTGATCAGAGACTCCTTTTTCTTATAAAGATCCTCTATACAGACACTAGTCTAAAGGTTAGAACTGGGGTAAACCAAGCTTTAACAAATGAGATCCCTACAAGCAAAGGAGTTCGCCAGGGTTGTATTCTTGCGCCATTCCTTTTTAATTTCTATATCAACGATGTAGTTTCCACACTTCACAGCCAAGAACTTCATATGCCAAAGGTTATGGGATAAACCGGTGAATATCCTCTTATATGCGGATGATATGATTTTGGTATCCACCACACAGGTTGGTTTGCGGAGGCTACTGAGACAATTTAGTTCTTACTGTAGGGAAAATGACCTAGTGATTAATAGCAAAAAATCAAAAGTGCTAATTTTTGGTAAGAAAAAGAAGAGATATAAGTGGTTCTTGGACTCAAATGAAATTGAACAGGTGGAATCATATATTTACCTTGGCTTAACTTTTACTTCCACAGGATCCTGGGCATTGCAGGTAAAGAGAAATATGCTAAAGGCAACTGCTTGCGCTCAATCTTTAAACAGGCTCCTGAATTATAGACAACCTGGTTCTCTCTTGCCAGTCATTAATGTGTACAAGGCAAAAGTGTTGCCAGTACAAATTTATGGTGCTGAAATCTGGGGTTTTTACAATAGTAAGGAAATAGAAAGGGTCCAAAATCGCTTTTTACGTATGATTTTAGGGGTGGCACCAGCCTGTCCAGCATATGTGCTCAGATCTGAATTTGGAATCATGGCAGTTTCAGATCAAATACATGGTAGGCTATTTAATTATTGGTTCAAGCTAGTTCTGATGAGTGAAGCTAGGCTTCCAAAAAAGTGTCTTCTCAAGCAGATGGTTAAAACCTTGGAAACTTCCCGGCTCTATAAATTTATAAAGGTGTTACCAAGCTATGGTTTTAGTCTAGAGGCAATAAACATTTCTAGCATCAATATAAGAAATTCTGTTAAATTAAGGATTTCAGATACTAGAAGTCAGACTGATATAACTGCACTGTCGAATTCAAGGGCCATGAAATGGCTAGCTAGTACCAAATTTCAATTCAAGGAAGAGAAATATTTGTTTTTTTTATATGAAACGGGACCAGCGTGTAGCCTTTACTTGGCTCCGATTTGAGTTGATGGACACAATGATGCTACAGGGTAGATTCCAAGGTATTCCAATGAAAGATTATGTATATGCGGCAACTCTGCAATAGAAGATTTGGCACACTATTTACTTGAATGTCATTTATATTCAAAATGTAGAGAACATTATCTATCTTTATTTTTGATACGCATGAATAACTGGACAGTGAAGGATAAACTGTTATTTCTCTTACATGGTTCCAACTACTTTGTGTCCCAGAGAGTTGCCCTCTTTGCTCTCAGAGCAGCCAACACAAGGAAAAAAGAACTGGAAAAACAGATCGGCTAATAGATTTTATTAAATGTTTTAATATGCAACGCAAGGGGTTTTATATTGTTAGTTTTATCAAGTGTTAGTTTTAAACTATATTGTATGTATGTATTGTATATTGTTTGACAATTTTAATGCAAAGCAAAGTTTTAAATTTTAATATGATATTCCTAATTATAATATATGGCTTTTAATTCTAATGTAAAGTTTCCTTTCCAATGTTTGCTTGTTTTAATGTTTATTTGTTTTTGAAATGGTCGGAAGACTTATTCAATAAAGTTACGGTATTCATTCAATACAAATCCCAATGCAAATGCAGTCTATAATCCCCTGTACTTAGTAGAGAGTAGTTTATGACAGCCCTGCAACATAAGAGCTTTTCTACCCGATGCTGTTAAGTGGCTGTTAATCCACTGTATCTACTTTCAGTTTTGTGGCAGAATTGAGATCTGAACACTACACAAGGAGCTTTTCCTTTCCTGTTCCAGAACCTCTAGGTGGCACTGTGGTATAGCAGAATGGTGCAAATACACAAGAGAAGAAACTGTTTCTTTCACTTTAAGAATTAAATGCCCATTTTCCCTGCTCTAAAAATACTTTCCAAAAGTGCTGGTTAGTCACAGAAGTTAAACTGCAGGGTCATAAAGTTGTTTAAAGAACCCATAAACAACAATGAATAGGGAATGACAAGTGCATGAGAAATGCCTCATGTAGAAAAGCCCATAGTCCAGTTGTATTTATACTCAGGGATGACTTGAGTATATACCTCAGCATACAACAACCCTACAATGTAGTCCAGTTATATATTGTGTGTGTGGGGGGGGTACACTGAGAGAGTAGATTACAACAGCCCACTGCAATGTAGTCCAGCTTGTATTGCAGGCCAAATGTGGGGCTGAGACTGGATTGCATTCCCAGCCAAAACGGCCCCATACAAAATACCCCATAGGTTACAGTAAAGATCCCTCTACTTATTGACCCCACAGGCTTCCTCCCAGGCAAAATCCAGTGCTCTGTTGCAGGCAGGAGCCTCATACTCCATTGATTTGCATGCAGATGGGTTGCTCTCTTAAATGTTCGAAAACTAAAAAGAAATGAGATTTTTCACGCACAAAGTAAGACCCAAGTTAAAAAGAGCAGTGTAATGTATGCACTTAGTTGAATATCTAGTATGTGATCCCTTTAAACCAGCTATGACCCAGGAGCCCAGGCCTTTGAATAGTTGACTCTTGGGAGGCTGCACAGAAAATAGAGGAGTGTACAGCAGGCTGGCAGGCTTCTTTTTGCAAAAAATAAAGTTTGCTATTTTTAACTACATCATGCACTGTGTTGCACAAATTTATGCTCAGAGTCCTCTCCCTAGGGAACCCAATGTTCAAGGAGAGGGAAGCAGCACACACCCAGTGGTGAGGTTTTTCAAAGTTTATTTCTGTGCAAAAAGGACCAGCAGGGGCGCGTGCCCAAATCAGAGCTGGACAAAGGAAAGTGGGGCATGCAAGCCTTTTTATACTTTACATTTACAGCATGGCTTCAATAAATCAAACACATTGCTTAAACATGTTAACCAATAACATACATTTTCCCGAATATGACAACAGCTAATTAGAAACTTTCATCTGAACATAACAATAAGCAATCAGAAGCTTAAGGCTACTTATCCCTTCCTCTCTTGGCTAGATTGATGATTCTCATGACCTTAAGGGCACTTTGAGGCACTAGATGTCCCATGTGCCTGCTAATCTTGGTACCCTTGAGATGAGGGGAAATTCCCCTTCGCTGGTACATACACTTCTAGAAGCGAGATTCTAGCCAAAGGAGAGAAGGCACTTGGCGTACAACCAAACAAGAAGCAATACAATTCTAATTCAAAGGCAGATGGGCAAGGTTAGTCAGCTCAGGCCATGAGGGAGTGGAACAAAGAGATTAGTTCATTTTCACAATGCGTGCTTATTTACAGCTTTGTTCATTACTTGTAGATGGTGGAACTTTATTCCTGCACTCTCATTACACGTGAACGGCAACTGTTCAATCACTTCCATTGGGGGTGTTGTAGTTGGGGGGTGCTTGTCCAAGGTTTGCCATTGGAATCTCCTGTAGATGACAAGATTTGAACATGCCCATTGGCAGGGGATAAATGTCAATAGGTGGCATTTAACTATTTATGCATTATGGAACTAACAGTGTGCTTTATTTATACAACAATTTGAAATGCTGAGCTTTGCAGTTTGTAACTAGCTCTGGGGAATGGCACTCTTTTTGCACTGGCACGGGTTAGAATGCACAAGATGCAGGTGCGAGCAGATTTACTCAGGTGTTCTGACTGAGAGTGGGGGTGTTCACACTGGGTCAAGATCTTATTTAGCAATGGGAGCTAATGTGTTTTGAAATACAGAAAAATCGAAGCAGGAACTCTTGCATTAGCTGCTACTCTTTACTTTTTGAACGGACACCTGCTATCCAACAAGATAGACACTAAAATCTTGGATTTTTTCACTGATATCTATGGGAAACTGTCACTTCTGCCCCAAGGACAGAGAAAAACAGTGAGAAAAGGTCCATCGAAACCGGAAATTCAAAGCATGTAATTCTCTCTTTACATACATCTGTAGTTCCATACCCCTTCCTGCCTCTCGCCCCCTTTCCGCCGATGCTTTCTGGCTGATTGCTTCTCCGAGCTCCATCCTATTGGCCGTTTCCTCTGAGAATCATCCTGATTGGCGGCTGCTGTGTGCGCGTCATGGATTTTCCGGGAAGCTGGTTGGCGGAGGAGGCCAGCGCCGCTATCCTCGTTGCCATTGGGGCACTTCTCTGGCTTGACCCGTGTGTGAGGCGGAGGGGTGTGTGAAGGGAGTGGATGTCGCAGCCGCTTTTTACCGTTCTCGTTTGAAAATTCGGTCCCAACATGGCGACGGCCGTGAGCGGGGCTGAGGAAGAGATGGCGACAGCCGCCGCCGCCGCCGCGAAGGAGAAACCGAAAGCTGGTGAGGTGGGAGGAGGTGGTGTGACGGCGGCGGCAGCGGCAGCGGGGGGTGGCGGCGGCGGCGGCGAGAGCGAGGAGGACGAGGATGACGTCTATGAAGTGGAGAAGATCCTGGACGTGAAAAAGGATGAAGAAGTGAGTCCAGAGGGGGGCGGGCCTTGCTGGGACAGAGGAGACCTCACCTCATAAGATGCTTTTGGATGCCGTTGGAGGAGGAAGAGTGTTAGAATCGTAGTAGAGTTGGAAGGGCCCTATAAGGCCATCGAGTCCGGCCCCCTGCTCAATGCAGGAGAACAGATGTGGGCAGCCCAGGCAGTCACCCATCCAAGCACTGACCCGGCTCACACCTGCTTAGCTTCAGCACGTGGTCTGCATTATGTGCTCTCGACACAACCAGCAGTGAAGGACGGTCGCTCATACTCCTTCCCTCAGGGTGGGTAAGGGATAATAACCTGTAGCTGAAACGGGGGGAAAGGTGATGAGGAGAAACCAGGGAAGCTCCCATTGCTGTTCCATCATGGCCTGTTCCCCTCTCTCTATATTGTGGTTTGGAGAAAGGTGGGTGCACCTGGTACAGGCACTGCAGACATCTGATGAACTTATTTTACAAAGCAGGGAGTTTTTTTAGACAAAGAAAAAAAGCTTACTTATCAGAACCACACCACACCCCGTACAACTTCGGCCCACTACTCAACTGATAAACAGTCTTCCCATTTCCAAAGGGTGTGCGGTGGGAAATGAATACTTAGGGTGCAAACAATGCATGTTTAGATAGGAAAAGAAGTCCTACAATGCCCAGCATGCCCCAGCCAGACATTTAGGGCTGGGGCATGCTGGGAGTTGTAGGACTTTTTTCCCTGTTGAAACATGCATAGGATTGCACAGTTAAATAACAAAAGTAGCCCTCATTGGGGGTCATTCAGTTATTCTCCAGACAGGGCAGAATTACCCCTTCTTAGCAGAGGTTGCCCATTGCATCTCTGTAAGAGTCTAGTCTTGTCTCCTTCCTCTCAGAAGGTGCACCCTCCCAGATCAGTAATGCCCAAACTCACAGTGTGGGCTGCTCCTCTGTGGATAGGTAATTCTTTTTCTTACACATCCTAAAAATAAACATTTTAGGGTGTAAGAGTGATGTGTGCCATGTATGCTAATTCAGAAAAACAGTCTGTCTCAGCTCTAAATGTCTGGGAAATACCGAAGCATACTGTTGCTCATGGAGGCACATGCCATAGTTAGGGAATATCAACGACACAAACTTAAATTTGTTTAATAGTCATTCCTGCGCCTCCTGGGCACTTTGGTTCTTTGAAGGGGTTAGGGATCTCTTAACAGAATGCTAAGCACCCTCGCTAAATTGCAATTCCTAGGCTCCTTTGGGGTTAGTCATGACAACTAAACTGACACTAAAACCAATATTTTTACTATAGTATTTACTCATCGGAGAACTTACTGTTACTAGGCAGTATAAAAACAGTTGTTTATGCACTCAGTCTTCAAAAATAACACAGCGGTTTCCCTCCTCACCACTCCTCCAGACTTATCACCCAGATCTAAAAGTTGGTGGTTGAAAATAGTGGCTGGGTATTCTCCTATTTTCTTAATATTTGCTACCTGCATACAGATATACTTTCTGCTTTGTTGAGGCTGCACAGTGAAGCTAGCAGGAATACCTTCTACTCTTTTGTTAACTACTGTGGTATAGTGGTTAGATTGTTGGACTGGGACTGAAGAGATCAGGGTTCTAGTCCCCACTCTGCCATGAAGCTCACTGGGTGACTTTGGGCCAGTCACTGACTCTCAGCCTAACCTACCTCACAGGGTTGTTGTGAGGATCAAATGGAGAGGAGGAGGATTGTGTAAGCTGCCTTGAGTTCCTTGCAGGAAAAAAGGTGGGATAGAAATGTAATAAATAAATAATAAATAAAAATAAACTACTATCAACCATTTCTCTCCTCTAGCAGGATTGTGCATAGCTGTGTAGAGGAATGCCTGTGTTCACTGGTGCCTTCCTACTAGTTTATTATTTATCATCCCACAAAGAGCCATTCTGTTCAATGAGAAATTCTGTTTATTGTATGCTTACATGACTGTTTTTTGCTTTGTCAGGGCAAAATAGTATACAAAGTACGGTGGAAAGGATATTCACCAGATGATGATACATGGGAACCGGAGGAACATTTAGAAGACTGTAGAGAAGTGCTGCTTGAGTTCCGAAAGAAAATAGTGGACACTAAGCCTAAACCTGTTAAAAAAGAGGTACAGGTATGTTTGATTTCAGCCCTTATCTTCCCCCTCAAGAATTCATTTTAACCCTGTTTTCTATGATCAAGGGCATTCGCCTTTTAGAGAACAACCCTGTGGTCCCTAGAGAGCATCCCAGGGGCCATAAGATTTATTGGAGTCCTGCTCTTGAAGCTGTCGGCACTCCGACTTTGAGAGGGGGACTACACAATACGATCCCTCTCCTCGCAGCAGCCACAGAAAGAACCACTCTGGCTGCTTTCCGAGGTTGTAAAGGTGGCCTCAGAGGACCTCGTAGTAGTTGAAAAGGGGAAATTCCAGTGGTTGGGGAGGGTGGAAGAGAAGCCACGATATGAGAAGTCCTATGCCCTCTCCAGCCCTGGTGCTGTCTCTGCTAGATGCACCCAGAGACCTTTCTAGAAAAAGAAGCCTCTGTCGCTCCTCCTGCCCTGCCCAGCAGCAGCCCAGCAGGGCATTGGATACTTGGAAGCTGCTTATCCTCAACTGCTATCACATTTTGGTGGCCTGTGCTGTAGAAGTTCTTTATAGTTTGATTACTTCTGACTTCAGGGTTAATCAGGTTGCCTAACTGATCATGATTATTTGTTATGATGAAAAATGAAGTTAGTATCTTTACACATAATCTGCTGCCTATTTGTGTTCTGTTGTAGTCATTTGGACAGGCTGTGATGGTTCTGTTCCTAGTGTAGTCTTTAATAATATCAGCGCTTACAGTCTCTGATGTATTTAGAACGCCCCTTCTAAAGGTGGTGAGATACTGAGTTTGTATAGTGTATGCTGTTTTCAGAGACTTTCCTCAGGACCCAAGTGTCTTTCATACTAAAAATAATTTTTTGCTAGACTATCCTAAATTATTAGAAATTAGTCTATTGAAAATTCTATTGGAGTGGGGATATTCAAATAGAACTTCTGTGACCTTGTTTAGAAGGAAATTAATTTTGTCATCTTGATCTCCCCTACCCCCCGCCACCCCTGCCCACCTTTGTGTAACTTGAAGATTTTCACAGTGTTCCTAATTCCCATTAATTTTAATGAGGTTGGGTAAGAGGTGTTCTGTCATAATTACCTGTTCCTTTAAGACTGTAGTCCTAAACACACACTAGAGAGTAAATGTACTGAAATCAATAGAACATCTAAGCTGGTGGGGACTAAGCATTCTGACAACGTTACACCAATTCAGCATCAGCTGCACTAGCTGCTTGTTCGTTTCTGGACCCAATTCATAGTGCTGGTATTGACATTTAAAGCTCTAATGGTTTGGAACCAAGTTACTTAAAGAACACCCTAATGTCATAAAGATTGGCTATGGAAGCCCAGCTAGTGTGCTTACTGGGGGCGGGGCATTTAGGCTGGTGGGCACAAAATAGAGAACCTTTTCAGTGGTGGCCCGTACTTCTGGAACACTCCCACTATTGCAGATATGATTAGCTCCTTACCTATTTTTGTGTAGGTGGCCCCTAAAAATATTTTTATTTCAAACTTCCTTTAATTAAGTGGGTAGGTTAGTAGTTTTATTGTTCTTGGTGCTCTGTGTTTTTAGATCTCATGATAATGACTGGCTTCAAATGATTTGCTGCTTATTATTATTTTTAACATTTAATATTGATTATTGTTTTAATAAGATTTTACTACAGCTTATATGCTGCCCTGAGAAAAGATTATTTTTGGAAGGTAGCTTATGAATTCCTTAATAATAAGTGAAGTATGTTTTCTCAAGATCACACTTTACAAGTTTAAAAAATTGCTTGATGGCTTTTAGGAGTTTAATGGTTTCCAACCAAAGAACCATGCAACTAGTTCTGCACAGCTCGGAATGGGTGGGGTTTCGACTTGTGTTTCTTGAGCAGCATGGTAAGCCTCATTTGAAATGGTGGTTGCTTTCAAAGGTTAGTTTGTTTGCATGGCTGCGGAAAAAGCCAAGAGTAAAAAATCATGTGGGAAAGGCCCAAGCCTTTTGGTGTTTGAATCCTGGTATTTGTCTTCCTTTGTTGTTCAAAATTTTTAACATGGTAATTTAAAGGACCAAGTTTGGAAGCAACGTCTTCATCAGACTGAAAATTTTGAAGTTTTGGTAGTCTTCTATTAATCTAGATTTGTGTATTAGGTTTAAGCTCTAGTGGCCAGGTACCGGCTAGATGGTGATTTAAAAATACAATAAATAAATAAAACAAATAAGCTCTAGATCTCTTAAGCAAACCCTTTCTTTCCCCCCCTTCTCTAGAAGCTGCCTTTAAATGATGACCTTTTTGAAGCAGATTCTGAAGTAGACAGTGACTGGCAAAGTGATACAAAAGGAGACTTATCTCCAAAGAAGAAAAAGAAAAAATCTAAAGAGAAGGAGGACAAAAGCCAAGATGAGATGCAAAAGAAAAAGTCTAAATCAGCAAAAGGTAAAGAGAGACCTGGATTAGAACGTGAAAATTCCTCTGATAGTTTGGCTTCAGATTCAAAACCAAAGAAAAGGACTTCAGAGTCAAAGGAAGACACAAAAGATTCCAAAAAACAGAGGAAGGAAGATATAAAAGACACCAGTAAAAAGAAGGGAGAAGTGAAAGATGGAAAGAAAAAATTAAAAGAAGAGTCTAAAGAAACTAAACATCTGCAAAAGGGAAAAAACAGTGCTCACCAGCTAGATGCTGAATCCAATGTGCTGGATGATGCTTTTTCTCAAGCTGCTGATAATGAAAGTGTGGACTTGGACTCGGACAGCAGTGAGGAGAAACATAAGACATCACCTGGAAAAGACCAGTTAGAAGAGAGAAGTACACCCTGGGTTTCAGTTCAACAGCCAGACAGTTCATCAAGCACAGATGATAGTTCAGAAGTGAAGGTTAAGAGGAAAAAGAAGAAACACAAAAAGGCTGAAGAACTTGAAGAAAGTAAAAAAGTGGACAAGTATTTGGAAAAGAAAAGCACACACAAAAAACAGAAGGCTCCAGAGAAAGCAAAGGCTCCTCCTGAGTTAGACAGTAAGAGACCAGCTACACCTGCTCCAATGCAGAAAGGTTTGAAACTGTTCATTGATGAACGAGGACGCAAGTCTATTGATTCAGCGGGGGAAGTAAGCAATAATACAAAATTGAAAAGCAAAGATGCTAAATCAAGCCAATCCTATGCCAGGGATGTACCTCAGAAGTCAACAGTTGGTGAAGGGAAAGAGAAGAATATAAATTGGAGAGCGGATGTGGAGAAAATGAAAGAAAGACCTTCTCAGCATTCTGTAGGGGAGAGTCTATTTGAAAAATTTATCCTGGATTCTGAGTGCAGTAAAGGAGGGAGCACAGTCGGCAAGAAGAATCTCTCTAAAAGTGATTTGAATGCTGAGGATATCCCAAAGGAAAGAAGCACATTATCTAAGGTAATCTAAATTGGATGATGCAAAATTAAGGTTTGTATACCTTGCCTTGTCTCTTTCTCTGGACATCTCTTCCCTTCCCCTTTTCCTACTCTCAACCTGTTTTTTGGGTCGTGGGGCGGGCGGCCTCTTTTCTCTAGGCACTTCAAATTCATGTTCAGTTCACCTGCTTTTCTCCCCCCAGTAGTTTTAGAGCCAAACTAATGGCATGAATGCAATTAATGTGCATGTTTTATGTAAATAGCAGTGAAGGGGGAGCGTGAGGAGCCTCAGGTCCGTGGAGAATGCAAAGGGGAAGTTTAATTCTCTCTCTCCCTCAAGTCTTGGCAAAAATCGCCTCTCTGAAGCTGCTATTTCCATTTTCAAGAGGTCCAGAGGTTTCTCAGGCTTCCCCATGGCTGCTATTCACATAACAAAAATGTGAACAGTAGTTGCAGTGATGTCCTTAATGTCTTGTCTAATTTGCCTCTTAGTTATTTGCCCACATTGTAGACAGCCAGCATGAGCCTGAGAACCATAGCTGCTACTTCTCTATAGCAATGTACAGCAGAGAAGTGATGAGCAGGAAGGGGGCTGTTTAAGAGAGCTTCGGCTATTGAGTGCTATAGAAATGTAATAAATACATAAATACTCTTCTTTTGCCTTCTGCTTCTCTCCCCCCTGCCCTCAGCCCCTGGAATCCTGTTTACAATTTCAGACAGATAATGGCAAAGAATTCAGTCAAGGCAAGGTTACAAAATCCATTTAAATTAATTGATTTTTAAAATAAGGTGTATTAATATTATGAAAGAGCAACATTCTAGACTGATTTCTAAAAGAATAAGTACTGATGTCCCTCAGAAACCACAATTAAGAATTAATTTTGTATTTGAATAATATAGAAAATTACTTTTGTGCCTTCCCTTGGATCTTAAAGTTAACTAAATCTTCCTTTTACATACTGTCTTGTCTTGTCTTTTCCGATATAAAATAACTAGCTTTTGGGTAGCATTTTAAGGAAATGTATTGGGACAGTATCAGGAAAAACTCATGGAAGTGACTGAAAACTTGAGAGAGCAAGGAAAGGCTTTTATTCTAATCCTCACCTTTTGGTTGTCAGCAAGACATTCTGAGCAGGGTGGTGGTGTGAGAACTCACTAGAAATCTCCTTCAGCCAAATGTCTTAAAACATGTAGTATACTTAATATGATCACTAAAAATAGTATGAGGTTATATGGTGACAACTAACTGTACAAGTTCCTAAAGGTTTAATGCTATTGAATTTGAAGCAATACTAAGCAAGATAACACATCAATTTGCTATGTTACATGTGTTATTTTCCTACCTACCCCATTATGTTTCGTCTCCTCTGCCCAGACTATAGATCTCAAAGGAACATGGTTAAAACAGGATAATCAGACTCTTCCCTGCAAGGTTTCGGCTGGGCTGGTTCCACTCTTTCTGTTGAGTGTAAAATTCTCTTCAGGCATTCACCAAAGAAAGCTTTACTGCAACTGTGGAGGGAGCTGCAGATACATGCTTTAGCGCTACCCCCTCTGCAGCCCACCTCCCCAGGTTGATGGGGAAGGTCTGTACAGGGCACTGTAACTGCCTTCGTCTGAACACAGTTGCAGAACCGCACACAATGGGGAACCCTGATAAGCCAGGGTTGCCAGTCACATGAAGCCAGTCGCATTGCACTGAATACGCTTACATTGTTGCACTTGCAGACATTGACTGGGTTCGCATGATATGACAACCCATCGTGGGCAATGGGTGTTTTTGGACTGGGACATATACAGCCATATGTCCCTGACCAAACACTCATTGCACTATCAAAAACCCCTTTTAAAGGGGACCCAGAGTTTTGACAGCTAGATTTCCTGCATTGATGGCCTTGTAGGCCCCTTCCAACTCTATGATCCTATGATCCCTTTCTCCAGGAAAAGGGGGTGGGATGCACTTTTGCATTTTCTCAAACAGCTAGTCTCGGTCAAAAGTGCAAAATGTGCATCACACTGAAGACTGTCAGGGCAAAAAAATTAAAAAGGATCTCGTCACAAAAGTGTAAATCACACCACCCCCTTTCTGTGAGCAAAGATCACGACGCCTTTGCTTTCCCTTGACAGCTCGCCTTTTGACAGCTGTCAAGAGAAAGCAAATGGGGGGGGGACCCTATTTGGAGCCTCTTTGGGGCAATAGCCAGGGTTGGTACCCCCCAGGACATTGCCCCAGCAATTTAAAATATTGATCTGACAGCCCCTTCAAGGTGCTGCTTGCATACTTTGAAGGGGCTGCAAGTGGCTGTCAAAATGGGGTTGCAAAAGCTGGCTGTCAAGCTGGCTTTCGTGATCCCAGGGGAAAAATAGGGTGAAGGGGGAAAAAGGCGTGATGAGCTGAAAACGGCTCGCAGTCGCGGCAGGGAGACAAATCAGTCCTGCTGTGGTGTCACTTGGGATATCAACAGGAGGACTGAGGAGAACTTAGGGGGCGAACAAACTATGGTGAGCCCGATCGTCGGACGAGCACACTGTGGGTTGTTTGCAGAACAACCTACTCACCGTGGCTTACTGCCAGAATGGGTTGGTATATATGGGTTGGAGAGGGCTGAAAAGATGATACTGCTATATAAAGGCCAAATCTGCTTGAATCTAGGATCCATCATTTTATCACTCATACTGAATCGGAGAGTTCAGTTATTTGTATTTATTACCTGTGAAAGAGACTGTCTTAACATCCTGTATTGATTTTTCATTATGTGACTGAAAACACTTTGGCCAGGATTCAAAAACTCTGCACAATTAGTTCTGTGTTCCTAACAGGGTTGGGGGTTTGTATTTCCTCAGGTAGCTGCTCCTTCCAACCCCCCTAATTTCAAAAGCAAACTTTTGGGATCCTGACCTTTGCATGAATCTTTAAGCAGTTTATGTGACGTATTTATTTGTTCTGGGTCAGAACAGGTGGCTATGAGTTACTGTGCATGTTTGCTGTTTTTTAGACTATCTGCAATTAGCACTGAAGCCTTGCTAGCTTTTTACTTACTGTAGCAGAACAGCAAGTATGTAGTTGCAAGGTTAGCTTCTCTTCCATAAGTGTTTCAGAACACTGTTTTTATATTTAGCTTTCATTTCTAGGAAAAAGAAGCCAAAAAAAGTGAAGCAAAAGAGAAACTCCAGAAAAGGTTTGACTCTGAAAAGGAAGAAAAGGGCAGAAAAGAACAGAGAGGATTCAAAAGTAAGTATGAAAATCTTAAGATCACTGCACAAATTATAAAATCATTTTATAATAAAGTAATCTACCAATAGATCCTATCGTACCGTATGTAGTTCCGATTGTTAAGGTATGATTTATACTGCATCCATGTTTATTCTAAAGCCATATTTTGCCCTAAATTATTTAATTCTAATAGGTTGGATCCAGATCTAGTAATGTGCAACAGGGCTGGTGGAAGTGGACTTCTCCAACCCCTCTTCCCTATGGCAGCCCTTCAGGCACCCTGAAAAGGGTATGGGGATCCTGCTGAATGGGGTGCATTGTGGTGCAGGAGACTGTGGGGGAACGGGGGAATCCCTGAAAATCAGGGCTCTGCAGCTGTGGTTGACAAGTGTCTCTCTGTAAATGGTACACTGTCTAGCAGATGCTCTTTGTCAGTGGATTAGGGCTTCTGTGGAGATGAGCATCTACTGGTGTGATGAGGCAAATTAGTATAATTAACCACTGATGAAATTAGTAGGGGGCACAGATATGAGCGTGAAGAGAGGGCCAGAAGGACATAGTCTATAAGGAAGTACAACAAGACATTACTAAGGGGCTTGATGTTGCTTAAAATTGAAATATAATCGTAGTGACGGGACATATTGTTGAACTTTCGTGAACTCATTGACTCATTCATATATTCTCTGGAGCTTCTTATATTGATTTGCTGACATCAGTACATTGTTTAGATGATCTCAGTATTGCTGGATAGCTTAAGGAGTGGCTTGTATCTTTGTATACTGCCTTTGTTGAAAATAGTTTTCTGCTAGCTGCTCCTTTTGTACTATCAAACACAATTAGTTCCAGTTGGGTTGATTTAAGGCACGGTGACATTTAGGCCTTAAAGGAGTACTCCCTGGTCAACTGACTCCAGGGCAGTCTACCTGTTCCATCAATGAAGCCTTGCCCTGAATTGACGAGAAAAGGTTGAGGTCTTGCTTCCATCCAAAGATCAGAGGACTGGCCATTCTCCTTTACTGAAGGGGTCGAATTATGTTGTAGTAAGCCAGCACTGTTTGGTCGCCATTCTGTGTTGTGGTTGGGGTCTTGTGGGCAAATGTATTGAATTGTATGGTATCTTGTGGACAAATGCATCATAGTGTAGCCTTGGGGGCTAATGCATTATGCTTGTAATCAATAAAATTGAGTTGTACCTTTCCCTTTTGTGGTCTGGATTTCTGTTCCTTGATAGATGATCTGTATAATTGTGGTGAACGCTTAGGCTCACCAGTGTCAGTGCTTACATCCTGGCCTTCTGTGTAGCATTGGGGGACGGGACAGCTGGAGGGGCTGCAGTGTGGAGTTGTGGGGGGAAGTCCACTTCTATCAGTCCTGTTGCACTGTGGGATGCAACTGAATAGCTTTCCATTACAGAAAACAAGTATAATTTTGACACATTCCTATCTTAAATGCTAAACTGCTGAACATTAATTTTATTGTCATACAATATTTCCTTACTATCTTTATTTGGCAATATCGGTTACTA
Organism: Shinisaurus crocodilurus; assembly: GCA_021292165.1. NCBI lineage: Eukaryota > Metazoa > Chordata > Lepidosauria > Squamata > Shinisauridae > Shinisaurus > Shinisaurus crocodilurus. The sequence goes on along the minus strand of CM037878.1, from coordinate 266,612,357 downwards.
ACTTCATAGGGATCTTCCAACATCATAATGCCTTTATACGAATCTATGGTTTTAAAAGGGGATTAGACAAATTCATGGAAGAGAAGGCTATCAGTGGCTTCTGGTCACAATGCCTTTATATTACCTCCGGTATTGGAGGCAGTATGTCTATGTACTCCAGTTGCTGGGGAACATGAGCAGGAGGGTGCTACTGTGCTCAAGTTCTGCTTCTGGATGACTCATGCATATCTGGTGTGGGCCACTGTGAGAACAGAAGGCTAGACTAGATAGTCCTTTAGTCTGATCCAGCAGGGCTGTCCTTAGGGGTGATAGATATGTTGTTAACTTCTTCTAGTTTTACCTAAGGAATTCCGGAAGACCTTTCAAACACTAGAAATTCAACTGTTTCTGCTGTTCTTAAACTAAAAATAAAGCAGTGGCAAAATGTCTTGACTCTGAACAACTGCTTTTGTAAGTGCTAGTTTTCTGGAATGTTAGGAGAAAGTGACTTGCACTTTTTGGTGAAGTAGACTGTGTTGTAGTAATTTTTTTGTAATAGCCATCATTATATCCAGTGATGTTATACAATGCACAGTAATTTTGTTAACTCTGTTCTAGGTTTGAAAGAGATCAAGAGTGCATTTGATGTGTTTAGCATCTCTTCAGAAGAAAAAAATGAATACCTGGACAATCGCAAAAGAGAGGAGCCAGGGCACGAATACAGATCTACAGATGGATTCAAATCAAAAGACAGACAGTTATATAGCAGGAGCTCAAGAGATGAGACAGACACCTGGGCTTACATTGCAGCAGAAGGTGACCGTGATGTAACTGAGGACAGTTCTGGTTAGTTGAAAGTGTGGCTTGAAGACAAAAGACTACTTGATTTTAGTCTCTTTGTTGACAGCAGGTACTAAGTATGGTGAAGGACTTGAGGCAAACACTTGAAAAATCCCCACATACATGGGCCTCAGATGCACAGTAGTACATACTATATTTTGTTATTCCATCTTTTTTAAATCTTCCCCTGCCACACATACTATCTGGTGCATATAGCCCATTCTTCTCCAGAACCAGGCAAATGGTATATGATGGCTCCTCTGCATTCTATACATATACAGTAATACCTTGGATTGCAAGTAACTTAGTTTGAGAGCATTTTGCAAGACAAGCAAATTTTTAAATATTTAATTTTTTTTTTACTTGATATACAAGCAACGTCTTGCAATACAAGTACTGTAGTATGGCTTAAATTAAAAATCTCTACAAATTTTTTTGGGGGGATTTTGTTTTGATATAAGAGTGTTTTGGATTACAAGCACGTTTCCGGAATGAATTATACTCTCAATCCAAGGCATGACTGTACATTCATTACTGAGGCTACTTAGTCTGAGACCCCGTTTGAATCCTGAGTAAGCTGGGCTCCTGAAATCTACAACTTGAGCCAGCCAGTGTAATATTCTAGGGAATCCAGTGGCCTATGTGAGGTTACATGATAACACTAAAAGTGTCTATGGGCAAGTCTGCAATTATGAGTTGATGCTTTTAGTCTCATTAAGACATAGATCACTGAGGCCAGGCTACCTCTGTCCAGGTAGGGTCACAGTTGGCTCACCAGCCTTAGCTGGTAGAAGGTGTTCTGTGCTGTGGAGGCAGCCTGTGTATCCAGTTATAACAAAGATGTATCTGTGAGCGCTCACAGACTGCAAACTTGTTCCTTCAATGGACTACAACCCCATCCAGCACAGGGTGAACAGCACCAGTATAAACCTGAGCAGGTGAACCACCCACCAACAAGACCTGTCTTGTTTGGACCAAACATCAATTTATTGGCCTTCATCCAGTTTTTTCTACTTGAGTTGGATTAGGAGAGAGATGGGAAGGAAGGGTATACAATGTCTGCAGAGACAGTGATTTATTTAGTGATGGCAAAATTGTCTTTTCCTCCCTTCCTCCTAAAAATTCAAACTTCGTAGATGCAAAGCAGCAAACTGTGAGTTTGGGCATGGACATGCAGTTAGAGTGGCTGACGCTGGAGGACTTTCAGAAGCATCTTGATGGAGAAGATGAGAATCACTTAGCAGCTGAAGCAATATCATCTAGTGAGTAACAGCAACAGAGATGGAGCATCTTCATACCTCCCCTTTTGAAATTGATTTACTCCTATTGAACTTATTGTCTTCTAGCTCAGCTGCGGGATGCTGTTAAGACTGGGCACTATGATATGGTAAAGATGGCACTTAATTCAAAGGAAGAATATAATCTTGACCAGGAGGTACGTTTTTATGGAATATGTAGCTTAATATTCTTTGTATAAAATACAGCAGGCATGTAATTATTTGCATATTTAGGTAAGTAAACTGATGGAATACACAGATACTTATAGTTCTGTTGAAGAAAATCTACTTACATGTTGTATACTCTCAAGATTAGAATTGCAATCTTTATAGCACAATCCTGTTGATATTTATATAGAAGTAAGTCCCGCTATGTTAAGGTAGCTTAATCCCTAGTAAGTGAGTTTGCAAATTGTATCCTACATCAGTTGATTGATTTAAAAGCATTTAATCAATTAAAAGTGCCTCAATTAATCAGCCAATACATCTTTTTTTAAAAAATGTTAAATTTAATATGCATTCAGAACACCACAGAGAGGATATGTTCTTCGTCACAGCATCCATGATCATTATGTTTTTCCTTCAAAACTTGTTTTATTTATATGCAGCTTTAGCCAGTTAGCACAACCCTACAACACATCTACTCAGAAGTAAGCCCTTTTGAGTTCAATGGGACTTACTTCTAGGTGAGTGTGTGTAGGATTTCAGCCTAAAACTTATAAGATCGACTAAGATTTCTTTAATTGGGTGACAGCCCTTATCAAGTTTATTTTCTCAGTTCGGATATATTGAAGGTTGCTTTAATACCCTCAGAATCATGATTTGACCTTTGGGGGTATGTTCACATTTGATGTGCCCCTTTGAAGTGCTTGGACCACATTCTGTTTGTTCAGTGGCTAAAATGTGGAAATCCCTATAAGACTGTTTACAGAGGCAGGGACATATATGTGTGGTAGTTTGTAGTTTTTCATTCAAGATTGAGTAACTAGAATTGTTCCCATGATTGCCAACTGTGTGGAATATTCCTATATTTGCTAGCCACCTTCTGGATAAGGTGGACAATAAGCTATAAAATGACAGCAATAGGTTCTGGCAAGGTTTTTACCACCACCACAGGGCCATCTTATGTCAACCGCCCTGTAGGAAGGATTCCAGGAGAAAGGAGGCTGGGCACCTGCTCTAGCTGGAGCCATTTTGTTTCATGTCCAGCTGTATGTATCTTATGTATTTTATAGATGTCAGATCACATTTGAAGACACCTGTCAAACAGCAGGATATCAGCCTACTGAAAAAATAAAATATAAACATTGAAAACAATATGAGATAGAATTCCACTCTGAATTCTAAACTGCTCAATGTAGGAATCCAAGTTAAAGCATCCCTGACAGATGGATGTTCAGCTTCACCTTGAATGCCTCCAGATTGGGAGAGCCGACCACCTCCCTAGGTAGTTGATTCCATTGTCTTATTGCTCTAACAGTCAGGAATTTTTTCCTGATGTTCAGGTGGAATCTGGGTTCCTGTAACTTGAGCCCATGATTCCGTGTCCTGCAAACTGGGATGATCGAGAAGAGATCCTGGCCCTCCTCTGTGTGACAACCCTTCAAGTACTGAAAGAGCGCCATCATATCTCCCCTCAGTCTTCTCTTCTGAAGGCTAAACATGCCCAGTTCCTTCAGTCTCTCTTCATAGGGCTTTGTTTCCACCCCTTATCATCTTTGTTGCCCTCCTCTGAACCCCGTCCAGTTTGTCTGCATCCTTCTTAAAATGTGGTTCCCTGAACTGGACGTAGTACTCAAGATGAGGCCTAACCAGTGCTGAGTAAAGGGGAATTATCACTTCATGCGATTTGGAAGCTATACTTCTATTAATGCAGCCCAAAACAGCATTTGCCTTTTTTGCAGCCACATCAGATTGCTGGCTCATATTCAGCTTATGATCTACAAGACTTATCTCTTGCAATTTGCTTTTCAAAAGTTTCATCCTCATCCTCTCCTTGATTGGGTGGTCGGTAGTAGACTCCAACTGCCATGTTGGTTTTATTCTTTGCACCAGATGCTCTTGATGGGGCTACCAAGTTCATACTCCTGTATTTCTGTGCAGAGATATGTATTTTTAACATATAGTGCGACTCCACCTCCCTTTCTGTTCCTTCTGTTCTTTTTGAACAAGTTATATCCTTCAATTGCTGTATTCCAGTCATGGGAGTCATCCCACCAAGTTTCAGTTACACCTATCAAGCCATATTTGCTCTCCTGTATTAAGAGTTCAAGTTCGTTCTGTTTGTTTCCCATACTCTGGGCATTAGTATAGACATCGAAGACCATGTGCTTTATAGTCTGGCTTTCTTCCTACATTTTTTTTAAAGACTCTTATTGAACGCTATTAGAGCTGTTCTCTCCATTGTAGTTGCAGCCTTCATTCATTGCTACCCCCAAGTTTACGTCTCCCTCCCCCATTGGATTCAGTTTAAAGCCCTCCTGATGAAGTTCTTTATGCTGTGGCCAAACACATTCTTCCCAGTCCTTGTGAGGTGCAACCCATCCCTTGCTAGTAGTCCATCTTCCAGGAAATATAGCCCGTGGTCCCAGAATCCAAATCTCTCACATCGGCACCGCCTTCATATCCAGTCATTCACCAGGAGTATTTTTCTTTCCCTTTCTATTCCTTTTCTAAGTACTGGCAGGATGGATGAAAAAACTATCTGGGCCCCAAAGTTCTTGAGTTTCCTTCCCAAAACTTCAAAGTCTGATGTGATTTTTTTTGCAGCTCCACTTGGCAGTATAATTTGTTCCCAAGAAAGGGATACGTGTCAGTGGACTTTATGAGCATTGGCAACCCTTCAGTCACATCTCTAATCCGTCCTCTAGGGAGACCGCATACCTTGCGAGTCCATAGGTCTTCACAACACTTTGGTTTCAATCCCACACAGCAGGGAGTCTCCCACAACTACTCTTCTCTTCTTCTTGTAGGCCTTGGTTTCATTGCCTCCGCTTGACTGACCTTCAGCCTTTTGCTCGCTGTCGTGTGGGATGCCCTGTAATTCTTCCTCTGCAGGCTGTCTTCCAGTCTCATCCTCAGGTACCTGAAAGCGGTTCCATAGATCCACTGCTTCCACTGGTGCAGAATGTCTTCTAGTTGTTCTGCTCCTAACTGTCACCCTTTTCCAGGGAGTTTCCTCTTACTTCATTTTTCCTCACCTCAGCATTCTCCTCTTCTGCCTCAGCTTGCTGTTGCTCTCCTGGCTACTGTACTTCACTTTGCTGTTGTAGTTCCACCGTTCTGTCTAGGTCTAGGAACTCTCAGTCTTCTCTTATTCCCTTGAGCGTCAACACCCACTGCTCCAGTCCTATCACTTTTTCTTCCAAGAGCGCAACCAGCTTGCACTTGTTGCATGTGTAGGCCATGCTGACCTCAGGCAAGAAAACAAACATTGCACACACCTTGCAGGTCACCACCACTAGAGATTCTCTTCCGTCTATAGTCTCTATTCCCTTTTTGTTTCTACCTTTCTGATTGTATTGGAATGGCCTGTGCTTTGTCCTGTCTTCCCTGAAGGTTAACAACAGAGTCCCAGTGGTATAGAAGTGTGTGTTGAAGAAAAAAGGAAAACAAATTGTTAGTGACCTCCCACTTGACCTCCCCTGCCGAACTCCGCTGCCAAACTCTTGTTAGCTCTCCCTGTTCACTCTCTCTCTGGGAGCTTGCTTGCTTGTATAATCCCTAGAGCCGCTGGGGCAGCTTCCTCTGCTCTGCTCAGCCAGGGATCAGGAAACAGAATGAAACTCCCCGTCCAAAGTCCTCAAAGAATGAAAACAAACCCTCTCCCTTTTTACTATGCTGTAACAACTATTATCTCAACAAAAAGATTAAATATTAGATGAGGAGCATCTGACCATGTGGCTTTGTGAATGACCCTTTGGTACTGAGCTGTACATCATCTGTTCTTCATTCATCAGAGTTGTAGCTTAGGAAAAAGTTGTTGCTGAAAAACAAACATTAATAAACTGCTATTGCAGGATTCTAGTGGAATGACTCTTGTGATGCTCGCTGCTGCAGGAGGTCATGACGACATCCTTCGACTTCTCATCTGGAAAGGAGCTAAAGTTAATTGCAGACAAAAAAATGGAACAACTGCATTGATCCATGCAGCTGAAAAGGTTAGTTTCTTTCCTACCTCCTCCTTTTGTTATCATTTATTGGGGTAATCCTTCCTTGAAAAACTCTTCCAAATTGTTTGTTTATTTATTATAACAAACCCTGCCTTTTTTCCTTCAAGGAACCCAAGGTGGCTTACATAATCCTCCTCCTCTCTATTTTATCCTCACAACAACCCTGTGAGGTAGGTTAGGCTGAGAGTTAGTGACTGGCCCAAAGTCACCCAGTGAGCTTCATGGCCAACTGGGGACTAGAACCCGGATCTCCCGAGTCCCAGTCCAACACTCTCACCACTACACCACACTGGCTCTTGTTGCAGCCAGAACAAGGAATTAAATTAGTGTAGCTGGGAATGATTAAAAAAGAAAATCTATTGCTGATTTGGCTTCTCTGTATCTGAGAAATCAGTGGATGCTTGTATGTTTCATTACTTTTGACTGTGCCCTCGTGGTAATCTAGAGTGTTAAATGTGAAAAATGATCAGCCAGCTAACTATCTTGGGAGTCATTAGTGCCCCCCTAGACTGCTATTGTTGGAACAAATTTGCTTTGGCCTGACACCCTGTAAATCTCATTTCTGATGACTTTCAATACGTATTTTATGTGGCTAATTTAAATTAGTTTTCATGGCTCTTCACTTAAATAAACTGCTCAGCTTTCTATTTTCTGTTTAGGTTCAGAATATTCATATTTTAATAAATATTTTGTTTCTTATAGAACAATCTTACTACTGTAGCCATCCTTATGGAAGCTGGGGCATGTGTGAATCTGCAGCAAAATAGTGGTGAAACAGCTTTAATGAAGGTATATGTTGATGAGGTGGCCAATCTGGCATGCATAACTGAGACAAAGGTGGGTGAGCAGGGAGGAGTTGGTCTCTCCCAGCTGTGCCCACTGGAGTACTTGGTTCAACATCAGGGAAGACTTGAGAGCAAGGGATGAGGGGTTTCTGTGGTCTATAGGAATTCCATCTCTCTCTCCAGGCTCCCTGTACATCTGACTACTGGTCTGTAGCGTTTGCACCTTGTGTTCAGCCAACAGGACAGACTGGGCATTTTGTTGGTGTCCCGTATATCCTGCTGCCCAATGGTCTCCCTATCTGAGCTGACAGAGATGGTCTCAGGTGTGCTGTTGAGATCCGCCAGATTGTTGGTTCTGGGGGACGTCAACATTCATGCTGAGGGTGTCTGGGGCGGCTCCATGAACAGCTATGGGTCTGTCCCTATATGTCATCAATCCAAAACATGTAGCAGGACATACTCTAGACTTGTTTTTTTTTTGGCTGGCCATGGAAATGATGATCTGAAGGTGGGGGACTTTGAATCAATCCCTTTGTCATGGTCAGATCATTACTGCTGAGGTTTAGACTTATGGCAGCTTTTTCCCTCTGCAAGGGTGGCAGACCTATTAAGATGGTTCTTCTGCCAGAGTCTAATGGATCTGGATGGTTTCCAGAGGGAAGGTTTCTCCTGTTGAAACCCTGGTTGATCTGAGGAAGGCAGAAATGACCCTGGTGGCTGGCACAGTTGGTCTTGAGTACCCTCTCAGGAGTAGAGCATGTACGGCTCCATGGTATACCCTAGAGCCGAGAGTGATGAAACCAAATAGAAGACAGCTTGAGTGCAGGTGGAGAAAAACTGCTAGTGGATGCAATTGAACACTGGTGTGTGCCTATGGTCGAATATATTCAGGGGCAGTGATGGCAGCAAAGAAACAATATCTTTTTGCCGCTTTTGAATCCTCTACAGGATTCAATAGAGCGGAGTTTTTCAAGATTGTCCGGGTTTTTTACATGCTGGCCCTAAAGGTGCTGTGGATTCATCAGAGACCCACTGTCATACATTTGCAAGGCACTTCCAAGATAAAATCTCTTGCATCCACTAGGACTTTATTGTTACAGCAGGTGAATCAACTGAGGTATCCAAAGCACAGCCTTGTCCAGTTTTCTTGGATGAGTTTCAGGTGGTACAGGTTAAGGACATTGACAAGTGCTTGGGCAGGTTTGTGCAACTGCTTCTATATTGGATCCTTGCCCTTCTTGACTTATAAAAACTGGCAGGGAAAGAACAGCTGGCTGGGCCAGGGAAGTGATTAATGCCTCCTTGCAAGATGGTGTGGGCATGGGACACCTCAAAGAGGTAGTGGTGAGACCACTCCTGAAGAAATCCTCCCTGGACCTGGAAGATCTCAATAACTTTAGGCCAGTGGTAAATGTTCCTTTCTTGGACAAGGTCCTTGAGCGGGTGGTTTTCAACCAACTCCAGATGCTCTTGAATGAGAGTGATAATTTGGATCCATTTCAATCAGGATTCAGGCTGGGTTTTGGCACAGAAACAGCCTTGGTACCCTGTATGATGACTTATATCAGGAGAGAGATGGGGGACTGTGACCCTCTTGATTCCTCTTGAACTGTGACAATGGACTGGATGAGGGCTAATAGACTGAAACTCAGTCCAGAAAAGGTTCATCTGACCAGATGGAGGGTGCTCAATCTGTTCTGGATGGGGTTGCACTCCACCCGAAGGAGCAGGTTCATAGGTTGGAGGTCCTCCTGAAGCCATCTTGTCACTTGAGGCTCTGATGGCGTCAGTGGCAAGGAGTGCCGTCTGCCAGCTTTGGTTGATGGCCCAGCTACGCCCCTATCTGGACAGGAATAACCTGGCGCTCTGGTAACCTCCAAGTTAGATTCCTGCAATATGCTGTACATGGGGCTGCCTTGGAAGATTGATCAAAAGCTGCAGCTTGTGCAAAATGTGGCGACTAGATTGATAACAGGGACCAGAAGGTCCAAACATATAACACCAATGTTGGCCTGCTTACACTGGCTGCCTGTACATTTCTGAGCCTGATTCAAGGTGCTGGTTTTGACCTATAAACCCTTACATGGTTCAGGACCACTATACCTGATGGAGCACTTCTCCAGGTATGAACCTAGCCATATGCTTACACTCATAATCTGAGGCCCTCCTCAGAGTGCCTCTTCCAAGGGAAGCCCAAAGAGTTGCAACAAGGGAGAGGGCCTTCTTGATGGAGGCCACCCAATTATGGAATGATCTTCCAATTGAGGCCTGCATGGCACCAACATTGTCATCTTTCAGTGCCAGTTTAAGGCCTTCCTCTACTCTCAGGCATTTCACAGCATATGATGGGATTTTGAACAGGTCCTGTTCCATATGGTTACTAATCCATATCTCACATTATTGAATGATGCAGTTTCGTATGTATAGCTGTATGTTATGCATGAACTTGAGGTTAATGTTGGACACTCACTCAGTCTCTATGTCTTCCCAAAGTATACTTGTCAAGGAAAACATTAATATTAGAACTAGTCCTGTTTCAGCAGTGGCTTTGCTTTGTTAGGACATAGGAGTGTGGATGCCCCACCTGCCGTGACCGCAGCAAATTTTCAGTCCTAGCTCACTCCCTAATCTCTCCCTCTCCCTCTAGGATTGAGCTGAGGCTGAGACAGGGCTGTTGCTGCTACTCAGGCTGTATTGTCTCCACCTGTAAGGTGGCTAGAAATGTTACAAGAGTACCCCTTTTGCTTTCTTTACAAGAGTTTCTACTCTAAAGTCTGCATGACCAATAAATATGTATGTGACTTTACCTATTACCTGTTGCTTTCTCAACTTCCACATGTAGGCTTGTAAGAGAGGAAATTACGATATTGTCCGTCTTATGATTGAAAGTGGAGCAGACTGCAACATTTCATCAAAGCACCAGAGCAATGCCCTTCATTTTGCCAAACAGTGTAATAACTTACTAGTGTATGAACTCCTCACGAGTCACTTGGCTACGTAAGTACTTGCTTGGAAAGTAGTTCAGTTCTTCTAATGAATCAAGAACTGTAGTTAAGCTGTGTCTTGGTTTTAAGCGGGGGAGGGAAAGAGACTGTTATTTGCTGAACTCATTTTAGCATAGAAATGCTTGCTTTGGTGACCGTCGCATGCCCAATGCGTTACTGGAATTTGCTGAGGAACACACTCAAGCTTGTGGAGAGGCTAAATGGACTGATGATCTGACTTCATGTAAGGCATCTTCATACATTCATAGGCCAAAGTGAGAAGATTTTCACCCACCTTAGCTAAGGTAAGGATACAAAGCATCCAGGCTAAAGTTCAGGTGCTGATCATCCTCAGTCATTATAAGGGGAGGGATTGACCCTTTCATTGTCGGATAATAGTTTGGAGGATGCTATCTTTACTAATAGTAGATTTCTTCTTTGAGGGATTCTTAGGCCTTCATTCTTCATGTTTGAAGGCTTTAAAAAAAAATAGGTTCTAGTGCATGCATGCATTGCCATTGTTTCTTCAAAAATGTTAGGACTCATTGGGCAATCTTGTCAAATTATCATTAGAAATATTTATTGATCTCTTTATGAGCTATTTTAATATTTTTTCATTAGAACATAAATATTTTAAGTGATTTAAGATAAAGTGATTAGATTGTAATTATTTTATCTAGATTATAATATGCTTCTACCTCTTACTGTTTTGGAAATAGTTATAAGCATGGTTATGATGTTTACTAGTGGGCTTCTTTTTAGTATTCAGTGCTGGTTTGTCATAAATTACATGTTTACTAAAAATCCTTCCACAACTTCTGTATGGGGCTTAGAGTTTGGGTAGTGTGGCTGATGGGGTAACTGATGGGGTTAGATCCAGACTTATGATTGGTGGAGATCTGCTAATGTCAGAGCGGGGGAGAGAGATTATTTTACCAACCCCCTCCTCCCTCCCTACACCCCCTCACGCCCCCCCAAAATCTGGTTCAGAGGATTGGAGATCCATCCTCTCAAGCAGCATGCAGTGGGAAGGGGTATTCTGCAGAAATTGTCTCTTCCTCCCTCCGCTTCTTCCAGCAGGGAGCTGCCACTGTATCTTGGTCTCTTCAGTGACAGGAAGGAGCCTTTCTGTTTATGAAACGGCCAGACTGGATCCAACCCATTGAGAATAAAATTGTGACAACTCTGCTGGTTTTGAGAAGAAGTGGAGGTTTTCTGTTTATAGTTGAATAAAATATCGATATTTCTATAAGAATTGATTGACCAAAGTTAAAGTAGGTAGTCTTCCTTTGTTTTCCTTGTTTAGGCTCACACGAGTGGCAGAAGAGACAATAAGGGAATACTTTGAAACCCGTCTTAGTTTGATGGAACCTGTATTTGATATTGCATGTCATCGGCTTTGTGAGGGACCAGATTATTCTTCGGAGTTCACCTACAAGCCCCCACAGAACGTGCCTGAAGGTTGTATTTACACACATTCTTCCATCAAACACTGAACTGAAAATTTAAAGTTTACAAATCTGTGTGTATGTATATATCCACCCTCTCGAGAGCTCGTAATTAAATATTTAACAATGAAACAATTATCTTTAAAATAATATACTAGTAGTAATAACTATACTAAACAGCAGCCAAGCAAACAAAGACCAATAAAGGAGGAATTAAGATCAACAGTCACACATCTCAGAAGTTCTTTTGTCTGATGGTTGGTATGTTTTTCTTACCTGATCTGATGCTTACAGTAGTGGGGAGATCAGGTTAGAGAAAATGAAAGCCTATCCCAAAATTATAGGAAAATTCTTGGGATCAAAATCTGAGAGCAAAATTTGGATTGACCAAAATTTAAATTTGGTGGCTTTGTGTGTCCCTTGCTTTAGTAGTCCTATGCCTTTCAGAATCAGCAAAGGAAACTAATATTTAGTCCCCAAATCCAGTTGGAAACTTAACAGTACTCACTTTCCAGAGTACCACATTCTGAATTAATAAGAGGTTCTCATTTTAGAAGGGGGGGGGGGGGCTAATGCATAACATACAGCTATACATCTGATTTATCCAGCTATAATGTTGAAGGGCATAGAAATTCAAGTTGGAGCCACTTCTTTATCCTTTGTGGCATGAGCATTCTTTAAATCAATAGATCAGTTTTATTTACAGAAACTTGCTATTTTAAGAATTTTACCTTCAAATAAGTAAAATATTCAGGGTTTTGAACCATTTGTAGGGTCAAAGCAGATTTTAAGGGATTGTTAATTCTTCATTTTTGTTACGTTCTCTAAGTGCTTGATTGTTCTTCCATAGGATCTGGAATTCTTTTATTCATTTTCCACACAAATTTCTTTGGGAAAGATGTCGTCGCTCGGCTCTGTGGACCATGTAGTGTGCAAGCTGTGGTTTTGAATGACAAGTTCCAACTGCCTGTGTTCTTGGTAAATACATGTTCTTGACTGGCTGTATAAATTCTTCAAAAATGCAAAATATTTGAAAAGGATTTATTCAAAATAATTTTTTTAAAGAATTCAATTTTAAACTGAAGCTTGATGCATTGTGTGATAGCTGTACTGAATATCTGAAGTTTGAAAAATCTGCTAAAATTCAAAACCTACCATCCTTGATCAGTGTCAGTGGATACAGGGAACATGTATAATAAAAAATTATTCATTCTACTTCTATCCCTCTTCTACATGGGGCTCCTACTGGTTGCCCATCCAAATTTCTTCAGCTGTGCTGCAGCACCAGGATTTCCCATGCCATTTGCCAGGCCTGGTCTGTAAGGAATCTCAACCATCCAATTTTTCATTAGCCCCAGTCATACCTTACACTCTTCGTGAGAGAATGTAATTTTTTCCAGTGACCAAATAGAACGTATCAAGGCACTTTACATTTAGTTTTGTTAAATTTAGTATTACTATTTATGTAGCACTTTTAGCTCTGCAAAATGCTTTAGGATAGTTCGGACTGGAGGGTGGCAGATATCGATGGGTGATTTAAAAAAAAAGGTGCAGTAATCAGTCATGGGTTCAGGTCTACTTCACCAGTGGTCTACACTTTATGGCTGGCCTTGCTTACCACCCCAAAAATTGTAGTTGCCAGCTGCTTGGGCAAGACTGCATGAAAGGAAAGGCGAGGGGGAAATGCTGGCTTAGGTGCTGCTGCGTGAAGATGCCTTGGACACCTTCACACAGCAATGTCCAAGCAATCAAAGGCACAGGTATAGGGTGGAGAAACCTGGCTTGGTAGCATTACATGTGAAAAGGACCTAGATGTCTTAGAGGATCACAAGCTGAATATGAAGGCAGCATATGGCTGCTAAAAAGGCTAATGCAATCTTAAGCTGCTTTAACAGAAGGATAGTGTCCAAGTCATGAGAAGTAATAATTCCACTCTATTCTGCATTAGTCAGGCCACATTTGGAGTACTGCGTCCAGTTTTGTGCACCATACTTTAATGAAGGTCATTGACAAGCTGGCACATGTCCAGCTAAGAGCGACCAGGATGGCTATGTAAATCTGGAAACCAAGTCCTATGGGAAATGGTTGAAAGAGCTGAGTATAGTTAGCCTGGAGAAGATTAAGGGGAGATATGATAGTGGTCTTCAAATATCTGAAAGGCTGTCATGCAGAAGATGGAGCAGATTTGTCCTCTGTTGCTCTTGAAGGCAGGACTGAAACCAGCTAGTGGAAATTGCAGGGAAGCAGATTTTGGCTTAACATTAGGAAATTTCTCCTAACAGTGAGGAGGTATTTAAGCAGAGGCTGAATGGCCATCTTTCAGGGATGCTGTAGCTCACGGGTGGGAAACCTCAGGCCCTCTAGATGCTTTGGCCTGCAACTTCTATCAGTCCTAGCCGACATAGCCAATAGCAAGGGATGATGGGAGTTGTAAGCCAAAACATCTGCAGGGCCACAAGTCACTCACCCCTGCTGTAGCTGCATCCTGCACTGCACAACCTGCATTGAGCACGGGGTTGGACTAGTTTATTTGCAAGGTCCCTTCCAACTTTTTGACTATAATTTAATTAAGCTTGCCTAACACCTGCATTACATCTCAAGACTGTTACAAACTAGACTATTGGGCTTCAACATCATGCCTGGCTTTTTGCCCCCCACCCCTTTTGCTGAAAGTTGTTCTGCAGACCCCAAATGCTTGTGCACCATTTTGTAACATTTTAGTTGCCCCTACAAAGCTATCACCCTACTATGGGGTAGGCAACTTGGTGCTCTCCAGATGTTTGGACAACTCCCAGAATCCCTGGCCATATTGGCTGGGGTTTATGGGAGTTATAGTCCAAAATATCTGGGGCACATCAGGTTTTCTACTGGGTTTTCAAATGGACCAATATGGCTGCCTGTAATTTTTGTGAGGGAAGTTTGTTTTTAGTGTATAGTGCCAAGTAAATGTTTCCTTAATGTTAGTTCATCAAATGGCAGGGAATATACACTCTAGAATATATATTTCTTTATATTTCCTGTTAGGCACACTCTTGGACCAGCTTTTAGTTGGCTGCATTGCTGTGGCATTCTGCAAGAATACACTTCCAATTTTGAACTTTAAAAAAAAATCTCACTAAGAAGCTTTTCTCGTAGCAGGTGGCATAGTTTTATTTAACTTTATATAGTCAGGATCCCCAATGTGGGGTGGGCAGGAGACAACTTTCAAGGGTCTGTTGCTGGAAGATAAGCAGTAGCTCTTTCCCTAGAGTTGGAAGGAGCTGTTGCTCACTTCCTGAGCTTCAGTTCCATGCCTAGCCAGGCACCCGTTACCTCCTTCTCATCCTCTCCCCTCCCTCCCAGCCCCACAGACCCTGTCATCCTGCGTGGACAGAGGATCGTGCCCAGCAGATCTTCCAGGTGAGTGGCTAGGCTAGTAATACCTGCTCTGGCATCAGTGCCAACCCTATCCAGCCTCATGCCCTCCCTGTCTTTGGGCTCATTTCATGTTGGTAGAGCCCCAGTCAGACTAGTCGTCTCCTCCCCATCACAGGGCCTTGCAGGAGGAAACATTTGACTCGTCTCCACTCATGGTAACTTGGATTCCACTGATCAGAACCAGTAAGAACACAAGGGCCCTGCTAGATCACACCAATTGTCTAGCTAGCCCAGTATTTTAAAAGCTTAATTTGGGGGTTGCTGTCACCTTTGTTTCTTGTATTTTTATGTTGATTTTGATGTTATGGCTTTATGTTCTATTTTTCATTTAAATTTTAATTTTTGTTTATTGTAAGTTGCCCAAAGATGGGGTGGCATACAGTTGTAAATAAATAAATAAACACATGCCTGTTACCCAGTGGCCAGCCAGATGCCTCAGGGCAGCCCACATGAAGGCAATAGCCCTCTCCCATGATAGCTCCCTTGCCACTGGCATTCAGTGGCACCCTGCCTTTGAACAGGGAGGTTCCATAGAGCCGTGCTAGATCTATCCGTGTACTTGTTTAAAGCCTATGTTTGTATGAACATGGGTAGAGCTCTCTGGAAAGTGGGTTTTGTGGGACTTGAACTCATCACCTATGAATGTTTCTCAGGGGTAGCCAGCCCTGCCCCCTGCCTCTGAGAAGTCAAATGCGCTCCCCATTGTGCCAGAGCTCTCATGGCCTAGTGTTAGATCAGTGCTAGGCTGAGTGGATGAACAGGTGGAGTTGGAGCCATGCAGGAGTGGTGTTGAGGGAAAGCAGGGAGGTCGCATGCTAAAAATATTGATATGCCTTCATCCTGACCAATGTTCTCATGTGCAGCAGTAGCACAAATGGGTCTCTGCACTGTCATTGGTTAAACAAATGATTGACACTTAGTGGCCTTGGCAGGAAGAGTTAACAGATACACACACACATACACCAAAAAAGTTATGTAGCTGAGAAGTTCTTCTTCTCTGACAACTTGTCTGGCTGACCAGGAGCATGATGATCTTAGATACGGAGCACACAACCAATTGTTCTTTTCTCTTGTTTTATTTTAGGACAGTCACTTTATTTACTCCTTCAGTCCTATTCAAGGCCTTAACAAACTCTTCATACGGTTGGTAGAAGCTCCAGCTGCCAAGGTGAGAAATGCAAATACAGCTATAGGTATTGTTGAAGCATATAGATGCTTCAAAACTTTACCTTTCAGGAGCCTAGTTAAATGCTCTACTAGATTCCTATGAAACTAGTCAATGTCTATTGTATTCCATGCTTCAGTTTACAGAATCATTTTAATACTTTTTGGCCTTGATGCCCCTCCCACCCAACAGTATTGTGATGTCACAATACAAGATGCTACTTAATGAAATTCTTTCCATCAAGGCTTCCTTTGTGCATTACAAATATTTGATATACCTGTAAAAAGATGCAATGTGCAGATAGACACTTGCCTTTCCATCCTGAGGAACCATTGTTTAATCACCACTGGAGAGAGCCCAACTGGGCTTTGAGAGGGAGGTAGTCGAGCAGCTCGGCAGCTGTATCCATGGCTGAGCAGCCCTATTTAGGATCCACTCTGCTCACCCCGTATGGGGAGGGGGCTAGAAAAGGTGCCCTAAACATAAGTCTACCTCTTTCTCCCCTGACTGGATTACTGCGTCCAGTGGGGTCACCATTTTAGCGGTCAAAAAAGACATTTGAATTTTGGAACATGGAATATACAGACACTGCTGGATAACATAGATAGTGAACGCCCTGAGCGTAGGACTGCTATTATTGCAAGGGAGCTGAGACGGTTTAAAATTGACATAGCAGCACTTCAAGAAACTCGAAGGGCAGGAGAGGGACAGTTGAAGGAAGAAAAAGGAGGCTATACCTTCTTCTGGAAAGGACTACCTGAGCAGGACCGACGAATACATGGAGTAGGCTTTGCCATCAAAAATGAGCTAGTGAACTCTTTGTCAGAAGTTCCTACTGGCATTAACGAATGCCTGATAACTCTTCGATTAAAGCTCGCCAATAACCAGCAGGTAACCATTTTGAGCGCCTATGCGCCAACATTAGATGCTGATGAAGACATCAAGGAAAATTTTTATACCCAGTTGGACACTCTCCTGTCAAGAGATATCTAAGGAGGATAAAATTATCACCCTGGGCGATTTTAACGCAAGAGTCAGGAGTGAATTTGATTTATGGCCAGAAACTATTGGAAAAGGCGGAGTTGGTAATAGCAACTAGGGCCGGCGCTACCGCTAGGTAAACTAGGCGGTTGCCTAGGGCGCGTGGCTTAAGAGGGCGCAGAAACGCTGCGCTCCTCTTCGCTGCTGCACCACCCCCGCCGGGCCTCCCTCCCCGCCGCCCCGCCCGCCGAAGCCGCCTCCCCCCGCCACCTACCTTCGCGTCGCTTTCGGAGCCCCGCCCGCATTGTTTTGGCGGGAGGAACCAGGGCAACAGGGCTTAAACAGCCCTGTTGCCCTGGTTTCCCGGCCAAAAAACAGAGTGCGGGGGTCCCGTCACGTCACTTCCTCTTCGGAGGCGGTGGCAGCCAGGGCGGGGGAACTGTTACTAACTTCGGAGTTGGGCGGAGAGAAAAGTGTGTGTATATATTTCTTGATTCAGGCAGGCATTTGTTGTACAGGTCTCTTTGCCTCGGAGCAGGGAATGTTTGGTTAAATGCGAAATGGAAAGATTATATTTAACGATCTACACAACTTTCTTCTGCTACAATTAATACTTTAAAAAAAACAAAGCTCTGGAACTTCCCCCGGGGAAGGTAGGTAGGTAGGTGGTGGTGGTGGCGGCGCGGGGGGGGGGGGGGTTGCAGAGCAGGGCTGCTTTGCTCCAGAGGCCCCCCCCACGGCACGAGAGGGGGGGGGCGCAAATTTTATTTCGCCTAGGGCGCCAAACTGCCCTGCACCGGTCCTGATAGCAACCCGAACGGAATCTTACTTTTGTCTATATGTGCAGAGCATAATCTCACTATTACAAACACGCTCTTCCGACAAAAGAATAAGTTTAAAACATCATGGCAGCACCCACGGTCAAAGCACTGGCATCTTCTGGATTATGTAATTGTCCATGTTAGAGATCGCCGCGATGTACTTCTTACTAGGGCTATGGTGAGTGCCGACGACTGCTGGACAGACCACCGACTAATCCGGTCCACAATGGTTATCAACATTGCTCCCCAACGTAGGCTTCAAGGAAGGAAACCAAGGCGTAAAATGAACATCCACGCCCTTCAAGATCCTATTAAGCAAACTCGTCTTCAATCACTTCTTAAGGAACATCTACCTACGGAACCTCCTGACAACATTGAGGACCATTGCTCTAAGCTGAAAACCTCCATTACTGCAGCTTGTGAACAAACTATTGGATACGAAACTAAGAAACATCAGGACTGGTTTGATGAAAATGATAATGAGATTAAATATGTAATTGACCAAAAAAGGAAAGCCTTCCAAATATGGCAAAATGATATTAACTGCGCTGCCAAGAAAAAAATCTACACCAGTGCAAAGGCTGAGGTCCAAAGAAGAACAAGAGAACTTAAGAACGCCTGGTGGAAAAAGAAAGCTGAAGAAATTCAACAACTTGCAGAATCTCATGATGCACGGGGCTTTTTTAAGGCCACAAGGTGCCATTTATGGACCAAAAACCTATGGTACAAACCCTTTATAATCAAAAGATGGCACCAAACTCTTAAAAGACAAAGAGTCTATTGCACTGCGTTGGAAAGAGCATTATTATGACCTTTTAAATCGTAAATCTAAGGTGGATAATGAGATTTTTTCGCAAATCCCACAAAAACAAATTAGAGAGGAACTTGCAATACTCCCCACTTTGGATGAAGTAAAAAAAGCCATTAATCAAATGAAGAGCAACAAAGCTAGTGGTCCAGATGGGATTCCTGCTGAAATCTTTAAAGAAGGCCCCCCCGAACTTGTACATCTTCATAAACTCAATTGAAAAAATCTGGATAAGAGAAGAGATCCCAGAAGACTTCAGGGATGCCATAATTGTCACCCTCTTTAAGAAAGGTGATAGAACGGACTGTGGAAACTATCGGGGCATTTCTCTCTTAGCTACCGCAGGTAAAATATTTGCCAGGATTCTTGCAAACCGTCTTCTATCTATTTCAGAAGAGATCCTCCCTGAAACTCAATATGGTTTCCGCCCCTCTAGAGGGACAGTAGACATGATTTTTACTGCACGTCAGCTCCAAGAAAAATGCCGGAAGCAAAATCAACCCCTTTATATGGCATTTATTGATCTTGCGAAGGCCTTTGATACTGTAGACCGAACAGCTCTCTGGACTATCCTTATGAAAATTGGATGCCCCAATAAATTTGTGAATATCTTGCGACTTCTCCATGACATGACAGCTACGGTCTTGGACAACAACGGCTCTCATGGTGCTCCATTTAAAGTGGGATCAGGTGTTAAACAGGGATGTGTTATCGCCCCAACATTTGCTATTTTCATCGCCATGATTTTACATCTTGTCGAGGGGAAACTTCCCACTGGTGTGGGAATTATATATCAAACAGATGGAAAGCTTTTTAATCTCAGCAGGCTGAAAGCAAAAAGTAAGGCAATTACAACCTCCGTTGTGGAACTTCAGTATGCTGATGATAACGTGGTCTCCGCACATTCAGAGGATGATCTCCAAACCATCCTAAATGCTTTTGCAGAAGCATACGGAAAACTTGGTCTCTCACTTAACATCAAAAAAACCAAAGTGCTTCATCAGCAAGTGCAAGCTAACCCTTTGGTGATGCCATCTATTCAGCTTGGCGGGACAATACTGGAAAACGTCGATCATTTTCTCTATCTTGGCAGCTATCTTTCTGTTACAGCTAACATCGACAGTGAAATCCAGCATCGTCTGAGCTCCGCAAGTGCTGCGTTTTCTCGAATGAAACATAGAGTGCTCGAGGATCGGGATATTTGTAAGAAGACCAAAACGCTGGTTTATGAAGCCATTGTATTGCCAACTTTATTGTATGCCTGTGAAACATGGACTATCTATAAACGTCACCTCCAACTCCTTGAAAGATTTCATCAACGTTGCCTCCGGAAAATCCTGCAAATTACTTGGGAAGATAGGCGAACAAATGTCAGTGTACTGGAAGAAGCAAAGACTACTAGCATTGAAAAAATGATCCTTCAACGCCAACTTCAGTGGACCGGTCATGTTGTTCGAATGCCTGACTGCCGTGTCCCAAAGCAGTTACTTTATTCCCAACTCAAGGATGGAAAGCGGAATATAGGTGGTCAATAGAAGAGGA
Source organism: Shinisaurus crocodilurus (assembly GCA_021292165.1). Lineage (NCBI taxonomy): Eukaryota > Metazoa > Chordata > Lepidosauria > Squamata > Shinisauridae > Shinisaurus > Shinisaurus crocodilurus. Next base: position 266,592,138 of record CM037878.1, on the reverse strand, counting down.
TTAAAGATGTTCTTAAGGCTAATCTAAAAAAATGCAATATAAACATCGAAAACTGGGAAGCTCTGGCTCATGAACGATCTAACTGGAGGTTGGCCTTTCACAAAGGTTCTATGGACTTTGAAGAAGCCCGAGTGCAAGGTGAAAGGGAGAAACGTGCTAAGCGAAAAGCACGTCAAATGAATCCTTTACAGGACCATCTTCCATCTGGTAACCTGTGTCCTCACTGTGGGAAGCTGTGTGGATCTAGAATTGGCGTCCACAGTCACTTACGGACCCATCACTAGAATCTACACAATTTTTCTTTAGAATTTTCCTCCTTTTAAAATCTTTTTGTAATTTTTTTTTTTTTTTTTTTTAATCCTGGAAGACAATCTTACTCGGTCACAAGTGATCGCCTGACTGACTGATACACTTATTTAGGGATCCAGTATATTGTCATAAGTTATGGCTTTAATGCATTTTATTAGGATAGTTAATAGCACTTTCTTTCTTACAGGTAAAGCTGCTGATCGGTGCATATAGAGTGCAGTTGCAGTGACCTCATGAACCTAACATTATTGATGCTATTTTATTGGAATACTTTTCCTCCTTTTTTTGAGTCTGATCAAGCAGTTTGGAACTCCTGGTACATTCAATACTCTGTTAATGCTTCAACCAGTTTCTTTTATTTGGACTCCATTTACATTGTCATGTGAATCTTCATGCTAGCTAGCAGATGGGTGGCTTAAGAAACGGGACAAGATGGCTTTATTTTGTATAGATATAGATGTATTTGTGCCAATCACTGTAATTCCATTTCTAAGTTGTAAATAAAGTCCAGACTGCGTATCTCAGCATTTCCACAATGTGGAATGGTGCAAAAACCTCCTTAGAATGGACTACAATTTTTAAAAACTAAGACCTTGATTGTTTGTAAAGGTTACATGTTGTCCTAATTACAGTGTTTATATTTATCTTTTTTTGCAAGCAGAACTGCATTTGCTGTTGCTGTTACACATGAAGGCAGACAGCATTTCTGCTTAATAAAGGAACTAAGATAATCTGTGCATCAACTTAATATGAGGGGCTTATGGATGGTTGGTTAGAAAGCATGAAGAAAAATCTTGGTCGGGCATAATTGTAAATGTTAGTATTCCTGATTTACAAGGATTTAACAAGTATAGGGGGAAAGTAGTTTTACAGATACTTTCAGGTTATTTTTTTTAAAACAGACCATATGTATAGTTATTCTAATCTCCTATATTCATGTAATGCTCCTGAAAGATTCATCTGTTGCCCTAATTACATGACCTATTTTATTGGCTGATGACAGTCCCATGCTAATAAAAATGTGTAAAACATATGTACGAATCAACATTTCTTTGTAACACTAAACACTGTTAGACAAACTCCAGCTTGTGCTATTCTGTATCGGGTAGTGTGTGACAACTGAAATGAGTGGTAGAAATCTTATATTAAATTGTGGTTCTACAGTTAATTTTAGCAAAGTCATTTTATGTATAGCACAGTTATTTAATGAGGCAGCAAGTACCGGTAGTTTAAACCGATACACAGAAGACCGGAAAGGCAAGTTCAGTCTTATTCTATTAAGGTCAAGATTTGATGTGTCAGCTCTTTATAGCAGAACAAGAATACTGTTTTCCCCACACACAAAGGTTCCTGTTTACGAAGATAATCTTTTATCTCTTTACCCCCCAAAAAAACCATAATGGGAGATGACTCTATCATACTTAATAAAGTTAGATTGTTTTTGACACAGTCGCATATTAAGGGCTGATGAGGCTACAGGCACTACTGTGTTTCTTCAGGACAGAAGAGAGAAATGATGGATAGAATGGGAAGAATTACACATTTCAGGATATCCTCAGGAAGGGCACTCTCATAGCACTGATCAAATTCATGGTATGAACTACATGTTTTAGATGGTCTCCTATAGCAACTTGAGGTATGCTTCCTCCAGACCACAACTGAGCTAGTTTTGAAAACTTAAGACAACTCCTATGAAAGTAGTAATATCAAAACTTGCAGCTTGTGTGAAAGATATGGTAAAGACAAGTAGTACTTTTATTTCATTAACCAGCTGTGTTGAACTACAACTCCTAGCATTAGCCAACCAGAGGGTAAAAAAATACAGACTAACACCAGCTTTTATGCTGTGTTCACTAACAGCCTGCACAAAAATGAGCCAGCATAACTACCTTACTATTTCCTCATTCTTCGCGAAAAGCCTTTGAGCTGTTCTGCTTAATTCCCAACAGAAGGAAGATCTCTTTTTAATGCAGTCACAACATATTGTCGTATGTTGTCTCTTTCCAAGACAGAAGCTTCAATGGTAATCAGGAGGTGAGTTACCATGATAAAGAGCAATAGATAGTACAACAAGACAGAACCAATCAAGTGGTTACATTTATGGGTATGATTTCATTTTTATTAATACATACTGTGTAAATATACATAGCATCTGGTTCATAGTAAAAATATATAGGTCACTGCCTCCAAACAGCATGCAATCTAAAATAGACAATGGGAAAATGGAGAGAGGAGCATGGGCAAATGTACGTACTTATACCTTTGTTACAGTCAGGAATGAGAATTAAGATAATGCACTCTTGGTTTAGTCATTAGATCATTCTACATGGCTGCTGTCTTAGTTTTGACAAGTGCTTGATGATTACCACAGGTTACTAGATCTCTTCCTCACTTCCATGGAGAGCACAACATGGTATCTACTCAAGATGATTGCTGCTGTAGCTTCTGGGAAGGGGTCTTCAGGGCAAAAGTAAAATGAGACTTTACAGATCTATTCCACCCTTTAAAAACAAACAATCCCAAATATTATAAGCACAGTAGTCTCCAGCAGACAGTGGTTAGAGATGCTTTATTTCCTGCAGCACATACACATTTCTCATGTCCCACATTCACCTCTAGACAAACAAGCATTCCAGCTTTTCAAAAATACAGAAGCCTTCAAAACTTCTGTCCCCTTGTCCAGATTGCACAGGTGTTTCAATGCACAGACAACCCAGTTTGAAGTAGAATAAGAAAATGGAATTTTCTAGGCTGGGTTGCAGAGAACAAAATCTCATCTTCTGGCCACTTCTTCACAAATCCTTCCATCATTCCCTCTAATAATGAGCTTGGGTGTGCAACAGGGCCACCCAAAAATAAGGAAGTGGTTCCACTCCACATTCTCAGATGATTCCCTAAGTATGCAGAAGTATAGACGGTTGTAAATTTTTAAAACAACCAAATGTCCCAACATTTTGGACCTGTGAGCTTTCAGACTTAAAAGAGAATCAAGAGCATAGATGTATACGGTCATGCAACTCAATGTCTGAAGAGGGAACATCTGGGTTCACACTCAATGCTAAAGACAGGAATTCTTGCATTTGCTGCTAACATTTGTTTGGTGGAGAGGAGAGATAAATGCACTGCTGCCCAATCACAACTGTGGAATCATGAATCTCTACTATTTTCTATGGGCTGCTCTCACTTCTGTCCTGGGGGTTAAAAGAGGGTCTAAAGCAAGGGTGGACAACTTCCAGGGGCCAGATGCCTGGCCTGCCGCTGCTGAAATTCAGTGGTACCACAAGGGGAGAAAGCCTCAATAGCCCCCTATTTTAAAGGGGTACGATTTGTCACCAAAATCTGATGGCAAACTCTGGGGTGACGAGCTATTTTGCTTTAAAATCGCCTCTTTTTGCTGCTGCTGCTGCTGCTGCTGCTGCTGCTGCTGCTGCTGCTGCTGGACAGCAAATTTCAGTGGTAAACCATAACTTTTCCCCTTTAAAATATTGGGCTATTTTTGAAGCTTCCCCTATCCCCAGCAATAAATTGCAACAGCAGGCATCAGTAGAGGGTCACAAGAAAGGCCAGTGAGGGCCACATGTGGCCTGCAGGCTGCTCATCCCTGGTCTAAAGTAGGGGTGGGGAACCTCTTTCATCCCAAGGCCTAAATTCAATTTTGGGCAGGGCTAAAGGCAAAGTAGGTAGGGTAAAAAATACACAACTACCAACATATTGTATGTAGCTTAAAGTTCTTATGGCCAGTAACTAAGCCTTGAGAGATATTTCAACATTTTAGAATGGGGAAAGTCAGGAAACCACCAACCAGTGTTTGGGAGAAAATGTGTAGGGGAAGAAACTAACCTGCTCAAGTCCCTAACAGCTTATATAGGGAGCACCCTGGGTGAGGAAGGGCAGGGTTAGGGATGGGGATTTATTCCATGAGGTTAAATAATCTTCCCCCTTCCTCTCCAAACAATTAACTGCTTATGTTCAGGACTTGCAGCCAGTTGAAAACATCCATCTGGCACTGTGTAACACTGGAGAAAACCTAAAGGTGGTGGGAAATAAAAAAGGCTATCTTTTTTGTTCTACCGCTCCCCACTCTCCTAGTCTTGTAGAGCACTACTAAGCTCCTGTTCAGCTGGAACTCTGAACAAGCTTGTCCCAGTTGTAGCCTACTATTTGTGCCTGACAGAGCGTTGGTGTGATCTGAAAAACTGATAATCACCTGACACAGGAGTGAACAGAAAGTAGCTTGGGATCTACTGGTAGACCTCAAGGTGATTTGCAGAAGATCAGCAAGGTTTTCTCACTCCCAATTGTTTAATAGAATACAATGATGAAAAGACTTTTTCCAGCTAAATTTGGTTTCTGAAATGAAGAAACCTTGGGATAACCAAGAGCGGATTTTTGTGTGAAAGGAATGTGAGCTCAGTTCAGTTCTTACTGAAAAATTCCACAGCTCAGGATGCACTCAGAGGCACCCTATTCTTTAATTATAAGTGTATGTCTTTTACACCTGCCTCTGGTTGATGAATCTTGAGCAGTTCTAGTAAAAATCAAAGTAGATCCCACAAATATGGGAAAGCAAGTTTGCCTGTTATTTTGCACACTACATTTTACTTCCAAGACCTAACACTTCAAAGATAGGAGAGGTTTCAGCAATGACTATGTGGAGAAAAATGGGTGTTCGGCAAGAAAGTAGCAGCCGATGGGAGAAACAAGGAGCTGTGCTGGACACCTAAGTACCACCCACTGGGACAGTGGAGCCCTGCTTCCTCTTCCTCTAGCTCAGTGATGGCGAACCTTTTTGAGCCCGAGTGCCCAAACTACAACACAAAACCAACTTATTTATTTCAAAGTGCCAACACTACAATTAAACCTGAATACCAAGGTTTTAGTTTTAGAAAAACAACTCATACAGTTATACTGTATGAAGAAAAACACAATAACAGAGCTTTCAATGATACAGTTTTTTGTTGAAAAAAAAATCAACTCAAAAAATTATTATAGTACTACATTGTACACATAGCCTGAAGGGAATTTATATGAACTTTTTAAATAATTAGGCACATGTATTTTTGGATAAGGGATTCTCAACTTGTAATATGATTATATGCCAGACTGAAATTGTATGGGGCAAGCTTTACCCCGGGTCCTTTCCCTGCTTCTACAGGTGTCAGATTAGTGAAAGTAAAAGTCAACCTGTACTAGAATGAGCAAGATAAACAAGAAAACTAAAATGTGCTTAACACATTTTAAACACTTTATGTCTTGGACTGCAAACACTGCATTAGGTAAAAGTTTGCATTGGGCATGGTTTTGCACAATTAATGTGATTTTTGCTATTGCATGCATGCTGATAATTTGTCAAACCTTGGCTCATACTCCGTTAGTTTGAGAGCAACACATGCAGCACTCAGGTCAACTGTTAGGGCTTTACATCCAAGCCATGCTCTGTGCATCATTCTTCAAAATCTTTTAAATGTGATAACAATGTAGAAAAGAATTCTGTAACAGGAATTCTAGAATAAAATCATTCTGTTCCACACTGTGAGAAAGAACAAAATCATTAGTGTTTTGCAGAAGGGGACAGTCTTTTCGCGATCTGGTGACCAATGGCTCGAGTGCCCACAGAGAGGTCCCTGCGTGCCAGCTGTGGCACCTGTGCCATAGGTTCGCCATCACTGCTCTAGCTTCTGAGATTCTATCAGACACCCAACATATAGCATCAAGGTTTTCTCCATAGCCCTAGTGGATACATAATAGCTTTCAATATAAACACATTAACGGTCTCAGAATAGTTACTTTCTCATCATATACCAAGTGCATGCTTGAACTATAAAACATAGATGTATGGAATGCATACTGCCCTTGTGCTACTCTGTAGTGTAGAGATAAAGCTGGCTAGCATTTCTGTGCATTTATTGCATTCCAAAACCCACTAAAAAGATTCTCTATACTGGAAATGTTATTCTTTTTTTTAATGTCTGACAGCTTTAAACTACTTACTCTTCTCAGAGGATTCCTCCTTTTGTTAGACTACCCTGGCACAGTATTTGCTTGCCTATAAATCCGCATGGTGAAACTGTCCTGAAAAACATTCACAAAGTAATCGGAAAAAGAAAGAAATCAGTGATGCTTCCTAATACTCATTTGCACAGAGCTCAGAAGCAATATGTTGCATCCAATTATGGCTTTGCCTTAGTAAAAAGTGCTTCTGTTCACACAAGTCTGACACCCCATTTTGGCCAATCCTCTTTTAACTACTGCGGTCCTGCATACCGTATCCCATTCTGTTCTGAAGGATCTCCCAACCCACACGGTACAGCTTTTCAGATGGGTGATTTTGTTCCTTCGTTTATATCACACCTTTCCACTAAAAATAGTGCTTCAGTTGGCTAGCAATAATAAAATACAGCTAAAATGTTGCATTATTAAAACACAGCCACATCAATTAAAACACATAACTGAAAACACAGTAACATACATCAGTTACAAAGGAATAAGAAATAAGAAGCACCCACCAGTTAAACCCTAGGTCAGCAACAAAGGCAGCTTAACAAACTTCGGCAAAAATCAGGTGCTGTGCATTGCGCGATTAGTAGTGCTTTCTGCTAAGGAAGGGGGTGGGGAACCTATTTTGGCCCAAGGGCTGAATTGGTTCCACACAAGCACATCAGGGGCCACATGCTAGCAGTGGGCAGGGCCACTTGACATGCTCCCTGATGAACTTCTCCCTCCCATGCCACGCACTCACACAGTTAGGTGCTCACACAGTATCATCCCAGGCACACACATACGGGACTCAAAGAACTGCTCCTCAAGACACCAGCTGAGTTCCTGGGACTCCACTGGCTTTGCCCACTGCTCCCCGTCCCAACTGGGCTGGCAAGTAACAGGCGAAGGAGACTCAGCCAGCATTAAGGAGTAACTCCTTAAGGTACTGGCTGAGGTGTGCACCTGCTATGCTCACCCCCTCCCTTCACCCATCAGACAAGGGGAGGGAGAAGCAAAGCCTCAAAGAGCACTCAAAGGCCCAGTGCAGACTTTCCTTTCTGAGAGGGCAGAGCTTTGGGGAGGGGAGACCTCCATACTGTCAGATGGGGCAGCCTGGCAGGCCAAATTCAGACTGTGGCTGAGAAAAAGCCACCATTAGATATAATCCAATGACTGCAAGTTATATGGCAAGGTGGCAGGGTTTTACAGCAGATAAATTCAAAAGTATCTGTTAGCCCTCTTATGCAACTTAATATTCATTCTAAAGCAGGCAGGCAACATAACAGTATCCAAATATCCATGCTTCTTGCTCAAAACACCCACTTCAAAAAGGCTCCCTGAGGAGATGTTTGGGTCCATCTTACAGGCCTGTGGCTCATGCTGGCTCAGCTTGTCTGAGCGTGGAAAGCTAAGCAGGGTCAGGCCTGGTTATTACTTGGATGGGAGACCCCTCCTCTAGTTTCCTGCATTGAGCAGGGGGTTGGACTCGATAGCCTTGTAGGCTCCTTCCAACTCTATGATCTATGAAATCTATATTTCCATTCATAAGCATCTCCCCCACCCCCACTTTTTGCAGGAGACAGAAAAGCCCTGAATGCAGTTCCTATTGGATTGCAGCTCCCCAGACCACAATCAAACAGGCAAAAGTCGCTCCTCTTTCCATTACTGATTTAAGAAAGGAAAGAGCCTTGGTTATTAGGTAGTGTAGAAATACAATTAATCAAACAATTTTCTTTGGAACTTCGCTGCCCGGTTTAGGATAAATTGCAGTAGTCTGAAATAAGCAGCCATATTTGACAGGCGTGCAGAACCTCTTTCAACCCAAGGGCCTCATTCCATTTCAGAGAAGATTTTGGGGGCTGCATTTGGGCCGGGCTGAATGCAAAAGGTATTTTGGTCAAAATACCAAAAATGCCAGTATATTTTAGCTTAAAGCTCTTACTGTGGTAGCCAAGCTTTAGAAGAGGCATTTGAGCCTTTTAGAAAGGGGGGAAACTGCACAAAAGCCGGAAACTACTAAATTATCAGTGGTTGGAGGAAAGGGGCGGGGTCAGGAGAAGGGGGCAAGGCCATCTAGATTTGGCTTCTGAGCCTCAGGTCCTGCAACCCGGGTGCATGTAGTTACCCAAAAGAGATTTGGTGGGGAGACAGACAGAAACACACACATACCTGAAATTGAAGTAAGGATTCACCCTCCTTCCCTTCTATATCTCCTGGGACAGAGCACTGGTGATTTTACAACTTCAAGAACACTTCAGCATTGTAATAGTTCCCTAGAAATAAACAATATCTAATTATAGCTTATTAAATAAGGAGGCCGTTTTTATCATCATTTGACATTTCACAAGCTTCCTGAGCACATTCCTGTATGTCCTATACTCAAGGTATAGGTAATTCATGCACACTCCTCAGAGAGGGCAGTGGGAGACAGGGAAGGTTTTTCTACACCCTCCAGTGAACTCTTCCATGACCACTTATCAGGCCAAACAGCCCAAGCTACTTCTTTCTCTTTGCACCTGGCAATGCTTTCATCTCCCCAAGAAACACATGTGGAAAACCTGATGTGCCTCATATTTCCTGCCGACCACCATTCAATAATGGGGAGTGATTGTGTAAAGTCTAGCAGAAAGACAAATATAAATGTTACCTTAGGTTATAATCCCCGCCACTTTCTGGTCATACAAGTGGCCACAAAAAGGGTACAGTTTAAAGCAATTCATGATGGCTCATCATTTTGGCTGGATATGCTCAACTGAAGAAGCCAAACTATCTGTTGCAGAGTCCACTAAGGTTAGTAGGGCTATGTGTATTCTGCGCAAGCACTGAATTCAGTATTGGCTACAGAATTCAGGAAACCAATCCTCTACCTCTAGCCCATATGGCTGCAAAGAAAGTTTTGGGAAGTGTCAGAGCCCAGGGTGATGATGATGATGGTGCTAGATCCATGTCCAGAACTGGGTTTTAATGGCCAGGAGGCAGCATATTACCTATACTCATGACTAGCAGAAGTAGAAAAAAGCAAAATAACTGCATACACAAATTTGTTTTTCCTTAAATGTGTAGAAAGCCACTGAATCCAGCTTGTGTAAGCACAGATACAGATCTATGGTGAGATTTTTTTAAAAAAACAAAACCCAGCAGCCGTGTACACAGCCTTGATTCAAAGAATCTCTCAACTCCTGCCTCATCAGTATTTCTAGAATCAACTCCTTCATGAAGGGAACGATCCTATGGCCCCTAAACGTTGTAGTTCGGATTCCCCGCTCCAACCTCGGAGCTGGAAATTGGAGCTCTGATCTCCAGCGAAAGAACCGCACCGGCTGCTCTCTGAAGTTGGGAAAGCCACTTCGGAGAGGGGCTAAAGGGGGCATTTGGGGGGGGCAGGGAGAAGACTGGGGCAGGCAGGATACAAGGTATCCTGAAGCTGGTCCAGCCTCCTCCCCTCCCCTCTGAGATGCTGTTGCTAGACAGCAGAAAATGGACTTCTAGCGAAAATGTGGCACAGGGAGGCAAAGATTGCCTCCGCCACTCCTCTCTCTGCACTGGATGAGCGTGAGCCTCTTGAGCTTGGAGGCTTATGGTCAATCTCCATATGATTGTGGCCTAAACTATACAATCATGAATTATGGTGTTCTCCCAGTCCCAGTTCACATCCAGAACAGAAACCTACAAACCCTAAGTGGAGTGCTTATTCCAGTGCTTATTTAATCCAGGAGTGCTTAATTTAGTATCCCAGGGTAGGATTTGGCATTTGACTGGTGAAATGTTGTCAAACAGTCGCAGTTGTTTGACATTTATTAATTTTGCACTGATTTTATTAAAACAGAACAAGCATAGATTTGTTATTAAAACAGAAAAGATTAATCATCAACAGATCTGATACTTATGCTAATTAAAAACATGTTAACTGAGATTGTGAATCAATTAACTTTTTAGAAAAATATATATAATTACTATATTGTAACAATGTTATTTAAGTAAGGTGTTTTTATAAATGTGAACAATCCACTGAACAGTTCTTCTCTTTGGCTTTTATCCTGGAACATCAGGGTCAATCTACAATTACAACATTTGTTAAAAAATCAATTTAAACTCAAAATAAAGCAAAGTAGTATCAACTGGTTGGAGTCAGACTTAGTCATGCTTAGAGTAGACCCAGTGGAATCATTGGGACAAGTTAGTCTTGATTAACCTAAGTCCCACTGATCCAAAGAACTGTTTAAAAAATCAGTATCTAAACAATAGTGATACTAAGTAAGCAACAGGCCAATTATTTAATTAACATCAGCTTCAACTGGTTTTTCACTCCATGTACAACAGCCTTCCGAAACCTGGTGTCCTTCAGATGTTTTGGACTACAGCTGCCAGTCCGCGACCATTGGCTATGCTGACTAGGGTTGATGGGAGGTGGAGTCCCAAAGATGTGGAGGGCACCAGCTTGGGGAAGGCTGATCTACATCAAAGTCATCAGCAGCACGTTGCCACAGGGCTAGAGGCAAGCAGCCCTCATGCCTACCACTTCTAACAAATGGCACCATAATTAAATAAAGGTAAGCTGCCACTTATGTAACGGCATTCTTGGCTCCATAGAATATTTGACCATGGGTTAATAATACGTGGGGTCAAGTGACAATATTTGACTGGTCAACTGATTGGCACGCCAACCCTAGCACAGTTTCTTGAGTTTCTCACCCCATTAACAGCAGCACATAGGCCTTCACCTTAAAAACTGTGTTACAGTCTGATCTTGTACTCCAAAGCATCACAGCGGTGTCACATACAACCAAACACAACAGAGGGACAAATTATCCATCTCGACTTGGTGTACGGACCAAACTCCACCACTAGCATTGTGCAGCTCATTTTTCAGTGTGATTGTGGAGTGAAGGTGGATGTAGGTTTAACATAGGATTGTGCTGCTGTCACTGCTAACAGAGGCCTGTTCCCTTCCCTTGCAAAAAAAACAAAAACCAGGCTTACTCCATTACTTTTAGTCAGAAAATTCTCCATGTTGTCAAACATTTGAGACTGTCTACATAACCCACTTCTCCTTTAGCTTAAAATGTACCAGGTCCACTCACTTTTGGCTCATGTTTTGGGTTTGATCCAGATCACATTCAGCAAAGCTCCACTATGCAACAGGGATTTCCTGGCCCCCTTCCCTCTCCCTGTCACTGGACCCCCTGGAACAGCACGGGACAGGGCATGGTGAACCACAAGGCCTGTGAAATTGGAGGAATTTGGCAGGGCTGCCTCATACAAGCAGAAGTGTTTTTCTGCTTGTTTAAGACATCTCTGGATCCAAGCCTAAATATTTTGCAGTGTATCAGCAACTGCAGAGGGCACTCTAAACTCTTTGATAAGATGCTTGCCTTAATGCAATCTAAATGGAGCTTGGCAGTTAAACCAGTTGCCATAATATTAAAACCTTGAGATGTTTACAATTTCCTACAATCCCAAAAGCCTTATTGACAATGTTAAAGACTTGTTTGTTGATTTCTTGCTACATTTGAACTTACTGATTGTTATTAAAATTTCGTAACCACCATCCATGATCCTTAATGCAGCATAGTAACTAGAAGCACAAGCTGGGACACCCCTACCAGTTCACACCTTGCTTCAACCATGAACTCACTGGGCTGTCTTTGGCAAGTTGTTCTCTCAAAACCTCAACTGCCCACCTGCAATATGGGGATAGCACCAGCCTTGCAATGTTTCAGGTCTACTGAGATAAACGTGAAGTGTTTTGAACTCTATGGTGCTGTGAGGTGTTCAGTGATATTATATTCCTAGTCAGAACTAAATTACCATGTTCAATTATACCTCCCCAGTTGGTCTCATCTCCAGTATTCTAAGAGTATAGCCTATTCCTTACACCAGTGAAGATGCTGAAATCACAATTGACTTCTGGAAAACTGCTCAATAGCCATTTACATTCTTGTGTATCAATCCATTAAAATCATTACCTTTTATGTGCAGTATTTCAAGCAACTGTGTATCCCCATTATGTCCTTTCCAGTCCACATTTCTCAAGTTTATTTTGGAAGATGTCGTGTGTGACTAAGTCAAAAACCTTGCTGAAAGAGAGATATAATCTGTTGACGGTATTCCCTTTTCAACTAAACCATCATAAAGAAAGGTAACTAGATTGGCTTGGCACAATTGTTTCCTTGTTTGTCATACTACCATCACTTCTCCTCAATTCCCTGAGCTCCTTTCATTTTACAAACTAGGCAGTAGTTTGAGTCCTTGTGCAGAAGTCCTAAAGGAGTAACACAACAACCAGCTTGGCCATTCCCCTCACATTTTAATAGCACCTGTCAAGCATTACCCAGCGGTTTAGCTTTATCTACTGTATAATGAATGGTGTAGAGCACCACTATTTTGACCCAAAATAGGAAAAACAACAGTAGAAGAGGGATATGCCAAACTTTCTGATTTTCTACTGGTATTTATATCTGTTAAGCAGCAATGGAGCACCCTACAAAACAGGTATGTCTTTGCCTTCAATAGTGGATTGTGATGCACAATAACCTGCCACCCTGGTCAGCAGCAAGCTGGTTTCACTTTGAATGGGAAATAATGATGAGCAATAATTGGAGTGTTAGCTGGTCTCCAAGCTGAATGGGGAATCAAGCCCAATTAAGCCTACTGCGCATTTAATGTACAACAATGTGAAACAGCCATTGGAAAATTGCTAAAAATGCTTATCTGAGAAAATTACTGTTCTGTTATTTTTTATTACATATGATGTTAATTTGTTCTGTTATTCTTTCTGAGCCACCTTTAGCTGAAGGCTGCCTAAAAATCTTTTTTTAAAAAAAAGAATTATCCTGAGCATGCAGTGCCAGAGTTCAGTTATGGGCTACTGAGCAGCCTTCCCTATTCTATGCAATTGGTTTAACTGTACAGTATCTTGCATATTAAGCTGCCACTTCTATTGCCCCCCGGATCCCAATAAGTGCTTGGAAACATGTCACTTATTTGTTATGCACATCTGCACCTGTGAACATGTGATTTCTGCTTAATTAAATTACAGGTGTGTCTTGCATCTGGCCAGAATATTGTAGACAGGTACATATATAGTCCTTCCTAAACCGACTGAAGTGAGAATATCGGTTTTTGTATTGAAGGTATATTGTACTTACACTGCTTAAGCCTAAAGCTCTCATTTGTCTCATAACAATATATTCAATGAAAAAGTTTCAATTAGAATTCCCACCCACCTGGTTATTATAAAATTTGCATGAAAATTACCTAACATAACAGTTAAGCAGAACTGGATGTTCCACTGATGTAGACTCTGACTAGGAGAAGGAATTGCTTTACAATCAGAACATGTTCACATTTGTCCACATGGAAAGGAAAAATTCCATGTTTGAGATGCAAACGTACTTCTCCTGACTGTTATTTGGTAGGGGGAGGGGGTACATAAATGAAACCCCAAGAGAGATTATCTTAAAGCTACTTTCACTGAATCAATACTGGTCAGACCCAATGAACAGTAATGACATAAAGATAACAAATATTTTCCAGTGTATATCATGGTTAGTCAATCTGCAACACAGCTACCAAACGTGCCATAGACACAAAGTTTCTGGCATGTCTGGCCAAAGGCAGAAAGGCTTATATGGAACTACAGCACAGTGGCAGGCCTTTACTTCTCTTTGCCTTTGCCTGTCCAATTCAATGCTGCTGCCTTGTTTCCTAGCAGAAGAGACTACACACAAACCGAACTCAACTCATGGGGAAGGCACATAGTTTATATTGTCCACTACAATGGCACTATTTCATACTTGATTCACACTTGCCAAAAAGATTGGCCATTGCTAGAGCATATGGATTTGTCCATCATTTTGAACAGTTACCCTAGTTACCCTTTCAGGAGCAAATTTTACTCCTTTTTACAAAAAACAACAACAACCCACTGAATCCAGCTGAAGCAAATAAGTGAATACTATTTTGACAACTTATATATTCAGGGCCCAAAAGGAGAACTAAACACAATTAGTATACATTGAGTGCTTAAACACTGCCATACAGCCAAGAAAGCAATCCACAAACAATGAGGGCCAATTTATACATTATGGGAATACTAACCCATGTTCCTAGTATCATGTTCTTGTCAGGAACTATAAGCAAGATGTGATATGACATTAGAATCCCCCTCTCCTGCAAGCGACAGTCAACAAAGCAGAGGCAGGCAGGGAAAAACACTTAACACAATTATATCATTATCAGGCCCAATTACACATTACCTGACTGACAGACAGACATTTATTTCCCTATAACATTTATGTTGGGCCTTAAAAATTTGCACTTTTAGACTTAAAATATTATTTGTGAATTTAGTCTCTGTTGGATCAAATAAAGTAATATGAATAGAACACAACTGTCTCTCTTACAAGAAAGGAACATTGATTTATATTTTAATGATACTTACTTTTCTGCGTGTTTGAATGAGATGTTATTTTACTGTCTGATATAAGCTTATTTGGGAGTTATGAAAAAAGGCCTAAATGTTTTAAAGAGGTTTTTTAAAAGGAGAAAAAAGTTAATATTGCCTCCTCAAGCAGCAAGTATGCTGACTTTTCGTCTTCTCTACAATGGCCATATTCCACAAGCAGTATTTCACACAGCTGTATAAAGATTAAACGCAACACTGTTATCAAGCAATTTTGTTTAAAACATCTGCGAACTCAACAGCAGAGCTCAATCTAAATCAGAATTTGGGATAGCAGGCTTATTTGCAAAAGTGAAAGTGCCACAAGGTATTTGCTTATCACCCACCCCCCATTGTAGCTTGCAACAATTTAAAAAATGGCATGCCATTAAGGCTTAATTATGTCCACCTGAAATTACCGGAAAGACACTGTAGGCCCAAACGACTTTAGGCTTGCATGATGCATGATGCCTTGTGTGAGGCAGGAAGTCTCTCCCCCCCCCCCACAAACGTTTCATCAATTTTGTCTCCTGCTGAAGTGCCCCCACACCCCATCCCATCTTGTTCCAAAAGGTCCCTCAAGAGCAGCTTTTCTGAGCAAGGAAGTGGGGCCAGGAATGCTTGTTGCACAAGCAGAGTTCTGCTCATGCTTCTCTAGATTTTGTATTTAGCTGAAATAAAGTGGGAGAACAAGCCATTGCTTATAGTACTATGTAATTTTTCATATCTACTAGATGAGAAAATGAAATATCAATGTTACACTGATATGTGACAAAAATGTTTTTAAACTTAAAATTTCATATAAGCATGAAATGTATTTTTTCTGAAAGTTGACAAATTAGCAAGTTAACAGTAAACTGCATATTTCAGTCTCCAAACTCCAAGGTCAAGTTTGGTTTCTTCTGAATACTATTACTAGAAATGTTATGTACCAATAAAACAATTGATTTCGAAAATCATTTTAAACAAACATGAAACCATCATTTTGACAGATGATCATATTAGCAGGAATAGAGGTTCCTTTATAGTCTTCACATTTTATGAACATTTGGAGAATGTGGGTTGCTTTTTTGAACGGTCACACTTTCAACATAGAATTTATATTTTGCCAACCAATAATAGAAGTATTTATTCTGTTTTACTCATGCTTTGATTGTGGAGAGGCTATGAAACAAGAGACACATTCAATAAGGGAGAATTAATATCCATACTCCTCTAATAATGCTCATATATTAGTACCATGGCAGTTGCAGCAAACCTTTCCAATCTAGATGAAAATGAATCTAGTAGAGAGGATAAAACCCTGTTTCAAATTCACACATTATGTACAGCGCAGAAAAGTCTCTCTTCTGCTTTCTATATAAATGTATACCAGAATCCTAAACTCCCACTAGCTTGGAGGAAGGTTTAATTTTAGGGAAACAAAATGCAAGTGTTCTAGGTATGGCAAACAACAAAAAACACCCTTCAAAACTTTTTTGGGCATCATATAATCAGCATTATATGCAGTTTCCCAGGCAACATAACACTATTGCATGGAGTTTTCATAGTTCATTCAGCTTGCATATTATATAGTGACACTCAAGTTCTTCGTGTTACCCTTTCCATACCTATTTATTCTTACCTTTGATTGAAGCAGGCACCGGGATAAGGCCAATGCCCTGGTTCCACTCCCAAAATAATGACAGCAGGTTTAAAAGTCTTTCTGGAGCTTTAACTTCTTAAGCCACGCCATGCATATACAAGAATGACAGGGAAAGGAGAAGCTGTTTGCCACTGCAGGTATCTATGGCTTAGTTTTGTTCATACTCTCCTATACTTTATAGTTATCTGTTCAAAAATGTCTAATAAGGATAAATTTATGGTTTAATCCATAGATATATGTGCAAAATATAAAATGTACACTAAAAGGATATTACTGAATTTCATCTTTTCACATGACATATGAAGTATGGAGGTCACAGAAGAATGCTGCTGGAGGTCTGGAACACCAGGGTTTTTTATACAAATGATCAACTAGAATATTTCAAATGAAATAGAGCACTCTGTTGTTTCCCTATGCTGTAAGCTCCCTAAAGCACATGCTGCTAAATCAACATTAACTAGCCTTTGTGTTGGATAGACCATTAAACTGATCTATTTGAATGGCAAAAAGCAAAAACTAGCCATTGTGGTCATATGAAAAACTTCAAAATCCATTATTAGTGTAATATATTTATTAGGTCAACTCAAAAGGTCTAAAAACATCATGTGTTATTACTTCCTTGAATTCCAATACCCATTCTGTGGGCAGAATCGAAAGGGGCACTTCACCACCACCAATTCTCTTATGCCCCACCTCTTCCATTGTGCAAGCGACCACCACCACCACTTTCACCACAGCAATTTAGCACTTCCAGGGCAACCCAAAATGAATGCAAAAGCTCGTTTCTGGAAGGAGGCAGGTTGCCGGAGCTCACATAAGGGAGCTCCACTGACCTGCCTCCTTCCAAAAATGAGTTTGTGCTCATTTCAGGGCTTCCCCTAGGAAGTGCTAAATCCCTCTTGCATGAGTGGTGGGTCCTGCTTGCGCAACAGAATTGGTGAAACCCACCACTTCCGGAAAGGAATTGGCGGGGGCATAAATGCCCCACCGGATTCTGCCCATTCTGATATGAACTAATTTAGCCAGCCTAAAAATTTAGTTAATAAATGCTTAAATGTGTATAGCCTTAAACATTATCTTGCCGCCTTATGAATTATGTGTAGACAAAAAGGGTTCAACAGTAGTAAACATTACAACACTTGATAACCTGCCAGTCAACATACTGAAAGGCTAAAATGTTTTTTGAGCCGGGCCTCTGTCAGCTTAAAATGGTAAAAATGCAGGCAGTACAATATTGATGTGTCTTTTTTTCTGCCTGCTGTGTAACTAAAGAGGCAGAGGGTTACACTAGCAGACATTGACCTGGTTCACACAACAGCCCACCATGGCCTATTTCACCAGCGAGGCCTGTGGTTTTGTGCTGGGTGCCCGTGGGCACCATTTTTGCATGGCACCCACGGGCACCCACATTGTGTGTCATGTGAACCCAGGCAGCAGAGGTTGTTTGGGGGTCTGAGAACCCTCAAATAACCCTAAAACAAGCCATGGGTTATCTGAAGATTGCCTAACCCTCAAACAGCCCGCCGTCTGGGTTTGCACAACATAAGACCCAGCAAGCTGGACATCTGTGGGCGCCATGCAAAAATGGCACTTGGCACAATGCGACAGGCCCTGTGAGTAAATTAAGCCACTGTGGGCTGTCGTGATGAGCGAACAGGTGCAGTGACTTTTTTTTTAACCACTTTTGCATTTTTAAAGAAACTGACGAGAACGTTGTAGTAACTGTTTTAAAAAATTATTTCTAACTTCCATGGTACACATATGATCTACTCTATCCACATTTTCTGCATAATTTATAATTCAAGTTGCATTATTCTATTATATCCCCATGGTTACCTTTATTTAGCCTGCTCTCAACAGAAAGGCTACAGCCACAACCAATTTACAGGGACAATTTATGGGTAATAGGTCCACAGTTATCTTAAGATTTTACAGATCTTTTTATCTTCTAGTATAGAAAGATAGGAAGCTGCCTTATACAGAATCAGACCACTGGTCCATCTAGCTCAGTATTGTCTACACTGATTAGCAGCAGCTCTCCCAGGTTTCAGTCAGGAGTCTTTCCCAGCCCTACTTCATGGTGCTGGAGATTGAACCTGGGACCTTCTGTATGGAAAGCATGTGCTCTACCACTGAGCTATGAACAATCATCTATTATGAAGCTACCATTTCAATTCGTGTGTGTGTGTGTGCGCGCGCGCGCGCACGCGCACCTGCATGTCTGTGTCCAGGTTCTGAGGCTGCCTGAGTAGAAGACGTAATTCAATTTTTTCCAATTCAACCAGAGAAGTAAACAACGTGTGTGTGCAGCCATATGGGGTTGGATCTAGGAGGAGCATATCTAGAAGAAGTACCTATGTATGATGGCAGACATCCATCTGGATTGAACCCATGATCTAAATAGCATATTTTTCAGTACATTCCTTTCCTTAAGGCATTCTGTGCCCCAGTCTGGCAGCGAAATTAAGCTGATAGAACAGCCATGTCAAGAGTTTATTTCTGAATCATTACATTTTTTGTCCAACAAAAACATAAATGTGCAGGTTGTCTTGCAAATTACTTGTAAATGTAATAAGGAAAATAGGATAGGCATAGATTTCATATCAACCAGCTGCCCAAAATAGGGCAGTCTTAGGCCATTTTTAAATTTTAATTAGTATATTCATATCACATTTCTTCCATGAAATCCAAGGCATGGGGTTCCTAAGGAATTTCCCATCCAGGCACTGACCAGACCCAAACCTGCTTAGCTTCAGCAAGGCAGCTGCATCATGGGCCCTTAGACCATGTTGGGAAGGCCTCAAGCCAAGACTACCTTTAACAATCCAAAACATATCAGGGTGGGTAATATCAAGAGAACCACCTCCAGTAAGGCCAAAAATGTATTGTTTTCTTCATAAACTTGAAAGGAATTCAAGCAGAAATCATTTAAGGCACCCAAGAATTTGAAGGTATAACACAGAAAGATAAAATTGTTCTACTGTCAAAGTGTGCGGGGGGGAAAATGCTCAAGTTTGACGATCAGGTCCAGACTATTATATGAGCTATGTATTACCTTTGCAACTAATAAGGACAAGTTTAAAAAACTAAGGCAGAAATACAGTATTGCAAAGTTATTCATGTGCTACATTCCACTGAATCAACCAGATTAATCTTACTTAAGCCACTAAACTTTTCACCTACCTTCATTTCAATATACTGCAAAAATATTGAAGGATAGCTGTAATTGCTCAAGATATTTTTAATAACTGAAGGCTACCTGTAGTCTTAACTGCACATACAACTTTAGTCCCAAAATTAGTACATTAATGGGATCACACCAGCACAAATGGCTTTATTGTTCACGTAAGTTACAGAGAGGACTGATTAAGGATTACCGTAAATGAAACAGATCAAACCAATCATACATTTCATAATAATGAATGCTTCTTCCAGCACAGCTTTTTTCTAACCAGTGATATAATATATCTTCTGGTAGACAAAACGTATACAGAAGGCTTTCGTTGCATTCTTGCAAAATGTACTTTGCTCAAAACCAAACACAAAAGCTACTCTGTATTAAGTATCCACAGGACATACTCTTCTGTAATTTTATTATGAAACAGGACAGGGAATATATTTATCTGAAAGACACACTAGAAAATTGATGTGTTTACAAAAATTGCCATGAGTGGAGGTGTCCAATTGTGAAAGTATTCTAGATACACATTTAATGAAATCAGCATAATCATTCAACATACCCCCAATGCTAAAACAATAACTGATCAATCCATAATGAATCAGTCACTCAAATGACTTTATTATGATTTGCTGAAATTTTTGAAAATTTCACAAATAAACATGTTTAAAAAACAAACAAAAAACCACAACCTTCTCAGAGTCACCATAGGGCAGAACTATACAAAAGGTGTAATTCTGCCATTTATTTATTGTATTTTAATACACCCAGTAACAAATGCAATTCCTTCCTCTGGTGATGGTGGCAGCATCTTCCAGTTGAGTGAAGGACCATGACAGGAGACTGTTTAACCCTTTTCTTCTCAGTTGTTTGTTGACCGAAAGTTATCCCACCCCAGTCCTTTTACTCCCCAAGAGGTAAGAGACAGTTACCAGGAGTGGTGTAGCAAAATGTAAGTGGATGCACTAGCTTAAAGGCCCAGTGCAGACACACCGCAGAAGAATAGTAATCTGATTCGTCCTTATGAATATATTCCTATATAGCCTGATTTATTCTATTAGCCAGTCCTGAAAAATGCCCTCCTTAAATTAACTCCTCCTTAAACTAAACTTCTCTTAAGGGTACGAATTTAGATAAGGATTATATTATCTCAGTATATGAAGTGATTCATATATTAATATTGGATCATAAAACAGTTTAACAGACAAACAAAGCATTAAGACTTGTTTAATGTTATCTTTGCATATAGGATAAATCTATATTGTGCTCCATGAATCCCAATCTATACCTCCGATAATATGTTGAAGATGTTGCTCAGTAGCATTTGATTAAAAAATTCCTGTAAAATAATGTAGGAAAGTCAATTTGCCCTAGAGGTTACCCAGTTTCTTTTGTAAAGCAGTGAGAAAGAACCACTGTAGCAATGGTGAATTGTAAAAGATTTGGACCCTGGATTGTATTACTTCCTAAGGCCTTTTGGAAACATAACTTTATAGAGCAGACCAAGAACTAGATTTGTTTCAGTGGCCACTAGTATCAAGTTATCAGAGGGGGCTAGATCAGTAGAAGGCTAGAGATGGACAAATCTGTCAATTTTTATTTCTGACAGTTTCAAACTTTTCCAGTCTCAATTTTGTCGTTTCTGCATCAATTTGTGAATTATTTTCACTCCACACAAAAATCTGTACACTTTTGTGTGCATTTCTCCATATATACATATTTATGTGGAATTTCCCCTAATATATGAATTTTTACAAGAAATTTCCCCAAATACAATACATTTTTGTACATTGTTTTTACGAATGCATGGGGTTTTGTGCACACTTCCCACCCCCCATACATGCATTTTTTATTGGAGAATGCGCTGCAGAATTCAGTGAAATATGAATAGCAAAGGAAAACTGTATTTCAGTTCATGTAATTGGTTCAGGAATTGCATATTGGATAGGTTCACATTACAATGCAAACCAAACAAATTTCTCCCCCTATCTTTAGTCAGACCCAAAAAGCAACTTAGAACTCCAGCCATTTTCAACCTAGGTACTACAAATTCTTATCCCCAATACAGGCAGTCCCCAGGTTACGAACAAGTTCCATTCTTAAGAATGTCTTTAAGTCGAATTTGTATGTAAGTCGGAAGAGCATAGTGTTCTATACGTTAAAATCAGCATTTACGCAAATTGCGTAAATTACGTAGTATACTACGCTATGTACTCTATGTAAACGACGTGGCACCGAGGGACCCAGAAGTCTGTTCTTAAGTATGGGTTGTCTGTAAGTCGGACGTTCTTAACTCGGGGACTGCCTGTACTTAATGGTGAACTCAAAATTGATATTAGCAATAAGTCTTGGTACTTGCAATTTTCACTCAGGATGTTGCAGAAGCTTCCATGATGGTTTTTCCCCTCCACAAGAATATGCTCTGACTAGGCTTGTACTGCTAAATCCAAGAAGCTTACTTTCAAAGTAGTCACTTGTTTGATTGGTTTCCAAGTTCCCTTGTTTAACCTTTAACAATGGTAACTCAAACTTCAAGTGACATTTCCTTGATTAAAATTTTACACAAAGCAGGCAACCAGTTTCATAAGAGGGTATAAAATCAGATTATGTAAGATGACTTACCTGTTTTTGTGCTTCTAAAAGTATGCAAAAAACTGATTTTTTCTGAATTATCAGATTATGCTATCATACAGTTATTTCACTGACTTTAGAAGCTGAAGTATTCTTGGTTGTATTTTAGAGTAATTGTTGTGAACAAACTGTATCATAACTGAGATAAAAGTAAAAATAATTAAGTACATTAGCAGAATGCAATCTAAGAGATATAAGTTAGATAGAGTGGTGTATTTGGATAGACTTTACCTTTACTTTTGTTTCCCTCATTGGACTCCACTTTCTGTTTACTGAGTTTTGACTCTGGATCTTCGAACATACTTTTAACTGCAAGTAAATCTCACGAAAATCAATGAGTTTACTATGAAGTTAACTGTGCTACTCCCAATAAATCCAATTTAAGCATTTTATTTACTAAATTTCTATACTATTCCACAGTATAGCTCTCTAAATGGTTCATAACAAAAGAAACAAAACTTATAATAAAATCAATTTAGAAACCATAATACAATACAAATGAACAATACAATACAAAGCCAGCAAGGATTAAAGAACCATTTTCCAGCTTAAAACTTTAATCTGCCTCCTAAAAGCCAACAAGGAGAATGCTGAGTAAACCCCACTGAACAGAGA
Source organism: Shinisaurus crocodilurus (assembly GCA_021292165.1). Lineage (NCBI taxonomy): Eukaryota > Metazoa > Chordata > Lepidosauria > Squamata > Shinisauridae > Shinisaurus > Shinisaurus crocodilurus. The sequence goes on along the minus strand of CM037878.1, from coordinate 266,569,338 downwards.
ATTCCGCTAATGGCATGGCACCACCATGGCAGCTCTAGGTATGACATCCAATTTCACATGGCAAAAACATTTGTAATAGCCTCCTCAGACAATTTCAAAGCATATGGGAATATATAAAGAAGCTGCCTTAGGCCTCCTAGAGCTTAAAAAGTCAAAACATTATGAATTGATTCTGTAAATAAAGAGCATTTTAGAACCAGTTGTGTACAATCCCAGTGATCAATACCAGAACAACTGCATTCTGTAACAGTTATGGTTTCCAGACTTCTAAGGAAGCTCCATGTAAAGTGCATTTTGGTGATCCAATCTCGACACTAATATGACACGACAAGATCTGGTGATAAAGATGAGGGCACAACCAAAAAAGGCATTACTGGCCACAGCAGCCACCTGAGACACTGTAGTCATTGTGTGAGCTGCCTTGAAAACTTTTTGTTATAGGGTGGCATATAAATATAATAAATAAAATAACCAAGGTCCAGAAGTACTCTCAAGCTGTGGGCCTGCTAATTCATGGGGAGTGTGTACCTATGTACTCTGCCCAATGAGAGTTAAGTCATTCACCAGTCCCTTCATTTAAGATCCCACCACCTGTCCCTGTGTCTCATCTTAATTGAGCTGCAGTTTATTGATCTTCACCTACCCCTTTATTAATTCCAAGCAAAGATTTAGGAATTTCACTGACTTACTGAAATTTGAAGAAAAGGAAACATGAAATTACTATAATGATGACACTGTCTTCCTCCAGTGTTCTTATTTAGATGTTAAAAAGCATAGGGGACAGAATAAGATGTCAGCACCCCACAGTGTAGAGAAGATGGATTCCCACAGCAATATTTTTTAAGTCTGCTCACCAGGCAGGAACAGAACCACTACAAATCAGTGTCACCTACTACTTCCAACCCTACCAGGATATGTAGAAGGATACCATGCTAATGGTACTGATAGCCATTGAAAGGTCCGGGAGAATCAATAAAGGACAGACTGCCCCTTGTATTTCCTTCTCCACCAGTATGACAAGCAAGTTTCTGTCCCAAAACCAGGTCAGACTGAAATGGATCCAGAAAATCAGTTTCATCCTAGAGAGCCTTGGTCTGTCCCATCATCAAAGCGCTCTATCACCTTGCCCCCAAATGTTAAATTCAAGACTGGTAATTTCTGGATCTCAAGGATCCAAAGAAGGCTTTGTTATGTGGCCACAGTACAGCCTCCTTCAGAGGAACAGGGACAACTCCTCTCAAAGAGATATTAACTATCAGCTTAATGACAGCCTCTCTTAGTGAGAATCAGTCAGGAAGAGTGAGGGTCCAGAACAGGAGGCGTCTGCCCAAACTGACACAAGGACCTTGCCCATGCTATCAGACTGCAACAACTGAAATTCATCCAAGCGAGAGCAGCAAGATGTGGCTGAGGAGATTTCTGATTCAGATACTATCACAAGGGATTCCAAGTTCAATCAGATGCAAATAAAAGTGATTAACAAACATGTCACAGCAGATTATCAAGAAATCACCATCATCAGATGGGGCAGCGGGCAAGTCACGTATTACTCTGATCAAGTCTGCTGAATGGCTTTGCCATCATCACTGCCAATGAGTACAGTAAAATCTTTGTTTTGTCAGATTCAGCCTGGGTTTGTCTTCACTTCAACAATAACTCATCCCAGGAGTTTTATCGCTGCAACTCTTCATTACAGCAAGGAACAGTGGTCTAACCAGTGGGAGAAGGCACTAGAAGAATCCTAGCATAAGAATTTTCCAGATCACATATCCATGAAAACTTTAGTTCAGCTAGACAAGGGAGGATGAGCACTGTAGAGAGCATCAGGTTGGGGAAGGCTACTTCGGTGCATGTTACAAAAGTACACATAATTACAATTTATAGTGTTCACAGGTCATAAACAGAACATATTCTTACAGCAGAATAGTAATTCTAATAGAATTCCTATGCAATTTTACTTGACTCAATCCCAGCACAACAGATATCATTAAGATGCTGCAACAGGTTAACATGTCCACAGTGTAATTTCTAACAAAACAGCTGTTGCGTTCAATAAACTTTTTGCCTATTTAGCACATACACAATATGTGTACAGTTCGGTTTTAATTTGGTTACTAGCTTTGAACACACTTGTCTATTAAAAAGAAATCAAAGGAAGGTGACAGGAAACAGTCACAATTCTTTGTGGCAACTCCAAAATAGAAAATTTAGAAGTCTGATGCTAAAGTTAACAAAAAATTTAACAAACATAAAAAATTCTAAAAATCATGTGACTATTTCAACATGCTTTAACTCATTGGAACCTAAGTCATTATAAATATCTGATTATCTATGTGCAGATTGCTCAATTAACTTGTGTGTAGCTTTTTGAAATGGAAATGGTAGTTAGGCTGCAAACTTTACATACCACTGACTGACTCAATCCAGACATCACACCAAATGATGATATGATGTCCAAAACTGACACACCATAATTTGCAATTAGCCAGCAAACCAGAATCAAAAACCAAGGTCTGAAGAACTGGGTTTAGTGTAATGTCTGAATTGAACCAGATGGGAAGCGTTGGATTTGCAATACTGACAATGCAATCCTGCAGGTCTACTCAGAAGAATGTGTCATTGAGTTCAATGGGACTTAGTACTGAGTGAGCATACAGAATTGTGGCCTATTATTATTATTATTATTATTATTATTATTATTATTATTATTATTATTATTACTACTACTACTACCACCACCACCACCACCACCACCACCACCATTTTTCTTTCCAGGTTTGAAAAAGCAATGTACATAGCCTCTGTTTTGAAAATATTTGCATAGCAAGTAAGCAATTCTTATGCAAAAGTGAAGTTGAGCTCATGCATTGAGTCACAAATAAAGAAGTCAATACATGTTCCTAAATTCACACTTCATGTGGCAATCCAAAGTGTAAATTAATCAAATACTGTCAAAGGAATGTCCAGTTTTATTTCATGGATCATTGTAATTCTTTTTTAAAAAATATTTTTTAAGAAGCAATAGTTTTGTTGGATACCCAAGAATTAGCATCTTAACATTTCTGTGATAAGCTATACATTATCTGCAACTACAAAAACATAACATACAAGCTCAACGGGCTCTACCACAAATGGGTGACATCCAATGCTGTGTGAACACAAGGAAACGCATGCAAGGGGTACTTCCTGCCCCCGCCTTTTCTCTGCAGCCTTGTGACCCTTTATAAAGCCTCTCCTGAAAATCAGGGGACATTCAGAAAATGCTTGGAATGTGAGGAAGGGGTTTGCAGTGAGAGGAACATTGGAAGGTGGCAGCTTGTTTTTCTCAATTATATCACTTCCTGACACCACCATATAGGTGTATAAATAATTTTGAGTGAAACACGGTATGCCAGTTCATGGTCCAATTTAAAACACATAAGATACATTTGGATTCAACAGCCTAGTCATAAGTTATCTTTAAAATCACTGACAGTTACTATTTGTGTTTACAAAAAGTTAATTCTTACTTTGTAAATACCCTGTATTTTCAGTACAAAAATTAACTTTTGAAACATATACCGTAGGTGATAAGATTTTTTGGATACTGCGGAGAGGAGGACTCAATAAAGGGCAAAAAATGCATTAATTCTTCTTAACAGTAGAATGCTGAAATACCCAGTACAGACTTCCATATATTCAAAATTATTTAAATATAGAAAAGTGTTCCAACATACCCTCCAATAAATGGAAAAGTGCTTGTATTTTGTAAAACACCTTGTACTGTACATCACAAAATGGGCATGCAATCAGATTGTACACTGCAATTCAAACACATTATGTTTCTATATATATATATTCTAAGACAATGGAACATACAAACTACCTTAAAAATGGTTGTGTCTCAAACCCTTGGAAGCATCGTTTCACATATACAGTCATGCCTTGGATTGAGAGCATAATTTGTTCCGGAAACGTGCTTGTAATCCAAAACACTCTTATATCAAAACGAAATCCCCCCAAAAAAATTTGTACAGAGATTTTTCATTTAAGCCGTACTACAGTACTTGTATTGCAAGACGTCGCTTGTATATCAAGTCAAAAAAATTAAATAAATATTTAAAAATTTGCTTGTCTTGCAAAACGCTCTCAAACCAAGTTACTTGCAATCCAAGGTATTACTGTATGACTAATAAAAGCATTTCATATGAAAACGTAGTAACATTACAGCAGATTTCACCTGCTGAACTATGTAAGTATTTAATCAATAACCCTGTAAATTTACTTTCCACATCTAGCTCCTGTATTATACAGGAGTAATCTAACCTACTCCAAGATAGCCCATTCTCTCAAATTACTATGTTTTCTATTTGATATCACTACAACCTCAAACATTGCAACAACAAAAAAGCCACATTATTCCCAGCCATAATTTAAAAGTCTTCTAAAGAACTAGACAAAACTGCAAAGGGCAACAGAAAAATAAAGCCTTCTGCAAATTCCACATGAGATAGTAGCAGATGGCTCATCAATAACATATTTTGCATACTCTTCATTTCTCAAAGGAATAAATTTTCTTGTTCTTTATAACTGTGAATTTTACACTATCTCAACCTCCCCACTTTAGAAAATTTAGTAGTAACTGAGGGAAGGATGAAGCCATTCACTCTTAGTTTAAATGGCTAGCATATTTCTGTGTTAATTTACATTTCACTTCTGCCATGCAATTTGAAACAAAACAAGAACTGTTTAACAGTTGTGTACTGTGACTTTAAATGTAGTTAAACAGCAGCCCTTTGAGTGTGTGGTCATTTTGTTATGCTAAAAATTATACAAGGGAACTAGTCAAAGTAAAAGTCAAGCACAAATATTTCAAAAATTGCAGATACTTTGCCTGTACTAGACACTTAGAATATAACCTAGGAAAAGTCATCAGTAATATGCTTTTCCAGCCAACAAATAGAAGCAAACAGATATGAGTATCTGGATCAGATTTTGTGATTATAATTTGGGCAGTGTTCAGGACAGAAAAACACATACCCACCCACCCAAAATCCGTATGGAGGCATTTCTGCAATCATGTAACATCATATTACACAAATGAAAATATGATTGTTAGTGTCAAGCCACTGTCTTACCTTGATAAATAACATGCCATGCTTATTCAGTAACAGCAGTTTTTCCAGATAACTCCAAATACACTCAGTTTTGCCTATATGATAAAAATTTCACTGAATACTGTTCATCTTACCAAAAAAACCTTTCACAGTATGATCACAATTTTGTTATGTGCCAGTATCTTTCCATCCCTCCATATGTAACATGGATTTTATGACTGGAGTTCCCAGATTATGTTATTTATATAAGTGTTTATACATTGTATCAACTTTGGATACCTTTAAAAGGCTAGGGAAAGTTTGCACCAAGAATCTCATTAATAATGCTACATGTGTTTAAATGAAGCACAACTGTAATCATGTTGCCTGATGCAAGAAGTAAACATTATGATCACTAATTGTATCTATAAGCCATGTCCCTAAATGATAATTTCTTTCATATTGCGAGATGGAAAATTTCTACAGTACTATTAATAGTATTGAAAAAATAAACTTTTCAAGGAAGTTTACAACCAAACTTATACAGCCAAACTTATACTCCATGAATCCTCTATGAAGGCAACACCAGGTCTACAAAGTCAAATGTAAATCCTTACATTACAGAACAAAGTATCATTTTAAAAACAAATACCAGTTAAGTTTTATAAATGAGTATGATCTGAGTTTTCTTGTTTCTTGAAAAGTGATTACCATTCATAATCTTATGACTATAAAACTACAGGTGAATATTTACTACTTGGAGATTTTTCAAGACTCAAAAAGTTTATTTGAAAGTTGAACAAAGGGTACATTGTGATGACAATCCCATTGCAAGTAGGTTTGTACACGTTGGAAACATATATATATATATATATTATATTAACAGATCTATGGCTTATTGAATGTTTCAGTTGTTCTAAAGCTGCTCTAGCCTCAACATTTGTTCTACTGTGTATTGCAAGCTCCATTTTCATTTGCGTACAGTTACAATGGATAAAGCATTTTCTTTTCAGAAGATAGGCATTATAAAGAAAAACTAAAATATACGCTTACAATTAAAGTTAAGGACAGTATTCATAATGATGTTTCAAAACCATTTAAAGTGATTTGTTTTCTCTTTTATTGTAAGCATGTAACTCACAAGTTTCACAGCATGGTCACATATTTTGTTGAAGTCACAAACATCTGACGTACAAAATGAAGCACATTATTTCTGCTCTATGCTAAAGCCTATGACTAAATACAAAAAAGTCTAGGGCTTACGCCCCCAAAAAACTGTTTAATGACTACATTAACAATAAAACTGTTTTCAAGGTAACAATTAAAATTATAAAGGCATAACACCAGATAGTCATTCTTTTCTCAATAGTACAAAATTAAAAGTTTCAGTATCTGCGACGCTTGTTAGGTCCTTCAAAGCTGCCCCCTGGGTTTCCTCTACCAAAGCCGCCAGGTCCGCTACTGACGGCACCTACACCACCCATAGCTGGTTGGGGAGTTTCAGAGCCTGTCCTACTAACCATAGGTGAACCCATTTGCGGCGGGCCTCCTTGAGGAAATCTCTCAGAATGCTATATTAAGTCCATTTGGGGGGGAAATACCATTTGAATTACAATAAAAACGGGGGGAACAAGCGGTGTTTTCATGAAGTTCAGCAGACATTCCAGCAGAATCAGGATGACACATAGAAGGAAGAAAGGAGCAATTAATTTTAGTCATTATTTTAAAAGTAAGTTGAAAGGCTAACTAATATTGGGACCACTAATGCATTAAGTTAAAGGGAAGGGTATTCTAAGATTCAAACAAGAATATACTATGAGTAACACTTTCTAAGCCACTCTGAACTTTCCAAGGAAAGAGCAGGTTAGAAGGATAATAAATAAATACCTTGCATTCTGATTCTCCTCTACAAAGCTAAGTACATGTAAAGAATCAATCTCTTCATGTATAACTTTATAAGTAAAAAGCAGCTGTATCACATTTCAGGTTGATAAACTAACTTGAGATGCAGCTGTGACTGGAACCCAGATTCAAATTTTAGAGTTCCATAAAAGAAAGTAACATTCAGATGCCATTATCCACCTGCACACTCAACAACAAAAATTTTGCACCGAATCCCTTTGGCATCTTTTTTTTAAGCATGCGAGTGGCCAGTTGAGAAATTAAGGTCTTTCTAAAATAAGATCCATTACTATTAAAATTTGTACCTATATGCCTATAATGCATTTTACACCATGACCAGATATAAAATAGTTAAGATTTGATATGAGATATATACAGAAAGGGCAAGTTCACAAACTCAAAATTGTAATAAGCAAAATTATCATTCTCTTTTGAAATTTGAGACATAAATTTGAATATTATACAGTTTTGAAAATCTGCTCTCTAATTAACCTCACTGCTGTGTTTTCCAGTTACAATCTGTCTACATCTTCCAAAGAGCCACAAAAGAGGCTCAGCTGTTTAAAAAAATTACAAAAAATTAGCGAGACCACGAGCAAATATTAGTTTGCATTTAGAACTAAACATTTAGAACTAAAATAAATGTTTAGTTCTTTCAGACTACAGCTTGTAGTTGTGTAAGCAGAAGGCACTTCTGCTTACTCAGAGGGCGCATATTTTCAGCAATTCCCAATTTCTCCTGCAGGCCCCTGCACAAGAGGCCATGCTGTTCGAAACAGTCCCTCAACCCTCAGGAGTAGATTTTCAGGTGGCACTGCAAGCAGCAGAGGAAAGGGGAAGTGGGAAAGTCCAGATCCATCAACTGAACACTTTATGCTGAATCTCTTTTCGGTATGCTCATTACCTATGCCTTAAAATAACCAATCATAGGGAAACATCCCGTTTCAAACACATAGGGTGTTATCCAATGGTGTCTGCCTGCTAGCAAAACAGACACCCTTGGCATAACAGATCCCACTGCCCCCATAGCCCACTCTCTAAATCTGCTCCAGAAGGTTGGGGGAACCTCTGGAGCAGATCTGAGTGGCACCACATAGGTGCAGGGTAAGGAGAGGGAAGGGAAATTCTGTTACACAAGCAGAAGTTCACTCGCATGACATTGGGTATAGTCCATATTGTCAGAGTTCTTCTCCAGAACGGTCTTCAGTTCCTTACCATAAACAATTATGAGGATTTCTTTTAAGGCATTTATGAGCAAAGCATATTCAAGAGTTCAGTATGTACAGACAGATTTTTATTTCTTAGTAGCAAAATAAACAGGAGCTAAACTGACTGCTCCGCTGAAGAAAAGAGGTCACTTTCATTACAGTGGTATCAGCAACATTCCACATGTCCCATACTGGTCCTAAAAGCTAAAACTGAGCCATTTTTGGTATGATAGGATACACTAATATTTTAGAAACAAACCTGGCTCTTGTGGAAACTGGTGTAAATCCTGCAATTTGCAAAATGCCTCCCAACTGTCATGCTAGAAAATAATCTGTTTATGTTGGCAAGCCCAAATCGTCAACATATGTTGACAATTTGGGAGCTAGTGTGGCATAGTGGTTAGAGTTCTGGACTGGGACTTGGGAGATCCGTGTTCTAGTCCCCACTCAGCCATGAAGCTCACTGGGTGACTTTGGGCCAGTCTCTGACTCTCAGCCTAACCTACCTCACATGGTTGTTGTGAGGATAAAACAGAGAGGAGGAGGATTATGTGAGTTGCCTTGGGTTCCCTGCTGGGGAAAAGGCGGGATATAAATATAATTAGGTAATAAAAAAAATAAATGAATCCCATCTCCTTAAGTGTGAGATGTGGTCCTCCCTTTATTAGCAGCTAAAATAATACAGCCCAATTTCTCTTTGATCCATTATGAAATAATTCAGAGAAAGAGGCCCACCTATTTATTTCAGTATTCTGGCCAGGCTATGATGGACCTATTAAACTAGCTATTATACGATATCTCATATGAAAAATGTATTCCCCAGTAAATTACACAGAAAGCTCAAGTGACAATACTTGTCTTGAAAAAGTACGAGGTAACCTCTCCATCAATGGGAACTGATACAGCAAACACAATAAATGAAGGTCTATCTGCACACATTATTCCTCCTAGGGGACATATTCTTTGGAGGTAATTTGTTTGGAAGTCAGGCCTAGGAAAGAATGCTCTTTGATAGATCCAAGAAAGTATGGTTTAAATGCCTTTCACGTTCTAAGTTTCAACTGGTAGTTATGCCTTGTTTATGTCCTAAATAGCTGAATTAGACCTAGCTTTCAAAAGAAGCTAGCTGTAACAAGTATTCAGTCACATAGGTGGCTACAGTTATGACCTCACCTGTACATCACTAGCATGTTAATGAATTAAATCTGTCTTGGGGGGGAAAACACCATTTATTCAAAGATATCTTCACACTATATGTCATTTCACTATATTACACAATCATATATCCATGTTATCTAAGTTTACCTGCCCCAATACTGCAAAATAAAAAATCTCTCTCAGTTATTCCTTGTTTATAAGTCATCTATGACTGTGTTTTTTAACAAATGTTAAAACCAACTTATGACTGAAAAGCAATTAATTCTATGTATAGAATTTTCAGGTTTAATGAGCTGCACAACTTTTAATATAATGTCAGTAACAGTATCAGTAAGACTATAGCATGCTTTGCCATTCAGTTTCTCTTAAAATTATTTTTCAGTTTCAAAAGGGTATTCACTCAAAGGCCCTATTGCTAAAGCTACTTTTAGTGTGAAGTTATCCTTGCAGCAAAGAGATGAGCCACAATGAACTAGAGAAAAAATTAAAATTTTATGATACATTACCACAGCTCCATTATCTGGCATCATTGGGGTTCCAATGTTTGCAGCTCCTTCTGGCCCCAAGGAAGGACCAGGACCCATTGCAGGGCCGGGCATTGTTCCTCTGCTGTTCATATTCATACCCATCATTGGAGGTGGAGGAGGAGGACCTTGGTTTCCAGCAGGTGCTGGGCTAAAGGCATCTATGCAAAACAGTCTACACTTAGAGCTGTCCTAACTGAATTTTAAAGAATTAAAATTTACAGTTAAAAATTATACAAAACATCCATTATTCGAAACAAATTGCTTTTATTCTTTGAGACTGCACATTTACTTCCATTCTCTCATTTTAAGCAATAGTTGCTGAAAGTTACTGCTCAATAAATTTTGCAATTTTCAGTTCTACTTCTTTTCCATAAAGAACTACTAACTTGCATGGATACCTGCAGTAACTTTCAAGCTGGCCCCAATCCAAAGATCCCTGCTTCTGGCATTTGTGTGTTATGGAGCATTTTCATAACATCACTTCTCCCACTTGTATCACATTGCAAGTGGTCAATAAAACTGCGAAGTTTTGTAAGTCCTCTTGCAATGAGGTATGAAACACTGAACGCAGAGCACTGCCAAGCAGAAGAGTCAGGAAAGGACCTGTTGCAAGCATACATTCATCTCTGGATTGATACCTTAATTTGTCACATCTGATCCAATTTGTTATACAACATTAGCATTCAAAAACTGTAAACCACTTGATTCTTAAAAGAACAAAATCATTTTGTTAAAAGAACAAAAGCATACTAAATAAAATTGATTTATGAGGCTTTCATTAAAAGATTAGCTCACATGCACACACGTAAGTGGGAAGGCAACTGAAAGCAGTCACCCAGAGACAACTGTACACTGAACTATAGTAGTAAATAGTAATATGAAGTATATTTGAACCATATATTTCACAAATGCAGAAGCAATTATGAAACTGCAAAAAAAAAAATCAATTAAAAAAACACATACGCCTTAAACTCTTGCAACATTGTTTAGACTTATAATTAAGGAAATTAAATTCCTTGCTGTTAGAATGAAGCTACATACAACGGTGGCAGCCATGTTTGTTCATTCAAGTATTTGCCCTGACAACATATAAAGTGGGGGTGTCTAGTTTTTACACCAAATGGGGCATATGGGTGAGGAGAGCTGGTGTTCCCCCCATTACCTCCCCATGCTCAATCTCTTTTTGCAGTTTTCTACAACAGCCCTAATACTAACATGGTTTCGCAAGACTATGCACTCCGCCATCCATTTTCCAGAGTCTCATGATATGTTTTATCATTGCAATACATAATTTATGCTTTAAAGCTAGTCTTCCAACAGATGTTGAGTGCTCTTAACCACAGTATTTCCTTTTAAATTATACCACTGTTCAAAAAAATTTTTTTTTCAAAGCATTATACAGCATAGCTAAGTTAAAATACATAGGAGTGGATCCATTTTCAGTAATTTAGAACAGACCCACTAAAAACAATGAGATTTAAGTTAGTCATGATTAACAAGGCCCATTGATTTCAATGGATCTACTCTAAATATGACTAAATTTGGATCCAGCCCATACAACTGGGTGTGGGGGATAGATTACAAAGTGAACAGCAACAGAATCAATGAATCAAAAAGACAAATGCCCCTTGAAACAGAGTGCATTGACCTGCCACTGAAGACAGCAAGGAGGGGGGCTATGTGTACCTCTCACAGGACAACATTCAGCGACATTAGGATTGTGATGGAAAAGGCCTCACACAAGATGGAATCTGAAGCAAGCCTTTGCTTTTAGATTGTAAATGCTAGGGAGGCTCATACTGGAGGAAGTGTTTCCTGAGATAATCAGGACCCCAGTTATTTAGGACTTTAAAAAGGTCCAAAGAGAATTAGCAGGCCAAACCCCCAGTCTTTTTCCCAGCACAAGATGTCCGTAAGGACAACCAAAGCAGTTTCAGTCCCATACCTGGGTCTGAAACCAGAATGAAATAATCTGGATAATTAGCTTCATCTAAAAATGACTGGAACTTTCTGGCCACCACCCTCTTGAGTGCCTTGTCCCAATAAGGAAAATTAGAAACAAACAAATAGTTTTCTGAGTCAGCAAGATCTAAAGATGGATTTCTCCATGGTGGCCAAAAATGCTACTGACAGATAACCATATTTGTCTTTAACTTCGCCATAGTTAAAGGAAGGTTGGGAAATTCACGCATGAAGAGGGAGTGTGGCTCAGTCTCAATTGCTAAACCATGGTTAGCAATTGGGGGTCTTCTCCTCTGCACTGGCCCATAACTAATCACTTTTGAGATTTTGAACACATAGTTCTAACTTTATGTGGTAAGTACAATCACAAAAATGTTTCGTAGCAAACTAAAGTCCAAAAAAATGAAGCGGCTTTGAAAGACAGAGAACTGATTGTTTAAGTAGCTTAAATGCTTAATTGTACTATGTGTTCAATCATTTTCCAGAATCAGAACTCACACTCCAATAAATAGCAACTTATTCAAGGGCTTACATCAGTGAATTCCCAAGACGTAATCTAATAACATAAAGCTCTCTCTTCTTGTACTAGATACAAGTTATATTTTGCTTTTCATCAGAAGCAGTTTTCAAAAGGAAGATCTCACACATCACAAGGAAGTCAGGCCTTACAGTCCCTATTTATTATGTTCATTTATGTTTTCCAAATTGCAAATCAAAGATAACTTGAAGGAAACATTTATTGGAGATCAAGATTTACCAGATTAAGTTTTATTGCAAGAATACTCATCAAAGTATAATATTCATGAGTAACATGTACAGTCTCAAAGAAGTTTTCAAGAGCAAGAGCCTTTTGCTTCAGATCCCTACCTCCCATGTTTAATGCTCCACGAGGACCCATATCACCCATTCTCATTTCCTGTTCTCTCTGAAAGTAAACATAATTTTCATCATCAACCTATCACTTATTACTTTAACATTCCCATCTTTTCAAGAAATAGCAAGAATTTGCCAGTCATTTTAAAAAATAAAACTAACTTTCTGGTTTGCATAAAATAAAAATTTCAAATCCTGCAAAAAGAAACTACTTTAAACAATCTTATTAAAGTGCTAATCTTAAGACTTGAGGCCTGTTCAGAAATTATTCAGACTCCACAGAATTCTACCTAGTGAGAGACTGGGAGAGGATCTTATGTTTGCATGTGTTCTCTCCTTCCGCAAGGCCAGAGGAGCAAGGGAGAAATTCATGAGCCTGAGAATCTCTCCTGATCTCACACCTGGCAATATCTAGGGGGCTGGGTAATGTCTGAATACATCCTTAGAGCTAGTTCACACATTTGACTGTAGCCTCTATGTAGTTATCTCACACTTGTATATTCCTGACAATGGTGCACATGCACCCAGGACAATGTTCTGGCCTAGTACAGGCACAGATATGAGACTGGGATATACTTCTGCAACAAGCCATTTTGTGAAGTAGAAGTACACATAACTACCATGATTAAGGATGCAGCAATAATTTGTATTAGTGTATATGAGTGTAATTTGTTCAAACAGTATCTTCTCACAATTCTGGGTCTGCACAAAGACAGGCACAAACAATCCTGATATAATCACACAGAGACCAGAGCCAACTACATGGACAAACCCTAAGAGAACATGAAAGTATTTATCATTGCTTATAGTATTGCATATTTAGTATTATGCTACTGAGCCTTAATTACAGCACATAATATACAAAAATGTGCAGTATTAGAAAATACTGCTTGATGCATTAAAAACTTATACTGGAAGCCGTTATCTTCAATGGCCTTACATTCTGAGAACTCAGAATATAGATAATAGAACACACATATTAATCTTCAAAAGTATTTGCTAGTTCGGAACAAAAAGTTATAGCAACAGCAGCAAATCCCCACCATAAGGCAGGTTAGCAAATATTCATTCGTTAGTAGCCTGTGACAAGTAAGAATGGCCTCACCCACTAAGAATCAGGCAAGCAAACTTAGAAAATTGGAAGGGCTAGCTTTTAAATTATTTAATAGATTTATAGCCCATTTTTCAGTATAAAATCTCGCATTTTTTTCCCTTCTAGTTTTCAAATAACTAACAGATATGTGCAGGGAGGCAGGCTGATCATGGGCAAGTAAACACATGGACTTGTTTACAAGGCTACTATATGGGCTTGGAATCATACTACCTTCCATTTTAGATCATTCAATGGGCAACTACACTGGACAGTGCAATTAAGTAAAACACACAGCTATTAAAATATTATCCCTTAGAATTTAAGTATTATGCTAATGGGCAGCCTGAGGAAATTTAGAACACAGCAATTAAAAACTACAGTACAGACTGAGAAAGCGATGGACACATTTACTTATTAGATAACATATGAAGTATTCCTTTGTGACCAGAATGCTCTTATTATTAATCTTTGTAAGCCACTCTGAAAGCCTTTTCTGGCTGAAGAGCGGGGTATAAATGCAATAAATAAATAAGGCAGTATATACAACAGAACCAAGAAAAGCCAAAAAAACCCTCTAGAAACCTAAATTACTCTAAGACACAATAAATTTACTCAGCCACTATAAGATTAAACCTAGAAATAATAAAATTACTATAAAAACAAAAGGTGGGCAATAATAATAATAAACATCAACAGCTTGTTTAAAAATACTGTAGCAGCAGCAGCTTTCACATACCTGCAAAACACCAGATTTACAAGAAAAGTAAAAGGAGTAGTAATGTGATCTATGACAATGTTTCAACTTACGGTAACACTTACTGCATAGATACCAATATAGTCACAAGAGTAGGATTATGCAACTGTCAGTGGTAACTGGGGTAAGATATTTCAATACCACTTTAAAAAGCATCATGGGTCCTTGTTCCAGATATGATAGGCTTATTATACACATCAAGAAAATGCAGCACACTGAAGTCATTTACAGAAGACTAAATTCACATAACCAAGAGTCCTAGATGGTCTTGTTGGACTCTATTTACAAAAAGTAATATTGATAACACAGACTGATTGATCTGATTTGTACCCCGCCTTTCTACCAAGAAAATGGCACTCAAGGCAGTTGATGGCACTCAAGGCAGTTTGAGTACCATTAATTAGATAAGCAAAAGCAGGTATTTACAAGTACAAATAAACGTTTGTTGTGCTGTCAAATGTCAAATATTCCACTATTCCAACATAATATGTTCCAAGTCAGTTGTATTTAGATGAACATGGATATTTGTAATGTTAAAGTAAACAACATGATATAGATAAGCGCCTGCTGATTCTCCAACCTGATACAGCAAAATATGAGACTATAGGAGAAATGTCAGTTGGAGGAACTTGGACAGATAACACATGCAAAAGGATTTAAGGGGTTGCCAGAAAAAGTGCTATGATTTTGAGGTGGAAAGACAGTTTGGATCTTTGTCAACAATAAATGTAGAAAAGCTGTGTTAGAGTAACAAGATAGCACTTTCCTTTCAACACTGTCCAACTAAATGTAACCTTGGGAATTCTGTGCTGTTACAACTGCTAACAACACCCTCCAACTCCCTAAGCCATCTCTCTTACTTCAACAATGCATCCTTTTAAGCAAAGTGAAAACTGCATCTACAAAAAGCAACCAAATCCAGTTTTCCTGGGGTCCCAATCTGGCCCACAGAGGTTCCCCAGATGGCCATGCCCCCTTTCCCCTGCCCCACCCCTTTTCCCCCAACCACAATTGTGTGAAGTTTTCCTGGCTTTTGTGAAATCCCCCCCCCATTTTAAAAGGTTGAAATGTCTTTCATAAAGCTTAGTTATTGGCAGCAAGAGCTTAAAACTACAGATATTTTTTGTATTGCCTTTGGCCCTGCCTTCCACTGGAATGAAGTCCCCAGAGAGCTTCTCTGAAAGTGGATTCGGCCCTTGGGCTGAACAAAGTTCCCTACCTCTGTTCTAGTACATAGAATAAATAATGGATGTGAAATGTTCGTGGCCAAGAACAAACTAGTCAGTAGAGTGTGCCCAAGACAGACCAAGACAGGAAAACATTTTCAATAATTTTATGTCAACAATTTTAAAAGTTTTTTCTTGCCTCAGGCACAAGGGCAATTATGGATTACTTTAAAAATTAAAATTGATATTTTATGGTTCTACTTTAACTACATCTTAGTGATTTTATTATAAGCTGCTTTGGGAACCTATTTGAGCCAGAAGAGCAGCATATAAATAGTAAGTAAAATAATACATTATTTGAAGCATTATCATAACTGGTAGCAGACAGCATGTGATGCTTATTCACAAGTGACTAAATTAAACAAGTATCAGACAAATGTTTCAGAGCTTTGTGGGGAAAGGGGGGGTTGGTGGGGGAACGGGCTGAATTGACCTTATCAGTAAGCCAAAGCCTACTTATCCTGTTGATTAAATCTTTATTTACAGTTTTCACCAAATAGTTACATTATCCTATCAGATATATTGGTCTAAGGTTAAGATGAACTCTCTTAATTCAATACAGGAAGCAAAGGAAGAGAATTCTCCAAACAGCTGCTTGCATAGCAGTCAAGTTGTGGAGGACTGGGAGCAAGAGGAAAAACGAACAGGAAAAGAGATGAATAAAGAAAAAAATACTATAGTGGAACACAGAGGAGAATGATGACTATAGAATGGAACAGTATGGTAGGAACCTCATGAATGGATCAAACGATAACAGGGATGCACATATTCCAAGACTTGCTTTTGAAATAAAATGTAATAAAACTTTTAAAACACATCTTCTGCCACTTGGTTTTCAAGAGGAAAAATAATAAATTCAATAGAACACATATAAAGATCAACTGGATAGTTCATTTGGGGAAATGCCCATGCCAAATTCCTTCATATATTTACAACTAAGGCCAGATTGTTCTATTCATTATTGATGCAATGAAGTCATCAGTGAGCTAGTGTAGTCATCTTTCAACCCTTGATAGTTAAAGGACTGGGAATGGGCTGCAGGATAACATTTAGGGCTTTAGACAGTGATAGCCAAAGTCAACAGTTGTATTGAGGGCTTGGAAACCCTCCAGGAACTATTATAGAGATTGAACAGCAGAATTGCTTGAATAACAATTCCCCATCAACACTCTGGCAACAACTTTCTGCACTAGCTGCAGTTTCTGAACACTTTTCAAAAGGCAGAGTATGTTGCATTTGACTAAATGGAATGTGACTGAAGCATGTGTGACAGTGTTCAGATCTACTTTCTCCAAGAATGGCCATAGCCAGCATACTGGCCAAAGCGGAGTAAAGGTACCCCTACTAGCCACAGTGACTACCTGACTATTCAGGAGCAATTACACTACTTTTCTCTCAGGCTTTTAATGGGATCTTGGGTCTCAGATTTTTTTAAATTTGATTTTATTGTTTTCACTGTAATTTTTACTGTTTACTTTTAATATTTTTATTGTTGTATTTTATTGTGAGACTGTTTTAATCTATGTTGTTAGCAAAGTATTTTAAACAAACAACAGAGGTGTTTGGGCTCATGCAAAGAGACTGAACTAGCTCAGTTCTATTTTTTCATATTAAATAACTTTGAAATTTCCCTCAACTTTAAATCCAGTTAAACACAAGTCTAAATCACCTCCATAGGCTTACAGAACTAGTTTCACAGTTCTCTGCATTGTGGCCCAGGACATGAAGTTGGTTAAAAGTCCTATTTTGAGCTATCACATGGAACCATGCAATGGCAGCAAGAATTTACACTGATAGGTAAACAGCATGAGATCTTGCAGCCCAATCCTAAAAATCATGGTTAAAAATTACATTTCCACTGGATAAAACTATAGTGTATATATATTCAGCATTTCAAGCAACTGAGTGCTTCACGTACATTATCTCAGTAATCCTTACATCAGTCTTATAAAGTACAGCAGTACTATCCTCATGATGCAGGTAAGAAGCTAAGGCTGAAAGAACGCCTAAACCACCAAATGAGTTTGTGGCCAAGGTGAAATTCAATGGGGATTTCTCAGTTCATACTGTTAGACACTACACTATACCAGCTCTTCTCATGTTTTCAAGTCAATCATATACTGAGCATTTCTTCTAAATCATACATGGCAATAAGAGATTTATCACCATCCGCATAGTACTTTAGTTTGTTATTGTTCACTAGGAAATTTCATTAATTTCCATGAAACATGGGCCTTGAAACACATGAAATTATTCAAAAGAAATTCTCACTGCACAGGTAAGACAGATAGTAGTTGTTTTGTGATGACTTCATCACATAAAAATGAATGAGAGAATCTAGCCTATACAGGCAGCAATATTTATAATAAAATATCTCCAACTGCAAACTATCAATAACAAGGCACATACACAGTAAGTAAAAGTTATGCCACTTATGTGTGTCGCATTTATCTCTTCAAAGCCACACCTGCAAGTGGCATGGTTCTCTTCAAAGCTATGCCTGCAAATGAAATGCTACATCACCTAAGGCATTTACACTCGTGTTTATTACTTTTACTAATGCTCAATTGAAACATTTAAATTCCTTCCAATTATTTCTAAAATTTCCATTAAAATAAAAAATATTCCCTCAAATATGCATGCAACTGTGGTTGTTTGGCTTGGTAAATCACATGTTAAATCAGTATTTTTTTCCTTAAAGACATCTGATAATTAAAACTGGCAAAGAAGAATTAAGCCCCAATAATGGACTTCTTGTCAGGCAAGAAATAATTTCATGCAAGTATCTTACATAATCATTTAATTGTGAGCATATGACATTTTTGGATATATTGAATTCTGAGTATGGAAAAGTGATGTTAGTCCATCTCTTATCCATTTAAAAAAAAATTTCATTTCACTCTTATGCAGGAATCTGGCACACCTATTTTGCTATTCACTCTTCAAAAGAGAAACACTATTTGCTTCACTCACCTTAAGAGAATTAGAATAGGAGAAATGAAACATGATTAGAAGTAGATCAAGCATATATTTAAATTGTTCAATAATTTAGGAAGTACAAACTCCATACAATGCAAAAGGCTAAGTTGTCTCCCAGCTGCCAAGACCAAATGATCTTGTCTTTGTTCATAATACAGCAACCCTTCCCTAGAAGGGGCTGAAAGCTTTTTATATAGTTCCAGCACAATCAGGTTCTTATCTTAAGTGAGAAAATGTACAGGGCCGGCGCCAGGCTTCTGGGTGCCCTCAAGCATGGTGCCACCCAAGGCCCCCACCCTCCTCCCTGCTTTTGTTACTTGCCCCCTCCTGCCACTGCTCCCCTTCCCCATTTCACTGCCACCCACTTCCCTCCACTCATCTTCCTGCTCCAGAGCTTGTTGCCTCCCCTCCCCTCCCCAAACACTCATGCTGCCGCCACTGCCCCTCTCCACTGACTGCCATTCACCGCCGGCTCTGATGGGTCCTTCTTCAAATCCATGAATGGTGGAAACTGGAGAGGTGTCCCCAGGAGATTGCATGTGCTGCATGTGTTCATCTGGGACATCCCTCCTCTAGAGCAGCTGCCTGTCTTCCAGAGCAGCTAGCCATCCTCCAATTAGCTAGAGCTAACAGAGGACAGGCAGCTGCTCCTGAGGAGAGATGTCCCAGGAGATCACCCATGGCACAGGCAATCTCCTGGAACACTTCTCCAATCTCTACAATGCCTGGATTTGAGCAAGGACCCCATCAGAGCCACTCATTTGGGTTTGGCCAGCTCTCTGGATAGTTGCGCTGGCCACTTTCTCCTGCTGATGTGGGTCTCCAGAAGATGGGTGGCGGGGATAGACCCTTCTGGACCCATGGGCCCTCAGCTGTTGCCCAGCCTTGCCGATCCCTGACTCCAGACCTGAACATGCCGGATACAATAATACATTTTATTGTATATAAAATGTTTGGAATATGCACTGTATTTAAATATATACATCATAATTACTCTCAGGCAGAGCATGGCTATCATGAGCAATCGATTCTTGATCTCAGCCCAGTCAGTGTCTCTGCCCAGAATAATCTGACAATTGGCTGCCTGTGCATCCTCTCACCTAAGACCTGCGGTCATGAAATATTCAAGTATGACTGAGGATGGGACAAGCACAAACTGAGGAACATTTAATGCAACTGCTGTAAAGTAGAAGAAGGCCAGTTTGATTATCCAAACTGTTTATTATACAGGGCAGAGGAACAAGGTAAGTTTATGCTACACAGGTTGGCAAGACAAAAAGCTTCACAGGATTTAGTGACAGAAATTCACTTGGTAGGAATTGATTTTCTCCACTTCAGTTCCAAATGACCAGCCATATCTGTGGCTACAAGTCTCTAGTTACATTAATATTGCACAATGAAGTATCTTTTGCAAATATATTTACTTAACAGGCAGCAAAATCTTATCCTTAAGTGCATAGCTGATATGATATCTAGTTTCACATTCCCTTTCATAAAGTGAACAACTGAAGAGTCTGAGCAGCTAGGAGAAACAGTAGCAAAATATAGCATGCATTTGCTGTCTTACAAAATGTATGAAGTATGCAAACATACTTCTAATTGATTATATCAAAAAGGTTTACTTCAGAGATAGGTAGTTTAAGATTCACTAGAGAACTTCTTCCTGTAAATAATGCTTACCTGTAAAAAAAGAAATCTTCAGAAACAGCATCCGCCATACATATAAGTGCACGATTTGCCCTTATTTTGAGGAATACTGAGATTTTAAGCAATTAAATCATGTTGCAGTCATTTTTATATCTATATAGCAGAATGCTTAGAATAATCGTATCAGATAAGTTAAAGTGGAGGATGTTCGGGTACCCAACTTCATAAAACTTCAGTGTCTTCTTTTAATGATTCTTAACAGATCCCCCAATCTTCTAGATAACAGAGCTAGGAAAATGAGCTGGGGGCTGTTTTATACATGTTGAATTTCCTACATGGATGCCAGTTCTGTGTAAGAAGTGCTCATAATTATGTGCAATAAAGGCATATAACACACACCGGGATAAGACGTTTTGGATAGTGCTTTTAACTATCAGTGAATGGCACAGGAGCACTCGACGGTGTAGCACTGAGGAAACAAAGCTACTGTGAATCAGAGATCATTAGATGAGTCAAATAAGCATAATTTTTAAGCACGTGCTTACCATGGCCAAATAGATAAATGTATTCATCATGCATAAAAAGTAATATGCATATAGGAAATTCATCATATATGAAGTAATCCTCAGTCACCATCATACAAAGAATGGAGTATCATTTTCTCAACTGTTAAGCGGCTGAAATATATTATCATTCCATGATAGAAAATTTATATGTTACAGTATATTGAATTTAGTGGCAGAAGGCTTACATCTCCATCTCCTTAATCAATTTTTAAGAACCAAACTGCACACAACGTCCCATGGAAACAATTAAACCTGTAAGTACTCAAGGAGGTAAATTTAGCATCTCAAGCCTGCATGAAACCAGATTAAATCTCATGTATTATTAGAGCTGCAAATCCACATACCAAAATACTACCATATTAAAAAATTGAAGGGATCAGCAGTACTGAACTTCCTGTACCTTTGTATATTGAGCTAAATATTTTCACATGCATAATTGCTACTGTATGCTAAAATGTGGCCAAAGAAGCCGGTAAATAAAGGAAAGAGAACGGTGATATACGTACATAAAAAACCACCAACCCCAATTTTTCCTGCAAACATTTGCAAATTGAGAATGAATAACTGGCATGCCAAACAGTGAGAACATAAAAGGCCTTGGCAAGCTAAAAATTGTTGTACGGGTTCTATGATTCAGTTGATCTCATCTATAACCATTTATACCACTCAATTAACACCACGAACCAACAATGGACTTGAACTTGTGGCACCAAGACACACGTCTATTCCTCTCTTACTTTCATTATTCCTACTCACCTTGGGACAAAATGTGGAGAGAAAACACAACAAATATATTTTATCAGATAGATTTGTGGAATATCAGTAGATTTGGACATAGAGCCTGCGAAATAGAACCATCAGACAGGGGTAAAATTGCTTCACAGATGTTTAAGGAAACTGATTTGCCTCATCCTTCATAAACTTCCATTGTGGTAATCCTAACTTCACACCTCTACGTACACTCTCTCTGTTGTCAGGAGTGTGCAAGCATGCTTTATATTTTTTATGTTTTGGGGGTTTTGTATTGGGAATTATGTGTGCTGCCTGGGGAATGGGTTTGGTTTTGCAGGGGGTGTTGTCGGTTTGGTGTGTATTTTGGGGTATGTGGTAATTTGGGGGGCTGTTTTGCCTGGGGTTTTATATTTTTTAGTGTGTGGGTGTTATGCTTGGTTCTGGGTGCATTTTGGGGAAAGGATGTTGCTGGGGGGTGGGGCTGTGTGTGATTTGGGGGGGGAGGTATTTTGCCTAGGGTTTTTTGTGCATTTTTACATTACCCATTTCTTTGAGCATCACCAGTTTTCCTTCTGGGAAATTGGTATTTTCTTGTGCTATGCATGCTCAAATAGTGGTTTGTCATTTGCGGGCTCACCCCCAACCTCTGTTTGTACTCAATTTCTTGGACAATGAAGTTGTCTTTTGCAACTAGCTAGGCCCCCACAGTAGCCATTTTATTAGCCACAGACCCCATAGCATCCATTTTGTGGTGGTGCCCACAACAATTTTATCCAATTTCATGCCCACTGGCCCCAAAAGGTGGAGGATCTCCGAGTGTTTTGGGTAACACAGACCCTCAGACTGGAGACAGGAACTGAAATGTACACCTTTTGTTCTGCAACGATAGGCATAGTTAAGGAATATAACCTGGGCTGTTGCTGGGCCAAAATGATTCATCAGCTGTACACCACGGAGAGCTTAATCAGAGTTCTTTTTCCAGTAGTCAACTGTTCTGCAGGGTCTTCAGTTGGAGAAAGCCTCTGTTGAAGATCTAATAAGTAAGCCAGTTCTCTGTCTGAGCTCTCACACCATCAGTGCATCTCTTCTAGCCCACCTCCCATCTCCCCAGTTGAGGATTGGAGTGTTATAGCCTTTTGCATCTGTGACCCGTCTGGAAGAACTCTGCTGAAAAAACTCGTAAGTCTGTAAATTTGCCTTCCATGGATAGGGTATTTTTTTCTTCTTATCCTATGTCATTGTCCCTTTGAACTCTAATAAAGCAACCCTTATGGCTTAAGATAGGGTCTTTGTGTTTTCACACCCCAAGCAAACTGGTCTGGAGCACACTATCCAAGTTACCTATCATTAAGGGCTGCTGGGAAGCACCAAAGGGAATCCACATTTGTAGCTGTATAACAGTGACATTTAAACACTGAATTTCCTTCTTTTGTGAGTTCTATAGACAAATGCAATTGGTGACAATTATTAAAAGTATTTTCACAAGGCTTGGATGCAAGTAGCTAGGAAGGAAGGAGAGGCCTTTTTCACATACTCTCAGCACCACAAAAACGTATCACTGAGATGTATTTAGACACACTTCAGGAAATGAGAAAACGCAAGTAGAAGTAATTAGAAAATGAATATAGTACCTTTAAACAGATATGCTTATAATTTTAAAACTGTCTTTTCACCTACTGCACACATGAACTGCTAATACATATTAAGCTTAAGGAGTAACCCATAATGAAAGCCTTTCAGTAAACAAAGGAAGTGCTAAACCTATTGAATAATTTAGCACCACCACATGATAGTCATACAATTCAGATCATAACCATAAAAACTTAACTTTTAAAGCACTTTAATGAAACGTCTCATTTAGCTGAGGTGTGACATTTTATTAAATAAAATTCAACATACCAATTTTAGACGATCCCCTAATATTGATGTTAAAGCCACAGAAATAGGCGATATACACCAGAACTTCAGACTTGATCAAATTCTAATCGTTAAACCCTTGATGTTGGCATGGTATGCTGTACAGATGCAATAATTAAGTTTAGGATCTAGAAGAAAAATGCAAAACTGGGGATCTCA
This sequence comes from Shinisaurus crocodilurus, assembly GCA_021292165.1. Lineage (NCBI taxonomy): Eukaryota > Metazoa > Chordata > Lepidosauria > Squamata > Shinisauridae > Shinisaurus > Shinisaurus crocodilurus. The sequence goes on along the minus strand of CM037878.1, from coordinate 266,545,560 downwards.
AAATGGAATACTGAAAATACTTTAGTTCTCGGATACTGAAACATAGGAAGTTCCCTTATATGAGATCTATCTATTTGTTCCTCTAACCCAGGACTGTCTACTCTGACTAGCAGCAAATTTCCAGAACAGGGCCAGCACAAGACATTTTGCTGCCTGAGGCAGAGCAGTGAATGGTGCTCATACACCCCTGCCACCCACAAGTCAAGGTACATAGTACTCAAGACTGGTCAAGCTATCTACCGACACAACCTAAGACAGAAAACCACAAAAGTGCCTCTCCTCCTCCCTGGCAGCAAATATAAAGTAAATCAACAGATTTGTGCTCCACTGTGATAAACTCTGGTGATGGTGGGATTACATCTCTTAATTATAATCTATTTCCTTAAATGTTAATGTTTGAGTTACTATTCTGGTATTTGGGGTTATGGTCATATGTTTAAATACAATTAAGAAAAAAAGATAATCCCTCAGAAATGGTCTAAATAAACTTCCCAGTTTATAACAATTAAGAAACCAGGAGACCATGCAGCCATGGCTTTTCTTGCCTCCATTCCGATTTAAATACTGTGGTCTTAATCAATTGATTTACATTGTTGATTTATTTATAGGAATGTTATGCTTCTATATGTATTTTGTCTTTTTGAAGCTACTTTTGGTTATACAATCCAGAAAGGAAAGCAGTAGAAAGAAGTACAAGAAGCTGGGCCACCTCCATTACACAATGAGATTTTTTTTTACCACCGAGTAAGAAATTTTCTGTTCTTGTTAGCACTTCATCATCCCAGGGAATTTATCTGGAAAAAGCATATCTTAAAGGAAGAGTTGCTATCTTTTTTAAAAAAAATCTGACAGGGTGCCTGATAGACAGCCACATGATAGACAGACTTTCCACAACTAAGGCTGCAATCCTAAACACATTTACCCGGGATTAAATTCCATTAAACTCAATAGGATATACTTCTGAGTAGCCATGCATATTACCGCACTGTTAGGAAATTGATTCTTGTTAAAGGCACAGGAACCCTACTAGAAGAAAAAGGTGGCAATCCCACTGATTACATTACCCAAAAGGGGGAAGGCTAAAATAACCAGATACAATGGTAGACAGGTTTCCTGTAATAGAAAGGAATTATAAATCCATGTATTTTTGCCACACATACATGAGCAGCATCCATTCCCTCCTACACTTCTGATAGTTGTGTAGGATCCTTGGACATTAAAAGGTGGGCATCAGCTGTCCATGCCAAAATCTCAACTCTTTATGCAGCAATTTTTTCAAAACTGTATTGGAAGACTATTCCAAATCTCTATAAATACCAATTAAGGATGCAAGTAATTTTGCAAAGGGGTAGCCATATTACATGGCATTTTTAGTCAGAAGTAACTAAAGAGTTCAATTAGGTTTACTCTCTGATGTGTATAGGATTGCAGCCTAAATCTGCTGACAACAGAAAAAACCCACTGCATAGCTCAGTAGAATATTTACCGAACTGATTACTTGTATCCCACCACCCCAAATTTCACTAACTGTCACATTACAAACCAGTTTGAACATCAACCCTCAGGGGAAAAGTAAACAGCAAAGACACTTTGTTTGATTTTACCTGCTTTGCTGAGAAGGAAGTGTGCCGTTGTTTTTAACGGCAGTGATTCCTCAGTCTGCCTCCTGCTTAAAACAGAGATTTCCATCCACCTTTCAAATACTCCGAAGACGTTTTACTTCCTAAAGTAGTAGTAGTTTTAAGTGCCTACAGTTGCTGTTTCTTTGACAGCCAGTTTTGGTGCAGAAACAGAGAGCGAGAGTGAGTGGCCCCAAGGACAGCTAATCAGTGTGCAGCTCAGGCTTGTTTCTGACTCCACCCCTCATGCAAAGAGCTCAGCTGTGCCTGCGCTACTGCTGCTGCTTCTCAAGCTCCCGCTCGCTCTTCTGCTTCCTCAGCCTTCATAGTGGACAGAAGGAGAAAGAAGGCCCCTCTAGCACCGGATGACAGCTTTCTCATAGACAGGAAGGGAGCAACAAGAACTTGGGGGGTGGGCAGCAGGTCTCCTTGTACCTAATGGCCAGCCCTGCTCCAGGGTCTCATTCCAAGTTCTTTCACTTCGCCTTCTACCTGATCCTTCGAAATGGAAGTGCTGGGGACCTTCTGCATCAAAGCATGTGCTCTACCGCTGAGCTCCTGTCCCTCTTTTATTATACTGAAAATAATTATGTTATGCCCAAGACTGGACAGCGTAAAGCCAAGTACTGGCAGAGAGCACTAATCAACTGGAAAGATGCAGCTTAACTACGCATTAATTGGGCCATGACTTAGATCTTTAAATCAATTCGAAACATTTTCTGATTTCAGCAGGAATACAGTCATGTGTTTCATGTGATGGCATGTACAACATTTTTATTAGCTGAGAGTAAATCTCAATTCACTGGCATGGACAGAAAATTGTTGATGTGTTTCTTATATTAATTACAAATTGTTCCAGATATTTCCGAACAGAAATTAAACACTGCGAAGGTGACACTAACATTTTTAAAGATAGAATTTACTTTCAAATATGAATTTTGTATGGCTAGAGAATACCAGCCATTTAACATTACAAGCTACATTCATTTTCTAGTAGCCTTGCCTAAAAGGAGACAATTAAAAAAGCATTAAATTGCAAACAGATTATATTTTTTAAAAAAACATTCAAAGTACATAAACTAAGGTGCGCATTGCCTCTGATATACTAAGAAGCAACTTCCATAGAGTAACTATTATTAGAATTATTTAAAAGTGCTAGCATAGACATTCTTATTGCTAAATTCAAAATTTATAGATGCCTTTCAGAGCCACATGTGTGCAGCACATATGCTACTAGTGACTCCTTATAGAGGATCCCTGAATGTTCCTTGAACTAGAGAATTTATAAAAACAGTCTGGAACAAAAACTGCCAACAACGAAACATCCTGGGGGGGAAAACATCAGAACTGTCCCATGAATGAACAAATACCCAACCCCCGCCCCAAACATTTTTAAAACTTGCTGTAGGAAGCTGCTAACAGAGAACTGCTTCATAGAATCATAGAAGAGTTGGAAGGGGCCTATAAGGCCATCAAGTCCAACCCCCTGCTCAACGCAGGAATCCAAGTCAAAGCATTCCTGACAGATGGATGTTCAGCTTCACCTTGAATGCCTCCAGAGTGGGAGAGCCCACCACCTCCCTAGGTAGTTGGTTCCATTGTCTTATTGCTCTAATAGGAAATTTTTCCTGATGTCTAGGCAGAATCTGGGTTCCTGTAACTTGACCCCACTATTCCTTGTCATGCAAACTGGGATGATCGAGAAGAGATCCTGGCCCTCCTGTGTGACAACCCTTCAAGTACTGGAAGAGTGCGATCATATCTCCCGTCTCCTCTTCTGAAGGCTAAACATGCCCAGTTCTTTCAGTCTCTCCTCATAGGGCCTTGTTTCCAGTCCCTTAATCATCTTTGTTGCCCTCCTCTGAACCCTCTCCAGTTTGCCTACATCTTTCTTAAAGTGTGGTGCCCAGAACTGGATGCAGTACTCAAGATGAGGCCTAACCAGTGCTGAGTAAAGGGGAATTATCACTTCACACTATTTGGAAGCTATTTTCTATTAATGCAGCCCAAAATAGCATCTGCCTTCTTTGCAGCCACATCATCGCATTGCTGTCTCATATTCAGCTTGTGATCTACAACAATTGCAAGATCCTTCTCACTTGTAGTATTGTTGAGCCAAGTGTCCCCCATTCTGTAATTGTGCATTTGGTTTCCTTTCCCTAGGTGCAGCACTTGGCATTTATCCTATTAAATTTCATTCTGTTGTTTTCGGCCCAGCGCTCCAGCCTCTTAACAGAGCTTGAAAGTACACCTCTGCTCTGCACCCTAGGCCATTAGGGTTACAATCCAGTTCAAGATAACTTTTTCTACTGCTCAAGAGCACTAGACTATGACCCTGTTCATGCTGCAATTCCTGGGCTAACTCAAGAATTGCCAGGGAAGAGTGAAGCAACAAGTGCACTGCTTCCCGCACACTCATCATTTTCACTATCTATTAACAACCCAGGGTTGTTTCATGACATGCAAACCTGGAAACTCTGGGTTGTTTATGGCTTAAACCACTTAGAGTAAACCCAACCATTGCCCATGGTTTCTTGTTGGCTTAACTCTTGAGTTGTCTGACCCAGGAATTGCAGTGTCACGTGCTAAACTGGATCTATGTGAATGGTATACAAGTATTTACTGGGGTTCAATAAGAGGTTGGGTTTGTTTGCTTTTTGGCAAAGTAATATTGACATCAAGGGGATTCAGTTAAAACCTGCAGGCTTTTTTCTCCTACTTACTGGTAACTTGGAAACTAGATTCATATTTTGGTATTATAAAATATAATATTTTATATTATTATAAAATAATATGCAGTAATATAATATGTGTTGGTACTCAACACATTTGCAAAATTAGCACAAGCATCTAAAAATTAAATCCTTTCTATGTTAGCCCTAAAACATGGAATCTTGTGAAGGTTCCAAGCGATAGTGAACTTACCATTTCCGTCATCCTTTAAAACCAAATAGTAAAAGGTTAAATTAAAAAGGACTTAGTTTCAAAGATTAAGGAATACAAATATTAAAAGTTCTTAGAAATATACGGTATACAAAAATAGTTAAAATTTCAATTTTGCAGAAAAACTAGGTACTACAATTCAGAGTTGAATAAATGTTAAGACTAGCACACCATAGCCATTTAGAACTGATGCAATAATGCACCAAACATGTACGTTTTCAAGCTAGATTGTGCCCTTCTAGACAGCAAAGCAAATTAAGAGTCACATGTTGACCCTACAAGTACTTTTTCATAAACAAGTAGTGATTCGGAACTCCTCCTTTTCAATGAGAAGGCATATTTTTCTCTGAAAGAAAAGAAAAGTAAGTCCCTGCGTGAACAGGGCTCTCTGCATAAAAACAGAGCCAGTGAACCAAGAACTAGCACTATATGAAACATTATAGAATTTTTCAGGTTTTGTAATACTTTAACAGGTTATTAGACTGTGGGTAAATGTCAGCTAAATAACTATACACGGTTGATCAGAAAACCATGAAATCAAATAACTAGGAACTTAGGAATAAAAAGAATGATTTGGAACATATCAATGCCACATTCTCACATAAAATTGATTATACAGCATAAATTTCATACCAGCTTTATGAAAAGTAGCTTGAATAGATTGTTGCAGTGGCAGATTAGCCCCATATAATTACAACTGCTGCTACAAATACAATTCAATTACATAAGTCTTATAACCTCTTGAAACAGCCTTTCGCAAAATAAATCGAGGTGCAAATTTTGGGGTAAGTTGGCAAAATGAACATTTTTTCCTGAACTTGCAGCTATATGCTCCATTACATTATTCTCCTCATTTAAATAGCGTATACCACTCAGATCACTGTCTTCAACTAGTTAAATTCCTTCGCAAACACTTATAAGTTAAGATCATATATGGTATGGGCCTTTGCACTATGAAGTAAACTATGGGTGTGTGTCTCACAGTGTCAAGTAGTTTCAAAATCATAAATAGTTCCTTACTGCATATTGTGAATGCATATATGTATTGGAAATATAAATTAATATGCCTAAATTTCTACATACCGTAGTTCCTGTGTTTCAACAAGAACTTATCCATTAAGATCTGGCTGGGTAAAGAAAGATGTTAAGTACAACACACCTGATCACCCATCTTTGACATCCCCCCCATGCTAAATAAAATGCAAGGTGTGCCATTTTGTACTTCCTCATAACTAAAGCTTTCCATTACGAGAAGTTCACACATGCATACTGATGACTTGCATGTGTGGACACAGCTTAAACCCGAGCAGATTTCATGACACTACACATGTTTTTCAGTGGAGGCAGCTAACACATTTTGCTGCAGTCATCAAGTGCTGAACAGCATGCATGAATCAGCACTAGGTTATGTTAAGAATTTACTTTTCAAGCTTCCTCAAGCATAATTAAGACAAAATAAGACATAAAAACCATATTATAATGACATCGAACCATTTCCAAGTGGTGATCTGAAGATTGTTCACAGATGTTAGAAGCACTTGGGTGAACAGCATGAGCACAAGTCTACCTTTTACAAATCACTATACATCAGCTGACATCATGCCACAGTTGGCATCAACCACCTTAGACAATGATGAAGGGACAAAGGTGTAACATTACCATAGTTGGACAATCACAGAGAGGAACACACTTAAGAATGGTGCAGGTGCAGTGGGAAAGACAGCTAGGACACCTCTTAGAGAATATACAGAAAAGACCCACAAGATTGAACTGTGGGAACACTGCAAAGTCTGGTTATTTTTCCCCCCAGCAAACCTCCCTAGAGAATGAGTCCACCTCTATACAAACCGAAGAGGGAGAGATTATTATAAAGAATACTGTAGGGGGCCCTCCTAGCTATCCATGGAGCTGAAATTATAGTATAGAGTAGTGAAAGGCTTGACAAAAACAAACATTAGGGGTGGTCCCCTTTATTCTCCAAAAGCTTTAAAACGATTCCACTGGAAAACTTGGAAATTTGAGGGGTAGTTAACACCCCCCCAATATGAACATAATTCTCCTAGTTAACACCCCCCCCCAATATGAACATAATTCTCCTTTAAAATTATGGAAGACTTTTAAATAAAGATTTTAAAGTACTGTTTTGGCTGCCCTTACTCCTCCAAAATGCATTCTAAAAATAGTACAGCATTAGGCAATTATAATTCTTGAAATACAGCAGACATGGCCCAACCAAATGAAGTGAGGCAGGTGACCACTAGGGAGAGGGCCTGCTCAGTGGTAGCACCCCATTTATGGAGTAACCTTGCCAGACAAGCTAAGCTGGCACCATCTTTATGGTCTTTTTGGCACCAGGTGAAGAGATTTTTTATTCATGCAGACCTTTTAAATAACTTTTCTTTTTTTTCTTCTTTTTGCCTGGCCCTTTCCATTTAAAATCCTGTGTTTTTAATTCTGTTTTTAGTTTTAATAGTGTTTGTTTTATATGTATTTTAATGTTAGATTTATTTGCAAGCCACCCGGACAGCTTCTGTTATGGGCAGCTATATAAATACACAGGCAGATCCTATGAGGCTGCCTGTAACCCTCCGAACTCGGAGGATTACGGGCATCCTATGGAGGGCAAGAGCGCGGCAGGATAGGGTATCTGCCATGCTCCCCTCACCTGAAGAAGATCTAGATGGACAATTTTGGCCAGCTAGACTTTTTCCTCTCCTCGTGAGAAGAGCCTGAGACACTGCCTGGATTCCTTGGAATCTGGTAGTGTCTCACTCCTCCCTCCCTGCCCCCGGGAATGCCCCCCCCCTTGGGGAACCAAACATGGTCTTCCATGTTTGGTTCCCTGCCAGTGTGGAAAGAACCATGCATGGGGGGGGCCCCTCTGCGACCTTGGAAGAGATGTCCAAGGTCACAAGGGCTTCTATGCCCAATTCTATGGCCCCCCCAGACGAGGTCGGAGGGACGTAGGATTGTGCCCTAATAGATTAAAGAAGGTGTCTCAAATCTCAATTGCTTCAGCTACTTCAGTCTTCTGCAAAATGTGAAAAAAACTGGTCTATGTTCACAAATATACACACCAAATCAAGCCAATATTTGAAAGAGAAGCATATTTAAATACATGCAAACCTTCCATTCTTTGACATAACCTGCAATAAACATGAAAGTTCAGAATCTGAAGTTACTGACGTTTCAAGAACTAATTCTGATTAAAAGAAGAAACGTGAGATGGTATTTTCAAGAACATATTATTTACTCTTTAAATAATATTATACGCTTTTATGTGGCCAATTCTATCCACTGTTACTATGTCATTCGATATGTTATTGTATAACCAAAATGTTCAATGTTTTTATAAGTTTAACTCTATGAGTAGGATCCAGAGTTGTGCATGCATAACAGGGCTGGCAGAAGGGGACTTGTTTCTCTATGCAGCCTCTTTTACTGTGGCCCCCCAAGGGTGCCCTGACCACCCCCCCTCCAAATTTCCCCACTGCCTATACTCTCCACTCCCTCCCCCAGAGTTCCGCATACAGATAGCTCTTTTCTCGCCAGTACTAGCAGTGAGGAAAGAGTAATCAGGATCACTGGGATGTGTGTGTACATGGGTACAGCCCCCAACCCAGCGTCACATGTGGCCCTTGGGGACAAGATGGTGCACCCCTACTCTAGGCAGTGGTCTTTCCCATCACCTGCTACCCAATTCTTTTTTTAACTAGAGATGTCTGGGATTAAACCTTGAAATCTCTGCACTCTAAGCATGTGCTCTACCACTGAGTTCTGGTCCTTCCTTTACATAATACTCCTTTCTCCTATTTTATACTGTAGTTTAAATTTTTCTACTGTATTTTATGTTGTATTTTGTAGTTTTAATTGTTGTGAACTGCCCAGAGAGCTTCAGCTGTTGGGCAGTATAGAAATGTAATAAATAAATAAAGCAGTTTATATTCTTAAAAAGTAGCAGAGTCATTTTAGATCTGATATGAAAATATTGCATATTTTGGTTCCCCAAATTTCCATATTTTCCTGTGGAAAATGTTTTCTTTCCATGGCACCTAATATTTTGGAGATTTCATCTCTCTACTCCAGGGTAAAAGCTACCGGCACAGAACACGCTGGCTCAGCTTATCTGAGTGTGGAAAGCTAAGCAGGGTCAGGCCTGGTTATTACTTGGATGGGAGACCCCTCCTCTAGGTTCCTGCATTGAGCAGGGGGTTGGACTCGATGGCCTTGTAGGCCCCTTCCAACTCTATGATCTATGAATCTATGAACTCATCTCCTACCATGAACAACAGGACTGAAACACAAGAGGAAGCTATAGCTGTATTAGCTTCCTGGAGGCAAATATACCCTGCAGCAATATGCAGATCCTCTTACAGATGGAGCTGAAGGATGAATTCAACAGGTTCAAATGACTTGTTTTGACACTTCTGCGACTACAAGAGATATTATTTTTTCTTTCTGTACTTCCATTCTATTTCATTCTTGTGTGTTTATTTTCTGCCTCAGGCAAAAAATTTAAGTTAGCTTGCTTCTGGAAGCATGTGTCCTTATATATTTTTTTATAAAGGATACTGGAAAACCTATGTTTTCAGCAACTTATTTTAGAGTTCTGATAACATATTAGCATAGCTGCTTCTATTTCACAATTCTGCATAGGAAGAATTACTTACAGTGATTTACAATGAATTTTCCACTTTTACTGGTACCCATATAGGTGACAAAAAGAACGGTAGAAAGAAAATTCTCCTATATTCAAGTTTTCAGGTGTTAACTTATATCACACTTGTTTCAAATGTATTACAAAGTCTTCCAAGGCATAAAAATAGAGTTTAATGAATGCAACTCTGTGCAATTCTGACAGAGGAAATTACAGATGAAAAAAGTAGTATCATCCCAGGAGAGCTGGAAGACATGCTTTTTCTGAAAGTATTTCTCAGTTCTAACGTTTTTCCAGGCAGAAGCACTGTTGTCTCCCTTCTATTAATGGCAATACTGTACTTAGAATCCAGGTCTTAGATGGTACAAGTTAGATACAAATAAGAAAAGATGAAAAAATACATTTAAGATCTTTATCATCATTACCTTAGAAATGTGACCACTATCTCTATTATGGAAAGTTATGAGATCATTCCATTGATTCCAGGGGTAACTTTCAAAGAAATAAAGTTATAAGTATATGTAGACAGGAAAATGATACTTCAGTTTTGTTAAGAAACTAGAAAAATCTCAAGTATCCATGTTAGTTGAACAGTTCTACTTACGCTATCCATGAAATTTGGCTTAAATCCTCCTTCCTGTTGTCTCCTCAATTCATCCTGTTCTCTCTGGCGCATTATCTCTTCTTCACGGCGCCTATGTTCTTCTTCATGTCTAGACATTATGCACAGAATACATCTTTCTAAGATGCCTATTACATATTTTCATGCAAAAAACCCTTTCCTCTCCAAGTTCACACATGCACCTACAACTCTTCTAAACTGAAAGAGCCACATCCCTCTACTATTCTCCACTTCATCTGTATTTTTCTGTATCAGTATTAATTTGGCTGATACTTGGTACATACCTCAACCACGAACCTATGAACAATCACTCAGCTTTCTTGGTACTCAAACTCAAGGCACATAACTCAAAACAGCAAGATATGCAATGATTTTGTAAACAGTTTTAAAGTTCCTGAATTACTATAACTAGGATTGCCTTCTACTTGGTTACTATACCAGCTACAGTCATTCCTAGATACAGATGGTATGGCCACAGTGATCCATGCACTTGTTACTTCAAATTGGATTACTGCAATGTGCTCTATGTGGGGGCTTCCCTTGAGACTGGTCCAGAAACTACAGAAATGCAGAATTTGGCAGTCAGTTTTGATGGATAGGGCAGGCTACCGCAAGGATGTTACACATTTACACAGAGAACTATACTGGCTGCCAATATATTAACAGGCCAGGTTCAAGGTGATGTTGTTGACATATAAAGCCCTAAACAGGGTAACAGGCTACTGAGGGACTGCCTTCTCCCATTTTAACCATTCACCAAGATCTACAGATCAGGGCCTCCTGGTTGTCCTGTCACCTGCCCTGGTATATCTGACAACATAATCCAGAGGAAGGGTCTTTTCTGCTTTTGGAATTCTCTCCCCCCACTGTAGTGCAACAGGTGCCATCCTTGATGGTGCTTCGGCACCTGTTGAAAACACATCTGGTTACCCAGAATTTGCTGGTTTTAATGCCTAGCTTAGTTGATTTTTTGTTCATTTTTTATCTTTGTATTTTAATTGTCATTTTAATTAAATTTGTACAGAGCCCTGTGATTTGATAATGAGGGGTAGTATGTACGTAAATATTTTAGATAAATAAATAACTAAGCTTTAGTTTTATAACTAAAACAATAAAGAGAAAGCGCAGACTTCATTAGTGCTGCATGAAGCAATTAAGGATGCACCAACTGGGCAGCTACTGATATGATCTCCTTCTTTCTGGGATGGCCATGGGACTCAAATGAGTCGAAACAGGAAATGACCACTGATTTATGTTTTTGTTTTATTATAGGCTGCTCTGGACCAGCGTGAGTTTTAAAACACCAGCTTTTGAGTTGCAAAGTAAGAACTACTATCCCTCTAGCCTGAGCTATAGAAGAATACCTCAATTGTATTTGCTTTCGTTTCTGCAGCTCCTGATTTCTAAGTTCTTCCAAACGCCTCAGTTCTTCTTGACGCCTCATAAGATCTGTGAAAGGTCAAAGCAGGAGCTAGCAGTAATCATTTTAACAGAAATGGTTGCATGTGTGCTATGGTCAAAACATAAAGGCAAAACCATCAGAAAATACACAATACTAAGGTAACTTTCACTAATTAAGAAATGCAGTTTTATTACTTATAAATTTTATCTCTGATTACCAATTCACTTCATGATCCAGTCATAGTATTAAAATGTTTGCCACCTAGTAGAACTCTTTAAATGAAGGGCACATGCTGCATGTATCAATCATCATAGAAAGGATTTCTAACTCTAAAACATGTATTAGTGTCATGCTTAAACCTTTTAACAGATGGAAACTGGCATCTGTATATACGACAAATAGCTTTTTAAGTGAAAATAAGCTATAGTATCAGAGTATATGCAGACAACTGATGTACCAATGCTGTAACTCATATAACGTTCCCATGCAGTTCTTTTAAATAATAGGTAGAACATGCAGGGATGAATACTAAAGTGTCAACTAATGAACAAAGCTTCATTAGTTGACCCTTTGCTTCATTAGTAGACATAGCTGGTAAGTTTCCCTACAGGAAGCTCTGGCACGGCCTAATTTGCTTGACAAATCTGTTTGATTGTGGCATATAAAACTCTGGGAAAGATAGACTAAAATTTCTGGACACTTTAGATGGAGATTTCCTGCCAGAATACAGACCATTCACTAGACAATTTCTAGTGCTCCTTGCACCTATGCAATAAAAACACTTAATAGGCTGTGCAGAATACCTTGTCTCATCAGCATTAACTGATGCTCATGTCGTGCTGCTTCCATTTCTGCCTCCAATTTCTCTTTAGCTTCTCTAATGTTTCTATCAACTTGTTCCCGCTGTTGCTTTTCCATTTCATCAAGAGCCTTCCATCGTGAAGCATATTCAAATTCAAATGTTCCAGGTTGGGCAAAACGTGGTGGCTGTTCTCTTTCCCTAAGAGGATGACACATTTCACATGAATAGAATGCTTTACTTACATAAATGTGACAGCAAAATGTAAATGGGCAACACATTTCTGATCAATTTCTTCAAACCTTATGTATTTCTAAATATAAAAAGTTATTGCTTTCATTATATATCCTGAGTTAGGGCCAAACAAGATCTGGAAGGAGCAGTTCTGTGTATTTAAACACAGCTGCCCAATCACACAGGATGAGGAATTGGGTGGGGTGATTTTTAAAAGCAAAGGGGGTACACAAGTACGGTGCAGAACCTTCCCCCTGCCAGTGGCTTACTATCCTGTAGCACCTATTTCTAAATTCTTTGCTCCTAGCCAGGGAGCCTCCTCAGATGAGGAAGCAGGGAAGGCAGCGACGAGCCGCAGCACTCCACCTGGCATCTCTCTCTGGATGGCAGAAGATTGATCCCCACCAGACCCAGTTCACATTGCTATCCTGAGTGAGACGATAGATGACAGCACTGCATGTTGCCACTGGCGCCACACATGGGCAGCAGATTGGGCAAGGAGGAGAAGCTAACATGACACTGTGGGGGGGGAAGCTCCACAAAAACTGGAGCTAGTCCCGCCTCTTACACTGCTTCTAATCAAGCCAGTGTTTCTCCCTGTGGAATGAAAGGGTGGCCCGGGTCGCACATAAAAAGAAGCCACCATGGCTGCCATTCTGAATATTCAAGACTGCAACCGTAAAACAGCACATGGGTTCTGGGCGGCTTGTCAACCAGCCCAACAACCCACCCTCACCAGGTTTGCACGAAATGAGAAGCTACAGTGCACACACCACGCTCCAAGTATTCATAATGGTGGATGCCACCATAACAAAAAATCCCATGGGGAAATTCACCCATGGTGGCTTCTCGTTACGTGCAAACCAGGTCAATGTTTCAGAAGTCTTGGTGATGGCAGAGTCCACTGGGGTGCATTCTCATTTTGAACACCCTTACCCCACTAGCTCTCACTTCCTTTGTGACACAAACATAGCCCTTCAGTTCTGATAAGCCCTTCCCTAGTACGTAATACAATATTCTAGTAATCCATTTTAAACAAAGGATTTTAAAGTCTGTACTGTTTTACTGGACCTAGCACTCAAATTGTGTTTTTTTAAATAAATCTACACTTCTCAGCAGTTAACATTTTATTTCTCGATACTCCTTTGTTTTTCAACATTCTACATTATGAATAGATAACACTTACTTATGATACTGTTGTGTTTTTTGCATTAATTTCTCAGGCAGCCCATCTTCATCATCAAATTGCTCCATAGGTTCTACAATAACAGGTCGAGGGGTTCTTTAAAGAAAAAAAAGAACACAAACATTGTTAACAAACTAACCAGAGTCCTATAAAATGAAGCTGCAATATAATAAAGGTACTAATACCAGTGCACCCAACGAACTGCTTTTTACCGAACAGCATATGAGTATGTTCTGCATATAGGACAGTATATGCTGGATTGAGCTTGTTCACAAGATATAACTGAAGAGGGAATATTGACTGCATACTCCATAAGTATAAACACCAGGATAGAAAAGAATTGACTCACTCAATACTCTAATTGTACATATTTACGACTTTACCTACCAAAGAACATGGACATCTTCCTTCTCACCAAGAACACTGATCTGCCCAGTAATTACTACCAGCCCCTGGTTCTGAATGAGATTTACTTTTTTGTGGGTTAGGGCATGTCAACTATGCCAAAACGTTTGCTTAATAAAAAATACAGCTGTTGTAATGTATGTATGATGCAAGTGAGTATAAATTCTAATGCAGCTTTACACAATCATGAGTATTGTTACTTTTAGATAAGCAATATAGTGTATATATCATTTTTCTAAAATAGTAAAAATGTTTAGTTAAATATTTTAAGAAATGTATCCTCTGAGGTCACATGAAGGGTTTATTCAGAACAGATGTAATAGCTTTATTCCTGGTGACAATACTTCTAAGTGTATTCACAATGCTAAACCATTTAACAATTTGTGAATGCTCAACTTTACAGTTAACATAGGAAGCAGTAAAAGAACCTAACTGGAAATCACCTACAGCTAGGGATGTGGCGAAAATCGTATGGGGGGTGGAAGCCAAGCCCCACATAACTTACCTTTCCCTGGCTCGGCTCACATTCCTCGTGAGACGAGCCGGGGAAAGGAAGTTCCTGGTCCCCGGTGCCACTATTCCGGGTCCACAGCACTATGTATTTTACATAGATAACAGAGGGGGGGGGGGAACACCTTAAAGAGGCCGTGATTCGGGTAAGCGGCGCTTAAGGTGGTTTTCCCTGTTTTCTACGTAAATTACATAGTGCCGGGGACCCGGAAGTGTCACGAGCGGCTCGGCGACCGCATCAGCTGGCAGTCGCAGAGTAGCACCAGAGCGATCACGGCGGGGGAGACCAACGATCGTGTGGCACGCAGCCAAACCGGTAGGTCCACATCCCTACCTACAGCTCATTTAGGAACCTCAACATTCAAAGAGACAAGGTGGCATTCCATGCTGGGTAAACTGTATTTGAAGCAAACAGATCTGAGATGCTACTGCACCTAGTTAGTTTGATCGATTCTGATGAACAAGACAATTCCTTCTGAAACAAAGACTCCAGAAAAACATACCAAAACAAAATAAAATAGATAAATCTCTAAGTCACACAACTGGATACAAATGAACAAACAAGCATTGTGTTTCTTTATACTCTTAAGTATAATTTTTTTTTTTAAAAAAAAAAGTAATTTCAGGGCCAGTTCAACCAGCACAGTACAAATAGAAACAGTGATAACTCACACCTCAATGCATTAAATGACATGCCAACAGCAATCATATAACCAAATTTAAATCACAGATACAAGATTCTGGAGTTTGGACTAAACAGGTTCTCCCACTCCATTATGTTAGTTGAACTAAATATGTGCATATTTCTCTTCTGACATGCTTCAGATACCTGTACTGAAATACAGACACCTGTACTGAAGTAGTACTGTAGATTACCTACATTAATGCAAAGTCTGTACTACAGTAATTGGCATTATCGAATGGAAGTACATCAACCTACAAGATAAAAGGAAGCCACACAATTTAAATATTTGTTTCACAGAGTTGGGATTGACCCAACTCAGTTATGCAAGGAATGCTCAAGTTATTAAACATTTTATTCTGTAGTAATTAAGAGTGAGTAGATTGACGGGGAAAGCACAGTGCCAGCTAAGTCATATTGCACCTAGGTTGTATTTTAGGCAGATGTCTCCAAATTTCCATTCAGTTCATGCATATACCTTACTGTTATTAGCAACCAAGTAGTTTGGCGTAAAATACACTATAATAAGAACATGTAAAAAAACCCTTTGAATTTCACTAGTCTTCCCCCAAAATGTTGCCAAATCAGAGTCTTGGCAACTTCTCACCTAGAATTTTATTTTACAATAAAGTTGGGGGTGGGTGGGTGAGGTACAATAACTTCTTTAATTTTTAGAATAATACTAAAATATATGATGATGATGATGATGATGATGATGATGATGATGATAATTTTTGGTCAGTTGGGTGGTATATGAATCTAATAAATATTTTTTCTTAAAGTACCTGACCTGCAAAGTAGACTTGTAAGCTAATAAAGCACATTTTATCTCCAAATTTGAAACATGTGCACAAAGCCCAACATGCCTAATTACCTAAAACTATATTATACCAATTCATCTCTAAACAGTGCTTATAGAGTTAAATAAGTGTTATATGCATGATCACAAACTATCCCCTATTTCTGCCATTAGAATATACATAAGGGCCAGTTCTCTATGGTATTTATGCTAAAGCCGCAGCGCTGGGGACCCGGAAGTGACGCGATGGGTCCCTGGCGCTGCTTTTTCAACGTAAATATCCTAGAAAACCAGCAATGCGATGTGGCTGCAAAGAAGGCAAATGCTATTTTGGGATGCATTAATAGAAGTATAGCTTCCAAATCGCGTGAAGTGATAATTCCCCTTTACTCGGCACTGGTTAGGCCTCATCTTGAGTACTACGTCCAGTTCTGTGCACCACACTTTAAGAAGGACGTAGACAAACTGGAGAGGGTTCAGAGGAGGGCAACAAGGATGATTAAGGGACTGGAAACAAGGCCCTATGAGGAGAGACTGAAAGAACTGGGCATGTTTAGCTGTCAGAAGAGGAGACTGAGGGGAGTTATGATCGCACTCTTCCAGTACTTGAAGGGTTGTCACACAGAGGAGGGCCAGGATCTCTTCTCGATCATCCCAGTCTGCATGACACGGAATAATGGGCTCAAGTTACAGGAACCCAGATTCCACCTAAACATCAAGAAAAATTTCCTGACTGTCAGAGCAATAACACAATGGAACCAACTACCTAGGGAGGTGGTGGGCTCTCCCAATTTGGAGGCATTCAAGGTGCAGCTGGACAGCCATCTGTCAGGGATGCTTTGACCTGGAATCCTGCATTGAGCAGGGGGTTGGACTCGATGGCCTTGTAAGCCCCTTCCAACTCTACTTTTCTATGATTCTAAATACAGGAAGTATATAACACCAGTTTTAAATTAACTGCACTGGCTGCCAATATGCCTCCAGTTTAAGTTCATATGTTTGAAGTCATTCAAAGCTCTAAATGGCTTGTGACCTCAATATTTGAGGGATCACCTCCCCCTGTATACGCCTGCCCAAGTGTTAAGATCTACTGAGGGGTCCCTCCTCTGCATCCTACCACTGGAGAGGTACATTAAGTAGAGATGCGAAGAGGGTGCCTTCCTTGCTGTAGCACCCAAGTTATGGAATGCCCTCTCCCTGGAGCTCTGGCTGGTGCTTGTTTCATTTTGTCGGCAAGACAAGACCTAGCTCTTGGACTGTGGGGTTTGGTTTTATGATTTTATGTCAAATTATTTTTATTGATTGATTTCCACCCTGAGATCTCTTGATATAGCGCAAAATAGCATTTCAATAAATATGTGATTAAAAAATAATTGACACACCCCTTGGCAAAATGCAATGGTGGTAGACATTTGAATGAAGGGCTGCAAAGCAAGATGAGAATTTAGAGAAACCTTTTTACACTTTCCTGCCCTGGACCCCTTTCACTGAACACCTACAGAATAGATACACAGCCTTTCACTGAAGCCATTGTCATCATCAGCTTCTTCAGACAGGTAAAGGAGAAATCTGGATTAGGTATTGAAACCTGTTCAAATTACATTTACCACAATAAAATTGACAGGAAAAAAAGTAAACTTACGTTGTCAGCAAGAATGCTCCATCACTGCATCTTTCTAGCGCTTTACGTGCTGGAGGTTTTGCAGCAAACTCTACAAACCCTTTCCCTGTTGCTCTGCCACGATCATCTACAACAACAACAGCTCTTTCCACAGGACCAAATTGAGAGAAAGCTTGTTCCAGAAGCTCATTGGAAACAACAGGTGAAAGATTCTTTACAGTTAAAGCAGCTCCATGAGTAGCAAATCGAATCCGTAGTGGTCTGCTCTTCAAAATAGTTCCATCAAGTTCTGCCTTCGCTATTTCAGCCAGAGTCCTAGATTCCTTTTCAGGAAAACATACATAATACATAGTTGTATATAAAATATCAGCAATTACATTTAACCTTCCATACACACAAACACACACATATATTAATATTCTCTGTATGAGACCAGGCATCAATAATTTCAATTGCCTATGGCCTCCAGCAAGCATGATTAGTGACCAGCCTTCCTCCCAAGTGGATGGGACATGGATGGCAATTCGGCTAGCAGTTGCATGGCAATCCCTGCCACCTCCCCAGATCCAAATTTGGAAGGAAGACTAGGGTTGTTTTGTAGCTGGAGCACCTTGGCTATCCAGGGCAAACCAGAAACAAACACAACTGCTGGCCTTTCCTACTCTAGAATGCAAAAGGCCAGGGGGGTGGGACACCACTGCCCAAAGGCACCTAAGGTGCCTTTAAGCCAGGGGTCCTCAAACTTTTTAAACAGGGGGCCAGTTCATTGTCCCTCAGACTGTTGGGGGACCGGACTATAGTTTGAAAAAAATATGAACGAATGGATCAAGTTAAAAAAAAGGACCCGGGTCCTTTTTTTTTTACTTGATTAAATGGAAAGTTATTATAAATTAATAAATTAATTATAAAGAGCATGCTTAAATCTCTCCTATATAAACTAACAAGGCTTAAAAGTGCTTAACTTTGATTGGATCAGGTGTTTATGTGTGTGTGTGTGTGTGTGTGTGTGTGTGTGAGTGTGTGAGAGAGAGAGAGAGAGAGAGAGAGAGAGAGAGCGCTTTACAGGCACGCTCAAAATGCTTGCATTGCACACAGTGTGATTTTTTTTAACTTTTCCCCTCTGAACAACAATAAGTACCCCATGCTGTATTACACTTGCTACTGAAACTCTCTTCAGTTTAAGTAGTTTGCTATGTGACTTGGTAGGGGTGCTAAGTAGAGAAGCACAAGTCTAAAGCCACCTCAGGTGCACAGAACAAGTTACAGCATTATTCTTTGGATCCCAGCTCATACCTTAAAACTGGGGGCAGGTGGGAGGCAGCAGCGCCGCGGTCAGCATCTCCTCCGGTGGAGAAGGTGCGGCTAAGTTGGCGGCGGGGAAAGAGACTGGCAGAGCCGAGGGAGCAGCAGGAGAAAGAGGCGACGACGAGCGGCCATAGAGGCGGGCGAAGGCTGGCTGGCAGGGCCCTGGCAGCCACGGCCGCCGCCGCCGCCGCCATGAATCACGCAAGCTCCTCAGGACCGGCCCTGGGAAGAAAGCCGGCCGGCCGGAGGGAGCTGAAAAGGGAATAGGGAGCCGGCACTGAGCGCTCCCCGCCCATTCCTTTGGGGCTAGGCCAGCCACCTCTGTGTCCATGAGACCGCTGTCTTCCCATCAGAGGAGCTGCTGCTGCTGCCGCCGCTGCCACCTCCTTCGCCAGCAGCCACCAATCAGAGCGCTCGTGGCGGGGTGCAAGCCACCCGGAGCCCAGCAGGGCGGCCAGCATCTCCTCCAGTGGAGGAGGCGGGCGAGCCGCCCTGCAGGGAGTGTGTCAGCTAGATAGGCTGCCGGGCAGGATGAAAGGACACGTTGGGCCAGATGTGTCCCGCGGGCCGTAGTTTGAGGACCCCTGCTTTAAGCAGTGGTACCCAAGCTGCTCCTCTTTCTGTTGGCCCTTTTCTTGGAAGGCCTGGCAACTACATTCGCCCGTTGATTCAATTTTCCTCTTCAGAAAAAATAAGCTAACAATGTTAGGAAAGTATGTGTCAGCTAAAACCTGTGGTAAGCTTGACTTCATTCCTGTAACATTTGCATAGCTACAACAGATTATAAAATCTTCATGCTCTTTTAATTCTGTTCCAGCTCTACCTGTCCCTCTCTCTCAGAAGATGCAAATGATGAGAGATAGAAAAAAAGACTTCTCTAAGTAGCAGTACATAGGTACTCAGTATTGCTAGCATAAGGATTTACACCTTTCCCCAGTAGCTCAATTCTAATGTCATGTCAAATCACGGCTAAGAAAGCATGGCATACAAATTGACAACCTGTGACTTGAAATTGGCTAGCATACCAAAATCAGAAGCCATTAATTGCTTTATGTTTCACTGTGACATCTGAATTGGCAAACCAAATTATATCCATCACACTACTTCCAACAGCTGACACCATGCACACAGGAGTGCTATGCCAGTGGAAAGTGAAAACTCACAAACAGCTCTCACTAATAGTTTCCTAAAGTACTATGCCCTCCTTTGCTGCCTAATCCACCCACAGACCAGTTCCTGCTGGCACTCTATGGCAGAGCTTTCAGAACAATTCAGGGTACAAGATTAAAAGCAACACAAACATCATAATTAATACACATTCGTTGTAAATGAAATAAACAGCAATGGTTTCCAACATAAAACCAAATTAAGTTCTGATCTGCCTATAGCCTCTTTCTTCCTGAAAGCCCATCTAAATGCTCCAGCACCACTTTCAAGTTTAGCTGTGGGAAGTATGAAAAACATGGGCCTCCCATGTTCCATATGAGAGAGCTGTGTCTCAATGTTCCAGCTGTATTATTGAAAAATCTCCACCCAATTTGTGCCTGCAGTCTGGAGTTAGACTCAACAACTGTATTCAAGATATCCGTAGTTGCAATACTGAGCAGAGACATCCCAGATATCCACCCACTCCACTGTTTCTACCCAGGAATTCTAGGTAACCAAGGATGAGGACTTGGTCCAGAAAGGCAGCTTATAAATATTTTTTAAAAAATAAAGAAACACAAGCCAGTGAGACACAGAAATGGGTTCTTTGCAGACCTGTGAATGAGCAACTATGTTCAGAAGGGACTAAAGAGCCAGTGTGGCGTAGTGGTTAGAGTGTTGGAAAATCCAGGTTCTTTCCCCCACTTGGCTGTGAAGCTCACTGGGTAACTTTTGAGCCAGTCACTGAATCTCAGCCTAACCTACCTCACAGGGCTGTTGTGAGGATAAAATGGAGAAGAGGAGGATTATGTAAGCAACCTTGGGTTCCTTGCAGGAAAAAAGGTGGGGTATAAATGTAATAACTAAATAAATAAAGAGGCAGTTATAAAACGAGTCATCTTCAACTGGCTGTCTGAGGAGACGGCAAAGAGGGTTCATTTATTTATTAATTATATTTTTAAATCGCCCATCTGGCCGGCCACCCGGCCACCCTGGGCGGTGTACAATCAGAGTAAAATACAATAAAACACAATTAAAACACAATTAAAACAATATTTAATTTTTTAAAAAAAAAAAACCCTAACCCACCCCATATTCCCACCTGAAAAGCCATGTTTTTAAAGCCAGGCAGAAGTTCATCAAGGAGGGGGCATGACGAAGGTCACTGGGGAGGGAGTTCCATAACTTGGGGGCCGCCACAGAGAAGGCCCTCTTCCTAGTCCCCACCAGCCTGGCTGCTCTGGCTGATGGGACAAGGAGAAGGCCGTCCATGGCAGACCTTGTTGAGCGGCCTACTTGATGTTGCTGGAGGCGCTCCTTGAGATAAGCTGGACCGGAGCCGTATAGAGTTTTAAAGGTCAAAACCAACACCTTGAATTTGGCCCAGCAAGCAACTGGTAGCCAGTGCAACTCCTTCAGCACTGGTGTGATATGATCTCGCTGGCGGCTGCCTTTAAAAGGCGAGCCACTGCGTTCTGTGTACCAGCTGTAGTTTCCGAACCGTCTTCCAGGGTAACCCCACGTAGAGCGCATTACAGCAGTCTAGGCAAGAGGAGACCAAGGCATGAACCACTGATGGGAGCAGATGATTAGGAAGGTAGGGGCACAGCTGCCATATCAGATGGAGCTGATACAGCGCCGCCCGGCACACAGCTGCCACCTGAGCCTCCATGAGTCTAGAATGACCCCCAAGCTGCGGACCTGGTCTTTCAGGGGTAAATGTACCCCATTCAGCACCAGGTCAACATCCCCTAACCTCCCCTTGTCTCCCACCAGAAGCACCTCGGTCTTGTCGGGGTTCAGCCTCAGTATGTTCCTTCCCATCCAGCCACCCACTGCCCCCAGGCACTTGGACAGGGTCTCAACAGCCAACCTCGATGAGGACTTGAAGGAGAGGTAGAGCTGCGTGTCATCCGCATATTGATGACAGCGCACCCCAAACCTCCTGATGATAGTTCCCAGCGGCTTTAGGTAGATGTTAAATAACATCAGGGAGAGGATGGAACCCTGCGGCACCCCACAAGTGAGCAGCTGAGGGTCCGAGGTCTCCTCCCCGAGAACCACCCTCTGGTACCTTCCAGAGAGGAAGGACCGGAACCACTGCAATACAGTGCCTCCCATGCCCAACCCCTCCAGGCGGTCCAGGAGGATACCTGGGCCAACAGTATCAAAAGCCGCTGAGAGATCGAGGAGGACTAGAAAAGAGCATTCTCCCCTGTCCAAAGCCCTCCTTACAAGAGAACCTCTGCTCTCTTTCAAAAGAAAGTTCAAGGTGGTGACCACTCACAACAATCAGGTGTGGAAAGGAAAATCATGTGATTCTATAAGAAGTTGCCCCCTTCTTCAGAATCAAGAGGTGTCAATACCAGTCACACTTTTCAGCTGCAAGATACCAATGTCCATAGAAGCCAAGAAAGAGCATGCCACCAACCAGTCAACTCCCTTTGCTCAAGTAAAGGGTTAGCATCACAGTAGTAGATACAGGTTCCAGTCTGGTGGGACCAACCAGTCTATTATCACTAGCACCAGATGCACCAATTACTGGAACATCAGCAGTGTAGCCAGCAACTGCACCAGGCCTCCAAAGATGAAGCAGCAAGCACCCTACCAAAGAATAAGCAGCAACAGATCCTGAACAGCTGTAGTTGGACGCCACACCAGCATCTCCCATACCTGCTCAAGGAGGCTCCATCATCACAGCATCAAGCTATCCAGGAGCCTCCCAATGAAATTCTGTTGGTGCAAGAGGCAGATGTGATTGTGGAAACAGCCTTTTATCATAAGGTGGCCTGATCAAGGATGGAATGTTGAAAAAGATGATTAGGCTCTACTGCTCTTTGAAGACACAGCAGCAAAACTACGGTGCTAATTCAGAGCCTTGTTCGTTTGCTTTGCTTCATTTATTTTGTAATAGAACTGGCAAGGCAATGGACACCAGGTGAGGGGATAGTCTTCATAGTATTAAATAAATAAATAAATAAATGAGTGGGAGTGTGGTGAATTACTACATTGTTTGAATGCATAGGTTTGCTGTTCTGCTGGGTAGATGAGAAAGACACAGGACAATGGGCAAGCCATATCAGAAAGGGATTGCTATTTCAAGGAACAGCAGGCTTGCTGCAGCTGGGTTTTCAAGTCTGGTGGTGGGGAAGGAGGGTAATGATCAGTTGCAGAGAACATGTGATGGGCAACAAAGCCCCAGAGGAGGCTTTTACACAGCTACATGCGAAGTTTTTACATAGCTTCACCAGTTGGATACCTGCCACTGACTAGCTATGAATGGGTGCAACAATGACCCCAGACAGAAAAAAAAAAGGGGATGGGAGGGAAGCAGTGCTGAGGGGTACATAATACTTTATGGTGCTTTATGCCAATGTTCAGGTGACAGCGTTAGGGGTTCATTAGCAAAATTAGGAAGCAATCCCTGCAGAGGCCAGAGCATGAGAAGGTCATGCAATCTGCAAAGAGCAGAGCTGCCAGAAGGTTGCAAAGCAGGACTCTGAGGGATGATGAGCAAGCCAAAGGACAATGGTAAGTTCCACACTCTCCCCACCCCCGCAAGGAATGGTGTGGTTGTTGGAGGGAGAACTGTGCACAGGGGAATCCCCTTGTTATCCCTGATCAAAGATTGGAGATAACAAGGGAATTTCTCTCCCCACCTGTCTCCCAAAGCCCCTGGAACCCCCTGCTCAATGCAGGAAACTAGAGGAGGGGTCTCCCATCCAAGTAATAACCAGGCAAGCTGAGCCAGCGTAAGCCACAGGCAGAACTTGGGGAGGGACCCACAGAGTGAGCCCAAACCTCCATGGGCCAGATTACGGTAAATTGCTCACCCATAGGTCATAGATTACTATTGGCCAGAGGTTGCCCACCCATGCACTATAAGCTTGGCCTTTAAGATCTAGGAGGAAAAAGTAGGCATGCCCCTTCTGCCCCCTACATGCCTAGCTAGACTTCGTGGAATGTTACAGGGGAGTGCTACTTGCCATCTTCAAACCCCCACTCAAAATGGCCTTCCAGTAAAACTAGTTGCCAACCAATAAAGTAATGCTTTCCAGTTGGGTTGGAGGAAACCATGAGGCATGTTTTTGAAAATCACTCCAAAGCAGTTTTGAACCAAAGCCATAGGTTTGGAACCCCAAATATACAGTCCAGTGATTTAGCTTACTGCACTTGTGCTACTTAGAATTTACTACAGTTTCTAACGTGTGTGAAGATTAAAAGTTAAACATGCCCTTCTGAATGCTCTCAATGCCATTTCCTTTACTTGTGACAGTGACCATAGTGAACAAACCTCTCCCTCCCCTCACAAGTTTATTGATAATGCTTTAGTTCTCATCAAAGAAAGAAAAAGTTACACCATACACATTGCAATAAGAGCATGACAGTAATGTCATTTAAGAGGACACCATAGTATGACAAATGGTTGTGAATGAATTCCAGAAACATCCACATGGTTTGTGTAACTCCAATTCCTATTCTTCCTCCAAAAATAAAACCAGAGCTCCATCGGCAAATGTGAACCATACAGCATCAGTAATACTTTAAGGCGCAATCCTATACATGTTTAGACAGAAAAAAGTCTTACAACTCCCAGCATTCCCCAGCCAGCCATACATAGGATTGCGCCCTTACCGGTAGTGATAATTTCATCAGTAAATCAACAGTAAAGTTGAAGTGTGAGTGCATCAACTATGTGGCCAGAAATAGCCAAAGACAGAGAAAATCCAGTGTACAAGTAAGATCAGTCACATTTTGTGTTTAAAAGTAGCTTAATCTTCTAGGTTATTTTCAAGGATGCTTTGAAGCAACTGGAGCTAAGAAACATGTGACACTAACACATTTTTCCCTTTAAAAACAACAACTGGATTCACCATCACTAGAAGCTGAAAGTGTTTTGTACCCATGGAAACCACCATAATCTTTCTTGATTCCCACTGCTCTGTGCCATCTCCATGAAGGACAGAAGGGCAAAAATAGAAAGCAAGTAAGAGATATCCAATAAGACACTTGGGAAAAGGTTATGATTTTTCTAACAGACATGTCAATTGATTAAACTGAAAACTAACTAGTAAGAGCTTCTCTTTCCAGCAGTATCACCAGGAAACAAAAAGCAACACAAGTACTACTCTTAGTAATTATTCAAAACTAAAGCCCACAATACTTTTACAGCCTAAACAAAGAACAACCTTCAGTTTACAATATTTAGCTTTTCGAAGACAACAGAACTACAAAATACCGTAGAAGACACTATTACGTATAATATTGGTTTAACAAAAAAATGAATTAGCAGGAAGACTATCTATCTTACGAAGCTTCTGGAAATATGGTAAAGGAAGAGGTGCCTTGCTTTTTAAAATAAGGTATGGGCATTGCCACTTCTGCCTTATTGCAGCATGCAACTATTATAATGACTGGGACTGGCAAAACCAATTTGCCAGGCAACCCATATAAGAAGCAGAAGAAAAACGGAGAACAGCAGATAGGAGTGGCAGCCAGACAGCTGAAGTTACACTGGGGCTTGAAACACTTGAGGGTCAAACAGCAATTTGACACAAACATAAGGAAATCAGCCACCAGCAGATGCAGCAAAAGAGCAGCCACTTTTTCTTCCTTTTAGGAATGGTGCCAATACTGTTTTAACATTTTAATTGCATTTCTGATGGGCACTTTGTCTGGATAGCTTTATACAGAAGCTATTCAAATTGTACATCACCTTGCAGTATTTTTTAACAACAGAAAATGTTGCAAATATTACAAATGAATAACATTAATTGATTAACAACATAATCGTTCTAAATAAGTTCTCAATACCAGCAAAAGGGGGGCGGGTCCGTTACTGTGAAGCAGGGGTGGGCAGACTTAATAGGCTTGTCAAAGCTACGTTTTTATTAGAACCCCGATTTCCACCAACCAGAGTTAGATGCAAAATGTATACACTTACATTAAAGAATAGGGTGCCTCTGAGCACTGACAGTACAAGCTTAGGAATTGGTTTCCAGTACCAAAACTGAAGGAGCTCACAGTCCTTTCACACAATAGCCCACTCCTGGTTACCTCAAGCTTTCTTCATTTCAGCAGCCTAATTTAGGTGGGGAAAGTCTTTTTGTTGTTGACATTGTTAAACAATTGGGAATCAGAAACCCTTGTCAATGTACTGCACATCACCCAGAGATCTACTACCACAACCTTCACCAACCTGGTGCCTTCCAGATGTCTTGGACGTCAACTCCCATCAGCCCCAGCCAGCATGGCCAATGGTGATAGGAGTTGTAATCTAAAGCATCTGGAGGGCATCAGGTTGGGGAAGGCTGTGCTAGTAGATCCCGATCTATCTGTGGCGAGCCACCCCCGCCGTGAGGAATGTAGGAGGCCGGAAGAGAATCCCCACGTAGGAGGACCATACAGGTCAGAGCAGGCATTGAAGCGCAGGGAAGAGACCACTCGCGCGCACGATGCCTTCAGGAGAGGGGCTTATGTACGCGCGCGCCGCCGCCGACGAAAAAGAAGAGGGGGGTCGCTCGCTCGCGGTGTCTGCCGCAGAATGACTCTCGAGGGAGGGGGCGGGCAAGAAAGGTTTCTCACGGCCTTGTGCCCAGGGGAGGGGAGCGACAGAAGGGCAGGCGGTTATCTTAACAAGCGAGGATGGGGGAAAGCTCATTTCTTTCTCTCTCTCTCTCTCTCTCGTTCATTCATTCTCTTCATTCTCTCACGCACACTTCCAAAAGGCGCGGTTCCTCACCAGGCGGATGAAGCCGAAGCCCCGGTCCCGGTTAATAAAGACCTCACTGGGCTCCCCGTAGCGCTCGAAAAGGCGCTTGAAATCCTCCTCGGTGATGTCGGTGGGCAGGTTCCCCACAAAGAGGCGGCACCGCTGCGTGTAGCTCTTCTCGCCGGGCTTGAGGAAGCTCTTGATGTCGACGGTGAAGCCGCCACCGCTCTGCTCCTCTTCCTCCTTCACCATCAGCATTGCCGCCGCTAGCGCTTCGTTCTCCGTCGGCTGCTCCAGACCCCTCAGCCCTTTCATGGTGCCGCCGCCCACCATACTCATCGGCGGAGCGGCTGCCGGGGAGCTGTTCTCGATCCTCACTTGCTTCAGGTTCCTGTTAGCGGACATAGTTCGAGTTTCCTGCCCTTATTTATCGTGGGGTAAATAATACTGGAGGAAAGAGAATGAAGCCCACGCAGAGCGCTCGCCTCAGCCACCAGCAAAGAAAATAAGGGGAGGGAGAAAAAACGAACCCAAAATGGCGGCGAGAGCGCTACCCACTGACGACTCGTAACGTCGCTCCTCCCGAGAAGCACGCCCCTCCTCTCGCTTCGTTAGTGCGCAGGCGCACGAGGTTTGAACAGCTGCAGACCAACGCGTTCGGCTTCGAAACGCGGCGCGCCTGCGCATTCACCTCCCGCCTAGAAGATGGAAAAGGAGGAGACAAAAAGGCCTCGCTCGCTAGGCAGGATCTATCATGAGTCTTTGTGACGGGGCTGGTCTTACCGTTAGGTGGAGTGAGGCAGCTTCCTCAGGCACCTGATTTGGTTGTCATGAAAGGGCAGCAATTGTTTAATTTATCATAATGGTGTTTTGCTTTCAGGGAGAGGTGCTTGTAGAATGTTCTGTCTCAGGAGCCATAATAACTTGGCTTGTCTTGAGTTCTACACACCTCCACTCGGGGTGACTTTGGGCCAGTCACTGGGCTTGTTCGCACGACACGGGAACCGCAAGTCCCCCACGGTTCCCGTGTCGTGTGAACGCCGACCAGGGGTGCCCCTGCGGGACAGCCGTGGGCGGGATGCACGCAAAGTGACCATGGTTGGTAGAGGGGTAAGCCCCTACCGCGTGTGGTCACCGTGCCGTGCGAACAGCGGGCGGCCGTCCCGTGGGGTCCCCACAGAGGCGGCAGCCCAGCCTGTAGGGGCAAACGGCCCCTCTGGGCATCCCGGGGCCCCGCCCCCTAGCACCAGGAGGCCCGCACTGTGGTGCGGGGACTGCGGGGTCCGCCCACGCGCGTGGGGCACAAGTCATCTGCGGCGCCCTGCCGGATCCCACGGACAGCCCCATGGTGCCTCCCCCGCCGGCAGCCTGGGTCGTGTGAACCGGCCCACTGACTCTCAGCCTAACCTACCTTACAGGGCTGTTGTGAAGATAAAATGGGGAGGAGGAGGATTATGTAAGCCGCCTTGGGTTCCTTTCAGGGAAAAAAGGCGGGGTATAAATATAAATAAATAAATCCTAAACAATCAAATAAAACATTGTACTTTAACATTTTCAAATTAGCCCCTTTTTATATGTCACTTATACAGTGGTTCTGAAAACTGGTGCTCCAAGTCAGTGGACAAAGGTTTGAGCTCCACAGAATTGTCCAGTCAATGGGAACTGAACAATGCAATCCTCTGCATGTCTACTCGGATATAGGTCCCATTGACCCTATCTGAACGTAACAGTGGCAATTAACCCACAAATTGTAGGGACATGCACCGCCCCTTCCGGTTTCCAGCAACCACCTACAAATGCCACATTCGTAGGTTGTTTCCATGATACCTGAACTCGGACACTTGGGGTTGTTCATGGGTCAAGCAACCCCAAGTTAACCCATCGTTTGCAAGGCTCATGTTCCCAATTTATGAGTTAATTAACCCATGAATTATCAGGGATGGGGACTCGGACTCCAGGACTCGACTCGTGAGTCGGACTGAGTCCCCCCTCAGACTCTAGTCCCAATATTTTTAATGGGACTCGAGACTCTACTCGAGACCAAGGACTCGTGTTCCAAAATCATGTTCCTCAAATGCAACATGGATAGCTTTAAGGAAGTACAGCAAGTTTATTTTTTTAAATCATTTTCCTAAAATGCAACCTTTCAGACATTTTGGGTTTGGCTGCCTCTGCCTGCCTGTTTGGGGTTCCCAGCTTCCTCTGCCTGCCTGGTCTCTTCTTAACCAGTTCCAGAGTTTGAATTGTCCAAGACAAAGGCCTCTGCCTGCTTGTTTTGGGGTTCCCTGCCCTCCTCTGCCTGTCTGGTTATTTTGGGTTTGTCTGCCTGGTCTGTTCTTGCCAACATCAGTTGCAGAGTTTTGAAATAAAAAGGCACACTTGTGCCTAGAATTTATTTAAGCCACACATCTGAAATAGCCTTATTTTGTTGGGGGAAACCCCCCATTGATTTTAATAGGGACTCGTGGAGTCAGCTTTGGGAGTGACTCGTGAGTCACCATTTTGGACCAAGGACTCGGACTCAAGACTCGGGTCCAAAGACTCGTGACTCGAAACCAAGGACTCTTCAACATCCCTGTGAATTATTGCCAACATTGCCCTTCCATTGGAACAGGGCCACTGAGTTCCCATTTTATAGGGTTGTAGCCTAAACTGCTTGTGGGACTAAAGAGCCCTTTGTTGCAGCAGAGCCTTTGAATAACACCAGACTGGCCATTGTGGCAACAGGAATCCTTTGAGTTGTAATTATGTTAGTATGAGGGTTTCAATTCTATGAGGTCAACCCCTTAAAGACCAAGCAGCATTTTAAAAAATATATTGTGACCCCATTTGCCACTCATAGGGCTACAGCTTTAAATTTAGGAACTACGTTTATTTTTTAAAAAAAATTAATTGCCCATCTGGCCGGCCACCCTAGGTGATGTACATTTCAACAATAAAACAGACATACATAATTAAAACAGTATTTTAAAAAAATTAAAACCCTATCCCACCACATATTCCCACCTGAAATACCATGTTTTTAATGTTGCTTCCACTGTGCATTAAAAACGTGGCTTTTCAGGCGGGAATATGGGGTGGGTTAGGATTTTTAAATTTTGTTCTGTTTTTAATTGTGTTTTATACTGTGTGTGTGTTCCCCCCCTCTTGTATTTTATTGGATTGTAAATCGCTCAGAGTGGCCGGATGTCTGGCCAGATGGGCGATTCATAAATATAATAAATAAATAAATAAATAATGTGCGCGGCGGAAGCACATCATGGAAGGGGCATGGCGAAGGTCACTAGGGAGGGAGTTCCATAACTTGGGGGCCGCCACAGAGAAGGCCCTCTTCCTAGTCCCCACCAGCCTGGCTGCTCTGGCTGCTCTGGCTGATGGGACAAGAAGGCCGTCCATGGCAGATCTTGTTGAGTGGCCTACTTGATGTTGCTGGAGGTGCTCCTTGAGATAAACTGGACCGAAGCCATGTAGGGTTTTAACGGTCAAAACCAACACCTTGAATTTGGCCCGGCAAGCAACTGGTAGCCAGTGCAAAGCACTGGAGTGATGTGATCACGCCAGCGGCTGCCTTTAACCAGGCGAGCCGCCGCGTTCTCTGTACCAGCTGCAGCTTCTGGACTGTCTTCCAGGGTAACCCCACGTAGAGCACATTACAGTAGTCTAGGCGAGAGGAGACCAAGGCATGAACCACTGATGGGAGCAGATGATTAGGAAGGTAGGGGTGCAGCTGCCGTATCAGATGGAGTTGATACAGCGCTGCCTGGCTCACAGCTGACACTTGAGCCTCCATGGACAGCTGGGAGTCTAGAATGACTCCCAAGCTGCGGACCTGGTCTTTCAGGGGCAGATGTACCCCATTCAGTACCAGGTCAACATCCCCTAACCTCCCCTTGTCTCCCACCAGAAGTACCTCGGTCTTGTCAGGGTTCAGCCTCAGCATGTTTGACAACACTCAGTAAAGGCCAAATTTATAACACTGGAATTGCAAGCACTAATTCATCCTGCTGGGCTGTTTTATAAGAAAGAAAGTCATCAATTTTACACTATTTAGGATGCAGTTGAGAACCTAAATCAATAGAAGTAGGTTTCTTCCTACCTTTCATACTCAAGCTAGAGCCAAAATAAATAAAAATAGAATAAAATAATCTAAAAGCCTAAAAAGCTTAAAATTTACTTTAAAGGAATATCTTTAAAAATGTAGTTTTAGCTGTCCTTTAAAACTCCAACCAAAATTTATAACAGTATTTCTGGGTTTCTCTAAAACCTGGTGATCTAAAAACTTGTCACCTGATCAATAGTGAAAGAGGCCAGGAATGAACAGGTACATGTGACCTTTAAAAATTTTATCCACATGCATTCATCACTCTGACCCGGTTCGCATAATTGGTGGGGATGGATTGTTTAATCCCCAGCATGTGTGTGGGTGCAATTAGCCTAATTACCTGCCCGTGTGCAGCTTGTTGTGTTGTCCAAAACTTGGCAGCATGGCTTTTTGAGGGGGCAACAACCCCTCAACATGCCATGGGTTATTTCATAGATTTCATAGATCATAGAGTTGGAAGGAGCCTACAAGGCTATCAAGTCCAACCCCCTACTCAATGCAGGAAACTAGAGGAGGGGTCTCCCATCCAAGTAATAACCAGGCTTGACCCTGCTTAGCTTTCCACGCTCAGACAAGCTGAGCCAGCGTAAGAGGGTTGTTGCCCACCCCCTCAACATGCCATGCTGCCCGGGTTCGGGTGATACAACAAGCTGCACCCAGGTGGGTAATTAGGCTAATTGCACCCCAGTCACCCAGGAATTAAGCAAGCCATGGTGGCCCAGGAATTAAGCAAGCCAGACCTAAATTTTGTGTATCACTGTAATAGTATAGCAAACCTGTAGCTCTCCCCTCAGGATCTACTATTATCACTACTACATTATTTGTTTACTTAATTTTATCAGGTGGATTCACATTTGTTTGGAAAACATTACTCCAAAAGAGTGCTCATCAATGGCTCTCCATCAAACTGGAGGGAGGTTTTGAATAGGGTGCTGCAGAGCTCTGTGCTGGACCTGGTACTTTTCAACATCTTTATTAATGATTTCAGTGAAGGAGTAGATGGAATCTTTACCATATTTGCAGATGACACAAGACTGGGAGGAATAGTTAACACCTGTGAAGAAAGAAATACAATTCAAAATGCCTTTAATAGAATGGAGAACTGGGCTGAAACAACCAAAATGGCATTCAACGAGACAAGTGCAAAGTTCTGCATTTAGGGAGGGGGGAAAGTGCACAAGTATAGGATGCAAAATTCCTGGTTTGACAATAGTACATGTGAAAAGGATTGCAAGTTGGTCACAGCTGGACATGAGTTATCAGTGTGATGCAGCTGCAAGCAAGAAAACCTAATTAGATTTCAGCTGCATTAATAGAACCCTGGCTTCCAAGTCACAGGAAATAATAGCTCCACTTTATTCTGCACTAGCTAAGCTCCATCTGGAGAACTGTGTCCCATTCTGGGTGCCATGCTTTAAGAATGTTATGAATAAATTAGAACTGGTTCAGAGGAGGGCAGTAAAGAAGATAGTCAGTGGTATGGAAAACAAGTCCTGTGAGGAAAGGTTGAAGGACCTGGGTACTGCAGGTTTCAAGCTTGAACAACATGCCTGCAGCTCAGGAGCCTAACAGCCTTTCTGTGAGAACCTTGCAGGGGCTAGGAACTTGGCTGAAGAAGGAGTTTCAAACCTGTATCCTTGGGAGCAAAGGCTGTCTAAATTGGGCAGAACAGACACTCCTGTTAGGTGTAATGCTAGTTTATGGGCTAGAGTCCCCTGTCAGTTAGATCATCAGGAGGGTTCTAGTAGCCACTCCCTCGGAATTTGATGGAAATTGTAATATTGCCTGCTTAAATCAACAAGGTAATGGAACCACTAGTTACAGTGGGAGGAAAGGATTAATTGAACAATCCCCAGGGTGCATGTTTTGTAACCCCTCCTCCCTACTTCTAGCCCCCCCCCCTCTCCCCAACCTGATGGGCACATGGTCTGAGCTGGCTTCAAGCCAGTGATCTCCAATGAAGCAGACTCTTAACACCAAAGACTCTAACCTGCCTATATGCATCCTGCATATATGAATAAACAGACTGTAAGTAAAACTAATAAATGTCTTTATTAGTTTTAAACCTTGTATGGACAATCCATTCCTTTAAAGAGCCTTTTGCCAGGGTTTACCAACCCACGTGGTGATAACCAGTTTCAATAACCAGGCTGCGCATAAGGGGGAAAACTCTGCTTCATCCTAACCAGTGTAGGACCAACTCCTTTCCATATCCTCCAACAGAATTTACGTTTGTGCCCAACTGTGGAGAGAAACCCAGGCCAAGCACACACAGTTCCGAGCAGTCATCTACATCAGCCTACATTTGCATTCACCTCAATATGCCTGAATTTAGCATAGTCCTTGCCTTGTAATCTGAACTGCTGAAATCCCGATTTGGTGGTGAGAAATGCAAAAGGGGCCCTCCTGCTCTCACCATAATTTCCAAAACTGACCAAGAGCTCTTTCGTCATTCTGTCATTTGTGTGATAAGTATGCATGAGTTCACATACAGAAATGAACCTATTGTTTTCTCAATAATTATTACATTCTCTCCCTTGAGATTTGTCAGGGTGCAAGGCAAAGCAACTTCTGGAAGTTTGGATGGGCTTTCATTAGCTGAGATTAAGCTAGGAGGGTTCTTGTCTACGGTATAGAATTTTACTTAATATTTTTTTCTATATTGTACAGCAAGGAGCTAACATTGGTGCCTGAATTTTCTTATTTTTCATGTTTTCCTCTTCTCTCCCTATCTCGTTTTTCATCATGTCTTTCAGATTGTAAGCCTGCCAACAGGGATGTTTTCATTTTTAATCTATGTACAGTACTTAGTAAATTTTAAGTGCTTTCTAAAATTACTAGCGAACATACCCAGCTTCACACAGGTGGGAATAGCCCTTCGTTTGATACAGTGAAGTCGTCGTCAAGGAAAGTTATGCAGCTGTCAGACTTGGACAGTGCCCACCCCATCTGAGTGAAGCCATGGTCACTGGCACCCTGCTAGGCACAGCCCCTGCCCTGATGCACTGCTATAGCCCCCTGCAGGAAGGGTTTCCCCACTCTGTTCCCCTGAGGGAGGGCTGCCCCACAGCAGCTGTCCCCTGGTCTAATCCTCCTCTCGCCCTGGCTTCAAACTGTATTGCCTGCAAAGCTATGCACTGGTTTGGAAGGTCTGCCACCTAGTGACTGGAGATGGTACTGCAGGCTTCAAACACACGGACACATTTAACTTAATTACGTAAAATTAATGTGTTTTAACAACCAAATAACAGTGAGGTGCATACTTTTAGTGTGCATGCCAAGTTTCAGGTGTCTAGGTAACATGGTCTTGGAGCTACGGTGTTGACAGACAGAATGCAAAAGGAGAACGCGTTCTCAAAGATGCCTATGAAGACTTTTTTTTAAAAAAAAACATGTGTTTCAGAATAAAGAGCTCCTTCTTACATATCCAGATTTTAGAAACAGGCTAAGCCAGCTTCCAAAAATAGTAGCAGGCAGTCTCTCTTAAGAGCTCTTCATTCCAAAACACACTGGGTTTATTTTATTTATTTTGATTTTTAAAAACTTAATTGGCACCTTTGAGAATGCATTTTCTGTTTGTATTCAGTCTGGTTTGGTGCTCAAATACCATTGACAATTGTATCCTTGTGGATAGACTGGTTGGGGGTTAGGGGCACTGTGTTTTAGTAGTTCCACTCCTACTTGGATGAAAGTGGTGCTGGGGGACCACTGCTCACTCCTCAAACATTTAGGCTTTGGAGACTTGCAGGGTTCTATCTTATCTCCCACTGAGTGTGGTCCTCTGGATATTTGGAGTCAGGTGCCATCAGTCTGCTGAGGGTACCCAACTTTACTCCTTTTTCATCAGAGTCAGAACAGTGGAAGTATTGAACCAATGCCTGGAAGCAGTATTGGGCTGGATGAGGCCCAATAAACTGAAGCTTAATTCTGACAAGATGGAGGTTTAATTGATAGGTGGTTTGTCTGACCAGCAAAGTGATATTCAATTTGTTCAGGATCATATCTGCCACCTGTGCTGCTGATAATTCCAACATTGTTACTGGGTGTCCAGGCAGCATCTGTGGCATGCACTGTCTTTGTTGTTGTTGTTGTTGTTGTACATTAAAATATTTTGGTATTGCCTTTAAAGATAAAAACCTTCTTAAGGCAGTTTACAAAATAAAAATATAAAACAATACACATTAATACAATTAACTAAAACAGCAGCATTAAAACATAAGTCTAATAAAAGTTAAAAACAAAAATAACAGCAATATGTTAAAACTGTGACATGTAAACTATTATATATAGGCCAGCCTCAATGAAAAGTGAACTGAAATATCCAAGTTTTTAAGGCCCATTTATAACTAGGAAGGGAGCCAGGCATACTTCTTGTGGAAGAGCATTCCATAAGGATGGGGCCACCACAGAAAAGTACAGTATGCTTCAGTGCATTGTACATGGGACTGTCTTTGAAGACTTCTTAGAAACTTCAGTAAGCACAAAACACAGCTGCTATGCTGTTAACTATGCTGTTACAGGGACCATCTCTCTCCAGTACTTGAACCACTATATCAGCCTTACCCAACCTGGTGCCCCCCCCAGATGTTTTGGGCTACAACTCCCAGCATTTCTGACCATTCTGGCTGGGGCTGATGGGTGAAGTCCAAACATATGGAAGGGACTAGGTTCAGAGTTACACTGTCTATAAGTCCACTTCCAGACACAATGCAAAGAGCTGGTTACTACCCATAAAGTGCTAAATAGCATGGACCTGATACTTGGAGCACCACCTTCCACATGAACCTGCCCCAGCTCTCTGTCCTTCATCAGAGGCTTCCCTCTGGGATCCCCTCATCATCCAAAATTAGGCCAGTGATGACTAGAGAGAGGACCTTTTCTATCATGGCACTCTATATATAGAATGCTATCTCCAGAGAAACATGCCTGATGCCAGCCGTTTCTGTTCAAGCTAGGCAAAGACATTTTTATTTGACCAAGAATCCCAGCATGTTTATAACTATTTTTAGTTTTATAGTATAGCTGTGCTAGATTTTATTGGTTTCATGGCTGCTATTTCTGTGCTGTTATCTTTGTTTTTGTTTTTATTCTGTTTTATTATAATTTTTATTATCAATTATATCCTTCTAGGGAATTTTACACTAAAGGTCAGCCTAGAAATTAGACAGATAGACAGAAAGAATTGGGCAGGGGAATCAAATGTGAGAGATAGCACCAGAAATAGCCTTCTTTTTCTCTGTGAAAATTATTTTGGAACACTGCTAGCCTACATTTTCTTGCATGACTGATCTTTGTATTGATCTAGAAAAATATTTTGGGGGGATTGATTTATTATGATCTCAAAGGATATAGATTTCTGGAAATCCCCCTATTACTAGGGGGCAGTAAGAACTATAATTGTTTGATATGAGAGTTATTACTGCCCCCTAGTGGACTTCCATTGTTGAGTATGGAGCATATTATTTCCCCAGCCTTCTAAGTTTAGGGGTGTTTCCAGACTGAAGGGTCCTAGCAGTACACCATCATTGCTCTTTGTGGAGAAAAAGGTGTCAAGAGTTTCCGGCACCACACACACACACACACACACACACACACACCTCCACATGTGTAAAAAAGTATAACCCCAGCTGGGGGCTGGGGAATGCAAAATGTACATACAGTACCGTAGTTACTCTGATGGCTCCTGACGCCTCAGAGTCTCCCATGTCTTTTGATGGCCAGTGCCACAGCTATTTGCTATTCCCCACAGCTATTCCCCCCAGGGGTGAGGGGGAATCTATACTGCTGCTGTGGCTTTTGGCTTTTGTTGTTGTCTGCACGCTTTCGCAGGAGTAGGGCTTTTTTGCTGAGGCAAGCCCTGGGAAGAGGACCAACCCCCAGACAAAGGAAGTGCCTGGGTATTTATATAGTAAAGAACTAGTTTTGTTGTTTTATAGCTCTACTTGTATGTACCAAAGTGTCTCCCCACCTTTCTCCCTCTTCCCTCATTCCCCACCTTTTATTGTAATCTGTTTACCTTAAATAAACTTTCCTGGTTTTACCCCACACGGTGTGTGTGGTTCCTCTGTGGTTCAGTGCTAAATCCAGTGTATAGACCAAGGGCAAGGCCCTGAGAGAATCAAGTCAAGACGGCAGAGCTAAGGCTGGCAGTTTTGCACCTTTGATCTCTGGTCTTGAGAAAAGGACCGGTTGGCAGTCCTTCACACTCTTCCATGGTAAGCTACATGCAGAATTACAACTGATTTTCAACACTTGGGGCCTGGCACTTTGTGTATGTGGGTGCGCATCCTGCTATGTTCCATCAACAATGGACAGTTCTGAGCATGCAATTTTTAAAAATCAATTTGTGCTCAATTATTTAATTTGTGCTAAAGTGCTTTTTTACTTAGGTGTTATTGCACAATTACTGGGTAATTACTTTTTTTTTTAAGAGGCAGGTTGATATATGTTTTAGTGCTAATTAAAAGATTAGACAAACATTAACATGGAACCAACTTGAAAAGCCATGTGGGTTTTTAAAATTTGAAGTATAGCACTTTTTAATTTGTGCTATTATGCATATATATGCTAAATCACAAATATTTCAAATATATAGAGAAAGACATTGTAGCACAAACTAAAACCATCTGGCTCCTGAGGCCAGGGGCTTCTTTGCTCTGCCCCTTAATGTTGTGGCACCCACTAAGTCAGTGTTCTCCAACCTTGGGTCCCCAGATGTTTTTGGCCTACAACTCCCAGCATGTAGGCCAAAAACATCTGGGGACCCTAGGTTGGAGAACACTGCACTAAGTAGACAGGCAGCACAAGGATGATGATGAACTGATGATGTCACCAGCAGATGACTGATACTGCACTTTTGGACTCCCACACAAACACACCTCAGACTCTCCAAATGTTGCCAATGCAAGCAGGTAGTATGTTTGACTGCTTCTGTTTGCCATACCAGCCTCACATCACTGGTGAAGGCTACAGTCACTATAGATAATTGCCCCTGAAGGGATCACAAGCCAGTCAACTTCCTACCCAGTCACTCCTGAACTCTTGGCAACCATACGGATCTTCATCCCCTCCCCCCAACTCAGTTCTTACATTGAAGGGGCATTCCATTCACCTGCCCCATAACTATACAATTTCATTCATAGATCATAGAGTTGGAACGGGCCTACTAGGCCATCGAGTCCAACCCCCTGCTCAATGCAGGAAACTAGAGGAGGGGTCTCCCATCCAAGTAATAACCAGGCCTGACCCTGCTTAGCTTTCCACGCTCAGACAAGCTGAGCCAGCGTGAGCCAGACTTATACGTAGTTTAAGTTGGGGTCTGAACAGAGATTTCTCACTCTCATATACATACACGCACGCCTTTGGCTGAAACTGAGAAGCAGGAGGCCTTGTGGAGTCCCTCAGCATCACTTCCCGTCTGTCAGGATTTCTGAAAGCAAAGCAAAGATCCAAGCCCAAATTACCGTAATGCCAAGGTCAGTTTCTCTGGAGCCTTTAGGAAATATTAGGCCTCAGTAAAGCCCCCTCTCCAGTGTGATGCCATGGCTCAAAGAATGCTGGCATGCAACCTTCCATGACCTCACAGGGTTATTGTTTTGGGGCTGGTGGGCACATTTGGAATTCTGAGTGCGTAGTGGGCCGAAATCGGCCCCGCTGATGCCCGCCAGAGACTCGCTTTGATATAAGAGTGTTTTGGATTACAAGCACGGTTCCGGAACGAATTATCCTTGCAATCCAAGGTATTACTGTACATACAACACAAAGGTGGGGTTTGAGCCCAAATTCTAAATCACATATTTGCACCCACAAAGCACAACAAAATACTCATTCCGCAGAAGACAAACTGTTGATGCTCAGAGAAACACATACACACTGAGGAAAAAATACCCACCGCAGCCACACCAAAAAAACACCCCACAAAACCCAGGCAAAACACATACACCACAAAAAAAGACTCAGGCAAAACACCCAGACAAAACACACACTGCATACACACATACACAACCCAGGGAAAATGCACGCCATATCAAAATAAACCAGATAACGCATGCAATACAGACAAAACACACCACTTGCTATCCTTTCAACCCCTCAGGATGCTCCCTACCACCACCACCCTGGTTTGCTTTTTTTCTTTTTCAAAGTGGTTGGGCATGCTTCTCAACAAAACACTGGACTGCAGCCACTTGCCATCTTTATTTCCAAAAATGCTTGTGGGGCCCAGATGCATTCTTGGAAAGAAAGCTGGTGCTGGAGGTTGATACTTTACTTTGCAGCCTGCCAGTTTCCCAGTAAAAAATTATAATTAAAAAATAATTTTTTAAAATCAGGAGGGGCAAGGAGCCTGGTTCTAGAGGAGGTGTCCATGGGTGAAATAGTGCCCACAGGCACCACATTGGCGACCCCATTCTACACCCTAGCAACAAAGAAACAACACGAACATAGCCTTTATTGATCAGCATCCAGGATAGAGTAGATCCTGAAAGGGAAAGATAGATGTGTAGGGTTGCCAACCACTCAGCTCAGAGCTTCTGTACCTTGGACAGTGCCTCAACAGACAACAGCATAACAGGCCTCCAGCTCCATGTCAGGCACACCTTCACCTGTTGTATAACTGTCTGCCATGCAGAGTGCAAGGGTACAGAAGCCTCCCAAGAACAAGTAGGTTGTCAACGTACACCATGGAGGAACAGTCAGGAACTGCTGGTCTTGGGGTGGGCCTCCCACATGGGCTGCATGGAACAGGGTGGGATGGATCCTGTTGGGGAGCAACTTGTGGAGAGCAAAGGGAGACCTAGACAGGAGACAATTAACAATAGTCAGTAGTTGGAACACGTTGTCCCTGAACCTGGATGCAAAGTAGGTGTTTGTGAGGGAGTGAGTGAGAGAGGATAGGGAGTGGTGCCAACTGAGGTGGTCTGCCTCAGCTTCCCCCCATGGGGTAGGGGGAGACTATGGTGACTGTGAGTCTACGTACTGCTTCCTCCTTGAGGCTTGCAATGTAACTGTATGTGCGTGTGGTGGCATTGTGTTCTGTATTCGGGCTGTGATCCCACAAGGCAAAAGTGCTTGTGAGTGTTTGGCCAGCCATGGCAATGGCTGGAGTGGAATGCCTGGCCTTCACCAACAGAGAGTTTACCTGCATCTAGAGATGAGTGACTCCCCTGTACATGGGAGGCCCTGCTCCGCACTGTTGGGGAAAAAAGGTGTTAGAGCAATGCAGTTCAGACAAGACACAGTGGGTTCAGACAACACAATAACCCACACTCAAGGGTTGGGTATGAGTTGAGTGTGGGTTGTTGTTGAACCGTGGGTTGTTGTTGAACCGTGGGTTTCGTTGTTGTAGAACCATGTATGGGTGTTGTCTGAACCTAGCCGAGATAACAAACCATGGTGAACAACTCACAACCCAACAACAAACCAAGGCTTGTTAGCGCAGCTGGGTTCAGGCAACACAATAACCCATGTTTCAACAAGCCATGGTTCAACAACCTACACTCAATCCATATTCAACCCTTGAGTGTGGGTTATTGTGTTGTCTGAACCCAGTCAGTATTCATATATGGGGTGCTTCCAGACGAGGCTTTTAATGTGCCATCGCCCTGCCTCATTCACAGAATTCTACGGAGGGTCATCATTCACGTCATCATGGCGTAAATACATGATAAATACAAATGGCATAAATGCGAATAGGTTTAATCTATGAGAGTATTTTATAGGTTGCAACTTTTAGCTGCAAAATTAATATGAATTCTCTGTTTGCTACTTTAAACACTTGTTGCAAATTTCCTTATTATTTTTTAAAGTTGAATCATTATGTCAGGTGTATGCTGGAAAGAAATGGTGGGAGAATGAAGGAACTCTAAAAACTGTAGTCCTATATTTGACAACAAATTTATTTTAAGGTAGATTTATTAAGATTTCTTTAACATCTTAAATCCTTCAAAATATGTTTAGTGTTAAATTTGTCTTTCTCATGACAAACACGACAGATTGTTGTTATGCTTTTCAGTAGAAAGATGTCAGTCTTCTCAAATATCATTACATACAGTAATACCTTGGATTGCAAGTAACTTGGTTTGAGAGTGTTTTGCAAGACAAGCAAATTTTTAAATATTTATTTAATTTTTTTAAAAACTTGATATACAAGCGACGTCTTGCAATACAAGTACTGTAGAACGGCTTAAATTAAAAATCTCTGTACAATTTTTTTGGGGGGGATTTCGTTTGATATAAGAGTGTTTTGGATTACAAGCACGTTTCCGGAACGAATTATGCTCTCAATCCAAGGCATGACTGTAGCTTTAGTGAATTTAGGGCACAATCCTATGCATGTTTAGACAGAAAATAGTCCTACAACTCCCAGCATTCCCCAGCCAGATATGCTGGGAGTTGTAGGACTTTTTTCTCTTTAAACACACATAAAAGTTGTGCCCGTAGTTACTTCTAGTCAATAAATTTGGACATTATAGTGGATTTGCTAACACTAGGGCTGTTCATGAAAGCAGTAACAGAGAGAGTATAAACACATTTCAGGCTCACTGTGTTAATAAAATCTATTTAATTTAATTTATTTATTTTTGTCTTGAGCATTAGTTGATAATGTTGATGGGCAGAGCAATAGGATTGTTTGGATTCCAAGATCTGAGGTCAAAAAAGAGCTCCGACCTTGGATCTGGGGATCCAAGCTCGGAGCCCCCCCCCCCACAAGTGGTGTGGAAAGAACCACACCGGCTGCTTCCCCGAGGTTGGAAAAGCAACCTTGGAGAAGGGGTTTAGGGGGCAGGGAGGGGCACCTCCAAGATATGATGTATCCTGGCTGCGCCTCAGCTTCCTTCCCTCCCCCTCCAAAGTGCCACAGTTAGATGGCTGAAATCAGCTGTCTAGCTGCTTTGCAGAGCAGGAGAAGTGCAGAGGCGACCTTTGTCTCTGCATTCCTCCCACTCTGCAGAGGATGCCTCGTAATCCTCCGAGTTCAGAGGGCTATGGGCATCCCCATTGGATTGTGCCTTTAGTAAATCATTTGTAAATCCATAGCTAAAAGAAGCATCTTAGATATGAATTGAGGAAAATGCTCAGGGAATTGTCTCTTACTCAAATATATTTTCAGCTAGTGGATCAATTAAATCACTCTTAGGATTCGTATGTCTCTGAATCTGTTTTGGGTATACTCTATTATTATGCATCACTAGGTAGCTTAAAATGTAACAAATAAAACAAAATAGGAGGGAAAGGCTTCGCATCACAAGCCCAAAGATTGGGAAAGAATGGATCTATGTTGTTTATAGGTACAAAAGCAGATGGTTTGACCCAGTCATGGATGGCATCAAGAAGCAGGTCTCAAGGTCAGCAAATGGAAGAGTCAGTTGGTTGACTCCAGACTTAGTCATACTTAGAGTAGACCTATTGAAATCAATGCAATTTAAGCAAGTCATGACTAAATTCCCATTGATTTCAATGAGTCTAGTATGACAAGGTCTGCATCCAACCCAATATACCAGAGATGGGAACACATGGTCCACATGCAGACCCCTGCTGTATTTGCTGCAGTGGCACAACAGCAGTGGCAAAAAAGGCAGCAATTGTGCAAGCAAACAAGGCACTTGGCTCTTGGGAGCATGATTCTGCTTGCAAACAAGATATAGGCTCGCCACACACCTTGTTAGCTTGCAAAATCACCAAGGGTTTTGCAGTTGCCAGGTGGCAGCAATTTTGCTGGGGGTGGGTTCCCAGTGGTAGATTATGGGGTAGCCAACATGGCCCATGACTCCCGGAAGTTGCCCACCCCAGCAATATACACAAGGTCCAAGAATAATAAGGCAACAAACAAGGACATACTTGCATACTAAATCAGTTTTGTACCAGTTTAACAACTGTCATGGCTGCCCAAAATAATCCTGGCAATTGTAGTTTGGTGAGGGTGCTGAGTAATCTACAATCTTCATCAGAGGCCCTGTTATATGTCCCACCACCTACAGGGACTAGGCCGGTGGGTACTTAAGACAGGGCCCTTTTTGTAGCAGCACCCAGATTGTGGAGATCCCTCCCTAGAGGTTAGATTGGTCACCTCTCTATTATGCTTTGTTGGGCAGTGAATAAAGTTTTTATTCCTGTGATTATTTTTTATTATGTAAAAGTTTTTGTGGAGGAAGGGGGGGCTGGCTGGCCCGCCACCCCCCCCACCCTTTCCTACTCCAAAGGAACCAAGACCCCCAGAGATCTCAAGGTACCAGATTGCCAGCCTCAGCTGTCTGCAACCCTACTTGAATCTCTGTTCAGGGACTCGCCTTTAATTCTGTAACCTGGATTTAGTTACTGAAGCCACAGAGCAATCCACAAACACCATGTGGGGTAAAACCAGGACAAGGTTTATTCTGGTAGCATTTTACAACAAGATTCGGGAAATGAGAGAAGCACACAAAATAAAGAGAGAGACACTTTAGTACACAGTAAAGCTGCAAAACAATAAAACCTGATTCCTTAATATCTCTCAGGCACACACCTGTTACCTGAGGGTGTTCTCTTCAAGGGTTAAATCCAGCACAGCCTCGCTGCCCAAGGGAGATTACCACACCTACCCAAAGGTCCGAGATGGGTAAAACTCCCACAAGGCTTGCCCTTACTAGAGCCCTCAATCCAGCTAATTTCACCAGGAGCTGCCTGGGGTCCTTGGCTTACCGCCATTACCACAGCCGGGTAGAACAAAGACCAAAAACCCACGCTTTGGGAAATATACCTTCCCCCCCCTCCCCCCTGTAGCTCTGCTGCCTCTTAGCCAATCATAATGCACTTCACCTGGCCAGGCAGGGGGAAGGGAACTCATGACTCATGGCTTGAACTATTTACATATGAAAGCCCTAGGCCAGCTTCTCCAGGCATCTAGGCGCCATTCATTCAAGAGGAACTATGCACACACACACCCCAGCCTTCACACATGAGGGGGTGTTGTGTGTGTGCATGCATGCAGGAACCCCCAAAGGCCCCTTTCTCCACACGCTAACTATGCACAACCCACCCACCCCAGCCGGTTCACACATGAGGTGAGTGTGTGTGTGAGAACCCCCAAAGGCTCTTTTCTTCACAGTTTTCACTTAGTTTTTAATTGCAGTTTTATTGTATATCACCATGGGCACCTGGTAAACAGAGTGAATCATAGGCCTATTAAATAAAATAAATGAATAAATTATCTGACAGAAACCACTGATCACCTCAAAGAATTTCATTTTCTGGGATTCTGTGGGGAGAGGGAGTTACTTTTCAACCAGTTTAAGGGCGCAATCCTATGATAGAAAAAAGTCCTACAACTCCCAGCATTCCCTAGCTAGCCTTGCTGGCTAGGGAATGCTGGGAGTTGTAGGCCTTTTTTTCTGTCTTAACATGCATAGGATTGCACCTTAAAAGTCTGTAACAGAATTTGCCTTTAATGAAGTTCAACATTAATCTTATGAAAGTGTTCCTATACCAGAGAGTCAGACATGAGGAAATTCAGTAGCAAACATTACCTTGAGATCCAACAAAAAAGCATGGTCTGAATTCTGTAGTAGTAACCAGATAAATACTTCACCAGGAGGCTTGCAGCCCATTCTTAAGCATGTTTACACTGTGTTCAATGGGATTACATCCTAATAAGTGCCATAGGAACACAGGAAGCTGTGTTATACGGAGTCAGACCGTTGGTCCATATAGACCAGTATTGTTAACACTGACTGGCAGCAGTTTCCCAGGTTTTCAGGCAGGAGTTTTTCCTGCCCTACCTAGAGATGCCGGGGATTGAACCTGGAACCTTCTGTATGCAAAGCATGTGCTCTGTCACTGAGCGATGGCCCCTTTACCTTGAATGTATTGAATGTGTCCATGGGCTTGCAAGTCTGTTAAACATTTGATACATTGTCCTGCAATGGCTAAGCGGCAAATCAGCATTAATGATAGCAATGTCTTGTTACCCCCTCTACAATGTATTAGTAAGACTTCATACAGAAAAGTGTGGCTAATTTTGGCCACTCGTGTTTAAGAACAATACATTCAAACAGGAATGGATACAAAGACAATAAAAATTGTTACAAGAACTGAATAGCTTGTCTAAGAAACAGAAATTAATAGATCTTGGCATGTTTAGCTGGCAAAAAAGCCGGCTGGCTGG
Organism: Shinisaurus crocodilurus; assembly: GCA_021292165.1. Lineage (NCBI taxonomy): Eukaryota > Metazoa > Chordata > Lepidosauria > Squamata > Shinisauridae > Shinisaurus > Shinisaurus crocodilurus. The sequence continues at coordinate 266,500,676 of CM037878.1, read as the reverse complement.
GCGATGTGAACACACTGCAGGTATACAAAATTTGGAGGGGAGAAATTATTTAAACTTTAAGGAAGGTTGGTTCTATGTAAATAACAAATGGTTAGGAATTGTCATTTAATGAGTTTAGTCTGGTCACCAGAAGGGGATGTTTAACTATGAACACTATGAAATTCTAAAATATTCAACCTGAAGCAATTTTGCTGTACCATATCTGGGGCCTGGAAGAATCTCCCCCCAGTCAAATAGGCAAATAACCCTTAAGATTTATGTTGAACTTCCTCTGTAGTGGGACTTGCTTGCTTCAATTATCTGAAGTTAGGTGCTAAAGCAACCTCATCAATGGATGTGCTTAATAATGCTTGTGTGTCATGCTGTAGCCTGAATTGCATAGGATGGTGTGTGGGAGGTTTGTTGGATGCATAGAATTATGCTGCATAAGTGTTTTAAATTTCTGCTTGTTTTGCTGTGGCAATAATGTACTTAAAATCAGTTTACATTGCTAGCAGTCAGATGATATTGGCAATTTATTTGTTTACAACTTTCTGCAAGTTAATTTGCACCTTCTGTAAGAAGAGAAATAATGTGACGGGAGTCAATATTTGTTTTTGACTCCCATCACATTTGTATTTGTCAAAAACAAATATTAGTTAATCCATTTTAAGGAACGGATTAACTCCAATGGTACAGGTGCCATTTTGAACCAAGGCCAACCTCCACATATGCACTTCAGCACCTCTAAGATTCACTGATTTTCCTATGTGGAAGTTGACCATTCAGAATGGCACCTTTGCCATATATGACATGTAAGATGAAGTGTTTCTTACCATTTTCATTTTCTATACATTTTCTTGTCCCGTGCTTGGGTATGCCTCTGAGAATGCAAAGAGTATTTCCCCTAACTACAGAGTGATCTCAACCAGAACCCATATTTCAAGTAGAAAACAAGTCAATTTAACAACACTCTTAAAAGTGGGATCTATGCATGTTTACTCAAAAGTAAATGCCTGTGATGTTGATGGGACTTACTCCCAAGTAAGTGTGCATAGCATCGTAGCCTAATTGACCCTGAAATGAAACCTGAGTTTTCCGTACCACTTAGTCCAGAGTAGTCCCATTCCTATATGGAGCAAGCAATGGAAATCTTTGTGTTCTTTGGGGGGGGGGGGTTTAAAACAATACAATCCAGTCTGAAAGCTCCTGGTTCCTGTGGATTGCCGACTAAACCATCAAGACTTGTTTCTTTACTACCTCAAATATCGAATTCCAGTTCAGAATAAAAATCAGGGAAAAAGCAGTTATCAAAGTGTAGTGATATCATTTCATTGTCTGACGTTATTTTATGGGTCAGTGAATAACAACTTAGTTTCCCTCTTCCCTATCAACTGGAGTTCTAGACTTTCTGTAGCGTTATTTGTCCACCTAGAAATGTAAGCTTTCGAACCGACTGGCAGTAGCCTGCGTCTCCGTTTAGAACTGTGGCGCGGTGCAGCGACAGCGCCGCGTTAAGAATTCTCGTGTCTGCGGCACACGAAAATCAGCAACCATGCCTGGTATCGAGGGCAAAAGAGCGAACTTAAACTCGTCAAATGGTGCTCCCGCGCAAGTTACCCAGAGACTTGGCATTGCGAGCAGCTTGCATATGTGAGACGGAAATGGGGCCAGCCGCTATATCCAGGCTCCTTTCCACATATATAAACCTGTCTCCAGGGAATAAAATACTGTGCTGTGTGTACGGAATTGCTGCAAGGTGGAGTGAGAAAGGAAAGGCAGTGGTGTTTCTTTCCCGCCTTTCTCCCGTTTTGTCAGAGGAGGAACAGTAAATGGGATAGTATGTGGGCTAACCAACCAGACGAAAGACTGAGCACGCCCCCGTCCTCGAAGAAGCGGGCGTCAATCCCAGGGCAAGGGAAGGGGGAATCAACCGCGCAAGGGAAGTGCGCATCCTCCATTTTGGCTGAGGGAGGGTGGGGAAGCTTGGCTTTCGGTGTTTTGTCGCCTTGGCAGCCCTAGGTTCCGTTTAGCACTTCTAGGGCATTGTCAAAGATGCCCTCCGTACTTTGCTATGACCCTGAGGCGAGAGGTTCTGAAAACTGGCACCTTGGAGAGCCCCATGTTGGTTTGAAGGGGTCCCAAGTTCCCCGCAGCAGCTTCCGACAAAATGGAGGACGTCACCACCATTACCAACCATCACCACCACCACCACCAGGAGCCGTGCTGGGCTGCTGCTGCTACTGACATAGCTTTCTTCCCTCGGAGTAGACGGGGGGGGGGGAGGGGAGAGAAGAGCATTCTTACTGGAGACAGGGATCTTTGCCCTTGGGGAAGAGCTTGTGGGCTCTCCCTCATGTTTGGGAGAGTATTTCCATTATTCTGCCCCCTCATGGAAATGGTTCCAGGTTCTAAGTCCTGCTGTGGGGGCGGACGCTGCTGAAAAAAACAAACCGTGGATTGAGTATGCCAATCGTTACCTCCCTACGGAATGGGGTGTTAGCCCCCGTGCTCCACCCTATGTTCCTGTTACAAGTATTGCCCACAGGGACTGTGGAAAACAAATTAATGGGTTAAACACCACCTCCCTCCCTGGCAAATGTCGTGAGGGGGACCACCACCCTTTTATGTAGGGAAAAAGAGCACAAACTTCTGCATGAAGGTACTCAGCGGCAGTCACCACTGGGACCCCCAACCCCTCCCCATCCACGAAGAGAAAGGCAAAGGTGCTGCAGCTGTTGGTGGTGGGCAATGCAATTCGGGTTTCTTTAACCTGATGGAACCAAAGAGGGCGGGACCGTAGGCGGGCGTGAGCGGCTGATTGACAAAGGCTCGGCTCAATCAGCTACGAGAAGTGCTGACAGGCGGACAACCGCTCCAATGCGTTTGGCCGGCACCAAAGCCCTCCCCCTGGGAAAGCCAATGGGCGGGCACACGAGGCGGCCTTTCCCCAAGCTCGGATGGTTGGGTTGGTCCCTCCTCCTCCCCCTCGCCAGCAGCAGCGCTTAGCCCGGGACTGGACCGAGTTAGAGTTGAGGAAGCGTTGGAGGAGCCGCGGAGGTTGCGTGTGACCCCGGGGGGAGCTACTTCCCTGAGACCGGTGAGGGAATAAGAGGGGCTGGCTGAGGTAGAAAGAGCTGAGCCAGGTTAGCAGAGCTGGCTTGAAGCCCAGCTGCCCTTTCAGGGTGGGGATAGGAACAGACCAGCCGTGCCTCAGAGCAACCCGGGCTAAATACCCCGCTGCGTGTCGCTCTTTGCTGCTGCTGTTTTCCCCTCCCCCTCCAGTAGGGCTTGGGAAGGCAATTAAGGGAGCGCGGGGGGGGGGGGAGGCGATTAAGAAATGGGAGGGAGCCCTGTTACGACGGGAGAGAAGCTCTTGGGCAGAAATGCGAAGGGGGCTGCCTTGGGGTATTTGGCGCGAGGGGGGCGATCCATTTTAGCACGTCTTTATTTCCAACGGCCTCCTCTGGGTTTTTGCTTTGCCCTTAGTCCCTGTTTTCTCTCTCTCCTTGCCCCTCACGGGGGTCCTTCTTTGCGCCGAGCGTTGCGCTCCGCGGATCCTCTTTCTCTCTCTTGCTCCCCTCCCGTATTGTTTGGCTGGGTCTCCTTAATGGCGGCCGACTGGAGGCGGCAGTGCTGCTGGCCGACTGCAGGGGGCCAAACCCGACACCCGGGGCAATTGGTAGGGGCGGGCGCCGGGGTAGCTTTCACCGCTTGAGACGCGAGGGGTGGGCTGGTGGGGGTTGTAGAGACTTACATTCGTTCCCCAGATCGCTTTGAAGGGGAGGAGGAGAGGCTTTGTGTGTGTTGGGGGGGAGAAAGTCCTTAGCTAGTACCTCCTTCCCACGCACCCCCACGCCTGTGGGCCGCCTATTACCCCCGCGCCTCCAGCAAAGACTCCTCATGGTGATTGCCCTTGGAGAGTAGGGGGTGGGAGGAGAGAAAATTGATCCCTTTTCTGAGGATGGGGGACGTGTGGGGCGGTCGGGTCCGTCTCTGGGGTAATAGGCTTGTATCCCACTGGGAAGGGGCAGTCGAGGGGGTGAAGGGTAGAAAGTGGAGGGCCCTGCTGACAACCCATGTCTTGCCCAGCAGAAAGGGCGTCTCCTGGAGGGGAAGATGGGGAGGCGCGCCGACTACCCCTCTTAATACCCCCTTCCCTTCCCCCACCCCTCTAGCTCCTCCTCTTTTCCCTAGGCTCCAGGCCAGTTTGGTGCAGCCTTGGCAGAGCCCAGCAAGAAGGAGCTCTATTGTGAGTGCTATTTATATATGTTTTTCTGCCTCGGTTAGAACTGCCTTGGGAGGCGGTGGTGGATCACCCTTTTTTGGCACGAGGGGTGGATGGGTGTGGGGGGGAAGAGGAGGTGCTTCCAAGGTAATGGGGGGCGGGGGAGGTTGTTGGGTGCAGCAGCTGCTGCCCTGGAGCAAAGCCCCGGTAATGGCCGTGAGGCGACTCCTCCCCCGCGGGGTGGGCGCTGCTGCTGCTGCAGACATCGCTCCTGCAATACCAACACCCGCAAGCAGACGACGGGCTCTTGCCGCTGCTCGCATTACCCGGCTCGGCAGCGAGGGGGAGGGTATCTTTCGAGTGCCCTCTAGAGTTTTGGAGCGCACATTAAAGTGACATATTTAACCAGATTTCAAATTAATTCCCTCGCAACTCCGAATCCCTGAAACCTTACCTGACTTCTCTGGTGGGTAGGAGGGAGAGGACTTAAAAATAAAACAGTCTTTAGCAAAGTGTGTTCTAGTAACTGTCTTTTGTGTGTCTGGATCACACATTTTTTCTCTTTCAAGCAGATTTGCTTGGAGATAGAGGTGGGGAGAGGATACAGTTGGAGGCCAGTGGCATTTCCATTCGTTTCTCTGTTGATTCTCTGTTAGGCAACCATCTGCCTTGCCCCATTTTCCTCTAAACCCCAGAGGTTGGTTGAGAAGCCCATGGGTTGTCATTGTTCCATTTGTGTCTCATCTGAGCAAGATTTTCCAAGGCTATTGCAGTTTTCTGTGAGCAAAGTCACCTAAGGAGAAGTCCCTTTTTTACATTTTAAAAAGACTGCAGTTAGCTCCTTTTCCTTCACCTCATTGCACGGGAATTGCTAAGTGGCAAAGTAGTTCCATGAGGGCAACCCTAATGGAAACAGCTAATGGCCTATCACTAGGAGACTGAAAGTGATCAATAGCTGCCTGTGGAGGGTCTCTACTAGAGGCTGCTGCAGGAATCCATTGGTGGTATTTCAGTACCTAGTCTGCAGGAGGCAGTCATGGGGATTGGATGGATGATTATGATCAGTGCTCCTTTTTCCATCATTCACCTATCATAATGCTGGGGATAGATATATTTTCGTGTTGGTTATTTGAAACTGACTTATTAAGAAGAAATTGGAAGTCTAATTCTCAAGAACTCATATTTAGGAGTATTGTTTTAAGAGTATAGACTAGAAATTAATACCTTGAGCTAGAGTTTTCCAAGGGTCTGGGGAGGCTTTACAGTAAGGGTGCAATTCTATGCTTTTTTAGATGGAAAAAAGTCCTACAATTCCCAGCATTCCCTAGCCAGCCATGGATTCTGAAAGAAGCCATTTAGAGCACAATCCTATGTTTAGACAGAAAAAAAGTCCTATAACTCCCAGCATTCCCTAGCTAGCCATGCTGGCTAGGGAATGCTGGGAGTTATAGGACTTTTTCTGTCTAAACGTGCATAGGATTGTGCCCTAAATGGCTTCTTTCAGAATTCATCTGTAGTAGATTTACTAATAGAATAGCCTATTGGATTGAACTCTGTTGCTTGAAGTTCCATTTGTGACATTCATATGAAATGATGTGGAAAACTGTATGCTTCTATTAAATTGTAATGACAAATGGGGCTAAGGGCCCATTTGATTTCTTTCTGAATTTGTGTGCAGTATTATTGATAATAAATGATAACTTGATCAAATGATTGCTAAATACTTCCATGCCGGATAAAAAACTGCCAAAGTTGAAGGTGAATGGAAAAGCAAAGAAGAGAAAGCTTGGTCAACTCTGAAGGCCACACACTACAAATTACTTTAACCAGAGTACATAGAAGCCATATGCAGGCATTCCTTGCTCACGTGAGAGCTAAAAGTGGGGAGGGGACAGTGTTATGCACGCAAGCCCTGCTTTCAGGGTCCCCAACCTTCCCGTGTTCATTTAGAAGGTTTGCAGGGGGTTCAATGTGTGTTCACTTCAACACCAATAGGAGCTTCTGTGTGATTGGGAACACTGAAAAAGCAGGCTTCATAGAATCATAGAAAAGTAGAGTTGGAAGGGGCCTACAAGGCCATCGAGTCCAACCCCCTGCTCAATGCAGGAATATCATGCAGAGGCTTCTACTCATTCAAATGAGAATAGAACACACACACCCCAGACATTCCAATTCAATACGGAAAGGAACTGAGGAGATGGGGATATTGGGGTTCAGGCTTGCAAGTCCAGCCATGTCTCCTCACTTTTAGCCCTGATGTGAGGAGGCTGAATGCTGGCATAGGGCTACAGGTAAGCTCGTCTGAATGACAATTCTAAACATACTTACTTAGAAATAGGTTATATTGAAATCACTTAGACATATTTCCAAGTAAATATGTTTAATTGAGAAATGTTGGATTTTATTTATTTATTTAAGAGATTTTTAAAAACCCAACTTTCAGGGTGTACAGCCCTTACAAGGCAGCTTACAGTATTACAAAAACGTGAACATACAATTGCAATTAAATACAGAGCTGTAGCAGCAGCTAGTGGTTTTTAAGCACCAAATGCAGACTTAAATGAGTCTTCAAGGTTTTTTAAAACCCAGAAGCGATGAAACCATACATACCTCTCTGGAGAAGTAGTTTCATAGGTGAGGGGCCACCATGGAGAAAGCCCTATCCCTAGTAGCTGCCAGCCTAATAGCTCTTGTTGATGGACCACAGAGTAGGGTTTCTGACACTGATCTTAATCCTTGGATAGGCTCATACAGGTGTAGGCAGTCCTTCAGTTAACATGATCCCAAACCATTTAGGGCTTCAAAGGCCAAACCTAGCACCTTGAATTGGGCCCAGAAACTTAACAGGCAGCCAGTGGAAACAATACAGAATAGGAGTACCGGTAATCTGAGTGCCTAGCTCCGACAAGTGTCCCAGCTGCCACATTCTGTACCAGTTGCAGTTTCCAAGTCATCTTCAAGGACAGCCCTATATAGAGCACAGTGATCTAATCTGGACATAACATATTTGTCACTGGCTAGGTCAGCTTTCTATAGGTAGGGCCACAGCTGCCAAACCAGCCTGAGCTGGTAAGTGTACTCTACACACTGCTTGCGCCAGAACAATAAATTACACTTCAGAATAAATTCAAACATTCTAATAGGCTTTGCCTCCAATGATATTTGGAGTATAGAACCATTTCATATTTGAGGTGTGTTTGATTTGGGCCTTGCTAGGTTTACATAGAAGAGCCACTGGTGTGACCTAGTGTTTCCACATGGATGGTGTATGTGCAGGCATCCTAATTTCAGTGACACATTGACACCTAAAGTATAGCTGTCACAGGAATGGGTACAGCTACACAGACACCACCCATTTCTCTGATCCAGTCATGTGGGGACTGCCTTGTGAAAGCCAGTCATAAGTTTTATTGATAGCAGTTGGACATGCATGTAGATGTTGCGACATTAAAACTGCAATCCTATACCCACTCATGTGGGAGTAAGCCCCATTGAACTCAGTGGAACTTACTTCTGAGTAGACATGTATAAGATTGTGCTGTAAGTGTCTTGTGACTTAATAGCTTTGGTTCATTTGATTTTACTAGAATTACAGGAAAAAAATAGAAATCGTTTACAAGGATAAAATGTCAGCTGAATAAAATAATTAACTGCATGAGATATTGGATGCACAATTAAGAGAAGCTGGATGCTTAAGAGGATATAATTTCATGTATCTAAAAAGGAGCTCTTGAGGAAACCTGCTTTTCTTCCACTATTCAGTTTTAGGGCTATTTCTAAGATAACGTTTGGAGTTTACAGATAGGGTATTCTAAGTAACCACATGAGCATGTCATGTAGAAATTCTATGTAGAACTGTAGCAGTTCCTGCATGTATCCAGGAGTGGGATTCCAGATCTCCCATTTTGTTCTGATCACTTACAGCTTCTAAAAAGTTGAATGAATGACTAAACACCATATAACTGCTTTATAGAGATGCTCACATGATAGACTTGTTAACTCCGAATTCACAGATTGCTTTGTATTGGAAACCTATCCCTTGCCATTTTATTTACAATTTAATGTAGCCCTTGACAATTTACCTTGCAATGTAGGTTACCTATTTGCTTGAAAGTGAAACTTAAAAGGGGGTGCCTTGAGCAGATTTTGCCTTCTACATCCTTAAGCAATCTTGAATTAATTTAAAAATGAAAAATCATTTGCCTCTATTTCTAAAATGGGTGACCAGGCGTACAGTGATACCAGAGGTAGTTAATGATCATATGTTTTCTTCTGTTTTGAAGGTATTTAGAGTGGAGTGATACAGATGTTTTGCGCTTTTCTGTCAGTGCATAACTTAATGAATTGCATTACTAAATTCTAATATCTATTACAATTTTTATCTCACTCATTCCCCACAGAGTTCAGAATAACATCCATAGCTCAGTAATAGAGCACATGCTTTGCATGCAGAAGGTTCCAGAATTAATCTCTGTTATCTCCAATTATCCTGAATTTGAATCAAGTTTTATCATACTGCATGCATTCATTCACTTACCAATGCCAGGATGTTTGCGTTACTGCCAACACTTCTTTTCCCACTGTCTGTACTCTTTGCATTTATGTTCTCTCTGACTTCACTGCTTACAATCCACACACACCCATGTGCGATATGTATACATATTTGCAAGTTAGGGTAGCATCATGTGTCTGATGAAGTGGACTCACGTCCTCAAAAGCTGATGCCATAATAAATTATAAATTGTTAGTCTTTAAGGTACCACAAGACTGCTCCTATTAAAAAGGATCAGGTAGTAGGCCAGTGATGGCAAACCTTTTTGAGCCCGAGTGCCCAAACTGCAACACAAAACCAACTTATTTATTTCAAAGTGCCAACACTGCAATTAAACCTGAATACTGAGGTTTTAGTTTTAGAAAAACAACTCATACAGTTGTCCGAACTAATTAACATCTTTTGTCTTAAAAGAAAAGCAGAGCTTTCAATGATAGTTTTTTGTTGAAAAAAAAATCAACTCAAAACATTATTATAGTACTACATTGTACACATAGCCTGAAGGGAATTTATACAAACTTTTTAAATAATTAGGCACATGTGTTTTTGGATAAGGGATTCTCAACTTGTAATATGATTATATGCCAGACTGAAATTGTATGGGGCAAGCTTTACCCCGGGTCCTATACCTACTTCTACAGGTGTCGGATTAGTAAAAGTAAAAGTCAACCTGTACTAGGATGAGCAAGATAAACCAGAAAACTAAACGTGCTTAACACATTTTAAACACTTTATGTCTTGGACTGCAAACACTGCATTAGGTAAAAGTTTGCATTGGGCATGCTTTTGCACAATTAATGTGATTTTTGCTATTGCATGCATGCTGATAATTTGTCAAACCTTGGCTCATACTCTGTTAGTTTGAGAGCAACATATGCAGCACTCAGGTCAACTGTTAGGACTTTACATCCAAGCCATGCTCTGTGCATCATTCTTCAAAATCTTTTAAATGTGATAACAATGTAGAAAAGAATTCTGTAACAGGAATTCTAGAATAAAATCATTCTGTTCCACACTGTGAGAAAGAACAAGATCATTAGTGTTTTGCAGAAGGGGACAGTCTTTTCGCGATCTGGTGACCAATGGCTCGAGTGCCCACAGAGAGGGCCCTGCGTGCCAGCTGTGGCACCCGTGCCATAGGTTCGCCATCACTGTAGTAGGCGATGTGAAAAACCTCAGTCTGAGGCTCTGGAGAGCTGTGGCCTGTAAGGACTTGTCCGGAGTGGACAAATAGTCTGACATGTTATAAAATAACTACTTAGGTTTCTTTGTTATGCTTAGAACAACCCTGTCTTATAGGTAACCCTGAGAGATAGTGACTGGCCCAAGGTCACCCAATCAACTTCATAGTTGAATGAGAATTTGAAGACCTGGGAGACCTAGCTAAATTCAGCTGTTCTACCCACTATACCACACTGCCTGTCTGAAAGTTGCTATCACTAGATATTAGCCCTAGTTGCTGTAGGTATGAAAATGTGTGTTATAAGCATCTGTTGAAAGATGTATATACTTGGCTAAATTATTTTCAGCAGAAATGGCCACAGGAAAGTTCTTGTACCTGCTGTGATATCTTCAACTGAACTATTCCTTCAAAACCTTAGTTTGGGTGTATGCTCATTCCTAAAATGATCTATCTACTTGGTCGTTATGTCTAATTTAAAATTGGACAGTTGACCCACTGGTTACGGTGTAAAAAGTAGGTTCTACTTTTTAATCAATAGATTGCTCACTCAGTTTGAAAGGCTTATTGAGCACAGAAGTAACACATAAGACGTGGCTGATCATAGAATCATAGAATCATAGAAAAGTAGAGTTGGAAGGGGCCTACAAGGCCATCGAGTCCAACCCCCTGCTCAATGCAGGAATCCAGGTCAAAGCATCTCTGACAGATGTCTGTCCAGCTGCACCTTGAATGCCTCCAGACTGGGAGAGCCCACCACCTCCCTAGGTAGTTGATTCCATTGTCTTATTGCTCTGACAGTCAGGAAATTTTTCCTGATGTTTAGGTGGAATCTAGGTTCCTGTAACTTGAGCCCATTATTCCGTGTCCTGCAAACTGGGATGAACGAGAAGAGATCTTTGCCCTCCTCTGTGTGACATCCCTTCAAATACTGGAAGAGTGCGATCATATCTCCCCTCAGTCTCCTCTTCTGAAGGCTAAACATGCCCAGTTCTTTCAGTCTCTCCTCATAGGGCCTTGTTTCCAGTCCCTTTATCATCCTTGTTGCCCTCCTCTGAACCCTCTCCAGTTTGTCTATGTCCTTCTTAAAGTGAGGTGCCCAGAACTGGACGCAGTACTCAAGATGAGGCCTAACCAGTGCCGAGTAAAGGGGAATTATCACTTCCCGCGATTTGGAAGCTATACTTCTATTAATACAGCCCAAAATAGCATTTGCCTTCTTTGCAGCCACATCGCATTGCTGGCTCATATTCAGTTTGTGATCTACCACAATTCCAAGATCCTTCTCACTTGTAGTATTGTTGAGCCAAGTGTCCCCCATTCTGTAACTCTGCATTTGGTTTCCTCTCCCTAGGTGCAGCACTTGGCATTTATCCCTATTAAATTTCATTCTGTTGTTTTCGGCCCAGCGCTCCAGCCTATCGAGGTCACTTTGAATTTTGTTTCTGTCTTCCAGAGTATTAGCTGTTCCACCCAACTTTGTGTCATCTGCAAATTTGATAAGCATTCCCTGTACCTCCTGATCCAAGTCATTAATAAAAATGTTGAAGAGCACCGGGCCCAGGACCGAGCCCTGTGGTACCCCGCTCGTTACCTCTCCCCAGTTTGAGAAGGAACCATTGATAAGCACTCTTTGAGTCCGATTCTTTAGCCAATTGTGGATCCACCTGATAGTTGTTCCATCTAGCCCACTCTTAGCTGGTTAGACGTTGGTTAGACGTTGTCTCTTAAGGCTATAATAAAGTGTATCTGCTTTATTTCAAGATCTCTCCTCGCATCAGCTGAATGTTTGCACTTATGAATTCACATTTTGTGGCTTGTTTACAACACTTAAGTGTGCATGGTTTTAAGACAAATGGGCAGGCTTGAGGTGTGCAGCATCTATTTTTAATTTGTTTTAACTAGAGCCTTGATGTCCACTAGCTGGAGCCAATCACAAAATGTCAGTTCAGGGAACGTTAAACTGGTGGATCATGGTGGCTTAGCCCACAGAAATTGATTTTTGTTTTTTTTTCATTCTTTTTTTTTGGTCCAATTTTTTTATTTCTATATAAAACAAACACATAATATCAAATATATAACAATTAACAAAACAAAATAGACCTCCGATTTTTCTTCTACAGCAAATACAGGTAACAATAATTTTTCTTACTCGATAATCCAAATGAGAAATCTCTTTCTTCCCATTGTCCCAGATTCACTTATTATTCCATAAATCCACAAACAAACAAATCATTATTTTCCAGTCTCTGCAAAAAGTCAATTAGAGGTTTCCACTCAATAATAAATGCAGATGTTGTCCTTTCTCTAATTAGTGATGTAAGTTTGGCCATCTCTGCCAGCTCCAGCATCTTGACCAACCATTCTTCTATCGTAGGCACTGCTGGACCTTTCCACTTCTGTGCATATAGTAGTCTCGCTGCCGTTGTCATGTATAGAAATAAAGTTCCATATCTTCCTTCTAGCTGACTGTCCATTATTCCCAATAGAAAAGCCTCTGGTTTCAATTGAAAAGTAATCCTTAAAATCTTTTGCATTAATAAATGAATTTCCACCCAAAAACTTTTAGCTTTCTTACATGTCCACCACATATGATAAAAGGTTCCTTCCTGTTGTTCACATTTCCAACATATATCTGATGCACCGCTATACATTCTAGCCAATTTCTCCGGCGACAAGTACCAACGATACATCATCTTATAAAAATTCTCTTTAAGACTAGAGCATAAAGTAAATTTCAAACCTTTTAACCACATATTTTCCCATTGTGTCATTAGTATATTATAACCAAAATTTTGAGCCCATTTTATCATACATTCCTTCACTTGCTCTTCCTCAGTTTCAAATTTCAACAAAAGCTTATACATTCTTGAAATAAGATGTTCATCATTTAGACATAATTCCCTTTCAAAGTCAGATACTTTCTGTTCAAAATCATACAACCTTTTATCAACTTTAAACCTTTCTACCATCTGTAAATAGGAGAACCATTGACATGTATGACCTTCTTTTATCAGTTCTTCTCTTGATTTTATTTTACATTCATCTTGTGAAAAATTCAGCAAATCACGATATGTCAACCAACTGTATTTACTTAACATTTCTCTTCTATGATGGGCTTCTTGTGCTGATAGCCACAATGGTACTCTCTGACAAAACCTAGGTTTATATTTATTCCAAATTTTCAAAATGGCACTTCTAACACAGTGATTATTAAATTCTACATTCACTTTAACTTTCCGGGTGAGGTTTTTCGGCAGGCAGACGCTCTCGGAAGACGGGAGGCTGATAGCGGTAAAGAACCAGCTGGAAGCAATTTCAGCTGACATAAATCACCCCAGTTTATTGGGGAGAACGAAGAGATTAACCACAGACACCCCGGGCGATCGGTATTTGTGTATTCACTGTTTAAGCGAAGGCTTGTTCAGAGGATACACTACACCGGTCAGGGGGGGTGGAAGCTACATCTTGCTCAAGCCGCTAATCAGAGCTTTAAAAGACACTTAGCCTGCAAAAAATCTTCATTTCCCAATGATTTATGGATTACAAACTATCTATGACGAAGGGAGTTTCCTACTACAGCAATTAAGGACTATATTATGGTGAGATATTTCCTTTTTTTTCCGGGACTAAAAAGAAGGGAGGTTACGAAGAACACAAGACGCTGGAGGCTTTAATGGCTAAAAAATTCGGGCAAAAAGTTAATTAAGGAGAAGAAGAAGAAAGGAGGTATTCTATTATGACTATCCTTTCTTACTATTTGCATTTTTAATAATTTTATTATTGACGAAAGTTTGGCTGTGAAAAAGTTGTTAGAAAAGAGATGGCTGCTGTGGGATTGTTGCTGGATGTTTTGGTTAGGACTTATGACTCATGAGTTCCATAACAACCAGATAAGAAGTCTAAGCCTGCTGTGTTAGAGACGTGATTTAAGAGGCCTTGAAATCTGAGCTTTTACTAGAGGAGGGTTTTTTTCCCCCCCTTCTCTTCCTCACTTTTTTTCTTTTTCTTTTTTTAAACTTGCCTCTTCGATTGTATTATACAATGGCTGCGAAAAAAGGTTCAGGAAGTAGGAAAGCATCTCTGGATCTAGGTTCAGATAAGATGGTTACGCCAGAGTTACTTCAGAATTTATTTGAAGAGTTGGGAAATAAACTGGACAGTAGGATGGATAAGATGGAAAACAGGATTAATGCCTTTGAGCAAAGTATGGATGAAAAGATCTTGAAAATGAAAATGGATATGACTGATGCAGTTAAAAAACTGGATGGGTCAGTAAAGCAAATCTCGGGTGAGGTTAAACAGATTGCTGATAAAGTTGAAATATTAGAGAATAAAACTGAAGTGATAACCAGAGAAGTTGAAGGGGAGCTAGATCACATGTCCTTACTGGAACTGAGAGCAAATGAACACTGTCTGAGATTTAGAAATATCCCAGAGAAGGAAGAAGAGGATACTAGAGATAGAATGATTAGAATTTTGGCGGATTTTCTGGCCTTAGATGAAGGAGATATGGAAATAGAGCTTGACAAGATTTATAGAGTTAACTCTGCCTATGCCAGAAATAAAGGAGTACCAAGAGACATCATGGTTCATTTTGTTAGGAAGAATACAAGGGATCAGGTTCTTCAAAAACATTTTGCTACAGGATTGAAGGAGGAGGATAATTCTATAATTGTTTTGAAAGAAGTACCTATTAGATTTTTACGTAAACGGAAAGATTATGCCTTTTTGACTGTACTGCTGAAACAGAAAAAGATTGCTTTTCGTTGGGAGATTCCAGAAGGTGTGGTTTTTTCCTTCAAAGATCAGAGATTCAAGCTGAATTCAGTTCAAAAAGGCAGAGATTTCCTAGAAAGATTTAAAAGAGATTTTGAGGAGATGAAACGGGGAGAAGAAAGGATGGCCTTGGCCACAGGCACAGATTAAGATTAGTATATATATGTATATTTTAAATTTCTACTGATTATGGATTACAAATGTTTAACATGGAATATTAATGGCGCAAATGCCCCTCAAAAGAGGAAAAAAGTATTTTACTATTTGAAAAAATTAAAGCAAGACATCATTTGTTTACAAGAGACTCATATCAAGAAAAAAGATATAAAGTATTTGGTCTATAAAACATTAGGTGAAGAGTTTATCTCGGCACATGCTAAAAAGAAAAATGGAGTTGTTTTGTATATTAAATCCCATTTAAAACCAAAATTAGTATTTGCTGATGAACAAGGTAGATTTGTGGGAGTAGAAGTCAACTTAAATGGATTTAAGACAATGGTGGTGGGAATTTATGCACCTAACCAAGATAAAGCGGTGTTTTATAAGAAGCTTATGGATATTCTAATGGATTTATCATATGAAAGTTGGTGTTTGATGGGAGACTGGAATGGGGTCATGCTTCCACAAATGGATAGAACTTCAGAAAGAAATATTACAAGATATCAAGGAAAACTCCCAAAAAGCCTTTTTGATCTGATGGAAAATCTGAGACTGGTGGACTTATGGAGGCAAAAGAATGGTGATTCAAGGGAATATACTTATTTTTCTGAGAGACACAGATCATTGTCGAGAATAGATATGTTCCTGACAACTAAAGACTTTGTTACTAAAACTTCTAAAATAGAGATTTTACCAAAGACTTTCTCGGATCATAATCCTGTGACTATGGTTTGCAAAAGAAAATCCACTGTTTTTAGATGGAGATTAAATGAAACGTTATTACAAAATACAGCTGTGTTGGAAGATTGTAAAAAGAAACTAAAAGAATTTTTTGAAATTAACTTAGATAAGGGTACAGATCTGAGAATGGTTTGGGATGCAAGTAAAGCTTTTATTAGAGGTTATTTTATACAATATAATACTCAACTTAAGGCCAAGAGACAAGAGAAAATGCAAAAAATTCTGGAGGAAATAAAAAAGAAGGAGGAAGAATTAAAGATCTCTCCAGGAAACTCAAATATTTTCCAACAGATTAAAATGTTGCAACAACAGTTATCTATGGTAACAACAAGAGAAATGGAAATAAAATTGAATTATATGAAACAGAGGAACTTTGAATTTGCAAACAAACCTGGGAGATGGTTGGCTTATAGATTGCGAAAAGAAAGAGAAAAGAAAATGATAATAAAAGTACAAGAGGGCGATAAAGTATTAACAGACAATAAGGAGATACAAAAATCATTTTACTATTATTATTCGAATTTATATAAAGGACATAATGTTTCATCAGAAAAAATAGATGAATATATTGAAAAACAAAAGTTACCTAAGATTACAGAGGAACAGAGACATGTTATGAATGGTCCTATAACAATAAGTGAATTGGTGGGTGCTATAAAAAAGATTAAACCAGGAAAGGCGCCAGGACCGGATGGACTTTCTGGTAAATACTATCAGAGATTTGAAGATGAACTCATACAACCTTTACAAAAAATGATGAATTCTATTTTGCAAGGAGGCCGGATGCCGGAGACATGGAAAGAGGCAAATATAACATTAATACCTAAAGAGGGACAAGACTTAACCTTAACAAGAAATTATAGACCAATATCATTACTGAATAATGACTACAAGCTGTTTACAATGATATTGGCGGAAAGATTAAAAATAATTCTTCAAGAATTTATTCATGAAGATCAATGTGGTTTTTTACCTAAAAGACAGCTGAGGGATAATGTTAGAACAGTCTTAGATATTTTGGAATACTTGGAAAAGCATAATGAAAAACATGCTGCATTGATTTTCTTAGATGCAGAGAAAGCGTTTGACAATTTAAATTGGGGGTTTCTATTTAAAGTACTGAAGGAAATGGATTTTGGAGAGAACTTTATAAAATGGATAAAGTCAATTTATACTTCACAAACAGCACAAATAATTGTCAATGGCGATATGACGAAACCGTGTGGAATACATAGAGGAACAAGACAAGGTTGCCCATTATCACCTTTGTTGTTTATTCTTGTGCTTGAAATATTGAACAGAGATATAAGACAAGATGATAGAATTGGAGGCATAAAAATTAAAAAAGAGTCTTATAAGCTGAGAGCTTTCGCAGATGATTTGGTGTTAACTTTGGAAGATCCTCTGAAAGGAATAGAAACGTTAATGGTTAAATTGAAGGAGTTTGGTGCTATAGCTGGTTTTAAGGTTAATAAACTAAAGACAAAGATATTAACAAAAAATATGAAAATTCAAGATCAAATAAAATTGTCAAATAAATCAGGTTTTAAGGTTGAAAAGAAAGTAAAGTATTTAGGTATCACATTAACAAATAAGAATTGTATGTTGTTTCAAAATAATTATGTAAAGTCTTGGAATGAAATGAAAAAAGATTTAGAAAGATGGGATAAAGCTCAATTGTCACTTTTGGGGAGAATAGCCACAATCAAGATGAATGTATTACCTAGAATGTTGTTTTTGTTTCAGACTATTCCTATTGTGACATCGCAAATATCATTTAAACAATGGCAGAAGGATATATCTAGATTTGTATGGCAAGGGAAAAAGCCACGGGTTAAGTTTAAGATTTTACAGGATGCAAAAGAAAGAGGGGGGTTGGGTCTACCTGACCTGAAGTTATATTTTGCTGCTTGTTGTTTAGTATGGATCAAAGAATGGGTTTTGTTGAAAAATAGTCGATTATTAGATTTAGAGGGATATGATTTGAGATTTGGATGGCATGGGTACATGTGGTATGATAAAGTTAAAGTGAATGTAGAAATTGATTTTTGTTGATGTATAGCTATTGCATGTACTTAAGTACTCTGCCACCAAGCAATATCATTCTCTCATAAGCCATCACAGATGAACCTATTGCTATCCAGAACTGTATCACAAGCACAAAGCAAGAACTAAAAGTGCATGCAAGCAGATAATTCAAGTGTGTGAACCCAGCTGAAGACATGTAAAATTTCATGCCCAGTATATGGAGAATATTGAAGAAAAGGTAGAAAATACCCTATTTTACCAATGGGGACAATCAGGTTAAAACTAGTTACAAAGAGAAACAAGTTTATCCAGGTCAAGTAATAGACACACAAAGCAGATAGCTAAAAAAATTAGCTTAACCAGAGACTGCAGGTTAAGTCTCCCTTATGCAGCACTACTAGCTGGGAAACACGGGTTGAAAAAAGCATTAAAGCCAGTGGGCCGGTTTGCAAGATCAAACAGCAGACTGAGCTACAGTGGGTTGCGGTGCATGCCAGTGGCCATTTTGAATATTTAAGCCGCAATTGTGGCTTGTCGTGTCGACCGTGGGTTATGCAAAGGTTAAAGAACCCTCACAGAACCCTAAAACACGCCATGGGTTCTGCCAGGACCGGTGCAGGGCAGTTTGGCGCCCTAGGCTAAATTATATTTAGCGCCCCCCCTCTCGTGCCGTGGGGGGGCTCCGGAAAGCAGCCCTGCTCTGCAACCTCCCGCCGCCGCCACCGGACCCCCCCCGCACGCTGCCGCTGCCGCCCCCCACCTACCTTTCCACGCCTCCTCCGAAAAGGGACCCCCACGCTCTGTTTTTGGCCGGGGGAAACCAGAGCAACAGGGCTGTTTAAGCCCTGTTGCCCTGGTTCCTCCTGCCAAAACAGAGCGCGGGCGGGGCTCCGGAAACAGTGCGGAGAAGGTAGGTGTCGGGGAGGGGGAGGCGGCGCGGAGGCGAGGCGGCGTGGGGGGAGGCGAGGTGGGGGGAGGCGAGGTGAGGTGGGGGGAGGCGCCCAGGCTCGGCCCCACCACTACTCCGGGCGCAATCCCCCGCACTGACCTGGCTTTCTCGGTGAGGCGGGCGGGCGGGCAAGGCAGGAGTGCGCCAGCAGCGTTCTGCGCCCTCTTCCGCTACGCGCCCTAGGCAACAGCCTAGTTGGCCTAGCGGTAGCGCCAGCCCTGGGTTATGCAAGGGTTGTTTAACCCTCACAGAACCCACAGTCCCCGAGTTCAGATGACACGACAAACTGGAGCTCAAATATTCAGGATGGTGTCGGCAACAATCATGCGTATTGAATCTTTCTGCTCTCCTTCCAAGGTAAACAAAGTCATAAAGAAATACCAGTGGCAAGATGAAAGAAATCCCATGTGTACTTACCAAGGGGTAAGCCCAATTAACTCACTTCTGAATATGCATAGGTTTGGATTTCATGAATGTAAAGCTATAGGCTGTTTTTTGCTAAGATGCAGGTAAATAATTCAAAGTATAATTTCAAGCATACGCACCCACACATACATGCTTTCTCATTGTTTTCCTCTTACTTGCACTATTGTGTGTACAAATACATGCGTACACCTTCATTTACTTGATATATACATGTGTGCACATATATACCATTAACTTGCTTGTCTACCACAGTGGAATTAGTCATTGCAGTGGCAGTGGTGGATGAGCAGAGGGACAGGCAGTAAACAAACAGCCTGCACAAAGTTCCTGCTTTTTCATGAGAGGTAGCAGCTTATTTGGTGGGACTGAGCCAGGCAGGCTTATGTGCTGGCTCCTGGCTGGCTACCAGGCTGCCTCATAGATGGGGTGCCTGGCCTAAATGCTCCTGCTATTGCCTGTCATTTACCTCAGGACTAGGAGGTATTCATAGATTTCATAGATCACAGAGTTGGAAGGATCCTACAAGGCTATCTAGTCCAACCCCCTGCTCAATGCAGGAAACTAGAGGAGAGGTCTCCCATCCAAGTAATAACCAGGCCTGACCCTGCTTAGCTTTCCACACTCGGACAAGCTGAGCCAGCGTAAGCTACTGGAAAGCATTTTGGTTTGGGCAACATCCCCTTCTCTTTCAGACCCAAAGTGCACACAGATGCATGGACAGAACAGAAAATACTACCACTGGCTCAACCTTGTTGTATCTGTTAGTGGGAATTATTATGGTTATTGTTATTAATACACACAAATACAGAAATTCATAATTAATATAACAGAAAAAGTGCAAAATCTATGTAAACCACAATAAGCACAGTAAGACAAATAAAAATAAACACCATAAAAACATAATCTAAAAACCAATACAAGTGCTCATCTGCGACGCACCACCACACACACAGCCTAGAATGAACGCTACAATTGGGCCATAAATATTTATTTAAAACATTTCTATATTGCCTTTCTAGAAAAATAAAAGCGGTTTTCAAAAATTCAAAAGTCACAAACAAAAACATAGTAACCTTAAAAACTATAACACTAATGTCCAAATGTATATGAAAATGAGGCCTTGGGCCATGTAGGACTTCATAGGTTAATCCCAGCACTTTGAACTTGTTTTGGAAACAAATTGGCCCCAGTGTGGACCAGGACCAGACTTGCATGTTCACATTGTCTAATCCCAGTCAATAACCTGGCCTCTGAATTCTGTACTAGCTCCAGTATCCAGACCAAAGGCAGCCCAATGTACAGCACATTGCAGTAATCTAACCTAGAGGTTACCAAAGCATAGACCACTGAACCAGGCTATCTCCATCTAGATAGGGTTGCAGCTTGACAACCAGCCAAAGCTGATAGAAGGCACTCTGCCACAGAGACCACCTGTGCCTCTAATGCCAAGGATGGATCCAGGACTACCCCCACGCTATGTACCTGCTCGTTCAGGGGAATGTGACCCCATCCAAAGCCAGTTGTACTGCTCCTATCTGGACAGAAGAACCACCAGTAGACCCTGATTCTTGTCTCAATTGAGCCTCATTTTATTGGCTCCCATCAAGTCTGTTAACGAGGCAAGACAACTAGTTCTGTACATCCACCGCCACACCTGCCTGAGATTAAAAAGAGAAGCAGAATTGTCTGTCATCAGCATACTGATGACAACACACCTAACTTCAGATGACCTCACACAGCAGTTTCATGTATATGTTAAACACCGTGCGGGATAGAATCAACCCCTGTGGAACCCCACACTGGAGACTCAGTGAAGCCAAGCAATGTCTCCAACGTTGTCAACCACTCCAGCAGGATGCCATGATTGATCATATCAAAGACCACTGAGAGATCAAGGAGTATTAACAGGAACATACTCCCCTATCTTTCCTGACAAGTCATCATACTGGGCAAACCAAGCAGCTAGAATATCAAATTTGGACCTGAACCCTGATTGAAATGGATCCAGAAAATTAGTCTCATCCAAGAGTGCCTGGATCTGTCAAGTACTTTGCCTAGGAAAGGGACCTGCACAACCAGTCTAACATTGTTCAGATCTTCCAGATCTAGGAAGGATTTCAGGCAGCCTGGAATCATTTCCTATGTAAGGAGGCATTTATTACTTCCCTGGTCCAACTGGCTGTCCTTTCCCTGCTAGATTTCACCAGCTATGAAAGGCAAGGATCCAGCGCATAAGTGGTCTCACATACCCATCTAAACTTTTTGTCTACATGCTTGAGCCGTAGTAACTTAAACCCTACGAATTATACGGGACCAGACAGAGCTCTGGACATCTCATAAGATTGATCTGCTAAAACAGTGGAGTAAAGATTCCGATGGACTCAAGTGATTTTTATCCTCAAAATGCCAAGCAAATAAATAGCAGCGGGCCACTGAGGCTCCAACCATCCTCTGTGGGCTGGTGTGTAATAGGCCCTGAACTATCTGCAAAAGCTCCACTGGACTGCATAGGGAGGATGTAATGGAGGCAGTGAAGTAGCACTTTGCTGCCTTCACCACCGCTAAGTAGGTTTGATGTTGACTATGTACTAGTGTTTGATTGCATCAGGAGTCTTTCTCCACTTGCATTGTCATCTCCCAGAGAGCAAGACAGCCCAGAACACTACACACCACTGCTTGCTTCTTTCAAATTGGTATAGGTTGTGTATATTGGCTTTTCCCTGCTTCCAAGATCTTCCAGGGGCAGGACCTCCCATGGAAACAGGGTTTAGGAGTGGGAGACCAGACACAGTCAGAGAGCAGTACTACAATCAGTGGACTGTGATTAACATTCTGTCTACCCTTGACTTAAGAAATCCAGATTTCAACAGCCAGCTATATTACTCTTTTACACCATACCTAACATACTCTACACTGATGCTTTAATTTAATCGCATTAAAAGCTGTGTCAGTTTTTGAGAACAATTTTTTTCTTTAACACCCCCCCCCCCCGGTGTTTCTATTAGCTTTCTGTTAAAATATAAAATTGCAGTTATGCCATGTAGAGGATACAAACGGACTGAAACTCCATTGTGTGTGATTTAAACAATACTATGAGTTAAGGTAGTTTAAGCAATCAGCTGATTGCTTAAGCATCACCCACACACTATGATAACTTGGTAGTTTCCAAAGTTAGGCACTAACCACTCCGAAGTATAAAGTACCGGTGTACTTGTCCATAATTAACTTGTCCATCTTTCAACTGGATGGTCACTTTAAAAGCGTCGGGTAGGTTGGTTTTGTAGTAAATGAGCAGTTGCTTAATGAGGGCTGGTTTAGAAGATATTTGAACTGCTGAGCATTTCACCAAGTTATTTGCACCTGGCCTGTGATTGGAATGTAATCTCAGGGCAGAAGTGACTATAAGTAGATGGCCAGAAGGATTTGCTTTACATTGCGTCTGTGACCCAGAGCTGTTGTATTCTATAACCACACTAAAATAATTATGAGTAGGCCTTAGTCTATCCTCATAATGATGGACTTTGACTGGATCATAATCTTAAACCTTGACAAACAGCAGCTTGGATTTGGTTGCTTCAGTTACTGGAAGAATGAGATGGGACATAAACAGTGGTTCAATAGCCATTGCATTCATTTACGGTAAGTGCATTTTGAGCAAAACATTTGTGAGTATTAGCTGCCACATCTGGTTGATTACATTTTGTTCTGATCTTTCATGTTGCCTCTGACCTGTGATTATACTAGGAGTAATGAAACAATCTAGAAGGATATGCTAATAACTTCAAACTTACCAGTACTTGCTTTTCTAACCTATTGGTAGGTAAGAAATCAAGCATTTGTTTCCAAGCCAGGTACCTAGCTTTTATCTTATTTTGCTGGTCCTACCAATATTACCTAGTCATTGTTTTGGTGATTTCTATCTATGTAAATCCTCTGCTGTTGGATCACAATCATGGAAGTTAGTGCAGTGTTCCCATTTTGCTTCCTGTTCCCTTGAATCTTTTTCTGATATGAAAAGATGGAAACTTTGTGCCTTCAAATACAACTTGAAAGCATTTCCATGACCTCTTCTGTGATCTAGTAGCAAACCTTAAGACGGCTTTGGTTGGTGCTTTCACACCAAAGTGAATGTCTACTTTTTAAAAACAAGTTTAACCTCTGAACACTATGAAAGGACCTTGTAGCAATCTAAATAACTAGGTGGGTGTAGTTAGTTAGCTTTCTAACTGTCCCACCACTGTAACATGAGCTTCCTATTTGAGTTTTCAAATCAGTGAATATGGAACAAACCTACATCCAGCTAAATCTGTATTAAAGGATATATTTGTGACATTGAAAATAGTATTTCCTAGAGATAGTAGAAAGGAACAGTGAAGGACAAACCTCTAAAGAATTGGGGGTGTGGGAGAGAACTGGTAAGTGTCAGTGTTGCTGTTAATCAGCCAGCCAAAAATAAGTGCATGTGAAGTTTTTGACAACAATACAAACATTTTTTATTGGTGCACATAGTTTATTTTTCACCAACAAGAGTTTGTTTTTTGGTTTTTGTTTTCCTATGTTGAAGGGTTGGTAGGAATTGTGTGCATTGCAATATAAAAGCTTTTAAACTACAAACTAGTAGGAAGAGATAAATAACGTTGAACCAAAAGGTTCAAAGCAGTATACATCATAAAAGAAATAGACCTTTTAAAAGATAGCATCATATTATGCCAGCAACAGCATATGAATAGCCACAGGAAACCGTATTCTGTTGCATAATACTATTCTATTGGGGATAGAATAAATCATGCATATGGTATATAATTCTAATATTTGTAGTTTGGTTTTTATGCTTGTACAAAAGTTTTCAGTCCTTTGGTATAGATAAGGGTATGGGGGAGAGGAGGAGTATAAAGGCAGTGATGTGAGATACAAAATATTTTCTATAATATCCTGGGAAGTGTTATATTGAATACCTTTTTACAGAGCTAATTTAACTTCTGCTAGATTCATCTTTGCTGAATACCTGTGGCCTGAGAAAATCTACTTAGGAAGCAATCCTATTGCCCCTAGACAGTTTGGATTCCCTGATCTGAGGTTGGAGACAGCGCTCTAACCGGGGAATTGGAGAATTGCCCTTGCACCTGGCGCAGAAAGAAAGATGATGATCCAGTTTATTCTATCCTCATGATGATGGACTTAAAGGCCTACTCCATGATCGGGGAAGAGACCTTGGAAGGGGCGGGGGAAGGGGGCATTTTCAGGGGGAGGAGAGGAGACTGTAGAGGCCAGGATACAACCTATCCTGATGCCTCTCCAGCCTCCTTCCCCACCCTCCAAAAAAAACTCTAGCTAGATAGTTAAAAAGCCCACCTAGCAAAAAATGCAGGGTATGAGGACAGGGAAGCAAATATCACCTCCCTGCTCTGCTCTGCTCTGCTCTGCTCTGCATAGGATGAGTGTAAGCCTCTGAGTTCTGGAGCTTAAAATCATCAAGGGCATAACCCATAGGATTGCGTCCTTAAGTTCTTTTTGTTCTGCAACAAGATCCTGAAACAGATGCAGATACTGACCAGCAATAAGTTTAAAAAGCCTTTCATTTAAGATTTCCATTCCTTTTCAAAGGATATGAAGATATTGATATGAAGATATTCACATCTTCATTTTCAGCTTACTACTGTTGGGGGGGGATGTAGCATTCCTTTTAACAAGTCAAGCAGTGGAAATTGCTGGAGGGAACAAACATTTTCTTTTCTTTTTTTTTAAAATATTTTTTATTTAAAATTTTTAAACAATACAAAGAAAATAACACACACATATAACTAATATAGTGCTCCCATCACCATGGGACCAAATAATACAATGACTCTATAATTGTTCATTATTCCAAAAATACAACATATCTTGACAGGGTAAACTCCCTTTCCCCCTTTTTAACACATATTCCAGAAATAAACCCCAAATATCCTTGAAAATATTTTTCTTTAATTGACCCCTTTTGCATTTGATATTACAAGTCAACATATCATTCAATGCCATATCCCATACTTCTTTATACCAATCAGTAATAGTGAAAACTTGCTGAATTTTCCATTTCCTTGCTATCATTAGTCTACCTGCCGTTAACAAATTTATAATTAATTCTTTAACATTTTGAGGACCGATCACCTTTTCCGTTATTGATAGCAAAGCTAGTTTAGGACAAACCTCTAAATCAGCTCCAACAATTTCTGATATTTCCTCAAAAATCATTTTCCAAAAGTCCATTACATTTTTACAACTCCACCACATATGAGCATATGTACCCAACTCCTGACATCCTCGCCAACACATTGGAGAACATTTATTATCTATTCTATTTAATCTCACCGGAGTCAAATACCATCTCCAAATTAGCTTATAAAAATTCTCTTTAATTCTTATAGACATATTTTTCAATATTTGCCTATCCCAAATCTTGTTCCACTCGTCCTTTGATATTTCCTCTTCAAACTCTGTATCCCAAACTATTTTAAGATTTTCTGCTTGCTCTTCTGATTTCTGCAACATTTTATATAACATCTTTGTAAGACCCCTAGCTGATGCATTTCCTTCTATGAGTTCTCTGGACATAACCAACTGCTCAAATGCGGTGAAATCCCCATGCTCATGTCTCCTCTTCCATTTCTTACCCCATTGTACTAATTGAATTAAATTTAACCACGAAATTCTTCCTGCCCCAACCCTATAATTATTTGCTGTCTTGTCTCCATTTTTTCCAGCCAATCCATTAAACTTATCACCTTTTTCTCTCTAAAAATTCGTTCTAAATGTCTAACGTTCTCGGGAAAATCCTCCATAACCACCACTGGAGTAAGCGGGGATATACCTGGTAAAAATATTTCCTTATTTCTACCCCAAATTTCTAACATATTTTTTAAAAAGGGATTTTCTAATCTTTTTGTCATAGTATGTCCTTGTTTTGTAAATAAAAATTTCTCCACCCTATTACCCAATTCAAATGCTTCTATTTCCCACCACATAAAATCTTTTCTAACAATAATATCCATAATATATCTAAGTTGATTAGCTATATAATACCATTTTAAATTAGGGAGACCAAGTCCCCCTATTTTTTGAGCTTTATACCATCTATTCTTAGTAATCCTTGATCTTTTCCCCCCATTGCAATAGCTATTTAACATTACTTGCCAATCTTTAATTTCTTTCTCTGATATCTTATATGATATCATTCTAAATAAAAAATTAAACTTTGGTAAAATCTTCATTTTAATCAAAGCTATCCTACCGAACCATGATAGTCCCAATTTTTTATAATCCTCTATTTTATTTTTAACTTCATCTTTTAATTTTTTAAAATTCCATTCCCCTATTTTATCCATATCTTTTAATATATCAATACCTAAATATTTAATTATATTTTTTATCTTTATATCAACTTTCCTTTGTTTAAATCCCCTTTCCTCCAGTTTACTATAATTAAATGTCATTATCTCCGATTTATCCCAATTAACTTTTAACCCCGTTACTTCTCTAAATTCATCTAAATGTTTCTCTATCCAATCCCAATTTTCCATAGGCCTTTCTAATGTTAACAATATATCATCTGCAAAAAGATTTATCTTACATTTAGCCTCTATCCCTATCCCCAGTAATTTCCTCTCCTGTCTTATCGCATTCGCTAACAATTCCATAACTAACACAAATAATACTGGGGAAAGGGGACAACCCTGTCTAGTTCCCCGGCCTAGGCTAATAGTTTCTGTTATTCCATCATTTACAATTACCGACGTAACATTATGAGTATATAATTGGTTAGTAATACCTATAAATTTTTCTCCAAACCCCATAGTTTTTATTAACATCTTTAATGCAGGCCATTCCACGCAATCAAAGGCTTTAAAAATATCCAATGCAAGAACCCCCACTTTCAAATTATTTTTCTTTATTAAATATATTATATTCAAAACCCTTCTTGTTAAGTCTGCCATTTGTCTTCCTTGAATGAAACCACATTGATCTATCCCTATATGCTTATTTAGAAAACTATTCATTCTTCTAGCTAAAATTGCTGTCAATAATTTAGCATCTTGATTAATTAATGATATTGGTCTATAAGAACCTGGTTCTGCGAAATCCTTCCTTGGTTTCGGGATTAAAATAGTCAAGGACTGTTTCCACGACGGGGGGATCTCTGGAACAAACATTTTCTGATCAGGAGCTTTTTAGTGGGAGATTTGCAGCATCTTCTGTAAAATTAATTTCTGAGGAATAATAAGGGAACCAGAACTAGCTATAATGCACTGCTGTTGTTGGAAGTATTGTAACTTAATGTATGTCCTCTACTTTCCTATGACACTTCAAGGGAGTCTGGTACTTGCTTTGGGAAATACTGTTTGGAATGGTAAATGATGTCTATAAACTTTTCTATTGGTATGTATTTTTTCTACACATTCTGGGATTCTACAAGTCTCAACTCACAGTACAGCTCCACAAACGAAGTTTTTCAGCTATGTGTGTGTGGAGATATTTCAAGTATTACATGAAGTCTGCCACTTGCTTTATTTTCAGTTTTAAATTACTGGGTTAAGGGGGTAATGTTGGTTTTGCAGTACTGTCTTCTGAATAATGCATTCTTAATATGGATTAAATCTGTTTCAGGAAAAATATTTTCAACCAAATGCCCCCAGTGTTTCTGGAAAAGTGAGCCACGTTGGAGCAGCCTTTTTAAGTTTAAAGTATTGCTGAATGTTCTTGAATGGGTAAGTGGTTGGGCTGGGAACAATTTTCTTGAGAAGTGGTATTCAGATTGTGAAGTGCTCAAAAGAGTATATATAAATTGGGTGAATGGGCTACAAAATGGCAGATGTGATTTAATGTAAGAGAAGACTACGACAGAAAAATATAGTGTGTGAACTGGCTGTAAACACCCAGAAAAATGAATTTTTTGACAGGTGAATGTATGTGGAAGAAAGCTCACTGAAATAAACTTGGTGTACTGTTGTGGGGGGGGAAGGCAAACTCAGTGTTGAGAATTAATAGGAAAATGGCTAGTATCATATGCTGTTATAAAGTCTATGGTGCATTCATGTTTACGATATTGTGAACAGTTCTGATACTCGTTTTAATAAAACAAAAACCCAGACGATTATGTGAGAAAGGGCAACCAAAATCTAAAGGGGTTTATATACTATGTCTAAATTTGGATTAAAAAACCATAATCTTAAGAAAGGCGATTAAGGGGAAACATGAGATTTACTGTGAAGTGATCCTGATTAACAGCCACTGGGTAACTTCAGTCCTTGTAGTGGGTTTTTGGACTCAGAACACACATTGGGATTTCATTAAATTGGGTGGGCAATTTGTGGCCCTCCTAATGTTTTGGTCTACAACTCCTTATCAGCCTCAGCCAGCATACCAATGGTGAGGGATGATGGGAATTGTAGGCCAAAACATCTGGAGAGCCACAAGCTGCCTACCCTACCCTGCTTTAAATGCACACACTGTTTCTTGCAGTTCTTATTTATGAATGAATTTAATACAGTACAAAAACTTACTAAGGTACAACTCTGACATTGTAGTGCTAGTTTTAATTAATGTTTTATTGGTAATTAACAGGAGCATAACAATTTCAACAGGATATTCATTAAAAAAAATAGCAAAACCCTTACCCCTCCACCACCATGAATATAATTAATTTTAAAAGGTGGCAAACATTTAAATCAATATGAAAATCAAACACAAGTGAAAAGGATGGGGGAAGGGCAGCGGTTTGCATTTGGGTGAGATGAGAGATTAATATTCAATCAAAGAATCATTAAAGAAATGTTTTCTAAATTGCATTGACTCTTGGGATTATTTCTTTTGTGGTACAACATTTGTTTTGATGGACAAGACTAGGAGCTCTCCAGTTTTCAGTCATATTGGAGTTTGTGATTTTTGGAACTATAATATACCGTAGTTTATTTGCTACTAATGACTGACAATCAAGAATAAAGTAGTTCTTGAAAGTGCCCAACCTATAGGAATGTGTCTTCCAATAAGATGATTGAATAGGAAATCTCATTTCAGAAACCAAATCTAAGTTGATTATATCAGTGATACCTTTCCAAAAGGATTGAATGACAGAGCATTTTCAAAACATGATGGGTTGCTTGTAAACTGGTTTTGAATAACAAGTTTTCTGTTACACTGGACTTGGGAATCAGTGATTTATTTGAATTTTGATTGGTTCAAAGATTTTGGTTGGTTTGAATGGACCACAGTTAGAATAAACCAGTTTCCCAAGCTTGGTTGTAATGGGAAACTGCAGTTTGTTCAAAACCAAAAGTGAAAACTTTTAGTCTGACTCCCTCACAAAATTGGAGAGGAAGGGAGAGCATGCTAGCCTGAGGCTCATTGTCTTCACACCAGTCCATGGTTTTGCATGGCATTTGAACTGGGCTATTGGGTTGCTTTCCAAAAGTCCTTTTCTTGTGCAATTTTGCTTAGGACCCTTTGGTCTGTAAATGGCTCTTGTGTTTATCTATGAGGAAGAATCTCTTTTTACATGCAGTCTAAACTGTTGAAAGGATTTTGGCATCTACATTTATAATGTGATCAGCACATAACTGGAACAAAAAGAGAGAATCATTAGCTTTAGTAGGACAGATAATGGCCTTGTACATTAAATTTGGCAATTGTTAGATCTAAATCTGATGAAAGGTAATGCTGCTTTGTTTTGTTTTTTTGAACACTCATGATTAAACAAGCAAGAAAAATCAAGTGCTAGTATGCTAGTTTGGAAAAATATTTTTTTAAAACAAGGAAATTGTATTATACTAAAACTACTTTTCTTCTTTTGTGACAGTTTTTCTGGACAGTCCACAAAGTGTCTGATAACTGACGCTGCCTGAACACTCGTCTGGGTTATTGGGGCCTACCACAATGGCAACTGGCCTAGCCAATGTAGGAAGCTCTTTTGGAGGTCCATCTAGTTCTCTGGTTTCTAGATCTAAGTTCCAGAGTACTTCTGTGGAAGATGATGACGATGTTGTATTTGTTGAACCTGTACAGCCTCCACAGATTTCTACACCGTTAATAACGGATCACAGAAATGCTGTTTTTAGTTCACCCAGTAATGAAGAGCGCCATGGAAATGACTCCAAAGTAGTGGCTCCATCAAAAGACCTGAGCTCTCAAAAGGGAAGTATAACTGAGACTATTATTATTGATGATGAAGAAGACATTGAAACAAATCAGGGGCAAGAGAGAAATGATTCCAGTTTCAGCGAACGAAGATTTCCAGAGTGTAAAAACAGTGCCAATGAGATGGAATTCTCAACACCCAGTTTTTCAAGAAGTAAGGTAAATGCAGGAATAGGTAATAGTGGTATAACCACAGAACCTGACTCTGAAATTCAAATTGCTAATGTTACTACGTTAGAAAGAGGTATGAGCTCAGTGAATGTTGGCCGTTTAGAAAATACTGAAGGGCGTGACATGAACTTAATGATTACACATGTAACATCACTACAGAATACCAACTTGGGAGATGTATCTAACGGACTGCAGTCAAGTAATTTTGGTGTTAATATACAAACGTACACCCCATCTTTAACTTCACAGACCAAGACTGGTGTAGGACCTTTCAATCCTGGTAGAATGAACGTAGCTGGAGATGTCTTTCAGAATGGAGAATCTGCTACTCACCATAATCCTGGTAGGTTATACCTTTATGTATTTTTTTCCTCAAAGAGTTACATAAGACTGATAACGCAAATTCGGTTGCAGATTCTTTTTCAAAGACTGTGGATACAACTTTCCAAATCAGGGCAGATTGATTTAATCATGAATATTTAAATACTGAAGAAAAGATAAGTTTAAATCAAGTTTCCCATGTAATTCATAGATTTACTGAACAAGTGTGTGTAATAATTGGTTGCTATAACCATTAAAGCATGTTAATTTGCATTCTAGGAGTGTAATCCACAACCTTTGATTATGCAGTCCACATGCCTTTTGCACTACAGAATTAGATGTGGTTGGTGATCACCAAGCTGAGGAGATAATTAATTCTTTTTTGTTTGGCTCCCTTTGTCTATGTGCACCAAAATTATTTACTTGAAATGTTTGGCCCTTTGAACTCTGTGTACCCTGTTTATGAATAAATACAATATTAAGCTGTACTTGTCTAAAACTTTCCAGCAAAGATTGGTACTTACTATATAGAATACAATTTTTGATGAGATCAAAGGAAAATATTCTTACTGTTTTGATTTATGTACATTATTAATATGCTGCTCTATAATAAAAGTTATCTAGCTTACAACATAAAAAATAATCCCAACTACTGGGTCCAGTAGGAAACCCACAATAATAAATACAATATGTGATCTTTTGTTTAACCCTGTCTCTTCTTAAAATATAAAAACATGCTTTCATGCAACTTGTCTACAGGGGTCATGGTTTCAGTGTGAGATTATAAGCATAGATTTGTATTACATTTGGTACCTCATTGTAAACCAGACTTTTAAAAGATACTATAACTGAAATATAAGAATTTTAAAATCAATTTTGTTACTGATTTTTATTCACCCTGCTTGGGATATGAAAGTTAAACTTAACTCTCTAACTTTGGTCACCTTTGATAAAGAGGATGTATGAAGAGCACCATCCATGTAAAGTTGATAATTCTGTTCACTAATGACTGAATTGTAGGTGGTGAATACAGGGGATGTTCTGGATGCTTTTAGCAGGGCAAGCTCATGATTCAGCCAGCAGATGTTTGCTCAGTTGCTCTGACATCACTACATACTTTCAGTGGGACTTGCTGTTGGGAGTGGTCTTCCACAGAGTGGTGTAGATCACTTTAGATGGGATGGGATATTTTCAAGGCTTCATTGGTTGATATACAGGTCATCATTGCCATACTTTGGCCTTCTGGCTGACGAGGTACTCATTTTCTACATATTCTGCATATATGTAAGCATAATCCTTGAAACTACCTATTATGATAAAAACAACCTGGTGCTGAGTTCTCACATGTAGTGAAACTTAACTGTGTTCTGAAATGGTGATGATAAGAATTTTCCTGCTCCATATCATTGCCTTACATGGATTGGTGACTTTCTCTACCTCATGGAGCAGGGCAAAACTTGATACGGAGCTACTGTTTTTCAAGTAGGATTTAAATCCGCACAAGTATCCACACAGAACCTGCACAGAGAGCTTCGGCTGTGGGGCGGTATAGAAATTAAATAAATAAATAAATACATCCAATGCCTGCTACTGCACAAACACAGAATTTCAAAAGTTCTGTGTGCAGCATTAGCTGTTAACGCAATTCTTAAGGTGATTCGTAATTATAAAAAAAGTACAGAACTTGGTTAGCATTATGCCTACAGTGATGATAGCATGATTGTGCCAAATCAGAGTATTTTTAGGCCACATTTAAGGGTGTCTTAATTATGATTTGTAAAAATGCTGCAGATAACCATAGTTCTTTCTAAAATTGAAAGGAAGAGAGAGGAATACATGGGGAGAAGGGAGGTGGACAGGCCCACAATACTTGCAAGCACCAAGCCATAGTTTGGCAATTGGGCAACATTATACATGCACCAGGCTGCTATGCAGCCTGTGGAAAGCACTCGAGATGCTCAGTGTGAAGTATGGACGTTTGGAGTGTCTAAATGTAAGCATCATATAAATAAGTAGCATTATACATATCCAAGTTCTCTAATATACCCTTTGAAGTTGTTTTATGGTTTTAAAAAATGGTAATACAACTTACTGGAAAGTAACTATGTCTTAGAAATGGTAATAGAATTGCATTTCTGCCTCATGAATAAAAGAGTTAAATTGCATTGTCAGATGTTACATAGGAAGAAAGTTGGATATAGAACTTTATTTAAGAGTCCTTGGAGCAAGAAAATGTAGTGCAGGTGGTACTTTTTCCAGATTGGAATTAGTGGCAGAAAATGCTACCCAAGCAATGTTAAGAGAAAGGATAAAAGAAAACTAAAAAAAATGGAAACCTGATTGTTGCAAGGAAACAAGGGGCAGTATCCAACACTGCCTGTCTGCGAGCAAGGCCACTGCTGCTTTCGTTTCTGGAGTGGCCAGCCCCACAGTTTCTGTTGTGAAAGTGGTTCCCACTGCTTGCACAACAAAGATTTAGCACTTCTGGGGGCAAACCCCAAAACAAGTAGAAATGCTTGTTTCTGGAATGGAGCAGGTTGTTGGCAGAGCTTCCTTATGCAAGGTCTGCTAACCTGCCCCGTTCCAGAAAGAAGTGTTTCCATTAGTTTCAGGTTGCCCCTGGAAGTGCTAAATCTCTATTGTGCGAGCAGTGGATGCTGCTCTCGGGCAGTCACAACCAGACGGTTGCAATTCTGGATCAGCAACAATAAAACTTGAGAAAGGAGCAAGCGGAAAATTTTAAGATAGTTTGGGATACAGAGTTTGAAGAGGAAATAGCAAAGGAAGAGTGGAATAAGATTTGGGATAGGCGAATATTGAAAAATATGCCAATAAGGATAAAAGAGAATTTCTATAAGTTAATTTGGAGATGGTACCTGACTCCAGTGAGAATAAACAAAATAGATAATAAATGTTCTCCAATGTGTTGGAGAGGCTGTCAGGAGCTGGGTACGTATGCTCATATGTGGTGGAGTTGTAAAAATGTAATGGATTTTTGGAAAATGATTTTTGAAGAAATATCAGAAATTGTGGGTGATTTAGAAGTTTGTCCTAAACTAGCATTGTTATCAATAACTGAAAAGGTGGCTGGTCCTCAAAATGTTAAAGAATTAATTGTAAATTTTAAAAAAAATTTAAATTTTTTTTTAAAAAAAGGTTGAGAGAAGAGGTGAGGTTCAGCTGGTGAAAGAAGTTGAATAAATTACATGGGACAAAATGAGAAAGAATAAATTTTGCTCCCAGAAAACAGGGGCCACTTGAAAAGAATACAGTGGGATGATATTAGTGCCCACAGAAGCCCCAAATTACATGCACAGAAATGTATATAATGACATGTAGGAATAATTCTTCCACTAGGTTTTGACATGAGGCTGAAAAACTACCCTCCAGACAACTAAAAGTTCTGCGCAGCCCCATTTTTTCACTTCAGATTTCACTGGTCAAGTTCTGTAACCCAGAAGGATTTGAAACTAATGAAAGCTGAATTTCTCAAGTTGTTACTTTTTGCACCTGAACTGGGATTGTAGAAATATAAGACAAATGTAGCTCTGATCAAAAGAGGGCAGACTGGATATGTTGCAAACACTGTAAACTGAATGGTGTTTTGGACTCTTAAATAAGCCCAAGTAGAAATTAAGATAACCTTAAAGAGCTTGTTTTTATAGAACTTCATGTAGTAAAGGATTGTAAATCAGTTTATATAACTCTGTGAGGTAAGTCTCTGTTACCTCCTACATTACAGCTAGAGAATTAAAAGCTGAGTGTTACTTGCCTAAAGCTACCCAGTGGGACAGTTCACATACGATACTGCTATATCTCTGTGTAGGCATTGGCAGGAAACCTGCTTGTAAGTTGCAACACGTGTCAATCCTAAGCATATATTTCTCTCTGTGCTTACATACACTGGGAAGCTACGGCCTTCCACATGGATGTGAAACAGCCTTCAGTTCTTGGCCAAGCAGGAGTTCGTACCCATGTCTTACAGGTGTAAAATGCCATTCTGTTCACTGGGCCACATTGGATTATTATTCCTGTAAATGCTGTTAATAGGTTGCAAGATTAGCCAAGCTTATAGTTACAGCCAAAATTGCAACCAATTTATAACTTCTTAACCGTGAGCTTCATTCTTATTGTTGTGCCTTGGGGCAATATTAATAAAACATTTTTTAAAGTCTCTCTGACAAGCACACAACCATAAACATTCTGTGCTGCGCTGTACGGTTGAAGTACAATGTGGCAAAGCATGATAAAGTTTTGGACAATTTTATTCTACGCTTAAATTAATCCTTCCAAATCAAAGACATTTTCATCTTAAATCTGATATACAGTCATTTCCAATCAACATAGTAGTAGTCTCAGGTAAACTTTAGAAAGAGAGTTTATTTCACTGTGGTACACTTTCTTTTTGTTGTTGGGAACTGTGGCTAGATACCTAAGGAAAACCAATTGCAGTTCTGTTCTAGTTAAGAATCCATCTCCCTCGCATCTATCACTGATGGGGCTAGTCAGTCTTCTGTAGAATAGCAGTTCTTGTACACCTATCTAGAAAAAGGCTCTGTTTGTGAACCAGCTGGAGAGTTGTGTGTGCTCTCCCTCCCTCTTTTCTTGTGCATTTCTTCTTTTTCTATTTAGCCCATATCATGTTGCCGTAACATCCAAGTTGGGGAAATAGTATTAGAGTTTGCACTCCCAACCAGAATTGAAAACCTATAGTTTCTAGTTTGGAGGGCAAGCTGTAACCTTAGTTGGCCAGTTCAACCATTTAGAGTGTAATCCTATGCATGTTTAAACAGATAAAAGTCTTGCAACTTCCAGCATTCCCCAGCCAGCATAGGATTGCATCCTGAAGTTTGATCTGAGCTGGATAGGGATGTTCTACTGGTGACTTTCTAGAATCCATTGTGGTAATAGATGTTGCCTAGACAATGCCTGACAAATTTTCAGATTATTCTCCGTGACTTTGGGCCAGTCACTGACTCTCAGCCTGACTTGCCTCACAGGGTTGTTGTGAGGATAAAGTGGAGAGGAGGAGGACCATGTAAGCCGCCTTGGGTTCCTTGCAGGAAAGAAGGCAGGATATAAATTGAATAAATAAATAAATAAAATTATGAAGGCCTCTTCTGGAAAGATGAACATAGAAATGAGAGTTTATAGAGCTGCAAGTCTGTAAGGCCTAAGCTAAGTAGTCAGACTTCAAGGTTGTGGAATATATTGTGTTTTTATTAGACCCAATATTGTGACTGGGGAACAGGACCAGATACAAAATGGTTGCTCGGGTTGGCACTGGTTACCTACTGAGCTCATACGCTAGATGACCTGTTTATACAAGTGCAAATCTACATCTGCTTAACTGTGGATCTGGGGTTCTAACAACCTACTGCAGAATGAAAAGCCTCCTTTTTGTTGCTATTGTTAACAGTGATGTGGGATGGAAGAATTTTCCCAGAATTTTTTTCATTTCGTAAGTTCATTAGTAATGAACTTGTAGATGAGTGGTTGCCAGCATATCATACACAGCTCTTGGGGTTGCTAAACTTTATTAGGGTGTCAACAATTTTCAGTTTTTTCCCTTAAATTGAAACGATTTAGGGGAAGTACATAATATTTTTAAACTTATTTTCTTTACAAGTATTCCAATAAAAATTGCTACATAATAGCAATTTTAAACATTTAAATCCCATTGTGTGCTTTAATTTCCCCCCTCAAATATTTTGAGTCAAAAACTTGTATAGGGACAAAAAAAGTACTTTTAAAAACTTTGTTGTTTACTAAATACAAGTAAAATAAATATGGTAATTTAGATCACTTTCTAGGGCATTAGAAAATTTTCCAGTGCAAACAAAAACATTTTCTATCCAAATTACTCTATGCAAATTAACCCAATAGGAAAATTTTCTGGAAATCCCACATCAAGAATTGTTAAACAATTGGAAGTGAAAGAATGTTGCTGCTGTTCTGTGAATTATCCAGTGATCTACTAGTAGATCCTGATCTACTTTCTGTCAAACCCTGGTCTGGTTCTGTGAACGGTGGTTGGTCTTAACAGCTTCAGCCCTTTGGGACCTGTTTTAATATCAGTCTAGGATTTCACTGCATGCTTGAAAGAGCACTTGCACTTTATATTCTTTAAAAATATCAGTTAGACTAGAATCTCTTACTAGACCCTCCATAAGGATTTTTCTTTTTCTTTACCAGTTTTTTCTCAGTAATAGAAAACTGAGATGGGCTTTGTAGCTAGAGCAGTAGAGAGATATATTATCTTTAGATTCAATAGGAAAGAGATTAAAGTTGTGCTGTAGGGGATCCCATTTCATAAGCACCTTTTTAGTATTCATTTTGTTTATAAATCACTGAAGAACATGCTGCAGGTCCAAAAAGTTTAAAATACGGTAGTGCTTCCAGAGCTCATCCATTGTCTATAGGTTTTCATTGAAGAACCAGTGAGAGGGAAAGACACCAATTTTATATATAAATGTATTTTATCTTCGGTGAAACACCGAAGATAAAAACATGTGTGCCAGGCAGGATGTGCATATTCAGTGGCCGACCGCAACTTGTGTTGTGCAGCCATGGGTTATGCAAATGTTAACCCTCACATAACCCAACAACAGACTATGGGTTAAATAAGCTATGGTGGGCTGGTTGCTCTTGTGAACCAGCCCACTGTTTTGGTTTCACAAGTTAATGCTGGAGGGGTAGTGTAGGGTTCTACCATAATGTCCTAATTACTTCTCTGTGTGTGTTTTTTTAAGCGAATTCCTGTATATGAGAATTAACTATTTTTAGAGGCTAGATCTTTTAAGGCTCAACACTGAAGTCTGAACCCAGCCTTATAAAGAGAACAGGGTTGGCATGGTATTTTCTGGGATTCCATTACATTTCAGTCAAGGCATTAACACTTTTAAAATGGTTCAATCAATCATTTAAAAATTGTTTCATCGATATATACCCCACTGCTGTTGATTTTAATTCAGTTTTTGTTGCATATTCAAATTGTAGCAAAAAATCAATTAAAATCCTTTTGTTTGTACAAATAAGTAATAAACCTCTAGCAGAATATACAAAATATGTAGCTTGATATCTAACACTAACATCTGCCTATTTTTAATATTAAAATTAAAAACATAAATAGCATATCTAGAAACACAATTCAAAGCAATGGGCAATACAGTACCATTTGTGCTGCCTTCATAGTCTGATAGTTTTTAAATGCTTGAAATCAGTGGCATCTTTTGCTCTTTATTTTGCAAAATACCTGCTGTTTCTACATCTAAGGACCACTTCTTACATTATCTTTTATATTTGATAAATATAAAAGGATATGAAATACACATGCATGCCACTCTAACTTAGTGCACAGCACTAGATATTTAGATACTGCTATGTCATAAAAAAGTGAATGCCCTGACAACTGTGATGATTGGTTCAAGTGGTCTTCCAACTTTTGCTCCTGCTGTAAATGAAACTTTTCAACTTGATTTACTGTACTTACTAAGTTCAGTTGCTCAAGTTGCAGTACAGACAGCTTAACAAACTGCAAATGTCAGGAATGCAATGTTAGTTTATATAGCTCAAGCAGAAATTGAACAGATTTCTGAATCTGGGAATTCCCTATCTTTGTTTGCTTAGTTAACTTGCATTGCTAAACAAGGAAGTCAGTAGCTTGCTTTTTTTCAACTTGTTGACTTGGCTGCCTCAAATTATATATGGGTTTAGTTGAGGCCGGATGTTGGAAAATAACAAAATATTTCAGCCAGTTTTATTATACTAATCCTGCAATTTTTCCAAAGTATTTAGGAGGAGTGTGGTGAGAGATATGACATAACTTGCAAGTTCCCTGTTCAAAACTAGTCTTTCCCTAGAAAATTGTCAACCCTTATGTTGGTAGCTGAAATCTCAACTCAAAGCTTTCTGCTTTTATCTTTTTATAAGTGAGGCACAGAGCAAGATTGCTTTTAAATGACTGATACATCTTTTCCCACCCACCCCCATTCTCCCTCAATGTTATTGTGCAAAATGTCCTCAAATTGATTGAACTCACTCTTGACCATCATGTTGGAATTCTCAACACTTTCTGTTCTTGAGAAACTGGACAGAAGCTTTACTTAGAGATATTTCACTTCACATTTTAAAAGGTTTTGCTGTGTTGTTGTGAACAAAGGATATGTTCTAACAAAACCTCTTGAGTAGAATATTCTGTTGCCATCCCAGTGAGTAATATATTGTGATTTGAAACTTGTTGTGCTGTATAGGAATCATTGCACCTCAGTTCCCTTATATTATTAACACTTGGATGAATTATCTGGCATTTTGAGTAAACAGAGTGGGTATTGTTTTACCTGCACTAGTAACAGAATATTGTGCTTCACTGTCTGAATACTTGCCAGCATGTTGCCTTGTAAACCTTGTGAATTGGGAGGCAGTTGTTTACTTAACTTTCTGCATTTTGTCTCTCTAAGATTCCTGGATATCTCAGTCAGCTTCATTTCCGAGGAATCAGAAACAACCAGGTGTGGATTCTCTGTCACCTGTGGCATCCCTTCCTAAACAAGTCTTCCAACCTCCGGCACAACAGCAACCTTCAAAGCAGGTTAAAGTCACATGTGCTAACTGCAAAAAACCTTTGCAGAAGGGCCAGACTGCATATCAGCGTAAAGGATCTGTTCATCTATTTTGTTCCACTACCTGCCTTTCATCATTCTCGCATAAACCAGCTCCAAAGAAACTCTGTGTTATGTGCAAAAAGTAAGGGCTCTGTCTTACTAGTTGATTCTTGTCAATAAGATCAATATTCCTGTTAAGTGATCAAATAACTCACTGAAATATTACTTCTACTATTCAGGACATGAATAAACTGCCTTTCTTTAATTTGTTCTTTTTCATAACTACATTGCCAACTCACAGGCCAAAATGCCTTGCTGGTAGGCATTGGCTTGGTTCATATGTAATGGCCAAATCATGGTTAGTCCTTTGTGAACAGACTGCAGGCTTGCATGCTCCCTCCTTCCACCAAGAGCAAGCTATGGTTTGGCTCCAAAATAGTGGTTTCTGATTTTATTTTGGAGCCAAACCATAGTTTGCTCTTGGCAGGAGGAGGAAGTATGCAAGACTGAAGCCAGTTCATAATGAGATGACCATGATTTGTCCATTATGTCTGAATCAGCCCATGGTTGTGAAGTGAAGATGAGTTATACAAAAAGTCAAACTTTCCCCTTATCTTGCACAGAATTATTCCTTTCCCTGTGTAATATCCTATGTAGAGATTGAGAATCGTAAAGAAGAACAGACAACTGTTCGTTATTGGCTGTTAGCATCTCTGCATTTGGCCTCTTCCAGTATCTCTGGTGAAAGCTGCAGCTTAACTTACAGCAAGAGTAGAAATACATTTGGCTCCAGTATTGTGACTTTATAAGCTGGAGTCCTCCTATTGTAAAAATATAATATAAAGTTAAGGTGAGAATTGTGGGAATGTGAATAGAGCATTTCAGCCTGCTTCATGCAAATGATATTGTGAGGGCTGCGAATGGTGCCAAGTCTTGTGCTTTACTAGTATTATGAGTAAATTAGGTGTCTCTTTAAAAAAAAAATAAAAAATCAAGAATATTATCATACCAGTTTTTCCTTACTGGTCATATTTCAGTCACTCATCTAAACAATATCTTTACTTTGGACAGTTAGGTTTCTTAAATAAAAACTCTTTTTACCTGTTTGAGGATATATCTATAGAGAGACTTCCTTTTTGAAGGTGTTAGATTTTCTGAGAGAGAATTTAGTAACCATCTGTTGATCCATTAGCAATCTACTTATACATTTACATTTATTCATTCATGGCAACCATATACAGGTTGTAGCCAAAAAATTACAAACATATAAACAGGGATAGTTAAGACATTCTTAAAAACTATTAAAACTCTTAAAAACTATAAAACATTCTTTAAAATTGTTAAAACTCTTAAAACTATAAAACATTTTTAAAAATTGTTAAAATATTTACCCACAAAACAGAGGCTACAGAAATGTTTGGTAGTAATCACAACACAGTACAGAGTTATATATACATTAGCATCAGAGATTCTAAAGAGAACCGTTGTCCTCATAGTTTGTTCTAAGTTTGGCTGCTTTCACCGCGAATCTAGCTGTATTAAGCATAACAGACTTGGCTTAATGGGGGTGGGTATTGGCTGTATTTGATAACAGATATATAATTTTATCCAAGTCATTATAGTTAGCAATGGGCTCTAAACTTCTCCTCAAATATTTATCTCTTGGGATTTTATACAACCTACAGTACAGCATATAGTGTATAGCATCCCCAATCACCCCGCTTCCACAGATACAGAGGCGCTGCTCCCTAGGGATATTCTTGTGTCTCCCCTCAGTAAAATTAGTTTTCATTGTCTGAAATCGCAGGGCTGTAAAAGCCTTGCGAAGGAAGGTTTGGGTAATTTCAGACAAATATTTCTCCTCTCCATAGTATGTTTTAAGAAGAGGGAAACTAGAAGAGAATCTAGATGCTCCAATTGCTTCCATATCCCGTGTAGCGTAGTATTCTTGCATCTGTTCCTTAATAAGTTTCCTACTACACTGTATATCACTAGATTCTAAGGCTATAGGGTCAAAGCCAAGTTTCCTCAGATTTGCCTCACATCTTGTCAGCCATGTATTTTTATAAGTAGAACTTCTCTGTTCAGCTACACTGCGGGTTATCAATTCACTAATGGAACACTTCAGTTTTAGAAAATAGAAGAACACCGCACGCAGAATAAAATAAATTATTGGCATTAGGCCAACTTCTGCCCATATATAACTAGCAGGTGTGCCTGGTGGGAGACCCAGTACAGTTCTTAAAAATTTATTCTGTGGAGACTCTAGTTTATTTGTCTGTGTGGTCCCCCATATCTCAGCTCCATATATAATCTGAGGTATTACCTTCGCAACAAAAACTTTGACAGCTGTTACAACTGCATTTCCTCCTTTTACCCTGGCAAATTTTAAGACAGTCTGCAGAGATTTTTGTGCTTTCAAATTAAATCTACTTATACTGAAAACACTGTTAACCTGTGCAGGTGCAACATTCCCAAACCAGGCCATGGGGTTGTGTGATTTCTTTGCTCTCTAGTTTTTCTTAAATGCTGAAGAATCCTAGTTTTAATCAGTCCATAGAGAGGGAGCAGCAGGCATGTGTGTCATCTATGGCCTACTCCTGATCCATAAACACTGATCTATATCTTCTTCCCCAGGTCAAACAAATATAGCTTCTGTAGGTACATGTTTCAGGTAAATTATCATTTATATGCAGGCCGAGTTCAAATTCATGGAAGTGGTCTATAAAGCAAGGCCCTGTAGGTGTTAGGGTTACTTTATTACTTGAAGAGGAAAATTTCCATGCAAAAATGGTGTAGTAAGAGGCAACATTTTTAGATGGTGGCCATAATTGGATGCCCAGACTTATTCCACCACAATATTTTGAAAATTGCCTAATCCAGAATGGGATCCAATTGTCAACAAGGGTTTACAAAGTGGCTGCAAAAGCAGTTTGATAAGAGCATAAAACAGTTCCTGATGTGTTCCTAATGAGTCCACATTTCATCAGGCAATACTACTAAAAGCATCAAGTGTACAGTTTACAGTATTACTCAAATTTTTCTTGCAGAAATATAGGTTATACATAAGCTATTCATAGAAAAGTATTTTCCAAGGAAATGAAGGAAAATACGATGTCACATGACAAGTGTCTATAGACGACTAGTGGATCTGTAATAATTCACAAAAATATTAGGTTGGTTTTCATTTAAACCTCTGGCTTATAGTAATAGTTATATGCAGGATGAGTTCAGATTCCTCAAAGAATGTTAAAAAAATGTTTTTAGAACTTTATACTTCATACAAAGCTGCAGCTAGACAGTCTTCATCCTTCACTTGATTAGAGTAAGGCACTTAAAGTTAATGGGGCTTCGCTTCTGCAAATTTCAGTACAAGAAGCAACATCTCAGATTTGTAGTATCTGGCCAGGAATAAACACAGCTTTGGCACAAAAGAATGAAACATGCTCCCTTTCCTATTTGTTAAACAATAAACCTTGGTTGATTATTCTGTTCTGTCAGATCTATTGGCTTCTCTTTCCTTTTCCTTCTTGCATCCTCAGTACTGTTAGGTCTCATGTAGACATAACATTAATTCCCTGCAAACCATAGTTTGTAAATTGAAAGCCTGCCTCAGATCACATGCTCTCTCTCCCCGTTTCCTCAGAACAATTTCCCCTTTTCCTCGACATTATCATTGAGTCCCGCAAAATCATGGTTAAAGCACATCTTTGCATGCAGAAAGTCCCAGGTTCAATTAGAGCACAGTCCTAAGGGATTGCCTCTCAATAGACCGAGGGAGGGCTCCATTCTCAGAGTCCTCTGTCTATACTATGCACTGTTGGCAGGAACCCAGGCAGGGCAAGGGGAGGGTGGAGGCATAAACACCTCCAGTTCTTCCTTTTCTTTCCGTTTATAGCTAGACAGGCCTCTCAGCTCATCGATCTGGTCTACATTCTTGTGGGCAGGAGAGGCTTTAAAAACCTGTGTATCCTGGCCTTTTCTTCCTCCCCTCCCTGCCCACCGTCCCTCTTCCAAGGCTGCTTTTGCAGCCTTGGACAAGCAGCCACTGCGGTGCTTTCCGCAATGGCACCGAGTGTGAGGGGGAAATGGTCTGATCTTGAATACCCCCTCCTGAGGTCATAGTCTATGGCCTCAGGAGAGGGGACTGACCATGTTCCATCATTCCTGGCATGCTCTCCCAGATACCATAGGATTGTTTTGCCTGAGATGTAAAAATTCTGGAAACTTTGTTACTTTGGGAACTTAAAAAGTATTATGTATAACTTGGTAAACTCAGTAAATTTGTAATTACAGTCTGAATGAATTTGAGTTTAAATTTAATGTACCGAAGATGGTAATTTCATGAGCAACCAAGTTACATATAATACACGTTGGGTCCATTCGCATGTCACAGCAGCATTCAGCAGCAAATCATGGGTTAACTACGTAACTCAAAATTTGTGGGGTTGTGCGCCAGGTGCTTCCAGTTTTCAGAAACAACCTGTGAATGCCCCATTTGTAGCTTGCTAGCATTATGTCCGAACCCGGACAGTTTGGGTTATTTGTGGGTTAAACAACACCAAGTTAATCTAAAAACAAATTGTCCTTGCCTGATTTAACCCACAATTTGCTGCTGAATGCCACCGTGACATGCACACCAGGTTTTATGTTACTCTTTTATGTCTGACCAAAGGGCACTTCAGCAAATAGTTCTTGTAATGCCTGAATCATTCTACTAGCTAAAAAATATAGGAAAAGCTGGAGGCAAAGGAAGACTGATGTACAGCATCTGTTCCTATGGGGGGGGGAGTTTAGGGAAATATGGTCTGAAGGGAAAGCTGTTGAGAGCCATTTATTCCCTTTTGTAAATAATTCCCCATAATAAAACATCTTAATTTTCATTTTGGAAGGTTGTCTCTAGTGGTGGTGTCAGTTCCATGCATATGCCTC
This sequence comes from Shinisaurus crocodilurus, assembly GCA_021292165.1. Lineage (NCBI taxonomy): Eukaryota > Metazoa > Chordata > Lepidosauria > Squamata > Shinisauridae > Shinisaurus > Shinisaurus crocodilurus. The sequence goes on along the minus strand of CM037878.1, from coordinate 266,456,462 downwards.
AGAAAGCAGGCTACTGAGGGGTTTTTTTTAGTTGTAGATGGTTTATTTTGATGGCAATAGTTAAAGGTTTATAGCTGCACAAGCATTCCTGAATGGTGAATTCTAATTGGGAACTTTATCAAAAACTATGACAGTAAGGTCCATAGATCCAAGCCTCAAAGTTGTGTCTGTGTTGTGTGTGTGTGTGTGTTTAAAGAAACATAGGTGGCATAACACACTGGCTCAGCTTGTCTGAGTGTGGAAAGCGAAGCAGGGTCAGGCCTGGTTATTACTTGGATGGGAGATCCCTCTAGTTTCCTGCATTGAGCAGGGGGTTGGACTCGATGGCCTTGTAGGCCCCTTCCAACTCTATATCTATGAATCTATGTATTACATAGTTTTTAGATACCATTTTGGGGGAGTAAAGGCTGTGTAGCAATACATGAATACCTTGTCTTAAACATTTTATTCATAATTCTAAAAGAAAATCCAAAATGGTTCAATTTTTCAGGGATGAGGAAGAAGCTCCTTGGGGGTAAACATTTTTCCCCTATTTTTCCTGGTGTTTTTCCAGACCTTAATATCTTTAGGTTCAACCCCTAGCATTTCCAGGTAGGGCTAGGAATGAATTTTGCCCGAAACCCTGGACTAGATGGACCAATAGTCTGACTCAGTGTGCCAAGTCCAGCGTTACATGAGCAGACATCCGCCTCTGCAACATGAGTTTCCCTTCCCCTATTACCCCCTTGTAGCCTCCCGCAAGTCATAAATCTTCTCTAGAGGGCCCCCCAACCCCGTGGAGCGTATCTGTGGTGCAGATGGGGGGCTGCATGGGGAGAGGGGACATTTGATCTGCCAGCTGTGTCTGTTTCGCTGGTGGAAGGACACTATTGGATACAACCAGTATAAAGGAGCTTCCTGTGTTTCGTGTGGAACTGTGGAGTCTATGGTAAAATTAACTGGGATCCTTGTAACCACAGTATGAGGTGGGTTTGCAGTCCCTCATTTATGAGGGAGCATAATTTGATAGACTAGTTTGCAAAGGTCACATTTGAGGTGCGGGGACGACGACGACAAATAGCTCTGGAGATGGGAGGACGAAGGGTTTGGCTTTTGATATGCAAACTGTGATCTGCACTATTCCTTATACAGTAATACCTCAGATTATGAGTAAACTGGTTTGCGAGCTACTCGTAAGAGAGGAAATTTTTAGCATAAATTTAAATTTGAAAGACAAGCAAGTCTCGCAACATGAGCCGCTGCCGCTTTCAAATTTAAATTTATGCTAGAAGAATGTGGAGGCGCCGGCGGCCAGCTCCCTGTCAGGGAACCCCTGGGGGATGCAGCGCGGTGTGGCCGCTCGCTGGGTCGGTGCCTCCCACTGCTTTACCGAGCCCCGTGGAGGCGAGATGCGCATGCTGGCGGGGGGAAGGGGGGGACTTCATGCATGCAAAGCTCTGAGCAGTTCCCCCAACAGTGTCCCCCTTCTCCGGGACAGCCTCCCGTCACCCCCCCCCTCTCTATTTCCCTGGAGGAGTTTTCCTCCCATGCAGAAAAATTGCAGCCCCCCCAGTGCCTCCTCCCCCTTTGCATCCACTAGACTTGACCCTTCAATCTAAGGGTAACAGCGCGAGAGAGGTTTGTTTCCTAGAGCGGCTTCTGGTGGGAAAAGGCCGCTAGATGCCACTCACTTCCTGCCACTCCCTCCTTCCTCCCAGTCCTGCGACCTTCCGCACGTGTTTTGTGCAGCCCCCTTTCCCTTCAGCGGATCTGATGAGTGCAATGTTCATTGCGGGGCAGGGATGCTTGGAGCGGGTGGGAAGTGCCCGGGCAGGGGGGGGAGAAGCCCAGCCGGTGAACTGAGGCCGCAAAGGGCAGGGAGGCAGCTTTTTGGAGGGGCGGAGAGAGCTCACCCCCTGGAGGCGGACCCATTTGGAGCCCCTCCAGACGACCCGCGTTCTGGACCCCCTCCAGACGACCCGCGTTCTGGACCTTTCCCCCTCCCCTCAGTTAAGTCTGGGAATCCGGGAATTGCGTCACTTCTGGGGCCAGGACTGGCAAAGGTAGGGAGTGGTGGGAGCGTCTCCACGCATATCCCTGCCAGGGAGACAGCAGCGTGGAGACATGGCAGCGCGAGGCAACAGCGGCGTGGAGACATGGCAGCACGAGGCACCACGGGAGCCACGTGGAGGTGCGACGCGACCGGGAGCCCGGAACATCAAAGCGAGTTTCCCCATTAGAAATAATGGGAACTCCGCTGATTCGTTCCACAACCATTTAATCATTGCTTTGCCGGCTCCCTCCATGGGGCTCCCTGCCAGGGAGCCGGCAAAGCAGTGATTAAATGGTTGTGGAACGAATCAGCGGAGTTCCCATTATTTCTAATGGGGAAACTCGCTTTGATGTACGAGTATTTTGGATCACGAGCATGGTTCCGGAACGAATTATGCTCGTAATCCAAGGTATTACTGTACTGGAAACCCAAACAAATGAGCAGCAGAGATGGTCTGAGTCATGTTGATATAATTGAACACGCTCATTCTGTCTTGCTGTTTTAATATCAACACAGGATGATAGTTCTAGTAAAAAGCATCACACGAGTATGAAAGGTCAGATTAGCCCTTCATACTCTTTGCTAGCCCCGAAAATTTACACCACCATACAGATTCCTATTTACATACCACTATTTTAATGTGTAATTGTGCTCTTTAAAAAAAAGAATAAGAAAGAAATAGGACTCTTGATAATATCCAGTTATTCCCTCTTTTTAGGGTGCAGTCCTATGCATGCTTAGACAGAAAAAAAAGTCCTACAACTCCCAGCATTTCCTAGCTGATTAATTATAACTTCTAATGTGTTAAATTGTTATAAATATGGTTGGCCCAGGTTTTTAATAAGTTACGTAATTTCTGTGAATATGAAGTTTGTGGTTGCTGCCAAAACTAGATGGAGTTCTGTTTATCATTTCAGAGATATAACAACAATGAAAGGTACCATCGTTGCTCAGGTTGATTCAAGTGAGTCCTTCCAGGAGTTCTGCAGTACATCATGTTTGTCTTTCTATGAAGACAAACAGAATCCCTCAAAAGGAATCTTGAATAAGTCAAGATGCACTATCTGTGGTAAACTAACAGAGGTTTGTTTGCTTTTTCCCCCTTGATGCACTAAAATAATGTTATAACTGTAAGATGAAACACCCAATTTCATCTTACAGTTAAATTGTTTAGGTAAGATTTCTAACCAGTTGTGGATAAAATTTCAATTAATGCAATGCATTTATATGCTGTCTAAAATTTGTGGCACTGCAAATTCTAGGGTATAGCTAGGAGATGTGGAATATTTCCCTTTTTTAGGTTCCTTGGGTGGATGTCTAGAGCAGTCTTCCCCAAATTGGTGCCCTCCAGATATGTTGGACTGCAACTCTCATCATTCCCAGCCAGCATGGGAATGGTCTTGCTGGCTGGGGATTATAGGAGTTGTTGTCCAACATAACTGGAAGGTATCAGGTGGGAAAGGCTGGTCTACAGCCTTCATTGACTTGTATTTATTTGGATTAAGTATTCTTTGATTCTGCTTTGTTGTCATGATGTTGGTGGCCTCTTCCTTTGTCACTAGCAGTCTCACTGCATTTTCTTTCTTTGTAAAGTTGGAAATAATGTATGTATTGACCCAGTTCACACCCAGCGGTAACCCAGGTTTTTAAACCCTGGGTTACTGTGAATGAGCCAGTGTGCTAGTTTATGCAGCCTGATGGCTCCTCCTGCCAGCAGGAGTGGCTAAACAAGCCAGGGATGCTCCATACCAGTCTAACCCTAGAACTCTGGCTTGTCTCTCCCCTGAGAAGCCAGTTGGAACCCAGGGTTTATTCTCAGGGTTGGAACCCTGGCTTGTTTAGCAGCTTCTGGTGGCAGGAGGAGCCAAGCAGGAGCAATCAAGCCGTGTGAGCTAGCATGCTGGCTCATTTATGGTAACCTAGGGTTTAAAAAAAACACAAGGTTACCATTGCATGCAACCTAGGCCATTGACCTTTCTGTCCTTTGTTAGGTGCATTCTTCTTTTAACATACATGTAAAACTCTTAACATCTGTCTGTAGTGCAACGTAGGAATGGTTGTTATAAAATGGGGTATCACTGTTTCCATTCTTTGAGCATGAATGTTTGGAATCTTACTACATTTATGTGGCTAAATGGTATGGTTGAATAGTATGTATTAATGGTAAAACAGGATATATTTTAGCATGATATTTTTATAGCTGAGTTGTTATCATGTGGTATTTGCTACTCCTGGTTTGTTTGTGTGTTTTTTTAAAGACTTAAAGTACCAGTATAGCTTGTATATTTGAAATGGCATTTTCCATGTTTTTAAAAAATAATAATCTGAAGTTATGCTTGAAACCTGTTATCCGGCTAAATCTAACTCTTTATAGTAAAATTGTTTGTTTGTTTTTACTTTTAGATACGTCATGAAGTTAGCTTTAAAAATATGACTCATAAGTTGTGTAGTGACCACTGCTTCAATCGATACCGAATGGCAAATGGTTTAATCATGAATTGTTGTGAGCATTGCGGGGAATACCTGCCTAGTAAAGGTGCAGCAAACAATATCCTTATGGTTGATGGGGAGCCAAAAAGATTCTGTTGCCAAAACTGCGTTAGTGAATATAAACAGGTAACTTTTCTTCCTCTTCCGTTTTCATTTAGTGATAATATTTTAAATTCTTTAGCTAGGTACCGTAGTTTGTATTGAAAGTGTTACAGTCAATAGTAAGTTGCATAGTTGCTAATGGAGAAGCGTATTACTTATTAACAAGTGAAGGTAAACTGAGGATATACAGTAACTTCATGTTGGTTGAGGTAGTACCTCCACAATCTGGTTTCCATCCCATCCCCTTTATTTGAGGCATATCTGTGGTATGGAATGCTACTTCCCTCAGTAAAGCTAGATTTCACCTATTCATGTATGTTTCTGCCTTAGTTTTTAGAGATTACCATTTGTTTCGAAACCAATGTAAAATAAACAAAAACCAGCCACAACATTTGCCTGCCTGTACATGTTTCTCATTAAGAAAGCAGTCAGTGTAGGTAGCTGCTTCTCTGAAAGAAATTAGCATGTGCCCCACTCCCTCCAGCTAGTGTGCATGTGTGACTGTGAAGCTGCTAAGTAGTCACAACTTTCTACAGCAGACTCTCTGAGACAATGTGACACCCAATAATTGCCAATTGTAAATCTTATTTCATAGATCATAGAGTTGGAAGGAGCCTACAAGGCTATCGAGTCCAACCCCCTGCTCAATGCAGGAAACTAGAGGAGGGGTCTCCCATCCAAGTAATAACCAGGCTTGACCCTGCTTAGCTTTCCACGCTCAGACAAGCCGAGCCAGCGTAAGCCACAGGCCTGTAATTTGTATTTACGTTTTTATTCTACCCTTCCTCAGAGAAACACAGGGTGGTGTATATGTTTTTTCTCCTTTTTGTTCTCACAATAACCTTAGGAGGGAAATTAGACTGAGTTGCCTCCACTCAAATTTCTCTAATTTCCACCCCCACTGCTGCAGCCCCTTGTCCCATATCCCAGGTCTTTCCTGAGAGTCCCCTTACTGTAAGGAGAGGATTTTCAGGGCGTTGCAGTGGGAAGGGTGTGTGTGTGTCAGAGAGTTCCCCTGTTGCAACCATCCTCATGCAAGTGCTGCATTGGATACAAACCTTTGGACCCAGGCCAGTGTATTTTTTCAGCAAGGTGCTTATTAGGAGATCCCAATCTGTATGGAAGAATTTCCTATTCCTTTCTATGAACAAGGTCATTTTGCTAGTCTTATAAACTGGAGAGACCTTATGCTAAATGAGAAATACGCCATGATTTTTGTCTTAACCTGACCTATTCTAAATGTTGAGATGATACTTAATATTTCTTTAATAATATGTAAATAGCACTTCTAGAAACATAACATGGGCCTTGTTGTTTTATTACACAGCAAAACAAAAGGGCCAAAATAGGTTATTCAAGATACTAAAAATGATAGGCATACAGTGAAGCCACGGAGAAACTTGGAGAAGCCTTGAATAAGATTTCATGAAGGAACCCAAAAGATACAAGAATAACATGGGAGTTTCCCACAACCAGTAATGCATTGCTGAAATTCCAAGTGAACATGGAATTGTGGTCAAATGACAACTCTGTATCTCATCAGTTTATTGTGACATGTACATTTTTTAATCTGTATAGATACTTTATGCTATTTTTGACATATCATCCCATATGTTTTCAGGATGGGGTGAGTGGGTGTAATATATCATAGATATAGATAAAAATCATATTTGAATCCTTGAGTTTTTTAGGGGTGGGACAGGCTATATTTTAGAATCTCTTTGGGGAGGGAGAAACATTTAAAAGAGCAACTTAAAATACCTAGGAGGCTGTGGAGGAGATTTGGGTACATGTAAAACTTAGGACCTAATAAACTCCCCCTCCTTCACAGGGCATAAGTCATCATAGAGTACTACTGTAACCTCTTCCTTCTTGCTGGCCTTTGGCTAAGTGTAAAGCAATGTGCTTGGCCATTATCTGCAATGGGAGGCCCTTATGTGCCTCCTTTAGTGAAATCTAGTGGCTTCACTCCTCCTTATGGCTGCTCACACCATCTGCTTGTTCTCCAGGGGAGAATAGCTTGCATGTGCAGCTGTGGGGAGAAGCAAGGCTGTTGGATCTTGCTGTGGGAGATACTCATGGGCCTCCCTTTACAGATAATTTCTGGGCAAATTACAGGGTGCCTGGCTTTACATGCAGTTGGCCAAGCCTGAGGGTGAGGGGAGAGCATATTAGTGTTATATTGCTATCCCTTCCTATATGTAGGAGAAGGATGGAATCCAATGCTGTTGGATTGTAAATGGTTTTTCATGGAGATACCTAAGATTCTTTTTAATACACGGGAAATTGGTGCTTTGGCTTTAAACCCTTAGTTTAGAATGTTTGATAAATCGTTGGCTCTTTGGGTCTGTGTAAGCGTAGCCTAAAAAATCCTTTTGATGCTATTGTAGAAGGGTAAAACCATAATCATAATAGACCCTCTTGTTAAGCATTTCATGCAATACTTTTAGTCTGACTTAAACATTATAAAGGAATGTAAACTGATTGCATCTTAAGCCATACTTTTTTAGCGTTTTTGATTTAAAAGTAATCTAATATCTTATACATTAGATTAGTTACAATTATAGACACTGTTATCAGTGACTATTGTTAAAATAAATGTTAAAATATTTCAAATTTTCTCAGCACTTACTAGTAAAAAAAGTGCAGCCATCTGGATATATGACTTGTTTTGGGTTTTTTTTCCTAGGCCAAAAAGTTAGCTGGAGTTCTACCCTAAATGCAATAGGCTATACAAAAATTGCTGCCTTCGCTTTTTGCTAGTATAAGAGATGTATTAAATAGTAGTACAAATATTTGGTATTTATGTAGTAGAAAAACTAGAACTTACACACACAATATTTGTACCTACTTAACATTTGTTAATAAATAAGTTTTCACAAATAACTTTTTTGAAGTAATTGCTTGAATTCCAACTCACTTTGGTCTCGTACATTTTTCATGTACAGCTTTATACTTGGTAATATTTAAGAATATAGAATTATTGGATAATTAGCTTGGCTTCACAGCGCTTAAAACCTGCTTTTTTAAAACCGCTATTCTAGTTTGGTAGTTTATAGACTACCATATTTGCATCATGGCTGCTTTGTGGGGGGGAAATGCTTGAGAGGCTTCCAAACTAAAGCATTCTTCCATACGCACTTTTTTTTGGCAGGTGTGTCTTGGTTTCCCTTTCCTTCTATATTGTCACTGAAAAGCTACACCTGTTAATTCTCTTTTCTGTGCAGCTGTTTAGAGATTCAGGAATCTGTATAGACTCTGGCAACCCTAGAGGAAAGTAATGTGAATCCCATGGGCTTTTCCAAATAAGTTTAAGGACAGCCTGATTATAAAAAGTGGCACTAAGGAAAAAAGTTGTTTGCTTTTCCAGTTGATACTGGGTTAAGCTGGGCTACTGCTTAGGAACAAACAGGACTCAAAGGAAGGAGGGAAAGTGGAGGGAAAGATGAACCTGCCCTTACCCTAGGAGAGAGATGGGGTTTTCTGGCAGGAGTTTGGAGGGGGGGGAACATACAGCACATGCAGACTGCTTCCTCAGCCCTCAAATCTAAAAGGAATAGAAACATGGAGGGTGGACAAGAAACAAAAGAAAAATAGAAATAGTGGGTTGGATCTAGATTTAGGCATGTGCAACTAAGCTGGCAGAAGCAGACTTCCTCGCCCTCTCCTCTTCCTTGTCCCACAGCCCTTTGAAAACACCACACAGAGGGTTGGGGGACCTTTCTGAATGGGTAGAGTGTGGTGCAAGAAGAAGAGGAGATCCTCAAAAATCGGGTGGAGGCCCCTTCTGTGAGGCACTCACAGTGCCTCCGCCCAATTTTGGGGGATCCTCCCTTTCCCCTCGCACTGCAGCCCAACCCATTCATCAGGGTTCCCTGATGTTCTGTGTAGCATTTTGGGGGGCTAGAGGGGCTTCTGTGGGAAGTGGAGGAGTGGAAGCCTGCTTCTACCAGCCCAGTTGCACATGCCTACATCTGGATCCAACCCTGTGTCTAAAACTTAAGCTTTTTTGTGTCCATAATTAACAAGTCTTTAGGGGGTTGGGTTGGAGGGGTAGCTCCTCCAAGGAACCCAGGACTTGGATATGCCACAGAAGTGGGACTATTAAGATGATTCAGTGTGTCATGTCATAGAATTATAGGCATGAGTGTGTATATGTCGAATGCATAACACAAGGAACATGTTACCTAATTCCATGCATCACTGAGGGGGTACCTGAGCTTATCTATAGAGTACTAACGTACAGCTGACAATGAAGCATCACTTTTTACATCCTTGGTTGCTTTATCCAGTACTTCTAATATTCATCTAAAAACTGCTTGGTTACTTTTCTGGATATGTGTTACTATATATGTGTTAGAACAGGCATGTGCATTAGATATGTGTGAGTGGAATGTTGGAAAGTTGATGCAGATATCATCTGGTTCCTGATTTGTATGTTTAGAATGAACTGTGTGCTGCTCTGTCATTCACACACTAAACTGCACATGATTTTTCTAACATAAATATTAATATCTTTATCTGGTAAAGTAATGCACAAAGCAGCACTTGGCCCATAAACAGAAGATGGCGGCTTAGGCTCCTGTCTGTAGGTGGCTCATAAAGACATCTTACTTGTAAACCAGTATCTTTTGGTTGCATTGCTTTTACTAGCCCAGCTGCGTCTGTCCTTGACCTGCTTTCTCTTTGGAGGTTAATACTTTAGGACATCTCCTTTTAGTTTCTTGCTCCTCATTTCTCCTCATTTGCTAGAATTATGATTTAGCACTTACCTGTTCTGTTTTTTTTTTGGGGGGGGGGATGACAATTGTGTAGTGTCAAGGATGAATCCCTTTGTTGCCTAAAGGTAGACTTTTCATTTTGAGCAATGGCACTTGCAGTAGCAGAAAAATCTGGTGAAGGAAAGAATGTGCCAATGAACTTGTAAAGTGTCTACTTGAGTGGGTAAATTAATACTAATCTTCAAGGCAGAAAAAAGCAGTAATGTGACAAAAGAAAGCAGTTGAGTGAGTGCCTTGATTTATTTGGCATTCAGATATGTCAGTGGTTGGGACAGATGTCTCTTGTAGTCAGATCTTCCTAAAGGTAACAAGGTGAGTACTGCAGGGCAGCATTGAGTTTTGGTTGAGTTCTTATGTTCTTCAGATCTGTGAACGATTAATATAAAATTTAACACACCCTGTTTCTTAATTTGAATTATTCATATTCCATTTGTAGATTTTTTTTTCTTCCTGACTCCCCATCTCTAAAATGTGGTGCTCCCATACTTATATGCTTCTTGTACCTTGTTCCTTCCTTCCTCCTTTCTTTCTTTTTGTTCATTCAGCAAGCAACCACTCTCCCTTCCTTTAATATTCCTACCATTGCTAATTGTTTCTGCTTCCTGCTAATTGTTTCTGCTTTCAGGGGCTCTTTTGTGCATAAAACAAAATACAGCATCTAACTAAACTTTTAAGTGTTCTGGTACTTTTTATTGCATGTCTTCTAGAATGTCTTGTATGTACTTATAAGTTATAAGTATCATGTACATCCATTGTGCAAGTTAAAGGGTTTTTTTATTTTCCAGCTCGGGTACACACCTTTTTCGGCCCTGAAGTCCACATTAGGGGTCTGCCAGGGTGGCAGGGGCCACACATAGATGCATGCATATTCATACACCTACCCCTCTCTCCCTCCCTCACACACACAGCTCTGTGAGCAGAATTACGTCATTGGATTCAACCCACAGCTTTCATTGGTTCAATGGGAATTTTTAAAATGTATCCTAGTATACTTCAGACTTAACTATACAATAGCTGCCATTTCTAAGCTAAAGCAGCTTAGTGAAGGATGATTTGGAGCATGGAAACAGGGAGGAATCTCCCCTCTCCCACCCCTTTCTCTGTTCCAAGTCACCCCTCCCAAAGCTGCTTTTCTATAGAAATGACAGATCTGCTATGCAGTTAAAGCAACACAGGCCCAGTACTGCGGCTCAAGTGCGTACTGAACATTCCGGAAGGCAAATAGAAAAAAATACCAGACTATGTTATGAATAAGTAAGTAAGAGTTACCAGAAGTTGCTTAAGCTTTAAAAAAGCAGCTGTTTGATGTTTGTAACATATATCTGCACGTAGCATATAGTGAAACTAATACGTACGTGTTTACCTTTGCTAGCAATCAAGAGAGAAGGGGTTAATAGTGTTGTGGAAACTGCTTGTTGCTATTTTTATAGATAAAATCAGACTTGTGAATGCTTGACATACTCATTATATATACATACATACATCTGCAATCCCTTGAACTGTCAGTCTGCTCATCTCGATTTAGAGCTCTGCTGCCAAAATTATTCACTTCTCTTGTTCAGACTATGTGACTACCTGCTTTAAATTGCTGTTCTTGGTATCTTTATTTTTATTTTTGTAATTCTAGACTGCTTTTCAAAAAATAATTCCCAGGATGGTTTACATAAAACAAGTAAATACTATTAGAACAGTAATGCTAAAAACCACTGGAGAATAAAAATTAGACAAAAACAAAAAACATCACCTTTACTTACAAAAAACATCCAGGCTGCAAAATTGTGCCTAAACAGATGTGTTTTGTCCCCTATGAAGAATAGCAACGGGGCGTGCCCAAGTTTCTATCCTCCCATTCCATATACAATTGTTACTTTAAGTGACAAGTAACATCTTGGTACAGAGGATAGCTGAACCAGGAGCTTGCAGGACTGGGCGGTTCTTTTTCCAGTCCTTTCTGAAGGATAGCTCAGCCAGATAGATGGGTCAGAATCAAGGTAGATCAGATTACTTTGAGATCCCCTTCTAGTTAAATATCTGATTTTCTTCAAGTTTCTCCAAAGAATTTATTCTGAACAAAAAATGAAGTAAAATACTTTGTTCTTAATTCACATCCTTGAATCCCTAGTTCACACTGGTTATCTCTGGTGAAAATTCCAGTTCATTCCTTTGCGCTCTGCCCATTTTTAAGAGGGCTTCCAGTTCCACCTAATGTTGGCTTTCTTTATCCATTACCACCTTTATTTCATCATACTTCAAAATCATAGCTCAAAAGGCTACCTCCTTATAGTTGAGCTGCCTGGTCTAGGAGAAAAATAAAGCATTTCTAGCTGCCCCACAGTGTGTACCCAACATAATTCCAATCTTGGTTACTATGTTTTTCAGCACATTTTTAAAATGTATCCTAGTATACTTCAGACTTAACTATACAATAGCTGCCATGTAAAAAAGATCTCTGCGGTCACATCAAACTAAATGGCTGGATAATGGCATCATGGTAGAAAGGTGTTACAAATTTGGCCTTTGAGTGTTTTTAATATATAGCTCCAGGTTTTAGGAAGCCTTTGGCTGCTAGTTAAATATCTATAGCTGATCAGTACACTTTAAACAAAGCATAAACCAAACATTTATTTTATTTGTACCCCACCTTTCTACCAAAGATGGTGCTCATTGTAGGTGGGCTCAGTCTTTGTTCTAGATGGGTTCAATCTTTGGTTTTGTACTGACAAAAATTAGTAAGGGAAAAATGCTGAATTGTAAAATATATTTCTTATAATACATCAAAATTTAACATATTGCCTTAGATCGGAGTGCGCAACCTGTTTGGCCCCAAAGGCCACATGCAGTTCTGGCTCGGGGGGGCGCACACATGGGTGCAGGCGCACACACAAATATATATGCACATGTCCTGTGATCCTGATAAAGATCCTTCTTTCCAGCAAGGATGTCTCGGGGTTGGAGGAGAGAGCCTTCTCTCCACCACCAGCAGTCCTGATACACTCCTGGTGCACTCCTTCACCCCGAGATCCTTATACAGATCTTACTGAAAAGAGCAATCTATAGCTGGTAGGAATGGTACCATCATCGGGAAAACAGGCATGGGGGGAATGTGGGGCTGCAGTTAAAACCTAGGGGGCTGCAGTTAAAACCTTGGGGAAGCACAGGTTGTGCACTCCCGCTTTGGAGTTGAAAACTCTTGTTTTTATAAAGGAAAGCATTGCTAAAGTTTCTTAGATCATAATAGTTTTAATAGGAAATAATATTTCCGAAACATTTCTTGTTATCAAAAACTTCTAGTCCTAATAGTCTTAACAGGAGAGTTTTTACCTAAATACCGAGTTTCTTATTCAGCTTTGAATAGGTTATTCAGCTGATAGGTACTCAAGCCTGTTAAGCTTCTGATGATAAAAAGCGACCTCATTACAAAATCATATCATATTTATACCTTTTAGTATAGAAATTTACCTCATAGCCAATGTTATTGCCCCATAAATGTGTGCACAAAACATTTGGGCTTGACTTCTTAAAATATGTTCCTACAAAATTAATACAAGTAAAGAGACTTAAACTTTATCTTTCAAGCTATATAAAATGAATTCTGAATTATATCTTTGAGAAAATAACTCATTCAAAATTTACTAATTAAACCTAAGGCTATAAATTCTTCTATAGACCTCCATATATCAAGCAAATTGTTAATTATTTATCATTAAGCATTTTTAATGCTCTTTACTTGGCATTTTACAAAAAACTTGTATTGCTTTGAGAGAGGTGGGTTAATAATTTCTCAATAGCTTTCCTAGCAATTCCAATAAAGCTATTCTTTTAAAATCCTTGACAAATGTCCCTCTGCTAAAAAAAATCCAACTCACAAATTCAGTTTTGAAATTAAAATATTGCTCAGCTTGGCTATGATAGCCAGTATTCGATATGTTGTATTGCATGTTGAGTATCTTGTCATCTCCCCCAATGCCTCGATAAAGTGTATTGATTTTTTTCCAAACTGGTCAGCAAATGGAATATAACTTTCTGTTAAGCAAACTTTGGTTGATCTATATATATAACAAGACAATTTAACTGCTTTGAGCCAGCAAACTGTGTATTGTAAACTGGAAGGAACAAGACTAAAATGAGTTATCTTGAGGAAGCTGGAAAGAGAAAGGAATCATTAGGAATGTAAGGGTCCTGCTGGATCAGACCAGTGTTGCATCCTATTCCCCGCAGTGGCCAACCAGATGCCTCTAGGAAGCCCACAAGCAGGATGTGAAAGCAACAGTCCCCTTCTGTTGACGCTCCCCAGTACCTAGCATTCAGTGGCATATTGCCTCTGAACAAAATAAGTCATGAAAAGTTTAATGTAGTCAGCCATGAAAGCTGCTTAGTTGAAAATGGGGATCTTTTACAGAGCTACTGTTACATTATTATGCTTTTAACTGTCAGTAGTATTTGCCCCTTCCATTGAGTTGAAATACCTTAGGAACAGGAAGTTGCCCTACTGCTTTAAGTCAGACCATTGGTCCATCTAGCCCAGTATTGTCGAGACTGACTGGCAGTGACTCTTCAGGGTTTCAGGCAAGAGTTTTTCCAGTCTTACCTGGGGATGCTGGTGAATTGAATCTGGAACTTTCTGCATGCAAATCATGTGCTCTACAAATGAGCTATGGCCGCCACCCAAGATTGCTTCTCAGCTAGAGGAAGTGCTCTCTAAAGAATGTGTGGAAATACAGTTGGTGTGCTTCAAAGCTGTGTTTCTATACAAATCTAAAATATAGATACATTCCAGTCTTGTTTTAATTCAGATAAACCACTGTTCTAGCAATCTGATGTTTCCTCCAGGCTTTTTAGACAGTTGTTCTCAATCTATTTTCATATATCAGGGTGTCAGTAGGTCAGATGGCCTTGCCAGACTGCATCAGAACATCTTCCATGCAGATATGCAATTATGGCTGTTTTAAGCCAAATTCCTCATGAACCACCAACCATATCAACATGACAAACTAAACTTAAAGCAAGATATGAGTTCCCTATGCCAGCACTAAGTGTAACTGAAAGCCTTTTGTAGAGAAAAGGTTAGAAACATATTGAGCAATGTTTAAAGAAGGGTCAAGCAAGACAAGTGTTCCAGTCATGATTTACATGTGATTTTCTTGTCGGTTATTTCTGGCCAGTTTCTCCATGGGAGCAACTATTTGCATCTTGCCAGACTGAGGGCAGGTTTTGGAAGTCCTTGGTGCATATGCATAAGTTTCCAACATGGCCCTGTGAGTTTCACCCATAATATTTAATAGGATGTGAAAACAAAGCATTTCTGCTGTCCGCTCTATAAGTGGACATTTTCCCTTTATATGAAAGGCATTTGTCTTATTTTGGAATATGACTGAAACTTTGAACATTGGGAAGCCGTTCTTGCAGAGAAACGAAAAGTGTGTTGCCTTTACTGTTTGATCATTTGCAGCAGAATTAACTATGAAAGAGACCTTGAAGTTATGGGAAGCTCAATGAAAATGTTGACCTTGTATGTGGCAGCTATGAAAAAAGTAAATTCCATGGTAAGGTTTATTAGTAAAGGAGTCAAAAATAAAACTGCAAGTATCCATAATGTCCTACAATCTATGGTGCATCAACAGTTGGAATGCTATGCACATTTCTTGTTGCTTCTCAAAAAGAGTATTGTATTGGTGGGAAAGGGCAACCAAAACAATTTGGGAGCTATACAGTGTTTGGAACTTTGTAGTTTAGGAAAAAGGTGAATAAGGGGAGATATGATCAAGGTTTATAAAATTATACATTATGTGGAGATGAGATAATGAGAAGTTTTTCTCCCATTATGATTCAGTGGAAAGCTGAATGTTGGGAAATTATAGGACTGGGAAAATGAAGTACTACTTCATACAGTGTGTAATTAATATATGGAATTTGCTGCCACAAGATGTGATGACCAGTAGCTTTGATGGTTTTAAAAGGGGACTCTACAAATACATGGATGATAGGACTATTTTATTTCATTTATTACATTTCTATACTGCCCAATAGCCAAAGCTCTCTAGACAGTTTACAAAAATTAAAACCTTAAAAATACAATATTGTACATAATATAAAAATAGATTACATATAAACAGATAGTGCACACACACACACATCTAAACAATTTTAACATTCAACAATAAGAAATCCAAGACCCAAATTAAAAACTTTTATTGTAGGCTGTCAAATGCCTGAGAGTAGAGGAAGAACTTAACCTGGCGCTAAAAAGATAACGATGCCAGGCGGATCTTGCTGGGGAGATTGTTCCATAATCGGGGGGCACCACCAAGAGGGCCCTTTCCCTTGTTGCCATCTTTTGAGCCTCCCTCGGAGAAGGCACCTGGAAGAGGTCCTTAGATGATGAGTGTAGTGTACGGGTTTCTTAACGGGAGAGGCGCTTCGTCAGGTACTGCAGTCTTAAGCTGTGTAATTTGTGACTACTCGTGATGGCTATATGCAGCCTCCCAAGTTTGGATCTAGTGTGACACTGAATACTTGTTGACAAGAAACAGCAGGAGGGGGCAGTTGCCTTCATGTCCTGCTTGTGGCCTTCCCAGAAACATCTGCTTGGCCAATCAGGGAAACTGGAAGCTAGACTAGATGGACTGTTGGTCTGAATCATCAGGGCTTCTTTTTATGCCCATAATGTTTCCTTCCAAACACCTTTTTTAATGGCCACTTGATCCCATCAGGAATATAAAGCTGACCATGCATGTTTGGTGCACAGATTGGTGTTTGTCTTGCATGAAATATTTGAAGGGCTGAGAGCACTTTTTTCCTGTTGTTCCAGAGAATAGGATGTTGAGTTCAAATTGCAAGATGGGATTTTGGCTAAACGTAAGGAGAACTTTCCAACAGTACAAGCTTTTCAACAGTAGAACAGACTGCCTTGTACGGTGATGGACTCTATTAGAAGTTTTAAGCAGGAGGGTTTAAGTGGATGGCCACTTATCAGGGATGCTTTAACAGTGTATTTCTTGTATTGCCCGTGGGTTGGACTAGATGATCTCAAAGGTAGCTTCCAACTTTGATTCTGTGATTTTAAAAGAATCCAGAATTTGCACTGGAGTTCAGTTTCCGCCTTGCACATACTACACATCTGATCTTAAATGTTATTCACCTCTTAGTTCACTTAGTGGCTATGTTACCACACCTTGGTGATTACAAAGTAAATACTTCCCCTACTCTTCCTCCAGTGCAGCTATGAAGAGTTCAGATAGTTTTACTTCTGTTTTAGATTAGCAGCAGTTTGTAACACTAGATCTTCATCAACTGTGGTTAGTCTGAATTGTGGTTAGGGGAAACAAACCATAGTGTATAAATCTAGCTTGTTTCCACTAGCAATAGTTAAGATTAACCACAGTTTAGGGGCTAGGTTATGATTAATGATTATTAATAATGATTAATAAAAAAACTGAGGCAGAAACTTTCAGTCTCCTCCTTGTAGCCACTCTAGGGAGGAAGAACACAAGGCTAAGCCTCACGGAGGCTCATCCATGGTTTAATGTTACATGTGACCACAGCTAGTATTTTCCTCACATTATTTGATTCCATGGTGCATTGTGCAGGCATAATGGTTGCATGTGGGATGGTGAAGGTTACATGGTAACCTTTGTGTAAGAATTTGGTTGTTACTGGGTGGAAGTTACTAGATCTTTCTGATGCTTTTCATGGGTTTTTCCTGTCATTGTGTAACATCCATTAGGGTTTTTCTGTTCTGAATGGTTTCCTTTCGTCATGAAGTCATCTGAGGATCACCCACAGTTCTTTTTGGTAGATTTTCATAGATTTCATAGATGTTCAGGTGTTTTTGCTGAGGCATGATTAGAGATGTGAAGGCCTGGAACAAAACAGAAGAAAATGGGGCAGACCAGAAAAATATTTTTCCCCAGGGATTTTTTTTGAAAATTTTGAACAATTTCACCTGAAAAAATTCTGTTGTTTTTTTCTTTCTTTTAAGCCTTCACATATCTAGACATGGGGTAGTATCCAACTGTGTCATTCTGTTAGAGCAAATTATATTGTGCTAGCAGAAACTAGGTTCAGAACTATGAGCAAGATAGGAATCCTACTAAAGTAATGTTCGTGTGAACGTGGTTGCGCAAGCAGTTGTGCATTACACTTGCGCAATAGAAAGATTCGCCAGAGCTCCACTAGCACTAGCTGAGTTTGTGGTTGGATACTACCCTAGATCAACATACAAACTGAATCAAATTTGGCATATCGAAATATATACTTCAAGTGGCACAGATGAAACTGAAGATGTTACCATTTGATTGCAACCATAGCTGTAATGTTGGAGTTTCTCTAGCTTCTTTTATTGTTCTTTGAAGTAAAAATGTTAACAAAGTCAAAATATTAGGATTAAAGGGTACCCTTGTAACTTTTGACCAGCAGTTTTAAAAGCACTAATTGCATGATCATTTTTTATGTAGAAAACCTAGCTTTGTATGTTTTTCTACAACAAAGTAAATACTGCTTACTGCTTGGGAATATATTGTCAAGACCAGACAATCACATCCTTGTGTGGTGACTTCACATGTCAAGAAAAGTTTGAAGTGAGCCTGTGCTCAGGCTATATTCAAAGCCATACATCTTTATGGAACTTCTTAAATACAGCTGACTTTCAAGCCACCTTGAGTGTATCATGTGCAGAAACAAGGAATATAATTTAAAAGGTTACTGTTTTTGAGAAGCTTAGAGCTATATACCTGTGTTTGAATGCACACAACCCTATATGTTTCATGTTTAACAGCACACAAGTTTTTTTATTGTTTCAGAAACTATAATTGTTACATATTTGTCCCCACTAATTGTTCTTTCTTATGGGTTATATCCATTGTTAGTCCTACTTCGAGTAGACCCATTGAAATGAATGAGACTTAGACTAGCATTGGTTACCACCCATTGCATACAACCCTATGTTAGCAAAATCTTTTACTTTTTGTTCTGTTTTTTCTTACTGGTTAGGATAGATGGTTCCTTTAAGGGTTGAGTCTTCTGAATCCCACCTGGTAAGAACTAAAATTCATTGTAGTTCACAAAGTTATTCATAAAACTGAAATTTGAGTAATATTTCCCTTAAATGCCCACACAAGAGGAGCCTAAGTTCACACGGACTTCAAAGTGTGTGGAGTCCCACACCCAGCCACACAACAGGCTCAAGTGTGTTTAAATGGGGTCTACATAGCCACTCAGCAGGGTTCCTTGTGTTTAAATGGTGTCTACATAGGTGGGTCCAATTGATGTCAGCCTTGCCCATGAAAGCTCATGAATAATAATAGCATGGATGGGCCTTTATGCACTGAATTCTACACAAGCAGACACCATTTAAAAATTACACCAAATACGTGGGCATGCGGTTGGATAGGCACCAATAGAGCAAGTAGGTGCTGTCTCACTCCACCTTACGTGGATTTTACATGCTTTAAAATATATGTACATGGGGCTCTAGTGTGTGATGACTTTGCACAACTGTGACAATATCTGAACTTCGAAGAGGATAATAGAAAATCCCTGCATGCTGTTGTAATTCATCAGTTTGAATCAGTTTTAACTAATGTAATTTTTGCTTTTGTTTTTTATTTGCTTTTTAGAAATATGGCAAATTAACAGCTTGTACTGGTTGCAGAGCTCAGTGCAGGTTTTTTGACATGACACAGTGCATAGGACCTAATGGATATATGGAGCCATACTGCTCAACCGCATGCATGAACACACACAAATCAAAATATGCAAAATCACAAAGTAAGTGAAAAGGGTGGCGTGTTTCCAACAATAATCATAAGATACTTTTCCACTATAGGGGAGTCTTTTTTCACTTATTGTTTCTATCTGATTTCCCTCTGAAATAGAACTTTGAAGTTAGTTTATGGCCAAATTACATTTAGGGCATTTAAAAAGTTCTTACTTATGCTTATCTATTATGTATAAGAACTATAAAGTTTTACAGTCTCTTTTCCCACTTCCGATGTCATCCCCACCCCTTTTACTTTTCTCAATGTAGAGACAGGCACAGAGCACTCTGCGTGGAAAAAAGTGAAATAAGGGAAGGAGGACCAGGCAACATCAGGAGAGGGGTGGGGCTTTGGGACTAAGGCCCCACCCCCTAACATCATCCAACCCAGCGGATTGGTCCAGGGGGGAATCTGGCCCCTGGACACAAAAAGGCTCCCCATCCCTGCTTATGCCTTTAGACTTTTAATATTTCAGCTCATGTTTTGGTCAGCTACAACTTCTTTTTAACTGGACACTTAATGGTAGCATCCACTTTTGCCTTGAATTCATTCTAGCATTGTGAGGCTTACATTTTATGGTGGCAAAAGAATATTGGTAGAGCAAAGGTCAAAGAGCATGCATTACTAGCAACAGTGCTGTCTACCTTGACCGAGTTAAATACATGGTAAATTCTGTTGGCATATACTTGATTGGTATCATTACCCTTTTTGCATACAGACATAATATGTTTTGCTTAGGATAGGAACTTTGTAAAGAGATTAAGATAGTAAAAATTGGCTGCATTTGTCTGGAAAGCTATATATCAAATTTATCAACATACGTTTTGAAAACCCACAAAAATATTGTATTTCAATTTAAAGAGGCATGACTTAGTAAAACATTTCTGATGTTAATTTATTTGAAAGTCTAGATATTTAAATATAGCTTTCACATTAGCCCAGTTCAGACAAACATATTTTGCCCACTCATACAGTCCCTTCACTCCTCCTTTCACTGAGGGGAGTAATCAAATCAGGAAACAACTAATTAACCCTGTATTGTTTGAACCAAAGTAACAAGCCAGAATATTAAACCACACTTTGAAGTTGCTTAATATTCTAGCTTGTTCCAAAGCAGGTAGTTTCTCAGTTCAAACAACGGGAGACCTTGGTTACTTAGACACTTCTTGGTCTGATTGCTTGAGGAGTTATGAGACTATGTACGCAGGCAAAAGGTGTGTTAATACCTCGACTTGTTAAGCTGAGATATGGGCCCAGTTCACATGTAATGACAACCAATGGGTTGTTGGGCCTGCAGGCGAGGGAATGAGCATGCTGCCTCCTCTGTGCTCATAACAGCCTTGGGAGACAGCAGCTTACTCGCTACCACTCAGCCTTGACAATTCCTTGGTTAAACAATTCAGAAATTGCCATGATGTGCGAACCGGGTCATGGTTGTCCAAATGGAACAACTTTGAGAAATGCCAGCTTGTCATTCATAACCATGTACATTTGCATTTATTTTCTTTGTAAACTACATTTTTCTTTTAGGTATGGGAATTGTTTGCCACTTTTGTAAGCGAAACTCTTTACCTCAGTATCAAGCCACATTGCCTGATGGAATACTGTACAACTTTTGCAGTTCCAGTTGTGTAGCTAAATTTCAGGTTAGCTGTTGTGTTAAATCTCTTCCTCCCTGGATATGTATTTTTCTGTGCATGTCTGTTAGGTACTCTTAATATTTTCATATGAAGTAATTGTGTTACTACTTATTATTAAAAGCTACTCTTTAAAAATATATGTTTAAAGAAATGAGCTTTCCAATGTGCCTTATCCAATCTTGGCTTTTCTCAGTGTATGTAAGAAAGTAATTTTCAAAATTCAAGGGCTTTCACAATGAGAACTTCCTTTTAGAGGTGTTTGGATTCCACTCCCCCTTCTCCTGCACTGGAGCAGGCTTTTTGTACTTTTCCCCACCATGAGCACCTGGTCTGGGAGATCCCATAGTTACTTGAAGACAAGTGTACAAAGCCCTAAACAACTTGGGACCAGTATACCTGAGAGAGTGCCTTCTCCCTTATCAACCTGCCTGGTCACTGAGGTCATTGGAAGGCATTCTCCTGGTGGTTCCACATGGACCTGTGGCCCAACTAGAGTCCACCAGGAGAAGAGCCCTCAGTGTGGTGGCTCCATTTTCAAGCATTTGAAGCTTCGGTGTATGTATACTTAACTAGGCTGCCATGTATTTTCACTGCCATAGTTTTAATTGGCAGAGTTGTGAAGAACATTGTCCCTCGCTAATTTTAAAAGAAATGTGTCTTTAAATGAAAAACAGAGGGGTCATATATTTTACATTGCTTAGTAGACTAGGTCTCCCAAATAGCCCACTGCTTGTTCTCGGCTTTTACACTGGTTTTACTTAAAGGACCAAGTATGCTTTTGCTTACATCTTCCAGGGATTCACCTTCAAATGATGTGCTGTGTACACACAGGATTCATCTGTGTTTGAATGTATAGAATATGACTATGCTTCTGTCTAGATTTGATATGAGCAGATGAGACTTGATGCTTTACGGGCCTTAAATTTGTGTTGCTTTCCTAACATTTTGCCAGCTTTGATTTGTGTAAATGAGAAGTCCTAAGATACTACTGTAAGAAGACATTCTGATTTGTAATAGGCATGATCCAGCCAAAGTTAAGTCCTGTTGAGTTTGGGAGATATTCAGGCATTATTAGTAGGAGAGTCAGTGGGTCTCAAAATTGCTTAACTTTGGTTAAGTTGTACCCATTGCTTGCAGACTTAATAACTACATTGCATTTCTAACTGTGCCCAAATTATTACTAAAATATGTAAGCATTTATTGGTCCAACCCATTCAAGAAATCCTCTTGGTTTTGCCTCCAGATTTGACTTTGACTTGTTAGCAACCAGTTTTAAATTGGTCATGTATCCCTGGAAAGTTCATTCAATCTTTCAAAGAGAAGTTCCATTAAGTGGAATATAGTTAGGCAATACTTTAAATCAAGTACACTCTTGCTCTTCTGGGTCATCTTGAGCTTATATTTGCAAACTTATATCTATAAATCTTCTCTCTATCTCTCTGTTTGTTTTGAAATAGCTAGAATATGTTTGACCCGCTTCTTTTTATACCTATAACCCTGGCTGTTTCCTTTATCATCCAAACCAGATACACCTTTTTTGTAAAAACTGTGTGAAATTGTAATCCTTAAAAGAGGTTTTTTTCTTGGTCTTTAATCTTTTTAAAGTTATCTACTAGACACTTTTTTGCTACTTTTTGCTTATTTTTATTTTCATGTTCCTAGCCTACATTTCAGTCTTGTTCTAGGGCCTTAAGGTGTATTGATTTCTTCTGTTGTTCATAATTGTACATGTGGGCTGTTCTGCTCAACCTCCTTCTCCCCTAGAATTGTTGGCTTTGGGAGGGACATGGGAAGGTTCTGGACTACTGTGTTTATGGGTCATCAATCAAATCAGTGAATACAAACTGTTCATTTGGTGGGGTGACTGTTACATATGCGAAATGGGATGGACAGCTCTCATCTGATGCCTATGGCTGATAATATTCTTATCTGGTGGAAAGGAAGGCAATCTGTGGATTTAGACTGCCCTCATTTCCACTGGAGTGAAAATTTACAGGTAAGATATATTTTCTAGGTTGACAAACATTGCATCACAGAAGTAGTAGTTCTAATTGGTTTGCTCTAGCTTTGATCTCAAAAACACTAGGCAATATTATTTACACACAAGTAAGTAATACACATGCAACATTCAGCTAATGCACCTGGTAGAGCAAGAAACAGAATAGACCAGTTTTTTGTAAATGATTTAATGACATTCTCAAATAAAGGTAGTATAATATATTAAACTATCAGTTCCCATAGAATGTGAAATACGGAGCCTTGATTGCTTTTGGTGGTGCTCTACCATACTTGCTTATTGGAGACCACTCTTGTGAGGGAGGGCAGAGATTGCATCTCCTGACTCGATTGTTGTATGATTTTAACATGTACCTGCTGGAGGAATCCTCTTCAAAGGAGGCATGACAGCTTTGGCATTACTGTGGTGCTGCAGATTTCTTCTTCGTGGTCTCTGTGCATCACACACATATGGGTTCTCTGCGCCTGCGCTGAGATCGTTCGGGAAATTTCTATAGCTGAGGTGGATTGGGCGGGAGCCTCTCCCCTTGCGCGTGTTCCTTAGCGCGGCTCCCGCCCGTCTCCTCAGTTCCTCTTCAATCGCCATTGCGTCTAGTCGTTGGGTTCTTCTCTTCCTCTGGATTCGGTAGCTGAGTTTATTCTCTTTTATAATCACTCGACTATCATTTTTCTCCTCAAAAAGTCTTCCTCTGTCGATTCTCTCTCATTTTATAACTTCTCTTTAAAAAAAAAAAAGAAAAAAAACCTTCAAAAAAATCCTCACTAAATCCTCGTCTCTCCCCCGTTCTTATCCTTCTTTATAATCTTTTTCCTAACTATGCCTCTTAAGGCGGCTTTCCGTAAGTGCCAGCAGTGTGGAACCAAAATCCCACCTGCCGACAAGCACCTGCTGTGCTTGCTTTGCCTGGGGCAAGGCCATAAAATGGAGACCTGCCAGCACTGCCAGGCTTTTACGAAGCAGGCCCGAAAGCACCGTCAGACCAAGCTGCGAGCTCTCCTGTGGGAGCAGTCTCTGTCAGCAAAAGGGCCTACTCCAGAGGAGAAACCTGGGGGATCCCAGTCAGCCAAAAAGCCGACGAAAGACACTTCGGCAGCGAAGAAACTGGCTAAAAAGGCCCATAAAGATAAGGCGGAACGCCTTAAAAAGAAAATGGCGGAGAAAAGCGGTGAAGACGCTGGGCCATCGACCTCAACCACTATGACGGTCTCAGAGCAGACTGCTCTGTTTATGTCGGCTGTGACTGAGGCTCGGGATCGAACTACGGGACCGATTGCCCGCCAGTCTCCTCCGGCCTCGACGACGTCTCCTCGAGGCCGAGAGTCGGGTTCGAAAACCCCGCTAAAACAGCCGCCAGCTTTAGCCACCTCCCTGTCGGAGGGAGAAATTGTGGCTTCACCGCCGTTGGAGCGACCTCGTTCGGGCTCGAGACGTCCTCCACCACAACTGTCACCGAGAGAGGAACGAGAGGAGCACCATCGATAGCGGTCTCCTCGGTACAGGAGCCGTGGCTCACCGTCCAGAGCGTCCACCTCGAGGTTTGCCTACTCTAGGTGACGAGAAGATAGGTCCTGGTCGGGCTCTTAGTACTCTGAATCTAGATCAAGGAGCTACCGATCCCGATCCCGGGGTTCTCCGGACCGGAGAAGACCGGACTACTATTATTCTCACCAGTACCGACGCTCACCCTCTCGGGATTGACGTTATACCCGTAGATCCAGGTCACCTACACCGTGACGGGATACGGCTGTGTCCTGTGCACCCGTCGAAGTGGCTGCGCAACCAACCGCCTCAACCTCGACGGCCCAGTCAGTTCTCGTCCCTACTATTGCGGTCCACTCCTCGTCGTGATCGGCGTATGTATCGGACTGAGACTCCGTGGTCTCCTCCTCCCATTCCACTTCCCCAAACGCGCAAGTGGAATCTAAGGAAGCGATCTCCCCATCGGAAGATATGGGCAGTTTCGCTGAGCATGTCAGCCGGATGGTGACAGCTCTGGGAGTTGAGGCAAAAACTGCAAAAGGGAAAGCTAAGGATGACATCTATGCGATCCTAAAGACCACCCAGTCCAACCATTTGCTCCTTCCTTTCTTGCCAACATTGCTGGAGACGGTGCAAGAAACCTGGAAGACCCCAGCCTCCACGAAACCAACAGCTAAGAAACTGGAGTCGATGTACAGGATCCAGGAGGAAGTGGCAAAATTCCTGTTTTCCCATCCGACCACGAACTCGCTCATAGTCAAATCTGCACAGTCTCGTGGGGGAAAACAGCATACCACGCTGTTAAGGCAGATAAGGAGGGAAAGACGCTAGACTCTTACGGCCGTAGGATCTACTCCTCGTCT
This sequence comes from Shinisaurus crocodilurus, assembly GCA_021292165.1. Lineage (NCBI taxonomy): Eukaryota > Metazoa > Chordata > Lepidosauria > Squamata > Shinisauridae > Shinisaurus > Shinisaurus crocodilurus. The sequence continues at coordinate 266,431,303 of CM037878.1, read as the reverse complement.
TCCCTCGGCCTGAAGGTATCTAACTATGAGGCGTTACTAGCTAGATACCAGATGTTTATCACAAAGAAGCTGGGAGACCTCTGTGATTATCTGCCGGATGACAAAAGGGACCAGGCGGCGCAGTACATCAAGGAGGCAACCAGTATCGGTGCTTTGCAAATGAACACTGCCCGCCACCAGGTCGATAGCCACGCCAGATCAATGATCAGATCCATGGCTCTGAGGAGGCACGCCTGGCTTCGCTCTACCAACTTGACTCCCGATGATAGAGCGAAGATCGAAGACCTCCCATTTGACGGAGAGGGGTTGTTCAATGCCACCACAGACGGCTCTCTAGACTCCGCTCAAAAGGCCTTGGCGACGGCCAAAAAGATGGGGCTCGTCCGTCAACCTCCACTGCAACAATTTAAGCCAAGACGCTGGTCTCGGTTTCCATACCCATCATCACAATACCAACCATCCGGACAATATCGAGGTGGAAACCGTTGGCCTCATGCTCCGCAGCCACAAGCGCCACAGCGCTCTTACCCTCAACGCTCCAGGGGCTCGAGGAGAGGGGGCGACTTCGCTCGACGGCGTCTTTGACTCCTTCGCCAACCTGACCGAATTGTCTCCACCACTCCGACCGGCTCTCGACACCACTCGCCATGTCTCCACCACCTCAGGCAACTCTCTACGGCTCTCGACTTCACCAACACCTTCGGTCCTGGAGGACCATCACGACAGATTGATGGGTGCTAAGCATCATCGAGCACGGCTACAGGATCGAGTTCAGAGCCCTCCCCCCCTTTCTCGGGATCAAGACCACCCGTCCAACTCGAGTGCTCCTAGAAGAGGTGTCAAACCTCCTTCAAAAAGGAGCGATACAGACGGTTCCCGCAGCATACGTGGAGGACGGCCTATACTCCAGGTACTTCATCGTGAAGAAGGGAGGAGGACTCAGAAAGGGCGATTGGTTTGCATCCATCGACCTCAAAGATGCGTACTTCCACGTCGCCATGCACGAGGACACCCAAAAATACCTTCGGTTCTGAGTGGGAGACGACACCTTCCAGTTCGTAGTTCTTCCATTCGGACTTTCCACCGCGCTGAGGGTATTCACAAAGTGCATGGCAGTGGTATGTGCGAGTCTACGGGCAGGAGGCATCACCGTCTTCCCGTATCTAAACGATTGGTTGCTGGTGGCGCTGTCAAGCTTGGAGCTTCAACACGCACTGGGAGAAACCCTTCACCTCCTGGACGAGTTGGGACTCTGCCTGAATGTAGAGAAGTCGGTCCTTCAGCCAGTAAAGGAGATACAATACATCGGCGCAAGGCTAAGCGCGTTCGATGGTCGGGCATACCTACCAGACGACAGGGTGCAAAATATACTTACCTCGCGAAGAGGGTTTCCGGACAGCCAATATGCTCTGCCCACGCAGTTCAACGTCTACTAGGGCATATGGCCTCGACGATTGCGGTTGTACGATATGCGAGGCTTCGCATGCGACACCTTCAAACCTGGTTTATCAAAAACTTCAAACCAGAAAAAGACAAACCATCCATCCGATTGAATCTTCCGCGAGCCGTAAGAAAGTCCTTGAGGTGGTGGCAGCAGGAATCAAATCTGAACGAAGGAATACCGTTCCATCCTCCAATACCGACTTGCATATTGACAACGGACGCATCGTTGCTGGGATGGGGGGCCCACTCCGGCGATCACGTCGTGCAAGGTACATGGACGGCGACACAAGCCACCAAACATATCAATTGGCTGGAACTGATGGCCGTTTGGAAGGCACTACAAGCCTTGGAGCAATACCTCTCGGGCTGCCACATCCAAGTCGTGACCAACAATACCATGGTAGTCGCGTACATAAACAAGCAAGGTGGCACGAGATCGACACACCTCACACGACTGACTTTGCAACTCTACGAGTGGGCTCTACCTCGAAGAATGTCCTTCGTAGCAATTCACATCGCAGGGTAGTCCAATGTGCTGGCAGATACGTTGAGCCGCGTGTCGATGCAATCGCACGAGTGGAAACTAGACAGGAAAGTAGTCAGTTCACTATTCCAGCGCTGGGGTCGTCCAAAAATAGACTTATTCGCCACCAGCGAAAACACGGCCTGCCCCATATTTTGCAGTAGGGCGGCCTCGGAACCGGAGTCGATCACCGACGCTTTCCTGATGGATTGGAACAACGATTTTTATTATCTGTTCCCCCCAATTCCGCTGTTGACACGTGTAATCGCCAAGATATCTCAGGACAAGACCGACTGCATCCTGATATCCCCGTGGTGGCCACGTCAACCCTGGTTTTCATGCCTGCTCAGCCTTTCGCAGGGAGATTATCTCCCATTACCACTACAAGACAATCTACTAACACAACACAAAGGCAAAGTGCTTCATCCCAATCTACATTCTCTGAACCTAATGGCTTGGAGAATCGGATAGCAAAAGATACAGACCTCTCCGATGCTGTAAATGAGGTTCTATTGGCAGCACGAAAGCCCTCCACAAGACTCTCCTATGCTAGGAAATGGACAGCTTTCACCAATTTTGTTTCGCCCTTAGGCAAAGATCCAATTACATGCTCGATCTCGACCGTCCTCGACTTTCTCCATTCACTAATGACCCGTGGTCTTAAGTTCTCGTCAATTAAAGTATACCTAGCTGCGTTGACAGCGTATAGAACTACTTCAACAGGGACATCTTTGTTTGTGCATCAGTTAATTAAACAATTTTTAAAAGGTCTTAAAAATCTACGACCTCCAATCCGTAACATAGTACCAGGTTGGGACCTACCATTGGTCTTGAAAGTACTAACGAAACCGCCATTCGAGCCCATGGCGAAGACGGACTTACGACTGGTGTCATTCAAAACGCTATTTCTGATAGCAATTACATCGGCGAGACGAGTGAGTGAGCTGCATGCTCTTAGAATGGATCCCCCTTACACAATTTTTCATAAGGACAAAGTCGTGCTAAGGCCGGATGTAGCTTTTCTACCAAAGATGGTTTCAGAGTTTCACCTGGGACAGGACATTATTCTTCCTACTTTCTTTTCGTCCCCGTCGTCACTGGCCGAAAGATCGATGCACAGCCTCGATGTCCGTCGGGCGCTGCTTTTTCTACAAAGCCCGCACGGAATCAATAAGGAAAACCCAGCAACTTTTTGTATGCTATGGCCCCCCAAAATCGGGCTACCCAGTATCTAAATAGAGACTGTCCTCTTGGATAGTGGACACTATCAAACTTGCTTATCAGCTTGCTGACCGCACTTTGCCAGGATCCGTGAGGGCTCATTCTACCAGAGCTCTCTCAACCTCGACAGCATTCGGAAAAGGGATTTCCTTGCTGGACTTATGCAGGGCGGCAACCTGGTCTATCCCCTCCATGTTTATCCGGCATTACTGCCTCGACCTTCGAGCCAGGGAGCAGAACGCATTCGGCAGGGCGGTTCTTTCTTCAGTCACCATCTGACTACCGACACCGACCCACCTCATCTCCGGTAAGTCAGCTTGTTAATCTACCCATATGTGTGTGATGCACAGAGACCACGAAGAAGAAGGACAGGTTGCTTACCTGTAACTGTAGTTCTTCGAGTGGTCATCTGTGCATTCACACAACCCGCCCTCCTTCCCCTCTCGGTGTCTTCATCGAGTTCGATGGATACCAAAAAGGAAATGGGTTGGGAGATTTAACTTATTTCACTCGATATCGAAGTATGTGCCGAGTTCGAAATTTTTCTGACATCAAGAAATATGAAATGTCATCCTCGGCCCCGAGGGTCGCAATAGGCGGTCTCGGGGAACTGAGGAGATGGGCGGGAGCCGTGCTAAGGAGCACGCGTGATGGGGGAGGGGCTCCCGCCCAATCCACCTCAGCTATAGAAATTTCCCGAACGATCTCAGCGCAGGCGCAGAGAACCCATATGTGTGTGAATGCACAGATGACCACTCGAAGAACTACAGTTACAGGTAAGCAACCTGTCCTTCCCATAGAATTTGAAATACGGAGCCTTGATTGCTTTTGGTGGTGCTCTACCATACTTGCTTATTGGAGACCACTCTTGTGAGGGAGGGCAGAGATCGCATCTCCTGACTCGATTGTTGTATGATTTTAACATGTACCTGCTGGAGGAATCCTCTTCAAAGGAGGCATGACAGCTTTGGCATTACTGTGGTGCTGCAGATTTGTGTACCTTGATATTGGCCCAATACTCATAGGCTTGGAAGATATATCAAAATCAAGTGAATTAAAATGAAACTAGAATTTGGGAGCATTCCTATGGCCCCTAGGCAGTGTCTGAGGAGCTATAAGATACTGGGGATTTCCCCCACCGAGGGGAAAATCCCCTTGGAGGGGGAAATCCCACTCAGTTTTCCCCCACCCGACCCAACCACTGTGGAAAGCTCCATGATGGCCTCCTCTCCTGAGGTCAGTGTCATAACCACAGAAGAGGACAGGGAGGGAGGAAAGGGTGTGTGATGGTGGGCGGGAAGAGAAAAGGATGTGGATCTGGCAGATCCACAAGCCTTTCATTTCCTGTCCTGACCCCCAAGAAGGTGAGCAAGCTAGACTGACTCAGAGGCCCATCTAGCATAAAATACTACAAAGGAGGGACAAGAGGCAAAAATACCTCCTGGCTCTTGCTGCCAGGGCTTAGGATAGTTGAAAGGCCCCATCTAGTCGGCGTCTATCCTATTGGATTGTGCCCTTAAAGTAGATCTAAACTTGTGTGCTGGAAATGTCTTTCTAAAACGGGTTGTGTATCCTGTGTTCCCTCAGCAAAATGGTCAGATTAGTCTGTGTAGTTTTAAGGCCTACATGCAGTTTTGTTCTCATTCCTTTGCATTTCTACAGCTAGGTGTTGTGGATAAGTTGCAAATGTATAGTTGATGCCTTTGAAGGATTTCAGAACTTCTAAGGCCTAAAAAGTTACTATTTCCTTCATCATGGCCTACAAAGATTCAAGCCTCCTATTGCTTCTCAGATACCTGTATTTTCCATTCTTCCACCTTTTCCTTGCCACAGTCCCCATTGATGCAAAACTGAATTATTCAGTTTAAAACGATTCATGAAAAATAAACCACAAGTACAACTAGTTCTGAAAGCAGAATGTGTGCTTTGGTGACACTGTGTTAAGATTTCTTAAAATTTGCACTAAATGTGAACTAATAAGGTGTTGGAACTCAAGGATGAGTCAAAAGGGCCAGTTCGCACATCACGGCAGCAAATCGTGGGTTAATTAACCCACGATTTGCTGGGACATGCACTGCCTGTGAGCCGCTCCCATTTACTGTAAACAGCCTCCAATCAGCCCAATTGGAGGTTGTGAATGTGGCATGCGAACCCGTACTGATGGGTTGTTCAGAGGCTAAACAACTCAGTGGTTAACCCAACAACAAATCTTGGGTTAACCGCTAGGTCGTTTAGCCCCTAAACAACCCACTGATCTGTGTTCGCACGTCACACTCACAACATCCAATCTGGGTGATTGGAGGTTGTTTACAGCTTGCAGGTGGCACACGTCCCAGCAAATTGTAGGTTAAATAACCCGCAGTTTGCTGCCATGATCTGTGAACTAGGTCAAAAGAAACCAGTCTCTAGAGACAAGTGCCTGGGGACTTGTTGGGTACTTCCCTTTGCTAATATAGCACATTCAACTTTATTCTTCTTCCCCACCCCCTTTTCAAATTCAGCCTTAATTTGCTCTTATCCATGTGCATGGGCTCAAGAGCTTGGGGTAGCCTGTTCTGCAAGACTTACTGTGTACTAAGCATCAGTTGTTGATTATAGCACGTAACACAGTGATATATCTCTGTGTTTGGACACAAATGGCAGAGCCCAAATCATCAGGTCATTGAGTATGTGGGCAGGCCTTAGTGATACTTCCCTCAGCTCCCTTTCATTAAAAAAAACACTGCTGGTTTGACCATCGTGATTGTTCCAAATGTAAACTATTAAGATATGGGGATGTGAGAATATTTAGCTCAGTATTTATCTGGCAATGCTGCAAAGAGGTGCCTTAGACTGAATACAATTTAAAAAGGAGAATGGGGTGAAATTGTAATAGGAGGCTAGGTAAAGAAGATTCGCACATTCTTTGTCCTTACTTCACACGTCTCCATGACCTTGCCTCCACCTCATCTGTCTGGGCTTATCTCCCAAGATGTCCCTACCAGAGAGTTTTGCTCTTCCAGCTCCACGACATGCCTGTTGACTGATGTTCTTAAACAACTTCACACATTCTCCCTTACTTCCCCTTGAACCTGCAACTCCCTTCCAGAACACCCATGTGGCGCCAACCATCTCTCCCTTCTTCCTTTTGCTTTCCCTTTGCCCCGGCTGGAACAAAGCCAATGTTACTTGTAACTATTTTTGCTCATGTTCATATTTAACCATGCCTCTTCCATCACTCCCGTCTTCCTATCTCTACCACTGTTGACATTTTGGATTGAAGGCGCCTTTTGGATAGGGACTACTGTACTTGCTTATGTAGCTCTAACTTGCCATGTGCATTGATGACACTGTATTAATAGTAAAAGTAATGATGAGAAATTTACTGAATGACCCTATATAGGGCATTTGAAATTTAGCAGAGCTAACGTGTAAAGGAAATGTACTTCATCATAATTTATATTCCCACTAACACTCTTAAACAAATAAAGTAATGCACTCCATTATTGTGTCTTATATTCTTCCTAGGGTGATCTGTATATTTTAAACATATTTTTCAGACTCTCAGCGTCCAGACTCCAACCAATGGCCAGTTTGTGGCTCCAAGTGATATTCAGTTGAAATGCAATTATTGCAAAAATACTTTCTGCTCAAAGCCTGAAGTACTGGAATGGGAAGTAAGTAAATTATACCAAAATGGGATGTGTACTACATGTCTTAAATATAAAATGATGCTGACATGCTGTTTAATATTTGTATAATGTCACTAGTTAAATGTTACAGTAAAAAGTATTAAGGGTGCAATCCTATGGATGTTTAGACAAAAAAGTCATACAACTCCCAGCATGGCTGGCTGGGGCATGCTGCAAGTTGTAGGATCTTTTTTCTAAACATGCATAGCATTGCACCCTAACTCTCTTACTGTTTAAACTATTTTATCAGATTTAAATGTGTGACATACAAATGACTAATCTTTAGTAATCATTTAAAAATTTTCTTTAAGGGACAAATATTGAATAGTTCACTGAAAGGTCATACAGATTTTTAATGAAAATGAAATTATCGTCTCTGCTCTAGATATTAGATGTCTGTTTAAATTTGATACCTGTCTTTGAATCAGTAGGTTAGATCCAAAGGATCTATTTTACTATTATACTGTTTTATAGACAAGCAAAAGGGAATACATTCTTGCTGACAGCAACACTGTTGCATTTTCTTCTGACATTTCAACTTTTAAGACCCATATAATCTGAGAACTATCCATCTTCTTTGGCCAAGAACCAACACAAACACACACAACCTATACATGTCTACTCAGAAGTAATTCCCATTGAGTTCAGTGGAGCTTACTCCCAGGCAAGTGGGTGTAGGATTACAGCCTTATTCTCAAAATAACCAGCAGTGTAATGTTGGCTTAAATTTATTATATTTTATTTTGGGCACCTTTGCTTGAACAATAGCTGATTGGGTGCAATTCTTATTACAAAAACTAAGTGATCTGTCAGGTAAAGTATTTCAATTTCATCTTGCCTATTCTTTCTCTCTCTGACACTGTATAACTAAATACAACAAGGCTATTTTCTAATATCTATTTCCTGTAGGTTGTAATCCATACACATATACCAATTTATTAAATGTGTAGAAGAAAAACCTAATGTTTCCTGCTTACAAAAATGAAATGCATTGGCAGCCTTCCATAAAATGCTATTTGTCCACGTATGGGTGTCCATACAACATGTCTAGGGCCAGTGTGGTGTTGTGGTTAGAGTGTTGGACTGAGACTCAGGAGATCCAGCCTCTAGTCCCCACTCAGCCACAAAGCTCACTGGGTGACTTTGGGCTAGTCACTGACTCTCAGCCTAACCTACCTCACAGGGTTGTTGTGAGGATAAAATGGAGAGAAGGATTATGTAAGCCGCCTTGGGTTCCTTGCAGGAATAAAGACAGACTATAAATATAATTAAATAAATAAATATGTCTAGGAGAAGGGCAGTCATTTAGGGGTGTGGAGAACTCTGTTTATCTTGCTAATATGAGGCAGAATGGACAAAGTCAGCATAGTTCTTCCATCTAGCCCAAGCTCTTATTGCTGCTGTAACGGGGGCAGGAGTTGTAAGCTACCTGCAGAACATTAACTTGGAAATTGCTTGAAATGGCGTTGTCTTCTGTGTTCCTGCAGAGTGGCTTCTGTTTTCGTTAGCCTGGTAGCTTTTCCTAGCAGACAACATTGTCAAATGCTAGGTAAAATACATATTTTTTAATGGAATCATTTAGTTTGCCTTCTTTTCCTTCCTCACCTTTTCTCGGTATATAATAAGGACAAATATAGAACATTGGTTCAGCACTGTATTGGTTATTGAAGACTAAATTGCATATACTTAGAATACAGTTTATTTCATATTATGATATGTTTAATACTTGTAACAATGTATGTTTTTGTGTTGTGTATGTAATCCATTTGTATATTTTATATATTTCTAATTAAAAAATAAAAACCCACATTTCTCTTTCTGTTGATTAGTGGAAATATATAAGCCTTATATACTGTAGATGTTCTTGTCTGATCTTACATTTTAAAGAACAAATGAATACCAGGCAGAATATCCATGTAAAGTACTCCTAGCTATTCATCTCTTCTTTGAAAGTAAAGTGGTGCATGTAAATAATTTCCTTTGGATAAAAGTTCTTAAGGTAACATTTTGATCTTGTGATATTTCATTTTTTCATTAGAACAAAGTGTATCAGTTCTGCAGTAGAATTTGTTCTGATGACTATAAGAAGCTACATTGTATAGTAACATACTGTGAATACTGTCAAGAGGAGAAGACTCTGCATGAAACGGTGAAATTTTCTGGTATCAAGAGACCATTTTGTAGTGAAGGTGTGTTGCGTCTCTGTAGTGTGTATATAGTTGCCAATAGAGACATATACAGATGTAGTATAGAAGACTTTCAACATTACAAAAGATGAAGTTTGTGAACCAATTCTGGATGTGTCTGGAGTCCAAGTCATGTGGCCTTTAGGGTGTAGCCTGCCACTTACTTGAGTTGAGGCGTTTTTTTAAATCAGCTCATGTTCAGAAGCACCTATGGCAAAGTGATCTCAGCATTCATTGTGTCACTTCTCAATCTGTTGTTCATTTTTCTTTATCTAGATTTTGTAAGTCCAATAAATTAATTGCTATTATAGGCTAGCAGACTGCATCAGTGCTGTAACGAATAGACAGAGGATGTTTATCTGGCAGAAAGCTGAAGCCTAAGTTTTCAGAATTCATTTCTCTTTCCCCCGCCCCCCATTTGCTTTGTGGTGATCACTGGGGCAGCATATAGTGGACAAAGCAGAATATTCTTTTCTATAATATGCAGCAACAGGGGGGAAATGGATTTAGCAGAGCAAATATTTGAACACTCAGAGGGAAGTTTAGAACGTTGCCCTTTTGAGGTTGGGATAAAAGATCTTGTTCTTTTAAAGGTGGTTTTATGCTTCAGATTTTTTACACTCCAAAGGTCTTTGGAGGTGGTAACCAGGTAACCATCAACTAGGAAACCAGAAAAAGAGCAGAGGTTGAAAATTATTCTAGTTGTGCATCTCCTGCCGCACAGTGCAGAAGAGTTGCTGTTCTTCTCTGTTAGGATGAACAGCAGAAGTAGCAAAAAGCTGGCCTTTCTCTGTTAGGAGGTACCGTATTTTTCGCTCTATAAGACGCACTTTCCCCCCGCAAAAACTACAGTCATGCCTTGGATTGAGAGCATAATTCGTTCTGGAAACGTGCTTGTAATCCAAAACACTCTTATATCAAAACGAAATCCCCCCAAAAAATTCCCCGCAGAACAGCTGATTTAAAAAAATATATATTTATTTTTTTTTGAACCATACGGTAAATGCGTCTTATGGTCCGGTGCGTCTTATGGAGCGAAAAATACGGTAATAGCAAAATCAAGTGGGACAGGAAAGAATTCTGGGTCCTTTTAAAAGTAAGTCCATTTTAGGGTTTAAGAATGTATTTAGTTTTTTGGACCGGGGGTGGGGGGGGAGAGACATTGGAGAGATTCAATTTTCTTCCACTCTCTTGCTATAACTCTGCTAAGATGGAATATAAAGTGATAAACAGCCATCTTTCAGAAATCTGTGAAGTATATGCTATTGAATTGCCATCTATTAGCTAGGAAAATGCTCTTTTTATATCTATAACCTATGAAAAATGGAACAATAATCCAGGACATAATTCCAGTTCATGGGTTCATTCACTATATCTCCACTAGATGGAGCAATCCACTGCAAAAAAAGTTGACATACTCCATCCTCAAATGGAAGCAGTTGTACCTAGTATATGAAATGATAAACCAGGCAATATTGTGTCCTGTGGTAACAGTCCTATATTTACGTAAGTGGTCATTTTGAATTCAGTCCCACTTCAGTTGAGTTCAAAACAAAGATGTAACACTGAAAGAATCTGCAATCCTTTACTTTCATTGGATATAAATGAGTATGTAAACAATAGCAAGGTTGTTACTTCTGATTGCAGGAGTTGATAATTTGTATTGAACCAAAGATTGAGGATCGTCAGCCAGGGAACCTGGCTAAATTTCCTTTCTTAAAGAGTATCTAATGGAGATAAGTAACACTTAATGTAAAAAAGCTTTATTGAGCAAAAGCTTTTCAGTACTGTATAGGTTTCAAATATTCTCGGTGCCATTTTCTTTTTCCTAGGTTGCAAGCTGCTCTATAAACACGACTTTGCAAGACGGCTAGGATTACGATGTGTTACGTGCAACTACTGCTCTCAGCTCTGTAAAAAGGGAGCAACTAAAGAACTTGATGGAGTAGTAAGAGATTTCTGCAGTGAAGAGTGTTGTAGAAAATTTCAAGACTGGTACTATAAGGTAATGCAATATTCCACAAGTATTCAAAAGCTTGAGGGGAAGAAAGGTTGTTAAGTACACTATCCAAAAGTTTGGGGATCCAGCTGTAGTTCATTAATAGAATACATATGTACACTATGAATACAAATTGTTCAAAATTTGTATTCATACTTTTATCATTTCATTTATCATATACAACAATTAAAAACGGCAAACTAAAACAATCAAATAATCTTAGCAAACTTTACAGTGCTGCTCTGAGATATACCAGTGGTTTTTTAAAATATTATATGTATTGAGTTTTATCTATCTATATAAAAGAAGAAGTCCTGACTGTCTGACTCATCAGCACCCAGCTCAAACCGTAGGAACATGAAATTTGGAAGGAACATTGTTTTTATGACGTAGGCACCCACTAAGGAAGGATTTTTGAAAATTCCATCCCTAAGGGGGTGAAAAAGGGGGGAGAATTTGTTGATGACTGACTGACCTGTGCAGGGCGTCCATCCGGCACATTAAAAATATGTTATTAGTCTGTTTACAATTACTTTAAATAAATAAATATTACATTGTAATTATTTATATATATAAAGGAAGAAGTCCTGACTGACTGGGATAATTTGTCTGTGGGGGATACACTCTTTTAAAATACTATTATTGTTTATTGTGGTGTTTACGCTGGGTACACATTGTGTACCTTTCTCACTGCCCCCGAATAGAATTTATTAATTCCCTATCGCTTTCTCTCTCTGCTTCAAGCTTTCTCATTTTCATCTCTCTCTTTCCTCCTTTTCTGTCTCAAGCTCCATGTTTCCCCAAACTTATAAACTATCTGGGTTCTCAGTTTCTGAGGCAATAGGTTTTCCCCTCCCCCAGGGAATACTGCCTCTTCAGACTCTTGGGCTTCAGACAGATGCTTTGCTTTCTTAGGAGCCACGCTGTATTATTTTCAGTTATTGTTAACTTTTTTCCTCAGTTCTTATTTCTGAATAGCTTGAAGGCTCTCAGGATTACCCTGATTTCACTTTCAGTTCAGTTATTTCTATCAGAAAAGTTTTCTGCTGCCAGCACCCAGCCTAAACCTTACACTTTCAGTCAGAGACACTATCTTTTCCATACAGCTCTCACAGGCCTTCAAGGAGAAAGAAGAAGAAAAAAAACCTTTTTCCTTTTTAAACCTGCTTTATTTCTTTTTCTTCTCCATAAAAAAAAATTAAAAATGCAAATTGAAAATTTAAATGTAAATGGTGTGATAATACCACACACTGTCGTACCAATTGTAGGCGATGGAGCGTGCCTATTCCAGGCACTATCTTACGTTATGTATGGCAGTCAAAATCTAGGTAGGGAGGTACATGAACAAATAGTTGATCATGTCGTTGAAAACGGATAAATTCTCTATAATGTCCCACGACAGTGATGGTAACAACTATGCGAGTGCCGATGCATACTTTGACAACATGTCCCGATCCCATACTTACGGTGGTTTGTGCGAGTTGACAGCGGGTGGACAGCTTTTCAAATTAGTTTTCGAAGTTTATCGTAATGATGAACTTCACACAAAATTTGGCGATGAAGGTAACCCTGTAGAACGGTTACGGTTTACGCAAAATCCGGCAGCCATTTTGTACCAAATCCTAAAATCCACGTGAGCAAAGCCGCGGGCAACAGCTAGTTAAAGATATATATCAAGAGATAAACTAGTATTACGCCCAGGGTTCATCTGAGATGAGATTTGAATCAGGGATTTACAGTTTATGCTTCTGACCACAGCATTCCTCAAACTCTTTTGCTGAAAATTAGGTTCGAATATGTCTGTAAGGGTTATGGTAATGTTGCTTAATATATTTTTACTATTGTTTTGAATAATCTAGCAGGGATTTTTGTTCTTGGCAAATACCTCCCTCCCCTGCTTTTATCTTTCTATGTCAGAATCAGTCTTGTATCACTGGATTTAAAGAATTCTTAAGAGATAAGTTGTGTAGGTTATCCTAGATCTTAAATTACATGGTACAACTGTGTTGGCTAAAAATAATTTTGGAAGAAATTACTTTTATTTATTTGTTTCCCCTTTTTTCAGCTGCTGAGCCTAAACACCTTGTAAATTGCTGTTTACAACATATATATGGTGGTAGTTATTATTTTTCCTAAGAAATACAGTTAACAACATTGAAATTGCTTTTAAGGCTGCAAGATGTGACTGTTGTAAAACTCAAGGAACTCTTAAAGAAAAAGTACAGTGGAGAGGAGAGATGAAACATTTCTGTGATCAGCACTGCCTTCTGCGTTTCTACTGTCAACAAAACGAACCTAATATGGCAACACAGAAAGGACCGGAAAACTTAAATTATGGTATGATACTTCCCCTAACCAACCACACAGTACATAATCTGTTTCAATTTTGTGAGGAATATTTATTTATTTATTTATTTATTTATTTATTTTATTATATTTATACCCCGCCTTTTTTCCTGAAAGGAACCCAAGGCGGCTTACATAATCCTCCTCCTCTCCATTTTATCCTCACAACAACCCTGTGAGGTAGGTTAGGCTGAGAGTCAGTGACTGGCCCAAAGTCACCCAGTGAGTTTCATGGCCGAGCGGGGACTAGAACCCAGATCTCCCGAGTCCCAGCCCAACACTCTAACCACTACGCCACACTGGCCATGTAAGGTTCCAGTTTCTAAAAAAAAAGTTCTAAGATAAAGAAGTATAACACAGAGATCAATGTTTGGCAGCTGTGCAAGCAGGAAGAGACCTATTACACGAAAACTCAGCATGAAATCAGTGGCCTGCTTGCCAAATATGGACAATCTTTGCAAGAAATGGAAGGTGGATATAACACCTTTCCCATTCCTAGACGAGGATATTGAGTTCTCCCAAACCAATTGCTGATCCTTTATATCATCAGTTCATTAGGTTAGTAACATTTCCATATAGTCAAAAGAAACCTGGAAGTACTAGGCAGTTGATATGTAAGACCAGGAATAATTCAGTAGTGCTACTATGATGAAAACATTGTTTTTACCATCTACAACTTGAAGTAAAAGAATGAATTATATTAACCTTTTCTCCTTGCATTTATAGATCAGGGTTGTCAAACTCCTCGAACAAAAGTCACAGTAAGTAAATCATAACTTATGCAAACTTATGCAAACTACGCTGGCTGGGGCATGCTGGGAGTTATAGGCCAAAAACCTCTGGGGACCCAAGGTTGGAGAACACTGCCCTAGAAAACAGGCCCTTTCCTAAAAGAAAAGACTTTGCCAAGGTTGGACTAGGTGGTACTTCCTACTTCCTCCCTAGACAGACAAAAAGGTGTTTATATATCTGACTTTGATATAGAAAACTAATTTTGAGCTCTCTGAGGCTACTATATTTAATAGTGCATACAATGATACCTTGAAATTGCATGGTTTCAGTTGTTACTTGTTATAAGCATGAAAGTATTGGGGTAACATGTAAATGCGCAACTCTCATTTTTGTAAACGGTGGCAACATTCCTAACGATTTTAATCAGTGTCAGTTGCATAGCAGGTTACTTCTAAAACATTTTAAACTAGCTAATTTGGTTAGAATCTAAAAGAGTACGCTATATATTTTCTGTGATGAAGATATATTACATTTTGTAAAGGCTTAGCTGAAGACTTGTCAGCTTTTCTTCATTAAAAACATTTCCTCACATGAACTGCCCTCTGGGCAAAGATAGCAAAACATTGATTTCCTTCTCCAAAACAGCTGTCATTTTCAAAAAAATAACCTATGAAGGTCGTAGGTTGTTAGTATAACATCCAAAACCAGACACTCTGGGTTGTTTATGGGTTAAACAACCCAGAGTTAACCTACAATTAGTTGTTGGGTTTGGACATCACACTAACAAGCTATAGGTTGTTGTTGAAACCAGAAACTGCTGTCGGGCTCCATGTGACCCTTAAAATCATGGGTTAATTAACCCATGATTTACCGCCATGTTGCGCGAACCAGGTCAATGTAAGAAATTTGCTGGATCAAATGGAAGGCCTAATAGTCCAACATCCTGTTTCTCACAGTGGCCAACCAGATGCATCTGGGAAGCCCACAAGCAGGACATGAGGACAATAACCAACTCCTGCTCTTTTATCCCAGCAACTGGTATTTAGTGCCTCTGAAGCTGGAGGTAGCATATAGCAATCATGACTAGTAGTCCTTCATAGCCTTATCCTACATTAAAGAAACTTTAATGTAAGTTGAGTGAACTGTTACTTAATATTATTTGGGGTCCCTCTTTTTTCTGTGTGCTAATATTGGGTGGTGTCCTTATTTATTTACAGGGATCAGCACCGCCACCTTCTCCAACACCAAATAAAGAAATGAAGAACAAAGCAGTTCTTTGCAAACCTCTGACAATGACAAAAGCGACATACTGTAAACCCCACATGCAAACGAAATCTTGTCAGACAGGTAATTGTTAAACAGAAGCAATAAGTTCTCGTATGGCCTTTTGTCAGGAATACAGTTGTAATTTGATTGTTTTATGGCACATCCTTAGTGCTAGTATATAACAGTATATTGTTGTTTATTTTAGATGATGACTGGCAAAAAGAATATGTCCCCGTGCCTGTTCCAGTACCTGTGTATGTACCTGTTCCTATGCACATGTATAGTCAAAATATTCCAGTTCCTACAACGGTTCCTGTTCCAGTAAGTCAGATGCCAATCTCATCTTTGAATTTCTCATGTTTTCGCTACCTTGCACATAGCTTATTAATGCTATATGCTCTCATAAAACACTGTGCTGCTTGAAGCTGAGCTGAGGTTCTCTTATTCGTAGTCATCAATTAAGAAGAGTCGATTATAATCAGACATGGCTGACAGCTACAGAAGTAAATGCAAGATAAACTTAAAAGTGTCATTATAACTTTGCAATAAGTGATGGAAGCCATCCATAAGGCAGCAACCTCTGAACTGGATGCACTCTGTTGTCCACTCTAGCATTGTGCAGAATCACTCTTCCTGTTTCTCCCAGTGATTCAGTTGCTTGGCTTTGAAAGTTCTATCTTTTGAAGGTGCTTATCTGTACAGGTATCTTATTTTTCAGCGACATGTATTTATTTATTACTGTAATTTATATCCTGCCTTTCTACAGAAGCTAGTCAAGGCCATACCGCAGTGTTGCAGGCACATAAACACTCAGCCTGCTCAGACATGGAGACATTTAGAAATAAGGATTTGTGTATTAAGTGCCATAATGGGGATATAACAGAGGAGGGAGGTAATAGGAACCCAGAATCTATTTGTTTCAAAAAACTGACTTATTAACGCAGAGCATTTTCACCTCTTTTCCTCTTCTCCCCCACCCCCCAATTCATTTACCAAATTGAATTCTTATGGTACCCCTGTAAATGCAGAAACCAGAAATAACCAATTTTTATAGAAGAAACTGCGGTTCCAGAGAACATAGTGAACTGAAGTGAGACATAAAAGCTTGTTACTGTTAAAAAAAATATGAAGTCTTGCATAGGTAAATTATGCTGGAGCTTTTCATCGTTTTTCAGTTACATATCAGTGTGTTATTCACCCACCAACCTTGTACCAACATTTTTAATAATACATGCTTGTCACCAGTGTTCAGTTAGGTGTTGTTGAATACTACATTTCTAAGCCACTGATTATTTCTCCTTTGAAAAAGTATAAGGACTTACTCTATTTTTGCTTTCTACCTTGCTTGGTGCTGTTAGTGTTTTGTCATTAACAAAGTTAATGATTTAATCATTCCTATACTAGGTACCAGTTCCAGTTTTTCTGCCCACCACACTGGATAGCAGTGAGAATATACTTGAAGCAATAGAAGAACTAAAGAATAAAACCCTTTCCAATCCTGAAGAGGCTGGGAATTTAGTGGCTGTAGCAGAAGAGCAGATGCCTGAAAAAGATGAGAAAGTAGAACCTGTCAAGCTCAAAAGTATGTCTTAACGGCAGATTTTTTATTTTGCAAACTTCGCTAATATTGGCGGTCTCTAGGTCAGTTCACACTTCTTGTCCATGTGAGCAATCCTGATCCTTCCTTGAGCACCCACTTACATGGAGAAATGTAATGTTTCTACCAGTCAATCACAGGTACAGTATACAGCAGTTCCAGTGATTGCAGTGGCAGCTGTGGCCAATCCCAAGATTATTTTGATGAGCCTGAGTAATCCCCATCAATTCCTGAGCTGAGGTTTGGTGAAAATCTGTTGAACATTCTGAACTATGTGAAATGTGAAACCTCCACATTTTAAATTCTGAGAGAGATAGGGTCCCCCCATCCCCGTCCCCCAAAATTACTACTAGAAGAGGAACCATAAAATATATGTCTTCTATAGGGAGAGTTACCTTTTAGGTGTGTCATCCTGTGAACCACCCTGATAATTTCTGTTGAGCAGCAGTTTCTACGTTTATTAAATAAAATAAATAAATATGATTAGTTTTGTTGTGCCCATGATTATGACAAATGGGAGGGGGGCGAGGGAAGATTCCCTTCCCATGTTAGGTTTCTACTCTGAGTTGGTGGGGCAAGGGCTCTTGATCATTACAGCAGCACCAGATCTGGTGGAAAACTGACAGCAAAGAACACAGTATCTAAGGCTAGGTTGCATCATAGGCTCAGACCTAGGTTGTAACTGAGCCTCAGTGCGGAGGAGGACTGCAAGCTCAGAGAGGTAAGCAACAGCTAAGATGGTGTGTAGGCAATTCTGCTCCTGTCCCCTTTTGGTTTGTGGAAGAAATGGCTGATCATTACAAGCAGCAGGGCATGACAAGGCCATAACAGTTATAGGGTGAACAGAGAAAGCCCTGGTTGTAGGACACACAGTATCATACGAAGGGCCATGGAGGCTGATCACCTTCCCTCTCATTAATACAGCTATACCGAGGGTTTGGGCTTGAGTGGTCTTGCTCCCTTGGTGTCCTTCTGGAGAGGGAGGACGCACTGCACTAGAGGAAAGTGCACATATACAGCCTTTTGAGTTTCCATGCCATTCCAGCTGGCATGAGCCATGATGCTTTCTTCAGTCTTTTGATATAGAGGGCTTTCTTGGGATGATGACAGCCATTCTCTCTTTCCTCAGAGGACTGTTGAGCAAAGAGTATTTGTCGCTAGCTTATTTTTCCAGATTGTGGGGCATAACGCCTTTTCCTGCTTCTGAATGCTATGCTTTCGAGCTACTTTTCTAGTGCTAGATAGTAAGATAGGGCTATATTGTATCTGATTAAACCTTCTTGATGCATTCAGGTAAGTTTGTCCACTTTTGCCTCTCTCTGACTTTGTACTAGCTTCACTTAGGACTGTAAAACACTCTAAAGGGAATCAAAATATAACTTGCCTTTCTTTAATTACAGGTGTAATAACTGAGGGAGAATTGCCTAACTCTGAAACTGAAACACAGACAAGCTTGCCTGATATTCCATATGAGCCAGACCTTGATATTGAGGTTGATTTTCCTAGAGGTTTGTACACTAACTTCTTTAATGAACAATCTGAATGAATGTCAACATGGGGCAAACTGGTTTTAAATGCTTGCTCTCATACCCCCGGGAAATCCACACTGGAGTCTTTGCTTTATTATTAACGTATTTAGATATCTAGCTGAAGCCTCCCCCAAATTGATGCCCTCCTGGTGTATTGGACTACAGCTTACACAATCTCAGCCAGCCTGGTCAAGGCTGAAGTTGTAGCCCAACACATCTGGAGGGCACCACCTTGGGGAAGGCTGTCGTAGAGCAACTCTACAAACATGTTTATAAGATAAGAGCCTGAGTGCCTCACTGAATCAGACCAAAGGTCCAGCTGGATCAACATTCTCCCAACAGCTGGCCAACTATTCTCCTTTGGAAGCTCACATGCCAGGCATAATGGTGATAGGCACATCTGTTCTTTGTCCCTAGCATCTGGGATTTAAATGAGGATATTTCATTTCCCTCCCCCAGTCATGGATTAATATAATATAATCCCTTTAATCCCTGTCAACTCCAATGCACTCACCTTCAGCTTGAGATACCTCATCATACTAAGGATCCATAACCCTTATTGCCCCCACCAACCCCCACTTTTTTCTTCCTTATGCCAAAAAACTAAAGAAATCTCCTACTCAGAACCATTTTTTTCTTTTAAAACTAAGTCTTAGGCATGTGCAGCAGGACTGGAGGAAGTGGACATCCTCGGCCCCTCCTCCCTATGGCAGCCCTTCCAACCCCCAGACATGCTGTACAGAATGTCAGGGGCCCCTGCTGAGTAAGGTAGGCTGTGGTGTGGGGGGGGGGAGCTGAGGTGGAAAGTGGAGATTCCCCCCCAAAATTGGACTAAGGCATCTTCCACAAGCAGAACTCTGCTCACAATACGTGCCCTCACCCAGTCCCCACCTTTCACCTCTGACCCCCCTGCACCACCCCCATCCCATTCAGGAGGGTCCTCTGATTTTCTTTGTAGCATTTGGGGGGCACTGTGGGGGTTGCTGTGGTGAGGAGGGCAAGTCCACTTCTCCCAGCCCATTGCACTTACCTAAATCTAGATCCAACCCAATGTCTATTGGCCAGCAGGGAACTGATGAGGAATCTTATGCCAAAGTGATGTGTGGGTAAGGAGTACAGAATGGGCAGACAATGTCACTCTTCTGTCAAGTGGCTGGAGATGTTAATCTTCTGGGTCTTTAAAAATACATTATATTGTATAGAATATATAGTAGAATTGCAATTGATGAGGATTACATCTATTAAAGTGTGTATTTCTAATTCCAGTTGTGACTCCAATAAACGTATATATTGAAGAAACCCCAAAAGGCCAAATTGTTTGTTTGTTTCTTCATGGAGTCACAGTTATTTTGTGGTACGCCAAATGCTGCTGAAACAACCAGCATGCTCACTTTTATGAAAATTCATACATGTTCTTAGAATATTCATGTAATTCAGTTTTTGCAGAATAGCTACCAATATTGATGAATAATATAAACAATATATTGCACAATAAATCATGCCTCCACCAGTTACATACACCTGATGCATTAAGTGTTAGACTACATGTTAAATATTTCTAATGGGAGTGCACTTCTAATATCTGTGCAGCAACTGAGGAACTTGACATGGAAAATGAATTTTTGCTGCCGCCTGTCTTTGGAGAGGAATACGAGGAACAGCCAAGACCTCGAACTAAAAAGAAGGTGATGTGACTGAAACATGTTCTAATGAGAGTTGCATGGCGAATGGGGTATATTATTTAGTTATGACCCGTTTATAACGGGAGCCTGAAGTGGCCCTACCAGGAGGGAAAGTGAGGCAGATGCCTCCATGGTGAATTTTGGGCATTACTAATGGTGGAAGACAGACAGTGTGACCCACAGGGTCAAATTCATCGGGAAGGTTTCCTGCACAAGCCCCATTGAAATAAAAGTGAGTCGTGCAACAGCGCGAGAGTGTTCTCATGTAGCTCCCTTTCATATCGCTGGGGCCTCCTCAAAATAACTTCTCAGTGGTCCATGCCTCACATTAAATTGAGAGAGATTCCCATTTCACTTTTCCTCCTCTGGCACCAAATGCCCTGACGGAGAGTAGTTTTAAAAATAATTTTAAAAATGGATTTCTCAGGGTCATGCATACATCTCATCTGCCTTACTAAAGGACTTGTAACACAACCATTTGACAATTTAAGGTATAAAATAGACATGGAATTTTAGATAAATTAATAAATAAAACTGTTCCCAACCGCAAAAATCTAGTTTAAATATCTCTGGGGTTTTTGTTTCTGAAAAAGGTTCTGTAAAGTGCCATTATGTTGGCGGCACTATATAAGTAATCATTCTTCTTCATGGTCTCTGTGCATCACACATCCAAGCTCTAGGCCTGCGTGGAGCCCTGTTCGGGGAACCTTCTATATATAACTAAGGAATTCCTCATTGTTATATAGTCTAGCCACAGTGGTACTTAATCATCTTGCCATTTAGATTATTGTAACACACTTTAAACGGGGCCGCCCTTGAAAAGTGTTCAGAAACTACAGCTAGTGCAAAACTCAGCAGCCAGACGTTTGTCTGATGTGCAGTTTGAGAGACCGCCTCCTCCCGTATGTACCTGGCTGATGTTTATCATCTGAGGCTCTGTTACATGTCCCACCTCCTAGAGGGGTGAAGCTGGTGGGGACCCAAGATGGAGCCTCCTATGTAGCAGTGCCCGGTTATGGAACCTCCTTCCCAGGGAGGTCAGGTTGGCTCCCTTGTTACTGGCCTTTAAACAGCTGGAAATAAACTTATTCTCTCCACTAAGCTTTTAGTGATTAATGCCGCTGTTTGGTTTTGGAAGATTCTCTTGCTTTATTGTGATGTATGTATTTTATCATATTTTTTTTAACTTTTAGTTTTGTTTGGATTTGTTGTGTTTTATTGTTTTTATTATTTTATTGTAAACCGCCTCGAGCACTCATTGAGTGGAGGGGCAATTCGGAAATACATTAAATAAATAAATAATAATTAATTACTGCAAAATGAAACCAACTTTTTATTGTAGTGCAGAACAGTTCTTGAAAGAGATTATAGTTTAAGGAACTAACCAGCAGCTCAGTGAAGCCACGAGTATTACCTTGGTCTTTAAAAATCTGCTTTGCAGCTGCTAGTTATGCTTTATTTGGATTTCATCTATCCATAGTAGAGAGTAGAATTACTGACTGTAAGTTCAATGTTAATAAGCAGTAATATTTACAGGTCTGTTTTAATGGCAGGGAGCGAAGAGAAAAGCAGTGTCAGAATACCACTCTCAGGATGATAGCTCTGAGAATTCAGAGTGCAGTTTTCCCTTCAAGTATGCGTATGGTGTAAATGCATGGAAACACTGGGTAAAAACTAGGAATCTAGCTGAAGATCTGCCAGTATTAGATGAGCTGAAATCAAGTAAGTATTTCCTACTTAGCTATAAGTCTTAGGCCTAAAAGACAGCCAGTGTATTCCAGTAGATAAGTGTGTTGATCTTGGACCTGTGCTCAGATTCTGACTTTGCCATGGGCTTACTGGGGTGGCGTAAGCTTCAGAGCCTGATCAGTAAGATGGGGTTATAGCAAGTTATCTCAAATAATTATTATGAGTACCAAGTAGCTAAGCATTAGAAGTACTATAGAAATTGACAGTTTTAGTGAAAAGCTCACTATATATTTTGTGTCTGAGACCACCTTTATGGTAGTATTTGTAATTTCTTTGAATGCATTGTTATCTTTATTTTGTACTCTTCTGCTGGATGCTTTTGTTTATTACAAAGAGATTGCATTAGAATACTCCTTATATTTTTCACTGCAGCAAAGACAGTGAAATTAAAAGAAGATATTGTATCACATACTTCTAATGAACTAAACTTTGGGTTGGCACACTTTGTAAATGAAATCCGAAGACCAAATGGAGAAAGCTATGCACCTGACAGCATCTATTATCTGTGTCTTGGGATTCAGGAGGTGAGAAATGTAAAAATATAATGTAATCTATATGGGATGAATATTATGATTAGCTTTAATAAATTATGGCAAAATATGGAATTATCTGTTGAAAGCATGGCCATGTTGATACATCACGTTAAAACATGGTCTAGCATAACATGTACAAGCTGGAATGAGCCCAAGGAAGCCTCAGGTTCATGAGGCCAAGAGGAAGACTTCAGCAGCGTTCCATGTCTCCCCGAATCTCAGCTTGTCATTGCATGTAGTCTAGAATTCATTGACTGGGTTTGCACGACACAGCAACCCATTGTGGGTAACTAGCCATGGTGGGTTGTCGTGTAGTGTGAACCTGAACCACTTCCCAAAGGGTGGCTTGTTTTTCCCTAACAGCTGCGTCCCTACATTCCTAATCATCTGCTCCCATCAGTGGTTCATAGATTTCATAGATCATAGAGTTGGAAGGAGCCTACAAGGCTATCAAGTCCAACCCCCTGCATGCCTTGGTCTCCTCTCACCTTGACTACTGTAATGTGCTCTACGTGGGGTTACCCTGGAAGACTGTTCAGAAGCGACAGCTGGTACAGTATGCAGCAGCTCGCCTCATTAAAGGCAGTCGCCAGTGTGATCACATCACTCCGGTGCTCAAGGAGCTGCACTGGCTACCAGTTGTTTGCCAAGCCGAATTCAAGGTGTTGGTTTTGACCTTTAAAACCCTATACGGCTCCGGTCCAGTTTATCTCAAGGAGCATCTCCAGCAACATCAAGTAGGCCGCTCAACAAGATCCGCCATGGATGGCCTTCTCCTTGTCCCATCAGCCAGAGCAGCCAGGCTGGAGGGGACTAGGAAGAGGGCCTTTTCTGTGGCGGCCCCCAAACTGTGGAACTCTCCCCAGTGACCTCTGCCATGCCCCCTCTTTGATGAGCTTCCACCATTCATTAAAAACATGGCTTTTCAGGTGGGAATATGGGGTGGGTTAGGATTTTAGGATTTTATACTGTTTTAAGTGTATTTTAATCTGTTTTGTTTCATTGTATGTTGTACATCGCCCAGAGTGGCCGGGTACTGGCTAGATGGGCGATCTAGAAATACAGTAAATAAATACAGTCATACCATGGATTGAGAGCATAATTTGTTCCGGAAACGTGCTTGTAATCCAAAACACTCTTATATCAAAATGAAATCCCCCCAAAAAAATTTGTACAGAGATTTTTAATTTAAGCCGTACTACAGTACTTGTATTGCAAGACGTCGCTTGTATATCAAGTAAAAAATAAATAAATAAATATTTAAAATTTTGCTTGTCTTGCAAAACACTCTCAAACCAAGTTACTTGCAATCCAAGGTATTACTGTAAATAACAAGCCACCCTGACAACCGATGGCTTGTTTTAGGGGTTGTTGAACCCACGGTTGTCAAGGCATCCAAATCCAGGCAACCGCCTCCATCGTGGGTTGCGGGAAGCTGCAAGTGAGATGCTCTGCAAGAGTAGTTGCGACCCCCTTTCACAAGCAAAGATTTTCTTGCGGCTTTGCTTTGTGCTTGACAGTTTCCCATTTGACAGCTGTCAAGTGAAAGCAAAGCAACATATTTGAAGCCTGGCTTTGTCAGTGTCCATGGATGTTGCCTGCTTTGACAATCAGGCCAGTTGACCTAGCAAAAGCTTCACATTTCGCAACTCTGAACTACCAACTCCCCAAAATAAATACAGTATTTTTCCATGTATAAGACTATCCTTTTTCCTAAAATCGCTAGACTAAAAATTGAGGGTCGTCTTATACATGGAAGTAAGCCGAGGAGAGAACCGTGCGGTTGCAAAACTGCCCAGTGGGGGTGCGTCTTATACATGGGGGCGTCTTATAGGCGGAAAAATACGGTAATTTTTAAAAATTAACGAAAACATTGCGCACATTTCTGGTGCAATTTTTTATTTTTAAATGGTGACAAACCAGTGACGGCCGCTCTCATGTGCCACTTGGGCACTTTGGAGGGGCTGTCACTTCAGAGATCATGAAAAGTGTACTCCGAAAAAAAAGGATGATGATGATGACAATAATAATAATAATAATAATAATAATAATAATAATAATATTATTATTATTATTATTATTATTATTATTATTATTATTATTATTAATGTTATTTCTATACCACCCCACAGCCGACGCTCTCTGGGCGGCTCACAACAATTTATACAATAAAATCTACATTAAAACCAACAATAAAAACATACAAAGTATGAAGGCACGCGAGGAAAAACAGAGCGCCTCGCATGAGTGAAATGGAAGATTTAAAATCCTATTCCCGTGTGCAGACGCCCATAAATCCACACACAGAAGTTCAGATCTGTCTCTCCCACCCCCAGCGCAGCTCTCCCAGCGTATCGGATGTCAGCCAGCTCAGCTTCCTCCTGTTTGCAGATTCCAGTAGTAATGAAATAACTCTGTAAACTCCACAGGTCTATTTACTACCTGTTTATTTACTTAACAAAGCTTATTCTACTACAGAGTATACATTTCCATGTGCAGAGTACAATGTGTAGCAAGCATTTAATCCAGTGGAGCAAGTTGAGCTTCAGTCCACTCTGCACAGACATTACATGATTGCATTTAGTCCAGCAAGCACTAGTCAGAAGAAAAGAAAGTGAAGAAGAAGAGAGAACAGTTCAACATCTCTCCAAAATGGCTACAGACAGAGAAACAACAAGTCAGTACGTCATCAGAACATACAAACCACGTGACCAGCTCGTATTTCTTTCACACCTACTTTTCCCATGAGAAACACACAGGAAGTAGGAGACAAAACATAACTTGTTTACCAGCCATTCTGTTCCTTTCATTTGTAAACAATGTGCCACAGCTGGTGATTGTGATACGTGTCACAACAATGTATTTATTATTTCTTATATTTATTAATCGCCCATCTGGCTGGTCACCCGGCCACCCTGTAATGTAGTTAAAAGATTAAAAGCAAATTTAAAAGCACAGTTTAAAATGACAGTACAAAAAGTTAATAAAACTAAGCCTACAGGTGACAATCCCCCCCCATGTGCTATTTTGAGCTCTTTTTTAAAAAATTTATTTTTATTGAGTTTTCCAAAACAAAAACAAATCGTATTTGGCTTCCGCCACCTTGTCTGACAAACATTACCAATCCTTATCCAATCCAAGTTTCTTCTATTTTCACAGAAAGAATTGTCACTTTACCAATATTCAAAAATCAAAACCCAAAATTATTAAGTCACCTTCCCTCCTCCCCAAAAAGTCCACCAGATGTTTCCAGTCTTTCTTGAATGAGGATAAAAAAAATTCTCTAATTAAACAAGTCAATTTCTTCATCTCTGCTAAGTCCAACATTTTCAACAGCCAGTCTTCTATAGCTGGTATTGCTGCTTCTTTCCATTTTTTGAGCTCTTAACTATTAAATGCCTTGGCATAGAGGGAAGTCTTAACCTGGCGCTGAAAAGATAGTAAGGTTGGTGCCAGGCAGGCCTTAGTGGGGAGCTTATTCCAGAAAAAAAGCCACGGTGACCAAAAAAGGGTCACAACTGGAGTGGGGAGATGAGATAAGACAGGTTCTGCTGTGCAGGTCCCTGGGGTACCTATGGGAGGACCTAGTGGGAAGGGGCAGGGGGACAACCCACAGTGAGCCCGATCATCTGTCGGGCATACCATGGGTTGTTCCATGGGATTGCGCAGCTTATTCGTAGTGTAGATTGTTGTGTCATGTGTACTCGCCCAACAGTTTATAACAAACTCTGGTCAGTTTCAAAACAAGCTAACTTTCAAGCTATGGTTTATTAAACCAGCTTGTTGCAGGTCTGTCCAGAACAGCATGGGAAGTGGTGCAGTGGGGGGGCTGCAGGGGGGCAGGAGGAATAAGTGAAAATCACCTCCCCCCCCCCCCCTTTCCATGAACTGAGGCCTCTGCTGGGCTTCACTTTATTCATGGAATAACTGTTTCTGGGAATGGAAGGGCACATTTAAATCAAACCCAATATATTTACATTTAACAAGCTAGTTAGTTGCTGAACTGAGACACATTTGTTACCTTGTCAGAGTGGTGCTCTCATATGCAAGATGGCTTACTTTCAAATCACCCTGCGATTTGGGTGGTATACAAATACTTTAAATAAATAATAAATGTATATGCAAAAAAGAAGTTGATATTCCTAGAATATTCTTGCTGGGTTTTTTTGTTTGAGCATACTAAATTTTATGCTTCTCTTTTTCTATAGTATCTGAATGGAAGCAAGAGAAAAGATAATATCTTTTTGGATCCCAATTACGATACATTTGGGCAGGAAATAAATAAAATACTGAGAAGCTGGCAACCAAGCATACTTCCAGACGGTAACTGTTCTTGTCTTGGTCATTTCGGTCATTTCTTTCTTACCTTATGTTCCTTAAGCAGTTCACTCCTGTGCAATCAAAATTATTCCCTTTTTTAGTATATAGGGAGTCTAAGGACAGTTTCTGTTCCGGAGATGAGTGTTGCTGCTCATTTCCATGATTATTTTAGGAACGGCTAGTTCTTTTGTTAGCGGTCCATTTCGCTAGCACAGCAGAACTAGCAGAGGCACAGCAGCAGTATAGGGTACTGCCCTAAATATTTAAGTCCTGTGAAGCTTATCATTATTATAAATGTATGTAACCTTCAATTAATTTGGGACTGTGCATATTGTACCAGACATTTCTGAGAGATGTGTTTAGTTTAACCTATTTTAGAATTCCTTCCTTATAGAAAGGAATTAATTTCATCTTGAATCTGATAGATGCAGCTCAGCCTCATTTACAGAATGTTTCTTTCTATATTCTCTTTCTCTTGCCAGGTTCAATATTTTCTCGGGTTGAAGAAGACTATCTCTGGAGGATAAAACAGCTAGGATCTCACTCTCCAGTTGCTCTTCTAAATACACTGTTCTACTTCAACACTAAATATTTTGGCCTGAAAACAGTTGAGCAGCACTTAAGACTTTCCTTTGGCACTGTTTATAGACATTGGAAGAAAAATCCTCTAACAATGGAAAGCAAAGCTTGTCTTAGATATCAGGTTTCCTCCCTATGTGGAACGGATAATGAAGGTAATACAACATTCCAAAGTGAATACTTTGCCCAATTGAAAACTCACTGGGCCACTTGTTTTAGACGCCTGATAATATCTATGGAGCTGTTCTTCAGGTGCAGAAAGGTAGTGCCATAATTCTGAGACTTGTGCGAAGCATGTAATCTACCAGTACCCAAAAGCTATGGCAAAGCAGTCATTGCTAAAGGACTCGGGTTATTGATTACATTTGGAAGGTTTTTACTGTGTTCTGTTTGCCTTTTATATTTCACCCCATCACTCTCCATCACACCTCACTCTTCCCCTTTCTTCATATTGAAATCAAGGACAAGTGAGCTAAGGAGCTGTTTAGTGGCTTGAAGAGACAGGGCTGTGTTCCCTTATGGTGTCAGCCAAGGACAAAGATGCAGAAGGGAACAAGAGAGCCCTTAATACAAGCACAGCAGACACTGACCCAAGAGAGCAAAGAAGGCCCCCTGCTGTGCCCTTTCTAGTCAGTTGTCAAAATGGTCCCTTCAGTCAATACAAGTCAAATTATCCCTTCAGTCAATACAAGCCAAGAATTTCCTTACTTTAGAGAAAACATAAGAGCTGGTAGCTGCTTTGGTTTTAATGTTAACAGTTTGATTTAAATATGATTTACTGGTCCACGTAGTCCTCGTGTCTGCATATTCTCATCATTATCTCAGGCCTCTGGCTCAGCTTGTCTGAGTGTGGAAAGCTAAGCAGGGTCAGGCCTGGTTATTACTTGGATGGGAGACCCCTCCTCTAGTTTCCTGCATTGAGCAGGGGGTTGGACTTGATGGCCTTGTAGGCCCCTTTATGATCTATGAATCTATGACTCTTTTTAAATGGTAAAGTTCTCTTATAATGACTTTTGCCACATATTTTTGTGTGTGGTGAGATGCTTGTAAAGGCAGAACCTTTATTTGGGGAAGAGGAAAGGGGAAGGAGAATAATGACTGCTGTTTCAGGTGTTTTTCTTGATAACTGGATCTTTCCTGTGAAGTCTGTTCTGTGAAAGTGCCTCACTGTGCAAATATGACTTTAGTAAAAGTCACTGAAATTACTGTATCAGCCCCAAATCTTCTTTTTAGAGTTGTCAGTAGTTGCAACTTTACAACATTGTAGTCTTTTAGCTTGCACTCCATTAATCTCAGTCTGTAATAGTATATATCTTTTTTGTTTACAATTTTGTTTTACATTTTCCTGTTTTAGAAGATAAAATTGCTACTGGAAAGAGGAAGCATGAAGATGATGAGCCAGTATTTGAACAAATTGAAAACACAGCAGATCCCTCTAGATGTCCTGTAAAAATATTTGAATGCTACTTATCTAAGAGGTATTTAAGAAAAATTATGATGGTGTGTGTTGTAAATCTGACTCTTGAATGTTTCCATTGTATATTGTTAGAAATGGTTAGGCCTTCTAGGAGAAAGTGCTTCTTTCAGCATAAGAAAATATTCCAAAAGAGGCAAAAATGTAGGTTTGCTATGTCAATATTACTAATGTCAACCATACTCAGTAACAACATATGCCTGCACCTAAACAACTCTGTTTCCCAGCATCAGCCACCTCAGCCAGTCTGTACAATGCTGCATCTTTGAGCCAGATGATCCGTAATGCATCTCCATCGGCATGACTGTAAGGGCTTGTTACCATTTGGGTCTTGTCACACTAGCCTTTGTTTTTATAAGTAAGTGCAGCACTTTGGCTGGCTCTTGCTAATTCTCAGGTGGTGAGTCACACCAAAGTAATTTTAATTCTAGCTATATCTCCCTTGCTTCAGCTCAGAGTCCAATAGGGGGAGCACTGGGCATTGGAAAGCCCACAATAAGGTTTGAATCATTACAGGAAACACAGAAATACAACAGTAGACTATTAACTAAAGTGTGGTGACTCCAGTTGCTTCTCTGTGCTTCCAGATGGGTTTGGGATGTCATCAACTAAGATTCTTATCCCCTGTATGGAAGGAGAACAATATAACACTCATTTTAGGGATGCTGATTTTATGAAGCACATGTCTTGAACTTCTCACAGTGTGGATTATGTTTTAAGTATTCGCTCTTGCATTTCATGATATGAAGTCATTAGATGACATTCAGTAGGTAGTTGCTCTTCTGTTCTGACATATTTCTAAGTCATTGGGTTGTATCTAATTGCAGCTTTGCCTTAACAGACAGTGCTTCTGCTAGCACAAGTTGGGGCACCTGATTTTTTGCCAGTCTTCTCCTACCCACTTCAGTCCCCTGTCCTTCCCAAAAAGTTGTTCCTGAGGATTGGGGTACAATCAGGTGCCCCAACTTGCATGAGTAGAAGCACTTTCTGCTGAAGGAAAGCCATCATTGGATACAATCCTGTACATTTAAAACTGCAGTTGTACACTGATTGCATCTATATGAATATATGTGCAAGCTCTTTGTTTAAGCTTGTACTTTTCTAACCTTTCCTTTATGAATATATGTACAAGCTCTTTGTTTAAGCTTGTACTTTTCTAACCTTTCCTTTTCCCTTTCAGCCCGCCAAATCTCAGTCAGAGAATGGATGTGTTCTATTTGCAGCCAGCCTGCCCGGTTTCCTCCGACAGTGCAGTTTGGTACACCTCCACCTCAGTGGATCGCAATACTTTGGAAAACATGCTTGTACGGGTTCTTTTAGTAAAAGATATTTATGATAAAGACAATTGCGAACTGGATGAAGACATAGATTAAACACTTCCCAAACTCTCCTTGAAAAAACACACACAACAGCATTAGCTAGTCAAGCTGCTAGATTTTTATTATGGAAAAAATAAAACATTTCAAGTTTACTCTTTGTTTAACACGTTTTGTAGCAGTGTGCCCTCAGCTGGGTATTACCATGTAAATAATCTGTGAGAGAAAGTGGCCATTATTTTACATAGTGGTTTTAGAATACTTAACACACACATTCATTTTTTAATTATTATTTATTTGGTTAGGTATGTTTGTAACTTTTTACATTGCAAAATTTGAATGAGAATGTGCCATGTGTATTTTTTGGGGTGGGGGGGGTGTCATAGTAAGCAGCATCCACATTGCACAACTTCACTGTTGCAGAGCTTCCTTGAAAGAGAGTTGGGGCTTTTACTGGGTTCTGAAACCAGGTAGTTGTGTATGGGTAGCACTACTAAAGTTTAGAACTTGCTGTGTCTTTCAGAGTTTTTTAAAGAAATTGTAAACTAATAGGTTTTTTACTCTTAGTTACTGAAGCCTTACGAAGGTTATGTAGAGAGGTTCCATCTTATGTACCAAAAATAGATGAAAGAGAATGCTGTTAATATTGATGTACTGTAATGTGAATCTATACTGGTGAAAATGACTTTTCTTTTGTTGCCCTTATTAAAAAAAAACCTTAGTATCCTTTCCTTATTTGTGACTCTCTGAATTTGCCCTTATAAGTATAGTGTATATTAGATAGGAGCACAAGCTGAAAACATCTAGGCCATTCAGACATGCATCGTCATTGGATAGTATATACAATGCAAAAATCTCCCTTTTGTTTTTGTCTAACCTTGTTATATTTTATTTTATTTTATTTCTATGTTATCCTTCAATGTAAACATTCTCAGGTGGCTTACACAAGAATAAATAAAACAAATGCAACACAACAATAACAATATAAAAAAGCATACAGCTGATTAAAAATTGGTAGCAATACAAATTTAACAGTTTAACAATTAGAAGCTGGGGGACAGGAGGACACAAGGCTTTGGCAGTGAAAAGCAAAGTAAGCACCAGGTGAGCCTCTCCAGGGAGAAAATTCCATAAATGGAGTCCCACCAATGAGAGTTATAAGTGATTCTATCTTACTGGCTTAGTAAAAATGGGGTACTGCATAATGAAATGTATAATGTGGGGAAATGGTGTATGAAAATGTTTAGGTCCTTGCTTCACTGCACTTACTTGAAAATCCATTTCTGTCTTTTACAATTAATGGGGCCCAATCATGTGGAATATTCCTTGCACAGGTGTAAGATAAATGGATGGTTTTTGCCCAGTTCAAGGCTTTTCTGTGTACAGTGTACAGTGGCTGCATTTTGCATTTTGCAAGTATCCACACAGAGGCATCTTGCATGAGCAGAAAGCACAGCCACATTCTCGGGTGGGCAATAATTTTCACTTCTGGCTGCATACCCTTGCATCATATTGAACCCCACTCTGGAGGATCTCCCAACTTTCAGGGGTGGCTTTCTAGGCAACATAAGTTACTGTGGTGGGAAAGGGGTACAACCCCAATTCACACCTAGTGTGTGATACTCCACTTCATCAGATGATTATTTTTGTGGCTTTCCAACTTAAGCATGTGCTGCTACAAATCAAGTTACAGGCACAAAAATAGGTTTCTGTATTATGTGCAGTGTAAGTCCCTGATAGTATGATATTACACCTGCTGTATACAAGCATACAGTAATGCTTACTTTGCTGTAAGCAGGAGTAGCGGTGCTAATTTCCCCAGCCCCTTTTCTAAAAAATGTGTGTCTTACCAGATGTTTTCTCCAGTGCAAGGGAGGAAGAGTGTATAGCATGCAAATAATTCAAATTTTTAAAATGGTGTGGCGGTGCTTCAGGGTAGGGGAAAGGGCATCTTCCTGATGTCTACCATTTAAATGACTAGGACTACTGGACTGGTAGAAAGGAAGCTCACACAGGCTCAAAAATGTCAAATTCTTTGAACCGAATATGGCAGGTAGGAGTTGTTACTCCTCACAAATCACTATAAAAGGTGCCTTGACTTGTGTAACTTGAAAGTATTCAGTATTGCACTTTGAATGCCTGGAAATCCAATATCCTAACAGATTCAAAACCTTGAGCTAAGATGTGTGTAATGTGTTCAACAAATGTACACAGTATTGTGACTTCGCCTTACGTGGAAATGCCCCACTGATTTCAGGGGTCTTATACAAAAGCTGTCAGGGTGGGGGTGGGGGTACAATCGGGCTTCAGTAACAGCATTTTACTGGCCAGTTGATTATTTTTACAACCAAAAGTCTTGTGGCATGTTAAATACTAACAAATTTATTATGGCATAGGTTTGCATGGGTTGCACTCCATCAGATGATTATTTTTTTGTGGCTTTCCAACTTAAGCATGTGCTGCTACAAATCAGGTTACAGGCACAAAAATAGGTTTCTGTATTATGTGCAGTGATAGTCACACTTTCCGATGTGCTACATCTTTCCAAACACAACGATGCAGAGAGCAAACAATTTGGTTCAAATTTGAGCAACCGAAGTGTAGAAGTAATTCCATTCTGACAACCTAAAGTCAGACAGATGCAGGTGGAGGGGGTCAACACTGCATCAGCAAGCCACCAAAAAGTGCACCTATCTGAAATATGTTATTTATAGTTGAAAAGAACACATAAGCCCATACTTTTACTCTGCCCACTCTGTGCACAGAGGCTTAAACGTTAAACACAGGCATTCTTTTTAAAAATAGCATGTTAAAGGTGAACTTCAGGATTATGTATTCAGGATAATTATACTTGGTTGAATTCATATTAGAAATACAGTGGGGGGGTTTAAAGGTTTAGTTCAAAAAAAGATACACATTCATAAGAACTAGAGCTCAGGGACTCCTTTTGCTTTAGAGATTAATATTTTGAGAAGCTAAATTGCTTAATAAAACCATACAGCTCGTATTGTTTAATGAAGGGATTCTAGACAAGCGGCACTCAACTCTACTTCGTCTGCATTCTTTTTATTTAGTGTCAAAAAATGGGAAATACTTTTTGCAGCTATTCTTTAGTGCAGCTGCGCTGGGCTAGATTTTTGTGTTAAATCACAGACAAGACAGTGACCCTCTAGTATAAGTGGTGCAAAATAAAACTTTGATGTTGCCCAGTATCCTATGCTAGTTTTCAACACTGCTTTGAAACACCAGTTTGTTCATCTGTGTGCTTCATAGACTCCCATTGTACCTTATTAACGCTGGTATAGAAGTCCTATAAAAAAAAAATTGGCATTCAAATGTGAAATATCCTATAGATATCTTAAAAGGAAATTGAGCACTGGACATAGTCATGTCAACAGAAAGCCTTCCAAGTTCAGCAAGATCTAAATTTACAATGTTCATTAAGATAAAAAAGATGCCTAGGCTGAGGGTTGTGTTGTACTGTGTACTGGACTGGACTCCATCCCACATTTAGGCATTTAAATAAATCCAGTCTCCAGAAGCATAACACAGAAGGGGTTATTTGCATGAGTACTTTAGAGACCACCTGTATATAGCATGTTTCCCAAAGCAATTCAGCAGTATGCCAGCTGTAGAAACCGTTGTGTGCCTAAACCCACCTCATTTTCTAGTTTTAGATGTGCGGATACTTCATGGAGGCACCCCAATCTCTCAAACATTACATAGGAAGCAGCGCCTCAATCTGGTACAGATGTAATGTTCCTGATCTCAAACAACCTGTACTTTCACCACCCTTGGTTTGCTTTAACCATGGCATAGTGTTATATTGGCATTGGTACTAACCAGAGTCATAACCAGGGTTTCAAGATCCACTTCAAACCTTGGTTTCAAACTGGTTACCAGTGTGTGTGTGTGTGTGTGGGGGGGGGAGAATAGCATTAACCATGGTTGGGCTGATGTAGATATAACACTACACCATGGTTAAAATAAATAGGGGATGGGGATTCATACAAAGAGGAGGGGAAGGAGCATGCAAGTCAATAGCACACTTCCAGTCTCCTAACCATGGTTTGGGGATAAGGAGTGCATGTGTGTACACTGGTTTGTACAGGATAATGCAGTAAAAATCAGGGAGTGTTGATAGGGTTAGGTAATTGGAAAGATGGACAAAATACGTGTGTCTCTTTCATAAAGAAGTGATGATTCTATGCAGTAAGAGTAATCAGGGTTACTGCTGATGCATAGTTACTTTTCTGTATATATAATTGCTCTTTTGTATATAAACTTAAGGTGTGTGTGTGTTTCCCCCTTCACTGTTTTTAAAATCTTGTCTGTTTCGCTATTCCAATTTTATTGTCTTGATTTTTTAAAAATAAATTTTATTTTGCTCCTCAAAACAAGACTCAGCAACTTAATGCCTAATAAAATTGATATTTAGTTTCATAAAGTACCTCAAAGGCTATAGATTTGTATAACCATTTGACACACCCTTCTATTGAAACCAGGTATATTTCAGACCCAGAAAATTACTATACCAGGGCATTCTCAAGCATCCATGCTTTTAGGCAATGACTTCCTACTCTGCTGCAGAGGTTGGATCCAGAATTAGGGTCTGATAGAAGCAGACTTCCCCACTCCCTCCTTCCCACAGTACCCCCTGAAAATGCTATACAGAGGGTCAAAGGACCCTGCTGAATGGGGATCTTTAAAAATCAGGCAGATGCCATTTCTGTGAGTGGAGGAGCCCTTCTGTCAATGGAAGGAAGATCCTGGATCCAGCCCCAAGTCTATTGTAGCCCTACTCTAGCCCCTTACTGATAACTATTCAGTGCAGATGTTTGCAGCACAGAAGCTGGTTTCTGTGAGATTTCTCTCAGCTGTAGAAGCGCTCTCCGAGGTACACTTTGCTGCTGCATCTCAATATGACACTTTTCTCCAGCCTGATGCCCTCCAGATGCGTTTAGACATCAGGGCTGGCTGGGGGATTCTGAGAGTTGTCCAAATACATCTGGAGGGCAACAAGATAGGTAAGGCTGCACTATGGCATCTGCACTTAGAAGACGTGTGAGACGAGGGCAGCCTAGTTGAAGAATTCTGGCCCTCTGAAGACTTAAGATTTGGCTGTGCTGGCAGATATTTCTGGCCTGGGGTTATATTTCCTCTTGAGACCTGCTGTGGCAGTCAAAGCTTTGGGGGGGGGGTGTTCCTTTGCCCCTTCCTAGTAACCCTTGTCCATTTCATTCTGTTTTACTGTATATTGTGACATCTGTCTTGAGAACGTTGGTTAGTAGGCAGGGTATTTATTTATTTGTTATATTTATATCCTGCCTTTTTTCCAGCAAGGAACCCATGATGGCTTACAAAATCCTCGTCTCCATTTTCTCCTCACAACAACCCTGTGAGGTAGGTTAGGCTGAGAGTCAGTGACTGGCCCAAAGTTACCCAGTGTGCTTCATGGCCGAGTGAAGACTAGAACCTGAATCTCCCAAGTCCCAGTCTAGCACTCTAAGCACCATGTCACACTAGCTTTTATAAAGGGGCTATCCCTTCGTAAGCCCTTTCTCATGCACTGATCATTTATTTATTATATTTTTATCCCTCATTTTACTTTTACAACAACCCTGTGAAATAGATTTGGCCAACAGCTGAGTGGGGATTTGAATTCAGGTCTCCCCAGTCCAACACTCTCCCCTACGAGTAGGCATCCTTTTGGGACTGTGGGCACATTTGGCAATTTGAAAATGTGTGTGTGTGTGTGTAAGTATGTGTCGTGGGGGGATATGGAACCTTAGCAGGCACCAAGAAAGGTGTCTAGGGGTGCATTGGTGCCCACAGGCACCACATTACCTATGCCCGCTTTACCCACTGGGTCCCAGTTCCTCAAGACTGCAGTCCTCAACTCAGATCACTCCCATAGAAGTAAAATAGGACGACTAGGAGGGTCTGCTTTAGGTTTCCCCCCAGGGCTCGCACATGCCCAATAGAAGTCTTTATTTTAATAGAACAGCTGGCACACCCATAGACACCATATCACAAACCTCTTTGGAAACTTCCTTCAGCTTTAAAGCAGTTTGCCAAGTTGCCTAAGAGGAAAAGCAAGACTGAGCCATCTTTGGCCACCTGTGGCTGCATGGCTGGCTGGGGGATGCTGGGGGTTGTGACTGGCCCAAAGTCACCCAGTGAGTTTCATGGCTGAAATAAATATTGATGAAGAGGAGGAGGAGGAGGAGGAGGAGGATCTATCAGCCCATGTTGTAGTGGGTAGGGTAAGTGTCCCATGTTTTGACTCCATATTGGTACCTCACTGCATATTAGCTCTGCTGCGGGCTGCCAACACCCCTGCAGATCCATGAATTCCACTGGAACCTTGGGCCAATATTGTACCAGCTACTTCAGCCTTTTTTCTTCTTCTTCCAAGAACACTGTGATAGCATGAGAAGAGGCAAGGATTCTATATAGATTTAGATATACTTTCTTCATATGGATGTACAGACCATTTCATGCATTCTTCAGGGCAAGCATCTTCTCATCAGAAGTAGAGAAGAGATCCAGCTTTCAAAATGCTTCTCCCCCCACTCACCCCATATAGCTTGTCTTTACTGTTTTATTATATAATTCTTATTGATGCTTTAAAAAAAGTAAACTGCTTTGTGAGGTTTATATAACATACCTGAAAATGGTATACCTTCAATAAAATAAAATAAAGGTATAGGGAGAGGTCTTGTTTTCAGAAGTGTTTTCTAAGGATTTAATTACACAATACTTTGTAGTAACTCCCTCTGTCTCCTCTACAAGAAAAACCCATCCAGAGGATCTGGCATATACCATCACTCCTTTTAATAATGAACTTGTTGCAAAAATATGCTCTGAGTCCTCTTCCCAGAGAACCCAATACTTGAGAAGAGGGAAGCAGCACAACCCAGCAGTAGTAAGTTTTCCAAAGTTTTATTTCTGTACAGATGGTCCAGTAGGGGCGCGTGCCCAAATCAGAGCTGGACAAGGAACAGTGGGGCATGCAAGCATTCTTAAACTTTTTTACAGTCATGGGTGTATTCGCTCTCAGCAAATTGAATACATTCGTTTAACCGTGCCAACCAATTGAATACATTTCCCCAAATATGACAGCGACCAAATACATTTCTCTAGACATGGCAAATCATAATCTCTAAGATGTTGTTTCTCATGACTTCTTAGGTTACTTGGGGCACTCGATGTCCCATGTGACTGCTACATTTGCGTTGGCACTGGGAAATAGGCTTTTGGGACCAAATAGCAACTTAATGTGAAAATATGATTATTAAGCTTTTCAAAACAATGAAATATAACTAAAGCAGAATGCAACATGGTTCTCTAAGGTTCCTTGTCCGGAACAACAAAAGCAGATAAGCAAAGTCAAGTAGGTCATTCAATGGGGGTTCAACAGAGTTCATCAGGGCTTTTCTGGACCTTTACCTTAACAAGTGCCAATGGACAGCAGGGTAATATTTTAGGGTTCCAGCCCTTGTGAGCTGCTCCTCGAATTGCTATTCCTTGCTGGCCAGGGAATGCTGGGATTTGCAGGAGCTCTGTCTGTCTGTTCAAACATGCATAGGATTTGGCCTTTACATAGCTTTAACTCAAGACAGGTCAGTACAGGGTTTCAGATTTAGGAGCCTCTTCTAGCTTGCATGCAGAGCAGGTGCTCTGTTACTTTTCATGTGTCCTATGTGAGTATTTTCAGCTTAGGACAATGCTTTTCTCACCTGGGGTCCCAAATATGTAATTAGGGAACTATATTAAGAGATGGATCTCTCAGAACCCATCTCTGCCTGCCTTTGGTTCAAAGCAGCCAGGAAGGGGGGGTTTCTCTCTGTTTGCTTGAAATGCCTATTGTTCTCAACTTCCAAGGATGTTTCCTTGGCAGAAACATAGACATTCTTATGAGGAACATAGTCTGGGCTTGTCGCCAACTGATAGCACTTTTGAAGGCATCTGGCCAGGGTGTGTGTGTGTGTGGAGCAGTGGAATAGTTCATTTAAAATGCATGCTATGTACCTGGGCCTGTTTACACGTGTCTGCACTTTGTGTATGCACCGTGCCCATTTTTCTAACAAACTCAAGTGGTGAGTGTTGACAGGACTGTAGCCAAAACAGGCTACAGAATTAGAATTAAGGGGGAGATAACAGTATCCTCAGGAGAACCCTGAAGTTTGCAGAAAAAAACTAAAGCAAGCTGCCCCCCCCATGAAAGGGTCAGCAACAAAACCCACTCAAAAACAGCACACCTAGGGCTGAGCATGCCCAGTAGCTATCAAATGCTGAGATGTGGGGAGGGGTTTGCCTGCTTGAGTTCCTTATAGGAGCCTGGAGAAAGGCCTGACAGGAAGAAACCTTGAACAGGAGCACTCCTGCAAGAAGGTGAAAATGTACTACAACATTTCGTCCTATTTGTGACCACTATTCTCTTTACAAAATGAGCACCAGGAAACTTGTGTTAGCCATAACATTGGCCCAAACATAATGCAAAATGAAGCCTGCATGAGGCCTGCCTCAAGTGGCAGCTTGTGAGGTACTCTTAGAAGGCACCAAACAGGCCTGCCTCAGGTGGCAGCTTCTCCAACCTTGGGTCCCCAGATATTTTTGGCCTACAACTCCCAGCATGCCCCAGCCAGCGTAGCCAAAAACATCTGGGGACCCAAGGTTGGAGAACACTGCGTTAAAGGGTACCAAACTCAATGTTTATATTTGTATCATCGGGGGAGGGGGAGCATTAGATGTTCTGCCTCAAACATGGCAATCTCTTGGGCTGCCTTTCAGTCCTCAGCCCATGTCACTGGAATCTAACAGCAAATGATTCAATCCAGTCAAAGCCATTGTTATCCATACTGTGTAGCAGATGATAGGGGTTGTAGTCCAACTATCTCGAAGGCACCGGATTGGGGAAGGAAGGTTGACATAAACCTAGATACAAATTGATTCTTTAAGTGTCTCTTGACAATTTATTTATACCCAGTGCCCTGTTTCTTTTCTTTGAACAGCTAATACCCAAGCAATTTTACAAACTTAAAAAAAAAAACTATTAAACTTTGCAAACAAAAAACGGAAGAAAGAAATACACATGTTAAGTTCAATACGTTACAAATAGAAGGTGACATTATAATCTGAGGGTGCAATCCTATGCATCTTTAGACAGAAATCAGTCCTATAGCTGCCAGCATGCCCTTGGGAGTTGTAGGACTTATTTCTGTCTAAACATGCATAGGATTGCACCTTAAATTAACTAGAATAAAAACCTAATATCTAATA
Source organism: Shinisaurus crocodilurus (assembly GCA_021292165.1). NCBI lineage: Eukaryota > Metazoa > Chordata > Lepidosauria > Squamata > Shinisauridae > Shinisaurus > Shinisaurus crocodilurus. The sequence continues at coordinate 266,391,852 of CM037878.1, read as the reverse complement.
TATAGTGATCCATGATGTGTAATATATTAAGGGGGGGAGAGAGGAAAAACCATTAGAAATATATTCTCACAAAGCAAACAACTCATTGAAACTAGATCAGAGTGCTTGAAAATCCTCTTCTTTACCAATCCATTGAAAAAGAACCAGTTCAAACATTGACAAGCTGTGGAGGGTTTTAAGCACCTCAGTTTCATAAATGGTTTGCTGTAGCATACTATGGGGGAAAGGTCAATGTGGTATGGTGATTACAGCAGGGGAGTGGGGGGGGGGCAAATTGTGGCCTTCCAGATTTTTGGGGCCTACAACTTCCATCATCCCTCACCATAGGCTATGCTGGCTAGGGCTGATGGGAGTTGTAGGCCAAAACATCTGGAGGGCCACAAATTGCCCACTCCTGGATTAGAGTGTCGAATTAGGACTGGGGAGATCAAGCTTCAAATCCTTGCTCAGCCATGAAGTTCAGTGGGTATGTTGGGCCACTCACTATCCTTCAGCCACGAGTAAATGAGGGGAGAACCATGTATAATTGTGTGAGCTTCCTGCAGGAAAGGCAGGATATAAATGTAATATAGGTAAATAAAAGGTTTCTGCCAGTGCCGGGTCCAGGTTTTTGAGGGCTCTTGGACAAGACACCCGCAATGGGCCCCTCCCTCGGTGAGTCTACCGCCTCACTACCATCGTTAGCAGCTGCTATTGCTCCTCATCCTCTTTCTCACCATTGCTACCACTTGATTGCTGGGCAGGCAGAGAGTCAGTGAGCAAGTAGGCTGTGGCATCCACTGCTCCTCCTCCTCACCACCTCCATTGTCTGTGCCAGAGTGAGAGGCGGGTGAAGAAGCAAGTTGCAATGGTGAAGAGGAAGAGCAACTCCAGGGTGTTCTTGTCATTGGGCCCCTGCTGGGGTGTGGGCCCCCAGCAAGTGCCCAACCATACCTACCCTTTACACTGGCCCTGGTTTCTGCTCCAGAAGTTGAGGCTCCCTTTGCTGCACAAAAGTAATTGCATGGCACTCTGGATCCTGCCCGTTGTATACGTTTGTTGTCCGAAGTAATTGAAAATGCAATTACATACCTGGTTAGAAATGTTTGAGTTAATTCAAAATCCATCAGGACCACACACACACACAAAAGATGGCTTCGAGGTAGACAGGTCAGGGGAGATTGTGGATCCCTATCAAGAGGTGCTGGCCAGACTCCATTCCAGCCCCCAGGCCAGCACCCATTCATCTGGAGCCAGGATGGCACTGGACACACAGCTGTGGGTGTGACAGCAATTTGCTCCCCTGCATTTTTTTGCTTTTGTTCAATCCCTTGCTCTTTTAGCCAGTATAATAAAAGTGCTTCAGTAAGCAGGGTCAAGTGGGATATGCCAGTGAGAAACGTGAAATGGGACTATAGGGTGCGATTATGGGCTCTAATGTGTGATGAATCCTTCTTAATCACATGATATGAACTAATGTCACCATTTTTATTATAAAACAACAGAGTGTTCAGCTACAGGAGGGATAGAATAGATGACAGCTGCAGTTTTACATGTTTTGTTTAAGCAAGTACAGTGTGGCTGGGTTAGACAGCAAAGAAAAATGAAGTTGAAATAATGTTTAGTTTAAGGCTCATACTTTAGGATTCTTGCTTCTTTTGCAGCAGTAGCTGTGAACCAAAATACCTTTACAATTCTTTGGTTAGGAATTGAGGAGTTGTTGCCCATTTGGTGTGATGTGAAATCAAAATTCAGATATTAATGCTTGTAAGGCGCAATCCTATGCAAGTTTAGGCAGAAAAAAGACCTACAACTTCCACCATGCCCTGTTTGTCTGTCTGTCTAAACTTGCATAGGATTGTGCCCTTAGCTTGTTAGAGATGTGAAGGCCTGGGGGGGGGGGACTCAGGGGAAAAAATGGGGAGAAAACCAGGGGGGTAAATTCTCCCTTGGATTTTTGGAAAAATGGGAAACTTTCCCCCTTGAATTTTATTGGTTTTTACCAGGTACCGTACTTTCCCCCAAGCCTCCACATCTCTACCTGTTGCCAAACTGTGGTACAGTGATATGAATTATATTGCGTTGCTTTTGTGTGCCAAACTTTAAGATGGCTGCTGGTGTGTCAGTAGGCAAGAACTGGGCTACAGTTTTTGCTGTCTGTTAACATGCTTTGATTATTGTGACTGCTGTTGCTTTTGAGAGTTATTTCCACACATGCTCATGCATCACCCACTGTCAGTCAGTCAGGCGATCACTCGTGACCGAGTAAGATTGTCTTCCAGGATAAAATTTTTATTTATTTATTTATTTATTTACAAAAAGGAGATTTTAAAAGGAGGAAATTCTAAAGAAAATTGTGTAGACTCTAGCGATGGGTCCGTAAGTGACTGTGGAGGCCAATTCTAGATCCACACAGCTTCCCACAGTGAAGACACAGGTTACCAGATGGAAGATGGTCCTGTAAAGGATTCATTTGACGTGCTTTTTGCTTAGCACGTTTCTCCCTTTCACCTTGCACTCGGGCTTCTTCAAAGTCCATAGAACCTTTGTGAAAGGCCAACCTCCAGTTAGATCGTTCATGGGCCAGAGCTTCCCAGTTTTTGATGTTTATATTGCATTTTTTTAGATTAGCTTTAAGAACATCTTTAAACCTCTTATATTGACCACCGATATTCCGCTTTCCATCCTTGAGTTGGGAATAAAGTAACTGCTTTGGAAGATGGCAGTCAGGCATTCGAACAACATGACCGGTCCACTGAAGTTGGCGTTGAAGGATCATTTTTTCAATGCTAGTAGTCTTTGCTTCTTCCAGTACACTGACATTTGTTCGCCTATCTTCCCAAGTAATTCGCAGGATTTTCCGGAGGCAACGCTGATGAAATCTTTCAAGGAGTTGGAGGTGACGTTTATAGATAGTCCATGTTTCGCAAGCATACAATAAAGTTGGTAATACAATGGCTTCATAAACCAGTGTTTTGGTCTTCTTACAAATATCCCGATCCTCGAACACTCTATGTTTCATTCGAGAAAACGCGGCACTTGCGGAGCTCAGACGATGCTGGATTTCACTGTCGATGTTAGCTGTAACAGAAAGATAGCTGCCAAGATAGAGAAAATGATCGACATTTTCCAGTATAATTCCCACTGATCAATGTGTTAACTCAAGTGAGTGTCCAGTAAGGCTAATTTGCATGTGTAAATTAGCTATCACAGATACAAATCACTATAAATTGAATTGACATCAGTTGATATGAAAGGTCAAGCACAATATTTTGTGATGGAAGCAGCTAACATGTCCAGCTCTGAGTAAGTGAGTGATAACTCATCAAGTTATGAGACAATAAATGTACATATGAACCAGCCCTGTGTCTCTCACAAGATTTTGGATGTATTTTATCCTCACAATGCTACTGGAAGAGAAATATGTGCTAGTATATCAGCATTTAGCAATTCAGTGACTGATGGCCAAACTACCCAGACATTTCTATTTCTGTTGAAAAGTAAGCTCCCATTAGTGCTTTGAATAAAGTCTTGAACTATATTGAAATCACTGGGTGTTTTTGCATTCACTTGAAATTGAAATAATAGTCTGATAATTAGATATTTTAGGATCTGGAGTGATATATGTTGAGGATTCCATTCCACAGAATGGTTTTTAGCAATTGTGTTTGCTAAAAGACTGGAAAGGTGATACAATAAGCAGCAATCCTAAGAAGTTTGGTTATTTAACTGATTGAATGCATTTAAATAAAATAAAAATCCCCTTCCCCCAAAGAGAAGAGGTTAATGCAAATTGCTCTCTTCCTCCACCACCTCCCTGTCCATATACACAAACTTTATGACTTTATACCTATTGCTGCCGTGTTATTATGGCTTGCAGGTTGTACTTTGGAATTTGATCAATTGAAGATGTATCCCAAAGCCAGTATGGTTCAGCGCATAAAGTGTGGGACTACGTCCTCAGAAAGCTAGGATCTGATTCCAATATGGCCTTAGACTCATTCACAAGCAACTTGGGTAGGTCTCGGCCTTGTTTGTCCATCTGGACCACCGGTAATGCAGTAACCTATCTCAGAGGGTTCTATTGGAAACTGGAAACAAAGTCCTATAAGGAGAGACTGAAAGAACTGGGCATGTTTAGCCTTCAGAAGAGAAGACTGAGGGGAGATATGATAGCACTCTTCAAGTACGTGAAAGGTTGTCACACAGAGGAGGGCCAGGATCTCTTCTCAATCATCCCAGATTGCAGGACACAGAATAATTAGCTGAAGCTACTGGAAGCCAGATTCCGCCTGGACAGCAGGAAAAATTTCCTGACTCTTAGAGCAATATGACAATGGAACCAACTACCTAAGGAGGTAGTGAGCTCTCCCACACTGGAGGCATTCAAGGTGCAGCTGGACACCCATCTGTCAGGGATGCTTTGACTTGGATTCATGTCATGCGAACCCAGTCAATCATAGAATCATAGAACAGTAGAGTTGGAAGGGGCCTATAAGGCCATCAAGTCCAACCCCCCGCTCAATGCAGGAATCCAAGTCAAAGCATCCCTGACAGATGGATGTCCAGCTGCACCTTGAATGCCTCCAGTGTGGGAGAGCTCACTCCAACTCTACTGTTCTATGATTCTATGATTGACTGGGTTCGCATGACATGACAACCCACCGTGGGTAATGAGGTGTGGTAGGTTGTCATGTTTTGCAAAACCAGACTGCTTCCCCCAGGGTGGTTTGTTTGTGGGCAATAAGCCACCCTGACAACCCATGGCTTGTTTCTGTGGTTGTTGTACCCACCATGGGATGTTGTGTTGTCTGAACCCAGGCAACCAACTCCATCATGAGTACAGGGAAGTGGTGAGTGAGCCGCTCGGCAAGAGCAGCAAAAAACCCTTTCTGCTTTTGCTGAGTTTGCCTGAGCGACCACCAGTGAAAGCTGCTTCACTGGTGCCCACGTGACACAGTAGAGTGACTGTCACTGGCTTAGTGTTCTCCGCTGTGATTGCGAGTCCTTTTTTGCTTGCCATAGATTTTTCCCCTCCCCCCTTTTGTTTCGGAGATCGCTTTTCACGTTCTCTGAGGTGACAGCCAGTGACAGCTCCTCCAAAGTGCCCAAGCAGCACATCGGAGGGGCTGTCACTGGTTCAACACCCCTTAAAAAAAAAAAAAAAATAAGTGCAAGAAATTTGTGCATTTTGGGGTGTGTGTTTTTTGTTGGTCGGTCTTGCACAAGTACGGAGAGTACAAAATAGGAAGTCTTGGCTGGGCATTTCCTGGGAAGTGCCTGCTGTCAAAGTGCAGCAGGCACCAACCATGGACATTGACCCATAGACACTGCAAATAGATTTATTGTCTACTTTGCGCTCTCTTGACAGCTGTCAAAGGGCAACTATCAAGGGAAAGCAAAAATACATATATGTCCCTGTTAAAAAATCCTGATTAGCCCTGTCAGAAACCTCATTTTAAAAGGAAGCCTAGTTTTGACAGCTCCTATCAAAACTGCCAGCTCCCATAAATGGGGTCGCTCACACTTTTCCACCTTCCCGAGCACCTAGAGTCTTAGGAAAGGGTGGAAAAGGTATAAGACACTGAGGACAGCCAAGTCCAACCAAAAAAATTAGAGGATCTCACAGCAAAGGGGGGTGATCTACTTGCCACCCCCTTTTGTGAGCAAAGATCCCTCACGTTTTTGCTTTCCTTTGACAGCTCGCCTTCTGACAGCTGTCAAGAGAGCACAAAGTAAAAAATCAGAGCAAATGCACCACCCCTGCTACATCAAGTTTGGCCTTTTCATGAATGTTAGTTCGTAAACTTGGACTGCTTCCAATGACATCTGACATTTTACTAGCTGAGAGACATTATGCATATTTCCCACATCCAACAATGTTTTTATTTGTTTGCTCATTAAAGGCTAGATTTATAGTGTGTGTGTGTGCACATTTATCATCATTGTTTGTCACTAGGGATGTTTTGGCTAGTGTTAAATGTCTGGAGCTGTGCATTCATACTGGAGAGAGGGAGCTGCATTTGGGATAACTGTAAATGAGACCCTGTGTTCATCATCTTTACACATGACAACGTGTACCACAGCGGTTCAGCCCAAACATGGCTTCCACATAGGCAAAATGAACATCAGCATGTGGAAGGGATAAATTTAGAAACAAAGATGATGCAAGGACATTAAAAAAAAACAGCAACCAGGGGAAAGAGATCCTGAAGCTGCTTCTAAGAAGAAAGTGAAAAAGAACTCTGAATAAGAACTCGTATTCCCTATATTTCTCATTGACTGGGTTCGCACAACATGACAATCCATTATGGGTTGTAACCCACAATGGGTTGTCGTGTCGTGTGAACTCAGACCGATTTCCCCAAGATGGCTTTTGTGTGGGCAACAAGCCACCCCAACAACTCACGGGTTGTTGTAGGGGTTGTTCTACCCATGATGGGTTGTTGTGTCATCTGAGCCTGGATGTCCGACCCCATTGTGGGTAGAGGGAATTGACTATAGTGCCCCATGGCAAGAGTGGCAAAATACCCTTGCTGCTCTTGCCATGGGGCTCCCAGGTGATCACCAGTGCCAGCCACCCACAAAGTCCCCAAGCGGCACTTGGGGGCAGCTGTCACTGCCTTCCCCCAGTCCCCACTGTGAGCTATTTTTGGCTTGCCGCAGCTTATTTTCCCTTTAAACTTTTTCTTTTTTAGTGGGGAGATCATGAAAGTTGGCTATCAAGCCGGCTTTCCCAATCCCTGTTTTGAGTTTGACAGCTACAAGCAGTCCCTTCAAAGTGCCCCAGCGGCACATTGGAGGGGCTGCCTGTGGTTGCCCAAAAAATTTTTTTAATTTGCTCCCTGAAATTTTAACAAATATTTGCGAAAAATTTAGTTTTATTTTTTTTTACCTGTACTTGCTCAACTGCAAACATTCGCAGTTGTGTGGGTGTGGGGATGGGGAACCTCAGGTGGTCAAAGTGCAGGGGTGTGCCTGCTATAAAGTCCAGCAGGTACCCACCCTGACATTGTCCCTCACAAGCAGCACGTAAGTTCCCCCCCCATTTGGTTACATCTTGAGGTGCTAGAATCTCAGGAACAAGTGCAAAAGTGAGGGCACCCTGGACTCTGGAGACACAAGCCCCCCCATGAGGATCTTTCTGTGAACGGGGTGAACGAGGCACCACCCCCTTTTTGCAAGCAAAGATCACTTGTGCCTTTAGTTACATCTGACGGCTCACACTTTTACACTATAGCAGGGGTGTGCCTACTATAAAGTCCAGCAGGTACCCACCCTGACATTGTCCCTCACAGGCAGCAGGTAAGTTCCCCCCCCCATTTGGTTACATCTGACAGCTGTAAAAGTGTGAGCCGTCAGATGTAACTAAAGGCACAAGTTATCTTTGCTTGCAAAAAGGGGGTGGTGCCTCGTTCGCCCCGTTCACAGAAAGATCCTCATGGGGGGGCTTGTGTCTCCAGGGTGACCTCACTTTTGCACTTGTTCCTGAGATTCTGGCACCTCAAGAACATGCAAAAGTGCGAGCCACCCCATTTACATGGGTATTTAACTTTGACAGCTGTCAAAGCTAAAGCTCCATTTTTAAGTGGGATTTAGAAAGGGCTTTTAAAAAATTATTTTTGGTAGTAAATAGTTTCCAGCCACAAATATTTTTTTTAACCCTTTCTAAATCCCGCTTTAAAAAATTGAGCTTTAACTTTGACAGCTGACAAAGTTAAATACCCCATAAATGACAGCCGATTTTCATGATTTCCCCCCAAAAATAGTTTAAAGGGGGGGGGGAAGCCATGGTGAGACCAAAATAGCTCGTGGCGGTGGTGGGGAGGAGGGAAATTACCCATTCCTCCTGCGGTGTCCCCTGGGATACCTGTGGGAGGACCGAGCTGGAGGAAGGAGGCCAACAACCCATGGTGAGCTTGTTTGTCTGTCGGCCTCACCATGGGTTATTTCACCAACAACCATCCCACTGTAGCTTATTGCCAGGGTGGATTGGCGTGACATCAAATAATCAATACTACATTAATAATACTACAAATAATAAATCATAATAAATCATATTTAGTGTTTGTCTTGTGCAACCTTCCCCAACGCTGGTTCCTTCGAGCGTTCTTTTGACACGCTGTTGTTGGACTACAACTCCCATCACCCCCAGCCAGCACACCCACTGATTGTTCTGGATGGGGTTGATGGGAGACCAACAATGTTTGGGGAAGCTGGTCTAGTGTTTTAGAGTCCTAGGGGTGGAGGAGTGCTCCTGATGTTGTCAGGCTCTAACTCCAGCATAGCCAGTGGTCAGGGATGATGGGAGTTTTAGTCCAACAATATTCAGAATGACACAGGTTCCCCACTCCAGTTTTAGAGCAGTCCTTCCCTAGTCTGGTGCTCTCCAGATAGGCTGGACTACAACCCCATCATTCCCAAACCAGTGGTGTAGCATGGGGCATTACGGTTCTAAGGGGGAAATAGGTTTTTTTTTTTTAAAAAAAAAGAAATCCTGTCAGGCATGACTAAATCCTATTGGGTGCTCCTGTTTAGTTTTCCAGCTTGCTGTTCCCTCCAAGCAAGTTATTCACTCCCCACTTTCTGCCCATTTCCCCCCAAGTGACACTCAACATTCCATGGATTCTAAGCATGCTCAGTCCTCATTAGTCTGATTTGGGTTTTATTTGCCTCTTTAGTTTTTTGTTTGTTAAGTTTTTATGTACTACTGTAAATCTCAGGGTTTCCTCCAAGCATGCTGATGCTTGTTTCTCACTGGCCTGTTTCAGCTCCAATCCAATTGGCACACACCACCACCTGGGTTTGCTATTTGAGAGTGGTTAGAATTTCAGCAAGGCTTTCTATCTTCTGCCAGAATTTACAGAAAGCCTGAGAATTATGGATTTAAGATGATGTATAATCCATTGAGGAATGTTGACGGAAAAGGGAAAATGTGCCTTTGTAGCAGTTGAACTAAAACATTATAGTTTATGCTGTGTTATGTGGAAATGTATTGACTGCAAGTCATGGTTTGAAATTTAAATTCATTAACATGATACAGGATGAGGAGAGAGCGTCTGGACAGGAATGTTGAAGCACAGAGCAGGAAAAAATATGTTTAGAACATCTCTTTTGACACTTTAAATAGACACAGATAACTATGGTTGTGACCATACAATGTTTTCTTTAAGTGTACTCTTTCAACCCAGCTGATTTGTTCAAACCCATGCATGCTCTGTGCCTGTCCACAGGGCAGATGTGAGGCATTGTGGGCTGTATATGGGCCATATAGGCTACAGGGAGAAAGTTGAGATGTGGTTGCACAAAGCCCCATACAGTATCATGCCTTTTGTGCAAGAACAATGTTCCTGCACTTTTGGTTGTGTGCTAAGGCACCAAATCTGTTGTACAGTAAATGTTCATCTCAATCAGTGCTTAGAGGCCAGTGGAGACCAGAACAAATTGTTGCATATTATGTCAATTTCCTTCCCACCTTAAAAATGATTTGTCTTTTTCCATGGTTGTTGGAAAAAGTTGTTGCCATTAATGTGCTTAGTTGTTTGTATATTAATTCACAATTGCATTTAAAATTCAAATGAACAAGTGTTTTGAAATACAGACTAAGAAACTGGAGTCCTTAGTCTGGGATTAAAGTTACGATGCCTGGGACTGTTTAGCTTAGAAAAAAGGGGAGTAAGGGGAGACATGGTAGAGGTGTACAAATTATGCATGGTGTTGAGGAAGTGAATAAGGAGACATTTTTCTTCCTCTCTCATAATACTGGAACCGGGCTTATCCCATGAAGCTGACTGGTGGGAGATTCAGGACAGATAAAAGAAAGTACTTCTTCACACAGCACATACGGTAGTTAAACTATGGAATTAACTACCACAAAATGTAGTAATGGCCACCAATTTGGGATAGACAGATTCATTGAGGATAAGGCTATCAATGGCTACTACTTCTGATGACGATATGCTACCTCCAGTATTAGAGGCAGTATACCTCTCTGCTAGTGCACTCATGTCCTACTACCTGGGATTTTTCCACAAGCAGCTGGTTGGCTACTGTGTGAACAGAATGCTAGATTAAATAGACCCTTGATCCAGCATGTCTCTTCTTATGTTCTTAGATTAGAAGGTTCCCAAAACGTATAAATAAATAGAGAGCTGTTTCGCTAGTTAATTCCTTTAACTGCTAATGTGGTCATTTAATGTTGCATGATTTGAGAAGAATGTAGCATAATTGTTTTAAGCTGCCATGGCTCTTAAATCACACAACCTATGAAAATATCTAGTTAACCCAAGTATTTTCAGTTGAGTTGGCTTGTTTGTCATTTCCCACACTTTTTACATCTCTGGCTCTCCCCAGATGATCCCCAGTTGAGCTACAGTTTATTTAACTCAGCCTGTCCTGGTTGCTTACGTCTGCAGTTTGCGAAAAATGCAATCCACAAAAAACACCATGTAAGCCATATGAAGAAAACAATACTGCTGCTTTGAGGTATCCGGAAATTCAAATGAATTAGCCTTTAGCCTTTGCTCAAAAGAGAAGAATATGCATTCTTCTTTAACTATAAAACATGAGCTCACTAAAACTGGGCTCCTATATGCTCCTCTGTTGTATTTTCTTATTTAGAAAGACACACTGAAAAGGGTGAGTGGAAGTATAGGACTTCAGTTTGAAGTAGGGACAAGGGGGATTTTTTGTTTGACCTGCATTTTTAAGTAACCCAACATTAAATCACACAGACTAATATTTAGTTATTATTACATTTATTTATTATGCAGGTTAGAACACAGTTATCCTTTGCATTACACACTTGTGAGGCAGTGCTTGGCTCATATTTGCAGGGGTGGCTGCATACAAAATGCATATATTAGGGGAACTTGCATACAAAATGCTTATGTTAGGGAAAACTGCATACAAAAATAAATGCAATTTTAGTGTGTTTCTTTTTAAAAATTGCACACTGATGCAGAAATTGTATGGAACATACTTATAACTGAATACATGTGAAACTGGCATAGACCAGAAATAGACTGATTCATCCATTCCTAGTTTGAAGACCTTGACTTCCCCCCTTTCTTTTTTGCATCATGAAAAGGGGTATATTCCAGATTTTCTTCATGGCTTCTAAAAGGAATAGATTCTATAAAACTCTGTCATTTACTAAAAAAAAGAAAAAGAAGAAGAAGTCTCTTATGTGTGACCATAGAATGTGATGCTACCCAATAGAATGAGTGAGTGTTTTTTAAATCAGACAAATTAATGGATACAAAATAGAGTCATTTTTCTGGTATTCAGCTGTGTTAAGCAGAAAATCCAGGCTAGACTGGAGTGGAAACTAAGCTCTTCTTCCATCTGTTCTTCTTTAGATCCACAGGATAAACATCTCCAAGAATATGCATTATTTCTGTCTTTGTTAAATTTGCCTAGTTTGTAAACCTGCCTTGTTCAGGGTTGTGGACTGTTCAAGCTTGAAGTTTGCCCCTCTGTGGCTGCAGTGACATGAACAAAAGCAAACTTGAACAAAACAATACAAAATGTTACTCAGGACTCAGTATTGTATTGCAGTAGTATCATACAGGGTCTGAAACCTGACTAGTTCCATACAAATCATGGCCCAATGGGAGTGGATGGGACTTATCTCAGGCAGTGTGTGGCATCTGTTCCGGATGTCCACAAGAGTAGACCTATTCTAAGCCTCTGCATGGAAGGTGGCAGATATGGGGACTTTCCCTTGCCATGTTACATCAGACTTATCCAGTGGTGCAATGGAGCCAGTGCTCACAGGGACACAGTGCCAACATTTTTTCATTAGCAGGGACACTGATGTCATGTGCCTTCATCCCACCCCCCTCAGAATTCCCTGTTCCTTCTGAGCTGAGGAGAAATTTTCCTTGCCACAAAGATATTGTTCCCCCTTGTGATGCAAAGTATGTTGGGGTGGCTTGGTTTGGAATGGGCATTTAAGACTCATTCGCTTTACAAAAGACCTGTTCCAGGTGGAGATGAAAACTGCTAGAACAGGTTTGTTGATATGGATCCACACAGCCACCTGCATTTTTGGACCCTCCTTGGGGGTGTGGCTATGGGGGCTGTCATGATGAGTGCCTGCACTTCAAAATTTCCCACTACACCACTGGGCTTATCTGAGAAAATACCATGAACAAGAGGCTTCATGTACATATTGCTCCTGGGTATGGATGTAGGTACCAGCAGCAACTTCCTCTCTCTCCAGGTCCTTCTGTATGTGTGGAGTTTCTGCACCCTGCTCTTCATGTGCTGTGGCCAGGAGTTGGATCCTGCCCATATTTCTTAAGCACATGTATCCTTTTTTCTCCTCACAGAGGAACAAATTCAAGCCAGAGTGACTCCCCCCCCACCCCCCACCCCCAATTCCCTGTCTTCCATGTAATGCCTTACAGGCCTTCTGTATCTTAAGTACACAGCTCTTCTGACATAACCTTTGCAGGAACTGCTGTGATGTGTGGCCTTTCTGTGCTTCTCCGAGGTAACATCAGAAAACTGGGATCATGTGGGAGCAGACGGCAGCACAGTTCCTTCCTGTACCTCCCAGAAGAGAAGGGAATGAGGATGTGGCCATGGGTGGAAGGAACCACTTTGTGGGTTCACCCCACATAGTCTCAGCCATTTGACTTTAATGGCATGGGCAGGAGATGCTACAGCAGTTCCCCCACAATGGTAACCTAAAGCAGGGGCACGGGGCAGCGGCCTTCCTGCACAGGAAGCAACTGCCATAGTATGTTACTTCCTAGAGCAGAGGAATTATCTTTACCATGGACAAACTAGCAGCTAGACTACCTCCATTGGAGAGCATGTTAGAATCATAGTTGGTAGGGAACTCAGAAGTCATTCAGTCCATCCCCCTGTCAATGTAAGATATCTGCTGCTCCAGTGCTCCTGATTGGTGGCCATCCAGCATCTGGTTAAAAATCTTTTACAAAAGAGAGTCCACTACCTTCTGAGGCAGTATGTTCCACTGTCGAACAGCTTGTACCATAATCTTCCCAATATTTAGTCAAAATCTCCTTTCTTGTTATTTTAATTACCAATTGTAATTGTAGTTGGTTTGTGTTCTGCCCTCTGGAGCAAGAGGGTAGCCTGTCCCCTTTTTGTTTATGATGTAAAGTTGATACTGCTGTTTAATAACAACAAGGAGGAGGAGGAGGAGGAGGAGGAGGAGGAGGAGGAGGAGGAGGAGGAGGAGGAGGAGGAGGAGGAGGAGGAGAAATAAGTAATTTCTGATATATGCATGTGTGTTTGTTTAAATTTCATTTATAAGAGACAAAGTTATGGTACAAAAGTTTATTTAGTAATGGTTTTGTAAACATTTGAGGTAAATGAACATTTACATCAACTGGTTCTCACAGAATTAATACACAAGGCACTTCTTCAAAGACAGCACTTGGAAGAGCTTGCTGCTTTTTGTGATATTACAAGTCCCTGACTGCCCAGAAAACTCTCTCCTTTTTGTTGTGAGGTTTGGTGATGTAAAAGACACATATATTTTAAGGGAGCAATCCTATGCATGTTTAGACAGAAAAAAGTCCTACAACTCGCAGCATTCCCCAGCCAGTAAACCTTCTTATGCAACCCAATCCTTCAGTGGGGAGAAAGTCTGTTAAGAGGGAATAATTTTCTACTTCAAAACTGCATACAGTCATGCCTTGGATTGAGAGCATAATTCGTTCCGGAAACGTGCTTGTAATCCAAAACACTCTTATATCAAAACGAAATCCGCCCCAAAAAAATTTGTAGAGATTTTTAATTTAAGCTGTACTACAGTACTTGTATTGCAAGACGTCGCTTGTATATCAAGTAAAAAAAAATTAAATAAATATTTAAAAATTTGCTTGTCTTGCAAAACGCTCTCAAACCAAGTTACTTGCAATCCAAGGTATTACTGTACACTTATTTCAAATATGCCAACAGTTTCAAAAGTTGGAAATTGGAGTGTCACATAACACATTTTTTAATCCAAACCTGCCTGTCTCATGGAAATTATTTGTATTTATGCAACTGAACCCACTCGTTTCACAAGAAATATCTGTGAGCAAAAGAAACTGGCATATTGTCTGTAGCAAGAAAACAAAACACTTCATTTTTTCCAAACACCTTCCACACAAGAACAATGCAGTGATGCTCAACTATATTTTGAAGGGGGGCTTGGGGGGGTTGTAACTTCAAACTGTGGTGGCAATTTGTTCTGTAATAGCTTGACCCTACACATATTCATATGTAAGTAAAATTTCATTGATTGCAAAGACATGTTCACATAAGGGCTACTTCATTTATTACAAAAAATTCTACACAAGGAATTTGTGTGATGTCACGTGTAAATCATATTTGGTTTATCATAATGATGATTTGGTGCTGCATGTGCTGAGAAGCAGCAGCTTGACATGGCTTCCCAGAGCATGTGCGCACAGCAAAACAAAACACAAAACCCACCCTTCATTGTATGATGATCATCGTCATTTTTATATAGCATTCTCAGTACTTACAGAGTTGCATAAGCAAACAACAAAAGACAGGTCCCTGCTCCCAAGGAGCTTACAATCTAAAATAAGCAATGGCAAAGACAAGAGAGGGTGGGGAGGGAGACAAGTTTAGGAATTATGTTATAGTCTACATGTTTCAAGAGATAGTAACATTGTGGTATTAACACAATGTGCCTGTGGGATTAACATAAACATCTATACAGAAATTCCATTTAGGGATTTCATAACGCTTGAAGTGTCCCTAAACCTAACTGATGCCACAGCCATACACTTTCATTCAAAGGCAATATTCCAAGCACAAAAAATGCAATAGTATTGTTTTCATTCCATAATATTATCATGTATGAAAAACAATTTATATTTATTCATATTATGTGTGCTCTTGCTTCCTACCTAACTTCACTTGCTCCAATTCACAGTTAAAGTGGGGGCTGATTCTCATGACTGCTTCAATGGTAGCTGCTATGTGCACTGTTCCAGAGGGGAACAGCCCTAACTCAGGGGCAGTGCACATGCTTTGCATGCAGGTTCTAGGTTTAATCCCTGGCATATCCAAGTAGGGTCTCCCTGTCTGATGCACCAGTGTTGTTGCCAGTGAGTGTAGACTAGGAGTGCACAACTTGCAGTCCCCCAATGCCTTAACTGCACTCCCCTGGATGCCGGCACCACCACCCCCCGTGCTGCCACAGAATCCAACCTACCACCAATTTCCCACTGATTGTAACATTGCTACCAGTGATACAGATTACTTTTTCAAAGAATGATCTGTAGGAGGATCTCTAGGGGAGGGAGTGGAAAGGCTTTTGTATCAGGATTGCTGGGGGGGGAGGGGAAGAGAAGGTTCTCCCCTCCCCTCCCCATGATCCTTGTAGACTAGAGATTGCGTTTTACACTGCTGTCAGCAGTTATTTGTCTCAGGATCACTGGGATGTGTGTGGCCGCCGACCCAGCATCATATGTGGCCCCTGGGGCCAAAGGGGTTGTGTACCTCCCATGTGTAGACAATACTGAGCTAGATGGATCAATGGTTTGACTTAGGAACATAGGAAGCTGCATTATACTGACCTGGTTCAAAATAAGCCAGGTGGTTTATTTAAATTGTGGCATGTGCCAGGCGTGATTTCCATAATCACTGCCCGGGGCCCAGCTTGTCATATCATCCAAACCTGGATGGGATGGCTCTTTGGAGAAACAACCCTCCAATAACTCTGAACAGCCCATGGCACATGCCACAATTTAAATAAGCTACTCTGGTTTATTTTGATCATGCGAACTGGCTCACCGAGTCAGACTATTGGTCCATCTAGCCCAGTATAGTCAACACTGACTACCTGCAGATGTACAGGATTTCAGGTAGGATTTCTTTCCCCATGCTACCTGGAGATGCCAGGAATTGAACCTAGGACCTTCTGCATGCAAAGCATGTGCTCTACCACTGAACTAAAACTGTTCCCCTTTGGTATAAGGCAGATTCTAAGATGTAGATGCCAACCATAGAGATGGTATTGTGAAAGTTAACTGCACACACAGAACACTGTATTGCATTTAATTTTAAAATGCCAGGCTTGCAGTCCCATGCTAAAAGTCAATGCATGCAGAGTTCTGCATGGACCATCAGCCTCTCTCCGTGCATCCGCCTCCTCTCAATGCACCAACAGAGGAACGTAGTGTGTGCAGTGGCTACTATGTTATTGTCACTTGTTGCAACAATCAGCCCTTAGTTGTGACTGAATCCTGTTGAAATCAATGGAACTATAGCAGCCTTTCCCCAACCTGGGCCCCTCCAGCTTTGTTGGACTGCAGCTCCCATCATTCCCAGCCATTGGGATGATGGGAGTTGTAGTCCAACAGATCTGGAAGACACCAGGTTGGAGAAAGCTGAACTAGAGAAAACTGTTAATGCTACACAGCCTGATCCTACATGTTTACTCCAAAGTAATTGTATTGAGTTCAATGGGACTTACTTTTAAAGTGTGCATAGAAATGCAGCCTTTGTCCTCCTATTTAACTCAGTGGGATTTAGTCAGAACTAGGTAACTTTCACTGGATTGTATGCAATGTCCTACATTTTAATCTATTGGGGGGGGGGGGGAATCTATGGATTAGTAGTAAGAATTTCTATCCAGAAATTTTACTGCCATTGTCTTATTTATGAAGAGGTCCTGGGAGAGCCATTTAAAGAAAAATAATACCAGTCTAAACTTTAAATGCAACATATTTAGGCAAAATGTGCAATATGCTTCCGTATGCCAGTTGCTAGTAAACGTGAGTGGGAAGGTGCCGTTATGCTCATGTCCAGATTGTGGGCTTTCCACAGGCATCAGGTTAGCCATTGTGTGAACAGAATGCTGGACTAATGAACCAGCATGGCTTTTATGTTCTTAATTCCAAAATGGATAAGGATCAAACTCAGGGGTGGGCAACCTGTAGCCCTCCAGATGTGGCCTACCATTATCTCTCACCATTAGCTATACTGGCTAGGGCTGGTGGGAGTTGTAAACCAAAACATCTGGCTTACAGGTTGCCCACCTCTGATCTAACTACATGTTTCAGGGGCAGATTTATGTTTTAAACCGCAGATTTCACTGAACAACTGTAAAATGGCAGGGGAGGGCAGGGGCAATTTCAGGTGGAGAAGTGGCAGGAGGGATGGGGGGGGGCTGAACTCTTCCTTTGCATGCTCTTACTCCTGCAACCCCTTCCCCAATACATTTTGTATTGTTTGCACCATACAAGGACAATACAAGGTTTCCCTAGGCTTCTGATTAAAGCAGATGCAACTTTAATACAGACATACCATGAACTGGGGTTTATTTGCAGGTTAAAGTCAACCGGGTCCCATGGAGGGAGATACTCCCACTCTGGCCCATAGTAACAAGCACCCTGTTACTCTTTGTGAACTAAAAAAACCCAAACCCTTCTGGCTAAAGGATGTCATATTATTATAGTTTTTCTCCATGCTTCATTTCCTGGGAGAAATGTCCCAGTGGGGAACTCCATCAACACAATGATCCCTTTGATGTTTGCTAGCCTAATGCTGGGGCTGATTCCTAGATTTCATTGCAACACTAACACAGGGAGCCCTGACAGATCTTGCATTGACTTTAAAGGCTCCTGTACTGGCATGACAACAAATGGCTATCACTGAATTACTTTTGGAGTTACATACATACTGGATTAATTGTGTCTAATTTGTTTGGTGAATGCTGCTACATTATTATAAGAAGCTCACAGTCAATGCTGTGGGAGAGTGTATTCATATTAAAAAAAACTTTCATTAAAACCTTTTATGGATTTTGTTTATACTTCAAAATTAAAACTTTTTCATCTAGTAGGTAAGAATATTCCACACTTCTTATCTATTCACCTGTACAACTACAGAAGTTGAATACTCCTGACTAAAAAATATTGACCCTGTTGTTACTTCCTGAGATTCCAATCTTGAAAAGACATAAGGCAGACCTATATGTGATGGTAGCCAGGGCCAGCGTCAAGAGTAGGCATGGTCGGGCACCTGCCAAGAGCCCACTCCCCAAGCCCACGGACAAGAGCACCCTGGAGTTGCTCCTCCTCTTCATCATTGCAATCATTGTTCACCTGCATTTTGCTCCAGCCTGGACAATGGTGATGGTGAGGAGGAGCAGTAGATGCCACTGCCTACTTGCTCACTGGCTCTCTGCCTGTCAAGCAAGAAAGTAATAGCAATGATAAGAAAGAGGATGAACAGCAATAGCAGCTGGTGATTATGGCAGTGAGAAGGTAGATCCGCTGAGGGAGGGGAAGCATTGAAGGAGTCTTGCCCAAGGGCCATGAAAAACCTGGACCCGGCACTGATAGTGGCAGTCTCATGTCTTTAAAGGCAGATAACCACTAGACACATTGGTGGAGGTGAGGGTGGGACAATTCTGAGTGGAGAGGTGGTGGATAGAGGAGTATAGTGGGAGGAATTTGGCAGTGACCTGCCTTTTGAAGACATGAGTCTGCCACCATTACACGTAGTTCCTTCATGGGACGTTTTTTAAAAGGGATCCTATGCCTGAGTAGGTTACTCTGTGTTCAGTGGAAATTACTTCCAGGTCAGTGTGCATAGATTTACATTCAAAGAACACAATCTAGGCCATGATCCAGCACGAGGCACAGCAAATATATGCATTTAAGCATCATTGTAGTCTAAATAGAGTTTAAGGATAGCTAAATCTGCACAGGATTGTGGCCTGTCTCTGCAATCTGCTGCTCATGGATGCTGCACTGATTAGTGGGGTTTAAAAAGCCAAAGAGAGACAGTTTTAAATTTGAACATCAGAGCTGATCAATCCCACTTTCATTTGATATACAGTATTTTTCCATGTATAAGACTATCCTTTTTCCTAAAATCGCTAGACTAAAAATTGAGGGTCGTCTTATACATGGAAGTAAGCCGAGGAGAGAACCGTGCGGTTGCAAAACTGCCCAGTGTGTGTGGGGGGGTCTTATAGACGGAAAAATACGGTACATAGCTATGGAACACTCAAATTCCTAAAGTCACTTGTAAAAGTACCCTTATATACCTGCTTTAGGGCAACGCATGAAAAGCTTTACAGTACTGGGGTCCAAGAAAAAGCTCCAAGGTTATGTTGCAATGGTAAATTATCCATATTCTCATTTTTTAAATGATGAAACACAAGATAAAATAACCTATTTCCAACAGGAGATTCCCCCCACCCCCCCAGAACATGCTTGGTTCTTGAGTTAATTGCTTTCTAAGTTGGTTGAAGAATGTAAACTGAGTTTATTTTTATTTATTTTTTTAAAAACCAGGGCCGTCAGCCTGTGTCTAAATGTTTATACATACACATTTACACAAAGAGGACTCAGTATTCGTGAACTGAACCTGCTCTTACTATTCTACTTTCAGTTCTTCCTTAACATCTAGGGTGTTTCCTGATGAGGTTTTAATGGCATAATTACTTGCCTCATTCACAGAAGTTTACAGGAAGTCTAGACAACATCATCTTCTACTTGTGTGACCCTCCTGTGTTTTCTTACTGCTCTTTCCATCTTTTCCCTTAATGCAGCAAATCCATTAAGGAGACAAAGACAGAACACCTGCACAATGCCTTCTGACTGCTAGCGCTAGGGGCCCGCTGTGGAAGCACCATTACATAGGCTGTAGAATGTTATCTCAATAAGAAATACTGGAATCTGATCCGAAAGCATTTCTCCATATATCCACCGAAGAAAGCTGGCATTTATTTTAGTGAATTTGGGACAAGGCCCTTTAAATAAATTAGAATGCTCAGCATACAAACCAAAATACCAAGATTGGAACATTTTTAATTGCAGCTTATCTCATGCACACAAAGTTGTAAGTATATTGTTTTACGGTAGTTGTTCTTCCTCGATCGTATTCTCAAATATCTTTTGCATTATCACCTTGTGTGAAATGAGAAATAGAACATTTCCTAATATTTTTGATATAGTAATTCCTATTCCTATACATGGCTTGAAGAAGAACTGCATTTATCAGGGACCCTAGGGAATTGTGTGAGTCAAACTCCAGTCCAGGCAAATAATGCACTCCTGAGTGCTTTTCTAAATAAGAAATATCACTCGTCAACAATGCAATCCTATGCATGCCTCCTTAGAAGAAAGTCGCATTGGGTTCACTGGGATTTACTCCCGAGTAAGTGATAGGGTTGTAAGCTAAATAGAAAATCAGAGTAAATTTGGCAAAATCACTCTTTACATTGAGATGCACGAGTACAGTATTTATCACAAAGAACATTGATGCAATCCTTTCTTTAAAAAAAAAGTTATTAAAATACACACAGAGAGATGAAATGCTATAAATTCCAGACAATTTCTTTTTTTAAAAAAAGCAGAGTGAAATTCTGTCATTTTTGCTTATACAAACCTGCTGACTTCACGCTGTCAGCAATATTGCATATGCAAACCCCCCCCCCCAGCAGAATGTTATGTATCATGGCATTTTAAGGCACTACCAAGATGCCTTTAAATGGAGATTAGAAAAATTCATGGAGGATGGATCTGTCAATGGCTGTTAGTCATGATGGCTATAGGGCACCTCCGGATAGAGAGGCAGCATGCCTCTGAATGCCATTTGTTGGGAAGAACAGTGAGGGAGGGCTCTTGCATTCAAGCTCTACTTCTGGGCTTCCCAGAGGCATCTGGTTGGCGACTATGGGAAACAGGATGCTGGACTTTTGGTCTGAGGTCTGATCCAACAGGGCTGCTCTTAAATCCATATTCTAATTTATGGCTTAAACTCATGAATCTAAAAATGACATCTGTTGTCAAAAATTGGGGTTCATATTTTGTGCATGCAAAATTCTCATCCCCAGTTCCATTGACTGACTTAGGCTACAATCCTATACACAATTACTTGGCAGTAAGCCCCACTGAACTCAAGGAGGCTTATTTTTTTAGTAAACATGCATAGGACTGTGCTTGATAGTGCAGTGCACTTCACTTAGGGTGGTTCATAAATGACATATTTAGTCAGGAATGTGTCACTTCTGAATGAGAATCAGCCATTGTGTATTTAAATGTACAATTCCATTCTAGACTATGCAGTTGCTTAATTTAATTTACGGTACAGACATAGGAAATGCAAAAACGTTATTTAAGAAATACTGGTTAAGACAATCTTGTACTGTATGCTACACCCTAATCCTGAGAAAATTAGTTGCATTCAAGTTCCACTGAAATTAGTGAGACAACTAACAAACCCAAGTCATTTCAACAGAGCTTGAACACAACTAACTTTATCTGGATTGGACCCTATATGTTTATTTTGGACAGTTTATCATGGTGGAGACCAACTAGAAGCTATTTTCTACTTGTGGCAATGACCAAGAGTATGCTACAAAGAGGCACTACTTTTCAATTCTCCTTATATTTCTTCTATGAGTTCAAACATAAAACATCTAAGTATACTGCCATATTAATTTGAAATTTATAGGTTAAGTTATTTTAAAATATTCAGGTGTGTGCACTGTAGATTTACAATGCAATCCTATACATATCTATGCAGACATAAGACCCACTGAGTAAAATGGGGCTTACTCCCAGGTAAGTGTGTATAGGAATGCAGCCTTAGTCTTTCACTTCCACTGTTTATGGCTTTTGCCAAATGTGTTTTACTTCAACTGGCCAATATTAACCTCTTTTATGCCCCATTTATTTCAATGACAGAGTCAAGCCCTTGCTTGACTTTCTCCATTGAAATCAGTGGAAGTTGAATTTTTTAAACTCTGTGTGAGTTGTGTCACTTCTTTTCCCAACTAGCTCAAAACTCTCTAGTCACTTAAAATGCACAGTCCTCGTTCATCCTAGAGTTTCACTCACATTCAGCGTAAGGGGCTATAATATACTGGAACAGTTGCTTTGTTTTTCTGGATTAAAAACTATGTTGTGTAATATGTTAAGACATGTATATTTTAGTTTTTTGTCCTTGCCTTTATAGCTTTAGAAGTAATTTCAAAAAATCATAACCAAAGATTTTTAAAAAATAATACATAGGTTTAAAATATACCTTCATGATTTGGAAACACTGTATAGAAGAATCCCAAGCTTGACACTTCCTCACAGATTAATAGTCAAAAGAAGAAAGAATACTAATAAAAGAAAGGTGAATGTTTAATTCTACAGCAGGGGTTACTCCAGTATTGCCCAGTCCAGACCCATTAGAAACTGGCAATTTGTCAAGAGGAGAAAGCTGCCCTAATTAAATTGAAGACACCTATGCCTGCTTGCTTTTTAATAGGATTGTTTGACCCAAGAAAGTGACTGATGATCTACTGCTACCTTCGTGTTTATGGAAGTGACTGGTGGCAGGTAGGAGTTAGTAGGAAGGAAAATATATCTGTTTACTAAGAACTAAATGTGAACCTATGAAAGGAAATTTAATGGTGTTGTGGACTTTGGGGGGATATGTCATTCCAACATCATGATCTCGCTTACTGCTAGCACCTGCCATCTGTGAAAGCCTCTCCCCCCACTCACATGATCTGGTTGCTATTGGTCCCTTGGCCGGGTGGGCTGCGCTTAAGCGACCCCTGACCTACTAGAAAATATTGATATTTATCCCTCCCTCCCTCCACCACCATCACCACCACAACCAACAGAGTGCAATAACCACAAGCTTAAAAGTTTGGAATCCTGGCCTCCTGTATCCCCTATCCTGGGGTTGAGCCTAGCCTAACCCCTGCCCCTCCCCCCCAGGCAAGGTTCCCCCTTACACTTCACTGTCTTCGTCATCTATTCCTCCCAGCACCAGGGATCAAATTACACGGTCAAGTCATCAGACCTGGCTCTACTGCTGCTCGACTTACTAGCCCTGCTCAAGCGACGTGTGTCTATGAGCAGTGGTGGGTCATGCATCTCCACCAGGGTGCAGGTAGCTGACATAGGTCGTTCGTCTTCTTCACCTTCTCCATCCCACTTGCTACCACTTCCCTCGCTCAGGCTGGTACTGATGCTGCTACTATTGGCGGCAGCTACAGGTGACAAAGATGGTGGAGGTGGGGGATGCTCACTGGGCTCCTCTTGCTCTGGATGCGATTGTCGGAAACTACTAGGGGTGGAGGAGGCAACTGAGCTGCAGGTGGGGATTTTCCTCTGCTGCTCAACTGCCAAATTGGCCCAGTTCTGCTCATGAGCCAGTGCATGGCTGTTGAAGTAGGAGTTGACGACCGGTGAAGGTGAAGGGATGGAAGATGTGGTTGCTATAGGCGTGGAGACTGCAGTTTGCCTGGTGGCTTTCTGCCTCTCTTCACCAGCTGGAGGCCCTCCGGGATAGCCAGCCAGAGAGGTTGCAACAGAGGCCGGTTGTGGCCTAGAGGTAACTTCAGCATAATGCGGTAACCTGGTTTGCTGAAAAACTACAGGAGTGATGGTGCGAGTTTCAGGCATGGTGACCAAGGCCACAGGAGGTGCTGCAGTTGGTGGCAAGGCTGATAGGGAGATAGGTTTGGAGTCCTCCACTTTTGAAGTTGGTGCAATAGTGGTGAAGGTAGATGCTGCATGGCTGTGCCTGCTAGTCATGCCCTGCTTGAACTTCTTCCACCCCAAGTGGTACATCTCAAACATGTTGAGCAGCAGAGAGAGACAGGCCACAGCCAACATGAAGACGATGAAGATAGTCTTCTCCGTGGGTCGTGAAATAAAGCAGTCCACAGTGTTTGGGCAGGGCCAGCGGCCACAACGGTAGAGTGGCTTCAGCTCAAAGCCATAAAGGAAGTACTGGCCCAAAATAAAGGCTATTTCAAAGAGTGTTTTGAAAATAATGTTGAAGACATAGGTGCGTAACAGGGCACCTGCCATGCGAATCCTGCCATGCTCGTCACGGAGTGGTAATTTCTCCTCTTTCTGTGTAGGTGGCTCCTTGCTGCTGCTACTGTTATCACCACTTCCAGCTCCTCCTTTTGATCCTTGTATGTGGCCAGCATCCCTCCCATTCCCTGTTTTCCTTATCTCTTCTTCCTTCTCTTTCTTTTTTTCCTCCATGCGCACAATGTGGAGCACATGGCCTAGATAGATGAGGGTTGGGGTAGAGACGAAGATTATCTGCAGCACCCAGAAGCGGATATGGGAGATGGGAAAGGCTTCATCATAGCAGACATTTTCACAACCAGGTTGCTGAGTGTTGCATGTAAAGTCTGACTGCTCATCTCCCCAGACCTCCTCAGCAGCCGCCCCCAGCACCAAGATCCTGAAGATAAACAGTACCGTCAGCCAAACTTTGCCAATTACTGTGGAGTGCTCTTGTGCATTCTCTAATAGTCTCCCCAGAAAGTTCCAGTCACCCATTGTTTCAGATCTCTAACCTACAATAAGAACATTACAGCAGCATTATTACAAAAAAGAAACCGAGAAGCTGATAAACAATTATCCCATAAAATACACCTAAGCATTAATATGCAAGCTAACATTTTTACAATAGAAAACTATCATTGTCTATCACTTGAGATGTCTATTTTCTAATGCAGTTAAAACCTATAATAGTCTAGGATTAGGATGAAAAATAATACATTCATGTTTTATCATTTTCCATTACAGATTTTTCTGAACTATCTATGTACTATTTGTAAACATATATTGTTACTCACAATGCACTGGGGTGGAGGGTGCGGCGGCTGTGGCACTTGTTGGTAGTCATGTCATACACAATAACTAATATTGGCCTGTAGTGCACTTGCAAGCACATTTAATCAGGGCAATCACAATAGGACAATTCTCAGTGCCAAATTTTGTAGGTTTGAGTGCCCATACCTGCCATCTATAGTGGTACAGTCCAGGAACATTTTTACCATATAATCAGTTCTATGTCTAGGGAACATGTCCTTTGGGAAACTACCTGGACAGTTGTAGCTTGAAACACTTCACAACCCTCCATCTTTCAACATATATATCAGCTTTTTAAGGAACATAAGCCCTGGACCACATGAGCTTATTAGGGGATATATTCAGAATTCAATTTAATCAACAGTAGATGCTGAACTCACCTAAACAGTGTTTCAAACAAGTGGGACCTCCAACAAAATGTTATGGTGTACTGTGCTCCTACTCAGGGTTTTAGTCAGTCAGACATGCCCTTATCCAGGATACTCCATTCCATCCTCCCCACAGCATTTCATAGCCACTGAACATGCTCAGTCCTCATTGAGTTGTTTTGCTCCTTCCCTTAGGGTTTTCTTTCTTACGTTATTTTGTACTGCTGCAAAATTTGCTCATTTTGCTAAGCAAGTGGTGCATGTGCGCGCACACACACATCCAAGTCAAGGTGCATAGTACCCACGGTCAGTCAAGTTATTTGGCACCAGAAGCAGAAAATCCCACAAGTGCTTCTCCCCTCCCTGGCAGTCAAAATACAATAATGATAAATTAAACAATTTACTGCTTTTTCAGGACACCCAAAATCAGCTGTCTGAGGCAGCCGCCTCAGCCAGTGTGGTATAGTGGTTAGAGTATTGGACTGGGACTCGGGAAAGCCTGACTCGCAGGGTTGTTGTGAGGATAAAAATGGAGGAGGGCTATGTAAGTCATCTTGGGTTCCTTGCAAGAGGAAAAAATGGTGGGGTATAAATGTAATATAATAATAATAATAATAATGATGATGATGATGATGGTAGGGTCAACCTCACACATATTTTGCCAGTTGCACATATGCCAGGAAGCTACTGTTGGCTTCAACCTCTTGGCAGGTGTATTTTATTTATCACATTTGCATTTCACCCTTCCTCTAAGGAGCTCAAGACAGCATCCATGAGGTGATCCCATTTTATCTTTAGAATCCTGAGAGATAGACTAGTCCAAGATATAGTAGTGACACACCCAAAGTCACCAAGTAAGGCACACTGTGTGTCTACGCCCTATGAAAAACATGCATGCAGAATCACCCCATGGGGGTTGCATGCCAACTACTACATGAAAATTCTTTTCACGTCAGAATTTTGTGATGAATGAAACTGCTAGGCCTTATGAAGTATTTGTATTACTAACAGTATCATAGAATCATAGAAAAGTAGAGTTGGAAGGGGCCTACAAGGCCATCGAGTCCAACCCCCTGCTCAATGCAGGAATCTAGGTCAAAGCATCTCTGACAGATGTCTGTCCAGCTGCACCTTGAATGCCTCCAGAGTGGGAGAGCCCACCACCTCCCTAGGTAGTTGATTCCATTGTCTTATTGCTCTGACAGTCAGGAAATTTTTCCTGATGTTTAGGTGGAATCTAGGTTCCTGTAACTTGAGCCCATTATTCCGTGTCCTGCAAACTGGGATGATCGAGAAGAGATCCTTGCCCTCCTCTGTGTGACATCCCTTCAAATACTGGAAGAGTGCGATCATATCTCCCCTCAGTCTCCTCTTCTGAAGGCTAAACATGCCCAGTTCTTTCAGTCTCTCCTCATAGGGCCTTGTTTCCAGTCCCTTTATCATCCTTGTTGCCCTCCTCTGAACCCTCTCCAGTTTGTCTATGTCCTTCTTAAAGTGAGGTGCCCAGAACTGGACGCAGTACTCAAGATGAGGCCTAACCAGTGCCGAGTAAAGGGGAATTATCACTTCCCGCGATTTGGAAGCTATACTTCTATTAATACAGCCCAAAATTGCATTTGCCTTCTTTGCAGCCACATCGCATTGCTGGCTCATATTCAGTTTGTGATCTACCACAATTCCAAGATCCTTCTCACTTGTAGTATTGTTGAGCCAAGTGTCCCCCATTCTGTAACTCTGCATTTGGTTTCCTCTCCCTAGGTGCAGCACTTGGCATTTATCCCTATTAAATTTCATTCTGTTGTTTTCGGCCCAGCGCTCCAGCCTATCGAGGTCACTTTGAATTTTGTTTCTGTCTTCCAGAGTATTAGCTGTTCCACCCAACTTTGTGTCATCTGCAAATTTGATAAGCATTCCCTGTATTTGTATTACTGGCACCCTTATGCTTGTGCTTCAGCTGAAGCAAGAGAAAGAGCAGAATGACAGAATGGTCAGGTTTAAATAAGAATATAGTACAGGGAAATGATGCACTGATATGTGTGGCGTAGTGGTGAGAGTGTTGGACTGGGACTTGGGAGATCTGGGTTCTAGTCCCCACTCAGCCATGAAACTCACTGGGTGACTTTGGGCCAGTCACTGACTCCCAGCCTAACCTACCTCACAGGGTTGTTGTGAGGATAAAATGGAGAGGAGGAGGAGGAGGAGTATGGTATGTAAACCGCCTTGGGTTCCTTGCAGGAAAAAAGGCGGGATATAACTATAATAAATAAATAAGATATACTCCCTGTAGGGCTGGTACTGCAATGGACTCTGTGAGGAGAAATTCAATGCAAATATGCAACTCTGTGCCACTTGGATGGATTAACTACGAAATGGTGATTAATTTTTTTAATTTAATTTTTAAATTAATTTTCCAGATCCAAAGAATCAAAGAAGAAAATTACAGTACATCAAATTTACATCTAACTGTTCAGAGAGTAGTATATTTAACGTATTTTTAATTTTATATAAACCCCCCCCCCAACTTTACAGGTATAAATATAACTGGAATCCATTGGCTGCTTGGAGATTTTCTTTATGGTTCTTCATAATAACAAAGTATAATTAAGGTGCGATCCTATGCAAGTTTAGACAGAAAAAAACCCACAACTCCCAGCATGCTACATGCTGGGATTTGTAGGCCTTTTTTCTGTCTAAACCTGAATAAGATTGCACCCTTAGTGTCTTTTCCAGAATCTGAGGGAAGGCTTTGATAGATGTGGCTGCGTGTGTCCGATTTGTATATGAAATAAAATAATTGTATAAAAATCAGATATTTTACTTTTCCTTTAGCCAATTTAAGTTGGTATGCCAGTTTTTCTGTCATGGCTACTTGGCACAGCTCCATATACCAAGACTTCAGTGTTAAAAGTTCTAACTGGTGATCAATTGATTCAATAGAAATGCATTTATCAACTGATTCAATAGAAATGCACAGCCTCAGTGAAGATGTCTTTTTGAAGATCCTGAACGGAAAAGTTTATCTTAACTATGAGAATGCTTACAACTTGACAAATAAAACCTACCACTCACTGTTAGAAAGAAATACCATTTTAAATATTTTTTTCCATGAATCTGGGAACATGGAATTTAAAATATTCCTCACTGGAGAGCAAATCAAAGCCCAAACAGCTTTAATCATAAACCAAGTTCAAAGTCCATCAGTACTGTGGATGATTCTGATTTGAAAGATGCATTAGCATTAATTTCAGCTGAACGCAGCTTCAACTACCTATTTGTGTTAGAAGAAAAATCATAGTAATTTCATTAGAAAAGGCAAAATGTTTGCTAACTTAGGAAATAAGGAAGGAAAAGCCACGATTTTCTTGATTTATCACAGGGAAGAGTATGCTAGCTCAAGAGCAAACTGTCTTCCAAGAGTCAACTTTGCTTGTAATCATTCTCAACAATTCACTGGGGATTTTTTTAAACACACACACACACACACACACACACACAGTAATCAAAGCTTTACTTAGTGAATCAATTACACCAAAACCAAGCTTTAACTTTACATGAATCAAATGATAATACTTCAACTGACTTTCTTTAGGAAGACAGCACTCAAACAATGCAGATGTTTAGAAAGCTTTTTGCACTTTTGGCCTTAATTACTTTATTCTTCAGTTTTAAAATTTGCAATGGTGTCTTTACAAATACATGAACTTGTAAATATTTGTGGGAAAAGAATTTAGAAAATATGGTTCATGTGTTTAAGTTACAAGTCTAACTGGGAATTTGGGATGGAGAAGTGCTGGAACCATATATTTAATTAAAAACAGGTGTGCCAGTCTTCACAATTGATGCTGGAGGTATCATCCAGATTATTCACGAGATTTGTGCAGCCAGATTGCCCCACTACAATTGCACTTGCAACAGACATACTAACTTGGACATGGAAAAAGGAATGGTATTTTTACAGACATACCGGTAATATTCCTGTTTGATTCTTGGAAAATAGTATGTCCATCACAACAGAAGTGCCCCCTGAAAAAAGATGTCAGGATCCCCAGCAACTGACTAGCAGCAACAGCACATATGTTGTCCTAATATCACCCTCTATAAAGGTACTTTTAATATTTGTGTGGTTTTCCAGCAAAACTGTAAATAATAATTTAAAACAGTAAATAGAAATGGACCTATCTAGAGAACCAATAATCCTATAAATCCACACACTGTGCTCCGCATCTGGGTTTAGAATTTCATAGATTTCATATATCATAGAGTTGGAAGGAGCCTACAAGGCTATTGAGTCCAACCCCCTGCTCAATGCAGGAAACTAGAGGAGGGGTCTCCCATCCAAGTAATAACCAGGCTTGACCCAGCTTAGCTTTCCACGCTCAGACAAGCTGAGCCAGCATAAGCCACTTTGTTCATTTATTGTATGAAGCAAAAGCTATGGCAAAGAGTGAAAGAAAGAAACTCACACATTTTTAAAAATCGAGTTATGATTTTCTCTGTATACTGTACTCAGCTCTACAAATACATGTCCACAAAGTAGCATTGAACAACACCAGCTGTAATCTAACCAAATGTGCTTCAGGTTTTTCTCTCAAGTTGTCGAGTTGATCCCTTACCTTGGAAGTAACAAAGCAATTATGTGGTAGAGATTGACTTCAGTTTAAATTTAATAGTTTATAAAATACAAAAAAAATGGGAGAGCAGAATGGGGATAGGAAGGATTTCTTTCCAGCTTAAATTTTAACTGAGTCTTCCTGGCTTGAAAGAGGCATTTTTAAAAAGCCTGAGATTATCCTATACAGGAAAGTCCATCTTCACATCAATTGCTCTTTAGATCTCCTGCAAATGTAATATTTATAAAGTATCTTAAACACTTGTTATTTATTTATTTACGATATTTGTATGCTGCCCTATAACAAAAAGTTATCAGGGTGGCCCACATAATAAAACAGGTTAAGTACAACAATAAATACAATAAAAATGGTAAAAGGCATTGAAAAATAAAATCACAATAATAAAAATCTAAAATGTCTGAGAGAAATGTTTTTGGCTGGTGCTGAAAAGACAGCAGCATGGGTGCCAGGCAAGACTCATTTATTTATTTATTTATTAAATACCCTTTGGAGGGTATTCCATAAACTGGTGCCACTACTGGTTATTACTTGGATGGGACATGGGAGATCCCTCCTTTAGTTTCCTGCACTGAGCAGGGGGTTGGACTCGATAGCCTTGTAGGCTCCTTCCAACTCTATGATCTATGAAATCTATGAAAAGGCCTCTCTCTAGTAGCCCCCTGCCTAATTTCATTTGGAAGGGGCATCCGGAGGGCCCCCTCAAAAAATGACCTAAGGGTCTGGGCAGGTACATAAGGGAGGAAATGTTCCTCTAGATTAGCTTTCCCCAACCAGGTACCCTCGAGATGTTTTGGATTACAACTCCCATCAGCTCCAGCCATCATGGTCAATGTTCAATGATGACAGGAGTTGTACTCCAAAACATCTGGAGGGCATAAGGTTGGTGGAAAGCTGCTTTATGGTGCAATCCTATGCATGTTTAGACAGAAAAAAGGCCTACAGCATAGCTGGCTGGGGCATGCTGGGAGTTGTAGGCCTTTTTTTCTGTCAAAACATGCATAGGATTGCTTAGATACACTAAGCGCCCTTACAACACTCTTATATGCTAAGCATGTGCTCTACAACTGAGCTACGCTCCAACATGTGCATCAAAGATAGCACTTTTCACATGTTAAACTGTAAGTATGGATAGGATGTGTGAGATCTTGTGCACACATTCAAATTAATATATGATTAACATTTTTCCAATCATTCTGAATTTCCAGTCATGTTGAAAGTGCCTTACAGATGTATAGATGTACACACACACACGTATGATCTGTACACACAATTATGCTGAATATCTGGAACTTGGGATTAGGGATGGCATATAGGATCCCCCTTCTACCCCCACCTCCACATGTTCAAAGTGATTTGTCAACACCTATGGGCACAATCTTATGCATGTTTAGACAGAAAAAAAGCCCTACAACTCAGCATAGCTGGCTGGAGAATGCTGAGAGTTGTAGGACTTTTTTCTGCCTAAACATGCTATAGGATTGTGCCCTTCGATGATCTACCTACTCATTTCTTATATGCATACCACTTGTGCTGAGAGAACTTGGAGTTCAGACTTTGGGCAGGTAGTTGAGAGTTTTATTCTAGTGCCATCAACACCATCAGGCTGAACTTTCAGCTTTGTAAGGAAAAAGGCATGTACCTAGTTTTTAAACATTTCCATGAAATAACGGTGCTGCCTAGTCTGCTTTACTGTTGAGCTGAAATGTTCACCAATTTAAACCGGCTTGATCTCACTGACTTTAGTAGGGCAAATCCACTTACATTATAGTATTTCAAAGTGGGCTGTGAATTTGGGCTGTTTAAGAAAAATGTTGTAATTAAGTTAGGTGTTAATTTAGCAATCTAAGGATTCATTTATCTAGCATTTTGCATTTAAATATCCTATGTAAATATCAATCAAGTGCTAGACAGAAGATTTAAAACATAGATGCCCCACAGTGTAATACCTAAAGCAACATAAAACTTGCTCCATCTTAAACAAGAGTTGAGGATATTGATTTTGCAAATATGCAGTACCACATTCATAGCACCTCAAAAAGTGGGCAGGAGATCCTCCAAGTTAATTTAGGCGATGGCCCGGAACTTTACATAATTTTGCAAAACCAAAATGGAGTAATTACATCCAGGCTGATCCCATGGATATTTTACTCAGAAGTCCCACTGAGTCAATAGAACTTACTCCCAGGTAAACGTACACAGGATTTCAGCCATAAAGTTTTGGAGACTAGATAGAATGTTAGTTACTGAATATATATAGCCTTTTTAGGTGGTGATCCTAAGTGCATGTCTTTGCATAATTTCCACTGGAATTTGTTCCCAAGCAGTTACGTTTAGGATCTCAGTGAAATATTTACACCTTGACAACAGGAATAAGCAACTGGCTGCAGAATCCTACTCAGAATGTCTACTCAGAAGTAAATCCCATTGGAGTCAGTGGAGCTTACTCCCAGGTACGTGTGCATATGAAATACGTTCTGCACAGTTTACTTAGAAGAAAGACGCACTGCGTTCAATGCATCTTACTCCCAGGTAAGTGTGCCTAAGACTGCAGCCAAACAGCATCCTCTGCAGAATATTTACACAGCAGTATGTCCAAATGAATTTAACTAGAAGTATTCACTAGTAAATGTGCCAAGGATTGCAGCTAGGCACACTTACTTGGAAGTAAACTCCATGGAATTTGGCGGGACTTACCTCCGAGCAAACACGCATGGAAAGGGACTCCAGGAATACGAATACCTGAATTCAAGTGATTCAGCAGATGTTGTTGAAGCCTTTTATATGACATGGTTGCTGATTCCAGGAACATCAAGAGAGTTAAAGAGCAAACGTTAAGAGTTAAAGAGCTGACATTTTCACAAGTTCTTAAACTTTCCTGCAGGATGCTGAAAACATTTGCTTGACTAGAGTTGTATCCAGTGTTAGTCTTCCTTGTTCCATTCATTTCAACAGGTCTATTCTAAGTCGGACTAACACTGGATACAAGCCTTAGACCCAAGGGCTCCATTATATGAATAAGGTGCCAATTCTAGTTGTAAATTTGTTTTGTACTTCAAAGATCCACCTGACATTAAAATATAGACTTTCTCATTGTATTTTGGCAGTAACTGTGATAAGAGGATCAAACGGACGATATGGTTCTGGAGGAAAATAACTACTCACCATGTGAAGCAAAGAGTTCCTGCTTAGCACTGTCTAGGAATAAAGTGTCATTTTATTTTTACTTGTCTCTTTTTTCACTTTTTTTTAACACTTCCTTTGCTGTTAGAGCAAAGCACTTTTTAATTAAACACACACACTTACCGTACCTGGGAGTAAGTCCCATTGAACTCAATGGGGCTTACTTCTGAGTATACAGATTGCACTGTAAGAGCAACTGACACTTTCCTGTGCTGCGCTACATTTTACATCTAATGATGCCCTTTTTATTTTTTGTTATTATTACAGTTATATCCCACCCGTTTTTCCTCTTGCAAGGATCCCAAAGCAGCTTACATGGTCCTCCTCTTCTCCTCACAACAACCCTGTGAGGTAGGTTAGGCTGAGTCAGTGACTGGGCCAAAATCACCCAGAGAGCTTCATGGTGGAGTGGGGACTAGAACCCAGATCTCCCAAGTCCCAGTCCAACACTCTAACCACTACACCACACTGGCTCTTTTAAACCATCACCTGCCAATTCTCTTGCCTGTCTGATAGGACTAGCATCGCTCCGCATTCTCTGCTATGCCTTCCAGGTAGTGTCCAGGCAGGTAGTTTATGTTTATGCCTCTTATTTGCTTTCATGTATCTTTAAATTTAGCAAACCCACACCACATTTTAGTCATCTTCTACAGCTGTGGCTTCTAAACCCCTCCGAACTAGTTGGAACTCAATAGAAATTAATTACTTGGACTTACTTCCAAGTGGGATGGGAATCTAAAATGCTAAGTTGTGAAGTAAGCACCTCTCCCATGCATATCAATGGGACCTATTTCCCAGTAACCTTGTAAAGAATGGCGGGTGCCAGACTGCCACTCTAAATTCGTTTGCCTTGAAATCAGTTCTATTGAAATCTATGGGATTAATTTCTGACTACTTATGCAGAACTGAGCGGTCAGCGTGAGTAATATACATACACCATAATGTACCAGAAATGTCTTACCGTCTGCCATTTTAGCAATAAACAAACACCAAGCTGTTCCAAAATGGATTTAGAATACTGTTACAACCTGATATAAATACAATGCTGTGTTTAATAAATCAAGCCAACATTGCATGACCACAACAAAACTACAGTTAAAGATCAGAATTCGGGTCCGACTCGAATTAAAGGCTTCATAAAAATCATGATGCACATTTCCCCCTTCATGACTTCTCCCTTCTTTCTTGAACTTACACTATTATTAACATAATCATCATTATCACTGTTACTTCTACTATTACTGCCATCCATATACAGAAAGCTCTACAGAATAACAGAAGGAAAAAACGCAGCTCCCTGCTCTGTGGACCTTAGACATGTCTACAGTGGGGGTAACAATAAATGGAGGTAAGGGAAGGAAGGCCAAAAAAAAAAAAAAAAAAAAAGAGGATAATGGGATGAAGGACCATGTTAATAGTTGAGGACCATGGAAAAGTCTTCTTACATGTTGCATTTTGCTCTCTATATACTTTCAAGAAATCAAAGCAGACAACTCTTGACAACATCCAGTCATCTATTCCGGTTGTAGTTATTATAATTACACGGCGGCAGAACCTTGGAGTAGACTATCTTGCTAGATTTTTTTAAAAAAACCAATACTAAGCAATATGTAAAGGTCTAGGGAAAGAAACCAAGTTATAAACTTTAGTTAACAGCACAATCCTATGCATGTCCACTTAGAAGTGGCACTGAATTCAACAGGGCTTGTTCCCAGGTAAGTATGTATAGGATTGCAGCCTAATGTACTTAAGCACCTGCAAATAAATAATAGGCAAAGAACAGTTTAAGCAATCAAACAGAAACATGATAGTAAATTACGTTTCCCCACTAACTCTCAAAAGCTAGAGGAAAATCCAGTATGGAGACTTACCCCCCACCGCCTAAGTAGTTACCATAGGATATTAATATTAAGAGATATCTTTTAACCCCAAACTAGCCATCTACTTCGTGTTCAAGCGGCGGCTCTAGCAGAATGTGTACTGCTCGGTGCCGCGGTGGTCGGCGGGCAAACTCTCCCAGAAAAAGACCATGGTCGCCATGGAGCACCCATTAAAAGCGACGAGACGTGAATTTACACCCCCCTCCCAAAGTGGGGTAGCCCTGGGGGGGGGGGGATAATGACCCGTTATATTCCAGAAGGGAAGTCGTGGGCTTGAGCTTGACTGTAGGAACGAACAGGCAGCAGAATGAAGAAGCGTATGCCACGATAAAGCAGCTAGTCCTTAAGGTGCCAGGCGAGGCTAGGCTTTGGCACCGGTCACACCCGCACAAAACTCCCCCCCCCCCCCGCCGCAAACAGCCCAGCAGCTTTGCCCGGCGCTTACCCCAAAGCTGTGCCCGCAGCCAGCCAAGCTCACCCGCTCACCAAAATCCTTCGCAGCGCATAGGCTACCCGAGAGGAGAGAAAAGGAGGAGGAACAGAAGAAAAGACAACTATTGTCACCCCCAAAATAAATAATAAAACATAAAGAACGCTAAAATAAAAACGAAACAACAACAAAAAACCCTCCCAAATCTGTCTAGTAGGAAAGTTTAATGGCACTTAACGTTTGACTCTCACAGAGACGGAGAGAGAAAGAGACCAGGGTCTCCCCCTCAGCCATCGCCGTTGTCACAGCAGATGAGCATGCATGGCTGAACCCGCCAAGTTAGCGCCTTTCAGGCTGGCCCCAGGCCCCGCCTCTGAGCCGGCCCAATGCGCGGCCCTTCAGTGGCGGGACGCCGGCGACGCGAGTGTTCACGCCGTCGGCTAGCTCGCGATGGCTCCCGCCAAAAAGCAGGTAAAATAAATTCAGGGCTGCTGTACCCGGAGCAGGAGAGGAGAAGGGATTGTGATAGGGAAAGGAGGGAGGATGAAGGGGAGGATGTTTTAAAGTTTATTTGTTTGTTTAATTCTACAGCGATTACAACAATACAGTCATGCCTTGGATTGAGAGCATAATTCGTTCCGGAAACGTGCTTGTAATCCAAAACACTCTTCTGTCAAAACGAAATCCCCCCAAAAAATTTTGTACAGAGATTTTTAATTTAAGCCGTACCACAGTACTTGTATTGCAAGATGTCGCTTGTATATCAAGTAAAAAAAAATATTAAATAAATATTTAAAAATTTGCTTGTCTTGCAAAACACTCTCAAACCAAGTTACTTGCAATCCAAGGTATTACTGTAACAACAACAACAACACTATGTCTGAAATGGTGGTGGTGGGGAATGCCTGAGAAGAGCTGTGCATGTGATGAGGTGAAGCCCACCTCTGAGTATGCCCGCTAATCCTGACCAAGGAGACATAGTCTTGGTTCAGGCAACACGATCACCCACACTCAAGAGTTCAGTATGAGTTGAGTGGGGGTTGTCTAACCGTGGGTTGTTGCTGAAAAATCTGGGTTATCACGTTGTCTGAACCCAGGTGAGATAACAAACCATGGTGAACAACCCACAGTTCACAACCCAGCAACAAACCATGGGTTCTCTCATAGGTTGTTTGAGGTTAACAAGCCATGGCTTGTTAGTGCAGCTGAGTTCAGACAATATGATAACCCATGTTTCAGCAAGAACCCATGGTTCAACGACAACCCACAATCAACCCTTGATTGTGGGTTATCGTGTTGTCTGAACCCAGTCCATAGGGTTGTATCCAATATTAGGCCTACTTAGACCCATTTAAATGAATGTGAGTTAAGTTAGACTAACATTGGATATAACTCATACAGACCTTCCATTAGCTGACCAACATGGTATATATCCTCCCATAGTGCCAGCCATTTAAAAAAATGGAACTTATCTTTTCAGTTCAGCCTGCTGGATATAATACAAAGGGCACCCATTATGTTTAATGCATTGGTTATCATCTATGATGATCTCTAACAAGGCCATCCTCAGACATTACATTTTAGGTGTACACCTAAGATATTTTAAGGTGCAAGCCTATGCATGTTTAGACAGAAAAAAGGCCCACAGCTCCCAGCAAATGCTAGGAGTTGTAGGACTTTCCCCCCTGACTAAACATGATAGAATTGTGTCCATAGGTATTGACAAATCACCTTGAACATGTGGAGGATCTTATATGCCAAAATATTCAGCTTAATTATGTGTACAGATCATACGTGTGTGTGTATACACATGTATAAGGTGCTTTCAGCATGATCAGAAATTTTTAGGGAAAACGTTAAGCATATATTAAATTGAATGTGTGGAGGAATGGTGCAGAAGATCTCACACATCCCATCCATACTTACAGTGTAACATGTGCAAAGTGCTATCTTTGACGCACATGTTGGGGTGTAGCTCAGTTGTAGAGCACATGCTTAGCATGCAAAAGGTCTCAAGTTCAATATCTGGCATCCCCAGATGCCAATATCTGGCATCTGGCAAATGAATATCTGGCATTCATTTTAAATGAAAATAGGAAAATATTCCTATTTTCATTTAAATAGGAAAGAGTCCTGTCAAACCCTGGAGAACCACAGGATGGTCTGACTCCATATAAAACAGCTTCCTAAGGACACCCTGCCTCTTTCCACTTGTTTCACTTTTATGTTTTTCTATCTTGTGCTTTATCTTCCTACTTTCCTGACTGGAAATGGGTTTTCCTTAATTCCATGGAGGCCCAAGACTGTAATAACAGGTACATAACTTAATTTTTAGAAAACTCTTCCCAATAGTTTTGTACCAACGAAAGGGATTATATGTCTTCAAAACTTTTATTTATAACTAACAAATGGACCCAGCTTTGCACAGGTTGGAATAGCCCTTAGTTACAGAGAAGCCTTCAACGAAAGTTAGACACATTGTGCCTGCCCCATGTGAAGCCACAGGCTTCTGGCACCCCTGGGCACAGCCCCTGCTGTGATTCACCCCTATAATCCTCAGAGGAGGAGTCTTCCCATTCCATTCCTCAGAGGGGGGCTGCCCCATGTCAGTGGGGGAGGAGCAACCAAATAACTGTGTTCCTCAGACTACATCTCCCTGGCTTCAAACTGTATCAACTGCAAAGCTGTGTTGGTTAGGGAAGTCTGCCATCTAGTGATTGAAGGTGGTACTGCAGCCTTCAAACACACAGATACATTACAATTAATTAATGTGTTTAAAAAACCTAAACCCCCCCCCCAAGGTGCACACCCTTGGGATCCCCATTGTATGCATGCCAAGTGGCTAGGTTTCACAGTTTTGGAGCTATGGCATTTACAGACAGACATACATCCTCTTCTATTATTGCAGATAGAAGAAGATTGTTCTTCATTATTTCTATAATTATTTATTGTTACTGTTACAGATAATAAAAAAAACATAATATAAAAACAAACACCTATATCACATAATTATGTTTAGCAGGGAACCAGGACTGACCAGTTTGGTGGGAGACCCAGGTTTGCCCTCTGTAATAAGTGAAATGGCATTTAGGGCACTGTCAATAATATGCTTTGCACTGTAAATGTCATTTGAACAGTCTATGCAACACTTGTTAATGTGGAATAGAAAGTGAAAGTTAATGTGAAATAGAAAGCCCAGGAAGGTAGGAGAACTAGATGGGGAGGAGGAAGCGGGAGCAGGCTGTTGTGGCTGGGTTGGGGGCGAGAAGAGAGGGAAGTAGTGGGGGGAAGAGGGGGAGCAGCTGCCGTCATCACCAGCGGTAGCAGTGGGGGCGGGAGAGGAGGGCCAGTTGGCCACCATGGCCGAGGGGAGAGGGGAAAGAAGCAAGCACTGCAGTATGGCAGAGGGGAGGAAGAAGGCAGGCATCATCATTGTTGGGGAGGGGGCTAGTGAGCTGCTGCAGATACCACTGTCATCACGTTTGCTCCACCCCATGGCCATTAGCCTGTGGGGTGCCGCAAGGTTCCATTCTGTCCTCCATACTAATTAACACCTACATGAAACCACTGGGGGAAGTCATCAGTTCATGAGGTTTGGGTTGAAGTATCATCAGCATGCGGATGATACAAAATTCTACCTGTTGTTTCTATCTACATATCCCAGGGAGGCTGTCGAACTTGTGAACCAATGTCTGGAGGCTGTTTTGGGATGGATGAGGGTAAACAAGCTAAAACTTAATCCAGACAAGATGGAGTTACTGTGGGCTGGGAAACCAACTACAACTGGTCTTAGATGGGACTGCATTCCCCCTAAAAGACTCAAGTGCATAGTCTCAGAGTAGTCCTGGACTCTGTGCTAGCTGGGGAAGCCTAGGTAGCAGCGGTGTCCAGGAGTATGTTTTACCAGCTTAGACTGGTATGCCAGCTGCAGCCCTATCTGCAGCCCTATCTGCAGAGGACAGACCTTGCCTTGGTTATCCATGCACTAGTGATGTCCAGGCTGAACTACTGTAATGCACTGTATGTGGGTCTGCCTTTGAAGATTGTTCAGAAGCTTCAGCTGGTGCAGAATGTGGCTGCCCAAATGTTGGCGAAGGTGAGGTGATTCAGTTGTATAACGCCTATACTGTGCCAGCTACACTGGTTACTGGTGTGTTTCCAAGCCCAGTTTAAAGTGCTGGTGGGACCAAATTACTTGACGGACTGCCTTTACCCATATCAGCCTGCCCACACTTTAAGATCAGCAAGAGAGGCCCTCCTCATTTGCCCACCTTTGAGAGCAGTTAGGTGGGTGACCACACATGAGAGGGCCTTTTCTGCAGTGGCCCCACACCTCTGGAATAAGTAGCCATTGGGGGTTCCCCATGTTCCATCATTGCAGGCTTTTAAGAATGCCTTGTAAACATTTTACTCTGGCCTTCTGTTGATATGATAGCTTTTGTTGCTCTTAATATTGTATCAGTTTTATGTGTTTTATTATTGTACGCCACCTTGGGAGGGCTTCTTCCCTGAAAGGCGGCCAAGAAATATTTTAAATAAATAAATATGGCCAGGGGGCAGAGAAGGCAGCTGGGGGGGGAGGAGGTTAAGGAGGTGGCCAGTGGCCTCCGCCATCATCGTTGTCATCATGGGAGAGGGCGGGCAGGTGGGTGTGGCCTGCAGGGAGAGAAGAGAGGGCAGCTGAGAGAGGTATTATGGCCCTGTGGATGAGGATGAGCTCAAGCTAATTCCTCAGGGTTTAGACAGTGAGTGCCTTATTCAGGGCCCTCCCAGCCAGAGAAAACAGCCCCACCACCATCCTCTAGCTGAGGATGAACAGCAGAACCTCCATCTCCCCAGTCTTGCAGAAGTCTCTGGCTACAAAATCAGGTGAGGGTCCTTTAACAGTCCAGCCATCTCTTCCAGGAGGGTGGAGCTGACCACACTACAGGTCTTGTCAGCCTATGTAAGGCTTCAGTTGGATTTAGCTCTTTGCTAACAGGTTGCTTTAGGGAGTAGTTTTGAGCCACTAATGTCATAGTTGCGGTGTGGCGTAGTGGTGAGAGTGTTGGACTGGGACTCAGGAGGTCCAGGTTCTATTCCCCTCTTTATTTATTTTTATAAATAAAAATAAAATCAGATGCTACCAGCTTCCCCTGCGAGCCTCAAGGGACCACTGAATGGGGCAGTGGAGGAGAATGACTGGGGAGGAATTATAATGCAGTGTTAAACATTACAATCCATCATCGCTCAGCTCCAAATTACCCTTCCTGAAGCAGCTTTTGTATTTAAAAAGTAGCTATCAGGCAAGGCCGGCAATGGCCTTTTTGCTTGCCCACTTCTGAGACCAGTCAGATGGCAGGTATAATGGAGAGGGCCTTTTCTGTAATGGTCCCCATGTCTCTGGGATGCATTAGCAATTGAAGTCTGTCAAGCTGCATCATTGCAGGCCTTCAGGAAAGCCTTAAAGACTCATTTATGTTTCATGGCCTTCTCTTAAGTTGTTGTTGTTGTTGTTGTTAGTTGTTATTGTGAAGAAAAGCAGACCCTTCTCCACCACACACGTGTAAACAAGTGTAATCCCAGCTGGAGGTTGGGAACCTCATGCAAGTGTACATAGTTCCTCTGAAGACTCTGGGCCCACCCCCAAGAGGCTATTAACTTCAGGAGGGAAGGTTCCATTGGTGCTGATGGGAGCTTCTTTCCCAGGGCTAGTAGCAGATTGTGAGGTCGTCCCATCATGCTGCTTTATAAAGAACAAAAATCATGCGAATTAAATGTTTATAGTTTTATACATATTTAAAGTCATAGCCCAATCAGAAGATCAGAGACACAGTTGAAACAGTCAAGGCTTTTATGGTACAGCAGCAGTAGAGGAGTAAGCTCTGAGAGCATCAGAACAACCATTTTGTTCTTGCAGACTTCCTCTGCCTATCAAAAGTGCATGTGAAACAGGAGTAACGGATCTAACTTAGCCCGCCACTGTAAAGGTAGGTATGCTGGATACAGCTGCCCTAGTTTTATTTCTGTCTGTCATACACTTTCATTAGGCACAGGAGCCCTGCAAGAACAAAACAGTTGGCAACCCTATGCAAGAATAGTTGGCTTTCACCTGGTCAGTTGCTGCTGCTCTTAAGTTATGGTTGTAAGCATGGCACTTGGACTGTCCTTGCTTCTGTGCATATTGGAGCATTTAACTGAGATCAGGAATTTCTCCCTCACTACAGGTATTAAATGATCTCAGCAAAGCTAGGAAGATTGTGTTATTGCCAATTACAGTTGTTATGAATGGTTACTGTTTGTATCTTCAATACAAAAATGTCACAGCCCTTCTGTATATATTACATTCCATGGCCTGTTGGTCCTATTATTTTACCTTTTTTCTCTCTCTGCAGCCATTTGAGAAGTGTGTGTGTATCTATATATACATACGCATCATTCACAGATAAGTTGTGGATCCAAAAGGATGCTATCAAACACTAAGTTATAACATGAAAATAAGTGAATGACCAGAGAGAGGTTTAGCATTGTTTAGTTAAAGGTTTCAGCTTCTGCTTTCCCAACTATATTAGTCTGTTAAATCTTATGCCACAAGAAATCTGTTTGTCTCTAACATGCCATAGGACTCTTGGTTGTTTTTCCTGCAACAGATTAAACATGGCCACCCCTCTAGAATTTGAGAGATGTTTATGATGCCTCTCTACTGCAGACAAACCATGTGTCTGGAAGTGGACCTGTGTCTATAGTGCAAATTGCAACTTATTTGGCACATTAAGCATAAATTTAAACTTTTAGCCTGCAATCCTATACACACCTGGGAGTAAGTTATATCAAATTCAAAAGGACTTACTGTGAGAGCTTGACTGGGTTCAAAGCTTACCCTGCAAGTGACTCCCAGTCCCACAGACAGAAAGAGGAGAGAACAGCAGTTTATAAAGATTAAAGAGTTTATTCATTGTAGGACCCAAATACATGGGATTAAGGCAAGCAATGCAGGCATCTCTTACGCAGAAGAGATTATTCTGTCTCACTACATGATTGCAGAGACAAAGTCCAGTGAAGCTCCCAAGTCCAAGTGTGAAGTGGGAAGGCTTCTAGTCCAGTGAAGTCTGTACCTTTATAGTAAGACCCTATACCTATAAATAGGATATTACTCACCAATTGTGCAACACTTATATAACCTGTTGTACATAACATGTTGTCTCCCAATTGTCCCATGATTCTGACTCATAGACTCCTTGTGAGTATGTCAGATGACTTTCTGCACACCACACTAAATCTAACACTTACTTCCAAGAAGACAATCATATAACATTATGGTAAGATGCAATCCTATGCTTGTTTAGACAGAAAAAAGCCTTACAGTTCCCAGCATTCCTGGCTGGGGAATGCTGGGAGTTGTAGAACTTTTTTCTGTCTAGTCATGCATAGGATTGTGCCATTAAAGGCTTAATTCAATTGTATATTCAGTGTCAATTAACTGCAGTTCTAAAGGAAATGAACCGACAAGTTTATATGTGGCAGATTAATGTTGTCTCTTATGACAGAATCCCATGTCTGCTTACTATATTTGTCTGTTTCACTATATTTAATGGGGCTTATTCCCTAGTAATATTTTTAGGATTGCAGTCTTGCATAAATCCCAACTACATGTTTTGGATATAATATGACTTGTAGTGCTGGTAAACAGCAGGTGGCAGTATGGTGATTTGATACATTAGCAGGTGGCAAAAAATCCCTTTAGAATCAGAAACAAACAGCTCAAAGAACAGTATAGCCAAGTGTTTCCCCCTCCCAGCTGTTTAAAGAAGACTGGCAGTATAATTTTGAAACAGGGAAAGTGTTTCTAAATTGCAGGTAGTAATCTGTGACAATTATGCATTTAAATTACAGTGACAGCTATCATTGTTCCGGGTTGTCAAACTGCCACACCTACAATTTTGTATTCCATTGAACGAAACAATTTGCAAACAGTTGTAATTCTTAGAACAAACCTGTAAGGTAAGTTAGTATACTTCTCCTCCATATTGCAGCTGGGAAGAGGGATTGAGACAGAGAGGAAGTGGGTGGCTTGCCTAGGGTGAGATCATAATGGAGGTAAAATTTGAACCATATGTTTCCTGATTCATTGAAGCTTGACAAAGCTTCCTTTTGGGCAAGACAACGTGATGCAACTAACATAGCTATTCTCTTGAAACAAGGCTGTCTCCCCTTCTTCAAGACATCCCCCCCCATTTATTACCTATCCTATATTGAACTGCATATATAGTGATAGTTATGGCTAATGTTTAAAATGATAAAACTGAAGTTTGAACATAGTAATAT
The DNA here is from genome assembly GCA_021292165.1 of Shinisaurus crocodilurus. Classification (NCBI taxonomy): domain Eukaryota; kingdom Metazoa; phylum Chordata; class Lepidosauria; order Squamata; family Shinisauridae; genus Shinisaurus; species Shinisaurus crocodilurus. The sequence continues at coordinate 266,348,445 of CM037878.1, read as the reverse complement.
GAGGGATATACAAAAGGATCATGTGAGGAAAATAATTATTTGAGGTACACTTTGCAATGTTACGTGGATAAGCCCTTTAACAAACAGAAAAAAATCAAGGAGCACAGGCATAGCAAGTTTTGGTGGTTTCTCCAAGTTTGCATAAGATGTTTGTTCAGAATGAAATAACATATTATGACCAAAAGGTAGCAAGTCAGCTCAACTCAGCATAAACTATGGGTTGTATCTAATAGTGTCATTCCACAACCGTAAAACTTCTACCACTTGTGGAAGCCCTGTTTTTATTCTTGTACAGGTGTTAGATCTGGTACAGTACTTTGGTTCTGCCTGTTCAAGCTGTTGTAGAAACTGCTGCATAATGTGTTGCATAAGCCTTTGCACAAGCTGTTGGCACAAAACATTGCACAAGGCATTGTACAAGTTTTTCTGAAAATGGTTGTACAAGGCATTGCACAACTCATTACAACTTTATTAGACTAGATGTTGCTTGCTCTAGTTGTGCTAGTTCTGCTAGCAATTGTAGAACCGCTAGCAGAACAATTCTGGCTCTTATCAAACTTGTAATTTTTCTACTAGCATAACGTTGGATAAAACCCAGAACTAGCACAACTAGCACAAGCAACACCTATGTCATAATGAGTTGTACAATGCCTGGTGCAAGCCATTTTCAGAACAGCTTGCGTAATGGCTTGTGCAACACATTGTCCAACAGCTTGCACAATGCCTTGTCCAACAGTTTGCACAATTGCTTGTGGAACAGTTTGCCCAAGCAGTATCTATTGGATTTGAGATGTACAAGGATAAAAACAGGCTTTCTGCAAGCAGTAGAAGCTTTGCCACTATCAGAATCACACCATTGGATACAACCCCATGAGAATCTTGAGGTTAATTTTCCAGCAAATTTCTAGTCCCCATGGTTGTGGCAACAAACTTATTTATGAGAGCTTGTTTGAAAGGCTCAGATATTGGGCGGCGGGGGGAATGATCCTATATTTCTGTTTTAAAGCTTCATAAATTCTAAGACTTATTATATGTTCATCATGAACAAATGTAGCTGTAGATACTGTGGCCAGCACAATTAATTTAATCTATTTTTTTTGTTGCTAGGGATGACCATTGCTAAGAATGTCTGTGCATCTACAACTCTTTCCATCCCTCAAGCAAGCATTTCACAAAACGTTCACTGTTCCAGAAGTAAGCATTTTTGCTCATTTCTGGGGTAGCTCTAGGACAGGGCTCTCCAACCTTGGGTCCCCAGATGTTGCTGGACTACAGCTCCCAGAATCCCTTGCCACTAGCCATTCTGGCTGGGTATGCTGGGAGCTGTAGGTCAGCAACATCTGGGGACCCAAGGTTGGAGAGCCCTGCTCTAGGAAGTACTAGCTTGCTGTTGTGCCAGCTGTGGGTCCTGCTGGTGCAATACAAACAGCAGAGGCACAGCATCAGCATTGGATACTGCCCGTTGATCTTTTATTATTGCAGGCCTTGGGGTGGTAAGACAAGATACAAATGCTTTTAGGGCACAATCCTATGTCCCTCCAACCTTGTCTGGGGGACCATAGGATAGGGCATAGAAGCCCCTGCAACCTCGGAAATCTCTTCTGAGGTCACAGTGCCATGGAGAACCCACTCTCCCCACCTTGTAGATGGAGCAGTTCTTTCCACGCCAGCAGGGAACCGAGCACAGAAGACCATGTTCAGTTCCCCCATGGGGTGTGTGTTCCTGGGAAGGGGAGGAGCGAAATCGGCCATCTAGATGTTTTTGAGGGTGAGGGGAGCATGGTGGATATCCTATCCGCCGTGCTCCTCCCACCCTCAATAGGATGCCTACGATCCTCCAAGCTCAGAGGGTTACAGGCAGCCTCATAGGATCGCGCTGTTAATATATAAATTTTAAATGCTATATTTTGTCCATCATTTGACATGGCAAATTGAAACCAGAGCTGCAAACAGAAATACAGCTAACATCTTTCTTTTCTTTTTTTTTAGTTTGATTCACTTAAAATTCTGTCTGCTGCAAAATAACACATTATTAAGTATGATAACTTCTTGTTCAAAGATTATCCCATGATTAACCTGATCCTGAATATCTGTTAAAACAAGCTTGAGGATTAATTTCAGTACAAGTTGTGCAGATGGCAATTATGAAGGAAGGATTTTTTTGTCTGCACCCAAGGCAATAATTCCAAAAACAAGCCACAGCTGGCCCTTATTTTGAGCATGTTAAATGCCATAATTACTCTCATATTGAAAGTGCTATTCACAATAGTTAAAATCTGCAGAATATTCACCATTAATTGCAACAGGCCATCGATTGCACAGGATAGCTATCACAATACAGTAATAACTTGGATTGCAAGTAACTTGGTTTGAGAGCGTTTTGCAAGACAAGCAAATTTTTAAATATTTAATTTTTTTTTACTTGATATACAAGCGACGTCTTGCAATACAAGTACTGTCGTACAGCTTAAATTAAACATCTCTGTACAAATTTTTTTGGGGGATTTTGTTTTGATATAAGAGTGTTTTGGATTACAAGCACGTTTCCGGAACGAATTATGCTCTCAATCCAAGGCATGACTGTACTAACGCTTACACTATAATGTATTCTTCTGAGCTCCTTTCTCGCAGCAAGACAATTTTCACATATAATTTTTAATATTATTGATGGCTTAATTCTATTTTTAAGTTTTGTATTTTTCTATCTCTGTTTTAAATGTATGAATTTTAAAGGTTGTGAGCCGCCTTGGGTCCCAGTGTTGGTAAAAAGGCGGGATACAAATAAATATAATAAGGAGAAGGAGAGGTGGTGGGTTCTGCTTGTGCAATGGAATTGCTGGGATCTACCGTTTGTGGAATGGAATTGATGGGGGCGGAAAGGAAGTGATGGGGGCGTAAGCGCTACCTTGGATTCTGCCCATAAACCCTTCCTTACTTATCTGGGAAGGATTAGATTACAAAGACCTCCTATATATTTCCTAGGAAGTAAGCCCCATTGATTTCAATGAAAATTCCACACCAGAGCACACACAGAGGTCTTCTGCTCAAATATTATGCTCAAATCATATTGATTGGGAGGACTTGATTCAAAGGGAAGATATGCTTTTGCCAGAGAAATGAATGGAGCAGTCCATGCAGGCAGAAGTGCGTTTTATGCTAGAGTTCTTACCTGCATGAATGAAAAAGCTCTGGATAGCATCCCTTCCTGCCCCTCAGAACAGCAATGCAAGTTTCACTGAAATCTGTAGAATGTAATTAACTTGGAAATGAGGACTTTGGCTTCCAGTGGAGGGCATGGTGGACTGAACATCTCCATAAATCTGTGGAGATACAACACGGTTTAAAACCTGGCTGGGAGGGATTTTAGCCAAGGAAAATTCCCTTGAAGTAATGGGAATGACGAGAGATAAGCCTTAATTACTCCTTCGGGTCGTCCTTTGTAAGTTGTAATTGCCGTTTCGGACAGTTTTGACTGGTGAGAGTGACTTGGAGTCAAGGATTAACAATGTCTTCTTGATAGCCATGGCTGGATACCATGAAAAGGACACCTAAGCCCGCAAACCCTCCATTTCTTCTAAGATTTATGGTGCCAATTTGTAACGAGAGATTTTTATCTACAACCAAGTTCAAATTTCCTATGGTGACATACTCTTTTTTCAGGAAACTCTAAAAAGAAATATGGTTTAAAGCCTCACAACGAGAAGATCAATAAACAAGTTCTGAAACGGGAAAGAAAGAGGTACCTTAAATTTTCTTATTCTTAATTTTGGGAAAGTTTATAAGAGGAGTAGCTGTGTGATAAATTTGTACAGCGTGAGAACGGTTTTTGTTGTCTCTGGTGCTGGAAACAAAGAGTCAAGATGGCCACATGGGACTTGTTGTTTAAGCTAACTGAAAAAATGTTGAACAGATTTGATGTATTTGAGAAAAAAATACTTGGCAAGCTGGTGGATTTAAAAGTGCTGTTTTTTCAAAAAATTGAAAATGTGCATTGTCATATAAAACAGGGGAGTGGAGAGCTGGAAATGCAAATATCAGGTGAGAAGGAACAGAGTACTGATAAGGTTGGAATGCTGCGAGAGTAAAAAATTGAAACTTTAAACAGAGAGGTAGAATCGGAAGAGATTAACAAAGGAAAGGATATGGCCTTGCTGGAACTGGGAGAAAATCAGAAAATAGCAACTCGAGTTAAGAAGAAATACCTTGCTGCTGAAGGAAAAAATCAGAAAACAGTAGTTCAAGTTCACAAGAAATATGTTTCCACTGAACTGGAAAAAAATACTGTCCTACTAAACACGGTCAGTGTCATCTTGAAGGAGCTGTTCACTGAGATCTGTAAGAAGAGCCATGCCCCCTCCGTGGTGAGCTTCCGCCGTGCATTAAAAACATGGCTGTTCAGGACGGGAATATGGGGTGGGTTAGGTTTTTAATGAGAATTTTTTATATTGTTTTAATTATTATATTTTATTGTGTTTTGTTGTATTTTAATTGTACATCGCCCAGGGTGGCCGGTTGACCGGCCAGATGGGCGATTGATAAATATAATAAATAAATAAATAAAGAGAGACTGTGCTTTTTCTACTATAAGACTGAAATATAAAAATACTGTGTTTGACAGGGGGAAATCAAATGGGTGACGTTAATAAGATGGTTTCTGATTATTGGAACTGACAGAAATGGTTTAATCTATGTTATGTTGGTTACTGATCAGTGAAGTTCTTTCTCTCTCTCTATAGAAATGGTAATTGAGAGAAGTTCTTAAGGGTATACTTATTTACAAAAGCTAGAAAGATTTAACATAGTGGGGGATTTGAAGACCTTGATTAAGGTGATTTTGAACTTGATTGGGATCTTTGGGAAGGATTTTAATAGAAAGATGATTTTTGAAGAAGCTGGAGATGTTAGAACAAAATAAGGACTTGTTTTAGTAGTAACTTAGAATTTGAAAGGCAATGTGTTATTGGTAAAATATATGAACTCCTTTGAAATTTGTGACTGAGAATGAGTAATGGAATGGATGTAAATAAAATGGGTTAAAAATTTGGGGTGTGAGGTATTGTTGTAAGGGGAAGATATGTGATGGCTTGTCCTTTTGATAAATACAGTAGAGGGAAAGAAACTAGGGAACTGTATTAAATAGAAGTAGAAATATTTTAGATTGCTAGAAGAATTAGAAGAATTAACATACATGTTTATGGTTAAATTAGGTCTTGTGAACTTGTGAGGTGGATGAATAAGAAGAAAAATGTTTGACAATAGAAAAAAGAGAAATTTATGACAATAGAAAAAAGAGAAATTTATTTGTAAACTACAGAGTAGATTATATAATGTTACTTATACTTTGTTGTGGGGAAAATCGGAAGTCCATTTAGTTAGTGTTGTTGTGTTTTGTGATATTTGTGTTTTATTTTTCTTTTGCAAATAATTTTGAAAAAAAGGAAATGAGGACTTCATAATAACAGGGTTGTAATTTTATTGTTTAAGGTAGCACTTCAGCATGACAGAGGAATTTGGGTTGCTTATAACTACTGGGAGAGGCTGAACATGCCCTTGTCAGCTTATTGCATGTCACTGTCAGCCTGTTAATCCAGATTTCCAGATTCATTTTCAAGTACAGTAATACATTGGATTGCAAGCAAGTAACTTGGTTTGAGAATGTTTTGCAAGACAAGCAAATTTTTAAATATTTATTAATTTTTTAAAACTTGATATACAAGTGACGTCTTGCAATACAAGTACAGTAGTACGGCTTAAATTAAAAATCTCTGTACAAATTTTTTAGGGGGAATTTCGTTTTGATATAAGAGTGTTTTGGATTACAAACACATTTCCAGAACGAATTATGCTCTCAATCCAAGGCATGACTGTAAATACTTTCCAGGTCAGAGTATAAACAAATTTTGCATCAGGAGCTATTCTGATTCCAGCAGAGATGATCCTGGTACTCCTCTTCTAATACCCTATTTCTTGCATAAATCTGCCTTATTGAGGGGAGGAGTCTACATTTTAATTACATTTTGCAACTGAAATGTTATTGTTTATTTAGCAACTCCAAGTGTCCATTCCCACTTTTATGCAGCTGATTAATGCTTTTGGTAAACTGTCTGGTTATTCAGTCAACTGGTCAAAGTCCAAATTGATGCCAATTGGAGATACTATTTCACACAGTGTATTAACCAATTGGAAATTTCAGTAGTGCCTGGAGCCTATTACTTACTTCGGAATACTCATTCCTAGGACATATCGCAAATGATTAAGCTAAATTTGAATAAGCTGATTAATGAGCTATCACAGGACATAGACAGATGGGCATCTTTAAAGTTAAGCTTGTGGGGTAAGGTTAATATACTGAAGATGAGTATCATACCTAGGTTTGTTTACATGTTATGTGGGATCCCTTTATATATATCTCACATATTTTCAAAAACTTACCTCTTTGTTTTGCACATTTTTCTGGGGTTCCTCTCTGCCACAAATACCTTTGAAAAGGATGCAACTTTCTATTAAGGAGAGAGGATTTGGCTTTCCGGATCTTGTACTGTATCATCAGGCCTATTTGCTGACCTGTACTAAATTTTGGTCTTTTGTGCTCAGATTAAATTTTCCACCATGATCAGTTTTCGGAATCTTCTTGTCTGGACCCTCTATTCAAGTGGATGGCATTAGGCTCCTGGCATACTAAAAGGATAGGGTTCCTCCTACTGTTACTGTTGCTCAAGACGTGTGGCAGACAATATCACGTCAATTACAGTTTGATCCATTTTTGCATACTAAATTGACCTTATGGCAAAATCCAGACTTAAAAATCAGTCAAAAAAATGTTCTTGTGGCAGATTTGGATGGACAAGTTGATTTTTACTTTGGATCAATCAGTGGGGGAAGATGATGAGTTCTTGTCATTTTCTGATTTGTGTGCCAAATACGACTTGCCTGCGGCAGCTGAGTAGCAATACAGTCAATGCCTTGGATTGAGAGCATAATTCATTCCGGAAACGTGCTTGTAATCCAAAACACTCTTATATCAAAACAAAATCCCCCCCCCAAAAATTGTACAGAGATTTTTAATTTAAGCTGTACTACAGTACCTGTATTGCAAGACATCGCTTGTATATCAAGTAAAAAATAAATAAATAAATATTTAAAAATTTGCTTGTCTTGCAAAACGCTCTCAAACCAAGTTACTTGCAATCCAAGGTATTACTGTACTTACAACTGCAGCATTTGCTAGAATCTAGGTTTGGCCCTGCAGCTTTTACAGCTTCACAGTCTCCTCAGATGTTGGAAATACTTATTGAGGCTGATCAGTTATATCGACCCATGATCCATGCTTATAAATATCTATTATTGGTGCATAAAAATGATACATCGGGTCTAATGGAGGAATGGAAAAGGGAATTGGAATGTCCTATTTGGTCCAAACAGTGGATTGCCGCTTTAGAGTCTGTATCTGAAGTTTCGGTGGACTTCAGGTTACAACAACCTTAACAACAAAAACTTGTGTTCTTCGTTTATTGGATGCCACAAGGTCTCATTAATAAGGGTTTGTCTCAGTTGACTAACTGCTGGAAGTGTAATACTGCTAATGCTTCTTTTAATCACATGTTTTGGCAATGTCCAGTAGTTGCCTTTTTTGGGGTGGATGTTATAATACAGATAAACTTTGTATTAGAAAACTGATATTTTCTGATGTACGTGTTCTTTTAAATTATCTACCTGTTTCTGGGAAGTTAAAGCATGGTTAACTGCAAATGGATTTTCCGTGCCCTTTTGACAGCTAAAAGACTGATACGACAACACTGGAAAGATAAAAACTCACCTCCCATAATGCAGTGGATCGAAGACTTAATGATGCTTTCAATATTTGAGTGACATACAGACACTACTCTCAAATGGGCATATATATGGATATTTGGTCTGCCTTTGTTGAAGCTTATGTATAATTGATATATCTGGATTTATGCTGTTATATGGATATTTTCATATAAGCAATTGTTAATTTGATACCATCGACCATGGTATCCTTTCGATACCATCGACCATGGTATCCTTTCGATACCATCGACCATGGTATCCTTTCGATACCATCGACCATGGTATCCTTCTGGAGCGGCTGTCTGAGTTGGGGGTGGGGGGCACTGCATTGCAGTGGTTCCGCTCCTACTTGGATGGCCGGCTCCAGAGGGTGGTGCTTGGGGAATGTTGCTCGGCCCCATGGACTCTCCAGTACGGGGTTCCTCAGGGGTCGGTCTTATCTCCCATGCTATTTAATATCTACATGAAACCACTGAGTGGGGTCATCCGGAGTTTTGGAGTGCGTTGCCATCAGTACGCTGATGACACGCAGCTCTATTTCTCCTTTTCATCTTCAGCAGGTGAGGCTGTGGATGTGCTGAACTGGTGCCTGGCTGCAACAACGGACTGGATGAGGGCTAACAAACTGAGGCTCAATCCAGACAAGACTGAGATGCTGTTAGTGGGTGGTTCCTTTGACCGGATGGAGGGTGTTCAACCTGTTCTGGATGGGGTTGCACTCCCCTTGAAGGAGAAGGTTCGTAGCTTGGGGGTGCTCCTGGAGCCATCTTTGTCACTTGAGGCTCAAGTGGCCTCAGTGGCAAGGAGTGCCTTTTACCAGCTTCGGCTGGTGGCCCAGCTACGCCCCTATCTGGACAGGGATAGCCTGGTCTCAGTAATCTACGCTCTGGTGATCTCTAAACTAGACTACTGCAATGCACTCTACGTGGGGCTGCCTTTGAAGACTGTTCGGAAGCTGCAGCTTGTGCAAAATGCGGCAGCCAGGCTTATTGCAGGGACTGGAAGGTCCGAGCATATTACACCAGTTCTGGCCCGCTTGCACTGGCTGCCAATATGCTTCCGAGCCGAATTCAAGGTGCTGGTTTTAACCTATAAAGCCCTACACGGCTTAGGACCACAATACCTGACAGAACGTCTCTCCCAACCGCTATCTACCCGGACACTGCGCTCAACATCTGGGGCCCTCCTCCGACTGCCACCTCCAAGAGAGGCTCGGTTGGTGGCAATGACGAGGAGGGCCTTCTCGGTGGTAGCCCCCCAGTTATGGAATCAGCTCCCCACTGAGACCCGCCTGGCGCCAACCTTACTATCTTTTCGGCGCCAGGTTAAGACTTCCCTCTATGCCAAGGCATTTAGTTAGGAGCTTGGAATAGCACGGAGGGGATTGTCACCTGTAGGCTCAGTTTTATTGGCTTTTGTATTGTTATTTTAAACTGTGTTTTTAAATTTGGTTTTTAATTTTTTGAACTATTTTGTATGTTTTTTATTGTTGTTTTTATGTATAGAGTGTTGTGAACCACCCAGAGAGCTTCGGCTGTGGGGCGGTATATAAATGAAATGAAATGAAATGAAATTTCAGAGGGGTTGTTTCTGTTTTTTTGTTTCTGGTTTGTTTGTTTTTTAGATTTTGTTTTGGTGACATTCACAATACAAAGTAAATGAAAAAAGGTTTTGCAACTGAAATATGTTAGATAATGTTACACATGAAGGGTCAAGATGCTGGAGCTGGCAGAGATGGCCAAACTTACATCACTAATTAGAGAAAGGACAACATCTGCGTTTATTATTGAGTGGAAAGCTCTAATTGACTTTTTGCAGAGACTGGAAAATAATGATTTGTTTGTTTGTGGATTTATGGAATAATAAGTGAATTTGGGACAATGGGAAGAAAGAGATTTCTCATTCGGATTATCGAGTAAGAAAAAATATTGTTACCTGTATTTGCTGTAGAAGAAAATCGGAGATCTATTTTGTTTTGTTAATTGTTATATGTTTGATATTATGCGTTTGTTTCATATAGAAATAAAAAAAAATTGAATTAAAAAAAAAGATAATGTTACACATGAATGCAGATTTCTGTCATCTTTTCAGGATGCAGAAGCTGAATTTTCTAGTGCAGGAATGGAGACAAGGCAATTGATAATCAGCTCCTATAACAACCATTTGTCCAGGACAGTGACAATTCACATCTGTCATCCTAGTTTAGTTTTACCAGCTTAACTCACCAGAGATTATACTAAACTGGAACTATCTGAAACCATCTCAGAAATGAACAAACATACAGAGAGGTTCGGTAAAGAATTATATTTTAATTATTAATTGTACACAATTGTATACAAGAGAAGTGATTTGCAAGAGAAAACCACAATGCAAGTCACAGACAAATAGGTGCAAAGATTCTACTGAGATTTGCTAATGGGCAATGTTGAAACACATATTTATGAATTATATATGTATGTTATCCTGCTGGTATTGTTATTATGGACTTTATACAAGTGATTCAAACAAAACATTTCTACATAGTCTAACCATATGATCAGAAGGACTGTATGAAATGCCTGCAGTCATATCTATGGGTTTTCATGTGTAGCCACTAGTCTGCATAGTATCTCATATGCTAAAATAGTGGCTTCCAATGTGACCATGCATTGACATGAGGAAAGAAACTTGTAGCACACATAAATTGCAATAAGGGATAAGCCATTCATTTAAATCAGCTCTAGATGTTACACTCCCACCCCAGTTCATTTCTTAGGGTGCAATCCTATGCATGTTCTGACAGAAAAAAGTCCTACAAGTCCCAGCATTCCTCTGCCAGCCATGTTGTAAGACTTTTTTCCATCTAAACATGAATGGGATTGTGCTCTTAGTTTATCTGTTGTTAGACACTGATACCTGATTATTATTTTAATATACCGCAGTTAACCTGAATTTTTTTATCAGTTATCATTTGCCTTTTATTTCCTATTCCCTTGGCACAAAAATGTTCCAGATAGAGTGTTCTGACCCAGTACAGTTGAAAAAGAAAATTAAATTATTTCTCCCGTAAGGTATTACTATTATCAGTTTTAATTTATAGTACAGTGTCTTAGGGCGCAATCCTATGCATGTTTAGGCAGAGAAAAGTCCTACAACTCCCAGCATTCTCCAGCCAGCTGCTGGAGAATGCTGGGAGTTGTAGGACCTTTCTCTGCCTAAACATGCATAGGCACCCTTAAATATTTATAGCTTCTACAGCTAGGCTGCTTTATCAAGGCACCTCTGTATATTCATAGGAACATAGGAAGCTGCCTTATACTGAGTTGGACCATTGGTCCATCTAGCCCAGTATTGTCGACACTGACTGGCAGCAGCTCTCCAGGGTTTCAGGCAGGATTCTTTCCTAGCTCTACCTGAAGAAGCCAGGGATCGAACCTGGCACCTTCTGCATGCAAAGCGTGTGCTCTATAACACTGAGCAATGTTCTCTCCCTAGAGCACCTGGTATTCTAAGGCAGTCACCCATCCAAGTACTAACCAGGTCTGACCCTGCTTAGCTTCCAAGATCAGGCTGTTCAGATGTTATAAAAATGACAGTGTTTAAGCAAGTTGTTAAATTACAAAATTAGTTACCTATTTCTCATTTGAAATGCCTATATAGTAGTTTTTCCATGGTTAAAGCAGCACTAGATTTTTCATTCATTTGATATAAACATAGCGTTACAGTCTACTTTTGTACCCGCAAACCTTTCAAGTAATGAAAGTGTAGGCATGGCCAATGTGATTTAGTTATAAGTAAAGAATGTAAAAAAGCATCACTAATACAAAGCAAATATTTTTTAATACTGGAGTACTGGTCACTGAATAGCAAAGTGTTCTCTTGGCAGTATCAAACATGCAGTTACACATGCGACAAGTAGAAGCATGAAAACAACACCGAAGTTCCTGTTTGTCATAGCTGGATTAAGGGTGTTCTCACAGAGACAGACTTATTTTAAGCTAATTCTGATTTACACTTTTGTGTTTTCCTCAAATTGCTTATAATACCACTATGGTTATTTCTTACCAAATGGTGTCCGGTTGCTAACACAGATATTCAGAGCAGAAGGAGGGGCAGGTTTTTAAGGAGAACCCTGTATGCTAACTCACTTTCCACATCAAGTGAAACAGGTCTTTTTAAAGAGAAACAAGTAGTGGCAAAACCCAACTCAATATAGCTTCTCCTTTACAATTTATTCACTTAGGCAAGCTTTTATAGGGTGTGCTCAGCTGTACTGCCAAGTACAATACTATAATTTGGAAATAGTTTATTCCAGCCAACTGGTAGCTTGTGGGTTGCATTTATATTTCTCTTTTGGAATTGTGTATGTGATGCTCCAGCTATGCCTGACTCTGAGTGCATTTGGTCTATAACAGTCTTCCCTAATCTGGTGCCCTCCAGATGTGTTAGACTACAACTCCCTTTACCCCCAGCCACCATGGTGTTGGGGAAGGCTGGTCTGTAACTATAAAGCCCTTACTGTTAGATGGTGCTTGAACCTAATCATTTGTGAGGGGGGTCCATAAGAATACATAAATTGATCATCTCTAGTTTATTCTATGAAGCTATAGAGCACCTTTTCCAAACCTGTGTTCTTTAGATGTGTTGGACTACAACTCTCATCATCCCCAGTCATGGTAATTGAGGATGATAAGAGTTGTAGTCCACGTCGCCTAGAGAGTACCGGGTTGGGAAAGGCTTTTGTAGAGTATTAGAGGAAGTTTAACGCAAAGGCTCAGAAGTCAATTACAAAATAAAGCTCTCTTTTAAAAAAAATAAACTTTAATATTTCACAGAATACTAGTTATTTTTGCAATTTTGTGAGGCTACATGGAGAACAAAACTATTCAAGTACAATTTGGTTGACATATCTTAACAATGGGAAATAAAAATGGAAGATACAGTTATAGTATCCAATCCCAGTAAACTCTCTGGCAAACATTTTGAAAGCTTGCTAGGTCTTGTGCAACTTTAATTCCTTCAGTGTAAATGAGAAGATCATAGACTGACTCACATTCTTGTTATGAATATGATAGAATTGTAGTTTTGTATATTCTTCAAAAATAAGGTGGAAACAAGAACTATAAAAAAGTGAGTTGAAAGAAGTATTCTCAAATACAGGCAATTAGCTGTGTTCAGATGTAACACTATGTGAATGAGCCTCAGGCCTGTACACTCCCCTTCTCCTCTGGTGCAACCACAAGAAAACTGGAAGCATTTGCTTCTGTTTTCAACTAACTGCAGTTTATTGTTATGTCTGAATTAGGACAAACTGTAGTCAGTTTAAATATGGTTTGTCCAAACAAGCCAACTTCAAACTGTAGTTTATTTAAACAAGTCAGGATTATATATCATAGTTAAAATTAGCTGATGCTAATTGATGGGATAAAGAAGGTAAGGAAATATTTTTACCTATCCAGAGTCCTAGGAATAAAACAGCTGATAAGTTATAATGTTGTTCATGGGCCATGGACTCTCCTCCTGTAACACAGAAACAGGAAAACGAGGCCTATATAAAAATCAAACACTATCCTTTTGCACAAATTTAACCTTCGAAAATCCAAGCACGTATTGTGCATGTGCTTGGGATCATGGACCTGTACTGACTGTAAAATTTCTGTATTGTGTGGATTCAATTAGGAAGATGGACAACAGCCAGTTATTTTAAAGGTGTGCAGTCTATTATTTTTCATTACATAAAATAAAACTGATGAGCGTTTCAGAAGCAGAAGCAATTTAAGAGTAATTTCAAATGGCAGGATTATGCCCTGCTTTACTGCAACCATTAGCGCAAATGTTGAACAAAACACAGTGGCTGTTAAAAAGAGTGTATCATATAATTTTTTATGGAGCTTGGAAATATTGCTAACCATTCTCCATTACCAATTCAAAATTAGTTACATGGGTACATAAATGTCCAATACAGGGGTGGAAAACCTCTTTCAGCTCAATGGCCAAATTCAATTTTGGAGAAGCTTTTGTGGGGGTGGAGGTGCATTCCGGTGGTGGGTGGGACCAAAGGCAGAATGGGTGGGGCCAAAAATACAAAAAAATGCCAGCATATTTTAGCTGAAACCGTTTACTGCCAGTAACTAAGCCTTAGTAGAGGCATTTCAACATTTCAGCATGGGGGAAAAACTGCAGAAAAGCTGGCAAAACACCAAACAATTGGAGGTTGAGGGAAAGGGAATGGGGTCAAATGAAGGGGGTATGGCCATATGGGGAATCCCAGAGGACTGCACTGGGACCCCAGGAGGGCTGGATTGGAACTCTGAGCCTGAGGCTCCTCGCCCTTCATCTAATGACTAGGCAGTGATTTTACAGTCTTCGGTTTCTTCATGCAAAGCTTTAGCATCAAATAACATAACTCAAGTACATTTAAGAGCATACAGATGCCTGACACCGCCAGCATGAAAATGGTAAATACAGTTTTCTCAGTGGGTCGGGAAATAAAACAGTCTACTATATTTGGGCAAGGAAAGTCACTACATTTCACTACACGAGGCATTTTGTACCCACTATACATGAAATAAAATATATACATGAAGATGGCTTCAAAGATAATTCGGAAGAAGATGCTGCTGGTGTATGTCCACCATAGGGAGCCCTCAATGTGAACCTTTTGCCTTTTCAGATCTTCAATGTCAACTTTCTCTCCATGTTTCCGTTTCTTCCCATGCCTTCTGTAGGCAACATGCATCGCCACCAAAAGTGCAGGAGTAGAGACAAAGATAAGTTGGAGAGCCCAAAGTCTAATGTGAGAAATCGGGAAATATTCATCATAGCAGACATTTTTGCATCCAGGTTGTAGAGTATTACAAGTAAAATCTTCCTGTTCGTCTCCCCAGACATTTTCTGCAGCAACCACAAGAATCATGATACGGAAAATGAAGAGGACTGTGAGCCAGATCTTCCCAATGCTGGTAGAGTGTTTGTTTACACCTCCTAAGATGGCATGGAGTGCTCCCCACATGGTTGTGTTTGTATCCTATAGCCTATTAAGAGAAAAAGAATATGTCAAAGATCAGTTATTCTAATCCATAATAAATGTTTCATTAATCAGAAGGTTCTCTGACACGAGTACAGAAATATGTGTAAGCAGAGTAACAGGAAAATTAGTATGTTTTGATTTTTTTCTCTCTTCCCCAGCCATTCTGGAAAATGAATTTTAAAACTTGTATATATTCTAATGACCTAAATAACATTAAAACACTTGGATAATAAGAAGTATAGATAAAAAAAAGTTCCATCTACAGAGGGCTATTTTAACATAAGACTATGTGGAAGGCACACAGTAAGTTTATATAACTAGAAATTATATATTATACTGAAGCCGTGATATTTGCTCCATCATATTCTTCTGTTCTGCTTCTACAGAAAGAATCCTTTAAAAATGTGTGTTGTTATTGTTGTTAAAGGCTGGTTAGGTAACATAACACTAAACCAGCTTTTTCCAACCTGGTGCCTGCCAGATGTTTTGGACTTCAATTCCCATTAGCCCCAACCAGAATGGCCAATGGTTTGGAATTCTGTGAGTTGTAGTCCAAAATATTTGGAGGGCACCAGGTTGGGGAAGACTGCACTAAACTAGTTTGGACATAATGGAAAATTTTGTTACTGTAAAAGTGGAAGTGAAAGCTTCCAATCTCACAACTGCTCCAGAGGGAGTATGTGAAGTGTGCATTTAGTGCTAAACCATGGTTTAGTGTTACATCTGTGAAAGGCCAGAGACAGATACACACACACAATTCAGATATAATACTAAACAATGGTTTAGCATTACAAGAATGAGATGTGTTGAGCCAACCGTTTATGTGCCTCCTCCCGTCCCCTCCCCTCCTCCTTTGCACTCCAGTTTCTTGTTATATCAAAACACAGGAAAATGTGGTTTATTCTAACTGTGATTAGTTCAAACAAACCAGGATCAAACCATGGTTTCAGATCCTACTTTGTTGACTAACCTCAGTTGGGAAACTAGTTTATTCTAAGTTCAGACATAATGGGAAACTGTGTTTTTTTCAAAACTAAAAGGGGAAAGATTTTAATCATTTCCCCCTTGCATACAAAGGAGAAAGAGAGGCGCAGTGTATAAGTCTGAGGCTCACCGCAGCTCGTTCTCATAATGCTAAACCATGGTTTAGCATTATGTATGAACTGGACCAGAGAGAGAGAAGGAGGACAGCACTAAAAAAACTCAGCCACTCAGCATTGAAAGTTGAAAGTTAATATTAATGGTTGATACCATTTATGGAAATGCTCCACTGTGGGAGACAAACAAGGAGAAAAAACTGTTTCAAGATACTACATTTTAAAGGAACATAAAGAGTATCTAGCTATAAATGTAATGTGGCTGCTGTATTATTATTTATTTCATTTAGTGTATCATCACTATCAATTATTGCCATTCTCTGCTATCTGAAATTAGAGCATATCTATACCACAGACATAAACAAATTTAATATTTAGTTCCTGTCCTCAAGGGACCCCAGAAAGTGTGGTTCTGAGTGGGGGTGGGGGATAGAGATCTCTAACAGCACCCTCACCAAACCACAATTGCCAAGATTTGTTTAGGGAAGCCATGGTAGTTTCCTCATTCCCCCATATCCCTTTTTCTTTTGTGTCATGTCTTTTAGAATGTAAGCTTGAGGGCAGGGACAGTGTTGTTTTTATTGATCTATAAGATGTTCTGGAAGCCTTTTCAGTTGAAGAGTAGGGTAAAATGCTTCAAATAAACAAACATAATATAAAACTGATATCGGTATGTAATATAGATATGTCTGCATTCTACTTTGTATCAAATGCCTAGCTCTAGGCTTGTTTTGGTAACCCTGCATAATTGAAATAAGTTATATGCTAATAAACTTACCTTTTCTGTAATTAAGGTCAGACTCATTCTTAATCTTTTCATTTTCACTGGGGTTGCTTGAATGGTTGTGTTAACAACTCACCAACAGAAATGGGTTCAATTACTTTGCCTCTTCTAAGATTTTATCTACACACTATGTTGATATAGTACTAAAAACAAATAATATGGTTTACCTTAGCCAAAATAGGCAAGGTCAGGCTGTCTTGCAACAAGCACAAATCTCTAGCATGTTATAATATGAGCCCTTGATGTAATAGTTGTGATTACACATGCTAACCTTAAGGTCATAGATGTACAGTAATTTGATGAGATAAAGAAGAGCTTCAGGATAAAGATGAAAAGTATTCTTGAAAAGATAATTAAACTTCTTTAGTTTCCTTTTAATCATCCCTTCCTGTAGGATTTGTTTTAGAAGTGATACAGATTTAAGGTAAAGTATTTACATGCCTCCCTGTAATCAAGTTCTTAGGATAGCTAACAATAAGAAAGCATAAAGTAATTTAAGACCACAAATCAAATACATTTCTGCTAACCATCAACCCATTGCGAAAGCTGAAAACTTACAGAATTCAACCAAAAGAAAACAGGAAAACGTTCAAGAGTTTTGCTCTTCCATCGCACAATAATTCAATTAATTTTTGCCTATACTGCAAAATTAGAACAGACGAATAACAAGTTCTGTGTATAGGTGTAAGCCTACTGATAAAGGTAGGTTGATGACAGTGTTATTTCAGCAATTGTCTCTGGTATCCCCAGGTTTATATATTTGTGTATTGGTTTCTAATATAAGATATTCACTTTATGACTATAGGGTTACATATAGTAACCCTATAGTCAGCAGTGTTTAGCCTTTATCATTTCTGAAAACAACTTTGATAGACCACTGGAAATAAATGTGTGATTTATATTGCATACATAAATCTATGAAATAAATGGTGTATTTCATTGTGCAGCACTTCATGATACACACACACACACACACACCTGGTTTGGGCATCACAAAAAACCATGGCGTATCATGGCAGGAACAAGATGCAGCGAGCCTGAGGTTCACATGCTCCCCCTCTGCTCCTCTAGTGTTGTCTAAACTGTGGTTATAACTTAATTACAGTTTGAAGTTGGCTTGTTTCCAACAAACCACAGCTATGATTTAACCAAAGTTTAGGGCTCTGGCATAATGCTTAACTGTGGTTAATAATAATTAAAAACAAAACAGGCAAAAGCTTCCAATCCCCTTGCAGCTGCCTTGGAGGAAGAGAGAGGAGAAAGAGGAAGAGCCCGATTAACATACTGTAAGAGGAGTTGTAGTAGCTAGATTGTACAAATTTAACTGACAGCTGTGAAAAAGAAAAGGGCAGGAAGGAATTTTGTCCATTGTCAAATTGGCTGGCGACGTCTGCTGCCTTTAGCATGGCTCAGGGCGCAATCCTATGGCCCTTCGGCCTTGCGAGGTCACAGTGTGGAGTCCGATCGCCAGCCCTCCCACCTTGTAGCTGGTGTGGTTCTTTCCGCGCTGGCAGGGAACCAAAGACAGAAGACCATCTTTGGTTCCCCTGTGGGGGGAGCGCTCCTGGGGGCAAGGAAGGGAGGAGCGAGGCACTGCTGTCTTAAGACGAATCCAGGCAGTGCCTCAGCCTCTCCTCCTCAGGAGGAGGTGTAAAACACCTAGACAGCCAAAATCGGCCATCTAGATGTTTTTGAGGACGAGGGCAGCACTGCGGCAATCCTATCCACTGTGCTCCTCCCACACTCATAATCCTCTGGGTTCAGAGGGTTGTAGGCACCCACTTAGGATAGGGCTGTCTCTTGTCTGAGTCATTTCAGTTTTCTCTGTGTGTTTGTTTTCCTTGTCCTACGTCATGACACCAGCATGTCAATAACTTGGATGTTGGCTACTCTGCCCATGAACGATCTAAATGGAGGTTGGCCTTTCACAAAGGTTCCATGGACTTTGAAGAAGCCAGAGTGCAAGGTGAAAGGGAGAAACGTCGTGCTAAGTGAAAAGCACGTCAAATGAATCTTTCACAGGACCATCTTCCATCTGGTAACCTGTGTCCTCGCTGTGGGAAGCTGTGTGGATCTAGAATTAGCCTCCACAGTCACTTACGGACCCATCGCTAAAGTCTACACAAATCTTTTTAGAATTCCCTCCTTTTATAATTTTCTTTTTGTAATTTTATCCTGGAAGACAATATTACTCGGTCACGAGTGATCGCCTACTACTGATATAACTGATGGTCTAGAGTCTTAGGATGCAATCCTATGCAAGTTTAGACAGAAAAACGTCCTACAACTCCCAGCTTTTGCAGAAGCATACGAAAAACTTGGTCTCTCACTTAACATCAAAAAAACCAAAGTGCTTCATCAGCAAGTGCAAGCCAATCCTTTGGTGATGCCATCTATCCAGCTTGGCGGGACAATACTGGAAAATGTCGATCATTTTCTCTATCTTGGCAGCTATCTTTCTGTTACAGCTAACATTGACAGTGAAATCCAGCAACGTCTGAGCTCCGCAAGTGCCGCATTTTCTCGAATGAAACATAGAGTGTTCGAGGATCGGGATATTTGTAAGAAGCCATTGTATTACCAACTTTATTGTATGCCTGCGAAACATGGACTATCTATAAACGTCACTTCCACCTCCTTGAAAGGTTTCATCAACGTTGCCTCCGGAAAATCCTGCAAATTACTTGGGAAGATAGGCGAACAAATGTCAGTGTACTGGAAGAAGCAAAGGCTACTAGCATTGAAAAAATGATCCTTCAACGCCAACTTCAGTGGACCGGTCATGTTGTTCGAATGCCTGACTGCCGTCTCCCAAAGCAGTTACTTTACTCCCAATCAAGGATGGAAAGCGGAATATCGGTGGTCAATATAAGAGGTTTAAAGATGTTCATAAGGCTAATCTAAAAAAATGCAATATAAACATCGAAAACTGGGAAGCTCTGGCCCATGAACGATCTAAATGGAGGTTGGCCTTTCACAAAGGTTCCATGGACTTTGAAGAAGCCAGAGTGCAAGGTGAAAGGGAGAAACGTCGTGCTAAGTGAAAAGCACGTCAAATGAATCTTTCACAGGACCATCTTCCATCTGGTAACCTGTGTCCTCACTGTGGGAAGCTGTGTGGATCTAGAATTAGCCTCCACAGTCACTTACGGACCCATCACTAGAGTCTACACAAATCTTTTTAGAATGCCCTCCTTTTATAATTTTCTTTTTGTAATTTTATCCTGGAAGACAATCTTACTCGGTCACGAGTGATCGCCTACTACTGATATAACTGATGGTCTAGAGTCTTAGGACGCAATCCTATGCAAGTTTAGACAGAAAAACGTCCTACAACTCCCAGCATTCCCCAGCCAGCCACTAATTGCATCAGCTGTGGTAATCACTCAGAACAAAGATACTACATAGGAGATGTGTACATGCAATGCTCCATTGCTGAATGCTTCTATGTTCATTCAACAGCCTGTTGGCTTCCTGCTATAGCAGATCCACAGGCAGTAATTCTGCATCTATATGGATCACAGTTAGTCAATGAGGGCAAGTGGTTATTCAGGAATCCACATCAGATCCATTGCTTCATCCGCTGTACAGAGAAGTTAAACTGCAGGGATTAAAGATGCTGTTTATCTGCATAAATTGCTGTATATTATTTTACAGCTCGCCTCTTTTTAGACGAAGCACAAATGGTTAACATACATAAATCACAGAAATGCACTCATCTTAACACCTCTTCCTGCTTCTATTTATTTCCACTGGAATAATTTGAAGGAAAAGAGTAAGGGCAAAACCATGTAAACACAATTATAGAACAGTATATAAAATTCTAATTAAAAATTTAACCACAATGATGAAGCTCTTTTAAACAGGAGCAATGTGATGTGTTTTGATTTCAGAGATCACCTTCTTGCCTTTTTCCATGGGAATTTTGCAGGCAAAAAGAAAGTTACCGTACTTGTCTTAGCTTACTATTAAGGGGGTTGTTAACTGTATTCACCAAAGGAGTAATGTACTGCATGAGTCACTAATTGCCGGTGAAGAGGGCTAATTAAAGGAATGTATCCCCAACATCGACTGAATCTTTATAACTCTGTGCGGGCAGTTCTAAGTAGAATATGAATGGATGAAGCAAACTGCCAGTTATTAGGCAAGGGATCCTTACCAGAACAGAAAGGAGCCCTACAAAAAAGAAGGGGAAGGGGCGGGGGCGGCGGGGTTGACTAGAAGAAACATACCAAGGGACAAACCACATCAGCTGTACACAATGGTGGGTCTTTCAAGAGAAAACTCCCTTTTCCCTGGCAAAAGGAGAACCAGCACATCCAAGGGCAGAAGTGCATATGAATGACCGGGGAAAAAAGAAATGAATAGAGACTTATTCTCTCAAAAAATGGTATGCATCCATCTCTCTCTCTCTCTCACACACACACACACCTTCTCAGACTATCCCTGTAGCACCCCGTTGCTTCTTCACAGCAATCCAGATTCCTTCAATAACAAGAAAAGCAAAGAAAACTTTCATATGTCCAAATCACTCTGCTTCTCCTATAAACATACCGATACACACCATAACCGCGACTCTTCTGGGGTGAGCCTAATAAGCTCGCAGCAACCCATGCTGATTTCCCTCGTTTCCCTTTCCACCCCACCCCTTAACTACCAGGAGCATACATTGTCGCTCACATTCTCTGCAGCCTTCGCATACCACCATCACCACCTCCTTTTCCTGTTCTTTTAAAAAATGATAAATATAATTCCTTTCATTCTAGGGGAGGGGGGGAGGGAGAGCGCGCGCACACGCATCTCCTCAGCAGCAGTCCCCATCACCTTTCTGAGCTCTGCGCGGGCAGGAAACTTGTTGGCGGTCACAACAGAGCTGCGTCCCCGGAGGCTCTCTTCTTCTTCTGGGCTCTATCCCGCCTCTTGCGCGGTCCAGACGTGGCGACCGACCGGTCCCAGCCTGCCTGACTCCTTCCCTCGCCCTCTTGGCAGCTTTAAGGTAAGCTCCTCCCTGTTCACCTGCGACGCCTCCACTAGGCGCTGCTGCAACAAAAGAGGCGGGAAGAGCCCGCGAAGGGCAGAAAGGCGCCTCTGAAGCCCTCAGTAGGAGAGTCGCCTCGTCCCGACCCTCAAGATCACCTGAGGCTGAGACTCCCCTATGCGGGCACTGTTTGAAAGGCTTTTGTCTGGGGAGTAATCCCCATTTGGGACTCACTCATTTGGGACTGGCTTATTGGAGGGGGAAACAAACAACCCTCAAATAATCCATGGGCTGTGGTTGGGTTATTGGGGGGGGGGTTGTTTTCCCCTCACACAAGCCAGGCTGCCTGGGTTTGGATGGCATGACAAGCACAAATGACACCTCGCTCGTGTCACGGCCAGGGGCAGTGCTAGTTCCTGAAAAGATCTGGGACTCTGGCCCACAGGACAAAGAATGCACAAATCTTCATATGCTAATTTACATATGTTCTAAAGTCTCTCTCTCTGTCTGTTTAAAAGAACCTTGTCTCCTAAGAATGGCCCTATTTGTAAAAAGGGATGTAGGGACGGGAGAGGAGGGCATTTGATTTCAGGCAGAAAGATTGGGGGGGGGCAGCAAGCGGTGAAGAATATGTGGGCAAAAAGCCAGCTAATCCAGGGGGATCAGATGCAACAGAGGTCATCAGGGCCCCTGTACCTTTATTTCAGCAAGTGCCCATGGGCAGCAGGGTGGTGGGGCACATGGCATCCCAGAGATTCAGGGCTCCAAATGAAAGCTTTGGGGCTCCAGCCCTGGTGGTGAAGGAAACGAAATAGTTAAAAGAAAATCTTACAAGAGATTCTAGCCAGGCATGTAGACAGATTGCCAGGGTAATGACTGTGGCAATGGCTATGTTGATTCAAAAGGGTTGAGGTGTTTTGCTGTCTCACCCTGCCTACGTGACCAAGATCAGATAATACCTACCAGCTGCTTGATTGTAAGATCATCCTCCTGTCTCCTTGTAAGGAAATCCCCCTCCCCTAAAGCAGCCCCCTTTTGTCTTGACCTTGCTAACCAATGTAAAGAACTGTTGCCAAATGACCAGACTTATGTATGCTATAAAAGTGGTTGTAAAAGCCCCGCCCGGGGTTCTGCTTTGCGACACAGTCCGCAGGACCTATTGTGCACAATAAACCTTTTTCCAATAACCCGAGTTGGTCCTCGTTGTCCTTGTCTGAGGTAAAAGGTGACCACTTCATCTGGCAAACCACGAAGGGACAGCAAGGAAGCTTTGTAGCTTGCTCGGGGCACAGCCCACCGCTGCCCCCTAAGGAGAGGCCTTGCGGAGCTCCCAGCGCGCATCACAGCACTTGGCTGTGAGGGAATCCGAACAGGGGGCCTGACGGGGCAGTGGTCGGACGGTGACTCCAAGAACCAACAAAACTCGGTGCGGAACTAGGACCAAGGGGGCCGGACCGGCGGAACAGGCGAGTATACTCTAGGGTTCCTACAGGAGAGAATAGGAACAAGGGGAGGAGGATTGGCCATCCTCCAGGGATTGGACCTACGAGGCAGCTGGAAAAAGCTGAACTGGTTCTTTCCCTTTTGGTAAAGGAATAAAGGATTGGGCCTACGAGGCAGCTGAAAAAGGCTGAACTGGCCTCCCTTTTGGTAAAGGAATATAAGAGATCTCGGGAGGGAATGTGTTGGTATGTGTGGTGAAGTGTGAATGCCGCTGCAGTTCCCGTAGGTGACCGTGGAACGTCCGGGGCCACGGGTCAGCGGAGCGTGTGTGTGAAATCCCTTAACGTCTAACAGGAGAGACCCCTTACTCTCCTGTCCGTACCCCACCCTTCTGTTTCTGTTCTTGTTGTTGGTCTTAGAATTAAGAGAATGGGGTGGGAGGGAAGCAGCGTCCCAAGGACACAGCTTCAATGCATGGAAAAGAATTTCAAAGCAGGGTTTGGGAGAGACTACAGGCGAAAACTTAAACGCCAAATTCTCCAGACCCTGTGCAAGGTAGAGAGTGGCCATCCATGGGAGTGGGGTGGCCAGCACAAACCCACCCCATGGTTAAAAAGGAGTGCAAGATGGGGGCGGCACACATAATGATTGCCTGGAAAGAGACCCTGCCCTGGCCCAGAAAAGAGGAACGTGCCAAACCAAAAAAAAAAAGAAAAAAAAAAAAAAGCACAGACTAGCTAATCACATTCATAATGGATTAGAAGTCAAACACAAGATCTAGGAATGGCAAGAAGTACGGGTACTCAAAGAACCCTGTGTTGTGTTAAAGAAATACAACAACAACAAAAATGTTTGTGAGTTTTTTTGCAAAGAGTTCCTGAGCATACGCAAAGTTTTGGTGCCTTTTGGAGTCTCCACCAGTCCTGTGTTTAGTGAAAAGGAAAAGAGTGTGCTCCTAACCCAAAGCACATACTTCCTCAGATCTGAACTAGAGGTGAGAAGTCCCAAAATGAAAAGAAATATATATATATATATATGTTATAGCTGCTAGCAAAATCAAACAGTTCTCCAAAGAAATGGGCAAAAATGAATTGAAATACCTCCTTTTCATTTGTTTCTGGTTCTTGATTGTTGCATTGTGTTATTGATATTGTGTTATTGTTATTGATGTTGAAAGGTTTAAGGTTTAGAAAAGAGGGAAACCTTCAATAAGGGTAGTATACATGTGCGTGTGAAAATGTCTGTGTGCATGAATTAGATTCATAAGCTGTTGAAAGACAGACAGGCCCATCTCTCTCTCCCTCGCTTATTAGAATTCATAAGCTGTTGAAGCTGGGGATTGTGGGTTCGAGTCCCACCAGAATCAACAGACAGGGACACCCCCCCTTCTTTCCAAACCTCCCTGCTGATGAATGCATATAAGTCGCTGAACAAGATCTGGGATTAAATCAGGTCAAGACGCTCTGATCTCTGTTGCGGCAGAGTTTCAAAAGCAAGTGGGCCTGATTGAACCCCCCCTCCCATGATCCAGTGACATGTGAATGTTGTGTGCCTGTTTGTGAATTAAACCAAAGCACTACACACACACACACAAAGTGAGCTCAAAAAGGTAGAATTCTGTGCCACAGTACATCATAGGTGGGAACCAAAATGCTCCAAAAGGGGCACCTTTAGCAATAGTACTCCAAGAATTTGCCTCTTTACCTAGAAGTAAGACTCTTAAAAGTCTACTTCTCTGGTTCAAACAGAAGAAAAGGGAGATATGCTGCAATATCCACTCCCTCGAGAAGCAATAAATGCTATAAAGCTCATTAGGTAACTTGGAGTCAGTCACAGACTCTCAGCTGTACCTACCTCAAAGGGTTGTTGTAAAAGAGAAAAATCCAAAAAGAAAAATTGTAAAATGCTGTGTCACTTAAAACCTTGCCACCTTGCTGCTGCTCCCAACAGAAGGGAAGGGTAGGCAAGGGGAGGGGGGGCATGATTATTTACCAGCAATAAAAGAAGTGCAGCTATCAAAGATAAATCTAAACTACTAACTCAGTTTCTGTACGTTTTAGTGCCCAGTTTTGTTGAAATGGGCTTTCCTGAAATTTTACCCTCTTTATTGTCTTTTTTAAAATGTATGCTTAGTTAGTTTTTGTCAAAGGCAACCCAACAGGGCAGCTTTGGTAAATTTGAACAGTTTAATTGCAAATTGTATGCTTGTCTAGTGGCTTTTATAGCAAGCTAACAGAGCACTTTTGTAAAATAAGTATTTAAGTGTAGCATAACGCAATGGCACCAAAATACCAAAAGAATTGCAATCCTTCTGTTGTTGTTAAGTTAGTTTTCAAAAAGTTGTACAAATGACCTGTTGTGTTTTATGTGATTTTCAAAAGCTTAATTTGCCGTGCTAAAGATAAAAGTCTGTAGCTCATGCTGGTTCTCAGCTTGTCTAAAGTGTGGAGGGCTGAGCAAGGTCGGGCCTGGGTGTTGCTTGGATGGGGGACCCCTCCTCTGGTTTCCTGCATTGAGTGGGGGGGGGGGGTTGGGCTTGATGGCCTTGTGAGTCCCTTCCAACTCAAAACAAGTCAGTTTCTCCTGCATTCTTTATAGCAATGTCACAGATTAGTAAGTTGCTTTCCTGCTAAAGACTCTGTACAGCGTCAGTCAGAAAAGCAGATTTAGTTATTGGTTTGATTGTTAACAAAGAGTGGTTTGAATTTAATTTTACATCTGCAGTAACTCAGTACTTTGTCCAGTGTACAGTGTGCCAGGCTCATAATACTGAAAAACCTGTAAAAGACAGGGTGAGCATACAACGTCACCCTAAAGACCTTTTTTGTGGTGTACAATTTGATTTTGTTGAAATGCCTAAGTATTGTTCCTATAAATATGTGTTTGTAGTTGTTTATATGGTTCTAAGTAAGTAAAACATGCCCCTGTGTGAGAGCTAACGCCACAGCAGCGGGCAGAGAGAAAGAATCCTTTTTGCTAAAATATTGGAAGACAAGCTAACCAAAGTATGCACAGAAACAAGACTAATGTGGCCAGATGCACCTCCCATGGCCCTTGTGTGTGTGAGATCCAGGCCAAGTCAAGTGGCGAGACCTGACCCCTCGTGAAATGTTGATGGGACATTCAATTCAGAATTATTGCAAGGCCCTGGTGAGAGGTGTGAAGACTCTTCATTCACGGGTGAAGGCGGCTCAGCACCAGCCCAGCACAGAGGGACACTCTGTCCCAGGTGAATAGATTCATATTCAAGTACAGCGAAAGGAAGTGTACTTAACGCTGTGAAGTGCCAAGGACTTCAGCCATAAAAAGCCTCTAACCCCAAACAAGAATGAGGACATAATAACGCCTCCAACGATTCGGGGGAACGTGCTAGAAACCTCTTCCCCTGAAACAGAAGAATTTGTGCCAGAACATCAATATCATCTCAGACCTCGGACGGGACGACCATCAAAGACAACACCCAGAGGATCGGACGAGATGAACTGATGTCAACTCCAGCTCAGTCTGAACCAGCCTTACCTATCAGCCCTTAATTAAAAGTGACCCTCAGTGTGCATTCACTTAGAATCAAAAGAGAGAATGTGGTAAAGTGTAGTTTCAAAATGTAATTTCTGTATTGTATAAACACATAACCTGTAGCCAATGTTTATTGTTATTCTGCTTGAATGTAATCCTATGGCTTACATATGCATCCAGTCCAGACCTAGGAAGGGCTCGATCTAGGAGAAGCTTTCTCTAGATGGTTCCCCAAGTTACCAGGGTTGCAAGCGATAGGGCTAATCGCAATGGGTTGCATCCTGCTCCCTTGTGTCCTCCCTATTGTGGTCCGGACAATCCAAAATAGCCTGAGCCTATTGGCAGAAAAAAGGGCGGCTGCCCAGGTCCTGGCTATGTGGGAATATCGCCCCATCCCCCAAGTTGAAACTCCAGATAGGTGTTGAAGTTTCAAGAGGGGGGAGTGAAGGAAACGAAATAGTTAAAAGAAAATCTTACAAGAGATTCTAGCCAGGCATGTAGACAGATTGCCAGGGTAATGACTGTGGCAATGGCTATGTTGATTCAAAAGGGTTGAGGTGTTTTGCTGTCTCACCCTGCCTACGTGACCAAGATCAGATAATACCTACCAGCTGCTTGATTGTAAGATCATCCTCCTGTCTCCTTGTAAGGAAATCCCCCTCCCCTAAAGCAGCCCCCTTTTGTCTTGACCTTGCTAACCAATGTAAAGAACTGTTGCCAAATGACCAGACTTATGTATGCTATAAAAGTGGTTGTAAAAGCCCCGCCCGGGGTTCTGCTTTGCGACACAGTCCGCAGGACCTATTGTGCACAATAAACCTTTTTCCAATAACCCGAGTTGGTCCTCGTTGTCCTTGTCTGAGGTAAAAGGTGACCACTTCATCGGGCTGCCCCCTAACACCACCTCTGGTCATATTATTATTATTATTATTATTATTATTATTATCATCATCATCATCATCATCATTATTTACAGTATTTGTATACTGCTCCACATCAAGTAGATTCCGGAGTGGTGAACAATAAAAGGACAAAAACATATAAAAGAAACAAGAACAATACATTGAAAACAAACTAAAATTACATTGGTGGTTGAAGAGCAGAGAAGGCTCCCCCGAACAAGGAGGTCTTCAGCAGGCGCTGAAAGCAGCACAATGTCGGAGCCTGCCTGACCTCCAGAGGCACGGAGATCCACAGAAATGGAGTCACAACACTGAAGGCCCTTCTGGTGGACTCCAATTGGGCCAAAGGTCCACGAGGAACCACCGGGAGCATGCCATCTGATGAACTCAGCGACCGGGCAGGTTGGTATGGGAGGAGGCACTCTCTCAGGTAACCTGGTCCCAAGTTGTTTCAGACATTGTACACAAGTACCAAAACCTTAAACCTGACCCGGTAGTGAATAGGTAGCCAGTGCAGTTCCTTCAGCAAAGGAGTTGCATGCTGAAAAGGGGCAGCTCCCAACAAAAGCTGAGCTGCGGCATTCTGCACTAGCTCCAGCTTCCGGAGCAGCCTTAAGGGCAGCCCCACATAGAGCGCATTGCAGTAATCCAGTCTTGAGGTTACTAGCGCCTGTATCACTGTGGCCAAGCTATCCCTGTCCATGAGAGGCTGTAGCTGGTGAACCAATCGAAGATGGTAAAAGGCACCCCGAGCCGCCGCAGTCACTTGGGACTCCAGCAACCATGATGGACCTAGGAGTACCCCAGACTACGAACCTGATCTTTCAAAGGGAGTGCAACCCCATCCAGAACAGGCAATGAGCTTATCTCCCGTACTCAGGAACCACTCATCCACAGGGCTTCCGTCTTGCCAGGATTCAGCCTCAGTTTATTGGCCCTCATCCAGCCTATCACTGAGTTCAGGCACTGATCCAGGACTTGCACAGCCTCTCCTGATTCAGTTGTCACAGGGATATAGAGCTGTGTGTCATCAGCGTACTGATGGCACTTGGCTCCAAATCCCCTAATGACTGGTCCCAGTGGCTTTGTATAGATGTTAAACAACATTGGGGACAAGATGGCACCCTGCGGAACCCCATAGCAAAATTGTTAAGGGTCTGAGGAATAGTCACCCAATATTACTCTCTGAAATCGACCCTGCAGGTAGGACTGAAACCACTGTAACACAATGCCTCCAATGCCCAACCCGCGGAGCCAATCCAGGAGGATTCCTTGGTGAATGGTATCGAAAACCACTGAGAGATCGAGTAGAACTAACAGGGTCGCACTCCCACTATCCTTCACTCGATAAAGGTCATCCATCAGGGCAACCAAGGCTGAGTCAGTCCCATAACCAGGTCAAAACCCAGACTGGAATGCGTCTAGATAATCAGTATGTTTCAAGAGTGCCTGCAGTTGCTTCACCACGACCCTCTCAAGAACCTTCCATAAGAAAGGGGTATTTGCAACTGGGCAATAGTAATCAAATACCGTTGGTTCCAGAGTGGGATTTTTCAGAAGTGGGCTTGCTTAACCCATGGTGATCGTGTGAACTGGCCCCATATATCACCCTTGAAGAACAGTGATGCAGCTAGGGCTGGACCTTGGGGCCAAAGTCCAGGGGCTTGCAGCCCAGGCCCTCCCCCACACAAATGACCACCCAGAGAGTGGCAGGTGATGGGGACAGTGACAAACAGGCTGATGCTGAAGCTTGCTGCAGCACCTTTTCTTTAAAAAAATTTTTTATAGTTGGGGCCACCCAGCCAAGCATGTACATGGTTAAAGATTTTATTATTATTACTTTAAAAAATATTGTATTCTTTTGTACAACAAAATGAAGCTTTCCCCCCAGTAAATGTGTGTAGCATCAGGGTAGAAGCAAACTCCATTTTATTCGTGTGGTCCTGATGGTGTTATGATTTAAGTAAGTTTAAAATATAAAACTGCACATGCTCAGAGTAATTCTTTTTGTATCAGGGTTGGTGAACAGTTTTGTTTTTTGTGTTTTTTTCTCTAACATATCAGGAATTTAAAATCATGGAATGGGGGGAGGGGATGGAGAAGAGAAATGTTAGTTGGATGTTTCACAACTAAAGTAATACAATACACATGGTCATCTAAAGGCCTCTCCTGTCCTCGTAAGACGATTAAGTTCAGGTTCTAAAATTACCTAGCTACACCACTGTTGAACAAATGATATGGACCTGAATCAGGGCTGGCCCTACCATTAGGCAGAGTGAGGCAGCCCCCCCAGGCAGCAGATTTTGGGTGTCATGAAAGGGCAACCAATTGTTAGTTATTTAAATTGTTGTTATTGTATTTTTACTGCCGGGGATGGGGAGAGATGCATGTGGGATTTTCTGCTCCAAAATAATTTGCCTGGCTTTGGATCAACTTGACCTTGACTTGACCTCAGGCAGCAAAATGTCTTGGGCTGGCCTTGACTTGCGTGAGTTGTTTCCACCCTCACTCCCTTCCTGCCCAGACATGTTTGCTCTGTATAGTTTGGGGTTTTTTTGCTTCCTGGCAGGCATCCTGTGATCTTAACAGCATGGCAGGCAGAAATTTGACAGGTTTGGCTTCCCCATGCATGGCTGTACAGTAATGGGGAAAGCTTCAATAGATTAATTTCTGCTGCCTGCCACACAAGTATTACCACTGTGGTGTAGTGGTTAGAGCAGGGGTGGGCAGACTTCAGATGTGCAGTATCTACATTGTGTGTTGGGGGGCGTTCACTAGAACTCCAAGATCCATCAAGAAGAGCCTGGTGCAAGAAACATACACTTAGAATTAAAGAATGCTGAACCCAGGAACTTGTTTTGAGTACCAGAACTGAATGGAGCTCATAGTCCTTCTGCACAAAACCCCACTCCTGGTTACCCCAAGCTTTCTTCATTTCAGCAGTATAATTTGGGTGGGAACTGGGAAGTAATTTTGTTAATGTTAAACAATTGGGAGTCAGAGATATTGCCAATCTACTATAGATTAAGAACATAAGAAAAGTCTTGCTGGATCAAACCAAGGGTCCATCTAGTCCAGCATTCTGTTCACATGGTGGCCAACCAGCTGCTCACAAGGACCCACAAGGACATGAGTGAAATAGCACCCTCCCACCCATGATCCCAGGAACCGGTGTTCTATCAGTAGATCCAGGTAGAGTGTGGGACTAGGATTGGGAAGATGCAGGCTCAAATCCCCACTCAGCCATGAAGATCCCTGCATGACCTTGGGCCAGTCACTATCTCTCAGCCAAACCTATTTCACATGGGTTTTTGAGAGAAATAAAGGAGAGGAAAGGGCAAACATATGTGCTGCCCTGAGCTCCTTGGAAGAATGGTGGCTAAAAAATGAACTAAATAATAATAGTGGCACCAGAGCCCTGCCAATAAAAAAAATGCTGGCAGTCCTAGCGCTACAGGCCACAGGAAGAGGACAAACAGCCTATATGTTTCAGGGAAGCATCATACCCTCCAACATTTCACAGATGAAAATAGGGACACATGTGAATTTGTAAGAGGTATGGTTAGGCAACATGAAGGTGTGATCGAGAGGGTGTGGCCAGGCAACATGAGGGTGTGGCCAAGGCTATGGCCAGGCAACCATAGGGCACAGTCAAGTACAAAAGTTATTAGAGGAAATACACAAAATTTTATATATTATAATTATTACATTATTATATTATACATTATTTTATAATATTTTATAAATGGCTCTTGTAATATTGTTTTTACCTTACTTAAACCCTTAATTGTTGATATCTGGTGTTTTTCATGGGGGGGGGGTCAGTGCTTGCAGGGCAATCTCTTTCTTTTTGTTTTAAAATTGTCAGGATTGGCACAAATTCAACAGGTGAAGCTTACCCACTCACCCCACACCCCCAAACATGGAACTTCAGAGAGAAGGGGAAGTTTCTTGCATTTCTTTCTGACACTGTAACCTCACCTGTCAGAGGCAGAGAGTCAGCTCTGTTAGGAAATAAAATCTTTGGCAATATAAAGATAAAAATCATGTGATAAATCCCCTCATTCACCTCTCCCTCTGCGCGTGTGTGTGTGCGCGCACACACACACATCCTCTCATCTGTTCCTTCCCTGCTCTCTTTCTCTCTGTGGGCATCCCTTTGAGCCTAAGCAGAGCTATCTTAAAGGGGCCATGAGCAAAATTGCAGCTAAGCTTAAAGTTTTAGCTTAGCTGCAATTTTGCCCATGGCCCCTTTAAGTAGCTTGCAGTTGCCGCATGATGGCTTAACGGTTTTCGGGATGGTCCCCACATTTTCAGGGCAGTTGGAGACTATGGAGTTTCAGAAGCTGAAACAGCCACAGCAGCAACAACAACATAAGGCCTGGGTGGTGGGGGTGGTGGATGTTTTCTATCATCTAGCTCCCCCTGACCACCCACCGAGCCTTCTTAAGGCACAATTTCCTTTTAAATAATCTTATTATATGTTGTTATGTATTCATTCTCACTTATTGTCAGCTGCGTTAGGGGCCTGTCTTCAAGCAGAAAGGCAGGATATAAACATTTAAAATAAATAAATACATTTAGAAGGTACTCTGCAAACATTATCCCTTCTATCTACCCTTTATACCACTATCACTCTAAAAAATTTATCTTGCTCCTTGATGTAAGCAAGCCCACATATAGAAGCTGAAGTGACCAGGGCCGGTGCTACCATTAGGCCAACTAGGCAGCTGCCTAGGGCGCAGGGCTAAAGGGGGCACTATAAATGCCTTGGAAAAAAAATACAGCGCTCTCAAGTGGGAAGGGGGGCGCTAAATATCTGATCTTGCCTAGGGCACCAAATTGCCTTGCACTGGTCCTGGAAGTGACTTAGGTCACCCCTATTCTGAAGAAGGATTTAATTTTTGTGAACTGCCCAGAGAGCTTTGATTACTGAGTGGTATAGAAATGTAATAAAATAAATGAATAAATAACTAAGATTTGGGGTTACTCTTTTTAGGCCAATAGTTTATTTAATACCAGCTACTCACCTACTTCTACATAGGTTTTGTTGACCCTGATATTTTGGGTTTGTCCCATTGCTCCCACCACCATGAAAGAAATGGAAAATAGCAACATAAAAATCAATGTCTGTCTGTCCCTTGTGAGAAGCTTTTAAACAGGACCAGGGGTGGTGGGGCATTTAACTTGTTAGCTTTCTGTTTGCAAAGTAGGTAAGTTTTTGGAGGAATTTAAACAAGGACAGGGTGGTGGCTGGTGAGTCAAGATGAGCACAGTCTGTTGTGCAGAGAGGGAAATTCTAGCAGTGGAAAGACCTGAATTGGTAACCGAAGAGACTGAAAGGATGTTTTCATACATAAGTTGTGGCTTAAATTGGTATATAGCATGAAGATTTATGTTGGCTGTAATATACAATTGTGGGTGGCATGAGAAAACATCACATGAGAAAATATCCCAAGTCAGGTATGAGCAGTCTTAGCCTTGTGGGATTAACTTTGATTTTGCTCTGATCGCAAGGTGCACCAACCAGAACCACATGCCAAATAATGGCTGGAGGAGTGCAGACAGATGCAAAATGGTGGAGCAGAGCCAATTCCCTTCTGCACTCCATGAGCCATACACTTGTCCAGGATGACCATCACATAAAAGTAGAAATCAACATCTGAGTTACTGCTCATCAGGGATTAGCTTCTGTATCTCATGGCTTTTTTCTCCAATATACTTGGCGGCAGTGGTGTCTGTATTTGTGTGTGGGCTACCAAGACTTTACAAGAAATCTGAAAGGGTGGGAAAGGGCCGTAGCTCAGTGGTAGAGCACATGCATTGTATGCAGAACATCCTAGGTTCAATCCCCAACATCTCCAAGTAGGGCTGGGAAAGACAGACTCGGGTTTGAAACCCTGAAGACCCACTGCATATCAGAGTAGATTTATTTTATTTTATTTATTTATTTATTATATTTATCAATCGCCCATCTGGCTGGTCACCCGGCCACCCTGGGCGATGTACAATTAAAATACAATAAAACACAATAAAACATAATAATTAAAACAATATAAAAAATTCTCATTGAAAACCTAACCCACCCCATATTCCCGCCTGAACAGCCATGTTTTTAATGCACGGCGGAAGCTCATCATGGAGGGGGCATGGCGAAGGTCACTAGGGAGGGAGTTCCATAATGTGGGGGCCGCCACAGAGAAGGCCCTCTTCCTAGTCCCCACCAGCCTGGCTGCTCTGGCTGATGGGATAAGGAGAAGGCCGTCCGTGGCAGACCTTGTTGAGCGGCCTACTTGATGTTGCTGGAGGCGCTCCTTGAGATAAGCTGGGCCGGAGCCGTGTAGGGTTTTAAAGGTCAAAACCAACACCTTGAATTCGGCTCGGCAAGCAACTGGTAGCCAGTGCAACTCATTAAGCACTGGCGTGATGTGATCACGCCGGCGGCTGCCCTTAATCAGGCGAGCCGCCGCGTTCTGTACCAGCTGAAGCTTCCGGACCGTCTTCAAGGGTAACCCCACGTAGAGCGCATTACAGTAGTCTAGGCGAGATAATACTCTATGAGCTAGATGGATTAATGGTCTGACTTGGCATAAGGCAGCTTCCTGGGTTAGGAGCAAAGAGGATATGCTGCATTCATGGCATTGTAAAGAAATGAAACCTGAACAGAATTTTGTATCCATGATGTGAAAGAGGAGGAGGAGTTAGCTTCAGTACTGTAGGGTGCTTCGAGATGGAGGGCTTCTAGCCAGGGCTAGCATCAAGGGTAAGCATGGCCAGCCCACACCCCAGCAGGGACCCACTGACAAGAGCATCCTGGACTTGCTCCTTCTCTTCACCATTGCAACCTGCGTGTTCACCTGCCTCGCACTCTGACCCAGGCAAAGTTGGTGGTGGTGGTGGTGAGAAGGAGGAGCGGTAGATGCCACTGCTTACTTGCTCACTTTCTCTTTACCTCTCAAGCAAGCAAGTAATAGCAATGATGAAAAAGAGGATGAGGAGCAATAACAGCTGGTGGCGATGGCAGTGAGAAGGTATACCCACTGAGGGAGGGGGGCCATTGAGGGTGTCTTGCCCAAGGGCTGTGAAAAACCTGGAGCCAGCACTGATGGTGGCAGTTCCATGCCTTTAAATGCAGGTAGCCAGCACTGCTCTTAGAGCTACCAATCAGAAAAAATTGCAGCATTTCCATCTTTTGTTTCCATAACGGATTTTCTGCAGCAAGGAAAAAGATGGAAGAAGTAGTGGGAAAACATGTGAGGGTTATGAGTGGACAATGACATCATCTAGAAGCCCCCATAAAATTCTATGAATGAGGCAGGATGGTGGCATGATAAAAGCCTCATCTGGAAGAACCCATAATCTGGGCTGCAGGGAGATTTGCTAAGAAAAGTAGAAAATGGGAGAAAGAAAGAGGGCTTCTGTATAAATCTAACATATACAATTATTTCTAGGCTGCCTTTAAGGGTGGAACCCTCTCAAGGCAGCTTCTAATGGAAATAACTAGTATTTAATTTCTAAAATGCAAGATGCTGGGGACCAGGTCCACTGAGAAGCCAAGCCTTCCTTTCTGGATTGTGTGCCCCCTAATCCCACTGCATTGCACTCCTGTCTTTATATTCTTGGGCTGAGGCATGGAAAAAAGGTTCCAGGGATAAGCCCTGGTGAGCCCTGATACAAATTAAGCCCTGGAAGCATGAGCTTCTCTACTTAGCTTGCTGGTTAAAAGGCAGTAGTTCTCTCTATTCTTAATGTGGCATTCCTCATATTGTGTTCTATTCAATATTTTGCTGTGCCAAGCAATGAAGCATTCTACTGACACAGTCCTGATATCCCTCAGGAAATAAGTGAACAACCCCCCCCCCAGCTAATATGCAGAAACAAACAATAGTCATTTGTATCCTTCCTGCAGTGCTGCTGTCTATAGCCAAAACAATAAGGATGCTACACTACCACCACAAGAACACTTGCCTGAAATGAGACCTTCAAACTTCTCTCAAAAATGAAAGATTCCTAACAAGCCCCATGAAAGAAGGGGCTTGTTTCTCTGGCAAGAAACTGTTTTAGGGATCCATTCTGTTATTCACTGGCAAAGAAGCCCTCTAGGAGGCACCCTTTCCAGGAAAAAGGGAACACTACTACCACTATGGTCCACTGATGTCTTGCTATCTTGGCAGCTATCTTTCTGTTACCACTAACATTGACAGTGAAATCCAGCATCGTTTGAGCTCCGCAAGTGCCACATTTTCTGGAATGAAACATAGAGTGTTCAAGGATTGGGATATCTGTAAGAAGACCAAAACGCTGGTTTATGAAGCCATAAACCAACTTGTATTACCAACTTTATTGTATGCCTGCGAAACATAGACTATCTATAAATGTCATTTACACCTCCTTGAAAGATTTCATCAACGTTGCCTCCGGAAAATCCTGTGAATTACTTGGGAAGATAGGCGAACAAATGTCAGTGTATTGGAAGAAGCAAAGACTACTAGCGTTGAAAAAATGATTCTTCAACACCAACTTCAATGGACCGGTCATGTTGTTCGAATGTCTGACTGCCGTCTCCCAAAGCAGTTACTTTATTCCCAACTCAAGGATGGAAAGCGGAATATCGGTGGTCTCAGTATAAAAGGTTTAAAGATGTTCTTAAGGCTAATCTAAAAAAAAATGCAATATAAACATCAAAAACTGGGAAGCTCTGGCCCATGAAAGATCTAAATGGAGGTTGGCCTTTCACAAAGGTTCCATGGGCTTTGAAGAAGCCCGAGTGCAAGGTGAAAGGGAGAAACGTGCTAAGCGAAAAGCACGTCAAACGAATCCTTTACAGGACCATCTTCCATCTGGTAACCTGTGTCCTCACTGTGGGAAGCTGTGTGGATCTAGAATTGGCCTCCACAGTCACTTACGGACCCATCGCTAGAGTCTACACATTTTTTTTAGAATTTCCTCCTTTTATAATTTTCTTTTTGTAATTTTCATCCTGGAAGACAGTCTTACTCGGTCACAAGTGATTGCCTACTATTACTACTGATGTAAGACTCCAGCTTCCCTTCTCCCACTCCCCAGTGTTTATAGCAAAAATGAAAAAAACGTGATTTTGAAAAAGCAGAAGTAAGACATGCACTTCAGTGGTATCCAGTTTCAGAATAATGAGGAAAATTGGATCTTCATTTGTTGATGATGAAAAATGTCTCAAAGAGCCTTTGTAGGAGTTATCCAGCTATATTTTTTAGCTTTTCTGACCCAAATGCACCCTGATGAAGGCTAGAGCACAAAATATGTTGGGTTAAATCCCAGTTTTCATCTATTGATGGTACTAATTTTTGATCCGCATTGACTGAGTGCCACCTTCCTGTTGTGCTACATTTTTCAGAATAAGCACACAAAAGTAAAAAGTACAAGCATGGTAATGATGCCAACAAAACAATTATTATGTATTTTAGTTTTTATTAAAATGTGTGCTCTCTTAAGGCTGTTTCACATGTCACCAAATACCTAAATGGAAGACACAATACAATTCCTGTGTGCAGATTGTAATGTGTGATGATTCTACACATGTGTTTAAATTTCTGTGTATATACATACAGTATCATGCATCGAAAAGCCACAGTCATTTGCAACTTCCCAGCAAGTACACATGTAATTATTTAAATTTATGTAGGATAATCACACATCATGATGTGCACATGAGAATTATGCAGTTTCCTACAAATTCTGTGTACAATTTGATAATGTGTGAACCAGGGCCGGTGCAAGGCAGTTTGGTGCCCTAGGCAAGATCAGATATTTAGCGCCCCCCCTTCCCACTTGAGCCCTCCCTCCCTATTTCTGGCGCCTCCTTTAGCCCTGCACCCTAGGCAGCTGCCTAGTTGGCCTAATGGTAGCACCGGCCCTGGTGTGAACTATCTCTTAGAAAATAGAATGCCAATGGTGTTATGCTTCAAAGCTGAGTCAAGATAATACCTTTTACTGGAGCAACTTCTAATGATGAAGGGAGTACATGTTTTTTAGTCTCATAAGGGTGCTATGAGACTTGCAATGTTGCACACTCTTTTACCTCCTAGAAGACAACCTTTGGGGAGCAAGTAATCTAGCAGGACATGCCAATAGGAAGACACTGCAGACTCGAAATGGTGACACTCTCAATACAAACAGGATGGTGAAAGTGATTCCCATAATTCAGTTATTCCACTATTTGTTCATTATATTTATTTGATGGTTTCTTGCATGAAGATATGAGCAGTAGTGGTTTCTCTTGCTAAAATATGGGAAGACGAAGATATAGAATCAATGTGTCAAGTTCATTTTGTAAGGGCGCAATCCTACAGGGATGCCCGTAAGCCTCCAAGCTCGGAGGCTTACAGGCACCCAATGCAGAGTGGGAGGAGCGGCAAAGCTGATCTTCGCTTCTCCACTCAACCCACTCTGAATTTTAGCTAGACAGCTGTTTTCAGCGATGTAACTATGACATTTCAAAGGGGGAGGGAAGGAGGCTGGAGCAGCTTCAGGATACCTCGGATCCAGCCACTCTAGTCTCCCCCCCCCAGGTTGCTTTCCTGCCCTCAGAGAGCAGCCCACACCATTCTTTCCATGCTGGCTGTGAGAGGGCAGGGGAGGGGGATCAGAGCTCCAATTCCCAGCTCCAAGGTCAGAGCGCTGTATCTGACCTCGGAACTGGGTATCTGGCTTACGCTGGCTCAGCTTGTCTGAGCGTGGAAAGCTAAGCAGGGTCAGGCCTGGTTATTATTTGGATGGGAGACCTCTCCTCTAGTTTCCTGCATTGAGCAGGGGGTTGGACTCGATAGGCTTGTAGGCTCCTTCCAACTCTATGATCTATGAAATCTATGAACTATCATACGGCCCCTGAGACAATGTCTGGGAAGCGTAGGATCGTTCTTTCTGTTTATTTGTAATTCCACAAGATTTATGTGACTCATCTAAGGAGGTTTTGTCACATAGCCACACTATCTTAATCACATAGCTCTTGAGGATTTGCAAATATGATCTAATGAAATGAATTTGCTAGGCTATTAACTGTGAAAAATGAGTACTGAGCAAAAAGATCTGCGATTTCAATTCAACAGATCATGAATAGCATACCTCCCAACACAAAATGTTTTAGGTTTAGGAAATTGTATTTGCAGTGCATGAACTATTTCACTAGTATACTTTACTTTCATTTCCAAATCATAATTCTTCCTTGTACCTGATGACATATTTACTTCTCTTGCAGAATTCTAGCACAATTATGCATTCTTTGTATGGGATTATGGTTCTGATTCATCAAGGTATTTGTGTACATATGGCTACATATATTGCATTCTTCCAAAGAATAATCAGGTGCTTAACAGATTTGTTGAAGGATGTCAGTGAGCCAATTTTCTCTGTACGTAGCACACCTACATTGCTATGTTATGCAAATATAATGTCTAGTAAATCCTGTAAATGAAGAATAGTTTTCCTGGGTTAAACCAGTACTTCATTCATACTTCCCTATGTCTCAGCTCTTCAATTCATAAGAGACAGACAGTTTGGTACATCAATCAATCTTTTTATTAACAGTCAACAGACCATTTATAACACAATTAAAAACCCAGCTAT
This sequence comes from Shinisaurus crocodilurus, assembly GCA_021292165.1. NCBI lineage: Eukaryota > Metazoa > Chordata > Lepidosauria > Squamata > Shinisauridae > Shinisaurus > Shinisaurus crocodilurus. The sequence continues at coordinate 266,309,303 of CM037878.1, read as the reverse complement.
TCAACAGCTGTGTAATACAAAGGATAAAAGGATAAAAAGATAAAAGATCAATGTATATACATAAACAAATAGCACACATTAATAATGAAATTGACAAATCGATAGCCTAGCGCACCAACATCTGGGGTCTAGTAGTGATGGCCAGGTTCAAATATTTCGCTACTTGCTTTGTAATTTGTTGGTTTGTGCCAAGAAGTAATATAGTCATAAGAGACTCCATTGAGTGACCAGGGAACTTCTGCATTATAGGAAGTATCAAATCTTTCCTCGCTCCTTGGTAGAAGCTGCAATGAAATAATACAAGTAAAATGGACTCTATCTCCATGTTGTTGCACGGGCAGCATCTGGTGTTCCTAGGGGTTTTGCCATATCTACCCTCCAGTAAGCTTGAGGGGAGGGCATTGAACCTTGCTAATGAAAAGGCCCTCCTATATTTGGCAGGGATGTTAAAGAGTCCTTGGTTTCGAGTCACGAGTCGAGTCACGAGTCTTTGGACTCGAGTCCGAGTCCGAGTCCTTGGTCCAAAATGGTGACTCACGAGTCACGAGTCACTCCCAAAGCTGACTCCACGAGTCCCTATTAAAATCAATGGGTTTTCCCCCAACAAAATAAGGCTATTTCAGATGTGTGGCTTAAATAAATTCTAGGCACAAGTGTGCCTTTTTATTTCAAAACTCTGCAACTGATTTTGGCAAGAACAGACCAGGCAGACAAACCCAAAATAACCAGACAGGCAGAGCAGGCAGGGAACCCCAAAACAGGCAGGCAGAGGCCTTTGTCTTGGACAATTCAAACTGTGGAACTGGTTAAAGAAAAGACCAGGCAGGCAGAGGAGGCTGGGAACATCAAACAGGCAGGCAGAGGCAGCCAAACCTAAAATGTCTGAAAGGTTGCATTTTAGGAAAATGATTTTAAAAAATAAACTTGCTGTACTTCCTAAAACCTATCCATGTTGCATTTGAGGAACACGATTTTGGAACATGAGTCCTTGGTCTCGAGTCCCAAGTCGAGTCTCAAGTCCCATTAAAAATATTGGGACTCAAGTCTGACTCGAGTCAGAGGGGGGACTCAGTCCGACTCACGAGTCGAGTCCTGGAGTCCGAGTCCCCATCCCTGATATTTGGGGATAGTTAACCACTCCAAGTAAGATATTCCTTTACTTGGAGGGTATCTCAAAAGGCCCAATGACTGAGGGGAGCATGGACCCCGACAGTTTGGTACATACTGTAGTTAATAATGTCAGCACTGTCTTCCCTTTCTTTTTATTCCCAGCCTTTTTAAAGTACCCTGAACTTTGGAATGCATGTCATGAGATGACTATTTTGTAAAGAGCTATCTACAGCACTTTCTTTAGTAAAGACTTTACCTAGTCTTCTTTCTCAGCCAGTCCTACTACATCCAATGAGAGTGAATCCCAGCATGGCCCCAGCATGATTTATACACGATGGCAGCCTTTTCTTGAGCTGCCACAACCACACAAATCACAGGGGCTGTGTCTATGGGCTTCACACTGAGGCACCAATTCATTCATCAGTGTCTCTGCATGAGTGATTCCTGACTGTGAGCACTGTGGCAGGCAGCCCTAAAATCTCCTGAGGTGGCAGGTGCTCAAGGGCTATTGGTTAATGTGAACCACTGCCTATGTGAACCAAAAAAATGTGCCCCATACTGAAAGGATATCCAGGGTGACTACAAGTCATCAGATGTTAAATTTCGAGTGAGGACTCCTCATGCTTCATATTTTGTGTTCATCCAATATGAAATTATTGGCCAAGTAATAGAGTCTGAGTGGTACAGAGAGAGCATGGGAAATACAATCCCAAGTTGTTTATTTTGTTCTTTGCTTTCCAGGTTTGGCAGGCTTTCATATTAACCCTACTGGGCTCTTGACAACAAAAACCCCTGGGGGGGGGGGGAGATACGGACATTTATTTATTTATTTATTTGTTTGTTTGTTACATTGATATCCCACCTTTTCCTCCAAGAAGCCCAACATGATCCTCCTCCTCTACATTTGATCCTCAAAACAACCCTGTGAGGTAGGTTAGGTTGAGAGATTCAGTGACTGCCCCAAAGTCACCCGGTGAGCTTCATGGCCAAGTGGGGACCTGAACACAGGTCTCCCCAGTCCCAGTCCAACACTTTAACCACTATACCACACTGGCTCTCTGAGTCAAGATAATACCTTTTACTGAAGCAACTTCTAATGATGAAGGGAATGCAAGTTTTTGAGTCTCACAAAGCCTGCTACAAGAACGATGCTGTGAGACTTGCAATGTTGTACTCAGTTATCTCCCCAGGCTTCCTATTATGATGGCTAAAGTGTTGCTTTTCCCCTTCTCACCCAATCTCATATTTTCTTGCATACTTAAAATGGGGGCACACTACTTTTTTCAACATAGGTAAGTGTAAAAAGTAATGTTAAATGTTCACAGAAGTGTCACTTTCTCTTTTAAAATAAATGCTGGCAAGCTAACATGTATGTCAGCTTCTAAGCACATGCTTTAGGAAGGAAATACGTACATGCACACTCAGACATTACATTTTACACATGTTTCCCAAGAAATAAGTGGCAGCTCTTACACATTGTGGTATTTGTACTGACAAATGTTAATACGGACTCCAACAGTGACTAAGATAAAAAGAAAAGTTAGTCTTGGGACAGGAATCCATCAGATTCTGTCCTTGCCAGTGAATGGATGGCTACATGAGATATAAGGTGTAAACTCTTTGTTCCCATTTCATCAGAACTAATTCATTTGAATGCTTACTGATCTGGCAAGTTGTATTACTTAGGACTCTGAGTGATTGTAGGGCATAGGTTTTCTTTGTATTCAACCAGCATCCTTCCTTGACTCACATCACCTCTAGGGTTATTCAGTCATAGGAACTGAAAACTCCAGATGAAGAGTTGTTTCCAGGATCCACCTTCCATTGATGGAAAGGATCTGCTCACGGAAGTTGCCTCTGCTCTATATTAGGGAATTCCCCCTTCCCACACCACACCTCACCCCATTCAGCAGGATCCCCTGACCTTCTGTGTAGCATTTTCAGGGGGCTGGAGGGGCTGCTGTGGGGAGGAGGGGGCAGGGAATTCCTCTTCTACTAGCCCAGTTGCAAGCAACAAAACCTGGATCCAACCCAGAGTATTTGAGTAGATTTTTGACTTACACTCTTTAGTTCCATCTATAGTCTAAATGTAGCAGACAAAAGTGCTAGAAAAATGGTGTTAGTTTTCATTAGACTTTTATTTGGGGGGGGTATTTGAATTTTAAAATCCATAAAAACAAAATACAGGAAACAGAGCAAAACAAAAACCAAACAAACATACATTACCAAGACCAAACAACATTGAACTAAAAAGGACTTCCAATTTTTCCACAACCAACTATATCAAATCTTCTATATGATCATTGTAAAAGTTGCTTTCTTTTTTCCCCCTTAAACCAAATATGTATATATATAAGTTCCCCCCTCTCTTATTTATCAACTTCACAAATTCACAAAGCCTTGAAATCCTACAGCACTTTACTCCTAAACATAGATATTAATCCATAATAATAATAATAATAGTATTAATTTCACATTTTCACATTACTTCACAACCTAGATTTTAATCCACATTTAGTTAGTTCCTTTCCATTAATCATTGTCAGTACTAAATTTCATCCAGACTCAATACATTTTTACCAATAACCAATTATTATTCAGATTCTAATTCAATATTAATCCTTATTCTTATTTTACTCAGCAACTAATCTTTTTTCTAATCCTAACTATGTCCCCTTCAAGATCCAAGCCACCACATTAATGAAAAGTACAAAAAAAAAAAAGCCACCTCACTCTGGAGAAGTTCTCCTGTCTCTCAAAGGGGTTCCTCTCACCCCCCCCCTTATGTTCAGATTTATGCATGTTCCTTTAAATTTCTCCCACTTGGATTTCTCTCACCAATCCATTTGGGAAACTGAACCTTCTTACTTCTTTCATAAGAACTTCCCCCTTCCACCATTAGTCAGCAATCATCATAATATAAGTCAAACCATTTTTTCCGTCCAATAATCAGCAAGCCCTCCCTCCCGCATCACCTTCACATTACCCAGTGCCAGTTACAGGTTTTGGGGGACCTTGGCAAGATATTTTCAGTAGCCTTCCCTCTCTGACTGGGCCTACTTTCTCACTGCTGTAGCCACTGCCCATTTGTTTGCCTCTCCCTCTGGGTCCAACACCCAGACAGAGGGAGAGAAAGAAAAAGAGAGAGCACATTTAGAGGTTGCTGCACCTTTCCCTTGCTCTTCTCATTCATTCACGCATGTGGCAGATGAACAGACAGAGTAGCAAAGAGGAGGAGGAGGGCTAGGAGGCTCCAGGGATTGACAATGGGGCCCCTAAATGGTGTTTTGCCTCAGCAGCTAGCTGATTCCTGATGCTGGCCCTGACCTTATCTCATCATAGTCCTTTGTTCCAGCTGAGAAAGAGAAAAGTACCTGGAACAACTGACTGTAGGGAGATATACCCCTCCCCATGTAGCTCCCTTTATTGGTAAAGTAAGACACACACCCCCGCCCTATTCATATGTGAATGGGGCAAACACATGAATAACAGCCCTAGTAAGTCTAGTTTGGCCCTTAAGGAATCAACATTCTGCCACGCAGACATTTAAATAAAATGTGTGGAACAGGACAGCTTGTGTATCTGACCACAGAAGGAAACACACACCTTGAATATCAGACATTACCACAATGCATGATGCACAGGAGTTACAAGTCACTCATCTTATGCTTCCCTTTCTCCATGCATCTTTGTAATGTCTGAAGTTCGCTCTACATTTCCTTCTGTGGTCAGGTCAGATGCACAATCTTAGCCACAGTTAACAAGTTTACAATTAATTCCTTCGTATTTCGAGCCTCCCTTGGAAGTGGCACTCAGAAGAAGACCTCAGATATTGAGTGTAGTGTCTGGGTAGAACTGGGTCAGGAGAAGTACTCTGACAGGTATTGTTCCAAACCGTGTAAGGCTTTATAGATTAAAACCAGCACCTTGAATTGGGCTCAGAAGCATATAGGCAGCCAATGCAAGTGGGCCAGAATTGGTGTTACATACTCAGACCTTCTGGTCCCAGTTATTAGTCTGGCTGCCATGTTTTGCACAAGCTGCAGATTCTGAACAGTCTTCAAGGGCAGCCCCAAACAGAATGCATTACAGTAATCTAATTTGGAGATTACCAGAGTATAGATTACTGAAACCAAGCTATCCCTGTCCAGATAGGAGCATAGCTGGGCCTCCAGTGAAAGCTAGAAGAAGGCATTCCATCTCACTGAGGCCACCTGAGCCTCAAGTGACAAAGATGGGCTCCAGGAGGACTCCCAAGCTACAGACCTGCTCCTTCAAGTGGAGTGCAACCCCATCCAGAACAGGTTGAACACCCTCTATCTGGTCAGAGGAACCTACCCACTAACAGTATCTCAGTCTTGTCTGGATTGAGTTTCAGTTTGTTAGCCCTCATCCAATCCATTGTCGCAGCCAGGCACTGATTTTTGTTGTTGTTGCTGTTTTTGTTTGTTGCTTATTCCATTTCTATACCGCCCAATAGCTGAAGCTCTCTGGGCAGTTTACAACAATTATAAAATTACATAATAAAATACACAGCTGGAGAATACAATAAAAATACAATTTTACAGTAAAATACAGTATATACGTATATAGCACATCCACAGCCTCACTTGCTGGAGATGAAAAAGAATCATAGAATCATAGAGAAGTAGAGTTGGAAGGGGCCTACAAGGCCATTGAGTCCAACCCCCTGCTCAGTGCAGGAATCCAGGTCAAGAGAAACAGAGCTGCATGTCATCAGTGTGTACTGATGGCAACACACTCCAAAACTCCAAATGACCCCACTCAGTGGTTTCATTTACATGTTGAATAACGTGGGAGACAAAAATAATCCCTGGAGAACTCTATGCTGGAGAATTCATGGGGCTGAGCAATATTCCCCATGCATCACCTTCTGGAGCCACCTATTCAAATAGGAGTGGAACCACTGCAATGCAGTACCCCCCTAGCTCAGTACCCCTGAGCTAGGAATACAATGCAGTATTCCTAGCTCAGACAGAAGGATACCATGTGGCTGATAGTATTGAAAGCCACTGAGAGATCAAGGGCAATCAACAGGGTCACACTCCTACATGTGTTGGACTGATGACATGCTGGTACATTCCCATGGTTGTCATGGTGTCCATAAAATCCTGGACCACCCCAGATAAGGTGCCTTCAGCATGTATGTTAACGTCCCTCAAGACCAACAGCCTGGGAGACCTCAGCATCGCAACTGAGACAGCCTCTGTCAGCTCAGGTACGGAGACTGCTGGGCTGCAGGGTGGGCAGTACACCAGCAGAATCCCCAATCTGTCCCACTGGCCCAACACAACATACTCTGGATAGACACTCCAGACTAGTAGTCAGATGGACAGGGAGCCTGGAGAGAGAGGGAATTCCTATAGACCAGAGCACCCACCTCTCCCCGGCCCTCAAGTCTACCCTGATGCTGAACCAAATACCCTGGTAGGCATAACTGGGAGAGACTAACTCCTCCCTGTTTTCCCACCCAGGTCTCAGTAATGCATGTCAGATCAGCCACCTCATCCACAAATAAATTATGGATGAGGGAGGTCTTATTTTGGACTGATCTGGCATTTAAAAGCAGCATCCAGGGACCCGAGGGCAACCACCAAACCTGCGGGCACAAAGAGGAATGGAGGAACACGGCACAGCTGTTAACTGTCTGGGCCACGTTCCCCTTATCTGGCTAGCCCTCCTCCCAATGCCACCTCTCCCTCTATCCATCACTACACTGATTGGGGCCCCCACAGGTCCCCCCACTTGGTTCCATATCTTTCCTCCTAGGCACATCCTAAGGACCTTGGAAGGGAAGGAAAAAAATCCCCCCCAAGGGCTCTGAGCAACCCAACTAGCCAAGATGTTTGCCCTTGCATCCCACCCAAAGCAGCTCTCCTCAAAGGGATGACCTCCTTTGGGGTCACTGCCACTGGGACATCACCGCCCTGCTTCTAGCCCAACAGATAAAGCCACCCCAGAGACAACACAGCTGGCTCACGTTCCAATCAGTCCTGAGGGCAGTTCCCTTGCCAGCTATGGCAGCTTCTCTGAGAAGCAGGGGCCCCAGTCCAGCAAAAAACAATCAGTGGGGGCGGGGGAATTGGTGGTAGATGGGAAGATCCCAGCTTACTTATTTCCCTGGAGAGTTTCCCAATTGCTGGCTGAGGCTTCAAGGCAGTTTGGTGCCCTAGGCAAGATCAGATATTTAGCGCCCCCCCCTTCCCATTTGAGAGCGCTGTATTTTCCCCCCAAGGCATTTCTGGTGCCCCCTTTAGCCCTGCGCCCTAGGCAGCTGCCTAGTTGGCCTAATGGTAGCACCGGCCCTGGCTGCAGGTCTTGGCTGATGTCGTTGGGAAACCAAGTCTTATTGATCATTGAAGTATGTGGCCATGTTCGGATGCAACAATAAGCCATGGCTTATCATTTATGAGCAGTGTGCTTATGCACACTGCCCAATCACTCCCACCTGGCTCCTCCCCCAAGCAGAAGAAGCTAAACAAATGATGGACCCATCTGTGGTTTGTCTATTGCAGGGGCAGGCAACTTGTGGCCGTCCAGATGTTTTGGTTTACAACTCCCATGCTCCCTCACCATTAGCTATACTGATGGGAGTTGTAGGCCAAAACATCTGGAGGGCCACAAGTTGCCTACCCCTTGTCTATTGTGACACCAGAACTGGGAACTCTGACTTGTCTTTCCCCAAACAAGCCAGAGTCATAAGCCATGGTTTGTTTTTGGCTTATGACCCTAACTTGTCTGGAGAGACAAACCAGTTCCCAGTTTGGATGTCATGACAAAGAAACCACAGACTGAAGACCCATGGTTTGTTTAGCCACTCCTGCTTGCAGGAGGGCAAGTCGGGCAGTGTTCACCAGCACACTGTAAATGAAAAAAATATTGTGATGTGCAAACTGGATGAGACTTGGGGCCTTTCTATATGAGGGTTTTAACCCACTGCTTTACAGAGGTTTCTTCCATTTTCATTGTGGGATGAAAAGTAAGTCCTTTACACAGGGTGTTTCCCCAGGGTTTGTATTTCTCTGCCTTTCTATATATTGTATTAACCAGCCACAAGGTGGCACTGTGGTATAGCTGCAGTATTGCGGAATTGCGACTTTACACAAGGCTTTCATTCTGGTTTGTTCCAGTTTGAAAATTGATACCTGACTTTCCTCATGCTAACCCCTGCCCCCCCGAAATGGCTGGAAAACACAGGAGAGGACCTGGAGGATGATGACATGAAAAGGCCCCGCAAACCTCTGTGAATGTGAGATCATGAGGACACAATAAATGCCTCGTGTAGATAAACCCTTGCACTGCTGTGGCTAAAATACAACTCTTCTTCAAGGGAACTGGGGATGGGGAAAAGCTTCCTTCTGACTTCCACCTGACTTGCGTCAAAAATCCCAGAACTAATGCTGTGTAAGATCTGTCAACATACTAATAGTCAAGATATCCAGTCATGGATGTTCAGCCCATGGACTAGAGAAATGGCAGCAGCAATCCTCTTGAGTAGCATTCCCTTCTATACAGGGTGGCTGTATATGAGACTGGGAATGATTGTTTAGCTAATGAATGTGGGTGTGGTGAGTAATTGAGAGTGAGAGAGTATAAAAGGCACTGATGATGAAAAGGTAGTTGAGGGCATTGGGCAATCATTTTGTGTAGAATACATCTTGTACCTTTTCTCACACTGGGACATGCCAAGCTGTTCCTGCTGAAATTTCCTCTTCTGTGTAACTATTTAAAAAGTACAGGAATCATGCCCTTTTATGCATCTGATCATCCTATGGCAAATGAGTATTTTGTTTTGTTTTTATTTAATAATTCCAAGAACAGATATACTCTCAATTTCCTTTAAGTGCTCACTATAGCATTATGCAGAGGGTTTTGGGTCAAGCCTTAATTCCTTTTAATTCACACATAAGTAAATTTGCATGTAAACAGTTCTTAATATTCATTTACTTTCATTTCCAAATCATAATTCTTCCTTGTACCTGATGACATATTTACTTCTCTTGCAAAATTCTAGCACAATTATGCATTCTTTGTATGGGATTATGGTTCTGATTCATCAAGGTATTTGTGTACATATGGCTACATGTATTCATCACCATCATTCATCATTTGGTAGAGGCAATTCTGTGTTGAAAGTTGGTTGTGCATCTGTGAAAAATAACAAAACTGATGAGGCAAAACCCAGTACCCTGTTCAGACTTGAACAGATGGAATATGATTAATACCACCTTCTATTCTGTTTGATGATACAGCGCGTATAACTCAAACTCGTTGACAGAGCACTGTAATTGTTCCCTTCTCCCTCCTGGAAGCTCCCCTTTCTTCAAATTTCACTGTAAAACAGTGGCAGGGACTTAGCTCACACTCTCTCTGTTGGTACAGTGACCTGGTTCACACGGCACAACAGCCCATGGGTTAAACAACCCATAAGCTGTCGTGCAAGAGTGGGAGAGTGCAGATGCATTGCCTGCAGCCTGCCCGCCACTTCCACTTTTACTCAGAATCCCACAAGTGGCTCCTTCTTAAGGTGCTGAGCATGTCATCCAAACCTGGACTGCAACAGTAACTGAGTTACAGCCCCTCCCAAACAATATCATCTGGGGACCCTCATAGCTACACTATGGTATCAGGCGTCTAGCTTTCTTTCCCCTTTGACATGATCAGTGCAAGATCACTGGCACCAAGGCAGTACTGGCAAGGAAAATGACCTTATGTTTGCTATTGCTGCAAAACTGCTGCCATGTGTAGTAGCCACACTGTATTGCAGTGGTTCCAGTCCTTCCTCTCTGGAAGGTACCAGAGGGTAGTTCTCGGGGAGGAGGCTTCGGACCCTTGGCTGCTCACTTGTGGAGTGCCGCAAGATTCCATCCTCTCCCCGATGTTGTTCAACATCTACCTAAAGCCCCTGGGAGCTATCATCAGGAGGTTTGGGGTGCAGTGTCATCAGTATGCAGATGACACGCAGCTCTACCTCTCTTTTAAATCCTCACCGAGGTTGGCCGTTGAGACCCTGTCCAAGTGCCTGGAGTCAGTGGGTGGCTGGATGGGAAGGAATATGCTGAAGCTGAACCCCGACAAGACCGAGGTACTTCTGGTGGGGGACAAGGGGAGGTTAGGGGATGTTGACCTGGTGCTGAATGGGGTACATCTACCCCTGAAGGACCAGGTCCGCAGCTTGGGAGTCATTCTAGACTCCCAGCTGTCCATGGAGGCTCAGGTGGCAGCTGTGAGCTGGGCAGCGCTGTATCAACTCCATCTGATACGGCAGCTGCGCCCCTGCCTTCCTAATCATCTGCTCCCTTCAGTGGTTCATGCCTTGGTCTCCTCTCGCCTAGACTACTGTAATGCGCTCTACGTGGGGTTACCCTTGAAGAAGGTTCGGAAGCTACAGCTGGTACAGAACGCGGCGGCTCGCCTGGTTAAAGGCAGCCGCCGGCGGGATCACATCACGCCAGTGCTCAAGGAGCTACACTGGCTACCAGTTGCTTGCTGAGCTGAATTCAAGGTGTTGGCTTTGACCTTTAAAACCCTATACGGCTCCGGTCCAGTCTATCTCAAGGAGCGTCTCCAGCAACACCAAGTGGGCCGCTCAACAAGATCTGCCACAGACGGCCTTCTCCTTGTCCCTTCAGCCAGAGCAACTAGACTGGTCGGGACAAGGAAGAGGGCCTTCTCTGTGGCAGCCCCGTACTATGGAACTCTCTCCCAAGTGACCTCCGCCATGCCCCCTCTCTGCTGAGCTTCCGCCGCTCATTAAAAACTTGGTTATTCAGGCGGGAATATGGGGTGGGCTAAGATTTTAAAATTTTATACTGTTTTAATATATTTTAATGGAGAAAAATGTTTTAATGTATTTTGTTCTGTTTTATTTTCTGTACATCGCCCAGGGTGGCCAGTTTGCCGGCCAGATGGGCGATAAATAAATGCAAATAATAAATAAATAAATAAATAATAAATAATAAATAGCCAGTACTTGCCTGGTAATAATAAATGCCTACCCAGCATTTTAGTCTTTTAACTGTTTGTAATCCGCCCAGAGAACATCGGTTATTGGGCTGATTAGGAAAGTATAAATAAATTAATTTAAAAAATAAAAATAGTAATAAGGCCAACTGTATTTCCACAGAACCTGCAACCTCTAAAGGTGTGACTAAATGCTACATCAGTGCTTGAATTATGAAGGAAAAGTTGAGGGAGATAGGAGGGGGTGCTGAACCCTTCATCTCTCTGCTGCATTTCTCCCTGCAACTCCCCCCGCCCCCCAATTGCTTTTTTCAAGCTAGGGTGAGACATTGTGTAGGAAAATGCAGCAGATTGGTTCCACACCCCTTCCAGCTCACACCTTTCTAACTTGATTGCCTTACAGGTAATCTGTGTTTGAAGACACGGGTTTGTTGTTTTGGCAACATCTGGGGCTTTCCTCCAGTTGCCACCTCCGAGGGAGGCTCAGCGGGTGGCGACAAGGCGGAGGGCCTTCTCTGTGGTAGCCCCCCAACTCTGGAACAAGCTCCCTCCTGAGGCCTGCCTGGCGCCAACTTTACAATCTTTTCGGCGCCAGGTTAAGACTGCCCTCTATATTGAGGCTTTTAACTCTACATAGTGCATGGTGGGGTGGTTACTTTTTAAGTGGTCTCCTTCAATTTCTTGTTTTATCTATATGTCATTTTTAAATCTGGTTTTTAAATTTTGTATAATGTTTTTATTGTATATTGTATTGCGTGTTTTTATGGATTATTGTGAACCACCCAGAGAGCTTTGGCTGTTGGGCAGTATATAAATAAAATTAATCATCATCATCATCATCATCATCATCATCATCATCATCAATCATTCCTTAATAATATAACCATACTGTTCAAGCCAAGCCATTAGTATGGCTTGTAGTTCCATACCATAGCACCAGATGGCAGCAGAGAGACTGCCATTGAGAGAATTCTGATTCTTCTTCGTGGTCTCTGTGCATCACACATATGGGCTCTGCGCGTGCGCGGAGGCCGCTTCGGGAAGTTTCTAAAGCTGAGGTAAATTTTGGGCGGGAACCCCTCCCCCCTGGCGTCCTCCTTACACAGGTTCCCGCCCTCTCCCTCAGTTCCTCTTCGACCGCCATCGCGTGTGGCTGTTCTATCGAGAGGTTCTGGAATTCTAGTCTTAGAATTCAGCTAGGTAACTACCGTTTTTGAGGATTCTTCAATCTCCAACTTTCTCCCCCCGCTCGTCGTGGGATCACCAACTTCTACGATTATGGCTCCAAAAGCCCCCTTTCACAAATGCGTAAGGTGCGGGACGAAGCTGCCTCCGGCGGACGGGCACTCGCTGTGTCTCGCCTGCCTCGGCGAGGGCCATAATGTGGACGCTTGCCATCATTGCCAAGCGTTCACAAAACAAGCGAGGAAGCACAGGGTGGACAAGTTGACTGCCATTCTATACAAGAGGGCTCTCCAACCGCCTGCGGAAAAGCCTATCCCTTTGGCAAGGCCTAGTACGCCGCCATCGCACACGGTCTCCTCAGCGGACGCTCAGGAGGCCTACATGGTGACTATGATATCGAAGAGCAAAGCCAAGAAGGCTCGTAGAGAGAAAGAGGAGAAAAGGAAGAGCAAGGAGCGGAAAGATAAGGCAAGGAGACTGGCAAAAAAATTGGCTTCGTCCCTCTCGGGATCGAGATCGATGCTAGCCCCGGATCCGACGGACGTCGTGACCGTTGAACTCCCGGCTGGGCTTAAGTCTCCTCCCACACAGGCTCCCTCGGACTCGAGGGATCCACCGCCTTGCTCTCCACCAAAAGCCCCCTCGGGATCGAGGGAGGCTATTCGGGCACTCTCAGTATCAGAAGGCGAGATACCGGATTCACCTTCGGACTCGAGGCCTCCGGTATGAACCACTGCTCTTCCGACCCTCGCCTCTCCTGTTCGTGAGATATGGGCTCGTACTCCATGGACTCGATCCAGCTCACTCGAGATCGAGGAGGTAGTGATTACCCGGGATCGGGCATCCTCCAGATCGTCTGATTCTCGCAGACCTCGAGACCTCCAACGATACAGGGAGAGGTCTCAGGACTCGAGAGACTCGAGATACTCCTTGGCGTCCCGTTGCAGCTATCGTCGGAGACGCTCGTGTCTGAATACAGGTACCAGACCAGGGTGTACCGTTCCCGAGAGAGGTCGCCACTCAGGAGACACTCCCCGAGAAGGGAAGCCAGACGGTCTCCACCGAGACGAGAAGGGGCACGCCCGAGCCCCAGGATATCCCCTCCGATCCGTCCTCTGGCCCTCCCTTCACAAGTTGGTGAGAGAGAGGACCAAATAACTACGGTTTCGATGACAGCCGTATCCCGCTCCCGCAGGTCGTCGACTCCGGGGTCTCCCCTAACTGACTCGGACTCGATCCTCTCACTGTCCCCATCTTCTACATCTCCGGACCAGAACGTCTCCACTCAGGCCGCGGTATCCCCCTCTGAGGATATGGGCACCTTTCAGGACCAGGTCCTTCGAATGGCCCAAGCCCTCGGTCTGGAGACGGCTGTCGAAGAGAACTGAAAGAGGTCGACCCTCTCTTCGACGCGGTTTCGAAATCATCTTCGGGCCCAACATTGCTCCCAATCACCCTGACGATGCTGGAGACAGTGCAAGGATCATGGAGCTCCCCATCCACAGCTCCACCTGCGGCAAAGCGCCTTGATGCTCTCTACAAAATCAGGCCAGACACAGCCAAATCTCTCTTCTCTCATCCAACCCCGAATTCGATGATAGTGGAGCCAGCACAATCCAGGTCGGGCAAACAACACTCCACTCCGTCTGACCCCGAAGGAAAAAGGTTAGACAACTTCGGACGAAGAGTCTACACCTCGAGCGCCCTGGGGATCCGGGTTGCTGGGTACCAAGCTACGATGGCTAGGTACCAACTTTTCCTTTGGGAGAAGATGGGAGGGCTGATAGACTATCTGCCGGACGAGAAGAGAGACTTGGCCAGAGTCTTCCAGGCTGAAGCAACAAACACCTCCGGACAGCAGATTCATACTGCCAGACATCAAGGGGACTGTCATGGGAGATCCCTGGTGAGTGCAGTCGCCCTGCGCCGGCACGCTTGGCTAAGGTCCTCGACATTGACCTCGGAAGCTAAGGCCAAAATTGAGAATCTGCCCTTCGACGGAGTCGGCCTCTTTAATGATAAAACGGACGACTCTCTCGACGCGGTTCAGAAAGCCCGGGTGAATGCGAGGAAGATGGGCCTCCTTCCACAACAATCCTCTAAACCATTATCGCCGCAGGTGGGCTCCATATCCTGCCCCCGATAGCTCCGACCCAGCAGGGACAGCAGCAGTGGCAGGACAGTCGTTCTTGTCCACAGCAGCCCCGGGCACTGAGCCGTCAGTACCAGCAGCAACGGTACCGGGGCTCCCGTAAAGGAGGCGACTTTCAAAGACGACGAGTTTGACGCGACCCAAGGCACAACCAACATCTCCGCTCCGATCCTTCCGGCTCGACCTCAGTTTGGAACCCGACTATCCCTCTTCCTACCATCATGGAAGAAAATTACCACCGATCGTTGGGTTCTGGACATTATTCGGCATGGGTACAGGATCGAGTTCGATTCTCTCCCACCTTTTCTTGGCATCCGCACCACGCAGCCATCCCAAACGCTGTGGGAGGAGGTCGATTCCTTGTTACTCAAGGGGGCCATCGAGATGGTCCCACCTCACCTGGCACAGGACGGCCTTTACTCCAGGTATTTCATGGTGTCAAAGAAGGATGGAGGACTCCGACCGATCCTGGACCTACGCTCAGTGAACTTCTACATTCCACCCAAGAAGTTCAGGATGGTCACTCTCCAATCGATCTTGCCTCTCCTCCGCAAGACCGACTGGTTTGCATCCATCGATCTCCAAGATGCCTACTTCCACATAGGGATCCATCGAGACAGCCAGAAATACCTGAGGTTCAAGATCGGATCCGATACTTACCAGTTCAAGGTACTTCCATTCGGACTTTCGACGGCACCGAGGGTGTTTACCAAGTGTATGACAGTAGTCTGCGCTGCTCTACGAACTCAAGGGGTGACGCTCTATCCTTACCTAGGCGATTGGCTCATCGTTGCACCGTCTGCTCAGGAATTTTGGAGCGCCCTCCGCCTGACTACTGACACTCTGGACACGCTCGGACTCTGCCTCAACGAAAAGAAGTCCACTCTCTTTCCAACTCAAAGGATCCAATTCATCGGAGCATTCTTAGACGCTACTGTCGGTCGCGCCTTTCTACCGAAAGACAGAACTCTCAAAATACTTACCCTCGCCTCGAAACTGCAAAAGGCGACGTCGTGCACAGCCCATTCGATCCAACGGCTCCTCAGTCTCATGGCTTCATCCATATCGGTCGTTCCACTCGCTCGACTTCATATACGCCAGCTCCAAAACTGGTTCATAAGATCGTTCGATTCCGAGATGAATGCCCATCGAACGCGACTAACTATTCCGTCCAGCATAAGACAGTCTCTTCGCTGGTGGATGAGCCGCTCCAATCTGACAAAAGGGCTACCTTTCCAACCCGCCACGCCTTCACTCACGCTGATGACGGATGCTTCTCTCCTGGGCTGGGGAGCTCACTGCGGGAATCACACAGCACAAGGCCAGTGGGGCCCGCAAGATCGAGAGAGACACATCAACATTCTCGAGCTCAAAGCAGTGTGGAACTCGATGAAATCCCTCGAATCTATACTTGCTGCGAGACATCTGCAGGTGGTCACAGACAATACTACAGTTGTGGCCTACCTGAACAAGGAAGGCGGCACCCGCTCGCTACAACTGACGAACCTAACCCTCCGTATATTAGACTGGATGATCCCTCGTCATATATCAGTGAGAGCCATCCATATTGCTGGAAAAGACAATACACTGGCAGATGCCCTCAGCAGGATGTCCCTCAACTCTCACGAGTGGCAACTCGACGTTCGAATTCGACAGTCCCTTTTTCACCTGTGGGGAACCCCAACCATAGATCTATTCGCCACTGCGGCCAATACAGCTTGCCACACTTTCTGTAGCAGAGCAGGTCACGACAACACATCGATTGGGGATGCATTCCTGATAACTTGGTCGGGGACTCTGTTTTATATATTCCCACCGATTCCGTTGTTGACCAAAGTCGTCTCGAAAATCCAGTCCGACAGGACGAACTGCATCCTGGTGACTCCATGGTGGCCGAGGCAGGCCTGGTTTGCGCCACTCCTCCGACTATCCAAAGGAGAGTATCGCTACCTACCGAACACGACAACTATACTTTCTCAAGCTTGAGGCGCGCTACTACACCCGAATCCGTCCATCCTGAAACTCACAGCCTGGCGAATTTGATACCGAGCACTCTCCCTTCGGAGATCAGGCTCGTACTGGAGGAAGCTTGGAAACCATCCACTAGAGCTTCATATGCTAGGAAATGGAAAGCCTTCTGTGACTACCTCGGTCGGATTGAAGTGCCCTACTCTAGCGCTCCTATCCATCAAGTGCTGCAATTCCTGCTTCATTTGCAACACAAAGGGCTTAAGACGAGCGCGTTAAGGGTCTATTTGGCTGCCTTGTCAGCTTACCATAATGGTCAAGATGGATTCACTTTGTTTTCGAACCCGCTAGTCAAGCGTTTCATGAGAGGATTAAAAAATATGACCCCTTCATTTAAGCCAGTCACTCCGATTTGGGACCTACAGTTGGTTCTACAGGTACTCATGGCTAAGCCATTCGAGCCAATGGCGACAACAGATCTCCGCTTAGTAACTTTTAAGACTGTATTTCTTGTCGCAATCACTTCTGCTCGCAGAGCATCAGAGCTAGCAGCTCTAAGGGTGGATCCACTGTACCTCAGTTTCCACAAGGAAAAGGCGGTGTTACGTCCAGACTTAGCCTTCCTTCCTAAGGTCGTGTCTACCTTCCATCTAAACCAAGACATTATATTACCAGCATTCTTTCAAAGTCCGTCGTCTGCCATTGGAACATCAACTGCACATGCTGGACGTACGAAGGGCTCTATTGTTCTACAAGTCCCGTACTGAGTCCATTAGGAAGTCTCCCCGACTTTTTGTTTGTTACGGTGGACACTCCAAGGGCTTGCCGGTCTCGAGCCAGCGATTATCTTCCTGGATTGTGGCCTGTATCGAGCTTGCTTATGAACTCAAAAGACAGCTATTGCCGGGTTCGGTACGGGCTCACTCTACCAGAGCTGTATCAACCTCGACGGCTTTTGCAAGGGGCGTCTCGATCACGGAGGTTTGTAAGGCGGCTACATGGTCCACGCCTTCAACGTTCGTGACGCACTACCAGATCGATGTTCGATCCTGGAGGGACAATGCATTTGGCAGAGCTGTCCTTTCCTCGGTCCTACAATAATCTCGACACCGACCCTCCACCGGTAAGTCAGCTTGCTACTCTGCCCATATGTGTGATGCACAGAGACCACGAAGAAGAAGGACAGGTTGCTTACCTGTAACTGTGGTTCTTCGAGTGGTCATCTGTGCAGTCACACAACCTGCCCGTCCATCCCCGCTACAGTGTCACTGTCGAGTTCGATGGTGTACTGACCCGGGACCTTTGGGCAGACGACGATCGATACCGTGTAACACCATCGAATTCGTATTCGATATTGATTTTTGTACTGGGAAGACCCTCTTTTTTCCCTTATGTTCTCCCTTAACTCTGGGATCGCGATGGCGGTCTCAGGGGAACTGAGGGAGAGGGTGGGAACCCGTGTAAGGAGGACGCCAGGGGGGAGGGGTTCCCGCCCAAAATTTACCTCAGCTTTAGAAACTTCCCGAAGCGGCCTCCGCGCACGCGCAGAGACCATATGTGTGACTGCACAGATGACCACTCGAAGAACCACAGTTACAGGTAAGCAACCTGTCCTTATTATGTTAGAATGAGGCCCCAGAGGTAGCTGGAACAGCCAGGAAGTCTGATGATGCCATACCACCTGCATAAAAGGGAGTTAACTTGCATGACAACATAGTCTGGCAAAGAGGAAAACTGGATGAGGCAATATGGGACAGAGAGTGGTAGTTCTGATGGAAACTATGTAAGGTGCCTGAATACAAAAAGAAAAAAGGGCGGGGGGGGAGGCACATTTAATTGATTTCCAGAGGGATAGCTGTGTTCATTTATAACAATAAATAATATAGTTGTTAGTCTCTAAGGTGGTAGAAGACTCTGTTGATTTAATTAATTGCATTTTTAAAGTATCTATACCAGAGGTGTAAAATGTGTGGTCCATGGGCCACAGGTGGCCCACCCAAGCCCTGTCTGGTGGCCCCCCAAGCAAAAAAAAAAAAAAAAAAAAAGGTGGCTGAAAAGGAAAAATGCTCAAGTTCTATGGTTCCTGCCATAGAATCCTCATTCCTAGTGCATTCATGCAGCATTCTAGGAAGCCGCACTTAAAGGCTCCTGCCTGCTTCCTAGGATGCAATAGAAATGGGGCTTCTATGGCAGGGACCATAGAACTTGAGCATTTCCCCCCCCTTTTTCCTGTTCCCCCCCCCTTTCTGAACAAGTTTCAGGTAACAGAGTGTGGGGTCAGGGTCTTTCACCAAGAGAGTGGATTAGAGGAGGGAGAAAGAGGTATACGGCCCCCACCAACATAGTAGACACCTGATGCAGCCCTTGGGGCCAAAAAGGTTGTGCACTCCTAATCTATACCCACACTATACCAAAGGCTCAAGGTTGGTAACAGGATGGAGGGCATATAAGGACTAGTACCTGTCCAAGATCAAATGTATACAGAGCTGTAGTCAGGGGAGGCTGGTGACTCTTACGTCAGTGGGGCTCCTTATCTGTTGCAGCTTTTATTCTGAGCTTTATAGGAGCTATTCATGGTGCTCCATGGTGATGAACCTATTTTGGGGATGGAGTACATCACCATGGATAGCTCCTATAAAGCTCGGAATAAAAGCTGCAATGGATAAGGACCCCCCACTGACATAGGAGTCACCAGCCTCCTCAGCTTCTTAAATCAAGATTGATATGTCTTAGGACAGCCTTCCCCAATGTGGGGTGACCCCCAGATGTGTTGGACAACAACCCACATAATCCCCATTAAGCATGGCTGGAGATAATGGGAGTTGCAGTCCAACACTTCTAGAGGGTGCCAGGTTGGGGAAGGCTGTCCTATGATGACAAGCACTATCATCACCAATCCTGACACAGCACAGATGCTTACTCAGTGATCACATCATTGATCACACCCATCTGCAGTGTGGACAGAACGAGCTGGTTGGACAGGGTTGCACGTATGATGCAAAAGCCACAGCCAGGCCCTGTTGGCCAGTCTAGAGTCTTTGCAGGATTGGAGCCCTCAAGCCAGGTTATTGAAATAAATATTTTTACAGTATTTTTACTTTAGTTGGAGGCAAAATTTCTTCATCTCAGGCAGGCCTTCACATCTTGCAACCCATCTTGGATGCAGCCCACTAGTATTGTAGTCTGCCAGTACTGAGGCCAATTTCTGCTGCCTTTCTGCTTGGGGTTACAAAAATGAGAATTTTAACACACATCCCAGAGCTCACAGCTTCGTGGGTCATATTGGACAAGTCTAATCTTAGGTTATCAAATTAACCCTATCCTCCATGTTACAGTTGCATCTGTCTGCACCTAGTGGCAGGAAGCAGGAGAGCACAAAATATTAAAAATGTATAGCCGAAGTTTGGTGTGGTGCATTAGAAGCCCA
This sequence comes from Shinisaurus crocodilurus, assembly GCA_021292165.1. NCBI lineage: Eukaryota > Metazoa > Chordata > Lepidosauria > Squamata > Shinisauridae > Shinisaurus > Shinisaurus crocodilurus. The sequence continues at coordinate 266,289,477 of CM037878.1, read as the reverse complement.
TGTTGACCTCATGTGTGCCGCTTTGTGACTGGTCTTACTGCTAGCCTCATTGGTCATGTGGGTGGATCTGCAAGTATTTTGGACTGGTGCAGTTAGGACTACTGCTGGAAACAGATGCATATCGTATGTGCAGGCTGCCAGTGTGGTCCTAATTAGTTTGACAATGAAAAGCACACACTTTACCAACTTGAGAATCTAGACTTGTTGTTGGATAGAAGCACCCTAGTGGGTAACCAAGCCAGGTCTAACCCTTGAAAATAACTGTGTAAACCTACACTAAGATGGCTTACAAACATTTCATTTTCATTCATTTAGTACAGGGGTCTTCAAACTACGGCCCGCGGGACACACCCGGCCCGGCGGGTCCTTTCATCCGGCCCGGCGGCCGATCTAGCCTACTCTAGAGGAGAAAAGAATTGCCTCGGGCAAAAGTTGCTGCCGCTTCACTACAGGAGTAGCGCCTCAGCCTGACGCTCCTGCTAGGGGGAAGAGGGAGGAGAATGGGGAGGGGGCATGAGATCAGCAGGAGCCCATGTGAGTGACTTGAGGAGGAGGAGGAGGAGGAGGAGGAGGGGCCCAGGTTGTGGTGGTGGTGGCAGCAGCAGGCAGCAGCTCTAATTTGAGAAAGTCATTCATTGATCATTAGCCAGGTAGGTAGGCAGAGTTTTCGGAGGAGGGCAGCCAATCGTGAGGAGAATCTGCTTCCAGAGCCTTGATGTCTGCTTTCTGCCCCGCCTCCATTCACGTGCTCTGGCCAGTGGGTTTCCGAGAGGCATCCATCTTTCTCCCTCACGATTATTTCCCTCTCCTCCTCCCCCACAGCCCCCGCCCACGACGTCCCAGGGAGTGGGCGCCAGGCAAGGGAGTCACCTTCCCCGCCAACCAGAGCAAGGCGCGCAGGCAAGGCTTTGGGTTCTCCCCCACCTCCTTCCAAAGGGAAGAAGGAGCCGCCAGTCACTCTCCGCCCCTCTCTCGGCTCGTCCGGGGTCTCGCTCCGCCACTCTGAGGGAGACCCCTGCATGCTGCTCAAGCAGCTGGTGGTGGCCAGGGCGAGAGCCCTGCTGCTTCCCCTCCCTCTCCTGTCTACGCCGCGCACCTCCTTGGTGTGCCTGAAGCGCAGCAGAGGCGGCTAGCCGCTGTGTGCGTGCGTGTGTCCCCCCCCATGGTGGCTTCCCCTCCAGAGCGCGGTGTCGTGTGCCGTGGGCTTATTGGGGAGCTTCCGAAAAAGTTTTGGGGGACGGGGAGGAGCAGTTTCGAGCAAAGCAGACTGGTAGATAACGGTGTTGTTGTTTGCTACCCCCTCCCCTGAAATGTATTGATGCTTGGCCCCCGTCTGCTTTGGGGGCTACAGAGATTGCGCAATGCTTGGGAAACTGAAAGGAGTTTCGAGTGTTCCAAACAGCATCGCTTACGTTGAGTTTCCTAAAAGTTAGCGGGGGAGAGGGGGGCTTCTTAAGCAAACCACTTAAGTGTTTTTCTTTCTCTGTTGTGATCGTGTGTCCCCCCTCCGAACTTGGTGTCTCCCCCCCCCATGGGACTACTCATGAAAAGCAGCATGCACCTTTAAAAAGCCAGGCGTTCACATTAATAATGTATCCAGAGCAAAAAAAAAGTATGCTAGTCACCAATGACTTTAAGACGTGGCTGCGGTTTACTTTCTTAGTGGTTTGACAGCGCAATCCTATGCTTGCCTGCTCTGGAATAAAGACTACTGTGTTCAGTATTTATTTATTTATTTATTTATTTATACCCCGCCTTTTTTCCTCCAAGGAACCCAAGGCGGCTTACATAATCCTCCTCCTCCTCTCCATTTTATCCTCACAACAACCCTGTGAGGTAGGTTAGGCTTTTCTCAGAGGAAAGTGCATAGGATTGCAACCTAAGAGTAATGAAACTATGCAAGACGTTTCCATCTCTCGGTATAACTGCATTGTGTTGTCCACTTTAGTGCAATCCTATACTTGTCTACTCAGAAGTAAGTCCTATTGAGTTCAATGGGGCTTACTCCCAGGTAGGTGGGCATAGGATTTATTTTTATTTATTTTATTTATGCCCCACCTTGTTTCCTGCAAGGAATCCAAGGCGGCTTACATAATCCTCCTCCTCTCCATTTTATCCTCACAACAACCCTGTGAGGTAGGTTAGGCTGAGAGTCAATGACTGGCCCAAAGTCACCCAGTGAGTTTCATGGCCGAGCGGGGAATAGAACCTGGATCTCCCGAGTCCCAGTCCAACACTCTCACCACTAAGGATTGTAGCCTTAATCCTGCTGTGATATTTGGGAGTTCATCTAACTTTGAGATGTTAGGTAGTGTTTTATGGCTTAAAAAGATTAAAGTTGCATATACTTCCAAACTGCCTAGAGAATTTGATTTCTGCCTCTGTATTTGTGTTTAGGTCCTTTTTTTTTACTTGATCCATTTGTTCATATTTTTTTCAAACTATAGTCCGGCCCCCCAACAGTCTGAGGGACAATGAACTGGCCCCCTGTTTAAAAAGTTTGAGGACCCCTGATTTAGTACATTTCTAAAACACCAGATTCTACATTATTATATGGGCCAGCCCGAAGAAACACTCAGCAGGAAGCTGCAGATCTGTCCAAGTGATGATTTCTTCAGTGGAGAAGAATATTTGGGCAACTCCTGTATCTTCTTTCCCATGTTGTAGGCAGACTCAGTCAGGAGAGGAAACAAAAGGTTGCAGCATTTTGGGGATTCTTGACTTGCAAGACCTGCTCCTAGTTGCTTGTGTGTAATTTTGATGGGTGTGGAAATAATTTGCCTTGACTGTCCTGACAGAAGACAATTTGAAATAAATCTGAGGTTTCCAAACTTTGTTACTGTGAGTTCCCTTAAGACATGGGAGAAATTTGTTGATTTGTTCCAAGTGCAATCAAGGTCATGTTCAAGTGGTAGCTTCTATTGCTTCCAGTTTGGAGCTGAGGAGCACAGCTGGGAACTGTTGGATCCATGCCAGGAAAAAGCAAGAACATCCCCCTCTGGGGCACCTCTGGAAAATCAGCTGCATCATGACTGCATGATTATTCTAGTGGAGCTTTGTGAAGTTACTTGCTTGCTTTAGGAATTACGGTATTGGTTAGTGTTCCTTCAGCAGGAGCTAACAACTGGAGATGTTTTCCTAAATGGGAAATTCACCTGCAGGCTTGGGTCTGAGGTCAGCATTCTGCCAGCAGGGGTGTTGGCAACAATAAAAGGAGGAAGTTTACAGTCTGGGACAGAAACAGCTGAGAGTGCTTTGTAGTGGTCAGTGTAGTGTTATGGTTAGAGTGTTGGACTAGCACTGTAGAGACCTAGGTTCAAATGCCCATTCAGACATGAAACTCACTAGGTGATCATAAGAAGAGCCATGCTGGATCAGACCAAGGGCCCATATCATCCAGAATTCTGTTCACACAGCTGCCCACGGGAAACCTGCAAGCAGAACATGAATGAAACAGCACCCTCCCGCTCATGTTCTCCAGCAGTTTATGTACATAGGCATACTGCTTCTGATACTGGAGGTAGCATATAGCCATCAGGACTAGTAGCCGCATTAATAGCCTTTCTCTCAGCTTATCCTATTTTACAGAGTTCTTGTAAGGATAAGAGGCAGAATATATACACCGCTTTGAGCTCCTTGGAGGAAAGATGGGGATATAACATAAATAACAGTGTGGGTGCAGTTGCTCTCTTTGGGAATTTGAGGCAGGATTGGTGGTTTTGCAGTTTATCATAGGTATGCATTAGTTTCTAATATGTCCCGCTTGCATCTGGTGCTGTGTGAAGCAGGTTGCTTCACCCTGCTGCATGGTAGAGCTGGCCCTGGGTGCAAAACTCTCAGGCTGTAAGATCAAGAGTCAAACTAGATGTGACAGGGCAGTCAGGTGTACTAATTCTTATGTCTGTTCCATTCATGTATAAAGTGGGGACTATATTTTTTTTACACAAAAAGGGGCATGGGTCCATCATGGCTGTTCCTATGTTCACTTCTCTCCTCAACCAAGTTCACTTCCAGTATCAGAACTGAGGTGCCAGAAAAATGTGATGGAACACACAGCGAAATACGGCCACAGAGATGAACTGTCTCACCCTTCTCCAACCTGGTGCCTTCCAGATGTGCTGGACTAGGCTAGCTGGGATATGCTGAAAGTTGTAGTCCAACACATCTGGAGGGCACCAGGTTGGAGAAGGCTGAGATAATTCATCTCTGCTGCCTTACTTTGCTGTGTTCCATCATCCTTTTCTGCTAGCCTAGATCTGATACTGGAAGTGAACTTGTTTGGAGAGAAGTGAACATAAGAACAGCCATGCTGGATCAGACCAAAGGCCTGTAGTTCAGCATTCTGTTCCCACACAGTGGCCAATCAGATGCTTTTGGGTAACCCACAAGCAACACTAGAGTGCAATAGCACCCTCTCGCTTGTGTTCTCCAGCAACTGGTATAAGGAGGCATACTGTCTCTGATACTGGAGGTAATATACAGCCATTATGACTTATAGATAGCCATTGATAGCCTTATCTTCCATGAGCTTGGAGAAGTAGAATGCAGTGAGGTAAGGCAGGAGAACAGGGTTATCCCCATGCATATGTTTGCTCTGTGTTAAAATAGGCCACCCCTACTGTGTGTGTGTGTGTGTGTGTGTGTGTGTGTGTGCCCCCATCATGTCTCGTTGAGCTCCAAGAGATGCAAAAAAAATATTTAAATATAGCCCACATTACGGTAGCATACTGCTTATTTGATCCAGCACAACCCTATTAAAAGATATTTACTCAGAAGTAATGGGGCTTACTTTGAATGGGGCTTACTCTCAAGTAAGTGTGCATAGGATTATATTGGTTTGGTTCATGTGGAATGAGAACCTTGAGCTCCATGTGAGCTGCTCCACAATGAGGAGAATGCAGTTAATTAAGAATAACATAATTTGGTTTTACTTCAATGCACAGGTTCTAACTTATTATTTTTATTATTGTTGCTGTTGTTTCAGATTATTTCTTCTAGGGCTTATTCCTGGCAATTAAAAAATGGTTTGGAACCTAAGCTCTGGCTCATAATAAGTCTTGGGGAAGTTTTCTTCTTTCCTCCAAAGCAGGCACACGTTCCCAAATCACACATGCGTAGGATCATATGCATGATCCTTCTTCTTCCCCAAGAAGAAAAGAGTCTTCCTACCTTTTAGTATTAGGGTACTAATACTAATACCTCTTAGTATTCACAAAGAATACAGAATTAGGGTGTAGTCCTGCAAACAGGTAAAAAATTACCAGTAGGTTTAAAAAAATACCTGCAAGAGTAGACACTGAACTGGAGATATACACCAGGGGGTGGGCAATTTGTGGCCCTCCAGGTATGGTGGCCTACCACTCCCATGATTCCTCACCATTGGCTCTGCTGGTTAGGGCTGATGGTAGTTATATGCCAAAATATCTGGAGAGCCACAGGTTGCCCACCCCCAATATAAAGTTGCCCACCCCCATAAATCCATTCCTATTCTGATGACAGGTAACAACTCAAGTTGTTCCTTTTAGTGTCACTCTTGGGGGTAATACTAGATAGCCAAAGTACAGTAAATGCTGCTCTCATTTGTCCTGGCATAAGGAAAATTGGGAATTTGAAGACAATGGGCAATCTCTTTTTAAAAAATAATTTGAGAATTGCACCCTCCTGACAGTAAAAGGCAAAAACCAACAGAATTTTTATTTTCTCTTGAACCTTAAAAAATAAAGGTTTTATTAACCTTTCCTTAATAAAAGGAACTAATTAATGTTAATTCCTTTTGCTGTACTGTGAATCTTGCAGTTCATATACAATGTTCCCACTTTGGAGTACTATTCAGTCATTTGAATACTCAGTCATTTGAGTATTCAGTCATGAGGAGTACTACTCCATCCTTTGGGAAACCTTGGTTTTCTTCCCGCTACAAATAAGAACAAAGAGGCAGTCTTTCAAAATTGGTGGAAGATACCTTTTAAATTGCACTGGGAAGTCAAAATCCTTGTTTGCTCTTAAGAAGAGGTTGGGTAATCTTCTTTCAGCATGGTTTTGTACAGCATGTTTGAACTAGGCCATCTTTGAATTAACTTCCAACTCACATCATGTACTGCAGGGCTTTGGGTGAAGTCCAAACGGCATTTATTCCTTTTTCATGCCTGCCTCAAATGATATTCTTTTGATTTTAGAAAACTAAAAAGGAGAGCCTTGTTAACCCTTTTCCTCAGAGCACCTGGTTTTGATTGTTCTAAGTCTCCACTTCTGCTGAAGTGGTGACCTATTCCCAGCCTTGTTCAAGGCTTCTTTGCTCAGCAGCATTAGGAAGGATCCAGTGGGATCCTTGGAGAGGTATCTTTCAAGCCCTGTCCTATCTTCTGTAAGTCCTTTCCCTACAGATTCTAGTCTCCTCTTCTTTTATCAACTTTCCTAACATGTGTTTGTGTGACTGTTGAGATTAGCTCTATCTTTAATCAGTTTTGTGGTCAGAAGCTCAGCTATTAGTTTCCTTATCGAGTCTCCCTTCCCTTCTTCCACTTCAATGGACTTTTCCTTCTCACCAAAAGCCTCTAAAGGGTTTTGTTGAGATAGGAATGGTACACAGCAAAGATTTGGAAGGGGCAGATGGCAAGGATTGGGACAGGTGCATGACATGCCAAAACCTGTGTGTATGGGCTTTTCTACACAATAAATTCATTGTGTGCTCGTCATTCCCTACTCAGAATTATTTATGGGTTCTTTAGATGACACGGTGACACCAGCTTCACTTCTGTGTCTAATGAGCACTTTCTGTGAGTTTTTCTAGAGCAGGGAAAATGCATCATTTAATTGTGAAAGAGAAAGAAACTGCTTTTTTCACTTGTGTATTTGTATTTTTCTGCTATACCACAGTGACACCTAGAGGTTAAAAACCAGGAAAGAAAACACTCTTTTGTAGTGCTCAGCTCTCAGTTCTGTGATGAAACCAAAAGTGGATACAGCAGATTAGCAGCCTCGGGTAGAAAAGCTCTATGTGTTAGCTCAGCTTCCCCTATAGTTCTTCCACCCTTCTGTGTCAGTGTGACTCAGTATACTAGCTAGCCCCAGGCCTACACAAGTGCCTCACACAAACCTTGGCAAAACCCTTCTTCTCTATCAAGTCTCCCCTACCTCTTTCCCCCATAAGCCTTAGAGCCCCAGTTTGCTTAGCCACAACTTCGACAGTGCTCCTGGAACCAGAGTCTGGCCCATCTAGGTCCAGATGCACCATCCATGTTCACAGCCTAGCCTTCTATACAGCAGCTAACTTCTCCACCTTGGAGTCCTGTTCAGTATATCTGGTTTTCTGTCTTATATGGTTAGCATGCCTAGGATCGTTTGTTGTGCATAAAATGCTTAATTCCCTATTGGAGTTCATATAGTGCCTATTACCAACAAGCTAATTCTGAAGTGATAATTGATACATTTTTTTTATTCTTGTGTGATAAATAAACCAACCCCTGTTGGAATAGACTTGTATGTACGCATCATTGGGACAAATCTGACATACTGTTAAAATATCCTTTATATGTGTGAATCTCAGAATGTTTATATGCTTATATATAGCCAGTGTGGCGTAGTGGTGAGAGTGTTGGACTGGGACTCGGGAGATCCGGGTTCTATTCCCCGCTTGGCCATGAAACTCACTGGGTGACTTTGGGCCAGTCACTGACTCTCAGCCTAACCTACCTCACAGGGTTGTTGTGAGGATAAAATGGAGAGGAGGAGGATTGGGTTCCTTGCAGGAAAAAAGGCGGGGTATAAATATAATAAATAAATAAATTATGCATATGGAAAAGACACTTGTTGTTTTTGTCTACGGTGTTATTTAGGGAAGGGAAGGGGTTATACTTGTCTTGCCTCCTGATCCTGTTACTGAATTTGCACAGGTGCCTAACTTGCCTGACTCTACTTTTTTCCTTGGTGCTTTGCCATTGGGGCAGTGATGCTTCATTGATGGGGGTTTCTTGTGCTCACACAGCCAGGGTTCCTTTTAAATAAGCTCTAAATATATAACTGGCTAGGTCCCCTCAATTCTTGTTGTATTAAAATAATGAAGTCTAGCTTCATAAAGAAGTGTGTGGCTTGCAGTTCCAAGGCTAATCAGTTCTTCCAGATGAGTTGAGTGCTATGGAATGCACAAAACTACAACTACAGCTGACTAAAGTATGCAGTCCTATCCTCACTTACTTGGGAATAAATTGCATTGAATTCAATGGGACTTTGAGTAGGCATGTAATATTGTGCCGTAAAGGTCACTTGGGATTCACTGGATGCACCAAAGTCTGGCCCACCTTAAGTGTGGCTAAATCTACACTTAATTTTCTGTCCTGGACAGTGCAATCCTATGAGGCTGCCTGGGCATACTATTGAGGGTGGGAGGAGCACAGTGGACAGGATATCCGCCACACTTCCCCCCCCCCCCAAAATCAGACACCCGATTTTGGCCATCTAATTGTTTTTCCTCTCCTTGTGAGGAGGAGAGGCTAAGACATCGCCTGGATTCCTCAGAATCCGGCGGTGCCTTGCTCCTCCCCTCCCTGCCCCTGGAAATGCCCCCCCCCAAGAACACAGGGTCTTCCATGTTCGGTTCCCTGCCGGTGCAGAAAAAAACTGCGCTGGCTATTGGGGGGGGGGGAGGCACTCCACGGGGCTGCAACCTCGGAAGAGATTTCTGAGGTCTCAGGGGCTTCTATGCCCCCATCCTATGGCCCCCCAGACAAGGTCGGAGGGACATAGGATTGCGCCCTTAGTGTCTCAGGAACACAGCTAAAATGTGTTCTTCTACTTAGTCACTGAACATTAAAAAAACACTATAAAAGATTACACACAAACCAAGCCAAATGTATTTTTCCTTTATTTGGAACACTTTGTTCTAAATTTTTGCTCATAATGGTTGAAAGAAAATTTTTTCACATTATTTTCAGCTAGCTACCTTCCCTTTCCCTACCATTGCTATTTTCAGTCTACAAGTTAAAAATTAAAAAAATATATAGTCTGAGACATTCTAAGTACATGAAACTGATTTATCTATCTTATTCAAAAATGAATATATCAGAAATGGATTATAATACATAGAATATAACTGGCAGTATGTAGAGTATTCACAGAATTATTTACAGCATGTAGACTTATGTTTAAAAATGATTAACTTCTAACAGTATTAGAATGAAAATATTAGTATTTGTGGTTGCTTTTAAGAAAATAATATTAATAAAAAAGAGACATTACTCATTCATATATGTTAACACCAAGGAACATGGAATCTCAGATCTTATAAAAATACTTTGATTTAAATGCAATATCACATTAAAAACTGCTATCACAGTGGTAAAGTGTCTTGTAATACTAACAGTATCTAGCCTGGAAGGCAGTTAATTCCCTTCCCTTTAATTTTAGGGTCAATCTTAGTATGAAGATACTAACAAGATTCACTCTTTAACAAATCAAAGCTGACTTGGTAAGAATATGCATAAAATGATGTAATCTCCTCTTTAATTCTCATTACTCTTTACATTCTTATGCAGTGACCTTTAAAAAACACACATGCCTAATTCCAACATGTAGTAATACTCATGTTTACCCACTTAATTTATTGCTTAGGTAAATCTAACCAATTTCATGTGCAGCTATGAATGTGGCCATTCATTTATTCCATATCAAATACATGATAGGTTTACGGTCACCTTAGCTGCTTGGAAATCCTGTTACTGTGTTCTGGCAGCTATCAGATATAAGCTCATTCATTTCATTTTGTTTACTTTCTTCTTTGTTTTCATGGTTGGTGTGATTCTTTGGTGTTCTTGCTCTTCTACTTCTTCTAACACAAAACTTTAGCAGCAAATAAGAGAACTCAGTTACATTTAGCATAATGCAAATGCCAGACACTATAATCATGAAAATGGTAAAAACTGTCTTTTCAGTGGGTCGGGAAACAAAACAGTCCACTATGTTGGGACAAGGCCAAATGCTGCATTTCAGTAGGCGAGGCATGTGATACCCCTGGTACATATAGTAAAACACATACATGAAAGAAGCTTCAAAGATCAGTCTGAACAAGATGCTGGCAGTGTATGTCCACCATAACGGGCCCTCAATATGAAATCTCTGTCTCTTTATTTCTTCTATGTCCTTATATTCACAGCTTTTTTCTCCCTTCTGGAACTTCTTTTTCTTTTCATGCCTTCTGTATGCAACATGCATTGCCACCAAGAGTGCAGGGGTGGAAACAAAAATGAGCTGGAGGGCCCAGAGTCTGATGTGAGAAATGGGGAAAAAGTAATCATAGCAGACATTTTTGCATCCTGGTTGCAGAGTATTGCAGACAAAATCAGCTTGCTCATCACCCCAGACTTCCTCTGCAGCAACTACAAGAATCATTATGCGGAAGATGAATAGGACAGTCAGCCAGATCTTTCCAATACTGGTGGAATGTTTGTTTACCCCTCCTAAAACGGCCTGCAGCGTTCCCCAGTCCATTGTATCGTTTGTGTCTTTGAACCTATTGTGACAAGAAGAATATGACAAAAAGATTATTTTATGAAATAATCCATTAATAATAAGCTGCTCCAACATTATAATTATACGAAGCATTTATGAGCTGAAGGATGATTGAAGTAAGGCAGATTCTTCTATTAAATTTGAAGTCTCAAAGAATTTCAGCAAAGAATGAAAGGGTTAAATCCCTCCCTCGCCACCTGCTGCAGTCTTAATCCTACTGTATTTTTTTTTAAACCTGCATGTTAAATGGAATGATACATTTAACACCATGTCTAGTTTGGGCCTAAGTGTCTAACATGCAAGTTTCACATAGGTACAAGCATGGTTTTCAAAGTTTATTGTACAAAGGATTGGAATAGAGGAAACTCCCTTGCCGTACTCACACACATAGTTGCATTGTCCCTCTTATTTCACCCCAAATTGCTATGAATTATTTAGTGTTCTATTGAGAACCATTCCCGCCCCCAGTGGAACAAAACAAAAAATACACAACTACATTAGGGACTGAGGTTTACTGCTGTCAGTAGGTTTGCTACCTTTCCCCAAGTATATTATGAACAGCCCAGAGGCTCATCACATCAGTGGGGCAAAGGACATCAAGAATCTTACTGCTTTCTTTGAGCCAATGCAGTGCACAAAGGCTCATTGGAAAGAAAGACCGAAATTTCCATGCAGTTTAGATTTTCCACAGAAGATTTCCCTTTTTAGAGATTTGTGCTCAAATATCCCTGTGCTGGGATAAAGTTTTCTATCTGGTAACAGTGCACTGAAGGAATATAATATTAACAGTGACAGACGAAGTATATCAATAGAAGATGTAATTTTCAATTCAAGCTACCAAAGCAATGAATACATTATCTATGAGGAGTCATTTCATGCAAAATGTATTGTTGCCCTTTGGGATTTTGTTTCTTATGAGAAAAAAATGACCAACTCCATTGACTACAACGTTAGCTTCTAAATAAATGTTTACAATGCAAACATAGTTGGGGTATGCTTCTCTTATAGCTCATGACATATTACTGCCAACTCAGTGGATGAAATATTAAATCTTTAAGTTGCTTAGAGCCAGTGTAGAGTAGTGGTGAGAGTGTTGGGCTGGGACTCGGGAGATCTGGGTTCTAGCATGAAACTCACTGGGTGACTTTGGGCCAGTCACTGACTCTCAGCCTAACCTACCTCACAGGGTTGTTGTGAGGATAAAATGGAGAGGAGGAGGATTATGTAAGCCGCCTTGGGTTCCTAGCAGGAAAAAAAGGCGGGGTATAAATATAATAAATAAATAAATAAAATCCATAATATGTTTTTTACTTGTTATGTACAAAACTTCCAAAATATGAGAATCCATAACAATTATGGATGAGTAGCAATCCTACATACGGTATGAATAAAATCATTATGTAAGCAAGAGAGAAAAGAGGCTGTCAACATTTGATTTTGGATTACAATAAAGACACTTCTACAAACTTCACCCTGGAGTAAATTGGGATTATTCCTTCCCTTGCACTAAACCGGTGCTTGGCGGTGCATTAAACTCTTCATAGATTTCATAGATCATAGAGTTGGAAGGAGCCTACAAGGCTATCGAGTCTTCTTCATAAAGTAAAGGTCTGGTGAATGATTTCCATGTTATAGTTTAAGTCACAAGGGCAATCCTGCAAGCCTGCTCCATTTCAAAAGCTCAGAGCAAGTAACAAAAGCAACAAATCATCAATAGAATAAAATTTCATCTAATTCTCTACCTTTTTTTGACTTAATCTTGAGATCAAAATAGGCCAGCAGAAATGTCACTGAAAGGTGGCTGGACTTGGGACTAGTTCCACAACTTATGGTCCAAAACAGATCCGCATCCTTCTGTATGTTTATGCTGTATTTTAAGGTAGGGGAACCTGAGGCCCTGCAACTCCCATCATCCATGATGATTAGCAATGCTGGCTGAGGCTGATAGGAGTTACAGTCCACAGGTTCCTGGAGAAACATCTGGAGGGCCACAGGTTCCCCAACCCTGCTGTATTTAATTAATTAGTTTGTGCATAACCATTCCTTTGTTTAATTTAAAGTTATATTTAACATCACATGCAGGATGCAGTTAATTCTGATCCCTGTTATATGTCATGGATATAACCTTTCATAACCTGTATTCTGACTCAGGTTATGAGTGTTGGGCAGCAAACAAGCTTAGCCACTCTCAAGCAAGCCTGTGTGTCACACCCTTTTACCCAAGAAAGCACGAAGAATATTTTCTGCTCTGCTAGCTTAACATAATGCAGTATTGCTGTTTTAGAGTTAGAAACTGCTAGACAGAGTCAAAAGCTTAGATAACCAGTGTTACTTAAGGGATCAATGAAATTGAAACTTTTAGAAAGAATACAGGATTGTTTCTGGAGTCACTAGTGAAAATGCACTTCTTCCCCTTACAAAGTCTACAGCATTATCTGGTACTTTAATTCTAGAAGAATTACCAGGGTTCATTCCTTAGTACACATTTTAGAAACATGATATATTGATTGCTAGTAACAGTAATCAGGTTTTTTCTGGACTGGGCAAAACCAGTTCTGAGCTGGTTTAAGCCACTTCATATAGTACTACAGGTACACCAAGGTTTGACCAATGTTTGCTAAGTAAACGCATAAAGTGTGAAGAGATGTGAGTTCCCAAAGACCCAGTAGACATGTGCCAGGAAGCTACAGCCAACTGTGATTACCCAGTGTATATCCATGGCATGTCTCCAAATCTTTGGGTACATGCTTCTTGCTTTCACATTTTACATGATTTTACCAGCACAAATCTTGGTCAAACACTGGTGTACCCACGAAACCATGAAGAGTGTGAAGTTCCTTCTATAATTCACCTTAAAAACAAAGACGTTTTGGACATTTTACCAAAGCATTATCTTACAACCTGGGTCCAGATTTCATTAATTTCTGCTGAGCCCAGATCATTGTCTTATCATTGTTTATCAAACCTATTCAGTATGTATAGTATACCTCAGAGACATGAATGAGCAGAGAGTCCATTTCCACAGTACGTGAAGGACTACTCTCAGTTAGCGCTACCTGAAGCAGAGCCCAAAGGTGTTCCCCCACTAGGACCTACACTGCACCCTACGACTCAGATGCAGCTGTCTAGGTTTGCATCCCAACATGCTGGCTGAAGAGGAGACGTGTCCTCCAGCATGCATTAGGCAGAAAAAGCTTAATCTTTCTCTGAGTCAGCATACAGTTTGGGAGCAAGGCTTGTGAAGGGCTCAGATACTGCAACAACTTTACATCAATAGTGATGGTTGGACTCGATAGCCTTGTAGGCTCCTTCCAACTCTATGATCTATGAAATCTATGAAATCTCTTCCTTAGATCTGCTGGAGGCTGGTGACTCCAATGTCAGTAGGGCTGCATATCCACTCTGGATTTTACTCCAAACTTTTAAGGAGCTAGCCATGGTGCCAAACCTATTATTGGGGACAGGGTTCAGCACCATGGGTAGCTCCTTTACAGTTCAGAATAAAATCCGGAGTGGATGTGCAGCCCCACTGACATTGGAGTCACCAGCCTCCACAGTAGCACAGGTAGAATGTCTTCTCAGCAATCTACCACACTCACCCAGAAAGAAGCCAGTTGCTTTCTAGTCTAAGTAGTGCAGAACATGGCATCAATATAAAATAATCAGACTGATCTCAGTGATAGAGCTCTTCGTATTTCAAGGTTTTCTTTTTTAAAACTATGGCTCCAGGGATTACCCAGTGGTGATCCCTAATAGACTCTTAAGTAGCCCCTAAGACCAAAATGAAAATAAGAGAAAAATCCTGAAGATGCAATGGCTACTTCACATGCTAAAGAGTCAATCTTTTCAGTTTCAATGGCTACTTCACATACTAAAGAGTCAAACTTTTCAGTTTCAATGGTAGTATTTTCAAGCTGAAAATATTCAGCAGTGAAAGTGGTTGGAAGAAAAACTGAAAAAATAACAACAATCTACAACACTTGTAGTTATGTGCATGGCTTTCTCCAGGTATACATATATTTGCATATTGCAGCCACAGAGGACAGTAGTTGAGTTTAATTCAGAAGCCTTTCAAGCATGGTCACATGGCGGCCATAATGTAAAAATAAAAATAAAAATGAATAGTAATAATGTGAGAAGCAGTTGGTGGCGAAACCTGATGCATAATGTACAGTGGTAGACGGGATTCACATTGTTATCACTATGCTCACTGTTGATTAAGTAAAGACCATGCAATCTTTACAAACATGCCAGTTTGTGTTATATTTCAGTTTGACTATTAGAAATGCTTGAAAACATGGCCAACCCCCACCTACCCAAGAGTCTTTGGAAAACACCGGACTCTTCGAGTACTGATTAACTAAGTATACAAGGGAGAGAAAATTATCATTTTACTTTCCAGATTAAATTATAATGAAGTGCAAGATATGTGTACTTTATCAGCACTTTTGTTAAATGTCTACTATTGAAGAACCATTTCAAAAGGTTTTCAGAATTTAAACAACCTCCCAGGGACATATACCACTTAGAGATGCTATTCATGCAACAGATGTGTTTAGATAAGAAATCCTAGAAGATGCCTGTCCATCTGGAAATGGTGGCTTTTCCCTAACAACAAGCCCCATGAAGTTCAACTGCCTCAAAAGAGATACATTTTCCCCATTTAGTGAAAATCGAAATGGGATATTCATGCTTCCAGATGTGTGCCATTTTGGAAGTGTCCTAGGTGCTTCTTTATATGTTACTGTAGTGGTATATATGCCATTTTTCCATGGCTTTGTCCCAAGCCACTACAGTAATGTTTGAAAGCCACACCATATAGAAAGGGCTGATCATGTAGGTCTGTCCTACCCACCTGGTTATCTTCTGGCTGAACAACAATGTGGTAAGCACAAGAGAATGAAAACTTCTGACTTGGATCCAATGGTGTTGTTCTGCCAGCGGAAAGGAAACCATTGGTGGAATGGATTTCCCCTCTGCCCTGCAGCCTCCTATGTGCTCCCAAATTTGCTCCGGAAGGTTGGGGAACCCTCTGGAGCAATTTTGGGGGGTGCATAGGGGGCTTCAGGGGGCAGGAGAGGATGGGGAAGTCCTGTTACATGAGCAGAATTCCCATTGTACGAGTGGACTCCACTCAACATCTACTCATGCGACGTTGAATCCAAGACTCCATTTAAACAAATAACATTGAAGAAGCACAGCAAGCTGCTTAGCTATACCTTGCCAAAATGTCATAAATCTCAACAGCATAAGTCATATTTATGGTTGGAGCCCATGTGTCATAAGCCATAGGATGGTTCATGTGGGTCATTTCTGTGTCTATAAATACTAATAAAATAAATGCTATCTTTCAGGTGCTGCGGTGGTAGATGGAGGGCTTGTATATTACGGAGATACCCAAGTTCTTCCAATGCATCTGTATTCGCAAATTCATCGTACCTGAAAATGTCAGGTTTGCCAAATAAAAATTGCTGCACAATAAATAATACATGGTCAAGACTGAGAAGGCCTGATTCTGAAGCAGCATCTCAGAAACAAAGAGGCTTTCTCTGTTCATTATCCATCTTAAATCCTAGTGTTTTATTTTTATAATTCAGTTTTTATTTTAATTCAGTATTTAAGTTATACTATTGTTCTTAAATGCTATGTTGGCTCATACCCTTGGTTCATTCTAACCAAGGCTAAAAGTTTTCTTAATGATTCCTGAGCATCACACGACAAAATAATTTCTTTAAGGCATATCAGATGCGTCTAGGCCTTAAATACAGATACCTCAGTGTCTTCTATTAGCTGAAGATATAGATATACTGCATGAGTTAGCCCTGGAACCTAGACTTATTCATACAGTGAATTGTAAAGTTAGCCAACCTCTAAAGACTGAGGCTGCTGCAACCTTACTTTGGTTGCCTCATGAGGGGAGCCATGCTAGTTGCCTAGTGGTTAATATTCCAGTCATGGAAGACCAAACTCAACCTGGCATGGAGACATAGCTCATGGACATGGTAGATTTGCTGGCAAAAGAACAAATAGTGTATATGAAAATACACAGGTCTGATGTTTTAATAATATGATTCCTTGAATGTTTCACCTCTTTTATCTGCCTTTGTCTGACAAATTGATTCATAAACATTGCTTCTCCCTTCTCCTGACTTCTTTTTCTTATCTTTTTTCTTCTTTGCATGTTGAATAGAGGAAGAGAAGGTAGCAGGAGAAAATGTGGCAAGAGTCAACAGCATTTTTCTGCATGCACAGACTGGATATGCGCAAAGCTTATTGTATTTTTTAAAAAGTATTTTATTATATTTAATTAAAAGTAGAGTCCAGTACAGAAAAAATATACAAAAATCAAATTGTCAGAAAAAACCTTTTAAAAATTATTTTTTCATCATATTAAATAAAAGTACATAGTTCCTTATTCTGCCTATATTTACTGGGAAAGTAAACTATATTCATATGATTTTCTCCACAATAGTAGAGGTTGGGGGCACCAGCAGCTCTGGATACACTGGATCCAAAGCCCTGTGGATCCCTCAAGGACCCCCCAGGCCTCTCAACTATGCTAGCTTGGAGCTGGCATAGCAAATTTGAGGGTGGGGAATTTTAAAAACACACAAAGATCCACCAGGCAAAAAAGCATAGCAAATCTGCTCCCCCACACCTCTTACTCTGGTTCGCACAAGCCAGCAAGATTTTGGAAGCATCAGCAGATGCACTGCTTAACTCTCCTAACCCCACTTAGGATTGCTGTCTCAGTAATGACTAACTTAAGTTCCACTGATTTCAGTGTGGCCTAAATGTGACTAATTTGATCTGGATTGAACACATTGTTTTGGTAGATTATAATACTATTTTTGTAGTTGATAAAAACAATAATAAAAGTATTGATGGAGTGGGAGACATGCACCCTGAGGCAGCAAGGGAGATAACATATATCGAAGCATAATCTTCTGTGTGTATATCTGAGTATATCCCATCCACATAACAATGCTCATCTAGGGCTCCATTTAATTGGTTGGTTATGTCTTTTGAGTGGATAGGAATTACATCCCTATCCATGAACACCAATTATTATAAATGACTAGTTGCCCATGACTAAAGTGGAAGAATTGGTGCCAATGTTATTTGAAAGAATGGCATGGAAAAATATCTATAAGGGTGGACAAAGTAACAAATTCATGGGACCCCATTTTGTTAATGTATGTGTGCAAAAATGTGTGGGTTACTTAGAATTCTTTTTCTAATTCTGATCTTACATGCATTCCCAACGTAGCATTATCTTCAGTCTTCTAAGTTCTGTGAAACCAAGCTTAAATTATTCCAATAAAAGGCATTACCTTAGCTCAGCCTTTCCTAACATGTTGTTGGACTACAACTCCCATCATCCCTGACCATTGACCATGCTGGCTGGGCATTATGGGAATTGTAGTCATAGTCCAACAACATCTGGGGACCGAAGGTTGGGAAATGCTAGTCTTTCGAGGCAAAAATAAAAGTTATCTCAGCAAACGTGTGTCCCCATACCCACATTTGGAGAGCTACCATTATGCAGTATTGGGGGGGGGGATCATTTGTACAGGAGAATTCACAGGCAGAAAGCATGTGTCCTTAACCCTTTGTATACCATTAATGCTCCCCTGTATATCATTATCCCCTTCCCACAATAGGACTACAGTAATACCTTGGATTGCAAGTAACTTGGTCTGAGAGTGTTTTGCAAGACAAGCAAAAAAATTTAATTTTTTTTTACTTGATAAACGAGCAAGGTCTTGCGAGACAAGTCGTAGGGATGTAACCGCTCACCTTGAGCAGGCGTAGCAGGCCGAAATTGGCCCTGCTCATGCCCGCCAGAGACTCGCTTTGATATAAGAGTGTTTTGGATTATAAGCATGGTTCCGGAACGAATTATGCTTGCAATCCAAGGTATTACTGTATTTCTAATCTCAGAGCCTGGCGAGGGAAACAGGATAGTGGGCATTTTCAGGGCAGGAGAAAGATTAAGCACCCCTTTCTGCCAACCTGGTCTCCCTGCAGATGTCCCCCTCATTAGCATTTTTCTTCGTGGTCTCTGTGTATCACACACATGGGCTCTGAATCTGCGCTGAGACCATTCTGGAGAATTCTAAAGCTGAGGAAAATTGGGTGGGAGCCCCTCCCCCATCACGCCTATTACACATGAGGCTCCCGCCCTTTCCCTCAGTTCCTCTTCGACTGCCATTGTGGCTAGTCGTATCCAGAGGTTCTTCTTTTCCTAATGAAAAATTGGTTCATCTATATATCTCTATATTTTCATTAAATTTCTATGTACTTTTTAAATGTACTTTATAAGTTACACCATTAGAGGTCAGTGAAAGTGGTAGGACATAAAAATAAAGTCTCCTCTAACCTAGACTACTGTCATGCACTCTACATGGGGTTACCCTTGCAGCAGTGGCGTAGCGTGGGTTGTCAGCACCCGGGGCAAGGCAAGTAATTTGCGCCCCCTAACCCGTGGATTTTAGCACTCGAGTCTCTTCCACTAGATTAGTTAAAGAAACCCTTACCCCCTAAGCACATGTATTGTTTGTTATGAAAATACTGATGTAATTAAAGTAAAATGCATCTAAATACAAGTTTATTTTCAAACACTTTATTGAGTGCGAACATGCATTACACATTCTCCACATTTTCAGCAGGTCTATGAATACAAATCTACAAATGTAGTAACCTAGCATGGGCCATGCTATTATATGTCGTCTCACAACCATCGTAAACGACAAAAAATATCAAGAACAAAAACTAAACATCAAAATGGAACCATACCCTGGAGATGATCCAAGACTGGGCTAGATGGAGCCAACTTCCTCAATCCTGTACCTCTAATTGTAATTCTTTAATAGAAGTGCAAGATATCAATCTGTATATAATATACAGATTAATTTAAATTCGGGGAGGTCACACAGAGGTCTAGAAAGAGGGAGAAGCAATAAGGGAGACTCCCCAGGAGGAGGAGGAGGAGGAGGAGGAGGAGGAGGAGGAGGAGGAGAAGAAGAAGAAGAAGAAGAAGAAGAAGAAGAAGAAGAAGAAGAAGAAGAAGAAGAAGAAGAAGAAGAAGAAGAAGACACACCCGCGCTGCTCTGCTCTGCTCGGGCCTCCTCCCGCTTTCCACCTGTCCCTTCAACTCAACTTCCTG